>CM067328.1:49935000-54735000 GCA_034376525.1 Nicotiana benthamiana | reverse complement strand
TGCCCGAAATTTCAAGGGCAACGAACTTTCTTTTCATAATATCAGACATAATTAAAACCAAATTCGCAAAAAGGGAAATACCTTAATTTTCTCAAGAGGATTCTTGAGACGGTAGAGTCTCGTGCTGATAACGTATTATGAAATAATATAAGAACAAGAACAATAGAGAGAAAAGTAGAGAGAGGAGTATTCTTAATGATACTTAGGGATGGTTTACAATAGAATAGAACCCCTATATTTATAGGGAGGTGGTGACTTAGCCACCAAGTAGTAAACCCTAGAATCTCTCTAAATATAGACATTCACCTTAAATAGGATTCTATTTATAACATAGTATGTATTGTTAGTCCTTATATTATTTGATTACTATAACGAAACGATGCTATAAAGAATATATAACTTACATAACATAAAAAACGGTTCAAAAAGATACTTGGCCGTTATAGTAAAATGGTGTTATAAAGGATAACTGGTATAGAAAAATTTGATTATATTTGTGCAATCAAGAAATTTGGCATTTATTCGAGTTGGAGTTCTAAGTATGAGCATTTTCTTAGTAAAAGTGCTAAAATCAGTCATGATGAGCTCCACATGTCACGATATAAAATTCCACCAAATTGTGAACTTGTTACAGCACATAACCCGATCTGCTAGATGTATAAGTTGCAACTAAATGAGAAATCATCCATATTAATAATAAAAATTGTAAAGTAATTTAATATTATTATCCCAACGATTGATAGTACAATTATGAGTCACTATGATTTTGATTTACAAAGCTCATAAAAAGAATAAATACTACATTTGTTTAACATTTACGTAAATATAAATGTAATGCTAAACTACCGTGGACAAAGGCAACTTGTATTCGGAACGCGAGTACGTCTCCAATGCAAGACTTCGCCTTCCACAGCTACTCAACTCCATAATGTGAATCCGGATTGGTTGATTAGTACATTTCGGATATCAAATAATTTAACAAAAAACAGAATTTTTTGTTTGAGAATAGTTTATATGCTTTTAAATAAAAATAATATATATATATATATATATATATATATATATATATATATGTATATGTATATGTATATGTATATGTATATGTATATGTATATGTATATGTATATGTATATGTATATGTACACTAGTTAGTTACTATTTGCAACAAATTTATGGGCAGAAATATAAAACTGCAATCACAAACAACTATAAAGAATTTTTTTTAATTTATAAACATTGCAGGTTACAATTCTGTTTATCCCTTCATTCTTCCTCCGAACTGTTCTCCGTAATTCGAGGGCCTTAGCGGCATATTTTCCGAACATAGGATGATGTTGATCTTTCTGGGGATATATTTGATCTCCAGCTTCTTGAACTATTTGATTGTCAAGAAGTATCCGGCCATATTTTAGTCTCTTTGTGGGTATCCCCTGAGTTTATAGGATTTTGGAGACACCTCTTCAAGGGAATATGTATCCCTTTATATATGTGTGAGTTAGGGTCTATGGTAGAGTAACCTCCAAGAAACCCTAATAGACACCTAGGATTTCTAGAGTCCTATAGAATCTTTAATTTAGGATTTGCCTTGATCCCTTAAATTTCAGTGTCTACAAATGCCCCATACTTCAGGGTTTGTCGAGGTGTAGGCTTGCTGAAACTTGAAGGCGAGACTTGAAGTACCCGACCATCATAACATATAATCTTGAAACTTGAAGTTTTTGATTTGCAGGAGGAAGAGATGAAGGGTAGAACTGGTCCCACTAGGCGTGCCAATTTGTTTGCAACAAATTTATTTGGGAATATAAAAATAAATTGCAACCACAATATAAATATGAAGAAATATAGTTTTATTGATAAAATGACGTGGGTACAATTCTATTTGTTCCTTTGATTCTTCTCCCTTGATTATCTCCGTGATTCGAGGGCTTAGAACAATGTGTTTCTCGAACGTAGGATGTTGCGAGCTTTCATGGATTTATTTGATATTCATGAAGTATGTTGTGGATCTTCTTGAAGTATTTGATTGTCAAGAAGTATCCGGCCATATTTTAGTCTCTTTGTGAGTATCCTGTGAGTTTATGGGATTTTGGAGACACCTCTTCAAGGGAATATGTATCCTTATATATGTGTGAGTTAGGATTTAGGGTAAAGTAATCTCTAAGAAACCCTAACAGACTCCTAAGATTTTTAGAGTCCTATAGTATCTTTAATTTAGAATTTGACTTGATCACTTGTCTACCGTTATTATATTCATTTTTTAAAGAGTACACTATGCGTATCATCAAAAATAATTAATTTTATTAAAATGGACAATTCTCTCTTGAGATTAAAATAATTAGTATCACTCGACTAGAATTTACTGCTATCTTCTCTTTCTTCCTCAATGCACGGAAGTTTACCTCGAGTACACTAAACTTTCTAGTTCTTCTGACAGTCGCCTTAGTTATTCTCGTACTTCATAACAATGAGTCCGAGGAAACATCTAGTGAGACATTCTTCCTAGGCTTTTTTCTACTCTTGGTGGATCTACGACGTATTCTTTAGTACTTTCTTTAACTGAAATTTCCTATCGAAAAAATATTAAAGGGTAAGAATTTTATGGATATTATAGAGATGTCAATTTATCGAACTCTTTGTATTGGAAAAAATTGAGCTTGTATATAAAAGATGACGTGTCGTGACACGTGGACTAGTCAAATAGTTAAAGATTTATAATTAACCAAGAAGACGCGGGCAACAACATGTACAAGCAAAAATAACAAAAGGGGCACGGGCGGTAGTTCAAGTGACTCAGCACCCGTAACTATTCAAGTCATTTAAAGTTTAGATAATTGTGAAAAATCAAGGGAATGAATCTGACAGTGTATGAGGGTCCAAATACATCATTTAATGAGTATTAAATACCGAAGATGTTAGAGAATATGTATTTATTGTATATGATTTACTTGCTTTCTAATCATATTGTTCTCAAATTTCTTCCTTTATTTACTTTTCTGATTATCAGTAACCCGTATTTTTCTAAATTGTAGCTTTGACTAAAAATCTAATTTTTTGGTTAAACACTCTTGTTGTAGAATAGTGGTCCTAATAGGTCTTTTTGGAAGTGGAGATTGAAAAGACTTTAATTATGGAGATGGAAGAATACAAGCTAGGGAAATTATCTTTCTTAGTAATCTTGTTTATATTAGCCATTTCATGTCAATTATATATTGTGGCTTCTATTGGATAATTAGTTTTCAAAGTTTCTCCCCTTTAATTTTTTCTAATGCTAATTTAGGGGCTCCTAATCCTATTACTCCAATTTTTGCTGCGATTTTCTTACATTATAAGATGTAAAATTGTTGGCACTGTTCTTAGCTTTCTGGAGTTTTGCTTCACATATTTATCAGCAATATTCAATGATATGGAGGCCAATAATTAATTAGAACACAATTCTAGAGATATTTCTGAACTTCCCTTTAGTTGATCACTGCAGTCTGCAGGTTCTCACGTTTATCCTTCGGAAAAAGCCTAAAAATGCCACTCAACTTTCAGAAATAGTTTATTTATGCTACCCGTTAAAAAATTGCTATTTTCATGCCACTGCCGTTAAAGAAATGGCTCATCCATGCTATTATTGACTAACGACTCAATTTTTATTTGGCCCATCCATAGCACTGCTGTTAGTCAATAATGGCATGGATGGGCCATTTCTTTAATGGCAGTTGCATGAAATGTGCATTTTTTAAACAGATGGTATGGATAGACCATTTCTGAAAATTGAGTGGCATTTTTAAGCCTTTTCCGTTTATCCTTTACAAAGCCTCTACATTCTTTTCCACATATATAATGTATCCAGTTAACATTGTGAGGTAAAATATACCTACATTACTACCTTTTTACTGCTGCATTTCTGCAAGAAGTTGTTTCCACGGCTCGAACCCGTGACCTCCTGATCACATAACAGTAAGCTTATCAATTAAGCCAAGGCTCCCTTCCATAAGGCTTCAGCCAACAACTTTAGCATTACCAGTTATTGGTACAAGACCATAATTGTTTGAATGTTGTTCAACATAAGTGGAAAGATCAGTATTCAAGATCCAAGATCAGGATATATCCAGGGTGTGTAATATCACAATATAAAATACTATTAAAATATACAACTAGAGCACAAATAGAGACAAAATTAATCACAAATAGTACTTCCAACAACAACAACAACAACTATTCAGTATAGTCCCACAAAGTGGGATATGGGAAGGGTAATATGTAGACGGGCCTTACCCCTACCCGAAAGGGCAGAGAAGCTGTTTCCAATCGACCCTTGACTCAGTGAAGGAAAGGAAAAACAAAAACAAAAGAGTATTAGTAACTCCAGTAGAAATAGCGTAAATAATTATCTAAACATAAGAACCATAAATAAAATAGCATGCAATAATATCATACAGTAACTACCATAAATAACTACCATAAGGGAGACACAATCCAATACACAAATCATCTATGGATAGCCTTGCCAAGCCTAACCCAACCCCGGGTGAAGAGTACGAAAAACTCTAGGAGCCCCTATCCTACAACCCTGATACTAGACCTCCAGACTTTCCTATCAAGGGCCATGTCCTCAGAAACCCGTATTCTAGCCATGTCATGCCTAATCAACTCTCCCCAGTACTTCTTAGGCCTCCCTCTGCCTCGTCGAACGCCGACCATCGCCAGCCGCTCACAACTCCTCACCGGGGCATCAGGACTTCTCCTCCGCACATGCCCGAACCACTTGAGCCTCGCTTCTCGCATCTTCTCATCCACCAGGGCCACCCCCACCTTCTCTCGAATAACTTCATTCTTAATCTTATCTAACCTGGTGAACCCGCGCATTCACCTGAGCATACTCATCTCCGCAACCTTCATTCTCTGAACATGAGAGTTCTTCACTGGCCAGCATTCCCCCCCATACAACATGGCAGGTCTAACCACAGCTCTATAAAAGTTCCCCTTGAGTTTTTGTGGAACTTTCTTGTCACACAGAACTCCTGATGCAAGCCTCCACTTTGACCACCCTGCTCCTATACGATGAGTGATGTCCCCGTCAATCTCTCGGTCCCCGTGAATTACCGACCCAAGATATCTGACACTGTCCCTCTTGGCGATGACCTGAGATCCAAATAGTACTTCCAAGATAAGGAAAATGATGCTTATATGGAGAACTATATATCATGAAATGATTGAGAAACAGCTAGTTGAAGAGATAAACAATCGACTCAATCAACACTCCAGTAATCAGGTTGAGTGCTATGGATGTAGACATTAAGGCAATTATTTCCCATATCCTCTTGTTCTTGTTCAATATTTCTTGCAGAATCCTCAGCAGATGTGCTGTAATTATACAATTCAATACTTCGAGTTTTGTCAAACTTGACATATCAATGAAGCGTTTGGCCCTATCATTTGTTCTAAACGAAGCATAACAGATTGTTAATTTCTTTAGATTCCGAATGCCAGAAAAGACTTCATTTGAACAACTTGTAGAACAAAGACCAAAAAGATCCTCTAAATTTGGCATCTCTATGACGTTATGCTTATTTGGAAATAACTGTTACTCCCCAGATGCATAAGCCTCAAGTTCGTCATCGTCCATATCTTCCCTGGTAAAGTGATATTTCTATATTTTTTACTATGAATAATTAGAGTTTGCAAATTCTGAAGCTCTGAGATTGATCCAGGAATACTACCATCAAATCTAACGGCAAGATATCTCAAATGAAATAACTTTGTAATCGCAAGTGGAAATGAATCGAACCTTTCATCTTCATGGAAGATGTGCAATACCCTCAAAAGATTGAAACGGGAGAAAACTTCAAGTCCTGTTAATCCAGAGAATAAGTAGATAGATCTGGAGACATGAGGTAATACTTCGGAATAATTGTAAACTGAATAACATATTTCTACATCGAAATTCTTGAGATATTGTAACCCAAACAACAACAACAACAACAACTACCCAGTACATTCCCACCAGGTGGGGTCTGGGGAGGGTAATATGTAGACGAGCCTTACCCCTACCCGGAAGGGCAGGGAGGCTGTTTCCAATCGACCCTCGGCTCATATGATTAGGTGAAAAACTGCAGTAAAACAAAATAGAGACAAAAACAACTCAGAAACAGCATAGCATTAGTGCATTAGAAATTCCAGTACAGATAGCGTTAATAATAAACCGAACAAAGGAAACAAAATACCAACATGCAATAGCAAGTAATAGTAACGTACAATAGACACAACTCATCTATGAGTAACTCTGCTGATCCACCCCCATCCCCGGGATGGGCGAACGAAAACTCTAGGGGCCCCTATCCTACAACCCTGATTCTAGACCTTCCTATCAAGGGTCGTGTCCTCGGAAACCTGCATCCTAGCCATGTCCTGCCTAATCACCTCTCCCCAATACTTCTTGGGCCTCCCTCTGCCGCGCCGACCGCCAACGATCTCCAGCCGCTCGCATCTCCTCACCGGGGCATCTGGACTTCTTCTCCGCACATGCCCGAACCACCTCAGTCGCGCTTCACGCATCTTCTCGTCCACCGGGGCCACCCCCACCTTCTCTCGAATAGTTTCATTCTTAATCTTATCTAGCCTGGTGTGCCCGCACATCCACCTAAGCATTCTCATCTCCGCGACCCTCATCCTCTGAACATGCGAATTCTTCACGGGCCAGCACTCCGCCCCATACAGCAGCGCATGTCTAACCACGGCTCTATAGAATTTCCCCTTGAGTTTGTGTGGGACTTTCCTATCACACAGGACTCCTGATGCAAGCCTCCACTTAGCCCACCCTGCTCCTATACGGTGTGTGACGTCCCCGTCAATCTCACTGTCCCCCTGAATCACTGACCCAAGATAACGGACGCTGTCCTTCTTGGCGATGGCCTGAGAGCCAGTCATCACGTCCCTGCCTACTTCGCTCGGATCGGCGCTAAACTTGCACTCCAGGTATTCTGTCTTAGATCTGCTTATTTTGAAACCTATAGACTCGAGAGTCTGCCTCCATACCTCTAACCTTTCAATAATTCCTGCCCTCGACTCATCAATCAATACTATATCATCAGCAAATAACGTACACCACGGCACATCCCCTTGAATATGACGGGTAAGAGCATCTATCACTAAGGCAAACAAGAGAGGGCTCAGCGCCGATCCTTGATAGAGCCCCGTAACCACTGGAAAATGGCCTGATTCACCACCCACCATCCTAACCCTAGTCATAGCTCCATTGCACATGTCTTTGATTACTCTGATGTAGGCTTCCGGCACGCTCTTCGCCTCCAAACACCTCCATATTGGAACCTTGTCATACGCCTTCTCTAGGTCAATAATGGGAAGATCCTTCCTCTTATCCCTGAATTGCTCTGCCAGCCGCCTGACAAGGTGGATAGCCTCTGTAGAGGAGCGGTCCTGCATGAAACCGAACTGGTTCCCAGATATAGATGTCACCCCTCTCACCCTTGTCTCAATCACCCTCTCCCAAACCTTCATGGTGTGACTTATTAATTTGATACCCCTATAATTGTTGCAGCACTGGATGTCCCCTTTGTTCTTGTACAAGGGCACCACTATACTCCATCTCCACTCATCCGGCATCCTTTTGGTCCTGAAGATCGCATTGAACAACCTGGAGAGCCACTCCCCCCCAGGCTTACCCATGCACTTCCAGAACTCCACCGGGATCTCGTCTGGCCTGGTCGCTCGACCCCTACTCATCCTACGCAAAGCTCCCATGACCTCCTCCTTCCTAATGCGCCTGCAGTACCCAAGGTCCCTATGACGCTCTGAATGCCCCAGCTCCCCTAACTCTATGTTACAATCCCCCACCTCGTTAAGTAAGTCACGGAAGTACTCCTGCCACCTCTGTTTGATTTGAGATTCCCCCAACAACACTCTACCATCCTCGCCCTTGATACACCTAACTTGGTCTAGATCGCGTGCCTTCCTCTCCCTCGCTTTAGCTAACCGGAATAACTTCTTATCCCCGCCTCTCTCCCCTAGCTCTTCGTACATGCGACTGAACGCCGCGTTTTTAGCTTCCGTGACTGCCATCTTTGCTTCTTTCCTTGCCTCCTTGTAGATCGCCATGTTCGCTCGCCGTTCATCGTCGCTTGAGCTCCCTGCCAACCTAGCGAACGCCGCCTTCTTCACTTCCACTTTACCTTTGACTATATCATTCCACCACCATTTGCCCTGATGTCTTCCTGAATATCCTTTGGCCACCCCGAGCACGTCCCGTGCGGCCCCCTTAATCAAGTTCGCCGTCACTGTCCACATAGCGTCCGCTTCCCCAGAACTCCTCCAAGCTCCGCCCTCAACTAACCTCCTTTCCAACTCCTGAGCTTTTTCCTTAGACAGGGCGCCCCATCTTATCCGCGGTTGACCCCGAGTGCCCCTCCTCTTCCTCTTCACCCAGAGACCGACATCCAACACTAGGAGTCTATGGAGAGTAGAAAGAGACTCTTCCGGAATAACCTTGCAGTCCTTGCACAGGCCCCTATCGCTCCTTCGGATGAGAATATAATCAATCTGCGTCCTCGCTGCTGAGCTCTTGAAGGTAACCAAATGCTCCTCCCTCTTCTGAAAGGTCGAGTTCGCAATCATAAGCTCAAAAGCCCTAGCGAAATCAAGCAGCGAGGTGCCCCCTCCGTTCCTAACCCCAAAGCCGAAGCCTCCATACACCTCATCATAGCCACCAGCATCAGCCCCAATGTGGCCATTAAAGTCTCCTCCAATAATTAACTTCTCAGATTGAGGAATACTACTTACCATATCATCCAAGACCTCCCAAAAGCGTCTCTTGGCCTCCTCGTCCAAACCCGCTTGCGGCGCATAAGCGCTGATGACGTTGATAACGCCACCCCCAATAGCCACCTTGATAGACATTAACCTATCATTCACTCGCCTAACCTCGACCACGGACTCCCTTAGGTCCCTATCCACCAAGATGCCCACTCCATTCTTACCTCTCTCGACCCCAAACACAAATGTCAAAATGATACCTGACTGGGAGATGATCATATGCTTTTTTAGCCAGTGTTGTTTTTCCAATACCACCCATACCTGATATTGTGACAATGTCCAAATCCGAATCTGGTCCTGTCAATCTTTTAACTATGATCTTTATGTCATCATCAAGACCCTGCGCGATAACATCTTCCGAATTTAGCATTGGATGAATCCATATCTTGAGCCAGGAGTCGATCAGAAACAACTTCTCTACCTTCATGACGTAGGGGTAAGCTCTGCGTATACTCTATCCCCCAAACCTTACTTCGTGGGACTACACTGGGTTTGTTGTTGTTGTTATCAACCGATGAATCCCCAGATTCAAGAATTTCATCATCAGCATCATAAGTACTTGTCCTAAAATCAGAAACAAGATCGGTTACTTCTTTCTTTGTCATATCCATTTTTTCAACAACTGGTAGCAAAACCTTGTGTAGTAAACTTTTACATGCTTTTCCACCTGTCCAACTTAAGCCTTCAAAGAATTGACAAATTTTCAGCTCAACAAAATCTTCTGCATTATTAGCAGCAACTCTTATTTTTTCCTCTAAAATTTTGTTATTTTCAAGATTAAACCTACTCTTGCTAAATTTTTCAAGAACATTTTTAAAATATTCAGTAGTAGTATTAAGAGAATAGAGCATTTCAACAATTTGACCTTGAATGAATCTTGGATTTCTCTGCTGAAGTTGCTCAAGAGTTTGAAGAAGAAAAATTACAGCAGTATAAGCCATCAGTCAAGAATCAGATTGTGAAAATAATGGATGCAAAATTAAGACTTGGAATATTGTTAATATGGAGAAGAATGAAATAGAAAGAAACTTTTTGAAGGAGTAGAGAGGATTTAATTCAAGATACAAAACCTCCCTACGTTCATTTTTGATTTTGCGCTCCTTTTAAAGAAAAAATAAATGAAGTATATATTTTTACAATTTTACCCATATACTAAAGAACAACACACCTAATAATTTCTCACACCGTACGGTCGGAAAAGATAGTATATACACTGACTTTATCCCTACCTTGTGAGGATAGAGAGAATGTTTCCAATAGACCCTCAGCTCAGAATAGTATAAGCACAACATTAATAAAATAAAGGCAAGAAGGGACAATATCAAAAAGCCATATAAAAGAATAATAACACAACAAGACAGTAAAGTGATACGGTTAGTCTTAAAAATCTACTACCAATAGAAAATGAGATTGCGTGCCCATATTAATATTATGAATACCCTACACTACCTACTTTACTACCCTAATTCTCGACATCCATACATTCCTATCAAGGGTCATGTCCTCGATCAGCTGAAGCTACGCCATGTCTTCCCTAATCACCTCTCCCCACCTCTTTTTAGCCTACCTCTACCTCTCCGTATAATGATAGCATTTTCAAAAGTCCTGAAAAATTATTTGGATAATAAATAATTAATATATAGTGGACCAGTAAAAGTAAATGGAGGAAGTGATATTTTTTCGTTTTTGACAGTAGAGAAGAAATACACCATATATTTGCGTATTATAATGCTAGTTTTGAGGAGATTATAAGGGGACAAAGCATGTTAGTGTTTATAATAATTTATTTAACTTAATTTAAAGAAAAAAGGCAATGCAGATCCCATCCATTTTCATTTGATTAATATTTTTTTTCTTCTGATGGACAGTTTTTACTTAATTTATTAAAAGGTTCCAATTTATTTATCTGCTTCGTTGGAGTAAACAAGCATCTTTAAAGTCGACAATTACTGGAGACGTCACGTGGTTGCATAATAAATAAATGGCTCATAGAATATTGAGAAAATTAGGAGTTGGTAATAAGGATAAGAAAAAAATAACAAAAGTGGTAGTTTAATAATTCTGTAGATGATTGCACTCATGTAGGTGAAATACATTTATATTATTATGATATGTTAAATAATGAGGAAGCATTTAGTCAACAGCGAAGTCAGAAAATTCAAAAAGGCTGTTAAATACAAGGATATTCAAATTCTATTTTTCAATCAATAACAAGTATTAATATTTACTTTATACATAGTACTTTTTCCGTTTCAATTTTTGTGAACTTATTTGACTGGGCATCAAATTTAAGAAAAAATAGAAGACTTTTGAACTTGTGATATAAAATGAGGCACATATATATTGCGTGGCAATAAATTATTACATGAAGGTAACACTACAAAAAAACCTCAATTGCTTACGGATTTTACCAACGTCCCGAATTTGTTGGTATATTAGCAAAAAATTGCTAACCAAATGGTAATTAATTTATTTTTCAGAATTTAGTAACAGATTCCTAACGAATTGCCAACCAAAATGTTACTAACTAAATAATTTAATTGGTAAATATGGCGGGAAAAATAGGCGGCTAATATAGCAACTGCGTATTAATGGATTACCAACTCAAATGTTACCAACAAATATTTTTCGTTGGTAAAATTACCAACGGAGTACATATCCGTTATTAAATATGGTGTAAAAAATGAAGTATTATTTATTAACAGATTAGTAACGAATTACCAACCAATTATATACCAACAGAAAGATTTTGTTGCTAATTTTACCAACTAATTTAAAATGCGTTTGTAAATTACCAACCGAATGGTATCTGTTAGTAAACTTGCCAACTAATACTTAATCGGTTGGAAAACTTTATTAATAGATCTTTTTTTTAAACCACTAGGCAAGAGCCTAGGGCTAGTTTTTTTATTAATAATTGAAAATAACATTACAACAACTAGGAAAAGTTCAAATAAGGGACAGTAGCACCGGTATTGAAAACGGGCTATCCTTACCGTACTAATCCTATTGAGGTTTGGCAACCTCACTTATTAACAAGCATGCATAAAATAAGAACTTGACATGACTAAATATTTTATGATCATCACAGAGTTTATAACATACTCTGTGATGAGATTACAATTGAGGATACTAATGAAGACGTAGAGTAAAATGTATAGTACCCAATTGATTGTTGTCCCTTATTTTCCAAACTTGTATAATGTTGAAGTTGTACTTCTATTTCATTGTCCTCCAGTTTGTTCAAAAGGTATTCAAAAATCTTTTATTTTTTGAACGGTTGGATTTCGATGACGTATTTGTAGCAGCCTGCTTTTGTTTGGCCGCTCTCATTGGAATTTGCCTAACATTTGATTTCTTGTCTGCCCATGTTGCAATTTTCATCAAAATAGCACCTAACTTACTTGTTCCAATGTGGTCGACCACATTGTTTGGTGGTGTATCTAGGAAGTGAATGCATGTGCGACAAGGAGGCTTACTTGGAATGAAGTCAGGAGCCTCCCACTTGGTCTTTAATTTTCCAACTATAGTGTTTTCAAAAATTGGAGTTTGAATTGCATCCATGATTACTCTTTCTACTCAATGATTTTCAAAATGGAAACGTTGTTTAAGCATATTGTCCTGCTCCCTTTTCAAATTTGCGCAACACTTTCCTGCGATCTGAGTTTTATTGTTGGATTTTGGTGTTACTTATTTGTTGGCCATCGATGACCATTGTCCATCTTCTCTTGTGTGTTGTTGATTATCAGCGGACTATAAAGCAGAATTTGGTTGAGCTAAGGAAGCATTAGATACAGCATCAATAGTTGTATCTGAAGAATTGATCACACAGCCTTGTCGGGCCCTGCCATGCTGGTTATATGTATGTTGTCTGAGCGAATTCATTGTTGTTCCTACTTGCTGTACAGTATATTGCTGCCCTTTGTATAATTCATTTGTATTAGAATGGTTAGATATAGTCAAAGCTGATGATTTTTTTTTCATTGCATCTTGCAGTAATGTTTAAAGCATGTAGCAATTTTGGCGCTCTCAGGTTCTGCCCTCGTTGAGCTGGTGGAACAGTAGAATTTGTAACATCTTTGGCAGGAACTAGAGACTCCAAAATCGTATCCTTTTCTTGGCAAAACAGTGTAGGCCTATTTGCATTGTGATGTGCAACCGCAGCAGATGCAGTAGCCACATTTGGCAGTGCCTGTTCACATGGAACAATGTACTTTGATGAAACAGTATATTTAGTCAGCTGTGTTATATCAGACTTTGGCATTGAATGAGCCTCTGTAGCTTGACCAATTGGAACAGCATCAATATTGTGACCTGGATCAGCAGTCACTTTAGGAAGAATCCCAGCCAAATTTTGTGCAGCTGAAGCAGATTCAATGTCCATATTTGACATAGTTTGTTCACTGGGAACATTCAGAATGGATCGAACAGTAGATTTACACTGCTGTGCTATATCAGCTTTCGTCAGTGAGTAATCTTTTGCAGCTGGAAATTGTCTTGCAGCATCAGTCGCATTAGGAAGAGCCTGTTCATGTGTTAAATCAGTATTTGGCATTGAATGAGCTACTGCAGCTGGACCAACAACATCAATGTTATGTCCTGGATCAGCAGTCATAACCCCAGACAAATTTTCATTGTGATGTGCAGCTGCAGCTGATTCAATGTCCATATTTGACATTATTTGTTCACTGGGAACAGCATTCGACAATGAGTGATCTTCTGCAGCTGGAAATTGTCGTGCATCATGAGTTACATTAGGAAAAAACTGATCACTGGACATTCAAATTGGATGCAGGAGATTCAGTAGCCACATTTGGCAGTGCCTGTTCACTTGGAATATTGAAATTGGATGAAACGGCAGATTTACTCTGCTGTGCTAAATCAGTATTTGGCATTTCTTCAGCTGGACCAACATCATCAATTTTGTGTCCTCGGAAAGTAAGAACTCCAGCATTGTGATGTGCAGCTGCAGCAGATTCAAAAGCCATATTTGACAGATTCTGTTCCCTGGGAACATTCAGATTGGATCTAACAGAAGATTTACAGTGCTGTGCTATATCAGTAATTGGCGTTGAATGAGCATGTGTAGCTGGAAGAATTGGAACAGAATCCATATTTTGTCCTTCATCAGCAGTGACGTTAGGACGAACTCCTTCGCTGGTTCGTGCTACAAGATTAGCATTTATCTCTCTGGCATCACCTTCTAGTTTCTTCAACCTGCCCCGGACTTCAGATTGTCGATCACGAAATGCTTGTTCATTCACTTCATCTGTACTCCAACGGCACGATTTTACATCATGACCTTGATGATTACAATATGTGCAGTATTTAGGAAGGTTATCCCTGGTCATATTCGACTTTTTTTCAGATTTAATATCAACTATCTTGATCTTTATTTTTGTTAGAAGTTTGTCTAGCAAATTAATCAAAACTTTTACTCATGCCGTACTCGGTCTCGTTCGATCTTTAGTAGCCTTATCAACTACTAAAGGCTTTCCCATTGCAGCAGCGATTGACATTATGGATTTTTTTGCGAAGAACTTTGCTGGCAGTTCAGGATAAGAGATCCAAACGACAGCTTTTGACATTTCTTCACGAGGATTAAATCCCATTGTCCATGGGAATGTCCTAAAGAAGAAATCGTCTCCTTTCGCCTTAATATTACCAGTTGATCTTGAAACGACATTAGCAAAATCTTCAAATAGATCAAATTTTACCAGAATATGCCGATATTCTAACTGTCCTATATTGCAATTACCTTTGACATCAAGTTGCTTCGGTAAAATCTGTCTCAGCTCCTGAAGCTCGGGTTTTCCGTAGGAGAATTTAATCACAACTGCTTGTTGAAGACCTTCCTCCTTGGTGAATGAATTTACTTTAATTATTGTAAATTCCACAGTAAGTATTCCATGCTCAAACGTAACAGGACAAAGTTCAAGATTTGAGTTTGTTGCGACAGAATGTTGTCGAACAAGTTGTGATGCATAAGTTTGTTTTGTATAATGAGCTGTTTGTTTTTCGATATTGTTTTGCTTGATATTTGTGGATCGAACCGATCGCCTCGGTATGAATAGATGCATCTACAGGCGGCCGTCGACCCTCGGCAAGTGCAAAATTTATTTCTATTGGTTCGGGCAGTCACCTCGGCATAACGTGCAGATGATTATTCTGTGAAAACTTATACTCACATTGTTCATTATTATACACAAAAATAGAAATAGTAAATCGTTGTAAGAACATGACTTATGCATCTTGCCATAAACTGCTGATACTAGTAGTTTTCTATGCTTATAAAATATTTCATATATTATTTGACCTTAGTAAGTATCAAGTCAACCTCTCGTCTCTACTTTTTCAAGATTAGACGGGATACTTACTGGGTACATGTTACTTATGTACTCATGCTACACTTCTGTACTTAAATGTAGAGGATCTGAGGCAGGTGAATCTGGTTATCACTTGGGTGCGCATCAGTGGGCCATCTGGGACTTCTATGGTGAGTTGCTTCCTTTTCATGACGATCTGCAGCCAAAGAATAGTCTTCTTTAATTTGTAATTTGTTTTCTGTCTATCCTGATTCAGACAATAGGATAGTATAGTATTATTTTGTGTATATTCTACTAGTTCCCGTAGCTTGTGACACAAGGTTCTGGCACACACATTAGTTCACTAGTTTTGGGCTGTATCATTATATGCTTCCTACATTTGTTACTGTATTTGGTTTCTAAAACCCCATTGGAATCCTTTATCTTTTCTTAAAAATTATAATTTTTGATAAACTTGGAAATATTTTCATGTCCGGCAAGGTTGATGGGCGCCATCATGACCTATTATGAAAATGGGTTGTGTCACCAATAAGAGTTTAAGTAGTAGTAAAAGATTCAAGTCGTATATATAAGAGTCCTTCATAGTCTAAAACCTTCGATTTTTTTGTGATGAATATGAGTTATTATTCAATTCTCATTATTTTTAGGATCTATGACACTGGCGAGAATGATACTAAAAATTAAAATATATTAAGTATGAGATTTGAGAAACAATTAATCTTTTTTCATGTTGCTTTTTTAATTAATTAATATCCAATGATTATCTATATTTAATTTTATCAAGAAGTTATTTCAATTTTAAGATTATTTATATATAACCTAAACAACTCTAATATTTGACATGGTCAGTGTACGCGCATATCGGCGTGGATAATAATACTAGTTCTAATATTAATTAGAAATAATTTCATTGCATATTCGAACATTAAGTAATTAGCTATAAATTATGTTTGGACCTAGTTTATATTTAATAATTCAAACATGAGTGCAATTAAAATTTTATTATTTTATACAAATAGTTTGGTGCAATTAAAATTTAATTTGTATGATAATATAATAACCAAACGATACATGTATAATTCATGTGATTAGTTAGTATTAACATAGTTTAATTAAGAATCAAAAATAAAATTACGAAACTCAAATTAATATTTGAAGATTTTATGGATTTTAAATTTCTAACAATTAAAATTTTTTAAATAAGTCTAAGCAAACAAATTAAAAGACAGAAAATAAGAGTAAGGAAAAAATATATTTTGTCAACTATATATATATATATATATATATATATATATATATATATATATATGTAAAAGTAATGAAATACCAATTAAAGTAATAATTCTCAAAGAAAATTACATCGAGTGTACCGCCTAATTAATTACCCCTTTTCTAAATTACACAAAATTCAGGTGCACATAGAGGGTACCGCCTACCATCCCCACTCTCCTAGAATTACAGAGAACTGGCGCTATTTTAGCTTCTTCATATAACATTAGGATTGTGCATATGTCTAGGTTGAGCCAAATGCGTTCTAGGTGATCTAAAGTTGTTCCCCCTAGAAGCGTTGAATTTCCTAGAGTCATGTCTAAGTGGTCTAAAATTATTCATTCTAGACTCATTTACAAAATTCCTAGAATTGTGTCTAGGTGGTCTAAAATAATTAATCTTAGACTCATTTGTGAGGTTCCTAGAATTCTTTCTAGATGGACCAACCTCATTACTTATGTCCTTTTTATTCTCTTCAATTTTATGACTATCAACACTACGTTTTTCTAGTGCGTTCCTAAGTTCTATGTTCTCTAATTTTAAGGAACTACAAGAAGAACAATTAGAACATTTATCAATAGAATAGGCTTCATTCAATTCCTTGATTTTATTTTTGAAATCAACAATGTCATTTTCCAAAAATTTATTTTCTTTTTCTAGAACTTCAATTTTATTTTTAAGAACACCATTTTCATTAGTCAATTTTTCAAGATCTATTTCTTTCAAAGAAGAGGATTTTTCAAAATCTTTTTCTTGTAAAGAAAGTGTTTTCTGAAAATCTGTTTCTTGCAAAGAAAGTGTTTTCTGCAAAGAAAGTGTTTTATTCAAATCTTTTATCATTTTGGAAGCATTAACAAATTCCCATACAATTCATCATAGGCATTTTGTAATTCTTCAAACGAGTAAGAGTTAGATGTACTTACCTCTTCTTCGTTTGCCACGAGACACAATGCGGCGGTTCCATCGCCTGAGCTGTCCGAATCCCGTGATACGCGCCTATGGTGTTTCTTCTTTTTCTTGTCCTTCTTCATAGACTTACAAAAATTTTCAATTATATCATTGGAAATATTATCATCATCCCTTTCCGAATCACTTACCTCTTCTCTTTTAGAGGATGAGGCTTTGAAGGCAAAATTCGAATTACTTCTAAGATAAGGATTAAGAATTGTGCTATCATAAGTTTCGAGGTTACCTCTTAGTCCATCAATTATGATATTCGTGAATTCCATCGACTCTTGGATGGCATTGGCTTTGGAACGCCATTCGGGAGTGAGGCTCCGTAGGACTTTTCGAACAAGATCTTTGTTCGTGTAAACTTTCCCGAGAGCATGTAGATCGTTGACGATTTTTAAAAATCGTTCAAACATAACACCAATGGGTTCCTTCTCCATTTTAAAGATTTCATATTTATGAGTTAGAAAATCAATTTTAGATTCTCGGACTTGAGGCGTACCTTCATAGATGATCTCGAGTTTATCCCACATCTCCTTGGCGGTTGTGCAGCACGAGATTTTCCTATAGTCATCCGCATTGATCACACAATACAATACATGGATGGCCCTTGCATTATTTTCAACTTTCTTGATGTCCTCGGCATCAAATTCAGTTTCCTCCTTTGGAACCGTGGTTTCTCCAACTTTCTTTGTCGGCATTGGTTCACCGTTTTTGATGATTTGCCACAAACGAAAACTGTTTGCTTTGAGGAAGATACTCATCCGATCTTTCCAATATGTATAGTTTGTTCCGTCAAATAGTGGAGGGCAAGTTGTGGATTGTCCTTCATCCATCGTTCCTGCGTTCAATATTCTCAACAGAAAAATATATATTGCTCTCAACCGGTTAAGGCTTTCAGAGAGTTAGGCTCTGATACCAATTGTTAGATAATACGCTTAACGCTAGAGGGGGGGGGGGGTGAATAACGTTATAATAAAAATAGCGTAAACTTGCGGAATTAAAAAATTGCAGGAAATAAATGAGTGCGATAAGTAAATAAATAAGAACGAACGCACCGATATATCCTGGTTCACAAATCCGTGGCTAGTCCAGTCCCCGAGAGACTCTCTCGAGATTTCCACTATCTTCGTCAAGCTTACGGGTGCTTAACAAACCGTTACAGTTGCTCAAGGATACCGCACCTTAAGACTTCACTTGCTTGAGGATACCTCACCCCAAGACTTCAACCACTAAGACTTTGGGTACTTAGCAAACCCGACAAATGAGAAGATATGTTCTTCTCAAAACAACTCTCTTTTACAACAAATACTCTCTCAATAGAGTGGATAAAGAGAAACAAAATAGGCTCTATGAACAACACAAAGTTGTCTATCAAATGGCTCAACAAAAGCTCTAAAATGATGCTTGAAAATGATCAATATGTATGTCAATATATGCAAGAGTTGTGTGTTTTAAATCAGCTCAAAAGACCTCTTTTTATAGGTGAAAAAGTAGTGCTGACCGTTGCTTAATTGACAAAAAAAAGCCCTGATTCTGTGCTCAAACAATCGATTGTTTGGAGGTGACAATCGATTGTCTGACCAACGTTCAAAAAACAGATTCCTGATTTTAGGCTAAACAATCGATTGTTAAACCTGAATAATCGATTGTTCTTCAACGTTCAAAAATCAATTTAGGATTCTGTGGGAACGGTCAAAATATAATCGATTGTATGAAGGTGACAATCGATTGTTGATAATCGATTGTATGACAAGAAAATCGATTTTTTTGATGTTTAAAAACTTCGGTTGCACACTGTCTCAAAGTAATCGATTGTTAAAAGTAGACAATCGATTGTTGACTTCATATAATCGTTTGTGTACTTCATATAATCGATTATGTTGTTCCAGTGTTCAAAACTTTGGCAACGGATCGATTATATACCATTTATATACACTTGATATACACTGTGTATACCAGAATTGAAAACTTACTTCAAAACCCATTTTGGTTAAAAATGAAAACGTTAAAATCATTTTGTTTGAAGTATATTAAAAATATTTATGATATATATGATTTAATAAAATGATTTACTTTAATAAAATGATTTTATGCATATTTATGATGACCTAATGTTGAGCCAAAAGATAAAATAACTTAAACGTTGTTCTTACATTGGTTCTACCTAACGACCTACGTCTTGGGTCTTCGGTCTTGAACTCTTTGGCTCGACTTGGCTTGTCTATGCAATCCCGTCATCAATATGCTTCTCGCCATTTGATAGTTTGTCATATTATATCGTTGTTTGACGCTTGACTTCATTGTTTGTCATTCATCAAAACCTATACCTGAAAATCATGCTCATACAACCAAAGTGCACACATCATAGATATACATGATTTCCAACAAACCAAACTAAGTTAACTCTATTTACAAGCCCATTCGAAAACTGATTCTATTTGTCTAGTTCAAAGTGTATAAAAGTCAATGAGTGTTTTGTACATCATTATCATCACTGTCTGATGAAATTTCATCACCAAGGCGGTATAAAGAAGGGTCTACTTATCGAGGACGAGAAGAACGATCATGGGGAGGATGGGATGAACGAGCACTTGGAGGGCGGGAGGAAAGAGCACAGGGAAGGCGAGCCTCTGGCGATGACTCACGAGACCGGGGAATCGAAAAAACTCCAGAAGCTAGGAGAGATTTGAGATGCTCTTGCATGGCCTCTCACTGAGCTTGCAAGCCAATGTACTAAGCATCTTTAAGTTTTTCTCTTTCCTTGGCCGCTTCTAGCTCGGATGTGAGCTTTGTCACAGTCTCCCACATAGCGGCGAGGCTCTCCCCATCAAGTTGCTCGGCTTGCGAGGAAGTCCCTATTCCTTGCATTCCACACTTATTGCGATGGAATTTCGTAGTAGGAAGCCTGTATACCTTCCCCCATTTTGGACCGCCTGCACCCTCCGTCCACATTCTTTCAGCATCCTCGTCCGAAGGTTGGATTTGTTCGCCCGGCTCATTAGGAGACTGACAGCATATGAATTCCTCCACTTCAGCTGTGAAGCGACCCTATAAGAAAAATTACATTGAATTAGTATTTCAAAATTTATATAAAAGTAAATCAAAATACTTAATGAAAAGTGAAAATTTACATGTACAGACGAGGATCGGCCCTCGACCCACCTTTCTTGATTCGTCTCTTTCTTTTTCTATACAATATGAGTCTCCTTGAATAGCTCATCTTGGTTCATCGGACGCCCCAACTTCTTTTTCTGAAACCTCATAAATTTTAGTTAATAAATAGAATAGATATACTTTGAAAATTAAAATTTATTAAGCAATTACGTACCATTCTTCCTTTTATTATCCCTAGGTTGATCGCACCTCTAGTGTGCAAGGATCCTCCCTTCTCAGATGCGCGAGCTTTCTTTCCTTTTTCACTCTTCTCTAAGAACTTTGCGATAAGCCACTGCCTTTGCAAATCCTTCCATAAATTCTGAAGCAACCAGTCAGGCTTTTGATTCAACTTTCTAGGTTTGGAGAATCATATTCCATTTTATTCTTTTTGAATGCATTTTTCATCCTTCTAAACACAGGATCAGGAGGCAAGAATTGACAATGACAATCAAACCATCATTGCTTTCAACCATATTATAAAGTGAACGCTTACTTTTTTTCAAATACTAAAGGCAAGCTAGCTTCCCAGCAGTCATCCACCAAGACAACATTCCATACGTAGGAAAATTATTAATTATCCACATTAAATTAGAACGCAAATTGAAATTGTGTTTGGTTGATATGTCATATGTTTCAACGTCATTGTACCACAGTTGTTTCAGCTCATCAATCAAAGGTTACAAATATACATCTATCAAACTTTTTGAATTACGTGGACCGGGAATAATATAATTTAAGAATATATATGGACTAGTCATGCACAACTCGGGTGGTAGATTACAAAGTGTAAGAAAGTAGGCCAACATGAATACGGTATCGCAGATATGGGAAAAGGCGTGAAGCCATCCGCACACAGACCTAACCGAATGTTCCTTGGTTCACTAGTAAAATCTGGTTATGTCCTATCAAAGTGCTTCCAAGCTTCTCCATCTGAAGGAAGATATATAACACCAAGTGGTCTTTTATTTTCAAAGTGCCATCTCATATGAGTTTTACAATAGGTTGATAGACGATATAAAGCTAGTCAAATTATGATGAATATATCTTGATAATACATAGATTTATAAGTCAGTAAAAGATATAGAGAAATTTTAGTAGTTTTTTTATATTTTTGTTTTATATAATATTGGACTAAAATGATTTTAAAGTCAAAATAGCACGGTATATCCAGTTTTCGCATTGGTCAATTAAAAATAGTTAGTGTTTATTAAGTCAATAAAAAATAGCTAACGTTTTACTGCAACAGATATCGGTCCCGTATAATATACGGGGAGTTCTGTTCATTTGTGTACGAACTCCAGCATATTATGCTGGACCAGTATACTTTGCTGACTCCTGTATAACATACGAGAGACTGGACCACCGGTGCTCCAAATTCCAGTATAGTATACTGGACATTTATTCTTGCTAGAACTCTAGCTTATTCTGCGGGAGTTCTAGTGTACTTATGCTGGAACTCCAACATATTATGTGGGAGTTCAAGCATACTTATGTTGGAATTCCAGTATAATATAAGGGGTGTATTTTTCGGGTTTTGAACAGTATTTTTGCTCAGATTTATCTTTATATGAAAAGTGGCTATGTCTCGATTACTTTTGAAACTAGACTATTTTTGAATGACCGTTTGTAAATCTGGCTATTTTTAAATTTCGACCAGTTATATGAAAAGTGGCTAAATTTCTATTACCTTTGAAACTGGAATATTTTTGAATGACCAGTTGTAAACCTGGAGTTCCAGCATAATTATCCTGGAACTCCCATATAATATGCGGGAATTCAAGAATACTTATGCTGGAACTGCTATCCTTGCTTCGTAAGCAAGATGCATGGGGAGATGCTCCATTGAATCAAAGAAGCTGGGAGGGAATATACGCTCCAATTTACAAAGAATTTCAGGTATTTCTTGTTGAAGTCTAACCATATCCTCTTCCCGAATTGTTGTTGAAGTGAGATCCCTAAAGATAAGGCTCATCTCAGCAAGTGGTTCCCAAACTTTTTGTGGTAATAGCTCACGAAACGCAATAGGGACCAATCTTTGCATGAATACATGACAATCGTGGCTTTTCATACCAAACAATTTATGTTTTTTCATGTCCACACACCTTCCCATATTTGAGACATATCCATCTGGAAATTTCAGATTCTCCACCCATTCACACAACACTTTTTTCGACTTCTTGTCTAGTGTATAACAAGCTTTCAGATATTCGTCACCAACGGTATGTAATTCAGGGCGTAGGCAGAACTCTTTCAAGTCTTCTCTAGATTTGGCATTATCTTTTGTTTCACCAACTACGTCCAGCACTGTGTTGAACACATTCTCGAAAAAGTTTTTTTCGATGTGCATAATATCTAGATTGTGTCGGATCAGATTTGTACTCCAATACGGCAAATCCCAAAATATGCTTCTTTTCTTCCAAATCAAAAACTTGCTAATTTTGCCATTAACAATATAAGCCCCAAGCTCTGTCACCTTTTTAAACCCCAATTCATTTATCTCCTTCAATATATCATCACCTGATCGTATCGGGGGAGGATGCATTCGGACCACTTTATTTTTTCTAAAGATATTCTGTTATTTCTGTATAGATGATCCAGTGGTAGGAACTTACGATGATTGTCAAACCATGACTGTTTGCCACCTTTAGTCAAAAAAAAGCATTTGTATTCTCCATACAATATGGACATGCTAGCTTACCCGCAGTACCCCATCCAGAGAACATCGAATATGCAGGAAAATCACTAACTGTCCACATCAAAGCAGCTCGCATGTTAAAATTTTGCTTCTTGGAGATATCATATGTGTCCACACCTGTACTCCACAATTGTTTTAGTTCTGCAATCAAAGGCTGCAAGAAAACATCAAGCTTTTGCTTAGGGTTCTTCGGTCCAGGAACTATAGCCGACAAAAATAAATAGGACTCTTTCATACACATCCAAGGCGGCAAGTTGTATGGTGTCACAACTATTGGCCAAGATGAATACTGTTGACCTGTTTGTCCAAATGGTTGAAAACCATCTGTGCATAGCCCTAATCTGACATTACGACTTTCTGCTGCAAAATATGGATGCATCTTATCAAAATGTTTTCATGCGGGCGCATCTGAACAGTGACGCATCACATTTTCCTCAACTTCATGCTCGGCATGCCATCACATATGTGCAGCAGTCATGTCGGAAGCATATAACCGTTGTATTCGTGGAGTGAGGGGAAAGTAGTACATATGTTTGAAAGGTACAAGATTTCTCTTTAATTCGATATTTGTCTAGTAGGCTTGTACCTGGGATGGCGACAAAACTTGCAATGGTTAAGTTCGCTGTCTTTTCCCCAATAAATCATACAGGCATTTGCACAACTGTGGATTTTTTCTACTGGCATGTTCATTCCCTGCATTAACTTCTTAGTTTCATAGAAATTATTTGGCATTAGGTTATCCGGAGGAATCATCTCATTCACATATTGACAAATGTCATCAAAACATCTATCAGATAGATTGTGTTCAGACTTGATGTGCAATAAGCGTGCAACAGCTGACAATTGAGAATGTGTTTCACAGCCAGGCCACACCTCTTGACTTGCAGAATCTACCAGATCATAAAATTTCTGCGCAATAGGATTCAGTAATCATCCCTATCAATCGGATCGAATGAGGGGCCAGCGGCGTCAAGGACCATTCTGTGGTATGAAGTAGGTGATCCAGGCTCATCAATTGCACCCACATTTACGGATTCGGTATTCATAGACTGATCCCAATTTCGCATCTCTTCATGTTGATTTATATTTCTCGTAACCTTATTTTCTCCATGCAAGTACCATATATGATATCCAGGTACAAAGCCATCGCACAATAAATGCTCGTGGACAGTAAGAACATCTTCAAAATTTCTATTCTGTCACTTTTTTCGGTTACATGGGCACCTTAGTCTCTCACCATCCCTCCCTTCACGATGATTTTTTGCAAACTCGATAAATTTCTCAACACCCCTTATGAATTCGGGATTATACAAACCTCTCGTTAGCCTTTTGTACATCCACTCACGATTTGAAGTCATTTCTCTGACAAACTTTCTTTCCTGATAATGTAAAAGGATTACAGTAGCATTTATTGATTACAAAAAATCTTTGGACAATAAAAAAAGAGTACGAATAATCAAATTAGGTCTAAAATCCCCGTATAATGAGCACAAGCTTTCAAATATTTAGCAAAAAAATGGTAGAATAAAAGTTCACATAGAGATTGGAAGAGATAGTTACATACCAATAGCAAAGGACTAAAAAACAATCAAGTGAAGCTCACAAGCATATCAATTCATATCTACAATATACTGGAAAATAAATATTGATAAAAAACATTCGCCACTTAGCCGATCGAGTGGGTTGTGGAATTGAGAAGAATCCAAATAATAGCTTGTGAGAGACTTACCACTTAGCCGAATCTATTGTGCAATTGATCAGAAGAATCCAACCGATAGCTTGTGATGAGAGGCTGCTTGAGATAAACTTTCAGTAGGGAAAAAAAATTGGACGAACTTGCTGATCATGGATAGAACTGTCGAGTCGTGAAACAGGTTGAAAAAACGCGCGGGGATTTTCCAGAAACAGAGGAACGTTTTGGCGGTTATTTTTTTGTTTAATATATCTTCTTCTTTTTTGTTTAATTTCTTCTTCTTTTTTGTTTAATTTCGCTTCTTTTTTGTTTAATTTCTTCTTCTTTTTTGTTTAATTTCTCTTCTTTTTTGTTTAATTTCTTCTTATTTTTTTTTAATTTCTTCTTCTTTTTATTTAATTCTTCCGCATTCTCCATTTTTTTGGAGTATTTTAGTAATTTTATTTTATTAGACTCTTCTAATATATTAATCAGTCACATGACATATATAAGTATCTTTGGTTATTAATTTATCATATAAAATAATAAATTTTAATTGCACCAAACTATATATGTATATAAAAAATTAAAAATAATTGCATTCATGTTTAAATTACAAAATATAAACTAAGTCCACAAATAACTTACAGCTTGTTTGGATAGTTGTACCTATTGTATTGTATCGTATTGTTACATTAAATACAATATTTTTTATTGTTACTAAAATTGTATCTTATAGTATCGTTAAATATGTCGTTACATAACAACGAAATGTGCCACTTTATATAATGACCGATTTGGTGTGATTGCGTCGTTACCTTGTATTTTCTCTCAATTTCACCCTTCATTATTATTAAATTATTTTATTTTATCATTTACCCTACCTTTTATATAATAATTTTACCATGTATTATACTTTCTTTGGGATCTTCTTTTACTTGTGTTGCTTGTTTGAAATATCTTGATTTCAAATCTTGCTATTTTTGCCATTATTTTTTATTAATTATAAAAGAAAATACTATAGTTTGTTCTTTGGTGATAAAATAAAATGACGATATTCTCAACCCCTGGGGTCTCCGGTAGCGCGGCTCGATGGAGTACGGGGCTTAAAGCTGAAGCATTATTGGAGGCCTTCGACGGCAAAGATGTTAACTATATTTTACAATCAACTTCTTTTAATATTTTTTCTCTAATTTATAATATAACCAATTTATTTGATTATTCTTGAGATATTGTTGATCTTAAGTAAAGTTTTATTAATTTTGTTTTCAAAAAACAATTTCCGTTGGAGGAAATGTCTTCATGTTTTTTATAAGCAATATATTTTTTCATATAGGCATGTGAAATTAATAAGAGTTAGTAAATGTTTTATTTCATTGAGTATATTTGTTAATTAGAATATTATTTTCTACTTGTAAAAGTTTTCGTAGCATAGTTATTACAAAATTAGTCCAAAAATCAATATCGAGCCAATTATCTCAAGGTATTTACTGAATCCACTGTAAAGTAAAAATTAATCCAAGTTGAAGAGAATAGGAGGAATGAAGTGGAAAATTATTTAATTAAGTACATATCATTTATTTGTTATAGCTCAACACCCCTTATGAATTCAGTATTATACAAACCTCTCGTTAACCTTATATCCACTCGCGATTTAAAGTCATTTTTCAAACAAACTTTCTTTCCTGATAATGTAAAGGATTACAGTAGCATTATTTATTTATAAACATCGTCAGATAGTAGTAATCAAATTAGGCCTCAAATTCCAATTATAATGAGCACAAAAGCTTTCAACATATATCTATAATACACTGGATAAATTAGATTGATAAAAAATACTTACCACTTACCCGCCGAATATTGAATTGTGGAATTGGGAAGCTTCCAAACGATAACTTGTGAGAGACTGTTGTGAGATTATCTATCAGTTGGGAAAGATAATGGAAAGAATTAGCCATATTGTGATCGTGGGTACAGAGTCACTATTGTAATCGGGTAGGACACATTGCACCCGTTTGTTTTGCTAAACATAGAGATTTATGTATTGATTATGATTATTATTATCCTAACCCCCAAGGAACCAAAAGAAGTTGGGTACCAAAAACCTATTTTTAGGTTCTTTTTGCAGGTGTGCTTGAAGACTACAATATTGTAGTGGATGCACCAAGCACTAAACCTTAATGCATTAAGGGGGAACGTCGGTTAGTTATCGTATTTTGAATAAAAACGCAATAAGTTGATATATGCTAATAATCATTAATTATTTTTGGGTGATACATGTTTTAATAAGTTTTATTATTGAAAAACAATTAGTATCAATTAGTTTTATAATAAGTGATTGATTCATGTTTTGATGAATATTTTTAGGTTAAATAACAATTGATGAATTTGTGAAAAATGACCGTTATTATGGTGTTACTAATATTTGGAATTATTTGATTTTGTTTATAAATTGATATCGTCAATGGTTTAAATAACTTTTGGTATACTCTTTTTGCTAATGCCAAAAGGGGGAAGAATATGGGCGATATGCATGCCTTAATTGAAGGGAAATATTCAATTAAGGGGTAATTTTTATATTGAATTGATTATATTGAATTGGTTGCATAAATTGTATGTTGAGATATAGCATGAATTTAGGGGGAATTCAATATGCATATCTTCCGTTGTTTGTCATTATCAAAAAGGGAAAAATTGTTGGAAATCATGTATATCTATGATGTGTGCGCTTTGGTTGTATGAGCATGATTTTCAGGTATAGGTTTTGATGAATGACAAACAATGAAGTCAAGCGTCAAACAACGATATAATATGACAAACTATCAAATGGCGAGAAGCATATTGATGACGGGATTGCATAGACAAGCCAAGTCGAGCCAAAGAGTTCAAGACCGAAGACCCAAGATGTAGGTCGTTAGGTAGAACCAACGTAAGAACAACGTTTAAGTTATCTTATCTTTTGGCTCAACATTAGGTCATCATAAATATGCATAAAATTATTTTATTAAAGTAAATCATTTTATTAAATCATATATATCATAAATATTTTTAATATACTTCAAACAAAATGATTTTAACGTTTTCATTTTTAACCAAAATGGGTTTTGAAGTAAGTTTTCAATTCTGGTATACACAGTGTATATCAAGTGTATATCAATGGTATATAATCGATCCGTTGCCAAAGTTTTGAACACTGGAACAACATAATCGATTATATGAAGTACACAATCGATTATATGAAGTCAACAATCGATTGTCTACTTTTAACAATCGATTACTTTGAGAGTGTGCAACAGAAGTTTTTAAACATCAAAAAAATCGATTTTCTTGTCATACAATCGATTGTCACCTTCATACAATCGATTATATTTTGACCGTTCCCAAAGAATCCTAAATTGATTTTTGAACGTTGAAGAACAATCGATTATTCAGGTTTAACAATCGATTGTTTAGCCTAAAATCAGGAATCTGTTTTTTGAACGTTGGTCAGACAATCGATTGTCACCTCCAAACAATCGATTGTTTGAGCACAGAATCAGGGATTTTATTTGTAATTAAGCAACGGTCAGCACTACTTTTTCACCTATAAAAAGAGGTCTTTTGAGCTGATTTTAAACACACAACTCTTGCATATATTGATATACATATTGATCATTTTCAAGCATCATTTTAGAGCTTTTGTTGAGCCATTTGATAGACAACTTTGTGTTGTTCATAGAGCTTATTTTGTTTCTCTTTATCCACTCTATTGAGAGAGTATTTGTTGTAAAAGAGAGTTGTTTTGAGAAGAACATATCTTCTTATTTGTCGGGTTTGCTAAGTACCCAAAGTCTTAGTGGTTGAAGTCTTGGGGTGAGGTATCCTCAAGCAAGTGAAGTCTTAAGGTGCGGTATCCTTGAGCAACTGTAACGGTTTGTTAAGCACCCGTAAGCTTGACGAAGATAGTGGAAATCTCGAGAGAGTCTCTCGGGGACTGGACTAGCCACGGGTTGTGGTGAACCAGGATATATCGGTGCGTTCGTTCTTATTTATTTACTTATCGCACTCATTTATTTCCTGCAATTTTTAAATTCCGCAAGTTTACGCTATTTTTAATATAACGCTATTCACCCCCCCCCCCCTCTAGCGTTAAGCGTATTATCTAACATGGTTATCTTAATGTGTTAGTTCTATTGAACTTTATACTTTGTTGGTTTTAATGATGTCGTTAATATTGTTGTTGTGTTGTTGTTGTGTTGTTGTTGGTGTTGTTGTTGTTGATGCTTGTAATTGGGATTTGATATGCTAGCAGGTAGTGTAGCTGCCAAAACAGGCCTTTTTTTCCAAAATTATACCTAAAAAAGTTACCAACTTTGGTCGCTTTTCTATTTAAAAAAAATTATTTTTTGGGAAATAACGACCAAGATTTGTCGCTAATTAATCCAAATTTTTTATTAAAAAAAACGACCAACTTTGGTCGCTATTATATTTAAAAAATAATTTCTGGAAAATAGCGACCAAAATATTTAAAAAATAATTAAATTCTTGAAATTAGCGACCAATTTTGGTTGTTTATGTTAAAAGATTAATAAAAAATGACCAACTTTAATAGCTATTTTTTAATTTTTAAAATATAATATTGGTTTACAGACCAAAGTTTGTCGCAAATGAGAAAGGCTCTTCCTTCTCTCTAACTTTACTGTTCATCGCTTCATCTTCTCTGCTGCCTCAGCGTATGTTAGTCTAACGTGCGCCGAGGGTGCCATGGCGAGAGGGAGAGGCCGACCTCGGAAAGTTCTATTGCCAATCTATGCTGGAAATCCAACCAACACTGTTCCATTCCCAAAAACTGTTAACACTGTTCCATTGCAACATAGTAGTGATACTGTTCCATTGCCTCATGCACCTGCAGATTCAGAGCCATCTGGAGTTCCTGTGCTTGCAACACTTGCTGATAATGTTGATAGTAGTTCAGAGCCTCAAACTGTACCGGCGATAGTCCTGATGGTGCAAGAGAATAGGGGTATCGACCACATGCAGCAACCTCCACAACCTGATGTACCAAAGGCCAATATAGAGGAGGGGTCAAAAATTGAAGCACCCAAAGGGTGGGCTAGCCTATTTCAGAGGAATCGACTTGCTGCTAATGGTATGTCTCTGGAGTACATCCCACCAACAGTTATTAATGGTAAACCAGTGGGTCAACTAGTTAAGGATGAAGTGGAAGAGGAAGAGGGAAAATGGAAGTGTGCCCTAGTTGTATTTGTACTAGGGAATAGCCCAGGGTATAATGGTATGAAAAGGTTTATTAATTTACACTGGTCTCATGTGCCTGAACTTGATCTCTTTTACCATGATGAGGGCTATTATATTGTCAAATTTCAATCCCTGGATGATGCCAAGGAAATACTGTGTGGAGGACCATATACTATTGCCAACAGACCTATGATCTTGAAACAGTGGTCTGCTGATTTTGATTTCAAAGCTGCTTTCCCTTCAGAAGTTCCCCTGTGGATCAAGTTCCCTAACTTGCCTATGTCCTGCTGGGGCAGCAGGTCTTTGAGTAGGATTGCAAGTGTGCTGGGTAGGCCTATATTTGCTGATGAATGTACGACAAAGCAAAGTAGAATCTCATATGCTCGTATGCTCATTGAGGTAAATGTGTCAAAGGAATTACCTAGAGAGATTGAGATACTAGATCCAAATGGGAAGAGCTTTATGCAGGATGTGACCTATGATTGGAAACCATTATATTGTGAGAAATGCCTTGAGGTGGGACACAACTAAACGTTCTCAATGCATAAACGTTCTCGATTGTTGGAAACACGTTCTCAATGCGATATACTAAACGTGTATTCTTTTGTAGGTTTTGATGAATGACAAACAAAGCACAAATTGATATATGACGGAGTTCAAGTACAAGAGCACAAATGTTGAGATTGAAGCTCAAGACGTTGTTTTTAATTGTTATTGAGTTATTCTTAAATGTGATCTTGATCCTATAACTTGACTCCATAACATGGCTTCTCTCATAAAACTATTTTCCAAAATCATGCATACTTATTTCTGTATCAAATAATTTCAAATGATGCATATTTACATTAGACAAAATGTTTTCTAAACATGCCTCAAAAATCTGGGCTAAAATAATCGATTATGAACTTATGATAATCGATTGTTTCTGAGCCAAGACTGCATGACAATCGATTATGAATTAATGGTAATCGATTGTGAGTAAGACAGTGAACATCAGGTTTTTCCAAATCTGCATGATAATCGATTGTGATCAAATGCCAATCGATTGTTGTTGAGGTAAAGTTTTTTCAATACTCAAAATAATCGATTATGAACTAATGGTGATCGATTATGTTGAGACAATGTCTTCCAGTGATTTTAAATTTAATTAAGTAATCGATTATGTCTTTAGATAATCGATTATCACTGAGACAGTAAGTTTCATGATTTTCAGAAAATAACAAGTAATCGATTGTTGCAAAGGACAATCGATTGTTGAAGCTGACCGTTGTCAAATGATTTTCAAATACCTCAAAGTAATCGATTATTGGTTTTCATATAATCGATGTTTTGCTTAAAATCTGGAAATGATTTTTAGAACGTTGCTGAAGTAATCGATTATAGATTTTGTATAATCGATGTTGTGCTTAAAATCCGGAAATGATTTTTAGAACGTTGCCAATGTAATCGATTATGGATTTGGTATAATCGATTATCTGTTTTTGAATTTTGCCAGTAATCGATTATGGATTGTAAGTAATCGATTATGAAGCGTAAAATCTGGGATTGATTTTTGATCTGACTGGCAGATAATCGATTGTTCGGTCATGACAATCGATTGTCACTGAGTAAATTCAGCAATTCTTAATTGGCAATTAGACAACGGTAAGACCAAGTTTTGCACCTATAAATACAGCTTCAACTCAGTGTTTTAAACACAACAACATACACTAACTGATCATTACATTGCTTTAAGCTTTCATTCAATTGTTCATCATTTTCTACTCATTTCATAAAGCTTTTGAGAGCCATATTATTGTTCAAAGTTGTTGTGATCTTGAGCGTATTATTTTACTCATATCTACTCATCAAGGAGTACCTTTGTTAAGTGAGTGTTCAAGTATTTCAAATACTTGTAAGAGAATTTTGATTCTCTTGTGTTGAGGAACTTGTGCTTCCTCTGTTGAAGTCTTTGGGATTGTATCCCCGAGCAAGTGAAGTCTTTGGGATTGTATCCCCGAGCAAGTGAAGTCTTTGGGATTGTATCCCCGAGCAAGTGAAGTCTTTGAGGTGAGGAACCTCCGAGCAAGTGAAGTCTTTGAGATTGTATCTCCGAGCAACTGTAAAGGTTTGTTAAGCACCCGTAAGCTTAACAAGTTAGTAGAAAATCTCGAGAGAGTCTCTCGGGGACTGGACTAACCACTGTTGTGGCCAACCAGGATATATCCTTGTGTAAGTTATTTTTATTGCACTTATTTACTTCCTGTAAAATTTAAATTCCGCAAGAAAACGCTAAATTTCATTAAAACGCTATTCACCCCCCCCCTCTAGCGTTAAGCGTAGTTTCTAACAATTGGTATCAGAGCCCAACTCTCTGAAAAACTTAACAGTTTGAGAGAACCATCCATGGCTTCTACTCGTGACTTTTTTGCAGGAATAGGTGAAGGTGAATGCAACACGTCGCCTCCAAAATTGGGTGAAAACAACTACTCAGTTTGGAAAGATCGAATGAGAGTTTTTACGATAGCAAACGACCTCTATCTATGGCAAATCATCAAGCATGGAAATCAAATGACTACAAAAGTTGGGAAAGCCAAGGTAAGTGAATACAACACTAATGCGATAAATATGTTGTATAAATCCTTGAACAAGGAAATCTGGCGAAAAATCTCCCACTACAAGACTGCTAAGGAAATGTGGGATAAGCTTGAAGAAATTCATGAAAGAACATCTCAAGTGGAAAAATGCTCAAATGATGAATCAAATATCAGGTGCCTGATGGCCGACGACAAAGAAAAAGAGGTAAGCACTTCTAACTCTCTCTCGTTTGAAGAACTTCAAAATGCCTATGAAGATATGTTGGGTAAATATGAAAATGCTGTTAAAATGATTAGAGATTTGAAGAAATCACTTTCCCAGCAAGAAATAGATTTCCAGAAAAATCTCTCTTTAAAAGAAAAGGATTTTGAAGAACGCTTTTTATTGAAAGAAAAAGATTTCGAAAATCAATTCTCTTTAAAACAAAAGGATTTTGAAAATCTGTCTCGTGATAACGAGAATCTTGTAAAAGAAAATCAATTTTTTCAAAATGATAGTGTAGAGCTTAGACAAGTCATTAAGACTATGCATGAAGCTTCTTATATTGATAAATGCTCTACTTGTACTTCCTGCGACTCTTTGAAGTTAGAAAACGCAGAACTTAGGAAAACCTTAGAATCACATAGTGTAGACGTCCCTAAGGTTATTGAAGAAAAGGAAACGTCTAAGAATAATCAATGGCATAAAAACAGAAATTACAATAGAAATCCTACTGCTCCACCTAGAAATAACTCTAGGGCTGTAAACGAGTCTAGGACAAATTCCTTTAGACCACCTAGACACTACGCTAGGATGTATGAAAACAAGTCTAGGGTTAATAATTCTAGAACACCTAGATACAATTCTAGAAATTGGTACAATGAGTCTAGAATTAACCACTTTAGATCACCTAGAAAGAATTCTAGGATGATTGTTAACGAATCTAGGATAAATCACCCTAGACAACCTAGAAATGATTCTAGAAATTTCAACGCATCTAGGAATGACTATAGATCACCCAGAACGTATTTTGCTCCACCTAGACACAGGCACAATCCGAACGCAACATGTCATTACTGCAATCGTATAGGTCACATTGCACCGATGTGTTTCGCAAAGCATAGAGACTTCTCGTATGACTATAATCATTATTTGTCTAACCCCCAAGGACCCAAGATGGCATGGGTACCCAAAGAATATTAAATTGTTTTGTAGGTGTGCTTGAAGGGATCAAGTGTACTATGGTACCTTGATAGTGGATGCTCCAAACATATGACGGGAGATGAATCCAAATTCCTTCAACTAGAGCACAAAGAAGGAGGAAACGTCATTTTCGGCGACAACAATAAAGGAAAAATAATCGGCATGTGATCGGTTGGTAAGGACGAAAACTCCTCTATTAAACATATATTGCTTGTGAAAGGGTTGAAGCATAATCTCTTGAGCATAAGCCAATTATGTGACAAGGGAAATCTTGCTCTATTTGATTCGGATGAATGTCTTGTGTTTAGACGTAGTGACTTCAAGATCATACTTCGTGGTTTTAGAATTGATAATATCTATATGGTTGATCTTGCAAACTCCTCTCCCGAATATGTTGATTGCTTAATGAGCAAAGAGGATAATACTTGGTTGTGGCATCGTAGATTAGCACACATGAACATGCATCTTTTAAATAAATTGCTTTCTCAAAACTTAGTAGTTGGTCTTCCCAATTTAAAGTTTGAAAATGATTCTATGTGTGATTCTTGTCAAAAAGGGAAGCAAACCAAAGCATCTTTTAAATCCAAAAATATTGTTTCAACTTCTAGACCTTTACAATTACGTCATATGGATTTACTTGGACCTTCTCGTATTGAAAGTCTAGGTAGAAATAAATATGCTTTTGTAATTGTTGATGACTTTTCTAGATTTACATGGACGCTATTTCTTGCAAATAAAAGCGATGCTTTTCAAAATTTCAAGTATTTTCTTAGACTTGTTCAAAACGAAAAGGAATCTACCGTCACTTCAATTAGAAGTGATCATGGGGGAGAGTTTGATCACAATCTCTTTGCGGATTTTTGTGACGAACTCGGAATCGAGCATACTTTTTCCGCTCCACGTACACCACAACAAAATGGGGTGGTGGAAAGGAAAAATAGGTGTCTCGAAGAGATGGCAAGAACCATGCTCGACGAAGCTAAGATTCCCAAACACTTTTGGGCGGACGCCGTGAGTACCGCTTGCTATGTTTTAAATAGAGTAGCAATTCGGCCGATACTCTTGAAAACCCCATATGAACTGTATAAGGGTAGAAAACCCAATATTTCCCACTTACGTGTTTTTGGTTGTAAATGTTTTGTTCATAATAACGGCAAAGACCAATTAGGTAAATTTGATGCAAAATCGGATGAAGCTATTTTCATTGGTTATTCCTCACGTAGTAAAGCATATAGGGTCTTTAACAAAAGAACCCAAATTGTGGAGGAATCCCCACATGTTGTGTTTTCCGAAGATAATGCTCGCTTGGCGAGAAAGGATTGTGGTTTTGATCTTGCAGATATCTTGAGTAATTTGAAAAACAAAATACATGAAGAACCGCCAAAGGAAAACAATGATGAAATTATAGAACAATCAACGGAAGAAGCTCCACAATTGGAAAGTGAAACAAAAGAACAAAAGGAATGGAGGACGATCAAAGATCACCCTCTTGATCAAGTAATCGGCGATGTTGGAGGAAAGGTAAGTACTCGAAACTCCCTTAAAAACACCTTAGAACTTACTGCTTTTGTTTCTCAAATTGAACCCAAAACCATCTCTGAAGCAATTGGGGATGAATTTTGGACCTTGGCAATGCAAGAGGAGCTTAACCAATTCGAACGAAATGACGTTTGGGATTTGGTGCCAAGACCCGAAGATCATACCATAGTTGGTACGAAATGGGTTTTTCGCAACAAACTAGATGAAAATGGTATAATCACTAGAAACAAAGCTAGGCTTGTGGCTCAAGGCTACTCAAGAAGAAGGTATTGATTATGAGGAGACTTATGCTCCAGTAGCTAGATTAGAAGCTATTCGCTTATTGCTTGCTTTCGCTTCCTCTATGAATTTTGTCTTATATCAAATGGATGTGAAAAGTGCGTTTTTAAATGGTTTTATTGAAGAAGAAGTTTATGTCAAACAACCCCCTGGTTTTGAAAACTTTAAATATCCCGATCATGTTTTCAAACTCAAAAAGGCTCTCTATGGTTTAAAACAAGCTCCCCGAGCTTGGTATGATAGGTTGAGTAAATTTCTTTTGAAAAATGATTTCATTAGGGGAAAAGTTGACACAACTCTCTTTGTCAAACACAAAAACAATGATATTTTATTAGTTCAAATATATGTAGATGACATTATATTTGGTGCCACTAACAATGCTTTATGCAAGGAATTTTCCAATCTAATGACTAGCGAATTTGAGATGTCTATGATGGGCGAATTAACCTTCTTTTTGGGACTACAAGTAAAACAAATGAAGGAAGGTACAATCATTTGCCAAGCCAAATATTGCAAAGAATTGCTTAAACGCTTTGATATGAACAATGCAAAAGAAATGGCAACTCCCATGAGCACATCCGATCATCTAGACAAAGATGAAAAAGGTAAGGAAGTCGACACCAAAAAGTATCGAGGTATGATTGGCTCTCTACTTTATCTTACTGCTAGTCGTCCGGACATTATGTTTAGCGTGTGCTTATGCGCTCGTTATCAATCATGTCCGAAGGAGTCTCACCTTTCGGCGGTAAAACGAATTTTACGGTATCTTGTTGGTACCTCAAATGTGGGTCTATGGTACCCCAAAGGCTCTTCATGCCAACTCATTGGCTATTCCGATTCTGATTTTGCTGGATGCAAATTGGACCGCAAGAGCACTAGTGGCACTTGCCATTTGCTCGGTAGCTCTCTCATTTCTTGGTTTAGCAAGAAACAAGTAAGTGTTGCGTTGTCCACAACCGAGGCTGAATATGTAGCCGCGGGGAGTTGTTGCGCTCAAATCCTATGGATGAAACAACAACTCTTGGACTATGGCCTAAGACTTGATCACATTCCTCTTAGATGTGATAACACTAGTGCCATATGCTTGACGAAGAACCCCGTTCTTCATTCGCGAACAAAACACATTGAAGTTAGACATCATTTTATTAGAGATCAAGTTCTCAAAGGCGATGTCGAAATTGAATTTGTTGAAACTAAAAGCCAATTGGCAGACATCTTTACAAAGCCCTTGGATAAAGAGTCCTTCTTCCGAATTCGCAATGAACTCGGGATCCTTGACTCCACATTGATCTAAGTCATGCATTGCATTTCTTCTCCTACACATTTCTAACTTGAGCGTCGGAGGCGTCTAACTTCTTTTTGCAGGTATCGCCCTACAGAAAAAGAAAATTTTATTTGGGCAAACCGCAAATCATCGGACATATAATCGATTATCCCGTATCAATAATCGAATGTCACCTTTTTAATTTTCAATAAATAAACCTTGTTTTATTTCGTCTTTGTGTATCTTTCCTTACTATTTTTTTGCTAATGGCAAAAGGGGGAAGATAACGGAATAACGGGTATGCACCACCTCTACATTGCTAAATTGCTTATAAGCTAAAATTGAGGGGGAATGCTTAAATTGAGGGGGAACAAGAACAAATATGCATACTTGTTACTTGTCTTGAATCGTCAATATTATTTGTCAAAATGGCATATCCCGCTTAATGTTTGCCATTATCAAAAAGGGGGAAATTGTTGGAAACACGTTCTCAATGCGATATACTAAACGTGTATTCTTTTGTAGGTTTTGATGAATGACAAACAAAGCACAAATTGATATATGACGGAGTTCAAGTACAAGAGCACAAATGTTGAGATTGAAGCTCAAGACGTTGTTTTTAATTGTTATTGAGTTATTCTTAAATGTGATCTTGATCCTATAACTTGACTCCATAACATGGCTTCTCTCATAAAACTATTTTCCAAAATCATGCATACTTATTTCTGTATCAAATAATTTCAAATGATGCATATTTACATTAGACAAAATGTTTTCTAAACATGCCTCAAAAATCTGGGCTAAAATAATTGATTATGAACTTATGATAATCGATTGTTTCTGAGCCAAGACTGCATGACAATCGATTATGAATTAATGGTAATCGATTGTGAGTAAGACAGTGAACATCAGGTTTTTCCAAATCTGCATGATAATCGATTGTGATCAAATGCCAATCGATTGTTGTTGAGGTAAAGTTTTTTCAATACTCAAAATAATCGATTATGAACTAATGGTGATCGATTATGTTGAGACAATGTCTTCCAGTGATTTTAAATTTAATTAAGTAATCGATTATGTCTTTAGATAATCGATTATCACTGAGACAGTAAGTTTCATGATTTTCAGAAAATAACAAGTAATCGATTGTTGCAAAGGACAATCGATTGTTGAAGCTGACCGTTGTCAAATGATTTTCAAATACCTCAAAGTAATCGATTATTGGTTTTCATATAATCGATGTTTTGCTTAAAATCTGGAAATGATTTTTAGAACGTTGCTGAAGTAATCGATTATAGATTTTGTATAATCGATGTTGTGCTTAAAATCCGGAAATGATTTTTAGAACGTTGCCAATGTAATCGATTATGGATTTGGTATAATCGATTATCTGTTTTTGAATTTTGCCAGTAATCGATTATGGATTGTAAGTAATCGATTATGAAGCGTAAAATCTGGGATTGATTTTTGATCTGACTGGCAGATAATCGATTGTTCGGTCATGACAATCGATTGTTACTGAGTAAATTCAGCAATTCTTAATTGGCAATTAGACAACGGTAAGACCAAGTTTTGCACCTATAAATACAGCTTCAACTCAGTGTTTTAAACACAACAACATACACTAACTGATCATAACATTGCTTTAAGCTTTCATTCAATTGTTCATCATTTTCTACTCATTTCATAAAGCTTTTGAGAGCCATATTATTGTTCAAAGTTGTTGTGATCTTGAGCGTATTATTTTACTCATATCTACTCATCAAGGAGTACCTTTGTTAAGTGAGTGTTCAAGTATTTCAAATACTTGTAAGAGAATTTTGATTCTCTTGTGTTGAGGAACTTGTGCTTCCTCTGTTGAAGTCTTTGGGATTGTATCCCCGAGCAAGTGAAGTCTTTGGGATTGTATCCCCGAGCAAGTGAAGTCTTTGGGATTGTATCCCCGAGCAAGTGAAGTCTTTGAGGTGAGGAACCTCCGAGCAAGTGAAGTCTTTGAGATTGTATCTCCGAGCAACTGTAAAGGTTTGTTAAGCACCCGTAAGCTTAACAAGTTAGTAGAAAATCTCGAGAGAGTCTCTCGGGGACTGGACTAACCACTGTTGTGGCCAACCAGGATATATCCTTGTGTAAGTTATTTTTATTGCACTTATTTACTTCCTGTAAAATTTAAATTCCGCAAGAAAACGCTAAATTTCATTAAAACGCTATTCACCCCCCCCTCTAGCGTTAAGCGTAGTTTCTAACAATATGCTCGTATGCTCATTGAGGTAAATGTGTCAAAGGAATTACCTAGAGAGATTGAGATACTAGATCCAAATGGGAAGAGCTTTATGCAGGATGTGACCTATGATTGGAAACCATTATATTGTGAGAAATGCCTTGAGGTGGGACACAACTGTTTGGCCAAATCTGCTCAACCCAATCCCATACAGAAGAACAAGGTGACACAGGAATGGAGAGTTAAAGCTCCAACCACAGTGGACCAGATCAACCAGGTTTCCCAAATCCAGCAACCAAATCTTCCAAATGAACCAAGTCCTCAAGCTGATTTAGGTGAAGCTTTGAATAAACAAAAGGGTATTGATACACAGGTTTCCCCAGTCTTTAACATCACAAACTTTCCACCATTATCCCCTATTGTGATGTCTAACAGATTTGAAGTTGGGTCAGTGAGTTGGGCAGACCATCCCCTAGATGAATGGGGAACCAGCCATACTCAATGAAGTGGATATTTTGGAATATTAGGGGTGTAAATAAAAGGTACAACAGAAAAAAGCCAAAGAATACGTTAGAACCAATAAGTTTGACCTTATAGGTCTGGTAGAGACTAAGGTTAAACAGAAGAATGTAGAGAGAATATCTAGTTTTTTGTTGCCTAACTGGAGTATACTAACTAACTACAGGGGAGCAGTGAATGGTAGAATATGGATTCTATGGGATCCTACAAAAATTTCGATCACTGGTTTACAGGAGGAGGCTCAACTCATTCATTGCACTGTTAGGACCCTCACTGGTGAAATTATCTGCTGCCTCACAGTGGTATATGGCTTCAATGACAGTGATCAGAGGGGGACATTGTGGAAGACTATTCAGAACCTGGCTGCTGTTGTTACTGACCCCTGGCTAATTGCAGGAGATTTCAATGCCATTCTGACTAGTAAGGATAGACAATCTTGTCACCAAGTTAAGCAAGTGGAAACTGTAGATTTTAACAATTGCATACAACAGACTGGTCTGGCTGAACTACCATGGAAAGGGGACTTCTTTACCTGGACCAATAAACAAAGTGGCAATGATAGAGTGTGTAGTAGACTGGATAGGGTGTTTGGCAATTATGAATGGATGATGAAATGGAGCCATGTACACACTGTATATGGACCCCCTTTTATCTCTGATCATAATCCCATGTTATTAACCCTGGCAGAAGATAACAATAGCAGGAAGACACCATTCAGGTTCTACAATGCATGGGCTCACCATAAAGATTTCCAACCTCTGATCAAAGCTAACTGGAAAAGCAATGCTCAGTGTACCCTTCAAGGGGTGTGGAACAATCTCAAATCCCTCAAACCAGCCTTAAAGTCTCTAAATACTAGAGAGCTTAAGAATATTGCACAAAAGATTGAGAGCAGCAGAAAGGAACTTGAAGTTGTCCAACACCATATGACCATGTCCTATACAGATGCCTTACAGATGAGAGAAAAGGACCTGGTGCAACAATTAGAAAAGTGTTCTTTGATTGAAGAATCAGCACTCCAACAAAAATCTAGAGCCAGATGGATCAAACTTGGAGACTCAAACAACAAATACTTCTCAGCAGTAATGAAGGAGAGAAACCAGTATAAGAGGATTACTGAACTGACCACAGAAGGGGGACTGAAGATAACTGATCCAGCTGACCTAAAGAAGGAGATTAAAGATTTCTATAAATCACTCATGGGGACAGCAGCCACTTCCCTACCAACTGTTAACAAATTGTATATGAGCAATGGTCCTAGACTCTCACATCACCAGAGGATGGAACTAGCTGCTGACATCAGTGACACAGAGATTCTAAACAGCTTGAAGGCAATTGGCAATGATAAAGCTCCAGGGATAGATGGGTATAATGCCATGTTCTTTAAACACACTTGGCCTATCATTGGGAAACAGGTACTGCAAGCAGTCAAGAATTTTTTTGAAACCAACAAGATGCATAGACCAATAAACTGTGCCACTCTCACTTTAATTCCCAAGGTATCCAATCCTCAAACAGTCAAAGAGTTTCGACCAATAGCTTGCTGTTCAGTTTTATACAAAATTATTTCCAAGTTACTGGCCAACAGACTCCAGAAGGTCATGAGCAGTATCATCTGTAATGCACAGGCAGACTTTATTCCAGGAAGGAGAATTACAGATAATGTCATCTTAGCTCATGAATTAATAAAGCATTACTCTAGGTCACATATATCTCCCAGGTGTATGATCAAAATTGACCTACAGAAAGCTTATGATTCAGTCGAATGGTGTCATTTGCAGCAGGTTATGGAAGCTCTGGATTTTCCTACCAGATTTACAAGATGGATCATGGAGTGTGTCCAAACTGTCAGCTATACAGTGGTAGTTAATGGGGAAACAACAGAACCCTTTCAAGCAGCCAAAGGACTGAGACAAGGGGGTCCCATATCTCCTTTTCTGTTTGCTATTGTGATGGAATACCTTAGTCGATCTCTGGCTGAGTTGAGGCAAGCTAAAGGCTTCACATTTCATCCTGGTTGTAAAAAACTGGAATAACTCACCTAAGCTTTGCTGATGATATATTGCTGTTTGTCAAAGGAGAACCTCACTCTGTAAGTACCATGTTTACATATTTCTCTCAGTTCACTGTAGCCTCTGGAATGAAAGACAACTTGCACAAGAGTGCTGTTTATTTTGGAGGGGTAAAGCCTGGGGATCAGCAGCAAATTCTTGACCATCTTGGTTATGTACGTGGACAACTTCCCTTTAAATACTTGGGAGTACCTTTGGCTACCAAGAAGCTGACTGTTGTTCAATGGCAACCACTGGTCGACAAGATTACTGCCAGGATTACATCCTGGACTGCTAGGCAGCTATCATATGCTAGTAGAATCCAGCTGGTACAATCAGTTATCTTTGGTATTCAAGCCTACTGGGCTCAACTATTCCTCATACCTTCCAAAGTTATAAAACTGCTTGAGGCAATATGTAGATCCTACATATGGTCTGGCTCAGTTAATGTATCAAGGAAAGCATATGTGACTTGGGAAAATCTGTATGCCAAAGTCTGCTGGAGGATTGAACTTGACCAATCTCTTACTGTGGAACAAGGCTGCTGTAGCCAAACTCAGTTGGGATCTGGCACACAAGAAGGATGCATTATGGGTGAAATGGATTCACACAGTCTATATCAAACAGCAACAGTTGGAGACCATCACTGTCCCTAAACAAGCTAGTTGGATGGTCCGGAAGATCATTGAAGGCACTGTACTATTGCAGGCAACACCATCTGTTGTATCAACTTGATTGCACTATAAGAACGCTATACTTACAACAGATTGGAGAGACACCTAGAGTTCTTTGGAAGAACTTAACAATGCAGAATGCTGCTCGACCTAAAGCAATCTTCAACTTGTGGCTGCTATTACAAGACAGATTACCTGCCAAGGATAGGTTGATTAAATGGAGCCTGAATGTGGCAGACACTTGTGTTATGTGCCAACAAAATGTGGAAACCAGAGAACTCTTATTTCTGGGCTGCACCTTTGCATCCCAGCTGAGATATCATACATTACAATGGATTGGAGCTAAGCAACCTACTGGACAGAACTGGTTTCAATTTGTCCAGTGGTTCATTGAGCAGTCTAAAGGCAAATCTCCTCGAGCTCATATAGTCAAAATGACCTTGACAGAAATGTTCTATGTCCTATGGCTGGAAAGGAATGCGAGAATATTTGAAAACACCTATTGTAATAGTGACAAACTGCTTAGAAGTATTGCCTATACTTGTAATGTTAGAGCTCCTCCTAGGCTAAGAATACACCTTCAGCATTATTTACTATAATGCTGAATTCTTGGATAGTATAGGTAGTCTTTTTGCTCATTTTGATAGACAGCTAAGTATAAAGCTGTGCTATGGATCTGTATGACAAACACTTTCGTGATTAATACAAAGTTTAATTACCAAAAAAAAAAGTTGGTCGCTATATTTTGATTAATAATAAATAAATAAAAACGTAATTTTAATATAGAGACCAACTTTGCGCTAATTTATATTATTAAAATATTAAAGCGACCAAAGTTGGTCGGTATATTATTTACCCGGAATATTTTGGTCATTTTACCTTAGAGAACGCTTTTTGGTCGATTTTTGTGGTTGTTTTTTATTTGAATTTCTAGTAGTGTCTATATCTTTTACTGACATGTAAATCTATGTACTATCAAGATATATTCATCATAATTTGACTTGCTTTATACCGTCTATCAACCTATCGCAAAACTCTTTTTTTCTTCAAGTTTTAGACCAACAATATGAGCAAACCCTCACAAGTGGAGTTTTTACTATCATGTTCATATTATAAGTATAATATTCAAAGGATAGGTTACTTCATTCTTAAGGCTGCGTCTAATATACCCTTGTAGTTCGGGCATTTCTCGTGGGAGCTTAGTGCACTGGACTGCCTTTTTAAGTTGCTCCATTCTATTTTGTAGCTCAAACTACTCATTTCTTCATATTGAAATATCTGAAACTTCACAAAATGACCCCATATATATGCTTTCTATCTCATTTCACTAGTTCAATTATCAAAGGATGATACAGTCAAATCATATTTGCTCCGATATTTTTTGATAAAAATAGAACTTGGGTCTAACTCAACCTCAAAAGCTATCTTATAAGGTGAGGATTGCCCAAAACTATATAAGGATGCCAAGACACCCATTTCCCACCGATGTGAGACACAACTAAATATTTTGAATGCTATATTGAAGTGCTATTGTAAAGGGTATATATTATCAGAGGCGGATCTAGAAATTTAAGTTTATGGATTCCTACAGAACTCTTAAATTAATATACAATAATGGCTGGATTAATGGATTGGGTTCCAAACTAAATATTCTTATACATTTAATGAATTTTTCAATACAACTACCGGATCTAGACAAAAGTTACTGGGTTCACGGGAATCCATAACTAATGTACTGAATCCGCCCTGTATAATATAATATAACATAAAAGATCAGTTCCGAGAAAACTTGACTTTATAATAAGTGACTGTTATATAAGAACGCTATTATAAAGAAGTCTGACTGCAAATGAAATTGTCTGCAGTTCTTATGTTTTTAATTAGATATCTACTGTAGGTGAGGAGCAGAAAGAGAACTGTGATAATGAAAACAAGTCAAAACCAGTTCCAAGCTTTGTACAATATAAATGGTGGATCCAAATTTCTATTTATTCAACCTTTGGTCTATCTGGCCAAGCAATTGGTACACTCTTAGGAAAACTATATTTTAATAAAGGAGGAAACAACATATGGTTAGCTTCATTAGTACAAAATATTGGCTTCCCAATTCTCATCCTTTTCCTCTTAATGCCATCATCAACCAATAAATTGAAAAAAAATAGAAATGTTAATATAAAGAAACCTTCTATTTTTGTTCTTATTCCTCTTTATATTTCCCTCGGTTTATTTTTAGCAGGAAATTGTATGCTTTACTCTATAGGACAAATATATATTCCTGTTACCACTTACACACTTATTTGTACTAGTCAATTAGGATTCAATGCCATATTTTCATTTCTCTTAAATAAACAAAAATTCACACCTTATATAGTGAACTCTTTAGTACTTTTCACAATTTCTTCTTCACTTCTTCTCCTCCAAAACGACGACGAGACTGGAAATTCCATCAAGAAATACTCTAAGAAAAAGTATATAATTGGTTTTTTATGTACCTTAGCTGCATCTGCTGGTTATGGATTGATGCTTTCTATCCACAGCTAGCTTTTCAGAAAGTTTTTAAGAGGGAAAATTTTTGATTGATCATAGAGATGACAATTTATGAGTCCTTAGTCGCGACAATGGCAAACTTGGTGGTGTTATTTGCAACTGGAGAGTGGAAATTTTTGAACAAAGAGATGAATGAGTTTGAACTTGGGAAGAAATCATATGTTTTGAATTTGATTGGAACTGCTGTTTCTTGGCAAGTTTTTACAGTTGGTTCAATAGGGCTGATTTTCAAGGTTTCTTCATTGTTTTCCAATGTGATTAGTATTCTTGGTCTGCCTATGGCTCCTGTTTTCTCTGTGTTATTTCTTCAGGAAAAGATGAATGGTGTGAAGGTGATATCAATGGTGTTGGCTGTGTGGGGTTTCTTGTCATATATGTATCAGCATTACCTTGATGATTTGAATAAAATGTCTAAAAAGAATGTTTCGAGTAGTCTCTGAAATTTCTCTCACTGAAAGAAGTTCGTAAAAAAAATAAAGGGGTAGCCTAAAGTATCACACATTCATGTAGGGTCCGGAAAGGACTGCATTGTAAGCAGGTATGATGTAGGCAACCTATTCATGATCTATACCTATTTTTCAACATGAACATAACTTTATCGAGATAATGTATAGACATTACTTTGAAGATTTGAAGAAAAAGTCCGAAACAAATGTTTCAAGCAATGTCTCTGAGGTTTCTCTCACCGAAAGAAGTTAAATGTGTAGACATGGAAGTGATGGAATATATACCACAGCGGAAGCAATAACAGAATCTTATTCACTTGTAATCTAAACAACTAGCACGTATAGAGATTTTAGGATTACCTCTTGAAGCGTAAACACAACAAATCTATGTCGTTCTCCAGTTCCTCGGTCGAAAAAGCATCAGCAGCTTTCCACAGTCTTCTGCTGTGTTACCCAAATAATAACCGAAAATAGAGAATTTTGGATGGGCAAAATTCTAGTAGAAACCGCAGTCAAAATTGTGTCTAAAACGTCCAGCCCCTATATGTATATATAGATAGCTGCGTTTTTAGGTCACAACCGTTTTCAAAACCTGTTAGGTTTCCTTCTCCCACTAAGGAACGATTTCTACATTTTCTTTCCCACTCAGTAACAGCTTTCACTATTTCCTATTATTTAGGCACAGTAGGGACCACATAATTTAATTAACAAGGCTTCTTATTATGATATTAATTTCGAAATTCTGAAATTAATTTCCATCATAATAATTACGAATTATTCCACTAAAAATTCGTAATTGCACTCCTTAGTTCAATTTCGAAATTCTTCCATAAAACCTTATTTAACTCCCCATGTTAAGATTCAGATAATAATCAATCAAATTAAATTACTAACTATTTAATTTATCGATTACTTCCTTTAGACTTACACTTAACTTATTTCATGTGTCAGATATAAAATCCACCGGCAGGTTTACACATGAAAACTTATAAGCTTTCATAAAGGAGTATCATCAACCTCAAAATCGATACATGGATTCTATCAACTAATTATTACTTCACCAATGTATATCAATGTTATCCGATTTACCAGGCTTATTGACTCGCGAAATAATCTCGCCTTTTAATAAATCAAAACAACAAGTGACATACACAACTAATAATGATTATATCATGATTAAGAGTATAAGTATATTAAATAGACTAGAGAAATTATTTTATAAAGTCAGTATAAAATACTCTTCTCTACTTGACCCGTTCAATACATACAAAATGTATTAGCACAAGAAGTTGGAATTAAACCATTCCCATAATCAAGATAAATTATATTTAATCTTGTGCTACAATCATTACGATGATTTGTCCAATTCCATCATTAGATTGTGAACATTAACTTTTATGTCTTACAAGAACCGATGATTTAATCTTCCGTGTATAAGCTAAATTCTATACACTAAATCATCTACTATGTAAGCAATGGACGCACAAACCAACACATGATCTATTTAAAATAAAACTTTATTGAATTTAAACAAGTAAATAAATAATTATTCATAAAGAATACTATAACAATACGCATGGCTTATAGTATATTCTAACAGGAAGTTAATTTGTAGTTCATCTGAACTTCAGCATAAGATTATAGCATGAAAATTTTTCGTGCAGTTTACCATCATCATAAGCCACACAATATGGTCACTTGTTTCTTGGCTCATCCACGGAATAGACTAGTTATGCTAAGATGCCTGACTGATTCAAGAAAGAAAGGCTTTTGAAACTTGTGGCCAACATGATAATCATAAGGAAATGAACTTTATACTAGTTCTTGGGGTCTGGGGAGGACAATATGTAGACGAGCCTTACCCCTACCCGAAAGGGTAGAGAGGCTGTTTCCATTCGACCCTCGGCGCATAGGATAAAATGAAAAGCTGCATTAAAACAAAAACAAAAACAAAGACAAAATTAGAAACAAAAACAAGACAAAACAAAACAATAAAGCATTAGTAAATCCCGCAGAAATAACGTAAATAATTATGTAAACATAAGAAACATAAATACAGTCGCATGCAATAATAACAAACAGTAACTACCATACTAACAACCATAAGGGGACATAAGCTAAAACACTAATCATCTATGGGTGACCCTGCTATCCCACACCCAACCCCGGGTGAGGCGTACGAAGAACTCTATGAGCCCCTAGCCTACAACCCTGATTCTAGACCTCCAGACTCCCCTATCAAGGGTCATGTCCTCGGAAACCTGCATTCTAGTCATGTCCTGCCTAATCACCTCTCCCCAATGCTTCTTAGGCCTCCCTCTTCCTCGCCGACCGCCAACAATCCCCAGCCGCTCGCAGCTCCTCACCGGGGCATCGGGACCCCTCCTCCGTACATGCCCGAACCACCTCAGCCTCGCTTCCCGCATCTTCTCATCCACCGGGGCCACCCCTACCTTCTGTCGAATAACTTCATTCTTAATCTTATCTAGCCTGGTGTGCCCACACATCCACCTAAGCATCCTCATCTCCTCAACCTTCATTCTCTGAACATGGGAGTTCTTCACGAGCCAGCACAAAAATCAATTATAGCAGCGCAAACTAAAAACTACCAACTCAATTCATACCATCATAACCTGGGAAATACTTCCAAGCTTTCAGGCATCCAGTATGGTGGAAACACTGACGCGATTAATTTGAATTCCTATCGAGTAGTCCCCGTAAGGGGATAAAACACTTCTTACCAAGAGGTTCTCTACTCCAAAGTTCGAACCTGAAACCTCTGGGAAAGGGTGGAGGGATTCCAACTGTCCCGTCATCCCTCGATGGTCTTTCAAAGCCCTTTAGCTATTGAATTTCCTCAAACACTATAAAAGCCAAAGCATTTCTTGGCTGCAACTGGCATAGAATCATAGACTATTAGAGGATTAATGTTTCATGGGTGGTGGCCAAGAATGTTACCATCTAATAAATGATTGAAGCATTATCGCCCTTCACCGAAGCAAGCACCCCAAGGACACCGCATCACAACGTATAAGTACCTAATACAACAAATGGAATGAGTTCAATGACAAAACAAAGTAATCAGAACCAATGTTGGAAATGTAAATAGATATGAGCATCGAGTAAATCCATATGAAAAAGACTAAGGCTTACCATTATATAGCACTTCGGAAACTCGTGAAGCAAAAACATCTGAATATCACAAAACCCCAGCTAATCAAAAACCACATACTACAGAGTATCCATTGATACAACTTGTTAGTTCTCTCAGCAAACTTTACAAGCATTAGCAAGCTAGTTGTTTAATCTAAAAACAACAACAACAACAACAACAACCCAGTATAATCCCACTTAGTGGGGTCTGGAGAGGGTAGTGTGTACGCAGACCTTACCTCTACCCTTGGGTAGACAGGCTGTTTCCAAATAGACCCCCGGCATCCTTCCCTCCAAGAACTTCCCACCTTGCTCTTGGGGAGACTCGAACTCAAAACCTCTCGGTTGGAAGTGGGATTGCTTACCATCAGAGCAACCCCTCTTGTCCTTGTTTGATCTAAAAACAACAACAAAAACTAGCTATAAGCTTCAAGTGTAACATCATATTAGAATATGTCTAAACGCTTACTCATATATAAAACTTTGGAAAATTGACGCGCAAATACACTTGTATTTCTTAGTTCTCTCTGGAAACTTCACACGCATTAGCAAGCTAGCTATATGATCTAAAAAGAACAACAAGAACAGTAATAGTGTCAATAACTTTGAAATGATCGTTAATTTCTTTCCTTGCTTCAAGAAGATAGCAAACATGTTCTCTTTCAAAAGAAGAACATTTACATCCATTCATAGAATTCCTCCTAACAGCATCAGCAGAGCTTGAGTACTACCTCGCTATAATATATCAGAAATTGACCAATTACATAAGACAACCCACATAATGAGCTCGAGGATATTTATCTTTTAGCTGTGGCCATTGCACAAATAACTGATCAGCCATGCGTAGCTTGTAAAGAAGCAAACCACTCAAAGACAGCTTCCTGACTCTTGCAATGCTCTCCACATAGAAAATTGATGACCACTTAATACCCAAAACCTGAAGCTAGCAAAGTTTCAATCAGAACCTCAAATATCACTTTGAAATTTAAACAAGATATGACAGCATCAATCCAACTCTGATTCTCATTGACAAAAGAATAACAAGGAAAGATTCGTAACAAACTCAAAACATTTGCAAGTTTGATATCACTGTGAGTGATCGGGTGTTTTCTTTTTTATCCATCGACTGTTTCTTCCTCATTTTTTTAAATTCATTTTAAGGAATGGGGCCAAGCAGGTCTGGGGAGGCCAGGAAACAAAATAAGCTCTGCAAGTTTTAGAGAAGAAGAGTTCTCAATAACATCCTGATAATGATACGTCAAGGCAAATAATTACGGACTGTTAGCGAAAAGACAAAAATGTACAAGTCTATAGCCTGCTTTCTATCGTCCTGTACAATTGCAAATACAGGAATAGACATGACTTTAAGATCAAGGTGGTATGATCCAAAATTTTCTAAATCAGGACTTCAGCAGATATGCTGCACGTAATCAGTACTCCAGCATCCAACTTAACTATATAAATAAGTTGAAAGAAAAAAAGATTACCCTCCAATACACAAACCTTAAAAAGGAAGGCAATTACACATAGCGGAATACACGTTCCTGGGCCATTGCACAGAATCTGAGACAAAGTACATAGATAAATCAGAAGACTGTGATATAAAACCGAAAAATGTCTGAAGAGTGATAGTTTCGGGTTTAAGGGGGAGGGGAGCGAAAGGTAATATGAGAGGTTTGTGTGATACCACTTGGGGTCTGATCTTGATCATTAACCACAATGCATGCGCAATTGCAACCAATGTTGTTCCAATTGAGGTTATATACGATTGGCCAACCTCTCGACTTCGATAAATCTGCAAGAATTCAGCACCCCCTACTTCCTCAAGCGCTTCCTAGAATAAGAGGTAACCCTATTAATATAGACAACATAAGAAATAGAATATCATGATCCGTTAAGGGAGAAGAGCAGACCTCTGTGGGTTGCTGGTTGCATATATATGTGTAATACTCTAAACAACTAGAAGAGAATGGACACTCCTCTAGACGTAAGTTTGATGATCGCAACGAACATACAGAGTAAGGTTTAGCTCAGAGGCAAAAAAGCAAGGTACATACATGTATGCAGACAACTTATAGCTAAATGTTTCCAGCATACATACATGGAATCAGTGGCGGACCACGATTTTAACTAAGAGGTGTCAAAATATAAAAAAGTAAAAAACAAACCAAAAGGACAAGGTAATTCAACATATAGTATAAATACATAAATAAAAATTGCCTAGCTACAATTCTCCGGCGAAGAGATGCCAAATAGATTAAACTGATGTACTATACCTTACCAACTAAGGAATCCTCAAACGTTTTCGCTTTTTGGAGACTCATATTATCAGTAGCAGCAGCAATATAGTATCTCGGCTTAAACCTCTCTTTTTGAAGGACATGCAATAAATGTAGCATTTCTGCTGTGTGGCCACCTACATTAGAATTGAACTTAATAAAAAAATTAGAACGATTATAAACAAAAGGCAGTAAAACAGAAGAATTATCAGAGTTAAAATGAGACCTGAACCAAGAACAACAAGAGTACTGAGGAATCGTGATGATTTGGAATGAGGCGGCTTGCTGCTCCTATAAATAACATGAATAATTCGTATCACAACTACGGTGATGATACCAATAGTTAATAGAAGTGCGATATTCGATGATGCCATGATGGAGATGCAAAAATCTCCCTTCTCCATTACAAGCAGCTCTGCCCCTCAGGCGAAGACACAGATCCTAAATGACATTTCAATCAATCAGCAAAAGTTCCAAAATACAAGCTTATAAAGGAAAACAATATACGTTTAATCAACCTGACGTACTCTTCAAATTGATACTGAAAAATCGGTCCTACAAGATGAATATGATTAAATATGTTTTGTTTACCAACTTAAGTGAAAATCTAAAGCTAGAATAGTTATGCACGATACAGGACATTCTCTAAATAATTAATGACCTTGACTGATGAAGCAATTATTAGTTACAACAGATAGTGACTATCAAAGTCCCTTTACAAATTACATACTAACATTAACTCAAATGCCAGTTTGAATAGATATTCAGATATTATAGTCATTATAGCTAATTTATTTGAGAGGTCTGAATTTAAAATCCACCTTTTCGATAAAAGGATTTGGTAAATGACTTTTTTGTTTTCATCCCAAATCCCAAATTCTTGTTGTGAACATTTCATATCAATCAATCAACAATTTCCTCAAAACAAAAAATAAAAATAAAAGACACTAGGGATTGGCTATGTGTATCCTCTTTATCCATTATGCAATGTTAGACTAATTTCATTCTCATATATTTAGATAATTTTCCTTTAAGGAAATTAGAAGTTCTCTAAACAAGAAGCTCTTAAAATTACACTTATCCCTAAGTTGATCAAAATAAACAGACTCCTCGCAAACATTGGACTCGAATCCCTCTTCTCTTAGTCCTACTAGCTTATACTTTTCTTTCTCCTCTTCCTATGTCCTTAAGTTTACCAAAAGTATCTCTTTCTCCTCTGTCCTAATTATGTGGCACCTTTTGACTAGACACGAAGTTTAAGAAAGAACGGAAGACTTATGAAACTTATATTCTAAATAATCTCATTCAGGGTAAAAGAGGAATTTTAAAGTTAAATTATTTCTAAATATAGAAAGGTGACATTCTTTTTGGAGACAGACTGAAAAGGAAAGGATGCTATATAAACTGGAATAGGAGGAGTATTAGTAACTCTTTATACAAATTTTTTTTTTTGGCACCTTATTATTCATTCTATCACAGTTTTTCTTGTGGTCGAGGTCCGAATTTTAGGAAGATAAAAAATTTACATTTTTTTTAATAACCGAGAAATTCTCTAGCACTCTAGCCGCATGGTTCGATACTCGACAGACAACGATCCCTGCCCTCTACCTTTTTCCACTTAAATCATGGGTTTTTCTCTGCGACATTATTTGAACTCATGACTTGCGCGTAAACAATCACACTGTGCGCTCTTACCACTCAATCAAAGCCCCGGGAAACAAGATCAAAACTTCACTTACTCCTTCCTAATGCAACTTGTCATTTCTTTGTCCCAATTTAGCCTCTAAATTACATGCTCCCTCCTTCCATATCTGGTATTCTAAAGTTTCATTTCATATCGTCTTTTTCCTTCTGTTTTTTTGGAGAAAAATATTTAGAGTAAACTGATTAATAATATTAAAATGCGGATCAGCAAATTCTTAATACCCAAAAGAGAGTTAGCACACCACCAGAGCATGAAGCCATTATCATTTAACACATTGCAAGTAAACGGAAATATAAATGCAACTTAACTTGTCAAAATTACAGCTACAAATTAAAATATGAGGCTTTTAAAAAGAATGATGAGTACAGAACAAAAATTACCAATTCAGAATAGTTGATAGCTATAAAATCATTGGAAGAGAGAACACGCACCTGCAATCGGACGGCCAAAAATCAATTGAAATTCAGGACAAAATCCATCGGATTCTCAAATTTGCACCTGTGAATTCTGAAATCTGTAGTGTGCCAAATTCGGGTAAAATTTAAGCTGGGTCTTTAATGTGCAAAGCCCAATCCTTCAGCCCAACTGGCCCAATGATACAATTTCTGACAATTTTGGAAGGGAAATTCAAAAATAGCCACATTGTCGGTCGTTCAGAAATAGCCAGTTTCTAAAATAGTCGAAATTTAGCCATTTTTCATGTAAAAATAAATTTAAGCGAAAACATTGTTTAAACCCCAAAAAATACGCCAGTATATTATGCTAGAGTTCCAGCATAAGTATACTTGAACTCCAACATATTATACTGGAGTTCTAGGATAAGTATGTTATTATAACGGAGTTCCAACATAAGTACACTAGAACTTCATCATACTATACTCGAGTTCCGACAAGTATACTGGTCCAACATAATATGCTGGAGTTCATACACAGGTGCATCGAACTCCAGTATATTATGTTGGACTGGTCTCTATTGTAACAAAATAGTGGCTATTTTTCATTGACTTGGTAAACACTGCATTTTTGAATGACCAGTTCGAAAACTGGCTATACCGTTTTATTTTTACGGGAAAATGTCACTATATAGCCTCTTTCAATATAATATAATATAATATATATATATATATATATATATATATATATATATATATATATATATATATATATATATATATATATATATATATATATATTGATCTTGAAGAAGTGAGCCTCTATCAGAAAAAGCCATTGCGCGCTAGCCCCGACGAATCCGAGTGATCGAAGGTTCAAGTACTGAGCTAATATTCCGGAATCCCCCGAGGAGGACCTTATCACCCATAGGAATGCCCGATCGACTCCCAACTACTTGTGAAAGATAGCTATTCCTCCGCTTTGATGCTTTCTGATAGATCTGGGTAAGCGACCATCAGCGGTATAGGTAGCAGCTACTATCAGTACGCAGTCTAAGGCCTTAGTCTCTCAGAGGCCAGCTCGTTGAAACCCTAAAACACGGCGTTAGCGGGGTTGGGCTCCCCCTGCAGATATACAACAAACATGGGTGATCTATTTTCGTTGCCCCCTTTTAGCGTATGTGATATAATCATTTTTATCTAAGAAGAGAAGTATGCATGAAGAGGATTTCAGAATTCCAGAGGCGCGCAAACAAAGCCATGCTTACTTCATCTTCAGCAAAGCAAGTCTACAAGCCACTGCAGTGAGGTTATAGATCTGACTCTTTCTCGTATTGAGATCTTAGAATGCTATACACAGCCCCCTGCAATATATATATATATATATATATATATATATATATATATATATTACACTTTTACGGTTACCAGATAAATAATTTTGGTTATATGTTAAAAGTGATCTTTGCCCATTTTGGAAAGACGAATGACACAAATAGAATATTTGTATTAGCATTGATTTTTTTGACTTCGATAATAAAAAATTTGGAAATCTAGTCTGCGAGAATTTTAAAGCACTCTTATGACGATTTTAAGAATTTCTATTCAAATTTTGGTGATAATAGACATAAAATCATGACATATCACTAGAATTTTTTGGCATTGCGATTGAAAATTCTAGTGACCGTCTGAATTTCTAGTGCTTTAAAGTTCTGGTACTGAATATTTTCTAAATTATTCTTAGTAGTTTTAAAAATCTATCCATCATAATTTTTTGATTTTGGAATACGTTAATTTTTTATTTTCACTTTTCTCAATAATTTTCATTACGTCATTTCACTAGACTAAAAGTTATATCAATTTGTCTATGTCATTCCGATATTTTCCGACAAATAATACTCTGAATGTCAATTAGAAAGGTCAGAAAATAAGAATGCGTGTGTCCTTTTTCAAGTGAAGGAGTTGAATTTAGAGTTGGCAATTGTTAGTGGCCGTTTGGACATAAGAATTGTAAAATCCAAAAAAAAAAAAAAATATTTTTTTTATGTGAAAATAGTATTTGAAAAATAGAGTTGTGTTTGGACATGAATACAACTTTGGATTGTTTTCTATGTTTTGTAAGTGATCTGAGTGAAAATTTTAAAAAATAACTTTTTTGAGTTTTTCTAATTTTTGAAAAACTTCAAAACGTACCTTAAAGTGAAAATTAAAAATTTTATGATCAAACGGTGGTTTCGAAAAAAAAATGAAAATTTTGAGAAAAAAAGTGAAAAATTTCTTATGTCCAAACGAGCTAGGAAGTCGAATACTAACGGGTCGTTTGGTACGAGGACAAAATAGTACCGGGATTATAATCCCGGTACTATTTTATACTACTTGAGATATGGTACAAAATAATACCACATTTGATGGTACAGGACAGGGTAAGATAGGATATATGAGATAATAAATGATATTAAATTTATATATTATTTGGTTGGAGATATAAATTTACTCTAAGATTAATTTATACCTCCAATCACCTATTCCCTCTTACCAAACGATCACTATAAGTTGCTATAGAAATTCACACCATTAAAAATTGTAGTGAATTGATAAGCACCCATTTGTTCTTAAAATTTGAATAGAAGAAAATAACTTTGTAAAGATCTCTTGTATTTTATTTTCGCATCTTTTATGCATAAAAAGTACAGACCTTTTGAAGATTTGACATAAAACTAAAAAAGCTCATCAGAATTTGATTGATACTTGTATTTGATTTATGAAAAGTAAGGAAAATGCAACTGAGAAATGCACAATTATTGGAAATCAAACAAAATTATATATAATTTCCTCTAATTCACAGTAGCTTTACAAGGCCACCAAACAGTCAGCTAGTAGAACAAGACACTTTTTTAATAAGTTCACTTTCCGGGGACAAAGTTTGTGGCATAGGCCCAAGCATTGTTGTTTACTGGGTCAGCAAGGTGGTCGGCGAGGTTTTCCAATGGACCCTTTCCAGTAACGATAGCTTGAACAAAAAATCCAAACATAGAGAACATAGCAAGTCTACCATTCTTGATCTCTTTTACTTTGAGTTCAGCAAAAGCCTCTGGGTCATCAGCAAGACCCAATGGGTCAAAGCTACCACCAGGGTAGAGTGGGTCGACAACCTCACCAAGAGGTCCACCAGCAACACGGTAACCCTCAACGGCTCCCATCAACACAACTTGGCAAGCCCAGATGGCTAAGATGCTTTGTGCGTGGACCAAACTTGGGTTACCCAAGTAGTCAAGTCCACCCTCGCTGAAAATTTGGGATCCAGCCTTGAACCATACAGCTTCACCGAACTTGACACCATTACGTGCCAAGAGCTCAGGGAAGACGCAACCAAGAGCTCCAAGCATAGCCCATCTACAGTGAATCACCTCCAACTCTCGGTTCTTGGCAAAAGTTTCTGGATCAGCTGAAAGTCCAGCAGTGTCCCATCCATAGTCACCAGGAAATTCACCAGTCAAGTAGCTCGGAGACTCACCGGAGAATGGTCCTAAGTACTTGACACGGTCAGGACCGTACCATGGGCTGCCTGAAGAGACTGGCTTAGCCTTGGTAACCGCCTTCCTCATGATAACTTTCCCATTTCCAATGATTTCAGAGGAAGATGATGAGAGTTTTACCGCCTTTCCGGCAAATGAAGAGGAAGAGAGAGCCATTGTAGAAGCTGCCATTATAGAAAGAAGATGAAAAACTCTTGAATGCAGCTACTACACAGAAAGAAGGTTTGGTGGCTTGAGTTTCATATGCTCTGCATTAGCAGTATTTAAATGACTCTGAAGGACAAAAGTCCTTATCCGAGAATATCATTGTCTGTCTTCTCATTGGTGGGTGACATTTTTTAACTTGGTTCATGTCCATTTGGCGAAGTTCAGCGCCATTAAATATGACTGGATATTTTTAGATACATTATGTCTAGAAAAAATCTAATCCAGTGCAATTTTCATCTCTTACTCCCAATGTTGAATTTCCACATGAGATAGTGGATTATTGCAAAATCTAGACCAATAGCATATTTTACTAAGAGCAACTCATGGCCATGCAATAGTTCACACATTTTTGTTTGTCTGGCTATGAAATAATAGGACCATTACTTGTATGAGTGGTGTATATACTTCTTCAAGAGAAACGAAAAATAACTTAGAAAATTTTAGCTAGCGTTTGGGCATATACTCCTAAATTTATTTTAAAAATTTGATTTGAATGAAGTTTGGTTTGAAGATGAAAATCTGTTTCGACATAATTTTTCAAAATATATTTTACTTTTTTTTTGAAAAAAATATGAAGTGTGACTTATACTCATAAGTTCTTAAAACTATCAAAAAAATCCAACAATACCAAACAAACAAACTTGTTAATCTTGTATATGCAGAACTTTCATCGATGTCATTCATTATTATTATCACAAACCATGGTCTACATAATATACTAACCATAACCTGATATTTTAATATCAACTGTTAATAACACAATTACTATAATATTACAAAATTCATCACTCCAAAAAAAATGATAGTAATTAGTTGGGTCTTTTTATAAATACAAAAATTTGGGTTAATTTTTGAAATTGTTAAAAAAATCCAACAGTGATATTTTGGGCCAAAAATAGGTCTAGAGCTGTTTCGGCTTTGAGAATTTTGTTTTTAAAATTTGTGAAAACATGGATAAATCTATAAAAAAACATATTTTGTCAACTGTTTGAAAAATCTTGACAAACTCTATGACCAAACGGGAGCTTTGATAATGAAAGCAGTCTAAGTTTCCAATAGTTAGCTAGAGAAATATAAAGAATATAAAAACAAGAGTGAAATATTCTCTTCTTTTGATGACTTGATATGGTAAAAATTATTAGAATATATTGTGTGTATCTTTTTATTATTGGTAGAATATTCTTTCATTATTATACAGTCCTATAGTTGGTAGGATTTGATTTCTTTTATTATTGTACAGTCCTATAGTTGGTAGGATTTGATACCTCTCTGTACTCTATATATACTTTTGTGAGCAATACAAGAAAATTAATTCTCCCAAAACTCTCTACATGGTATTATACGCCAGTGGCTTATCGCCAAAGAAACCCTAATTCATCCCTACCCGCGCCACCGCCGCAGCTGCACTAATCGATAGCCCGCCGCCGCCGACCTTCTCGGTCCACAGCCTCTCTCCGGCGTCTTGCCGCGCCATCGCTGCACTAACCGGCAAGCCTCTCTCTCTCGACGTCGATCAGCGCCTCCTCTGCCTCGCGCTTCATGGCCGCTACGACATCCAACGATCTTCTCCAGCCGATTGTCATCAATGCATCGGCTCAGATCCCACTCAAATTGGATTCCACTAATTACCTGGCATGGAAATTCTAATTTTGAACCCTTCTTACGGGTTACGACCTCCTCGGCTTGTTGGACGGGTCGAAGCCGTGCCCACCAGCCACTATCGTCGACAAGGAGGTAACTTCCCCCAATCCAGCATATCCTTACTGGATTCACCAGGACAATCTTATTTTCAGTACCATCATCTCGTCGATCACACCGATGATCATCTCCTTTATTCCCGCTGCGAAAACCTCTAAAGAGGCCTGGGACATCCTTGCGCGCACATACGGCACTGCTTCTCGTGGTCGTATCATGGCTCTCAAACAGCAGCTCCATAATCCGGTAAAAGGTTCTAAATCTGTTACTGATTTTATGCACGATATTCGTGTGATTGTGGATGAATTATCTCTCTTGGGTGTTACTGTTAATTCTAAGGATCTTGTCATTAAGGTTCTAAATGCTCTTGATGATCCGTATATGGAGCTCTCTCATGCTATCAAAGCCCGTGAATCTCCAATCTCTTCTGCTGAATTACATGACAAGGTGTTAAGCATGGAGGCTCAGATTACTGCCTGTGCGCCGGCCACCTCCGCCGCATCTGATTTGGCTCCGTCGGCTGCCTTCGTCGCCGGACAACAGTCCGGCCGTAACCGCTTCGGTGGCCGCGGGCGCGGTCGTGGCAGCCGTGGTTTATCCTCCGGCCGCGGTGGTTACTCCAACAATGTCCAATCTCGCGGGGTACAATGGGAAGTGTTAGGTCTGCAGTTAATTTGGCCACTCCGCGCGCCGCTGTCCGTCCTATCCTATTTCCGGCGCAAATCAGCGCCCTTACGGTGGACCACTGCCGCGACCAGCATACGCTGCGTCATCTTATCCGGCTGCTCACACAGCCCATCACTCTCCATCTGATTGGATCCTGGACTTTGGTGCCACTCATCACATAACCAATGATCTTGCCAACATGTCTCTTCACAGTCCTTACACTGGTTTCGATGATGTGGTTATTGGTAACGGTGAAGGTTTAAAAATTACACATACTGGCCAACTTTTCAGTTATTCCTCTCTTTTATTGCCTGGGGCTCTCTGTGTTCCACATATTCGTAAAAATTTGATCTCTGTTGCTCAATTATGTCGTCACAATAATGTTAATGTTGTTTTTTCTGATACTGATTTTCAGGTGAAGGATCGTCGCACGTGGGCAACACTCGTCAGCGGCCCACGTAGGAACGACGCCTACTACTGGCCGGCGGCTTCCCATCTACCGTTCGCCCTCACGGCACAAAAGGTCCCTGCGTCATTGTGGCATTCTCAGTTTGGTCATCCGTCAGCTAAAATCCTACGTCATTTAGTGTCTTCTAGCAGTATAGCATCCAGTAGTGTGTCGGATTTTGCTTGTGTCTCCTGCAAGCTTCATAAGTGTCATAAGTTACCTTTCTCTGAGTCAAGTTTATCTTCTACTGCTCCGCTGGAGCTTATTTTTTCTGATGTATGGACCTCTCCAATTATTTATAATGAAGGATTTAAATATTATGTCATTTTTGTTGATCATTTTTGTAAGTACGTTTGGTTTTTCCCTATATACCGTAAATCTGATGTCTTACAAACCTTCCCCACTTTTAAGTCCATTGTAGAAAAATACTTCTATCCTAAAATCATTACTCTGTACACTGATAATGGGGGTGAATTCCTAGCTTTACGCTCTTTTCTTGCCTCCCATGGCATCTCACATCTCACTTCACCTCCTCATACACCTCAACACAATGGCTATGCTGAACGCCGTCGCTGTCATATTGTCGACACTGGTCTCACTCTCCTTCATTATGCCCCTGTCCCTCTCATTTACTGGCCTTATGCCTTTGCCACAACAGTCTATCTCATTAATCGCCTTCCCAAGACAAATCTCTCGATGCTCTCCTCCTTTGAGTCTCTCTTCCATAGGCGGCCCAACATTGCCAAACTGCGTGTCTTCGGCTGTCAATGCTTCCCTTGGCTTCGGCCCTACACCTCACACAAAATGGAACCTAGATCTCGTGCCTGTTTCCTCTTCGGCTACTCATCTACTCAAAGAGCATATCTATGCTTTGATCCCTCAACGTCTAAAATCTTCATCTCACGTCATGTCACCTTCCATGAAGATATCTTCCCGTTCTCCAAAGTGTCTAACCCAGAGTATCCACCCGTACCCATTCCGGTCACCCTAGAAGTCCTTCCGCTGCCTCTGCCAGTACCTGCCGCCGCTCCCACTAGCGATCCTTCACCGGACGCACTGCCTGCGCTAACGCCCGAGCCACCAGCGCCTTTTACGGCACCGCCAGCGGCCCCCGCTGCCGCTACATCCAGTATGCTGCCACCTTCATCCTCTCAGGGTGGTCATCACATGCAAACTCGTAGCAAAAATAACATCTTTACGCCTAACAAGAAGTTTGGTATGTCTGCTGTATCCTCTCCAGCTGTTACAGAACCTCAGACTTTGTCTAGTGCTATGTCTGATGAGCGCTGGCGCGCTGCTATGTCATTGGAGTTTGATGCTCTGCTACGGAATGGCACCTGAGATCTTGTTCCTCCTGATTCTTCACAGAATGTTATGGGCTGCAAGTGGGTTTATCGTATCAAACGAAAGCCTGACGGTAATGTGGATAAGTTCGAAGCCCGACTTGTTGCGAAAGGCTTTCATCAGCGACCAGGTGTCGACTTCCAGGAGACTTTTAGTCCGGTTATTAAGCCGGCAACTGTGCATTTGGTTCTCAGTCTAGCTGTCTCCAAGGGCTGGCCTCTTCGTCAAATGGCTGTGAACAATGCCTTTCTCCACGGGAGGCTTACAGAGGATGTCTATATGGCACAACCACCGGGTTTTGTTGACAAAGCCTATCCATCTTATGTCTGTAAGTTACAGAAAGCTATTTATGGTCTCAAACAAGCACCCCGGGCATGGTACAGTGAGCTCCGCCAATGCCTTTTGGCCATGGGTTTCGTCAACACTACCTCTGACACTTCGCTCTTCGTCTTTCAGCATTCTGGTATTACAACCTATTTTTTAGTATATGTTGATGATCTCATATTGACTGGTAATGACTCTGCCTTCTTGAACCGTGTGATTGACTCTCTTGAGACTAAATTTTCTCTTAAAGACATGGGTGATCTAAGCTACTTTCTTGGTGTTGAGGTTCTGCGCAGCTCCAAGGGCTGTAAGTATGTTGTTGATCTTATGACTCGTCATAATATGCTGGAATCCAACCCTGTTCCGACGCCAACAGCGGCGCCCACCCGCCTTCATCTGGCCGACGGCTCGGCCCCTGCCGACGCATCCGCCTATCGACAGGCCCTTGGGGCCTCCAGTATCTCTCCTTCACTCGTCCTGATATCTCCTTTGCTGTGAATAAACTATCACAGTTCATGCACGCTCCTACTGTCACTCATTGGGGTGCAGTTAAGCGCCTCTTCCGGTATCTGAATGGGACGCGTGACTTCGGAGTCTGGATGCATTCTTCATCTGCTATACCTCTGCATTGTTTCTCTGATGCTGATTGGGGTAGAAACTGTGATGACCGCTCCTCAACTGGTGCCTATGTTGTCTTTCTGGGGCCTAATCCTATTTCCTGGATCTCCAAAAAGCAGCGTTCCATTGCACGCTCTTCTACTGAGGCTGAATATCGTGCCATTGCTTCTACTGCCGCTGAAGTCCGTTGGCTTCATTCACTGCTGCGCGAGCTTATGTCCCTCTTCTGGCTGCTCCTGTCATTTACAGCGAAAAAATTGGCGCCACTTACCTATGTGCCAACCCTGTGTTTCATTCGCACATGAAACACATCTCCATTGATTATCACTTTGTTCGTCAATTGGTTCAGAATGGGTCTCTTCGTGTTGCTCATGTATTCTCTGCTGATTAGCTTGCGATGCTCTCACCAAGCACTTATCTCGTCCTCGGCTTCTTCTGCTGATGTCCAAGATTGGCGTGTCCTCCGGCCCTCCATCTTAAGGGGGCGTATTAGAATATATTGTGTGTATCTTTTTATTATTGGTAGAATATTCTTTCATTATTGTACAGTGCTATTGTTGGTAGGATTTGATTTCCTTCATTATTGTACAGTCCTATAGTTGGTAGGATTTGATGCCTCTCTGTACTTTATATATACTTTTGTGAGAAATACGAGAAAATTAATTCTCACAAAACTCTCTACAAAAATAAGTACACATAGTCAGTATATAACAGTTAAACTTTAAAATATTATCGCAAACTTTTAATCTGACTGCAATGTTTTTATTTTGACGATGACACCAATCATACTATCCTAGTTCTGTACAGAAATCTCACGGATTCGAAGATCCCTATACTCGAACTCGATCAATTGATTATATTCCTTTTGCGAGGAACAGTTGTTGAGTGAATATTTTACTCTGCCCAATAGACCCTCCCCACCTTATCCATCAGCCCTTGTCTCCTTCGCCATAGACTGAAAATGATGGGAATCCTATCGATGAAGAAGAAGCATAAGCATCGCCTCATTTCCGTACCGGAGGAAATGAGATTCGAACCCATGATACAATCTTCTTGTATGTCGATTTAGCAAATCAATGCCTTAAGCCACTCAGCCATACCTCCAGTTGTTGATCTGAATTCAAATTGGTCGAGAAAAAGAACCGCGCTAGTCGGAATTTGGGGAAAGATAGAGAGCTCTCTAGGCTCTCCGATGATTGGTTTATCAACCACGATTTCTGTCTCTCAAAACAATGTTCTGAACACGAAAGTGTGCAATTCTGCCCCCTTCTCCCATGCTGAGTTACAGGCAGCGCCTCAGAAAGCACGGACGAGCCACATGCAGGGAAACATGCAGGGTTGAATTTTTGACTGCTGATGAGCAGGTAATCTCATTATATTGGCTAAGACCAGCTATTTGAATTTGTTTTCGTCCATGTAATGTCATTTTTTTGTCACTAATCAGAAAGTTATTGTTCAATTTCTTGTTTATATATATGTAGGAATTTAAGGATACCTTTGAAACGTGCATTCGATATTATTAGTTACTAAATGTTAGATAGTGAGAAGTTACATAAAGCTTCTTCAGGACTTAAGCATAGATTTTAATCGGGACTCATTCAGAGACGGATCCAAAATTTTAAGGTGGCTGTTGTAAGAACAAGAACAGCAAGTCATAGTTGAGCTTGTTTTGATGACATTCTTTCAAGTCATCTGAATAGGTAAATTAATGAAGCAAATTAGTTTTGCACGCCTATATATATGTAGTTCAAACCTATATTATTTTTCGTGAATACTTTTCATAGAATATTATAAGAGTAGGTAATGCCTAGTTATATTATTTTGAAAATTTGACTTCAACTTTCAATTTCTCTTCTTTGCATATTCTTATTTGCACCTTGGAACGCTGTTTTTTTTTTGTTCCAAGACTTCTGAAATGCCAGCTTGGGAGCAGTGATAGAGGCAGAATCTCCATGATGGGGGTTCAAAAAAAATTTTATAGCTAGTGGAAGCCCTTTTTAGCCCCTTTAACTTGTATACATTTGATTTATCAAAAGAACGGAAAATGTAACTGAAAACAACACAATTATTGGAGACCAAACAAATTCATATATGATTTCCTGTAATTCACAATAGCTTTACAAGATCATCAAACAATCAGCTAATTGAACAAACTATATGTTAAGAACTTCACTTTCCGGTGACAAAATTGGTGGCGTAGGACCAGACGTTATTGTTAACTGGGTCAGCAAGGTGGTCGGCTAGTTCTCTAATGGACCCTTTCCATTGACGATAGCTTGAACGAAGAATCCAAACATAGCAAGTCTACCATTCTTGATCTCTTTTACTTTAAGTTCAGCAAAAGCCTCTTGGGTCTTCAGCAAGACCCAATGGGTCAAAGCTGCCACCGGGGTAGAGTGGATCGACAACCTCACCAAGAGGCCCACCAGCAACACGGTAACCCTCAACGGCTCCCATCAATACAACTTGGCAAGCCCAAATGGCCAAGATACGTTGTGCATGGACCAAACTTGGGTTGCCCAAGTAGTCAAGTCCACCCTCACGTAAAATTTGGGATCCAACCTTGAATAATACGGCCTCACCGAACTTGACACCGTTACTGGCCAAGAGTTCTGGAAAGACACAACCAAGAGCTCCAAGCATGGCCCATCTGCAGTGAATCACCTCCAACTCATGATTCTTGACAAAAGTTACTGGATCAGCTAAAAGTCAAGCAGTATCCCAACCGTAATCACCAGGGAACTCACCAGTCAAATAGCTTGGGGACTCACCAGAGAATGGACCCAAGTACTTGACACGGTCAGGACCATACCATGGGCTACGAGAAGAGACAGGCTTGGCTTTGCGAGCAGTCTTCCTCATGGTGACTTTCCTATTTCCAGTGATTTCAGAGGAAGATGGTGAGAGTTTAACTGCCATTCCAAGAAAAGAAGAGGAAGAGAGAGCCATTGTAGCAGCTGCCATTGTAGAAGGAAGATGAAAAAACTCTAAGTCCAGCTACTACACAGAAGTAAGAGTTGGTTTATGGCTTGAGTTTCATGGTCTTGCACCAACAGTATTTAAATGACTCCAGTCTTTATCCTAAAATATCGTTATCTGTTTCCTCGTTGGTGAATGACAATTTTTTATTTGTAGTCTAGTCCATTTGTTCAACATGACTAGATATTTTAGATACATAATTATGCCTCAAAAATCTAACTCAATGTTGATTTCTTCTCTTACAGCAATCCAGAGTTGCCACGTCTGAGTGTGGATTATTGCAAAATCCACATCTAAAAAATCTTGGCCATGCAATAGCTCACGCACTTGTGCCTGGCTGGTATATCAAATAGGACCAATTGTATTGGTGGTGTATATACCTCTTCATTACAATGAGACAAAAGAAAAGATTTTAAAAAAAAAAAAGCTGAGGCCCCATGATTAACTTGGATGCCTCAGTTGAAGGTTTGATAGTACAACTCCTGCACTTTAGCTAAGTGACACGAATCTGAATTAATCGGATTAAAGAGTTACAGATATATCAGATGGTTAAACAAAACAAGAAAAGAAAGAAGTAAATCTACCACTTGTAAACATTTTTCATAAAAGAAAAGTATGAAAGATGAAAAAAGAAGAAATTACGAACCCCCAATTCGATATATCAATAGGAAATGCACATTTGTATAGGCAGATTGTGCAATTCTATAAGTTGGATAATCTAGTTGTGGTCAGATTTCACTACTTGGTGAAATACTCAGTATATTGTAAATTGAGTTACCTGTGAATTTTTCTTTTAAAATACTCAGAAAAATCTCCCTGTCATACGCAATTTTCTTGAATTGAATTTCCTTTAACATAACTTGTTTTTTTATCCTAAAGAAGGGAATTTTGGTGTCTTTAAATTCATGTCATAACTAGTATCTACCATTGATGTAAAAGAAATTATCATTTAACTTTAGTTGTTTTTTTTGGAACCCAAAATCGAATTTATATATTGGAGATGACATGTCAGGACACGTGGATCAATAAAATAGTCAAAGAAATAAAGTTACCTAAGAGATACGAGCAATAACAGATGTGAGCAAAGATAGTGGAGAAGGCATAGGCGATTAAACAGGAGATGCAGAGCCCGTACCTATTCAAAATTGCACAAAGAACAAAGGAGATGCACCTTACAGCCGATGAGAGACCAAATACAGAATTTAATTTATATTAAATACTAGAAACGTTAGAGAATATTTGTTTAATGTTTGATTCTGTAACATACTATTAAATGGCATTTATTACTCATCATTGCCTCATATAGCTTAAGGCAAGGCTCATAGTCTCAAAAAGGCTATAAAAGGGGAAAGAACCAACAATTGTACGACACAAAGAATTATTGGAATATACTTGATTTACATGCTTTCTTACTATCTTATTCTTAAAGTCTTTCTTAATATTTTCTACTGATTATCAGTAGCCCGAGTTTTCATAAATTTCTAGCTTTGACCAAGGTCCTATTTTTTGGTTAAACAAATTGGTTCCGTTACTATGGCAAAAAATAATGACAACACTCTACTATGGCAAACAATTTCCATCTACTATGGCAAACAATAATGACAACACTCTAGGAAATCAGGTAGATCAAACCTAGCAAGATCAGGGAAAATTACAAAACAATCACCCGATACCCTCTCCACACGGTTCACCACGGCAATCTCGTGAAGGCACCCCTGAGTTTCGTGAAGATGAATAGGAACAATTTGAACATTTTGAAGGGGAAGATGAGGCTTTACAAAAAGTAATTGATGCACGAGTTAACAAAGCTTTTCAGGCTGTAGTCTGTCGGTTACCTGTTGCACCACCTACACCTACAACCAATAACAACATATTGGAGAATCCCCGTTCTGGGCTTGTTAATTCTGGAAATGGAGGAACCCCCAGTGAATCACAGGAGGGAGAACCAGGTAATTCAACTAATTTTCATTTGCAAAATTTAGTACTAACCTTGCGGAAATAGCTCAAGGAACAAAACGACCGCATAGAGCAAATCCCTGGAGTTTTACCTGCAATCAAAGGAGTGGATATGGATAAATACTCACAACATTCGTGGAAGTCAAGTGCCGGCCACCTCCCAATTCCAAAGAAATTCAAAATGCCTGACGTCCCAAAGTATGATGGAACAACGGACTCACGAGACCACATGATGGCATTCATAACTGGCGTGAAGGGCAATAATTTGACAAAATAGGAGATTGAATCAGTCTTGGTCAAAAAAATTGGTGAAACACTCACCAAAGGGGCATTAACTTGGTATTCTCTCTTACCCAAAAATTTAATAAACTCTTTTGCTGAGATTGAAGATTATTTCATTAAAGCACATTCGGGAGCCCAAAAGGTAGATAAAATAGTGGAGGATATCTTCAAAATCAAGCAAGGAGATTCTTGCCTGTTTCGCTCAATCAAGCAGGAAGAAAGTATTACCTTCGATGATGCAGATGCATATGGTGTATTATCTCCACATAATGATGCACTGGTAATATCTTTACTTGTATATGATACTAATGTGAAATGAGATTTGATTGATCCAGGAAGTTCTGTAAATATTATCCTACTGAGGGCATTGCGTGAAATGCAAGCTGAAGGAAAAATGATTCCAAAGGCGCATACCTTGTCTGGATTCGATAATTCTAGCGTAGTAAAAAAAGGAGAGGTAATACTAACAATTTTTGCAGAAGGTGTTACTAAAGAAATTAAATTTCAATTAGTAGATATAGAAATGGCTTATAACATGATCCCGGGGAGACCGTGAATCCATGAAATGGATGTTGTTCCATCAACTTTACACCAAGTTATTAATTTCTCATCAACTTGAGGAATTTGTCAAATTCGTGGAGATCAACATGCAACCATGAATATTAATTTTGTGACATAAGAGAAATAGCAACCACAGAGAGCAGTTGACGACATCACAGTTCAAACCTCAACTAAATAGGAACGAGCAGACATAGACTCGAGACCTGACACAATTCAAGAGCCAGAGGAGAATGATAAAATCAAAACAACAATTGAAGAACTGGAAGCTGTTATATTATTTGAACAATGGCCCGAGCGGGAGGTGTATGTTGGAGCAAACCTGAGCCCAGATATGAGAGATATGATAATTGAATTTTTAAAAGCTAACGTGGACTGTTTTGCTTGGTCCCATGCTGATATGACAGGTATACCACCGGAGATAATGACCTATAAGTTAAATGAAGACCCAGTATTCACACCAATCAAACAAAAGAAGAGAAAGCAATGAGCTTTAAAAAATCAAGTGATTCAAGATGAGATTAAGAAATTATTAAAATTTGTGTCTATCCGCGCGGTAAAATATCCTAACTGCTTAGCTAATACCGTTGTGGTGCCTAAAAAGAATTGTAAGTGGCGAGTCTGTGTGGATTATACAGATCTTAATAAAGCTTGTCCAAATGATTCTTTTCCTCTACCGCATATAGATCAAATAATCGATGCTACTGCAGGGCATGAGCTACTAAGTTTTTAGATGCATATTCAGGTTATAATCAAATCAAAATGGACCCTGATGATGAGGAGAAAACTTCCTTCATAACAGACAGGCGGACTTACTGTTATAATGTAATGCCCTTTGGTCTAAAGAATGCAGGAGCAACCTATCAAAGGTTGGTTACTAAAATGTTCCAAGAATATTCTGGAAAACAATTGAGGTATACATAGATGATATGTTCGTCAAAACTCAGCATTCAAATGAACATATATCTCATTTGTCTGAAACATTTCAAATTTTGCGAAAATTTAATATGCAGCTTAATCCAGAAAAATGTGCGTTTGGAGTCGCATCAGGTAAGTTTTTAGGTTTTCTTGTTTCTAACTGTGACATTGAAGTATACCCTTCTCAGATCAAAGCAATAGAGGAAATTCCTGATGTGCTATCAAATTAAAAAGAAGTTCAAAAACTTACGGGAAGGATTGCAGCCTTGGGAAGATTCATTTCTAAATCTTCATAAAAGTGTTTCAAATTCTTCGCAGCACTTAAAAAGCATGATCATTTTGAGTGGAACGAAGACTATCAACAAGCACTTAGAAATTTTAAAGCATATTTGTCAAATCCACCGTTGTTGGCAAAGCCGAAGGCAAGGGAAAAATAACTTATCTATCTAGCAGTATCAGAAGTTGCGGTAAGTGTTGTTTTAGTCCAGGAAGACCAAGGTAAACAATTCCCTATCTATAATTTTAGTAAATCTTTGTTAGATGCATAAACACAATGTCGCCGCCCCCTTTTTTCTAAGGAAAAATCGGGTTTACGATATTATGGGTGGAATGACTCTTTTATCCCCCTTTTGGGGTATTTGGGCTATGGAGTTTGGAGAGTCGCCACCTAATGATTATAGTGTATTAGAATACTTTTAGAGAAAAGAATAAGGATTTGAAAGAAAACTAAAGTTCGGGTAAGGGCTTGAGATTATCTCGAGGGGAAGGTGTTAGGTACCCCTCAAGAACCACTAGTGTGGTTCCCGGCCTTGCTTAGTTGAGACTTTAAGAAGAGTAGGAGTAGACAAGCAAAGTTTGCACATAAGAAATATAAACAAGCTGACAATTTTGAAAGAAGAAAGGCACAAGTGAAAAGAGAGCTTAGTTTGAAAAAAAAATGTTAATTTAAATAAAGGAAAAACGAAGAAAAAGGTCCTAGGTTTAACTATAATATGGATCATTCAGCGCAATACCCAGAAATCATTCTCACACGAGATATTAGCGCACCGTCATCATCTCCATATTCTACCCTTCCCACCCCGTTAAGGTATATAAATGCGATTAGTCTCGTTTACTTATTGCATGCTAATACTCGTCCCGACCTATCAGTCTCAGGGTATTTGGACTTCTAATCCTAAAAGGGAATAAACGGGATATAGGCATATATGGAGTTTGAAAGGGATAAAATACTAGGGCGTCAATTAAAACTAATAGCAAATAAGTGAGGTACAAAGCAAACACTCAAAGGCTCATACAAAACACCGTAGATCACAACAGCAATTAGTTTGCATGACTTGCATATACTGGTTTGGTCTTTAAAGTTAAGAAATTATGAGGCGAACTAATCAGTTTAACTTATTAAGTTGGATAAAAAGTTATCGAGCCCATCGGTCTGGGTTTTTAGTTATTGAGGTCTTAATGTAGAAGAGTTTAAAAGAAAGTAAAGAGTGCAGTAAATTTGTAAACAGATTTGAAATCAGCAGACTGTTTGAGTAGGAAAAATGCAAAAGAGTTACGAAAGATTTTTAGAGGCAGGAATGTCTTAAGAAAAGAGTGAGTTACAGGATTATTTTTTTAAAATATAATTTCAAGGATTGAGTAAAACATTTAGGTATAATGTTTGAAAGAATGGTTTAGAAAAAGATGCAGATTTGAAGAGTTTAAAAAAATACTGGTTTACAAGAGTTTTATTGTCACATTCGGACATTAAGGGCCAGTTATCAGATTGTTATTGATTAAAATGAATCAGACAAGTTGAGATGGAATCCTATAGGCATGATGTCTATATTGAATTTTAAAGCCTGTTAGAGAGTTGGTATATAGACGAACGTTCAGTTACCCTATGGTTTGCCTATCGCATATGCATTCCCTATAAACATGGTTTCTATATACAACTTATTAGGCGAATGTTAAAGTCCTATAGGCAGGATTTCTAATAATTTGCAACAGGACTAAACATTAAACCCTATAGACATGTCATCTAGGTGACTTGGAAGTATTAAGCCTATATGCATGGTAACTAGACAATGTTAAGCATTAGAACATCCTATAATGATTTCTAGATAATTGAAAGCATAAAAGACCTGTAGACAAGATTTCTACACTTTTACTTAGGCAGGAAACATAAACCCATCCCACACCCTTTACTAATATTTTCCCCGAGTTTCATTACATAGTTATTACAAAACAGAAAGCAATAGACTGAAATAAGTACATCAAAACTAAAGTCAGACCTGAGGAGGCTCAATGCAACCTTCAACATCCAACACATATGTTTTACCAAATCCGGATTCCCGATTCCAGGGCCTCTCTTAGAGTGTTTCAAAGTTCCAAGGGTTTTTCAAAAGCCCAGGCAATGCTTACACTCTGAAGATTGAATATTGTAACAGAGTACTGCAATGTGTGGAATTACCAGCCCTTAGGCATCCAAGTTCAGAGGGAACTCTAGGGTCCCAAAGCATGGCTTACCAAAGGGGGTCATAACTTAAAGAACTAAGAATAAGTGTAAAGTGAGTGGACTAGGGGAAACCAAAGCAAAGGGTGGTCATACCCAGCCATGGGTAAGACTGGCACACCCCTGACCCTCCATTTGGATTAAACATATAACGATTAGACTTTAGAAGTCAGACATGGGCCTGGGTGGTGATTAAGACACTTCCAGACCCTAGTCAAGGCTCAACACATAAAGGAGGAGAAGAGAATGGGACTGATTTGAGTAAAGGTCCAAGAGAACCTGGTCCCAGGTCATGGATAGCAATGGGATGCTACATTAACCTAGAACAGTACTCACACATAAAGGGGTCAAAGGGAAGGGGTTCACATGAAAAAGTATGTATAGAAAAACATCAGGAAAAAGAAAGCATAACAGAATTTAAAGGTGCAGAAACATGAAGAAAGAACATAACAGACTAAAACATGATTACATAATGCAAAAAAGCTAAACATATAGTGAGGGACATGTAACAAGGAGAAGTAAACACATAGTTGTGGAGAATGTTTAACTTATGGAGATATACCACTCGCAACTTTCAAACAGCAGAACAAACAAAGCAAGAAAACAGCCAGAGAATCTTTAGCAAACACTTGAGGAAAGCAAGGGAGATTCCAAAGTCTAGCCTTAGCTTTCAGTCGGCTATCCAGAATAGTAGCACAAGTAATAGTAAAGAAAAGACATCTTTTAGTGTGTGTGTGTGTTTTGAAAACTCTGTTGTTCGTATCTTTTAAAAAAAAGGAGTGAGGTATTTATAGTTGAAAACAGGCAGGTAAACAAGGCAAGAAATAGTTCCGTATCAATCATAATCAATCAGGGGAAGGGAACTCCTTTAATTAAGGAATTCAAATTTGAATAGGAAAGGCCACAGTTTTTATTTAAGGAAAGCAAATCAAGAACACATTGTGTAGTAAAGGGTAAATACATAAGAGAAGTTTTTGAAAATACACGGTTTAGATAAATAAGGCAAGAATAAAATCAAGTAGAGCACAGTAAATTAAGGAATTAAATATTCGAACTTAATAATGAATTAAGTCAGAAAATTGGTCCAAATTAGACAAGGAAAAATTCGAATAGGCTCACATAATGGTGGTCTGAAATCAATCTCCAAAATTAGGGTTATTTTGATAGGAAAAGGTATGACTATAAAGGATGCATAAACTTAAACATGCAGAGGCTAGAATTAAACAGAGCAAAGTAGTCTTGCAATCAAAAGTAGAAGAACACAGCTGTGAGAGGAATCAGAAGGTCTTGCAAAGCTTAGCAAGAATCGGAGAACATGAGATGAATTTAGAGATTAGGATTTTTGAGATCAAACAAGAAGCAGACCAATCGTACACAAATGGTTGAAAACCCCCAAAATCTAGGGTTTCCCCCACAGCTTAAATGCAAAGACGAAAGCATCGAAAATTAGGCAAAATAAATTCAGGAAAACCCAAAGAACACAGACATTTCATGAAAGCAAACAAAGTAAAGAAAATCACTAGAAATCCTAGGAGGAAAATACAGTAAAGAAAATACAGAGAAACCATAGTGAGAACATTTAGGAATTATAGCAAATATAGTTAGAGATTGCAGTATAACAAGTAAAAAAATCCAAGAAACCCTGGGTTCGAGAAGACGAACAATTTAGAAAGCAAAACTTGAAATGATGTGAGAAACACTTTGAAAATATCAGAAATAGCACGGATCTAAAGTAAATCTTATAGAAATTAGGAAAACCTTGAAAATGGCTTAGGGTTTCAAAGAAACCCTAGAAAAATGAGAAAGGGCTGGAAAGAGATGGTCCGGAGTCGGAGATGAACTCCCAGGGCTAAGACGCACCGGAGACGAGCCGGAAATGGCCGTAGAACCTTAATCGGAGGACCTCTGAGCCAGGGTCCTCAAGGTCGGACCTTGGATTTTCTAGTAAATGGAGTATTAGGGCACGTGGGGGTGAGCACATGCCACCCATGGACTAAGATGCCATGGTTTTCAGTGACATAAGGCGGAAATCGGTGGGAAGGAGCTAGGGTTTCGGAGAGGAGTTGAGGGAGTTTGAGAGAATGAAGGGATTCAAAGGCGGCTATTTTGTGTAAGTGATTAGGGTTAGGGGTTCGATTGGATTAAAAAATGAAGGGGCAAATGTGGACCGTTGATCTAAATGATCAACGGTCGAGATTAAGGGGTACGTGGGCCGGGTTTATTTAATTGGGTTTGGGTTGGGTAGAAAATGAAATTGGGTCTTTTAATTAGGGGCTGGGATTGGGGTTGAAATTAGGCTGTAATTGAAAGTACAATGGGCTACAATTGAAATAGCCACATTTCCTATTTTGAATTTATAAAAATAGTAAAAGCTGTTTAAAATCAAATTAAAAATACTAATTTAATAAAAAATATATAAGTATTATTTTAAAATATTAGGAATGAATTTGTGATTAAAAAAGCTATTAAATCGAGAAATAGGCTAAAATTGTAATTTCATGCAATTTTAATTTAAAAATACCAAATGGACTTGTAAAATTATGTAAAAAAGCATGTAAATTATATTTTTGCATAAATGTGAGAATAAAATAAATTATTGGATTTTATAGTGTAAAAATAGGCCATAAATTGGTTTTAAAAATTTTGGAAAAATACCAAAACCTTTGAGGATACTTATATATGCATAAACATGCTATTTTGAAAGTATTTTGAGTATAAAATATATAGGGAAGAATTGGGTATCAACAGCTGCCCCTCTTTACCGGGGGAGGATGAAAGAGTTGTCGGGTAAAGATAAGATGGCCAATTTTGACCGAAAATGGCGATTGTAATAGGATTTTGACAGCGCTCTGGTTTCTGAGCTGCCAACATATCCCTGGTTTTACAAGAATCATGCCATATGTAGTTCGGGAACTATTGACGGAATATGCCGATGGAAACTCGAAAAGACGGAAGCGATGGTTAGATTTGAAAGGGTGCTTGGAATCGGATAGGCTGGGGAGAACTGGAGTGGGATTGCTCATGCTGAGACGGCCATGTGCCAGCCCGAGTACCTGCAGATGGGTAATGTGCGTATATATTGCATAATTTAAACATGATGCAAGTTCCCGTTGGACCATGAATGTTGTCACGATTAGGATGATGTCCTCAGACTATGATGTCATGGTCCATGAACAGCATAAAAGTAAGGGTTCCCAGGCCATGAAATGGTGTTCTCGGGCTATGCAGATGGTGCCTCCGAACTATGACGCCTTTGAACGAGTTGGCGATCTTTGAGATCATGAGAAGGTGGCAATCTTTGAGCCAAATGAATGCGAAGGGTGGCGATCTTTCAGCCAGATAAATGCAAAGGGTGGTGATCTTTCAGTCAGAGCGAGAATTTAAAACGCAGGTGGCGATATTTAAGCCAAATGAGAATTTAAAATGCAGGTGGTGATGTTTTATCCAGTCGAAAAAATAAAGCGGCGATATTTCAGCCATGCAGGGCGGAGACAATGCTTAGTCTCGGAAGGCAGATAGGTAGTCTCATGCGATGCAGATGGAGATAGAGCTTAGTATAGAAAGGCAGATGAATAGCCTTATGCAGGATGAAGGTAAAGCTTAACCTTGAATGGCAGAGAATAGCCTTATGCAACATGCAGATGGAGACAGAGCTTAGTCTCGAAAGGAAGATAATAGCCTTATGCAATATGCAGGTAGAGTTTAACCTCAAAAGTCAAAGAGTAGCCTTATGCAAAATGCATATGGAGACAGAGCTTAGTCTCGAAAGGCATATAATAGCCTTATACAATATGGAGGTAGAACTTATCCTCGGAAGGCAGAGAATAGCCTTATGCAAAATGCAGATGGACAGAGATCTTAGCCTTGAAGGGCAGATAATAGCCTTATGCAATATGGAGGTAGAGCTTAACCTCGGAAGACAGAGAGTAGCCTTATGCAAAATTCAGATGGAGATAGATCTTAGTCTCGAAAGGCAGATAACATCCTTATGCAATTAGATGGAGATAGATCTTAGTCTCAAAAGGCAGATAATATCCTTATGCAATGTAGGAATGTAAAAGACCGAATAGTAGTAAGTTTTCTTAGCTGGTAGATGGTTTGCGATATCAGGACTGCTGGGGAGTGTTGGGTGTTAACAGTGACCATCTGGAGGGTTTTGATTCTATAGAGCAAATATACTTTGAATCGTAGCCTGAATTCCTGCATCCAAAGAAACATTCTGAGTTTTTTAGAGGGGAGGTTAGTTCGTATCCTCCAGCTCTTTGCGTCGCGTATCACGGGGATACTGTTGCTAAATGATGGTGATGCAAATGATATTTTTGCGTGACTTAGTAAATGCAAATACGTATATATGTAAAAAAAGATTTTATTTTGGATGAACCAACAACTGCGACATGGTTCAAGGCGTGACGACCTTGCTTGCTCCAGAATTTTGAGGGTACTCCTCAAAATTCTGCCTCAGTTTACTGGGTCGGCGCTGATGAAGATATTACAAGCTGACTTCAGAATTTTGAGGGTCCTCCTCAAAATTCTGCCCCAGCTTCAGTTTTGGGGGGGGGGAGATGGATTTTTTATTAAAATGTGACCGAACCCATAGGGATGCTTACGTATCCCCTATTAAACGGGAATCAGGTCAGGCGTAGTTCAAGTTACATCATGAAGAAAAGAAAACGTATGATCAAATGTAGTATCTTTTCACTGCATCTGAGTTGATAGGCTTCAGCCAGATTTCCTTGTCCATCTCTGCGATGATAAGGGCTCCTCCAGGTAGAACCCGATGAACCATGTACGGACCTTACCAATTGGGAGAGAATTTCCATTTGGCTTCTTCTTGATGCGGAAATATTTTCTTCAATACCAGCTGTCCTGGCGTGAACTTTCTTGGCTTAAATCTTTTGTTGAAGGCTCTGGAAATTCTGTTCTGATATAATTGACCGTGACAGACAACATTCATTCTCTTCGCGTCGATGAGGGCTAACTGCTTGCAACGACTTCTGACCTATTCTGCATCATCTTGCTTCTTGTATGACACTCAAGGAGGAATTTCTACCTCGATGGGAATGACCGCTTCTGTACCATAAACCAGCATGTAAGGAGTGGCCCCAGTTGATACGCGGACCATTGTGCGGTATCCCAATAAGGTGAACGACAACTTCTCATGCCATTATTTGTGCTTTTCGATCATCTTCCTTAGTATCTTCTTGATGTTCTTATTGGCTGCTTATAAGTCTACGTTCATCTGAGGTCTGTAAGCTATAGAGTTCTTGTGTTTAATCTTGAATGTTTCACATATTGCCTTCATCAGGTTGTTGTGTATATTGGAACCATTGTCGGTGATGATTGATTCTGGAATCCCGAACCGAAAAACAACACGATCACAGACGAAATCTGTTACTACTTTCTTGGTGACTACTTTATATGATGCTGCTTCAACCCATTTGGTAAAGTAATCAATTGACATTGTAGTGAACTTGTGCCTGTGTAACGACCCGACCCGTCGTCTCATATATCTCCGCCCAGTTTTCCCTATTCTATGCTTCTATATGTTTCATTATATGTGTTTGGTGAATTTGAAACAATTCGAATAGAGTTCGGTTAGAAATGAGACAATTAGACCCTTTAGGAGAAGGTTAGTTTGGAAAAGTCAACTGGATGTTGACTTGTGAGTTAGATGGCTTGAAATGAATTTTTGATGATTCGAATAGTTTTGGGTGATGATTTAAGGCTTAGGAGTCCAATCATAATTGAATTTCGAGTTCCGGTGTAGAATAAGGCTTGAATTGGCTAAGTTTGAATTTTGGCGAATTTCGGTTGATAGGTGATATTTTTATCCGAGGGTCAAAATGGAATTCCGATAGTTTCAGTAGTTTTGTTAGATGACTTTGGAGATGTGTTCAAATTTTTAGATCATTCGGACTTCATTTGGTCGGGTTTTTTATCAAATGAAAGTTTTGGAAGTTTTAGTTTAACTTAGGCTTGTATCCGTGGTAATTCGATGATTTTGATGTTTATGATAGTGTTTTTTTGACTCGAGAAAGTTTGAATGAGGTATCAGAGCGTATCTATGCCTTTGTTTGAGGTCATGAGGGCTTCGGAGTGGTTTTGGATGGCTAACGGGAAGTTTGGTTGTTGGTTTGTGCTGCAAAAATTGCAGCAGCTGTTGCAGGCCATTCTTGTCCTTCGCGTTCATAGGGGTGCCTCGCATTCGCGTAGGCCTGGGGTCTATTGGCCTTTGAGTTCGTGTGGGCCGAACGCATTTGCGTAGGGTTTGTTTGGGAAGGACCTTTCCTGGTGCTTTACGTTCGCGTGAGGGGGCCGCATTCGTATAGATGGAGGAGCCCACACCTTCACGTTCGCGTTAAGGCAACATGTGTGCGAAGGGTAAGTTCTGGCAGCTGGTGTTGTGTCTATCGGAAACCTGGACGGGCCACGCGTTCGCGAAGTAGGAAAATATGCCCAGTGGAATTTGGTTTGCGAACGCGGAAGGGCCTCGCGTTCGCGAAGAAGAATCGTTCAGCTGGACAGAATGTTTTAAGGGTTATTTCATCTGCGACCCACTTAATATTTCCACCATTTTTACTCCGCCAAAAGAGCTTTTTGGGCGATTCGAAGAGGGTTTTCAACGGGTATTGATTGGTGGTAAGTCTTTTGACTTAGAAACACCATTTTATTAAAGAAACAACACTCAAATTCATGAAAATAGGTTGAAATTTTGAAGAACAATGGCTTGGTTTTTGAAAACAAATTTTGGAGATTTGAAAGGCCATTTGATCTCCATTTTTGGCAAACTTTATATATACAGACTTGTGGCTTGACGAAGAATTCGATGATGTGATTTTCGGAATTTTTCGAGAAGTGGGCCCGGGTTTTACCAACTTCGTGAATTTTTGTACTTTTCGAGTATTATTGGTTGAATTAAGTTTCTTTAACCCATATTTATGTATTTGTTGTTATTTTGACTTGATTCGATACGCCAGAAGGTCGATACAAGGGGAAAAGGCATTACAGACCAGTCTACGTCCGGCTAGAGGCGAGTAGTTTGTATAGATGATGGCATAAGGGTTTAAACCCGGTTTATCACATTGTGATGCTATGTTAGGGCGTGACTCGCACCCCATGGAAGGTGCGGGATTGTATTTGATTGGGGATTGTGACTTAGTCCATCCCAAGTGCTAAATATAATTATTGGATGCTGATACGCACCCTGTATTGAATATATTTGGGCTTATTGACATGTTTAGGGCCTTGTGCCGATCTGTAGCATCTGTCTAGGATGAATACCATTGTGATAGCATGATTTGTATAATCATTGATCTCAGCCCTGTGTTTAATCACTGTTATGAAATGGTAAGTCACATTTTTCCTGAAGTTAAATAACTAAATCATATTATTCTTAATAATTGGAAACTGGGAAATTAATTGAATTTATTTATGTGACTCATATGCATAATGTGCACTGAGTATGGATTGGGATGCACGCCGCAATAGAGATATGATGATATTGCGCTTGGGATGTAGGAGCCCCTCCGGAGTCTGTACACACCCCCAGTGAGTACCGTCGACGTTAAATGGATCGCGCTGTACACCGCAACGAATCATGTGCATTGCATTGCATTCTTGCATTATACTTGACTAATATACTTGATATTGATTTGTGGTTGGATCGTAGTTAAGGTGTCATACTATTAGTTTTAGCTTTGCTTTGTGGCATTTCGTGGATTTCTTATCTTTAGACATTTTCTATGCTTATTACTCACCAAGTTGGTAGTACTCACCCCTACTTCCTGCACCTTCTGTGAAGATTCAGGTGTACCGGAGGCTTAGCTGAGCAGTCTTTGTGTCCAAAGCTTATAAGAGTTTTTGAGGTAGCTTCCTGACGTTCGCAAGACCTGACTACTCTTCCTATTTCAGTTTTATTTATATATACATTTCCAGACTTGTGTATTTTCATTCAGACATTGATATCCAGTTTGTTTTAGAGGCTCTACACTTGTGACCCCAGATCTTGTGGGAGTGTCTTATCAGCTTACGTATTTCTCTGTATTATTTTACTATAAATATTGGATTATTATTCTAAAACTATTACATTTTTCTTTAAATTGTCGGTTTTTAGACTTGTTGTCGAATTGAGAGCGATTGTTGGTCAAGCTTGCCTAGCTTTAGGGTTGGGCACCATCATGACCGGGTTTTGGTTTGTTGCAAGTTGGTATCAGTAAAGGGTACTAGGCCTCGCGAGTCATAAGCCGATTTAGTAGAGTCTCGCGGATCGGTACGTAGACTTCCGTATCTATCCTCAAGAGGCTACAGAACCTATAGAAAAACTTCACATTCTTGAATTCTTATCGTGTGTCCTACATTCATCTTGAAAAAGAAAACTCTTGAAATTCCTTCCACGCGATGGTATGCGCACGCGAGCGCTTAGTACCAGATGTGCCTTGATGGCTTGTGGTTCCCCAATCGAGGGGCGAGATGTAACTTCTATGATTGATGTTGGGCCAGCTGGAGGACTTGAGGCCGGATCTTGCCTAGGGCTTGAGCATTGAGGTGTTGATCGTGTGAGCAAGCGTTCTAAACTTAGATGTTCAGTATTGTCGCTATTAGCCGGAATGGCAGTTTGGCATCCATGTGATGAGTATGTTAGTACTGCAACATGCAATTATATGACTTGGTAGTGACGAAGACATCTGCTGGATAATAGATGAACTGCCTGTCGATGCCCCTTTTGTCCTCCTAAAAGAAGAGAAATCGGGTTTAGGAGATTATGGACAAAACAACTCTTATTCCCTTTTGGGAATTGGGTTACGGAGTTTGAAGAGTCGCCACCTAGTGACTATAGTGCACTTGGACACTTTTAAGAAGAATTTGAATGAAAACAAGAGTTCGGATTAGCGCTTGAAAGTATCTCGAGGGGAAGGTGTTAGGCACCCCTCAAGATCCACTAGTGTGGTTCCCGGCCTTGCTTAGATGTGAATTTAAGAAGCATAGAAATAGACAAGAAAATGTGCATATAAAGAATAAAAAGCTATTGGGCAATTTTGAAAGAGGAACATCACAAGAAAAAGAGAAATTTTTTAGAGAAAGTATTTAAACAAAAAAAAAAAGTAAAAGTAAAAGGGGGGGGGGGGGGATCCTAGGTTTAACTATAATATGGATCATTCGATACAATATCCCGCATATATTCCCAAAGAGGGGTCGCTTTATGATATTTTCGCATCGTCATCATCTCCATATCCTACCTTTCCCATCCCGTTAAGGTATTTAAACGTGTTTGGTCCCGTTTACTTTTTGCATGCTAATACCCGTCCCAACCTATTAGTCCCGGGGTATTCGGACTTCTAATCCTAAAAGGGGAAGAAGGATAAGACATATATATGGAGTTCCAAAGGTAAAAATACTAAGGCGTCAACCAAAACAAGTAGCACATAAGGGTATACAAATTAGACATTCAGATGCTCGTACAGAACCCCAAAATCACAACAGCAATTAGTTTAGCATGACTTTTAATTGCTGATTTGGTCTTGAGTTTATAATTGATAATGGATAGATTAATTTAACACATAAAGTTGGATAATAAATCTACTTTGAGCCCCTCGGATCCGGTTTGTTGAAACTTAAAGCATTTTTGAAAACCTGTGATGATTTGAAACAAGAATTTGGGATTTGTAAAATTCAGAAATAGAATAACCGAATTGCTTTAAGTAAAAATGGTGCAAGAAAAGCATTGAAGTACGGACTATGCATGAAAAGAGAGGTTGATCTCGGAAAATGCAGGTTTGGAATTAAAAAAAAGATTCCTATAGATTTAAATAGCGTAGAAGGAAGATTTGATCAGATCTCAAAATAGGCAGTATTGGACAAATTCTTTTATTGAAGGCGTCTAACAAATTAGGCGATTTTGAACGCTATAGGCATGACATCTACAGATTGATTTTTTTTAAACGTTCAAAAGAATTACTGTTTGCCTAGCGTTTTTTTATACAGTCCCTATAGACTTTATTTCTATATGCACTTGATTACGGAATGTCAAAGACTTATAGGCAGGATTTCCAGATGCAACGTTAAGATCCTATAGGCCTAATTTCTAAGTGATTTGCGATATTGAATTCCTATAAACATGGTTTCTAGATGAGATGCAATATTGAACTCCCATAGGCATGATTTCTAATACAAAGTCCTATAGGCATAATTTCTAATACAAAAATCCTATAGGCATGATTTCTATAATGAAAAAATTCCGATATGCATGATTTCTATTATGATTAGCAAAAATATAAACCCCTCCCACACCCTTTTCACTATATCTTCAAATTCTTTTTGCAAAGCTTGTTACATAAAGGGAGAGAAAAGACTAATAAAATGAATACATCAAAGCTAAAACGGACCCGAGGAAGCTCAAAGCAATCTTAATGTCCAACATATGTATTTTGCCAAATCCAGGCTCCAGATTCCAAGGCTTTCTCTTAGAGTAAAGTTCCAAGGGCTTTCAAGAAGCCTAGCAATGCTTACACCCTAAAATAATGATTAGAGTAGTGCAAGGTGTGGAATTATCAGCCTTTAGGTATCCAAGTTCAGAAGGAACTCAGGGGTCCCTAAGCATGGCTTACCAGAGAGGGGGGGGGGGTAGGGCTTAAAGAACTAATAGTAAGTGTAAAGTGAGGGATTAGAGGAAGGCCAATGCAAAAGGTGGTCATACCTAGCAATGAACAGGGCTGGCACACCCCTGACCTTTACATGAATTAAATAAATAAGAGCAGACTTGAAATAAAGTCAGACTAAGGCCTGTACAATGATTATGGCATCAACAGACCTGAGTCAAGCTCAACACATAAACGGGGGTAAAGGAAAGGGACTTATTTGAGTAGAGGTCTAGGACAACCTGGTTCTGAACAAAAGGTGGTAATAGAGTACCACTCTTATCCAAAAAAGTACTCACATACAAATGGGGGTCGGGGAAAGGGATCAGATATGAAAACATTTGTATAAGAACAGAAATAAAGTCAAACAGAGGTAGACTAAAGGGATCTGGGGAGAGGGAATTACATGAAAGCATTCATACAAGAACACAATATTAAAACATAGGAGTGTGGGGGTAGGGATATACATCCTGAAGTTTTAACTGCATAATGGACATACACAGACATGTGACACGAAACAATTAAACATGTAGTTTTGGAGATGGAATTAAATCATAGACCTACCAATTTGCAACTTCAAATGGTAAAGCAAATAGGGCAAAAGGAACCTTATAGCTTAGCCTTGGCTTTTAGCCGGCTAAAATTCAAGCAGCGGAACAAGTAACAGAGAAAAGAAACGAGGAGAAGAGAGAGTTTTGAATGTGAACTTGTATATGTTCGTGTGTTTGAAGTAAATATGAAGGGGGTTTTATAGTCTGAAAACAAGTAGCAACTTAGACAGGAAAATAAATTAGCATCAATTAAAATCAATCAAGGAAAGAATTCCCTTTAATTAAGGGGTAAATACATTTAAGATTTTTGGAATACACAACGGTTAAGACAAATAAGGCAAGTAAAATTGACAATCATTCAAAGAATCCAGGAAACTGGGATACACATTGATACTGAATTTAGTCAAAAAGAAAGTCCAAATTAAAGAATGAATTAAGTACGTACACATCAGTTTCCCAAAATTAAGGTTATTTCGAAAAGGGAAAGGTTGTTATAAAAGATGCACCATGACATGCAAGGTTGAAATTGATGGAAAGGTCATGTAATTAGAGAGCAGAAGCACACAAGCATGAGATGCGATTAGAAATTCATGCAGAAGTCAGAAGCATGAAGCGTTTAAGTAGTTAGGTTTTCAGAATCAGGCAAATACACACACAAAGATGAAAACCCCCAAGTCTAGGGTTCCCTAATATTTCACGGTGTAGATGAGAAAACAAAAGGATACTCAGGTAAACAAACTCAGAGAGGACACAAAATAAGGCAAAATACAGTAAAATTACCAGAACCCTAGGTAAAAGGAAAATATTCAAAAGCCATAGCAAGAGATAAAGGAATCACAGGTAAACATCCGAAAAGCAAAAGCAAATAAGTCATAGTAGAGTATTAAAAAAAAAGAAAATCAGAGAAAACCCTAATTTTAAGAAGATGAACGGTTTGAAGATAAAAATCGATTAAAATATGGAAAACACTCTGAATCTTTAGAAAATCAGATAGATCTAAGGTAGATCGTAAAGAGAAACACAGAAGAACCTTGGAGATTTAGGGTTTCAGGGAGAACCCTAGAGAACGAGAAAGCCTGGAACTGGCTAGCTTCGAGTCGACAATGAACTCACTACCTCAAAGCTCGCTGGAGAGAGACCGGACAAATGGGTCGTAGAAGGGATTGAGGGGTGAGTTCAGGTAGCATGAAGCCTGGAAGGCCATAGTATCTGGTGAAAAGAGGTCAGAAAGTGACCGGAGGAGGCAAGGGTTTCAGGGGGCTTGGGAGCGTTTAAGAGATGAGGGGGATACAAGAAGGCTGAACGTGTAAAGTTATTAGGGTTAGGGTGTATCCAGTTTAATTAAGGGAAAGGTTAACGTGGGCCGTTGATCTAAATGATCAACGGTCCTGATTGAAAGGGGGATTCCGGGAGGGTTATCTTTTTGGGATGTGGTTCAGGTTATTTGATGAATTGGGCATTGTAATTAGGGTTGAAATTAAGGCTATAATTTAAATAAAAAAGGGCTATAACTTAAATAACCAATTTCCCCCGTAATTTGAATTTTACAAATTAGCAAATGATGTTTACAAATCTAATTAAAAATACTGAGTTAATAAACAAAGCAAAAGTATTAATTTAAAAATTTTAAAAATATTTTTATGATTAAAAATACTATTTAATCGTGAAATAGGCTAAAATTATAATTTCATACAATTTAAATTTATAAATGCCAAATGAGCTTGTAAAATTATGCAACAATTATGTATTCTATTTGTCTGTAAATGTGAGTATAAAATAAATTATTCACAAAAAATAACAAATTTTGGGAATAATTAGTGGATTTTATAGTGCAAAATAGGCCACAAATTGGTTTTAAAAATCTTGAAAAATTGGAAAAATACTAAAACCTTTGTGAATGCTTATATATGCTATTTTGAATGTATTTGAGTACACAAATACATAGAAAAAATTTGGGTATCAATAGTTGCCCCTCTTTACCCGAGGAGGATGAAAGAGTTGTCGGGTAAAGATAAGATGGTCAATTTTGATCGGAGACGGCGATTGTGAACATATATTGACCGCGCTCTGGTTTCTGAGCTGCCTACATATCTCTGGTTTTACAGGAATCAGGCCATATGTAGTTTAGGAACCATTGACGGAGTATGCCGATTGGAATTCGGAAAAAACAATCGCGACGATTAGATCTGAGAGGGTGCTTGGAATCAGACAAACTGCGAAGAACTGGAGCAAGATCGCTCATGCTGAGACGACTGTGAACTAGCCAGACTACCTGCAAATGGCCGATGTGCGTATATATTGGACCATGAATGTTTGTCTTCGGACGGTTAGGATGATGTGCTTATACTATGATGTCCTGGGCCATGAAAAGCATAAAAGTAAGGGTTCGCAGGCCATAAAATGATGTTCTTGGGTGCACATGGTGCCTTCGAACTATAACGCCTTTGAATGAGTTGGCGATCTTTTAGCCAAATGAATGCAAATGGTGGTGATCTTTTAGCCAGAGCGAGAAATTAAAACAAATGGTGATATTTCAGCCGGAGGAGAATTTCAAATGCAGGAGGCGATGTTTCAGCTAGATGAGAATTTCAAAATGCAGGTGGCGATGTTTCAGCCAGATGAGAATTTCAAAAGGATGGTGGCGATGTTTCAGCTAGTCGAAAAATAAAGCGGCAATATTTCAGCCATGCAGGCCGTATACAATGCTTAGTCTCGAAAGGCAGATAAGAGCCTTATGCAATATAGAGGTAGAGATTAACCTAGGAAGGCAGAGAGTAGCCTTATGCAAAATGCAGATGGAGACAGAGCTTAGTTTCAAAAGGCAGATAATAGCCTTATGCAATGTTGAGGTAGATCTTAACCTCAAAAGCCAGAGAGTAGCCTTATGCAAAAATGCGGATGGAGATAGAGCTTAGTTTTGAAAGGCAGATAATAGCCTTATGCAATGTGGAGGTAGAGATTAACCTGGAAAGGCAGAGAGTAGCCTTATGCAAAAAATGTAGATGGAGACAGAGCTTAGTCTCGAAAGGTGGATAGGAGCCTTATGTAATATGGAGGTAGAGGTTAACCTCGGAAGGCAGATAATAGCCTTATGCAAAATGCAAATGGAGACAGAGCTTAGTCTCGAAAGGCAGAAATAGCCTTATGCAATGCTGGAATGTAAATGAGTGAATAGCAGTAAGTTTTCTTAGCTGATTGTTGGTTTTCCGATGTTAGGACTACTGGGGAATGTGGAGTACGGATAGTGACCCTATGAGGATTTTGATCCTGCAGAACGAATACGCTTTGATCCATAACTGAGTTCATGCAACCAAAGAAAAATATGAGTAAGGTTAGTTTGTGTCCTCCAACCTTTGGCGTCATGTATCATGGGGGTAGCATTGCTAAACGATGGTGGTGCAAGTGATGTTTATGCATGACTTAGTAAATATAATGCGCGTACGTATATATATAAAAAATTCTTTTGTTTTGGATGAACCAATGAATTGCAACGTGGTTCAAAACACGACGACCTTGCTTGCTGCGGAATTTTGAATGTCCACCTCAAAATTCTGCCCTTGTTTACTAGGTTGGCGCTGCTGAAGAGACTACAAAAAATTGACTTCGGAATTTTGAGGGTCCTCCTCAAAATTCTGCCCCAGTTCCAATAGGGTGACCGAACCCATAGGGCTACCTACGTATCCCATCTTAAACGGGAATCAGGTCAGGCGTAGTTCAAATTACATCATTAAAGAAAGCATGTGATCAGATGTAGTATCTTTTCAGTGCGTCCGAGTTGATAGTTTCGGCCACATTTCTCCGTCCATTTTTGCGAGAATAAGGGCTCCTCCAGTTAGAACCCATAGAACCATGTATGGACCCTGCCAATTGGGAGAGAATTTCCCTTTGGCTTCATCTTGATGTGGAAATATCTTCTTCAGTACTAGCTGTCCTGGTGTAAACTTCCTTGGTCTAACTTTCTTGTTGAAGGCATTGGACATTTTGTTATGATATAATTGACCATGACAGACAACATTTATTCTCTTCCCGTCGATGAGGGCTAACTACTCGTAGCGACTTTCGACCCATTCTGCATCATCTAATTCTGCTTCTTGTATGACCCTTAAGGATGGAATTTCTACCTCAGCGGGAATGACCGCCTCTGTATCATAAACCAACATGTAAGGAGTGTCCCCGGTTGATGTGCGGACCGTGGTACGGTAACCCAATAAAGAAAACGTTAATTTCTCATGCCACTAGTTGTGCTTTCAATCATTTTCCTTGGTATCTTCTTGATGTTCTTATTGGCTGCTTGTACAGCTCTTTTCATCCCAGGTCTGTAAGCCGTAGAATTCTTATGTCTGATCTTAAATGTTTCACACATTTTCATCAGGTCGCTATTGAGGTTAGAGCCGTTGTTAGTGATGACTGATTCTAGAACCTCGAATCGAAAAACCATACGATCTCGGATGCAATCTTCTACTACTTTCTTGGTGACTGCCTTGTATGATGCTGCTTTAACCCATTTGGTAAAGTAATCAATTGCCACTAGGATGAACATGTGCCCATTTGACGCGGCTGGTTCAATTGGTCAAATGACGTCCATACCCCTAGCGGCGAACGACCATGGTGAGCTTGTCGCAGTAAGCTCGTTTAGAGGCACCTTTATCATATCTGCGTGTGCTTGACATCGAAGGCATTTTGGGATGTACTGAATGCAGTCCGTCTCCATAGTCATCCAAAATTACCCTGCTCGGAGTATATTATTTTCCAAAACAAAACCATTCATATGTTGTCCACAAGTCCCCGCGTGCACTTCCTCCAATAGTCTGGTTGCTTCTTTTGCCTCGACACATCTTAATAATCCCAAATCAGGAGTCCTCTTATACAGGATTCCTCCGTTGTGAAAAAAATTATTGGAAAATCTCCGAAGTGTTCGTTTCTGAGTAGCATTGGCAAGCTCTGGGTACTCTCATAGTGTGGAATATTCCCTGATATCATGGAACCAAGATTTTTCGTCGGCTTCTTCCTCGATGTGAGCACAATAAGCCGGTTGGTCATGAATCTTGACCGAGATGGGATTAATAATGTTTGTATATGGATGCTGGATCATGGATGATAAAGTGGATAAAGCATCAGCGAACTCGTTCTGCTTTCTAGGAACATGTTGGAACTTCGTCTTTCTGAATTTTTTCCTCAAATCCTGCACATGGTGTAGATAGGGGAGTATCTTGGAATTTTTGGTTGCCTATTCTTCTCGAACCTGATGAATGAGTAGGTCCGAATCTCCGATCACTAGCAGTTCCTGAACATTCATGTCAATGGCCAGCTTGAGCCCTAAGATGTAGGCTTCGTGCTCGACATATTGTTGGTGCAGGGGAATCTGAGCTTGGCGGACACCGGGTAATGCTGACCAGTTTCTGATACCAATACCGCTCCTATACCCACTCCTTTGAAGTTTGCGGCTCCGTCAAAAAACATCCTCCAACCATCATAGGATTCGGCAATGTCTTCTCATATGAAGGTTATCTCTTCGTCACGAAAATACGTCTTTAGGGGTTCGTATTCTCCTCCTACAGGATTCTCGGCGAGGTGATATGCCAAGGCTTGTCTTTTGATCGCCTTCTGGGTAATATAAATGATGTCAAATTCACTTAATAAAATTTGCCACTTGGCGAGCTTGCCAGTAGGCATGGGCTTCTAGAAAATATACTTCAATGGATCCATCCTGGATATGAGATGAGTGCTGTAAGCGCAAAAATAGTGCCTCAATTTCTGAGCTTTCAAGGTTAAAGCCCAACAAGTGCGCTCTAATAAGGAACACCAAGCCTCGTAAGGGGTAAACTTCTTGCTGAGGTAGTAGATGGCTTGCTCCTTCCTTCCTGTTTCGTCATGTTGTCCCAAACACAACCAAACGCCCCATCCAATACTGCAAGATAAAGCAATAGAGGTCTCCCTGGCTCAGGTGGAACCAAGACTGACGGCATTGAAGAGTATTCCTTGATTCTATCGAAAGCCTTTTGACAAATCATCAGTCCATTTAGTGGCGAAATCTTTCTTTAGCATCTTGAGGATGGGTTCACAAATGATAGTGGACTGAGCTATGAATTGGCTGATATAGTTGAGCCTCCCTAGAAAAATCATTACCTCTTTCTTGTTCTTTGGAGGTGGCAACTCTTGAATGGCTTGACCTTTGATAGATCTAGTTCTTTTCCTCGACGACTCACGATGAAACCCAATAATTTTCTGGCTGGGACCCAAATGCACACTTGGCGGGGTTCAGCTTTAGGTTGTATCTCTTCAGTCTGTTGAAGAATTTTCTCAAATATTCCATGTGATCTGCAGTTTTTATGGATTTAATGATGACATCTTCCACATATACGTCGATCTCCTTGTGTATCATATCATGAAATATTATGGTCATGGCTCTCATATAGGTAGCACCAGCATTCTTAGACCGAATGGCATCATTCTGTAACAGTACATTCCCCACGGCGTGATGAATGCCATTTTCTATGCATCCTCTTCGTCCATCCATATATGATGGTACCCAGAAAAACAATCGGCGAATGACTGCAGCTATGTTTGGCGCAGTTATCAATCAATATGTGTATATTTGGCAAAGGAAATTCTTCTTTAGGACTGTCCCGGTTGAGATCTCGGTAGTCGACACAGACTCTAACCTTCCCGTCCTTATTTGGCACCGGTACAATGTTGGATAACCATGTTGGATACTCTACCACTCTGAGAACCCTGGCTTTAATTGCCTGGTGACCTCTTTTTTGATTTTCAAACTCATGTCTGGCTTAAACTTTTTGATTTTCTGTTTGACCGGCGGGCATGCTGGATGTGTCGGTAACTTGTGTGCCATAATGGACGTGCTGAGGCCGGTCATATCATCATATGACATGGCGAATATGTTCTCATACTCTTTCAAAAACTTATGTATTCGTCCTTTTTGATGGTGACAAGTGTACGCTGATTCGTATTTCATTGACATTTTCTACGTCTCCTAAATTAATGACCTCAGTTTTGTCCAAATTGGACTTAGGTCTGTTCTCAAGTTTTTCAACCTCTCTGACAACCTCTTTTGGTATTTCATCCTTCTCTAAATCTACATCCGTTTGTCGCATTGTCTCATCGCTCGTTACAATTGTTGGTTCATTATCAAGATACGTAATAGTAATACTGTGTACAATAAAGTAAATGGTAGAGCCTTGCTGCCCTGAGGCTCTACGGGAACTGGTGGTCCTTATTGACTAATTGGTGAGGTTCACTCCCCAGTTCATAGCTTGAATGGAAGGGCCTTCCTTCCCTTCCTCCTCGAAGGAAACACATCAATCCATGTCATCCTCTAGAAACAGGTTCTTCATGGCTGCTAGTGTCTCATCTTCCTCTGATATGACATTAGCGGGCTGAAAAGTCTACTCAAACTGGGGTAGTGGATGCTCCAGTGGGTAGTAGGGGCCGCGCCATGGTGGCGACCAGTAGTGGAACTCCTCCCAAGTGTATTCATACCCCATGCCAAAAGTGGTTCCATGCTTCTTCAACTTGATGGGCTTGGTGATACCTTGGAGATTCTTGTCAAGCCCCTTTCCGGGCTCGTATATGCTCCAATTCAGAATGCTCTCAATTTTGCTATCCCACCACTTATCCTTGTCTATGGCCTTGAATCACTCGATGTGATGGTATGTTTCTCCACTGATTCTCCTTCTTCCTCCGATCATCAGGATAGCCTGCCGACTGTATATGGGGTTGCTACCGTTGCCATGAATGATTACTTCTTGATGATTCCGTACAATTTTCCCAGCTTGATGCAATGTTGAGGCCACATCCCCAGTGGCGTTGATCAAGGGTCGTCCTAGAAATAAGTTGTAGGACGGTGGTACATCAATGACTTGGAACTCAACGTCAAACCAAGTGGGCCCCATCTGCAGGCATAAGCTAATATCTCCAATGGTGGACCTCTGAGATCCATCAAAAGCTTTAACACTGATAGCCCCGTATTTGATCTCGTGCAATCCCTTGCCCATATTCCTGAGAGTGACCAACAGACAAATGTTGAGGCTGGATCCCCCAACGACTAGAATCCTGGAGATAAAGTGATCCTTACATTGCGCAGTGACGTGCAATACTTTATTGTGACCAAGCCCTTCAGGTGGTAATTCATCTTCGTGGAAGGAAATCTTATGGCTTTCTGGTATTTTTACCACCATGGTTGCCATTTCGCCTCCTGTTATGTTGCTGGGAACATAAATTTCACTTAGTATTTTCATCAAGGCATTTTATGTGCCTCAAAGCTTTGTAGGAGGGCCAGAATAGAAATATGTCCCGGTGTCTTATTCATCTTCTCAACGACCGAGTACGCTTTGGCCTATACCTTTCTCCAGAGGTCATCGGGTCCAGTTTCAGCAGCTCGCTGGGAAGCCTGCTTGCTAGACTCATCTAAATGTTCCGGGATGTATACCCTACCTGTCCTAGTCAGGCCTTGTGCGGAAGTTGTTTCTCTAGTATACATCTTTTCTTTCCTTCTAGCCTCAGCAGTGTAATCCCAAGGTATAGCATTTGTTTGTAACGGGGTCATATCTGTCATGCAGACTGGAATAGGTCCCTTGGGAGGCAACACAGTAACTTCAAACGATGTAGGTGGTTTTGGAACACCGAACTCAACCTTAATTGGTTTTGGCGCCTTTGCAGAAGGTACTTCAAACTCGAGTGACATGGATACATTTACCACGTCACCCTCAGAGGGCTGAATCTGGACGACAATGGGATTGAGAGTAACCGTTGGCTTCTTAGGCTATTCTTCTTCATCTATCAAACCGATTGACCCCTTTTGGGTCCCAATCATCTTTGATCTTAATCACGTGGATTCCTCCACCCTTGTGGTCAGGTAGAGGGTTGTTGCGGACATTAGGAGCAAGCTAGTTTGCTATAATAATCTTGTTGTCAATCAGATTTTGAATCTTGTCTTTTAACGAGCGAATATCGTCAATGGTATGGACCTTTATCCCGGAATGGTATGGGCAAGTCTTGTTTGGGTTGATCCATTAGGAAGGGTTTTCTGGAGTTACGGCTGGGATAGGGATAACATAACCTACTACTTTGAGTTTTTCATATAATAGGTCAATTGGCTCCGCCATGGCGGTGTATTGTCTAGGAGGTTTGCGGTCAAAGTTTGGTCTAGGTCGAGGAAAATTTTGGCGAGCAGGCGGTGATAGGTAGTGAGAAGGTTGGGAGTTATATGCTTGGTAAATGTGTGCAGGTTGGGAATATTTGGGTGAAGTGGGTTGATATGTGGGTAGTGGAGGTGATTGGTATGCAGGTAGTGGAATTTGGTAAGTGGGTGATGGTGTTGTGTAACTTAAGGTAAGCTGATACGTGAGTGGGGTTGAGGGATAGGTTTGGTACTTCCTTGGAGAGTTGTTTCTTTGCGCAGCCATTACGGAATTTACATCCTTCTTATTTGTCGAGCCACTAGACTGTAGAGCCTTGTTGGTGGCTTGCAGTGCCTCGAGGTTAGTGACCATACCGTTCTTGATGCCTTCTTCAATCCTTTCTCCCAATTTGATGATATCGGAGAACTTTTGACCCTCAATTAGCATCAATCTTTCATAGTACTGTGCATCTTGAGCATGGATAAAGAATCTGTTAATTTGTTCTTCTTCCAAGGTCGGTCTGAGCTTAGCAGCTTCCAACCTCCAACGAGTAGCATACTCGCAAAAGGTCTCTGTGGGCTTCTTCTTAAGATTTTGAATATAGAACACATCTGGTGCGTTCTTAGTGTTGAACGTGAATCGATCCATGAAATCAGACGCCATGCTTACCCAACTAGTCCATTTCTTCGCATCCTGGCTAATATACCAGGATAAGGCATCACCTACAAGCTCCTCATGAATAGCTTCATATGGATCTTCTCGTCCCTACCGACTCCTACTACCTTGTCACAATACATTCTCAAGTGAACCCTGGGATCACCCGTGCCATCGAACATTTCGAACTTGAGAGGTTTGTACCTTTTCGGGAGCTCAACATCTAGTTGAACATAGAGATCTTTGTAATTCCGCCCTTCAACACCCTTGTTACCTTCAAAACCCTAAACCCGGCTAGTCAACTTCTTTATCTCAGTGGCCAAATTCTGAATGAGGGAGATTTTATCGTCCGACTCGGCTACATTGGTGATTGGCTGACCGTAATGGGGTACAACATCCATAAAGATAGGTGTGTTCTTGTTATCTGTGGTGTTTTGGGGCTCCGGGATAAGAAGTGGAGCATTGTTGCATGTGTTGCGGACTTGGGTCTGAGCAGGCTGGGCTGGTGGCGGCGGTGGTGATTTGTTGGCGTCAGCAGCAGCAAGAGTGATCGACAGACTTGCTAAGTTCAGGACCTGTTCCAACTCTTCTTGAAACCTTAGCAAACTTTGCTCAAGATGAGCAGCAGTTTCTTTGGTGATTGAAACCTCTTCGACTTCCTTTCTAGCATTGGTATCGGGGTGCCTGGGAGGACTCGGAGGAGGAGGAGGTGGAGGACCCTTTGATCTTGTGGAGTATGTTGATGGTGCCAGAATGCACGAACTATCCTTTGGGGAGGGGAATAAAAATAAAAGAAAAACAAAAAAGGTAAAAAGTTAGTGCAAATTCTGATAAATAATATTGCAATATTTAAACACATTGTGCGGGAATATAATTCGCTTCCTAATTTGGGTGCCTCATTGTGCCCAAGGTAGGCCTAGAGACAAATAAAATTTGGAGAACATATAATGCTAAGTGCTTCATTTTATTGATAAAAATAAGACGAATCCCAAAGAGACACTAAATAAAATATCACTAATGGCCATTGGCCTTATTATATCATTAAAGCAAAAGAAAATACTCCTAACTACTTGGTCCCGGAAGGACCTTCCCCAGATTCGGTATTCTTGCCTCCCTCGTATAGCTGCATCAACTCACGCATCCCTAACAGTAGGTAGGCTTGAGTCAAATGTCCACTTGCGCTTCCCTCAGCATTCTAACAGTCTTCGATACTTTGCAATAAATTTCCTTCCAACTCTACCAAACCTTGCTCCATATACCCCAAACGGTTGTTGGCTTTGACAGCCATATCCTTCCACTTGTTGATCAGCTTCTCGTGGGCTTCCAGTATTTCCCGATGTTCGTTCTCACATTCTCTCATCCTCTTGCACAGTTGATTGTATTTGACTTGCGCCTCAGCTTTCTCGTCAATAATTCTGTGATCATGGACGAACCCCGGACGACCTAAACCAATATGATCATCTTCTATCCAACCTGTGTAGTGCGGTACACACCCAGCATGATACCTGTCTGGTTCAATAGAATCCTTCCTTAGAACGAGCTTGCAGTGCCACATATGTTGAGCGTGACACCTATGCGGGCTATCGTCATTTTGAAAGTCAGCCCTGAAATGACTCAATTTTTCTAACCTGGGTATGATTTGTGTCCTTCTGGCTTGCCTCATCACTCGGAGGGGGATGTAAGGATGAGTTCCCCTAAGGCCAATGAGTATGAGGAACGATGCATCTCGAGAACAAACAATGAACTCTCCTGTTATGAACCACTCGAACATCCACTGAATTTGCTCTTCTTTCAGATTCTCGAATGACGTTACCCATCCACTGGTGTCCTCTGGATGAGCGAACATATTTGGCATGAATTTCATTCGCTTTGGATGATGAAAAGTGATGTGGTCATCCCAATCTCTGCGTATGATTTCCTGTCTGTAGTCGCCTTTCTGAAGGTGTTCTAGGAGCCATTGTTGAAGTAATAAGTTACAACCCTCAAAATGTGGAGCCCCTTGTTGGCACTTTCACAAGGCTTGATAGATTTCCGCGAGGATCGTAGGTACTATGCTAAATGATCGTCCATCCATCCCTTCTATTAAAGTCTTAGTAACCATGGTTAGTTTGGTGTGAATCCTAACCTTCTTCATAGGAAAAGTTAACATGCCCAAGAAGTAAAACATAAACACAAACACCCTTCTATGTATGTGCCACAAAGAGCTGAGGGCGAATTCATCCATGTAGGTGCGATAGGACTTACTGTGATCGTATCTCTCATATAGAAAGTCGAATGGTATGTAAGAGTCCTTCAAGCAAGAAAGGTTAGGATTTTTCTTGAGTCCCATCATTTTAAGGAAACGTCTACTTTTATGATTTTCCAGCATGAGTAGACCCGACGTTTCTAAGGGATGCTTCTAGAAAAGGGGTCATCTCCAAATCCCCGAAACGGAACACTGATTGATCACCATCCCAAAACAAAGTGGCAGCTCAATGATTTTGTTGTTGGGTTGGATTTCCAAAAGCGAAGGCGAATTCCCTAAATGCTTAGGGATGAGGGTTTGATCACTGCTATGAAGATCCTCCCACCAGCTCAGCAACTTTGGGTGGATGTTGGATATCATACCGAATCTGGGACCTCGTGCCTCATTTTCTGCAAAACAAATTCTTAGGCCCTTAACCACGCCAAACTCGACTATTTGAATTAATAATTAGCAAAAGGCATTTAGTTCTCCAAATCAATGCACATCGCGTGAATGTCTGTTTGGGTTTGAGGAAACCCGATGGACTTTGGTTGAGGCTATCTTAATGAATCAATATGCGGACAACATAACTGACTCGGCTATGGTTGACTATGATGCATGAACAGTTCAATAGAGTAAGGTTTCTATTTTTTAAGTGCTAGACAAGGTACCCTTGAGCGAACAACTTAATAAGGAAAGGCGCAAAACCATCAACTACACCATTGATCGGCTTGTTTTACCACTAATATGCCTTTGCCACATTTAGGGGTTTTATAATATTGGAAGGACGCAACTATTCCTTGTAAGCATTGCTATGGGAATTGTTTTGGCATGAGTGGAATATGATGTTGAGAGATGCAATTACAATAGTGAAACAAGTTGCATGTATTTTCATGTTCATAAAAATAAAGATTACAATAGATACTTGAAAATTACAACTGAATTGAAATAACAAAGCGGTATAGAAAGCAGTTAACGGAAAGAGAAAACATGAAGAGTCAAGTTAGTAATTGTGATGGAATAATTAAAATAGGAAATAAATGCAAATAAAGTCACAGAAGCAAGTAATGGTAAAAGCCTTAAAGAAAATCCCCAGTAGAGTCGCCATGCTATCGACGCCCCCTTTTTCCCTCCTAAAAGCAGCGAAATTTGGTTTATGACATTATGGAGAAAACAACTCTTATTCCCTTTTGGGAATTGGGTTATGGCGTTTGAAGAGTCGCCACCTAATGATTATAGTGCACCGCGACACTTTTAATAAGATTTTGAATGAAAACCAGAGTTCGGGTAAGGGCTTGAAATTGTCTCGAGGGGAAGGTGTTAGGCACCCCTAAAGATCCACTAGTGTAGTTCCCGGCCTTGCGTAGATGTAACTTAAAGAAGCATAGAAATAGGCAAGCAAATGTGCATATAAAGAATGCAAAGCTATTGGGCAATTTTGAAAGAGGAACAACACAAGTAAAAGAGAATTTTTTAGAGAAAGAATTTAAAAAATAATAAAAGTAAAAGTAAAAGGGGGGGGGGGTCCTAGATTTAACTATAATATGGATCATTTGATACAATATCCTACATATATTCCCAAAGAGGGGTCGTTTTATGATATTGTCGCATCGTCATCATCTCCATATCCTACCCTTCCCATCCCGTTAAGGTATTTAAACGCGTTTGGTCTCGTTTACTTATTGCATTCTAATACCCATCCCAACCTATTAGTCCCGGGGTATTAGAATTTCTAATCCTAAAAGGGGGAAGAAGGATAAGACATATATATGGAGTTTCAAAGGTAAAAATGCTAAGGCGACAACCAAAACAAGTAGAACATAAGAGTATACAAATCAGACATTCAGAGGCTCGTAAACCCCGCAAATCACAACAGCAATTAGTTTAGCATGACTTGCAATTACCGATTTGGTCTTGAGTTTAGAATTGATAATAGATAGATTAGTTAAACACATAACGTTGGATAATAAATCTACTTTGAGACCCCGTATCCGGTTTATTGAAACTTAAAGCATTTTTGAAAACCAGTGATGATTTGAAACAAGAATTTGGGATTTGCAAAATTAAGAAATAAAATAACCGAATTGCCTTAAGTAAAAATGGTGCAAGAAAAGCATTGAAGTACGGACTATGCAGGAAAAGAGAGGTCGATCTTAGAAAATGCAGTTTGAAATTAAAAAAAAGATTCTTATAGATTTAAAATAGCGTAGAAGGCAGATTTGATCAGCTCTCAAAAAAAGCAGTATTGGACAAATTCTTTTATTGAAGGCGTCTAACAAATTAGGCGAGTTTGAATCCTATAAGCATGACATCTACAGATTGATTTGTTGTTTCTTTTAAACGTTCGAAGGACCTACTGTTCGCCTAGCATTTTTTTATACAGTCCATATAGACATGATTTCTATATGCATTTGATTACGGAATGTTAAATACTTATGGGCAGGATTTCTAGATGCAACGTTAAGATCTTATAGGCACGATTTCAAATACAAAATCATATAGGCATGATTTCTAATACAAAAATCCTATAGGCATGATTTCTATTATGAAAAACATCCAATAGGCATGATTTCCATTATGATTACAAAAAATATAAACCCCTCTCACACCCTTTTCACTATATCCCCAAATTTATTTTACAAATCTTGTTACATAAAGGGAGATAAAAGACTAATAAAATGAATACATCAAAGCTAAAACGACCCGAGGAAGCTCAAAGCAACCTTAATGTCCAACATATGTATTTTACCTAATCCAGGATCCAGATCCCAGGCTTTCCCTTAGAGTGTATCAAAGTTCCAAGGGCTTTCAGGAATCCCAGGCATTTCTTACACCCTAAAATAATGATTAGAGTAGTGCAAGGTGTGGAATTACCAGCCTTTAGGTATCCAAGTTTAAAGGGAACTCAAGGGTCCCTAAGCATGGTTTATTAGAGGGGGTAGGGCTTAAAGAACTAAGAGTAAGTGTAAAGTGAGGGATTAGAGGAAGACCAATGCAAAAGGTGGTCATACCTAGCCGTGAACAGGGCTGGCACACCCCTAACCTTTACATGGATTAAACAAAGAGCGGACTTGAAATAAAGTCAGACTTAGGCTTATATGATGATTAGGGCATCAACAGACCTGAATCAAGCTCAACACATAAACGGGGGTAAGGGAATGGGACTGATTTGAGTAGAGGTTTAGGACAACCTGGTTTTGAACTAAAGGTGGTAATAGAGTACCGCTCATCCAAAATAGTACTCACATACAAAAGGGGGTCAGGGAAAAGGATCAGATATGAAAACATTTGCATAAGAACAGAAACAAAGTCAAACAGAGGTAGACTAAAGGGATTCGGGGAGAGAGAAGTACATGAAAATATTCATACAAGCACACAGTATTAAAACATAGGGGTGTAGGGGTAAGGATATACATGCTGAAGTTTTAACTGCATAATGAACATACACAGACATGTGAAAAGAAACAATTAAACATGTAGTTTTGGAGATAGTATTAAATCATAGACCTACCAGTTTGCAACTTCAAATGGTAAAGCAAATAGGGCAAAGGGAACCTTATAGCTTAGCCTTGGCTTTCAGCCGGCTAAAACTCGAGCAACAGCACAAGTAACAACGAAAAGCAGCGAGGAGAAGAGAGAGTTTCGAATGTGAACTTGTATATGTTCGTGTGTTTGAAGTGAAGATGAAGGGGGTTTTTTATAGTCTAATAACAAGCAGCAACTAAGGCAGGAAAATAAATTAGCATCAATCGAAATCAATCTAGGAAAGAATTCCCTTTAATTAAGGGAGTCGGACTTACGGTAAATAAACAGAGTTCGACATATGGAAAGGAAATCAAGAATGGATTGTAGAAATAAGGGGTAAATACATTTAAGATTTTCGAAATACACACTGTTTAGACAAATAAGGCAAGTAAAATTGTCAATCATTCAAAGAATCAAGGAAATCGGGATACACATTGATACTAAATTTAGTCAGAAAGCAAGTCCAAATTAAAGAATTAAATAAGTTCGTACACATTAGTTTCCCAAAATTAAGGTTATTTCGAAAACAGAAAGATTGTTATAAAAGATGCACAAAGACATGCAAGGTTGAAATTGATGGAAAAGTCGTCTAATGAGAGAGCAGAAGCACAAAAGCATGAGATGCGATTAGAAATTCATGCAGAAGTCAGAAGCATGAAGCGTTTAAGCGGTTAGGTTTTTAAAATCAGGCAAACAACACACACAAAGACGAAAACCCCAAAGTCTAGGGTTCTCTAATATTTCACGGTGTAGATGAGAAAACAAAAGGATACTCAGGTAAACAAACAAAGAGAGGACACAAAATAAGGCAAAATATAGTAGAATTACTAGAAGCCCTAGGCAAAAGGAAAACATTCAAAGCCATAGCAAGACATAAAGGAATCATAGATAAACATCAGAAAAGCAAAAGCAAAGAAGTCATAGTAGAGTAGTAAAAAAATGAAAATCGGAGAAAACCCTAATTTTAAGAAGATGAATGGTTTATAAAAATCAGTAAAAATGTGGAAAAACACTCTGAATCTTTAGAAAATCATATAGATCTAAGGTAGATAGTAAAGAGAAACACAGAATAACCTTGTCGATTTACGGTTTCAGGGAGAACCCTAGAGAACGAGAAATCCTGGAACTGGCTAGCTTCGAGTCGACAACGGACTCACAACCTCAAAGCTCGCTGGAGAGAAACCGGTAATAGTCGTAGAACTCAAGTTGGTGGACCTCTGCAACAGTGGTCTTCACAATAGGGTTTCAATCTTCGAACAAAAGGGTCGTAGAAGGGATTGAGGGGTGAGTTTACGTAGCATGAAGCCTGGAAGGCCATAGTCTCCGGTGAAAAGAGGTCAGAAAGTGACCGGATGTGGCTAGGGTTTTAGGGGGACTTGGGAGAGTTTGAGAGATGAAGGGGATACAAGGGTGGCTGAACGTGTAAAGTGATTAGGGTTAGGGGTGTATCTAGTTTAATTAAGGGAAAGGTTAACGTGGGCCGTTGATCTAAGTGATCAGCGGTCCTGATTGAAAGGGGGATTCCGAGTGGGTTATTTTTATGGGTTGTGGGTCGGGTTATTTGATTGGGAATTGTAATTTGGGTTGAAATTAAGGCTATAATTTAAACAAAAATGGCTATAACTTAAATAACCAATTCCCTCCCTAATTTGAATTATACAAATTAGCAAATGATGTTTAAAAATCCAATTAAAAATACTGAGTTAATAAATAAAGCACGAGTATTCATTTAAAAAAATTATAAATGTTTTTATTGTTATAAATACTGTTTAATCGACAAATAGGCTAAAATTGTAATTTTGGATTAGAAATGCCAAATGAGCTTGTAAAATTATGCAAAAATCATGTAAATTCTATTTTTGTGTAAATGTGAGAATAAAAGGAATTATTCACAGAAAATAACAAATTTTGCGAATAATTATTGGATTATATAGTGCAAAATATGCCACAAATTGGTTTTAAAAACCTTGAAAAAATACCAAAATTTTTGTGGATGCTTGTATATCTAGTTTTGAATGTATTTGAGTACAAAAATACATTGCAAAAAATTGCGTATCAATACTGTCAAGTGATTCGTTTCCTATTGTGATCCGATGAGTAACCCGAGTTTTGGTCGCGTGAAGAACCTTTTCGAGTCTCTTAGTGGGAGTGAAGTCAATTGCATGATATGAGATGAGTTCAGACTCGAGAAGACTAAGTAGCTGTGGAAGGTATACAAAAATGTTATATTGCGGCGAAGCAAGTGGGTTATCTCCTGCGAAGTGTCCTTAAGTGGTATGATCCTTATGTGTAATTGAAAGGTATTTTCTATGTGTTATGATTCGAATAGGTGCAACGCATGTCCATGTATCAATTTTGATAATAGAATACATGTAGTATTGAGATTAATGTTGTTGGTATACATTGTGATGCTTTGTCAAGTTGTGGACATGTTGTTAGGATGGTTTTGGTGATTCTCTAGCAGGTGGATAGGCTCAATTACAAAGGAAACTCTGCCAAAATTTTTGAAAAATTTGAGGCTTAGTAAAAACATTGTCGCCTACAGAGTGGTCTTAACAGTTGTGTGAATGAATACAAGAATAGCAGAAAAGCTAAAAATTTCTGATGATTTGCGTTTCCTCAAGCTTATGAAAGAGTGAGTTTAATATCACCATGATACTACAACAACTATAGAGTATATATGTTGTGATATATATGGATTCGAGCTAAGTTGGGGAGGTTTTTGTGATTTAGCTAATTGTAAGGTTATGTACTATGTTAGTTCCAATTTGATGCATGCGGTTGAATTAGTTCTGGTTGCAGAAATTGAGCCGATGATGGAACGAGTGAAGAAAAATTTTACAAAGGTTATATGATGCTTAGTTGATGTGAGAAAAAAATAGGATGTCTTGAGTTGTTGATAAAAGAATGCTTAGTGTAAAGAGAAGGAAGTGGTTTGGTTTGTACTAGTATGAGATCATGTTCTACGGTGTCGGGGTGCTATAAGGCGTGAGTGGTTCTATTCATTAAGTTAGGTAACTTGAAGTTAAATGAGGGTGAGTGACTCTCGAGAATGGTTTTATTATGTTCAAGATTTTTGCATGTAACAATCAGGTGTCTTAAGGTTGTGTATGTGGCTGAAGATTGTGGTTTCATTAGAAAAAGTCAAGACTTGCGCTATTTTATGTTAATCATGGGATTCTATGTATCAGCATCTGTAAAGTAAGGGTAGCGAACTTAAATTCGCAGGAAGTCCTTCAGAGTATGGTATTTTAGAATGTGGTATTTTTGGGAATAGTTGAGAGAGTATTCACTGGACTAAGGGTCATAGTTAGTGTGGTATTATATTTGAGCTCCGTGTGGAAATCTCGAGTTGAGCCATTGTGATGCTACGCTGAGAAAGAAATATCAAGTTGGTGATGAAACAAAAGGGACATTAGATAGAAAGAATAGTTTTCTTGTAGACCGAATCGGCATGGTAAAGATATGATTAATTTCTTATTTATGTTTGAGGTAATGAGCCTTTACGGGTATTTGGTGGCAGAGCTTTTGAGTTCGGACAGCTTTCTTAGACTGGTGTAGGTAGAAGGATTTAGTCCTGGCAGTTTAGCTTGTGGTTAGGAAAAAGGAGATGGAGTTCTCAAGTTATCCTAGTATGGTACGGTATGTGCGGTCTGTTGTGGAGGATTTGGTTCGTGTGTGTAAGGTACGGTCCAGTTCCGAATGGAAAGTCATTAAATTCTTAAGCAGCACGGGTAGCTGTAGGTGATTTAAGAATCGACCCTCAGATGATTAAGGAAAATGGTATTACTATTCTAGTAATTTGACGGGAGTATTCGTTCAGTAAGAGGGGAAGGTGATGTAAACTGATAACGCTTCGGTGGGATTGCGGCAATTTCCTGTTGGACCGATTGTTGACATTTCAGTTTGTTGATGGCACAGGAAATTTCAAAATATCTTTTGTGGAATGAATGGGTACTTGGTGTGTTATATGTATTCATACGGCGGAATGTGGGATCAGGTATAGTGATTGGTGTGTTATATGGAATTGGAAACTGGGAGTTCTCCGATGGAGTCTATGTCGCGGTTGTAGATCGTGAGTATTCGGCACCGTTTAGCGGCAGTTAGGATTTGTAGGCTAGAGTGGATCTTTATTTGTTGATATGATAGGTTTTGGACATGATGTTGGGTGTAGAATGGTTGTCTAAGTGCTGGGTTATTCTAGACTATTGTGCTATGGGCTAGGTCAAAAAATGCCACAGGTTGCGTGGCAAAGCGCATCAAATTATGTTATAGCAAGAGTGGTTTGTACTTTAAAGATCAGCGGACAGCTGGGAAGGATTTTCTTTTCTTAATTAGGCCTTCGTGGCAAATGTCACTGCAGAGGTTTTTACCATTGATTTAATTCCGGTATTGAGGGACCTTTTCGGATGCGTTCCTCGTGGCCGGGCATGTCGCCGGGCGAGATTGTGGACTTTATTATTTATGTGGCGTCTGGCACAGTATCGTACAACTTTGGCATGAGCTATAGTAATGGAAGAGGTAGCTTCAGGCTTCTTGGTAATGAGTTTCTTGGTAAGCTGATTGAATACGTGTTTAGCTTGAGTTGGCTTAGTTAATCCTGAATTGTATTAATAGAGGATGAGTTGCTTCAATCGTTATTGGACCTACTAGTGATATGGGAAGATCTATGAGTTGCTTTTCTGTGATGTGAGGCATTATGATTTTGTACAGTGGCTCATATATTGCGATGCTATCGAGATTCATAGTGGAAGTTGAGTTTTGTAGCTTACAATGCCACAAGTAGATATGATTACGCACTCAGCGTGCTTACGACCAATACTTGCTATTTTGTTACAATGAGCAAATTCGGCTCGATGTGCATATCCCTATGTGAGATATTTGAGTGGATCGGGTGGCACGCCGCCATAGGGTATGTTATATGGATCAGGTTGCATGTGAGAATACTTTCCATATGTTACTTTGTATGCCTCGCTTCCTGGTTTTTGAGGAAAGTCCGTATTGGGAGTTGCTCAGCGAATAGTACATCGGTTGAGTCCTTTCAGGAGTTGATGGTATATTGCTTGCTTCACCGTGGGTGTGATGGATTGTTTGGTTTCAGGCATCAATCTATGTGTGGTTGTCTATTTTGAGCATGGTGACTCGAGGTACTTCAGATGTAACAGTGTGTGGTTAGGACGTGCGTTGTGGCGAGTCCACGTGAAGTTATGACCTTCAAGGATGATTCAGATATTCCACTTCTATGATGCGTGATGGGGTCTTAGCCTTGTGTTGTGATGGTACTGATGAGCTTGAGGTACAGCTCTTTCATTTGAATCAATTGCCATGAGTTGAGTGTGTTCGGATCGTCTTTTATTGGTGCGTATACGATGCAGGTTATGGATTAGGCCTGTGTTGAAATGTATTATCACCAGAGTGGTATGTTGGATTCGAGGGGATCATTAGTGTCATAAATGGATACGAACAGATTTGGTTTCAGCATGTTAGTATGTTAATATCAAGGTTCGACTCGGAAATCCGTTGTGATAGCAATCTAAAGGGAAGTGACTTCATGAATGATTGATCTGAGAGATTGTTACAGTATTGCGTGTTTCATTTATTGTTAGCATTGTATTAAAGTGTTGAAATAAGACCTTGGTTAATAAGAGGTTTTTCCATCGGTATTCGGGTGTTGTGGGCAAATGCCATGAATAGTAGCTATCGTTTCGAGTGTTGGATGGTGTGGTTTGTTCCATGGGTTCACCTAGGGTTGCAGGTATGGGTTATTACAGCTGGTTCGGGCTTATTCTGAGTATAAATGTGAGGCCCTAATCTTGTGTATGGTTTCGGAGGTGCAATGTGGTTCTGCGGTTATGGTCTAGATAGACTGTAAAATTTTAGTCCTGTTGTATTATCGGGCCTATGTGAGTTACGGTGACGTGGGATCACCCCGGGTATTTGGTTGGTAAGGTCATTCATGTATTTTTGGCTCCTACTACAACTCCGAGCATGCTCGAGGACGAGCGTTTGATTAAGTTGGGGAGGATGTAACGACCCCACCTGTCATCTCATATATCTCTACCTTGTTTTCCCCGTTATATGCTTCTATATGTTTCATTATATGTGTTTGGTGAATTTGAAACAATTCGGATAGAGTTCTATTCGAAATGAGACAATTAGTCCTTTTAAGAGAAGGTTAGTTTGGAAAGGTCAACTAAATGTTGACTTGTGAGTTAGAGGGCTCCAAATGGACTGTCGATGATTTGACTAGTTTCAGGTGATGATTTAAGGCTTAGGAGTGCAATTAGAACTGAATTTGGAGGTCTAGTGTAAAATTAGGCTTGAATTGGCTAAGTTTGAATTTTGGCGAATTTCGGTTGATAGGTGAGATTTTGATCCGAGGGTCGGAATGGAATTCCAAGAGTTGCAGCAGCTCCTTTAGGTGATTTTAGATATGCGTGCAAATCTTCAGATCATTCGGACATCGTTTGGTCTGGTTTTTTATCAAATGCAAGTTTTGGAAGTTTTAGTTTAACTTAGGCTTGAATCCTGGTAATTTGATGATTTTGATGTTTATGATAGTGTTTTTATGACTCGAGAAAGTTTGAATGAGGTATTGGAGTATATCTGTGCCTTTGGTTGAGGCCCCGAGGGCTTTAGAGTCGTTTCGGATGGCTAACGGGAAGTTCGGATGTTGGTTTGTGTTGCAGAAATTGCAAAGCGGTTGCAGGCCATTCTTGGCCTTCGCATTCGCAGGGGTGCCTCGCGTTCGAGTAGGCCTGGGGTCCAGTGACCTTTGCGTTCGCGTCGTCCGGACGCGTTCACGTAGGGGTCGTTTGGGAAAGACCTGGCCTGGTGCTTCTCGTTCGAGTGAGGGAGCCGCGTTCGCATAGATGGAGCAGCCCACACCTTCGCTCTCACGTAAAGGCAACGCGTGAGCAAAGGGTAAGTTCTGGCAGCGTGTGTTGTGTTGGCCCAGTGGATTGGTCATCGTGAACACGAAAGGACCTCGCGTTCGGGAAGAAGGATCGTTCAACTAGACAAAATGTTTTAAGAGTTATTTCATCCGCGACCCACTTAATATTTTCACCATTTTTACTCCACCAAGAGAGCTCTTTGAGCGATTTGAAGTGGGTATTCAACGGGTATTGATTGGAGGTAAGTTTTTTTGACTTAGAAACACCATTTTATTGAAGAATCAACACTCAAATGCATGAAAATAGGTTGAAATTGTGAAGAACTAGGGATTGGTTTTTTAAAACAAATTTTGGGGATTTGAAAGGCCATTTGAACTCCGTTTTTGGTGAACTTTATATGTACGGACTCGTGGCAAGACAAAGAATCCGATGATGTGATTTTTGGAATTTTTCGAGAAGTGTGCATGGGGCTCAGGTTTTACCAGCTTCGTGAATTTTAGTACTTTTCGAGTATTTTTGGTTGGGTTATGTTTCTTTAACCTATATTTATGTATTCGTTGTGATTTTTACTAGATTCGACGCGCGAGGAGGTCGATACAAGAGGAAAAGGCATTGTGGACACGTCTACGACCGACTATAGGTGAGTAGTTTGTATAGATGATGGGCTGAGGGTTTGAAACCCCGGTTTATCACATGGTGACTATGTTAGGGCGTGACTCGCACCCCATGGCAGGTACGAGATCGTATATGATTGGGGATTGTGACTTGGTCCATCCCGAGTGCTAAATATAATTATTGGCGACTGATACGTACAATGTATTGAATATATCTGGGCTTATTGCCATGTTTGGGGCCTTGTGCTGATCTGTAGCATCCATTTAGGATGAATATAATTGTGATATCATGATTTATATAATCTTTAATCTCAGTCCTTTGTTTAATCACAGTTATGAAATGCTAAGTCACCTTTTTCCCGAAGTTAAATAACTAGATCATATTATTCATAATAATTGGAAATTGGGAAATTAGTTAAATCTGTTTATGTGACTCATATGCATAATGTGGACTAAGTATGGATCGAGCTACACGCCGCAACAGTGATACGATGATATAGCGCTTGGGCTGTAGGAGCCCCTCCAAAGTCTGTTTGTCGACGTTAAATGGATCGGGTTGTACGTCGCAGCGAGTCATGTGCATTGCATTGCATTCTTGCATTATACTTGACTAATATACTTGATATTTATTTGTTGTTGGATCGTAGTTAAGGTGTCAGACTGTTAGTTTTAGCTTTGCTTTTTGGCATTTTGTGGATTTCTTATCTTCACACAATTTTTATGCTTATTACTCACTAAGTCGATAGTACTTACCCATACTCCCTGCACCTTGTGTGCAGATTCCGGTGTACCGGAGGCTTAGCTGAGCAGTTGTTGTCACCAGAGCTTATCAGAGTTATTGAGGTAGATGTCTGGCGTTCGTAGGACCTGACTACTCTTCCTATTTTAGTTTTATTTTTATATACATTTTAGACTTGTGTATTTTTCGTACAGACATTGATATCCAGTTTGTTTTAGAGGCTCTAGACCCGTGACCCCAGATCTTGTGGGATTGTCTTATCAGATTACGTATTTCTCCGTATTATTTTACTATAAATATTGAATTATTATTCTAAAACTATTACATTTTTACTTAAATTGTCGTTTTTGAGACTTGTTGTCGAATTGAGAGCGATTATCGGTCAGGCTTGCCTAGCTTTAGGGTTGGGCGCCATCACGACCGGGTTCTAGGTCGTGACAGCCTGTTTGACGCGACTGGTTCGATCGGTCCAATAACATCCATTCTCAAGCGGCAAACGGCCATGGTAAGCTTGTTGCAGTAAGCTTGTTTGGAGGTACTTTTATCATATCCGCATGTATCTGACAACGGTGGCATTTCCGGACATACTGGTTGCAGTCTATTTCCATAGTCATCCAAAACTACCCTGCTCGGAGTATCTTTTTTTGCCAAAACGAAACCATTTATATGCGGTCTGCAGGTCCCTGTGTGCACTTCCTCTAATATTTTGGTTGCTTCTCTTGCCTCGACACATCTTAATAATCTCAGATCGAGAGTCCTCCTATACAGGGTTCCTCCATTATGAAAGAACTTGTTGGAATATCTCCGAAGTGTGCGTTTCTTAGTAGCATTGGCAAGCTCTGGGTACTGTCATGTTGTCAAGTATTCTCTGAGATCATGGAACCAAGGTTTTCCGTCGCCTTCTTCCTCGACGTGAGCACAATAAGATGGTTGGTCGTGAATCTTGACCTGGATGGGATCAATAAAGTTTGTCTCTGGATGCTGGATCATAGACGATAAAGTGGCTAAGGCATCGGCAAACTCATTCTGTATTCCATGAACGTGCTGGAATTCCGTCTTTCTGAATCTTTTCCTCAACTCTTGTACATGATGTAGATAGGGGAGTATCTTGGAATTCTTGGTTTCCCATTCTTCTCGAACCTGATGTATGAGTAGGTCCGAGTTTCCGATCACTAATAGTTCTCGAATGTTCATGTCGATTGCCAATTTGAGCCCAAGGATGCAGGCTTCGTACTCGCCCATGTTATTAGTGCACATGAATCTGAGCTTGGCGGATACTGGGTAATGCTGATCGGTTTCTAATACCATGACTGCTCCTATACCAACTCCTTTAAATTTGCGGCTCCGTCAAAAAACATCCTCCAACCACCATTGGATTCTGCAATGCCTTCTCTTTGAAAGCTATTTCTTCATCAGAAAAATACATCTTTAGAGGTTCGTATTCTCCTCTTACAGGATTCTCGGCGAGATGATCCGCTAGAGCTTTTCATTTAACAGCCTTTTGGGTAACATAAACAATGTCGAACTCACTTAACAGTATCTGCCATTTGGGGATCTTGCCGGTAGGCATGGTCTTTTGAAATATATATTTCAATGGATCAATCCTGGATATGAGATAAGTGGCGTAAGCGCAGAAGTAATGCCTCGGTTTCTGAGCTACCCAGGTTAGAGCACAACAAGTGCGTTCTAATAAGGAATACCGAGCCTCGTACGGCGTAAACGTCTTGCTGAGGTAGTAGATGGCTTGCTCCTTTCTCCCTGTTTCATCATGTTGTCCCAAGACACAACCAAAGGCTCCATCCAGTACTGCAAGATAGAGCAAAAGGGGCCTTCCTGGTTTAGGCAGAACCAAGACTGGCGGCGTAGACAAGTACTCATTAATTATGTCAAAAGCCTTCTCACAATCATCAGTCCATTTAGTGGCATCATCCTTCTTTAACATCTTGAAGATGAGTTCAAGAATGATAGTGGATTGAGCTATGAATCGGTTGATATAGTTGAGTCTCCCGTGGCAACTCTTGAATGGATCTGACCTTTGACAGATCCAATTCTATTCCCCATCGACTCACAATGAAACCTAATAATTTTCCATCGGGAACCCTGAATGCACACTTGGCAGAATTCAGTTTCAAGTTGTATATCCTCAGTCTGTTGAAGAATTTTCTCAAAACTTCCATGTGATCTGCAACTTTCTTGGATTTAATGATGACGTCGTCCATATACACCTCGATCTCTTTATGCATCATATCATGAAAGATGGTGGTGATGGCTCTCATGTAGGTAGCACCAGCATTTTTCAAACCAAACGGCATCATTCGGTAACAGTACATTCCCCACGGCGTGATGAATGTCATTTTCTCCGCATCCTCTTTGTCCATCCATATCTAACGGTATCCAGCAAAACAATCGACGAACGATTGCAGCTCACATTTGGCGCAGTTATCAATCAATATGTGTATATTTGGCAAAGGGATATTGTCCTTAGGACTGGCCCGGTAGAGATTTCGGTAGTCGACACAGACTCTAACCTTCCCATCCTTCTTTGGTACTGCCACGATGTTGGCTAACCATGTTGGATACTCCACCACTTTGAGAATCCGGGATTTGACTTTCCTGGTAACCTTTTCTTTGATTTTCAGACTCATGTCTGACTTGAACAATCTGAGTTTTTGTTTTACCGATGAGCATGTTGGATCTGTCGGCAACTTGTGAGCTATAATGGATGTGCTGAGACCGGTCATATCATCATACGACCAGGCGAAGATATCCTCATATTCTTTTAAGAATTCTGTGTACTTTTCCTTTTCTGGCGGTGACAAATGTACGCTGATACGTGTTTCCTTGGCATTTTCTAAGTCTCCCAGATTAACAGCCTCACTTTCGTCCTAGTTGTACTTAGGCATGTTCTCAAAATTCTCGATCTATCTGACAACTTCTTCTGGTATTTCATCTTCTTTTAAATCTATGTCCGTTTGTCGCATTGTCTCGTTGCAGGTTACAATCATTGGTTCATCATCAAGATACGTAATAGTAATGCTGTGTAAAATAAAGTAAATGGTAGAGAAAATAAATGAGAGCGAGATATAAAGCTAAACTTGGAAAATGCTTTTGCTTAAATTCATAACAGCTTGATACATCGAAGCTCTTTTCAAAGTAAAGACAATGCGGAAAAGATAAAATCAACCAAAAATTAAAATGCAATGCATATGCGTCATTTAGCCTTGCTATCCCGAGGCTCTCCAGGCTCTGGTGGTCTTGACTGACCAATTGGTTAGGTGTTCCCCTCGGTTCACAGCTTGAATGGAAGGGCCTTCCTCCCCTTCCTCCTCGAAGAAAACACAACAATCCATATCCTCTTCCAGAAACAAGTTCTTCATTGCGCCAGTGTCTCATCTTCCTTTGATCCATGTATGACATCAGCTGGCTGAAGGTCTGCTCTAGCTAAGGTAGAGGGTGCTCCAGTGGGTAGTAGGGACCGCGCCATGGTGGCGACTAGTGGTTGAACTCTTCCCAAGTATATTCATAAACCAGGCCAAAAGTGGTACCATGCTTCTTCAACTTGATAGGCTTGGTGATGCCCTGGAGATTTTTGCCAAGTCCTTTTCCGGGCTCATACCCGCTCCAATTAAGAATGCTCTCAATTTTGTTATCCCACCACTTGTCTTTGTCAATGGCATTGACTCGCTCGATGTGATGATATGTTTCTCCACTTATTCTCCTTCTTCCTCCGATCATCGGGATGGCCTGGTGACTGTATATGGGGTTGCTACCGTCGCCATGAATGATTTTTTCCTGATGATTCCATTCAAATTTTACAGCTTGATGCAAAGTTGATGCTACAGCCTCAGCGGCGTGGATCCTGGGTTGTCCCAGCAACAAATTGTAGGATGCTGGTGCATCAATGACTTGGAACTCAACATCGAACTAGATAAGTCACATCTCTAGTCATAGGCTGATTTTTCCAATGGTGGACCTCTGAGATCCATCAAAAGCTTACACTGATAGCCCCGTCTTTGATCTCGTGCAATCCTTTAACCAATATCCTAGAGTTATCAACTGACAAATGTTGAGGCTAGATCCCCCGTCGACTAAAATCCTATAGATAAAATGATCATCACATTGCGTAGTGATGTGCAATGCTTTGTTGTGACCGAGCCCTTCCGGTGGTAACTCGTCCTCATGGAAGGTGATCTTATGGCTTTCCAGTACCTGCCCCACCATGTTTGCCATTTCGCCTCCTGTTATGTTGCTGGGAACATAATCTTCACTCAGTATTTTCATTAAGGTGTTTTTATGTGCCTCAGAGTTTTGCAGAAGAGCCAGAATAGAAATCTGTGCTGGTGTTTTGTTCAATTGATCGACGACTGAGTACTCTTTGGCTTTTACCTTCTTCCAAAGATCATCGGGTCCGGTTTCACCAGCCCGCCCGGAGGCTTGCTTGCTGGACTCAGCCAAATGTTCGGGGGTGTATACTATGCCTGTCCTAGTCATGCCCTGTGCGGCAATTGCTTCCCCAACGTATGTCTTTCCCTTCCTTCTAGCCTCAGTGGTATAATCCCAAGGTATAGCATTTGTCTTGAACGGGGTCACATCTATCATGGAGACTGGAATTGGTACCCTGGGAGGTAACATAGTAACTTCAAATGGTGCAGACGCCTTTGGAACCCGAACTCAACCTCAATTGGTCTTGGCGCCTTTGCAGAAGTTTCTTCAAACTCGAGCGGCACAGATACATTTACCACATCGCCCTCAGAGGGCTGAACCTGAACAATAATAGGATTGAGAGTAACTGCTGGCTTTTTAGGCTCGTCTCCTTCAACTATCAGACCGATTAACAATTTAGGGTCCCAATCATCTTCAATCTCAATCATATGGATGCCTCCACCCTTGTGGTTAGGCAGAGGGTTGCTGTGGACATTAGGAGATGGCTCCTTTGCTATAATGATCTTGTTTTCAATCAGGTTCTGAATCTTGTCTTTCAACGAGCGACATTCATCGATGGTATGGCCTTTCATCTCGAATGGTATGCGCAATTCTTGTTTGGTTTGATCCATTAGGAACGGTTTTCTGGAGTTACGGCCGGGATAGGGGTAACATAACCAACTGCTTTGAGTTTTTCATATAATTGGTCAATTGGCTCGGCTATGGAGGAATATTGTGTGGGAGGTTTACGATCTAAGTTTGGTCTAGGTCGAGGAAAGTTTTGGCGGGTAGGAGGTGATTGGTAGTGAGAAGGTTGGGAGTTGTATGCTTGGTATATGGGTGCAGGTTGGGAATATCTGGGTGAAGTGGGTTGATACGTAAGTGGTGGAGGTGATTGGTAAGAAGGTGGTGGAATTTGGTAAGTGGGTGATGGTGCTTGGTAGTTTAGGGTAGGTTGATATGTGAGTGGAGTTGAGGGGTAGGTTTGGTACTTCGTAGGGGAAATGTTCCTTTGCGCAGCCATTACGGAATTTACATCCTTTTTCTTCGACGAGCCACCAGACTGTATAGCCTCGTTGGTAGCTTGCAATACCTTGAGGTTAGTGACCATACCATTTTTGATGCCTTATTCAATCCTTTCTCCCAACTTGATGATGTCGGAGAACTTTTGACCCTCAATTAGCATCAGTCTCTCATAGTACTGCGGATCCAAAGCACGGACGAAGAACCTATTTATTTGTTCTTCCTCCAAGGCCGGTTTGACTTTAGCATCTTCTGACCTCCAACGAGTAGCAAACTTGCGAAAGGTCTATGTGGGCCTCTTCTTGAGATTCTGGATATAGAACACATCTGGTGCGTTCTCAGTGTTGAACCTAAATCGGTCCATAAAGTCAGATTCCATGTTCACCCAACTAGTCCATTTCTTTGCATCCTGGCTAATATACCATGATAAAGCATCACCCTTCAAACTCATCATGAACAGTTTCATGCGAATTTTCTCGTCCCTTTCAACTCCTACGAACTTGTCACAATACATTCTCAAGTGGACCCTAGGATCACCTGTACCATCGAACATCTCGAACTTGGGAGGTTTGAACCCCTCCGGGAGCTCAACATATGGCTGAACACAAAGATCTTCGTAATTCAACCCTTCGACGCCTTTGTTATCTTTGAAACCTTGAACCCGGCTAGTCAACTTCTTAATCTCAGCGGTCAAATTATGAATGAGGGAGATCTTATCATCTGATTCGGCTACACTTGTGATTGGCTGACTATTGCGCGATATAATGTCCACAAAGATCGAAGTGTTATGGTCTTTTGTGGTGTTTTGTTGTTCAGGATGAGTAGTAGAGCGTTATGAGTGGGTTGTATTGGAGGTTGTGGGGTGTTTTGTGGAGGTACGGGGTTCTGGGTGTTAACATCAGGAGCGACGAGAGTGATTGACGGACTTGCCAGGTTTTTAACTTGGTCCAATTCCTCTCGGAATCTTATCAAATTTTGCTCCAGATGAGCAGCAGTCTCCTTGGTGATTGTAGCATTCTGAGAAGTTTCCTCAAGTTCCTTTCTAGCGCTTGTATCGCCTATTTCGCCTTTGTTCTTGTTTCTGGTAGGACTTGGGGGAGGAGGAGGTAGAGGACCTTTGGATCTTGTTGAGTATGTTGATGGTTCCAGAATGCACGAACTAACATTTTGGGAGGGGAGTAAAAAAATAAAAGAGAAAACAAAAAAAGGTAACACGTTAGTGCCGATTCTGATAAATAATATTGCGATATTTAAAAATATCGCGCAGGAATATAAATCTCTTCCTAATTTGGGTGCCTCGTTGTGCCCAAGGTAGGACTAGCGACAAATTAAATTTGAAGAACTTATAATGCTAAATGTCTTATTTTATTGATAAAAACAAGACAATTGAATGGTAAAGACATCACTAATGGCCAGTGGACTTATTACATTAAGAAAGCAGGAAATAAAAATCCTAACTACTTGGTCCCAGAAGGATCTTTCCCAGATTCGGTACTCTTGCCTCCCTCATACAGCTGCATCAACTCGGGCATCCTTAGCAGCAAATAGGCTCGAGCTACATGTCCGCCTGCACTCCCTTCGACATTTTGGCAATCTTCAATTCTTTTCAAGAACTTTCCTTCTAACTTCAGTATACCTTTCTCCAGATATCCCACCCGGTTGTTGGCGTTGACAGCCATATCTTTCCACTCGTTAGTAAGATTCTCGTGGGCTTCCTGTATTTCCCGATGTTCATTCTCACATTCTCGCATCCTCTTGCATAGTTGATTGTATTTGACTTGCGCTTCAGTTTGCTCATCAATAATCCTATTACCGTGGACGAATCCTGGACGACCCAAACCAATGTGATCATCTTCCAACCAACCTGTGTAGTGCGGCACACACCCGGCATGATACCTGTCTGGTTCAATAGACTCCTTTCCTAAGACTAGCTTGCAGTGCCACATATGCTGAGTGTGACACCTGTGCGGGCTATCATCATCTTGAAAGTCAGTCATGAATTGATTCATTTTTTCTATCCTGGGTATGATTTGTTTTCTTCCATCTTGCCTCATGGCCCAGAAGGGGGGCATAAGGATGAGTTCCCCTCAGATCAATGAGTAAGAAGAACGGTGCATCTCGATAACGGACAATGAACTCCCCTGTTGGAACCACTCGAACATCCACTGAACTTGCTCTTTTGTTAGATTCTCAAACAACTTTGACCATCCAGTAGCGTCCTCTGGCTGAGCGAACATGTTGGGCATGAAGTTTGTTTGCTTTGGGTGATGACAAGCGATATGGTCATCCCAATCCTTGCGTATGATTTCCTGTCTGTAGTCGCCTTTCTGAAGGTGTTCTATGAGCCAGAGTTGAAGTAGCAGATTACAACCCTCGAAATGTGGAGCCCCTTGCTTACACTTTCCTAAGGCTTGATATATTTCCGCGATGATCATAGGCACTATGCTGAAAGACTGCCCGTCGATTCCTTCCATTAAGTTCTTGGTCACCATTGCTAATCTAGTGTGGATCCTAGACTTCTTCATAGGGAAAATAATCATGCCCAAGAAGAAAAACGTGAACACAAAAGACCCTTCTATGTATGTGTCTCAAAGAAGTGGGGGAGAATTCGTCCATGTAGGTGCGATAGTACTTGTTGTGGCCATATCTCTCGTACAAGAAGTCAAATGATATGTAGGAGTCCTTCAAGAAAGAAAGGTCGGGATTTTTCTTGAGTCCCACCATCTTAAGAAAGCCTTTACTTTTGCGGTTCTCCGGTATAAGCAAACCCGGAGTCTCCCAGGGGGTACCAGCTAGGCCCCCTATCTCTTCTAGCAAAGGGGTCATTTCCAAATCTCCTAAGCGGAACATTGATCGATCACTATCCCAAAACAAGGTGACAACCTCTTTGATCTTGTTGTTGGGATGGATTTCCAAAAGTGAGGGCAATTTCCCTAAGTACTGGCTGACGAGGGTTTGATTGCTGCCATGAAGATCTTCCCACCAGCTTAGCAACCTTGGATGACCGTTGGATACCATACCGAATCTTAGGACCTCGTGCCTCATTTTCTGCAAAACAAAGTGTTAGGCCCTTAACCCCACCAGACTCGACTATTTAAATCAATAATTAGCAAAAGGCATTTAGTTCTCCAAATAAATGCACATAACGTGAAGGTGTCCGTTTGGGTTTCAAGAAACCTGATGGACTTTGGTTTAGGCTATCTTAGTGAGTCATTATGTGGACAACGTAAATGACTCGACTAGGTTTTACCATGATGCATGAACAATTTAATGGAATAAGGTTTCTACTTTTTTAGTGCTAGACAAGGTACCCTTGAGCGGACAACTCAAGAGCGAAAGACGCGGAACCGTCGACTACACCGTTGATTGACTGGTATTATCGCAAATATGCCTTTGCCACATTTAGGGGGTTTATAATATCGGAAGGGCACAACCACTCATTGTAAACGTTACTATAAGATTTGTTTTGGCACGAGTGGAATATGATGTTGAGGAATGCAGTTTCAATAATGAAACAAATTACATATATTTTCACGTACATAAGATAAATTATTACAATGATTGCTCGAAATTACAACAGTATTGAAATAATAAAGCAGTAAAGATATCAATTAAAGGAAAGAAAAGACATGAAGAGTCAAGTTAGTAACTATGATGAAATAACCAAGGACAATAAATAAATGTGATTAAGTAAGCGATAAAGTCACAAAAACAAGTAATGGGAAAAGTCTTAAAAAGAATCCCCAGCAGAGTCGCCATGTTGTTGACGCCCCCTTTTTCTAAGGAGAAATCGGATTTACGACATTATGGGTGGAATGGCTCTTTTATCCCCCTTTTGTGGTATTTGGGTTATGGAGTTTGGAGAGTCGCCACCTAATGATTATAGTGCATTAGGACACTTTTAGAGAAAATAAGAAGGATTTAAAAGAAAACCAGAGTTCGGTTAAGGGCTTGAGATTATCTTGAGGGGAAGGTGTTAGGCACCCTTCAAGATCCACTAGTGTAATTCCCGGCCTTTCTAGTTGTGACTTTAAGAAGAGTAGGAGTAGGCAAGCAAAGTTTGCACATAAGAAATATAAACAAGCTGATAATTTTGAAAGAAGAAAGGCACAAGTGAAAAGACAGCTTAGTTTAAAAAAACGTTAATTTAAATAAAGGAAAAGTGAAGAAAAAGAGTCCTAGGTTTAACTATAATATGGATCATTTGGTGCAATACCCAGAAATGATTCTCACACGAGATATTAGTGCACCATCATCATCTCCATATTCTACCCTTCCCACCCCGTTAAGGTATTTAAATACGATTAGTCTCGTTTACTTATTGCATGCTAATACTTGTCCCGACCTATCAGTCCCGAGGTGTTTGGACTTCTAATCCTAAAAGGGAAGAAACGGGATAGAGGCATATATGGAGTTTGAAAGGGATAAAATACTAGGGCGTCAATCAAAACAAATAGCAAATAAGTGGGGTACAAAGAAAACACTCAAAGGCTCATACAAAACCCCGTAGATCACAACAGCAATTAGTTTAGCATGACTTGCATATACTGGTTTGGTATTTAAAGTTAAGAAATTAAGAGGCGGACGAATCATTTTAACTCATAAAGTTGGATAAAAAGTCTTCATTGGGTTCTGGTTTGTTAGTTATTGAGGTCTTAAAGCAGAAGAGTTTAAAAGAAAGTAAAGACTACAGTAAATTTGTAAAAGGATTTGAAATCAGCAGACTGTTTGAGTAAGAAAAATGCAAAAGAGTTACGAAATACTTTTAGAGGCAGGAATGTCTTAAGAAAAGAGTGAGTTACAGAATTATTTATTTTAAAAAGATAATTTCAGGGATTAAGTAAAACATTTAGGCAGAATGTTTGAAAGAATGATTTAGAAAAAGATGCAAATTTGAAGAGTTTAAAATAATACTGGTTTGTCAAGAGTTTTATTGAAAACATCACATTAGGAAATTAAGGGCCAGGTATTGGACTGTTATTGATTAAAACGAATCAGACAAGTTGAGACGGAATCCTATAGGCATGATGTCTATATTGAATTTTAAATCATGTTATTGGTAAATAGACGAACGTTCAGTTACCCTATGGTTTGCCTATCGCATATGCGTTCCCTATACACATGGTTTCTATATGCAATTGATTAGGTAAATGTTAAAGTCCTATAGGCAGGATTTCTAATAATTTGCAACATGATTAAACATTAAACCCTATAGTCATGTCATCTTGGTGACTTGGAAGTATTAATCCTATAGGTATGGTAACTAGACGATGTTAAGCATTAGAACATCCTATAGGCATGATTTCTAGATAATTGAAAGCATAAAAGACCTATAGACAGGATTTCGACCCTTTGACTTATACATGCAACATAAACCCATCCCACACCCTTTACTAATATTTTTCCCGAGTTTCATTACATAGTTATTACAAAACTAGAAAGAAATAGACTGAAATAAGTACATCAAAACTAAAGTCAGACCCGAGGAGGATCAATGCAACCTTCAACATCCAACACATATGTTTCACCAAATCCGGATTCCAGATTTTAGGCCCTCTCTTAGAGTGTTTCGAAATTCCAAGGGTTTTCAAAACCCCAGGCAATGCTTACACTCTGAAAATTGAATATTGTAACAGAGTAGTGCAATGTGTGGAACTACCAGCCCGTAGGCATCAAGGTTCAGAGGGAAATCTAGGGTCCCAAAGCATGTCTTACCAAAGGGGGGTAGAACTTAAAGAAAGGGTGGTCATACCCAGCCATGGGTAAGACTGGCACACCCTTGACCCTTCATTTGGCTTAAACAGATAAAGAGCAGACTTTAGAAGTTAGACATGGGACTGGGTGGTGATTAGGACACTTCCAGACCCTAGTCAAGGCTCAACACATACAGGAGGAGAGGGGAGTGGGACTGATTTGAGTAAAGGTCCAAGAGAACCTGGTCCCAGGTCATGGATATCAATGGGATTCTACCTTAACCTAGAACAGTACTCACACATAAAGGGGTCAAAGGGAAGGGGTTCTCATGGAAAAGCATGTATAGAAAAACATCAAGGAAAAGAAAGCATAACAGAACTTAAAGGTGCAGAAACATGAAGAAAGAACATAACATACTAAAATACGATTACATAATGCAAGAAAGCTAAACATATAGTGAGGGACATGTAAAAAGGAGAAGTAAACACATAGTTATGGAGCATGTTTAACTTATGGAGACATACCAGTTGCAACTTTCAAACAGCAGAACAAACAAAACAAGAAAACAACCAGAGAATCTTTAGCAAACACTTGAGGAAAGCAAGAAAGATTCCAAAGTCTAGCCTTGGCTTTCAGCCGGCTAGCCAGAACAGTAGCACAAATAATAGTAAAGAAAAGAGAGCTTTGAGTGTGTGTGTGTTTTTTGAAATCTCTATTGTTCGTGTCTTTTAAAGAAAAGGAGTGAGGTATTCATAGTTGAAAACAGGCAGGTAAACAAGGCAAGAAATAGTTCAGTATCAATCATAATCAATCAGGGGAAGGGAACTCCTTTAATTAAGGAGTTCGAATTTGAATAAGAAAGGGCATAGTTTTTATTTAAGGAAAGCAAATCAAGAACACATTGTGTAGTAAAGGGTAAATACATACGAGAAGATTTTGAAAATACACGGTTTAGATAAATAAGGTAAGAATAAAATCAACTAGCACATAGTAAATTAAGGAATTAAAGTTTCGAACTTTATAATGAGTTAAGTCAGAAAATTGGTCCAAATTAGACAAGGAAAAATTGAATAGGCTCACATAATGGTGGTGTGAAATCAATCCCCAAAATTAGGGTTATTTTGAAAGAAAAAGGTCTGACTATAAAGGATGCATAAACTTAAACATGCAGAGACTAGAATTAAATAGAGCAAAGTAGTCTTGCAATCAAAAGTAGAATAACACAGCTATGAGAGGAATCAGAAGGTCTTGCAAAGCTTATAAAGAATCAGAGAACATGAGATGAATTTAGAGATTAGGGTTTTTGGGATCAAACAAGAAGCAGAACAATCGTACACAAATGGCTGAAAACCCCCCAAAATCTAGGGTTTCCCCCCACAACTTAAATGCAAAGATGAAAGTATAGAAAATCAGGCAAAATAAACTCAGGAAAACCCAAAGAACACAGCGATTTCATGAAAGCAAACACAGTAAAGGAAAGCACTAGAAACCTTAGGAGAAAAATACAACAAAGAAAATACACAGAAACCATAGTAAGAACACTTAGGAATTATAGCAAAAAAAGTATAGCAAGAGATTACAGTAAAACAAGTAAAAAATCCAGGAAACCATGGGTTTGAGACGACGAACAGTTTCGAAAGAAAAACTTGAAATGATTTGAGAAACACTTTGAAAATATAAAAAATAGCACAGATCTAAAGTAAATCTTAAAGAAAACAGTAAAACCTCGAAAATGTCTTAGGGTTTCAAAAATGAGAAAGGCCTGGAAAGAGCTGGTCCGTAATCGGAGATGATCTCCCAGGGCTAAGACACACCGAAGACGAGCTGGAAATGGCCATAGAACCTGAATCAGAGGACTTGTGAGCCAGGGTCCTCAAGGTCGGACCTTGGATCTTTGAGTAAAAGGAGTATAAGGGCACGTGGGGATGAGTACAGGCCACCCAGGGCCTGAGATGCCATGGTTTCCGGTGACATAAGGAAGAAACCGGTGGGAAGGAGCTAGGGTTTCGGAGAGGAGTTGAGAGAGTTTGAGAGAACGAAGGGACCTCAAAGGCGGCTATTTTGTGTGAGTGATTAGGGTTAGAGGGTTGATTGGGTTAACAAAGGAAGGGGCAAACGTGGACCGTTGATCTAAATGATCAAAGGTCGAGATTAAGGGGTACGTGGGTTGGGTTTTTTTTATTGAGTCTGGGTCGGGTAGGAAATGAAATTGGGTCGTTTAATTAGGGGCAAGGATTGGGGTTGAAATTAGGCTATAATTGAAAGTAAAATAGGCTACAATTGAAATAGCAACTTTTCCCAATTTGAATTTATAAAAATAGTAAAAGTTGTTTAAAATCAAATTAAAAATACTGATTTAATAAACAATATGAAAGTATTACTTTAAAAATATTGGAAGTGATTTTGTGATAATGATATTAAATCGAGAAATAGGCTAAAATTGCAATTTCATGCAATTTTAGTTTAAAAATACCAAATGGACTTGTAAAATTATGTAAACAATCATGTAGATTATATTTTCGCGTAAATGTGAGAATAAAATAAATTATTCACCAAAATAACAAGTTCTAGGAATAATTATTGGATTTTATAATGTAAAAATAGGCCATAAGTTGGTTATAAAAATCTTTAAAAAATTGGAAAAAATACCAAAACCTTTGGGGATACTTATATATGCATAAACATGCTAATTTGAAAGTATTTTGAGTATAAAAATACATAAAAAAAATTGGATATAAACACACAGTATCTGTAATTAGAAAAACTAGCACTTACTTTAATCATGGCATCTAGAAAATTAAGACCTTATTTTCAACGTCATTTCATTGCTGTAGTAACTCCTTTCCTGTAACGTAATATTTTACATAAGCATGAATTATCAGAGAGGTTAGAAAAATGCGCTATTGAATTAAGTGAGTACGAAATACCTTATTGATGATAGGCTATAATTACGTATTTTAGTCGATTATTAAATACTATTTTATGGTACTTTACTTGAGTTTGCGCTAGTGTTTTGCCCTAATTGTGTGTTTTATGCCTTGTAGGTGTGATTCTGAGCTATATAGATGGTATGGAATGAATTTAAGTAATTTGAAGCTTTGAAGTCTGAGTAAAAGCTCAAGGAATTAAGCCAGGATCATGTTCGGGGGTCAAATTTGATAGTTGAGAACGAATGATAACTCGATGAGGCATATTGTGTACTATTTAGTAAAATGGACATAACATTTTTCTCAGAACTCCGTTTGGGCTCCATAATATATGGTTGGAAAGATAACTCAAATGGCTACAATTTTCAGGTTTCATGTTTTCAAAATTCCAAAAGGAACAAGGTGAAACACTCCGTTTCACCGCGACTGTGGTAGAACCATCGTAGAGTGCAGACCTAGACAACTGAAGAATTAGAGGCCATGTTTGGCCGGGGTTTGACAGCGACCGCGGCAAAACCGCGCCAGAGGGCGGAAAATTTAGGGACTTATGTGCAAAACATGGGATTTTAAGCGCTAAACCCTATATAAAACAAAGGAGGCCGGCCAAGAACATGATTGGACATATATTTGACATAGATTTGACCTAAGGAGGCAGAGACACAATAGGAGCAAGGCTTGGGAATTCTTCTACAAGTTTTTTTCTTTTTTTTTCCTATTTTTCATTGTTGGTTATGACTGTTAGTATTGTAGTTTTATATACTATTATGAATAGCTAATTTGTTATCTAGTGTTTTGATGGAACCTTTTGTAGGATAAATTCTTGTAATATTTTTGTATAATTAAGTCGTAGTGTAATCTCTATTTGTTCAACTACGTTCTTGTTGTAGTTAATTGAAGAGATCTCAATTAATTGTGCCTATTTAGTATGCATAACTCGGGAGAGAGTGCATATTTAGGTAATTTTTGAACAACACCACTCCCAAAGTATAAGAGGGATCTATAATTGCGGGTTTAAAGGCAGTATTAGGGATAACGAAGCCTTGGGTGCGATCTGAAGTGAGATGTATTAAAAGACAATTAGCGTATCTTGGGAGAGTGTGTCTAGTAAATTGTCGTGATTACTCGAGAAGGATTTACGGTAATAAAAGTGCTCATGATCGGTAGAGAATACTTAGGCAAAATTATAGAAGACATAGCGGGAAGGATTCCGACAATTGGGGAAATCAAAACTCTAGACCTCCTTAATCTTGTCTCTAACCCTTAGTATATTTAGTTGTTAATTTATTATTTTAATTTGTTAGTTAGTTATTACACACAATAATCTAAATATCTATAATTTAGGAATTGTTCAATCTTGTCTTCTTGGTGATAGTGAACAGCTATAGCTAAACCTTAGTTCTCTGTGGGATTCGACTGCGGACTAGTAAATCGGATTATATTTTCAATGACCGCATTGTCCATTTATAAGGCATAGTTGGGCGTGATAAAATTTTGGCGCCATTTTGGGGAACTAACGGTGTAGCTATATGTGTACATATTGCAAGGTTTCAAGTTTGAACTTTTTTTTTATTTGATTTTTTTTTCTTTCTTTTTTTTCGTTTTACTTGTTGATTTAAAAAAACATGGCATCATGGAATTATGAAAGGTTTGATGTTGGTAATTCTACTTTTAATCCTCCTTATGTATATTGTGATGAAAACCACCCTTGGCCAAATTATCAAAAAAAATTCGAGAGCGAGTTATGTGCACCAACTGAATCTTATGTGTGGAATCTATGTGATATGTGTGGTGGTCAAGATGGTCACTTTCATGGTTGTGCCTATATTTCTTATCTTCCCCTAACCCTTTATTATGAAGATTCTATATTTTCTTATGAGAACAATAGGAACAAAGAACCCAGGTATGAGGACCTGAAAGAGATCGAGGATATGCTAAAATGCCTTACAAAACGATATGATGAGATACAACTGCGGGTACAAAGTCAAGGGGCAACTATTCACAACTTGGAGGATCAAACGAATAAATTAATTGAACCTGGTAAAGCGCAACAAGTTGACACTATGGATAGTAGCCAATATGAGAAAGAAAGGGCTATAGAAATTGCCATACTACTGGAGGATTTAAAAAATACGAGGATGAGCTAGAGGAGGAGGCTAGAGTAGAACACCAACAATCAATCACATTAGATGTTGAAGATGTCGATGTTGTAGAGGAGATACTAGAGTCAACCAAGGATATTGAGGATACATATTTAGTTGACTCTATTGTCATTAGTGTTGAGAATGTAGATTGTCCAAATGTTCATGTAGTTGAGCGCATTGGTCCTTATTCCAAGCATTTTTCCACATTGTGTTTAGATGATGATATGGAAATAGAGTTGTCCGAGCCACTTGAGGAGTCAAGGAATGAGGAACAAAGTGTTTACATTCTGGAATTCTTCTTGCCAGAAAGTTGGGATTACACACCTCATCTAAAGGCCAAGAAGTGCAGAATACTACATTATTTTATTGGGCCAGTCAGATTCGTTCCACCACCCCAGGAGCATGATCATAGAGCAGAATCAAAACTTGGGGTCCAATTCATAAGCTCGAGGTGGAGGCAAAAAGTTATTTGAGTCGTGTCACAAAGTTAAATCAAGTGCCTGTTTGGAGGCAACCCAGCTTTATTTTTTTTAATTGTATTATTTTTGTAGTGTCAAGTTTTATTTTCTAGGAGCATGAAAAGGTATTGGAAGGATGCAATAACAAACCAAATGGTTGGAACTAAGTGTGAGGTACCCACACGAAGCACCAAGCTTGGGAGAAGTCTGAGTACCCCATGAGTTGCAATGCTTTGGCCTTTGGCCTACCAGGGAGTCACTTTTACCCTTTTATTAGTTATGGTGTGCATTGGGGACAATGCAGAACTTTAAGTGTGGGGTGAGGAGATTGTTTGGATAACTTTTTATGCTATTTTAGTTTTGTTATTTTAATTGAATAATTTTTTTTTGAAAAATAAAAAAAAAGGGATTTGACTTTTTCCGACAATGGGTCTATTAGACAATTTTCTTGAGGGATTTAAGTCTAAAGAAAAAAACAAAAAGATTTTCTTTTGTTGGGTAGTGTAGCAATTCCCCTTGGTTTTTCTTTAAACCACAGTTCTTTTCCAAGGGTTTTGTTTGAACCGGGTGTAGTTAGTTTTTCTTTTTTGAAATAGAAGCCATTGTGTTGTGTTTTGAAGTGAAGCAATATCTCTTGACTTTTTTATGCCTTAAGAATAGTGAGTACTTTGAATGTGATGCTTAGGCTCAGTTTTTGACTCTTGTAGAAGTACCTTAAATTGTATAACCTTAACTTTACTTAAATTCTTTGACTAGAGTGTCCATTAATCCAACCTGAGTGAGTTATGTGCCATGTGCATGTGAGGCTTGTTGTATTATGTGCATTGCATTTGATGTCTAGAACTTGCCCTGTGTGTTTGCAAAGAAAAATAGTATTTTTATTCAGTTTAAGTAGTGATATAAGCATTTCTTTATTGAGCCAGATATGTATAGTTTACCCACCTAATTGTTATGTATCGTAGTTAACCCATTTGAGCCTGTAATCCTGTTTCTTTGGCAACCACATTACAAGCTTTACTCATTTATTTGAATTAACCATCTATTTGATCCTTCTAACCTCTCATGAGCACTTAAATTGTTATGAACTTTGTAAAAGTTAAAATGTGGGATGGTTGGTTTGGCTTTTGAGTGGAAGTAATGAAATAAAGAGAAAGGTGCACTGTTTTGGAAAAGTAAATGACACTTGAATTGGAAAAACAATAGCTGGATTATTGTAAAAAGAACAATTTCTTGATATGTGGTGGCTCTTGATGTAAGTGTGCTTAAACAAGCAATGGGTAATATACATTGATGTGAAGCTGGAGTTTGGCTTGACATAAGTATGGGGTTTGAATGTGAAAGTATATGTATTAAAATGCTTAGGGAAGTGTAGTCACTCTTATATGTAAATGTATCCTACCTGTCTCGTAGCCTACATAACAACCAAATAAAGTCCTAATTGATCCTCGATTGAATGAGCTCGATAAGTGGAGTAGTACACTACCGGCAAGCTTATGGTGCATCTTTTGTGACATATGAATGTTATTTATGAGAGTGAGTGAATTCTTTCTATCTTGAGTTCCTAAGTGTTCTTAAATTTTTATTGTGTGGAACTACTCTCTTTTGTTGTCGGAGGGCACTTGATTCATGAAGGAAATGTATCGTCTGTGACCTCTATATTACAGTAAGTAGGTGAGCTATGAATAATGTGTGGTACTCGTGAGTAAAATCTTGAGGTGAAGATGTTACGCTTTTGTGCTTAGTCTATTTTAAATACTCTTGGTATGATGAGTTCGAAGAATTGTTTAAAAATGTTGTGTCTAAAAAAAAGTGTAGTTTGATTGCTCGAGGACGAGCAATGATTTAAGTGTGGGGTGTTGATGATAGGCTATAATTACGTATTTTAGTCGATTATTACACTCTAATTTACTGCACTTTAGTTGAGTTTGCGCTTTATCGCTAGTGTTTTGCACTAATTGTGTGTTTTATGCCTTGTAGGTGTGATTCCGAGATATATAGACGTTATGGAATGAATTTAAGTGATTTGAAGCTTTGAAGTCTGAGTAAAAGCTCAAGGAATTAAGCCGATATCATGTTCGGGGGTCAAATTTAATAGTTGAGAATGAACAAAAACTCGACGAGGTATATTGTGCACTATCTAGTAAAATGGACATAACTTTTTGCTCAGAACTCTGTTTGGGCTCCATAATATATAGTTGGAAGCTAACTTAAAGGGCTACAACTTTCATGTTTTGATATTTTCCAAATTCCAAAAGGAACAAGGTGAAACACTGCGGTTTCAGCGCGATCGCGGTAGAACCGCGGTAGAGTGCAGACGCAGACAACTGAAGAATCAAAGGCCATGTTTGGCCGCGGTTTGACGGCGACCGTGGAAAAACCACGGAAGGAGGCGGAAATTTAAGGAACTTATGTGCAAAACATGGGATTTTAATCCCTAATCCCTATTTAAAACAAAGGAGGCCGGCCAAGAATAGGATTGGACATATTTTTTTACATAGATTTGACCTAAGGAGGCAGAGACACAATAGGAGCAAGGCTTGGGTATTCTTCTGCAAGTTTTTTTCTTTCCTCTTCCTATTTTTCATTGTTGTTTATGACTTTTAATATTGTAGTTTTACATGCTATTATGAATAGCTAATTTTTTATCTAGGGTTTGATGGAACCTTTTTAAGGATAAATTCTTGTTATGATTTTATATAATTGAGTCGTACTATAATCTCTATTTGTTCAACTACATTCTTGTTGTAGTTAATTGAAGAGATCTCAATTAGCTGTGCCTATTTAGTATGCATAACTCGAGAGATAATGCATATTTAGGTAATTGTTGAACAACACCACTCCAAAGTATAAGAGGGATATAACTGCGGGTTTAAAGGCGGGATTAGGGATAATGAAGCCTTGGATGCGATCTGAAGTGGGCTGTATTAAAAGACAGCTAGCGTAGCTCAGGAGAGTGCGTCTAGTAAATTGTCGTGATTACTCGAGAGAGATTTACCGTAAGAAGAGTGCTCATGATCGGTATAGAATACTTAGGCAAAATAATAGAAGACACAGTGGGAAGGAATCCGACAATTGGGGAAATCATAACTCTAGACCTCCTTAATCTTGTCTCTAACCCTTAGTATATTTAGTTGTTACTTTATTATTTTAATTTGTTAGTTAGTTAGTTAAACACAATAATCTAAATATCTTTAAGTTAGGAATTATTCAATCTTGTCTTCTTGGTGATAGTGAACAGCTGTAGCTAAACCTTAGTTCTCTACGGGATTCGACTCCGGACTTGTAAACCGGATTATATTTGCGACGACCGCATTTTCCTTTTATAAGGACATATTTTTACACAGATTTGACCTAAGGAGGTGTGAGCACGTGATTTTTTTTCCTACATATGAATTATTCCCATAAGTATCAAACAAATAATAATAATTTTTCTTTATTTTTGTACATTTTGTGTCATTTTCTGATAATTGTTGCATTTTATTTGTACATAATAATTCATAAAAAATACAAAAATATGCATTTGTATTTAGGATTTAATTTCATATTTTAATATCAATAACGGGTCAATTGTCTTAGAACAATGCATGAAAATTACAAAATTAGTTCTTTAGCATTTTTACTGTTTTAATCATGAAATTGTAACAAAATAGTTTTAAAAGTATTTTTAGGTCATTAATTAGTTTAGTTTAAAGTTTTGTTGTTTTTAATCTTTATAAAATTCAGAAAAATACAACACAAAATTATAAAGTGGAAAAATAAAAAATTAAATAAAAAACCAAGGGGAAGATAAATAAAGGATAAATGAAAAAAAAGAATCTTAAAAAATAATTTGGGCAATTCTCGTCCAAGCGCCCTAGCCCAAACGTCCGCGGACCCGCCCCATGTTCCCTTTTAATTAAAAAACCCCTAAATATACAAGAGAGACAATCAGGAGTCCGCTTGGAGTATAGAGACATACAAATTCAAGTTCAGTAGTCAGGAGCCCGCCTGGATAACAAAGGAATACCGTCAAGCTGAAGTTCAGCAATCAGGAGCCCGCCTGGATAACAGAGGAATACATTCAAGTCCAAGTTTATTCAAGGTCAGCAATTGGGAGGGGGAGGAACACACTCCAGTGCATGATTTGAAGTAACAACAAGAGAAAGTACAAGACAACAAGGCAACAAGTTTGAAGATTTTAGATAGGTCTTTTTGTAATTCGTAGCTTGTAGTTTAGGCTAGCTTCTTTTATTTTCGACATGGTGTAATAAGGAAGGTCAGCGAGCAGTAACAGCAGCAGCAAGTGCAGTGAAATCACAGCTCCTGGTAGCCCTAGCTACCAGACACTTCCGAACTACGCTGACCTGATTCCTGTTTAGCCCAGGATATGTAGGCAACCTTTGAATCAGGGTGCGGTCAAAGCCTTTCAAAACGCTTCACAACGAAATTTTCAAGCGGGCAAAAATCGCTCGTATTTGCTCACTTATCTTTGCCCGAAAATATTTCATGTTTCCAAGCAAAGAGGGGAAGCTGTGAGCACGTGATTTTTGCCCTACATATGAATTAGTCCCATAAAAAATCAAACAAATAATAATAATTTTTCTTTATTTTTTGGTGCATTTTGTGTCATTTTCTGATAATTGTTGCATTTTATTTGTGCATTATTCATAAAAAATACAAAAATATGCATTTGTATTTATGATTTAGTCTCATATTTTAATATCAATTACGGGTCAATTGTCTTAGAACAATGCATGAAAATTACAAAAATAGTTCTTTAGCATTTTTATTGTTTTAATCATGAAATTGTCACAAAATAGTTTTAAAAGTATTTTTAGGTCATTAATTAGTTTAGTTTAAAGTTTTGTTGTTTTTTACATCTTTATAAAATTCAGAAAAATACAACACAACATTATAAAGTGGAAAAATAAAAAATTGAAAAAAAACCAAGGGGAAGATAAATAAAGGAGAAAGAAAAAGAATCTTTAAAAATAATTTGGGCCATTCTCGTTCAAGCGCCCCAGCCTAAACGTCCGCTGACCCGCCCCATGTCCCCTTTTAATTAAAAAAAAAAACCCTAAATATACAAGAGAGACAAGCAGCACTGTTCACGCATCTTCTTCGCCCGAGTCAGTCCAACACTCGCCCAAGACTCGCCAAATCCATGGCGAGTGAACCTCAAAATCTCTCCCCACGCGTTCCCTCCTTTCCCCCTTGCCATTGTCTAACCGTTTCTGATAGAGTCCTTTTCCTCTCTCATGTGCTGATTTCATTTGGGAATTTCTGAAGAATGAACTCCGAATATGGGAGCCGTGGATTGATTTAAGGATCAATCCTCTCCTTCCATATGTCAGGGTTCGTTCTAGAAGAGGTTTCCTTCCATATTTCTTGTGCAAAAAGGAAAATTCGAGAGAGGGGTATATATATATTGAAGTCTGATTGAGGTGGGGGTGGGGGGGGGGGCTGAAAAATTCTGAGAAAGAAAAAGTTGAAAGGTTTTCTGGGAACGAATGGTTTTTCTGAGGTTGTTTCCTTTGACGAGTTCATTAAAGTTTAAGAGAAGCATAGATACAAATTTTTCCTTCTTATTTTTCCTGAATCCAGATTTGAGTTCTAAGGAGATAGAATTGAAGTTCAAACTGGGTTTTACTGTCGTCTTGCTGATTTGTTGCTGAACCTCTCTAGGATTTGGAGTCGAGAAGTGTATTGTCGAGTCTAAATTTGTTATAAAAGGGATTTGCAGCTTCAGGTTCAATCTTCATCTCTTTTATTCTTGCGTTTCTGTTTTGTTTTAGCGTTTTGAACTATGTGTTTCTGTCTCGAATGCTTCATTTGTGCTATGATTGAATCTCCGGTTGAGTGAATCTCTTATCAGTAGGGGTACGTGTTTGAATCTATATAGTCAGTAAGATATTGATTTGACAAGCAATATGTGAGCTATCCAGGTAAAGTTTGTTTACTGCTATCCTATTTGGATTGTAGAGCTACATGCGAGATGTGAATTCATAGGATCTTAATAGTTGGTGTTTATTAGATTTGTGCTTGAATATATGTTGTAGAGTTGGTTTTGTATTTGATGGGAGTACTTTTATTCTGATTTTATTGTGTTCGACAATTTGAGTAGAGAAATCGTCACTTAAATCGTATCTGTTTATGATTCAAGCCTTCTACAACTCTTATTCATATGTCCCTGCAAGTCCTTGTGTCACTCTTTATGAGAGTAGGCAATTAGCGATGAATTAACTAAGAATTTACCATGAGATTTGAAATTATCTGCTTGCTTGTCGATGTTCAGGCAAACCTTTATGGAAATGCAAAAAGGCAATTTGGATCTTGTTTGCAATATTGGCATTTGGGTTAAGTACTTGGTTAAGGATTAAGACTTTTAATTCAAAGGTTTCAATTTATAATTTTGACCAGTTTTAGTTTTGAACATGAGACAAGTTTGGAATCTTTCCGACTGTGTTCATTGTAGAATTAACCTATCAGTTCGAGAATGTTCGGTTGAGTTTGGATATGTTTAGTTTCGATAGGTTATAGCTAAATGGGTAGTACAATCGCAATACATTCGCTCGCCTTCTCATGACTGCTTTAGTTTGCTTCCACTATACTTGAAGTTGAAATGGTTTTTCCCAACTTTCCTGTTCATTTTGTCTCTGTAGAATTTCGAATTACAGGGTAGAAGATTTCTTGCTGGTAGTAAGTATGTTGCATTCCTGTAACCCGGGCAGATGCGAGCTCAGTTGACATTGGGTACACTAGATGGTAGTCGACTCTTGTTGCTTCTATATAACCACTGTTTGGGTCATGCTTGTTGAACAGTTCAGTTTTGAGTTTATTTACAAATATGAGATGTATGTATGTTTGATGAAATTTCTTCAGTTTAATATATGTGGGATTTTGGCAAGCTTGTTGTGTTCTCTCATCATGCTGAGTTAGTCAATTTTGTTTGCGTAAACCAGGTTTATTACTAGTTTAGAAGGCTCCATTCCTTTTTGGTATTTATTCATCCTCTGCTTAGGTCCATGTGAATTCCCTATCCTTTGTAGCTTGCTCAATTTCTTTCTTAGAAGTGTGGTTGTAGAGTAACAACAAGTAATGTGATCGTCTAATGTTGAAAGAGGATCCCTGAAAGTTTTGACGCATTAATGAGTTAATCCCATATAAATTTGAATTCAATAGGTTTAACCAACAATTTGAGGACTGATTGGGGAAGGATCTGCTAAGTGCAGAGTTTGGGCTTGTTAATTTCAGTGTGAGTTCACTAGGTGTACAGTCATGCTGTTTAGAGTAGGAGTACATACCATATTGGAGTTTGCTTCTTTTCCTGATCATCTACATGTCCATTGTTCCACAATTGGTTCTGTATGTGGGAGCCTCTAACAATGCTGCTGAATGACTTCTATTTCCTCCCATTCTTGGCAGTAAGAGTGCTGGATTTGGAAGAGGTTTGAGTCTATTGTAAAGAGTGGGGATATATCTGTGTGATCATTTCTTGCTCTTTGAGTTTAATCACTCATGTTGCTGTGTTTTCCATAGTTTTGCATCTGCTAATTATTTGTTCCTTACAATATTGGATTGAACATGTATGCTGGAATTTGAAAGTTTCAAAAGAGAGGACCTGACGTTGATATAAGTCCTTAGATGCTGGTTGCTAATTGTGAGTAATTTGGATTTAACCTGTTTTGTCGCCTTAAGCTTGTAATTGAACATAACAACTACGAGTACGGTTCACGTGACGTAGTTGCGGTGATTAATTTCGGACTGACTTTAAAAATGAGTGTCCCTAGCTACCAAAATCAGTTGAATAGTTCGGGGCATGCCGTGCCAAATAAAATCTCAAGTTGCATGGACCTCGTTTAATTATCTTGTTTATCCTTAGAACTCGAGGCGTGCCATTTAGCAAATTCCATGGCCCTCGCAAAGTACAAAAAGCGAAGTTGCTTTAGATACGCTCTTAATAAAATTACCTTCCTAAATTCGGGTGCGCATTGATGCGACCCAAATCCAAATCGCGACGAAGTCGAAATGTGTTGATAACCACGGGTGCCTTGATGGCGACGGGGTTAGAAACGTGTTTTCATGACGTCGTAATTCTTATAAAATAAATAACGATCGAAAAATGGTTCATAAATGGAGACGAGCCTCACCGAACAAGGATAAATGTGGGGCCCTCAATAATTGGTTATTAAAAGTGGTTAGAATTTGAAAGGGCCGTTTAGCGAATTTCAACGACCTTTTTCCAAAATAATATTACGTTAGAACCTATAAGCGCGATTTAATTAAATTACTTTCTTAAACTCGGGTGCGCATTGATGCGACCCAAATTCAAATCTCGACGAAGTCGAAATGTGTTGACGAACACGGGTGCCTTGATGGCGACGCGATCAGAAACGCGTTTTCACGACGTCGCAAGTCTTTTAAAATAAAATAATGGTAAAAGTGGTTTTTAAATAAAAGCACATAAGTTAGCATGTAATAAAATCAAATATAATCAAATGCAACAATTAAGAGATCGTGCTCGAACCACGGAACCCGGGAATGCCTAACACCTTCCCCGGGTTAAAAGAATTCCTTATCCGGTTTTCTGGTTCGTAGAGTGTAACAGAGTCATAATCTTCCTCCGTTCCGGATTTAAATCGTTGACTTGGACACCATTAATCTCCCAAGTGGCGACTCTGAATTAATTAATAACTAAATCCCGTTCTGATTGTCCTTTAACTGGAAAATTTCCTTTACGCCTCTTTCCGGGGGTGTATAGCGAAAAAAGAGGTGTGACAGCTCTGGCGACTCTGCTGGGGATGTAAGAACCCAGAACGTTTTGTTCAGGGTTCAGAATTCGAGCTTAGATAAATTGCTATATTTGGTTATATCTGTTTTTCTTACATGTTGTATGTGCTAAATGTTACCGCTTTAATGTTATCTGAATTGTATATAAACTGTGCCGACACCCTTCTCTGTCTACCTCCGGGGATGTGCATACTGGTTGAGACTCCATATTCTGTTAGTGTCATACCCTGAAATAAGAAGGAGGTTCGGATAAGTTACGATGCCGGATGGCCTTTTGGTTCCCGGTAAGTTGCCCCCTCCTCGACTCGAGTTGTCCGCTCGGGTACACAGTCTAGAACACCGACCCAGGTTTTGAACATAGAATAACTTGACTTCATGCCGGATCCCTAGTAGGAACACTTATTTGCATCATGCTGCATTTGACTTAGGGGACTCAACAGATGGGTTGGGTCCGTCTAGGGCTAGCAACCTGAAATGAAAAAGACCATCCTGGTGCATCCTACTTGTTCTGTGCATTTATTTGTTCGAACCCGCATGTTGATCGGTTTTTGAATTTCGGAATGTCGGAATTTGAGAAAAGAAAAAGAAAAAAAAGAGAAAAATGAGAGAATTAGCAGTTGTAGAATTAATCTTGGAAAAACCCAATGCCCAAGAACTGTTGAAACACTGCCGAAATTCTGGAAAAAAAAAAGGAAACAGGTTGTTTTGTTTTTATTAGTTTGTTTTACTAAAAAGCAAAAGAAAATAGAAAAAAAAGAGTCTTTTATTTTTGGAAAATTGTTTGTTGAAAAAGAAAAGAAAAAGAGTTTTTGTTTTAATAGGTTGTTTTATTATTTTCAAAAATAGAAAAAAAGAGAATAATGTGTTTTGCCATGAAAATGAAAATGAATAGAGTTTTGTTTTTAAAAGTAATTTTCTTATTTGCTTATAAAGCGTCAAAATGAAAAATAAAAAAAGTCTTGTTTTAAAATAATTTTTTTAATTTGCCCGAACTACGCCGGTTTGATTCTCACAGGGTGTGGGATACGTAGGCAACCCTCATCGGGTCCAACTTTCCTTTTGCATAAATAGCCAAAATGTCAAAAAAAAATTAATTAATTTGCATCATAAATAAGTTAGGTAATCCAATTTTTGCACTATAGCCAAATGTTCCTAAACGGACGTCGTAAGGCTGTCTCTGTGTAAAACGGCCACCTTTGGTCATGTTTTGATTTTTGACCCTCACAGCCTTAAATTTGCGTCCCCGGGGCGTTGAAAGGCCGTGTTTGCCAAATTGGGTCTTTTATTTTAAATTTGAGAAGCAAGAAGAGTCTTAAATAAATTAAGTAGGGTCGTTTGTCATAAATAGCCGAACGTTCTCGAAATGGACACCGGAAGGCCGACTTTGCAAATACGCCCATTTTTTAGTCTAATTTTGATTTTTATATCGAGTCCCTTATGTTCAAAATCTAGGAAGATGTAGATAGTTTTATTTTGAGTTAAATGAAGATTTTTCTTTTGCTTAATCACTTTAATAAATGTGCAGGATGAACACGATGCTAAGTGAACCCTTTTCAATATTAACCAAGATCCCTTTTGAGTTGGGATTATGGTGGAATGACTTAGGCAAAAAAGAGCAGGACGAAGTAAAGAAGTATTTAAAAGATCTCCCGGATTTATTAGACATCCAGCCTCGGGGGGATATTATCAGGGCATTGGTCGCTTGTTGGGATCCAGCACATAATGTGTTCTATTTTTCGGACTTTGAGCTCACCCCAACATCGGAAGAAATAGCGGGGGTACATCGGAGGTGATCAAGATCCATTGAGATTCGGATACTTAATTGCTCCCAGGGCCATCACCATACACCGGTTTTTGGACCCCTTGAAAGTACCTCGAACAATCCATCACCCAGATTTTGCAAAGAGTTACTGCAGTTTCCGGTTCATATATAACAGATACGGACACGTGGGAGGATTTAATAAGCTAGACTTCAAATTATGTAGTAGAAGGAACCGACAAAAATGGGAGGAACACAGGCGGGTGGCTTTTATGATAGCTTTTTTGGGACTCATACCAAAATCAGTTGAATAGTTCTGGGCATGCCGTGCCAAATAAAATCTCAAGTTGCATGGACCTCGTTTAATTATCTTGTTTATCCTTAGAACTCGAGGCGTGCCATTTAGCAAATTCCATGGCCCTCGCAAAGTACAAACGCGAAGTTGCTTTAGATACGCTCTTAATAAAATTACCTTCCTAAATTCGGGTGCGCATTGATGCGACCCAAATCCAAATCGCGACGAAGTCGAAATGTGTTGATAACCACGGGTGCCTTGATGGCGACGGGGTTAGAAACGTGTTTTCATGACGTCGTAATTCTTATAAAATAAATAACGATCGAAAAATGGTTCATAAATGGAGACGAGCCTCACCGAACAAGGATAAATGTGGGGCCCTCAATAATTGGTTATTAAAAGTGGTTAGAATTTGAAAGGGCCGTTTAGCGAATTTCAACGACCTTTTTCCAAAATAATATTACGTTAGAACCTATAAGCGCGATTTAATTAAATTACTTTCTTAAACTCGGGTGCGCATTGATGCGACCCAAATCCAAATCTCGACGAAGTCGAAATGTGTTGACGAACCCGGGTGCCTTGATGGCGATGCGATCAGAAATGCATTTTCACGACGTCGCAAGTCTTTTAAAATAAATAATGGTAAAAGCGGTTAATAAATAAAAGCACATAAGTTAGCATGTAATAAAATCAAATATAATCAAATGCAACAGTTAAGCGACCGTCCTAGAACCACGGAACCCGGGAATGGCTAACACCTTCCCCCGGGCTAACAGAATTTCTTATCCAAGTTTCTGGTTCGTAGAGTGTAACAGAGTCATAATCTTCCTCGCTTCGGGATTCAAATCGGTGACATGGGACACTATTAATCTCACAAGTGGCGACTCTGAATTAATTAATAACTAAATCTCGTTCCGATTGTCCTTTAACTGGAAAAACTCTTTTACGCCTCTTTGCGGGGGTGTATAGCGAAAAAGGGGGTATGACAGAAGGCAGATATACAATAGGAGCAAGGCTTGGGAATTTTTCTACAAGTTTTTTCCTTCTTCTTCCTATTTTTTATTTTTGGTTATGATTTTTAGTATTCTAGTTTTACATACTATTATAAATAGCTAATCTGTTATCTAGAGTTTTGATAGAACCTTTTGTAGGATAAATTCTTGTTATATTTTTATATAATTGAATTCTAGTATAATCTCTATTTGTTCAACTACGTTCTTGTTTTAGTTTGAAGAGTTTTAACTAGCTGTACCTATTTAGTATGCATAACTCGGGAAAGAGTGCATATTTAGGTAAGTGTTGGAACAACACCACCCCCAGATTATATTTTATAAGACATAGTTGGGAGTGATCACTTATCAACCTAGAACTTCTATAAAATCTCAGGTATTAGCTAATTTCGTGGCTGATTTTAGCCAAGGGATGCAATTAGAAACGGAAAAAGAGCTACAAGTTTTCAATGGTGCAAACCCGGGGACTTGGATTTTATTTACTGACGGTTCATCTAATGTAAAAGACGCAGGTTTAGGAATCATTCTTGTACCACCTACGGGCGAATTCATTAGACATGCTATAAAATGTCATTCTATATCTAATAATGAAGTAGAGTATGAAGCTATGATTGCAGGTTTGAACTGGCACGAGAACTCGACATAACCCAAATTATAATCAAAAGTGATTCACAACTCGTGGTTTATCAAATGATGGAAACTTACACAGCTAGGGAAGTAAGAATGTAGCAATACTTAGAAAAAGTACGTGAATTGATAAAGCAATTTCAAACCCAGAAGGTTGTGCAAATACCAAGAGATGAAAATGTTGAAGTAGATGCTTTAGCCAATCTCGCGTCTGTAACTGACGTGGTAAACGATGCAAATGCTTCGGTTATACATTTATTTCATTATATTCTCGAACCTGATAAAAATGAGGTAAATTTTAATAATTTGACTTAGGATTGGAGAAATGAAATTGTTGCTTTTATGCAGTACGGTGCCGCACCTGATGACAAAAGGAAAGCACATGCGCTTCGTAAAAAGGTTGTCCGTTATTGTTTAAACCAAGGAAATCTTTATCAAAAAATGTTTGATGGACCTTTAGCAAGATGTCTCGGGCCTTCCCAAATGGAATACGTAATGAGGGAAATACATGAGGGATATTGCGGCAATCACGCAGGAGGAAGATCGTTGGTCACTTTAATTAGGGCAGGATATTATTGGCCTAAGATGGAAGAGGAAGCAGAAAATTTTGTATCTAAATGCGACAAATGTCAAAGGTACGGTAACAATATGCATAGACCAGCGAAGCTATTGCATCCAGGCCCTTTATGAAATGGGAAATGGCTATCGTAGGTCCATTACCACATGGCTATCGTAGGTCCATTACCACAGCAAAAGGCCAGGTAAAGTTTCTACTTGTACTCACTGATTATTTCACTAAATGGGTAGAAGCAGGAGTATTTAAACAGGTATGAGAGAAAGAAGTTAAAGACTTCATTTGGAGGAACATTATATGCCGATTCGGAGTACCAAAGGAGATCGTGTGTGATAATGGTCCACAATTCATAGGAGCCCAAATCACAAAATTTTTTCAAAGTTGGCAAATCAAAAGGATAACATCTACACCATACCATCCAGTAGGTAATGGGCAAGCGGAATCACAAACTAGGTCATTTGAATAAGCGGTTACAAGAATCAAAGGGTAATTGTCCTAAGGTATTACCTGGAGTTTTATGGGCTTATCGTACAACTATTAAAACGAGCACAGAAGAAAGACCATTTTCACTGGTTTATGGTGTTGAGGCTTTGATTTTAGTCAAGATAGGAGAACCAAGCACACGGTTTGTACAAGCAACGGAGGAATCAAATAATGAAGAGATGCGGGTTAACCTTGATTTACTCGAGGGAAGAAGAGAAGCTGCATTAATAAGAATGGCAGCACAAAAGCAGGTCATTGAACGATATTACAACCGAAAACACGCCTCAGATTCTTCAAAATTGGGGACTTCGTGCTCAAAAAGGTTTTTCAATCAACAAAAGCTGCTAATTCAGGAAAGCTAAATTTAACATGGGAAGGACCCTATAGAATTCGGGATATTGCATGAAAGGAGCATACGAGTTGGAGACAATGGATGGGAAAGTTCTACCTTGGCACTGGAACGCTGTTCATTTGAAGAGATATTACTTCTTAGGAAATACCCACGGTCAGGTATCACCATGTAAAAATTTATTTTTGGATTATTAAGGTTTTACTAACGATTTTAGATGCTAGGTAAAAAGCTAACCCGTACTAATTGATGAGTCACGACCTGTAAGGAAAAATGGAATACATTAAAAATTTTGACCTAAGGTTACAATTATTCTAATAGAAACACAAGGATTAAGAGTCTTCATCTATAATTGCACTTCCGAGTCCCGTATATTTTTCTTTTTCAGGAAGCGGACCAAGTGAAAGAAATTAACAAGTGCTCGAGGTCTCATAATTCAACACTCAAACACTTGGGGGACTACATAGTATGTATCAACACATGTATGCAGAAGGTGAAAGAAGTTGTCAAAATTCAAGCTTTGAAGAAGCAAGTGCAAGATAAAAACTATGAAGATATAACATTCATCATAGTGTTCTTTCCCATCGAAATTCTCATTATAGTGTTCTTTCCCATGATAACAATGGAGTCACTTCTCAAACCCTTCATAATGTTTCGAAGCTAAGGGGATCCAAATGTACTCTCAAAACAGTTAGGGTAAAGACCATGTATCGAAATGGGTTTTAAGGAAAAACCCTGTTTCTATTGTTCTTCTTTTGTAAAAAATCTGTTACAAGAAAAATAGTTATGAGAAAGCTATAGATGTAATTCAAATACATGTAAAGTATTATTCAAAAGCTTGTCAAGGTTCATAAATAAAAACCTGTCAAAGTTACTTCAAACAATACATGTGTGTTCCTATTTCTTTCATCTTATTATAACAGCATTATGAAGTTGAGATGTCTTCTTCATTAAGGGTCGATATATAAAAGGGCTCTCTTTTATAAAACTCATGTTATTAAGTCATAAGATTAATCATAAAGCATTTTCAAAGAATAAAAATGCAAAACTATTCTCTAAGTCCTTAAGAACAAAAATGCAAGAGTAAAATGAATAGAAGTAATAAAAACTTCTTAATATATTTTAAAAGACTAAGTATAAACTTAGTCATCAAAATGTTTTATACAGATGCCCCATTTTGAGAACTGGGTACTTTTCCCTTCCAAAAAACCCTTAAAACAAACTAAGGGTTTGACCATCATCTTCTAGAAAGGAAAAACAAAAACAAGATAAGTTATAAAAACTGGTCATTGGGACGCAGGAGCATCAGAAGTAATGATTCTAACTTCAGAAGAGGTAGCCACAGGCACATTGTCAACTTCAAAAGGAGCAGCCATAGGCACTGTGTCACCTCGACTCAATGTAATAGGCTCGATGAGGGGAGCAAGAGTCACAGAAGTTTCAGCTTCTGAAGCCTGAGTCATGGTAGCTTCACCCTCGAGAACTTGAGCCACGGTATTTCAACTTCGAGAGCTTCAGCCACGGCTACTTCATCTTCAGGATTTTCAGCCACGTGTGCTTCAATTGCAGGAGAAGGAAAGTCTAGTGGCTGTTGAGTCTTTTCATTAGTATCCAAGACCTTAGCTAATTCTGACTTTAAATCAAAGTTTTCCTGGCTAGCTTCAGTTAAGGCATCACGCCGAGAGTTCAGAAAAGTCCAAGTTACTTCAATATCCAACTTATCTTCGAGAAGTTCATAGTCTCTTTCCCAAGCAGCAAGTTCACTTTTCAGCTCTTCATTCTCAACCAATGTTGAATCGTAAGAAGCTTGAAGGGAGGCACGAGAATTTTCTAAGGCACTTACCTTATCAGAAGAGATTCTCAAATCTTCTTGAGCTTGAGTCAAATTTAGCACTAACTCTCATGCATAAACTTCTTTTTTATTTAGAAGTTCCCTAAGCTCTCTAATTTCTTCACTAGACTTTGACAGTTGTTCCGAGAAAGAACACTCAAGTCGCTCTTTGTCTTACTCTATTAGGCTTGAAGAAGCCTTGTCCACGGCCAACTCTGAAGTCAGTGCACGCTTCTGCTGCTCTAGGTGATTCCTACTTTCCTGCAAATATTCCATGGCTATTTGAGCACTTTCAAACTGCCCTTTCCAATTAGCTGCTTCCAATTTAGCTTCATGAGCCACTCTCTCAGCTTCAAAAATATTTTTCTCAGAGTCACGGGCCACCTTCTCTAAAAGGGAAATTCTTCCCATCAACTCTATGCCAATGAGATTAGCTTGCAAATAATAAAGAAGAAAAGTAAGAATCCAAAGGTAAAAAGAAACTTTTTTTTTAAAAAGTAAGGAAAATATCTTCAAAGTGGCATGAACAATGTCGTTCATCAGGGTCAAGCAGATATGGTTGTCCATCTTATCTTTTTCAATTGAGCTAATCAAATGACCAAGCCAATCATATGCTTGACCAGATTCTTTCAAGAGACTACTATTAGCAGGAACTTCGATGGTCACACTCCTCATAGTAGTACTTCTTCTCGTAGAACCAACTTCTATTTGTTGAATAGTAGAAGGGGGAACTATGCAAGTAGGAGGGGTAGAAGAAGCGAAAATAGCAGGAGAAGGAATAGATGCAGATGAAGGAGGTGTGGAAGAAGTTACGGGTAAAGAAAGAATGGAAGGAATTGGAGTTGAAAAAAATAGGAAAGGGGAAGCTCATCCAAAACATGACTTAACTTACCACTCTCGAAGCCCCCAACAAAAAGTTGTTTAATGGACTCATGAGTGTCTTGGGGGTGGTATCATTATCAGAGACGAGGTGAACAGGTTTATTAGGAGAGGTACGAGGAGGTGAGGCTTCAGCTTCATCTTCATATATGATACGCCTCCTGACTCTTGGCCTAGAAGTCAAAGAACCATCTTCGTCCTCTTCTTCCTCGGAATCATCTCCTATAACCTTTCTCTTCACTAGAGTATCTTGAGCTCCCCATAAGGTAAGGTAATCTACTGAAGAAGCATGAGAGGTTACAACATCTTCAGCAGAAATCCCTCAAAACGATGAAGTTAAAATCAATAAAGGGAGGATTTTACATACGAGAAGGTACAAAAAGGAAAAAAAGAATTCTTACCATGAGTTTTCACTTTCCAACCATGAAGATTGGAAATGGACTTCCAAGACCTAACCTCCATAGCCGCGGTATTCAATAACTTACCTACCCAACCATGAAAATCGGGGATGGGATCCACAATTCCCATGGTTGCTACAAAAAAGCAAAAGAAAATAAAATTTGAAAAGGTATTAATTTTAAGAAAAGAGGTATGAATGAAGAAGAAGACTTACGTGCAAGGTTAAACTTTTCAACAAATGGAATATAATCTTTACCCATCAACCTCACCGTGGGTACAGCAATAAACTGGGCATACCACTCACGATTTTTATCATCTTCAGGGCTCACCAAAACCCTTTTACTCCTTGCTACAAAGGTGAAAATACCATTGCGAAATAGCCTAGGGGAGTAAAGATGAATAAGGTGGGGAAGGTAAACTCAACACCTGCTTTATTTGACAATATATCAAACAAGCCACCGCTCTCTAAATGAGTGGTTCAATCTGTGCCAGGCAAACCTTGAAGAAACGACAGAAATCAAGAATTACATGGTCGATAGCTGGTTTAAATCCCAAAGTAAAGAGATAAGTGTAAACAAAAGAATGATCAGTTTTGTAAGAAGATATTCTTTGGTTTGGATTGGGGATTTCAATAGAAAAACTACTGCTCCAATGGCAATCTTTACGGACCGTAGAAGTTAAAACCTTTGTAATCATGGAGGGGTACATATCGGCATAGTCTAAACCAGCAAATTGTTTTCGAGTGATTCTCTATCATGATCAAAGATCAAGTCATTGGGTATTATCTCTTCAACTAAGGGTTCTTGTAAGGATTCAGAAGGTTCTTTACCCTTAGAGGATGATTTTTGTGTAAAATAACCTCTAGTTCTAGAAACAACACCAGAACTAGAAGAAGGTAAAGAAGAACCAGCAGAAGTACTACCACGGGCGAATCCAAGACTGTGCGGTCTACCACCTTTACCCCTTCTATGTCTAACAAGGGCATTGGGAAAATTATCAAAAATTGGAACTCTTCCAGGGTTAGGGTTTGAAGACGACATGATGAAAGAGGACGAGTTGAGCAAGAAGTGAATAGTGTTGAAGAATAAAGTATTCAGTAAAACTTTATGGAGAAGAAGACAAGAAAAAAAGATTGTATTTATAAGAAAATGACCGTCAAAAGCAAAAAATGTAATGATGGAAAGCCTGTAATAAAGGTAACTATCTCTTTGTGAATAGTGGAGCCGTAAAAGAAGGCTGCAATACTGCAGAATCTATGGGAGAATGACAAGTATACAGAGCATTAAATAGAAAAGACAATTGAAGCATCAATGATGTCATAGCATTAATGAAGGCAAAAATTCCCTTTTTAAAGCAATCCACTTCCCAGGTATTTAATCGATAAATAAATGGAAAGTGGGGGGACTATATGTATTGGGAAAATTGAGTTTATATATTGGAGATGACGTGTCATGACACGTGGAATAGTCAAATAGTCAAAGAAATAAAGTTAGCTAAGATACACGAGCAATAACAGATGCGAGCAAAGATAGTGGAGAAGGCACGTGCGATTACCCAGGAGATGCAGAGCCTGTACCTATTCAAGATATTTAAAGCACAAAGAACAAAGAAGATGAACCTTACAACCAATGAGAGACCAGATACAATATTTAATGTATATTAAATACTAGAAATGTTAGAGAATATTTGTTTAATGTCTGATTCTTTAATGTGATATTAAATGACATTTATTACTCATTATTGTCTTATTATAGCTTAAGGCAAGACTCATAGTCTCAAAAAGGATATTGTGATGACCCGACCCGTCGTCTCATGTGTTACTGCTCCGTTTTCCCGTTTTATGCTTCTTCCTCTTTCATTATCAGTATGTGGAGTGTTAGAGTTGATTTGGATTAGTATTGGTGAAAAATGAGACACTTAGTCTCTTTAAGGGAAGGCTAGCTTGAAAAAGTCAACCGGAAGTTGACTTGTGATTAGACGGCTCGGAATGGATTTTCGATGATTCGGTTAGTTTCGGGGGATGATTTAAGGCTTAGGAGCGCAATCGAAAGTAAATTTGGAGGCTCGGTGTAGAAGTTAGCATATTTCAGCGAAGTTAGTATTTTGGCGAATTCTGGTTGATGGGTGAGACTTTGATCCGAGGGTTGGAATGGAATTTCGAGAGTTGTTGTAGTTTTGTTATGTGATTTTGGATATGTGTGCAAATTTTCAGGTCATTCGTACATCATTTGGTCATGTTTTTGATCGAAAGTGCATTGCGGAAGTTCTTGAAGAACTTAGGCTTTGATTTTGTGAAATTTAATGATTTTGATGTTAGAGATAGTGTTTTGATGGTTCGAGCAAGTTTGAATAAGGTATATATCATGTTTGTGCTTTTGGTTGAGGTCTCGGGTGCCTCAGGGTTAATTCGGGTGGTTAAACAAAGAGTTTTGAAGTTTGTTGCATGTTTAAGGTTGCAGGTTCTGGTATTTTCACACCTGCGGTTTTGGGACCGCAGGTGCTGTCTCGCAGAAACGGTCTATGGGAGCGAAGAAGCAGAAAGATGCTCAGGGAAGATTTCGCAAAAGCGGAATTCTTGCCGCTGAAGCGGGTCCGCAAGAGCAGATACTTTGCCGCAGAAGCGGTCTTGGACCTTTTAAGTTGAACCGCAGAAGCAGTGGATTGGGTGCAAAAGCGTATCCGCAGGTGCGGAGTTTGAACCGAAAAAGCAGAAATCTTGGCAGAATAATAAGTTAAGTCTTCTTCGCGAATTTTGAAAGAGCAAACATTTTGGACTTCGGGCTAAGGAGATTTTGGGCGATTTTTGAAGAGGGTTTCGAGGGCTATCATCAGGTGTGGATTCTTGGGCTTAGATTTTGATATTATTGTGTATAAACATGGATTAACACTATAAACCCAAGGAACTAAAGGTTAAAATGGAGGCTAAGGCTTGAGTTTTTTATTTATTCCAAATTGGGATTTTGATAGGTCATTTGAGCTCGAATTTGGGAGTTCTTGGTATGTATGGACTCGTGGCGAGACAAGGAATGTGGTAATTTGATTTTTGTAATTTTTTGAGAAGCGGGCTCGGGGCTCAGGTTTTTCTAGTTTCGAGAGTTTTGCTATTTCTCGATTGTTTTCGATTGGGTATTGTTCCCTTAGCATATTGTGATGTATTCGCTCTGATTTTGATTAGATACGACACACGTGGAGGCCGGCTTGAGGGGCGAAGGTGTCGCAGGCTAGAGATTTCACCGGTTCGAGGTAAGTACTACTTGTAAATGATATCTTGAGGGTCTGAGACCCCGAATTTGCACATCATAGTGCTATATTGAAGTGACTTGCATGCCGGGTATGAGTGTTGTCACGACCCATTTCCAAAACAGGTCATGATGGCACCCAATAACCTTGTCGGGCCCACCAAGTGTAGAATATTACTAATAATCATATAAAATTTTACTCAATTTTTAACTGAAAGACCCATTTAGCTTGGGTTTATAACTAAAGCAGTAAATGCGACGAGTTATATAATATTACAAAATCCAAAAGTCCAATCTACTAAAGTGTACGTACCAAGACATGGTGTCACAGTGTAAGGGCAACTAGTAGAATATACACATCTCTACCCTACTGTCTGAAATAAGGAAAAGACAGCAAATATACAAAAGAAGACTTCATCCGGCTGCCAGGCGATATGGAAGGGAAGCAGCTCACCGTAGAAGTCTCAACAGCTACTCACTGGCACGCACCCTGACAGTATACAGATGAATCAGCCTCAGACCCTGTTCATTTAAGTACTGAAGCATAGCATGAGTACATAAACAATATGTACCCAGTAAGTATTTCGTCTAATCTCGGAGAAGTAGAGACGAGAGGTCGACTTGATATCTACTAGGTCCAGATAATATCATAATAATGATGTATAGTATACAACATGAATAGTGTAATTAGTTAACAGTTGCCACATAAGTCAAAGCATGCTTGTAGTTATATTTCCTTTTATCACATTTACTCCCTTTTTTATTTATTTAGCAATAAATCATGAAAAATCCTAAGCTTCAAGCAAAAATATATAAATCATGCGTAACAACGCCTTGGTCGACGGCCCGTTCCAATAGAATATAATTTTTTGTGCATTGCCGAGGGTCGAACGGCCCGTATCATAGATGCATCGATTTCACTGAGACGATCGGCCCGATCACCAAATATCAAGAATGCGCAATAAGGCATCAACTATATACAAGGGAAAATCCTTCCAAGTTCATAAATAAGCACATGCTCGTTTTCCATCCTCCTCTAACCTCTAGCAAGTCATAAAAGACCATTCACATAGTTCAAACAAGGAAAAGTTCATAGTAGGCATGATGTGGGTCCTAAACTACCCAGACATTAACATTATAGTAGCTACGCACGGACTCTCGCGCATGGACTTTCATCACCTGGTGCGTGCATAGCCCCCGCATTTAATAGCAAATTTATCTTTTACTAACCTTAGAAGGAAAATTCCCTCTCACGAGGTTAGAATGGAGACTCACCTTGTTCCGAAGTTCTCTTCCAATATCGAGAATAGGCTCCAAGCTCAATTCGAAGCCGAACAAGCACCAACTAGTTAAATAAGGAAAGAACTAGTCAATAAGTGCTCACAAAGTTGATTTCTAACTAATATAAGTGATTTCCCAACCTTTCCCGCAAGTTTCCAAAATTTCGACCCCGGGCCCACGTGCCTGGATTCTGAGATTTTTTGAAGGAAGTTATTCTCTATAACCTAAGGATAACTAATATGTGATTTTTAGTTCATTACATAGCCAATTAGGTGGTTAAATCTTAATTTTACCAAAACCATGGGTCTAGCTCTAACCCTTAATTTTATTTGGTTATTAGTGTTAAATCTATGTGATAATCATGTATTTAGGCTGAGAGTGAGTGAAAATTACTTATCTTGTGATGCTATGTTGAAATCCGCTCTTTGGAAGTTCAAGAATCGCCCAAGTGTGGAGGAAATGGGAGATAAATGCAGGCTCAGTATTAAATGAGCTTCACTGCCTTGTGATTTCCGCTTCTGCGGTTTGGGGACCGCTTCTACGGTCCCGAATCTGCGATCAATTAGCCGCTTCTGCGGTTAGGGGTAAGGAGAGGTTGACCGCTTCTGCGTCTAGGGGCCGCATAAGCGGAATACGCTTCTGCGGTTCCTTGGCCGCTTTTGTAATTTCTCCTGGTCTGGCCTGGACGCTTTTGCGATGAAAGGGCCGCATCTGTGGTCCAAGAGCTGCAGAAGCAGTTTTGACAGAAGCAGCAGGTTTTGTTCCTTCTAAAATTCTAACTTCGCTCGAACCTCGATCATTTGACGCCTGGGACCCCTGAGCCCCGTCTGAACATACCGATAAGTCTGAAATCACGAGGCGGACTTAGTCGTAACCTTGAAACTCCCAAAACAACACTAAATCAAGGAATTGGACCCCAAAACCACTTTATCAAACTTAATGAACTTCGAGCTCTAAATTTTCTTCCAACGGGTCAAAATGCCCTTAGACTAATCAGATTCACACCAAATTTTACGGGTAGCTCTTAACGAATATTTTGGACTTTTACAAAGTTTCAGAACTGGAATCCGAACCTGATACCTAAGTTTTTAATAAATAATTAGATTCTTTAATTAAAACTTTGATTTAACAATTTTACAAAAAAAATTCCGTACTCGGGCTAGGGACATCGAAATTCGATTTAGAGCATATGCCCAGGTCCTATATTTTTCAACGGACCTCCCGGGACTGTCAGATCACAAATTTGGGTTCGTTTTCCAAGAAAATTGACCGAAGTCAAACTTGACTTTTTAAGAAAACCTTATGGGAATATTTAATTTTATTTTCACTCAAACTCTTCTAACTTCCAAACTGGTCGCCCCCGCAAGTCATGATTTAGCTAAGTAAGGCTTGGGAAGTTTTTATTTAAGGGGGCAGGGTCCTAAATAGTAAAATGACCAGTCAGGTCTTTACAAGCATGGGGTAGAGCACTGTTAGGGATTGTGACTTGGTCTGTCAGTTGTTGATTTTACTTTGTATTTGACTGAAACTACTTTTTATCATCATAATTTGGGTTGATTGCCATGTTTGGGCTCCGTGCCAACTATGTGAATCCTTTGAGGATTGATATTACTATTTTATCATATGTTGCATATTATTTGATTACAATCCAAGATTTTAAATACTGTTTTTGCAAACTCAGCCACACTTCTAAGTTTTGAAAACTCAAATGATATTTTAAATGTTATTTTGGAGCGAGAACTACTGTTTTATAAATTCCCAAGAGGCTTATGAGGTTTTTCTGGACTAATTATAGGTGGCTCAGGTTGCGCGCCGCAGCAGTGACTTGAAACAGTGGTAACAATGACACTGTGTGATGTGACTTGAAACAGTGGTAATAATGGCACTGTGTAATATAAATTGGTTAGGTGACAATGACTGACCAGGATTTGATTGATGCCAGGAGATGGCTTGTTATTGCGCTGGGCTGTAAGAGCCCCTCCGGAATCTGTACACACCTCCAATGAGCGTCGTCGATGATAAAGAAATATGGGTGGATCGGGCTGTACGCCACATTGGGTACTGAAATGTACCATCATATGCATTGGATTGCACTCTTTCATTGTTCCTATTTGCACTAGTTGTCATGACATACAACACTCTCATTTCATTGGCATCCATGCTACTTCTTGCATTGCTTACCGGATACCCCGTTGTTATTTGTTAATGGAGTGTTGTGCCCGAGGGGCTGACATAAGTGCTGACTTGCACTATACATGTCGCATTTATTTGCTTAAACTATTGAAAAGAAATATTTTTAAAAGTGGTTTTAACTAAGCCCAGATGTTTTCCAAAGGATTTCAGGGTTTTCCTGTTTTCTCAAAAGGGTTGTACTGTACTATATAGCATGATGACTTGTTTTACGTGGTTACTTGCTGCTCAGTTATTATTTACCTTTATTACTCACTGAGTTGGAGTACTCACTTTACTCTCTACACCTCGTGTGCAGATGCAGGTATTGATTTACCCGATAGCGGGTTGAGCTGGTTGAGGATTTGCTATCATTTCTGAGCAAGGTGACCGCCAGCGATCGCGGCATCAGATTTCTTCCTTTTTGATTCTAGATAATATCCATGTATTTTAGACCGTGTAGTTGTATCAATAATCCTTCTAGATGCTAATAACTTGTGACACCCCGGTCAGGCTGCGTTGATTGTAAATTTCATCAATTAATGCCATTAATTCGTATTTTGCCTTTCTTTCATGTTTAATTATTTGGAAGGGGTCTAATAGGGTTAGTTGGCCAGCCTTGTCTTCACAAGAGGCGCCATCACAACTAGTTTGGGGATTTGGATCGTGACAAGTTGGTATCAGAGCCTAGGTTACTAGGTCTCACGAGTCATGAGCAGGTTTAGTAAAGTCTCGCAAATTGGTACGTAGACGTCTGTATTTATCCTCGAGAGGCTGCAGAACCTTTAGGAGAACTTCGAATTCTTGAATTCTTATCGTGCGTTCTTGATTCAGTTTGGAAAGTAACTCTTGAAATTCCTCCTACACGTCTGTATGAGTGCATGAGCACTCGGTATTGTATGTGCCTTGATGGCTTGGGATTCCTGATCGAGGGGCGAGATGTGATCTTCGTGAGTATGTTGGGCTAGTCTAGAGGACTTGAGGCTGGATCTTTGCCTATGGCTTGAGCACTAAGGTGCTGATTGTGTGAGCAAGTGTTTTGAACTTATATGTTCGATATGGTTCCCTATTAGCTAGAATGGTGGTTTGGTATTCATGTAATGAGTATGTTGGTGCTGCGAGATGTATGTATATGACTTGGTAGTGGCGAATAAGTCTGCTGAATAATAGATGAACTGTTAAGTGATTCGTTTCCTATTGTGATCAGCTGTGTAGCCCCGAATTATGGGCGTGTGAAGAATATTTTCGAATCTCCTAGTTGGGAAGTAAAGTGCATTGCATGTGGCGGTATGAATCCAGACTCAGGAAGACTAATGACTGTGTAACGTATATGATGGTGGAAGGTATGCTGAAGTACTAAATTGAGGCGAAGCAGGTGGTTTATCTCCTGTGGAGTGTTCTTAAATGGTATGGTCCTTATGTGTATGTTAGAAGATCTCATGTGTAATTGAAGGGTACGCGTTGAAATTTGAGAATCTGGGGTTGCTTAAGAGAGTGGACTCAATTGATGTAGAGATCGATGCGAGAAGTATAGAGGATTACAGTACGAGATGATCTGTGTTTTCAGGAACAGGTAGATGATTTGAGTTTAATCTCACTATGATATTGTGCCATTATTAAAAATAAAGTATTATGGGTTATCAAGTGTGTCCTGACATATGTCTTCAAGCCAAGTTGGGGAGGTTGCTATTGATTAGCTGATCTTACGGTTATGCGCTATGTTGGCTCCGTTCCAAGGTATGCTGGCGAATAAATCCTGGTCTCAAAAATTGAGCCGAGGATGGCACGAGTGAAACAAAAATCTTGACAAAGGTTACATTATTCCTCGTAGAGTATGAGAATCACAAAAATGTCTTGAGTGTTACTGGAAAGAATGCTCGGTGTACAGAAAAGGAAGGTGTTTGTTTGTACTGGACTTAGATCATATCTTGCACTGTCAGAGTTCTAATAAGGCACGAGTGGTTTTGTTCATTATGTCAGGTGATTTGAAAATTTGAATAAGAGTAAATGACTCTCGAGAGTGGTTTTATTGTGTTCAAGATTTTACAAGTAACAGTCAGGTGTCTTAAGGTTGTGTATGTGGGTAGAGATTGTGTTTTCATTGGAAAAGGTCAGGATTTGTGTTATTTTTATGTTTATTATGGAATCCTATGTATCGGCATTTGGAAAGCAATGGTAACGAATTCATATTTACAGGAAGTTCTTCAAAGTAAAGTTTTCCGGAGTGTGGTATTTCTAGAAACATTTGAGGGAGTATTCGGTGGCCTATGGGTCTTAGGCAGTGTGGTCTTACGTTTGAGTCTTGTGTGCTAACCAAGGTTGAGGTATTGTGGTGCTATAGCAAGGAGGAATATCAAGTTGAAAATGAATCAGAAGGAAATTTGATAAATAGAATAGGTTGATAGTAGACTAAGTTGGTATGGTAAGGGTATGATTAATTCTTCGTATGTGTTCGAGGTAATGATCCTTACAAGCATTTTGAAGCAATACTCTTGAGTTTTGGCAGCTTGATTAGCTTGGTTTAGGTACAAGGATTTAGTCCTGACATAATTTAGCTTGTGCACATGGGATTTGGGGAGAAAGTCCTTGTCGGGTTTTGCTGTGGATTGGAGATGTATATATTTTCTTGGGGCATGCGAAGCATGGAATGTGTAATGATTCTTCTTCTAGATGGGATTTGCGGAAGGTCTTGGCTAAATGAGTAGCAATTCCGTTCTAGAAAAAATTCATAAAACTCTTAAGTAAAGAGTAGTATAAGGTAATCAAGGAAATGGTACTACTAATCGGAAGTGATTTGTGAAGAGTAAATGTCTCGAAAGGGTAATATGGTCAGATTGATGCTACTACATTAGTATTGCGGTGCTTTCTTGCTAGATCTTCTACTGATATCTGAGTATGTTTGATGGCACAGGGGAATTTTAGAATATCTCTCGTGGAATGATTAGGTACTAGAGGTGTAATATGCATTCATACTATGGAATTTGGGATCAGGTACAGTGATTCGTGTGCTATATGGAGTTCTTAGGTACAGACTATGTAGTGGTTGTGGATCATGTGTATTGGTACTGTTAGCGGCTATAGGGATTTGGATGCCCGAGTGGATCTCTTTTTGTTTGGTGTATTAGATTCTGGACATGATCTTGGAGTGTAGATTGGATGTCTCAGTGTTAGGTTATTCTAGACTATTGTGCTATGGGCTCTGTCGGAAAAAGGCCATAGATTGCGTGGCAAGGTGCATCTGATTATGTTCTAGCAAAGTGGTTTATCTTTTAAAGATCGAGCTGACGGGTGGGAAGGATTGCTTTCCCTAATTGAGCCTTCATGATGGATACCAATGCAGAGGTTGCTACTATTGAGCCAGTTCCGACATTAAGGGACTATTTGGATGCGTGTTCCAGTTTTAGTTAATTCGGCTGGCTACAAATTGTACTGTCGAGGGATATGTTGACTCGACCATTTTTGAGCTTATCAACACTCTGGAGAGATCTATGAGTTGTTTTCTGCATTACGAGATGCTATGATTGCAGATAATGGGCACATATGGTGCGGTACTACCGGATTCATAGTGGAAGTTGAGGGGGGAAACCTCAGTTGTGCTTGAGTTTTGTATCTTATAACGCTATATGAAGATATTATTATGCACTCAGTATGCTTACGACCGATACTCGATATTTTATTGTAATGAGCAAATTTGGCTCGATGTGCATCTCCATATATGATATATATGTGTGGATCGGGTGGCATGCCGCCACGGGTTGTTGTCTAGATGGGATTGCACGCCGCAACACTGTGATGTTGAGAGTAGATCTCCATATGCTATTTTGCATTCCTTGTTTCCTGGTTCTAATAAAAGTCCGTATTGGGTATTGCTCGGCAAATGGCACCTCGGTTGTGTCCTTCCAGGATCGTATAGTATATATTACTTGCTTCACCATGGGTATGACGATTTGTTTGGGTTCTAGATATCGGTCGTGCGTGGTTGTCAATTTTGAGTATAGCGACTTGAGGTGATTCATGTGTGACATCGTTTGGATAAGCTCGTGTATTATAGCAAGGCTACATGGAGATTAGACCCTTTGGGGTAGATTCAGATATTCTATTTCTATGATGTGAGACGAGGTCCCAGCCTGGTGGTGATGGTACTGAGGAGTTTGAGTTACAACTCTTTTGTTTGAGTCATTTTTCATGATTTGAGTATGTTCAAACCGCCTTTCATTGGTGCGTGGATTATGCCAGTTGTGGCTTAGGCCTGTGTGGAGGTGTCATATCACCAGAGTGGTGTGCTGGATTCGAGGTGATCGTGGGAGTTATTAATGAATATGAACGGATTTAATTTCAGCTAGTTGGAAGGATAATATCGAGGTTCGGCTCAAAATTTTGCTATGGTAATTGTTGGAGGAGAAGTGGCTTCATAAATGGTTGATCTTATAAATGGCTTCGGTTTATCTCATCTTTCAGTATCGTCGGCCGTATAAGAAAAGTGTTGGAATGAAATGTCAGTCGATAAAAGGTTCCTACCGGTATTCGGGTGTTATAGGCAACTACTACGGATAGAAGTTATCATTTCGAGTGTTTGGGTTATGGGGTATATCGCATGATTTCACTTGAGGGTGCATGTATGAGCTATTGCAGCTGGTTTTGACTTATCCTGAGTGTAGGTGTGAGGTTCTGATCTTGTGTATGATTTTAGAAAATGCAATGTGGTTCTACAGTTTATGGTCTAGATGGATTGTGAGATTTCAGCTATGTTATGTTATCAGACCTATGCGAGATAAGGTGACGTGGGATCAACCCGGGTATATGCTTGGTAAGGTTATTCAGCTATTGGTTGGATTATAGGACAACTCTAGGTCCGCTCGAGGAGGAGCGTTGGTTTAAGTTGGGGATGATGTGATGACCTGACCTGTCGTCTCACGCGTTACTGCTCCATTTTTCCTGTTTTATGCTTCTTCATGTTTCATTATCAGTATGTGGTGTGTTAGAGTTGATTTGGATCAGTATTGGTGAATAATGAGACACTTAGTCTCTTTAAGGAAAGCCTAGTTTGAAAAAATCAACCGGAAGTTGACTTGCGAGTTAGAGGGCTCGGAATGGATTTTCGATGATTCGATTAGTTTTGGGGGATGATTTAAGGCTTAGGAGCGCAATCAGAAGTAAATTTGGAGGCTCGGTGTAGAAGTTAGCCTATTTTGGCGAAGTTAGTATTTTGGAAAATTTCGGTTGATGGGTGAGAATTTGATTCGAGGGTCAGAATGGAATTTCGAGAGTTGTTCTAGTTTCGTTAGGTGATTTTGGATAAGTGTGCAAATTTTCAGGTCATTCGGACATCGTTTGGTTAGGTTTTTGATCGAATGTGCATTTCGGAAGTTCTTGAAGAACTTAGGCTTTGATTTGGTGAAATTTGATGATTTTGATGTTAGAAATAGTGTTTGAAGGTTCGAGAAAGTTTGAATAAGGTAATCGATCATGTTTGTGCTTTTGGTTAAGGTCCCGGGGACCTCGGAGTGACTTCAGGTGGTTAAACGGAGAGTTTTGAAGTTTGCTGCATGTTTAAGGTTGCAGGTTCTGATATTTTCGCACCTGGGGTTTTGGGACCACAGGTGCGGTCTCGCAGAAGCGGTCTATGGGAGCGCAGTAGCGGAAATGGTGCTCAGGGCAGGTTTCGCAGAAGCGGAATCCTGGCCACTGAAGCGGGTCCGCTGAAGCGGATACTTTGCCGCAAAAAAAGTGGATTGGGCGCAAAAGCAGTAACCGTGGGTGCGGTGTTCGAACCACAAAAGCGGAAATCTGGGTAGAATAATAAGTTAAGTATTCTTCGCAATTTCTGAAAGAGCAAACACTTTGGACTTCAGACTAAGGAGATTTTGGGCGATTTTTGAAGAGGGTTTCGGGGGCTATCATCAGGTGTGGATTCTTGGACATAGATTTTGATATTATTGTGTATAAACATGGATTAACACTGAAAAATCAAGGAATTAAAGGTTATAAATAGAGGCTATGGTTTGAGTTTTTTTTTATTTTCCAAATTGGGATTTTGATAGGCCATTTGAGCTCGGATTTGGGAGTTCTTGGTATGTATGAACTCGTGGTGAGACGAAGAATCCGGTAACGTATATTTTGTAATTTTTCGAGGAGCGGGCCCGGGGCTCAGGTTTTGCTAGTTTCGAGATTTTTGCTATTTCTTGATTGTTTTTTATTAGGTATTGTTCCGTTGGCATATTGTGATGTATTCGCTCTGATTTTGATTAGATACGATGCGCGTGGAGGCCAGTTTGAGGGGCAAAGGCATCACAAGCTAGAGATTTTATCAGTTCGAGGTAATTAATACTTGTAAATGATATCCTGAGGGTTGAAACCCCGGATTTGCACATCACACTGTTGTATTGAAGTGACTTGTACGTCGGGTATGAGCGTGGAGTAGAGCACTATTGGGGATTGTGACTTGGTTCGTCCCGGTTGTTGATTTTACTGCATATTTAACCAAAACTACTTGTTATCACCATAATTTAGGTTGATTGTCATGTTTGAGCTTCGTGCCAACTATGTGAATCATTTGGGGATTGAGATTACTATTTTAGCATATGTTGCATATCATTTGATTACTGTCCAAGATTTTAAATATTGTTTTTACAAACTCAGCCACACTTTTAAGTTTTGAAAATTTAAATGATATTTTAAATGTTATTTCGGGCTGAGAACTATTGTTTTATAAATGCCTATGGGGATTATGAGGTTTTTATGGACTGATTATGGGTGGCTCGGGATGCGTGCCGCAGCGGTGACTTGAAAAAATGGTAACAATGATACTGTGTGATGTGACTTGAAACAGTGGTAACAATGGCACTGTGTAATATAAATTGGTCAGGTAACAATGACTGACCAAGACTTGATTGATGCCACGAGATGGCTTGTTATTGCGCTTGGGCTGTAGGAGACCCTCCGGAGTCTGTACACAACCTTAGTGAGCGTCGTCGACGATAAATATATATGGGTGGATCGGGCTGCACGCCGCAGTAGGTACTGAAATGTACCATCATATGCATTGCATTGCGCTCATGCATTTGTTCCTATTTGTACTAGTTGCAATGGCATACAACACTCTCATTTCATTGGCATCCATGCTACTTCTTGCACTTTTACCGGATACCCCAGTGTTATTTGTTGATGGAGTGTTGTGCCCCAGGGGCTGACTTACGTGCTGACTTGCACTATACGTGCCGCGTTCATTTGCTTAAACTATTGAAAAGAAATATTTTCAAAAGACGTTTTAACTGAGCCCAGATATTTTCCAAAGGATTTCAGGATTTCCGCAGCGGTGACCTGAAACAGTGGTAACAATGATACTATGTGATGTGACTTGAAATAGTGGTAACAATGGCACTGTGTAATATAAATTGGTCAGGTAACAATGACTGACCAGGACTTGATTGATGCAACGAGATGACTTGTTATTGAGCTTGGGTTGTAGGAGCCCCTCTGGAGTTTGTACACAACCCCAGTGAACACCGTCAACGATAAATAAATATGGGTGGATCATGTTGCACGTCGCAGTGGGTACTGAAATATACCATAATATGCATTGCGTTGCACTCATGCATTTGTTCCTATTTGTACTAGTTGCCATGGCATACAGTACTCTCATTTCATTGGCAAACATGCTACTTCTTGCACTATTTACCCGATACCCCAGTGTTATTTGTTGATGGATTGTTGTGCCTGAGGGGCTGACTTACATGCTGACTTGCACTATACGTGTCACGTTCATTTGCTTAAACTATTGAAAAGAAATATTTTTAAAAGAGGTTTTAACTGAGCCCAGATGTTTTCCAAAGGATTTCAGGGTTTTACTGTTTTCTCAAAAGGGTTGTACTGTAATATATAGCATGATGACTTGCTATACATGGTTACTTGTTGCTCAGTTATTATTTACCTTTATTACTTACTGAGTTGGAGCACTCACTTTACTCCATGCACCTCGCGTGCAGATGCAGGTATTGATTTACCCGGTAGCGGGTTGAGCTGGTTGAGGATTTGCTATCATAGCTGAGCAAGGTGACCGCCAGCATTCGCGGCACAGGATTTCTTCCTTTTTGATTCCAGATTATATCCATGTATTTTAGACCGTGTTGTTATATAAAAAATCCTTCTAGATGATCGTAACTTGTGACATGCATTGAGTTGTAAATTTTGTTAATCAATGTCATTAATTCGTATTTTGCCTTTCATTCATGTTTAATTATTTGGAAGGGGTCTAATTGGGTTAGTTGGCTGGCCTTGTCTTCATGAGAGGCGCCATCATGACCAGTGTGGGGAATTGGGTCGTGACAACTATAAAAGGGGAAAGAACCAACAATTGTACGACACAAGGAATTATTGGAATATACTTGATTTACTTGCTTTCTTACTATCTTATTCTCAAAAGTCTTTCTTAATATTTTCTTCTGATTATCAGTAGCCCGTATTTTCATAAATTTCTAGCTTTGACCAAGGTCCTATTTTTTGGTTAAACACCCAGGAAAGCACGCAGACGCTACAGCCTCTGCCCTTCGGGTGAGTACTCTGTGCACACTGAATAAACCCCCCACTATGTAGTAGCTTGCAAACCACACAGGTAATGTAAATCGTACTAGGCAAGCTCTGTGCGACATGCTCAGACCCATAGGGCATTGAGGTAGTTCGAATATGCGTCGCCCATGTAGACCGCGCCCTCCAAACCCAACTGGGTCGTCCCTTAGGGATAACTATAGCTGTTGTAACAAAAAATTTGCCTTATTTCTATGATTACAAATCTCACTTTTTATGGAAGGGTTATGTATAGATTTTTTGGGTTAATGTGATAATAATAAAAATTTCTTTACGAGAGGTCACGAGTTCAAACTGTGAAAACAGTCTCTTGTAAAAATGCAGGGTAAGTCGCGTACAATAGAACCTTGTGGTTCGGTCACGAGTTCAAACCGTGAAAAAAATCTCTTGTAAAAATACAGGGTAAGTCGCGTACAATAGACCCTTATGGTTCGATCCTTCTCCCGACCCCATACATAACGGGAGCTTAGTGCATAGGGCTACCATGGTCGGCACGTAAGTTAAACAATCATTTTACTTCTTACCCTCCTACTACACTCTTCCCGTTAGTATTCATAAACGCTTTCCTTCTTATGAAACAATGGGTGGAACTTTTCACACAATTTTTAATGCTTTTATTTCGTTAGTTTTTTCCCTGACAGAGATGGAAAAAAGGTCTGCAATAGTTTAAGATTATTTTTCTTGTTGCTTTAAATTTGGTTAGATAAGATTTTCTTCCTATTGTCAATCTGCAGAAATATATCTTCCCATCATTGTAATGTGGTAGAAAAACAAAAAAAATATATATATATAAAAAAAAGTGAATTCCTTCTTTTGATAAGTAAAATATAAGATTTTACGAAATTGAAGTTGCAAAAGTGACTACAACCCAGCATTGTTGTCCTTGTGGATATATAATGGCTTATATGCAACTAAATTAATGCTCCTGGACATTTAACTCTTTTAAATAACATGATAATGTAAAAAAAACTTTTATATTTTAAGTGTATAAATAGTAAACTCTTTCTACTATGGCAAACTTTTTAATAATGGAGTTATATATATTGGAATGATAATGAACGAATTGAGACCCGACTCGGCTCACGTCGTTCAAACAACGGGCGGGGAGCACCAAGTTCGTCATTCTTATGCTTTAGCTTAAACGGGGCAAAAGTAGCTATTGTCCGGTTTGGAGGGCGGGGATATTGAACGGCTTTGTTGTTACTATTACATTTGTTTTAGTCCTTCTGAAATGTCAAACTTGCGCCCTTTTAACTTGTATTTAACTTAAGGAAATCACGGAAATGTAACTGAGAACTACACAATCAAACAAAATTCACATATAATATTCACTAAAGTTTACATTAGCTTTACAAAGACAAAAAATGTGATAACAGAGGAGGTGCTTTTTGTTTCTAAAGAACTTCATTTTCCGGGAACAAAGTTTGTAGCGTAGGACCATGCGTTATTGTTAATTGGGTCGGCAAGGTGGTCAGCAAGGTTCTCCAATGGACCCTTTCCGGTGACAATAGCTTGAACGAAGAATCCAAACATGGAGAACATAGCAAGTCTGCCATTCTTGATCTCTTTTACCTTGAGCTCAGCAAAAGCCTCTGGGTCTTCAGCAAGACCTAATGGGTCGAAGCTGCCACCGGGGTAAAGTGGGTCAACAACTTCACCAAGAGGCCCACCAGCAATGCGGTAACCCTCAACAGCTCCCATCAACATGACTTGACAAGCCCAAATGGCCAAGATGCTTTGTGCATGGACCAAACTTGGATTGCCCAAGTAGTCAAGTCCACCCTCACTAAAAATTTGGGATCCAGCCTTAAACCATACAGCTTCACCGAATTTGACACCGTTACGGGCCAAGAGCTCAGGGAAGACACAACCAAGAGCTCCAAGCATAGCCCATCTACAGTGGATCACCTCCAACTCACGGTTCTTAGCAAAAGTTTCTGGATCAGCTGAAAGTCCGGCAGTGTCCCACCCATAATCACCGGGAAATTCACCAGTCAAGTAACTTGGGGACTCACCAGAAAATGGTCCCAAGTACTTGACACGGTCAGGACCGTACCATGGGCTACCAGAAGAAACTGGCTTGGCCTTGCTAGCCGTCTTCCTCATGGTAACTTTCCCATTTCCAGTGATTTCAGAGGAAAATGGTGAGAGTTTCACTGCCTTTCCAACAAAAGTAGAGGAAGAGAGAGCCATTGTAGCAGCTGCCATTGTAGAAATAAAAAGAAATACTTTAAAATGCAGCTACTACACACAGAAAGAATATTTGATTTATGGCTTGATGAGTTTAATGGGCTTGCACCTACTGTATATAAATGACTCAAAAGGACCAAAGTCCTCATCCTAGAATATCATTATCTGTTCTGTAATTGGTGAAAGGCAATTTTCTATTTTTTCTTTTTTGTTTTTGTTTCATGTCCATTTGTCAAAGTTCAGCACCGTGCATAATTGATTTCTTTTTAGTTTGATACAGTATGTTCAAAATCCAGCCCAATGAAGATTTCCTCTCTTACAGCCAACCCAAAATTGCCACGTGTAATGGTGGATCATTTGAAATATCCACTGACCAGATCATAAGAATAATAGTCTTGCAAAGAAAGTGAAAAAAGTGTAGGCCCTAGATATTTCTTGCAGAATGCGGAAAAGAAATTTTCTTGGATTCACTAATAAGCTTTTAGTTTTCCGGGAGCCTAGGAGTAATGGTTAAGTTGACTTCGTGTGATATGAAGATTATAAGTTTGAGTTGCAGAAGTAATTACAAATACTTGTATTAGAGTTGACTACCTACATTACACCCTTGGGAGGTGTGTCCCTTCTCCGAATTATGATGACCAGATAGGTCATTTATAGTTTTAACCCTCAATTTTATGTTTCAAAACCTCGATTAGCTTTGTTTAGCTTTTCTTCATTTTTCTGCATAGTCCGTATCTTTTTCCAGAAGTTTTTTATGTGAAAAAATAATTAAAATGTGAAATCGTATTTTAAAACTCCTTTGAGTTGACTTCGGTCAATATTTTGAGCAAACGGACCAGGATCAATATTTTGATGGTCTCAGTTGATATGTATCGTGATTTGGGACTGGGACATGTGCTCGGAATCGAATACGAAAGTCCCTATCTTGAATTATCTCCAATTGTTGAAAACTAGAAGTTTTAAGGTTTAAAAAATTTCTAAGTTTGACCGTAGGTTGACTTTGTTGGTACCAGGTCCGGATTTCAGTTCCAGAACTTGGTAAGGTTTATTTAAGTAATTATGACATTTTTGAAAATTTTGGTGCAAAATGGAATTGATTTGATGTGATTCAGACGTCCAGTTGTTAGAATGAAAGTTCTTGAGTCTTTTTGAAAATTTCATTCGTTTTGGTGTCTGATTCGTAGTTCTAGGTATTATTTTAGTATTTTGATCACGCAAACGAGTTCATAGTTGTTGTTCGACTTGTGTGTATGTCTGGTTTGGAGCTCCGAGGGCTCGAATGAGTTTCGCATAGGCATCAGAGTGGTTTTGGACTTAGGAAAAGAGTTGGTGCAATCCGTTTCAGGGCCTCTGTCAGGATCGAATTTGCGAACAATTACTTTGCAATTTCGAAGAGGTACTGGGTCAACAAGGATTGCATTTGCGATCAAAATGGTCGCAATTGTGGAAAGTCCAAGTTCGCATTTGCGAAAAAAACCATCGCAATTGCGATGGCAGCAGAGGTGTGAAATCTTCGCATTTGCGAAGCGATTCTCGCATTTGTGTGGTTTGCATGTCTCGATTGCGACATCTGCGCTTGGAAAAAAGAAGGAAGAAACGGGAATTAGCTCATTTCTTTCAAATATCAACCCTAAATACCCTAGAGGAAATTTTCCCAAGAGATTTTCTTCCTAATTTCTTTGGTAAGCAACTTCAATCTATTGTTTTTCAATTACCCATCACTTTTCACAAGTTTTCAACATTAAATCTAGGATTTTCATGGTAGAAATTGGGGATTTGGGTACAATTATGATTTTTAGTAAATTTAGAATTAAGTCCTCGGATTGAGGTCAGATTTCGAAACTAATTACATAATCAGGCTCGGTGGTGAATGGGTAATCGGATTTTGGTCTGAATTTGAATTTTGACCAAACGAGCTCGGGGTTTACTTTTTCAATAATGATCTAAATTGAACCCCTTTAATTCGCAAGCTATTTCTATAGCTTATTTTGAATCATTTGGTTAATAATTTGCTAGATTTGGTTGGTTTGGAGGCTTATTTGAAAAGCAAGGTCGTGGTAGAACTTTGAGCTGATTGCGGAGTGAGGTATGTATTGGGTCTAACCTTAATTTGAGGGGCGAGGAATCCTTGAGCTATGTGCTATGTGAATTTCATGTGTAACGACATATGTTTGAGGTGACGAGTGTATATACATCGTCAATTACTTGTTTCCATGTCATTCTATAACTAGATTGTTAGATGCCTTAATTGCTTCCTATGCCTTAACTTGCTACTTGTCATGTATTATTCTCGCATTAAAAATATTAATTTCTTCTATGGTTCCATGCTTAATTGTTACTTGCCTTAATTGCCTTACTTGTACCATTTAATTGTCATATATTTGACTTGGCGTGTTGATCCACATTAATTGTAGCTTTTCATGATTTGGTACAAGATTCCTTCTTCATTTGTAGCTTTCATAGTCGTTAGTAGTAGAGACTCTTGTGATTTGAGTTGTTAAATTGATTTCATTTATTAATTTAGTGATGGATCGGGTTGCACGCTACAATAGGTAGAATAACAAAGGATTTATTGATATGGTGGGATTGGATTGTGCGCTATAACAAGTGAAATAAGGGTGAATTGATATAGTGAAATAAGGGCGGAATATGATATTGACTTTAATTATATGGTGGGATTGGGTTGCTCGTTGTAACATATAATTATTTATTATTATTGATATTTACATGGTGGGATAAGAGATAATCATATTGTACGGTGCGATCGGGCTACGCGCCCCAATATTTTATATGTTTTATATTCCTTGTTGTATTGTGTTGGCTTCGGTGCTTTCATACAAGAATATGAGGATTGGTATTTTTATATTTACTTCTTTCGAGGGCTGAGTTATTTTCATGAGTTAGCTGCTTTATTTTTTCGCACTTTCTTTTCTAGTCATTATTTATATACAACATACAAGTTATTGAAAGTGGACCACCTTAGTCACTACTTCGTCGAGGTTAGTCTCGACACTAATAGAGTACATGGAGTCGGTTATACTCACACTACACTCAGCAGATTGCTCGAGTTGACTATCAGTACGGAGACTTGAGGTACAACTGCTCAGCGTTCGCAGCCCAAAAGCCCCTTCTACTTTATCTCGACTGTGTATTATCTTTCTGACAACTTTACTTTTATTCAGACCTTTACTTTATTATATTAGTAGCTCGTGTACTTGTAACACCAAATTTGGAGTTGTATTTAGATATTTCAGTTGTTACGGCTTTCCGCGCTTTATTTTAGTTTTATCCGCATCAGTTAATGAACGACTTAGCCGGTCATTTTGAATATTACAGCCTCATTTCCCCATTTACTGCTTATTCTGTGTTCATTTATAATATGTGACTTGTCGGGGAGGTTTTAAAATGAATTGGAACAATTAGTTCCAAGATTTAAAGTTTAATTGAAATAATTGACCGGTTAGTGAATTATATGTAAATGACCCCGAATTATATTTGATGGTTCAAATAGATCCATATGATGATTTTGAACTTAGGAGTATATCCGAAAAAATATTTGGAAGTCCGTAGTTAAATTAGGCTTGAAATGGCTAAAATAGAAATTTAAATTTGCAAGTTTGACCCAGGAGTTCACTTTTTGATATCAGGATCGGAATATGATTCTGAAAATTTGAATAGCTTCGTTATGTCATCTATGACTTGTGTGCAAAATTGGAGGTCAATCACAACTGATTTGATAGGTTTTGCCATCGAATGTAAAAGTTGGAATTCGTTTGTTTTTACTAAGCTTGAATTGGGGTATGATTCATGTTTCTAGCATTGTTTGATGTTGAGGCCTCGACTAAGTTTTTATGTCGTTTTAGGACTTGTTGGTATTTTTGTTTAAGGTCCCGAGGGCCTCGGGTGAGTTTCGAATGCGTAATGGATCGATTTTTGGACTAGGAGCGTTTGCTGAAGATTTTCTGGTGCACTGTCTGGTTTCCTTTTACGTGATCGCATGGAAAGTTCCGGGACCGTGTAGGCTAAATTGGGGCGATGTTTTGTGCTATGCGATCGTGTGAGAAGGTCCGCGATCGCGTAGGTTTGGCAAGGTTGTGCTACGTGAATGCATGGGCTAGGTCGAGTTTCGCGAAGAGGAAGTGGGCAGAAGGTGGCTCATGCATTTTACTCTATGCGATCGCGTGTGAAATTTTGTAAGCGTTGGGTAAGCTATTCTTCGCGATCACGTGAAGGAGTCCGCGAACGCGTACCATTATTTCTGGGCTGTGAATTTTGTGCTTCGCGATCGTGGGGTTTGCTCCGTGATCGCATAGAAGAAACGACTGGGCAGAGAGTTTAAGTTCTCAAAAAGGGACTTTGTTTTTCCATTTTTAGCGATTTGGAGCTCGGGTGAGGCGTTGTTTGGGATATTTTCAAGAAAAACATCGGGGTAAGCGTTCTTAACTCGCTCTTTGTCAAATTACCCGAATTTATTGCTATTTTTAACATTAAATATGTTCTTTGAGTTGAAAGATTTTGAAACCCTCTTGGTTGAATTTGAGGATTTGAGGGTCGAGTTGATGTCGGAATTTTAGTAAATTTGATATGGTTGGACTCATGTTAGAAGTACGTTCATATTCCGTAACTTTTGTTGGGTTCCGAGATGTGAGCCCCACGGGCAATTTTTGAGTTAAATTCAGATTTTGTTGGAAAGTAAGTATTTTCATATGGAATTTACTTCCTATAATTTGTGTTGATTGTATTGAATTATTGTGACTAGATTTGAGGCGTTCGAAGATCGATTCGTGAGGCAAAGGCATCTTGGAATAAAAGAATAACACGATTTGAAGTAAATAATATTTCTATACTTTGTTCTGAGGGTATGAATCCCCGAATTTTTGTTATATCATTGTTGGAGGTGACACACATGCTACGTGACGAGTGTGCACTACAGACATTATGACTTAAATATATTTTGTGAAGTTGTAAAATTAAAGAATTATGTTATTACACTATAGACATTATGACTTAAATATATTTTGTGAAGTTGTAAAATTAAAGAATTATGTTATTATACGCATATCCTCCACGTGTTAGAGAAATTGAGCTGAGGCTCGTATTAAAAATCATGTTTAGACTACGTGCCGATATTTTGGAACCCAAAGGGTGGTGGTGTTGTTGAATTAACTGTTTTATAATGTGCATTTCATAATCATTTATGTTCATCCTTTTTGAGGATATTTATGGGAGCGGGGCTGCCCGCTTGCAGCAGGCCACATATGCTTTATTATTATATGGATCGGGGCTGCCCTACTGTAGACCATATCAGCTTTATATCACGCTTGGGCTGAAGGAGCCCCTCCAGAGTTTGCGTCCACACAATGAGCATATATGATTATATTGAGGGGTTGACCTTCCCGGGGCATGGATTTAGCCCGAAGCATTTTATATTGAGGGGTGAATCTTCTCTTGGCATGGATCTTGCCCGAAGCATTTTATATTGAGGGATGGATTTTCCCTAGGCATGGATCTTTCCCGAAGCATTTTATATTAAGGGATGGATCTTCCCTGAGCATGATCTTGTCCAAATCATTTATATTTGGGATGGATCTTCCTCCGGACTGAATTGGCCTTAAACTGTTACGACCTGACCCGTCGTCCCGTATATTTCTGCCTCGTTTTTCCTGTTTATGCTGCTATATGTTTCAATATAAGTATTTGGAGAGTTTGGAGTAATTCGGATGGAGTTTGGATAGAAATGAGATAACTAGTCTCTTTAAGAGAAAGTTAGTTTGGAAAAGTCAATCGAGCATTCACAAATGAGTTAGAGGGCTCGGAATGGATTTCTGATTATTCGACTAGTTTCGGACGGTAATTTGTGACTTAGGAGTGAAATCAGAATTGAATTTAGAGGTCCGGTGTAGAATTAGGCTTGAATTGGCTAAGTTAGAATTTTGGCGAAGTCTGGTTGATAGGTAAGATTTTGATCCGGGGGTCTGAATGGAACTCCAACAGTTGCAATAGCTTCGTTAGGTGATTTTTGATACGCATGCAAATTTTCAGATCATTCTGAGGTGTTTAGGCCGGGTTTTGGAGCAAATGCAAGTTCCGAAAGTTTTAGTTTAACTTAAGCATGAATCCGTGAAAATTTGGAGATTTTGATGTTTATGGTGGCGTTATTGATAGGATTTATGCCCGTCACTAGAGGGGGGGTGAATAGTGCGACACGAGAATATTGATAAATATTGCGGAATTAAAATTGCAGGAGTAAAGTAAATGCAGTAATTAAAAGATTAAGGAAAGGACACACCGAATTTATACTGGTTCACCACAACGTGTGGTTAGTCCAGTCCCCGAGAGACTCTCTCGAGTTTCCACTAACTCCGTTAAGCTTACGGGTGCCTAACAAACCGCTACACTTGCTCGTAGATGTACACTCTACAAGACTTCAACTTGCTCGAGGATACCTCACCTCAAGACTTCACCTTGCTCCTGGATACTGCACCACAAGACTTCACACACTAAGATTGAGGGCACTTAGCAAACCCGACGATCAAAGAGAAGATATGGTCTTCTCAAACACCTTTTCCTTTTACAACAAGAACTCTCTAAAAAGAGTAGATAAAGAGATAAAATATTGGGTCTATGAACAACTCAAAGTTGTCTATCAATTGGCTCAACAAAAGCTCTAAAATGATGCACAAATAATATCAATATGTATATGAATAATGAGAGGTGTTGTGTATCTCAAATCAGCTCAAAAGACCTCTATTTATAGGTGGTAGAAGTAGTATGTCCGTTGCTTAATTGGTAATCAATTATGTTGATTTTTTGCAAGATAATCGATTATCGGATTTGCATAATCGATTATCAGCTTACCGTTACAAAATCGGAAGCTAATTTTGCTCTAGAATAATCGATTATTGTATTTGCATAATCGATTATCTGCCTGTCGTTCAAAAACTTTGGCAACGGATACAAGATAATCGATTATGCCCAAGTGTATAATCGATTATCCTACTCTGCGGAAATTTCCAATAAATGGAATTTCCCAGAATAATCGATTATCACCTTTGCATAATCGATTATTTACCTATGCTGTCCAGAATTGAAAACTTACTTCAAAAACCATTTTGGTTAAAATGAAAACGTTAAAATCATTTTGTTTGAAGTATTTGAAATATGTTTATGATAAATATGATTTGATAAAAAGATTTTATGCATATTTATGATGACCTATGTTGAGCCAAAAGACGAGATAACTTAAACGTTGCTCTTACGTTGGTTCTACCTAACGACCTACGCCTTGGATCTTCGGTCTTGAACTTTGAGCTCGTCTTTGGCTTTTCCATGCAATCCATTCATCAATATGCTTCTCGGCATTCAATCTTGATTGTTTGTCATATAATAACGTTGTTTGAAATTTGACTTCATTATTTGTCATTCATCAAAAGCAATACCTGAAAATCATGCTAATACAACCAAAGCACACATATCATAGACAGAATGATTTTCCACAATTTCCCCCTTTTTGATAATGACAAACAACAGGAGATATGCATATCGGATTCCCCCTAAATTCATGCTATATCTCAACATACAATTCATGCAAACGATTCCCCTTAATGATAATTCACCCTCAAATAAGGCATACGATACATTCCCCCTTATTTGATGCATATCCCCTTATTTGATGCATATCGCCTAAACTCTTCCCCCTTTTGGCATTAGCAAAAAGAGAGTATGCAAAGGCTACTTTCCCCTTTCGACACTTCCCCCTTTTGGGTATATCAATTGTTAGTGTCAAGAATAAAATAGGAAATACAATGAGGAATATACATTGACGATATTTAAACAATCATACCAACATGAAATAATACCAAATGTTAGTAAAAACATAACAACCATAATAGCGGTTATTTTTCGCAAATCATATTGCTTAAGAACATATCAACAGTTAATTTTTAACAAACCAATAGTTGTATTAAAAACACGAATCATTAATTTTTCAAGAATATATCAACTGTTATTCAAACAAAAAATAATATTCATCAAAACATGAATCAATTATTATTTTTAACAAAAATAATTGATACCAATTGTTATTCAAGATAAAAGTTATCAAAACATGAATCAACAAAAATAATTAATATCAATTGTTAACAAAGATATATTAATTGTTAACACATATCAACTATTACGTTTTTATCAAAAATATGATAACTAACCGACATTCCCCCTCGATGCAATAAGATTTCGTGCTTGGTGCATCTACTACGATATTGTAGTCTTCAAGCACACCTGCAAACATACCTAAAAATAGGTTTTAGGTACCCAAGCACTTTTGGGTCCTTGGGGGTTAGGCAAATAATAATCATAGCTCAAAGATAAATACCAATGTTTTGAAAAACATATGGGTGCTATGTGTCCTACCCGGTTGCAATAATGACATATAACATTCGGGTTGTGCATATGTCTTGGTTGAGCCAAAAACGTTCTAGGTGATCTAAAGTCATTTTTCCTAGACGTATTGCGATTCCTAGAGTTATTTCTATGTGGTCTAAAATGATTCATTTTATACTCATTACCAAAATTCCTAGAGTTTTTTCTAGGTGGTCTAAAATGATTAATTTTAGACTCATTAGTGAAGTTCCTACAATTATTTCTAGGTGGTCTAACTTCATTTCTATCATCCTTTCTAATATTCTTCTTAATTTCTTCAATTGTTTTAGGATCATCAACACTACGTTTTTCTAGTGTGTTCCTAAGTTCTATGTTCTCTATTTTCAAAGAACTACAAGAAGAACAATTGGAACTTTGATCAATTGAAGGATCTTCATGCATCTCCTCAATTTTATTCTAAGATCAATATTGTCATTTTCAAAAAATTTATTTTTCTCTTCTAAAACTTTAATTTTAGCCTTGGCCTCTTTGGAGATTTTTGAAGACTTTTTCAATTCATCATATAATTCTTGAAAAGCTTCTTGTAATTCTTCATAAGAATAAGAGTTAGAATTACTTACCTCTTCTTCCTCGTTGGCCATGAGGCATAGTGGCGGCAGTTTCATCGCCCGAGCTGTCCGAATCCCATGTCACACGCCTTTGGTGTTTGTTCTTCTTCTTGTCCGTGGATTTTGGACAATGTGATTTGGTGTGGCCAAGTTTTCCACAATTTTGGCATGAAGGACTTGGTTCTTCCTTCTTTATTTCCTTTTTCGTAAACTTATAAAACTTTTCGATCAAGGCATTGGAAATATTATCATCATCGCTATACGAATCGCTTACCTCTTCTCTTTTAGAGGATGAGGCTTTGAAGGCAATACCTGGACCATTATTTCCAAGATAAGGATTAAGAATAGTGCTTTCATATGTTTTGAGGTTACCTCTTAGTCCATAAATTGTGACGTCCGTGATTCCCATCGACTCTTGGATGGCATTGGCTTTGGAACGCCATTCGGGAGTGAGACTCCGCAAGATTTTTCAAACTAGATCTTTGTTCGAATATACTTTTCCGAGAGCATGGAGATCGTTGATGATCATTAAGAACCGTTCGAACATAATATCGATGCTTTCATTTTCCCTCGTACTAAATAATTCATATTCATGTGTTAGTAAATCAACTTTTGATTCTCGGACTTGAGGCGTACCTTCATAAGTGGTTTCAAGTTTATCCCACATCTCCTTGGCGGTTGTGCAGCAAGAAATCTTCCGATAGTCATCCAGATTCACCACACAATATAATAAGTTGACGGCCTTTGCGTTATTTTTAACTTTCTTGACGTCCTGGGCATCATATTCATCTTCCTTCTTTGGAACCGTGGTTTCCCCAACTTTCTTTGTTGGCATTTGTTCACCGTTCTTGATGATTTGCCACAAGCGAAAGTTATTTGATTGGATGAAGATTCTCATCCGCTCTTTCCAATATGTGTAATTTTTTCCGTCAAATAGTGGAGGCCTATTGGTGGAGTGTCCTTCGCTCATCATTCCTGCATTCAATATTCTCAACAGAAAAATATATCGTTCTCTCAACCGGTTAAGGCTTTCAGAGAGTTAGGCTCTGATACCAATTGTTTGGATTTATGCCCGTCACTAAAGGGGGGTGAATAGTGCGGCACGAGAATATTGACAAATATTTCGGAATTAAAATTGCAGGAGTAAAGTAAATGCAGTAAATAAAAGATTAAGGAAAGGACACACCGAATTCATACTGGTTCACCACAACGTGTGGTTAGTCCAGTCCCCGAGAGACTCTCTCGTGTTTCCACTAACTCCGTTAAGCTTACGGGTGCCTAACAAACTGTTACACTTGCTCGTAGATGTACACTCTACAAGACTTCAACTTGCTCGAGGATACCTCACCTCAAGACTTCACCTTGCTCGTGGATACTGCACCACAAGACTTCACACACTAAGATTGAGGGTACTTTGCAAACCCGACAATCAATGAGAAGATATGGTCTTCTCAAACACCTTTCCCTTTTACAACAAGAACTCTCTAAAAAGAGTATATAAAGAGATACAATATTAGCTCTATGAACAACTCAAAGTTGTCTCTCAATTGGCTCAACAAAAGCTCTAAAATGATGCACAAATAATATCAATATGTATATGAATAATGAGAGGTGTTGTGTATCTCAAATCAGCTCAAAAGACCTCTATTTATAGGTGGTAGAAGTAGTATGTATGTTGCTTAAATTGCAATCAATTATGCTGATTTTATGCAAGATAATCGATTATCAGATTTGCATAATCGATTATCAGCTTACCGTTACAAAATCGGAAGCTGATTTCCTGCGTTCAATAATCGATTATCTGCCTGTCGTTCAAAAACTTTGGCAACGGATACAAGATAATCAATTATGCTCAAGTGTATAATCGATTATCCTACTCTGCGGAAATTTTCAATAAATGGAATTTCCCAGAATAATTGATTATCACTTTTGCATAATCGATTATTGACCTATGCTGTCCAGAATTGAAAACTTACTTCAAAAACCATTTTGGTTAAAATGAAACGTTAAAACCATTTTGTTTGAAGTATTTGAAATATGTTTATGATAAATATGATTTGATAAAAGATTTTATGCATATTTATGATGACTTATGTTGAGCCAAAAGACGAGATAACTTAAACGTTGCTCTTACATTGGTTCTACCTAACGACCTACGCCTTGGGTCTTCGCTCTTGAACTTTTGAGCTCGTCTTTGGCTTTTCCATGCAATCCATTCATCAATATGCTTCTCGGCATTCAATCTTGATTGTTTGTCATATAATAACGTTATTTGAAATTTGACTTCATTGTTTGTCATTCATCAAAACCTATACCAGAAAATTATGCTAATACAACCAAAGCACACACATCATGGATACAATGATTTTCTACAATTGTTAGGATTTATGCCCGTCACTAGAGGGGGGCTGAATAGTGCGGCACGAGAATATTGATAAATATTGCGGAATTAAAATTGCCGGAGTAAAGTAAATGCAGTAATTAAAAGATTAAGGAAAGGACACACCGAATTTATACTGGTTCACCGCAACGTGCGGTTAGTCCAGTCCCCGAGAGACTCTCTTGAGTTTCCACTAACTCCGTTAAGCATACGGGTGCCTAACAAACCGTTACACTTGCTCGTAGATGTACACTCTACAAGACTTCAACTTGCTCGAGGATACCTCACCTCAAGACTTCACCTTGCTCGTGGATAACGCACCACAAGACTTCACACACTAAGATTGAGGGTACTTAGCAAACCCGACAATCAATGAGAAGATATGGTCTTCTCAAACACCTTTCCCTTTTACAACAAGAACTCTCTAAAAAGAGTAGATAAAGAGATACAATATTAGCTCTATGAACAACTCAAAGTTGTCTCTCAATTGGCTCAACAAAAGCTCTAAAATGAAGCACAAATAACATCAATATGTATATGAATAATGAGAGGTGTTGTGTCTTTCAAATCAGCTCAAAAGACCTCTATTTATAGGTGGTAGAAGTAGTATGTCCATTGCTTAATTGGCAATCAATTATGCTGATTATATGCAAGATAATCGATTATCAGATTTCCATAATCGATTATCAGCTTACCGTTACTAAATCGGAAGCTGATTTCCTGCGTTCAATAATCGATTATTGGATTTGCATAATCGATTATCTGCCTGTCGTTGAAAAACTTTGGCAACGGATACAAGATAATCGATTATGCCCAAGTATATAATCGATTATCCTACTCTGCGGAAATTTCCAATAAATGAAATTTCCCAGAATAATCGATTATCACTTTTGCATAATCGATTATTCACCTATGCTGTCCAGAATTGAAAACTTACTTCAAAAACCATTTTGGTTAAAATGAAAACGTTAAAATCATTTTGTTTGAAGTATTTGAAATATGTTTATGATAAATGTGATTTGATAAAAAGATTTTATGCATATTTATGATGACCTATGTTGAGCCAAAAGACGAGATAACTTAAACGTTGCTCTTACATTGGTTCTACCTAACGACCTACGCCTTGGATCTTCGGTCTTGAACTTTGAGCTCGTCTTTGGCTTTTCCATGCAATCCATTCATCAATATGCTTCTCGGCATTCAATCTTGATTGTTTGTCATATAATAACGTTATTTGAAATTTGACTTCATTGTTTGTCATTCATCAAAAGCTATACCTGAAAATCATGCTAATACAACCAAAGCACACATATCATGGATAGAATGATTTTCCACAATTTCCCCCTTTTTGATAATGACAAACAACAGGAGATATGCATATCGGATTCCCCCTAAATTCATGTTATATCTCAACATACAATTCATGCAAACGATTCCCCTTAATGATAATTCCCCCTCAAATAAGGCATACGATAACGTAGATACATTCCCCCTTATTTGATGCATATCCCCTTATTTAATGCATATCGCCTAAACTCTTCCCCCTTTTGGCATTAGCAAAAAGAGAGTATGCAAAGGCTACTTTCCCCTTTCGACACTTTCCCCTTTTGGGTATATCAATTGTTAGTGTCAAGAATAAAATAGGAAATACAATGAGGAATATACATTGACGATATTTAAACAATCATACCAACATGAAATAATACCAAATGTTAGTAAAAACATAACAACCATAATAGCGGTTATTTTTCGCAAATCATATTACTTAAGAACATATCAACAGTTAATTTTTAACAAACCAATAGTTGTATTAAAAACACGAATCATTTATTTTTCAAGAATATATCAACTGTTATTCAGACCAAAAATAATATTCATCAAAACATGAATCAATTATTATTTTTAACAAAAATAATTGATACCAATTGTTATTCAAGATAAAAGTTATCAAAACATGAATCAACAAAAATAATTAATATCAATTGTTAACAAAGATATATTAATTGTTAACACATATCAACTATTACGCTTTTATCAAAAATATGATAACTAACCGACATTCCCCCTCGTTGCAATAAGGTTTCGTGCTTGGTGCATCTACTACGATATTGTAGTCTTCAAGCATACCTGCAAACGTACCTAAAAATAGGTTTTAGGTACCCAAGCACTTTTGGGTCCTTGGGGGTTAGGCAAATAATAATCATAGCTCAAAGATAAATCCCTATGTTTTGCAAAACATACGGGTGCTATGTGTCCTACCCGGTTGCAATAACGACATATAACATTCGGGTTGTGCATATGTCTTGGTTGAGCCAAAAACGTTCTAGGTGATCTAAAGTCATTTTTCCTAGACGTATTGCGATTCCTAGAGTTATTTCTAGGTGGTCTAAAATGATTCATTTTTGACTCATTACCAAAATTCCTAGAGGATTTTCAAGGTGGTCTAAAATGATTAATTTTAGACTCATTAGTGAAGTTCCTAGAATTATTTCTAGGTGGTCTAACTTCATTTCTATCATCCTTTCTAATATTCTTCTTAATTTCTTCAATTGTTTTAGGATCATCAACACTACGTTTTTCTAGTGTGTTCCTAAGTTCTATGTTCTCTATTTTCAAAGAACTACAAGAAGAACAATTGGAACTTTGATCAATTTAAGGATCTTCATGCATCTCCTTAATTTTATTTCTAAGATCAATATTGTCATTTTCCAAAAATTTATTTTTCTCTTCTAAAACTTTAATTTTAGCCTTGGCCTCTTTGGAGATTTTTGAAGACTTTTTCAATTCATCATATAATTCTTGAAAAGCTTCTTGTAATTCTTCATAAGAATAAGAGTTAGAATTACTTACCTCTTCTTCCTCGTTGGCCATGAGGCATAGTGCGGCAGTTTCATCGCCCGAGCTGTCCGAATCCCATGTCACACGCCTTTGGTGTTTGTTCTTCTTCTTGTCCGTGGATTTTGGACAATGTGATTTGGTTTGGCCAAGTTTTCCACAATTTTGGCATGAAGGACTTGGTTCTTCCTTCTTTATTTCCTTTTTCATAAACTTATAAAACTTTTCGATCAAGGCATTGGAAATATTATCATCATCGCTATCCGAATCACTTACCTCTTCTCTTTTAGAGGATGTGGCTTTGAAGGCAATACCTGGACCTTTATTTCCAAGATAAGGATTAAGAATAGTGCCTTCATAAGTTTTGAGGTTACCTCTTAGTCCATCAATTGTGACGTCCGTGATTCCCATCGACTCTTGGATGGCATTGGCTTTGGAACGCCATTCGGGAGTGAGACTCCGCAAGATTTTTTGAACTAGATCTTTGTTCGAATATACTTTTCCGAGAGCATGGAGATCGTTGATGATCATTGAGAACCGTTCGAACATAATATCGATGCTTTCATTTTCCCTCATACTAAATAATTCATATTCATGTGTTAGAAAATCAACTTTTGATTCTCGGACTTGAGGCGTACCTTCATAAGTGATTTCAAGTTTATCCCACATCTCCTTGACGGTTGTGCAGCAAGAAATCTTCCGATAGTCATCCGGATTCACCGCACAATATAATAAGTTGACGGCCTTTGCGTTATTTTCAACTTTCTTGACATCCTCGGCATCATATTCATCTTCCTCCTTTGGAACCGTGGTTTCCCCAACTTTCTTTGTTGGCATTTGTTCACCGTTCTTGACGATTTGCCACAAGCAAAAGTTATTTGATTGGATGAAGATTCTCATCCGCTCTTTCCAATATGTGTAATTTGTTCCGTCAAATAGTGGAGGCCTATTGGTGGAGTGTCCTTCGCTCATCATTCTTGCGTTCAATATTCTCAACAGAAAGATATATCGTTCTCTCAACCGGTTAAGGCTTTCAGAGAGTTAGGCTCTGATACCAATTGTTAGGATTTATGCCCGTCACTAGAGGGGGGGTGAATAGTGCGGCACGAGAATATTGATAAATATTGCGGAATTAAAATTGCAGGAGTAAAGTAAATGCAGTAAATAAAAGATTAAGGAAAGGACACACCGAATTTATACTGGTTCACCACAACGTGTGGTTAGTCCAGTCCCCGAGAGACTCTCTCGTGTTTCCACTAACTCCGTTAAGCTTACGCGTGCCTAACAAACCGTTCCACTTGCTCGTAGATGTACACTCTACAAGATTTCAACTTGCTCGAGGATACCTCACCTCAAGATTTCACCTTGCTCGTGGATACCGCACCACAAGACTTCACACACTAAGATTGAGGGTACTTTGCAAACCCGACAATTAATGAGAAGATATGTCTTCTCAAACACCTTTCCCTTTTACAACAAGAACTCTCTAAAAAGAGTATATAAAGAGATACAATATTAGCTCTATGAACAACTCAAAGTTGTCTCTCAATTGGCTCAACAAAAGCTCTAAAATGATGCACAAAAAATATCAATATGTATATGAATAATGAGAGGTGTTGTGTCTTTCAAATCAGCTCAAAAGACCTCTATTTATAGGTGGTAGAAGTAGTAAGTTCGTTGCTTAATTGGCAATCAATTATGCTGATTTTATGCAAGATAATCGATTATCAGATTTGCATAATCGATTATCAGCTTACCGTTACAAAATCGGAAGCTGATTTCCTGCGTTCAATAATCGATTATTGGATTTGCATAATCGATTATCAGACTAACGTTCAAAAACTTTGGCAACGGATACAAGATAATCAATTATGCCCAAGTGTATAATCGATTATCCTACTCTGCGGAAATTTCCAATAAATGGAATTTCCCAGAATAATCGATTATCACTTTTGCATAATGGATTATTCACCTATGCTGTCCAGAATTGAAAACTTACTTCAAAAACCATTTTGGTTAAAATGAAAACGTTAAAATAATTTTGTTTGAAGTATTTGAAATATGTTTATGATAAATATGATTTGATAATTAGATTTTATGCATATTTATGATGACCTATGTTGAGCCAAAAGACGAGATAACTTAAACGTTGCTCTTACATTGGTTCTCCCGAACGACCTACGCCTTGGGTCTTCGGTCTTGAACTTTTGAGCTCGTCTTTGGCTTTTCCATGCAATCCATTCATCAATATGCTTCTCGGCATTCAATCTTGATTGTTTGTCATATAATAACGTTGTTTTGACATTTGACTTCATTGTTTGTCATTCATCAAAACCTATACCTGAAACTCATGCTAATACAACCAAAGCACACATATCATGGATAGAATGATTTTCTACATTTATGTTACGATCAAGTTTGAAGGGAGTAATAAGACACATATGTGCTTTTGGTTGAAGTCCCGAGGGCCTCAGGGTGAATTCGGATGGCCAACTGAGGGTCTTAACTTGAAAATGTGCAGCAGAAAATGCAGCGGTAGTGCAGGCCTATTTGGCCTTCGCGATCGCGAGGTAAGGCTCGCATTTGCGCATAGTTAATGGCCTAAATCATCGCGTTCGCGTGCATCAGATCGCGTTTGCGTAGTGTTGGTAGGTGAAGCATCGCGTTCGCGTGGCTTGGGACCGCGTTCGTTTAGAAGGGAGGACTCGAAGCATCACGATCGCAATGGTGTTGCCGCGTTCGTGTAGAGAAAATGGACGGTTAGCGGAATCTTTTCATCACGAATGCGTGGCTTGGACCGCGTTCTCGAAGGGTTAAATCCGGGCGACAGAAGGGTTTTAAATGTTATTTCATCCGCGAACCAAACATATTTTCCACCATTGTTAAGCAACCAAGAGAGTTTTTTGAGCAATTGAAGTGGGTTTTCAGCGGGTATCGATTGGAGGTGAGTCTCTTGGCTTAAAAACATCATTTTTAGGAAGAATCAACCTCAAATTCCATGAAATTTTGTAGAAATTGTCCAGAACTAGCGCTTAGTTTTTAGAAACAAATTTTGGGGATTTGAAGGGTCAAACGGACTCTGTATTTGGTGAACTTTTGTATGTACGGACTCGTGGCAATATGAGGAATCCAAAGATGTAATTTTCAAAAATTTTCGAGAAGTGGGCCCTGATAACTGTGAATTGTACATGAACATTACCCCTTCTTACCTTAGATTTTTGCATAATTTGCCTCTGATTAGTCCTGAATTACTTACAAGTATGCTTGATTGTAGGTTTGAGCGAAAAGATGATGAAAATCACAAATCGGCTCAAGAAGGAGTGAATGCCAAGTAACAAGGAGTTGACAAAATGTGGAAGCTGAGGAACCTATGCGGTCCGCCTGGTTAAGGTGTGCGGCCGCACGGGAGTGGTTCAGAGACTTGGCAAAACCACACAAGACCTGTGTGGTCCGCCTAGTTGTGGATGCGGCCGCATGGTTAAAGTTCAGAGAGTTGATATTTTGAGGGAAAACACACGCGGGCCGCACCCATTTTGATGTGGTCCGCATTGATGAAGAATTATAGGCCAGGACTTTCAGTCACAAGACACACGCGGCCACATACCAAAAACAGGCGGCCTACGTGGGAACAAGTTCAGAGAGGCAGCAAATTTGATATTCTTCTTGTGCGGCTGCACGGCACTTTTGTGCGGTCCGCTTGATTTACCTTGTGCGGCCACGAGGCATTATTATGCGGTCCTCTTGACAGAACCTAAGCGGCCGCAATACATTTCTATGCGGTCCGCACCTCTGATCCAGAAGCAGCTGAAGTGAAGACACTAGACCTTATGCGGCCGCACGCCATTTCTGTGCGGTCTGCATCAGACTGTCAGGGGCATTTTTGTCCAGTTTTCCTGAGTAGTATAAATAGAACACTTTACTATTTTAGGTTGAGTTTTTATGATCTGAACAGTAGCTGCGCTTGTGAGAATTTATATTAGCCTATTTTAGGAAACTTCCTATTGCAATTAAAGTGGATTTGAGTAGATTTGGTCTCGAGAGAGTCAATTGGGAAAATCGTTCTCTCTACCGAGAGGTGTGAGTGCGAGTACTAAGAGTGCAATGGTTATCCATGTTTCCCATATTTAGCATCCTTGCATTAGAATTCTATACTCATTGATTATCCGCCTAGGTGAGTGTCACGACCCTAGTGCTTTTCTCTTACTGTTTAACTCTAGCATCAATCATATTAGCTTAATTCTAGAATCATAATATTAGTTGCTAATTGTAGTTGATAATCATAATTGAAAACCCAAAAATGAAAGTAGACCAATTTGAAGCTAGAACGCATCTCTAAGCCACACAATTACTCATCTCCAACTTGAAGCACCCTGAGGAATTCAACCCCGATATACTATTGGGTTATTAGTATCGAGCCCACTCTTTCTTCGAATTAAGTTTGATCCGATCAAGCCCGGGGCTCGGGTTTTACCACCTTCGTGATTTTAACGCTTTTCAAATAATTTCAATTGGGTTATGTTTATTTAATCTATAATAACCTATTCGTTGTGGTTTTGAATAGATTCGATGCTCGTTGGAGAATATTTGAAGGGAAAAGGCATTTCAGACAAGGATACGATCAGTTAGAGGTGAGTAGTTTGTATAGATGATAGCCTGAGGGTTTGAAACCCCGATTTATCACATCGTGATGCCATGTTAGGGCGTGACTCGCACCGCATGGCAGGTGTGAGACTCTAAATGATTGGGGATTGTGACTTGGTCCATCCCGAGAGCTGAATATGAATTATTGGCATCTGATACACATATTGTGTTGTTGATAATTGGGCATAATGCCATGTTTGGGGCCTTCTGTCGATCTGTAGTACCTGTCTAGGGTGAATATTTGCGTGATAACATAATTGCATAATCATTGATCTCAGTCCTGTATTTAATCACCGGAATGAAATGTTAAGTCACTTTTCCTGAAATTAAATAATTAAATTATATTCTTCCTAAAAATTGAAAATTGAAAAATAAATTGAATCTGTTTGTGTGACTCATATGAATATTGTGGACTGAGCTTGGGTTGGGCTGCACGGTCCGCAGCGGATATATATATTGATATTGTGCTTGGGCTAAAGGAGCCCCTCCGAAGTCTGTACACAGCCCCAGTGAGCGCCGTTGACGTTAAATGGATCGGGCTGCACGTTTCGCAGCAAATTCATGTGCATTGCATTGCATCTTTATCTGATACTTGGTTTTTGTTGTGATACTGTTATGTTGTTAGCCTGTAGCTAAGTTATAGGATTGTTAGTTATAGATTTGCGTTGTGGTACTTTGTGGATTTCTTACTTTCAGTCATTTTCTATACTTATTATTCACTGAGTCGACAGTACTCGCCCCTACTACCTGCACCTTGTGTGCAGATTCAGGTACACCGGAGGCTTAGTTGATTCTCGTAGTCTCCAGAGATATTTTAGTCGTTGAGGTAGCTGCATGACGTTCATAGGACCTGGCTGCTCTTCATTATTTCTCCATTTGATTATTATTATTATATACTTTCCCAGATATTTCGGTTTTAGTATTCAGATTCTATTATTATTACTCAGTTTTGTTTAGAGGTCTAGACTCGTGACCTCCAGATCATATGGGTGTGCTTTTGAATTTTGTTTTCTACTTATATCATATTATTAATATTTTTAGATTATTATTTTGTTAATTTCTCGGTTTGAGACTTAAATGTTTTCGTTGGAAGCGATTGTTGGTCAGGCTTACCTAGTTTTAGGGCTGGGTTCCATCACTACCGGGTTTGGGTCGTGACAAGTTGGTATCAGAGCCAGGTTTCTAGGCCTCATGAGTCATGAGCCGGTTTAGTAGAGTCTTGTTTATGGGTGTGTCGTGCACCACACTTATAAGCAGGAGGCTACAGAACTTTTAGGAAACCTCTTACTTTTCTTCAAATTCATATCCTGCGGTTTGATAACGTAAAAGCTAAAATTCTGTATTCTATTCTCTCGCAAATGGCGAGAACCCATGCTAATGGACGTGGGGGACGACCACCAGTACCACCTGCTAGAGGTCGTGGACGAGGTCGTGGTGCTGGACGAGGTGACCAGCAGGGGAAGCACCTGCAAACCCCCCTCCCCTAGCTGCCCAGGTCCAGGATCAGCCTCTTGCTGTTGATGCTCCAGCTGCACCTATTCAGGCACCGGCAGTGCCCATAGTGATTCCTGGTCTTTGGGAGGCTTTGGCTCAGATTTTGTCCGTCTGCACTGGCCTAGCCCAGGGGGTTTCAGCCACTACAGCAGCGGCTACTTCTCAGACCGGAGGTAGTCATCAGACACGCGATGCTTGCACTCCCGAGCAGGTTGTTCAGGGCTTACAGACTCCTGGGCTAGCTCCTGTTCAGCCAGTTGCTCCAGTTCAACCAGTTTCGCTAGTTCAGCCAGTTGCTCCAGTTCAGCCAGTTGCACCGGCTATTCCAGTTGCGTCGATTGCACCAGTTCTAGCTCATGTCGTCCCAGCTATGCCGGATGATGAGCAGCGACGGTTGGAGAGGTTCGGTAGGTTCCAGCCTCCGACTTTTAGTGGTGCTAAGGGCGAGGATGCCCAGGGTTTTCAGGATAAATGCCAGCGTATGCTTCGCACGGTGGGTATTCTAGAGTCCAATGGAGTGGCTTTTACCACTTTTCAGTTCACAAGAGCTGCATTTACTTGGTGGGAAGAGTTCGAGAGGCGTAGGCTTATCAGGACAGCTCCCCTCACTTGGCAGCAGTTCTCCTCGGTATTTTTGGAGAAGTATGTGCCCCAATCTCACAAGGAGGAGCTGGGTCGTCAATTCGAGTGGTTGACTCAGGGTGATATGTCAGTGACTCAATATGAGTTACAGTTTACTCAGCTGGCTAGGCACGCTATGTGGATGATCCCGACAGATAGAGAGAGGATCAGGAGGTTTATTGATGGCCTCAACTACTTGATCCGTATATTGATGACTAGAGAGAGAGCTACAACAGCTACTTTTGAGGAGGTTGTCGATGCGGCTCGTCTGATTGAGACAGATCGCCGCCGGGAGCGTGTGGAAATAGACGCTAAGAGGCCTCGAGGTTCAGGTAATTTTAGCGGTGCTCCCTCTAAGGGCCATTTCCAACTAGGTAGAGTTCGTTCCTTCAGGCCTCCTCAGTTCGGACGCACAGAGTCCAGTGGAGCCTCTTCAAGCCGGGGCCACTAGGGTAATCAGCAGAATCAGCCTGCATTGAGTGCTCTTCCAGCTTAGAGCTCTGCTCATGCTCTTTCAGCTCAGGGTTTGTCCGCAGCGAGAGGTTGTCATCAGTCCCCTTCTCTGACTTCATTTCGTTGCTATGATTGTGGTGAGTTGGGTCACGTAAGGAGGTAGTGTCCTCGACCCCGCAGTAGGCAGCCTCAGCAGAGGGATCAACCCTCGTCTTCTGCACAGATTTCTTCAGCTTCCACTCAGACAGCCAAGGATGGAGGCCAAGGGAGCCAGAGGTAGTCCTAGGGGTGAGGACCGTACTGGCGGTGGCCAGGCCCATTTCTATGCCCTTCCAGATCGGAGGGATGCTATTGCCTCAGATGCAGTTATCACAGGTATTATCTCAGTCTGCCACATGGATGCTTCTATTTTATTTTATCCCGGATCTACCTATTCATATGTGTCCTCTTATTTTTCTCACCATTTGGGTACGACCCATGGTTGTCTTGCCTTGACCGTGCATGTATGTACCCGGTGGGTGATACTATTATTATGGATCATGTCTATCGATCCTATCTGGTAACTATTGGGGGTATGGAGACCCGAGTTGATTTATTACTATTGGGCATGGTGATTGCGATGTAATTTTGGGTATGGATTGGCTATCTCCGTACCATGCTATTCTGGACTGTCATGCTAAGACAATTACACTAGCTATTCCGGGTATTCCGAGGATCGAGTGGCGAGGCGTGACTGACTATGTACCTAGCAGGGTTATCTCTTTCTTAAAAGCCCAACGGATAGTTGGAAAGGGGTGTTTATCATATTTGGCTTTCGTGAGAGATGTGGAAGCCGAGGCTCCTAGTCTTGTTTCGGTTCCCTTTATTAGGGATTTCCTTTATGTGTTTCTAGTGGACTTGCCGGGCATGCCGCCAAACAGGGACATTGATTTTGGTATTGATCTGGTACCGGGCACTTAGCCCATCTTTATTCCTCCCTATCATGTGGCACCAGCAGAGTTAAAAGAATTGAAAGAACAACTTTAGGAACTCCTGGATAAGGGGTTCATTCGCCCGAGTGTATCACCTTGGGATGCACCGGTGTTATTTGTAAAGAAGAAAGATGGCACAATGCGAATGTGCATTGACTACAGGCAACTGAATAAGGTGACAGTGAAGAACAAGTACCCACCACCCCGTATTGAGGATTTATTTGATCAGCTCCAGGGAGCGAGTGTATTCTCTAAGATTGACCTTCGATCAAGCTATCACCAGCTAAAGATTAGGGAGTCAGACATTATGAAGACGGCTTCAGAACAAGATATGGGCACTATGAATTCCTAGTGATGTCTTTCGGGCTGACTAATTCCCCAGCCACTTTCATGCACTTGATGAACAGTGTATTTCAGCCTTATTTGGATTCTTTCGTGATTGTGTTTATTGATGAAATTCTGGTGTATTCGCGTAGCCAGGAGGAGCACGTACAACACTTAATGGTGGTCTTGCAGCGATTGAGAGAGGAGAAGCTTTATGCAAAATTCTCTAAGTGTGAATTCTGGCTTAATACTGTGACTTTTCTGGGACACGTGGTGTCCAGTGATGGTATTCAGGTTGACCCAAAGAAGATTGAGGCGGTGCAGAGTTGGCCCAGACCATCCTCAGCTACTGAGATTCGGAGTTTACTCGGTTTGGTGGCTATTATCGCAGATTCATTCAGGGTTTCTCATCTATTGCTTCGCCTTTGACGAAGTTGACTCAGAAGAATTCTTCTTTTGTGTGGTCAGATGAATGCGAGGAGAGCTTTCAGAAGCTCAAGTCGGCTTTGACCACAGTTCTGGTATTAGTATTACCATCTGCTTCAGGCTTTTACACAGTGTCTTGTGATGCTTCAAGAGTTGGGATCGGTTGTGTGTTAATGCAGGAGGGTAGAGTTATTGTGTATGCTTCTCGTCAGCTAAAGCCCCATGAGAAGAACTATCCTGTTCATGACTTAGAGTTAGCTGCATTTGTGCATGCCTTGAAAATGCATTATCTTTATGGTGCATCTTGTGAGGTATATACGGACCATCGCAATCTTCAACACTTGTTTAAATAGAAAGATCTTAATTTGAGACAACGGAGATGGTTGGAGTTACTCAAAGACTATGATATCACCATTTTGTATCATCCCGGAAAGGCCAATGTGGTGGCCGATGCTTTGAGCCGGAAGGCTATCAACATGGGTAGTCTGGCGTACATTCCAGTTGGGGAGAGACCCCTTGCGATTGATGTTCAGGCCTTGTCCAATCAGATGGTGAGGTTAGATATTTCTGATCCCAGTCGGGTATTGGCGAGTGTGATTTTCCGGTCTTCTTTGTATGACCGCATCATAGAGAGGCAGTATGATGACCAGCATTTGCTTATTCTAAAGGATAGGATCTAGCATGATGATGCCAGAGATGTGACCATTGGAGGTGATGGCGTATTGCAAATTCAGGGCCGGATTTGCGTGCCCAATGTGGATGGGCTTCAGGAGTTTATTTTAGAGGAGGCTCATAGCTCGCGGTATTCGATTCATCCCGGTACCGTGAAGATGTACCAGGATTTGAGACAGCATTACTGGTGGAGGAGAATGAAAAAGGACATTGTGAATTACGTGGCTCGGTGTCTCAACTGTTAGCAAGTCAAATACGAGCACCAGAGACCCGGTGGTGTACTCAAGCAGATGGATATCCCGAAGTGGAAATGGGAAAACATTACTATAGATTTTGTGGGTGGTCTTTCTCGTACTTCAAATAAGTTTGATTCGGTTTGGGTGATCGTGGATACGGTGACTAAGTCTGCGCACTTCATTCCAGTATGTACTACCTACTAGGCAGAGAAGTTAGCATAGATTTTCATTCGGGAGATTGTACAGTTGCATGGGGTCCCGCTTTCCATTGTATCAGATAGGGGTACCGTGTTTACTTCCCAGTTCTGGAGGACTTTTCATCGGGAGTTGGGCACACAAGTACAATTGAGCACAGCATTTCATCCACAAATGGACGGACAGTCCAAGCGTACGATTAAGATATTGGAGAACATGTTACGTGCATGTGCTATTGATTTTGGAGGTTCTTGGGCTGAATTCTTGCCACTTGCGGAGTTTACGTATAATAGCAGCTATCAATCCAGCATTCAGATGGCGCCATATGAGGCCTTATACGGGAGACAGTGTAGATCTCCGGTTGGTTGGTTTGAGCCCGGAGAGGCTAGATTATTGGGGACAGAGTTAGTTCAGGATGCCTTAGAGAAGGTGAAAGTAATCCATGAGAGACTTCGTATGGCTCAGTCGTGTCAGAAGAGTTATGCGGACCGGAAGGTTCGAGATGTATCTTATGCCGTGGGCGAGAAGGTCTTGTTGAAGGTTTTGCCTATGAAGGGCGTTATGAGGTTTGGAAAGAAGGGGAAGCTGAGTCCAAGGTTCATTGGGCCTTTTGAAATACTTAGGAGAATTGGGGAAGTGGCCTATATTCTTGCCCTGCCACCTAGCTTATCGGGAGTTCACCCGGTGTTTCATGTTTCTATGCTCCGGAAGTATGTTGGGGACCCGTCTCATGTGTTAGACTTCAGCACGATCCAGTTAGATGAATATTTGACCTATGATGTGGAGCCGGTGGCTATTTTGGGTCATCAGATTCGAAAGTTGAGACCAAAGAAGATAGCTTCGGTGAAGGTGCAGTGGAGAGGTCGGCCCATGGAGGAAGCCACTTGGGATACCGAGCAGGAGATGTGGAGTAGATATCCTCACTTGTTTGACACTCCAGGTATGTTTCTTGACCCGCTCGAGGATGAGCGTGTGATTAAGTTAGGGAGGATTAATGACCTGACCCGTCATCCCGTGTATTTATGCCCCGTCTTTCCATTTTTATGCTGCTATATGTTTCAATATATGTATTTGGAGAGCTTGGAGTAATTCGGATGGAGTTTGGATAGAAATGAGACAATTAGTCTCTTTAAGAGAAAGTTAGTTAGGAAAAGTCAACCGAGCATTGACTTATAAGTTAGAGGGTTCAGAATGGATTTTCGATGGTTCGACTAGTTTCGGATGGTGATTTTTGACTTAGGAACGAAATCAGAACTGAATTTGGAGGTCCGGTGTAGAATTAGGCTTGAATTGACTAAGTTAGAATTTTGGCAAAGTTTGATTGATAGGTGAGATTTTAATCCGAGGGTCGGAATGGAATTCTGACAAGTGCAGTAGCTCTGTTAGGTTATTTTTGATATGCGTTCAAATTTTCAGATCATTCGGAGGTGTTTAGGTCGGGTTTTGGAGCAAATGCAAGTTTCGGAAGTTTTAGTTTAACTTAGGCTTGAATCCGTGGAAATTGGGTGATTTTGATGTTTATGGTGGCGTTTTTATGCTACGAGCAAGTTTTAATGGAGTATTAAGACACATATGTGCCTTTGGTTGAGGTCTCGAGGGCCTCGGGGTGAATTCGGATGGCCAACAGAGGGTTTTAACTATAAAATGTGAAGCAGATAATGCAGTAGCCGTGCAGGCCTATTTTGGCCTTCGCGATCGCGAGGTAAGGCTCGCGTTCGCGTGCAGCAGATCGCGTTCGCGTAGTGTTGGTAGGTGAAGCATCGCGTTCACGTTGCTTAGACCGCATTCGCGTAGAAGGGAGGACTCGAAACATCGCGATCGCTATGGTGTTGCCGCATTCGCGTAGAGCAACTGGAGGGTTAGCGGAATTTGTTCATCGCGAACGCGTGGCTTGGAAAGCATTCGCGAAGGGTTAAATCTGGGTGACAGAAGGGTTTTAAATGTTATTTCATCCGCGAACCAAACATATTTTCCACCATTGTTAAGCAACCAAGAGAGCTTTTTGGAAATTTGAAGTGAGTTTTCAGCGGGTATCGATTGGACGTGAGTCTCTTGGCTTTAAAACATCATTTTTAGGAAGAATCAACCTCAAATTCCATGAAATTGTGAAGAACTATGGCTTAGTTTTTAGAAGCAAATTTTGGGAATTTGAAAGGTCAAACGAACTCCGTTTTTGGTGAACTTTATATGTGCGGACTCGTGGCGAGATGAGGAATCCAAAGATGTAGTTTTCAGAATTTTTTCGAGAAGTGGGCCCGGGGCTCGGGTTTTACCAACTTCGTGATTTTTAACGCTTTTCGAATAATTTCAATTGAGTTATGTTTATTTAGCCTATAGTAACCTATTCGTTGTGATTTTAAATAGATTCGACGCTCGTTGGAGAAGATTTGAAGGGAAAAGGCATTTCAGACCAGGCTACAACCGGTTAGAGGTGAGTAGTTTGTATAGATGATGGCCTGAGGGTTTGAAACCCCGGTTTATCACATCGTGACGCTATGTTAGGGCATGACTCGCACCCCATGGCAGGTGCGGAGTTGTAAATTATTGGAGATTGTGACTTGGTCCATCTCGAGAGCTGAATATGAATTATTGGCATCTGATACACATATTGTGTTGTTGATAATTGGGCATAATGCCATGTTTGGGGACTTGTGCCGATCTGTAGTACCCGTCTAGGGTGAATATCTGTGTGATAACATGATTGCATTATTATTGATCTCACTCCTGTGTTTAATCACCGAAATGAAATGTTAAGTCACTTTTCCTAAAATTAAATTATTAAATTATATTCTTCTTGAGAATTGAAAACTGGAAAATAAATTGAATATGTTTGTGTGACCCATATGCATATTGTGAACTGAGCTTGGGTCGGGCTGCACGGTCCGCAGTGGATATATATATTGATATTGCGCTTGGGCTGAAGGAGCCCCTCCGAAGTCTGTACACACCCCCAGTGAGCGTCATCGACGTTAAATGGATCGGGTTGCACGTTCCGCATCGAATTCATGTGCATTGTATTGCATCTTTATCTGATACTTAGTTGTTGTTGTGATACTGTTATGTTGTTAGCCTGTAGCTAAGTTATAGGATTGTTAGTTATAGCTTTGCGTTGTGGTACTTTGTGGATTTCTTACTTTCCCTCATTTTCTATACTTATTATTCACTGAGTCGGCAGTAGTCATCCCTACTCCCTGCAACTTGTGTGCAGATTCAGGTACACCGGAGGCTTAGCTGATTCTCGTAGTCTCCAGAGATATTTCAGAGTCGTTGAGGTAGTTTCATGACGTTTGCAGGACCTGGCTGCTCTTCATTATTTCTCCATTTGATTATTATTATATACTTTCCCAGATATTTCGGTTTTAGTATTTAGATTCTATTACCCCAGATCATATGGGTGTGCTTTTGAATTTCGTTTTCTACTTATATCATATTATTAATATTTTTGGATTATTATTTATTTAATTTCTCGGTTTGAGACTTAAATGTTTTCGTTGGAAGCGATTGCTGGTCAGGCTTACCTAGCTTTAGGGCTGGGTGCCATCACGACCGGGTTTGGGTCGTGACATATACAATATTGAGTGACTGGCCGTTAGTTGATGCATACATACATACATATATACATACATACATACATATATACATACATACATACATATATATATATATATATATATATATATATATATATATATATATATATATATATATATGAGATGGATATTTCTGGGGCTGGATTGGCCATATACATCATGTACATTGGCATGCAGATGTAGAGATGACGTACTCCTCATATTATTCAGGATTGATCTATTTTACTCATAATGGGTTTAACTGTTGAACTTGAAAGCATGCATACATTTCGGTACTGTTATTTCTATACTGGACTGTACCTGCTAAGCTCGTCACTACTTTCAGCCCAAAGATTAGTCTTGTTACTTATTGAGTACATGGGGTCGGTTGTACTCATACTGCACTCTACACTTCGTGAGCAGATCCAGGTACTGCCGAATACGGCAACTGCTAGATTTTGGAGATCTATCTATTGGAGACTATCAAGGTAACTACTTGGTGCCCGCATACCTTGACTCTTTTTCCTTTTAGTTATTTGTGTTGTTCTATATTTTTAGATAGCATTTCATCAGTCAGACTATGTTATCATTTAGATGCTCATATACTTAATGACATCGGATTTTTGGAGTGTATTATATAATGACAGTATTTTATATTAGAAATTGTGGAATTATTTTGTGTGTTGAATCTAATTATTATGTTTTCAAACTTAGAAGAAATTATGATTTATTGAGATTGTCGGCTTGCCTAGTATTGAGATAGGCACCATCACGACATGCAGATTTTGAGTTGTGACGGTTAATTTGATTTGTTTAAAAATGAACTAATCTAACGTTCGCTTGATTGGCAAGTACATTGTTAGGCGTCATCACGGTCCGAAGGTCGAAGTTTTAGGTCGTGACACAAATCCTACGTGAACGTGGGATACTTTATGTACCGAGCTACCCTTTTTTCTATATACCAATATTTTCCTCGTGTTTTACATTAAGGATCTAATGATTTTCATGTCATTAGTAACTAAAGGAAATAACTTAATCAATTACTCCATCTGTTTTAATTTGGATAAGCTAGTTTGACTAGGCACATAGTTTAAGGGAAAAAGAAGGTTTTTAAAACTTGTGGTCTTAAAAGCTTAAGGGGTAAAAGCTTTGTACGGCTATGACATTTGTGTGGTTATAAGAGCTTTTCATTACGGGTAAAATGGATAAAATTAAGATTTTAAAATTGAATTATTTTTAATTGTAGAAATATGTCATTCTTTTTTGAACGGATTAATAAGGAAAATGTTTCATCTAAATTGAAACAGATGGATCATTAGCAAATGTATTGTGTAGTATATAAGTTCATAATAGGTCAAATGGCCTCCTAGCCACTTAAACTTATATGCAAATTCAATACATGAACTTACGTTTTTCCCATCCGAACACTCCAAGTTGACGGAATGGGTAATAACAAATACTTTCTTTCGAACGTGTTTGCCAATCGCTCTAACAGGAATGCCATGCCACATGTTTGATCTTTATTATATGACATGTGAATTTATGTGTCCTACATTTCAGAAAAAAAATTAATCTTTAAAATTGTAATTTTGTTTTTCTTACTCTTTTTCGCCACCATCAACAGCAAGCCTTAGTCATTTTTAATTACTAGTCTTATGGTGCGCGCTTTACGCGTATATACTGTATTCATGAATATATAATTTTGAAAAAAATCTCTCTATCTATCTTACATATCTATATAATATGTTTTAGTTGTAAATAAAAATTTTAAAAAGGTAATTTGCCTTATATAAGTCCTCGAATGCTTTATCATTATTGCTTTCTAGATTGCCTCCGCCGTTGAGTTAATTTTTTACAAGAAATAATGTATAAAAAATATGGATAATTGACATTCTTTACCATGAATGAGAAAAATTATAACTCATTCATAATACATTTTATCTTCTAATGTTTCATCCTTATCGCTTCAAGTTTACACATAACCAATTTGATATAATCGATTTTGCTCCATCTCCAATTTCACTTTTGCTAATGGTTTTGTTATAGAAATAATTTTTTTTATCGTATGAGTTCTATCAACTTGAATAAAAAAATTTTATATATGGATAGTTTTAAAAAGAAGGGAATTGAATTTTTTTTAATTAGTTAATTACTTTTTAAATTAACATTTCTTTTTTATTCAAATTCTTAATATTAGCTCATCCCAAATTTTAAATATTTAACAACAACAACAACTACCCAGTTATCCCACCAGGTGGGGTATTGGGAGGGTAATATGTAGACGAGCCTTACCCCTGCCCGTAAGGGCAGAGAGGCTGTTTCCAAACGACCCTCGGCGTAAATTTTAAATATTTAAATTTAATTATAATTTAATCCAATAAAATCCTATTTTCAAGGGATAAAATATCTATCTAATATTTTGCCTTGGATCGTTGTATTTGCATAATTGTAAGTGTTATTGACGCTTATCAACCACGTCTCTCTATCTCTCATTTAAACTCTGAAATATTTTTTATTACAAGTTCAAGATTATTAATGATAATAAAATTATCATGTAACTTTAAGGTAATGTTAGTTAATATCCTTTTTGGACAAATTTTCTTATTCCTTCTTTTCTTTCTTGAGTTTGGGAAGGATACACTTTTAAAGAGCTTCAGGTTTAACTTTTTATCACTAAAACTAGTAGTGGTATCCGTGCAATGTACGGTCGGTATTAAAAAATATTAATTAAATTAAGTTATGATCATATTTGTTTGATCTTATTAAATTGTATTGCTTTAATAAAATTTAATTATCATCTTACTTGTCAATACGATATTCCCAATAATGAAATATCTATTAAGTCAAAGGTAGTTATATAGTTAGTGAAAAACTTTTTTATTCTATATATTTTTTATTTTTATTATATTAAGCAATATTTAATATTTGCTTTCTTTTTGTCATATATGAGAAGATTTATAATTTATTATTGTTGAATATTTTTTTTTTATTTTGATTCTATTGTTCTTAATAATATTATCTAAATTTTAATGAACAAAATCTCCGTTAAACTAACAGGACTTATACAGGGAGCGCATTGAATAACTTTTTTTGTTATGTATTTTTATTTATTATATCATCTAATATGTAATATTATTACATTGTTAATAGAAATCTTTATTAGCATATTACTTTTATAAATATTTTTCTCTCAAAGTTTTTTTATGTCTTCATTTTAGTTTTATTTATCTCAAAATAATTTTAAAACTCCAACTTGAAATTAATCCCCAATTTAAATTTTTAATTTATAATTTTTTTAATTTCGTTTTTCTTCTCTTTCTTTCATTTTTTTTATAGCTCTTTTTTTTGCTCTTTTATTTTAAGATAATATAATAAATTCAAGGAGAGGACTTTTTCCTCTCCTTTTAATAATATATAAATAAGATATTTTTATTTTTTATATATATTTAAATTCAAAAATAATAACCAATAACTAATTATGCCATGTGGTACTTTTTTATGTTGCCACTTGGCTTAAGGAGAGGTTTTTTCCTGTCCTTTTAATAATATATAGATTTACCCGCACGATGTGCGGATGTATTAATACAAAATAAAAAAAGTGGAGAGACATATTGGAAACATATATAAATTACAGATTAATTTTATAGACTACATTAAAAAATTAAACCCAAAACAAAAAGATAAATTTCATTGGATTGTTTGTCTAAATTTTTTCTAGGGACCACCAATCCCCAAAAATTATTACAATATACTTGAGTAATACTACACTGGTACTTAGAGCTTTAATGAATAGTCCACATAAAAAATTTAGAAATTTAATGTCTAATGAAGATAGACCTTCCACGGAGGATTCAGAACATCCATGTAATGTGCGAGTACAACACGCAGAGTGCAAGGGCCATGAAAAGGTGGGAGCAATGAGCCTCCAAGAGTTGTACTATCCTCCTTATCAGTACGAGTAGCTAATGTTAACTTTAACGACTACTCTTGCAATCTTACAATTTTCTCAAAAATTTATTTATAATTTTCAGCATAAACATCCACATGATCTCTTGTTTCATAGCTAAAAACTAGAATAATCACGCATATTACATTATATATATCATGTTTTAGTCATCGTAGCATTATCAACGCGGAAGAATTGTAGATACATTAACTAACACATTTCATGACAATAATAGATAAAGAATATATTAAAATAACCATCCACGAATAAGAAGACTTGGCACACAGCAAATAATAAAAATATAACAATGTTAATTTTTTGTCTTCAAAACAGGAAAGAATTATATAAGGATATAACCTGCATATTATATTGAGAAAGATCTAATTATTATAGCAAGCCAACAAAAGGAAAAGGAGCCACCAGAACTAACCCTTAAACCTTTCTCCACTAAGATTAAATTCCATATGTGCGCACATACAGCAACAATCGTGTAATTGTATCTTACGTACAATGCAAAGCATATCAAAGTAGGATATTTTCTTATAAATAAGAGTTAAGATACCTGTATAAAAACATTATTTTTCCTTTTTTGTGGAAAATGTTTTTCAGAAAGGAAAAAAGAACGTTTTCTTTGGAGACAATATTTACTGCAATTCAAGAAACCAAACGCTAGATAAGAAAACATTTTCCACCCATGCGAAATGCACATTTACAATAACCAGAGACTTCTGATAAATTCCATTAGCATTTAACAGAGACCATGCACAGCAGAAAAATGAAATGTATTATTCATGCAGTGAATATTCAGCTTTTTCATGGATTTAATTTACTATAATCATATGAAGTGGTATAATTAAGCTAGCAGTGGGTGTAAAATACGTGGGGATATCATTGATGCCCTACAAATGTTCAAATTCACTAAGTTTTATCATTACTCTAAATACTCATAAAGGTCTTAAGGAATTCGGAGAACAGAGTTATTGAAAATGTACTTTCGGTTGAACGGCCAAAGCAGTTTCATGTTTTTGTCCAGGACAATCTGGGCGGACGTAGCAAAAGAACCACAAAATTCATGTGACAAATAAATGAAGGGATAAATAAATCTAAGGAAAAGCCATTAAAAGGTCCTATTTATTTAAATTATACAGAATATGAAATTCAAAAATCTAGATAACTAAGTATTATATCACATGATCTTAAATATAATTAACGTAATGAATAATATAGCCTTTTATATGTATGAAACTGAAATGCATGCATCAAATAAATTAAAGAGTAATTCACAAAGTTAATGACAGATTCTTTATATACAAACCAGACACTAAACTATCGACATATCTGATATGGAAGGATCACTTTAATTTCCACCTTGATCCCTCTATAAACACATATAGCACCAACAAAATCATATTTCATGTTGATGAAGATTCGGATATTACCTTTTTGTCGAGCTTTTACAATAAAATTACAGCCACAATCTACTGATTTCCAAAGCTAGCAATGCTAACTTTTCTAGAACCTCGAACTCGGAACCAGGAACAAAATTTCGAACTCCGTCTTTAAACTCTTTTCATTTTTTATTTGCAAAAGATTAGCTTGATTTTCCAAAAAAATCAGACAAATAGAACGTTTCCTTTTTCTCCTTTTTCAGTTTTCCCTTCGTCTTTTTTTTTTTTGTGTTCTATTGCCTCCCTCTGACTTCTTTTTGTGATCTCTTCCTTTAAATAGGAGAATGTCTCTGTCTCCTCCCAATACAAAAAGGTTATAAAATAATAATAAGGGATATGGGAGAAGGGACTTTTACGTGAGGGATTGGGGTAATGGAGAAGGGACGTGAGGTGTGGGGGAGTTTTTGGGAGATCATGGCTATGTTGACTCACATTTAAAATTTGAATTGGTTATCAAACTTTAAAAAGTCACGTGAATGCTTGTTACTTCTCCTTCTTTTTTTTCTTTCTTTTTTTGTTTATTTTCTTTTATAAGTAGAATTTAATTAAACTATTAAGTCAATAAATATTAATTAAATAACTCTAGTATAACACTATATATATATATATATATATATATATATATATATATATATATATATATATATATATATATATATATATATATATATATATATAAGAACTTAAATATTTACATACACTTTAAGTAATCTGAAGAAAAGATACCATAAATTACTTATCTAATTAAATGAAACCAAATATGTTTTTTTGGGTTAATTTTCTTCTTCTCTTTATAAATAGAAATAAAATTTGTACTATAAGTATGTGAATATTTTTTGTAGTTCTTAAATAAACCTATTAAGAGAATGATAAAAGTTTAAAATATCAACATTGGACCTAAAAGAAATATTTACACTAAAATAATATATAATTTGGGTGTGGTCAAAAATTAGGTATTCACGGGGCGTAGTCAGTTTTGAGCAGTTTCGGATGGTTACTGATCGTGATTAGGTTTAGTTAGGGTAGGTTTAGATCAAATCTAAAATTTAGACTATAATATAAATCTGAAATTTTAATTAACAGTGAACTAAAAAACCTGTGTATTCACGTCCACACGTAGATACAGTTATTTTTTAAAAAAATCTGAAATATTTAGTTAACTAAACAATTACCTTTTTTAAAAAAAGAAATCTGAAATATTTAGTTAACAGAAGTAAAATAATGAATTTTGTAAATAAAATTTAAATTAAACAAACTGCACAGCAGTTTTGACGCTTTAGTCATTAAGGGTTTGAATTCAACTTGCTAATATTTAGGAGCTATGTCTTAACATGACATGTGTCAATTAATTGTTATGCCATTTGGCTTTAATGAGAGGCTTTTGTCTTTGGCTTTTAAGTATATCTAGATTAGGGAATGAACTAATCTCATCACCAGATATTCATAAGCATTATGAAATTAGAAGAGAAAGAGAATCTCGAGTTAAAATATCATGGTATAGTAAGATTTCACACTGATTCATGAAAAATAGGCAGCGTTTACCAAGTCAATGAAAAATAGCCACTATTTTGTTACAATAGAGACCGGTCCAGTATAATATACGGGAGTTCTGGCGCATTTGTGTACGAACTCCAGCATATTATGCTGGACCGGTATACTTTGCTAACCCCAGTAAAATTTACGGGAGACTGGAGCATCAGTGCTCCAAACTCCAGTATATTATACTGGACAATTATACTTGCTGGAATTTCAGTAAAATTTGCGGGAGTTCTAGCATAATTATGTCTTGAACTCCTGTAAAATTTACGGACGTATTTTTCCGGATTTTAGACAGTGTTTTCGTTCAGATTTAAAGTGACTAAATTTAGATGACTTTTGAAACTTGTCTATTTTTCAACGACCAGTGAAAATCTAGCTATTTTTAAATTTCTCGCGAATATCGAGTGGCTGATATAATTGGGGCAACTTGGTAAGTAGTACATTTTAGAAATATTAATAAAATTCAAAATATTGTGCTAGGGATTATATATATATTTTGAGTTATATGAGGAGTTTTTACCTAGTTCAAATAAAAAAAATAGTAATGATCAAAATATTTTAAAATTTGAAATCCTAAATATTAGAAAAATAATCTAAATTACAACTTAGTCCAACATAAAAATCAGTATTTAAAAGGTAAAATGACGTGAACGATATATATACAAACAATAAGTTTTACTTATTCTTGGTTGCTTTGTCATTTTTGGTTTTCTTGTTCGTCATTAATCATTATATCCAAATTTATATATCTTATCTGAACTGATGATATAATAATTTTAACTGATTTTTTCAACCAAAGTAGAAGACAATAATATTCTTGATCATTCTTTGATTCAAATAAAAACTATTAAAACACGTGCAATTTAGTTCGGTGATATTCAATATTCACGATTGTTATTAGACTTGATAAATATGAATTAAATTTAAAATTTTGATTTTCTTCTATGGATATGAATTTGAATAAGATTTATTTTATGCAAATATTATTAAGAAAATAATCAATTTTTGTCTTTTTGGTAAGTCAAATATTTCTATTGCACAATATCAAATTACATGAATATGAATATAGTGTTCATGTCGATCCACACCTCCTCTTCTACTACCTTTCCTATACTACAAGTTTGTCAATTCTCTACATAAATTTGTATTGTATTTGTTCTTTGACCTTTCCTACTGCCCTTACATTACAAATATAAACTATGTCTCTAACAATACTTTGTCTATCTCTGTATCTTTTTTCAAAGATTTTCTGACTCTTTTCTATCCAGATATTGTATAAGACTTCTGCTATGATCATCTTCATTAGATGCCCTTCTGTCGATTCCTTCCTGGACTTCTCCACAAACAAACCTATTATTTGCTCCCATGTTACAGCACTTACATGTATTTGTATATGTCCTGCTAGATTTCTTTAATGCTTGAACATTCATAGAACAAGTGTTTATGAGACTCATTTGCACTTCCACAGAAAACACATTTTGTGTCCACATTTATACCCATCTACTCAATCTGTCGGTAGTCATCATCCTCTCTTGTATGATTAGCCACATTGAAAATACTGCCTTTGGTCTAGCAAGATTGTTAAACATAATAGCTTTCAACTCCACCTTCTCCAGCATGCCCGGCATCTTTTTGTATATCTATTTTATTATGCTGCCTTTGCCATTCTGCTGCAATATTTGAGATCCATTAATTGTGAGAATTTTCTGAACCATCCAGCTAGCTTGACCAACCCCTTTGAGTTTTGTTAAAGGTTGTCCTTTTATATGGTACATATGCACCCATTTAACCTATAATCTATCAGCTTTAGCAGTTAGATCCCATTGCAGTTTGAGTATGGCTGCTCGATTCCATTGCTTTAGGTCTATTATGTTAAGGCCACCAGCACTCCTTGGCTTGCATACTTTTTTCCACGAGACTAAAGCTTTCTTAGTTATTGCATTCTTTCCCGGCCACATAAAGCTCCTGCAGTAGGCCAATTACTTTGATTACTTTAGCAGGTATCATGAACATTTGAGCCCAATACGATTGAACCCCAAAGAGCACTGCTTTGATGAGTTGAATTCTGCCAGTATGCGATAGTTTTTTTGCAGTTCATGATGAAATTCTAGCCACAATTTTTTCTATCAAAGGTTGCCACCGAATTACCTTCATCTTCCTGGATGTTAAAGAGACTCCCAGGTATTTGAAAGGTAATTCACCTTTACCATAACCCAACTGCAGCAATAATTCTTTTGGATCATCTTCATTCACCCCACCAAAATAAATTGAACTCTTGCTTAAATTGACGTTAGCCCAGACGCTGCAGAAAAATCATCAAAATATTGCTTCATCTGTTGCACCGACTGCTTGTCCCCTCTAGCAAACAGCAGCAGATCATCTGCAAAGCTGAGATGAGTGATGCCCAATTTTTTGCATTTTAGGTGATATTGGAACTGCTTTTGCTTTTTCAAACCAACTAGCCTTCTACTTAGGTACTCCATCGCAATAGAAAATAAAAAATGGTGACATAGGGTTACCCTGCCTAAGCCCTTTGGCAGCTGGAAAGGGTTCATTTAGTTCCATTTACCATGATTGAGTAGCTCACACTTTGGATACATATTGTTATCCATTGGATGAATTTGTGAGGAATCCCCAAGCCTTCCATACTTTGCTTTATATAACTCCACTCCACACTATTATATACTTTCTGTAAATCCACTTTGATCATACACCTTGAAAATACATGATTCCTTGAATATGCCCTGATCAATTCATGTGCCAAGATTATGTTCTCTGCTCCTTTCCTTCCAAGAATGAAACCAGCCTGTGCTCCATCAATTTTATTTATAAATAATCAAATATTTTATATAACTTATATAAATAATCAAATGTTTATATAAGTTAAAATTTTATTCGATTTGGAATTCGTAAATATTAAAACTTCCTCCGAATAATTCAAATAATAAAAGATTAATAGCAAAATGTTAGTTAATTTTGAAGTGTACTATTAGAAATATTATTAAACGATAATAACTATTATCTAACATAAAATATAATTACGTCTTATCCATCATGAATGATTAAATGATTTGATTAAAAAATGGCAAATTTATAAGTCAGATTAAATTCTTGGTGCACATATAAAAAATATTGGATTAACACTACTCACATGATCCAAAAGGATAATCAACAAATTAAGAAAAAAAGACTTTGAAAATATATTAGTGATTCGTACGTGTTCAAGCCTACAAAATCAAAACGAAGACAAAAATTTACAAAATTTGTTACAATTCCAAACGTATTTAAAACATGTAAACATGAAAGGATCGAATTCGAGGACAGTAGCTACACGATTTAAATAAGGACAAAATATTTATAAGTAAAATTTTACTCAATATAGATTCCTAAATATAGATGCCTAATATTTATAAAATCCCAAATATTAGGCAAATAATTAAATTACAATTTTGTCCACTATAAAATCTAATTTTAAAAGGTAAAACAGGTGAAAAGCATTTCGCTAATGACCTTCGTGCTTTTAATATAGTACTAATTTTTATGTACGTGCGTTGCATGTGGATCTTTGATAAATTATCTATATGAATGAAAATATTTTTATTAAAACATAGAAGAAGAAAGAATTGGTGTAAAGCAATTGGCGTAGATAAAATACAATAACCTTTTAAATATTGAAAATCAATATTATTTACATTAACGTAATTCTTAAATTCGAAAAGATTGTAAATTGGGCAAATTTGGTTCCCTACGTCCTTGGGTTACATATATGCACGCCTACGACATAGAGAGCGACCTAATCGGGGCCGACTCGAGTAAGGGCGGCCAAAGCAAGCGAACGGACCAAGCGACCTGACTCAAGACGACGTCGCTTAAAGTTCTAACTTTCCCGTACACTGAGACCACCAACCTCTTGTACTTTTTTTGATTATTTAAAGGAAGGTCCCTTAGTATATAAGGGGACCTTCCCTTTGTAAAGGATATGTGTATCTTATTATTGAGAATATACAACTCTCTTTCTCTCTTTTTTCTAGCACAACAACTCTCTCTTGCTTTATCGTTCTTATCTATCAAGCTATCTTCAATATTATCTCAGATCTTGACAAAGTAGTTTCCTCTAGTTCATTTTACGCTTGATTCCGATTAACCCATATTATTCTTTCGATTATTTTCGAGCTTAATAAAGTAATTAACTTTTTAGCCAAACAATTTGGCGCTGTCTGTGGGGATTTCGTGAATCAAAGTTGTAGTTAGCTTCTAGAAATCTTTCAAAAAACCACCTCCTACAAGACTCAAGAATTAAAGCTATCATGGACTAGAGCCGATCTCATGGGTCCTTTCAACGCAGTTACTGAAGGAGATGCTCCACACGCAACCCCTAGCACCTTGATAAGCATGAAAAACCTACCTTCCCCCTCTGAAGATCAGGTGGTTCCACGGGAAAAGAGGCCTTTGCATCCACAACCAAAGAAGCACCCCAGAGGTAAAGAGTCTATTGGAAGAATGGTTGACAAGTGCTCTCCAACACCAGATGCACACCAACACCAGTGACAGCTCACGCCATAACTGAAAGTGAGCTCGAGGTCACACGAACAAACAACGTACCGGCCGATGCACCAGCTCGCGAGGGGACGCTCACAGCCATCCTCAAAAAGATGGAAGAAATGGAAAACGAAAATAGGTCGATTTGCGACCAGATGAAGGAACACCAAAAAAGAGTGAACAAGATCCCGGGGGTACCTAAAATGCTACCAAAGCGAGATGTGGGGAGGTTCATTGAACAACCTTACACAGAAGGAGTTGCACCTTATCCCATCCCAAAAACATTCCAAATGCCCCCTATTTGAAGGTGTATGACGGGACATCAGATCTCAAGGACCACCTAATCTACTACGTTACGACGGCCAAAGGTAATGATTTGTCAAAAGAACAGGTACCATGCGTGCTTCTGAAGAAGTTCGGAGAAACATTAACAGGAGGGGACATAACATGGTATTCCCAGTTGCCGGCCAAATGCATCTCCACGTTCGAGGAAATGGCCGACAAATTTGTCACCGCCCACGCGGGAGCTAAGAAAGTGGAAGCTCGTGTGAACGACATCTTCACTATCCGACAAGTCTCAGGATAGGGGCTTAGAGAATTGTTAGCCAGGTTCAATAGGGTCAGGATGAGCCTTCCCAGCGTGTGCGAGGGCATGGCAGTCGCGGCCTTTCAGAACGGACTCAGCAGGGACGGCTCACGAGCGACTAGAAAATTGCTTAGCGATCTTATGAAATATCCCCCCACCACCTGGAAAGAAATCCACAACGCCTACTGCGCTGAGGTACGTGGAGACAACGACCTCATTGGCCCGACCAGGCAGCTAATAGCGGTAAACACAGAAATCTGAAGGGACCGATGCAATGAGCGACGACGAGAACAAGTCCCACGCCTCAACAGAGAGAGACATCAACCCTACATTAGATCTTCACAACCGCCGAGACACACGGATGCCTTTCAACGGCACGTCGCCCCATTAAGGAACAAAAGAGATACGCCTCCCTCATTATCTACACATAACTTTTGTGTGTCTCCTACAGGAGTAGTGTACGCACTGGAGAAGCTGGGTAACAAAGTGCAATAGCCAGCAAAGATGAAGTCCGATCCCGCCAATAGAAAATCAAATGCCCTATGTGAGTTCCACCAGGAACAGGGGCACAAGACTGAAGATTGCATATGCCTCCGACAGGAGGTGGTCCGGTTTCTAAACCAAGGGTTCTTGAAAGACCTGCTTAGTGACAAGGGAAGGCTCAACTTCGCGCGCGGGCGAGAACAACCTCACGATCCACCGAGGCCGCCCTCACCAACGAGAACCATCAACATGATCATTGGGGACGGCAATGAATCAGCGATCAACCATGTCAAATTCACCACCACCCACAAATTGAAGCGAACTATCGCTCACGAACGATATGACGACTTCGAAGATAGTATCACCTTAGATTAGTCTGATACCGAGGTTTCTTTTTCCCTCACTAAAATGCCTTAGTTATTACTTTACACATAGTAGATACTGTGTAAAAAGGATCATGGTCGTTGACGGCAATGGTGCGTGTATCATCCATCCAAGAGTCCTCGCATTAATTGGACTCGGGAATAAAATAATTCTACATTGCATAACACTAACTGGTTTTAACAATGCATTTCAAAGAACCTGCGGCGAAGTAACACTGCCTGTCTTGGCGGGAGGAGTTACGATGTAAACCACCATTCACGTAATGAATCAAGAAATGGCATACAACGCCATCATAGGACGTCCATGGATACATGCTATGAGGGCAGTCCCCTCCAGCTTCTATCAAGTGATCAAATTACCAACTTCATGGGGAGTGTACAGTATACGGGGCAAGCCACGCACCGCCCAAGAATGTTACAAAATAGCCCAGGATTACACTCACACCAAGCAGCTTAAAGGAGTGAGCGCAGAAGCATAGAAATTAGCCCTGTCGGGAACTAAGGTCCACCCGACAGAAGATGCCATCAAGGATCCCAACGACATCGAAGCCAGCAAAGCCACGATCGAAGACCTCGACCTCGTCCAGCTGAGCAGCAGCGACTATGCCAAGAAAGCATACATAGGCCACGGTCTCTCAAATCCAAGTAAGTATCATGAATTTCTATCTAACCACGCAGGCCTGTTTTATTTTTCCCACGCAGTTATGCCAGGAATCCCACAAGAAATTTCCTCCCACAAGCTGAATGTCGACCCGCTTTGCCCACCAGTGCAACAGGCGAGGAGAAAATTCAATGCCGCCATCAATGAAGCAGTGAGCGAATAAGTAGAAAAGCTGATGGCTAATGGCTCCATCAGGGAATCCAAGTATCTAGAGTGGTCGTTGTAATGGTCAAAAAGAAGAACGGGAAGTGGCGGATGTGCGTTGATTTCACTGACTTGAATAAAGCATGTCCAAAGGACTCATTCCCGCTACCCCATATTGACCAATTTATAGATCCCACAGTGGGACATGAGCTGCTGAGCTTCCTCAATGCATATTCCGGATACAATCAGATCATGATGGCCGAAGAAGATCAGGAGAAGACGACCTTCATCACCCACCAAGGGACTTACTGCTACAAGGTAATGCCCTTCGGGCTCAAGAATGTAGGGGCTACATACCAAAGGCTGGTTACTACCATGTTCAAAGAGCAACTTGGCAGGACAATGGAGGTTTATATCAACGACATGCTAGTAAAGTCGCCGAAGAAAGAGGATCACCTCGACCATCTGAAGGAAGCTTTCGGAATACTGAGAAGATACAGCATGAAGCTGAATCTCGAAAAATGCGCCTTCGGCGTAGCCTCGGGAAAATTCCTAGGGTTTCTGGTATCACAAAGGGGCATCGAATTCAATCCAGACCAGATCAAGGCCATAGAAGCCATCCCGAAAATACTGAGCAGCAAAAAGCAAGTACAGAAGCTGACGGGTCTAATAGCCGCCCTCTCTAGGTTCATCTCGCGCTCCTCCGATAGGTGCCACAAATTATTTGGGGTATTGAAAAAGTACCAAGGACTATAGTGGAACGAGAAATGCGTCGATGCCTTAAGGAGTCTGAAGGCATACCTGTCGTCGCCACCCCTGCTGGTCAAAGCTAGCCCAGGCGAGCCACTGTTGGTTTATTTGGCTGTATCGGAAGTTGCCGTCAGCGCCGTCCTAGTGTGCGAAAATAAAGGTACGCAATCTCCTATCTATTACATTAGCAAAACCTTGGTGGACGCCGAAACCCGGTACCCACACCTTGAGAGGCTAGCATTGGCACTCGTAGTAGCTTCACAGAAGCTTCGACCCTATTTCCAGTGCCACCCTATAAGGGTAGTAACGACCTTCCCTTTAAGGAGAGTCTTACACAAACCCGAACTCTCAGGACGACCCGCCAGATGGTCCTTTGAGATCAGCGAGCATGATATCACATACCTCCCAAGGACCGCAATCGAGTCGCAAGTCCTTGCCGACTTCAGCGGAAGTCCTGCCAAAAGCAGAACTCGAGGCGCAACGCGTATCCTCCAATAATGACCTATGGGTTCTATATACGGATGGCGTCGCCAATGCATCGGGATCGGTACTAGGACTCGTTCTCAAGGTCCCCGTAGGTGAAATAATTCTCCAATCCACACGATGCTCGAAAATGACTAACAACGAGGCCGAGTACAAGGCCGTTATTGCAGGCATGAAACTGGCAACCAAATACGGGGCTCGCCGAATCCTCCCCAACTGCGACTCCCAACTTGTAGTAAACCAGGTCACTGGGACATACCAAGTCAAAGAGCATAGGCTACAAAAGTATCAGGCAGAAATTCACAAACGAATGACTACATTCGACGAATGCTGTTTCGAACAAATTCCCCGAGCACGGAACGTCGAAGCAGACGGCCTGGAAAAATTGGTTGCGGCCACCAAAATTTCAACAAAAAAAGTGTGGTCACACTCCTCCACGCACCCATTGATCACACCGAGGTACTCTTCTTAAACCTGACTTGGGACTGGCGCAACCAGTTCATATCTTATTTGCAGAACAGTACATTGCCCCCCGATATAAAGGAGGCAAAAAAGCTTCGCGTAAAGGCCGCCCGATACTGCCTGATCAACAACGACCTTTATAAGAGGGCGTTCGGTGGCCCCCTAGACAAGTGCTTAGGGCCACATCAAACGAGGCCAATACTTGAGGAAGTACACGAAGGTCACTACGGCGCTCACCCCGGTAATCGCGCCCTCGTGCGGTGCATCACACATCCTGTCTACTACTGGCCCGCTATGAAATAAGAGGCGGCCGAATATGTCCGCCGATGTGAACAATGCCAAAAGTACGCCCCAATGATAATTCAACCCGGAGAACCCCTCTATTCCGTCACTTCACCATGGCCATTCATCAAATGGGGGATGGATATAGTCGGCCCACTGCTAGCAGCACGAGGAACGGTACGATTCTTACTTGTTTTAACTGACTATTTTTCTATGTGGGTAGAAGCAGGTGCTTACGCGCAAATACGCAACAAGAGGTCATCACCTTCATATGGAAGAACATCATATGCCGCTTTGGCATCCCCAAAGAAATAAGTTGTGACAACGGGCATCAATTTATCGGTCAAAAAATGATAGAGTTATTCGAGAAATGGTGCATCAAAAGGATACTATCCACGCCATACCACCCCGCCGCCAACGGCCAAGCAGAATCCTCCAACAAAACAATCCTAATCATACTGAAGAAAAAGCTAGAAGACGCCGAAGGGTTATGGCCCGAACTGCTACCTGAAGTCTTGTGGGCACACAGGACTACACCCAAGTCTAGCACCGGGGAAACCTCGTACTCACTGGTTTATGGAACCGACACTGTTATACCCATCGAAGTAGGCGAACCCAGCCTAAGGTATTCGTACAACAGTGGAACAGAGAACGACGCCAACAGACTCCAAGACCTTGAGAAGCCGAGGAAAGAAGGGAAATGGACCACATCAAGATGTAGCCCAAAAGCAACAAATTGAGAGGTATTACAAAAAAAAGGCATGAATATGACCACTCAAAGTAGGAGACTACATCCTCAAAGCCAAGACATTGGCCTCCAAAGACCCAAATGAAGGAAAATTGAGCACAAACTGGGAAGGACACTACAATATCACAGCGGCAACCGGGAAGGGAGCATTCCATCTCGAGACAATGGAGGGAAAAATAATCCAGAAAAACTTGAACGTCGCTCATATCAAACATTTCCACTTCTAAAAGGCGTCTCCCGAGTCGTACTCTTTTTCCCTTACCCGAGTTTTATCCCAATTGGTTTTTCTCGGGAAGGTTTTTAACGAGGCGGAAAAGAGGACACCTGGAGATGTTTGCAGTACAAGTGTATCACATCGGCCCCACCGTGTACTCTCTGAACCGGACATGATACAGGGACTAGATTAGTACCATCTCCAGATGTAAAGAAAGGCTATGGCCATCTCCAAATTAATGAAAAGGCTACGGCCATCTCCAGATGTAAAGAAAGGCTATGTCCATCACCAAACAAATGAAAAGGCTACTGCCATCTCCAGATGTAAAGAAAGGCTACGACCATCTCCAAATGAATGAAAAGGCTACGGCCATCTCCAAATGAATAAAAAGGCTACGGCCATCTCCAAATGAATGAAAAGGCTACGACCATCTCCAAATGAATGAAAAGGCTACGGCCATCTCCAAATAAATGAAAAGGCTACAGCCATCTCCAAATGAATGAAAAGGCTACGGCCATCTTCAAGTAAACAAAAAGGCTATAGCCATCTCCAAGTGAGTGAAAAGGCTACGGCCAACTCCAAACGCACGAAGGGGCTAAGGCCATTATTTTAACATGGTTAAGGCCGTTAAGTTTTAACATGGCTAAAGCCATTATTTTAACACGGTTAAGGCCGTTGAGTTTTACATGGCTAAGGCCATTATTTAATAAAGTTAAGGCCGTTGAGTTTTACATGGCTAAGGCCATTATTTTAACACGGTTAAGTGTTGGAAACACGTTCTCAAAGCATTATACTAAAACGTGTGTTCATATGTGTAGGTTTTGATGAATGACAAAACAAGCGCAAATTGACATATGACGAAGCTCAAGTACAAGTGCACAATTGATATATATAACGAGATTCAAGCACAAGACCAAGTTTTATAGTTTTACATGAGTCGTTCTTAATTGTGATCTTGATCCGACAACTTGACTCATGACATGGCTTCTCTCGTAAAACTATTTTTACAAAATCATGCATATTTAATTTAATGCTAAATGATTTTAAATCATGCATATTTACTTTAGTCAAAATAATTTTTAAACATGCCTCTAAAATCTGGACTAAGATAATCGATTATGTACTTATGATAATCGATTATGTTAAGCCAAGATTGCATGACAATCGATTGTGAACTAATGACAATCGATTGTGTTAAGGCAGTGAGCATCAGGTTTTTCAAACCTGCATGACAATCGATTGTGAACCTTATGACAATCGATTGTGATGAGGCAGTGTACATTAAAGTTTTTCAAAACTCAGAATAATCGATTGTGAAGCTAATGATAATCGATTGTGATGAGGCTGTATCCATCAAAGTTTTTCAACGCTCAAAATAATCGATTGTGAAGTTAATGACAATCGATTGTGAAGAGACAGTGTCCATCAGATTTTTCAAAGTCACAAAATAATCTATTGTGAACATATGACAATCGATTGTGTTGAGGCAGTGTCTTCCAGACTTTTTCAAAGTTATTAAATAATCGATTGTGAGTATATAACAATCGATTGTCAAGAGGCAGTGTCTAAAATGATTTTCAAAGTCTGATAAAATAGTCGATTGTTAACATTGCACAATCTATTGTGAAGCTGACCGTTGTCGTAAAGTTTTCAAATACCGTCAGGTAATCGATTGTTGATTTTGTACAATCGATTGTTGAAATTAAAATCTGGAAAGGATTTTTTGAACGTTGCTGAATAATTGATTATTGATTTTGTATAATTGATTGTTTTACATAAAATCTGGAAATGATTTTTTGAACGTTGCTAATAATCGATTGTTGATCTTGGATAATCGATTGTTACGCGTAAAATCTGGGATTGATTTTGGAACGATTGGCAAACAATCGATTGTGGATTCTTGACAATCGATTGTCACACAGTAAAATCAGCAACTCTTAATTGGCAATTAGGCAACGGTAATGCCAAGTTTTTTAACTATAAATACAGCTTCATTTCAGTGTTTTAAACACAATAACACACAACAACTGATCATACAATTGCTATAAGCTTGCATACTCTATTGCTAATCATTTTATATTCATTACATAAGTTTTGAGAGCCATATTCTTGTCCAAAGTTGTTATGATATTGAGCTTACTTCTTTTACTCATATCTACTCATTAAGGAGTGTTTTATTTGAGTGTTTTGTGTTTTGTACACTTGTAAGACAATTGTGATTCTCTTGTTGTAAGGAACTTGTGTTTCCTTGGTTGAAGTCTTGGAGTGTTGTATCTCGGAGCAAAGGTGTTAAGGCGTGTGTCCTTAAGTTGTAAAGGTTTGTTGAGCACCCGTAAGCTTGACAAGTTAGTGGAAAATCTCGAGAGTGTCTCTCGGGGACTGGACTAGCCACGTGTTGTGGTGAACCAGAATACATCGGTGCGTTCTTTCCTTTTGTTTATTTAACGCACTTATTTATTTCCTGCAAATTTTAATTTCCACAAGTTTACGCTAAATTTTATTATAACGCTATTCACCCCCCCCCCCCCTCTAGCGTTAAGCGTATTATCTAACAATTGGTATCAGAGCCCAACTCTCTGAAGACTTAACAGTTTGAGAGAACCATCCATGGCTTCTACTCGTGACTCTTTTGCAGGAATTGATGAAGGACAATGCTCCACACGACCACCTCTATTCAACGGTACAAACTATACGTACTGGAAGGAGAGGATGAAAATCTTCGTTCAAGCAAACAACTTTCATCTCTGGAAGGTGATAACGAAGGGAAATCAAATTCCAACAAAAGAGGTTGAAACCGAATGGGTTCCCAAGTCCGAAGAAGAATATGACGCGGATGATATCCGAAAGGTGCAAAATAATGCTAAAGCAATTAATTTATTATATTGTGCTGTAAATGCTGGCGATTACAGGAAAATATCGTGTTGCACAACGACGAAGGAAATGTGGGACAAGCTGGAAATTACGTACGAAGGTACGGACCAGGTAAGGGAAGCCAAAATTGATTTCCTAACCCATGCATATGAATTATTTCACATGAAGGAAGGTGAAAAGGTGGATGAAATGTTTGAACGATTTTCAATAATCGTAAATGATCTACATGCTCTCAAGAAGACATTCACGGATAGAGAACTTGTTCGAAAAATTCTTAGAAGTCTCACTCCGGCATGGCGATCAAAGGCCGACGCGATTCAAGAGTCCATTGGCGTCTCAAATGTCACCATCGACGCATTAAGAGGTAATCTTAAGACTTATGAATCTACTATACTTAACCCTCTTGTTGATGATCAAAGGAGGCAAAGAATCGCTCTTAAGGCAAGCACAAGCCAACCTCAAGTTGATGAGGACGGAGACAACGAGTTTGGACTCGTTATCAAAAGATAAAGTTCATGCGAAAGGAGTATGAACGAAAGGGCAAAAAGCAAGGCGAACAAATAAAGTGCTATGAATGCGGTGAAACCGGGCACATCAAATCAAATTGCCCAAACATCAAAAAGGAGTAGAAACCTTTTAAGAAGCAACGTGCATACATTTCTTGGGGAGGAGACTCCGGAGATGAGTCAAGCGAAGAAGACGAAGACGAAGCCGCAAACCTTTGTCTTATGGCGCAAGAAGACAAGCAAGATGAGGTATGTCAAATCTCTTCTAAAAACTTCTTTACTCTTGAAGAAATGCGAACTGCTTTTGATGAGCTATATACTGAATTTATTAAGGCTTCAAAAACTGTCAAGAGCATAAAAGAAAATGCTTCTCTAAAAGAAAAAGATTTTCAAAAACAGCTTTCTTTGAAAGAAAAGGATTTAGAAAAACTGGTTTTAGAAAATGAGAAACTGAAAGAGGAAAATAAGTTTTTCGGAAAAAGAAGCGCCGACAAGCCCGAAAGTTCTATTAAAAATTGTTCTTCTTGCATGCATCTCAAAAATGAGGTAGATAGACTTAAAGGTACCTAAGATAAGTTTAATTCTTCCCACAAAAATTTGAATAAGGTCCTTGTTAATTTGAAATCAACCAAGCATGGCATAGGCTTTAAGAATGAGCCTAAAGAAAAGGTTGAAGCCAAACCCCAACCACCTAAGGCTCAACCTAGGATGAATAAAACAAATGCTTATCCTAGAAATAGCAATCCTAGAACAAATATGCATGCTAGACCAAATGTCGAACATTTTAGAAGACCTAGAAATAACTTATCACCTAGAAATGACTACCCTAGAAATGATGCATATTCTAGGCCAAACACTAGAAGGAGTTTTGAACCTTTTAGAACATCTAGACATGACCATTACTCTAGAAATGCTGCTCATTTTAGTACTAATAGTAGGAGAAATGGTTCTCATGAAATGCGCAATAGTCATAGTGAAAATAGAGTAAATCATTTTCGTCCATCAAGTTACTATGAACCTAGAAGGATGCATAACCCCAACGTGACTTGTCATTACTGTAGACGCATTGGTCATAATGCTCCTGCATGTTTTACACGACATAGACATATCACTCAATCGCATCATTATAATATGCCTAACCCTCAAGGACCCAAAATGGCATGGGTACCTAAAACGCATTAATTTGTTTTGTAGGTATGTTTGAAGGGATCAAGTGTACTATGGTACCTTGATACTGGATGCTCCAAGCACATGACGGGAGACGAATCCAAATTCCTTCAACTAGAACACAAAGAAGGAGGAAGTGTGATTTTTGGGGATAACAATAAAGGAAAGATTATTGGCATCGGATCGGTCGGTAAGGATGAAAATTCCTCTATTAAGCATATATTACTTGTTAAAGGTTTAAAGCATAATCTCTTGAGCATAAGTCAATTATGTGACAAGGGAAATCTTGCCTTATTTGATTCGGATGAATGCTTAGTATTTAGACGTAGCGATTTCAAAATTATCCTTCGTGGTTTTAGAGTGGATAATATTTATATGGTTGATCTTGCTAATTCCTCACCCGAATATGTGGATTGCCTTATGAGCAAAGAGGATGATACTTGGCTATGGCATTGTAGAGTAGCACATATAAACATGCATCTTTTGAACAAATTGATTTCACAAAACTTAGTTATTGGTCTTCCCAATTTGAAATTTGAAAATGACTCTATTTGTGATTCTTGTCAAAAAGGGAAGCAAACAAAAGCATCTTTCAAATCGAAAAACATTGTTTCAACTACTAGACCATTGCAATTGCTTCACATGGATTTATTTGGACCATCTCGCATTGAAAGTCTAGGAAGAAATCGTTATGCCTTTGTTATTGTTGATGATTATTCCAGATTTACTTGGACTTTATTTCTTGCCCATAAAAGTGATGCTTTTCAAAATTTTAAATATTTCCTTAAACGTGTTCAAAACGAAAAGGAAACAACCGTCACTTCAATTAGAAGTGATCATGGGGGAGAGTTTGATCACAATCTCTTTGCGGACTTTTGTGACGAACTCGGTATCGAGCATACCTTTTCCGCTCCACGAACACCACAACAAAATGGGGTGGTGGAAAGGAAAAATAGGTGTCTCGAAGAGATGGCTAGAACCATGCTCGAAGAGGCTAAGATTCCCAAACATTTTTGGGCGGATGCCGTGAGTACCGCATGCTACATCTTAAATAGAGTAGTCATAAGGCCAATACTCATTAAGACCCCTTATGAACTCTACAAGGGAAGGAAACCAAATATCTCCCATTTTAGAGTATTCGGTTGTAAAGTTTTTATTCATAACAATGGAAATGATCAATTGGGAAAATTTGATGCTAAGCCCGATGAGGGAATTTTCATTGGTTACTCTTCACGTAGCAAAGCATATAGGGTTTTTAATAAAAGAACCGAAACTGTGGAGGAATCCCATCATGTTGTATTTTCCGAAAATAATGCTCGCTTGGCAAGAAAGGATTCCGGTTTTGATCTTGCAGGTATTTTAGATAGCTTGAAAGACAAAATACAAGAGGAAACGCCTAAGGAAAATAAAGATGAAATCTTGGAACAACCAACGGAGGAAGCGCCACAATTGGAGAATGAAACGAAAACGCCTAACGAGTGGAGGACAATCAAAGATCATCCACTCGAACAGGTAATTGGCGACGTCGGAGAAAAGGTAAGTACTCGAAACTCCCTTAAAAACACCTTAGGTCATACTGCTTTTGTTTCTCAAATTGAACCAACAACCATATCCGAAGCAATTGGGGATGAGTTTTGGACCTTGGCAATGCAAGAGGATCTTAACCAATTCAAACGGAATGACGTTTGGGATTTGGTGCCAAGACCCCAAAATCATACCATAATTGGTACGAAATGGGTTTTTCGAAACAAACTAGATGAAAATGGTGTAATCACTAGAAACAAAGCTAGGCTTGTAGCAAAAGGCTATAATCAAGAAGAGGGTATTGACTATGAAGAAACATATGCTCCCATAGCTAGATTAGAAGCTATTCGTCTATTACTCGCATTTGCCTCATCTATGAATTTCAATTTATATCAAATGGATGTGAAAAGTGCTTTTCTAAATGGTGTTATTCAAGAAGAAGTTTATGTTGAACAACCCCCCGGTTTTGAAGATTTTAAATCTCCCGATCACGTTTTCAAACTCAAAAAGGCTCTTTATGGTTTAAAACAAGCTCCCCGAGCTTGGTATGAAAGATTGAGTAAATTTCTATTGGAAAATGATTTCATTAGGGGGAAAGTTGACACCACCCTTTTTGTTAAGCATAAAAACAATGATATTTTATTAGTTCAAATATATGTGGATGATATCATATTTGGTGCTACTAACAATGTCTTATGCAAGGAATTTTCCGATTTAATGACAAGCGAATTTGAGATGTCTATGATGGGTGAGTTAACATTCTTTTTGGGATTACAAGTAAAGCAAATGAAAGAAGGTACGTTCATTTGCCAAGCCAAATATTGCAAAGAATTGCTGAAACGATTTGAAATGAACAATGCAAAAGCAATGGCGACTCCCATGAGCACATCCGATCATCTAGAAAAAGATGAGAAAGGTAAGGAAGTCGACACTAAGAAGTATCGAGGTATGATTGGCTCTCTTCTTTATCTTACTGCTAGTCGTCCGGACATCATGTTTAGCGTGTGCTTATGCGCCCGTTATCAATCGTGTCCGAATGAGTCTCACCTTACTGCGGTAAAACGGATTTTGAAGTACCTCATTGGTACTACAAATGTGGGTCTATGGTACCCCAAAGGTTCTTCATGCCAACTCGTTGGCTATTCCGACTCTGATTTTGCTGGATGCAAAATGGACCGCAAGAGCACTAGCGGCACTTGCCATTTGCTCGGTAGCTCTCTCGTTTCTTGGTTTAGCAAGAAACAAGTAAGTGTTGCGTTGTCCACAACCGAGGCTGAATATGTAGCCGCGGGGAGTCGTTGCGCTCAAATCCTTTGGATGAAACAACAACTCTTGGACTATGGCCAAAGTCTTAATCATATCCCTCTTAGATGTGATAATACTAGTGCCATATGCTTGACAAAGAACCCCGTTCTTCATTCGCGAACAAAACACATTGAAATTAGACATCATTTTATAAGAGATCACATTCTCAAGGGCGATGTCGAAATCGAATTTGTTGAAACCAAAGATCAATTGGCCGACATCTTTACAAAGCCCTTAGAGAAAGAGTCCTTCTTCCGAATTCGTAGTGAACTCGGGATTCTTGACTCCACGTTGATCTATGTCATGCATTGCATCTTTTTATTTTACGTGATTTCTAACTTGAGCTTCGGAGACGTCTAACGAATTTTTGCAGGTATCGCCCTAAAGGTAGGGGGAATTATAAAGCATGACGCGCAATAATCAAGTCTTCTTCAGAAAAATCGGTTTCTGTCGTCTAATAATCGATTATCTCGTATCAATAATCGATTGTACTGCTATTACTTGAGTTATTGTACTCTCTTTAAGTAATCACGTTTCTTTCTAATAAATAAACAAGCTTTATTTACATCTTTGGCATCTTATTACATTTTTTTTGCTAATGGCAAAAGGAGGAAGATAACGGGTATGCACTCTCAATTCTTATTAGCTTAAATTGAGGGGGAATTCATATATTGAGGGGGAACTAATTTTGCATACTTGTTGCATATATTTACTTGTCTTAAATCGTCATTATGAATTGTCTAATTTGCATATCCCGCTTAAAGTTTGCCATTATCAAAAAGGGGGAAATTGTTGGAAACACGTTCTCAAAGCATTATACTAAAACGTGTGTTCATATGTGTAGGTTTTGATGAATGACAAACAAGCGCAAATTGACATATGACGAAGCTCAAGTACAAGCGCACAATTGATATATATAACGAGATTCAAGCAAAAGACCAAGTTTTATAGTTTTACATGAGTCGTTCTTAATTGTGATCTTGATCCGACAACCTGACTCATGACATGGCTTCTCTCGTAAAACTATGTTTACAAAATCATGCATATTTAATTTAATGCTAAATGATTTTAAATCATGCATATTTACTTTAGTCAAAATGATTTTTAAACATGCCTCTAAAATCTGGACTAAGATAATCGATTATGTACTTATGATAATCGATTATGTTAAGCCAAGACTGCATGACAATCGATTGTGAACTAATGACAATCGATTGTGTTAAGGCAGTGAGCATCAGGTTTTTCAAACCTGCATGACAATCGATTGTGAACCTTATGACAATCGATTGTGATGAGGCAGTGTACATCAAAGTTTTTCAAAACTCATAATAATCGATTGTGAAGCTAATGATAATCGATTGTGATGAGGCAGTGTCTATCAAAGTTTTTCAACGCTCAAAATAATCGATTGTGAAGTTAATGACAATCAATTGTGAAGAGACAGTGTCCATCAGATTTTTCAAAGTCACAAAATAATCGATTGTGAATATATGACAATCGATTGTGTTGAGGCAGTGTCTTCCAGACTTTTTCAAAGTTATTAAATAATCGATTGTGAGTATATAACAATCGATTGTCAAGAGGCAGTGTCTAAAATGATTTTCAAAGTCTGATAAATAATCGATTGTTAACATTGCACAATCGATTGTGAAGCTGACCGTTGTCGTAAAGTTTTCAAATACCGTCAGGTAATCGATTGTTGATTTTGTACAATCGATTGTTGAAATTAAAATCTGGAAAGGATTTTTTGAACGTTGCTGAATAATCGATTATTGATTTTGTATAATCGATTGTTTTACGTAAAATCTGGAAATGATTTTTTGAACGTTTCTAATAATCGATTGTTGATCTTGGATAATCGATTGTTACGCGTAAAATCTGGGATTGATTTTTGGAACGATTGGCAAACAATCGATTGTGGATTCTTGATAATCGATTGTCACACAGTAAAATCAGCAACTCTTAATTGGCAATTAGGCCACGGTAATGCCAAGTTTTTCAACTATAAATACAGCTTCATTTCAGTGTTTTAAACACAATAACACACAACAACTGATCATACAATTGCTATAAGCTTGCATACTCTATTGCTAATCATTTTATATTCATTACATAAGTTTTGAGAGCCATATTCTTGTCCAAAGTTGTTGTGATCTTGAGCTTACTTCTTTTACTCATATCTACTCATTAAGGAGTGTTTTGTTTGAGTGTTTAGTGTTTTGTACACTTGTAAGAGAATTGTGATTCTCTTGTTATAAGGAACTTGTGTTTCCTTGGTTGAAGTCTTGGAGTGTTGTATCTCGGAGCAAAGGTGTTAAGGCGTGTGTCCTTAAGTTGTAAAGGTTTGTTGAGCACCCGTAAGCTTGACAAGTTAGTGGAAAATCTCGAGAGAGTCTCTCGGGGACTGGACTAGCCACGTGTTTTGGTGAACCAGAATACATCGGTGCGTTCTTTCCTTTTGTTTATTTAACGCACTTATTTATTTCCTGCAAATTTTAATTTCCGCAAGTTTACACTAAATTTTATTATAACGCTATTCACCCCCCCCCCCTCTAGCGTTAAGCGTATTATCTAACATTAAGGCCATTAAGTTTTAACATGTCTAAAGCCATTATTTTAACATGGTTAAGTCCGTTAAGTTTTAACATGGCTAAAACCATTATTTTGACACAGTTAAGGCCGTTGAGTTTTACATGGATAAGGCCATTATTTTAAAACGGTTAAGGCCGTTGAGTTTTACATAGCTAAGGCCATTATTTTAACACGGTTAAGGCCATCAAGTTTTAACATGGCTAAGGCCATTATTTTGACACGATTAAGGCCGTCACCTTTATACGGTTACGGCTGTCGAACCTTATTTGGCTAAGGCCATCACTTCCACATTGTCAGGACCGCCGAACGGCCCACTTGGCTTTAACTACGGCAAGGGAAAAATAAAAAGAAGGGAAGTATATAATGCTCAAAAGAAAAATAGAATGAATTGACTACGGCAAAAATCATATATCTTTATCAACAAAAGGGTCAACGCCCACTATACAAAGAATCAGTATTTACAATCATATTTACAAAGGCCCTAAAGGCCTCCGCCTCCCTGGTCGTCCAGCCCCGCCTGACCTCCATGTGGCCCATCTTTGTTCCCAGGGGGATACGCCTTGGAAATCCAAGAACTGGACTCCAAACAGTTGACATCTGCAGAGTTACCCTCCTCCCGGGGTGGCGATTCAGGACTGTAGTCGGCCGCTTCACGAGCAGCTTTGACCAGTTGGCGTTGGCTCTCAACTTCGGCCTCAAACGATCGCCTAGATGCCAAAAACTCTTTGAACATGACCAGTCCAGCCTCTGCGTAAACCCACATCTCGTTTTCCTTATGAGACACGTCGGCCTGCGCTAGGGTACGCTTGAGGTCCTCAACCTTGGCCTTTTTGGCGTCAAGTTCTACCGTTAAGGTCGTAACCCAAGCGCGCAACTCCGCTGCCTCCTCCGCAACCACGCGGCCAAGCTACAACTCTTCATCCTTAGCCTGAATGAGGACATCCATCTCCGTAGTCCGAGCAACGGCGGCCATAAGTTGTTCGTCGACTTTCTCCAGCTCGGCCACCCTTCTCTTCAGCTGCTCCTCGGACAGCAAGGCCCTCACGAGCCACTCTGAAGTTAGGGTCCTGCCTGTACATGTCGGCCAAGGTCCGGTGCGCCTCAAATGTTCTATTGTATTTTTGCACCAGCCTATTGTATTTGGCCACCTTTTTTTCAGACGTCGACCCCTTTGCACCTCCAGGATAAGAGTCTAAACCAAAAAAAAAAAGAAACGAGCGAAAGGTGAGTACAAGGAAAATCGCACTCTACTAATGCAAAAGAAAACCAATTGAGGCAAAAGACATACCTGCAAGGCCGCGCCCGCAACTCTTTGGGCCAGGCCCTTGTCACTAAGCTCTGCCAAGGCCGCGCTCTCAGCGTCGACACAGAAGAGCGTCATGGTGGTGGCCGCCTCCTCGCTGTTCTCCAACAAATTATAGTGACTTGGAATCACTATACGACGAGAGGACAGGCCAGCCACCATCTCCACTTGGTCCGTGGACCCGCCTTCTCTGCCCACGTCCTCCACAGTGATCTCTGGGCCCGCTGCATCCGCACGGTCGCTTCTTCTTTCCATTGCCTCCCTCCTCAGAACGGACCTCACTGAACGAATGGTCTCGGCCATAAAAACGAGCCGAGATTCAGGACAGGGTGGTTTAACCTTCTCCGCCTGAGTAACCACGGCCTTGTCGGTCAAAATCCGATGTCTCCTCCTCTCCAGCGTCTCTTCCTCTTCAGCATCTCCCTCAGTGGGATGCGAAACAGGTTCAGATGGGGACGGTTCGGCAATTAATGCTTTCATGGGGGCGACCTCGAGGATGGTTTTAGGAATAGCCACCGTTATCTTTTCGGGCGCTACCTCAGGCACGACCCCTAGCACAGTCTCATATTCCAGAGCCGCCTCTGGTGTGATCTCCTGCCTTGAGAGGGGAGAAACACTACCCCTAGACGTGCCTACGAGGATTATTTCCTCCTCACCAAGGCTTGGAGCCGCCACAGAAGATCCAGCCACAGCTCTCTTCTTCCTCTTCTTCTTCTTCTTCTTCTGTGCCTTCTTGGAAGCGCCTTGACCTACCAAAGCATGTATGAGATAGATAAGAAAATTATGGGAAACCCCCAAGTCAAAACGGAAAGGAAAAATCAAGCAAGACCGTTACATGACGGGTCGTAGAGCTTGAGGAACTCCGGCCAGGTACAACATTCCTCTACAAACGGTAATAGCGGCCGCACCGACGACGTAATATCGTCGACCCTTCGAGGAAGGCGAGATGTCACTGCATGAAGCCAAAGGGAAATTTACAATGGTAAAAAGCACCAAAATAAGATTGTCGTAGTAAAAGCTACGTACAATAATACTTACATGCATCGTTCCACACCTCTTGGAATCCTCCAGGGTTGGACACCAGGTGATCGGTGTGCACATAGAAAAATCTCTTCCAAAATTTGCGGTTGGCCTTATCGTCCGCTTGCGACACAATTATTTTCTTGCCCCGATGTACCAACTGGAGCATTGAGCCTCTCATAAAGCTCACGGCGAACATTTACAAGAGGTGATGAACGGTAACCTCTTTCTCAACCTTCGCCGAATGGGTAGTTAGAATCCTACACACCTTCAATGAGTACGGAGTAAGTTGGGCTGGGCACGCTCCGTACCAGCGACAAATCTCCTCCGCTAAAGGTTAAAGCGGGAGACTATACCCGATTCAGAAAGTGTATTCATAGAACGTGCAATACCCAGGCTTGTGTACATTAGCATAGTCTGTCCCGGCGGAAACCAGCTCGATATAGTCAGGGATATTGTATGACCCCCTGAGAGTAGCCAAAAGAGATGGCGTCAGTTCGCTGAGTTCCCAAGGGGGAAGCTTACACTAGTTCTTAAAGTCTTCCCAAGAAGCCATATCCAGTGGAAGAATATTAGCCGCTGATAAGGATAAAAGAAGCTCCTCGGCTTCCCCATCGTCGGAGGACGACGAGGCCCTAGAAGGGGCGTCACCCTCAGTCCTGATACTGTCGTGACGACGTTTAGTCATAGTGGAAGTTATAAGAGAATGGAATTTTTAGAGAAACAAGGTTCGATTCTCGGGAACGAATATTTTAAAGGAAAAGATCAGCGGGTGCCAGAGAAAGATGAGATAAAGGTTGAGAAAGTGCTCTCCAAAGAGTTCGAAAGATGATTCGGGTCCAACCTCTCCCCTATTTATAAGGTAAGGTGCACGGAAATCGAAAGGGCTTGGTTCGAAAACCGGCATGGGAAACCAAAACGTCATTTCATGTCCTGAACCACCTCGGGAGAAAAAGTAATGATTATGCACGTGATCGATGACGTCATCTTAAAAAAGGAGCTCTAAAAAGAGGTTTTGAATCAATGGCTTAGCCTTCCACATAAGATCACGCCCCCTCCTCTACAGCATCAACGGGAACGGCCAAGTTTGTAGATAGGATGAGCATGCATGTCCGTTCATTGAAGACGTCTCTCGGCTACGTCTACAACAAACGGAGGGACTATCTGTATTGGGAAAATTTGGTTCCCTACGTCCTTGGGTTATATATATGTACGCCTACTATATAGAGAACGGCCTAATCAGGGACGACTCGAGTAAGGGTGGCCTCAGCAAGCGGACGGACCAAGCGACCTGACTCAAGACGACGTCGCTTAAAGTTCTGATTTTTTCGTACACTAAGACCACCAACCCCTTGTACTTTTCTGAGTATTTCGAGGAAGGTCCCTTAGTATATAAAGGGGACCTTCCCTTTGTAAAGGATATGTATATCTTATTATTGAGAATATACAACTCTCTTTCTCTCTCTTTTCTAGCACAACTCTCTCTTGCTTTATTGTTCTTATATATCAAGTTATCCTCAATATTATCTCAGATCTTAACAAAGTAGTTTTCTCTAGTTCATATTACGCTTGATTCCGATTAACCCATATTATTCTTTCGATTTTTTTCGAGCTTAATAAAGTACTTAACTTTTTAGCGAAACAGATTGGATATCATATCGAGACCAACAAAGATAATCTGTTTAGTAATTAAGTTAGTTCGACAGTATTTGCTGCCTGCCTAAAATAAGATTTGTGAATAAGAAATTTCATAATATCCTGTTATAATTTGGTAACCGAGCAGCTAGTACTTTAAGAGAGAAATTCGCATAAACAGTGGCTTTTATGTTTACTTCATCGAACGGGTATACTTCCATTACAAACATATGCATTCTATTTTGACAATATAGTCATATCTTATCTACTAGTTCTTTGTACATAATATTTTTGTATATTCTTTTGACTTAGGGTGTGTTTGGTATAACGAAAAATGTTTTCCGTTTTCTTCAAGAAAATATTTTTTCGAAAAATAAGTAGTAATCTTATTTATTTTTTTGTGTTTGGTATGCAAATTAAGGAAAATAACTTCTCAAGAGTATTCATAAATAACTTAGATATAACAAATATGAAGCCATAAACTTTCAAAGTAACAACCTTCTGGACCCACAAATTTCATAAACTTTCGAACCGCTAAACATTCAAAACTGCAAATTTTCAAACCCGTAAACTTTATAATTTCTAAACCCATAAACTTTCAAATACATAAACTTCTTAACCCATAATTTTTGAAATTGTAAAATTTTGAGTTTAAACCGATAAATAATAAAATTAAACTGAAAAATATATTAATTTTTTTTTTCTGGGAGGGAGGAGGGGCTGGGGGCGGGGGGAAGGAGGGTGGGGTGTGGCAGTAAAGCAAAAAGAAAAATAGAAAATTAAATTACAAAAAAAAAGGTAAAACATTTTTCGGGGGAGGGGGGAGGGCTGGGGAATTTTAAAATTGCAAAAAAATATTAAGGTAAATGTTTTTTTCCGGGGGGGGGGGGGGAGGGTATGGGGTGGTGGGGTAGTAGGGTAGGTATTATCGGAGAATGTGAAATTTAAAAATAAATCTTTTTTTGGAGAGGGGGTTAGGTGGGTTAGTAAGGGTGGGGAAGGTTGAGAAGGAGGTTTGGAAAATGTTTTCCTTCTCTTGATAAGGAAAATATTTTCCTCCAATTAGAGGAAAATATTTTCCTCAAATTAGAGGAAAATGAATTGACAAGAAAAATATTTTCCAAAACATTTAAGTCAATCAAACATGAGAAAATTGGAAAATATTTTCCGGAAAACGTTTTCCTTCATACCAAACACATCCTTAGTCTTGTCTACTCTATAATGAGTAAATTTCTATTGTTGACATTAGGGGTGGGCATACTTTGGGCAAAAATGAAATCCAAACCGAGATTCGAATTTTTAGATTTTTGGTTTGGATTTTTGGATTACGGATTGGATTTTGGATTTAATTTTTAAAATTTTTAGATTTTGGATCTGATATTGGATTTGGTAATTCGAATTTATGGATATCCGAAAATCCGAATTTCTTATAATTTATATTTAGTCCATTATCCATATATATCAATAGTAATAAGTTCAATACCCTACCCATTAGAGATTATCATATATATTCAATATAAGTTACTAAGTTATTATGAGAATACTTTATATTTGGACAAGGTTTTACTATTTCCACTTCTTATCTATCGTATTAACGTCTCTATTGTATTTTTTTATTTTTTTATATAATAATTTCATTACTTTAATATTTTATTTGGATGATTGTGGTGAAAATGAAGAACTTTTCAAGCAATTAACATGAGTACTTCATTTAAATATTTATTTTTGTAAAAGAAGAGACATCTCAACTTAAGCTCAAAACCGAATATCCAAAATATCCAAATCGATTAATCTGAAACCGAACTTAAAAAATTCGATCCAATCCAAACTTATTTGGATTGGATTTGGATTTTCATTTCGCCAATCCGAAAATTGAAAATCAAAACCGAAATTTCATAAGCAATCCGAACTTCCCGAATGCCCACCCATAGTTGACATTGATCTCTCTTTGAACTACAATACATGGTTTATGTAAGAAAACATAGTGCAATATACATAGTCCAACCTAAGAGATTATCTAATCATGCATTTATTTCTTAGCATTGTAAAACAAATGCATATTAAAAATGATTATTTTAAAATGGTATTCTTCATTTTATTCATGGCCATCACAGTAAAGTTTAGTATTGTTATAAAAAAAATTAGCTTAGTGAATTTATGTGTCTCAATTAGTATTTGGTTACGCTTAGTCAGTCTCTCATATGACACTATAAATTTCTGTTGAGCTAAAGGACTACCTATCATCTAAGCCGAAACGCATACATTGATTTGTGCTGTATTTTTATTGTATATTGTATATATATTGTATATTGGGCTATTTTTCATTTTTGGGCCTGTTTAGCCCATTCATCTTTCATGGGGTTGTCCCAATGTATTAGGATCAGATATATTTCCTTCTAGCGGCTTCTAAAAAGATTAAGAGAGCAGAACTCATTGGGCTCTCTAGAGAGTTCTCTGAATAAACGAAATGAAAAATCCCTCTTTCTCTCCATCTTTGATCCTCCATGTTTTCATGGTATCAAAGCTTGGTTTTTTGGGCGCCTCCTCTCTGTTCTTCGTCGTTTCGGTCCAGCACTGTTGAGGTATCACCGGTGATTCGGGATTTTGTGCGCTTTCAGCTAACTGTGAATCGGACTTTCCTTTCAGTCTCACTTGTTGATATTTTCTCAAGCTCGGTGTTTCGGGTAGACTTCTGATACCTTTCGTGTTTGATTCCGACGGATTCACAAGCGTTGGATTTGCACTGAATAGAGTTAGGGTTTTCTCTGCACATTTGAAGGTTGTTCTTCTTCGGTAGCGTAGAAGTCGGGTAACCCTATTCTCACTTTAGTTAGGAACTTGCATGTGCTTTTGGTGAAAAATCTGGTGTGTCGAGTCGTTCACAGAAATTGAATCACTCTCTACATCACTGTTGTTTTGTTTCTGATGATAAATATGAATCCTAATAATGCTTCATCTATTGATTCTACAAACCCTATCTTTGTTTACTCTTTTGATGTTCCTGGTGTTTCACTTGTTCCTACTCCCTTTTCAGGTAGCGGTTATGGGGGTTGGAAGAGGAAAATGATAGTGGCCTTGTCTGCTAAGAATAAAATTGGTTTTGTTGATGGTACATGTCCCCGACCAGCTACTAATCTGGCTGAACAAAAGTTATGGGACAGATGCAACAATATGGTAATTTTCTGGTTGACTGCCTCTTTGTCTCCTCAGATAGCTGAGTGTGTGCAATATTCTGAGACTGCACAGAGTATATGGGCACAACTCGAAGCCAGATATGGTACACCTAATAGAACCAAAATTTTTGAACTCAAAAGAGAACTCTCTCATACTTCTCAAGGACCTCTAGATATAGTATCATATTTTAACAAACTCAAAGGGTTGTGGGATGAGTTAGGAGCAGTGTGTACAAATCATGGCCAAAGGTGTATTTGTGCTTCCAAAAATGGCATCATACAGGAGGATGAGGAGAATAAAGTGTTCCATTCCTCATGGGCCTTAATGAGACATATATGGGGTAAGGAGCAACTTGCTGATGATGCAGCCTCCCCCTACCCTTGACAGTGTCGATAACATACTACTCAATGATAAACAAAGACAAGTCCAGTCCATCTCCCAGTTCAATCCTGATTCTATGTCTTTCAGTGTCAACACAAACAAAAATTCTACACCTTCTTTTGGAATGAATCAAGTTGCAGTGCATAACCCTTCTCCTCTCAGACACTATACACAAAAAGTTAATTTTGACCAAACCAGAGGACCTCTATTCTGTAGATACTGCAAGAAGTCTTGGCACTTAATTGATAAGTGTTACAAGCTTCATGGGTATCCACAAAGCACCAAGTTTAACAAAGGGAAGAGAACTGCTGCTGCTCATATAACCACTGGTGCTACTTCACCTCTTCTGAAGCACACACATCTAATGCTCATGGAAATCCCACTGAGGGTCATCAACCTGTCCCAAATGTGGATGGACAAGGATTTGTAATCACAGGCTTGAGCAGACAACAATATGATCAACTGTTGACTCTGCTACAGCAGACTCAGTTGGGGGACTCCACTGCTCAGTCCCCTCCTCCCATGTGCGCTTCCAATTTTGCTGGTACTATGCTAACTGAGAGTCATGTTACTTATTCCAAACTTTGTATGCTTACTCATATTGATTCTATCTCCTGGATAATAGACTCAGGGGCTCCTGACCATATGACATCTAATAAAAGCTTCCTCTTTAATATCACACCCTTAACTGTACCTTATCTTGTAACTCTTCCCCAATGGATACAAAGTGAAAGTGACTTCCACAGGCTCTTTTGCATTAACTCCATCCATCACTCTTCATAATGTACTGTTTGTTCCCTTTTTCAAACACAACTTAATTTCTGTCCACAAACTAGTAAAACAGTTGCACTGTATAGTCTTGTTTACTGCAACTTCCTTTTTCCTTCACATGTTACAGGCCCCTTCTTTGAAGATGCCTCTGGATCTTGCTAAAGAGGAGGCTGGTCTGTACAAGTTTGCTTGGGTGCCACCTTCACATTCTTCTTTTAATTGTTGCTCATCTGCTTCTGTATGTTCCCTTTCTGATTCTTGTAATCCTGTCTATTCTTCTAGCCATAAGACTGTTGCTTTGCCTTTAAATGTAAATAGTTCCATTTGAAATAATGCTTATGCAAATGACATGAATTACATTTGGCAATTAAGACTGGCTCATATTCCTTTTGCAAACATGAAACACATTTCTGCTTTGTCATTTTCCCTTGCTTCTAAACAACCATTTCCTTGTTCTATTTGTCCTATGGCTAGGCAAACCAGGGTTCCCTTCCATGATAGTTCAATCAGTACATGTGGACCTTTCCAATTGATTCATGTAGATACTTGTGGTTCTTATCACACACCCACCTCCTCTGGCTCAAGGTACTATCTTACTATAGTTGATGATTTTTCTAGAGCAACCTGGACACATCTACTGGGGTCTAAAAGCAATGTTTTCTGCCTGATTAAGTCCTTTCTGTGTATGGTTAAAACTCAGTTTAATGCTATTGTCCAGACTATAAGAAGTGATAATGTTTTGGAGTTGGGGTCTAGTCTTGATGGTACTTCTTTCTTCAACCAACAGGGCATTATTCATCAAACTACTTGTCCCCACACTCCTCAACAAAATGGTGTTGTTGAAAGAAAACAAAGGACACTTCTTGAAGCTTGTAGAGCTTTACTTTTTCAATCCAATTACCCATCTCCTTTTGTGGGGACTGCTACATACTTGCTTAATAGGATACCATCCAGGATCCTTCAAAACAAATCCCCTTATGAAATATTATATGGCAAGGCACCTACTTACTCACATTTAAGGGCATTTGGCTGTCTTGCCTATGCTACTGTCTCAATTCCACAGAGGGATAAACTAAAGCCTAGAGCTATTTCATGTGTTTTTCTGGAATACCCTTTTGCCAAAAAGGGTTATAAGTTGTATGATCTAACTTCCAAAAAGTGTTTTGTGTCCAGGGATGTTATATTTCATGAAACTTGCTTTCCTTTTGCAACTGCTTCTGTTGTTACCTCTAGTCCTTCTGTTTTTCCTTCTCTACCTCCTTTTGTCCCTTCTCCTGAGCATCCCTATTCTGAGACAGATATGTCTATTCCAATTTGTTCTTCTCTCCCTTCTCCTTCTGCACCTTTTCCTTCTAATTCCAGTTCTGCTCCCTCTTCTGTTCCTCCCTCAATACCTTCTTAACTTAATCATCCTGCTTCCAGTCCACCCTTCAATCCTGATACTTCTCATCATGCTATTTCTTCCTCTACAGCACCTATTGTCCACGGAAGATCTGGAAGGCAACACAACTCTCCTTCTTATCTCAATGATTATGTTTGTCACCTCCCTTCCTTTTCTGGCTCTTCTTCCTCTCCTTCTCCTTTGGAATTTGAACCTCTCTATTATTCTCAAGCTGCATCAGTCCCAGTCTAGCAGGATGGCATGAGAAAGAAGTTTGATGCATTGGATGCCAACCATACTTGGGATGTTGTTCCCATTCCTCCTGGTAAGAAACCCATAGGTTGCAAGTGGGTCTATAAGATCAAATATAAGGCTTATGGTAGTGTTGAAAGATACAAGGTTAGGCTTGTTATTAGAGGAGACACTCAAATTGAAGGATTTGATTTCATAGAATCCTTTTCCCTTGTGGTTAGGATGTCTACTGTTAAATGCTTAATTGTTGTGGCTGTTAAGAATCATTGGTATCTCTTTCAACTTGATGTTAACAATGCCTCCTTGTAAGGTGACCTAGATGACGAGGTGTATATGAAGCTTCCTCCAGGTTTGAGTGTTTCTGCCTCTTCTGTTGCTTCTGTTTCCTCTGTCTCTACTCCCATTGTGTGCAAGTTAAAAAAATCCCTCTATGGATTGAGACAGGCTTCCAGACAGTGGTATGCCAAATTGTCTCATGCTCTATACTCCAGAGGCTATACACATTCTCTGAATGATTACTCTTTGTTTGTCAAGGGCCAGCCTGGGAGTCTTGTGGTTCTGGCAGTCTATGTGGATGACATTATTATCAGTGCAGATGATACTACTGAAATTTCTACCCTCAAACACTTCCTGGATGACCAGTTCATGATTAAAGATCTGGCGTCTTTGCATTATTTTCTGGGCATTGAGGTGTATGATGTTGCTGGTGGAGTGCTTCTTAATCAGCACAAGTTTGTATCTGACTTGTTGCACCAATTTGATTGTGTAGTTGTTTCTCCTGTTGTTTGTCCTTTAGACCTTAATGCCAAGCTACATGCTGATTCTGGTGATATCTTCTCCTCTCCAGACCAGTACAGGAGCTTGATTGGCAAGCTCCTATTTTTGACACATACCAGACCTGACATTTGCTTTGTTGTCCAACATCTGAGTCAATTTTTGAAGTCTGCTAGACTTCCTCACATGATTGATGCCCTGCATGTTCTTAGGTATATTAAGGGCACTATGAATTTGGGGCTTTTCTATTCTGACACTCCTGATTTTTGAGTACATGCTTTTTCAGACAGTGATTGGGTAGCATGTCCTGATACTCGCAAGTCTATTACTGGTTTCTGTGTGCTTTTAGGTGGAAGCCTGGTAAGTTGGAAGTCCAAAAAACAGGCAGTAGTATCTTTATCCTCTGCTGAAGCAGAATACAGGGCACTTAATAAGTTGGTTGCTGAATTATCTTGGATTTCTAGACTGCTCATTGACCTTTGTGTTTCTGTGTCACTTCCCTTTTCTGTTTTTGTGATAACCAGCTGCTCTACATATAGAAAAGAATCCAGTCTTTCATGAGCGGACCAAGCATATTGAGGTCGATTGTCATTTTGTTCGTACTAAGCTGACTGATGGGCTGATTTCTCTCTCTCTCTCTCTCTCTCTCTCTCTCTCTCTCTCTCTCTCTCTCTCTCTCTCTCTCTCTCTCTCTCTCTCTCTCTCTCTCATGTCTCCACTTCTCACCAGTTAGCTGATGTCCTCACCAAGCCTTTGCCTGGCACTGTTCATCATCATCTTTTGGCCAAGTTGAAGGTGGTCTCCCCCTCCAACTTGAGGGGGGTGTTGAGCTAAAGGACTACCTAGCATCTAAGTCTAAACACATACATTGATTTGTGCTGTATTTTTATTGTATTTTTATTGTATATTGTATATATATATATATATATATATATATATATATATATATATATATATATATATATATATATATATATATATATATATATATATATATATATATATATATATATATATATATATATATATATATATATATATATATATATATATATATATATATATATATATATATATTGTATATTGGGCTATTTTTCATTTTTTGGCCTGTTTAGCCCATTCAGCTTTCATTGGGTTGACCCAATGTATTAGGGTCAGATATATTTCCTTCTACCGGCTTCTAAAAAAATCAAGAGAGCAGAACTCATTGGGCTCTCTAGAGAGTTCTCTGAATAAGTGAAATAGAAAATCCTTCTTTCTCTCCATCTTCGATCCTCCATGTTTTCAATTTCTTACTTAAAACTAATTTCTTTTTGTTTAATTTTATGTCTCAAATAATATAGTTTCAATTAAATGTAATTGTCAATTTCAAATCTTCGTCTTTAATCAAGCCATCAATTTCAGTTTTTTTCTTGGACATGCATGATTAAATAAACTCTTTTAAGGATATCTAGAAATATTATCTATGAGAGCGTTTTTTCTCATCCTTGCACGAGATATTCTCAAACCCTATTTTCTATCTTTTGTCCCTTCACATTCCTTTTTTTCTCCCTTTTCCGAATAAAAATAGATAAAACTAAATTGAGATGAAGTAAACTCATGCAAATCCTTATCCTCCCAATAAAACTTGCCGCTTTGCAATCTTTATCAAATTGCATCAAACCATATCAAACATAATGTCAAAAAACAAAATAACATTAGAGGTCAGCCGCTAAAGATAATACTCCTTTACTACAATGAATTTTCTTGCCTTTGGAGAAAAAGTTATCATTATATTCAAAGTCTTAGATATCATATAAAATTTAATTTCACAACTGTAGCCAAATAATAATTCTATTTTATTTCAAAGTCTCATACATTGGGTAAAATTTTAAATATGATAATTTTATTGGTGATATATCAAAATTATATTTTAGCTTTGGTCGAGAATATTTCGTCTTTAAATATTGCGTGTTTTAAATTTTCTATTTTATAGTAACCAATCAGTTTCTACAAATATAATTTGTAGTCGATTTTGCTTATGCAAGAAGAGAAAAAGTAAATTTTTTAATGCATTCATATTAAGAGAACTTAATTTTTTAAGATAATAAAAATCAATCATCAGAATTGTGTCCTCCTTTCCATCTTCATCATTTGTTTTTCTCGAAAAGTAGATATGATTATAATCCTAAAAAGTTAATAGGAAGCTTCAACTATGTCATACCTGATAACATAAATAGTAAGAATAACTATTTTTGTATGAAAAGTCAAATAACATTAGTAATGAAGAATAACTATTTTTGTATGAAAAGTCAAATAACATTAGTAATGAAGAATAACTATTTTTTGCATGAAAAGTCAAATAACTATTTTTTGCATGAAAAGTCAAATAACTTTAGTAGTGAAGTAAGAAAAAAAGTAATGAACAGAAACTTACCTCAGGGTAACATGGAAGAAGTAAGAAGTACGTTTTGTTCTCGATTTTTGCTGCCAAATATGATTGACAGATTGAGTTCTTTAAATTTTACTGATTCTAAAAATCCAAAGAAGCAATATCCATATCAAAAGAAAAATTAAATGAAAACGGTATTAAAATATGCTGAGATTCAATAGAATAATAACATTTATGGATGAAGAGGTCTTGGGGAGACTCGAACTCACAATCTCTCGGTTGGAAGTGGGGGTTGTTTACCATCAGAGCAACCCCTCTCGGAAGTTATATTAGCAAAATACCTAAAGTTACACAAATTGTTCTGCATAAGGATTAATTAATCTTACAATATTAACTGATCTAATTGGTTTCAAAGTCCCAACTTTTAGTTTGGACGTCCTAATGTAGGACTTAAATTGAAGTGTGGTATTTCCAGTTGTGTCCTTTCGTGTAACTTCTAGTGAACGTTAATGTAAATATTAAAGGACATAGAAGTCGATTAATATTTCGAGAATATTTTAGTCGTTCAATATTTAGCGTAAATTATTCGTGTTTTTATAATAATGTAAATATAAATATAAATAGATATAGATAGAGATATATTTATTATCATCTTCTTCATACCATAATCAGCTACAACTGAATCACCCTCCCCTTATCCTCACCCACCTTTTCGGAGTAATAATTTATTATTGTTCCACGAACCTAAATAAACCAAAAATCCTAAGTAACACTTATTTAAAAGTATTTTCACTAAATTTCATCAGCAAATTTTCATGAAGACAAAAATTACACTTCACTTTCTTCTTCATTCATATATCAAAGCAACCTAATTTTTCCTCAATTCACATTTGCAATCTATCGGCTACAATATACGAACTAAGTATATTATGGAAGAAAGCAGAGAACTGGAACGGGGGAAGGGGCTGATGGCAACGAATAATGTGTGACATTATCTTACAGAAGGGGGTGGGAGTTGAAGTACAAGAGGGGAAGGGTGAATTGTACACATGTTAAAATTTTGGTCCGACTATGGTATAGAATTAGTCAACTGATGATTGTTAGTCCTTTCGATTTAAACTGTCACTATTTGGATTTGTCCCACCATCGGGAGTCGTGATGACGGCTACTGTCGGAGCTAGGCAAGCCAACTTAAACATACTTTTTTCAATTAATTTCCAACAAGATAAAAATAAAGCAATAAATTCAAGCGGAAGTCTTAATTTAATATAAAATGAAGAAAATGCGGAATAATTAACAACATCCTCTGCCCAAGATTTAGTGTCACAATACTCATGGACTACTATAAGATTCTACAAATACGGGTCTGAAAGAGAATACATAAGAAGTCTTTTTCGATAAACTGAAAACAAACGGAATTGAAATGGATGAGACTCATGGCCCCGCGAACGCCAGCGAACTACTTGGGAGTCTCTAGAGTGAAGGCACGCTCCCAAACTATTGTTGCGGTCCGTAAGCTGTCTCCTTACCTGTGCACAAAAGGCACAGAAGTGTAGCATCAGCACAACCAACCCCATGTGCTGGTGAGTGTCTGGCCTAACCCCGGCGAGGTAGTGACGAGACTAGACCGGACCTACCGCAATCAACCTGTACAGATATGTGTGCAATAACGGAAAGATACACGAAACTCAAACAGATAATAGGGAGGGGACATGATGTGGGGTGTAAAATTTCAGGTATATAACCAACAAATAAAGAAATGGAAACTGCATAATTAATATCAATAAAAGAGAGCTAGTAAATCAACAACTGCACGGCACTAACCTTCGTGCTTTCACTCTCAATCTTCACCAAAACTGTCAAATATAGTGCACGGCATCACCCTTCGTGTTTTCCTCACCAAAATTGTCGAATATAGTGCACGGCATCACCCTTCGTGCTTTCTTCACATAACCCTCACATCAAGGCACAGAATGACCCTTCGTGCTCAAATAATCAAGAAACATGGCACAGAAAGACCCTTCGTGCATAATTATCAAAATATGGCACGGTAAGACCCTTCGTGCATAATTATCAAAACATGGCACGGAAAGACCCTTCGTGCATAATTATCAAACATGGCATTGACAGACCCTTCGTGCTTAACCTCTCTTCCTCACCCAATCAACGGTCACAACCAATCGGGGGAAAAGAATATACAACAAGATTAATCATCCCGGCAAGGGCGAACATTTTAACAATAAGTCCCGACAAGGGAAAGCATTTCGGTTATTGCGGAATTGAGAAATGTTGGGATGAGAAAGGTGGGTGGAGACAAATAAATAAAAGAAAAGATTATTGAAAGGGGAAGAAGAAGGGAAAATAGAATGGGGAAAGGGGAGGGGAGCAAAAGTAGGATAGAAAATGAAACCTTTTTTTTATAGAATGGGGGTGGGAGTTGAAAGTATAAGAGGGAGGGTGAATTGTACGCATGTTAAAAGTTTGGCCGACTATGGTGTAGACTTAGTCAACTGATGCAGGGATAACCTGCACAAAATTATTAGTCCTTTTAATTTAAATAAGTGTTAATCACAACAAATTGTAAAGGAAAAGAATATAATATTAGAGCGATAAATTAAATAACATAAGAAATCTTTATACTGATCCGGAACCACGTGGTATCCTAATCCAATCTTCTTGGTTTGTAAGAGTATTGTCTTTTAGATCTTTTTGTAAATTGAATTGAGTATACCCTTTATGGTTTTCAGCGATCACCATCAAATTGACAAGGTTGGTTTTCACTCGCTCACCAACATTGAACAAAGGATTACTTTTCACTCGCTCACCAATAACGACACTTTGGTTTTCACTCGCTCAAGAAAGAAACGAATAATGACAAAATATCACAGTATTTTTCTTTTCTCTCTGTCCTTTACGACACTAGTAAACTTAAGAATACAGTGCTTGACTGAAGTGCAGAAAGAGTAGGAAAATCTCTTCCTTAAATTATTGATCCTTGATGCAGAAACTTGAATTTGGTTATCTTCGAACTTAGACACTTTCTTACTCTTGATTCATGATACTGGTACTTCTATTATTGGCTCAATCTTCTGAAATCATCTTCCTTAATAGCTGCATATTTTCAAACTAGATTTGAAATCTTCATGAATCAACATTTTTGATTCCCTGGAACTCTTCAAAATAAGACTTTTTAACTTGGAAACCTTTGTGTCTAGTGGAGGAAATTAGATCTTCCATAAGTTAAGGAAGTATTATCACTTTCTATAAGATTCAAATTTTACAAAATTTATGGAGCTTTGACACATGCCACAAAATTTTCGTTCTTTTCCATATCTTCTTTGATACATTTTGAAGCTTTCGTCCAGCAAGGTAAATCATCTCAATAAATCTCAATAATATCTTCCATAAAAGTATAAGCATTGTAAATATTTTCTTTCTTAACTTTATAGTAAATCAACTATCATTCTTTCATCTGCTTTCCATAATAAATCTGTACCAATAAAATAAATTTATCGCAAGTAAATATTCTTTGATAAACCTTATATTGGAATTGGTATCATCAAAATTAGTTTATGAAATCTTAGGGCTAACAAGAGTTTGCTAGGGAAGACGAGATAGGTGGGATGAGAGGGGTAAAGAGAAGAGAGAGGCCGGGAAAGATTTTTTTTTTCTTTTTTCTTTCTCATTTATGTTTTATTCTGATTCTAATATTTTTTAGTAAAAAACAAAACTATTCACGCGTCTTGGTAGCGTGATTTATACACTATTTAGCCATGTTAGTCATGCCACTTCCACATAGGCATGATCAACGGTCAAATATTTTTATTAGTATTCATTTTGTCAAGTTGAAATATTCAAATGAGAATAATATAAATTTGTATATCAATTTTACAAACGGATACAAGTTTAAGTGGCCACGAGGTCATTTGACTTTTATAATATTAAAGTGAAAAATAATTAATAAAGACTCTAAAAAAAATGTCTTGGAACTTGGGAATATTTCAAAAGTTGAATTCTAAGCGACATGACTATATAATAATGGAAAACTTACACAAATGTCCCAAATAAATCTCAATTTACCTGTAATGACCCGACCCGGCATTTCTTGTATTTCAGCCCCGTTATCCCCATTTTATGATTCCCCGTGTGTAATTATATGTGTTTGGTAAGTTTGAGGTGGCTTGGGTTGAATTTGGATAGAAATGAGACAAATAGTCTCTTTAAGGAAAAGCTTAAGTTCAAAAAGTCAACCGGACGTTGACATATGAGTTAGAGGGCTCGGAATGAATTTTCGACGGCTCGACTAGTTTTGGGGGATGGAAGAACTGGCCAATCCATGGGTATACCATGAAGTTACAAAGGCTGTACCTGTGAACCAACCCCCTAAAGCGAAATAGGCGCAAGGAAAGAGCAATAGACTCACTCTACAAATAATTGTGTAAATTTCAGGAATCTGATTCAAGATTACTTGGACAAAGGTTTGTTCCGGATAGCAGACCGAGCATTAGGAATCGAGACATCACCGTTTGCGTTTATGACTTAGGAGAGAAAACGGAAGTGAATTCGGAGGCGGTGTGGAAGTTAGCCTAGTTTGGCGAAGTTGGAATTTCGGAGAAATCCAGTTGATATGTGAGAATTTGATCCGAGGGTCAGAATGGAATTTTGAGAGTTGCAGTAGCTTCGTTAAGTGAATTTGAATATGTGTGCAAATTTTCAGGTCATTCGGACTTCGTTTGGTTGGTTTCGTCATTGAATATGATTTTGGAAAGTTTAAGTTTAACTTAGAATTTAATTCAATGATTTTGGTGATTTTTTATGTTAAAGTTAGTGTTTTTATGGCTCGATCAAGTTTGAATGAGGTATTAGGTCGAGTTTTTGCTTTTGGTTAAGGTCCTGGGGGCCTCGGGGTAATTTCGGATGGTTGACGGGATGATTTTTGGACTTGGAAAGCTGCAGAAAATGCAACAGCTATTGCAGAGGGTTTTACCTTGTGCGATCGCGTAGGGTGTCCTGCAATCGCATAATAGGGTGATCAGGGGCCCAGCATTTTTGTTCAATGTGATCGCGTAGGGTGAAGTCGATGTGCTCTGCGATCGGAGAGTGTCCGATGCGAACGCGTAAGGATAAGGGGGAAAGCAGTGCGATCGCGTAGCGATAATTGCGATCGCGTAAGAAGAAATGGGAGGCTTCAGGTTTTGTTCTCTGCGATCTCAAGCCTGGGGCTGCGATCGCGTATAAGGAATTATCTAGGCAGTCAATTTTATTAGATTATTTCATCCGCGAGCTTCATCACATTTCCTCCATTTTTACAATACCTTGAGAGTTTGTGGGCGGATTTTGAAGGGGATTTCGACGGGAAGTGATTGGAGGTAAGTCTCGTGGTCTTATTACGTCATTTTATTGAAAAATCCACCATTAATTCTCCGAAATTGGGTGTAAAAGGTGATGAACTAGGGCTTGAAATTTTAAATGAAATTTGGGAATTTGGAGAAGCAATTGGACTCCGATTTTGATAAACTTTATATGTATAGACTCGTGGAAAGACGAGGGTCATTTTGATGTAAAAATTTCTGGATTTCGAGAAGTGGGCCCGGGGATCGGGTTTTTTTAATCTCACAAATTTTGATATTTTTTGAGTTCTTTCGATTGGTTTATATTCCATTAGCCTATTGTAATATATTCGTTGTGGTTTTGGCCAGATTCGTCGCTTGTAGAGGTTGATTTGAGGCAAAAGGGAATTTTTAGCTAGTCTACGGTCGGCTAGAGGTGAATAATGCTAGTAAATACTGTTCTGAGAGTTTGAAACCCAGGACTTTCACATCGTAACGCTATATTGAGGCGAGACACGTACCCCATGATAAGTGTGGGGTCGGATACTATTGGGGATTGTGACTTGGTCCATCCAGAGTGAGATTATACTATATTGGCGTATGCTACGCACACTGTGATGATTATTATTGGGTTTTATGCCGTGTTTGGGGCCTAGTGCCGACTGTAGAATCTTTCGAAAATTGATATTACTGTTTAGCATGATTGCATATCATTTTTCTATCAGTCCATGGTTTTAAATCACTGTTTTACAAACCCAGCCGCATTTTTATAAAGTTTCAAACTCATATGCTATCTTTTAAATATATCTCGGCTGAGGATCATTGTTTATAAATGCCCAAGGGGCTTTGTTATACTTTATGGACTAATATTGGGTGGCTCTGGCTGCACGCCACAGCGGTGATTGGAAACAGTGGTAACTTGGACACTGTATGATATGAGCAGTCATGTAACTTGGACTGAACTGGTTTGATTGTTCGCCACTAGATGGTTGGTTATTGGGCTTGGACTGTAGGAGCCCCTCCGAAGTCTGTACACACCCCCAGTAAGCACCGTCGATGATAAATATTATGGGTGGCTCGGGCTGCACGCCGCAGTGGGTACTGGATTGTACCATCATATGCATTGCATCGCATCCTTGCATTTGCATCTTATATATATTGTTCAGCTGTTCAATTTCAGATGTTGTTTTGCTCTGTTCTTTAGTTTACTTTGTGTATTTACTGTGTTTTCTTACTTTCGGAGCTTTATTTACTGTTATTACTCACTGGTTCGGAGTACTCACATTACTCCCTGCACCTTGTGTGCAAATCCAGGGCATTCTCAGGCGGATTAGATCCTGCAGTTGTCAGATCAGTAGTTCAGAGTGTTGAGGTAGCTGCACGGCGTTCGCATCTATCGACTCTCCTTCCCTCTATCTTTATTTCCTGATTACCATCATACTTTCAGTTTGAACAAACTTGTATCAGATTGGATTCTTCTTTTAGAGGCTCAGACTGGTGACATCGGGTCCTAGGTGGTTGATGGTTGTATTCAGTATTTATTCGCTCTGTTTGGAATTTAAATCTCTCATTGTTTTGAGCATATTATTCTTTTTAAATCTCTAAAGCTGGGAATATTGGTAATGAGGTCGCGCTTGCCTAGCCTTACGGTCGGGCGCCATCACGACCGGGTTTGGGTCGTGACATTACCAAGCTCTAGCCATTAGTTATAAACTTAGCAAAACTAGCCAACAAAAATTGAAAAACCAAATAATAGGGTTCTTTCTATCAAAGAATCACATGCAAAAATAACCTTCCATATTTTTTAAGCGTGATTAGCAACATTACATACAAGACGGAAAGAAAATTTCATAGATGGAGTAGCAAATAAGGTAATGAAATACAATAATCTATACAATATTCTAAAAATCTAAACAAAAAAGGAACTTTTTCAATGGGTATTCATTGAATATATATATATATATATATATATATATATATATATATATATATATATATATATATATATATATATATATATATATATATATATATATATATATACAAAATTTGAGGAAGATTGGACTGGTTTTGTACCAAAATTCGTAACTAAATCGAGTTCAAAAAAGTCTTCTGCGATACAAGTATCAAACATGTATCTCACACTCAGGAATACATGGATATACATGTGATACACAATTGATACAAATATGATATATATGTGATACATAAATGATACACAGCGTGATACACATATAATTTTTTTTCATGCTCAGCTTTTAATTCGAATTTTCAATTAAAACCACCTCAAAAATTTACCGAACCATCCCAAAACTGAGATTCAAGCTCCTTATGTTGTGCCCAATATATTCTTGTCACGACCCAAATCCCAAACCCGGTCGTGATGGCGCCTCTCGTGAAGACAAGGCCAGCTAACCAATTTAAACAGCCTTTTCAATAATATATATATATATATATATATATATATATATATATATATATATATATATATATATATATATATATACATGGATTAAACAGTTTCAAGATAATTAAATAAAATGATTTCATGGAATACCACCCAACACTGCCCAAATCGGGGTGTCACAAGTCACGAGCATCTAAAGAATCTAAACACTAATAGAAGACCAGCAATATACAGAATGGAATTTAGAATCAATGAAGAAATACGGTGTCGTGAACGCTGACGGTCACCTTGCTCAACTACAATAGTATACCTTCAGTCCGCTAATAACCCGCTACCGGGTGAACAGTACCTGCAACTGCACGCGAGGTGCAAGGAGTAAAGTGAGTACTTCCAATTCAGTGGTAATAATAGTAAATAATAACTGAAAGCAAGAAATCACGTAAGATCACTCCACCATGCAATATGGGGCAACACAACCATTTGAGAAAACGATAAGTCCAGGAAAATTCCTTAGAAATTATCTGCCTCAGTTTAAAATCACTTTCGAAAATATCATTTTTTCCAACAATTTAAGCAAGTAAATGCAGGACAGGTAGTGCAAGTTAGCACGAAAGTCAGCCTCTCGGGCACAAGCAAGTATGTCTAATTGAACTCATAACTCGCCCTTCAGGAAATATTCTTACCGATGGTCAGTCACTGTTACCTGACCCATATACATCACACAGTGTCACTGTTACTAGTGTCTCAAATTTATCCACTTTGAAAGTCATCAGACAATCTCAGAAAAACAAAAAATATATCAAGAAATGATGAAAACAACAAATAGTGCACAAATGTATATATGCAATGCGATGCATATGATGGTACATTCCAATACCCACTGCGACGTGCAGTCCGAGCCATCCATATTTATTTATCGTCGACGGCGCTCATTAGGGGTGTATACAGACTCCAGAGGGGCTCCTATAGCCCAAGCGCAATATCTTGGTCAGCCATTGTTACATGACCAATTTATATCCATAGTGCCATTGTTACCACTGTTACAAGTATATATTACAGTGTCGTTGTTACCAATATTTCAAGTATAACATATAGTGTCATTGTTACCACTATTTCAAGTCACTTTATAAACATTCCAGAAAAATAATATGGTAAGCACCTTGGGAATTTACAAAATGGAAGTTTCCAGCCCGAAATACATTTAAATGTCATTTAAGTTTTCAACGCGTAGAATTTTAGCTGAGTTTGCAAAATCGCATCTAAAACCTTGGACTGAAATTAAATGATATGCAAATCATGCTAAGCAGTAATATCAATCCTAGAAGGATTTTACAAGTCGGCACAAGGCCCGAAATATGGCAATCAGCCCAAATTATGATGATAACTGTGACGACCCAAAGGGTCATCACCGTAACTCTTATTTTCCTTGTGCTTCTGAGGCCTTATATCTCTTAAATGGTTGCCTCGATTTGTGTGCGCAGTCCAGGCGCGAAGCCAGAAAATTTTTATGTGTAAATATTTGGATTCTGTGTTAAAAACTATGAATTTTGATAATAATATTGTTGTAATTGACTTTGGTTAACGTTTTGGGTAAACGGACCCGGACACGTGATGTGACGGTCCCAGAGGGTCCGTAAGGAAATTTGGGACCCGGAATCAAAATCAGAGGTCCCAGGCCCGAGTACGGAGCTTTTCTATGAAATTATTTTTTGGAAATTCTTAAGGAAAAATAAAAATGAATATTTATCAAAAGTAATGGTATTGGGCTTGTTTTTTGGTTACGACGCCCGGTACAAGTCTTAAATGGGCGTTAAGTGCTATCTCTAAAGTTTGGTTGAAAACGGACGTCGTTTGACGTGTTTCGGACTAAAAATGGAAAATTTGAAAGATTTGAACTTTGATATGAAAATCATGAGTTTTGGAGGTTGATTCTTTGATTTTGATGTTATTTTGGATTTGATCGCTCAAGCAAGTTCGTAGGATGATATTGAGTTAGTGTGTGTTGTTGGTTTGGAGCCCCGAGGGCTCGGGAGTGTTTTCGGGGGTGGTTCAGGGTGTTTTTGGTACATTAGACTTAGCAGTTTTTGCTGCAATTTTTTCTGCAATTTTTGCACAGATATCTTCTTCTATGCGATCGCATAGGCTCCCCTGTGATCGTATAGAGTCCCTTGACAGCCCTCTAATTTTCTTCTATGCGATCGCATAGTTTGACCTGCGATCGCATAGCTTGGCCAGTTACTTCAGTGCGATCGCATACCCTCCATTGCGATCGCATAGCGTATAGACCCCACCCAGGCCAGACCCGTCTTTCTTATATGCGAACGCATCCCCCTACAATCGCATTGACCAGCCTTCCCTATCTTTATGCGATCGCAACCCTGTTCATGCGATCGCATAGGCCAAATTCCTTCAACGATCTAATTAGGTCCAGAACAGTGTTTTCTCCATTTTTCATCAAAAAATTCCACGAGCTCTCCTCCTACACTCTCTATTAACTAAGTCCACGCCCCTACTTCATCATTACTCTTTGGGTAAGTGATTCTAACTTCATTTTTCCATTATTTCTTTATCTAATCATCAATTTTCTAGCCCTAAATCATAGAATCATGGTAGAAATTAGGGCTTCAGGGGTAGAATTAGGTTTTGAGAATTTTGGGTGACTCGGCCTCAATTTGAGGTCGAATCATAAAACAAATCATATATTTGGACTCGTGCGGTTATGGGTAATCAAAATTTGGTCTGAACCTCGAGTTTGGACCATGTGGGCCCAATGTCGAATTATGGGATTTTTTGAAGAAAAACGGAGAAAACAGTGTTCAAGACCTAATTAAATAGTTGAAGGAATTTGGCATATGCGATCGCATGAACAAGGTTGCAATCGCATAGAGATAGGAAAGGCTGGTCAATGCGATCGCATGGGGGGATGTGTTCGCATAGAAAAAAGACGGGTCTGGCCTAGGTGGGGTCTATACGCTATGTGATCGCGATGAAGGGTATGCGATCGCACTGAAGTAACTGGCCAAACTATGCGATCGTAGTTTGACCTGCGATCGCAGGGGACTCTATGCGATCGCAGGGGACTTTATGCGATCGCAGGGGAGCCTATGCGATCGCATAAAAGAAGATATCTGTGCAAAAATTGAGCAAAACTGCTTAGTCTAAAGTACCAAAAACACCCTGAACCACCCCCGAAATACTCCCGAGCGCTCGGGGCTCCCAACCAACCACACACACTAACTCAATATCATCCTACGAACTTTCTCAAACAATCAAATCGCCAAAATAATATCAAAATCAAAGAATCAACCTCCAAAACTCATGATTTTCATTTCAAAGTTCAAAACTTTCAAATTTTCCATTTTTAGTCCAAAACACGTCAAACTGCGTCCGTTTTCAACCAAACTTCACAGATAGCGCTTAACGGCCATTTAAAACTTGTACCCGGAGTTGGAACCAAATTATGAGCCCGATACCATTACTTTTGATAAATTTTCATTTTTATTTTTTCCTAAAGCATCTTCAGAAAATAATTTCACGTAAAAGCTCCGTACTCGGGCCTGGGACCTCGGATTTCTAATGGATTGAAACATCCATGAATAAAATTAAAATATGATAGTATTACTTTATGCAGTGACCCATCTTTCTTGATTGCAGTAGAAACGTTCAAACAGTACCAAGACGTTGGTTTTCAGATCTTCTGAAAAGCAACTCACTTTGGCTCCTATGCTACGGAGAACTACTAGGATATAGTATTATCTGTGGTCTTCTGTCAACTTTAGCCATTGAACTCTATTTTTTCTGTATTTACTTTAGAAGCCCAGAGACAGAACCACAATGTGTTGATTTGTATTCACATTGCTCAAAACAGTACTTTAGTGCTTCGATCGCTTTTACACACCTTTGAGAAAGGAAATTGTTCTTGGAAAGGCAAGCTTGAATGTCGCAAGCCTGTTTCTTACATGGCTCTTTACTCGGCTGTGTCATTTCTTCTTAATTCCCTTTCTGTATTTGTAGCTTTAAAACTTAAAACCCTTATATCCGAATTCTTATTACTGTCAAATGGATCTTCATATTTAAAGCTTTGCGCCCAGACTACGCACGCAAATCGAGGCAACCAACTAAAAGGTTTTCAAGGCCTCAGAAGTGCAAGGAAAATGAGAGTTATGGTGATGACCCTTTGGTTCATCACATCCTCCACATCTAAAACAACCGTTCATCCTCGAACAGACAAAAGAAAGAAGTACCTGAGTCGGGGAATAGATGGGGATAACTGCTCCGCATATCAGACTCAGACTCCTAGGTCGATGTCTCAGGAGGCTGACCTCTCCATTGAACACGCACTGAAGGAAAATTACGCGACTTCAACTGTCGAACCTGCCGGTCTAAAATAGCCACCGGCTCCTCCTCGTATGACATATCCTTGTCCAATTGGACAGTGTTGAAATCTAACACATGGGTGGGATCACCGTTATACTTCCGAAGCATGGATACATGAAAAATCGGATGCACAACTGACAAGCTAGGCGGCAATGCAAGTCTATAAGCCACATTCCCCACACGGTCAAGAATCTCAAATGGGACAATATACCTAGGGATAAGCGTGCCCTTCTTCTCGAACCTCATCTCACCCTTCATAGGTGATAAACAAAGCGATACCCACTCACCAACCATGAAAGCAACATCCTTGACCTTACGATCTACAAAATGCTTCTGCCTAGACTGAGCTGAACGAAGTCTTTCCTGAATGATCTTGACCTAATCCAAGGCCTCCTGTACCAAATCTGTACCCAATAACCGAGCCTCTCCCGGCTCAAACTATCCGACTGGAGAACGACACCACCTACCACACAATGCCTCATATGGAGCCATCTGAATACTGGACTGGTAGATGTTGTTGTAGGCAAACTCTGCTAAAGGCAATAACTGGTCCCACGAGCCTCCAAAATCAATAACGCAACTGTCCGTCCGTCTGGGGTGAAATGCTATACTCAACTGGACCTGGGAGCCCAACCCATGCTGTACCGCTCTCCAAAAATACGAGGTAAACTGCGGACCCAGGTTCGAAATAATAGATATGGGCACCCCATGAAGGCGAACGATCTCTCTTATATAAATCTCAGCATACCTCTCGGATGAATAGATTGTGGCAACTGGGATAAAATGCGCTGGCTTGGTCAGCCTATCAACAATAACCCATATAGCATCAAACTTCTTCCGAGTCATCGGAAGGCCAGTAACAAAATCCATGGTGATTCTCTCCCACTTCCTCTTGGAAAGTTCAATCCAGTGAAATAATCCATCGGGCCTCTGATGCTCGTACATAACCTACTGAAAATTTATACAACGAACCACATATGCAACAATGTCTTTCTTCATTCTGCGCCACTAATAATGCTGTCTCAAATCTCGATACATCTTCGCGGCGCCTGGGTCAAAATAATAGCGAGAACTATGGGCCTCCACTAAGATCGACTCTCGAATACCATAAACATTGGGAACACAGACTCACCCCTGCAACCTCAATACGCCATCATCTCCCAAAGTCATCTCCTTGGCACCTCCCCGTTGCACCGCGTCTCTCAGGACACACAAATGGGGATCATCAAACTGTCGCTCCCGGATACGCTCCATCAATAACAAACGAGCAACCGTGCAAGCTAACACCCTACTGGGCTCATAAATATCCAATCTCACAAATCTATTGGCCAAGGCCTGAACATTCAAGGCAAGCGGTCTCTCGCTGACCGGAATATAGACAAGGCTACCCATGCTGGCGGACTTTCTACTCAATGCATCGGCCACCACATTGGCCTTCCCCGGGTGGTATAAAAAAGAAACATCATAGTCCTTTAACAACTCCAACCACCTCCACTGTCTCAAATTCAACCCCTTCTACTTGAACAAGTACTGAAGGCTCATGTGATCCGTGTACACCTCACACGTCACACCATACAAATAATGCCTCCAGATATTCAAGGCATGAATAATGGCTGCCAACTCTAGGTCATGAACTGGATAATTCTTCTCATGGATCTTCAACTGCCTCGAAGTATATGCTATGACCTTGCCGTTCTACATCAACATTGCACCAAGCCCGATGCGGGAAGCATCACAATACACGGTATAAGGCCCAGATTTCGCGGGCAAAACCAATACTGGTGCCGTAGTCAGAGCTTTCTTGGGCTTCTGGAAGCTTGCCTCGCACTCATCTGACCACCTGAACTGGGCATCCTTCAGAGTCAATCTATTCATCGGGGTTGCAATGGATGAAAACCCCTCCACAAAACGTCTATAGTAACCAGCTAACCCCAAGAAGCTCCGAATCTCTATAGATGAAGCTGGTCGAGGCCAGCTCTTGACTGCCTCTATCTTCTTCGGGTCCACCTGAATGCCCTCTGCTGATATGACATGACCTAGGAATGCAACTGAACTCAACCAAAATTCGCACTTTGAGAACTTGGCGTACAACTTGCTATCGTTCAGAGTCTGAAAAACCACTCTGAGGTGCTGCTCATGCTCCTCCTGGCTGCGGGAGTATACCAAGATATCATCAATGAATACAATCACAAATAAATCCAAATAAGGCCTGAACACTTGGTTCATCAACTCCATGAATGCTGCCGGGGCATTGGTCAACCCAAACGACATGACCAAAAACTCATAATGCCCATACCGAGTACAAAATGCTGTGATAGGGGTGCTTCAGTATTATTTGATCCGAGATCCACTTTTTCTTATGTGTCATCCTATTTTGCACCCTATCTGATCATTCTAGTGAGGCTCTGGGTATTCCTGTATATGTGTCCACACAAGTTGGTGATTTTATAGTGGTCGACCGAGTGCATCGTTCTTGTGTGGTGGTTTTTGAGGGTCCTGATAACCGTGTCGACTTATTGCTTTTTGACATGGTGGACTTTTATGTTATATTGGGGATGGACTGGTTGTCCCCGTATCATGCTATCTTGGATTGTCACGCCAATATCGTGACTTTGGCCTTGCCAGATTTTCCCCGACTTGAGTGAAGAGGGACCCCAGGTCATGCCACCCGTAGTGTTATTTCATATGTCAAGGCTTGACGTATGGTTTTTTGTGTGGCAAAGAATATCAATCTATTCGTAACGAACAAGCAAATGAGTGTTCTTCAGTAAAAGAAATTCAAACCCACTAGCAGTAAGGCACACTTGTGCGGCAACAGTAACAGCTTGCTCCATCGTCTTGTTGGGGTATGTGGATCGATTGGGCGTTGGTAAACACAAATTTGAGAGAAAAACAACCTCTATTACTCACAAGAATAGATTACGCGAGTATTTACAAAACTCATAAAAAAAACTCTCAAAAACTCACAAACGAGGATCACTCTCTAGGATCACTCTTGTTCTCACTCTTCTTGGTGATGAACACTCTAATTTTTGTGATGATTTACAATGAAGGCAAGCACCTCTATTTATAGAAAAATGGTGAGGGTGTTTTGTGAAAATTCCCGTGTGAATAAGGAAGCTTCCCATGAAGGCTATGGTTGGCTTGTTCAACCATTGTGGGCTGCCCGTGTGAATAAGGAAGCTTCCAATGGAGGCTATGGTTGGCTTGTTCAACCATTGTGGGCTGCCCTGTGAATAAGGAAGCTTCCCATGGAGGCTATGGTTGGATCGTTCAAAGTTTGCTAGTTTGAACATCTAGAAGTACGGCTGGAAGTCATCAATTCTCCCCCTCCAGCCGTATCTGAAATAAACATCTCGGCTATGTCTCTGCATAACTCTAGCTTTTCTCACGTCACTACCTTTGTTAACATATCAACTGGATTCTCCTTCGTATGGATCTTCACAAGTCTCAATAGTTGTCGATCCATTACCTCGCGTATCCAATTACAGCGAATATCAATATGTTTTAATCCAAAGCACTCTGACTTTCACAATGTACCTTGTACTCCTTTTGTTTGATTCCAAACTCTTGGAGATAATGCTTTTGCCACAACATCTCTTTTCCAGCAGCAGCGACAACAATGTATTCTGCTTCGGTTGTGGAAAAAGCAACACACTTCTGTAGCCTAGACTGCCATGAAACAGCTCCCCCTGCAAAGGTGTAAATGAATCCTGAAGTAGATTTTCTACTATCAAGATCTCCGGCCATATCTGCATCTATATAGCCTTCCAAGATTGGATCAGCTCCCCCGTAACAAAGACATAATTTCATTGTACCCTTAAGATACCTAAGAATCCACTTTACTGCCTCCCAATGCTCTTTCCCGAGGTTGGAGAGGAAACGACTCACCGTTCCCATTGCGTGAGAAATATCGGGCCTCGTACACACCATAACATACATCAAACTTCCAACTACTGAAGAATACGGTACTGACGACATCTCCCCAATCTCTTCCTTGGATGAGGGACAGAAACTCTTGCTCAGCTTGAAATGGTTGGCTAATGGAATGCTAACTGGTTTGGCATTGTTCATATTGAACCGTGCAAGCACTCGTTCAATATACTTCTCCTGAGATAGCCATAACCTCCGGTTCTTCCTCTCTCGGGTGATTTGCATTCCCAATATTTGTTGAGCCGGTCCTAAGTCTTTCATGTCAAAAGACTTAGAGAGTTCCTTCTTCAGCTGGTTGATATTCGTTGCGTCTTTCCCCAGGATCAGAATATCGTCTACATATAGTAGAAGAGCAACGAAATTCCTGTCTGAAATTTTTGAATGTAAACACATTCATCTGCGGCAGTTTTCTTGTACCTTTGCCACACCATGCACGAGTCAAACTTCTTGTACCACTGTCTTGGTGCATGCTTCAAACCGTACAAACTCTTCTTCAGCTTGCACACGATGTTATTCCTAAAACCTCAAAACCTTCGGGCTGCTGCATATAGATTTCTTCTTTTAAATCTCCATGAAGAAATGCTGTCTTCACATCCATCTGTTCAAGCTCCAAGTTCATACTTGCGACCAATCCAAGTATGGCTCTGATTGAAGTCATCTTGACTACGGGTGAAAAAATCTCATCAAAGTCGATTCCCTTCTTCTGCTGGAATCCTTTAACTACCAACCGTGCTTTGTATTTCACCAGTTTTCCACTGCCATCTTTCTTCAGCTTGAACACCCATTTATTTTTCAGTGCCTTCTTCCCTTTTGGAAGTTCTACGATCTCATAAGTCAGATTTTTCTGCAGAGATTCCATCTCGTCCTGCATTGCGAGCAACCACTATTCTTTGTCCTTATGAGATACTGCTTCATGGAAACTCTCTGTTTCTCTATCTTCAGCAAGTAGAAGATATTCGGCTTCTGGATATCTTCTCGATGGAATCCAACCTCGTTCAGATCTACGAACTTCTAGAATATGAGGAGATCCACCATCATCTGAGTCTTGTGATGGTTCTGGAACATCTGGCAGAGCGGGTTATGGCTCCCCTTGCTCAACACCATCTTCTTCCTCATTGTCTTCTACTTCTGGAATATCTTCTGGCACTGTATCTTCATTTCTCATGAATTATTCTGTTGTTGCCTCTGGTACCTGAGGAGCAACATTTGGCTTCTGAGGTATTGTGGGCTTTTCAATAACTTCTATTGTCTGGTTTTCATGGAACACTACGTCCCTACTTCTGATCACCTTTTTCTCCTTTGGATCCCATAATCTATATCCAAATTCTTCATCTCCATAGCCTATGAATATGCATGGAGAGGTCCTTGCATCTAGCTTCCGCCTGAGCTCCTTGGATACGTGTGCGTACGCCAAACATCCAAATAATCTCAAGTGAGAATATGATGGATCCTTTCCAGACCAAAGTTTCTCCGGAACTTCAAAATTCAATGGTACTGATGGAGATCGGTTGATCAAGTAAAGGCGACTCTGACTGCTTCTCCCCAGAATGGCTTTGGCAGCTTAGCCATATTGAGCATGCTCCGAACACGTTCCATGATTGTTCGATTCATTCTTTTAGCTACACCGTTGTGTTGAGGGGTGCGTGGGACCGTCTTCTCATGTCGAATGCCATATGATCTGCAATAGGAATTGAACTGCCTGGAAGAGTATTCACCTCCATTTTCGGATCGAAGACACTTCAACTTCTTTCCTGTCTCACGTTCTACCATGACATGGAACATGTTGAAGTAATCAAACACCTGGTCCTTCATTCGTAAGAAATACACCCACACCTTTCGAGAAGCATCATCAATGAACGTTATAAAGTATCGATTGCCGCCGAGTGATTCAACCTCTAAGGGACCGCAAACATCAGAGTGTACCAGACTGAGTAACTCTGATCTTCTCGTTGAAGAGGAATTAAACGAGACTCTATGCTGCTTACCAAACTGACAATGATTGCAAGGAATTAGTACAGCATCCTTGTCCACATTGATGAACTCCTTTTTTATTAGGGTAAACAACCCTTTCTCACTCATGTGATCGAGTCTCTGGTGCCATAAATTTTGAGAAGCCTCCTTTTCTGCAACGTTGAGGCTGCATGTGCATATCTTCACATGAGTCTTGTATAGGGTGCCACAAATATGTCATCGAGCCACTGTCATAGCGCCTCTTGTTAACTTCCATGTGTCTTTACTAAAGTGACTATCATAGCCCTGCTTGTCAAGAGCTATTCCTGACAATAGATTTAGCCGAAGATCTGGAACATGGCGGACATACTTCAAAGTGATTGTGCTCCCGGAACTTGTCTTTATCTGGACATCACCAATTCCGACAATCTCAGCGGAACTGGAATTTCCCATTTTCACATCTCTAAAGTCACCGGCTTTGTATGTTGTGAAGTATTCCTTGTATGGAGTCACGTGGCAGGATGCTGCAGTATCTACCACCCATTCTGTGTCTTCTCGTGAGACGTGAAGGCATGTCTCATCTGTGGTTGAACAATAAGCTACATCACCAGAGATAGTAACTAACGTTTCTCCACCCTTGTTCTTCGGCTGCGAACTGCTCTGGCCTTGCTCCTCTTTCAATTTGTTGCAGTTCTTCTTCATATGTCCCTCTATTCCACAATGATGGAACTTATATGTTGGTTTTCTGCCAGTGGACCTGCCCCTGCTCTTGCTTCTGCCTCTCCATTTTCTTTTGCTACTCTTCTGTTGCCTCCCCCGGTTCTCTGTGACAAAGGCATGGGTCTGATCTGTGCCCATCTCCTTTCTCCTTGCCTCTTCACTGAATAGGGCATCCTTGACCATTGACATGGTAAGTTTTCCATTAAGGGCTAAGTTGCTGAGTGATACGACCAGCGTTTCCCAATTATCGGGAAGGGAACTGAGTAGTAACAGCGCCTGAACTTCATCGCTAAGTGGTATCTCTACAGACGACAACTGGTTGACCAGGTTTTGGAACTCACTGGTATGCTCGGCAACTGAAGTTTCATTTTTAGCTTCTTGTTGACTAAGCGCCTCATCAGTAGGGCCTTATTCCGAGCGGTCTTGTCCTGGTTCATGTCTTCCAACTTCTTCAAGAGGGTATATGCGTCTGTTTCTTGTGCAACATGGTGGAAGACACTATGATCAATCCATTGACAGATTTGACCAATAGTTTTTCGATTTGATTTCTTCCACTCTAACTCCTTGGCGGGATCAGGATTTTTACCCATCAATTCTATAGGATCAAACAAATCTTTACTGCTTAGGAGATCTTCCATCTGATGTCTCCATAGCGTGTAATTTGTTGCAGTAAGCGTAATCATGGCTCCGAAAGATGATGTTGACTCTTCTGTGGACATTATCATCTTACAAAATAATTTTTCAACACGATCGGGGTTGAATCTTTAAACACGGAGTTCACCGTTGCATCCGGAACGGTCGAAAATGGTGGAATTGACACTTCGTGGCTGAAATTCCATAATAGGGGCAAAACTATAATTTTAGAGAGTTGACTGGTTCGCCACAGTTGACCGGTTGTCTTCTCCGGTGAAATTTCCGGCGACGGTTGTCTTCTCCAGCGAGTTCCCGGCGAACCTTCGACAAAGTTGACCAAACTTTGACCGCGATTTCTGGGCTCGTTTGAACTCTGATTAGGTCACTGTTTGGTGCGTTGGACTCCGTTCGACAAGACGAATCCAATGGTGCCGTCAGAATTGGATTTCGAGCAAAGCTCCAAAAACCCAAATTTGGCCAGTCACCTAAAAACTCGACCAACGCCTCTAACCTGGCTCTGATACCACTTGTTGGGGTATGTGGATCGATTGGATGTTTGTAAACACAAATTTGAGAGAAAAACAACCTCTATTATTCACAATAATAGATTACACAAATATTTACAAAACTCATAAAAAAAACTCTCAAAAACTCACAAACGAGGATCACTCTCTAGGATCACTCTTGTTCTCACTCTCTTGGTGATGAACACTCTAATTTTTGTGATGATTTACAATGAAGGCAAGCACCTCTATTTATAGCAAAAATTGTGAGGGTTTTTTGTGGAAATTCTCGTGTGAATAAGGAAGCTTCCCATGGAGGCTATGATTGGCTTGTTCAACCATTGTGGGCTGCCCGTGTGAATAAGGAAGCTTACCATGGAGGCTATGGTTGGCTTGTTCAACCATTGTGGGCTGCCCGTGTGAATAAGGAAGCTTCCCATGGAGGCTATGGTTGGCTCGTTCAAAGTTTGCTAGTTTGAACATCTAGAAGTACGGCTGGAAGTCATCACGTCTATACAAGCTGGTCAAACGAGTTAATGCAGTCTATCGACAGGTTTAGTGTGCCACAGCCATCATCACCACTATTTATCAACTTGAGAGGTTCAATAGTTATGTTCCATATGACATACTACTGAAATACATCCATATGTTCGTCCTCAATATCTAAAATCGGATTTCTAATGGATTGAAACATCCATGAATAAAATTAAAATATGATAGGATTACTTTATGCAGTGACCCATCTTTCTTGATTGCAGTAGAAACGTTCAAACAGTACCAAGACGTTTGGTTCTCAGATCTTCTGAAAAGCAACTCACTTTGGCTCCTCTACTACAGAGAACAACTAGGATATAGTATTATCTGTGGTCTTCTGTCAACTTTAGCCATTGAACTCTATTTTTTCTGTATTTGCTTTAGAAGCCCAGAGACAGAACCACAATGTGTTGATTTGTATTCACATTGCTCACAACAGTACTTTAGTGCTTCGATCGCCATTACACACCATTGAGAAAGGAAATTGTTCTTGGAAAGGAAAGCTTGAATGTCGCAAGCCTGTTTCTTACATGGCTCTTTACTCGGCTGTGTCATTTCTTCTTAAATCCCTTTCTGTATTTGTAGCTTTAAAACCTAAAACCCTTATATCTGAATTCTTATTACTGTCAAATGGATCTTCAGATTTAAAGCTTAAAACTCTTAAATCTGAATTCTTATTACTATCAAATGGATCTTCAAAAATGGAAGTTGATGGAATTGGGTATCAGATTCTCGATGTTTAAATTTCCATGTGTTGAATTGAATTTTGGAGGAACTGCTAGCCGACTGCCTATATATAAGTAAGGCTTTACTGGGGCTCCTTTTTGACGTATGGTTGAGAAAGGGTGTTTAGCATATTTGGCATATGTTCGCAACTCCAATGTAGAGGTTCCATCTATCGACTATGTTCCCATTGTTCGGGAGTTTCCCGAGGTTTTTCCTTCAGACCTGTCGGGCGTGCCGCCCGACAGGATATTGATTTCTGTATTGGTCTGGCTCCTGGTACTCAGCCTATTTCTATTCTGCCATATCGCATGGCCCCACCAGAGTTGAAAAATTCCCACACGAGCTCTCCTCCTACACTCTTTATTGACGAACTCCAAGCCTCTACTTCACCATAACTCTTACTTATTCTAACTTCATTCTTCCATTATTTCTTCATCTAATCATCAATTTTCTAGCCCTAAATCATATAATCATGGTAGAAATTAGGGCTTTTGGAGTAGAGTTAGGTTTTGAGAATTTTGGGCTATTCAACCTCAATTTAAGGTTGAATCTTAAAACAAATCATATATTTGGACCCGTGGGGTTATGAGTAATCGGAATTTGGTCCGAACCTCGAGTTTGGACCATGTGGGCCCGGTGTCAGATTTTGGAATTTTTGGAAGAAAAAATAGAAATAAATTTCTAAGCTAGGAAATTGTGTCCTTGTGCTATTATTGATAATATTGAATCGATTTATGTTAGATATCATTGGTTCGGGGTCGAATTCTAGATGAAAGGCGATTATTGAGCTTTGAGTTGCTATTTTTGGATTTGAGATAAGTGTTCGATCTAACTTTGGCTTGAGGGAATAGGATTAGGTTAATATTTGCTATGTGATTTGTGGAGTCGGTGTATAGGTATGGTGACGGTTACCTATGCGCCCGAGTCTAGCATGACCGTGAGTCATAATTGCTATTAAATTTCGAAAGAAGTGAAAAATTGTGGGAATTACTTGTTAAATGAACTATGAAGTGATAGTTGAGAAGAAAATGAACCAAAAGAGGAAATTTTGGTACTTTTCCCTTGCCGGAACTTATTATTGAGCTGTATTCCCTTGCCAGAATTTATTGTTGAGTTATTATCCCTTGCCGGGATATTTTGGCTTGTCATATATTCTTTTCCTATTTGGTTGTGACCATTGATTGGGTGAGGAAAGGAGATTAAAAGCACGAAGGGTGATGTGGTGCACTATATATTTGAAAGTAAAAGCACGAAGGGTGATGTCGTGCATTGTATATTGAGAGTAAAAGCACGACGGGTGATGCCGTGCATTATATTTGTTGTGTCTTGGTGAGAAATGAGAGTAAAAGCACGAAGGGTGATGCCGTGCATTATATTTGACAGTTTTGGTGAGAAATGAGAGTAAAAGCACGAAGGGTGATGCCGTGCATTATATTTGACAGTTTTGGTGAGAAATGAGAGTAAAAGCACGAAGGGTGGTGCCGTGCAATTTTTGATTCACTGGCTTTCTCTATTTAATTATTACATATTCAGTTCAATTTCTTGCCAATCGAAGTTATAATTGAACTGTTACTCCCCCAGCATGTCCCCTCCCCCATTATCTGTTTAAAATTCTTGTTCTCCTTCTATTATTGCACATATATCTGTACAGGTTGATTGTGGTAGGTCTTGTTTAGCCTCGTCACTACCTCGCCGTGGTTAGGCCGGGCACTTACCAGTACATGGGGTAGGTTGTACTGATACTACACTTCTGTGCCTTTTTTAGCACAGGTCAGGACACATCCTACGGAATGCAGCAGTAGTTAGGGGGCGATCCTTCAGTCAAGAGACTCTGAGGTAGTTTGCTGGCGTTCGCAGGCCCTGAGTCTCCTCTATCTTTTCCAGTTTGTTTAATTGTATCAAAACATACATGTTATGTATTTCTTTCAGACAGTTGCTTTTAGTACTCTTTTAGTCGTCCGGGAGTAGTGACACCAGATACTGGGTAAAGGCATGTTATTAGTTTCCGCACTTTATCTTTGTTATTGTTGTTAAAAGTCTCCCGAGTGATTTCTGTTTAATTAATTCAGTATGTATATTGTTTTAGATAAAATTTATTGTGAAAATGATTAAAAAGATTAGCTTTCCTAGCTTTGACAGTAGGTGCCATCACGACTTCCGATGGTGGAAAAATCTGGGTCGTGACAATAACAAGTAATTTCAGTCAAATACGCAGTAAAATCAATAATTGGGACAGACCAAGTCACAATCCCCAATGGTGCTCTACCCCACGCTCATTTCTGGCGTGCAAGTCACCTTAATACGGCACTATGATGTGCAAATCTGGGGCTGCAAACCCTTATGATATCATTTACAAGTATGACTCACCTCGAACCGGTGAAATCTCTAGCCCGCGACGCCTTTGCCCCTCAAACCGGCCTCCACGCACATCGAATCTAACCAAAATCAAAGAGAATATATCAAAATATGCTAAGGGAACAATACCCAACCGAAAACAATCGAGAAATGTCGAAATTCACGATATTTGCAAAACCCGAGCCCCCTGCCCACGTCTCAAATCCAGTAATTTTACATCAATACGATCCTTATCTCTCCACGGGTGTATACATACCAAATTCACAAAAATTGGAGTTCAATTGATCCCTCAAATCACCATTTCTATCCAAGAGGGTTTTCTACCCTTTCAACAAAAATTCTCAAATTAAATACCAAACTTGCAATAGATTCGAGTTATACAACCAAAATTGAGTTAAGAACACTTACTCCGTTTTTATCTAAGAAAATATGTCCAAAAATTTCCCAAATCGAGCTCCAAGTTGCTAAAATGGAAAACGGGAACGAAGTCCCATTTTCATAAATTGAACATTCTGCCAACAGTTTCCGAGGTTACTGTTCACTCCGTGTTACTGTTCACGGGGTAATGTTCAAGATACTGTTCACGGGGTACTGTTCATGGATACTGTTACGGGGTACTGTTCATGTGTTTGGGCACTGTTCACGCTTGCGGGTCACTGTTCACGCTTGCCAGGTACTGTTCACGCTATCAAAAAATTCAGCAGTTGTTCAAAATAATTGCAGCAACTTTTATTTTTACTAAAATGGCTCTACCTCCGTCATACGAACTCTGACTTAGACCATTCTTGTTCTTATGAGTCATAAATAATAGTACAAACACAACCGTTCAATCAAAACTGAATTCGGAGATCATTTGCCCAATGCGATATCCATTTCGCTCGTTAAACAATTACTCATGTCTCGCGTCAAAACCCGAATTGCGACTTTATGAAATTTGACCAAAATTTTCAGATCATTCCTATAATTCATTATCAAATTCTGGAAGTCTCGGAATCAAATTTGGATCTCTAGAACTAAAAAGAACCTTTAGATCATTACATTTATGCTCAAAACGGCAAAAATCTTTAAAAAACTCTTCCAAAATTTATCCGAGCCTCATAGGATCCCAACAAAGTATACTAACAAGTCCCATAATATATTATGGATTGCTCGAGATCTCAGATCACATTAAACAATGCTAAAGTAGTGAATCAACCTCCAATCTAAGCTTTAAGAACTTTAGAACCTCCAACTTCTATTTCTGATGCCAGAACCCATCAAATCACGTCCGATTGACTTCAAATTTTGCACACAAGTCTAAAATGGCATAACAAAGCTACAACAATTCCGACTCCCGGATCAAAATTTCACCTATCAAGCGGAATCGCCAAAATACTAACTTCGCTAAAATAGGCTAACTTCTTCACCGACCTCCAAAATTACTTCTGGTTGCGCTCCTAAGCCTTAAATCATCCCCCGAAACTAATCAAATCATCGGAATTCAATTTCGAGCCCTCTAACTTATAAGTCAATAACCGATTGAATTTTTCAAACTAATCCTTCATTAAAGAGACTAATTGTCTTATTTCTTATTAAATTCATTGTTACAGAACAATAAAAAATCTCTTTTTTTGAAACAATCAATTTGGTGTGGTGAAATTATTTTCTATTTTTCTTTTCAATTATGCTCTAACTTATTACTCTATAATTATATTTAACCCTTTACGTTTTTTTATTTTAACTCCAAATCTCCACCCTATAACCTATTTTGTCTAATTCCCTTTTTTTCAAAACTTTTGTCGCTTCCAACTCCAACGTAAAAGCTATAGGTTTTGCATTCTTTGTGTTTAATTTTTTCTCTTAATGTGATTTTAACTTCAATTCTAATTACTTTAACTCTAATTCTTTGTTCCTTTATTCTGCCAATTCCCGTTCCTTTCTTCATCATAGTTCTTTATTTTATTTATAATGATAGTTAAAGATATATTTGGTGATAAATTAGTAGAAATGAATTTTCTTAAATTATTTTTATGTGTAATTTTTGATAAATTTAATATTTAAACAATTGAGGATATTTTTGTGACCTTATCAGTTACGGTACACTAAGATACAGTCAAATTAAATAACAAAATATTCTTTAACAACATGAAAATATAACGACCCGGTCGGTCTTTTATGAGTTACCGCCCCGTTTTTTCCATTTGTGCTTCTTATTTCTTGTTCAGCTGTAGTATGTGTTATCGGGATGGTTGGATCGGGTTCGAAGAGGTTTTGGTAAAGTTTGACACACTTAGTCTCTTTTGAGTAAACTTAATTCAGAAAATCAACCGGATGTTGACTTATGTGAAAAAGGGCTCAGATATGAATTTCGATGGTTTAGATAGCTTTGGGAGGTGGTTTTGATGTCCTGCGCTCACGAAGAGTTAGGTCTAGTACTCATCGCGTTCGCGATGGTTATGCCGCGTTCGTGTAGAGTTAAGGTGAGCAGCTAGGTCAGGTCAAAGTGTTCTTCGCATTTGCGAGCTGGTAGTCGCGTTCGTGATGGGTTGAGAAGTTAAGGCATCGCATTCGTATACAGGGTGTTGCGTTCGCGATGAAGGAATAATTGTTCAACGTAAGTTTGTGCTTCTCGAACGCGAGGTGTTGACCAAGTTCGCGAAGAAGCAACGTGAATAGCTGGGCAGAATGTTTAAAAGACCATATCCACGATTTTGGGTCAAAGTTTTACCATTGTTGAGCGATTCTGGAGCTTTTTGAGGAGGATTGAAAAGGGAATCAAGGGGAAACACTTAGATTTCTACTTAATTAAACATGGAATTTGTGGAATCTAAAGCCTTTAAATTGAAAGTTAGGGCTTGAAAATTGGAGCCCTAAATCTAGGGATTTGAGGGGTCATTTATGGTCGGATTTTGATATTCTTGATATGTATAAACTCGCGAGAATGTAAGGATTCTAGTTTTTTTATTTTTGTGAGAATTTGGAGGTCGGGTTTGACCGATTTTGAGGTTTTTGATGAAAATTGGCTGATTTCGAGTGGGATTTGTTCCCTTAGCATATTTGGTGGTCTAAATCTGTTTTTGGATAGATCAGGAGCATCTGGAGGCCGATTCGAGAAGCAAAGGCATCACGGGGTAGCGTTTGGACCGGGTAGAGGTAAGTAATGATTGTAAATGTTGTCCTGAGGGTATAAAACCCCGGATTTCACATTGTTGTGTTGCTTTGAGGTGACAAAAATGCTAGATGGCGAGCGTGAGTTCATGAACCGTTCGGGATTGTGACTTAGTCTGTCCTGTATGACTGTTAAACCGCGTATTTGATGGAAAACCGTTTGCTATCATTGTGTTTTGGAAAGTATTATCATGTTTTGGGCTGAATGCCATATTTGGGCCTCGTGCCAACAATTTTGGAACCCTTAGGGAATTTTTTTACTACTATTCCTCACTGTTTTGACTTCATATTTGTACTAAGTCATGTTGTATTCTACTATTTTCATAATTCAGCCATATTTACTCCGTGTTTGACACTTAAATGATATTTTGGGCTGAGCATCATGTTTTACTATTGCCCGAGTGGCTTGAGAGATTTTTTGACTCAGTGAGATCGAGGGCCTGTGTTGTGAGGATATTATGGGATCGGATTGCCACAACGGTGTTGTACTGATTCATGATTATGAGGCCAAGGGCCAATTTGATTATGTCACAAGATGGCTTGATATAGCGCTTAGTCTATAGGAGCTCTTTCGGAGTCTGCACACCCCCAGTTAGTGGGCGTACCCAGTGTGAGATGTGATATTGCCGGAGGGGCTATTATTGTTCCATGTTATTGCCTGAGGGGCTGATACGAGTGATCGTGAGATAGCCCGAGGGGCAAGTTCTATTGGTATTTTGCCAGATGGGCTGATTTATGATTTTATCCTTTTCTCCCCATTTTCATCACTCGTTTGAACTACTGAAAGATGTTTTAAAGAGGTTTTTACTAAATTAAGGTGTTTTTACGAGCTTTTACTATTTTATTGCATTGTTCTTGTTTTATACTGTTTTTTTAGTATTATGCTGTGTTTTACATATTTTGTTATCGCTCAGCTACCTTTACTTTTATTACTTACTGAGTTGGCGTACTCACACTACTTCCTGCACCCTTTGTGCAGATCCAGAGTATCGGGTCACGCTAGCGAGTGCCGATTTGCTTTCCAACAGGCTTGTTCTGAGTTAACTAGGTAGCTGCTCGGCGTTCGCAGCCCAATGCTTCTCCTCCTATCCTTATTTCACTTTGTACTAGACTTGTATTAGATTATGTTGTCTTTTCATACTCAGACAAATTTTAGATGCTCATTGACTGGTGACACCCCGATGTCGGGCTGTGTTATTTCCGCATTGTTCTATTCTACTCTTTATTATGGGATTTATAGCTTATTAATGACTTAAAATGAATTATCATAACTATTTAGTTGGTTTGGAGTTTGTGCTGGCTGGCATTGTTTCACGATAGGCGTAATTACAACCGGATTCGATTTAGGATCGTGATACAAAAAAAATAATTTATTCAAATATTATATTCATAAAATATTATAATATAATATAATATAATACATTATAAAACGATGGTTAGCTTCTGCATACATAACAACTACAATTTATGCCTCGTGGACAGCAAAAGTTTTGTCCAGCGAATTTATTTTAAGTTGAGGTTATTTTTTATTGATTTTGTTAGGCGGGGACAAAAGTTCAAAATCACCCTTTATCATATCTTATTTTTGTAATAATCTGCTATAATTTGTATGGAGCTTTGGTGGACTATGTGCTACCAAACACGTTTTTCTCATCAGAATTTAACTTCCTATGCCAAAAATGATTTTAATTTTTTCAGTAATGATTTTCAATACACTTATATGTAATTAATGACGATAATTGCAACAAGTGATCATTACCTTAATCCCTAATTTTGAATTATTTTAGTCACCACATGTTTTCACACCTGAATAAAGACAATAAAGATATATACTAAGAACGCCATTATCATATAAGAAGTATTAAATGGATACCATATGATACTAATATTTTTGCAAAAAATTTGATTGAGCTAGTAACCTAAAAAGCTGGAATTTGATAATAGAAATGTTTTCTCCTAACAAATTTTTTGTGATGACCCAACTTGTTTTTAAAATGAATTCTGTGTTTTTATGTTTTAAAAGCTCTTTTTGCACCATCTCGATTTGCGTGCAATATTTGGGCACGTAGTCGAAAAGTCTATATGTGAAAATTTGTGAAAAATAATAAATTTTAACTATAAAATAAATTAATTTGACTTCGGTCAATATATTGTGTACCAAGCCCAAGAAATACATTTTTAAGGAAAATTATTTTCTAAAATTGTTTGATGGATTTGGAAATAAATTTTGATCAGAACATGTTGGTATAAGTACGGGCCCGGTACATGTATTATATGTGATTTAAGACAATTCTTGGAAGTTTGGTAAGGAACGGAATCCATTTGACATGATTCAGACCTTAAATGCAAATTTGTTATTTAAAGAAGTTTTGAGAAGTTTCATTGATCTTTAGGTTTAACTCAATGTTCATGACGTTATTTTGATGATTTGAGTACACGAATAAGTCCTGTTGATGTTTTTGAGGTTGTGTGTATATTTAATTTGGAGCCCTGAGAGCTTGGGTGAGTTTTGGATATGTCACGGGGTGCATTTTGAACTTAGAAAAATTATAAAATTTTTGCTGGTGTATCAAGCCAGGCCTGCCTTATCTCGCAAATGTGAGTCATGTTTCGCAATTCCGACCTCGCAAATGCGAGGATCCCCTTCGCAAATGCATTGTATGCTGGAAAGGGCTTGAAGTCGCAAATGCGACATATTGTTCGCAAATGCAAAACGTCCAGATTTCCTAAGGGTTTGCAAATGAGAGCTTCCTTTCACCATTCCCAAGTCAGCAGAGGTCGAGGTACGCAATTGTGAACCCCTATTCGCGATTCCCACATCTAAGACCCGCAACTTTTATACTTAGATGTATTTTAACCCATTTTTCATGTTCTCTCAAAGCATAAACACACTAGGGCGATTTTTCAAAGGCTTCTTCTCCAAATCAATTGTAAGTCATTTTTAACTAGTTTTCTTCAATCACTAACATCTTTTAACATGATTTCAACTTAAAATCAATAATTTTCATGGGGGAAATCGGGTGTTTTGGATAGAACCTAGTTTTTTTAAAAATTGGGGATTTGGACCCCGATTTGAGGTTCGATTTCAAATCAAATTATATATTTGGATTCATAGGGAAATGGGTAATCGGGTTTCGGTTTGAACCTCGGGTATTGACCATGTGAGGCCGGGGGCAATTTTTGACTTTTTGGGTAAAACTTTGAAAAACTCATTTTTATGCATTGGGGTTGATTCATTTAGCGTTTATTGATATAACTAAGTAACTTGTGACTAGATACAAGCGAATTGGTGGTGGAATCAAGGGGTAAAGCTATAATTGCATCGAGGTAAGTGTTTGTCTAACATTATCTTGAGGGATTAGTAGTTGTATCTATTTGCTACGTGTTAATTGTGGAGTACGATGTAATAGACATGGCAACGAGTATCTATACGTCGGTGATACGTCGGTGTCAAGCATGCCCGTGAGTCTTGTGTTATAAATTTTATGACTTCGTTGTGGTTTATTGTGCCTTACATGTTATTATCATCATTGTTCCCTTGCTGGGATGTTTGTTTGGTATTATTGTTCCCATGACGGGATATCTTTGAGATATCAGTTCCCATGCCGGGATATTGTTGAGATATCATTGTTCCATTATCGGGATGTTTATTTGATATTATTTTTTTCTAGCTGGGATATTGTTGAGATATTATTGTTCCCTTGTCAGGATTCCTTGTGATTATTATTGGCTTATAAATGAGAGCGTGTGGTAAGCCTACCACAAGATATAATAAAATGAGAGCGGGTGGTATGCCTACCAAAAGATATGATGAAATGGGAGCGGGTGGTACGCCTACCACAAGATAAATGAAATGGGAGCGGGTAACACGCCTGCCACGAGATATAGGAAATGAGATCGGGTTGCATGCCTGCAACAAGATGTGAAAAGATAATGAAATCTGCCTTTGTTTCCCTCATTCTTGTTAGTGGTTGGATTTGATTCTTTTATAATTCTCTTGATATTCTATTTTTACCTATTATTCCCGAAGCATGTTCCCCCTCCCATCTTTATTTGTTTATTCCTACTTTACTTTCCGCTGTATATTATATAATTGCACATGTTTATTTGGTAGTCTGGTCCTAGCCTCGTCACTAGTTCGCCGAGTTTAGACTAGACACTTACCAGTACATGAGGTCAGTTGTGCTGATACTACACTCTGCACTATGTGCAGATCCTGGAGTAACTATAGTTGGAGGCTACCTTCAATCCACACGGCGATCCAAGGTAGACCTGCAGGCGTCCATAGTCTCTGGCGTCTCCTCTATCATTTATTTTCTATTTTATCTTTTTCGTTTCAGAAACATTGTATTGATCTTTTTTTCAGACTTTGTATATAGTAAATCTTAGATCGTCTGTGACAACGTAACATAAGGTTTTGGGTGATTAAGGCCAAAGTAATTGTAATAGATATAGGATTCAGATATTTTATTGATGTCTTCCGCTTAAATTTTAATTTTCGCTGTTCATTTGTTGTCGCTCTATGTTTAAAGGTTTGGCTTGCCTAGCTCGCATTATTAGGTTCCATCACGACTCTCGAGAGTGAAAAATTCGAGTCGTGACAATTTTTCAAATGACTCATTCTGTAGATTCTTAAAAAAAACTTTGCACAAATAGCAAGAAGGATTCATATATATATATATATATATATATATATATATATATATATATATATATATATATATATATATATATGATTATACACATAATATATCTATCGGCTTGAATTATTATCCCACATTCATAAGCGATGCGCTCTGGTTGCACCATGTGGACGTCTTCGGCCTCTATCCCGGCTACGGCCTCGGACAACTCTAGAGAGGGAGCCTGGTCATCTCCGGTTGCATGTGTTCTCACCATTTGTGAGAGACTAGAAGACAGAAGATTAGAATTTTGAAGTCAATAATCTTGCACGATAAAGAATCAAACGAAGTAAAGTTTTCCTAACAGTTCCATAGCCTCCCAAAAATAAGTACAATCGTCTCCGTACCGAACTGAACTCTAATGACCAGCTTGTGACTCACGACTTCTTTGAACCTAGAGCTCTGATCAACTTTTCACGACCAAATTTTTCCCTTCGTGAACTATCGTGACGACACCTAGTCTCTACAACTAGGTAAGCCTAACACTTTTGCGGAAATAAAACAAAAGCATGAACATTAACTACTAACAGTAACAACATATAATAAATATCTATTTTTAGTTTAACTGGTTGCTTGAACGGTTATTTGGTTACCTTCTATCTGTCAAGGCAAAATTATACAATACAGCCGCTCCAAAAAATTATAAAATAAGAAGTATTAAGTGGAGTAATATTTTTGCAAAAAATATGACTGAGCTAGTAGTAACCTAAAAAGTTGGAATTTGATAATAGTTTTTGTTTTCTTGTAATAATAAACTTTTTCAAATGACTCGTTTCATAGATCTTACAAAAAAACTTTGCACAAATAGCCAGATGAATTCACTATTCCTAATCAGTATATATAAATTATATATGGTTATACACATATTATATATGATTTATACACGTAATATATCTAGGCTTGTATTATTATCCCACATACATAAGTGGTGCTCTGGTTGCACCATGTGGACGTCCCCGGCCTCAATCCCAACCCCGACCTCAGGTGGCTCTAGCAGGGGGAGGAGTGCCTTGTCATCTCCGGCTGCACGTGTCCTCACCATCTGTGAGATAATAAAAAACAGAAGCTTAGAATTTCGAAGTCAATAATCTCGCACGACAAGGAATCAAACAAAGTGAAATTTTCCTAACAATTTTATAACCTCCCGAAAATAAGTACAATCCTCTCCGTACTGATTCGCGAAGCTATAATTAATCGCCTTGTGACTCACGATTCCTATGAACCTAGAGCCATGATCAACTTGTCACGATCCAATTTCTCCCTCCGTGAATCGTTGTGATGACACCTAGGCCTAACACTTTGCGAAAATAAAGCAAAATCATGAATATTAACTACTAACAGTAACAAACATCTAATAATCATCTATTTTTAGATTAACTGGTTGCTTGAACGGTTATTTGGTTGCCTATTATTAGTTAAGGCAAAATTATACTATATAGCCGCTCCAAAAATCTATAAAATAAGAAGTATTAAGTGGAGTAATATTTTTGCAAAAAATATGATTGAACTAGTAACCTAAAAAATTGGAATTTTGATAATATCTTTTTAGAATAATAAAGTTTTTCAAATGACCCGTTCAGTAGATTTTTACAAGAATTTTTGCACAATAGTAAGATGGATTCACTATTTCTAATCACTATATATATATATATATATATATATATATATATATATATATATATATATATATATATATATATATATATATATATATATATATATATATATATTATACACATATTATATATAAATTATACACATAATATATTTATCGGATATTTTAAATTTAATCGGTTGCTGGGACGATTATTTGGTTGCCTTTTATTAGTTAAGGCAAAATTATAAGGTATAGCCGTTCCAAAAAAAAAACTATAAAATAAGAAGTATTAAGTGGAGTAATATTTTTGCAAAAACTTTGATTGAACTAATAACCTAAAAATTTGGAATTTTGATAATATATAGTATATTTTTTATAAAAATAAAGTTTTCCAAATGACTCGATCAGTAGATTTTTACAAGAATTTTTGCACAAATAGCAAGACGGATTCACTTTTTCTAATCAATATATATAGATTATATATGGTTATATACATATTATATACCATATATATTGACTATTTTTAGTTTAATGAATTATTTGGTTGACTTACGTCAGATAAGGAAAAAGAATAAAGTATAATCGGTCTAAAAAATAATATTCTGTTATGAAATAATATAAGAACAAGAACAATAATACAAGAACAAGAACAATAGAGAGAAAAGTAGAGAGAGAGGAGTATTCTTATTGATACTTTGGGATGGTTTACAATGGTATAGAACCCCTATATTTATAGGGAGGTGGTGACTTAGCCACCAAGTAGTAAACCCCCCTATAATCTCTCTAAATATAGACATTCACCTTAAATAGAGTTCTATTTATAACACTCCCCCTTGAATGTCTATTCAATAATGTGCCTCGTTAAAACCTTAACTAAATAAAACCCAATGGGAAAAAATTATAAAAAAGAAAAAAGAGTACACATGTTTGAATATGCGCCTATTGGTTGCCTCGTTAAAAACCTTGCAAGGAAAACCCAGTTGGGACAAAACCTTGTAAGGGAAAAAGAGTGCAACGCGCATTAACTCCCCCTGAATAGAGCATCAACTCACATCCTTTAGCATTTGCATTCCAATCTTGTGCATCATCTTCAAAACGATCTTTGATAGAGATTTGATAAATAAATCAGCCATATTGATTTGAATAAAACCGCACCTTGAAATTATCATTCTTGATAGATATGAACATCTTCATATAATGTCGTAGAATAACTCTTCAATATCTCCATAGAGGTATTCTCGATGCCATCATGCTTATAGTTATAGCAAGATACATATGTACACAAGTTGCACTTAGGATATGGTACTTCAGGACCAAGAATTGTATATGCTTCAAGCAACTTCAATCTTTCATGGATTGACATATAAGTTAAGTCATATAAGCCATATAATAGACTTTAGATGCATATCAAGTTTTCATGTCATGCTAAACAAATAAGATGTCGAAAACTGATTACATATACCATTGGCTTTATTTTTCAAGTATTTGAACTACATGTCTTTCATATGGAATCAATTCTGCTTGAATTGTATCTTTTCCATTTAGCCAATATTTTGTTTGTATTCGACAAACATAAGATCCTCATCGATATTTAGCGCTATCATAGATTTCGTCGACGAACATTTTATATCGGTTCCAGTAAATTTTCATAAAGACATAACATGGAGATCATACATTCAGGTACCTGAATCTCTCATGAGATTTTATGAAGTGTTATGTCATGTGATCTTCTGGATCACTTGCCTCCTTATTATGATCACTTTGATCATTTGCTCATCTTCTTTATTAAGAAGTTCCTTTTGAAACCGATTTGTCTATACGCTTCAAGCGTATCCAAGACTTTATCCTTCTAGGACTTAATATGAGCATTTGCAGTGAGAATATAGTTACTTTCTTTGGTCAGCAAATGCGTGTAGCATGCTTTGCAATATGTTGCAATTGAATTATCCTTTTATGAACTTCAGGTTCATATTCGAGGATCTACACAAATGATAATTCATCTCATGTAACCTTTTCTCAAGTGTTTATCATGTCTCTCCCTCATGTTAGAAAAGCTAACTTGTTTCCTCAACTCTGGGAAATCATCTTTGTGCATTATCATGTCAATATACACAGCACATTAATAATAATAAGATGAGATTATTTGGTTCCTGACCCTGAACCATTTGTGAGGGGAGAATATAATATACTCTCGTATACAACGTATATCAAACTGATATATATAACTTTGTTCTCATAAGAAACAGTTTAGCTATTAAGTGGAGGCACTCAATAATTATCTTGCTAAACCAACTACGATATAAACCAACTATCAAGATGAACTATCTTGAATAGAAAATCTGGAAATTATGCTCGAAATTAGATTACTGAGCAATTTATCTCGCAAGCACCGGCCAGGCTGCGGGCCAATAACAATCGCACATGTAACCATATCTAGATGCATCATATGTGGTATACATGGCAGGTGAATGGGCTCATATTCACCTTTGATATTTCCAGAATTTATGGGCTTCAACCCGAACTCTTTAGTTGGTCAGTTCATTAATGAGAACAAGTGATACAAGAGAATTCGTAAAAAACTTCCTAGTTCTTTAATATTCACCCATGTGAATTCTCTATTATTGCACATCATACTTAAAATGAGATGGCTAACCCGAATGCCAACTGAATAAATTATCAATATTGGTAAACTTCAAACTTACACCATGACATGTGCACTTATCAATAAACTTCAGGTTTATTATGACATGGGTTTTTATACCAATAGATACCCACTTTATTGTGGCATTCTTTTGTTTGCGTAGTACAAACTGGAGAATGGAGCGGGTAGCTTTTCATATACAAATTATCCCGCTACAAGTTGTAGTAATGGAAGATATTAGATCTTTCCTTTATTTATAGTCTCAATATAATCAATCGCTTTCGCATATACTTTTGGAAACTGAATAAGTTTCTTTGAGACTTACTACAACACAATACCTTATTGGTAATCAATTGTGTTTCTCCAACATGTAATCATTGGATCCTAATGGCCTGCCACGCTTCAGGCGTGCATTCGACCCATTGGATATGACACTAGATGATTGTCCAACAGGGACATCAAGTCCGTAAATGCGTCAGGCATTTGATTTGCTATTCTTTGCAAATGGATAATATTTTGCTCCTCTTTTTCACAAATAGAGGTATGTGAATCAAGATGAGATAATGATGCATTTTTCCACAAAATTTCCCGTTTGGTTTCACCAACTTCTTCCCCTAATTTTGGGAAAAGTTCTCATCGAATTGACAGTCTGCAAATCGTGCAGTGAACAAATCCCCTGTCAATGTTTCGAGGTAGCGAATAATGGAGGGCGATTCAAACTCAACATATATTCCTAACCTTCTTTGCAGACCCATTTTGGTGTGGTATGGCGGTGCTATAGGCACATATACTGCGCATCCAAAGATTCTTAAATGGGATATTAGGTTCATGACCCAAAACCAATTGCAACGGGGAATATTTGTGATAATTCGTCGGTCAGAGACGAACTAGCATTGCTGCATGCAAAATGGCGTGACCCCAACCCGAAGTGGGCAGCCGACGAACTAGCATTGCTGCATGCAAAATGGTGTGACCCCAAACCGAAGTGGGCAGCCGAAGAACTAGCATTGCTGCATGCAAAATGGCGTGACCCCAAACCGAAGTGGGCAGCCTCGTTTTCATGAGTAAATGAGGTATTCAAGATTCTTCTCATCTATTGTCTCAACATGATATCCATTTTGACTGATATCTTTAAAACTCAACAAGTTCCTTTTCGACTTGGAGGAGAACATTGCATTCTCTAAAATATTATTCCTTTAGGCAGAGTTATAGTTGCTCTTCAGGAGCCTTCAATCAATTTAATTCCCATGGTTTGACATACAAAAGAAAATATATGAACATGAGAATATACAAATCTGTTTGCTTCATATTTAAACAATATTTTCAAAATATGCTGAGGTTATTCGACTAACTAAATCAGATAGTCGACTATCATGCCTTGCGGAAAAAATCCAGTTTTAATGCGAAATATTAGATAGTCGACTAACTAAGTTGATAGTCGACTATCTTAGTAAACAGTCATCAGGATAGTCGACTATCTAAATCAGATAGTCGACTATCTTAGCTTGCAGAAAAATCCCGTTTTATTGCGAAATATTAGATAGTCGACTAACTGATAAGTTAGTCGACTAACTTTACTGGAAAATAAAAATTTCTTCGAAATTTAAGCATATTGAAACATTCTAAAGAACTAATACTAACATTATATCATAAACTAACTAATACGAGCTGATACTGATGACTATTAGTTTATTCACTAACTATTACAAATAAGTGAAATAAAATCAAACAATTCCATCTTCCTTCATCACAGATCCATCACAATTTAGGTGGTCAATTTTCCCCTCAGGGTGCTCAAAGGAGTCTGCCACATCCAAGTGGGTGATGTCAAGATTGTCGTCAGAGACAAAATTGTTAGATAATACGCTTAACGCTAGAGGGGGGGTGAATAGCGTTATAATATAATTTAGCGTAAACTTGCGGAAATTAAAATTTGCAGGAAATAATTAAGTACGTTAAATAAACAAAAGGAAAGAACGCACCGATGTATTCTGGTTCACCACAACACGTGGCTAGTCCAGTCCCCGAGAGACTCTCTCGAGATTTTCCACTAACTTGTCAAGCTTACGGGTGCTCAACAAACCTTTACAACTTAAGGACACAAGCCTTAACACCTTTGCTCGGAGATACAACACTCCAAGACTTCAACCAAGGAAACACAAGTTCCTTACAACAAGAGAATCACAATTCTCTTACAAGTGTACAAAACACTAAGCACTCAAACAAAATACTCCTTAATGAGTAGATATGAGTAAAAGAAGTAGGCTCAAGATTACAACAACTATGGACAAGACTTTGGCTCTCAAAAGCTTTATGAAATGAATATAAAATGATAAACAATAATATCCAAGCTTATAGCAATAGAATGATCAGTTGTTGTGTGTTGTTGTGTTTAAAACACTGAAATGAAGCTGTATTTATAGTTGAAAAACTTGGCATTACCGTTGCCTAATTGCCAATTAAGAGTTGCTGATTTTACTCTGTGACAATCGATTGTCAGGAAGCCACAATCGATTGTTTGCCAATCGTTCCAAAAATCAATCCCAGATTTTACGCTTAACAATCGATTGTCCAACATCAACAATCGATTATTGGCAGCGTTCAAAAAATCATTTCCAGATTTTACGTAAAACAATCGATTATACCAAATCAATAATCGATTATTCAGCAACGTTCAAAAAATCTTTTTCAGATTTCAATATCAACAATCGATTGTACAAAATCAACAATCGATTACCTGACGGTATTTGAAAATTTTACGACAACGGTCAGCTTCACAATCGATTGTGCAATGTTAACAATCGATTATTTATCAGACTTTGAAAATCATTTTAGACACTGCCTCGTGACAATCGATTGTTATATACTCACAATCGATTATTTAATAATTTTGAAAAAGTCTGGAAGTCACTGCCTCAACACAATCGATTGTCATATGTTCACAATCGATTATTTTGTGACTTTTATAAATCTGATGGACACTGTCTCTTCACAATCGATTGTCATTAGCTTCACAATCGATGATTCTGAGTTTTGAAAAACTTTGATGGACACTGCCTCATCACAATCGATTGTCATTAGCTTCACAATCGATTATTCTGAGTTTTGAAAAACTTTGATGGACACTGCCTCATCACAATCGATTGTCATAAGGTTCACAATCGATTGTCATGCAGGTTTTGAAAAACCTGATGCTCACTGCCTTAACACAATCGATTATCATTAGTTCACAATCGATTGTCATGCAGTCTTGGCTTAACATAATCGATTATCTTCGTCCAGATTTTAGAGGCATGTTTAAAAATCATTTTGACTGAAGTAAATATGCATGATTTAAAATCATTTAGCATTAAATTAAATATGCATGATTTTGTAAAAATAATTTTACGAGAGAAACAATGTCAAGAGTCAAGTTGTCGGATCAAGATCACAATTAAGAACGACTCATTTAAACTATAAAACTTTGTCTTGTGCTTGAATCTCGTTATCCACCAATTATGCGCTTGTACTAGAACTTCTTCATATATCACTTTGCGCTTCGTTTGTCATTCATCAAAACCTACACATAAGAACACACGTTTTAGTATAAAGCCTTGAGAACGTGTTTCCAACAATTTCCCCCTTTTTGATAATGGCAGACTTTAAGCGGGATATGCAACTTAAACAATTTATAATGACGATTCAAGACACGTAAAGATATGCGATAAGTATGCGATTAGTTCCCCCTCAATATATGAATTCCCCCTCAATTTAAGCTTATAAATATTGAGAGTGCATACCCGTTATCTTCCCCCTTTTGCCATTAGCAAAAATAATATAAGAAGATGCCAAAAATGTAAATAAAACTTGTTTATTTATTGGAAAGAAAACGTGATTACTTAAAGAGAGTACAATAACTCAAGTAATAGTAGAACAATCGATTATTGATACGAGATAATCGATTATTTAGACGACAGAGACCGAATTTTCTGAAGAAGACTTGATTATTGCGCGTCATGCTTTATAATTCCCCCTACCTTTAGGGCGATACCTGCAAAAATTTTTTAGACGTCTCTGACGCTCAAGTTAGAAATCATGTAAGATAAAAAAGATGCAATGCATGACTTAGATCAACGTGGAGTCAAGAATCCCGAGTTCACTACGAATTCGGAAGAAGGACTCTTTCTCTAAGGGTTTAGTAAAGATGTCGGCCAATTGGTCTTTGGTTTCAACAAATTCGATTTCGACATCGCCCTTGAGAACGTGATCTCTTATAAAATGATGTCTAATTTCAATGTGTTTTGTTCGCGAATGAAGAACGGGGTTCTTCGTCAAGCATATGGCACTAGTATTATCACATCTAAGAGGGATATGATCAAGACTTAGGCCATAGTCCAAGAGTTGTTGTTTCATCCAGAGGATTTGAGCGAAACAACTCCCCGCGGCTACATATTCAGCCTCGGTTGTGGACAACGCAACACTTACTTGTTTCTTGCTAAACCAAGAAACGAGAGAGCTACCGAGCAAATGGCAAGTGCCACTGGTGCTTTTGCGGTCCAATTTGCATCCAGCAAAATCGGAGTCGGAATAGCCAACGAGTTGGCATGAAGAACCTTTGGGGTACCATAGACCCACATTTGTAGTACCAACAAGGTACTTCAAAATCCGTTTTACCGCAAAGGTGAGACTCCTTCGGACACGATTGATAACGGGCGCATAAGCACACGCTAAACATGATGTCCGGACGACTAGCAGTAAGATAAAGAAGAGATCCAATCATACCTCGATACTTCTTAGTGTCGACTTCCTTACCTTTCTCATCTTTGTCTAGATGATCGGATGTGCTCATGGGAGTCGCCATTGCTTTTGCATTGTTCATTTCAAATCGTTTCAGCAATTCTTTGCAATATTTGGCTTGGCAAATGAACGTACCTTCTTTCATTTGCTTTACTTGTAATCCCAAAAAGAATGTTAACTCACCCATCATAGACATCTCAAATTCGATTGTCATTAAGTCGGAAAATTCCTTGCATAAGACATTGTTAGTAGCACCAAATATGATATCATCCACGTATATTTGAACTAATAAAATATCATTGTTTTTATGCTTAACAAAAAGGGTGGTGTCAACTTTCCCCCTAATGAAATCATTTTCCAATAGAAATTTACTCAATCTTTCATACCAAGCTCGGGGAGCTTGTTTTAAACCATAGAGAGCCTTTTTGAGTTTGAAAACATGATCGGGAGATTTAAAATCGTCAAAACCGGGGGGTTGTTCAACATAAACTTCTTCTTGTATAACACCATTTAGAAAAGCACTTTCCACATCCATTTGGTATAAATTGAAATTCATAGAAGAGGCAAACGCGAGCAATAGACGAATAGCTTCTAATCTAGCTACGGGAGCATATGTTTCTTCATAGTCAATACCCTCTTCTTGATTATAGCCTTTTGCTACAAGCCTAGCTTTGTTTCTAGTGATTACACCATTTTCATCTAGTTTGTTTCGAAAAACCCATTTCGTACCAATTATGGTATGATTTTCGGGTCTTGGCACCAAATCCCAAACGTCATTCCGTTTGAATTGGTTAAGCTCCTCTTGCATTGCCAAGGTCCAAAATTCATCCCCAATTGCTTCGGAGATGGTTGTTGGTTCAATTTGAGACACAAAAGCAGTATGTCCTAAGGTGTTCTTAAGGGAGTTTCGGGTACTTACCTTTTCTCCGACGTCGCCAATTACCTGTTCGAGAGGGTGATCTTTAATTGTCCTCCACTCGTTAGGTATTTTCGTTTCATTCTCCAATTGTGGCGCTTCCTCCGTTGGTTGTTCCAAGATTTCATCTTTATTTTCCTTAGGCGTTTCCACTTGTATTTTGTCTTTCAAGCTATCTAAAATACCTGCAAGATCAAAACCGGAATCCTTTCTCGCCAAGCGAGCATTATTTTCGGCAAATACAACATGAGGGGATTCCTCCACAGTTTCGGTTCTTTTATTAAAAACCCTATATGCTTTGCTACGTGAGGAATAACCAATGAAAATTCCCTCATCGGACTTAGCATCAAACTTTCCCAATTGATCTTTGCCATTGTTATGGATAAAACATTTACAACCGAATACTCTAAAATGGGAGATATTTGGTTTCCTTCCCTTGTAGAGTTCGTAAGGGGTCTTCATGAGTATTGGCCTTATGACTACTCTATTTAAGATGTAGCATGCGGTACTCACGGCATCCGCCCAAAAATGTTTGGGAATCTTAGCCTCTTCGAGCATGGTTCTAGCCATCTCTTCGAGACACCTATTTTTCCTTTCCACCACCCCATTTTGTTGTGGTGTACGTGGAGCGGAAAAGGTATGCTCGATACCGAGTTCGTCACGAAAGTCCGCAAAGAGATTGTGATCAAACTCTCCCCCATGATCACTTCTAATTGAAGTGACGGTTGTTTCCTTCTCATTTTGAACACGCTTAAGAAAATATTTAAAATTCTGAAAAGCATCACTTTTATTGGCAAGAAATAAAGTCCAAGTAAATATAGAATAATCATCAACAATCACAAAAGCATAACGATTTCTTCCTAGATTTTCAATGCGAGATGGTCCAAATAAATCCATGTGAAGCAATTGCAATGGTCTAGAAGTTGAAACAATATTTTTGGATTTGAAAGATGCTTTTGTTTGCTTTCCTTTTTGACAAGAATCACAGATAGAGTCATTTTCAAATTTCAAATTGGGAAGGCCAATAACTAAGTTTTGAGAAATCAATTTGTTCAAAAGATGCATGTTTATATGAGCAACTCTATGATGCCATAGCCAAGTATCATCCTCTTTGCTCATAAGGCAATCCACATATTCGGGTGAGGAATTAGCAAGATCAACCATGTAAATATTATCCACTCTAAAACCACGAAGGATAATTTTGAAATCACTACGTCTAAACACTAAGCATTCATCCGAATCAAATAGGGCAAGATTTCCCTTGTCACATAATTGACTTATGCTCAAGAGATTATGCTTTAAACCTTTCACAAGTAATATATGCTTAATAGAGGAATTTTCATCCTTACCGACTGGTCCGATGCCAATGATCTTTCCTTTATTGTTATCCCCAAAAATCACACTTCCTCCTTCTTTGTGTTCTAGTTGAAGGAATTTGGATTCGTCTCCCGTCATATGTTTGGAGCATCCACTATCAAGGTACCATAGTACACTTGATCCCTTCAAACATACCTACAAAACAAGTTAATGCGTTTTAGGTACCCATGCCATTTTGGGTCCTTGAGGGTTAGGCATATTATAATGATGCGATTGAGTGATATGTTTATGTCGTGTAAAGCATGCAGGGGCAATATGACCAATGCGTCTACAATAATGACAAGTCACATTGGGGTTATGCATCCTTCTAGGTTCATAGTAACTTGATGGACGAAAATGAATTACTCTATTTTCATTATGACTATTGCACATTTCATGAGAACCATTTCTCCTACTATTAGTTCTAAAATGAGCAGCGTTTCTAGAGTAATGGTCATGTCTAGATGTTCTAGGAGGTTCAAAACTTCTTCTAGTGTTTGGCCTAAAATATGCATCATTTCTAGGGTAGTCTTTTCTAGGTGGTAAGTCATTTCTAGGTCTTCTAAAATGTTCAAAATTTGGTCTAACATGCATATTTGTTCTAGGATTGCTCTTTCTAGGATAAGCATTTGTTTTATTAATCCTAGGTTGAGCCTTAGGTGGTTGGGGTTTGGCTTCAACCTTTTCTTTAGGCTCATTCTTTAAACCTATGCCATGCTTGGTTGACTTCACATTAACAAGGACCTCATTCAAGTTTTTGTGAGAAGAATTAAACTTATCTAAGGTACCTTTAAGTCTATCTACCTCATTTTCAAGATGCATCCAAGAAGAGCAATTTTTAATAGAACTTTCGGGCTTGTCGGCGCTTCTTTTTCCGAAAAACTTGTTTTCCTCTTTCAGCTTTTCATTTTCTAAACCAGTTTTTCTAAATCCTTTTCTTTTAAAGAAAGCTATTTTTGAAAATCTTTTTCTTTTAGAGAAGCATTTTCTTTTATGCTCTTAACAGTTTTTGAAGCTTTAATTAATTCAGTATATAGCTCATCAAAAGCAGTTCGCATTTCTTCAAGAGTAAAGAAGTTTTTTGAAGAGATTTGACATACCTCATCTTGCTTGTCTTCTTGCGCCATAAGACAAAGGTTTGCGGCTTCGTCTTCTTCTTCTTCGCTTGACTCATCTCCGGAGTCTCCTCCCCAAGAAATGTATGCACGTTGCTTCTTAAAAGGTTTCTTCTCCTTTTTGATGTTTGGGCAATTTGATTTGATGTGCCCGGTTTCACCGCATTCATAGCACTTTATTTGCTCGCCTTGCTTTTTGCCCTTTCGTTCATACTCCTTTCACATGAACTTTTGAAATCTTTTGATAACGAGTCCAAACTCGTTGTCTCCGTCCTCATCAACTTGAGGTTGGCTTGTGCTTGCCTTAAGCGCTATTCTTTGCCTCCTTTGATCATCAACAAGAGGGTTAAGTATTGTAGATTCATAAGTCTTAAGGTTACCTCTTAATGCGTCGATTGTGACATTTGAGACGCCAATGGATTCTTGAATTGCGTCGGCCTTTGATCGCCATGCCGGAGTGAGACTTCTAAGAATTTTTCGAACCAGTTCTCTGTCCGTGAATGTCTTCTTGAGGGCATGTAGGTCATTTACGATTATTGAAAATCATTCGAACATTTCATCCACCTTTCCACCTTCCTTCATGTGAAATAATTCATAAGCATGGGTTAGGAAATTAATTTTAGCTTCCCTTACCTGGTCCGTACCTTCGTACGTAATTTCCAGCTTGTCCCACATTTTCTTTGCCGTTGTGCAACACGATATTTTCATGTAATCGTCAGCATTTACAGCAAAATATAATAAATTAATTGCTTTAGCATTATTTTGAACCTTTCTGATATCATCCGCGTCATATTCTTCTTCGGACTTGGAAACCCATTCGTTTTCAACCTTTTTGGTTGGAATTTGATTTCCCTTCGTTATCACCTTCCAGAGATGAAAGTTGTTTGCTTGAACGAAAATTTTCATTCTCTCCTTCCAGTACGTGTAGTTTGTACCGTTGAATAGAGGTGGTCGTGTGGAGCATTGTCCTTCATCAATTCCTGCAAAAGAGTCACGAGTAGAAGCCATGGATGGTTCTCTCAAACTGTTAAGTCTTCAGAGAGTTGGGCTCTGATACCAATTGTTAGATAATACGCTTAACGCTAGAGGGGGGGGGGTGAATAGCGTTATAATAAAATTTAGCGTAAACTTGCGGAAATTAAAATTTGCAGGAAATAATTAAGTGCGTTAAATAAACAAAAGCAAAGAACGCACCGATGTATTCTGGTTCACCACAACACGTGGCTAGTCCAGTCCCCGAGAGACTCTCTCGAGATTTTCAACTAACTTGTCAAGCTTATGGGTGCTCAACAAACCTTTACAACTTAAGGACACAAGCCTTAACACCTTTGCTCGGAGATACAACACTCCAAGACTTCAACCAAGGAAACACAAGTTCCTTACAACAAGAGAATCACAATTCTCTTACAAGTGTACAAAACACTAAGCACTCATACAAAATACTCCTTAATGAGTAGATATGAGTAAAAGAAGTAGGCTCAAGATTACAACAACTATGGACAAGACTTTGGCTCTCAAAAGCTTTATGAAATGAATATAAAATGATAAACAATAATATGCAAGCTCATAGCAATAGAATGATCAGTTGTTGTGTGTTGCTGTGTTTAAAACACTGAAATGAAGCTGTATTTATAGTTGAAAAACTTGGCATTACCGTTGCCTAATTGCCAATTAAGAGTTGCTGATTTTACTCTGTGACAATCGATTGTCAGGAAGCCACAATCGATTGTTTGCCAATCGTTCCAAAAATCAATCCCAGATTTTACGCTTAACAATCGATTGTCCAAGATTAACAATCGATTATTGGTAACGTTCAAAAAATCATTTCCAGATTTTACGTAAAACAATCGATTATACCAAATCAATAATCGATTATTCAGCAACGTTCAAAAAATCTTTTTCAGATTTCAATATCAACAATAGATTGTACAAAATCAACAATCGATTACCTGACGGTATTTGAAAATTTTACGACAACGGTCAGCTTCACAATCGATTGTGCAATGTTAACAATCGATTATTTATCAGACTTTAAAAATCATTTTAGACACTGCCTCGTGACAATCGATTGTTATATACTCACAATCGATTATTTAATAATTTTGAAAAAGTCTGGAAGTCACTGCCTCAACACAATCGATTGTCATATGTTCACAATCGATTATTTTGTGACTTTTAAAAATCTGATGGATACTGTCTCTTCACAATCGATTGTCATTAGCTTCACAATCGATGATTCTGAGTTTTGAAAAACTTTGATGGACACTGCCTCATCACAATCGGTTGTCATTAGCTTGACAATCGATTATTCTGAGTTTTAAATAACTTTGATGGACACTGCCTCATCACAATCGATTGTCATAAGGTTCACAATCGATTGTCATGCAGGTTTTGAAAAACCTGATGCTCACTGCCTTAATACAATCGATTATCATTAGTTCACAATCGATTGTCATGCAGTCTTGGCTTAACATAATCGATTATCATAAGTACATAATCGATTATCTTCGTCCAGATTTTAGAGGCATGTTTAAAAATCATTTTGACTGAAGTAAATATGCATGATTTAAAATCATTTAGCATTAAATTAAATATGCATGATTTTGTAAAAATAATTTTACGAGAGAAGCCATGTCATGAGTCAAGTTGTCGGATCAAGATCACAATTAAGAACGACTCATTTAAACTATAAAACTTTGTCTTGTGCTTGAATCTCGTTATCCACCAATTATGCGCTTGTACTTGAACTTCGTCATATATCACTTTGCGCTTCGTTTGTCATTCATCAAAACCTACACATAAGAACACATGTTTTAGTATAAAGCCTTGAGAATGTGTTTCCAACAAAAATTTGTTTCAGGGCATTTACTCTTTAGAGATGCTTGACAAGGCTCAACCAAATGTCTTGGTACACGGCAAATTTTCGCCCAGTGCCCTTTTCTACCGCAACGATAACATATAGTTTATGAACTATTTGCTTTTGGATTCTCATCATATCGTGCTTGTGGCAGAGTGACCAACTTCAGGTTTTCATATCTCTCCTTTAAGCCATTCCACAAGATAGGTGGATCTTTGACTGTGATATATTCAATTTTCAAACCTTCATCGAGGTGATGGCGCAAGTAAATCAAGGCCTTAGCACAGTTTCAAACCTTCATCAAGGTGATGGCGCAAGTAAATCAAGGCCTTAGCACAGTTTCAAACCTTCATCAAGGTGATGGCGCAAGAAAATCAAGGCCTTAGCATAGTCTTGGGTGGATGCATTATTTCTGACTTTAATGGCGTCTCCAAGACCCATTGCATCCAAATGGATTTCAGCATCCAACACCCATGTCATATAGTTCTTGCCCGGAATTTCAAGGGCAACGAACTTTCCTTTCATAATGTCAGACATAAAACAATTTACATCAAGAGCGCGTTCATACTTACGGGCTTTATTATATTTATCACATTCACTTCAGGGAATGGATTATAATCATCTGTATGTGTTATATACAATCTCATGTCAAATATTACTTTCATAAAGTGAAAGATTATTTTGAGAATCTTCATTATTCTCATTATCACAATGATGACGATTATAATTCCGTCTATTGCCTCGTCCACATTCATTGATACCTTCATGGTAATAATTTTGTCTTCTTTCAGACTTATCACATACTGCTACCACATTCTCTAAAGGGAATGGAGCAAATTCAATTGGACGGATTTTGTCTTCTTTCAGACTTATCACATACTGCTACCACATTCTCTAAAGGGAATGGAGCAAATTCAATTTGACGGATTTTGTCTTTGTTTGTATATGAAATCAAATCGTAGAATTTCAAGAATTTGAAAGAGAAAAGTAAATTATTTACCTTTAAAGTATACGAATAAATGTTGTGATATCAAATATACCTCTTGAGTTTCCATCCCGTTGCAACAAATTCCGGCAACTTTGGTCGACTCCCGCGGCCAATTTGATGCCGGAGAACGCGACATATTTTCCGTATAGAAATTCAAGATTGCCATTGGACCTCCAAACTATCAGCAAACTTTAAAAATCTAAAAATCCATTGTTTGCATAATTGAGCAGAAACGTTCCACTATACAACTAAATTAAACCAGTCATCAATTCAATTGTAACAAAGAAAGGAATAGCGGAAGTAAATAGCTAGGATCACTTGTATGTAATATAGACAACACATAATTATAGATTTTAATCGAACATAAAATCGATACTTATCTCTTGAAGCGTGACCCGGATAATGCCCGGAATTAGCGAAATTCGTGTGGGCGAATTACTCCTTAATCTTCTCAAAGTGCTTCTTGAGACGGTAGAGTCTCGTGCTGATAACGTGTTATGAAATAATATAAGAACAACAACAATAATACAAGAACAAGAACAATAGAGAGAAAAGTAGAGAGAAAGGAGTATTCTTATTGATACTTTGGGATGGTTTACAATGGTATAGAACCCCTATAAAACCCTATATTTATAGGGAGGTGGTGACTTAGCCACCAAGTAGTAAACCCTACAATCTCTCTGAATATAGACATTCACCTTAAATAGAGTTCTATTTATAACATATCCGATACATATATATATATTATATTTTTTTTCTTTTTCTATTTAGCTAGCAAATATAAATTATTTTTTCATTGGAGGCTAAATAAATAACTCGCCTTTCGTTTATTCTTTATTTTCCCAAAAGCTCAAAGCCTCGAATGTACAGTACTAGTAGAGAGAAGTCCAAAAGACGCCCTATTTTTCACCCGTTTCAAATCTCTTCCTCTCCCAATCTCAGACTTCTCTCTAATTTTTGAGGTATTTTCTCAACTTATGATGATTTGCTTCAATTTCTGTTTCGTCTATGTTTTCTGTTGTTTTTTTTCTTAAATCTGATACTATGAATTTGAATTTTTGACTTCATTTCTTAGGTTCAGCTTATTTTTAGGTGTTTTTGTGTGTGAATTCGTTTCTGCTGATATTTTTGGTTGTTTTTACTGGGTTTTGGGTTTTAATTTCATTTAGGGTTTTCTCCTTGAAGTTTAAGCTTTCATTTTGGAAAATTGTTACTCATTTTTTCGATTAATTTCCTTTTTATGGCGCAGGAAATTTTCTTTAGTATATTTGAAGAGTTTGCAGCCTGGGAGATTTGGTAAGGTTTTAACTTTTTTGAATACTTTTTTTTACAAAAGTACTCTCTCCGTCCTAATTTGTTTGATGTAGTTCGGATTTCGAGGGTGAAACGAGTTGTTCTTTGACCATGATTCTTTTGTATGGCTTTTTAATACTTTGAATTATTTTCATTGCGACTTGTAGTACTTTTTAAATTTATAGATTCTATGGTCGAATTTGCTGTCAAAATTAAGAATTTTGACTCTAAGAATCCGAAATGTATCACTTTTTTGGGAATGGAGGGATTATTATTTTATGCCTACTTTCTCTGAATTATTATTTGCTTGTGTTGGTAGGTCAATGATTGAAAAGAAGATTTGAAGTTGTAAACTTTGAGTTAAAGTTGGTTGATTTTGATAATGGAACAAGGTTTGCGTTCTGATGTTAATAATCCTCCGAGCATCGATAAAACTAGGGTTTTGGATGTGAAGCCTTTGAGATGTCTTGCACCTGTTTTTCCATCCCCAAATGGAATGTCTTCTGTTTCAACTCCACAGCCCTCACCTTTTGTCTGTGTTCCTCCCACTGGTCCGTTCCCACCCGGGGTTGCTCCATTTTACCCATTTGTGGCTCCAAATGGTTCGGGAAGGCCAGGTGAAAGTAGTCAGCAAACTCCAAGTGGGGTGCCAAATCAGGGCGGCCCTTTTGGTTTTGCGCAGCCTATATCTCCCGTTCCTTTAAACTCGTTCAGAACTCCAACAACTGCGAATGGAAATAGTGGGAGGTCAAGGAGGGCTGTAGACGATGATGATTACAGTAATTCACAGGATCAGAATGACCAATTTGACAGTGGATTTGGTGTGCACGTTAATATTGTTGAGGATTCCGGTACTGGAAAAAAAAGGGGAAGACCGAAAAAGACTCGGAGAGCTCAGCAGGCTGAGGGATCGACCCCTGTGGAAGTGGATGTTGAACCATTGTTGACTCAGTTGCTCACGTCTTTTAAACTTGTTGACTTGGATCAGGTCAAGAAAGCTGATGGTGACAAGGAGCTAGCGGGGAGGGTACTGTTGGTTTTTGATTTGTTTAGAAGAAGGATGACTCAAATTGACGAATCGAGGGATGGGCCCGGTTCTGGTAGAAGACCAGACCTAAAAGCTTCTAATATGCTGATGACAAAGGGAGTTCGGACAAACCAAACAAAGAGGATTGGAAATGCACCCGGGATTGAAGTTGGTGACATCTTCTTCTTCCGGATGGAATTGTGCCTAGTGGGATTGCATGCGCCAACTATGGCTGGCATAGATTATATGAGTGTCAAACTAACAATGGACGAAGAACCTCTTGCGGTCAGCATAGTGTCCTCTGGAGGATATGATGATGATGGAGGTGATGGCGATGTATTAATTTACACTGGCCAGGGTGGAGTCCAGAGGAGAGACGGGCAAGTGTTTGATCAGAAACTTGAGAGGGGAAACCTTGCTTTGGAAAAGAGTGTGCACCGAGCCAATGAAGTAAGAGTAATTAGAGGTGTTAAGGATATCGCATATCCAACGGGGAAGATCTATATTTACGACGGACTTTATAAAATTCAGGAATCATGGGCAGAGAAAAACAAGGTGGGCTGCAATGTATTTAAGTATAAACTTCTGAGAGTCCCTGGGCAGCCTGAAGCATTTAAAGTATGGAAGTCAATTCAGCAATGGAAAGATGGCGTGGCATCACGTGTTGGAGTCATCCTGCCGGACCTGACGTCAGGTGCAGAAAGTCAACCCGTTTGTCTTGTTAATGATGTAGATGACGAGAAAGGACCTGCCTATTTCACATATATTCCTAGTTTGAAGTACTCAAAACCTTTTGTAATGCCAAGACCCTCTCCGAGTTGTCACTGCGTTGGTGGGTGCCAGCCTGGTGACTCCAATTGCGCTTGTATTCAGAGTAATGGAGGCTTTTTGCCTTATAGTTCACTTGGAGTTCTTTTGAGTTACAAAGCTTTGATACATGAATGTGGTTCGGCCTGTTCATGCCCTCCTAATTGCCGAAATCGAATGTCTCAAGGAGGTCCTAAAGCTCGTTTGGAGGTCTTTAAGACGAAAAATAGAGGTTGGGGACTCAGATCTTGGGATCCTATACGTGGAGGTGGTTTCATTTGTGAATATGCTGGAGAAGTCATAGACGCTGGTAATTACAGTGATGACAATTACATTTTTGATGCAACCCGTATATATGCGCCATTGGAAGCTGAGCGTGATTATAATGACGAGTCTCGGAAAGTCCCTTTTCCCCTGGTCATAAGTGCCAAGAATGGTGGAAATATTTCTCGCTTTATGAACCATAGTTGTTCACCTAATGTTTACTGGCAGCTTGTTGTACGACAAAGTAACAGTGAAGCAACCTACCATATCGCCTTTTTCGCCATTAGACACATTCCTCCCATGCAAGAGTTGACCTTTGATTATGGTATGGACAAAGCAGATCATAGGAGAAAGAACTGCTTATGTGGCTCATTGAACTGTAGAGGTTATTTTTACTAGTCTTCAAGGTCTGATGATGCAAAGGGAGTTTCCTAGTCACAAATCCACTGGATCAGGTTAGGCTTCCTTTGTTCAAAAGTCAAAACTCTCATTGTGATTGCTCATTTTCCCTTTTTAACCCATGGGTAGTGATTATCACGAGAAACATAGATAAAGTAAATTGGTCAATATTTAAAGTCATGTCAACGTAGTTTAAGTAAATTGGTGAATATTGATGTCATGTGAAACTCTTAAGTCAATTGGTTAATAGTTAAAGTAGCTTGAAAGTAGCTGACTGTACTTATTATGACTACACTGGATTTTAGTCTGAAGACTGCCTAAACAGAAAAGAGGCACGTGCTAGGGTAGAGGCGCAAGCCATTTCTTTTTAATTTAAGTTTTTTAATATTTGTAAGTTGCAGATGTGTTTGAAATAATGGGCTGAATACAATTTTTAGTACGAGCACGATTTTATTTGGGCTACAAATAAGTTTTGGTACAAACACATTTTATTTTACCAAAAACACAGTAATTGTCTAGACGTCTAGTTTTAAACTAGCCCAAGAAGAATAAATAAGTTGGGCTACTTAAAAGACTCTTATTATAAAACAAGTTGGGCTACCCTTGGGTAACTTATCTTATACAAATAAGGTTTATTGAACACCACTGGAATAACTTAAACTAATAAATTCAAGCAACATTGTTAATAGAAAGAAATTGACTTTTCAATACTTCTAATTAACTGTCATATGTATCTTACGTGCACATTTATTTGCACTATCCCAGCACCCCTACTCGTACTTGTATACATATTGGTGAATCCGAAAATATTAGGAATGACGACTCCGACCTTGAGATCCCTCCCCTTATCAAATACTCGCACCTTTATCCATGTAACATAAGCCCTGTATTTGCTTCCCTGTTCAGTTATACTTTCCCCTCTCATTTTCTCGTTCTTGATTTCAATTATACTCGTTTCATCACATTTCATGTGACTTATTGATTGTCTGGTGTATGAAGTTAGTTGACCTTTATATGTTTATATATTTATGGATATACTACTGACATACCATGTCACCGTTTATTCTTTTAATGTTAAAATTGTTAATTTAGAGTGGGAGCTGACATAAACCCATTCAGATTAGGAAAAGGGAACATGATCCATTGGAAACTGCTTTAATTATTGTAATGATCAGGTTGTCAAAGTATATTACAATGTTTTAGAGGGTTTGACCTCAAATCAAACTGTGATGCACAAAATGGGACAAATGGAATGTATATTCTTTGAAAGAGGAGTAGATAACACTACACTTGTTGTAAAAATGTGATTTTAAATGGATTTCTGGTATAAATCTGAGGAATTTGAGTTTTGGAACTTGGTTGGAAGTTGTGTAGATATTAATTTGTAAAACGTCGTGAACCAACCCCTTCACAGAAAATTCTTGATCTGAATAAATCTTAACAAATTTTTTGTTTTCAAAAAGAGGTGGAGGAAACTGATGATATCAAGTGTCCCTTTGCTAAAGATTCACTGAAGCAATAGAGGTGTTCATTTGTCATCCTTAGAGTCCTTAGGACTCCTTCTCTCTCTCTCTCACTCTCTCTCTCCCTCCCTTTAAATTTCCATTCTTTTCCCTGGGGTGTGGGGGGGGGGTGTTTGAGGTGTTTTACTTGTAATCGGAATACTTACTGATTCTGGATGTCTTTTATTTGTGTTTTTTCATACCTCAACAATTGGTGTTCCCCCTTTCTGCATGATTATTTCTGCTGAAGGTTTCCAGTTCCTTAACATCATCTAATTGTCCTACTGAGTTGATTTCATATTTTTCAGGTAGATTGATATTTTAGAGCCAAAATTAAGTTTACTGTAGCTGTGTAGAAACTATTGTTTCTGTTGAAGTTCTTACTGAGAAGATGGACAGTTATGAATTGGTTATTTTAGAATTTTCTAAAATGAAATGGTCATTAGTTTTCTGGCTGTTACTGTTCTAGGTATGTGTTGAGAGATGGATTACCGGGGGCAGAGTTGAGGTTAATTAAATTGATAATCTATACAGTAGAGAAGTTTGGTTTCATTTTAAATGCAATTTTTGGCATGATGACATTTTCTGTTCACATGGATGCTCACTAAAGCACACTGCAATAGTCCTGCTACCGAGCTTGTTTTATTATCATTTTAAGTAACGTGGGAACAACATTTCATCTTCTTAGCTGTCATAAGGAAAAAATCATATATATATATGTGTGTGTGTGTGTGTGTGAGAGTGTGTGTGTGTGCACATATCCTTTCACATAGATGCTCAGGAAAGCACACTTGCAAGCTTTGGTAAAATTCTTAGTCCTATTTTTAACACCCCTACCGAGCATGTTGTAGATATCATTTTATTACCCACCCTATGACAGAAAACTTAGTGGTAAAGCATTTATTTGTCGAATTTTATTTACCATAATAGTATTTGGTGACAAGGGAAAGATGTGTTGTGCTCATGAAGGTTATAAATCAATTAGAAACAGCTCAATTTAGCTTGTATTTCTCCATTTTTCTTGCGTTTGTCTCATATGGTAGCCGATCCAGAGTGGTTTTGGAAGTAGATACCGTATGAATCAACTTTATTCTCACCTGAGTATATCTGAATTTTTTGGTGTTCTCATTTCCTTTTTTTCTTTGCTTCCTTTGTGTCTCTTCTGCCTTTTGATAAATCTTTTTGCGTTCTTCCTGCACCCATAAAAAAAAATATAGGGGACAAAATGCTAAGCGCGCTGGTTTTTCCTCTTGTCAGATGATCATAGGTTGAACATAAACTGGGCGTGTAGCATCTACTCTTGAACGGATGACGTCGAAGCTGTAGATTTATCGCATCTCTGGGAGAAAAGTCCTTGGTGTTTGTAGTTGTAACTTATCAGCTTGCTAAAGCTTTATAACTTTTTTGTAGCTTTGCTATGTTAAACTTTATGTTTGTAATTTCTAGTCAGCTTGTTGGTGATGCATAGGTCTTTGCTCATCATAATTTCCCTATTTCTTTTTGGCCACTAGAATTGAACTATTTCCCTGTGAAATTTTCTCTACTAAGATGTAGTGATTATGTTGTGACTGCTTGTCCGTCCATTCCTCGCCCCCACCCCACCTACCCCAACCCCCCTATGACTTCTTTGGTAGCTTGTTACAGATTCTGATATGGTAGGTCGATCTCTAATCCCAGAGCTACTGCTAATTTTCTGTAGACAGCTTGAGTTGGCATTAGCCGTTTAAACTTTGAAAATGGCTATGTCTAATATTTCCTACATCCTTTGAGGAGCCATTCAGTTATTTACAAACAAACTGAAGTCAATCACCTTTATTACAAAGTTGTACGAAACTACATGTATAATCCTAGAAACTTAACGTGTTAAAAAATGTTAGAGTTCTGAGCCATCAGCATTTTTATTTGGTCCTTTCAGCCTCAAATATCACAGTTCTTCGTTTGTGGATAGTGATAAAGTAAACATCACATATAGGCAGACACTTATATAATTTCAATCTAGCAGAGGCCACAAAATTAAAGATTATGCTAATACTGTTGTGAAATGTAGATATAAAAAACATGGAACTGCACAATTATTGGAAACCAAATAAAAATTTATAGATAATCTCCAGTAATATACAATAGCTAGCTTTACATGGTTATCAAACAATCAGATACTAGAAGAGACTCCTCTTTAAGAAGTTTACTTTCGGGGAACAAAGTTAGTGGCATAGGCCCAGGTGTTATTAACTGGGTCAGCAAGGTGGTTGGCAAGGTTCTCCAATGGACCCTTTCCGGTGACAATAGCTTGGACAAAAAATCCAAACATGGAGGACATGGCAAGTCTACCATTCTTGATCTCCTTTACCTTGAGCTCAGCAAAAGCCTCTGGATCTTCAGCAAGGCCCAACGGGTCGAAGCTGCCACCGGGGTAAAGTGGGTCAACAACCTCACGGAGAGGCCCACGAGCAACACGGTAACTCTCAACGGCTCCCATCAACACAACTTGGCAAGCCCAAATGACCAGGATGCTTTGTGCGTGGACCAAACTTGGGTTGCCCAAGTAGTCAAGTCCACCTTCACTGAAAATTTGGGATCTATCCTTGAACCATACAGCTTCGATGAACTTGACACCGTTACGGGCCAAAATCTCGGGGAAGACACAACCAAGAGCTCCAAGCATGGCCCATCTACAGTGGATCACCTCCAACTCACGGTTCTTAGTAAAAGTTTCTGGATCAGCTGAAAGTCCAGCAGTATCCCATCCGTAGTCACCAGGAAACTCACCAGTCAAGTAACTTGGAGACTCACCAGAGAACGTGCCCAAATTACTTAACACAGGACCGTACCATGGGCTACCAGAAGAGACAGGCTTGGCTTTGGTAGCAGTCTTCCTCATGGTAACTTTCCCATTCCAGTGATATGAGAGGAAGATGGTGAGAGTTTTACTGCCTTTCCTGCAAAAGATGAAGAAAGAGCCATGGTAGAAGATGCCATTGTAGAAGTAGAGTGATAACTCTTGAATGCACAAAAAGAAGAGTTGATTTGAGGCTTGAGTTTTATGGGCTTTCCACTAAGCGTATATAAATGACTTTACAGGCCCAAAGACCTTATCCTTGAATATCTATATCTGCTTTTCCATTGGTGGATGACAATTTGTAACCTTTTGCATTCTTGTCCATTTGGCAAAGTTCAGCACCGTTAAACATGACTAGATTTTTTTTAGATACTTTATTTGTTTAAAAAATCTAAGCCAATGAAGATTTTCCTCTCTTACAGCCAATCAATATTTGCCACGTATGTTTGTGGATTATTGCAATATAATGTCAACTTGGCCAGAGCAGAAGAGTAACTCCTGGCCATGCATTGTTCATACACTTCTGTATATTTAGCTGACCTGTAAAATAGGACCACTTGTATGCAGAGGCGGATCTATCGGACCCCGTAAACTTCGGTAAAAATCTTGTATATGTATATATATACTTTGAAAATGGTTAATTTAAATGGGGAGAGGTGGTTAGGCAAGATATGACGCAACTTCAGCTGATCGAGGACACGACCCTTATAGGAAGGTATGAAGGTTGAGGATTAGGGTAGTAGAGTAAGTAGTCTAGAGTATTCGTAACAGTAATATTGGCACGCAGTCTCGCTTTCTGTTGGTAGTAGGTATTTATGACTAGCCGTTGTTTCCTTCATTGTTGATCTCCTTACTATCTTATTGTTTTTATTCTACTTTTATATGGCTTTTTGGTACTGTTTCTTCTTGTCAATATTTTCATTAATGTGGTGCTTATACTTTCTTGAACCGAGGGTCTGTTGAAAACAACCTCTCTATCCTCACAAGGTAACGGTAAGGTCTGCCTTCATACTACCCTCCACAGACCCCATAGTGTGAGATAATACTGGGTATGTTGTTGTAGTAAATCACTTGCACCCTTAGCGCCAAAAGCCTCTCGAGGGCACTAATTAAACAAAATATTATGTCCCTGTCGTATTAAATTTTGGATCCGTCTCTGCTCGTATGAGCGACAAATTGACAATGAGAACAATTAAAAAGAATAAAATTGAAATCAAGGTAATGCATGTACACGTGTCCCAACATCTAAGCTCCTATAATTAATTTTGATGCGCCAAGTGAACGTTTGATATTACAAGTCCAACAGCTCAATCATACGTATACAATAACTTTTAAATTTTAAGTTATATTACTGTTAAGGTAAGCAATCTTTATCTGATGGTGTAGCCGTGTAGAATTTATTTACACTGATAGTGTATACAACTTAAATTCTTGTAACTATTTTATATCTGAAATGAAATTACTTTTTGGGCAGGTTTACCGAAGAGGTTGTAATCACCTATAAGCAGAGGCGAATACAACAGACTAGTTACGAGTTTATCCGTATCCAATAATTTTGACTTAGATTTTATATATATGATTAAAAAAGATTACTGATCTTTCATCCTACATTTTCACAAAAACCAAGTTCATGTAAGTATTATTTTAGTTGTAGCATTACAGACTTGAAGCAAATTTTAGATATTAAAATCATAATATTTATTTTTCAAACGTCAGAAAAATCCTACTGCCAGCTTATATGACAGTTTGCTTGCAATTTAAGACCACATATTTTGGTTGGACCACAGTAGTAAAAATCTTTGCAAATTGATGGATTACAAAATGCCATGTCAACAAGAACTAATGCTAATAAAATCTTGAAACCCAATAATATTGTAGATAGAGATATCATTAGATAACTCTTTCACTAAATCCCTATATAAATATCTAAATCCAACAGACTACATTACCACAGCTAACTTCTCTATTAATTCAGCCATTAAAAAAACACTTCTTTCTCCTTATTATACCATGGCTGCTACTACAATGGCTCTCTCCTCCTCTTCTTTTGCCGGAAAGGCGGTGAGCTCACCGTCTTCCTCTGAAATCACCGGAAATGGGAAAGTTACCATGAGGAAGACTGCTAGCAAGGCCAAGCCTACCTCTTCCGGTAGCCCATGGTACGGTCCTGACCGCGTCAAGTACTTGGGCCCTTTCTCTGGTGAGTCTCCAAGCTACTTGACTGGTGAGTTTCCTGGTGACTACGGATGGGACACTGCCGGACTTTCAGCTGATCCAGAAACTTTTGCCAAGAACCGTGAGTTGGAGGTGATCCACTGCAGATGGGCCATGCTTGGAGCTCTTGGATGTGTCTTCCCCGAACTCTTGGCCCGTAACGGTGTCAAGTTCGGTGAGGCTGTATGGTTCAAGGCTGGATCCCAAATTTTCAGCGAGGGTGGACTTGACTACTTGGGTAACCCAAGTTTGGTCCATGCTCAAAGCATCTTGGCCATTTGGGCTTGTCAAGTTGTGTTGATGGGAGCCGTTGAGGGTTACCGTGTTGCTGGTGGACCTCTCGGTGAGGTTGTTGACCCACTTTACCCTGGTGGTAGTTTCGACCCATTAGGTCTTGCTGAAGATCCAGAGGCTTTTGCTGAGCTCAAGGTAAAGGAGATCAAGAATGGTAGACTTGCTATGTTCTCCATGTTTGGATTCTTCGTCCAAGCTATCGTCGCCGGAAAGGGTCCGTTGGAAAACCTTGCGGACCACCTTGCAGACCCAGTTAACAACAATGCCTGGGCTTATGCCACAAACTTTGTTCCCGGAAAGTGAATTTAACAATAGTTGATCTCTAATTTTCAAGTAGTGTGACACTGTACGTAGTAATGAACCCCAAAAAGTGGTCTTTTTGTTGCATTTTGGGCTATGGGTTCAGTAAAGGGATTGTTATTGTGGTGTAAATTGGTTTGGATTAATGAAGAACATGTGATCTTTTAAAGTTCTTTCTTGCACCTCCAATCTTTAATGCTTATACTTGTTTAAGATTTCAAAGCATTTAATGCCTTAAAATGGCTGTGAAAATGGGAAAGATCCATTCTTTATTTCACCTTTTTTTCCCCAGTGCATGAAATTGCAATTTTTATGATATTTTTAAGTTAGATAAAAAGAATACTCAGTAAGAATTGAAAATTCTGTGAAAGAAAAAAAAACATATGGGCAAAAAATTAACTGAAATTTTAAGAAGAGAGTGTGTGCGGTACTGACCTATGGACATCTTTTGTTTTTTTAATTTTAAAAAAAAGATATTGTGGAAATAATTAAAAAAAAAAGATATTGTGGAAATATTTTTTTCAAAAGTTTTGTTTTTGCTTGTTGTTCCTCCCAAAACTAAAGTCTTGTTCTTTTTTTTCCCTACCAAAAGTTAAAACTGGCTTTCGACTTTCTCTTGATTGTTTCTTATTTTACACTTTTCATATAAAAAATTCTTATAATTGTTTAGCTAAAAAGTTATTCGTATGCTTAAATAGCTCTAAAGCAATCAAAAAATGATTTGGGTTAATCGGAATCAAGAGTAATGTGATTTAGAGAATGTAAAATGATCAAGATATGTGATTATAATGTAAATGAATCGAGATATAAGAACAATAAGATAAATAGTGGATTTTTGCACAAGAGAGAGAGAGAGAGAGAGAGAGAGAGATAGAAAGAGAGTTGTATATTTTCAATAGTGAAATACACATCAGTCTTTACAAAGGGAAGGTCCCCTTTATATACTAAGGGACCTTCCTCGAAATAATATAAAGAAAGTGCAAGGGTTGGTGGCCTCGGTATACGAGTGTCAGAGCTTGATGGGACGTTGCAGCGAGTCATGTCACTCGGTCCATTTATTAAGTGAGGCCGACCTTACTTGAGTCGACCATAGTAAGGCCGTTTCTTTAGTGAGAACGTATGTGGATAATATATGGGCGTAGGGAACCAAATTTGCCCAATACAGATAGTCCCTCCGTTTATTGGGGACACAGTCGAGAGGCATCTGCAATGGACGGACAAACATGCTCGACGCCTATGGAAATTTGGTCGTTCCTGTTGATACCCCTCTAAGAGACGTGCTCATATGTGAAGAGGTCAAGCCGTTGAGATATTACCTCCTTTTTGGAGTTAAGATGACGTCATCGATCACGTGCGTGATCATTACCTCTGCTCCCGAGGCGGTTCAGATTATGACGTGATGTTTGGATTTCCTGCACCGGTTTTCGAATCATGCTCTTTCGATTTCTGTGTACCTTTTCTTATAAATAGAGGAGAGTTGAACTGGATTCATCTTTCAAACCTTTTCTGAGATTATTTTCCCTATCTTTTTCTGGTGCTTGTTGTTCTTTCTTCTCTGAAATTCTCGTTCTTAAGAATCGAACTTGCGACCAGAGACACCTTTTTCTTATAACCTCTTCTATGGCTAAACGTCGTCATGATGATACCAGGACCAAGGACGTTGCTTCCTATAAGGCTTCGTCATCCTCAGATGATGAGGAGGCCGAGGAAGTTTTTGTTCCGCTATCAGCGACTAACTTGCTTCCACTCGATATGAGCAAAAAGAGTGCTTTTAAGAATAAGTGTAGACTCCCTCCTTGGGAGCACAGCGCGTTGATGTCGTCTCACTTGGTTTCTCTTAGGAAATCGTATAACATTCCTGATCACGTTGACATGGTTCCTGCAGGGCAAGACCATGCCAATGTGCCTAAGACCGGGTACAGCACTTTTTATGAGTACGCCTTTCGAATTGGGTACAGCCTCCCGCTTTACCCTTTGGCAGAGGAGCTCTGTCGCTGGTTCGGGGCGTGCCCGGCCCAACTAACTCCGTAAGCCTTGAAAGTGTGCAGGGTACTTTCCATCTATGCGGCGAAGGCTGGGAAAGAGGTGACTGCTCATCACCTTCTACAAATGTTCAAATGCGGTTTTTATGAGAGGCTCGATGCTCCAGTTGAGGAGTTGAGGCAAGAAGAGCTTTGTGTCAAAGGTGGACGACAAGGCCAACCGTAAATTCTGGACGAGATTTTTCTACGTGCGTACCGAGCACCTTGTGTCCAACCCTGAATGGTTTCCAGAGGTGTGGAATGACGCATGTAAGTATTGCCGTGCGCAACTTTTACTACTTTGACCTTACTTTGCTGGTTTTCATCGTCGAAAATTTCCATTTGTTTTCATGCAATGGCGGCTCGCCCTCCTCGAAGGGTTGACGACATTAGGTCATGGGTGTAAGCGTTGATACCATTTGCAGAAGAGTGCCGTTCCTGGCCTGAATTCTTAGGCTCTATGGCCCGAGAGGTAATGGTCTTTCCTAATTTCTATTATGGTTTGGAGGCTCCCATAATTTTCTTGCCCGTCTCATACATGTTTTGGCAGGCTGGGATGCCTCTAAGAAGGCGCAGAAGAAGAAGAAGCAGAAGAAGAAGACCGTGGCGGTCCTTCTAGGGCGGTATCTGATCCTGAGGAGGATTTAGTCTTCGTTGGCATGTCTAGGGGCAGTACTTCGCCCCCTTCAAGACAAGAGGTTAGATTAGAAGCGGCTCCAGAGATAGCACCTGAGGCTATGCCGGGGGTCGTACCCGAGACAACACCCATGGAGATGCCGGTGGCTATTCCTGAGATTGGCCCCGTAGGGACCTCTATTGCTGAACCGACTCCCTCTGAGCCCGCTCTGCATCCCACGGAGGGGGACCGTGAAGAGGAGGAGACATTGAAGATGAGGCAGCGTCGGATTCTTACCGGCAAGGTGTGGCTACTCAGACGGGGAAGGCTAAGCCACCTCGCCCTGAATCAAGGCCGGTGTTTATAGTAGAGGCCATTCGCTCAGGGAGGTCCTTTCTTAGGAGAGAGGCCATGGAGAGAGGGAACGAGGGTGTGGACGAGGTGGTCCCGGGGGCAGCCACAGAGGCCACGGAGAGAAGGAGCAGAGGAGGTGGGTCCTTGGACCGGGTGGAGATGGTGGCCGGCCAGTCTTCTCGTCGCATGGTGATTCCAAGTCACTATAATTTGTTGGAAAACTGTGAGGAGGCGGCCGTCAGTATGACGCTATTGTGTGCCGATGCCGAGCGTGCGACCCTGGCGGAACTTAGCGACAAGGTCTTGGCCCAAAGGATGGCAGGTGCGGCCATACAGGTATGCCTTTTCCTTGCTCGATGACCTTTATTTTGTGTTAGCAGGGGATGATTTTCCTCGTACTTATTTAGTTTCTTTTACAGACTCTTGTTCTAGAGGCGGAGATGGATCAGCGCTAGAAGGAGAAGACAGCCAGATACAATAGGCTGGTGTAGAAGTATAATAAGACGCGCGAGGCACACCAGACCTTGGCCGATATGTATAAGTAGGACCCTAATTTTAGGGTGGTTTGTGAGGGCCTCGTGGAGTCCGAGGAGCAGTTGAAGAGTGGCCGAGCTGGAGAAAGTTGATGAACAACTCATGGCCGCTGTTGCTCGGGCCGCGGAGATGGAGGTCCTTATTCAGGCCAAGGACGAGGAGCTTCAGCTTAGCCGTGTAGTGGCGGAGGAAGCGGCAGAATTACGCACCCGGGTTGCAGCTTTAACGGCGGAACTTAATGCCACGAAGGCCAAGGTCGAGGAGCTCAAGAGAGCTCTTGCACAGGCCGATACGTCTCTTGAAGCACACGAGATGTGAGTGTATGCGGAGGACAGGCTGGTCATGCTTGAGGAATTCCTGGCGGCTGGTCGAGCATTTGAAGCGGAAGTTTAGATCTAGCGCTAGTTGGTTAGAGTCGCTCGTGAACTGACCGGTTATAGTCCTAAATCGTTGGCCCGGGAGGGGGGGCAACTATGCAGATGTTAATCATTTGGAATCCAGCTCCTGGATTTCTAAGGCGTACCCTCCTAGAAATGAGGACGGGCCACCTGAGGGCCAGGCTGGGCAGGATAAGTAGTGGACTGTTAGGATCCTTGTATGTATGCCTATAAATACTGATTTTTGTATCATGGGTGTTTGACCCTTTTGATAAAGACATACAATTTTTGTTGTAAGTAATCTTTTCTACTTTTGGCACGCTGTTTTATTTTTTACCGTAGCTGCGTAGAACTCAATGGTGGTAGCCGTGTAAAACAACAGCCGTAGCTTTTCATAAGTCGACGGCCCTAGGCGTGTAGAAAGGATGGCCTTAGCCTTATAAAATCCGATGCCCCTAGTCGTTTAAATATGATGGCCTTAGCCATGTAAAATCTGGCCGTAGCCTGATGAAAACGATGGCCATAGCCATGTAAAGTAATGGCCGTAGCCTTATGAAAACAATGTCCATAGCCATGTAAAATAATGGCCGTGGCGTTATGAAAACGATGGCCATAGCCATGTAAAATAATGGTCGTAGCCTGATGGCCTTAGCCATATAAAATAATGGCCGTAGCATTATGAAAAACAATGTCCATAGCCGTGTGGAATAATGGCCGTAGCCTGATGGCCTTAGCCATATAAAATAATGGTCGTAGCCTTATGAAAAACGATGGCCGTAGCCATGTGAAATAATGGCATTAGCCTGATGGCCTTAGCAATATAAAATAATGGCCGTAGCCTGATGAAAACGATAGCCATAGCCATGTGAAATAATGGTCGTAGCCTGATGGCATTAGCCATATAATATTATGGCCGTAGCCTGGTGAAAACGATGGCCATAGCCATGTAAAATAATGGTTGTAGCCAGATGGCCTTAGCCGTATAAAATAATGGTCGTAGCCTTATGAAAAACGATGGCCATAGCCATGTGAAATAATGGCCGTACCCTGATGGCCTTAGCCATATAAAATAATGGCCATAACCATATAAAATAATGGCCATAGCCATGTGAAATAATGGGCGTAGCCTGATGGCCTTAGCCATATAAAATAATGGTCGTAGCCTTATGAAAAACGATGGCCATATCCATGTGAAATAATGGCCTTATCTTGATGGCCTTAGCCATATAAAATAATGGCCGTAGCCTTTTGAAAGCGATGGCCATAGCCATGTGAAATAATGGCCTTATCCTGATGGCCTTAGCCATATAAAATAATGGTTGTAGCCTTTTTGTTCATTTGGAAATGGCTGTAGCCTTTTCATTCATTTGGAGATAGCCGTAGCCTTTTCATTCATTTGGAGATGGCCGTAGCCTTTTATTCATTTGGATATGGCCGTAGCCTTTTCATTCATTTGGAGATGGCCGTAGCCTTTCCATTCATGTGGAGATGGCTGTAGCCTTTTCATTGATTTGGAGATGGTCGTAGACTTTTCATACATTTGGAGATGGTCGTAGCCTTTCTATACATCTGGAGATGGACGTAGCCTTTCTATACATCTGGAGATGACACTAATCCAGTCCCTGTATCATGTCTGGCTTGGAGAGTTAATGGAGAGGCGGATATGATGCACTTGTGCTGCAAACATCTCCAGGTGACCCCTTTGTCGCCTCGTTAAAAACTTTCCCCAGAAAACCCAATTGGGACAATACTCGGGTAAGGGACAAAGAGTACGACTCAGGTGACACCTTTTTAGAAGTGGAAATGTTTGAGGTGAGTGATGTTCCAGTTGTTCTGGAGTGTCTTTCCTTCCATTGTCTCAAGCTGGAATGCTCATTTCCCGGCCGCCGCTGCAATTTTGTAGGGCCCATCCCAGTTTGTTCCCAATTTCCCTTCACTTGGGTCTTTTGAGGCCAGAGTCTTAGCTTTGAGGACGTAATCCCCTACTTTTGGTGGCCTTATTTTTGCCCTTTTGTTGTAGTATCTTTCGATTGGTTGTTTTTGGGCTACCATCCTGGTGTGGGTCATTTCTCTTCTTTCTTTGTTTTCATCAAGATCTTGGAGCCTGCTCATATCATTTTCTATCCCGATGGTGTGTGAATACCTTAGGCTGGTTTGCCTACTTCAATAGGTATGACCGCGTCGGTTCCATAAACCAGTGAGTAGGGGGTTTCCCCGGTGCTAGACTTGGGTGTGGTTCTGTGCGCCCACAAGACTTCGGGTAGTAGTTCCGGCCATAGCCCCTTGGCGTCTTCGAGCTTCTTTTTGAGTATGTTTAGAATTGTTTTGTTGGAGGACTCCGCTTGACCGTTGGCGGCAGGATGGTATGGCGTGGATAGTATCCTTTTGATGCGCCATTTATCGAAGAACTCGGTCGTTTTCTGACCAATGAACTGGCGCCCATTATTGCAGCTGATTTCTTTGGGGATGCCGAAACGTCATATGTTGTTCCTCCAAATGAAGGTGATGACTTCTTGTTCGCGTATTTATGTGTACGCACCTGCTTCAACCCACTTGGAGAAGTAGTCAGTTAAAACAAGTAAAAATCATACCTTTCCTCGTCCTGAGGGTAGCGGGCCGACTATATCCATTCCCTACTTGATGAATGGCCAGGGGGAGGTGACAGACTGGAGGGGTTCTCCTGGTTGGTGTATCATTGGGGCGAACCTTTGGTATTGCTCGCATCGGCGGACATACTCGGCTGCCTCTTTCTTCATGGTGGGCCAGTAGTATCCGGCGCGTATGATGCACCTAATGAGGGCGCGGTTTCCAGTGTGGGATCCGCAATGGCCTTCGTGTACTTCTTCGAGTACTGGTCTTGCTTGTTGCGGCCCTAAGCACTTGGCTAAGGTGCCACTGGACGTCCTTTTACAAAGGTCGTCGTTGATGATGCTGTATCGGGCAGCCTGTACGCGAAGCTTTTTCGCCTCTTTTTTATCGGGGGTTAGTATCCCGTCCTACAAATAAGATACGAACTGGTTGCGCCAGTCCCAAGTCATGTTTAAGGAAAGTACCTCGGTGTGATCAATAGCTAAGTGGAGGAGTGTGACCACACTTTCTTTTTTGATGTTTTTGGTGGCGGCAACCAACTTTGCCATGCCGTCTGCTTCGATATTCCGTTCTCTGGGAATTCGTTCGAAGTGGCATTCGTCGAATGTAGCCATCAGCTTGTGGATTTCTGACTGGTACTTTTGTAACCTCTGTTCTTTGATTTGATAAGTCCCAGTGATCTGGTTTACCACAAGCTGGGAGTCGCAGTGGAGGAGAATTGGGCGAGCCCCATACTTGGAGGCCAGTTTCATGCCTGCAATAACGGCCTCGTACTCGGCCTCGTTGTTAGTAATTTCCGGGCATCGTATAGACTGGCAAATTTTTTCACCCGTGGGGACCTCAAGAAAGAGTCCCAGTCCCGATCCTGATGCATTGGCGACGCCATCCGTATAAAGGACCCATAGGTCATTTTTTTGGAGGCTGCGTGTTGTGCCTCGAGTTCTGCCTTTGGAAGGACTTCCACGCTGAATACGACGATAAAGTCAGCTAGGACTAGCGACTTGATGGCAGTCGTTGGGAGGAACATAATAGCATGCTCTCTGAGCTCAACGGCCCATATGGCGAGTCGCCCTGAGAGTTCGGGTTTGTGTAGGACGCTTCTTAGAAGGAAGGTCGTTACTACCCTTATGGGATGGCATTGGAAATATGGTCGTAGCTTTCGTGAAGCTACTATGAGTGCTAACGCCAGCCTCTCAAGGTGAGGGTACCGGGTTTCGGCATCCACTAAAGTTTTGCTAATATAATAGATAGGAGATTGTGTACCTTTATTTTTGCGCACCTGGACGACGCTGGCTGCGACTTCTGATACGGCCAAATATATCAATAGCGGCTCGCTTGGTTTGGCTTTCACCAGTAGGGGTGGTGATGATAAGTACGCTTTCAAGCTCTTCAGAGCTTCTACACATTCTATGTTCCACTGCAGTCCCTGGTCTTTCTTCAATACACCGAAGAATTTGTGGCACCTGTCGGAGGAGCGTGAGATGAACCTGGAGAGGGCGGCTATCCGACCCTCAGCTTCTGCACTTGCTTTTTGCTACTTAGCATTTCTGGGATGGCTTCTATGGCCTTGATCTGGTCGGGATTGACTTCGATGCCCCTTTGTGATACCAGAAATCCAGGAACTTTCCCGAGGATACTCTAAAAATGCATTTTTTGGGATTCAACTTCATGCCGTACTTCCATAATATTTCGTAGGCTTCCTTCAGGTGGATGAGGTGGTCTTCCTTTTTTGATGATTTGACTAACATGTCGTTGATGTAGATCTCCATCATTTTGCGGAGTTGTTCTTTGAACATTGCCGTCACCAGCCTTTGGTAAGTGTCCCCTGCGTTCTTCAGCCCGAAGGGCATTACTTTATGGAAATACGTCCCTAGATGGGTGATGAAAGTTGTCTTCTCCTGATCTTCTTCGGCCATCATAATCTGATTGTAGCCGGAATACGCATCAAGGAAGCTTAGCAGCTCATGTCCTGCCGTTGTGTCTATCAGCTGGTCGATGTGGGGTAGCGGGAACGAGTTGTTTGGACATGCTTTATTTAGATCGTTGAAATCTACACACATTCGCCACTTCCCATTTTTCTTGTTGACCATTACGACGTTGGCAACGCATTTCGGGTACTTGGATTCCCTGATGGAGCCATTAGCTAGCAGTTTGTCTACTTCTTCACTCACCGCTTCGTTGATGGCGGTGTTGAATTTTCTTCTTACATGTCGCACGGGCGGGTGCAATGGGTCGACGTTGAGTTTGTGAGAGGCAATTTCTCATGGAATTCCCGGCATATCTGCATGGGAAAAAGCGAATAGGTCTGCATGGTTAGCTAAAAATTCACGGTATTGACCTATATTTAATAAGCCGTGGCCTATGTAAGCTTTCTTTGCGGGGTCGCTGTTGTTTAACTGGACGGGGCCGGGGTCTTCGACTGTAGCCTTGCTAGCCTCGACGTCCTCAGGATCTTTGATGGCGTTCTCTGTCGAGTGGACCTTAGTCCCCCACAGGGCTGCTTGCTATGCTTCAGCACTTGCCCCCTTGAGTTGTTTGGTGTGCGTGTATTCCTGAGCTATTTTACAGCATTCTTGGGCGGTACGGGGCTCTACCCGTATGATGTGCACTCCCCATGGGGTTGGGAAATTGATTACTTGATAGAAACTGGAGGGGAAGACTCTCATGGCATGTATCCATGGGCGTCCGATAATGGCGTTGTATGCCGTTTCTTGGTTCATTTCATGGAAAGTAGTTTCCATCGTGACTCCTCCTGCCAGAATGGGTAGCGTCACCTCGCCTGAGGTTCTTTCCACTGCATTATTAAAACCTGTTAGTGTTATGAGCGTGGAATTATTTTATCCTCGAGTCCCATGAGTGCAAGGACCCTTGGATGAATTATGCATGCGCCGCTTCCATCGTCGACCATGATAATATTAACATCAGTATGTATTATGCGTAAAGTAATAACTAAGGCATCATAGTGAGGAAAACACAAACTGTCACCATCAGACTTATTGAAGGTGATACTATCTTCGAAGTCGTCATACCGTTCATGGGCGATGGTTCGCTTTAGCTTGTGGCTTGTGGTGAATTTGACATGATTGATTGCCGAATCATTTCCGTCTCTGATGATCATATTGATTGTGCGAGTTGGTGAGGGCGGCCTTGGCAAGCCAGGGGGTTGTTCCCGCCCGCGTGCGGTTTTGCTTTCCTTTGTCCCTGAGCAGTTCTTTCAAGAACCCTTGGCTCAGCATTCGGACCACCTCCTGTCGGAGACCTATGCAGTCCTCCGTTCTGTCTCCCCGTTCTTGGTGGAACTTGCACAGGGCATTTGACTTTCTGGTGGCGGGGTAAGATTTCATCTTTGCTGGACATTGTACTTTGTTGCCCAGCTTCTCCAGTGCATACACTACTTCTGAAGGAGATACACAAAAGTTATGTGTAGATAATGAAGGGGGCAAACCTCTGTCGTTCCTTAGCGGGACGATATGTCGTTGTAAGGCGTCTGCATGCCTCGGTGGTGGCAGATGCGAGGACCTGATGTATGGTTGGTGTCTTTCCTATTGAGGCGTGGGACTTGCTCCCGCCTTCCCTCGCTGCACCGGTCCCTTCGGATTTCTGGGTGCACCGTCATCAACCGCCAGGTTGGGCTATTAAGGTCGTCGTCGTACCCATGTACCTCGGCGCAATAGGCGTTGTGTATCTCTTCTCGAGTGGTGGGGGGATATTTCAGGAGACGGTTGAGTAGTTTCTTGGTTGCCCTCGAGCCGTCTCTGTTGAGCCTGTTCTGAAAGGCCGCAACTGCCATGCCTTCGGACACGTTTGATAGGATCATCTTGACCCCGTTGAACCTATCTAGGAACTCTCGCAGTCCTTCTCCTGGGGTCTGTCGCACAGCAAAAATTTCATTGACTCGTGCTTCCGCTTTCCTTGCCCCTGGATGGGCGGTGGCAAGTTTATCTGCCATCTCCTCGAATGTGGAGATGCTTTTGGCCGATAGCTGTGAGTACCAAGTTAAGGCCCCTCCTGTTAGAGTTTCACCGAACTTCTTCAGAAGTACGGATGGTACCTATTCTTTTGATAGATCGTTGCCTTTGACGGCTGTGACATAGTGGATCCGGTGGTCCCGTCATATACCTTCAAGTAGGGGGGCATCTTGAAGGTTTCGGGATGGGGTATGGCGCGGCTCCTTCCATGTAGGGTTGTTCAGCGAACCTCCCATGTCTCGCTTTGGTAGTAACTTAGGCGCACCTGGGATTTTATCCACCCTTTCTTGGTGCTCCTTCATCTGGTCGCGAAGTGACCTATTCTCGTTTTCGATTTCTTCCATATTTTTTAGGATGGCCGTGAGTGTGCCTTCGTTATCTTGAACATCAACGGACACGTTGTTCGTTCTCGTGACCTCGAGCTCATCCTCGGCAGCGACATGATTTGTTGTTGGGGTGCATCTATCATTTTCAGGCGGCTTCTTAGCTAGACTGCTCAGAGTGTTTTTCAGCCACTCTTCTAGTTATCTTTTTACCTCTGATGGTGCTTCCTTATTTGTAGATTTTGAAGCTTCTCTTTCTCGTGGAACCGCCCGATCTTCCGATGAGGAAGGTAGGGCTTCCACGCCTATCAAGGTACTGGGGGTTGTCTGTAGGGCATCTCCTTCAGCAGCCGCATTGAGAGTGTCTGTGAGATCTGTTCTAACCTCGAAGATAGCTTTCATTCTTGCGTTGTTCTCAACCATTTTAGGTTGTAGAGAGTGGTTTTTCGAAGGATCTCTAGAAATAAACTACAGCTTCGATTCTCGAGATCCTCACAGACGGCGCCAAATTGTTGGCTAAAAAGTTATTCGTATGCTTAAATAACTCTAAAACAATCAAAAAATGATTTGGGTTAATCGGAATCAAGAGTAATGTGATCTAGAGAATGTAAAATGATCAAGATATGTGATTATAATGTTAATGAATCGAGATATAAGAGCAATAAGATAAATAGTGGATTTTTGAACAAGAGAGAGAGAGATAGAGAATCAGATAGAGAGAGAGAGTTGTATATTTTCAATAGTGAAATACACATCAGTCTTTACAATGGGAAGGTCCCCTTTATATACTAAGGGACCTTCCTTGAAATAATACAAAGAAAGTACAAGGGTTGGTGGCCTCAGTATACGAGTGTCAGAGCTTGATGGGACGTTGTAGAGAGTCATGTCACTCGGTCTGTTTATTAACTGAGGTCAGCCTTACTTGAGTCGACCATAATAAGGCCGCTTTCTTCAGTGAGAATGTATGTGGATAATATATGGGCGTAGGGAACCAAATTTGCCAAATACAATAATGCTGGTTAATTAAAGTGCTATTCAGATATTTGATAGTAAAAATTACACGGGGCGTCCTATTTTGTCGCCCCAATTTAACGTATACTCCTTTTTTTAAAAAGTTTTAACTTGTACCCATTTTTAAATAATATCAGCCCCCTTTATCCTCCTCCTTCTCTCAGTGATCTCCACGTCTCTCCGAAACTTAACATTGATGTAACAATATAATAGCTTGATTTATCGTGTGTTTCATTGGTTTTACTTTTTTTAGTAATCTGTTGTGCACACAATTATGAAGCAAGAAAATTACTCTTGAACAACATGGAAAAGAAGAAGACTGATTCTCATCATCCTTCTCAAGAAAAAAAAGCAAAAAAGATTTCATGCATTAAGTTATTACATTGTATTGTATGAAATGCCTTTTGAACTTATGGGTGAATTAAGTGCCAATGTTTTCCTACTTCACTCTTGTACAGCTAAGAATCTTGTTCTTCTTCACAAATTTTCATATCGAAAGTTAATTAAAACTTCAACTCTAAGAAGGCTGAAGTTCGCTAGTTACAAACAACAACTTCAGCTCAAAAGCTGAAGTTTGCTAGTTATAAACAAAAACTTTAGCTCTAGAGCTGAAGTTTGACAGTTACAAAATAAAAATTTCAGCTTTAAAGTTGAAGTTCACCAGTTACAAAACAAAAACTTAAGCTCTAGAGCTAAAGTTTGTCAGTTACAAAAGTAAAAACTTCAGCAATTACAAATAAAAACTTCAGCGCACTTGCTACTTCAGTTCCGTCTTCTAAAATGCTAAAGTTTTGCGTGATTGCCTTCGCTACTTCAGCCCCGTATGCTGAAGTTATGCGAAAAAGTGAGTACGCTTTTAATTTTTTTCAAAGCGGGCACAAATTAAAATGTAACCCAAAATCGAGTATAAATACAAATATCTCATTTGATCTCATTGTACAAACAACTTAAGTCTTTATTTTACGTCCCAAATTCTGAAGGAGTACATAATCATTAGTGTCTCCGGCTTTGGAAAGTTTCCTATAACTAACCTGATTTTTTCCTTGTAAAAACATAGGACGTCATATTCGAATTAGCTTGCACACACTACATTAAGAATATTACAATCTAAATCCAAACTAATTAAGCTCGGCTCGATTTGATTTTTGTGAGAGACTGTGAAGGAGTGTGATAGCTGGATAAATTTGTGGGGGTAGTCAGCCAGCTGTCACCAGTTAGTTAAAGTAGTTAGCACTAGTGTATTGGGAGATTAAGTTAGTGGGGATTGTGTGCGTATATATATATATATATATATACATATATATATATATATATATATATATATGTATGTATATATATATATATATATATATATATATGTATGTATATATATATATATGTATGTATATATATATATATGTATATATATATATATATATGTATATATATGTGTGTGTGTGTGTCTGTGTGTGTGTGTGTGATGTATATAAAATTTTACATATGCTTTTCAATATACTAGAAGCTTTTTCACTCATTGTTCTCTCTGATATCCATCCTCTCTTCTGTAGCTTGATTCATTCATTGAAGCCTCTATTAATGGAGGATGAACTGTGATTGAGATCAGCTCTACTTACAATTTTCACTAGAAAATAACAATCCTAACCGATATTCAAAGTGATGGAGATAGAAGCGGCAGCAACCAGATAATTTTCATCCATTTGTTGTCTCCCTATATTAAGATAGATATTCATTAAATAAAAAAAATAGATTTGATTGCATACTGTATACCTGTTATGTACACAAAATTGACAGTTCAAATTTAAAAAGATCAATTGGCATTGAGTTAGCTCAGACATTCCTACATTACATTTAACTCCATAGCTCTTTGAAACAACAAGCAACAAACAAAATGAACTTTTGAAAAAGAAATTCTCCACAATTTTTTTTTAAATTCAAAAAAAAGAAAAATGTCTATAGGTTATTGTACACACTCATCTTCTTAACAAATTCAGTTAATTTCAAGTCGCGAAAGCAGTCATTAATGTTTCCAGCCTTAAGGCAAGTTATCTACATCGTATTCTTGAGCTGCGATTCTTCCCCGACCCTGCATGGATGTGAGATGCTTTGTGCACCGAATGTTTTACTTTCACAAAAGTTTCAATTCTTACTGACTATTCTTTTTTTCTAACTTAAACATATCCTAAAATCTCAATTTCATGTGCTGGTGAAATGAAATGGCAAAATAAAAAACGAATCTTTCACGGTTAACTGTTTTCTGGACATTATTAGATTATGTACTGCAATTTTAAGACATTAAACACTTTGAAGTTTGAAATCATAAAGAAGTACAACATTAAAAATTGGATGTGCAAGAAAGAACTTTAAAAGATTCACAATGTTCTTCATTAATCCAAACCAATTTACATCACATACCGATCCCCTTTATAGAACCCATAGCCCAAAATGCAATAAAAACAAAGACTTTGACCACTCTTTTAGGTTCATCACTCACAACCTACATACTATCTCACTACATGAAAATTAGAGATCAACTTTTGTTAAAGTCACGTTCCGGGAACAAAGTTAGTGGCATAGGCCCAGGTATTGTTGTTAACTGGGTCAGCAAGGTGATCGGCAATGTTCTCCAATTGACCCTTTTCGATAACGATAGCCTGAACAAAGAATCCAAACATGGAGAACATGGCAAGTCTGCCGTTCTTAATCTCTTTTAGCTTGAGCTCTGCAAAAGCATCTGGGTCTTCAACAAGGCCTAATGGGTCAAAGCTGCCACCAGGGTAAAGTGGGTCAACAACCTCACCAAGAGGCCCACCATCAATACGGTAACACTCAACAGCTCCCATCAATACAACTTGGCAAGCCCAAATGGCCAGGATGCTTTGTGCGTGGACCAAACTTGGGTTGCCCAAGTAGTCAAGTCCACCCTTACTGAAAATTTGGGATCCAGCTTTGAACCATACAGCCTCACCAAACTTGACACCGTTACGGGCCAAAAGCTCTGGGAAGACACAAACAAGAGCTCCAAGCATAGCCCATCTACAATGGATCACCTCCAACTCACAGTTTGTAGCAAATTTTTTTGGATCAGCTTAAAGTCCAGCAGAGTCCCATTCATAGTCACCGGAAACTCACCATTCAAGTAGCTTGGAGATTCACCAGAAAATGGACCCAGGTATTTGACACGGTCAGGACCGTACCATGGGCTACCAGAAGAGACAGGCTTGGCCTTGCTAGCAGTTTTCCTCATGATAACTTTCCCATTTCCGGTGATTTCATAGGAAGACAGTGAGAGTTTCACTGCCTTTCCGGCAAAAGAAGAGGAAGAGAGAGCCACTGTAGAAGCAGCCATGGTTTAATAAGGAGAAATAAGTGTTTTTTTACGGCTGAAGTAATAGAGAAGTTAGCTATGGTGATGTAGTCTGTTGGGCTTAAATATTTATATAGGGATTGAGTGAAAGAGTTCTTATCTTATGATATCTCTATCTACAATTTCATTGGGTTTCAATATTCCATTAGCATTAGTTCTTTCAAGATATTTACTATTGGGGTCCAACCAAAATATGTGGCTTTGAAGAAGAAGAAGAAGAAGAAGAAGAAGAAGAAGAAGAAGAAGAAGAAGAAGAAGAAGAAGAGGAAGAAGAAGAGGAAGATGAAGAGGAAGAAGAAGAGGAAGAAGAGGAAGAAGAAGAAGAAGAAGAGGAAGAGGACGAAGAAGAAGAGGAGGAAGAATAGGAAAAGGAGGAGGAGGAAGAGGAAGAAGAGGAGGAAGAAGAAGAAAAGGAAGAAGAAGAAGAAGAAGAAGAAGAAGAAGAAGAAGAAGAAGAAGAAGAAGAAGAAGAAGAAGAAGAGGACGAAGAGGAAGAAGAGGAAGAAGAGGAAGAAGAAGAAGAAGAAGATGATTAAAAAGAGGAAGATGAAGAAGAATAAGAGGAAGAAGAGGAAGAAAAAGAGTAAGAGGAAGAGGTAGAAGAGGAAGAAGAGAAAGAAGAAGAGGAAGAAGCAATGGCTATGTCATTAGGCCGTTTCTGATAGGACCATAAATTTTTTGGCAATTCACAACTTGTTGCACGAATACTAAATATGGCGTAGATATTAGAACACGAAAAATTAGAAATCGTCTTGAATTCTTATTTTATAACCCTAAAACAACAAAAATGAAGAATACTCAAGTCATGACAACTGTTCATTAGGCCGTTTCTGATGGACCCACAAAATTTTATGTGATTCGGAGCCCCTCGTTAGAATTCATAAAGATGGCGTGGATATTAGTACACGAAAAAATTAAAAATCATCCTTAATTCGTGTTTTATGATTCTAAAACGCCAAAAAGAAGACCAGTCACGGCAAATCAATGACTATTATTCATTAGGTTATTATGATGAGCCCACAAAAATTTTAGGCGATTCGGAGCCATATCCTAAATTAATGAAAATGATGTGGACTAGCACACAAAAAATAAAAATCATCCTAAATTCATGTTGATGGCTCTAAAACACAAAATGAGGAACATTCATGCCGAAGTAATGAGTATTATTCATTAGGTCATTTTTTATTGACCCACAAAATTTAGGCGATTCAGAGCCTGTCGCTCAAGTTCATAAAGGTGACATGGACATTTGGACAAGAAAAATTGGAAATCATCATGAATTCCTATATTATGGCCTTAAAGAGCCAAAAAGCGAAGCAATGACTAAATTTCATTAGGTTGTTTTTATGGGACCACCAAATATTAGGAAATTTGGAGCTCATCCTTTTGAATCCATAAAGCCGGTGAAGACATTAGCACGCGAAAAAATCGAAAATCATCTGGAATTCCTATGTAACGACCCAACTGATCATTTTGAGCTCTAGCGTATTGTTCAGCAGTCTAAGGCCATGAGCAGCCTCATTTCAGGCATCATGACTTGTATGTGTGGTCGGAATTGAATTTCGAAAAATCTAGAGTTGATTTAGAAAGAGAATTCTCATTTTTTAAAGTTTAAAGTTGAAGGAATTAACTAGGATTGGAATTTTGAGTAAACGATCCCAGAATCGGGATCTAAAGGTTTCAGCAGGTTCATATGATTATTTCGAATGTAGGCGTATGCCCGGATTAGATTTTGGATAATCCGGGAGCAATTTGGTGCCTACTGTCGAAGTTGGCATTTTGGAAGAAATTTCATAAGTTTGGCTTGAAGTGCATTTTAGTGTTATCGATGTACGTTTGGAATTTCGAGGCTGTGAGTAGCTCCATATGGTGATTCTGAAGTTGGGAGCGCGGTCGAAAGTGAATTCGGATGTCTGTAGGTTATTTTGGAACCATTTGGCTAAAGATAGAAAATTGAAGGTTTTTGGAGAAGTTTGACCAAAAGTGGACTTTTTCATATCGAGGTCAGATTCCGATTCTGGAAGTTGGAGTAGGTCTATAATGCGAAATATGACGTGGGTGTAAATTTTTAGGTCAATCGGACGTGATTTGACAGGTTTAGGCATCGAATGTAGAAGTTTGAAATTCTATATTCTTCAAGTTTGAAATGGAGTGTGATTCATGATTTTAGCATTATTTGATATGATTTGAGGCTTCCAGCAAGTCCGTAATGTGTTTTGGGATTGGTTGGTAGGTTTTATTCAGGTCCCAAGAGCCTCAGGTGCGTTTCGGATGCTCAACAGATCGATTTTTGCCTTGAGAGGATTACTGATTTTCTGGTATAAATGCAGCAGGTTTTTGCTCTATACGATCGGGTGAGAGGGTCTGCGATCGCATAGAGCTAGAGTGATGGAATGGAATTCGGCCTATACAATCACAGGAAGTGCAATGCGATTGCGAAGGAGTATGGCTGGGGCTTATGTGATCTCATGCTTGGTGATACGATCGCACAGTGTGCGTTGGAGCTGTGATGCATTTGGTGTGTGCGAACGCGGGGGTGTGCATGCGAACACAGAAGGAATTTGGGAGGCATCAGAGTTGGCCTATGCGATCGCGGTGCTTTGTTTTTGATCGCATAGAAGGGTCTCATGGGCATTGTTCTCTTAAAATCGGGATTTGGCTCATTTTCACTTCATTTATTCCATGGGAGCCGATTTTGGAGTAACTTTGGAGTGCCATTTTTATCACCAAGCATGAGGTAAGTGATTTCTACTAGTTTTTTGAGTATATACAATATTTATATATGGATTTAGACAAGGAATTTGTAGAAAAATTTGGGGTTTTGAGGTAGACCTAGAAATTTGATAATCTTGAATTTTGACTATGATTTGATATGAAATTGAGAGAAAAATATATATATTTGAGTTCGTGATATTATGGGTAAATTTTATCTTCGAAAAATTTTGGAATCTGGGCACGTGGGTCCAAGGGAATTTTTGTCAACTTTTCAATCGGGGTTAGGAATTGTTATAAATTGGATCATTAGGAGTAAACAACAACAACAACCCAGTAAAATCCTAAAAGTGGGGTCTAGGGAGGGTAGTATGTACACAGACCTTACCCCTAACCCGAAGGGCTATAGAGGTTGTTTTCGAAATCATTAGGAGTAATTGATTATATATTAATGGATTGGTATTATTATTGGCTAGCTTTGGAGCCTTTTTCATCGATTCGATTCTTAGGAAGAGCGCAGAATGCTGGTAATGGGTCTTCGGAGCGAGGTGAGTCTCATTTCTAAGCTTGTAAGAGGGAATTGCCCCCCATAGGTGAGTTAATTGGTTATGTTCTCCTATTTGTGGGGGCTACGTATGCACGAGGTGACGTGAGTCCGTGCGTAGCTACCATTATGCTATTGTCCGGGTAGGATAGGACCCACAAATATGCTGTACCTGGAATAATTACAAACCTTATTGACACCTTGTACTGCTTAAATCATATTGAAATAGTAAATGAATTTCTAAAAAGATATAAACTTCATTTTATTAAATTATTAAAGAGAATTGGTTATTCTTTAGATAATTGCTCCATGTTGACTTCTTGATTGACTGTCTGTCTGTGTGTGTTTATTTTTGGAATGGGCTGAACGCCTCGGTATATTAAATACATACATCTATAGGTGCGCCATCGACCCTCGGCAAGTGCACAGTTTATTTCTGTTGGATCGGGTCATCGCCTCGGCATGATATGCGCATGCTTGTATTGTTAACCTTGAAACTTATTGAAGTTGATATTGCCTTTTTGGCCCACTATAAACTAATAAAGATAATGAAAAGTAAATCTTTAAAATCCTTTATTATTTGCTAAAGGTGCATACCTGTTTTCCGACTTTGTGAGTTAGAACTGCTATATAAATCCCTGATTTTCTCACATTTCTATTATATTATTATTTGACCACTAGCAAGTGTTGAAGTCGACCTCTCGTCTCTACTTTTTCAAGTTTAGACGGGATACTTGTTGAGTACACGTTGTTTTCGTACTCATACTATTCTTGTTGTGCTTTTTTTGTTGCATAGGTTTATGTGTGGCTAATGGCTTAGTGGCATAGCGGCATGGTTGACACGGAGACTAGGTGAGCTGTATTTTCTCGAGGCGATCCGAAGCTAGTATAGTCTCTTTCATGATTCTATTTATTTTCTGTCCAATTGTATTTCGGATAGTTGTTGTACTTTATTCAGTTTTCTTAAAAATTGTTCATGTACTTGTGACATCGAGTTCAGGGATGTACTTGGGTTTATTCATAAATTTTAAAAGTTGTTAAATATTTCATTATTTATTAAGAGGAATATACAGAGTATTGTTTTAAATCGTATAAACAAAGTGTTTTCGAAAATAATTAAACGAGAATTTTATTAACTATTTTTGTTGGCTTGCCTGACAGCGGTGTCTGGCGTTACCATGACCCTTAGTGGATTTTGGGTCGTGACATCATATTTTATGGACTTAAGATGCCAAAAATGAGAAACAATCATGGTGAAGTTTTAACTATTGTTCATCAGTTTGTTTCTAATGGTCCATAAAATTTTTGGCGATTCGGAGCCCGTTACCCAAATTCATGATGCTGGCGTGGACATTAGCACACGAAAAAATCGAAAATCGTCATGAATTCTATTTTATGGACCTTAAATGCAAATAATGAGGAAAGGTCGTGGCAAAGTAATGACTACGTTCATTTGGTCATTTTTGATGGGCCCATAAAATTTTAGGCATTTCAGAGACCGTCGCTGAATTCATGAAAATGGCGTGGATATTAGCATATAAAAATTTTAAAATTATCTTGACTTACTTTTTATGGACGTAAAACGCTAAGAAATAAGGACCAGCCATGATGAAGCAATGACTATTGTTTATTAGGTTATTTTTAATGGGCCCATAAAAATTTTTATGCAATTCGAATCTCGTCGCCTAAATTCTCGAAAATGATATGGTCATTAGCACAAAAAATAAAATCATCCTAAATTCCTATTAATGGCTCTAAAATACCAAAAATTGAGGAACATTCATGACGAAGTAATAACTACTGGTCATTAGGTCATTTTGATGGGCCTACAAAATTTTAGGCGATTCGGAGCTTGTTGCCTCATGAAACTGACGTGGACATTATGACACGAAAAATTAAAAATCGTCATGAATTCTCATTCCTTAAGGAGCCAAAAGGCGAAGAAACGAATAAAGTTCATTAGGAACATTTCTTATGGGACCATAAAATATTAGTAAATTTAGAGCTCGTCCCCGAATCCATGAAGCTAGCGTGGACATTAGCACATGAAAAATCAAAAATCACCTTAAATTCCTGTTTTATGGCCTTAAAACCCCAAACGAGGAACAATCATGATGAAGCAATATTGACTATTCTTCATTATATCATTTCTAATGGCCCATAAAAGTTTAGGCGATTTAGAGCCCGTTACCTAAAATCATGAAGTTGTGGTGGACATTAGCACACGAATTAAAAATCGACATGAATTTCTATTTTATGGCCCTAAAATGTAATAATGAGGAAATGTCTTGGTGAAGTAATGACTATGTTCATTGGACCGCTTTTGATGGCCCCACAAAAGTTTAGGAATTTGGGAGCCTGTCGCCAAATTCATGAATGTGGCATGGACTAGTGCACACGAAAAATATAAAATCCTCCTGGATTCCTGTTTTATGGCGCTAAAGCGATAAGAAATAAGGACCATTCATAAAAAATCAAAGACTATTCTAATTAGTTCATTTCTGGTAGGCCCGTAAAAGTTTAGAGCAATTTGTAGCCTTTTGCCTGAATTCATGTAGGTGATGTGGACTATGGCATATTAAAATCAATTCGTCATGAATTCCTATTTTATGGCCCTAAAACGCCAGAAAACGAAGAACTGCCATGAAAAGTGAAGAATATTGTTTATTATGTTGTTTTTATGGGCATGCAAAATATTAGGAGAATCGGGGATGGTCTCCAAAATTCATGCAGATGGCATGGACAGCACATGAAAATCTGGGAACCATTTGGAGTTTCTGTTTTATGGCCCAAAAATGCTAAAAGAAAGAAAGGAATGATCATATCGAATCTATGACTATTGTTCATTAGATCATTTTGTATGGGCCCGCAAAATTCAGGTCGGTCCCCTGAATTCATGCAATTGGCGTAGACTATAGCATATGAAAATCTAAGAATCGTCCTAAATTCTTATTTTTTGCTCTAAAATACCAAAAAATAAGGAACGACTTCAATCGGACAACGAATTCTTACACGGTCCAAGGAAATCAAATTTTCGCATGCACAATTAAATCTATATTAAATCTCTTAATAACAGAATAACTTATAGTCGTGATTCAATTCAGGTCCATTTTGATTGATTTCTCATTTTTCGGATCTGATTGTAACATTGAAGAACTAAGAAGACTTTGACGATGTATAATAGAAGGGAGTATCTACAATATATATGTCCCAGGACATGAAATACGAATAATGAAAGATGAGGAAGAGTATTACCATTGCTCATTAGGTGATTTTTTATGGGCCCGCAAAGTTTAAGAGATTCGGGGCCATATCGCCCCAATTCATGTAGATGGCGTGGACTATAGCATACAAATATCTAGGAATCATCTTGAGTTCATGTTTTATGGTCTGAAAAACCTAAAAAACAAGGAATAGTCATGGCGATGCAATGATTATTGTACATTAGGTCATCTTTATGAGCCCACAAACTTTTAGGAGATTCGGAGCCGACTGAATTCATGAAGATGCCATAAACTATAGCACCCAAAAATCCAGGAATCATCCTGAAATTCCTATTTTATGGCTCTAAAACGCAAAAAAAAAATAAGGAACGCTCCTAGCGAAGCGATGACTATTATTTATTAGGTCATTTTTATGGGCCCGTAAAATTTAGGAGATTCGAGGCCGGTCGCCCATATTCATACAGATAGCATGGACTATAGTACACGAAAGTCTATAATCTTCATGAATTCCTATTTGATGGCCCTATAATTTCAAAAAACAAGGAACCGTCATGGCAAAGCGATATTTGTAGCATACGAAAATTTAGGAATCAAGCGCAATTTCAGTTTTATGGCCTTAAAATATCAAAAAATTAAGGAATGGTCATGGAGAGGCGATGACTATTTTTTTTCTTAGGTCATATTTTATGGGTCAATAAAATTTTAGACGATTCAGGTTCTGTGGCACGGGCCCATACAAATGGTGTGGGCTATAGTACGAAAATTTAGGAATCGGGCGAAATTCCAGTTTTATGACCTAAACCCGCTAAAAGGAGGAATGGACATGGCGAGGCGATTAATATTTTTCCATAGGTAAATTTGGATGGGCGAAAAAAATTGTAGGCGATCCGAGTCCAATAACCCAGGCCCATGCAGATGGTATGGGCCATAACATTTGAAAATCAGGAAATCGGGCGAAATTATGATTTTATGGCCCTAAAGCACCAAAAAAGAGGAACGGATGGTTAATGTTACTTAGGACATTTTTATGGGCCGAAAAGTTTTTAGGAGATCCAGGTCCAGTGGTCGGGCACATGCAAATGACATATGCTATATCACACAAAAATGTGAGAATCATGCGGAATTCCAATTTTACGGCCCTAAAACGCAAAAAAAAAGGAAACGTTCATGGTGAGGCGATGAATATTGTTACCTACATCATTTTATAAGGGCCGAAAAGTTTTTAGGAGATACTGGCAGAGGCACATGCTCATGGCGTGGGCTATAGCATACAAAACTCTAGGTACCAGGCGAAATTCCAGTTTTATGACCCTAAAATGCCAAATAACAAGGAATGGTCATGGTGAGACGATTATTATTGTTCCTTAGGTCATTTTTTATGGTCCGAGAAAATTTTAGGCAATCTAGGTCCGGTGGCCTAGCCAATGCAGATGGCGTAGGCTATAGCACTTGAAAATTCTAGAATCGGGCGGAACTCTAGTTTTATGGCACTTATAAAATGCCAAAAGAACAAGGAACGGAAAGGGAGAGGCAATGAATATCGTTCCTTAGATTAGTTTTTATGATTCGAAAAATTTAGCGATCTCGGTCGGGCTATAGCATATGAAAATCCGAGAACATGGCAGAATTTCTTTTTTATGGCCCTAAAACACCAGAAAATGAGGAACGACCACGGCAAGGAAATGACTATTGTTCCTTAGGTCATTTTTGATAGGCCGACAAATTTTAGGCAATCTGAGTCCGGTGGCCCTGGCCCGTATGGATAGCATGGATAATACAAGAAAATATAGGAATCAGACAGAATTTTAGATTTATGGCCCTAAAATGCCAAAAAATGAGGAATGGTCATAGCGAGGATATAATTATTGTTTCTTAGGTGATTTTCGCTGGTATAATATTTTTAGGCAATTCGAGTCAGATAGCTCGGGCCCATGCAAATGGCATAGGCTATAGCTCACGAAAATTTAGGTTATGGACCCTAAAAAGTAAAAAAAATAGGAAACGTCCATGGCGAGGCGATGAATATTATTCCTTAGTTTATTTTTGATGGGACGGAAAAATATTAGTCGATCCAGGACCGGTGAACAGGGCCCATGCAAATAGCGTGGGTTATAGCACACGAAAATTTAAATATCGGGCAATATTCCAATTTTATGGACCTAAAACACGAAAAAAGGAGCGACGATCATATCAAGGTGATGACTATAGTTACTTAGTTCATTTGTTATGGTCTAAATCGGTTTCAGTGAGTCGGCTCATGCAGATGGCGAGGGTTATAACACACGAAAATCTAGGAATCAGGTAGAATTCAGTTTTATTGCCTTAACACGCCGTAAAATGAGCAAGTGCCATGACAAGGCTATGACTGTTGTTTCTTAGGTTGCTTTTGATGGGATGAAAGAATATTAGGTGATTCGGGTATAGCACACGAAAATCTAGGAATCCTGTAAATTCCTGTTTTATGGTGCTAAAACGCCAAAAAAATGAGCAACGATCATAGAGAGGCGATAACTTTCCCTAGGTATTTTTTGATAGTTTGAAAAATGGTAGGCGATGCGGGTCTAGTGGGCCAGGCCCATGCAGATGACTCGGCCTATAACACACGAAAATCTAGGAATCAGGCGGAATTCCAATTTTATGGCCCTAAAACACCAAAAAATATGCAAGGGTCATGGAGAGGTGAGGAGTATTGTTCCTTTGATCGTTTTTATGGGCTAGAAATTTTTAGGCAATATGGTCCAATGGTCCGCCCATGCTGGTGGCGTAAGCTAAATTTTTGAATCAGGCAAAATTCCATATTTATGGCGCTAAAACGCCAAAAAAGAGGAAAGATCATGGTGAGGCAATGTCAATTGTTCCTCGTGTCATTTTTATGGGCCAATAAAATTTAGGCAATCTGGGTCCGATGGCCCGAGCCCATGCTGACGGCATGGGCTATATAACAAAAAATATGGGAATCGAGCAAATTTTCGATTCTATTGTCACACCTCCTTTTTCACTACACTGTAAGGGTGTGATGAAGTTTTTCTAATTAAAGGACAATCGAAATTGTATTTATTTAAAGATTCAGAGTCGCCACTTGGGAGATTAATGGTTTCCCAAGTCACCAGTTGAATCCCGGATCAAGGAAAATGTTGACTCTATTTAACAGTCCGTGAACCAAAAATTCGAGTAAGAAATTCTGTTAACCTAGGAGAAGGTGTTAGGCATTCCCGGATTCCGTGGTTCTAGCACGGTCGCTCATATCTAATTTTAAAACATGTGTTTAACTCATGTGCTTTTTAACTTTAACCCGCTTTTATTATTATTATTTTTTAAAGAGAATTACAACATCGTGAAAATATGTCTCGAACCACGTCATTTAAATGCACCCGTAATTTTTGACACATTTCGACTTCGTTGGGATTTGAATTTGGATCACATAAATTTACACCCGAGTTTAAGAAGATAATTTTATTAAATGCCGGGCCCAAAGCAAGTAGCGTATTATTAACTTTGTGGGAAGCCATGAAATTCGCTAAATGGCACGTCTCGAGGTCTAAAATATTTTATAGAACACTGTTAAGAGGGCCACGCTATTTATAATTTTATTTGATACGGCACACCTCAAATAATTTAAAAATATCCTAAAGTAAACTATTATTTTCTATTGGGTTATCTCTAAAGGCCTAATTACATGAAAGGTCCAAAACCTACGTTACAAAATTAAACTCAGTTTTCGATTTCAGTTTTCAGCACTAAATTTTGAAAATTGGCCCAACAGCAGAGGATTAATATCAAATCATTTTTGCGCACTGCTATTCGTTTAGGCTCAAAACTGGCCCAAACTGAAAAGCAGTCTGGAACATGAATTGGGTCCACTCTAATGATATCAAGACCCAATTAATATAAGTGGGCTGTAGAGTCTTAACCAACGGCAAGTCTAAAACAATACAGATTTTGAAATGGGCCTACTGGCTCATTTTAAAATAATTACTTCTAACTAACACTTAATCTGCCCTTTCTAAACCTTCAAATTGACATTTAACTACTACAAATACTGAAACTAGCCAAGGCTACAATCGCAAAACAATCCATACAGTCCAGTTCAATTACAACACTTAACTAATAAAATGAAACTAAACTAAGCTAAAACGAATAAATACGGATAACGTAAACATCAAGCCAACAGCAACATGATTTCCATTTCCAATTCGAGTTACATCGCAGCTGGTTCAAGGTGTGTACATGGATGTTTAAAATATAAGAAGAAAAAGAAAAAATCAGCAGCAGTAATGAGCAGAAGTCGAACAACAACCCAGAAACGAATTCAGCAACCCAGGAAAAATTCGAAATCAAACAGAACTAGGAAAATCAACCATAAACAACTCGAATAACTGCACTTGAAATTGAACCCAGAACTACATCAAAACTTTCAACTATCAAACTTTGAACTAGGAGATGCAAATCAGCCGCTAAACTCAAAATTAATATACGAATTCCAATGAAACAGTGTTTTTGGAGTTTTTTGTATTATATATTTTTTGGTTTTTGAAGAACTATGAGCTAAGGAACTTTTTGAATTTCAGATATGTTTTCTTTTGATTTTGAATTTCAAATTCTAGATTCTAAACTTGTGGAGATTTTGGGAGGGAATTTTAAGATTGGAAAACTTAGAAAAGAAGGCACTAGATATGCCTTTTATAAGCAAAAATGAGGGCAGTCCTAAGTTTTTTTCAGTTTTTCATTGTAGTCCTTTTAAAAATTTTATTTTTGCTTAAATGTCCTTAAAGGCTGACTTCTGTTTCAAGTTATCCTACTACATTTCCTGAAATTTCATTTTGAACCCCACATATAAGCTTCTAGGAAGTTCTAAATTCAGTTATTGCTAGATTCCCTAAATAGAATTCCCTAAACTATCCTTTTACTAGTCTGAAATTACTCATCCATATCAATTAAACCTAACCCCTGTTTCAGCTTACCATGGTGAGTCAATATTAACTAAATACTAACCCAACATTACCTAACAAGTGAACTAACTAATCCTATTGAAATTAACTCCTAATTAACATTCAAACCCTTTAAGGCTAAATTTAAACTAAAGTCACAATTTAAAAGTAACATCAACTTCCAATTATCAACTCAATGAAAGTTAAGATTCAAAATAAATCAGATTAAATAAAATCCAAACAACATAAGGAATAAAACAGAAATCTAGTCGAAATTTTAAGAACTAATCATTGACCATTTAATCAAAAAATGGTCCTAAAATACAAAAAAAAAAAAAAAAAAGAGGAACCTTCATGGTGAGGCGATGACTATTTTTCCTTAGGTTATTTTTATGGGAAGCTAAAATTTTGGGCGATCCGGGTCTGGTGGCCAGGGACCATAGTGATGGTGTGGGCTATAGCAGACGAAAATTTGGGAATCGTGCAAAATTCTAATTTTATGGCCCTAAAACGCCAAAAAATGAGCAATGATCATGACGAGGTGATGACTATCGTTCCTTAATTCATTTTTGATGGGCCGAAAAATTCCCAGGAGATCCGAGTCAAATGGCCCGGGCCCATGTAGATTGTGTGGGCTATATCACATGAATATGTGGGAGTCGGGCAAAATTCATGTTTTATTGTCCTAGAGCGCCAAAAACAAAGAACTGTCATGGAGAGGCGATAACTATTGTTTCTTTGATAATTCTAATAGGCCATCAATATTTCATGCGATCCGGGTCTGGTGGCTCGGGCTCATGTAGATGGCGTGGGCTATATAACACACAAAAATTTAAGAATCAGACGAAATTATAGTTTTTGCGGCCCTAAAGCGTTAAAAATGAGGAACGGTCATGGAGAGGCGATGAATATTGTACGTAATGCATTTTTGATTGGCCAAAAAAATTTATAACGATCCGGGTCCGGTGTCCATGCCCATATAGATGGTGCGGTCACACGAAAATCTGTCAATCGAGCGAAATTCCAGTTTTATGGCCATAAAGCGCCAATAAATGAGGAACGATCATGGAGAGGAGATGAATATTGTTCCTTAGGACATTTTTATGGGCTGGAATGTTTTTGGTTACAGTGTTTGATGGACAATAGCACATAAAATTTTGAGAATTGGGTGAAATTATAGTTTTATGGCCCTAAAATATAAAAAAGTGAGGAATAGTCATGGGGAGACGATGATTATTATTCCTTAGGTCGTCTTTTATGGAACGATAAAATTTTAGGCGATCTTGGTCGGGTGGCCAGGGCCTATGAAGATAGTGTGGGCTATACCATACGAAAATCAAGAAATCGGGTGAAATTTTAGTTTTGTAGCCCTAAATGACAAAAATAGAGGAACGGTCATGGCGAGGCGATAAATATTATTACATAGGTCATTTTTGGTGGTCCTAAAATATTTTAGGCGATCCGGATCGGGTGGCCTTGTCCTATGAAGATGCCATGGGCTATAAGCATACGAAAATTTGGATATCTGGCAGAATTCAAAATTTATGGCCCTAAAACGCCAAAAAATGAGGAATGGTCATGGCGAGACTATGACCATTTTCCTTAGAACGTTATTGGCGGGCCAACAAAATTCTAGGCGATCCAGGTCCGATGACCCAGGCCCATAATGATGGCGTGTGATATAGCACACGAAAATCTAGTAATCATGCAGAATTTCAGTTTTATGACCGTAAAATGCCTAAAAACGAGGAACGGTCATAATGAGGCGATGACTATTATTCCTCGGGTCATTTTCTATGGACTGGAAAGTTTTTAGGCGATCTAATTATGGTGGCTCGAACCTATGAACTACAACACATGAAAATATAGGAAATATCGGAGTTTAGTTTTATGGCCCTAAATTTTAAAAAATGAGGAACTCTCATGGCGAGGCGATGACTATTGTTCCTTAAGTCATTTTTTATGGGCCGGAAATTACTATGCAATCTGGGTAAGCCCATTCTGATGTCACGGGTTATAGCACACAAAAATCTAGGATCAGGCGGAATTCCAGTTTTATGGCCCTAAAATGCCAAAAAATGAGGAACAGTCATGGAGAGGCGAAGACTATTGTTCCTTTGATCATTTGCTATTGGCCGAAAAAATTTTAGGCGATCTGGGTACGGTGGCCGAGGCCCAAGTAAATAGCATGGGCTATAGACCACAAAAATCTGGGAATCTGGCAGAATTATAGTTTTGTGGCTCTAAAATACGAATGGTTATGGCGAGGTTATGATTATTGTTCCTTAGGCCATTTTTGCGGGGCCGAAAATTTTTTGGCGATCGGGTCCGATAGGTAGCACACGAAAATCTAAAAATCGGGCGTAATTCCAGTTTTATGGCCCTAAAATTCCAAGATTAGAAACAGTCATGGCGAGGTGATGAATATTGTTCATTAGGTCATTTTTTATGGGCCATCAAAATTTTAGGTAATCCGAGTCTTGTGGCCCGAGATTACGCATATGGCGCAGGTTATGACTCTTGTTTCCTAGGTTATTTTTTATGTTCTGGAAAGAATTTATGCGATCCGGGTCAATTTCTCGAGCCTATGCTGATAGTGTGGGCAATAGCATACGAAAATCTGGGAATCGGGCAAAATTCCAGTTTTACGGCTCTAAAACGCCAAAAAATGAGGAATGAAATTGGCAAGACAATGACTATTGTTCTTTAGGTCATTATTGATGGGACAATCAAATTTAGATGATCCAGGTCTGGTGGTCCCGGCCCGTACTGATAGTGTGGGCTATGGCATACAAAAATCTGGGAAGCAAGTAGAATTCCAGTTTAATGGCCCTAAAACGCCTAAAATGAGGAACAATCATGGCGAGACGATGCCTATTATTCCTTGAGTCATTTTTTATAGGTCAATATAGTTTTAGGCGATATGGGCATGTGGCGCAGGCCCAGGCCAATACAGATAGTGTAGACTATAACACATGAAAATTTAGAAATCGAGCGAAATTTTAGTTTTATAGCCCTAAAATGCCAAAAATGAGGAACGATCACGGCGAGGCGATGACTATTGTTCCTTGGGTCATTTTATATGGGCCGAAAAATTTTAGGCAATCCGGATCCAGTGTCCCGGGCCCATGTAGATGGCACACGAAAATCTAGGAATCGAGCAAAATTCTGATTTTATGGCCCTAAAGTGCCAAAATAAAGGAAAGTTTATGGCGAGGCCATGACTACCGTTCATTAGATCGATTTTTATGGGCCGACAAGATTTTAGGAGATTCGGGTCTCGTGGTTGGGCACATGCAGATGGTATTGACTATAACATAGGAAAATTTGGAAATTGGCAGAATTTCAATTTTACGGCCCTAAAACACCGAAAAATGGGAAACACTCATTGACAAGTGATGACTATTGTTCCTAATGTTGTTTTTATAGGATGGCAAAATTTTAGGAGACACTAGTCCGCTGGCCTAGGCACATGCTGACGACATGAGCTATAACACACGAAACTCTAGATATCAGGCAGAATTCCAGTTTTATGATCCTAAAATGCCAAATAATGAGGAACGTTCATGGCGAGATGATTACTATTGTTACTTGGGTCGTTTTGATGGGCCGAAAATATTTTATGCGATCTAGTTCAAATGGCCTAGGCCCATGTAGATGGTGTGCACTATAGAACACAAAAACTGTAGAATCGGGCGTAACTCCAGTTTTATGGTCCTAAAATGCCAAAAAATGAGGAAAGAATATGGCGAGGCGATGACTATTGTTCCTTAGGTCATTTTTTCTGGGCATAAATTTTTTAGGCAATACGGGTTGCCCGAGCTCAAGAAAATGACGTGGGATATAACACATAAAAATATTGGAACCGAGTGGGATTATTATTTTATCGCCCTAAAATATGAGACAATGAGAAACGATCATGGCAAGGTTATGACTATTTTTCTTAAATCTTCTTTGTTGGGCCATCAAAATTTTAGGCAATCTGGGTCCGATGGCCCCGGCCTATGCAGATGGCATGGGCTATTCCATACGAAAATCTACGAATTGGGCGGAGTTATTATTTTATGGACCTAAAATGCCAAAAAAGAGAAACGATCATGGCGAGGCGATAAATATTATTTCTTAGTTCATATTTGGTGGTTCGAAAAATATTAGGCGATTTAGTTCGGGTGGTCGGGTCCCACGCAGATGGCATAGCTCACGAAAATCTGGGTATCGGGCGGAATTCCATATTTATGGCCCTAAAATACCAAAACACAAGGAATGGTCATGGCGATGTGATGAATATTGTTCCTTAGGTTTTTTTTATGGGCCAGATAAATATTAGGTGATCTGGGTCCGGTGTCTCGGGCCTATGCAGATGGTGTGGGCTATAGCACACGAAAATCTAGGAATCAGAGGAATTGTAGTTTTAGGGCCCTAAAATGCCGAATAATTTAGCAACGGTCATAGAGAGGTGATGAATTTTGTCCCTTAGGTCATTTTTAATGGACGATAAAATTGTAGGTGATCCGGGTATGGTGGGTCAGGCTTCTGCAGATGGCGAAGGTTATCGCACACGAAAATTTAGGAATCTGGCAGAATTCCAGTTTTGTGGCCCTAATACATCAAAAAATGAGGAATGATCATGATGAGGTGATGTATTTATTGCTCGGATCATTTTTGATGGGCTGATAAAATTTTAGGCGATCCGGGTCCGGTGACCCAGGCCGATGATGATGGCGTGGGCTAAAGCTCAAGAAAATCTAGGAATCGGGCGTAATTCCAGTTTTATGGCCCTAATGCGCCAAAAACGAGGAAGTCACGGCAAAGCAATGACTATTATTCCTTAGGTCATTTTTAATGGGCCTTGTCCGGTGGCTCGAGCCATGGCTAATGGCGTGGGGTATAGCACATGAAAATCTAGGAATCGGGTAGAATTCCAATTTATGGCCTTAAAAAGCTAAAAAAGAGGAACGATCATGGCAAGGCGATGAATATTGTTCAATAGGTCTACTTTGATGGGAAGGCAAAATTTTAGGCGATCCAGGTTTGGTGTCCCGGGCCCAAGCAGGTGGCGTTGCACACTAAAATCTGGGAATCAGACGGAACTACAGTATTATTACCCTAAAACGGCGAGGCAATGATTATTGTTTATTAGGTAATTTTTTATGGACCGATAAATATTTAGATGGTCCGGGTCTGGTGGCGTGAACCCATGCTGATGTCGTGGGTAATAGGATACGAAAATCTGGGAATCAGGCGGAGTTATAGTTTTATGGCCCTAAAATGCCAAAAAACTAAGAACGGTCATGACTAGGCGATGACTATTATTCATTGGGTCATTTTTACGGGCCAAAACGTTTTTAAGCAATCTAAGTGTGGTGGTCGAGGCCCATGTAAATAGCATTGACAACAGCCAAGAAAATCTATAAATATGGCAAAATTACAATTTTTTGGCTCCAAAATACCAAAAATTGAGGAACGATTATGCCAAAGTGATGACTATTTTTCCTTAGGTAATTTTTTATGGAACGGGGAAATTTAGGCGATCCGACGGCCCGGGCCCATGTAGATGACGTGAGCTATAGCACATAAAAATTTGGGAATCGAGAGGAATTCGAGTTTTATGGCCCTAAAATACCAAAAAATAAGGAACGATCATGGAGAGGCGATGACTATTGTTCTTTCAATAATTTATATGGGACAACAAAATATTAGGAGATCCGAGTTCGTTGACCCGAGACAATGCACATGACGTGGGCTATCATATAAAAGTCTAGGAATCGAGCGGAATTGCAGTTTTATGGCTCTAAAATAACAAAAAATAGAAAGGTAAGGGTGAGGCAAAAACTATTGTTCGTTAACCCATTTTTGGTAGGGCGGTAAAATTTTAGGCTATCCACAAAACATGGGCTATAGTACACAAAAATCTTGGAATCGAAGGAAATTCCAGTTTTATGGCCCTAAAACACCAACAAAAGAGGAATGGTCATGGAAAGGCGATGACTATTGGTCCTGTAGTCATTTTTATGGGCTGACATAATTTAGGTGATTCGGGTCTGGTGTCTTGGGCCCATAATGATGGCGTGAGCAATAGCAAAATCTGGGAATCATGCAGAATTTCAATTTTATAGCCTTAACATGCTAAACAAACAAGGAACAGCCATGGTGAGGCGATGGTTGTTGTTCCTTAGGTAATTTTTGTTAATCAGAAAAAAATTACGATTCGGATTGTGTGGCTGGGGCCCATGCAGATGACATGGACTATTGCACATGAAAGGTATCGGGCGAAATTCAAAATTTATGGCCCAAAAATGCCAAAAAACAATGAACGGTCATGTCGAAGCAATGATTATTGTTCCTTAGGTCATTATTGATTGGCTGAATTTTTTTAGGCGATCCAAGTCCGTTGGCCCGGGCCCATGCTAATGGCGTGGGCTATGGCACACGAAAATCTGGGAATCGAGCAAAATTTCAGTTTTATGACCCTAAAACGCTTAAAAACGAGGAACGGTCATGGCGATGCGAGTATTATCTTTCCTTAGGTTTTTCTTGATAGGCTGGTCTTTCCTTAGGTTTTTCTTGATAGGCTGGCAAAAGTTTAGGTGATCCGGGTCTGGTACCCATGCATATGGCATGGGCTATAACACACAAAAATCTGAGAATCGGGCGGAGTTCTAATTTTATGGCCCTAAAAAGCCAAAAATTGATGAACGGTCATGACGAGGCGATATCTATTGCTCCTTAGGTCTTTTTTGATAAGTCAAATTGACTATATAATATTAAAAATAAACATATTCGGGAGAAGGTGGACATGGCGCCCATGGGTGACAAGATTCAGGAAGCGAGGCTTAGATAATTCAGGCATGTGCAGAGGAGAAGCCTAGATTCCTCGGGAATGAGGTATGAACATTTACTTTGGCGGGTATGAGAAGGGGTAGAGGACAGCCTAAGAATTATTAGGAAGAGCTTATCAGGCAGGACATATCGCAACTTCAGACTTCTAAGGATTGCCCTTGATAGGAAGGTGTGCAGGTCGAGTATTAGGATTGAAGGTTAGGAGGTAATTGAATATTTTTCTATTTCGTTCCAGGTGTGAGGCTAGTCTAATAGTATTTTGTCTTAGATTTCTAGTGGTTAATATTGTGTTCACACTATTTTTTTCATTTTTCATAATATCGTGCCATTATTACTATTTATTATTGCATTTTCATATATTTCTCGCTCTCACGATGCTGATATTATATTTCAGGCTTCAGTTGTTATTACTGATATATTGTCTCTTTTCTTCTTCTTGAGCTGAGAGTCTATCAGAAACAGCCTCTCAACTCCTCTGAGGTAGGGGTAAGGTTTACGTACACACTACCCTCTCCAGACCCTACTTATGAGATTTTATTAGATTTTTGTTGTTGGCATGGACTATAGAACACGAAAATCTAGGAATTGTCCAGAATACTTATTTTATGATCCTAAAATGCCAAAAAATACGAAGCGGTCATGACTGAGTGATGACTATTATTCATTAGGTAATTTTTATGGACTCGTAAAACTATATGAGATTTGGGATCGGTCGCTCGAATTCATGCATATGGCGAGGACTATAGCATATGAAAATCTAGGAATTGTCCTGAATTTCTGTTTTATGGCCCTAAATCGCCACAAAAGAAGAAGAAGAAGAAGAAGAAGAAGAAGAAGAAGAAGAAGAAGAAGAAGAAGAAGAAGAAGAAGAAGAAGAAGAAGAAGAAGAAGAACGACCATAGAGAAGTAATGAATATTTTTCATTAGGTCTTTTTATGATCTCACAAATTTTAAGGAGATTCGGGGTCAATTGTTCGAATTCATGCAGATGGCATGGTCTGTAGCGCATGAAAATTTGGAAATCATTTTGAATTATTATTTAATGGACCTAAAATGCTAAAAACTTAGACACGGTCATAGTAAAGTGATGATTAATGTTCATTAGGTCATTTTTCTGGGCCCGCAAAACTTTATGAGATTCGGTGTCGGTCGCTCGAATTCATGGAGATACATAGGTATAGCACAAGAAAATTTGGGGATCATCCTAAATTCTTGTTTTACGGCCCTAAAATACCAAAAATGAGGAACGATCATGATAAAATAATGAATATTGTTTATTAGGTCATTGTTTATGGGTTTGTAAAATCTTAGAAGATTAGAGGTCGATCGCCCCAATTCATGCAAATGACATAGACAATAGCACACAAAAATCTGAAAAATCATTTCATTAAAGAAGTTTTTAATTCAGCAAGTACTAATATACACACAAAAAAGTGAATATAATCATATATTTGTGCCGTATGACCCCACCAAAAAATGAAATCCGAAAGTCGCACTAGGCCATTTTCTATGAAACCTACAAAATTGCAAGCCAATTAGAGTCCATCAAAAAAGTGAATTCGTGAAATTGTAGTCTTTTTACTCGCTGTCTCAGCGCAGTTTAAGCAAACGTGTGGCGACCTCGTGCGGTCGTCCTAAAAAGCAACTTGATGACAAAATACCCAAGCTCAAATACATCGGAGGTACCTCGTCTGCAGTCATGGAGTCAATCTCTGGAACTTCCAAAACGCAGGTAGTAGGTGGAATACTTACCCAGATCCCTTATGTCAGAGCCCCTGCATCTGCAAGTCAACAGCAGAAACGAGCAAATCAGAGTCCTATCCTATGCAAGTGAACTTGAGAGATAGTGTAACACCTTCTCCATCTAGGGGTGTTACTGTTCCATTGGGTAAGGAGCTGGAAGCTGAAAATCAAGCTTCAAAATGAGCTGATGCTACATTGGGTAAGAAGATAGAAGCTGAGAACCAATCACCATAACACATTACTGTTCCATTGTCGGAAATTGCCAGGGAATCAACTTGGTCTGGGGTCCTTAATGGTAATCAATCAATTGTTAATGGTATTCCTTTGAACTTAATTACTCCTGAATTAGTAGAAGGTAATCTTGTGGCCAAACTTGAGAAATCAGATTTAGAAGCTAAAGCTTTAAAGTGGAAATGTTCCCGAATCATTTATGTAATTGGGGAAAAGTTAGGGTATAACTACATGCATAGATATATAAACCAGATGTGAAATATGGTCACTATGTCTGAGCTCTCTATTCTCATAATGATAATGTGTGAGGGACCTTACACAGTCATCAATAGGCCCATGATAATGAAACAATGGAGTCCACGGTTTGATTTTAATTCTGAATTTTTAACTGAGATTCGTCCGTGGGTTATATTTCCCAAACTTCCCATGAAATGATAGGGAGGTAGCTCATTAAGTTGAATAGAAAGCATAATAGGGATTCCACTATTCCCAGATGAGTTCACTGCCGAAAAAACTAGAATCTCCTATGCCAGAATTCTCATTGAGGTGAATGTCACTAAACATTTTCCAGCAATGTCCCTATTATGGATGACTCAGGTAGGCTTTTTGATCGGACAATGGAATATGATTGGGCACCTGTATTCTGTGGGAACTGCTTAAAATTATTCATGATTATACAAAATCTTGCAAGGAGGATGTTAAACAAGTTCAGTAGCCCAAAAGAAATAGCCCACAGCCTGTGAAGCAGGTGTGGAAGAGTACAGGAGTTGTGTTAGCTCCTGCACACAAAACTAACCAGGGGCAGACAGTGATGATGAATGAACAAGGGATCACTACTTGTGCTGATGAGAGTACAGTAGCAGAACCAATACCTACAGAAGGCCAGTAACAATCTCTTGATAAAGGGAAGAAAGCAGCTGAATTAAATGGCATGCCTCTGAACTATGCACAAGGAGTTGTATCACCTGGTAAGCAAAGCCCTAATCAACAGACAAATGTATTTGTGATGGCTAATTTTTCACTACCATCCGCAGGTGGTACATCTAAACCTACTTAATGTCTTGATTGGTTTGGAACATTAGAGGTACGGGGTACCAACAAATTTTATAAGCAAAAAGAGCTGGGTACCTATATTAAAGAGAATACTATTAAACTAGTTGGTTTAGTAGAAACTAGAGTCAAAAAAGAAAAGGCAGATAGCATTTCTAATAGGGTAGAGCCAGGATGGCAAGCAAGATTTAACTATGAAGGTGCTGCTAATGGAAGAGTCTGGGTTTATGCGATCCTTCCTACTATGATATAATAGTGATAGATCAGTCTGCTTATGCTATGCATTGTGATGTTAGAGGAAGGAAGAACCAAATGAACTATCTCATGACAGTCATACACGGGTTTAATAGGATTGAGCTGAGAAAGCCTCTGTGGGGCCATCTGCAAAACCTCACAGCAGAGATCACCAAGCCTTGGCTCATTTGTGGAGATTTTAACTTAGTGTTAAATGACTAGACAGACTCCATGGGAATCCAGTAACAATGAGATTCAATACTTCACAGCCTGTATGCAATGTTTGAACTTATGTGAATTACCTTGAAAGGGTGAACTATACATGGTCTAATAAACAACAAGGTGCAGGTCGAGTTTTCAGCAAGATTGATAGAGCTATTGGGAATGATGAATGGATCAATACTTTTGGTCATATGGAGGTGGAATACAAAATGCCTTTTATCTCAAATCATGCTCCCATGATGATCAGTTTAAGAAGAGCTGAATCCAGTGGCAAGATCCCATTTAATTTCTTCAATGTTTGGGCTGATCATGAGGATTTCTTATCAGTGGTTAGGGGAGTTTGGCAGACACAACTACATTCAGACACCATGAAAGATATCTGGTACAAGTTGAAGGCTCTTAGGTCAGAACTGAAGCAACTTATTAACACTAAGTTCATAGGAGTAACAACTAAGATAGAACATCTCAGATACAGACTGCAGGATATTCAAGAGCGGTTGGACAAGGGCTACTTTGATACAGTTGCATTAGAAGAGAAAATGTTACTTGAAGATCTAGAAAGATGGTCACTAATAGAGGAAAGCATCCTCTAGCAGAAATCCAGAGCTAAGTGGATAAAACTTGGTGATTCTAACACCAAATATTTCTCAGTTGTCATGAAGGAAAGAAGTCATAGGAAAGCTATTACAGAATTAAATAATGCCTTTGAAGGTAGACTCACTGACCAGAAGCAGATCCAACAAGAAATAATTGCCTTCTACAAATCCCTTATGGGATCATGATCAGCTCTCTTGCCTGCAGTGAACAAAGAGATAATGAAATTGGGACCTATCCTCACACACTCCCAGCAGGTGAGCCTTTGTGCTATGGTCACTGACCAAGAAATATTTGAAGCTGTGTGTGCAATCAGAGATGACAAATCACTAGGTGTTGATGGCGATAATGCATTATTTTTCAAAAGAACTTGGACACTTATCAGACCAGAAGTGTGTCATGCAGTGAAAGAATTCCTTCATTCAGGCAAGCTTTTAAGAGCAATTAATTGCACAACCATCACTCCAACACCTAAGGTTCCTCATCCTAAAAGAATCAAGGAATATAGACCTATAGTTTGTTGCACTGTTCTGTACAAACTAATTGCCAAAATTGTTGCAAACATGCTGCAAAAAGTTATTGCTTCAGTTGTGTTAGACACCCAAGCTGGCTTCATTCCTGGCAGGAGAGTAGTGTTCTACTGGCCTATGAGTTAGTCAAGGCTTACTCAAGGAAGAATATTTCTTCAAGATGCCTCATCAAAGTGGACATTCAGAAAGCTTATGATACAGCTGACTGGAGGTACTTGCATCATGTTTTGGAATGTCTGGGATTTTTAGTTCAATTTAACAATTGGATCCTAGAGTGTGTGGCAACAGTGAATCATACCATTCTCATCAATGGGGAGACTACTAAGCTGATTGATGCAGCTAGAAGCCTTAGGCAAGGAGATCTATGCCTCTATTTCTCTTTGCCATAGCAATAGAGTATCTGAGCAGGAACCTAAAGACACTTAAGCATAAGAAAACTTTCCACTATCATCCTATGTGTTATAGATTGAACCTAACTCATTTAATCTTTGCTGATGACCTTCTCCTTTTCACAAGAGGAGATATTACTTCTGTTTTCCTATTCCACCAAAAGTTCAACACATTTTTAGAAGCTTCTGCGCTTAAAGCAAATCTATCCAAAAGCTCAATATATTATAGAGAAGTTAGCAATAAACTGAAGCATGAGATTCAACAAGCCCTAGGGTACAGTCAAGGAGTATTGCCTTTCAAATATCTGGGCATACCTTTTGATACTAAGATGTTTTCAATATTGCAATCGCAACCTCTCATTGACAAAATTTTGAACAGAATTTCTTCATGGACAGCAAAGAAACTATCTTATGCAGGCAGAATACAGCTAGTCCAAATAGTATTTTTTGACATTCAAGCTTACTGGGCTTAAATCTTCATTATACCTGCTAAAGTGATCAAATTAATTGAAGCACATTGGAGAAGCTATATATGGTCTAGGGTGAATACAATAACCAAAAAGTCTTTGGTGGCATGTGATGGGATGTGTTCTCCAAGAGCTGCTGGAGGACTGAACATGATTAACTTGGCCATGTGGAACAAAGTTGCTATCACTAGGACCTGTTGGGAGTTGGCTAACAAGAAGGACAAAGTTATGGATTAGATGGATCATTGATACTATATAGAAGAGCAGGAGTTCATGCACATGGGAGTATCAAAGCAAACCTGTTGTACTTGCAACTACTAGGTGTACTTTCAAAAGTTCCATGGAAAGGATTGATGTGTCAAAATAAAAAAAACACCAAAATCCATCTTCACCATGTGGCTTCAGGTGCAAGGAAGAATGTTAACAACTGATAGGTTGAAGAAGTGGGGAATGCAAATAGATGACACTTGTTGTTTCTGCCATAAAAAACCAGAGACGCGAGATCATTTGTTTGTTGAATGCTAATATGGTAAATGGCTATGGCACATACTCATGCACTGGCTGCAAATTCAATATCCTCCTGTAGACTCATGGGCAGCAAATCACCAACAGATAGTTATGAAAACTAAGGGCAGATCTCAGATGGCAATAGTACTTAAGCTTGTCTATGCGGAGTATATTAATGCACTGTGGATTGAGAAAAATTCACGGATCTTTAAGAAGCAAACTACTGCATGGGAGATCCTAGCTAGGAGGGTGGCTTGCATGTGCAACTTGAGAGCTGAAGGCTATACGCGAGTGTTGCTCAGCAATTATAAATATTAGTCATTAACAGGTAGAGACTAGAATGTGTATAGCGAAGCAGAGAATGTAGAATGTTTTTTGGATATTTTCTTTTATCTTGTAGAGCAGACTGAGATGGTCTACTCAGTTTTGTATATGTTACCAAAAAAAAGAGTTTAATTACCAAAAAAAAGAGTCCGTCAAAAAAATTCTATAAAATTAACATGTTTTATACACACAAAAAAGGGTAGATATAGTTACAAATTCATTGCATAACCTGCAATAAATGAAAACTCGAAAGTCCTGGCGAAGTGATGAGTATTGGTCACTAGGCCGTTTTCTATGGACCTACAAAATTTTAGGCCAACCAAAATTCATAAAAATTTTTATTTATTAAATTAACATGTACTAATACATACGAAAAAGTAGATATAATCATAAATTCGCGTTGATATATCAGCCTGTTTATTTTATTATAGCCAGCTGTAGTTGCAATCCATCAACATTAAGACCTGCATGAGAAGAAAAAAAAGCCAAACTCTTGATTTATTTTGGAGCTCCATTCTGGCATTGCAAGTCATAAAATAAAAAAAATAAAAAAAATTATTACACAGTGCATTTAAGCTTCTCGGCAATACCACTTTTGACAATAGGAAAAGACGGGGATAATGGATCACCTTGCTTGACTCCTCTATTAACGATTGAACGAAAACCATAAGCCTGACTATTATGTAAGGTGGAATACCAGTTGGTTGAATTCAACCTCCAAACCATATTGATAAATCTATCTTCAAATTCCTTTAATTTGTCAAAATATCTTGGTGAGGAATAACCAAGAAACCGTGAATTACCTGTTCAAAACTGTGAATTGCCTATGACCATAATGTTACATAGCTTCTATGTTTCTCGGATTATCGCTGTCGGATCCTCCAAAAATATACAACTTTTGAAAGATGTGATATGCACTCTTGTGGCGTTTTTTAAGAGTCCAAGCAACATAGCATAGCTTAAATTGGAAATTGGCACACAAGATACAATTTTGTAATGACTTATGGATTGGACATGCCTTTCTGATAGATTAATATGCAACTACATACAACCTGGCAGTTGAATCTGATTCTGCTGTTTTAAAATGAAGGTCTAAAAATATATGAAACTAAACAATTATGGGAAACCAAATAAAAATCCATATATTTTCTCCTGTAATTTACATTAGCTAGCTTTACGGGCTATCAACCAATCAACTACTAGAAGAGATTCTTAGTTAAGAACTTCACTTTCAAGGTGGTCGGCAAGGTTCTCCAATGGACCCTTTCTGGTAACGATAGCCTGAACAAAGAATCCAAACATGGAGAACATAGCAAGTCTGCCGTTCTTGATCTCTTTTACTTTGAGTTCGGCAAAAGCCTCTGGGTCTTCGGCAAGGCCTAATGGGTCGAAGCTGCCACCTGGGTAAAGTGGGTCAACAACCTCACCGAGAGGTCCACCAGCAACACGGTAACCCTCAACGGCTCCCATCAACACAACTTGGCAAGCCCAAATGGCCAAGATGCTTTGTGCGTGGACCAAACTTGAGTAGTCAAGCCCTCCCTCGCTGAAAATCTGTGATCCAGCCTTGAACAATACAGCTTCAACGAACTTGACACCGTTACAAGCCAAGAGCTCAGGAAAACACAACCAAGAGCTCCAAGCATGGCCCATCTACAATGGATCACCTCCAACTCACGATTCTTAGCAAATGTTTCTGGATAAGCTGAAAGTACAGCAGTGTCCCATCAGTAATCACCAGGAAACTCACCAGTCAAGTAGCTTGAGGACTCACCGGAGAATGGGCCCAAGTACTTGACACGGTTAGGACCATGGGCTACCAGAAGAGGCTGGCTTGGCTTTGCTAGCGGTCTTCCTCATGGTAACTTTCCCATTTCCGGTGCTTTTAGAGGAAGACGGTGAGAGTTTCACCGCCTTTCCGGAAAAAGAAGGGGAAGAAAGAGCCATTGTAGCAGCTGCCATTGTAGAAATAAAATGAAAAACTCTTGAATGCAGCTACTACAGAGAAAGAATATTTGATTTGTGGCTTGATGAGTTTAATGGACTTGCACCATCTGTATATAAATGACTCAAAATTGCCCAGAATACTTATCCATGAATATCAGTATCTGCTTTTTGATTGGTGGATGCAATTTGTAGCCTTTTGCTTTGTTGTCCATTTGGCAAAGTTCTGCACTGTTAACAATGACTAGATATTTTTAGATACAGCTTAAAAAATCTAACCCAATACAGATTTCCTCTCTTATAGCCAATCCGGAGCTGCCACGTCTGATTATGGATTATTGCAATATAATATCCACTTGGCTAGAGGTAACTAATTGTCATGCATTGTTCACACAATTCTGCACATTTGGACCACTTCTATGAGTGGTTAATTGACAATGAGACAAGAAAAACTTTGATGCTTCAATTGAACGTCTTTTTTTTTTCCACTCGGTATTCGACATCCATTTTGCTATTCAACTAATCCGTGCTGAAATATCTCATTTTAGAATAACGCGATTCTATACCTAGTGTTTGAACCCTAGACCTCTTATTGGGATGAATGAAAACGTACTTATCATTCCATCAAAATTTTTTGGTGGTTCAATTGAAACTTTTTTGCATTTGAAATGAAGTAAAAATTGCTTTTGATTTTTTTTTTGGGGGTGGGGGTGGGGGCATGGGGGGTCTTGAGGGTGGGTAGGGGTTAAGTAGTGCGGTAGGGGTGAGGCTATAATCACCTATAGGCTACATCAAAAAATTGTCCCAATTTGAATGAATACACATATATGTATAGGTTCTTGGTGGTGATGCCTTTAACTAACAGTAAAGTGCCAAAATTACCCTTAAACTATTCGATAGACCACTTTTATTCTCCTTTAAATCTTGGTCATCTAAATTTTGGACCACAATTAATGTAATAACTAACAGTTGAAGCTGTGGAAAAGGCATCTTGCAGTTAAAGTTAAGTATAATAGACCCTTGTTGTCGGATCCTTCCTCGGATCCGCGCACAACGGGAGCTTAGTACACCTAACTGCCCTTCACAAATTAAAAGTCTTATTTTAGTTGTGGCTTTATAAACTTAAAGTATGTGTACTTGTATAGGGATTAAATTCAGAAATTTTATAAGTTTCAATATTTTATTTTCCAGACTTCAAAGTGATACATGCATGATGAAAAGTTTGCAATTTAAAGCCACATATTTTGGTTGGGCCACAGTAGTAAAAATCTTGGAAAATTGATGGAATACAACATGCCAAGTCGACAAGAACTAATGCTAGTGAAATCTTGAAATCCAATGAAATTGTAGATAGAGATATCATAAGATAAGAACTCTTTCCCTCCCTCCCATTATATAGTAAAGCCCAATTATACTACACAACATCTCATTTCTTTATCACTTCAGCCATCAAAAAAACACTTCAATCTCCTTATTAAACAATGGCTGCTTCTACAATGGCTCTCTCCTCTTCTTTTGCCGGAAAGGCAGTAAAACTCTCACCATCTTCCCCTGAAATCACCGGAAATGGAAAAGTTACCATGAGGAAGACTGCTAGCAAGGCCAAGCCTGCCTCTTCTGGTAGCCCATGGTACGGTCCTGACCGCGTCAAGTACTTGGGCCCTTTCTCTGGTGAGTCTCCAAGCTACTTGACTGGTGAGTTTCCTGGTGACTACGGATGGGACACTGCCGGACTTTCAGCTGATCCAGAAACTTTTGCCAAGAACCGTGAGTTGGAGGTGATCCACTGCAGATGGGCCATGCTTGGAGCTCTTGGATGTGTCTTCCCCGAACTCTTGGCCCGTAACGGTGTCAAGTTTGGTGAGGCTGTATGGTTCAAGGCTGGATCCCAAATATTCAGCGAGGGTGGACTTGACTACTTGGGTAACCCAAGTTTGGTCCATGCTCAAAGCATCTTGGCCATTTGGGCTTGTCAAGTTGTGTTGATGGGAGCCGTTGAGGGTTACCGTGTTGCTGGTGGACCTCTCGGTGAGGTTGTTGACCCACTCTACCCCGGTGGCAGCTTCGACCCATTGGGCCTCGCTGAAGACCCAGAGGCTTTTGCTGAGCTCAAGGTAAAGGAGATCAAGAATGGCAGACTTGCCATGTTTTCCATGTTTGGATTCTTTGTTCAGGCTATCGTTACAGGAAAAGGTCCACTGGAAAACCTTGCTGACCATCTTGCAGACCCAGTTAACAACAACGCCTGGGCCTACGCCACAAACTTTGTCCCTGGAAAGTGAGTTAACAAAAGTTGATCGCTAATCTTTTAGTGTGAGACTGAATATGTAGCTTGTGAGTGATGAACCCAAAGAAGGGTCAGAGTTTATTTTTAGCATTCTGGGTTATGGGTTCATTAAAGAGATTTTAATGTGGTGTAAATTGGTTTGGATTAATTAATGAAGAACATGTGAATCTTTTCATATTCTTTCTGGCACTTCCAATCTTTAATGTCATACTTCCTGATGATTTCAAAGTACTTAAAATGGTAGTGAAAATACAGAACAAAAGAATGTCCAAAGAACAGTTCTTTGTTTGTTTTGATCTATCAGTAAATTTTATCACGTGGTAAAGGTTAATCATCATTTTACCAGGTTACTAATTAAGGCTTATCAAGAGATTTTCCAATTATTATCTTAAAAATGACATGATTGTATATATATTTCTCAATCATCAATACTGTCGGACCTCTCTATGACAGTATCTCTACATAATAACACTTCCTTATTAAAACCAAACTTTTCCGGAACCAATTTTCACGAAATATTATAATGTATGTTCAATATAACAACACTTCGTTATAACTTCCAAAAATATTCGGAACAAACGAGGTTGTTATAGAGAGATTTGAATGTACATCGAACATATCCCATCTAGCATTGATATAGTATCTTTCTTCACATAGCAGTACCCTTTACTCAATTTTGGTCACCTAATTCTGCAAACAATTTTAGTTTAGATTATAAAACTTGGGTTTTACCGTGAATAGTTATTATATAAAAATGTTGTTATAGAGAGAACTGATTGTACTATATAAAGATCAGTACAACCACATTAACCTTCCCAATATTTCATCCCATTTATGCGCAAAAATTTACTGGACAGCAAAGGAGAAACCAGATGGTAATAGATTACTAGTGGGAAACAGAACACATCTTCTAATTATAGATGAGAAAACAGAGAAAGGGGGTTAACAGTGTAACATGAGTTAAGAGAACACAAACGCGCCAACTAGCACTGCATTAGCTCAGTCATTCCTACGTTACATTTAACTCGGAGGATAAACACGTAAAGTACAGCCTCATAGCACAGGGAGCAGCCGATCAAGTCCCTTCGGGGATCATGAACGATGGTTATTTCCACAGAAATAGCTTGAAAGGCCACTTTTAACACTCATTACAAGACCCCGAAAAAACAAGGAGGCAGTAAGATTAGTAGCCATTTTGCCATATCTGTTGTTGAGACTGCTTTGGCTGACCTTGTGAGCCAGCCAACGATGCTGCATCCCGAAAGTTTTGTTGCTGTTGTTGATCCAATGAGATACCAGCCTGAGAATTGTAGAAATGTGGGTAGCCGGCCAAAGATCCATAGCTCTGTGACGGCTGCTGACCTTGCCTAAATCCACCAGCCGTTTGCTGATTTTGTCCCTGAAAGCCATAGTACGTGTTGGCAGGAACAGCTGACATTGTTCTTGAACCAAGTCCATGATGCCACAAAGCTGAATTCTCACTCTGAAATGAAAGAGTGTCGTCAAATAAAGGAGGGTGATACGCAGTACTGAAAGACAGCACAAATAGAGCCAGTGAAATTACACTGCATTTCTAAGTTATGTGCCAACCACCCACGGTAGAACTTGATAAATGTAATTAACCAAACAAAATTCAAAAAAGGCCACGTGGCCAACTCAGGTCCTAATAAGAAATTTTTGGGACTAATTAGTGATAACCCTGTTAGTAAGTAAGGATATTTGTAAACCAAAAGATTAAAGGCAAGGACACTTGCGAGTCAAACTGTAAAAGGAGGGTAAATGTAAACCTTTTAAAAAAGTACAGAGGTAAGTATGACTTTTTTCTCTCTTTTTTTCAATATTTATTGTCTACTTTTCTTCTATGCTTGCAAGAAAAGGAATTTTACACGCTTTCACAATATTAGTTACTCATTACACACCGCCAAAAAGACACAAGGTAGCTACATTTTTTATTTTTTTTTTCGTGGGGTGGGGGGTGGAGGGTGGGGGTGGGGGAGGGGGTTCAATAGGAATAGCTGTGCTTGTAAAAAAAAAGGTTACCTGCTGAAGAGACATCAAATGATTGGTATCCTTGTACTGAGAGCTCAATACGTCATCGTAACTTAAGTTGGTGCCAGAAGGAGCAGCAGCGGGGTTGATTGGGAAGTTCCCCGGGATAGCAGCTGTATTTCCAAAAGCACCATATCCAGAAGGAATACTGGCAGACTGCGGCAAGCTGTCAACAGAAGCACTATTCTTATATTGGGGTAGCATCGCCGCAAGCGACTGATGATAAGTGCTGTTACCAGGAAATGCTTGTTGGAATGCAGATGGCATATATGGATAGTTCTGATGCATAAAGGGATAACTAATCATGTTGGCAAATGGTCCTAGTGGAACAGTTTGTTGAGCATATGGGTGTACAGTTAGATGTTGCGGTATGGCAGGTCCGGAGGCGACGCTAGTTCCAGAAAGCATCTGCTGCTGAGTAGGCTGTGCTGATGAAAAACCAACCGTCTTCAAAGCCTGAGGAAACACTTTAACACAATCAACTATGACGCACCATCGCAACAAGAGCTAAGGGAGAAAAAATTGGATGGACGATAAAGTATGCTGTGAAATATCTATTGGATACAACCAGATGCATTACCTCAGGCATGGAAATTGTTGAGCCACTGATTGATGAAACTGAGTTGCCATATTTTGTTGGCATTGCTTGTGTTGTTGGATAAGGGGAATACGAAAGCTCTGACTCTCGACCAGGATGAATGTTACCAGCCAACAAGGTACTCTGCAAAGAATTTGTGTAGACCTACTCGAATAAAATAGCAAGAGAGAAAATTAGGTAGAGCAACAGATACTATTCTTCGGCAGATAAATTGGTAACTCTGATCTCGCTAATATGCTCCTCTAGTAATTTTTTGATAAATGATGTGCTTCTTTACTGTTCTGTTGGGGGCATTACAGATATTCCGCTACTTGGAACAATTTTCTTTAATAAAATATTTAATCATCAAAGTGTAATATGTTAGCTTTTTCCCTCTAGTTTGATAGGCTATGATGCTGTACACAGATTTGGGGCTTCATGTCCAAATCGTGCTGAGATTTTTTTTTTTTTTTTTTTTGTATGCTGTACATATTACAATTGGTAAATAAAATTCATTAATTACCAAAAAAAAAATTATTCATCAAGGCGCACTAAACACTACACACCTACACAAAAGTTAACAAATAGTTTAGCTACTTGGGATTCGTAATCACTGAGGGTCAAGAATCAAAAGAATTAATGCTATTATATGAATATATATTAGTTAAAAGCTAGCAAACACCAAACTTACACTATGCACTTGAAATACAGATTAAAGAGAATGAAACACTGTTGATATTATGTGTCTCCACATTGCAAAGGAGCCACAAATATGAGCGAGTTTACACAGTAAAGAAGACTTACAAGGACTAAAGTACTTCTTTTTCTCCAAAATGCCAAAAAGGTAAAGGTAAAGGCTGAGTAAGTTTATGTGACAGGATCAGACCCAGACCTCAGTGCATTACTTGAATATTATATTACAAAACTAAACTTGGTGATTCACGCCCAAAGATGTTCTTGAGCGTTGCCTAGAGGTCAATGAAGTGGGTTGAGAACCTAAGATCTCGGAAACAAAAACACTAGGTGATTTCTTCTCATTTGTCAAAACCTTATTGGATAGAGTTACCTAGCACCTATTGCTGGTGAGAGGTAGCAGGTATTCGATGGAACTAGTCGAGGTGCCCGCAAGGTGGTCCGGACACCAAGTTAACAAAAAAAATTAAGTAAGCCGGTCACTCCTAATCAAAAAAGTTGAACGGTGACTTGCATAAGTTATTTTTTTCTATTAATGCACGAAACACCTCAATGCATTATTTTCATATTTTCAGGTAAAAGGTCCACACCAGAGTGCAATAGAAGTATGCCTGACTTTCAATGGTTCAAGTCTTTACTTCCAACAAAGAACATGTATACCAAAGCTCTCAAGGTTAACGGAACACCTAACCAGAGAGGTCACAGAACCATGGAAAACTTTTCTTTATACATGCATCCCTTCACTTGAAAAGTAAGTTTAACCAGTGTTATCAAAAAAAAGTGCAAATAAAGCGTGGGCTTTAATAAAAAAGGCGCCAACTGGGGAAAAAGTAAAAATATGTATATGTAGTCCAAAATTAATAATTATAAGCATGAATAACAAATATATGGACAAAGAAATCGAATTTTTTTTACGATTAAGTGAAATAACAATTGTTTAATGTCGCCTTATTAGGATTACATTCATTGGCTAGGAAAAGTATGCTTTAGAGCCTTGATGCGACACTAAAGTGCCCACAAAGCGAGGCGAAGAGCTCAACATGTTTTGAGACTCGCTTCAACGCTTAAGCGCGCCTTTGACAACACTGAGTTTAACAGCCAGATAAGTCTGTTCCACTCTTTCAAACACTCTTAAAATATCATCCAGTGAGTAAAAAGGCAGATTGCAGAATACAAAGCTAACTAAGCTCCACATCAAAATGCTGATTGTAACTCAAATATTAACAAAATAGCAACTGCCAATTTTGCGACTCCTGATGCAGCAATTCCTTTTCTCAACGCCACTCATAACTAAATATCTAACAGAATTGCAATTCCTGGCCTCACTCGCTGAATACACTTAAACTAAAGTCATCTTCAAACTTGAAGTTTTAGTATTTGGAAACTGTTTTGCAAACAACAGGAAATGCATCCCAAGGAGAGAACAGGAAACCATTTTACATCCTGAACAAAAGGCAGAAAAAGATTTCTTACTCACATTTGAAAAAGGAGCAAGATTCTGCATATGAGAACTTGTCTGTGGCTGACTAAATGCTGCATTCAATTGTTGAGCACTTTCGTATGAATAGCTAGCAGCAGAGGACGGATAGGAGTATTGATGCTCATGTTCACTCGTTTCTGCTTTCAGAGATTCTGGTTGTGCAGCAGATGGCAAATCGTAGTTTCCAGAACTTGCATTAGTTCTATGGAATAAATTACTATCAGACTGATTTCTGAGAGTTTCGTCACCATAGTATTCAGAAGCCCTGCAAAATAATGTAATTTAACAATTAAAGAACTAGCCTTTCCCTATGTTTTGCACAGATTTCTCTTGTTTTGTACATCTATACACGGAAAAATATCTTTTTTTACTAAAGGAATATCAGTTTCAAATATTGATAAAGAGAGCATTGTGTTAAATTTTACATGGAAAAACATACTACATCATCATTTTAGGAGAAACAAAGATGTGATCGATTTAACAGATTTACAAACCTGGTGCCCAAGTGCCCAACTGAAGAACTATCCGCATCCTTTGGTGCTTCTTCCAAACTAGTTTTCGCAGGGGCGGAGGCATGTGATCCAGAAAAGGACACACCACCAAAGCTACCAAAACTTAGGTGTGAGCAGTCCGCTGTTTGAACTTGAAGATGGTCTGGAATCAAAACGAACGGACCATCTCTATCAGAACCCCGATCGTCCTCTATTCTTAGTTGTTGCAAGTTCGTAGTGACTGAAGAAGCTGAGACGTTAACATCTTCAACTGCCACAATATAAAGAACATTCTTATATAAAAAAGAGCAGTACTTTAGAACATTTGATTGGCACAACTACGGTTGTACCAACAATCTAAAACAATTAGGTTTCTGATATGCTACATATCCATCAGTAGTAGATATAACAAACAGACTGTCACGATGTTAGCATTAGTTAGATAAAGATGGCAGTAAAGTAGTACATTAAGTGGCCGTTTGGCTTGGAGATTCAGACATATAATCTCCACATATAAATCAACATAATTTTAGACAATGTTCAGTTGGGACTTGAGGAGATTTTAATCTCCAAATAGATATCAGTAATATTAATTAATACAATGTGTGGTTGCTCCTTTTTGTTTTTTCATAAGCAATACCTGCATAAGTTATGCAAGCATCTATGTATTATTTTATGCGGGACTACAATGAGGAAGAAGATTACGGGTATTAGTAATACATGGACTAAAATGCTAAAATGATCAAACTAACCCTCATAATAGTAAAAAATAATAATTTTGTTTAAAATGTAACAAATATTTTAGAGTATGCACTGTATACAAATATGTAATATATCAACCCAAACATTCAACAAGAAATAATCCACAATCCCTATATTACAATTCCTTCCATAACAATACATACATTACAATTGATGCGTACAATCCCTGCATAACTTGTTTCTGAACCAAAACAACCCCTAAGTCTGCAGACCATGAAGATGAACATCCATCACTTTCTACAAATTCTATCTTCCAATTTACGCAAATAAACAGATCTACATCTAACGATGCTAAAACACCAACCAATACCACCTCAATTAAACTAAAACAATGAGATTAATATGTTAAATAATGAAATGGAGATCTCATGCCAAACCAAAACACACATATATTCACCTTGCTGATGCTCAAAAGTGTGATTCTGGTGTTGATATTGGTAGAGGTCATTGTCATCGAGAGAAGCACTATCAGCATTATCCTCCTGCAACTTTCTACTGGAAAGAGAACTACCAAGATCTTCATTAGCGCTGTCATCTCCCCCTTGTGCCTCGTCAATTTCAGTTTGACGATCAATTCTATCAAATGACACGTCAGATGGATCAGGATGTTGCACGAAATCAGTGGGAGGCTCCGAGACAGCAGGCTGGCTAGCAGCTGATGGCTGCTTAATTAACGGCCATTCATCGTTTGCAGATAGCTGCTGAGATGAATAATCCCCTGGTTCCTGATGTACCTCGTGAACCTTCATATGATCATCAGAAAACTGCACATTATGATGTGATGCACCATAAGGAGGTGGTGCCCTAACATCGTTTTGGTTGACACCAATAGTAGTACGGTGAGGTACGTTAGGTACACTTGGCACTTTACTCTGTGGCCTACCCATTTTCACAATATCCGCCATTGATACTTGACCTGGCACCCCGCCCCAAGTAGGTTGATATCCAGAAGAAGGCTGTGAAGCAGCTGAATGACCATCAACTGCCGTTGATGCCAATTTTTTACTTCCCTTTCCAGCAGCATCACTGCAACACAATTCAAAAGCATAAAAAGGAAAATCAAAAACTAGCCAAACATCCCAAAAAATAGTTTGAACAACTTAACATGCATGGTTAAAAGGATAGATTACAAGAAATAATTTTCTTATTATATTCAACTTGATAATTTGATTCAGCAATTAAAGATCATTACCACTAATTAAATCTGGTTGTTCAGATATAGCTTTATTATGATAAGAACTTCTCGTTAGTGCAAAAGAGACATTGACAAACTTAATGGACCATGCTGCAGGGATCGATGGATTAATTATACTGTTACCACCGACAGTATCTGAAAGCAATTGATCGCCTTGTGAAAAAACTAAACCTTTTAACAAGACAACAATACTAACCTGACGGCGGTTGGTCTCCTGTCTATGTTACTTCCAACAACTCCAGGGGTTGAAGAGAAGTTGTTTGTATGTGATCCACTTTCCTTTCTGTAAGCAGGAGCAGGCTTGGTAGCCTCTGTCAAAGTTGATTACAGAGTAAAATGATCCAGTATCACACAACACGACAAATTTAACACAATCTAAACTTAACTTCTCTTTCAGAAACTGTGCATTAACATGCATATACCTGACCCGCCATGCCCAACATATCGTTCCGCACCAGTCCTGCTGCCACGGCTTGACGTGCTACTAGAAACCCAGGACCTAGACTCAGTTATATCCTTATTCTGAACCAAAGATGAACAGAAGTAAAGTGACAGATATGAACAGCTAGTTGAGCAAGCAACATAACAACCCATTAAAAGCACTTTTTCAAGGTCAATTATAAGCAAGCTACGCTTCAACAAAATATTGCTACATATCAAAACAGCATGTGTAATGCTGTGCGCCCAAGATTATACCAGCATGTATCAAATAAAAGGAAAAGTTAGAACATCAACAATACAGAAAGCAGGACTCTATCCTTATAAAAAGAAGAATTCAAGAAAAAACATTGGTTTGGAGTTTATGCTTTAGTAACGATTACGAACCTCTTTTCTCTTTTCTCGTTTGCTCTTCACCTCATGAAAAGTATCTAGCCAATTAGCAAACATCAAATTAGAAGGTGATAAGAAATATCAACTTATTCAAGCAAGGAAGATTGACAAAATAGTAACAAAGTTTTTAGCATGACAACTACAAAGATGCCAGTTTAAGTAACTATTACCGATCATAGGAAGAACATAATTAGCAACAGAAGTTCAAACTTTCTGCAGCTTAGGCATTGCAATAGTGCTGAAATCACCAGAAGAATCAATCTAATGGGTTTCAGCACCCAACACTTGATTCTTGCTCAATCTCAAAGGCAGCCTATCTTATCTCAAGATAAGTTCTAAATTATGTTCAAGTACGGCATTTATAAATAGTATCAGAATGCCACCTCTCATCTGACTGACTCATACAAATTTGTAATGGCTCACAAATCACTGATTTAGCTCCTACACTAATTAACAATAAGATTGGAAACCAGTCCGTGAAACATAAGGACGATTCAAGGACCGTGGCGAACATGATTTACACCAAAAGTTCTTCTGAGATTTTTTCAATATGCATCCCATCAAATCAAATCTTTTTGTTTTTCTATAACCGTGGTGTCCAGGCTAACTTGCGCGCATCTCGACTAATTTCACGGGGGCTTGGACTACCATAAAATGAAATATTGTATTGACCAAATCGATATTTCTCCATAATAAAAGTTATAAAGCATTACAAATACAGAAATGTCACGTATATACAAGAATCCATTATATTACTTTTTCTTTCTTAGACAATGGCTTGACAACAAAGACCATTAAACTCAAGACACAGAACACCACAAATGAATCAAACAAAGATAGAAAATTTGCAAAGCATAAAAAGAGGAATAATTTATTATTCTTTTCTTTATCCACTTACACTTACAACCCCATACCTACATGTGTGTATGAATTTCAGACGAAGCACATATTTTTAACATACTTGCTACTACAATTCTCAAAGAAAACTGGAAAAGAAAAGCGGTTACTTTAGCATATAATCTGAAAACTGTACATGCACACAAAATATCCTGAATACCCAGAAATAAATTATAAATAAAGAAAAAAAGAGAGCTTAGATACTATATATATGTTTAAACTATAATATTCAAGAATTATTTGGAAACAGCCTCTCTACCCGGGTAGAGTAGGGTTAAGTTCTGCTACTACACTCCCCAGACCCCACTAAGCCGGATTATACTGGATTGTTGTTGTTGTTGTATAATATTCAAGAAGAGAAGTTTCTTTATTATATAATCTGAAAACTAAAAAATTGCATGAACACAATCCTAAAGAACCAAAAAATACCAAAATACCCATAAAATAATTACAACAAACAACTAAAAAGAGTTTATTTTTAACATAATAATCGTTACAACAATATTCAAGAAAAGAGGTTACTTTACAATATATTCTAAAAACTATGTTGCTCGGACTCTCCGAAAATATAGCCGCGTGCATGTCGGATTCTCCAAAAGCAGTATATTTTTGGAGAATCACGGGTGCGACAGTATTTTGGAGCATCCGCGCAACATAAATTGCATGAACATAATACTAAAAAACCAAAAAATACCAAATACCCATAAAATTATTACAAAAAAGAACCAAAAAGAGTTTAGTTTTAACCTTGAGAGAGAAGCTTATTGACGGCTTCATTAGGGTCCATATTACAATCTTTGAGCACAGCATAGATCTCAGCTTCAGTACAGAAATTAACAATTTCCTTTAAACTTTGTACCATCTTTTTTGAACTTCCAGGTATTATTGATTCTACTCCAATTCCTCCTCCATTTTTACTACTACTGTTTTTTCCTCTGTTACTACTCATCCTCCTTTACTCTCTCTTTCTCTCTGTAAAAGAGTAAATAGAAAAACAGAGAAGTGTATTCTACTTCAGTAGATCTGTTTCAATTGGAAATACAATCAATTTTTGCAGTTGGATTTTGAATTGACGGCTTCGGTTATGGTTTTGTTCTTCTAGTGGTGAAAGGTGAAAAGAATCCGCGGCGAAGAGGAGATATCTAATGAGAGGAAGTTTTGGTTTTATTTTTGGTGGAAAATCCCTATTAAATTCTTCTTTTCTTTTCACTCTTTAATAATAAGAGTAGTCAATATAAGAGGGCAAAATACAAAATTATCCCATAGATCGAACTAATTTCGATCTCTAGTCAAAAGTATATAAATACTTATATTTATGCGAATAATATTTATACTTATACACAAAAATTATATATATTTATGATTATTATTTTTATAAGCAATTAAAAATATAACAACAGCCTAGTAAAATCTCACAAGTGTAGTCTGGGGAGGATTAGTTTGTAAGCATACATTATCTCTACCCCGGTGGGGTAGAGAGACTGTTTTTGATAAACCTTTCTGCTTAAGAAGATGAAAAGACAAAAAGAAACAATATATCAGTACCTTCAACAAAAAATCATAGAAATAATAACAGCATCACAAGAACCAACGAATAGATGGAAAGCAAAAATAATAACCACTAAATAAGGCTCGATTATAAAAATGAAAGAGTAGTGTAAACACAACACTGGCTACTAGCAGGCTAAGATTAAATCCTATCAGCCTAGCCTCACTTTGGTAGACTAAATATGCTCAACTACCTCCTAACGTACAACCTTAATACTCGACTTTCACAACTTCTATCGAGCCATGTCCTCGGAGTTCTAAAGCCTCGGCATATCCCGCCTGATCACCTCTCCCCAATACTTCTTAAGCCGCCCTCTACCTCTCCTCGTACCCGCCAACAGCAGCCACTCGCACCTTCTTACCGGGGCATCCAAGCTCCTCCTCTAAACGTGCCCGAACAATATGAGTCTCGCTTCCCGCATCTTGTCATCAATAGAAGCCACGCTCACCTTCTCATGAATATCTTTATTCCTAATCTTATCCATCCTAGTGTGTCTGCACATTCACTTCAACATTCTTATTTCTACTACTTTTATTTTTTGGGATATGTGAGTTCTTAACTGACCAATACTCAGCCCATAGAACATGGCCGTTCTAACCACCGCTTTATAAAACTTACCTCGCTTAAAAACAATTATAAATATTTTCTTAATATATAAAATTCTCTCTCTTTTATGATTTTATTATATCTTTCTATATATATATATATATATATATATATATATATATATATATATATTAATTTTATAATTTGATCCACAATTTTTATGTGAAGATGAGAAACTAATTTGTGAAATATTGGTTTACAATACTTTAATATTATTTTCATCTGAAATTCATATCCAAACACGTAATGGTAGCGTTTAAACTAACTTATATATGTGTTATTATCTTTTGTTTCTTATATAAGTAACATGGATAGATTGTTTTCCCTGTTGTAATTTACTATTATGGTTACATTCAGATTTTCTTCCTTCAAACATTTGACATAGACATATTAGTTAGTAGTTACATATATTATTGTAATAGTGATATATGTGCTAGATAAATGTGGAGGAGTAATACATTACACAGTCGATCGTTCGGTCAAAAACTTTTTATAACCATTACTTGTTATGAAATAATATAAAGACAAGAACAATAACTCAAGAACAAGAGCAAATAGAGAGAAGAGTAGAGAGAGTTCTTCTTATTGATACTTAGAGAATGTTATGAGTGATTTACAATGGTAGAGGGCACCTCTATTTATAGGGAGAAGGATGATTTATCTACCAAGAATAGAACTCTAGAATCTCTCTAATTAAAGACATTCACCTTAAATAGAAGTGTATTTATAACACTCCCCCTTGAATGTCTATTCAATGATGTGCCTCGTTAAAACCTTAAAACAAAACCCAATGGGAAAAATTAAAGTAAGGAAAAAGAGTACACATGTTTGAATATGCGCCTATTGGTTGCCTCGTTAAAAACCTCACAAGGAAAACCCGGTGGGACAAAACCTTGTAAGGGAAAAAGAGTGCAACGCGCCTTAACTCCCCCTGATAAGAACATCAATTTATGTCCTTAAGTCTTCGCATCCCGATCTTGTGAACTAGCTTCTTGAAGGTTGACTTTGGTAGAGATTTTGTGAACAAATCAGCCATATTGTCGCTTGAACGAATCTGTTGAACATTGATATCACCATTCTTTTGAAGATCATGTGTGAAGAATAACTTTGGTGAAATATGCTTCGTTCTATCTCCTTTTATGAATCCTCCCTTCAATTGAGCTATACATGCTGCATTGTCTTCATACAAAGTTGTGGGTAGTTTATCACACTTCAAACCACATTTGTCTTGGATATGATGTATTATCGACCTTAACCACACACACTCCCGACTTGCTTCATGAATAGCAATTATCTCGGCATGATTAGATGAAGTAGCCACAATTGATTGCTTAGTCGATCGCCAAGATATGGCGGTTTCTCCACAGGTAAACACATAACCCGTTTGAGATCGAGCCTTGTGTGGGTCGGACAAATATCCAGCATCAGCATAACCAACAAGATCCGGGCTGCAATTCTTGCCATAAAATAAGCCCATATCGGTAGTTCCCTTTAGGTACCGCAATATGTGTTTGATCCCATTCCAATGTCTCATCGTAGGAGCCGAGCTAAATCTTGCTAAGACATTAACTGAAAAGGATATGTCAGGTCTTGTAGTATTTGCAAGATACATTAGTGCGCCAATTGCGCTAAGATATGGTACTTCAGGACCAAGTAGCTCTTCATTCCTTTCTTGTGGTCGGAATGGATCTTTGTTCACATCAAGTGATCGAACAACCATCGGTGTACTTAAAGGATGTGCTTCATCCATGTAAAACCGTTTCAGTACCTTTTCTGTATAGGTAGATTGATGAACAAAAATTCCGTTTGCCAAATATTCAATTTGCAAACCAAGACATAGTTTAGTCTTCCCGAGATCTTTCATCTCGAATTCATCCTTTAGATAATCAATTGCCTTTTGGAGTTCTATAGGGGTTCCAATAAGGTTTATGTCATCAACATATACGGCAAGTACAACAAATTCCGATGTTGTTTTCTTTATAAAAACACACGGGCAAATGACGTCATTTATATAGCCTTCTTTTAACAAGTACTCACTAAGACGATTATACCACATTCGTCCTGATTGCTTTAGACCATACAAGGATCTTTGCAATTTAATTGAGAACATTTCCCGAGATTTTGAGTTGTGCGCGTTTGGCACCTTAAGTCCATCGGGAATTTTCATGTATATCTCATTATCAAGTGAGCCATAAAGATAGGCAGTAACTACATCAATTAAGTGCATGTCAAGCTTTTCATGGACAGCAAAACTTATGAGATAACGAAAGGTTATCGCATCCATTACAGGCGAATATGTCTCTTCATAATCGACACCAGGCCTTTGAGAAAAACCTTGTGCAACAAGGCGTGCTTTATATCTTTGTACCTCGTTTTTCTCATTTCTCTTGCGTACAAAGACCCATTTATAGCCGACAGGCTTAACACCATTAGGTGTTTCAACTGTAGGGCCAAAAACTTCACGTTTTGCCAGCGAACTCAATTCTGATTGAATTGCTTCTTGCCACTTTGGCCAATCCTGTCTTTTTCGACATTCTTCAACAGATTGAGGTTCGAGATCCTCACATTCTTGCATAATGCTAGATGCTACATTATAAGCAAAGGCATTATCCACCACAATATCCACTCGATTAATATTTGCCTCAATATTAATTGGATTTAGGGATAGTTCCGTATTTTCCAGAGTCTCGGGCTCAATGGATTCTTCATGAACCTCAGAATTTGTTAAATCATGAGATTCTTTCGTGGTGTCATTTTGATCGTTCTTTTTCCTCTTTCTAGGATTTCGATCTTTGGAACCTAATGGTCTGCCACGCTTCAGGCGTGCATTTGACTCATTGGATATGACACTAGATGATTGTCCAACAGGGACATCAATACGGATTGGAACATTTTCCGCGGGAATGTGGGATTTCGTTATCCTTTTCAAGTCTATAAATGCGTCAGGCATTTGATTTGCTATTCTTTGCAAATGGATAATCTTTTGTACCTCTCTTTCACAAATAGAGGTATGTGGATCAAGATGAGATAATGATGCATTTTTCCACAAAATTTCCCGTTTGGTTTCACCAACTTCTCCCCCTAATTTTGGGAAAAGTGTCTCATCAAATCGACAGTCTGCAAATCGTGCAGTAAACAAGTCGCCTGTCAATGTTTCGAGGTAGCGAATGATGGAGGGCGATTCAAACCCAACATATATTCCTAACCTTCTTTGCGGACCCATTTTGGTGCGGGATGGCGATGCTATAGGCACATATACTGCGCATCCAAAAATTCTTAAATGGGATATATTGGGTTCATGACCCAAAACCAATTGCAACGGGGAATACTTTTGGTAATTCGTCGGTCTGAGACGAATTAGCATTGCTGCATGTAAGATGGCGTGACCCCATACCGAAGTGGGCAGCCTCGTTCTCATAAGTAATGGCCTTGCAATCAATTGCAGGCGTTTAATTAACGATTCTGCAAGACCGTTTTGAGTGTGAACATGAGCTACAGAATGTTCAACTTTTATCCCGATTGATAAGCAATAATCATTAAATGCTTGGGATGTAAACTCAGCAGCATTATCCAGTCTAATGGACTTGATTGGATTATCTGGAAATTGTGCTCGTAGTCGAATTATTTGTGCCATCAATTTCGCAAACGCAAGGTTGCGTGATGACAACAGGCACACATGAGACCATCTACAGGATGCGTCTATCAAGACCATGAAATACCTAAACGACCCACTAGGTGGGTGAATAGGTCCACAAATGTCCCCTTGTATACGTTCCAGAAACGTGGGCGACTCAGTCCCAACCTTTGTTGGTGATGGCCTGATAATCAACTTGCCTTGATAACACGAAGTGCAAGGATATTCATTATTCGAAAGAATTTTGAAATTCTTTAACGGATGCCCATATGAGCTTTCTATAATTCGTCTCATCATGACCGATCCTGGATGTCCCAATCGATCATGCCAAAGTACAAAGGTATTGGAATCAGTAACCCTTTGGTTTACTGTTGAATGTGCCTCAATTGCACTAATTCTTGTCCAATACAGGCCACAAGATAAAGACGGGAATTTCTCAATAACCCTCTTTTGGCCGGAGACATTCTTTGTGATGACGAGATATTCAAGATTATCTTCATCCATTGTCTCAATATGATAGCCATTCCGGCGTACATCTTTAAAACTCAACAAGTTTCTCTTAGACTTGGAGGAGAACATTGCATTCTCTATGATTAACGTCGTGCCCTTGGGCAGAGTTACAATTGCTCTTCCGGAGCCTTCAATCAATTTACTACTTCCAGAGATTGTAGTAACGTTTGCCTTACACATATTTAGTTGAGAGAAATACTTCCTTTCTTTGAGTATTGTATGTGTAGTACATGAATCAATTAGGCAAATACTTTTACAGTTGGATGTTGATCCAAGTTCGCTTTGTGAGATATCCATATTTGCTATCCCATAGTTTGACATACAAAAGAGATACAAGAACATAAGAATAAACAAGTTCAATTCTTTTGTGTCACATAATATTTTCAAAATCTGCTGCTAACAGTTGACTAACAAAATCAGATATGTTATCCATTACTTTGCAGTTTGAAAATTTCAGCGTTTTTCATAAGACAATCGATTATTAAACACACACAATCGATTGTTTGAACATAGACAATCGATTGTTAAACACACACAATCGATTATTTGTTATTTTTGAAAAACTTCATATCACACTGTCTTAAGACAATCGATTGTTATGCATAGACAATCGATTGTTGGCTATTTTTGAAAAATTCCAGACCTACTGTTTCAAGACAATCGATTGTTATGCATAGACAATCGATTGTTTGGCTATTTTGAAAAATTCCAGACCTTACTGTTTCAAGACAATCGATTGTTAGACAAAGACAATCGATTGTGGATGATTTTTGAAAAATTCCAGATTACAGTCTTAATGACAATAGATTGTTAGTCAACGACAATCGATTGTTGATCAATTGTTTTTCAACTTTAATGCAAAAATAGTTGATAATCGACTAGTTTTTCAGGCTAGTCGATTACCCCCACTGGAAAATAAAAGTTTTATTGATATTTGAACATATTGAAGATATTCTAAAGAACTACTGCTAACATTGCATCATGAACTAACTAATACGAGCTAATACTAATGACTATTAGTTTATTCACTAACTAATACAAATAAGTAGAACAAAATCAAATAACTCCATCTTCTTTCATCACGGATCCATCGCCGATTAGGTGGTCTATTTTCCCATCGGGTTGCTCACAGAAGTCTGCCACATCCAGGTGGGTGATGTCCTTATCGTCGTCATAGACAAAATTTGTTTCAGGGCCTTTTCTCTTTCGAGATGCTTGATAAAGGTCAACCAAGTGTCTTGGTATACGGCAAGTCTTTGACCAGTGCCCTTTCCCACCGCAACGATAACATATAGTTTCTGAACCATTTGCCTTAGGATCTTCATGACCCCGTTTCTGCTTTCGGCGGTTATCTCTCCTTGGGGGTTGACGGACTTCATTGGAATTTCTTCCTTGTCTACGTCCCTGGCTATGACCCCGTTTACGACCATGACCATGGTCCTTTTCATGTTTGGCATAATGAGAGTGCACCTTATCTGCTTCAGGCAGTGGTGTAGACCCAGTGGGTCGATTTTCGTGATTTCTCATGAGCAGGTCATTATTTCGCTCAGCCACTAGTAGAAGAGAAATCAGTTCAGAGTACTTCGTAAAGCCTTTCTCTCTGTACTGTTGTTGCAGTACTATATTGGAGGCATGAAACGTTGTAAACGTTTTCTCAAGCATATCATAATCGGAGATATTATCCCCGCATAGCTTCAATTTAGAAGTAATTCTGAACATAGCAGAATTATATTCAGAAACGGACTTAAAGTCCTGGAGCCTCAGATGAGCCCAATCATATCGTGCTTGTGGCAGAGTGACCAACTTCAGGTTGTCATATCTCTCCTTTAAGCCGTTCCACAAGACGAGTGGATCCTTGACGGTGAGATATTCAATCTTCAAACCTTCATCAAGGTGGTGGCGCAAGAAAATCAAGGCCTTCGCACATTCTTGGGTGGATGCTTTTTCTCTATCTTTGATGGTGTCTCCGAGACCCATAGCATCTAAGTGGATTTCAGCATCCAACACCCATGTCATATAGTTCTTGCCCGAAATTTCAAGGGCAACGAACTTTCTTTTCGTAATGTCAGACATAATCGAAAATTAAATTAGGAAGAGGGAAATACCTTAGATTTCTCGAGAATGGTTCTTGAGACGGTAGAGTCTCGTGCTGATAACGTGTTATGAAATAATATAAAGACAAGAACAATAACTCAAGAACAAGAGCAAATAGAGAGAAGAGTAGAGAGAGTTCTTCTTATTGATACTTAGAGAATGTTATGAGTGATTTACAATGGTAGAGGGCACCTCTATTTATAGGGAGGAGGATGATTTATCTACCAAGAATAGAACTCTAGAATCTCTCTAATTAAAGACATTCACCTTAAATAAAAGTGTATTTATAACATTACTAAAGTTTTATAACTTATACATATACTATTATATATTTGTCTTTTTTTTTTATAGATGACTATATAATATAAAATCCCTATATTTTATCATATCATATGATAAAGTAGGCAATGAGATCCAAATGATTGTTAGGAAATTCTGTTTAAAAAGTACTTTTTCAGTATTTGATAAAAAAAATTGTATTTGACCAATATTTTAACTAAAAGGTACTTTTAATGTCAAATTATAATTTAAAAAAGTTTCTCATTTTATAATTATTAATATTTTAATCAAGAAATGATTTTTAATATTTTTTATTTTGATTCATATAAAAGATTACATAGTTTTTCTCGCTACGAGCAAACAATTACAATGTGCACTCTCTGGCCAATATGATAATTTTAATTTTATTTAATATTTTTTTTTAAAAATAAAATAGTTTTTATTCAACCCATTTGTATATATGTACATCCGCTAGTTCCATTTGAACTCTAGAACTAACCATCTCGATTCCTACCTATCTAAAAATATGGTCATTTTTAATCTAGTCACCAAGTTTAAACTACTAGGTACATGGGATCAGCTGATCACCATTCGTCCAAATATTACGAAAAATGATATTGTATATATAATTAAAATATTAATTTTAGAAGTATAAAATATACATTGAGCATTCTTTGTCGGAATTTTTTTTTAAATTTTTTCAAGTCTGAATATCCTTAAAATAATTATGGCTTCGCCACTGACTAGGTACGTGGAGGGTCTTGTTTAACCAAAAAATAGGACCTTGTTCAAAGCTAGAAATTTATGAAAATACGGGCTACTGATAATCAGAAGAAAATATTAAGAAAGACTTTTGAGAATAAGATAGTAAGAAAGGAAGTAAATCAAGTATATTCCAATAGTTCCTTGTGTCGTATAACTGTTGGTTCTTTCCCCTTTTATAGCATTTTTGAGACTATGAGCTTTGCCTTAAGCTATAATAAGGCAATAATGAGTAATAAATGTCATTTAATAGTTCGTTACAGAATCAGACATTAAACAAGTATTCTCTAACGTTTTTGGTATTTAATATATATTAAATAATGTATCTGGTCTCTCATAGGCTATAAGGTTCATCTCCTTTGTTCTTTGTGCTTTAAATGTCTTGAATAGGTACGGGCACTGCATCTCCTGGATAATCGCCCGTGCCTTTTCCACTATCTTTCCTCGTATCTGTTATTGCTCGTGTCTCTTAACTAACTTTGTTTCTTTTACTATTCGACTGATCCACGTACCATGACACGTCATCTTCAATATGTAAACTCGATTTTTCCCAATACAGATAGTCCCCTCACTTTCCATTTATTTATCGATTAAATATTTGGGAAGTGGATTGCTTTAAAAAGAGATTTTTCCATCATTAGTGTTATGACATCATTGATGCTTCAATTGTCTTTTCTATTTATTGCTCTATACACGTGTCATTCTCCCATAGATTCTGCAGTATTGCAGCCTTCTTTTACGACTCCACTATTCATAATAGATAGTTGCATTTATTATAGGCTTTCCATCATTACACTTTTTGCTTTTGACGGTCGTTTTTTTAGAAATACAACATTTTTTTCTTGTCTTCTTCTTCATAAAGTTTTACTGAATACTTTATTCTACAACAATATCACTTCTTCCTCAATTCATCCTCTTTCACCAAGTCGCTTTAAACCCTAAACCTAAGAGAGTTCCAATCTTAGATAACTTCCCCAATGCCCCTGTTAGACATAGAAACGGTAGAGGACGGTAGAGGTGGTAGACTCCATAGTCTGATCTACCCGGGGTGGTAGTTCTGGTTCTTCAGTGCCCTCTTCTATTTCTGGTATTATTTATACAACTAGATGTTCTTTTACACAAAAATCAGCCTCTAAAGGTGAAAGAACCTTCTGAACCCTTACAAGAACCCTTCGTTGAAGAGATAATATCCAATGACTTGATCTTTGATCATGATAGAGAATCACTTCGGAAACAAGTTGTTGGTTTAGACTATGCCGATATGTACCCCTCCATGATTACAGAGGTTTTAACTTCTACAGTCCGTAAAGATTGCCATTGGAGCGGCAGTTTTCCTGTTGAAATCCCCAATGCAAACCAAAGAATATCTTCTTATAAAACTGAATATTCTTTTGTTTGCATTTATCCCTTTACTTTGGGATTTAAACCATCTATCGACCCTGTAATTCTTGATTTTTGTCATTTTTTCAAGGTTTTCTTGGCACAGATTGGCCCACTCATTTGGAGAGTTGTGGCTTGTTTGAGATATTTGTCAAATAAAGCGGGTGTTGAGTTTACCTTCCCCCACCTTATTCATCTTTACTCCCCGGAGCTGTTTCGTAATGGTGTTTTTACCTTGTTAGTGAGGAGTAAAAGGGTTTTGGTGAGCCCTAAAGATGATAAAGACCGTGGTTGGTACGCCCGATTTGTTGTTGTACCCACGATGGACTTGGTGGTAAAGATAATATTTCCTTTCCTGAAAAGTGAATCTCGCACGTAAGTCTTCTTCTTCTTTCGTACCTCTTTTCTTAAAATTGATACCTTTTCTAATTTTATTCTCTTATGCTTTTTTTATCAACCATGGGAATTGTGGATCCCATCCCTCATTTTCATGGTTGGGTAGTGTCACGATCCCAAACCCCGATCGTGATGGTGTCCAACATAGTGTTAGGCAAGCCCGACCAATTCATCACTCTCAATATTTTATGTACAATTTACTTCCAATTAACAGTAATTAATGCCAAGTTAATATGATTATAACCCTGAAACAATATTAAACACAGTACGGAAAAAAAAACACACAATCTCAATACAAATCCCACCTATCTAGTGTCACGAGTCACGAGCCTCTAATACAAGTCTGAGTATCACCTTATACATAGAGTTATCTAGAATGCGGAGAAATAAAGAGGATAAAGAAAGTAATCGGGTCCTGCGGACGCCATGCAGCTACCTCGATGACTCCGGTGATAACCTGGATAGTAGCTGAACTCAACTATGCCTCTGGGATACTTATATCTGCACACATGGTGGAGGAAGTAAAGTGAGTACTCCTGCTCAGTGAGTAATAGCAATAAATAATGACTAAAGGATAGAAAACTTGTAAAAAAACTACGCAGTTCTATAGAAAACAGTAAGAGCATTTTTAACAACAACTGAATGAGGAAAGCCAGTTAAAACCCTTTTAAAGCCAGTATTCATCTCATTTAATTCTCACAATAACCGAATTCATGACTATACTGCTGCGGCATGCAGCCCGATTATATATATATATATATATATAGAGAGAGATCTGTGTGTATGTGTGTTGCGGCGTGCAGCCCGATCCAATAATAATAGTCGACTGCGCTCACTGGGTGTGTGTGCAGACTCCGGAGGGGCTCCTTCAGCCCAAGCGCTATGGTACGGTGGAGTGCAGTCCGATCTATACAATATACTAATGTGGGGTGCAGTCCGATCCATATAATATATTACTGTGGCATGCAGTCCGATCCATATAATATATATATATATATATATATACACTGTTGCGGCGTGTGGACCAATCCATAACATATAATACCCTCGCAATGGGGTTCTCGACCCCTCTCAGTCAATATAGACTTGGCCTCATGGGCACACTAAGATAAGACGGGGTTCCCAACCCACACTTTATCCTCATTAGGATTTACCAAATTTCTAAAGCCAGTTCATATTATACTTATCTGTTAAGAACATGAGTGAGGGTATGATTTCGGTAAGTAAAGTAAGGTCAACCAGTACAAATGCCTCCTAAGGGTTCTACAGATCGGCACAAGGCCCCAAACATGGCAACTAGCCCAGAATGTAATAATATTAATCAGTTCTCATCCAGAAATACAGTAGATTTATCTCTCGGGATGGACCAAGTACAAATTCCCAACAATATCAGACCCCACGCTCATAATGCAACGTGTGTCTCATCCCAACATAGCACTACGTTGTGGAAATCCGGAGTTTCAAACCCTCAGAACATCATTTATAATCATTACTCACCTCAAACAGGCCGAAATCCTAGTTCGCTACTCCCTTGCCTCGCAAATCAACCTCCTCGAGTGCCGAATCTGATCAAAACCACAAGGAATACGTTACAATAGGCTAAGGGGATACAACCCAAACGAAAAGACTTGAAAATTATCGAAAATCATGATGTTGGCAAAATTTGAGCCCCGGGACCACTTCTCGAAAAATTACAAAATTTATATCACCGGGTTCCTCGTCTCGCCACGAGTCCATACATATCAAATTTACTAAAATCAGAGTCCATTTCCTCAAATCCCTATTTTAACCTCTATAAAGTTCAAGCCCTAAACCACCATTTTGACCTCAAATCCTTGAGTTTTCAGTCTAAATCCATGTTTTAACACCATAAAATCGTATTCCAAGTCCGAGAATCCATACCTGATGAAAGCCCTTGAAACCCTCTTCAAAATCGCCTCAAAGCTCTCCAAGTTCGAAGTCGAAAATGTTGTTCTTTCAAAATTTGCGAAGATAGAATTTTTATACCTCTGAAAACGCCTATTCGCTTCTGCGATGAAATTGTCGCTTCTGTGACACCGCTTTTGCGGATTCCCTTCTGCTTATGCGGTTCCTCAAATATTGCCCGGGAGCGCTTCTGCGGTCCATCACTCGCACATGCGATACCACATCTGCTGTACAAATGTCCGCTTTTGCGGAAAATCCCCAGGCTTCACCTTTTGCTTCTGCGACTTGACCTTCGCTTCTATGGAACCGCTTATGCGGTCCATTTCCACAGAAGCGAAAACACCATATACCACATGTAGCAGCAGTCCTTAAACTCCAAATTTCATCTTGTTAGCCATCCAAAATTACCTCGAGGACCCCGGGACCTCAATCAAAAGTGCCAACACATTCTAAAACATTGTCCAAACTCGCTCCATTCATCAAAACACATCCAACAACATTAAAATCATCATTTTGTGACGGATTCAAGCCTAAGTTCTTCTTAAACTTCCAAAATACGTATTTGATAAAAAACCCGACCTAAACACCTCTGAAACAACTAAAACTTTTCACACACATCCCAAATAACCTAAAGAAGCTATTGCAACTCTCGGGATTCCATTCTGCCCGTCGGATCAAAATCTCACCTATCAACCAGATATCGCCAAAATGCTAACTTCGTCAATTCAAGCCTAATTTTACACCGGGCCTCCAAATTCACTTCCGCTTGCACTCATAAGCCTTAAATCATCTCCCGAAGCTAACCGAATCGCCGGAATTCACATCCGAGCCCTCTAACTCACCAAACATAGATAATGAAACATGAAGAATTTTAAAACGGGGAAAACTGGAAAGTAACACATGAGACGACCGGTCGGATCGTCACATCCTCCCCAACTTAAACAAACGCTCGTCCTCGAGGGGGTCAAGAAACATACCTGAAGCCTCAAACAGGTGAGGATATCTGCTCCGCATCACCTGCTCGGTCTCCCAAGTGGCCTCTTCCACGGGATGACCACTCTACTGTACCTTCACCGAAGCTATGTCCTTTGATCGCAATTATCGAACCTCACGGCCCGAAATAGCCGCTGGCTCCACATCATAAGTCAAATCATCATCCAATTGAACCGTGTTGAAGTCCAAAACATGAGACGAGTTACCAACATACTTCCGGAGCATAAAGATATGAAATATCGAATGCACACTCGATAAGCTGGGTGGCAAAGCAAGCTTGTAAGACACATCTCCGATCCTCCTAAGCACCTCAAAAGGTCCGATGAACTGCAGACCTAGCTTCCCTTTCTTCCCAAACCTCATAACAACCTTCATGGGCGAAACCTTCAGCAACACCTTCTCACCCTCCATGCAAGACACATCTCGGACCTTCTGGTTCGTATAACTCTTCTAACACGACTAGGCTGTATGAAGTCTCTCCTGAATCACCTTCACTTTATCTAAGGCATCCTGGACCAAATCTGCCCCCAACAACCTAGCCCCGCCAAGCCCGAACCAATCGACTAGAGATCTACACCGCCTCCCATACAAGACCTCATACGGTGCCATCTGACTACTGGGCTGATAGCTGTTGTTGTAGGCAAACTCTGCAAGCGGCAAAAACTCATCTCAAGAACCTCCAAAGTCACTCATACAGGCATACAACATATCCTCAAATATCTGAATGGTACGCTCGGACTGCCCATCCGCCTGAGGATGAAATGTTGTGCTCAGCTCTACCTGTGTACCCAACTCTCGCTAAAAGTCCTCCAAAACTGAGAAGTGAATTGAGTATCTCTATCCGAGATAATAGAAGCTGAAACTCCATACAATCGAACAATCTCCCGGATGAAGATCCCTGCTAGCCGCTCCAAAGAATAAGTCGTACATACCAGAATGAAGTGCGCGGACTTGGTCAGCCGATCTACAATCACCCAAATCAAATCAAACTTCTTCAAAGTCCGAGGAAGACCACTCTCAAAGTTCATAGTAACTCTCTCCCACTTCCACTCAGTAGTAACCATCTGCTGAAGTAAATCGATCGATCTCTGATGCTTGTATTTCACCTGCTGACAGTTGAGACACCGAGCCACAAATCCCACAATGTCTTTCTTCATTTTGCTCCACCAGTAGTGTTGTCTCAAGTCTTGATACATCTTTGCGGCACCCGGATGGATGGAATACCACAAACTATGGGCCTCTTCAAGAATCAAATATCTAAGCCCATCCACATTGGGCACACAAATCCGGCCCCGCATCCTCAATACACCATCATCACCAATGGTCACATCTCAGGCATCGCCACGCTGAACTCTGTCAAGTTTGCACTAACAGCCACTTTCAGTCACTCAAGTCATTTTGTAAAATAGCCAAATCGCATCTTGCATCTGTCCACTAGGAAATGTTGTGGCGTCATAGTGTCTCGAGTCACTAATCTATTTGGTCTTATTTTTCTCATTCGGGTAGTAATTCATTTACCACAGCTCGAGCATAAAGGATATCCCAGGACCACTACAATCAGGAGCTGCTTAAGAAGCCTTTTTATATTTTGAGTTTGTTTTCATGTTTTCTCTTACTTGTCTTGTACAATAGTATTCAGTCATTTAGTTTGTTTCAGAGTTGTAGTTTAGTTTTTCGGGTCTCATTATAGTACCTCCTGTTTTATATTTGAAAAACAAAAAAAGTTATAAATGAAAAATTCAAAAAGATTTTTGTTTCTTATTTTATCCATCATTTTTTAAAAACTACGCTTGATATGATTCATCAAGGACATGATACGTAGGCAACCTACATAGGGTTCGATCAAATCATTTTTTAAAAGTTAAAAAAAATGAATGCTGAAATTGTGGATGCGGGAAATAAAAGTATAGAAATGAGCGATGATCAGAAGGAAAAGAGGGGGAAGGAAATGAAAAACCAAGCGGTGCTAGAAAGAAAGATGAAGAAGGAAATGGGGAAAGAAGATTGAAATTGGGATGATGCCATATGACATTCGTACCCTCGAAACCATTCTAGAACCGTTAATTACTGCTAGGGACATTGCACGCAATGTAATAATTTTATCTGATAAATGCTCTAACACTAACATGTTGGCTTTATTTTGCTCCTCTTTGTTACTTTTATTGCTATAATAACAGAGGGTGGTTAGTTTGGGGCACTTTGGCAATTCGCCCTTACAACACAAGGTCAAAGAGCAAGTAACTATGGCTAGCAAAGAAACAGACAATAGGATTGTAGACCCACCAAAGGAGATTGTTGAGTCGAAATTGGAATTGCAAGAGGAGGTTCGAAGGCTGAAGCATCAGATGGCGGAAATTAACCAAGCCTTGATTAAGGGACACCTTCCACCCTCCTTCCCTGCCAACTACACAGAAAAACCTGCTTTCATTCTACCACCCTCTCAATCCCGGATGTCTAATACCATTGATCTTTCCTTACAACACGCTCTTGGCTTTACCCCTTACCACAAATACCCCGGCCCTTCAGCCCAAACTTTTCATGCTCCAGCAGTTAAAATAGCCTCGTACCCTGCTCCGACATCTGCTCCTATTTTTTACCCCCTCCACAAGCTACCCTCCACCGATCCTCTAGTTAGCACTCATTCCCCGCTCCAGATGTCTATTACTATGCACCGGAGCGCACATTCAGAGTCCCAGATACTTGCCGTTACACTCCCCAATTTGAGCCTCATGTTAAAACTAACAAACCACCCAAGAACGCAGAGCAAGAAGAGATGTTTAGGAAGGTGATCACTTATCTCTGACCTATGTGGGAAAGAGACCCAGTGAAAGCTTTAGAGAATATGGGTTCTGTGGGAGGGAGCAAGCCACGAGTCAATCCTCCGATGGAGGAAGACGAGATGGTTAAATACTTTCTTCAAGCCCTGGAGCCACTTGATCTCTCCCATTGGTAAGTCTTTCAATGATGTGTTGAAGATGGGAGAAATGGTGGAAGAGGGACTCAAGTCGAGTAATATCATGAGCTATTCTGCCTTGAAAGACACAACACAAGCGATTCAGAACGACACAGGAAGCTTGCCAGGTCAGAAGAAACATGATGATGTTGCCGTGGTTGTCTCAGGATCACGACATGGCCCAACGGGTCCACCTCACCAACATACTCAGCCTCGACCCCAACCCCAAATCCATACCTATCCTTGGGCTCCAAATAATCCATCTCAGCATTATTTTTTGAACAATGCCCAGTCATTTGTTCAACCAATGGGTCACTCCTTATGGCGAGCACCAGCACTGCATAGTACTCTTTCTTCTTCACAACATTTTTGAGCACCCAAAAACCCTAGGAAACAGGGGCATAGAGGGGAACAAAGGCAAAGAAATTGTTTCACTCCAATCGAAGAATCCTACACAAGTTTGTTTGAAAAGTGGAAACAATCTGGCCTGATTGAGCCGCTCCTTGGTTGTACCCCAAACCCATATGCAAAAGGTTTTGATCATACTGTGAGGTGCATGTACCACTCTAACGTCCAAGGGCATAACATTGAAGACTGTCGTTCTTTGAAAAGAGAGATGGAAAGAATGATTCAAGATGGTATAATTATGGTCCAAGAAAGTAACGTCCGGAACATTGCACATAATCCTGTACCTGTACACAATGATGCACACTTTGTAGGGATGATGCATGGTAACACGGAGTATGAGAATCATCTTGGGAACTTGTTGGCTGAAGTTAATGACAGTGGAATTGGTGAAGGTTCTAGCAATTTTGATGTGCAATCCAGTGGCTAAGATGTCGAGCTTGGTGATTGGAAAGATACTCCTTTCCTGGCTAGCCAGGGAGGAGTTTTGGTAGTTTATTTTGTTGTCATTTTTGTTGTCCGGGTTATTTTAGGGTTGTAACTTGGATATTATCTTGTGGTTCAAACTCTTCTTCTTTTTGCCTAGTTCGTTTTACTGTAGTAACTCATTTAGTGTTATCTATTATTGTTCGAGGGTTGTAACCCATGTCTATTTTTCTTGTTTTGTTCAAACCATGTTCACCATCTATCTAATGCAATCTCCGATTTTCTATTGTTTCTAGTAAGTTTTGTTTAAGTCATTTTCCATTTTATAGTTCTTTTCATGCCGACTTTAGTGACATGACATGCACGCACAATTCTCAGCCTGATCTTGAAAGTTAGTCTAATCATGAAGCAATGACACAATTTTGAATATGATAAAAAGATGTGTTTGAGGAAAAAATTAAAGTTTCACGCATTCTGAGATGACTTGAATGTTCAATTGAGTGAAACTGAGGTAGAAAGTCTGGGAAATCAAGAGGTTGATAAGAGCATACAACAAGGAAATGCCTCTCAAACAGCTTGAGGTAAATCAGTTTGTGCTGAAATGCATTCTTCCACATCAACAGAAGGTTGAGTCAAGTCTGCGTTGAATTGGTCAGGGTCATTCATTGGAACAAAGGTATTTTCCGTCGGTACCCTTTGTTTGTGTTGATACCATCGATAGTTATTATGTGTTATTTGTTTGCTTATCTTCAATTGCATGCTTGTACTTGGCATTTTTGAGTTTGGTATGATGAATGCATTTTATTCTGCTACCCAAACACTTTTATCCTTTGCTACCCATATTGAGCCTAATTTTTTTTTTATACCCCTCTTTTGGAATCAGAAATAGAGTTAGGAATGAGGGAAAAGAGAAAAAGAAAAAAAAGAAGAAAAAAGAAGAAAAAAAGAAAAGGAAAAGAAAAAATATCAACTTTGTCTTTTGAATTACGTTCGACCTAATTCTTGTCACCACAAGATACGTAGACAGCCTCACGATTCGGTCACACAAAATAAAATATTTCATAATCACCGAAGTCAAGAGCGGGCAGTTTCTCTTAGAAATTTCCATCAAAGCAAAAATCCCAAAAAAAGAAAGAAAGAAAATAATTTCCAAACTCCAAGAAACTGGGGCAGAAGTTTTAATTTTGCAAAAAGTCCTGATTACAAAAGTTGTAATTTTGAACTCTCTTCATCTTAAATTTTTTTTGAGCCTTCATACCACTCTTTCTTTCCAACCCTGTCCAAAAGCCTACATTACGGTCTAAAGGAAGACCTTCTTACCAATCTTTGAGGATTCCAAATCAAGTGTGTGGTGGAAGTATGATCTTAGTACATTATAGGTTATACCTTGTTCTCATCGCAAAGAGAGAAAATGATAAATGAGAGAGTCTTATTGGTGAAAACCCTCATGGGCACCGCAAGGCGACGGTGAGATGAGAAAAAGAGAAAACTGAGAGAGACTTGATGGTGAAAACCCTTCAGGTCACTATAAGTCAGTTGAGGATTGCAGATCAAATGAGACAATTAAAGTGCTGAAGCGCAGTTTCACAGCGAAGAAGTACAACAAAAGTTGAATATTAGACTTGCTTGAAAGATTAGGCCACTTAATCCAAAGATGCATGTCATAGTCATTAGAGTTAGTATCTACACCTGATAAGTTTCTAATTTGTAATTTTCTTGTTAGGATTCATCTCTTTCTCTTGTCCCTTATTTTGTTTATTCTTGTTGTTTTGTTTGAGTCCCTTCTTGAGTCTGTTTTGTTAGAACAAGTAAAGAAATAACTTCAAAATCTACTACCAGCGTTCCAATTGCACAAATCGGAGTCTAACTAGCACATCAAAGTGGCATAAGTCAGGAAAGAACAATATGTGCATTGAGTTTGTAACAATCAATATGCTTTGGGATTCATATGAAATGCAAAGATTCAGTAAATGTCAATTCATGAGCACAATGCAACAGATAAAGGGTATTGGGTTTGAACGGACCAGATATATTCTTGTGATAAGGATGAAAGAAAATAGGCATTCGACAACAGGCAAGATCCTCCAAATTAAAATCAAAGTTATCCTAGCAAGTGCAGGAGCAATCACCCTCAAAGTCAAGGCCACAAACTAAACACCATGTTTTAAACTCACAAGTTTTCTTTGTATGAAACAAGGATGAATGATATGTTCATACAAAGCTTGAATTTTTCAGGTGTAATGCCCCAATTCCACTTACTTAAAGGCTATTGAAAAAATCACACATCACCCGTAGGAGACGTACTTCCTAGTTTGGATTTTCAGGTTATACTTTTGGGAGAGGCACTTCCTAAATTGATATTTTGCCCCTTAGGTGACGCACTTCCTAGTTTAAATCATTGAAGTGTCACCCCTAGGAGACGCACTTCCTAGTTTGGGCATGTTATATTTTTATTTTAGGAGACGCATTTCCTAAATTGAGTTTCACCCTAGGAGACGCACTTCCTGGTTGGTTCATTTAAGTTTATTCCTAGGAGATGCACTTCCTAGCCTAAGTCATTGAAATTTTACCCATTAGGAGATGCATTTCGTAGTCTAGGTCTTTAAGATTATACTTAGTAGGAGACACACTTCCTAGCTTGAGTTATTGAAATTTTACCCCCTAGGAGACGCACTTCCTAGTCTGGGTCCTTCAGGTTATATTTTGTTTTAGGAGACACGCTTCCTAAATTGAGAATTTACCCCTAGGAGATGCACTTCCTAGTTTGGGTCATGCAGGTTATATTTTTGTTCTAGGAGACACACTTCCTAGATTAAAATTTTTCCCCCAGGAGATGCACTTCCTAGTTCGGGTCATGTAAGTTCATTCCTAGGAGACGCACTTCCTAGTTTGAGTTATTGAAGTTTCATCCCTAGGAGACGGACTTCCTGGTATGGGTCTGTCAGGTTATATTTTTGTTCTAGGAGAAGCACTTCCTAAATTAAAATTTTACCCCCAAGAAACGCACTTCCCAGTTCGGGTCATGCAAGTTCATTCCTAGGAGACGCACTTCCTAGCGTGAGTTATTTAAGTTTCACCCCTAGGAGACGCACATCCTAGTATGGGTCTGTTAGGTTATATTTTTGTTCTAGAAGACGCACTTCCTAAATTAAAATTTTACCCCTAGGAGACGAATTTCCTAGTTTGGGTCATGTAAGTTCATTCCTAGGAGACGCACTTCCTAGTTTGAGTAATTGAAGTTTCGCCCCTAGGAGACATACTTCTTGGTATGTGTCTGTCAGGTTATATTTTTGTTCTAGGAGACGCATTTCCTAAATTAAAAATTTTACCCTAGGAGACACACTTCCTAGTTTGGGTCATGTAAAGTTCATTCATAGGCGACACACTTCCTAGTTTGAGTAATTGAAGTTTCACCCCTAGGAGACGCACTTCCTAGTCTGGGTCTGACAAGTTACATTTTTGTTTTAGGAGACGCACTTCCTAAATTGAGGTTTTACCCTTAGGAGATGCACTTCCTAGTTTAAGTTATTCAAGTTTTATTCCTAGGAGATGCACATCCTATTTTTGGTTCATTCAAGTTACACCCATAGGAGACGCACTTCCTAGTTTGAGTTATTCAAGTTTTACCCCTAGGAGACGCACTTCCTAGTTTTGGTTCATTCAAGTTACACCCCTAGGAGACGCACTTCCTAGTTTGATTTATTCAAGTTTTACCCCTAGGAGACACACTTCCTAGTTTTTGGTTCATTCAAGTTTCATCCTCAGGAGACGCACTTCCTAGTTTGGGTCATTCAGGTTCTGTTCTTAGCAGACGCACTTACTAGTCAAAGTTTCTTGGTTTTACTCACAGGAGACACACATCCTAGTGAAGACTTTAGCTTACTCTCATCATTGAATTTATAACATAAGTGGTTTACTGTTTTTCTAACAACTCATAAATCTTCCTAGTGCAAACCGGGGCAGAAAATTTTGTTTATTTTGTTGTTTTGATTGTAGGCGCCCACCTGAAGAATAAGGGAATATATTTCAAGTTCTTGCAATCAGGAGCTCACCTGGATAACAAGGGAATACATTTCAAGTTTTTGCAGTCAGGCGCCCACTGGATAACAAGGAAATGCATTTCAAGTTTTGCAATCAGGCGTCCACCTGGATAACAAGGGAATATATTTTAAGTTTTTGCAACCAGGCTCCCACCTAGACAAAAAGGGAATACAATTCAAGAAGCATCAGGAGCCCGCCTGAAGAACAGGGTCCACTTCTCAGTCTCATGTTGAAGATCAAGTAGAGATTCAAGGAGGATTCAAGACAAGAAGTAGATAGGATCTTGTATTTTTCTTTTACTTTTCCTGTAATTTTTTCTCCGGTTACTTTTGATGTAATGGCAGGAACCGCGGACCGGAACCTCAACGGCACCTCGATCGACTCTCCACCTCGGTACACTCCATCATGTCACTCACTTCTGACCTACACGTGGCCTGATTCCTTTATAGCCAAGTATATGTAGGCAGCTTAGATATTACGACTTGGCTATATTCCCTTTCTCTTAAGTTTACTCTCTCCAAATAAAGGTCGGGTCGAAAAAAATGTCTAGTCGTTCTTTGTCTGAAAATACGTCGTATTTCTAGTCAAAGAGGGGCAGCTGTAGACACGTGATTTTTGACCCTCTCCAAAATTTCACCCATTTTAACGTAAAATATTTAATTTAGGGTTAACATAGTTATTTTGAATTAATTTTGACCTTTTTACATTATTTTTATCGTAAAATTGAAAAATATAAAAAAGTAGTTTCATTTTTCTCTATTTAATCAGGGTATTATGTTTTTAGAAGAATATAAGTTTTATACTCATTTTTATTATAACCCTCGAAAATACCAAAAATAGTTCCAAATTTAATTGTTAGTTTTATTTTAATACTAATAGTTTATCAAAATTAATGTAGAGTTTTTATAGGTATTTAATTTGAATTTTCAATCTTTTTTTGCCCAACTTTTGTACATTTTTTTGAAGCCCAATTTGAAAGCCCAACCTAGGAGATCATCTTCTTCATATACAAACAACATGAACCCTAGAAGAGGGACAAGACTCCCATGGACGCCCTTGATCTTCCACAAGACAACAATGGAAAAACCCTAGACACCATAGAAACCACTAGCAGCTGCCAGTCCCTCCCCATCGTCGGATCTCTCACGCCGCCGACGAGCCGCTGCTCACCGCCTCCAACCTAATCTGCCGGAAATTCCTCACCTTCAACCTCTTTCAACACCAACCAATCGACCCTTATTCCTCATCTAGGATGCAACAATGGAGACAAAAAAACCCCTAGCTAGACACAACCAAGAGAACAACTCCCATGGCTGCCTTCCTCTCTTTCTTGGACCTGAAGACACAAGGTCTGAACCCTAAGCACACAAACTGACCAACCACTGCTGGATCTCAGAGCAGCCGACGTTAGAGCCACCGATGCACCATTGCCAAAATTCCATTACCTCGCCAAGACAGCTTCTGCCGGAACTCAACCCCATAACACCGTAGCTCCCTCACCACAACACCCAAACATCCATTCTTCTCCAGTTCAGCTCGACCTTCACCCATCTCCCGTCGTCAGACCCTCTCAAAACTCGCCATAACTCCAACATAAACAAACGAGCAACAACAGAAATAGAGGAAGGGAACGTCAGAATAGGGAAGGGGATTTCTGGTCTTAAAGTCTTTCAAAATTTTAAGATGGAAATAATGTTTCTGAAGACCATTGTTTAGATAAAAATCAGTAGAATTGAACACAAGAAAAATGAACAAGTCAGAATCGTAGAAGTCCATTTTAGCTCGAAATAGATAAACCAATTTTCACGAGTTCAAGCTCTTGCTGCCGATCGAGTTCTTCGTTCGGTTTTCCGGTCTCGTGTGGTTTCAGTCAAGGTTTTTCCGTTCAAGTTCCGGCTTTGGTTCATATTGTGGCACTGTTACTATATTCGAAAAGGCCATTACTGTAAGGTTCTTCCTTTACGTAGACTTATAAAACAATTCTATGTGTTTTGTTTATCAATGTTTGGTAATCATAATTGCTCATGACTATTGTGTTAGCTGTGTGGTCTGCTTGAAACCTTTTCTTAATTTGTTTTGTTTTGTTTAATTTGAATTTGATACATTATTAAGCACAAAACAATGAATTAGCTAGTTAGCTTTCTTTGCGAAATGATAAACACTTAGATCTGTTTGGTTAATTTTGGGGTTAAAGTTGGGTTTGGATTATGGACTTAATTTTACTCTATAGGGATTAAAAGACTTTTCTTGCTTTCATTTTAATTTCGTAATATCTACACTAGGAGCATGCTTAGGCCGTCCACTTGGATAGGCAAGCCTTAGGATGTTTAGTTTATTTCATAATGTTTGAATGTAAGGTGAGAGGTTGTCGCTTAGTTAAATTTATCCGAGGAATACCCCTTGAAGTTTGTAAATATTGTTATCCGGGGTATGCCCTGAAGAACTATGTAAATATTTTGGAGGCCTCGACGAGCATGGTGAAGAAGTCGTAGTATAGGTTAGCTTAGGATTTTTCTTTTCTTTCCTTTTCATTTTCTCTTATTAGGTAGGGACGACCTCGAGTCTTTTGTGTGTCTATTCTTCTTTTTTGTGTTATTTTTACCTCAACTTGAATATTTTAAAAGTCAACTGGATCAAGTATGCAATTGTACTAGCCACGGGACTTGGGGAATGCCAAACACCTTCTCCCTGAGTCAAATGAAACCCCTTACCCGAATCTCTGGTGCGGACTTGGTTTTAGAGTCTGAAACGTTTTAAAAGGAAAAATTGCTTTTAAAAGCGGTGACTTGGCACACCGAAATCAGTGTCAGGCGGCGACTCTGAGTTATTTTCCTTTTGAACACAATTTTGTCACTTTCAAAATTGAAAACCCCTTATCAATCTTTTTTTAAATCCTTTTTATTTATTTAAATGGGTTTAGTGAGGTAGAGTATTACAGAACGGGGTGTGACACGGTGAATACCTCATAAGATACGCCATATAGATAATGCCTCCAAATATTCAAAGCATGATCTATAGCAGCTAACTCTTAGTCATGAACATGGTAGTTCTTCTCGTGGGGCTTCAACTGGCGAGAAGCATATGCAATCACTCTACCCTCCTACATGAACACACATCCAATCCCAACTCTTGAAGCGTCATAATAAACGGTATAAGAACCTGAAGCTGATGGTAACACCAGTACTGGAGCTGTGGTCAAATCTGTCTTGAGCTTCTGAAAGCTCTCCTCGTACTCGTCCAACCATACAAATGGAGCACCTTTCTGAGTCAACTTGGTCAAGGGCGAGGCAATTGATGAAAAACCCTGAACGAACCGACGATAATAACTCGCCAAACCAAGGAAACTACGAAAGTATGTGGTTGAGGTCGGTCTAGACCAACTCTGTATTGCCTCAATCTTCTTCGAGTCGACCTGAATACCCTTGCTAGGCACCACGTGTCCCAAGAAAGCCACTAACTGAAGACAAAACTCACATTTGGAGAACTTTGCATACATCATCTCCTCCCTCAATCTCTGTAACACTACCCGCAAATGTTGTGCGTGCTACTTCTGGCTACGTGAGTACACCAGAATATCATCAATAAAAATAATAACAAATGAATCCAGATACAACCGAAATACACTGTTCATCAAATGCATGAACGTTGCGGGGTCATTAATCAGCCCAAAAGACATGACAAGAAACTCATAGTGCCCATATCTAGTCCTGAAGGTAGTCTTCATAATATCTAATTCCCTAATCTTCAACTAGTGATAACCCGAACGGAGATCAATCTTGGAGAACACCCTCGCTCCCTAAAGCTGGCTAAATAAATCATCAATATGAGGTAGGGGATACTTGTTCTTCACTGTTACTTTGTTCAACTGCCTGTAATCAATGCACATTCTCATTGTGCCATCTTTCTTCTTCACAAGTAGGATAGGTGCACCCCATGGTGACACACTAGGCCGAATGAACCCCTTATCTAGGAGTTTCTGAAGCTGCTCCTTCAATTCTTTCAGCTCCGTTGGTGCCATACAATACAGTGGAATGGAAATGGGCTGAGTGCCCGGCACCAGATCAATACCAAAATCAATATCCCTGTCTGGAGGCATGCCCAGCAGGTCTGCAGGAAAAACATCGGGAAATTCCTTCACAACTGGGACATAATCAATACTAGAAGTCTTAGCTCCGACATCCCGCACAATGACTAAATATGACAGGCAACCCTTCCCAACCATACGCTGGGCTTTCAGGAAAGAAATCACTCTACTTGGGACACAATCAGACATATCCTGCCACTCGATCCTTGGAACACCTGGCATCGCCAAAGTGACTGTCTTAGCATTTTACAGTCTATAATAGCATGACACGGGGATAACCAATCCATGCACAGAATAATATCAAAGTCTACCATGATAAATAGCAATAAATCGACTCGGGTATCCAGACCCCCAATAGTCACCAAGCACGACCGATATACATGGTTTACAACAATAGTATCACCCACCAGGGTGGATACATGAACATGTAAGGAAAGACACCCTCGGGTTGTACATAAATTATGAGCAAAATATGAAGACACATAGCAATAGGTGGAATCGGGATCAAATAAGACTGAGGCATCCCTATGGCAGACTGATATAATACCTGTGATAATATCATCCAAGGCAATAGCATCTGTCCTACCCTGAAGAGCATAAAAACGAGCATGACCTCCGCCTGATCGACCTCCCCCTCTGGGGCGGCCCCTGGCTACCTGTCCCTCACCCCTAGTTGGTGGGGCGGGTGGTGAAAAATTGGGCCAGAAGATGAAGACTGACCCCTCTACTGAGATGAGCTAACAGCACGGCAAGGACACTCCCTCTGCATATGCCCGAACTATCCACACTCATAGCAACTCCCGGGTGCTGGGAACTTGGACTGAAGGGAACCCCTTGCACCAGAGTGGCTAGCTGATGCACTCGGCCGAGAAGAACCCTGAATTGATGGAGCACGAGACGAGCTCTGTGCTAGGAGAGCGCTGAGAGATGGATGACTCTGCTAAGAACCCTGATAACCTCGACCAAAAGATCCACCTCTGTAGTCAAGTCTAGCTGACTGAGCGGGCCTGAAAGAACGACCTCTACTCTGTTGAGACTGACCCCTAGGCGGAGTATCACTAAAACTACCTGAGCCTCGAGGCCTCTTGGCCTCCCTCTCCTAATGGCGAACCGTCTCAATATCATGAACAATATCAACTCATCCTCAAAGGTATGACTCAAAGTCCTTTCTCGAGTCATCAAAATACGGATGGGATAGATGAGTCCGTCCACAAACCTCTTAATCCTCTCCCAATCAGTCGGGACCATCTAGGGAGCATAGCGAGCCAACTCTGAAAATCTCACCTCACGCAGCTCCTCCCTCTGGGATTGCGGTATCCACTTCTCCAAGAATAGAGTGAAGAACTCCTACCAATTCAAAGGTGCTGCATCTACTGGCCTACGCTGCTCATACGCCTCCTACCAATTGAAGGTCGCTCCAGAAAACTGAAATGTAGTAAAAGCCACACCGCTGGACTCAAGAATCCCCGATGTCTGAAGCATACACTGACACTTATCAAGAAAACCCTGGGCATCCTCACCCTGTGTACCACTGAAGGAAGGAGGCTAAAGCCTACAAAACCTCTCAAGATGACGCTGCTCATCGTCTACCGTGACTGGAACCACAAAATCGTGGACAGGTGCAACTGGCTGAACTAGTGCAACCGCAGAGCTTGTGGTTCCTCTGGTGTCTGCAATTCTTGCACTACCTGCTCAGGTGTGCGAGTGGTGGGGGTCTGGTTGTCTGCTCCGACCTGTGAAGTAGCTACTGCAGTAGCGGCTAAGACTGCTTGATCCAGGCCAGTGCAAACTAATAGAATCTAAGTTAGGCCCTCCTGAAGACCCGAAATCATAATAGGCACAGCTGGTGCCTGAACATGTACTGCTGGAGTCTCTACAACGGGAGCCTAATCCTGAGTCGGGGTAATTGGTTGGTCAACTGGTGCTGCCCCCACGGCTCTTCCTCGACCACGACCTCGTCCACGACCTCTAGTAGCCTCAGTAGGTGGTACAGGTGGTCGTCTGCCACGTCCGGTAGCACGATTTCTCACCATCTGCGAGAGAATAGAATACAAAAGTTTAGTTTGCGGATCAACAAAGTTGTACGACAAGAGTTTCAAGAATATGAAGTTTTCCTAAAGGTTCTGTAGCCTCTTGAGGAAAAATACAGACATTTTCGTACCGTTTCGTGAGACTTTACTAAACTGGCTCAAGACTCGGAAGACCTAGTAATCTAAGCTCTAATACTAACTGGTCACGGCCCCAAACCCCGGTCGTGATGGCGCCCAACACAGTTTTAGGCTAGCCTGACTTATTCATCACTCTCAATACTTTATGTAGAATTTACTTCCAATTAATAGTAATTAATGCCAAGCTAATGTGATTATAACCCTGAAACAGTAGTAAACACAATACAGAAAAAAATACACAATATCAATACAAATCCCATCGATATGGTGCACGATTCACGAGACTCTAATACAAGTCTGAGTATCGCCCTATACATAGAGTTATCTAGAATGCGGAGAAATAAAGAGGATAACCGGAGTAATCGGGTCCTGCGAACGCCGTGCAGCTACCTCGATGACTCCGGTGGTAACCTGGATAGTAGCTGAACTCAACTATGCCTCTGGGATACTTGTATCTGAATACATGGTGGAGGAAGTAAAGTGAATACTCCGATTAAGTGAGTAATAGCAATAAATAATGACTGGAGGAAAGAAAACTCGTAAAAAAAGCTACGCAGTTCTATAGAAAATAGTAAGAGCATTTTTAACAACAACCAAATGAGGAAAGTCAGTTAAAACCCTTTTAAAGCCAATATTCATCTCATTTACTTCTCACGATAAACGAATTCATGACTGTATTGATGCGGCGTGCAGTCAGATCCACATAGAATACTGCTGCGGCGTGCATCCCGATCTATACAATATAATAATGCGGCGTGCAGTCCGATCTATATAATATACTACTGCGGCATGTAGTTGGATCCATATAATATACATATATATACTGTTGCGGCATGTAGCCTGATCCATATCATATTAAATGCCCTCACAATGGGGTTCTCGACCCCTCTCAGTCAATATAGACTTGGCCTCATGGGCACACTAAGATAAGATAGGTTTCCCAACCCACACGTTATTCTCATTAAGATTTACCAAATTTCTATAGTTAGTTCATATTATACTTCTCGGTTAAGAACATGAATGAGGGTATGATTCCGGTAAGTAAAGTAAGGTCAACCAGCACAAATGCCTCCTATGGGTTCTACAGATCAGCACAAGGCCCCAAACATGGCAACTAGCACAGAATGTAATAATATTAATTAAGTCTCATCCAAAAATACATCAGATTTATCTCTCGGGATGGACCAAGTCCGAATCCCCAACAATATCAGACCCACGCTCATAATGCAATGTGTGTCTCATCCCAACATAGCACTACGTTGTGCAAATCCGGGGCTTCAAGCTCTCAGGGCATCATTTATAATCATTACTCACCTCATGCAGGCTAAAATCCTAGTTCGCTACTCCCTTGCCTCGCAAATCAACCTTGAGCGCTGAATCTGGTCAAAACCACAAGGAATATGTTATAATAGGCGAAGGGGATACAACCCAATTGAAAAGACTCGAAAATTATAAAGTTGGCAAAGCCCGAGCCTCAAGCCCATTTCGAAAAAAAATTCACATTACCGGATTCCTCGTCTCGGCACGAGTCCATACATATCAAATTTACCAAAATCAGAGTCCATTTGACCCTCAAATCCCTATTTTAACCTCTCTAAAGTTCAAGCCCTAAACCACCATTTTTGACCTTAAATCCATTGAGTTTTCAGTCTAAATCCATGTTTTCACACCTTAAAATTATATTCCAAGTCCGAGAATCCATGCCTGATGAAATCCCTCGAAACCCTCTTCAAAATCGTCTCAAAGCTCTCCAAGTTCAAAGTCCAAAATGTTGTTCTTTCAAAATTCGCGAAGATAGAGTTTTAATACCTCTAAAAAGGCCTATTCTCTTCTGCAATGAAATTGTCGCTTCTGCGACACCGCTTTTGTGGATTCCCTTCCGCTTCTGCGGTTCCTCAAATATTGCCCAGGACCGCTTCTGCGGTCCATCACTCGTACAAGGATACCGCATCTGCGGTACAAATGTCTGCTTCTGCGGAAAATCCCCAGGCTTCACCTTTTGCTTCTGCGACTTGACCTTCGCTTCTGCCGTCCATTTGCGCAGAAGCAAAAACACCAGATACCAGATGTAGCAGCAGTCCTCAAACTCCAAATTTCATCCTGTTAGCCATCCGAAATAACCCAGAGGCCCCCGCGACCTCAAAAAAAGTGCCAACTCATTCTGAAACATCGTCCAAACTTGCTCCAATCATCAAAACACATCCAAAAACACTAAATCATCATTTTGCGACGGACTCAAGCCTAAGTTCTTCTTAATCTTCCAAAATATACATTTGATAAAAAAACCCAACCTAAACATCTCCGAATTAACTGAAATTATGAACACACATCCCAAATCACCTAACGAAGCTACTACAATTCTCGGAATTCCATTCCGATCCTGGGATCAAAATCTCACTTATCAACCGGATATCGCCAAAATGCTAACTTCGCCAATTCAAGCCTAATTCTACACCATGCCTCCAAATTCACTTCTGCTTACGCTCCTAAGCCTTATATCATCCCTTGAAGATAATCGAATCACCGGAATTCACATCTGAGCTCTCTAACTCACAACTCATTATCCGATTGACTTTTCCAAACCAAAGCTTCCTTAAAGAGACTATGTGTCTCATTTCCCATAAAACTCAATCCGAATCAAATTAAAATCACCAAAAGCAAATAATAAAATATGAAGAAGCATAAAAGGGGGGAAAATGGGACGGTAACATATGAGATGACGGCTCGGGTCGTCACAGGTAGATAAGTTATTGAAGACTGCGCCTACGGAGGCTAGGTCTTGGAAGTCTATTTCCAATCTTCATGGTTAGAAAGTGAAAACTCATGGTAAGAGTTCTTTTTTTCCTTTTTTTATCTTCTAGTATGTAAAATTCTCCCTTTATTGATTTTAACTTCATCCCTTTTATCAGGATTTTCAATTCGAGGGATTTCTGCTGAAGCTGTTGCACCCACTTGTGCCTCTTTAGGAGCTTATCTTACATTAGGTAGAGCTTAAGGTACTCCGGTGAAGAGAAAGATCACTGTAGATGATTCTGAGGAAGGAGAGGATGAGGATAGTTCTTTGATTTCTAGGACAAGAGTTAGGAGGCGTATCGTATCTAATGATGAAGTTGAAGCCTCACTCCTCGTACCGCTCCTCATAAACCTGTTCACCTTGTCTCTGATGATGATGTTACCCCCAGGACACTCACGAGTACATTAGATAACTTTTGTTGGGGGTTTCGAGAGTGGTGAATTAGGTCCTGTTTTTGATGAGTTTCTCCTTTCCTCTTTTTCAACTCCAGTTCCTTCCATTATTTATTTACCCGTAACTTCTTCTATACCTACTTCATCTGCATCTATTCCTCCTCCTGCTATTTTCACTTCTTCTAACGCTCCTCCTTCCATAGTTCCCCCTTCTACTGTTCAACATATAGATGTAGGTTCTACAAGCAGAAATACTGCTATGAGGAGCGTGACCATCGAAGTTCCCGCTAATAGCAGTCTCTTGAAAAAATCTGGTCAAGCAAACGTTTGGCTTGGGCCTTTGATTAGCTCAGTTGAAAAAGAAAACATGGGCAGCCATAGTTGCTTGACCCTGATGAATGACATTGTTCACGCCACTCTGAAGGTATTTTCCTTATTTAAAAAGTTTCTATTTACCTTTGGATTCTTACTTTTCTTCTTTGTTATTTGCAGGATAATCTCATTGGCACAGAGTTGATGGGCAGAATTTCTCTTTTAGAGAAGGTAGCCCGTGACTCTGAGAAAAATATACTTGAAGCTAAGAGAGTGGTTCATGAAGCTAAATTGGAAGAAACTAATTCGAAAGGGCAGTTTGAAAGTGCTCAAATAGCCATGGAAAATTTACAGGAAAGTAGGAATCACATAGAGCAGCAGAAGCATGCACTGACTTCAGAGTTGGGTGGCCAAGGCTTCTTCAAGCCAAATAGAGAAGGACAAAGAATGCCTTGAGTGTTCTTTCTTGGAACAATTGTCAAAGTCGAGTGAAGAAATTAAAGAGCTTAGATCACTTCTAAATCGAAAAGAAGTTTAGCAGGAGAGTTGGTGCAAAATTTGACTCAAGTTCAAGAAGATTTGAGAATCTTTTTCGATAAGGTAAGTGGGTTAGAAAATTGTCATGCCTCCCTTCAAGCTTCTTATGATTCAACTTTGTCCGAGAATGAAGAGGTGAAAAGTAAACTTGCCGCTTGGGAAAGAGACTATGAGCTTCTCAAAGATAAATTGGATTTTGAAGTAACTTGAACTTTTTTGAACTCTCGGTGTGATGCCTTAACTGAATCTAGCTAAGAAAACTTCGATTTAAAGTCAGAATTGGCTAAGGTCTTGGAGACTATTGAAAAGACTCAACAACCACTAGACTTTCCTTCTCCTGTAATTGAAGCATGCGTGGCTGAAAATCCCGAAGATGAAGTAGTCGTGGCTCAAGTTCTCGAAGGGGAAGCTACCATGACTCACGCTTCAGAAGTTGAAACTTCTGTGACTCTCCCCTCATCGAGTCTATTACTTTGAGTCAAATTGACACCGTACCTATGGCTGCTCCTTCTGAAGTTGACACCATGCCTGTGGCTACCTTTCCTGAAGTTAGCATTGTCACTTCTGATGCTCCTGCCTTCCAGTGACCAACTTTATAAATTAACTTGTTTTTGTTTTTTCTTTATGGAAGATGATGGTCAACCCTCAGTCTGTCTTTAAGGGTTTTTTTGGAAGGAAAAAGTTCCCAGTTCTCATAATTGGGCATCTGTATAAAACATTTTGATGACTAAGTTTATACTTAGTCTTTTTAAATATATTAAGAAGTTTTTATTACTTCTATTCATTCTACTCTTGCCTTTTTATTCTTAAGGACTTAGAGAATAGTTTTGCATTTTTATTCTTTGAAAATACTTTATGATTAATCTCATGACTTAATAACATGAGTTTTATAAAAGAGGGCCCTTTTATATATCGACGCTTAATGAAGAACACGTCTCAACTTCATAATGGTTATATATTACGGTGAAAGAAATAGGAACACACATTTTTTTTTAAAAATAACTTTGACAGGTTTCTATTTATGAACCTTCACAAGCTTTTGAATAATACTTTACATGTATTTGAATTATATCTATAGCTTTCTCGTAATTATTTTTCTTGTAACAGATTTTTACAAAAGAAGAACAATAGAAACATGGTTTTTCCTTACAACCCGTTTCGATACATAGTCTTTACCCTAACTATTCTAAGGGTATATTGGATCCATTTAGCTTTGAAACATTAGAAGGGTTTGAGAAGTGACTCTATTGTTCTCATGAGAAAGAACACTATGATGAGTGTTTTGATGGGAAAGAATACTATGATGAGTGTTCTGATGGGAGAGAACACTATGATGAATGTCACGTATTCATAGCTTTTCGTAGCTTTTATTTTGCACTTGCTTCTTCTAAGCTTAAATTTCCACAACTTCTTTCACATTCTGCATACACGTGCTTGTGCATACTATGTCGTCCCCAAGTGTTTGAGTGCTGAAGTATGAGACCTCGAGCACTTGTTAATTTCTTTCACTTGGTCCTTTTCTTGAAAAGGAAAAACATACGGTACTCGGGGGTGCAATTATAGATGAAGACTGCTTAACCCGTTTGTCTTTCTATCAGAATAATCATAACCATAGACCAAGAATTTTAGTATATTCCATTTAGCATTATAGGTCGTGACTCATCATTTAGTATGGGTTAGCATTTTTCCTAGCATCTAATATCATTAGTAAAACTTTAATAATTCAAAATTAAATTTTAACATGGTGATACCTGATCGTGGGTATTTCCGTAGAAGTAATTACTCTTCAAATGAACAACATTCCAGTGTGAAGGTAGGATTTTCCTATCCATTTTCTCCAACTCGTATGCTCCTTTCCTGCAATATCCCGAATTCTATAGGGTCCTTCCAATATTGGACTTAACTTTCCTGAATTAGCAGCTTTGTAGACTAAAAAACTTATTTAAGCACGAAGTCCCCAATTTTGAAGAATCTGAGGTGTGCTTTTCTGTTGTAATATCATTCAATGACCTACTTTTGTGCTGCCATTCTAATTAATACATCTTTTCTTCTTCCCTCGAGTAAATCAAGGTTAACCCGCATCTCTTCATTATTCGATTCCTCCGTTTCTTGCACGAACCGTGTGCTTGGTTCTCCTATCTCGACTAGAATCAAAGCCTCAGCACCATAAACCAGTAAAAATGGTGTTTCTCCCGTGCTCGTTTTTGTAGTTGTACGATAAGCCCATAAAACTCCAAGTAATACCTCAGGCCAGTTACCCGTTGATTCCTTTAACCGCTTCTTCAAATTATTGATAATGATCTTGTTTGTGGATGCCACTTTCCCATTACCTAATGGATGGTATGGTGTGGATGTTATCCTTTTGATTTGCCAACTTTGAAAAAATTCTATGATTTGGGCTTCTATGAATTGTAGACCATTATCACACACGATATCCTTTGTACTCCAAATCGGCATATTATGTTCCTTCAAATGAAGTCTTTAACTTCTTTCTCTCATACCTGTTTAAACGCTCCTTCTTCTACCCATTTAGTGAAATAATCAGTGAGTACAAGTAGAAACTTTACCCGACCTTTTGCCTGTGGTAATGGACCTACGATATCCATTCCCCATTTCATTATGGGTCACGGGGCTATAACTGGATGCAATAGCTCTGATGGTTTATGCATATTATTACCGTACCTTTGACATTTGTTGCATTTAAATACGAAATTTTCTGCTTCCTTTTCCATCTTAGGCCAATAATCCTGCCCTAATTAAAGTCCCTACCAACGATCTTCCTCCTGCATGATTCCCGCAATGTCCCTCATGTATTTCTCTCATTACATATTCCACTTGGGAAGGGTTGAGACATCCTGCTAAAGGTCCACTAAACATTTTTCGATAAAGATTTTCTTGGTTTAAACAGTAATGAACAACCTTTTTACGAAAGGCATGTGCTTTCATTTTGTCATCAGGTAAGATACCGTACTGCAAAAAATCAATAATTTTATTTCCCCAATACCAAGTTAAATTATTAAAATTTACCTCATTTTTATCAGGCTCGGGAACATTTTCATCTCTTGGTATTTGAACAACCTTACAAGTTTGAAATTGCTTTATCAATTCACGTACTTTTTCTATGTACTGCTGCATTCTTGCTTCCCTGGCTGTGTAAGTCCCCAGCATTTGATTAACCACGAGTTGTGAATCACATTTGATTATAATTTGGGTTGTGCCGAGTTCTCGTGCCAGTTCCAAACCTACAATAATAGCTTCATACTCTACTTTATTGTTAGTTATAGAATGACATTTTATAGATAGTCTAATGATTTCGCCCATAGGTGTACAAGAACGATTACTAAACCTGCGCCTTTTACATTAGATGAACCATTAGTAAATAAAATCCAAGTCCCCAGGTTTGCACCATTGAAAATTTGTAGCTCTTTTTCCGCTTCTAATTGCATCCCTTGGCTACATCAGCCACGAAATCAGTTAATACTTGAGATTTTATAGTAGTTCTAGGTTCATATGTCATTTCGTACTCACTTAATTCAATAGCCTATTTTGCTAACCTCTCTGATAATTCATGCTTGTGTAAAATTTTACGTAACGGGAAAGCAGTTACTACAACAATGGGATAACATTGAAAATAAGGTCTTAATTTTCTAGATGTCATGATTAAAGCAAGTGCTAGTTTTTCTAATTGAGAATACTGTGTTTCTGCATTTAACAAAGATTTACTAACTTAATAGACAGGGGATTGTTTGCCTTGGTCCTCCCGGACTAAAATAACACTTATCACAACTTCTGATACGGTTAGATAGATAAGTAATTTTCCTATGCCTTTGGCTTTTCCAGAAACAGTGGATTTGACAAAATATGCTTACAAATTTCTAAGTGCTAGTTGAGAGTCTTCGTTCCACTCAAAATGATCTTGCTTTTTAAGTGCTGCGAAGAATTTGAAACACTTTTATGAAGATTTAGAAATGAATCTTCCCAAGGCTGCAATCATTCCAGTTAGTCTTTGAACTTCTTTTCTATTCGATAACACATCAGGATTTTCCTCTATTGCTTTGGTTTGTGAAGAGTTTACTTCAATGCCACGGTTAGAAATAAGAATACCTAAAAACTTACCTGACGCGACTCCAAATGCAATTTTTTTTGGATTAAGCTTCATATTAAACTTTTGCAAAATTTGAAATGTTTCAGACAAATGAGGTATATCATCATTTGAATGCTGAGTTTTGACGAGCATATCATCTATGTATACCCCCATTGTTTTTCCCAAATGTTCTTTGAACTTTTTAGTAACCACCCTTTGATATGTTGCTCCTGCATTCTTTAGACCAAACGGCATTACTTTATAACAGTAAGTCCCCCTATCTGTTATGAAGGAAGTTTTCTCCTCATCGTCAAGGTCAATTTTGATTTGATTATAACCTGAATATGCATATAAAAAACTTAATAGCTCATGACCTGCAGTAGCATCAATTAATTGATCTATATGTGGTAGAGGAAAAGAATAATTTGGACAAGCTTTATTAAGATCTGTACAATCAACACAGACTCTCCACTTACCACTCTTTTTAGGTACCACAACGGTATTAGCTAACCAATTAGGATATTTTACCTCGCGGATAGAGCTGTTTTTTAATAATTTCTGAACCTCATCTTGAATCACTTGATTTTGAAAGCTCTCTGCTTTCTCTTCTTTTGTTTGATTGGTGTGAATGATGGGTCTTCATTTAATTTATGGGTCATTACCTCCGGTGGTATACCTGTCATATCAGCATGGGACCAAGCAAAACAGTCCACGTTAACTTTTAAAAATTTAATTGTCATACCTCTCATATCTGGGCTTAGGTCTCCAACATAAACATTCCGCTCGGGCCATTGTTCAAACAATATAACAACTTCCAATTCTTCAATTGTTGATTTGATGTTTTCATTTTCCTCTGGTTCTTGAATTGTGTCAGGTCTTGATTCTATGTTTATTCGTTCCTATTTAGTTGAGATTTGAACTGTGATGTCCTCAACTGCTCTGTGATTGATATTTCTCTTCTGTCACATAATTAATATTCGTTGTTGCATGTTGATCTCCACGAATTTGGAATTTATTCCCCAAGGTGATGGGAATTTAATAACTTGGTGTAAAGTTGATGGAACATCATCCTTTTCATGGATCCACGGTCTCCCCAGGATCATGTTATAAGCCATTTCCATATCTACTTCTTGAAATTTAGTTTCTTTAGTAACATCTTCTGCAAAAGTTGTTAGTATTACCTCTCCTTTTGCTACCACACTAGAATTATCGAATCAATACAAGGTATGTGCCTTTGAAATCATTTTTTCTTCAGCTTGCATTTCACGCAATACCCTCAGTAGGATATATTTACAGAACTTCATGGATCAATCAAAACTTGTTTCACATTAGTATCATATACAAGTAGAGATATTACCAGTGCGTCATTATGTTGAAATAATACACCATCTGCATCAGTATCATCGAAGGTAATACTTTCTTCCTCCAAGACTTGTCGTACCCGCTTCCCGTGGGTGATAGTGAATTTAGAAAATTTATTGGATGTTGTATAGATTCTGGGTGAAAAGGAAGAGGAAGAGGAGGGGTGCTCGGGGACAACCGCGGATTAGATGGGGTGTTTTGACTAAGGAGAAAGCACAGGAGTTGGAGAGGAGGTTAGCTGAGGGCGGAGCTTGGAGAAGTTCTGGGGAAGCAGATTCTATGTGGTTAAAGACGGCGAACTTGGTTAGGGAGGTATCACGGGATGTGCTCGGGGTAGCCAAGGGCTATTCAGGCAGACATCAGGGTGACTGGTGGTGGAATGATGTAGTCCAAGGAAAAGTGGAGGTGAAGAAGGTGGCGTTTGCTAAGATGGCAGGGAGCACAAGCGAGGAAGAACGGAGAGCGAACAGGGAGATCTACAAGGCGGCACGGAAAGAAGCAAAGATGGTGGTTACGGAAGCCAAAAATGCGGCGTTTGGTCGCATGTACGAGGAATTACGGGAGAAAGGCGGGGATATGAAGTTATTCCGGTTAGATAAAGCAAGGGAAAGGAAGGCGCGTGATCTTGACCAGGTTAGGTGCATCAAGGGCGAGGATGGTAGAGTTCTGACGGGGGAGTCTCAAGTCAAACAGAGGTGGCAGGCATACTTCCGAGACTTACTTCACGAGGAGGGAGATCATAACATAGAGCTAGGGGAGTTGGGGCATTCAGAGCAACATAGAAACATTGGGTACTGCAGGCGCATTAGGGCGGAGGAGGTCATGGGGGCTTTGCGTAGGATGAGTAGGGGTCGAGCGACCGGGCCTGACGAGATCCCGGTGGAGTTATGGAAATGCATGGGTAGGCCAGGAGTGGAGTGGCTCTGTAGGTTGTTCAATGCGATCTTCAGGACGTAAAGAATGCCGGAGGAGTGGAGGTGGAGTACAGTGGTGCCCTTGTACAAGAACAAAGGTGACATCCAGTGCTGCAACAACTATAGGGGTATCAAATTAATAAGTCACACCATGAAAGTCTGAGAACGGGTGATCGAGGCGAGAGTGAGGGAGATGACATCTATATCTGTGAACCAGTTCAGTTTCATGCCGGGTCGCTCCACTACAGAAGCTATCCACCTTGTCAGGAGGCTGGTGGAGCAGTTCAGGGATAAGAAGAAGGACCTGCACATGGTGCTTATCGACTTGGAGAAGGCGTATGACAAGGTTCCAAGGGAGGTTCTATGGAGGTGCTTGGAGGCGAAGAGCGTGCCAGAAGCCTACATCAGAGTAATCAAGGACATATACAATGGAGCTAAGACTAGGGTTAGGACGGTGGTGGCGAATCAGACCATTTTCCAGTGGATATGGGGCTCCATCAAGGATCGACGCTTAGCCCTCTCTTGTTTGCCTTGGTGATGGATGCTCTAACCCGTCATATTCAAGGGAATGTGCCTTGGTGTATGCTATTTGCTGATGACATAGTCTTGATAGACGAGACGAGGGTCGGTGTTAATGAGAGGTTAGAGGCATGGAGACAGACTCTCGAGTCTAAGGGTTTCAAAATAAGCAGATCTAAGACAGAATACCAGGATTGCAAGGTTAGCGCCGTGCCGATCGAAGTAGGCAGAGACGTGATGATTGGATCTCAGGTCATCACAAAGAGGGATAGTGTCAGATATCTTGGGTCGGTGATTCAGGGGGGTCGGAGAGATTGACGGGGACGTCACTCATTGTATAGGAGCGGGATGGTCAAAGTGGAGGCTTGCATCAGGAGTCCTGTGTGACAAGAAAGTTCCACAGAAACTCAAGGGGAAATTTTATAGAGCTGTGGTTAGACCTGCCATGTTGTATGGGGCAGAGTGTTGGCCAGTCAAGAACTCTCATGTTCAGAGAATGAAGGTTGCGGAGATGAGGATGCTCAGGTGGATGTGCGGGCTCACCAGGTTAGATAAGATTAAGAATGAAGTTATTCGAGAGAAGGTGGGGGTGGCCCCGATGGATAAGAAGATGCGAAAAGCGAGGCTGAGGTGGTTCGGGCATGTGTGGAGGAGAAGTCCTGATGCCCCTGTGAGGAGTTGTGAGCGATTGGCGAAGGTCGGCGTACGACGAGGTAGAGGGAAGCCTATGAGGTATTGGGGAGAGGTGATTAGGCATGACATGACTAGAATGCGGGTTTCTGAGGACATGACCCTTGATAGGAAAGTCTGGAGGTCTAGTATCAGGGTTGTAGGATAGGGGCCCCTAAAGTTTTTTGTACTCCTCACCCGGGGTTGGGTGAGGCTTGTCAGGGCTATCCATATATGATTTGTGTATTGGATTGTGTCTCCCTTATGGTAGTTATTTATGGTAGTTACTCTCTGATATTATTGCATGCTATTTTATTTATGGTTCTTATGTTTAGATAATTATTTACGCTATTTCTACTGAAGTTACTAATGCTCTTTTGTTTTTGTTGTTCCTTTCCTTCACTGAGCCGAGGGTCGATTGGAAACATCCTCTTTGCCCTTTCGGGTAGGGGTAAGGCCCGTCTACATATTACCCTCCCCAGACCCCACTTTGTGGAACTATACTGGGTAGTTGTTGTTGTTGTTGTTGTTGTTGTTGCTGTATAAATTACACCGTTGATATATTCTCCCTCGCTTATGACGTTGACGATTCTTTTGGGAGATGGTAGCTTTGGGGGAACCTGCCTGTTTTTCATGTAAGCTTCCTTGCCTTTTTCACTGAACAACTCAGTAGGATACCATTGTCTCAACAAATGATCAACTTCACTTTGAAAAATCTGTATTCAAATGTTGTATGGCCATGATCATTATGAAATTCACTCCAATGATCAGGGTTAGGCCGGTTTGGATTTGACCTCATCTCTTTTGGCCATCATACCTTATCTTCCATGCTTCTCAAAATAGCTACGAGCTCAGAGGTGGTGACGTTGAAATTATAGCCATCGAATATCGCCATTAAACTTCTATCATCATCTCGTGACTCTTGCTTGTTTCGCTCATTCCTAAATCTAGATGAGGAACCTGACTCATTATTTCTAGATTTGTCATCGTATCTTTGATTATATGATCTTGACCATGAGCCTTTTCCCCCAGGTCCCATGTAGGGCTCGTACCTATTTTTACCGGACCTCCTTTCATTTTCTGCACGTCTCGAACTTACTTTTTTCTCTTTTTGGAATCTTGGAACAGTATCCTCTTCAATCCGCAGCTTCGTGTTGTACTTGTTATAAACATCATTCCATGTTGTAGCAGTAAATTCTTGAAGGCTTTCTTTGAGCCTCCTCGTGACCTCCAAGCTTCTTTCTTTCAAATTACTCATGAACGCTATAGCTGCCCAATTTTCAGGTACACGCGGTAAAGTCATTCTTGCACGTTGAAATCTATCAACGAAATCTCTAAGTAGTTCTGAATCTACTTGGTTGATATTAAAGATATCCTCCATTCTTTTCTCTACCTTTTGGGCTCTCGAATGTGCTTTAATGAAAGAATCTGCAAGCTCAGCAAAAGAGTTTATAGAATTTTTGGGTAAGAGAGAATACGAAGTTAGCACCCCTTTGGTGAGTGTTTCCGTAAATTTCTTGACCAATACTGATTTGATCTCCTATTTAGTCAAATCATTGCCCTTTACACTAGTTGTAAATGCCGTAACGTGGTCTCGTGGGTCTGTTGTTTCATCATACTTTGGGACATCATGCATTTTGAATTTCTTTGGAATTGGGAGGGGGGCCAGCACTTGGCTTCCACGATTATTGTGAATATTTATCCATATCCACTCCTTTGATTATAGGTGGAACTCCGGGGATTTGCTCTACACGGTCATTTTGTTCCTTGAACTATTTCTGCAAGGTTAGTATTAAATTTTGCAAATGAGAATTAGTTGAATTACCCGGTTCTCCCTCCTGTGATTCACTCGGAGTTCCTCCATTTTCAGAATTAACAAGCCCAGAACGGAAATTCTCAAATGTGTTGTTATTGGGTGTAGGTGTAGGCGGTGCAGCAGGTAACCGACTGACTAGAGCTTGAAAAGCTTTGTTAGCCCGTGCATCAATTACTTTTTGTAAAGCCTCATCTTCCCCTTCAAAATGTTCAGATTGCTCCTGTTCATCTTCACGAAAATGAGGGGTGCCTTCATGAGATTGCCGTGGTGAACCATGTGGAGAGGGGACCAGGTAAATGTTTTGTAAATTTCCCTGATCTTGCTGGGTTTGATCTACCTGGTTTCCTAGAGTGTTGTCATTGTTGTTTGCCATAGTAGATGGAAATTGATTATCAGATTCCCGGTAATGGAACTAATTTGTTTAACCAAAAAATAGGACCTTGGTCAAAGTTAGAAATTTATAAAAATACGGGCTACTGATAATCAGAAGAAAATATTAAGAAAGACTTTTGAGAATAAGATAGTAAGAAAGCAAGTAAATCAAGTATATTCCAATAGTTCATTGTGTCGTATAATTGTTGGTTCTTTCCCCTTTTATAGAATTTTTGAGACTATGAGCCTTGCCTTAAGCTTTAATGAGGCAATAATGAGTATTAAATGTCATTTAATAGTACGTTACAGAATCAGACATTAAACAAATATTCGCTACCGTTTCTAGTATTTAATATACATTAAATATTATATCTCGTCTCTCATAGGCTATAAGGTTCATCTCCTTTGTTCTTTGTACTTTAAATGGCTTAAATAGGTACGGGCTCTGCATCTCTTAGGTAACGTATGTACCTTTTCCACTATCTTTGCTCGCATCTGTTGTTGCTTGTGTCTCTTAGCTAACTTTGTTTCTTACAGGTTTGCTATCAGGTTTTCATTTTCCTTTGTTTTCTATTGTATGCATTTTTTTTATTTTTTCTTTTATTTTTTTGTTTCTTTGGAAAAAATTGATTCTGTTTCTCCCTGAGGTTCCAAAAGAAACTGTATGATATTATATACTTAAATAGTTGAATTCTTTGTCTTATTCTGCTCTTTTAGTAAGTTGTATGGATTTTCTTGAATATTCCAGCAAACTTATATTAGCTATATATATCAAATTATTATCGAACAGATCAACTGTTTGAAAATGAATTAATTAATTTATTATAACGCATAACATTCTTTTGATTAGGCCCTTCCCTTAAATGTATCTCGGATTTGCTCAACTTAACTTCGCTCTTCTCTCTTCTCTCTTATCTGTCTCAGTTTGTCCACCCTTTAAATTTCGACTCTTCTAACTAAAAGCTTCACACAACTAAAATATATATTGTTGACAGAGGCAGAATTAGCCCAGAAGGTGTGTGTTCATCAAAACGCAATTACTTTTGCTTAAACATTATGTATTTGTACTAGGAGATTCATTAAATATATATATAAATATTTAATTGCAAATCCAACATCTAAGACGAGTTATGGATTTTGTGTGGCAAATTCAAAACTCGTAAACTTTAAATCTTAGCTCGGTGGCTCCGCCTCTGATCGTTGATCACGTCAGTTAATTGATGCAACCAAATTTGTGAGGTGCATATTTACTAATAATGGATTAAGTTCTGAACCTTGATTATTAGAGATGGCTTATAACTCATTCCTCCAACATTTCAGAAGGTTACTTGAAAAAAACTTACAAGGTTATAGTGTTTACCTCTTAGTTATTTTTGTATGAACTGGCTCTAGAGTCAAATGAGGGTAATTATTTATCCACACTGTGTATTTATATTAAACTCATGCTTAAAATGTATCATAATTAAGTGATAAATATCTGTGCAAAGTGCAAATAAATATCATATTTCTATTGATTTGATGTTAGGCTGTCAAATTTGGGTCAAATTTGGTCAAAGCCTAAATGATTCACCCAATCCGCTCAAGATTGGACTGGTTATTGACCAGCTCATTTTATTAAGCTCAACTCATCTTGTTCCAACCCATCTCAACCCATTTAAAGTTGGGTTAATTTTTAGCAAATTGATCCATGAGTAACTTTGTCTAAATATCTTAGAAATAAATTTATTTTTTTATTTGATATGCTATATATGACCATAACAAAAGGAAAAAAAAAGACTTATTTAGTAATTATACAATTTATGAGAAAACAACATATATTAACTAAAGATTGATAAAAGTTGAGTGGGTTGAGCTATAACCCAAATTTTAGTCCATCTTGACCCAACTTATTTTAGCTCAAATAATTTAAACGGATAATTTAATCCGTTCAATTATTAACTGAATTATTTTTGACCTTCTAAAATCAACTAAATCCGCCAATTTGACATCCCTAATTTAACGTGGACATGGATTATAAGAATAAGTTTTGCTAAATGGAGAAAAGCTTACCCTTTTGGTACTTTCTTTTCAGGACAATAATATTGCATGGCCATGAGTTACCCAAAGGATCTAGTCAAGTGGATATTTCAAGAATCCACTATCATACGTGTCAACTTTACATTGGCTGTAAGAGAGAAAATCTAGGTTGGATATTTTGATGAAGATATGTATCTAAAAAAATCTAGTCATGTTAAACGGTGCAGAAATTAGCCAAATGGACAATGAAACACAGAAAAGTTAACAAAATTGTCATACACCAATCAGAAAACAGATAATGATATTCTAGGATAAGGACTTTTGTCCTTTGTAGTCATTTATATACAGTTAGTGCAGCCCTATGAAATTCAAGCCACAAATCAAATATTCTTTCTTTGTAGTAGCTGCATTCAAGAATATTTCGTTTTACTTCTACGATGGCAGCTGCTACAATGGCTCTCTCTTCCCCTTCTTTTGCCGGAAACTCTCACCATCTTCCTCTGAAATCACTGGAAATGGAAAAGTTACCATGAGGATGACTGCTAGCAAAGCCAAGTCTGTCTTTTCTGGTAGCCTATGATATGGTCCTGACCGTGTCAAGTACTTGGGCCCATTCTTTGGTGAGTCCCCAAGCTATTTGACGGTTGAGTTCCCTGGTGATTATGGGTGGGATATTGCTGGATTTTCAGCTGATCCAGAAACATTTGCTAAGAACCGCGAGTTGGAGGTGATTCACTGCTGATGGGCCATGCTTGGAGCTCTTGGTTTTGTTTTCCCTGATCTCTTGGCACGTAACGACGTCAAGTTCGGTGAAGCTGTATGGTTCAAGGCTGGATCCCAGATTTTCAATAAAGGTGGACTTGACTACTTGGGCAACCCTAGTTTGGTCCACCCACAAAGCATTTTGGCCATTTGAACTTGCCAAATTGTATTGATAGGAGCCGTTCGTGTTGCTGGTGGACCTCTGGGTGAGGTTGTTGATCCACTTTACGCTTGTGGTAGTTTTGACCCATTAGGTCTTGCAGATGATCTAGAAGCTTTTGCTGAACTCAAGGTAAAGGAGATCAAGAATGGTAGACTTGCTATGTTCTCCATGTTTGGATTCTTCGTGCAAGCTATAGTCACCGGAAAGGGTCCATTAGAGAACCTTGCTGACCACCTTGACGACCCAGTTAACAACAATGCTTGGGCCTACGCCACAAATTTTGTTCCTCGAAAGTGAAGTTCTTAAGAAAAATCACCTATTCTGTTGGATTATTTGATTGCCATGTAAAGTTGTAAATTACTGGAGATTATATGTGATTTTTGTTTTAGTGGTGTGGTTCTTGGTTAACAGAGAAAAGGGCGCGAGTAATTTGCAATTCAGAGGTATTAAAACCAATATAATAATAACAACTAAGCAGTCTAAGATTCAAAAAAGAACTTGCAGAAATGAGAGTCCACTAATTTATCTTCCAGAAAGAACAATAACTAGGTTGATGTGGTCGTCAAGATAGAAAACACTGCAGAACAAATTAAATAATTTTGTGGCTAGTATTTGACATGTCTGTATTTTAAGCAATAGGTGTATTTTAGCTCAAACTTCTCACACACTTTATAAGCCTAAAATAATTACAATAAATTGAGGGACAATCATAGCAGATCGTAATAAATCAAGAGATCAAACAAAAGAAAAGAAAGGCAAGCTTTTCAGAATCAAGGAGAAATATGTAAGGAGATTCTTATTGATGATATTAGTTTGGTTTGCTTCTCCATAGAGAGGTTCAGAGCATTACAATGATGTTCTTTATGCCCATCGTAGGGGTATTATTGTGCGTTCCCCTTTTCTTGGGAGTAGTGGTGAAGAAGAAGAAGCAACCCCCTTTTTAGGGTTCTTTCGCTTAGTATTTATAGCTACAAATCGGATGAGTTGGTGACAATTGGCCATGACCACGCCAGTGTATGATTCATGTAATGATAGACAGGCCGTAGCCTCCCCGATAACATTCCTTACCCACGATTATTAATGATTACAAGTGATCATACCACTTGTAATTTATACTTTTAGCTTTTGAAATAATTAATATCGTTAATTATTGGGGGGGGGGGGGTCAGATTTTAACCTATACAAGGTGCCCCGCTTCTTTTCAAATCTTAGATCCGCCTAGGTTTCTTTTCATGTTGCTAATTCCTTCTTAGCTTTCGGTATATCTAAATATCTTCTGCTTGATTATTTTCGGTATTTCCAAGAAAATTTGGAACTCGATGGATAATGGGTACCTCTCTACCCTCTTCACTTCATATCAGGCGTTAAATCACGAGAGCACGAACTCTGACGTACATCTAACCCACACTTCACATGCTATGCTATAACTAGACCAAAGTCCTGGGAGTTTTTTTTGGGGGAGTGAGGGGTGGGTGGGGGTGTATGTGGGTTGGGGAGGGTCATTGGATGAGCAAAAGAACCTTAGCATAGAATGAAAATGTCTTGCAACAAAACCTCTACATGCAATTTGTAAACTATGCTGAATTAACTAATCTAGACTTGCAACTTGCAAGTCTCCATAGAGCCACTAATCAGGGGTGAAGCTACAATATGGGTTGCTGGTTTGGCCGAATTCAGTAATTTTTATTCAAAGCTTGTATTCACATTAAGAAATTCAATGGATATATATATATATATGTAAAAGTTATTAATTTAGAATCCAGTAACTTAATTATAATCCCGAACCTATAAGATTAAAACTCTAACTCCGCCTCTGCCATGGGCGGACCCACTAAGGATCAAGCGGGTTCAGTTGAATCCGCTTCGTTGAAAAATTATATTGTGTATATAGATAAATTATATTTTAAAAAAATCTAATAGAAATAATAAGTTGAACTCGCTTGGCGTAATTGCTCTGTCTATCGGCTTGGTCCAGCGGGTTCAAAATGTATGGGTGGTACTGAGATCGAATCCATTCGGTGCTTGGTCCAATATAATAATTTTGGCTGAATGAGTTTTACGTACGCACCATAAGGCAAAGACAATTTTTCCCATCTGAATTTATGAGAGCCTATTTGAAAAGCCACATTGGAATTGATTTGGATATAATTGGGTGTAATTACAAAAGCTGGCATGTTTGTTTGGCCAAGTAATTACTTTGTCAGCATGGAATTGGGTGTAATTGGAGGGGAATGTAATTACATTCTCCAATTCTCAAGGGGAGGTGAGAATTGATGGTAATTACACTGTGTAATTACAAGGTTGCCTTTTAGTTTCTTTTTTATTAATTTTCTTTATAACTTTTTATTTCAATTTTCAATTTTATTTTTACTTTTTAATTTATTTTAAAATTATAAAATATATTTTTCTATGTTTATTTATCTTTTATTTGTCTTCCTTTACTTTTTGTTATTTCATGTAATTGCTTATATTTTATTTTTTACTTATTTTATTATTCTATTTATTTGAAGCTTCACCTCCTAATATTATAAATAAGGAATCATTCACAAACTTGTCATACAATGAGTGATGCAATTGAAGTGAGATTGCATTGTTGGATGTGGTTATAAACTTATGTTTCATAATCTAAAGTTATAGTGAAACTTATTATTATTATGTTAGAATTTGACATATGTTAAATAATTTTTTTTGGATTTTGAAATTGTGTTATATTTATGGTTCCAAATTTACTTGTTTTAATAATATTGGCTCACGTCGCATGTTGTTCATTTTTTAATAAGAATTGATAGATCATTTTTGTCAAACAATTGAATAATGTTATGGCATTATATTTATAAATATTAATTTATTTTATCAAATATGAATTCCATGATGTTCATACAAAAAAAGCGTATATTTTTAGTTTTTGTATGTATTTAAATTAAATATTATTAATTTAATATATATATATATATATATATATATATATATATATATATATATATATATATATATATATATATATATATATTATTTTTACAATATTAGTTATAAATATATGATTACTTATTAATTTATATTCAAAAAAAATACAGATCTTAAATACAAAATATAATATTAGTTATACTTATAAAATTATATGCATATATTTATTATATTATCTTTTAAGTTTTGATAATTATTTAATTTTAAATTTAATCTGACTCTGTAATTATACTTGTGCAACCAAACAGTAAATTTGTAATTACACTATGACAAACAAACTGGTCGTTGTAATTACACAACTATGTTAGTTTTATGTCCTCTTTTAGTCTTTTTGGTATTTTACTATTTTACTATTTTACTTATTTCTTTTACTTGAAATCAATAATAATTATTCTATAATTTAATTTTCCTTAAAAAATTAAACCTATCCACAAAATGATTTTGATTCAAATTTTAATGATCTTATTCAAATTATTTATTTTTTAGTTTAATTTAATTTTAGTCTATGTTGAATGTCTATTTATTTTATATTAAATTTTTGAATTTGGGAATAACACGTTTTCACTAATTATTTAAATTATTTTAGTATTTATAAAAAATTTATTCTCTTTTGCTTAGAAATAACAACTTCTAACATAATAAAAAAAAATTCTAGATTTATATGAATATCTTAGAGCTAGTACTCTATTAAACTGAATTTTTTGAAGTAATTGTAACATTAAATCGATAAATTGCTAAAAGTAGAAACATATAACTTTTAGTATCTTTTTAAAGCAATTTGTTAAAAAATATAAAGCGCAACTTTAAAATGACTTTATTTTGAGTTTTGTTTTTAGAAAAAAAAAAGTGATCAAACCTTATATGTTTGTCATATCGTACAACGATTATACTAATATATATCATTGTGTTTTTTTGTTCTGAACCAGCTTGTATAAAATCAGGGGCGGATCTAGTGTGTAGTATATGGGTTTTCGGGAACCCCATAACTTTTGCGTAGACCATGTATTTTTGTTGAAAAGTTTATTAAATATTTATTTGTGAATCCAGTTATTATTATATATTAATTTGAAATTGCGACAGAAACTCATAAACTTAAAATCTTGGATACGCCCCTGAATAAAATTCTGAGTCCACCACTAACCTCTTCCACTAAAAATTTAAGGCATTTATGCTATATATCAGAAAACAACTAGAATATTTTCCAGCATCTAACTACATGGGCTAGAGGCATATCTGTAAAAACTTGTCAAATGTGCTTTTCACATAATTGATAGAGCCTTGAGGTAAATAGTGAAACATCGATTGTATTTGTGTTCTCTGCATTATTTTCATTTCTTATCATCATCAATCTTTTCCGTCACTTTTCCCTGACTTAATTCAGAAGTCGTAGCCGAATCTTTCTTAGAATTATTAAAGAGTCATTGACGCCATTTCCTCTAGGTCTCTGATTTCCACAAACATCCATTACAAAGGATTTGTATATTTCAGATAATTATATTAACATATGAAAGAAAATTACAAGTACTACATTTTACTCTCTCCGCAAGAAAGACGATACTGTTTGAATTTCTTAATTTTGACGATATGCTTGGACATATAATCTTGAAGTTGTTTGAAATAAAGTTACATATTTGGGAACCACATAAAAACTAAAATAAGTCACAATAATTAACAAGGCAGAATACATAAAATACAACAACTTGTACTCAAGTCTCTCTTACGCACTTATTGATTACGGAAATATTTTAACACACCCAAATTTAAATGTGTAGTTGTTACACATCAAATTTGTATTTGACCACTCTTTTCAAATAAGTTATATCACGCACCGATGAGATGAAAGACATGTGTACTAACTTAAGAAAAATAAAGAAAATATTTTAAAATAAAGAAAAGAATTACAAATTAATACTCATGTTCTTCTTCTTCCCAAGGATAGACTCCACCGTCGCCCTGCCGTTAACCCACAATCATCGAAATTCCCTCTCACTATTTGACAAAGACATGCTTTACATGCTTCATTTTCCATGTGCATCAAAACAAGAAGAAAATTACTCTCTCACCACCCAATTAACTCTCCACACCGTGAAATCCTTACTTAGCCAATGCTCCGCCACCCATCCTCCATAGTCATCGCTTGGCACCGCCATACTCCTCTGAAGAATTTATTCCCAAATCGGTACTTTTCGCCGTCAACTATACTACTAAGCACAAAATTCACCCACCGACAACCATTCGTCATTACCTATCCTTGAATCCACATCCACTTCCTCTATTTAAATATACATTTTCGATCGTAATCCCTACTTCACCATCATCACATTAATGCTCATACAAAGTTAAAGGAACCACCCCACTACCTCAAGTAGTAAGAAAAATTTAATGACCCGACAGATTAATTTGAAAATTTGGATTACGCTCGATAGTTTGAGGGCATGAGTTAATCCATATGATGTATTATGACTTGTGCAAATCGTTGGTTTGGTTTTCAGGTTATTCAGAATCGATTTGGGAGAATGAATTTCATTGTTGAAACTCTTAGTTGGAACAACTAACCAAATTTGACTTTTGTGAATTTGACACCGGAACGAAATTTTGATGGTTCCATTAGGTCCGGATAATAATTTAGGATATGCCCGGAGTTTCACTTGGATGTTCCTATAATGATTCAGCACTAATTGGCGAAAATTAGAAATTTAAAGGTTTGGAAAGTTCATAAGTTTTACTGAAGTTGACTTTGAGTATAATAGATTCGAATTATGGTTCTAGGAATTGGAATAGCTTTGTTATATCATCTGGGACTTGTATGCAAAATTTGAGTTTATTTTAGGTTGATTTGATATGTTTCGGCACGAGTTATGGTAATTGAAAAGTTCAAAGTTCATAAAGCTCGATTTTAGGTGTGATTCCTCGTTTCAATGTTGTTATACGTGATTTGAGGCCTCCAGTAGGTTCGTGTTATGTTATTGGACTTGTTGGTATATTCGGGGTCCTGAATGGCTAGGGTGAGTTTCGGACAAGGTTCACATCATTTTCGTTTCATGTTGCATTGCTATAGGTATGTTGGTTCCGGTGTTTTCGCATAAGAATGGGCGCTGTGAGCACGCGATTTTTGCCTCGCTTGAAGTATTCCTATAAAACTCAAAAAAAAAAAAATAGAAATTTTCTAAGTATTTGATTTTAGAGAATTAATTGCATGATTTTTATTTTGTTTTCATTTTTGTGTGCATTTTTAGTTGGCATAATCCATAAAAAATATCAAAATAATACATCTGCATTTAAAATCCAATTTTATATTTTTAGGCTTGCTAGTTAAAAATAACAAAAATAGTCTTTTTACATTTTTTTTTGTTTTTGTTTAGTTTTCTTTTTAAATTGGGATTTAGTTAGTTTTAGGAAATAAATTAGTTTAATTTTAGTTTAATCCAGGTTTTTGTTAGTTTTAATTTTGCTTTTAACAAAAAAGCAAAACTAAAAGAAATGAAATAAAATTGAGTTGCTTTTTTAAAAAAAAAGAAAATTAATTAGAATAAAGAAGAGGAGAAATCTGGCCATTTATTTTTGGGCCAATTCTAGCATCATCCCAAACCAAACCCCCCAAGACCCGTTCAAAGGTGCCCCAATCCGCACCTATACCCGGTCCAAATGACCCATCCCTTAGACCATCGAAACGACGTTGTATGGAGGTGTTACTACGTCGTCATGGCCAATTAATCTGATCCCTCCATCCTTCCTAATCCAACGGCTCTAAATTAGTCTTAGATTTTAAATAAAAGTGTCTAAATTTTCAGAAAAAACCAAGAGAAAAAATTCATCTTCCTCATATCTATACTTCCCCACAGTCCCTCCGCCGCCCGCCACCCTCCGAAAATTGCCTCCACTGACGGTGATTCCCCAATGAATGCCAAATTATACCAAAATATTCCTCTCCACCTCCTTATCTCGAATCCACAATTTATTTCTTTCAAACATCACCCAAACATCTCAAATATTCAAAACCCTAAGCGCTTCCACCGCCGTACACGGTGGCGCCGCCACCCAAACCATACAAAAATCATACCACACAATTCGCAGCCCTTCTTAAATCCCACGTCATGGTTATTTCCCAAGAATCCCAATGGGATTTCTCCAGTTCCACATCTAGGGTTCAGGCAAAGTCGGAATCGCAACTCATAGTTGGGCTTTTCGGCCGATTTGGAGCTTTTGATTAAGGATTCGATCTTTATCAATTGGAATTATTTTCTTGGGTTTTATTTGATGTAATTGAGTTGTTTTTGACTAGTTTTAAGTTGTTCGAGTCGGAACATATTGGATGGCATTTTTGAATCATCATTTGGCTTGCTCGATGTTGGATTTCACTTGTTCGAGGTAAGTAACACTTTTAAACTTGGTGCTGAGGGTATCAAACCCCCAATTACGTGTTATGTATTTAGTGTTGAGGTGATGCACATACTAGGTGACGAGTGTGTAGGCGTGCACCGTGTGAATTTTATCCCGTTATTCCTGTGGTATTGTGTTGTTACCTGATCTTAATTGTAACGATAAAACTTCTACATGCTAGAGCTATTGAGCTGTGATTCATGTTAGAAACCATGTCTAAGCCTCATGTTTATTCTGTTGGGACCCATTGAGATCATATTGTTGTTGAATTTCTTGTTTAAGCTGCAATTTCATAACTAGTCATGTTCATTCATTTCATATCACATCTCAGTCTTTGTTGCTATTTATTGACACATCATATCATCATATTGGGCTAGTTTTATGACAGTGTAAGCCCAAGAGACTGGAGAGTTTGATGACTGAGTGAGGCTGAGGGTCTAATTATGAGAATATTGATATTTTAGCACGTGAGTTATCCGTGCAACATGTGGTACCAGTTGAATCTGTTCAAGTCCAGTTAGGGTACCTAAAATCGTGTTTTACGTTTTGGGCCTGTTCAGGAACCCAACAAATAGTTTTGTCACTTGAATGAAATATAGGCCCAGTTCAGGCTCACCTGAATCTAAAGTTTCAATATGTCACTAAGATGGCCTGTCCAATGGTACGATCAGATTGCCTCATATCTGGGTCGAATTTTTTTTAAAACAATCATTAATAAAAAAATGGTAAGTCCTCATAGGACGACCTTTAAAATAATTTGAGGTGCACCGCGCCCAACAAATATCATACATTGAGTGGCCCTCTTAATTATAGTAGAAATATTTTAGACCTCGAGACGTGCCATTTTGCGAATTTCATGCCCCCCTGCAAAGTTAATAATACGCTAGTTGCTTTAGGCCCGACATTTTATAATATTATGTTCTTAAACTTTGGTGCATATTTATGTGACCCAAATCCAAATCTCACGGTGTTAGAATATGTCAAAAATCGCAGGTGCATTTATGTGACGTGGTTCGAGACATATTTTAACAATGTTGCAAATTCCTTAAAAACTAATTTAAAGCGGTAAGTATTTTAACTTGCACTTTAAATTGAAACATGTATTAAAATAAGATATTTAGCCATTTATAATAGTTTAAGAGATCGTTCTAGAACCACGGGATCCGGGGGTGCCTAACGCCTTCCCTCGGGTCAACAGAATTCCTTACTTAGGATTTGTGGTTTGCAGACTTCACTTGGAAAGTCAAAAATTTCCTCGATTTGGGATTCAAGATAAAACGGTAACTTGAGACACCAAAAGCCAAACCTTTCCCAAGTGGCAACTCTAAATAAATAAAGAAAAAAATAATCTCATTTCGAATAATGTCACTTAAAATGGAAAAACTTCCTTATACATTGTCCTCCGGGATAGTGTGTAAAAAGGAGGTGTGACAACTCTAGCGACTCTGATGGGGATACAAACTCAGAACTTCGGTTAGGGTTTAAGAATTCGAGCTTAGAATAACTGTTATGCTTGGCTTTATCTAATTTTCTTACATGTTTCATGCTAAATATGCTAAATGCTTTATCTCTTTGATATTATCTAAATTGTATATATAAACTGTGACCATACGCTTCTCTTCTCTTCTTCGGGGATGTGCTCACTGGTCGAGACTCCCTATTCTGTTAGTGTAATATCCTGAAATAAGAAAGAGAACAGACAAGTTACTAAGCCGGATGGCCTTTTGGTTCTCGGTACGTAGCCCCCTCCTCGACTAGAGTTGACCGCTCCGGTACATAGTATAGAACATATACCCAGGTTTTGAACGTAGAATAGCTTGACCTCATGCCGTATCCCTAGTAGAAACGCTTGTTTGAATCATGTGCATTTACCATAGGGGACTCAACATAGGGATTGTGTCCGTATAGGACAAGCAACCCAAAACGAAAAGTCCATCCTGATGCATCCTACTTGCTTTTTATGCATTTATTTGCTTCGGATCTGCATGTTGACCGGCTTGTGAGTAATGGGAGAAATTTGGAAAAAGGAAAATAAAAAAGAAAAATAGTGTTAAGGTTGAGTGAGTTGGTCACCCGTTTTGAAAACCCAATACCCAAATAGTACCGAAACTCTGTCGAATTTTTTTAGAAGATGGAAGAAAAAAGAAAGTTAGTTTTTTTAAAAATATAGTTGGTTTTGTCAAAACGTCCCGAACTACGCCAGTTTGATTCTCCCCGTATGTGGGATACGTAGGCAACCCCCACCTGGTCCAACTTCCCTTTTGCAAAAATTGCCAAAAATAACAAAGTTTCACTTTTTGTTACAAATAAGTGGGGTGATGTCATTTTGCTTAAACAAACTGAATGTCCCTAAAAGGGCAGCGGAAGGCTGTTTTGCAAGAACAGTCACTTTGAGTCATTTTCAATGGTTAGCGGGCACAACCTTAAAATCTTCTTCCCGAAGTGCTAAAAGGCCGTATCTGCAAAACAGATTTTTGTTTTTCTTAAATGAAATCTTTTGAAAAATGGTCACTTTCGCTTTTAAATCAAAATAAGTGATTAAACCAGCTTACGAAATGTGCAGGATGAGCACGATTCAAAATGAACCTTTCTAAATCATGAATAAGATCCCTTTGGAGTTGCGTCTGTGGTGGAATGATCTAGGTGGAGAAGGGCAAGACGAAGTCAAAAATTATTTGAAAGGTCTTACTAGTTTGTTGGATATTACGCCTCGGGGAGACATCATAAGGTCATTGGTCACATGTTGGGACCCGGCACACAACGTGTTCCATTTTTCAAAATTTAAACTCACCCAGACCTTGGAAGAAATACCCGGGTACATTGGAAGTGCCGAGGTTCCTATATGACACAAGTACTTGGTTGCCACGAGAACTGTAGCTATACACAGATTCTTAGACTCACTGAAGATAAGCCGGATGGTTCATAATCCGGATTTGGCAAAGGGCTTTTGTACTCCACACTTTCTATATCAGAGATATATTGCCATATAGCAGGGTTCAACAACCCCGAAAACAAAATATGTAGCAAAGAAAAGCGCCAAAAATGGGATGAAAATAGATGTTTTGCTTTTATGGTGCTCTTTTTGGGTATTTTGGTGTTCCGAGTAAAGATGGAAATATTGACATAAAAATAGCCGGGGTCTTCAGCACTCTACTCACTCAAGACAAAAGCACTCTTGCGCCCATGATAGTAGCTGAAATCTTCCGCGCTCTTACACCATGTAAAGCCGGAGGAAACTTCTTTGTAGGGTGCAATTTGTTGTTGCAAATGTGGATGACCGAACACCTATGCCACCGTCCCCAGTTCCTGAGTTATGGGTCAACAGAGAAAACCTGTATAGAGGAATCTTGTACTAGGATTAAAGGGACCAGCCTGCCTGAAGGGGTCACGAGATGGACATCATACTTTCGGTCCCTCACTGCCAGTCAAATAGAGTGGACGTTTGGATGGTTACCCGTGGATGAAATCATATATATGCCAGCAGCGGGGCCGCACTTCCTCTTGATGGGTCTTAAGAGCATTCAACTTTATGCACCTTATCGGGTTTTGAGACAATTTGGGAGGTGCCAAATAGTGCCAAAAGACGACGATCTTAATATCCAAGTAGTTGAGATTGGTCTTGATGGCCAGTTTTCGGAAGCAAGAGTCCGCCAGATCTGGAGCGAATATCAATACTTGGCGGCGAATACCTGCGTACGGGATCTACCTAAAGGAGAAGTGTTACCTGGGTATCATGCTTGGTATAGAAAAGAAGTTGCATTTGGGAGGCCGGCCAAAAGACCCCACCTCCAGGATTTTGCCGAATCATCACAAGAACAGCGTGCCTGGCTAGCCTAGGAAAAGGAATACGGGGCCTGTATAGGAGCATTGGAAAAATAGGTTCAGGATCTCCGGTTTGAAAATAGCTTGCAAACCGCAGCCGGCGAAGGAGACAAAAAGAAATTGACCCAAGAAAATGAGTCTCTTAAGGCTCAAATCTGACAGATGAGAATAGATGCCAACAACCAACAAAGAAGTCAGTCCGATGAAAGGTTGATAAGTGGTTCAAAAAAGAAAGTCATCAAGTGACAGGAAGATCTGGAAAAGTCCAAGGGCAACACAGCAAAAATTCAGTACAATGGGCAAAGAAAGCAGAAGAACGGGCCCAATTTTTGCGATATATGAAGGAAAATTATGAGGGAACCATTGCTAATTTGAAAAGAAAAAAGACCATCATCGTGAATGAAGCATCCAAACAAGCCAAAGACTTTAAAGCCGATAGGAAACATTGCTATGACTTGATAGCCCAAATGGAGGAGGAAATCCAACAATTACAAAGTCAACACCTTCGTGACTCCCAGGTTTTGGAAGCCAGGAATGATCAGATAGGGCGGTTGCTTCAAGAAAAAGGCATAATTAGAGAGAAGATCTTGACAATTGCTCACCCACTAAGAAATGTCGATTGTGCGAGAACATGACTCGCACCACCTTTTTTTCGGCGGTGATGACATTTGTGAAACAGATAATGAATGATTTGGAGCAACTACAAAGGGTCTTGCACATAGGCCCGCGGCGAGGCCGAATGATGCCCCGAGGTTCCCAGCAATTGAAGCTTTGATGTATTCTTGATCTTTTAAGAATCGAGTCTGTATTTTGTTCATTTTGAGTCTGTATTTTGTTCATTTTGAGTCTGTATTTTGTAATAGAAATTTTGATTAATAAATAATTGAAAATTCTCAAAATTGTTTCTTTACTTTTGGAATTTATTTTTCACGGACTAATCTTGGTCTGATTTATGTGGGGTTATGATACGTTGGCAATCTCCATAAGATTCGACCATAACCTTAAGATAAAAACTAAAGAGGGAAGAGAATTAAAGAAAACCAAGAGAGGAAAAGAAATAAAAAGAGAGAAAACAAAACAGCAAAAGAAAGAAACCGTAGCTAAAAGAAAAGATGAGAATGAAGGAAAAAGAAAGAGATAAGGAAAAGAAAAATGTGAAAAATGAGAAAGAGAAAAGCAAGCAAAACAAAGAGTGGAAATTAAAAGAAAAGTAAACAGAAATGAAAAGCCGGGATGATGCATGCAACCATTGCAAACATGTAGAAACCCATTTAATTGTGTAGGTGCATTACATTTCAACGTGCGATTATCTATCTGTTATGTCTCTCAAACTAACCGTTTGCTGCTGTCAATTCCCAGCTTTAGTTTTTAGAAACGGTGGTTGGTTTTTGGTAAGCTGGCATCATATCGGTATTTTAGCAGATCAAAAGAAAGTACATAAATGTCATCTGAAATGACATTTCCCCGCAATTCCCATCTCAGAAGAAAGCCCAATCTTGGGCGTCCCGGTCTCAGAGTCTGCAGGGGCCGAGGAAAATAGGATCCTTCTCTCTGGGTCATGGAGATGTGAGATACATGGACAAATGGAAGGAAGCCTCTGGTTGCCATACCTTGAATTCTCGAGCTCTTCCCTAGATCAGGGGGTACTTCCAAGGTTCCCATCAGTCATCCAAGCATCTCATTGGGACAACCCACCATACTGGCTCATTTTGTTGGAGCACCTTCTGAGGTTCGCCCCCGGGTGTTCATGTCCAGAGCATCTCCCAATATGCGCAACACAGCATGGCCACAACACAACATGCGCTGCCTAGACCCAATTTTGATCCCTCGGCCTTTACTTTCCAAAATCCTATTTTTCAAGTGGAGCCTCCTCAATACCCCACATACACTTACTCTCATCCACCCCCGTTCCAGCTCACACCCGGACAAGATAAAACTCCTAAAGTTGTGGAACAGGATTAGATGGCAAAAAAGATGAGGAGCCTGGAGCAAAGCCTAAAAAACATGCAAGGTTTAAGCGGGCAGAAGAGTGTTTCCAATACTGATCTGTGTATTTTCCCTCACGTGCACCTGCCCATGGTATTCAAAACGCCAAAGTTTGAGAAATATGATGGGCATGGTGATCCCATTGCTCACATTAAGAAGCACTGCAATCAATTGCGTGGGGCTGGCGGAAAAGAGGAATTGTTAATGGATTACTTTGGAGAAAGCTTAGTAGGTATTGCCTCAGAATGGTATATGGATCAAGACATCTCCCGATGGCACATTTGGGATGACCTCGCCAGAGATTTTGTGAGAAAGTTTTAGTACAACATAGACATTGCGCCAGACAGGAACTCTTTGGCGAATCTGAAAAAGAAGTCCTCAGAAAGTTTTCGGGAATATGCGGTTAAGTGGTGTGAGCAAGCATCGAGGGTAAAACCTCCAATAGATGAAATGGAAATGGTCATTGTATTTATTCAAGCTCAGGAAGCTAATTATATCCAAAATATGATGTCAGTTATGGGTAAACTGTTCGCCGAGGCTATTAAAATGGGTGAAATGGTGGAGAATGGACTGAAAACAGGCAGAATTCTGAGCCAATCGGCTATTAGAGAAACCTCCCAAGTCATCCAAGGCGGTTTTGGAGGAATGGAAAAGGCTAGGATGAAAGAGGAAACATTCAAGGCGGCTTCAGGTGCAAGAAGACACCGCGCTCCTATACCCGTGTTTTCAGAAAGAACCCCTCAGCATTCTTACCTTCATCAAGAAATGCCTGTGTTCCTCAACCGTATGCGGTCATGAATGCTTAAGCTTTTGCAACAATATGCCAATAGAAACCAAGCTCCATTTCCAAGAAATTAGCCTTCTCACCAAAACCACTACAATCCTCGTCCTCCACAGAACAAATTTTTGTCCCGTGAGCCACCCAGGAGGCAAACTTTCACACTGATCGGCGAACGAAGCTCGTTCAAATGAATTTGTTGCAGCCCATACATCTAAACAATCAAAACCCAGAATCACCCTCCTATCAGCGGGGCGTCCGATGTGCTTATCACTCAGGAGTTGAGGGGCATGATACAAAAAACTGTTGGACATTGAAAAGAGCCCTGGAAGACTTGATAGAGCAAGGAATGATAGTGCTAAGGGATGAGGATGTCCCCAATGTGACGAATAACCCACTGCCATCCCATAACAATGGTACAATGATTGGAATGATTTGCGAAGATAAAGAATTTGACCCAGTGCTAAAGGCCATAATTGCCATTGCTGAAGCTGAGAGAAAGCCAAAGGTTGCCACGAATCAAGATAAAAGGGAAAAGAAGAACAAAGTCATCAAAGCATGAACCAGAAAAGAAAGCTGAAACGGGAACAAAGGCAATGCCTCCCAAAGATGGAATTCTCTATGTCCCACGAGGCAGTAAAGAAAAACAGTTGACTTTGAGCCCTCCAAAGAGATTTGAGCTGAGAAGATTAGCCCAAATGTACGTGTCTTAGGGAGTTTGTATGGTGTGGGGGACAATTAAGCCATCGAGGCCAAATGAGCCCGTGGTTATTGGATACGCACCACACTATTGATGTTGGGGGAGCTTCAATTAACTAAAGAAATATGTGGGGCAATGAGGAATATACTCTACGAAACTTACATGGTTCAGCCGGGAGAAGGCACAAACACCGCTGAGGTGCTATTCATGGGACCAAATGCCAAGCTGCAGTATTGGAAGGCTATGCCATTTCCGACCATGCGAGAATCCCGGTAGACCTGTCCTGCCACTTTTTCTGCATCGCGAGTTATTCTAGGGTGTAACTCAGATGTTTGTTTAGTTTATTGTATTTGAATATCCAAATGTAAACCGTGTTATCCTCCAAATTCCAAGAAATATCAATATTTCATCGTTCATTCTTCTTTATTCCTTCTGATCTTGGTATTCGTTTCTCTTTTAGTTCTTTTTTCAGTTATAATAATGAAGCTTTAAATAACATGACATGCTCACAGACTTCATGCCCAGGTTCTAAGAACGCTATCGGAGTTCGAAATAATGAATTAGGAGTCGAAATGCAAAGAAGGTAAGTTTGATGAAATAAAACAAAGAATTGGAACAACCAAAGGAAAATCGGTGTGTGGTTCGGAAAGGTCCATATATTACAACAAGAGTACTGCAAAAGAGAGCGTTGTACTCAGGGCATATCGGTAGGAGAAACCCCATATCTTTTGGTCTACGGAACTGAGGCTGTAATACCTGCAGAAGTAGACGTCCCTTCTCTCCGGATCATCGCTGAAGAAGGGATTGAGGACAGTGAGTGGGTCAAGACCCGGTTGGAACAGTTGTCTTTAATTGACGAAAAATGGATGGCCACGGTTTGTCACGGGCAGTTGTACCAACAAAGAATGGCCCGCGCTTATAACAAGAAAGTAGGGCCCAGAAAGTTTGAAGTAGGGAAAATGGTTTTAAGGCATATTATTCCTCATCACCAGGAGGCAAAAGGAAAGTTTGCTCCTAATTGGAAGGGTCCATATATAATTACAAAGGTATTACCGAGAGGAGCATTTTATCTAGATGACATTGACGAAAATGATCCCGAGGCAGCTGTGAACGCAGATGCAGTAAAAAGGTACTATGTCTAAGCTTGCTCTGGTGATGTCTTTGCGCAGTTGAGATGGCGAAGGCTTTCATTCCCGTCACCCAAACACTATCAACCCTTGGCAAACCATTTGAGCTGATTACTCTTCTTTGATTACCCTCTTTGGAATCCAAAAGTACTATTGAAAGAAAAAAGATGGAAAAGGAAAAAAAACACAACAAAAAGAAAAAATGAGAAAAAAACAACAACAAAAACAAATGTTTCCCTGAACTATGTTCGACTTGATTCCGAAAGTATACGTAGGAAGCCTCTCTTTGGGGTTCAGTCACACCAAAACAAAAATTCAAATTCCCCCAAAAGTGAAACTCTAGCAGATGTTATAATGGTTTGGCCATAAGCCCACCAAAACGGTTCCAAAGTTGTATTTCCGTCCAAAATAGTACAAGTCTTTCCGATCAATTGGAAAAGGCGTAGGAACTGAGAAACATCATTATTGAAATCCAATGCATTCTAAATTGAGAGAAATAAATTGAGAGAGTCTTATCGGTAAAAACCTTCAGGCACCATAAGGTGACGAGAGTAGAAATTGAAAATGAGAGAGTCCGTTTGGTGAAAACTCAAAAAGAGCACCATCGAGCGACGGTGAGAAGAGAAATTAGAGAGGTCGATTGGCAAAAACCTGCAAAGGGAGCCATTTCACGAAAAGAAGATATCTCCCACCACTGAAAGAGTCCTGGCTAGGTTTCTTGGTTTTGAAATACGGTCCAATGAGCTTACGAGGAGTTGGGAAAGTTTGTATGGTTCATACATCCAGTCCAAGAAGCATGTCATACCCATTTGAAGCCTGTATGCACCCAAAATAAGTCCTTCTTTTCCTCCGAAAGGGGCTCTTTTAGTTAAATTCATTTAGTTGCTCTATGTTTCATTTTTCTTGGAATTCCTTTCAGCTTAACTCTTATTCCGAAACTGTTACAAAGAAAAGGTGGCAAGACTAGTTTTTTTACAGGTCTCTCCCTCGCAAAAGATAAAAAGAAATTACCCAGCCTCAGTGGATATGTTAAGCCGATCCTGATTGGCCATGATTGTTGATGCCTTCAAAGCAAAGATATGAAAAAAGGAAAAAAATATTCAAAAACAAAGGTCTTAAGAGCAGAATAAAGTGAAAAGGCCAGAGCCCCACGTGGGCGAGCCGTCATGAGATCCTGATAGTTCAGTCTTGTCGATTGGGAAAGAGAATCATCCTCAAAACCAGCAAGCAGCAAAGTTCTCAACGGAAAACTGGGCAGGGATCAAGCAGTCGAGATGGTCAAGGCCACAAAACCAACCACCGATTCAAACTAACAAATAGTTCTTTGTTTGAAAAATTGAAACAGGTGCAATCCAAACAACCATGCAAAAGCAGGTGCAACCAAAAGGACAATAAATCAGCAAGCGTTGAAACAGCTTTGCAGCAGGAAACCAGCCAAAAAGGAAGTTTCCCCAAATTCTTTCATGCATTTTATTAATTGAAAAAAGAGAAGAAAAAGGGGAAAAGAAAATTCCTAATATATCATGATAGTATAGGGCACCCATTACCCAGATATCCCGGCATAACCCGTGGACCTTTCCGTCATAACTCGATGACTTTCTCGGCATAACCCGTGGACCTTTCTGGCATAACCCGTGGACTTCCCTGGCATAACCTAAGGACCTTTTTATCTTATCTCGGCATAACCCGTGGACCTTTCCGTCATAGCCCGATGACTCTTTCGACGTAACCCGTGGACCTTTTCGGCATAACCCAATGACTTTCCCGGCACAACCGGTGGACCTTTCCGGCATAACCTGATGGCTTTCCCGGCATAACCCGTGGACTGTTCCGAAATATTCTGATGGCTTTCCCGGCATAACCCATGGACCTTTCCTCCATAATCCAATGGCTTTGTCGACATAACCCGTGGACCTTTCCGCTATAACCCTATGGATTTCCCGGCATAACCCGCGGACCTTTTCGGCATAACCCGATGGTTTTTCCGGAATAACTCGATGGCTTTCCCGGCATAACCCCTAGACCTTTTTGGCATAACCCGATGTCTTTCCCAGCATAACCCGTGGAACTTTCTGGCATAACCCAATGACTTTCCCGGCATAACTTGTTGACCTTTCCGGCATAAGCTGATAACTTTCCTGGCATAACCCGCGGACCTTTCTAACATAACCCGATGACTTTCCCGGCATAACCCGATGAATTTTCCAGCATAACCCGCAGACCTTTCTGGCATAACCCAATGACATTTTTGGCATAACTCGCAGACCTTTCCGGCATAACCCGATGACTTTCCCGACATAACCCGTGGACCATTCCAGCATAACCGGATGACTTTTTTGGCATAAATTGCGGACCTTTCCGGCATAACCCGATGAATTTCCCCGCATAACCTGGACGTTTCCCAGTATAACCTGGCTCCATTTCCTCAGGATACACAATCCTGATTTTACCGCTTAGATATGTGCCACAACTAACTTAGGAAATTTTTCTAGTGGAAACTGGGGCATAAAATTTCGTTCGTTTATTTGTTTTGGTGTCTTAAGCAAGTTTGACCTCGAAGCACAATATTTGAGATGACAAAAGAATGAGTCTTAAGCCGAAACAAGGAAAAGAAGAAAAAGAACGAAAGAAGTGAATTCAAAATGGTGAAGTACACAAAGATGCGGACTGTTCAGAACGTGATTGAAGTCAAAAGTGTCTTATGTGCCGTTTTGAGACAATGCTGAAGAATGAACCAACAGATACAACTGGCGAGCATCAAGATTCAGATTTGAGTTCAGGCTCAAGATCAAGTTTCAAGAGAATTATAGATAAGAATCTTGTAACTCATAGTTGATAGGCATAGCTAGCTTAGCTTTGATTTTCCTTTTGGTGTAATAAGGAGGTCATCAAGCAATAGCAGCAACAACAACAGTGAAATCACAACTCCTGGTAGTCTCAGCTACCAACCCTTCTAAAGCTACACTAACATAATTCCTTTATAGACAAGGATATGTAGGAAACCTTTGAAGCATGGTTCAGTCAGACGATTTTTAAAAATGCTTCTCATGGAATACCAAGCAGGAAAAACTCTCTCATTTTTACTCATTTATCTTTGCCCGGAAACCCTTCGTGTCTTCGAGAAAAGAGGGGCAGCTATGAGTACATGATTTTTGCCTCGCTTGAACTATTCCTTTAAAACTCTAAAAAATTTGGGGTTTTCTTGGTATTTGATTTTAGGAAATTAATTGCATAATATTATTTTGTTTACATTTTTGTGTGCATTTTTAGTTGGCTTAATCCATAAAAAATACTAAAAAATAATACATTTGCATTTAAAACCCAGTTTAATATTTATAGGCTTACTAGCTAAAAAATAAGAGAAAATAACAAAAATATAGTCTTTTTATATTTTTTTTGTTTGTTTAGTTTTCTTTTTAAATTGGGATTTAGTTAGTTTTAGGGAAATCATTTATTTCAATTTTACTTTAATCGAGGTTTTTGTTAGTTTTAATTTTGCTTTTAATACTTATACAAAAATAAAAAGAAATGAAAAAGAATTGAGTTGTTTCTTAAAAAAACTAGGAAATTAATTAGAATAAAGAAGAGGAGAACTATGGCCATTTATTTTTGGGCCAATTCTATCATCAGCCCAAACCAAGCCTCCCCAAGACCTGTTTAAAGGTGGCCTAATCCGTACTTATACCCGGTCCAAATGACCCCTCCCTCAGGCCATCGAAATGACGTAGTATGGGGTGTTACTACGTTGTTTCATGGCCAATTAATTTAAGCCCTCCATCCTTCCTAATCCAACGGTTCTGAATTAGTCTTAGCTTTTAAATAAAAGTATCTAAATTTCCAGAAAAAACCAAGAGACAAAATTCATCTTTCTCGTATCTATACTTCCCCACCGTCCATCCGCCGCCCGTCACCAGCCGGAAATCGCCTCTACCTGCGGTGATTCCCCAATGACTACCAAATTATACCAAAATACTCCCCTCCACCTCCTTATCTCAAATCCAAATTTATTTCTTTCAAGCATCGCCCAAACATCTCAAATATTCAAAATCTTAGGCGCCGTCACCGCCGTACACGACGGCGCCACTACCAAAACCATACCAAAATCATACCACAAAATCTCGGGGCCTTCTTAAATACTATGCTCATGGTTATTTTCCAAGAATCCCAATGTGATTTCTCCAGTTCCACATCTAGGGTTTAGGCAAAGTCGAAATCGCAACTCATGGTTATGAGTGTTCAATGGTCCCAAAAAATGATAGTATGTGTTTGTTTTGACAAAGAACAAACATATAATATTATTTTTGGGACCAGATTCAAGTTAATACACTTAGGGCCAAAATCAATAAGCTTCTCCACCTCTTTTTTTTCGTGTTTGTTTATTTGTTTCTTTCTGAACAAATAGGTGTTCTTCTTGCAGTTTGAGTTAGGTTTTCTTTTTAGATTTAGGTCTTTTCATTTTAATATATCGTAGTCATATGGCTTAGTTCTTATTTGATTATGGGTTTATTTCAATTAATTGGTTCATGTTTGTTGCTGTTAACTTGACTCTAGTTTATTTCTGTTCATTTGTTGTTTATTTTTAGTCTATTGATTGCCATACATTATAGTATTAATCAGAACCGATTTGATTATTTATATTGCCTATTTAAATTTTAGAATTGATTTGGTTATAGTTGAATAATTTTGGGTTTGTTAATTAACCATGAATTAGTCATAAAAGGTTAGGTTAGTTTTGACCTAGGTAGGTAATTTCAGGGGTATTCAGGGTTAGTTTGGGTATTCCTAAATAGAAAAAATGCTCTAGTTGAAACTAGAACTCCTAGAATGTTCCAGATGGGGTTCCAATTAAAATTTCAGGAATTTGAATGCAGTAACTTGGGCAACAAGCCTAAAACTTAGGGACTAATTAGTAAAAACTGAAAATAAAAGAGGGAGAAAAGGTATAAATGAAAGCTGAAACTTCCCCTCAATTTTTGCCTATTAAAGGCAGTCCCTATTGCTTTATTTTACAAGATTTGCATCTAAAAAATTCCCCCCAAAAGCTTTCTGCAAGTTGAACAATATGAAAATTTGATTTTGAAATTCAAAAACCAAATCTAAAGTCTTAGAGCTTTAAAGTTCATCCTAGATCTTAAAATTTCCAGAAAAAACCAAAAACAATGAGCAAACAATTCCAAAAACTCCAAAAAAAAAAAATACTCTTCTATGAATTCTTTTGAGTTTAATGTCAAATTCTGATTGTTAATATGCATTTCCAGCTTAGATAAGGATGGAAACAGTTGAAATAGCCCTGGTGATTGGTTGCCTGAATCCAGAAGCGTGCCTGGGATTGTTTTCGAGAGTGTTTGGGTTCTATAGAGTTGATTTTTGGTTATTTTGTTGGTGTTTCTTCTCCATCCATTCCTGGGATGTGTGATACTGTTTCGGATTCAAAATTGACCCGTGCTGGTGATTTCATTGTTGATTCATTTTGTTATTGCTGATTTCTTCTTCATTTATCATATTTCAGTTTCAGGTACATTTTATTAACCCGGGTGATTTGGAAACTTGAATCAATATGTATGAACCATCTTTGGGATTAAATGAGGAAGAATTGCTTGGTTTACACATGAGTTTTTCTTATAATCGCTATTAGCTTCAATACTTAGCCATGATATTCATTCAAACAAATACCTATTTGTATTAATTAGGACTCTAAGGACTGTATTGGATTGTTCGACTTCCATACAATTATGTGGTTACTCTGTGAATAATGTTATAGACTAAATTAGTATTGGCTTTATTATTATGCTTGAGATTTAAGTTTAGAGTATGCTATTGTCCTGATAGTGTTAGTTTTGTTTATTAGAATCATTAGAACACCTTAATATGATTTGAATGGGAAGGTAGCATGCGTGTCTATCACCGGAAATCAAAACGTAATTAACAACTTGTGACGACCCGACTCGCCGTCTCATATGTTACTGCTCCGTTTCCCTCATGTTATGCTTCTTCACATTTTGTTATCGGTATGTGGTGTGTTAGAGTTTTGGACTGGTTTTGATAAGAAATTAGACGCTTAGTCTCTTTAAGGAAAGCTTAAGTTGGAAAAGTCAACCGAATATTGACTACTAAGTTAGAGGGATCGGATGTGATTTTGGTGATTCGTTTAGCATCGGGGATGATTTGCGACTTAGGAGCATGATCGGAATTGATTTTGGAGGTCCGGTGTAGAATTAGACTTGAATTGACGAAGTTAATATTTTGGCGAAATTCGGTTGATAGGTGAGATTTGGATCCGAGGGTCGAAATGAAATTATGAGAGTTGTAGCAGCTCCGTTAGGTTATTTTGGATATGTCTTTAAAGTTTAAGGTCATTAGGACATCGTTTGGTCGGGTTTTTGATTGAATGCGCCTTTCAAAAGTTCTGAAGAAACATAGGCTTGAATACGATGTAATTTGATGGGTTTAGTGTTGTTGGAGGTGTTTTTATGATTGCAACAAGTTTGAATAACGTTATAAGATGTGTTGGTAACTTTGGTTGAGCGGGGTGATTTCGTGTGGCTAAGCGGAAGGACTTTGAAGTTTGAAATTGCAGGTTTTTTGGGTTGTTGCAGGTGTTTCCGCATCTGTGGAAAGGAGGCCGCAGATGCGGTCTCGCAAAAGCGAGCTAGGTCTTGCAGGAGCAAAAATTGGAGCCGCATCAAGTTCCGCAGAAGTGGAGAGTTTGGTCTCTTAAGCGGTCCCGCAAAAGTGATTTTGGATCGCAGAAACGAAAAGTCGCCTTAAGTGAAAGGTCCTTATAAGCAGATGTTGACCGCATAAAAGGAAGGCACAGAAGCCGGATTAGATCCGCAGAAGCGGAAATAACTGGCAGGTTAAGTGAGAACTTCTTCTTCGCGAAATTTTGAAAGAGTAATATTTTGGACTTCGGATAAGGAGATTCCTTGAGCGATTTTGAAGAGAATTCGAAGGGCATTCATCAGGTATGAATTATTGGACTTGGATTATGTTATTAGGGTGTATAAACATGGATTAAACACTGAAATTCAAGGAATTAAAAGTTAAAAATGGAGCTTAGGGCTTGAAACTTAAGAGAGTTTAAATTAACGATTTGAGGGGTCAAATGGACTACGATTCTTGTGAATTTGATATGTATAGACTCGTGGAAAGATAAAGATCGTATTGGTGTAAAATTTTCGGGATTTCTAGAAGTGGGTCCGGGGCTCGGGTTTTGCTAGTTTCGAGATTTTTTGTATATTTTGATTATTTTCAATTGGGTATTGTTCCCTTGGAATAGTGTGATGAATTCGTTCTGATTTTGGTTAGATTTGACGTGCGTGGAGGTCGCTTTGAGAGGCAAAGGCATCGCGATCTAGAGGTTTTGCTGGTTCGAGGTGAGTAATACTTGTAAATGATATCCTGAGGGTTTGAAACCCTAGATTTGCACATCATAGTGCAGTATCAAGGTGACTTGCATGCCAGATATGGGTGTGGGTAGGGCACTATCGGGAATTGAGACTCGGTCCGTCCCGATTGATGAAATTACTACATCTTTGACTGAAACTACTTGATATTATCATGATTTGAGTTGATTGCCATGTTTTGGGCTTCGTGCCGATTATTTGGATCCTTCAGGGATTGATATCAATGTTTTTGCATTATTCTGCATATTAGTTGATCTCGGTTAAAGGTTTTAAATATGGTTTTTCAAACTCAACCATCTTTCTAATATTTGAAAACTTAAATGATATTTTACTGACGTTTTGAGCTGAGAACTGTTATTTTAAGATCGCCATAGTGGCTTATGTGCATTTCTAGACTGTGCGTGGATCGGGCTGTACGCTGCAGCGGTGTGATATTGATATTGCACTTGGGTTGTAGGAGCCCCTCCGGAGTCTGAACTTCTGCAGAGAGCACGGTTATCCAAATAGATCGGGCTGCACGCCGGAGCGGTCATGTGCTTTGAATTGCATTGATGCATTATTTCCTGTTTTTACTACGTGGCATGACATTCAGCACTCTTATATCATTGGCAACCATGCTATTTCTTGCATTGTTACCAGATACCTTGGCGAACTTGCACTATCTGATTTGCATTTATTTGAATGATTTTTGGAAAAAAGGAAATTTTTAAAAGAGGTTTTTAAACCGGGTCAAATATTTTCTAAAGGATTTTCCCGAATTTACTGTTTTCAAGAAGGGTGTGCTGTCCCATATTGCATGATGGAGTGCTCTTACGTGTTTTCTTACTGCTAAGTTATTATTTATTCTTATTACTCATTAAGTTGGAGTACTCACTTTATTCCCTGCAACTCACGTGAAGTTGCAGGTATTGTTCACCTAGTAGTAGGTTACTAGCTGATTTAAGGTATGGCTATTGAAGCTGAGCAAGGTGATCGCCAGCGTTCGCGGCATCAAGTTTCTTCCTCTTGATTTCCAGATTTTATTCTATGCATTACAGACTTTGTAGTTGTATTAATAATCCTTCTAGATTCTCGTGACTTGTGACACCCCGGTCGGGTTGTGTTGGGTTATAATTAATAGTTTTTAATGTTATTAAGTCATAATTTCTATTCATTCATCTTTTAAAAAATGGTTAAAGAGAGGATTTGGGTTAGTTGGCTGGCCTTGTCTTCACGAGAGGCACCATCACGACCACTCGTGACAAGATGGTATCAAAGCCTAGGTTACTAGGTCTCACGAGTCATGAGAAGGTTAGTAGAGTCTCGCGGATCGGTATAGAGATGTCATTATTTATCCTCGAGAGGCTGCAAAACCTTTAGGAAAAACTTCACTTTCTTGGAATTCTTATCGTGCGTACTTTATTCAGCTTGGAATATAACTCTTGAAATTCCTTCCTCACGTCTGTATGTGTGCATGAGCGCTCAGTAGTATATGTGCCTTGATGGCTTGCGATTCCCCGATCGAGGGGCGAGATGTGATTTTTATAAGTTGATGTTGGGCTGGTCTGGAGGACTTAAGGCCGAATCTTCGCTTATGGCTTGAGCACTGAGGTGCTAATTTTGCGAGATGGTGTTATAAACCTATATATTCAGTATTGTCCCTAATTGTGGGAATGGCGGTTGGATAGCTACGTGATAAGCATGTTGGTGTTGTGTGATGTGTCTATATGACTTGGATGTGTCAAAGAAGGTTTGCTAGGTTATAGATGAATCAGTAAGTGTTTGATTTCCATTATGATTGGATGTGTCTCCCCGAGTTATGGGTGCATGAAGAATCTTTTCAGATCTCCTAGTTGGGAGTGAAGTAAATGGCATATTGCGGTATGAGTTCCGACTCAGGAAGACTAAATTGACTGTGTAGCGTATATGATGGTGGAAGGTATGCCGAAGTGCTAAATTGCCGCAAAGCGGGTGGGTTATCTCCTGCGTGTTGTTCTTAGGTGGTATGATCCCTATGCGTATGTTAGAAGGTCTCATGTGTAACTGAAGGGTACGTGTTAAAATTGAGAATCTGAGGTCACTTAAGAGTGTGGACTCAACTAATCTGGGGACAAATGCGAGATTTTTAGAGGATTGCAGTACTAAGATGATCTGTTTTTTCATAAACTAGTAAATGATTTGAGCTTAATATCATTATGGCATGGTGGTACCATTAGAGTAAAGGTATTATGAGTTGTTGAGTGTGTCCTGATATATGACTTCGAGCCAAGTTGGGGAGGTTGTTGCTGAGTAGCTAATTGCACGGATATGTGTTATGTGATTCCGTTTCGAGGTATGCTGGCGGATTACTTCTGGTTGCGAAAATTAAGCTGAGGATGGCACAAGTCTGACAAAGGTTATATGGTGCTTCGTAGATGTGTGGAAATAATAGGATGTCTTGAGCTGTTGATGATAAAGAATACCAGTGAATAGAGAAGGAAGATGTTTAATTGTATTGGAGTGAGATCATATCCTGCAGTGTCAGAGTGCTAATAAGGCATGAGTGGTTCTGTTCATTGAGTCAGGTAATTTGCAGTTGAATAAGAGTGAATGACTTTCGAGAATGATTCTAATGTGTTCTAGATTTTACATGTAATAATAAAGTGTTTTAAGGTTGCGTATGTGGTTAGAGACTGTGTTTTCATTGGAAAAAATGTTAAGACTTGTGGTATTTTTATGTTAATTTGGGATTCTACATCGGTATCCGAAAAATAAAGGTAACAGAGTTGGATTCATAGGAAGTTCTTCCTAGTAGATTATTCTGGGGAATTTGGTGTTCTTGGGAATATTTGAGAGAGTGTTCAGTGGCTTGTGGGATTTAGACCGTGTGGTCTTGTGCATGGGTCTCATGTAGTGAGCCTGAATTGAGGAACTGTGGTGCTTCAATAAGAGGGAATATCAAGTTGAAAATGAATCAGAATGAAACCTAGATAAATGAAGTAGCTTGAAGTGGACCGAATCAGTGTGGTAAGGATGTGATTAATTCTTTATATGTGTTCGAGGCAATGAGTTCGTATAGGTATTTTTGCAGCAAATCTCTTGAGCTCTGACAGCTTGATTAGCTTGGTCTAATTAGAAGGATACAGTCCTGATTGTTTAGCACGTGCAAATGGAATGGGAGAGGATTCTTGTTGGGTTCCATCTTGGTTTGGAGATGTATATTTTATGTGGACGTGCAGAGCATGAAATGTGTAACGATTTTCTTCTAAGTGGGATCAATGAAAGTTCTTGACTAATTGAGTGCGTGGATGTCTGTGGTTGGGAAAAAGGAGATGGAGTTCTCATGATTATCCTAGTGCAGTATGGTATATGCGATAGGTTGTGGAGGATTGGGATTTGCGTGTGTAAGGTTTTATTTCAGATCAGAATGAAACGTCATTAAATTCTTAAGCAGCACGGACAACTGCAGGTGATTTAAGAATCGACCTTCAGATGATTAAGGAAGTGGTATTACTATTCAAGTGATTTGAGGGGGGTATATGTTCATTAAAGGGGAAGGTGATGTAACTTGATAATACTTCGGTGGGGTTGTAGCATTTTCTTGATTGGATTGACTATTGATTTTTGAGTTTGTTGAGGGCATAGGGAAACTTTAGAATATTGTTCGTGGAATGAATGGGTGCCTGATGCGTGATAGGTATTCATATGGCAGAATATGGGATCAGGTATAGTGATTTGTATGCTATATGGAGTTGGAGATTGGGAGGATTGCGTGTATTGGTACCGTCAGCAGCTATTGGGAGTTGGAGGCCCGAGTGGATCATTCTTTGCTTGGTATATTAGATTTTGGACATGGTATTCGAGTGTGGACTGGTCGCCTCAGTGTTGGGTTATTCTAGACTATTGTGCTATGGGTTATGTAAGAAAAAGCCACAGGTTGCGTTGCGGAGTGCACTAGATTATATTCTAGCAGAGTGGTTGTATTTCAAAGACCAGCAGACGGTTAGGAAGGATTGCCTTTCTTAATTGGGCCTTCGTGGCGGATGTCAGTGCAGAGGTTTCTACCATTGATTTAGTTCCGGTATTAAGGGACTTTTTCGGATGTGTTTCTTGTGGTCGGGCATGTCATTGGACGAGATTGTGGATTTCGGTATTTATTTGGTGCCGAGCACCATATTGTACGGCTCCGGCAAGAGTTATAGTAGTGGGAGGAGCCGCTTCAGGCTTCTTGGTATTGAGTTCGTTGGCAGGACAATGTGGCTACGTATTTAGCTTGGTTAGCTTGGATAGTCTCGAGTTGTATTGTTGAGGGATAGGCTGATCTGATCGTATTGAGCTTATTCGTGATCAAAGGAGATATGTGAGTTGCTTTTCTGTGCTGTGAGATTACAATTTGTTAGATGTGGGCACATGTGGTGCGGTTCTATTAAGGATTCAGAAAGGAAGTCGACCGAGAAGAGTAATAGAGTGTTGCTCGGTAAATGGAGTATTGTTTATGACCTATCGGGTTGCTTGTCGTATGTTATTTGTTTCATCGTGGGTGTAATGAATTGGTAGGGCTTCAGACATCAATTGTGCGTGGCTAGTGATTTTGAGCATAGTGACCTGAGGTGCTTCATGTGTAACAGTGTTTGGATAAGATCGAGCGTTGTGGAGAGGCCACGTGAAGTTATGAGCTTTCGAAGAGGATTCAGGTACTCTACTTCTATGATGTGAGATGTGGTCTCAGCTTTGTGTTGAAATGGTTTTGAGGAGCTTGAGGTGCGGCTCTTTCGTTTGACCCATTTGTCATTCTTTGAGTATGTTCAGATCGTTTCTTATTGGCGCGTGTGATATGCAAGTTGTGGCTTAGGCATGTGTTGAGGTGTCATATCACCAGAGTGGTGTGTTGGATTCGAGGTGGTCATTGGAGTCATTAATGAATACGAACAAATTTGGTTTCAGCTTGTTTGGAAGGTTAATATCGAGGTTTGACTAAAAAATCTGTTGTGGTAGTAGTCAAAAGGGAAGTGACTTCATGAATGGTGGACCTGAGAAATTGTGTATGATTTTAGAAGGTGCAATGTGATAACTATGAATTATACATGTTTTATACCCTTCTTACCTGAGCTTTATAAAGTGCTTTAAATTAGTCCTAATCACAAGGTGCGTTTGATTGCAGGTTTGAGCGACTAGATGATACATATCACAAATGGGCTCAAAAGGGGAGTGAAACCTGTGAAGCGCCAAAAGATAATTGAAAGTGGTAAAAAGGTGACCTCCGCGGACCGCACTATTCTGATGTGTGGCCGCGTAGAAGAGTTCTGCAGAATGCCAAGTAATACCTGAACAGCACGGTCTGCCCTATTTTGCCATGCAGCCGCGCAGGAAAGTTCAGAGAGTGATAAAAAATGATGAAATCCCACACGGACCGCATCCATTTCTACGTGGTCCGCACTGACAAGAGATCAGAGGCTCAGCAATTCAAGGCACAATCCCACGCGTCCGCACACCAGAACAGTGCGGTCCGCGTGGGTAAAAGTTGAGAGAGTCAACACTTTGCCAAGTTCTACAGTGCAGCCGCACATCACTTCTACGCAGTCCGTACAAGTCAACTTGTGCGGCCGCGCATCATTTCGACGCAGTCCGCGTGGCTCGACCTATGCGGCCGCGTGACATTTCTGCACGGTCCGCATCTTCAAATCCAGAAGCCCAGATCTGAAGACCACATGCCATACGCTGCATGAAATTTCTATGCGGTCCGCGCCAGACCCTCAGGGGTATTTTTGTCCGATTTTTCATGTGTAATATAAATTGAACACTTTACTTTTTTAGTTCAATGGGGATAATCTCTGTAGCAGCTGAGCACGAGACTAGTTCATATTAGCCTACTTTAGGAAATTTTGTCTTGTAATTAACGTGGATTCAAGTAGATTAATCTTGTAGTTACTGATAATGTAAATTTCTTCTAGTATTTCTTCTTTTTCTACTTCTTCCATGTCTAGCTAAACCCATTAGCTAGGGTTGTGGCTCAACCCTAGTGTGGATAATTAATGGGTGTGTTTTCTTGATGCTTGGATGATATTGGGTGTTTGATATTTGGGTTGGTTGTATATTTCACTTAGATTTGGTGGTTGCAAACACTAAGTCTAGCTTAGTGGGTTTTGACTCTTCTTGAGAAAGAGAGTCTATGACCTCACAACAAGGATTTGGGATGGACCCATTAGAATGGTAGTCCTAAGTAACAGGTTAAACCTCGAGAGAGTAATCACCCCACCTGAACCTTAAGTTGCTTGGGCAAAATCAGTCTCTCTACCAAGAGGTGTGAGAGTGAGTGCTAAAGTGCAACGGCTATCCATATTCCCCATAATTATCATCCTTGTGTTAGAATTCTATACCCATTAATTAGCCACCTAGGTGAGTGCTACGACCCTAGTGCCTTTCTCTTATAGCATACAACTAGCATCATAACTTAGCATAATTTAGTTTACTCTAGTAGTTGATAAATTTAGTTGTTAAACGATAGAAAAAACCAAAAATGATAGAAGATCAAATAGAAGCTAAAACGCACTTCTAGGCTTAGTCAATACTCAACTCCAATTAGAAGATCTATGTGGAATTTTCAACCCCAATAAAATTATTGGTGTTTTATGTAGTCACACACACTCTTTCTTAGCATTGAGTCCGCACCGATCACGTTTTGGTGCCATTGATCTCAAAAACAAGAATGGTGAGGTATTCCGGGTCGATGTGCATCAAGACAAGCATTATTTGGGAAAGTTTGATGACAACCACGTGGTGGAGATGATTCGTTTGAAGTGACTATTATGGTAACATGCATCGTGCCGCGACATTAAATCATGCGCTTCTTGGGAGGCAACCCATGTCTTTTGAATTTCTTTATTTTTATGCTGTAGAGTAGGACTTTTGAGCTGATAGTGTGTGAAGTGTTGCAGGGATAATGTTGAACCAGTGCAGGGTAAAATGAAAAATGAATAGTCTCTGAACAGTGCCTACGCGGCCGCACCCCAAAACAGTGCAGTCCGCGTGGGCTTGATAAACTGAAGGTGTAAACTCAGAAGACCCAGCGCGTCCGTATGGCAATTTTGTGCGGTCCACGCTGGAAGAATCAAATGGCCATCTCTCTAATAAATTTCCCACGCGACCGCGGTCCGAAACAGTGTGATCCGCGTGGGAACAACCAAATTATGCAAGTATTTGAAATTACCCACGTGGCCGCGCACCAAAGCAGTGCAGTCCGCATGGGCTGCGTTCATGATATGAAGGATAAAAATCCTGTGTAGTTCGCGTGCCAATTTTGTGCGGCAGCGCAGGTGAGAACTGGGCCCCACAATTTTTTATTAATAGAAGCCTAAGGCCCAGCTTTAACCCATTTCGCAAAATTTCATCAGAGCACACATCTTTACTATTCACCCACACCAGTTGTGCACATAACCTCATTCTCATTAATTCCCTGGTAACATTTCATCATTCATTTAAATTCAAAGTTTAATTTTTGTTTATTTTCGTTAAATTCCACTAGTATAAATTCTTGTTTTCTTTAGTCCTTCTTAGTTAACTGATTATAATAGGTTTTGGTTAATTTTGTTGAACTTTGGGCACATATTCTTCTAAAAACAACTGAGTAGGGACAATTAGGACCCGTAATGGTAAAATTTGGACTGACAAATAGGACATGCCAGTTACGTTTGCCCTACGCATCCGCAGAACCTTTTTGTTCTATCCGCGGGTGTTTGATTGACATTTGTGGCACCCTCTCAGCGCGTTCGCGTGACCACTTTTGTACGGTCCGTGTGAGACCAGCGAGGCCGTGGTCCAAAAATCAGTGCATACCGCGTGCCCAGAAGTTCAGATAGGTAGAATTTTAAGAGTTTGATTTGTGTGGACCGTGTCTATTTTAGTGCGGTCCGCATGAATCTAGTGCGGCAGTGGTCCAAATCAGTGCAGACCGCGTGGCCAAGGGTCAGAGAGTGTTCAAATTTTGAGGTTAACCTGTGCAGACCGCGTCCATTTCTGGGCGGTCCACGTAGGACCTTTCTGAGAATTGAGTATGAAATAACTTTTCCTGTGCGGACCGCGTGATTTTTCTGTGCGATCAGCGTGGCCCCTGTCTGCAACATAATTTTTGAAACTTTGAAATGAAACTCGAACTATCTGTTTCTCCTTATGTGCTTCTACTAACAACATTTGATGTTTATTCTTTGCAGACAATGGTGCAAAAACATGGAGGAAAGCAAATACAGGGAGTGAGTACGAACCCTCCCACACTCATATGTCAGTAGAGGTCCCACTACCCGAGGGCTCTTCTCCTGAGCATGCATCGGTGGCCACTTCCAAGAAGCCAGTCAATGTAGTCTCGAGCTCGTCTGATGAGTTCGGGACTGATAACGAAGAGGAGGGCCAATAATCCACCTCTCTCACAGCCGCATTATCAGGGGAGAGCGGGGTGTGCCAAGGGAGGAGAACCTAAAGTTGGGGGGATAGAGAGGACTAGGAAGCCGGAGGCCTGGGAAGATAGGTTCGTGAGTGAGGTTTCTTTCCACCGGTACAGGGAGTGGTGGCTCGGGAGGAAGTTGATTCCGGAGTGGCGATTTATTGATGCTGACTTACTCCCTCACAATCTTCACGTACAGTCTCAATTTCGTACGCGAGAGGGTTGGGGGTTCTTCAAAGAAAAAGTGGATTCGGCAAACGAGCACATGGTGAAAGAATTATACAGCAATATTCACCATATAGTTCGAGATACAAAAGTGACTAAAGTGAGGGACAAGATAGTGGCGTTTGATAGGTAGTCGCTAAATGATTTTTGTGGGTTTGGGGAAGAAGATGAGTCTCAGTACTTGGAGAAGCTGGCGATGAAAGAAGAAGTTCGCCTGTGGTTAGCCGGGATTTTAGCTGCTCCAGGTACAGTCCCTGTATGGTTAAAGGCATAGGAGAAAATATTCAGAAACACCCTCAATTTTGAAGCCAAAGGGTGGTTGACTTTTGTGTACAATCTTCTTGAACCGACCACACATGATCACTCTGTTCCCATTGATCGTGCTGTCATAGTTGCTTCCATCATGGCGGGTTTTCTGTTGAATATGGCCAACATCATGTCACGGGTGATCTCTAATGTGGGGAACAAGATAAAGACAAACTACCCCTTCCCCAACACATTGACCCTGTATTTCAAAGAAATGAAGGTGAAACGGAAGAAATGTGATATCATGGTGCCTACGGTGAGCACTTATTTCTGGTATAATAAAAAGGGTCTTGACAACCCTAAGGGAACCAAGAAGAGTCAAGCTTCTACATCTTCCGCAGCTGGTCAATCTGAAGAGTCATCTACCATTGAGCAACCCACCACTGAGACATTGCCTCCAGGCCCATCCACAGCTCCCCGTATTGCCACATATGAGCCGGTGACTCCGGTGTCAAAGACTCACAGATTCACCGCCAACCAGCTCACACACTCACTTTCTAGTTTGAACAACTGGATGTCGGCTGCGACATCCAAGTTGTCCACATTGACCACAGTCGTTCAGGCATAGGGAGCTCCAGTGATTGTTGAGATACCTGCCTCTATTTATGAGACTTTGAAGGAAATATTTGCCAACTAGGAAAAGATAATAGCGGAGCAGGGAAATTTGGCAAAGGCAGTCGGAGAGCAAAGCAAAGCCCTCAAGGACTTAGCTAAGGAGCATAGGAAATTGAAGAAGACTAAGGCCTCGAAGGAGTCGGTGGCAAAGCTACAGGTGCAAGTGCACAAACTGATGGCGGATCAGCTACTAATTGACTTGTTGTTTGTAGAGTCGTTCGTGGAGCCATAAGATATGTAGCCACAGTCGGAGGAGGATAGGCCAAGGAAGAAGAGAGAGCTCCCTAACACTGAGGGAGTAGTGATAGCAGTGGCTCCAGTCCAAGAGGGCCCTTCTGGTACTGCTGATGCTGAGCCCTCTTCAGAGCCAGCAGTTGATGAGCCATAGTTGAAGCAGGCATCTATCCCAGCAGCACAACAGCAGTAAGCTGGGGGCCGGTTTGAGGTCCCCGCAGTAGATAGGTCAGGGGCACCATGGATGAGTCTTGAGGGGCCATTTCTATATCATTTGCCTCTATTTTGATGCTTTATTTGTAGTTAGCATTGGGTACAATGCTAGCTCTTATTCGTGGGGGTGTGGCCCTACTTTTTTATTTTTATTTGGATTATTGTACATATTCTTTACTTTCAGTACTTTAGTAGATATAGATGATGTGTATATAAATCTTCATTCTGAACTCCCTTAATTGTATATTCTACTCCCCTTGTGTACATATTCATTTGGTTTTCAGTTGGTCTTCATTGGTGTTTTCTACTTTCGTTAAAATTTTTCGTTTTTATTTTAGTTACAAAGTTAGGCTCTTAGCCTTTTTGGTTTTGTTTTGGCGTTGGCAATAAGCCCTTGGTTTTCTTAATGCCACGATTCTTTCCAATAGTAGAATGTTGTGCGAACTGGGTGGCTCTTCTCAATGATAGATATCGTGATAACTTTCTTAAGGGTTGAATCAGTTTGTTTGAATTTTCATTTTGTTTTCAAGTTTTTGTAGTTAAGGGTACCTTAGGCAAAGCTTCACTTGGGCCTAGCACATTTGCCTTTGATCTTATTGTCAACGACATTAAGTTGTGTTTAGGATGGTGAAAGTCGTGACCTTGAGACTCTTGTGTTGACCAAACAATCATCATATGGTCATGTTGGTCCATTGTGCCCTTGAATTGTATCTAAGGTCGTTGTGGGCCCTCAACTCCGCTTTTGGCAATCCTTGAGTGCGTGTGGTGAGAACTCAATTTTTTTGAGCCCAAGTACCGTGCCGATGGTCTAGAACTTGCCCAGAATGTTTGTTGAGGCGAAATCATAGGTGGAACTTGATTTGAGAAATGATTTTAGGCTCTCCTTGATCCAAAAATGCCAGATTGAAAAATTCCATGACCTACCAATCAAATGATCCCTAGTTCACCCCTTTTGAGTCTTGAACCTTATTCTCTCATGAACCAAATTACAAGCCTATACCCGTTCTCAACTAGACCTTCTCTTGGCACCGGAATCTTCCCTTGAGTAGTGGCAAATGACTAAGTTTGGGGGTGGGGGGAGACAAGAAAGGCGTCAATGTGGTAGAAAGCACAAAATCAAAATAAAAGGAAGGCAATGAAAAAGAGAAAAAGACAAAAAGAAGGACAAAAAGAGAACAAGAATAAAAAAGGGAATCAAAAGGACAACAAAAAGTGAAAAAGGTGTGGAAAAGTTCTGAATTGCAAAAGAAAGAGTGATATTGTATCCCTCTAGCCCCCGGAAGAAGTGAACTACTCAGTAGAATCAAAAAAGTGTGCCAAAATGAATCAAAAGAATTGCTTAAGGGAAAATTGCAACCATTGGACAACATCATATCCTGCCTTCACCCAAAATCCTTCACAATGACTCCTTAAAATCCCTATTTGATCTTCAATTGAGGGAAGCCTACATTAGTGGATACTTACATGAAGGGTAAGCATATGGTGCTTTGAGCCGGACTTAGGGTCGTTTTTTTGTAAGAGATGAGAGAGAGTTCACTCACCTCGATTTGTGCGTAACTATTCTAAAAGGTGAGGTTCACTTAGGGAAAGTCAAGAATGTGTGAGTTTAGTTTCCACAGTGACCGAAGTGCTTGAGAAAGGTTCCTTGATGAGTTGTGTCAACCCTTGATGCTCTTGTGTCACACTTGATCCACAAGTGTTCAAAGTTTTAAATGTGTTAATGATACATATGCATTGAGGGCAATTGTTAGTCCCAACTGAGGCTCGTTGAGGATACCTTAGGAATAACATGAATTACTTGGGTGTTTTTCATTGAGGGATAGGTCTCATTTATTTTCTTGAGGACAAGCAAAGTTTTAAGTTTGGGGGAATTGATAACTGTGAATTACACATGTTTTATACCCCTTCTTACCTGAGCTTTGTGCATAAAGTGCTTAAAATTAGTCCTAAATTGCTTACAAGGTGCGTTTGATTGCAGGTTTGAGTGACTAGATAATACATATCACAAAATCGACTCAAAAGAGGTGAAACCTGCCAAGCGCCGAAAGATAATTGAAAGTGGGAAAAAGGTGACCTACGCGGACCGCACTGTTCTGATGCGCAGCCAAGCAGAAGAGTTATGCAGAATACCAAGTCAAGCCTGACCTGCGCGGTCCGCCCTGTTTTGCCACGCGGACGCGCAGGAAAGCTCAGAGAGTAATAAAAAATGATGAAATCCCACGCGATCCGCATCCATTTCTACACGGTCCGCACTGACAAGAGATTAAAGGCACAGCAATTCAAGGTACAATCAAACACGTCCGCACACCAGTACAGTGTGGTCCGCGTGGGTAAAAGTTCAAAGAGTCAACCCTTTTCCAAGTTCTACAGTACGGCCGCGCATCACTTCTACGTGGTCCGCACAAGTCAACCTGTGCGGCCTCGTGCCATTTCCATACGGTCCGCGTGGCTCGACCTATGCGGCCACGTGACATTTCTACGCGGTCCGGGTCCTCAAGTCCAGAAGCCTAGATCTGAAGACCACATGCCCTACACGTCTGCATGACATTTCTATGCGGTCCGCGCTAGACCCTTAGGGGTATTTTTGTCCGATTTTTCAAGTGTAATATAAATTGAACACTTTACTTTTTTAGGTCAATGGGGATAATCTCTGTAGCAGCTGAGCACGAGACTAGTTCATATTAGCCTACTTTAGGAAATTTTGTCTTGTATTTAACGTGGATTCAAGTAGATTAATCTTGTAGTTACTGATAATGTAAATTTCTTCTAGTATTTCTTCTTTTTCTACTTCTTCCATGTCTAGCTAAACCATTAGCTAGGGTTGTGGCTCAACCCTAGTGGGTGTGCTTTCTTGATGCTTGGATCATATTGGATGTTTGGTATTTGGGTTGTTTGTATGTTTTCACTTAGATTTGGTAGTTGCAAACACTAAGTCTAGCTTAGTGGATTTTGACTCTTCTTGAGAAAAAGAGTCTATGACCTCACATTCAACCCAACAAGAATTTGGGATGGACCCACCAGAATGGTAGTCCCAAGTAACGGGTTAAACCTCGAGAGAGTAATCACCCCACTTGAACCTTAAGTTGCTTGGAAAAATTAGCCTACCCAATTGGTCTCGAGAGAGTCAATTGGGCAAAATCACTCTCTCTACCGAGAGGTGTGAGAGTGAGTGCTAAAGTGCAACGGTTATCCATATTCCCCATAATTATCATCCTTGTGTTAGAATACTATACTCGTTAATTAGCCACCTAGGTGAGTGTTACGACCCTAGTTCCTTTCTCTTATTGCATACAACTAGCATCATAACTTAGTATAATTTAGTTTACAATAATAGTTGATAAATTTAGTTGTTAAATGAGAGTAAAACCAAAAATAATAGAAGATCTAATAGAAGCTAAAACGCACTTCTAGGATTAGCTAATACTCAACTCCAATTTGAAGCTCTCTCTGGAATTTTTGACCCCGATAACACTATTGGGTTTTAAGCAGTCGTGCCCACTCTTTCTTAGGATTGAGTCCGCGTCGATCACAATGTGGTCCTACAGTTTATGGGTTGGATGGGCTGTAAAATTTCAAATGTGTCGTATTATCGAGCCTATGTGAGATAGGGTGACGTGGGATCCCCCGGGTATATGCTGCTAAGGTCAATCAGATATTGGTGGGCTTCTAGTACAACCCTGGATATGCTCGAGGATGAGCATTTGTTTAAGTTGGGGAGGATTTGATCACCCGACCCGTCATCTCTTGTGTTACTGCTCCTTTTCCCCCACGTTATGATTCTTTACATTATTTTATCGGTATGTGGTGTGTTAGAGTTGATTTGGACTGGTTTTGATAAGAAATGAGACGCTTAGTCTCTTTAAGGAAAGCATAAGCTGGAAAAGTCAACCGAATGTTGACCAATGAGTTAGAGGGCTCGGATGTAATTTATGGTGATTTGGTTAGCTTCGGTGGATGATTTGGGACTTAGGGGCATGATCAGAATTGATTTTGGAGGTCTGATGTAGAATTAGGCTTGAATTGGTGAAGTTAGTATTTTGGTGAAATCCAGTTGATAGGTGAGATTTGGATCCGAGGGTCGGAATTAAATTCGAGAGTTGCAGTAGCTCCGTTAGGTGATTTTGGATATGTCTGTAAAGTTTATAGTCATTCAGAGATCGTTTGGTCGGGTTTTTGATTGAATGTGCATTTAAGAAGTTTTGAAGAAACTTAGACTTGAATCTGATGTAATTTGATGGTTTTAGTGTTGTTGGAGGTGTTATTCTGATTGGAACAAGTTTGAGTAATGTTATAAGATGTGTTGATAACTTTGGTTGAGGTCCCGGGGGTCTCGGGGTGATTTCGGGTGGCTAAGCAGAAGGATTTTGAAGTTTGAAATTGTAGGTTTTTGGGTTGCAGCAGGTGTTTCCGCATCTGCAGAAAGAAGGCCACAGATGCAGTCTCGCAGAAGTGACCTGTGTCTCGTAGGAGCAGAAATTGGAGCCGAGACAAGTTCCACAGAAGCGGAGAGCTGGGTCGCTTAAGCACTCCCGCAGAAGCGATTTTGGACCGCAGAAGCTGAAAGTCGCCTAAAGTGAAAGGTTCGCATAAGTGGACGTTGACAGCATAAGCGAAAGGCGCAGAAGCGAGATTAGATCCGCAAAAGCGGAAATAACTGGCATGATTATGTGAGAATATCTTCTTCGCGAAATTTTGAAAGAGTAATATTTTGGACTTCACATAAGGAGATTCCTTGGGAGAGTTTGAAGAGAATTCGAAGGGCTTTCATCAGGTATGAATTATTGGACTCCGATTATGTTACTAGGGTGTAAAAACATGGATTAAACACTGAAATTCAAGGAATTAAAAGTTAAAAATGGAGGTTAGGGCTTGAAACATAAGAGAATTTAAATTTAACGATTTGAGCGGTCAAATGGACTCTGATTCTTGTGAATTTGATATGTATAGACTCATGGCGAGATAAGGATCATATTGATGTAAAACTTCCTAGATTTCGAGAAGTTGGCCCATGGCTCGGGTTTTGCTAGTTTCAAGATTTTCGCTATATTTTGAATGTTTCAATTGGGTATTGTTCCCTTGGCATAGTGTGATGTATTCGCTCTGATTTTGGTTAGATTTGACGCGCGTGGAGGTCCGTTTGAGAGGCAAAGGCATTGCGGGCTAGAGATTTCGCCGGTTCGAGGTGAGTAATACTTGTAAATGATATCATGAGCGTTTGAAACCCCAGATTTTCACATCATAGTGCTGTATCGAGGTGACTTGCATGCCGGATATGGGTGTGGGGTAGAGCACCATCGGGAATTAAGACTCAATCCATCCCAATGTATGAAATTACTACGTATTTGACTAAAAATTGATATTATCATGATTTGGGCTAAATGCATATGTTGGGCTTCGTGCCGATTATTTGGATCCTTCAGGGATTGATATCAATGTTCTTGCATTATTCTGCATATTAGTTGATCTCGGTTCAAGGTTTTAAATACGATTTTGCAAACTCATCCATCTTTCTAAGATTTGAAAACTTAAATGACATTTTACTCACGTTTTGAGCTGAGAACTATTATTTTAAGATTGCCCAAGTGGCATATGTGAATATCTAGAATATGCATGGATCAGGCTGTACGCCGCAGTGGTGTGATTGATATTGCGCTTGGGCTGTAGGAGCCCCTCCTAAGTTTGAACCCGCACAGTGAGCATGGGTACCCAAATGGATCGGGCTGCACGCCGCAGCGGTCATGTGCATTGCATTGCATTCATGCATTTGTTCCTGTTTGTACTGCGTGGCATGACATTCAACACTTTCGTATCATTGGCACCCATGCTATTTCCTGCACAGTTACCAGATACCTTGGTGTTATTTGTTAATGGAGTGTTGTGCCCGAGGGGCTGACATATGTGCGGACTTGCACAATCTGATTTGCATTTATTTGTTTGATTGTTGGAAAAAGGAGATTTTCAAAAGAGGTTTTTAAACTGGGTCAGATATTTTTTAAAGGATTATTTTCGAACTTAGTGTTTTCAAAAAGGGGTGTGCTGTCCCATATTGCATGATGGAGTGCTCTTACGTCTTTTTTTACCGGTCAGTTATTATTTACTCTTATTACTCATTGAGTTGGAGCACTTTAGTCCCTGCATCTCGTGTGCAGTTGCAGGTATTGTTCACCCGGTAGCGAGTTACTAGCTGATTGAAGGTATGGTTGTTGAAGTTGAGCAAGGTGACCGCCAGCGTTCGTGGCACCGAATTTCTTCCTCTTGATTTCCAGATTTTATTTTATGCATTACAGACTTAGTAGTTATATTAATAATCCTTCTAGATGCTCGTGACTTGTGACACCCCGGTCGGGTTGTGTTGGGTTGTAATTAATAGTTTTTAATGCCATTAAGTCGTACTTTCTATTCATTTATATTAAAAATGGTTAAAGAGAAGATTTGGGTTAGTTAGCTTGCCTTGTCTTCACGAGAGGCGCAATCATGACCGGGTATGGAAATTGGGTCTAGGTACTGATCATTTTGACATGTTCGTCATATTGCTTGGTTGAAATAAAAATGAACACCAGTAATCTAGATCATGACTAGTTTTGCTCTGAAAAATATTAACTCAATCTAGATGATTTTCCAAATGTTGGAATTATTAGTATACGAACAAATGAAATCTGGCCATTTATTTTTGGGCCAATTCTAGCATCAGCCCAAACCAAACCCCCCAAGACCCGATCAAATGTGGCCCAATCCGCACCTATACCCGGTCCAAATGAACCATCCCTCAGACCATCGAAACGACGTAGTATGGAGGTGTTACTACGTCGTTTCATGGCACATTAATCTGAGCCCTCCATTCTTCCTAATCCAACTGCTCTAAATTAGTCTTAGCTTTTAAATAAAAGTGTCTAAATTTTCAGAAAAAACCAAGAGACAAAATTCATCTTCCTCATATCTATACTTCCCCACCGTCCCTCCGCCGCCCTTCACCCTCCGGAAATTGCCTCCGCCAACAGTGATTCCCCAATGAATGAATTATACCAAAATACTCCCCTCCACCTCCTTATCTCGAATCCACAATTTATTTCTTTCAAACATCACCCAAACATATCAAATATTCAAAACCCTAAGCGCCTCCACCGCCGTACACGGTGGCACCGCCACCCAAACCATACAAAAACCATACCACACAATCCCCAGACCTTCTTAAATCCCACGTCATGGGATTTCTCCAGTTCCACATCTAGGGTTTAGGCAAAGTCGGAATCGCAACTCATAGTTATCGTTCAATTGTTCCAAAAAATGATATTATGTGTTTGTTTTGACAAAGAACAAAGATATAATATTATTTTTGGGGCCAGATTCTAGTTAATGCACTTAGGGCCGAAATCAGTAAGCTTCTCAACCTCGTTTTTTTCATGTTTATTTATTTGTTTCTTTCTGAACAAATAGGTGTTCTTCTTCCAGTTTGAATTAGGTTTTCTTTTTGGATTTAGGTCTTTTGATTTTTATAAATCGTATTCATATGGCTTAGTTCTTATTTGATTATGGGTTTGTATTAATTTGTTCATATCTGTTGCTGTTAACTTGACTCTAGTTTATTTCTGTTCATTTGCTGTTAATTTTTAGTCTATTGATTGCCATACGTTATAGTACTAATCAGAACCGATTTGACTAGTTATATTGCCTATTTCAATTTTAGAATTGGTTTGGTTACAACTGAATAATTTCGGGTTTGTTAATTAACCATTACTTAGTCAAAAAATGTTAGGTTAGTTTTGACCTACGTAGGTAATTTCAGGGGTATCCAGGGTTAGTTTGGGTATTCCTAAATAGAAAATAATGCTCTAGTTGAAACTAGAACCCCCTAGAATATTCTAGATGAGGTTCCAATTAAAATTTCAGGAATTTGAATACAGTAACTTGGGCAACAAGCCAAAAACCTAGGGACTAATTAGTAAAAACTGAAAATAAAAGAGAGGGAAAGGGGGTAAATGAAAGCTGAAACTTCCCCTCAATTTTTTCCTATAAAAGAAAGTCCCATTGCTTTATTTCACAAGTTTTACATCTGAAAATCCCCCCCCCCCCCAAAAGCCTTCTGCAAGTTGAACAATCTGAAAATTTGAATTTCGAATTCAAAAATCAAATCTGAACTCTTAGAGCTTGAAAGTTCATCCTAGATCTTAAATTTCCAGAAAACACCAAAAACAAAATTAGCAAACAACTCCAAAAACTCCAAAAAATATATATATTCTTCTAATGAAATTTTCTGAATTTTATGTCAAATTCTAGTTGTTAATTTTCATTTCCAGCTCAGATAAGGATAGAAATAGTTGAAATAGCCCTGGTGATTGGTTGCCTGAATCAAAAAGCATGCCTAGGATTGTTTTCGAGTGTGTTTTGGTTCTATCAAGTTGATTTTTGGCTATTTTGTTGGTGCTGCTTCTCCTTCATCCATTCCTGGGCTGACACTGTTTTGGATTTAAAATTGACCCGGTGCTGTTGATTTCATGCTGATTCTATTTGCTATTGCTGATTTCTTCTTCATTTATCATATTTCAATTCCATACATTTTCTTAACCCAGGTGATCTGGAAACTTGAATCAATATGTAGAACCAGCTTTGGGATTAAATGAGGAAGAATTACTTGGTTTTCACATGAGTTTTTCTTATAATCGCTATTAGCTTCAATATTTAGCCATGCTATTCATTCAAACAATACCTATTTGTATTAATTTCTAAGACTGTATTGGACTTCCATACAATTATGTGGTTACTCTATGAATAATGTTGTAGACTAAATTAGTTTTGGCTTTATTAATATGCTTGAGATTTAAGTTTAGAGTATGCTATCGGCCTGATAGTGTTAGTTTGGTTTATTAAAAGCATCAGAACACCTTAATATGATTTGAATAGGAAGGTAGCATGTGTGTCTATCACCGGAAATCAAAATGTCATTTACAACTTTAGGTACTGATCATTTTGACATGTTTGTCATATTGCTTTGTTGAAATAAAAATGAACACCAGTAATCTAGATCATGACTAGTTTTGTTCTGAAAAGTATTAACTCAATCTAGATGATTTTCCAAATGTTGGAATTATTAGTATACAAACAAATGAAAAATATGTACCAGTTGAATCTGTTCAAGTCCAGTTAGGGTACCTAAATGCGTGTTTTAAGTTTTGGGCCTGTTCAGGAGCCCAGCAAACAGTTTTATCACTTGATCGAAATATAGGCCCAGTTTAGGCTCACCAGAATCTAAAGTTTCAATATGTCACTGCGATGGGCTGTCCAGTGGTACGATCAGATTTCCTCATATCTGGGTCAATTTTTTTTTATATAGAAACAATCATTAATAGAAAAATGGTAAGTCCTCATAGGACGGCTTTTAATATAATTTTAGGTACGCCGCACTCAATAAATATCATACATTGCATGGCCCTCTTAATTATAGTAGAAATATTTGAGACCTCGAGACGTCACATTTAGCAAATTTCATGGCCTTTCGCAAAGCTAATAATACGCTAGTTCCTTTAGGCCCGACATTTAATAATATTACGTTCTTAAACTCTGGTGCATATGTATGTGACCCAAATCCAAATCTCAACGGTGTTAGAATATGTCAAAACTCGCGGGTGCATTTATGTGACGTGGTTCGAGACATGTATTAACAATGTTGCAAATTCCTTAAAAACTAATTTAAAGCGGTAAGTATTTGAAATTGCACTTTAAATTGAAACATGTATTAAAATAAGATATTTAACCATTTATAATAGTTTAAGAGACCATGGTAGAACCACGGGATCCGGGGGTGCCTAACGCTTTCCCTCGGGTCAACTGAATTCCTTACTTTGAATTTCTGGTTCGCAGTCTTTACTTGGAAAGTCGAAAATTTCCTCGATTTGGGATTCAAGATAAACCAGTAACTTGGGACACCAAAATCCAAACCTTTCCCAAGTGGAGACTCTAAATAAATAAAGAAAAAAATAATCTCATTCCGAATAATGTCACTTAAAATGGAAAAACTTCCTTATACATTATCCTCTGGGATAGTGTGTAAAGAGGAGGTGTGAAAGCTCTAGCGACTCTGCTGGGGTACAAACTCAGAACTTTGGTTCAGGGTTTAAGAATTCGAGCTTAGAATAACTGTTATGCCTTGCTTTATCTGATTTTCCTACATGTTTCATGCTAAATATGCTAAATGCTTTATCACTTTGATATTATCTAAATTGTATATATAAACTGTGATCAAACCCTTCTCTTCTCTTCTCTTCTTCGAGGATGTGCTCACTGATCGAGACTCCCTATTATGTTAATGTCATATCCTGAAATAAGAAAGAGACCGGACAAGTTACTAAGCCGGATGACCTTTTGGTTCTTGGTACGTAGCCCCTTCTCGACTATAGTTGACCGCTCTAGTACATAGTCTAGAACATATACCCAGGTTTTGAACCTAGAATAACTTGACCTCATGCCGGATCCCTAGCAGAAACGCTTGTTTGAATCATGTGCATTTACCATAGGGGACTCAACACAGGGGTTGGGTCCGTCTAGGACAAGCAACCCGAAATGAAAAGTCCATCCTAATGCATCCTACTTAATTTTATGCATTTATTTGCTTCGGATATGCATGTTGACCGGGTTGTGAGTAATGGGAGAAATTTGGAAAAAGAAAAAGAAAAAAGAAAAATAGTGTTAAGGTTGAGTGAGCTGGTCACCCGTTTTGAAAACCCAATACCCAAATAGTACCGAAACTCTATCGAATTTTTTTAGAAGATGGAAGAAAAAAAGTTAGTTTTTTAAAAAATATAGTTGGTTTTGTCAAAAAGTACCGAACTACGCCTGTTTGATTCGCCCCGGATGTGGGATACGTAAGCAACCCCCATAGGGTCCAATTTTCTTTTTGCAAAAATAGCCAAAAATAACAAAAGTTTCAGTTTTTGTTACAAATAAGTGGGGTGATGCCATTCTTGCTTAAACAAGCCGAATGTCTTTAAAAGGGTGCCGAAAGGCTGTTTTGAAAGAACAGTCACTTTGAGTCATTTTCAATGGTTAGCGGGCACAACCTTAAAATCTTCTTCCCAAAGTGCTAAAAGGCCGTATCTACAAAATCAGATTTTTGTTTTTCTTAAATGAAATCTTTTGAAAAATGGTCACTTTTGCTTTTAAATTAAAACAAGTGATTAAACCAGCTTAATAAATGTGCATGATGAGCACGATTCAAAATGAACATTTCTCAATCATGAATAATATCCCTTTGGAGTTGCGTCTGTGGTGGAATGATCTAGGTGGAGAAGGGCAAGACGAAGTCAAAAAATATTTCAAAGGTCTTACTAGTTTGTTGGATATTACGCCTCGGGGATAAATCATAAGGGTATTGGTCACATGTTGGGACCCGGCGCACAACGTGTTCCATTTTTCAGAATTTAAACTCACCCATACATTGGAAGAAATATCCGGGTACATTTGAAGTACCGAGGTTCCTTTAAGACACAAGTACTTGGTTGCCCCGAGAACTGTAGCTATACACAGATTCTTAAACTCACTGAAGATAAGTCGGATGGTCCATAATCCGGATTTGGCAAAGGGCTTGTGTACTCCACACTTTCTATATAAGTGATATGGCCATATAGGAGGGTTCAACAACCCCGAAAACAAAATATGTAGCAAAGGAAACCGCCAAAAATGGGATGAACATAGATGTTTTGCTTTTATGGTGCTCTTTTTGGGTATTTTGGTGTTCCTGAGGAAAGATGGTAATATTGACATAAAAATAGCCGGGGTCGTCAACACTTTTCTCACTCAAGACAAAAGCACTCTTGCGCCCATGATAGTAGCTGAAATCTTCCGCGCTCTTACAGCCTGTAAAGCCAGAGGAAACTTCTTTGTAGGGTGCAATTTGTTGTTGCAAATGTGGATGACCGAAAACCTATACCACCGTCCCATGTTCCTGAGTTATGGGTCAACACAGAAAACCTGTATAGAGGAATTTTTTACTAGGATTAAAGGGACCAGCCTGCCTTAAAGGGTCACGAGATGGACATCATACTTTAGGTCCCTCACTGCCAGTCAAATAGAGTGGACACTTGGATGGTTAACCGTGGATGAAATCATATATATGCCAGCAGTGGGGCCAGACTTCCTCTTGATGGGTCTTAAGAGCATTCAACTTTATGCACCTTATCGGGTTTTGAGACAATTTCGGAGGTGCCAAATAGTGCCAAAAGACGACGATCGTAGTATCCAAGTAGTTGAGATTGGTCTTGATGGCCAGTTGCCGGGAGCAAGAGTCCGCCAGATCTGGAGCGAATATCAATACTTGGCAGGGAATACCTGCGTACGGGATCGACCTAAAAGAGAAGTGTCACCTGGGTATCATGCTTGGTATAGAAAAGTAGTTTCATTTGGGAGGCCGGCCAAAAGACCCCACCTCCAGGATTTTGCCGAATCATCACAAGAACAGCGTGGCTGGCTAGCCAAGGAAAAGGAATATGGGGCCTGAATAGGAGCATTGGAAAAATAGGTTCAGGATCTTCGGTTTGAAAATAGCTTGCAAGCTGCAGCCTGTTGGAAACACGCTCTCAATGCAATATACTAAAACGTGTGTTCTTTTGTATAGGTTTTGATGAATGACAAACGAAGCGAAAATTGATATATGACGAAGTTCAAGAAACAAGCGCACAATTGATATACAACGAGATTCAAGCTCAAGACAAAGTTTTATAGTTTAATTGAGTCTTTCTTAATTGTGATCTTGATCCTACAACTTGACTCGTAACATGGCTTCTCTCATAAAACTATTTTCCAAAATCATGCATATTTAATTTAAATGTCAAATGATTTTAAATCATGCATATTTACAGTAGTCAAAATAATTTTTAGACATGCCTTAAAAATCTGGACTAAGATAATCGATTATGTACTTATGATAATCGATTATTTTAAGCCAAGACTGCATGACAATCGATTGTGAACTAATGACAATCGATTGTGAGTAAGACAGTGAGCATCAGGTTTTTCAAACCTGCATGACAATCGATTGTGAACTAATGACAATCGATTGTGACTGAGGCAGTGTCCATCAAAGTTTTTCAAAACTCAGAATAATCGATTATGAACTAATGGTAATCGATTATGTTGAGACAGTGTCTTCCAGTGATTTTCAAATTTATTAAATAATCGATTGTTACATTGGACAATCGATTGTCAAATAGACAGTGTCTAAAATGTTTTTCAAAAACTGATAAGTAATCGATTGTTGACTTTGTGCAATCGATTGTGAAGCTGACCGTTGTCGTAAAGTTTTCAAATACCGTCAGGTAATCGATTATTGATTCTGTATAATCGATTGTTTTGATTAAAATCCGGAAGAGATTTTTTGAACGTTGCTGAGTAATCGATTGTTGATTCTGGACAATCGATTGTTTGTGATAAAATCTGGAAAGGATTTTTTGAACGTTGCCAGTAATCGATTATGGATTGAAAGTAATCGATTATCAAGCGTAAAATCTGGGATTGAATTTTGATCTGACTGGCAGACAATCGATTGTTGGGGTTTGACAATCGATTGTCAGTGAGTAAAATCAGCAACTCTTAATTGGCAATTAGGCAACGGTAATGCCAAGTTTTTCAACTATAAATACAGCTTCATTTCAGTGTTTTAAACACAACAACATACTACAACTGACCATTACATTGCTATAAGCTTGCATACTTTTGTTTATCATTTTATATTCAATTTCATAAAGCTTTTGAGAGCCATATTCGTGTCCAAAGTTGTTGTGATCTAGAGCTTACTTCTTTTACTCATACCTACTCATAAAGGAGTATTTTGTTTGAGTGTTTAGTGTTTTATACACTTGTAAGAGAATTGTGATTCTCTTGTTGTAAGGAACTTGTGTTTCCTTGGTTGAAGTCTTGGAGTGTTGTATCTCCGAGCAAAGGTGTTAAGGCTTGTGTCCTTAAGTTGTAAAGGTTTGTTGAGAACCCGTAAGCTTAACAAGTTAGTGGAAAATCTCGAGAGAGTCTCTCGGGGACTGGACTAGCCACGTGTTGTGGTGAACCAGAATATATCGGTGCGTTCTTTCCTTTTTGTTTATTTAACGCACTTATTTATTTCCTGCAAATTTTAATTTCCGCAAGTTCACGCTAAATTTTATTATAACGCTATTCACCCCCCCTCTAGCGTTAAGCGTATTTTCTAACAATTGGTATCAGAGCCCAACTCTCTGAAAACTTAACAGTTTGAGAGAACCATCCATGGCTTCTACTCGTGATTCTTTTGCAGGAATTGATGAAGGACAGTGCTCCACACGACCACCTCTATTCAACGGTACAAATTACACGTACTGGAAGGAGAGGATGAAGATCTTCGTTCAGTCCAACAGCTTTCACCTTTTGAAGGTGATAATGAAGGGAAACCAAATTCCAACAAAGAAGGTGGAAAACGAATGGGTTCCCAAGTCCGAGGATGAGTATGACGCGGATGACATCCGAAAGGTTCAAAATAGTGCTAAAGCAATTAATTTATTATATTGTGCTGTTAATGCTGACGATTACAGGAAAATATCGTGTTGCACAACGGCAAAGGAGATGTGGGACAAGCTAGAAGTTACGTAGGAATGTACGGACCAGGAGGCAAAGAATAGCTCTAAAGGCGAGCACAAGCCAACCGCAAATTGATGAGGAAGGAGACAACGAGTTTGGACTCGTTATCAAAAGATTTCAAAAGTTCATGCGCAAGGAGTATGAACACAAGGGCAAAAAGCAAGGCGAACAAATCAAGTGCTATGAATGTGGTGAAACCGGGCACATCAAATCAAATTGCCCAAACATCAAAAAGGAGAAGAAACCTTTTAAAAAGCAACGTGCATAAATTTCTTGGGGAGGCGACTCCGGAGATGAGTCAAGCGAAGGAGAGAAGACGAAGCAGCAAATCTTTGCCTTATGGCACATGAAGACAACAAAGATGAGGTATGTCAAATTTCGTCTAAAAACTTCTTTACTCTTGAAGAAATGCGAACTGCCTTTGATGAATTATATGCTGAGTTTATTAAGGCTTCAAAAACTGTTAAGGGCATAAAAGAAAATGCTTCATTAAAAGAAAAGGATTTTCAAAAACAGCTTTCTTTGAAAGAAAAGGATTTAGAAAAACTGGTTTTAGAAAATGAAAAGCTGAAAGAGGAAAACAAGTTTTTTGGAAAAAGAAGCGCCGATAAGCCCGAAAGTTTTACTAAAAATTGTTCTTCTTGCTTGCATCTCAAAAATGAGGTAGATAGACTCAAAGGTACCTTAGATAAGTTTAATTCTTCCCACAAGAATTTGAATGAGGTCCTTGTTAATTTGAAATCAACCAAGCATGGCATAGGATTTAAGAATGAGGTTAAAGAAAAGGTTGAAGCCAAACCCCAACCACCTATGGCTCAACCTAGGACTAATATAACAAATGCTTATCCTAGAAATAGCAATCCTAGAACCAATATGCATGCTAGACAAAATGTTGAACATTTTAGGAGACCTAGAAATGACTTACCACCTAGAAATAGTTACCCTAGAAATGATGCATATTTTAGGCCAAATGTTGAACCGTTGAGAAGACCTAGAAATGGCCTTCAACCGAGAAACAATCACTCTAGAAATGCTGCCCATCCTAGAGCTCATAGTAGGAGAAATAATTCTCATGAAATGCGAAATAATCATAGTGTAAGAAATTTTCATCCGTCTAGTTACTATGAACCTAGAAGGATGCATAACCCAAATGTGACTTGTCATTATTGTAGACGTATTGGTCATATTGCTCCTGCATGCTTTACACGTCATAGACATATTACTCAATCGCATCATTATAATATGCCTAACCCCCAAGGACCCAAGATGGCATGGGTACCTAAAGAACATTAATTTGTTTTGTAGGTATGCTTGAAGGGATCAAGTGTACTATGGTACCTTGATAGTGGATGCTCCAAGCATATGACGGGAGATGAATCCAAATTCCTTCAATTAGAGCACAAAGAAGGAGGAAGTGTTATCTTCGGTGATAACAATAAAGGAAAGATCATCGGCATAGGCTCGGTCGGTATCTTAGATAGCTTGAAAGACAAAATACAAGAGGAACCACCCAAGGAAAATAAAGATGAAACTGAGGAACAACCAACGGAAGAAGCGCCACAATTGGAAAAAGAAACAAAAGTGCCAAATGAGTGGAGGACGATCAAAGATCACCCTCTTGAACAGGTAATTGGCAACGTTGGAGACAAGGTAAGTACCCGAAACTCTCTCAAAAATACCTTAGAACATACTGCTTTTGTTTCTCAAATTGAACCCAAAACCATCTCAGAAGCAATTGGGGATGAATTTTGGACCTTGGCAATGCAAGAGGAGCTTAACCAATTCGAACGCAATGACGTTTGGGATTTGGTGCCAAGACCCGAAGGTCATACCATAATTGGTACGAAATGGGTTTTTCGCAATAAACTAGATGAAAATGGTATAATCACTAGAAACAAAGCTAGGCTTGTAGCAAAAGGCTATAATCAAGAAGAGGGTATTGACTATGAGGAAACATATGCTCCCGTAGCTAGATTAGAAGCTATTCGCTTATTGCTTGCATTTGCCTCTTCTATGAATTTCAATTTATATCAAATGGATGTGAAAAGTGCTTTTCTAAACGGTTTTATTCAAGAAGAAGTTTATGTTGAACAACCCCCCGGTTTTGAAGATTTTAAATCTCCCGATCATGTTTTCAAACTCAAAAAGGCTCTTTATGGTTTAAAACAAGCTCCCCGAGCTTGGTATGAAAGATTGAGTAAGTTTCTTTTGAAAAATGATTTCATTAGGGGGAAAGTTGACACAACTCTCTTTGTTAAGCATAAAAACAATGATATTTTGTTAGTTCAAATATATGTAGATGATATTATATTTGGTGCTACTAACAATGTTTTATGCAAAGAATTTTCCGATTTAATGACAAGCGAATTTGAGATGTCTATGATGGGTGAGTTAACATTCTTTTTGGGATTACAAGTAAAGCAAATGAAAGAAGGTACATTCATTTGTCAAACAAAATATTGCAAAGAATTGCTGAAACGATTTGAGATGAACAATGCAAAAGAAATGGCAACTCCCATGAGCACATCTGATCATCTAGACAAAGATGAGAAAGGTAAGGAAGTCGACACCAAAATGTATCGAGGTATGATTGGCTCTCTTCTTTATCTTACTGCTAGTCGTCCGGACATCATGTTTAGCGTGTGCTTATGCGCTCGTTATCAATCGTGTCCGAAGGAGTCTCACCTTACTGCGGTAAAACGGATTTTAAGGTATCTTGTTGGTACTACAAATATGGGTCTATGGTACCCCAATGGTTCTCAATGCCAACTTGTTGGCTATTCCGATTCCGATTTTGCTGGATGCAAATTGGACCGCAAGAGCACTAGTGGCACTTGCCATTTGCTCAGTAGCTCTCTCGTTTCTTGGTTTAGCAAGAAACAAGTAAGTGTTGCGTTGTCCACAACCGAGGCTGAATATGTAGCCGCGGGGAGTTGTTGCGCTCAAATCCTATGGATGAAACAACAACTCTTGGACTATGGCCTAAGTCTTAATCATATCCCTCTTAGATGTGATAATACTAGTGCCATATGCTTGACGAAGAACCCCGTTCTTCATTCGCGAACGAACCACATTGAAATTAGACATCATTTTATTAGAGATCACGTTCTCAAAGGCGATGTCGAAATTGAATTTGTTGAAACCAAAAACCAATTGGCAGACATCTTTACAAAGCCTTTAGAGAAAGTGTCCTTCTTCCGAATTCGCAGTGAACTCGAGATCCTTGACTCCACGTTGATCTAAGTCATGCATTGCATTTTTTTACATGATTTCTAACTTGAGCGTCGGAGACGTCTAATTCTTTTTTGCAGGTATCGCCCTAAAAGTAGAGGGAATTATAAAGCATGACGCGCAAGAATCGAGTCTTCTCCAGAAAAATCTGTTTCCCTCATCTAATAATTGATTATCTCGTATCAATAATCGATTGTAATGCTATCATTTGAGCTGTTATACTCTCTTTATATAATCACACCATCTTTCCAATAAATAAACAAGGTTTATTTCATCTTTGGCATCTTATTATTATTTTTGCTAATGTCAAAAGGGGGAAGATAACGGGTATGATGCACTCTCAAGTTATAAGCTTAAATTGAGGGGAACAAATTGCATACTTGTTGCATGTATATACTTGTCTTGAATCGTCAATATAAATTGCTTGTCTTGCATATCCCGCTTAATGTTTGCCATTATCAAAAAGGGGGAAATTGTTGGAAACACGTTCTCAATGCAATATACTAAAACGTGTGTTCTTTTGTATAGGTTTTGATGAATGACAAACGAAACGAAAATTGATATATGACGAAGTTCAAGAAACAAGCGCACAATTGATATACAACGAGATTCAAGCTCAAGACAAAGTTTTATAGTTTAATTGAGTCTTTCTTAATTGTGATCTTGATCCTACAACTTGACTCGTAACATGGCTTCTCTCATAAAACTATTTTCCAAAATCATGCATATTTAATTTAAATGTCAAATGATTTTAAATCATGCATATTTACAGTAGTCAAAATAATTTTTAGACATGCCTTAAAAATCTGGACTAAGATAATCGATTATGTACTTATGATAATCGATTGTTTTAAGCCAAGACTGCATGACAATCGATTGTGAACTAATGACAATCGATTGTGAGTAAGACAGTGAGCATCAGGTTTTTCAAACCTGCATGACAATCGATTGTGAACTAATGACAATCGATTGTGACTGAGGCAGTGTCCATCAAAGTTTTTCAAAACTCAGAATAATCGATTATGAACTAATGGTAATCGATTATGTTGAGACAGTGTCTTCCAGTGATTTTCAAATTTATTAAATAATCGATTGTTACATTGGACAATCGATTGTCAAAGAGACAGTGTCTAAAATGTTTTTCAAAATCTGATAAGTAATCGATTGTTGACTTTGTGCAATCGATTGTGAAGCTGACCGTTGTCGTAAAGTTTTCAAATACCGTCAGGTAATCGATTATTGATTCTGTATAATCGATTGTTTTGATTAAAATCCGGAAAAGATTTTTTGAACGTTACTGGGTAATCGATTATTGATTCTGTATAATCGATTGTTTTGATTAAAATCCGGAAAATATTTTTTGAACGTTGCTGAGTAATCGATTGTTGATTCTGGACAATCGATTGTTTCTGGTAAAATCTGGAAAGGATTTTTTGAACGTTGCCAGTAATCTATTATGGATTGAAAGTAATCGATTATCAAGCGTAAAATCTGGGATTGAATTTTGATCTGACTGGCAGACAATCGATTGTTGGGGTTTGACAATCGATTGTCAGTGAGTAAAATCAGCAACTCTTAATTGGCAATTAGACAACGGTAATGCCAAGTTTTTCAACTATAAATACAGCTTCATTTCAGTGTTTTAAACACAACAACATACTACAACTGATCATTACATTGCTATAAGCTTGCATACTTTTGTTTATCATTTTATATTCAATTTCATAAAGCTTTTGAGAGCCATATTCTTGTCCAAAGTTGTTGTGATCTAGAGCTTACTTCTTTTACTCATACCTACTCATAGAGGAGTATTTTGTTTGAGTGTTTAGAGTTTTATACACTTGTAAGAGAATTGTGATTCTCTTGTTGTAAGGAACTTGTGTTTCCTTGGTTGAAGTCTTGGAGTGTTGTATCTCCAAGCAAAGGTGTTAAGGCTTGTGTCCTTAAGTTGTAAAGGTTTGTTGAGCACCCGTAAGCTTAAAAAGTTAGTGGAAAATCTCGAGAGAGTCTCTCGGGGACTGGACTAGCCACGTGTTGTGGTGAACCGGAATATATCGGTGCGTTCTTTCCTTTTTGTTTATTTAACGCACTTATTTATTTCCTGCAAATTTTAATTTCCGCAAGTTTACGCTAAATTTTATTATAACGCTATTCAACCCCCCTCTAGCGTTAAGCATATTTTCTAACACAGCCGACGAAGGAGACAAAAAGAACTTGACCCAAGAAAAAGAGTTTCTTAAGGATCAAATCCGACAGATGAGAATAGATGCCAACAACCAACAAAGAAGTCAGTCCGATGAAAGGTTGATAAGTGGGCTAAAAAAGAAAATCATCAAGTGACAGGAAGATCTGGAAAAGTCCAAGGGTAACAAAGCAAAAATCTAGCACAATGGGCAAAGAAAACAGAAGAACGGGCCCAATTTGTGCGATAGATGAAGGAAGATTATGAGGGAACCATTGCTAATTTGAAAAGAAAAATGACCATCATCGAGAATGAAGCATCCAAACTAGCCAAAGACTTTAAAGCCGACAGGGAACATTGCTATGACTTGATAGCCCAAATGGAGGAGGAAATCCAACAATTACAAAGTCAACACCTTCGTGACTCCCAAGTTTTGGAAGCCAGGAATGATCAGATAGGGCGGTTGCTTCAAGAAAAAGGCATAATTAGAGAGGATCCTGACCATTGCTCACCCACTAGGAAATGTCAATTGTGTGAGAACATGACTCGGACCACCTTTTTTGCGGCGATGATGACATTTTTGGAACAGATAATGAATGATTTGGAGCAACTACAAAGGGGTCTTGCACATAGGCCCGCGACGAGGTCGAATGATGCCCCGAGAGTCCTAGAAATTGAAGCTTTAATGTATTCTTGATCTTTTAAGCATCGAGTCTGTATTTTGTTCATTTTGAGTCTGTAGCTTTCCTTTCCTTAAAGACAAGTAGTTAAGAATATTTTGTAATAGAAGTTTTGATTAATGAAAAAATGATAATTCCCAAAATTGTTTCTTCACTTTTGGAATTTATTTCTCACGAACCACGCTTGGTCTGATTCATGTGGGGTCATTATATGTAGGCAATCTCCATAAGATTCGACCATAACCTTAAGATAAACTAAAGAGGGAAGAAAATAAAAGAAAACCAAGAGAGGAAAAGAAATAAAAAGATAGAAAACAAAACAACAAAAGAAAAAAACCGTAGCAAAAAGCAAAGATGAGAATGAAGTAAACAAAAGAGAGAAAGAAAAGAAAAATGTGAAAAATGAGAAAGAGAAAAGCAATCAAAACAAAGAGTGGAAATCAAAAGAACAGAAAACAGAAATGAAAAGCCGGGATGATGCATTCAACCATTGCAAACATGTAGAAACCCATTTAATTGTGTAGGTGCATTACACTCCAACGTACAATTACCTATCTGTTATGTGTCTCAAACTAACCGGTTGCTGCTGTCAATTCCCAGCTTAGGTTTTTAGAAACGGTGGTTGGTTTTTTTTAGCTGTCATCATATCGGCATTTTAGCAGATCAAAAGAAAGTACAGAAATGTCATCTGAAGTGACATTTCCCCGCAATTCCCATCTTAGAAGATAGCCCAATCTCGGGCGTCCCGGTCTCAGAGTCTGCAGGGGCCGAGGAAAATAAGATCCTTCTCTCTGGGTCATGGAGATGTGAGATGCATCGACAAATGGAAGGAAGCCTCCGGTTGCCATACCTGGATTTCTCGAGCTCTTCCCTAGATCAGGAGGGTACTTCTAATGTTCCCATCAGTCATCCAAGCATCTCATTGGGACAACCCACCATACTGGCTCATTTTGTTGGAGCATTTTCTAAGGTCCGCCACCGGGTGTTCATGTTCGGAGTAGCTCCCAATATCTTTATTGATCCCCATATGTGGCCACAACACAACATGCGCTGCCTAGACCCAATTTTGATCCATCGACCTTTACTTTCCAAAATCCTATTTTTCAAGTGGAGCCTCCTCAATACCCCACATACACTTACTCTCAGCCACCCCCGTTCCATCTTACACCCGGACAAGATAAAACTCCTAAAGCTCTGGAACAGGATTAGATGGCAAAAAAGATGAGGAGCCTGGAGGAAAGCCTAAAAAAACATGCAAGGTTTAAGCGGGCAGAAGAATATTTCCTATACTGATCTATGTATGTTCTCTCACGTTCACCTGCGCATGGGATTCAAAATGCCGAAGTTTGAGAAATATGATGGGCATGGTGATCCCATTGCTCACATTAAGAAGCACTGCAATCAATTGCGTGGGGCTGGCGGAAAAGAGGAATTGTTAATGGATTACTTTGGAGAAAGCTTAGTAGGTATTGCCTCAGAATGGTATATGGATCAAGACATCTCTCGATGGCAAATTTGGGATGACCTCGCCAGAGATTTTGTGAGAAATTTTCAGTACAACATAGACATTGCGCCAGACAAGAACTCTTTGGCAAATCTGAAGAAGAAGTCCTTAGAAAGTTTTCGGGAATATGCGATTAAGTGGCGTGAGCAAGCATCGAGGGTAAAACCTCCAACGGATGAAGTGGAAATGGTCACTGTATTTATTCAAGCTCAGGAAGCTAATTATTTCCAAAATATGATGTCAGATATGGGTAAACTATTCGTCGAGGCTATTAAAATTGGTGAAATGGTGAAGATGGACTGAAAACAAGCAGAATTCTGAGCCAATCGGCTATTAAAGCAACCTCCCAAGTCATCCAAGGCGGTTATGGAGGAATGGAAGAGGCTAGGACTAAAGAGGAAACGTCCATGGCGGCTTCAGGTGCGAGAAGACACCGCGCTCCTAGACCCGTGTTTTCAGAAAGAACCCCTCAGCATTACTACCCTCATCAAGAAATGCTTGTGTTCCTCAACCATATGCGGTCATGAATGCTCAAGCTTTTGCACGACCGCAGCAATATGGCAATAGAAACCAAGCTCCATTTCCAAGAAATTAGCCTTCTCACCTAATCCACTACAATCCTCGTCCTCCACAGAACAACTTTATGTCCCGTGAGCCACCCATGAGGAAAACTTTCACACCAATCGGTGAACGAAGCTCGTTCAAATGAATTTGTTGCAGCCCATACCTCTAAACAAGCAAAACCCAGAATCACCCTCCTATCAGCGGGGCGTCCGGTGTGCATATCATCAGGAGTTGAGGGGCATGATACAAAAAACTGTTTGACATTGAAAAGAGCCGTGGAAGACTTGATAGAGCAATGAAAGATAGTGCTAAGGGATGAGGATGTCCCCAATGTGACGAATAACCCACTGCCATCCCATAACAACGGTACAATGATTGGAATGATTTGCGAAGATAAAGAATTTCACCCAGCGCTAAAGGCCATAATTGCCATTGCTGATGCTGAGAGAAGACCAAAGGTTTCCTCGAAGCAAGATAAAGGGGAAAAGAAGAACAAAGTCATCAAAGCCTGAACCAGAAAAGAAAACTGAAACGGGAACAAAGGCAATGCCTCCCAAAGATGGAATACTCTATGTCCCACGAGGCAGTAAAGAAAAATAGTTGACTCTAAGCCGTCCAAAGATATTAGAGCTGAGAAGAAGATCCCAAATGTACGTGTCTTAGGGAGTTTGTATGGTGTGGGGGCAATTAAGCCATCGAGGCCAAACGAGCCTGTGGTTATTGGACGTGAACCACACCATGAGATGTTGGGGGAGCTTCAAGAAATTAAAGAAATATGTGGGGCAAGGAGGAATATACTCTACGAAACTTACATGGTTCAGCCGGGAGAAGGCACAAACACCGCTGAGGTGCTATACATGGGACCAAATGCCAAGCTGCAGAATTGGAAGGATACGCCATTTCCGACCATGCGAGAATCCTGGTAGACCTGTCCTGCCACTTTTTCTGCATCGCGAGTTATTCTAGGGTGTAACTCAGATGTTTTCTTTAGTTTCTTGTCTTTGAATATCGAAATGTAAAACGTGTTATCCTCTAAATTCCAAGAAATATCAATATTTCATCATTCATTCTTCTTTATTCTTTCTGATCTTGGTATTCTTTTCTCTTTTAGTTCTTTTTTCAGTTCTAATAATGCAGCTTTAAATAACATGACATACTCACGGACTTCATGCCCAGGTTCCAAGAATGCTTTCAGAATTCGAAATAATGAATTAGGAGTCGAAATGCAAAGAAGGTAAGTTTGAAGAAATAAAACAAAGAATTGGAAAAACCGAAGGAAAATCGGTGCGTGGTTCGGAAAGGTCCATATATTACAATAAGAGTACTGATAAAAGAGAGAGTTGTACTCGGGGCATAACGGTAGGAGCAACCCCATATCTTTTGGTCTACGGAACTGAGGCTGTAATACCTGCAGAAGTAGATGTCGCTTCTCTCCGGATCATCGCTAAAGCAGGGATTGAGGACAGTGAGTGGGTCAAGACCCGGTTGGAACAATTGTCTTCAATTGACGAAAAATGGATGGCCATGGTTTGTCACGGGCAGTTGTACCAACAAAGAATGGCCCGCGCTTATAACAAGAAAGTAGGGCCCAGAAAGTATCAAGTAGGGCAACTGGTTTTAAGGCATATTATTCCTCATCACCAGGAGGCAAAAGGAAAGTTTGCTACTAATTGGAAGGGTCCATATATCATTACAAAGGTATTACCAAGAGTAGCATTGTATCTGGATGACATCGAAGGAAATGGTCCAGAGGAAGCTGTGAACGCAGATGGAGTAAAAAGGTACTATGTCTAAGCTTGCTATGGTGATGTCTTTGCGCAATTGAGATGGCGAAGGCTTTCGTTCCCGTCACCCAAACACTATTAACCCTTCGCAAACCACTTGAGCTGATTACTCTTCTTTGATTACCCTTTTTGGAATCCGAAAGTACTATTGAAAGAAAAAAGATGGAAAAGGAAAAAAAAACAAAAATAAAAAAAATGAGAAAAAGAACAACAACAAAAACAAATGTTTCCCTGAACTATGTTCGAATTGATTCCGAAAGTATATGTAGGCAGCCTCTCTTTGGGGTTCAGTCACACCAAAACAAAAGTTAAAATTATCCCAAAAGTGAAACTGGGGCAGATCGTATAATGGTTCGGCCATAAGCCCACCAAAACGGTTCCAAAGTTGTAGTTCCCTCCAAAATTCTTTTACCCAAACCCTTGTACAAGTCCTTTTGATCAATTGGCAAAGGCGTGGGAACTGAGAAACATCATTATTGAAATCTGATGCATTCTAAATTGAGAGAAATAAAATGAGAGAGTCTTATCGATAAAAATCTTCGGGCACCATAAGGTGACCAGAGTGGAGAAATTGAAAATGAGAGAGTCTGTCTGGTGAAAACTAGAAAGAGCACCATCGGGCGACGGTGAGAAGAGAAATGAGAGAGGTCGATTGGCAAAAACCCGCAAAGGGAGCCATTGGCCGAAAGGAAGATGTCTCCCACCACTGAAAGAGTCCTAGCAAGGTTTCCTGGTTTTGAAATACGGTCCAATGAGCTTACGAGGAGTTGGGAAAGTTTGTGTGGTTCAGACATCCTGTCCAAGAAGCATGTCATATCCATTTGAAGCATGTATGCACCCAAAATAAGTCCTTCTTTTCCCATGAAATGGGCTCTTCTAGTTAAATTGATTTTCTTGCTCTCTGTTTCCTTTTCGAATCCCTTTCAGCTTAACTCTCATTCCAAAATTGTTACAAAGAAAAGGTGGCAGGACTGGTTTTTTTACAGGGCTCTCCCTCGCAAAAGATAAAAAGAAATTACCCAGCCTCAGCGGATATGTTAAGCCGATCCCGACTGGCCATGATTGTTGATGCCTTCAAAGCAAAGATATGAAAAAAAAGAAAAAAAAGTCAAAAACAAAGGTCTTAAGAGCAGAATAAAGTGAAAAGGCCAGAGCCCCACGTGGGCGAGCCATCATGAGATCCTGAAAATTCAGTCTTGTCGGTTGGAAAGAGATTCATCCTCAAAACCAACAAACAGCAAAGTTCTCAACGGAAAACTGGACCGGGATCAAGCAGTCGAGATGGTCAAGGCCACAAAACCAACCACCGATTCAAACTAACAAACTGTTCTTTGTTTGGAAAATTAAAACAGGTGCAATCCAAACAACCATGCAAAAGCAGGTGCAACCAAAAGGAAAATAAATGCGCAAGCGTTGAAACAACTTTGCAACAGGAAACCAACCAAAAAGGAAGTTTCCCCAAATTCTTTCATGCATTTTATTAATTAAAAAAAAGAGAAGAAAAAGTGGAAAAGAAAAATACTGAAATATCATGATAGTATAGGGCACCCATTGCCTAGATATCCTGGCATAACCCGTGGACCTTTCCGGCATACCTCGATGACTTTTTCGGCATAACCCATGGACCTTTCCAGCATTACCCGTGGACTTCTCTGGCATAACCCAAGGACCTTTTTCTCTTATCTCGGCATAACCAGTGGACCTTTCCGGCATAACCCGATGACTTTTTCGACGTAACCCGTGGACCTTTCCGGCATAACCTGATGGCTTTCCCGGCATAACCCGTGGGCTGTTCCGAAATATTGTGATGGCTTTCCCGGCATAACCCATGGACCTTTCCGACATAATCCAATGGCTTTCCCGACATAACCCGTGGACCTTTCCACCATAACTTATGGCTTTCCTGGCATAACTCGTGGACCTTTCCGGCATAACCCGATGGCTTTTCCGGTATAACTCGATGGCTTTCCCGACATAACCCGTGGACCTTTTTGGCATAACCCGATAGCTTTCCCAGCATAACCCGTGTAACTTTCTGGCATAACCCAATGACTTTCCCGGCATAACCCGTGGAACTTTCCGGCATAACCCGATAACTTTCCTGGCATAACCTGCTGACCTTTCCAGCATAACCCGATGACTTTCCCAGCATAACCCGATGACTTTTCCAGCATAACTCGGGGACCTTTCCGGCATAACCCAATGACTTTTTTGGCATAACTCGCAGACCTTTTAGGCATAACCCGATGACTTTCCCGGTATAACCCGTGGACTTTTCCGGCATAACCCGATGACCTTTTTGGCATAACTCGCGGACCTTTTCGGCATAACCCGATTACTTTCCCGGCATAACTCGGACATTTCCAGTATAACTTGGCTCCATTTCCTGAGGATACACAGTCCTTATTTTACCGCTTAGATATGTGCCACAACTAACTGAGGAAATTTTCCTATTGGAAAAAGGGGCATAAAATTTGGTTCGTTTATTTGTTTTGGTGTCTTAAGCAGGTTTGACCTCGAAGCACAGGGTTTGAGACGACAAAAGAATGAGTCTTAATCCAAAATAAGGAAAGAAAAAGAAAAAGAATGAAAGAAGTGAATTCAAAATGTTGAAGTAAACAAATATGCGGACTGTTCAGAACGTGATTTTAGTCACAAGTGTCGCCTGTGCTGTTTTGACACAATGCTGAAGAAAGAACCAACACCTACAGGTGGCGAGCATCAAGATTCGGATTGGAGTTCAGACTCAAGATCAAGTTTCAAGAGAATTATAGATAGGAATCTTGTAACTCATAGTTGATAGACATAGCTAACTTAGCTTTGATTTTTCTTTCGGTGTAATAAGGAGGTCATCAAGCAGTAGCAGCAGCAACATTAGTGAAATCACAGCTCCTGGTAGTCTTAGCTACCGACCCTTCTAGAACTACACTGACCTGATTCCTTTATAGACAAGGATCCTTTGAAGCATGGTTCGGTCAGACGATTTTCAAAAAAATGCTTCTCATGGAATACCAAGCAGGAAATATCTCTCATAGTTACTCATTTATCTTTGCCCGAAAACCCTTCGTGTCTTTGAGAAAATAGGGGCAACTGTGAGTACGTGATTTTTTCCTCGCTTGAACTATTCCTATAAAACTCTAAAAATTTAGGGTTTTTCTTAGTATTTGATTTTAGGAAATTAATTGCTTAATTTTACTTTGTGTACATTTTTAGTTGGCGTAATCCATAAAAAAACTAAAAATAATACATTTGCATTTAAAACCCAGTTTTATATTTATAGGCTTACTAGTTTAAAAATAAGAGAAAAATAACAAAAATATAGTCTTTTATATTTTTTTTGTTTTTGTTTAGTTTTCTTTTTAAATTGGGATTTAGTTAGTCTTAGGGAAATCAATTATTTTAATTTTAGTTTAATCCAGTTTTTTGTTGGTTTTGATTTTGCTTTTAATACTAAAACAAAAATCAAAAGAAATGAAATGAAATTGAGTTGTTTCTTAAAAAAAACAAGGAAATTAATTAGAATAAAGAAGAGGAGAAATATGGCCATTTATTTTTGGGCTAATTCTATCATCAACCCAAACCAAGCCCCCCAAGACCTGTTCAAAGGTGGCCTAATCCGTACCTATACCCGGTCCAAATGACCCCTCAGGCCATCGAAATGACGTAGTATGGAGGTGTTACTACGTTGTTTCATGGACAATTAATCTAAGCTCTCCATCCTTCCTAATCCAACGATTCTGAATAAGTCTTAGCTTTTAAATAAAAGTATCAAAATAATCAGAAAAAATCAAGAGACAAAATTCTTCTTTCTCGTATCTATACTTCCCCACCGTCCCTCCGCCGCCCGCCACCAGACGGAAATCGCCTCCACCGGCGGTGATTCCCCAATGACTACCAAATTATACCAAAATACTCTCGTCCACCTCCTTATCTCAAATCCAAAATTTATTTTTTTCAAGCATCACCCAAACATCTCAAATATTCAAAATCTTAGGCGCCGTCACCGCCGTACACGATGGCGCCGCTACCAAAACATACCAAAATCATACCACACAATCCCCGGTCCTTCTTAAATCCTAAGCTCATGGTTATTTCCCAAGAATCCCAATGGGATTTCTCCAGTTCCACATCTAGGGTTTAGGCAAAGTCAAAATCGCAACTCATGGTTATGAGTGTTCAATGGTCCCAAAAAAATGATATTATGTGTTTGTTTTGACAAAGAACAAACATATAATATTATTTTTAGGACCAGATTCAAGTTAATGCACTTAGGGCCAAAATCAATAAGCTTCTCAACCTCTTTTTTTCGTGTTTGTTTAATTGTTTCTTTCTGAACAAATAGGTGTTCTTCTTCCAGTTTGAGTTAGGTTTTCTTTTTAAATTTAGGTATTTTGATTTTAATATATCATAGTGATATGGCTTAGTTCTTATTTGATTATGGGTTTATTTCAATTAATTGGTTCATGTTTGTTGCTGTTAACTTGACTCTAGTTTATTTTTGTTCATTTGCTGTTTATTTTTAGTCTATTGATTGCCATACGTTATAGTATTAATCAGAACCGATTTGATAGTTATATTGCCCATTTCAATTTTAGAATTGATTTGGTTATATCTGAATAATTTTGGGTTTGTTAATTAACCATGACTTAGTCATAAAACGTTAGGTTAGTTTTGACCTAGGTAGGTAATTTTAGGGGTATTCAGGGTTAGTTTGGGTATTCCTAAATAGAAAACAATGCTCTAGTTGAAACTAGAACTCCTAGAATGTTCCAGATGGGAGTCCAATTAAATTTCGGGAATTTGAATGCAGTAACTTGGGCAACAAGCCAAAAACTTAGGGACTAATTAGTAAAAACTGAAAATAAAAGAGGAAGAAAAGCTGTAAATGAAAGCTGAAACTTCCCCTCAATTTTTGCCTATAAAAAGCAGTCCCTATTGCTTTACTTTACAAGATTTGCATCTAAAAATTCCCCCCAAAAGCCTTCTGCAAGTTGAACAACATGAAAATTTGAATTTCAAATTCAAAAACCAAATCTGAACTCTTAGAGCTTCATTCATCCTAGATCTTAAATTTCCAGAAAAAACCAAAAAAAAAATAGCAAACAACTCCAAAAACTCCAAAAAAAAATACTCTTCTATTAAATTTTTTGAGTTTAATGTCAAATTCTGATTGTTAATATGCATTTCCAGCTTAGATAAGAACAGAAATAGTTGAAATAGCCCTGGTGATTGGTTGCCTGAATCCAGAAGCGTGCCTGGGATTGTTTTCGAGTGTGTTTGGGTTCTATAGAGTTAATTTTTGGTTATTTTGTTGGTGTTGCTTCTCTTTCATCCATTCCTGGGATGTGTGACACTGTTTTGGATTCAAAATTGACACTGTGCTGGTGATTTCGTTGCTGATTTATTTTGTTATTGCTGATTTCTTCTTCATTTATCATATTTCAATTCCTGGTACATTTTCTTAACCCATGTGATTTGGAAACTTGAATCAATATGTATGACCATCTAAATGAGGAAGAATTGCTTGGTTTTCACATGAGTTTTTCTTATAATCTCTATTAGCTTCAATACTTAGCCATGATATTCATTCAAACAAATACCTATTTGTATTAATTAGGACACTACGGACTATATTGGACTGTTCGACTTCCATACAATTATATGGTTACTCTGTGAATAATGTTATAGACTAAATTAGTTTTGGCTTTATTATTATGCTTGAGATTTAAGTTTAGAGTATGCTATTGGCCTAATAGTGTTAGTTGGTTTATTAAAAGCATTAGAACACCTTAATATGATTTGAATGGGAAGGTAGAAAGTGTGTGTATCACCGGAAATCAAAATGTAATTTACAACTTGTGACGACCCGACTCGCCGTCTCATATGTTACTGCTCTGTTTCCCCCATGTTATGCTTCTTCACATTTTTTTATCGGTATGTGGTGTGTTAGAGTTGATTTGGACTGGTTTTGATAAGAAATTATACGCTTAGTCTCTTTAAGGAAAGCTTAAGTTGGAAAAGTCAACCGAATATTGACTACTAAGTTAGAGGTATCAGATGAGATTTTTGGTGATTCGGTAAGCTTCGGGGGATGATTTGCGACTTAGGAGCATGATCGGAATTGATTTTGGAGGTTCGGTGTAGAATTCGACTTGAATTGGCAAAGTTAGTATTTTGGCAAAATCCGGTTGATAGGTGAGATTTGGATCCGATGGCCTGAATGGAATTATGAGAGTTGTAGTAGATCCGTTAGGTTATATTGGATATGCCGGTAAAGTTTAAGGTCATTTGGATATCGTTTGGTCGGGTTTTTTATTGAATGTGCCTTTCGACAGTTCTGAAGAAATATAGGCTTGAATCGATGTAATTTGATGGTTTTAGTGTTGTTGGAGGTGTTTTTATGATTGCGACAAGTTTGAACAACGTTATAATATGTGTTGGTAACATTGGTTGAGGTTCCGGGGGTCTCGGGGTGATTTCGTGTGGCTAAGCGGAAGGAATTTGAAGTTTGAAATTGCAGGTTTTTGGGTTGCAGCAGGTGTTTCCGCATTTGTGGAAAGGAGGTTGCAGATGCGGTCTCGCAGAAGCGAGCTAGGTATCGCAGGAGCAAAAATTGGAGCCGCGTCAAGTTCCGCAGAAGCGGAGAGTTTGGTCGCTTAAGCGGTCCCGCAAAAGTGATTTTGGATCGCAGAAACGAAAAATCGCCTTAAGTGAAAGGACCTTATAAGTGGATGTTGAGCGCATAAGCAGAAGGCACAGAAGCGGAATTAGATCCGCAGAAGAGGAAATAACTAGCAGGTTATCAAGTGAGAACATCTTCTTTGCGAAATTTTGAAAGAGTAATATTTTGGACTTCGGATAAGGAGATTCCTTGGGCAACTTTGAAGAGAATTCGAAGGGCTTTCATCATGTATGAATTATTGGACTTGGATTATGTTATTAGGGTATAAAAAGATGGATTAAACACTGAAATTCAATTAAAAATTGAGGTTAGGGCGTGAAACTTAAGAGAATTTAAATAAACAATTTGAGGGGTCTAATGGACACCGATTCTTGTGAATTTGATATGTATAGACTCGTGGCAAGATACATATCGTATTGGTGTAAAATTTCCGGGATTTCGAGAAGTGGGTCCGGGGCTCGGGTTTTGCTAGTTTAGAGATTTTTGCTATATTTTAATTGTTTTCAATTGGGTATTGTTCCCTTGGCATAGTGTGATGTATTCGTTCTGATTTTTGTTAGATTTGACGCGCGTGGAGGTCGGTTTGAGAGGAAAGGCATCACGGGCTAGAGATTTCGCCGGTTCGAGGTGAGTAATACTTGTAAATGATATCCTGAGGGTTTGAAACCCCAGATTTGCACATCATAGTGTTGTATCAAGCTGACTTGCACACCGGATATGGGTGTGGGTTAGGGCACCATAGGGGATTGAGACTCAGCCCGTCCCGATTGATGAAATTACTACATCTTTGACTGAAGCTACTTGATATTATCATTATTTGGGTTGATTGCCATGTTTTGGGATTCGTGCCGATTATTTGGTTCCTTCAGGGATTGATATCAATGTTTTTGCATTATTCTGCATATTACTTGATCTCGGTTAAAGGTTTTAAATATGGTTTTGAAAACTCAACCATCTTTCTAATATTTGAAGTCTTAAATCATATTTTACTGATGTTTTGAACTAAGAACTGTTATTTTAAGATTGCCCAAGTGGCTTATGTGCATTTCTAGACTGTGCATGGATCAGGCTGTACGTCGCAGCAGTGTGATATTGATATTGCGCTTGCACTGTAGGAGCCCCTCCGGAGTCTGAACTCCTGCAGTGAGCGCGGGTATCCAAATAGATCGGACTGCACGTCAGAGCGGTCATGTGCATTGCATTGCATTCATGCATTATTTCCTGTTTGTACTACATGGCATGACATTCAACACTCTCATATCATTGGCATCCATGCTATTTCTTGCATTGTTACCAGATACTTTGACGAACTTGCACTATCTGATTTGCATTTATTTGAATGATTGTTGGAAAAAAGGAGATTTTCAAAAGAGGTTTTTAAACTCGGTCAGATATTTTCTAAAGGATTTTTCCCAAATTTACTATTTCAAAAAGGGGTGTGCTGTCCCATATTGCATGATGGAGTGATCTTACGTGTTTTCTTACTGCTCAGTTATCATTTACTCTTATTACTCATTGAGTTGGAGTACTCACTTTACTCCCTGCACCTCACGACCAGTTTCAGGTATTGTTCACCTAGTAGCGGGTTATTAGCTTATTTAAGGTATGGCTATTGAAGCTGAGCAAGGTGATCGCCAGCATTTGCGGCATCGAGTTTCTTCCTCTTGATTTCCAGATTTTATTCTATGCATTACAGACTTTGTAGTTGTATTAATAATCCTTCTAGATGCTCGTGACTTGTGACATCCCGGTCGGGTTGTGTTGGGTTATAATTAATAGTTTTTAATGTTATTAAGTCGTACTTTTTAATCATTTATATTTTAAAAAATGGTTAAAGAGAGGATTTGCGTTAGTTGGCTGGCCTTGTATTCACGAGAGGCACCATCACGACCGGGTATGGAAATTGGGTCGTGACAAGCTGGTATCAAAGCCTAGGTTACTAGGTCTCACGAGTCATCAAAAGGTTAGTAGAGTCTCACGGATCGGTATGGAGATGTTTGTATTTGTCCTCGAGAGGCTGCAGAACCTTTAGGATAAACTTCACTTTCTTGGAATTCTTATCGTGCGTACTTGATTCAGCTTGGAATATAACTCTTGAAAGTCCTTCCTCACGTCTGTATGTGTGCATGAGCGCTCAATAGTATATGTGCCTTGATGGCTTGCGATTCCCCGATCGAGGGGAGAGATGTGATTTCTATGAGTTGATGTTGGGCTGGTCTGGAGGACTTAAGGCCGAATCTTCGCTTATGGCTTGTGCGCTGAGGTGCTAATTTTGCGAGATGGTGTTATAAACCTATATATTCAGTATTGTCCATAATTGTGGGAATGGCGGCTGGATAACTACGTGATAAGCATGTTGGTGTTGTGTGATGTGTCTATATGACTTGGAAGTGTCGAAGAAGGTTTGCTAGGTGATAGATGAATCAGTAAGTGTTTGATTTCCATTATGATTGGATGTGTCTCCCCGAGTTATGGGTGCATGAAGAATCTTTTCAGATCTCCTAGTTGGGAGTGAAGTAAATGGCATATTGCGGTATGAGTTTCGACTCAGGAAGACTAAATTGACTGTGTAGCGTATATGATGGTGGAAGGTATCCCGAAGTGCTAAATTGCAGCAAAGCGTGTGGGTTATCTCCTGCGTGTTGTTCTTAGGTGGTATGATCCCTATGCGTATATTAGAAGGTCTCATGTGTAACTGAAGGGTACGTGTTAAAATTGAGAATCTGGGGTCACTTAAGAGTGTGGACTCAACTAATGTGGGGACAAATGCGAGATTTTTAGAGGATTACAGTACTAAGATGATTTGTGTTTTCATAAACTAGTAAATGATTTGAGCTTAATCTCATTATGGCATGGTGGTATCATTAGAGTAAAGGTATTATGAGTTGTTGAGTGTGTCCTGATATATGAATTCGAGCGAAGTTGGGGAGGTTGTTGTTGAGTAGCTGATTGCACGGATATGTGTTATGTTATTCCGTTTCAAGGTATGCTGGCGGATTACTTCTAGTTGCGAAAATTGAGCCGAGGATAGCACAAGTCGGACAAAGGTTATATGGTGCTTCGTAGATGTGTCGAAATAATACGATGTCTTGAGCTGTTGATGATAAAGAATACCAGTGTATAGAGAAGGAAGATGTTTATTTGTATTGGAGTGAGATCATATCTTGTGGTGTCAGAGTGCTAATAAGGCATGAGTGGTTCTGTTCATTGAGTCAGGTAATTTGCAGTTAAATAAGAGTGAATGACTTTCGAGAATGATTCTAATGTGTTCCAAATTTTACATGTAATAATAAAGTGTTTTAAGGTTGCGTATGTGGTTAGAGACTGTGTTTTCATTGGAAAAAATGTCAATACTTGTGGTATTTGTATTTTAATTATGGGATTTTATGCATCAGTTCCCGAAAAATAAAGGTAACAGAGCTGGATTCATAGGAAGTTCTTCCTAGTAGATTATTTTGGGGAATGTGGTGTTCTTGGGAATATTTGAGAGAGTGTTCAGTGGCTTGTGGGTCTTAGATCGAGTGTTCTTGTGCGTGGGTCTCGTGTAGTGAGCCTGAATTGAGGAACTGTGGTGCTTCAGCAAGAGGAAATATCAAGTTGAAAATGAATTAGAAGGAAACCTAGATAAATGAAGTAGCTTGTAGTGGACAGAATCAGTGTGGTAAGGATGTGATTAATTCTTTATGTGTTCGAGGCAATGAGTTCGTACAGGTATTTTTGCAGCAAAGCTCTTGTGCTCTGACAGCTTGAATAGCTTGGTCTAATTAGAATGATACAGTCGTGACAGTTTAGCCCGTGCAAAGGGAATGGGAGAGGATTCTTGTTTGGTTCCATCATGGTTTGGAGATGTATATTTTCTGTGGACGTGCAGAGCATGGAGTGTGTAACGATTTTCTTCTTAGTGGGGTCAATGAAAGTTCTTGACTATTGAGTGCGTGGATGTCTGTGGTTGGGAAAAAGGAGATGGAGTTCTAATGATTATCCTAGTGCAATATGGTATATGCGATAGGTTGTGGAGGATTGGGATTTACGTGTGTAAGGTTTCATTTCAGATCAGAATGGAACGTCATTAAATTCTTAAGCAGCACGGACAGCTGGAGGTGATTTAAGAATCGACCTTCAGATGATTAAGGAAGTGGTATTACTATTCAAGTGATTTGATGGGGGTATATGTTCATTAAAGGGGAAGGTGATGTAACTTGATAATACTTTGGTGGGGTTGCGGCATTTTCTTGATTGGATCGACTATTGATTTTCGAGTGTGTTGAGGGCATAGGGAAACTTTAGAATATTGTTTGTGGAATGAATGGGTGCCTGATGCGTGACAGGTATTCATATGGCAGAATATGGGATCAGGTATAGTGATTTGTATGCTATATGGAGTTGTAGACTGGGAGTTCTCTGATACAGTCTATGTCGTGGTTGTGGATCGCGTGTATTGGTACCGTTAGCAGCTATTGGGAGTTGGAGGCCCGAATGGATCATTCTTTGCTTGGTATATTAGATTTTGGACATGGTATTCGAGTGTGGACTGGTCGCCTCAGTGTTGGGTTATTCTAGACTATTGTGCTATGGGTTATGTCAGAAAAAGCCATAGGTTGCGTGAATGAGTGCACTAGATTATATTCTAGAAAAGTAGTTGTATTCCAAAGACCAGTTGGAAAGGATTGCTTTTCTTAATTGGGCCTCCGTGGCAGATGTCAGTGCAGATGTTTCTACCATTGATTTAGTTCCGGTATTGAGGGACTTTTTCGGATGTGTTTCTTGTGGTCGGGCATGTCGTTGGACGAGATTGTGGATTTCGGTATTTATTTGGTGCAGATCACCATATCGTACGGCTCCGGCAAGAGTTATAGTAGTGGGAGGAGCCGCTTCAGGCTTTTTGGTATTGAGTTCGTTGGAGGCCAATGTGGCTACGTATTTAGCTTGGTTGGCTTGGATAGTCCCAAGTTGTATTGTTGAGGGATAGGCTGATCCGATCGTATTGAGATTGTTAGTGATCAAAGGAGATCTGTGAGTTGCTTTTCTGTGCTGTGAGATGTTACGATTTGTAGATGTGGGCACATGTGGTGCGGTTCTATTAAGGATTCAGAAAGGAAGTCGACTGAGAAGAGTAATTGGGTGTTGCTCGGTAAATGGAGTATTTTTTATGACCTATCGTGTTGCTTGTCGTATGTTATTTGTTTCATCGTGGGTGTAATGATTTGGTAGGGCTTCAGACATTAATTGTGTGTGGCTGGTGATTTTGAGCATAGTGACTTGAGGTGTTTCATGTGTAACAGTGTTTGGATAAGATCGCGCGTTGTGGAGAGGCCACGTGAAGTTATGAGCTTTCGAAGAGGATTCAGGTACTCTACTTCTATGATGTGAGACGGGGTCTCAGCTTTGTGTTGAAATGGTATTGAGGAGCTTGAGGTGCGGCTCTTTCGTTTGAGCCATTTGTCATGATTTGAGTATGTTCAGAACCGTTTCTTATTGGCGCGTGTGTTATGTGGCTTAGGCCTGTGTTGAGGTGTCATATCACCAGAGTGGTGTGTTGGATTCGAGGTGGTCATTGGAGTCATTAATGAATATGAACAGATTTGGTTTCAGCTTGTTTGGAAGGTTAATATCGAGGTTCGACTCGAAAATCTGTTGTGGTAGTAGTCAAAAGGGAAATGACTACATCAATAGTGGACCTGAGAAATTGTTACAGTTTATTTCGTGTTCCATTTATCGTTGGAAGTATATGAAAGTGTTGGAATAAGATTTCAGACGACAAGAGGTTTCTACCGTTATTCGGGTGTTGTGGGCAACTGCTATGGATAAGAGTCTTCGTTTCGAGTGTTTGGGGTAGGTAGTGTATCTTATGATATCACCGGAGGTTGCAAGTATGGGTTATTACAACTGGTTCAGGCTTATTCTGAGTATAGATGTAAGGTTATGATCTTGTGTATGATCTTAGAAGGTGCACTGTGATAACTATGAATTATACATGTTTTATACCCCTTCTTACCTGAGCTTTATGCATAAAGTGCTTTAAATTAGTCCTAAAATGCATACAATGTGCGTTTGATTGCAGGTTTGAGTGACTAGATGATATATATCAAAAATCGGCTCAAAAGGGGAGTGAAACCTGCCAAGCTCCAAAAGATAATTGAAAGTGGGAAAAAGGTGACCTCCGCGGACCGCGCTATTCTGATGTGTGGCCGCGTAGAAGAGTTATGCAGAATGCCAAGTCAAACCTGAACATCGCGGTCCGCCCTATTTTGCCACGCGGCCGCGCAGGAAAGTTCAGAGAGATAAAATATGATGAAATTCCACACAGACTGCATCCATTTCTACGCGGTCCGCACTGACAAGAGATCAGAGGTTCAGCAATTCAAGGCACAATCCCACGCGCCCGCACACCAGAATAATGCGGTCCGCATGGGTAAAAGTTCAGAGAGTCAACACTTTGCCAAGTTCTACATTGCGGCTGCACATCACTTCTACGCGATCCGCACAAGTCAACTTGTGCGGCCGTGCACCATTTCCGCGGGGTCCGTGTGGCTCGGCCTATGCGGCCGCATGACATTTCTACACGACCCGCGTCCTCATGTCCAGAAGCCAAATCTGAAGACCACATGCCCTACGCGGCCGCATGACATTTCTATGCGGTCCGCGCCAGACCCTCAGGGGTATTTTTGTCCGGTTTTTCCTGTGTAATATAAATAGAACACTTTTCTTTTATAGGTCATGGGGGGTAATCTCTGTAGCAGCTGAGCACGATACTAGTTCATATTAGCCTACTTTAGGGAATTTTTCTTGTAATTAGCGTGGATTCAAGTAGATTAATCTTGTAGTTAATGATAATGTAAAATTCTTCTAGTATTTCTTCTTTTTCTACTTCTCCCATGTCTAGCTAAACCCATTAGCTAGGGTTGTGGCTCAACCCTACTCTGGATAATTAATGGGTGTGTTTTCTTGATGCTTGGATGTTATTGGGTGTTTGGTATTTGGGTTGTTTGTATGTTTTCACTTAGATTTGGTGGTTGCAAACACTAAGTCTAGCTTAGTGGGTTTTGACTCTTCTTGAGAAAGAGAGTCTATGACCTCACATTCAACCCAACAAGGATTTGGGATGGACCCATCAGAATGGTAGTCCTAAGTAACGGGTTAAAACTCGAGAGTAATCACCCCACTTGAACCTTTAGTTGCTTGGGAAAATTAGCCTACCCAATTGGTCTCGAGAGAGTCAATTGGGCAAAATCACTCTCTCTATCGAGAGGTGTGAGAGTGAGTGCTAAAGTGCAACGGTTATCCATATTCCCCATAATTATCATCCTTGTGTTAGAATTCTATATCCGTTAATTAGCCACCTAGGTGAGTGCTACGACCTTAGTGCCTTTCTCTTATTACATACAACTAGCATCATAACTTAGCATAATTTAGTTTACCATAGTAGTTGATAAATTTAGTTGTTAAACGATAGAAAAAAAGCAAAAATGATAGAAGATCAAATAGAAGCTAAAACGCACTTCTAGGCTTAGCAAATACTCAACTCCATAAGTCAAACAGAAGATACTTTTAAATCTCATCTCTCTCATCCTCTCGGCGCACGTTAGCATAACGTACACCGAGCTTGTGCCGATGGCGAAAGGTGGGAGCAGAGGAAGGGGAAGACCACGGAAAATACCAATTGATACCTTCGACAAGCTCAATCAACCGATTATGGAGAAGAATAGCGCGAAGGAGGTGCAGAAATTGACCTCGGAGGAAACCCTAGACGCCATGGAAGTGGCGGTACCACTGTAGACCCTCTAGTAAAAATGATTACGGAAACACCAACGACACTAGAGGTTGAGGGTACTCCAACCACTCCGACTACAGTCGAAGCAGCTCCTGTGACAGACGACCATGCAACAAGAAACAACAACTGAAGAACAACCAGATATTACCAAAAACAAAGCAGAGGAACCTAAGAAGGCCAGGTCAACATTCTCTTTACGACTCATGGTATGGCACTTGACTACTTAGCCCCAACGATTGTTGAAGGAAAGCCCATAGTACAACTGGAACGAGCAGAGGTGGAAGAGGAGGAAGCTAAGTGGATGTATGCCTTAGTGGTATACATCCTAGGTGATGGTCCTGGATTCAATGCAATGAGAAGATTCATAAACCATCACTGGTCCCATGTCCCTGAACCAGATTTGTTCTACCATGATGAGGGATATTACATTGTAATATTCAAGACAGTGGCTGATCCCAAAGAGGTGCTCTGCGCTGGCCCTTACTCAATAGCCAATAGGCCGATGATTCTCAAACAATGGACACAAGAGTTTGATTTTTCAGAAGAATTTCCGACTGAAATACCACTGTGGGTTAAATTCCCAAAACTACCAATGTCATGCTGGGGTATGAGATCTCTTAGTAGAATTGCTAGTGTACTAGGCAAGCCAATCTTTACAGATGAGTGTACTACAAAACAGACAAGGATAACCTATGCCAGAATGCTCATTGAGGTGACTGTGACCAAAGCACTACCTACAGAAGTAATGGTTATGGATCCAAACGGGAAGAGTTTTCTTCAAGATGTGGAGTATGAGTGGAAGCCTTCGTTTTGTGAGAAATGCCAAACAATAGGACACAATTGTGCAAGCAAACAAAAACAATTACCTAAACAGCCTACACAAGTGTGGAAGCCCAAGCCAATCCAGGAGTGGAGATCCAAGGGATCTACCATGCCAATACAGAGACAGTCCCCAACAAGGGAGCCTAGTGGACCTCAGCATGAATCCAGATCAAGCCAGAACCAGAGGGGTGATAAGAGCAATGACAAAGGAAAGCAGCCTCAGAGCCCAGCACTCGACAGTATCAATTTCCCACCTCTGTCGCCCATCACTGTGAGTAACAGATTTGCAGCAGTATCTAGTAGTAAAGATGAACCTCCGGGGGAGGTTGGGAACATTACATCAACATCTTACCAATGAAGTGGTTAGTGTGGAACATAAGGGATGTATATAAGAGGTATAAGCAGAAAGAACTTAGGGAATACATTAGGAAAAACAACATTAACCTAGTAGGACTAGTAGAAACAAAAGTTAAGCAAGCACATGCTAGTGGAATTGCTAATCTATTAGCACCAGGTTGGGGTGTCTTAACTAACTATGTCTTAGGTGAAAAAGGGAGAGTATGGATCCTATGGAATCCAAAAAACTTCACAGTCACTAGTGTTCTGGAGGAAAGCCAGTTGATCCACAGCAGGGTTTCCAGCAGAACATGGGACTTAACATGTTTCCTCACTGTGGTTTATGGTTTTAATGGACTGGAGCAGAGAAGAACTTTATGGACCAGTTTACAAACTTTGGCAACAGGAATCAAAGAACCACGGGTTGTTGCAGGGGATTTCAATGTATTCTTGGGTGACAGAGACAGACAATCTTGCAACCCAGTCAGATTACCAGAAACACTGGATTTTAACAATTGCCTACAACTTACTGGACCGAGAGAATTACCCTGGAGAGGTGACTACTACACATGGACAAATAAGCAAACTGGTGTGGACAAAGTATGCAGCAGGCTTGATAGTGTGTTGGCAATTATGAATGGATGATCAACTGGAACCAGGTGGTCACTGATTATGATGTACCCTTAATCTCATATCATAACCCAATCATACTGACACTGAATGCATCCTCCTAGCATGGGAAGAGGAACTTCAAATTCTTTAATGTATGGGCTGATCATAAAGATTTCCAACACATTGTGACAAGAGTGGCAGGATGGGAAGACAGATACCATGAGAACAATATGGGACAAACTCAAAGCCCTGAAGACTCCCTTGAAGACCCTGAATAATAAGGAGTTCAAGACAATTGCACTTAGAATAGAACAGAGTCGGCAGGAACTGGGAGTCTTACAACCCCAATTGAGTCAAGCATACAATGATGCCCTACAACAGAATGAGAAGGAACTGATATTACAACTGGAAAAATGGTCACTGATTGAGGAGAGTGTCCTGCAACAGAAGTCAAGAGCAAAGTGGATACAGCATGGGGACTCCAACACCAAGTACTTCATTGTAATAATGAAGGACAGAAGTCAGATGAATCAGATTACTGAGATTACCAATGGGTGTTCTTACAGCAAGTCATGGAGCAGATTGGATTCCCTAGCACTTTCACCAAATGGACTATGGAGTGTATATCAACAGTGAGCTACTCTGTTTTAGTTAATGGAGAGCCTACTGTACCCTTTGCTGCTGCCAGAGGATTGAAGCAAGGGAACCCCATTTCCCCATTCCTATTTGCCTTGGTCATGGAGTATTTAAGCAGGTCATGCACTGTATTACAAGCTGATCCAGCATATCAATTCCACCCCAGATGTAAAAAACTGGGCATTACACATATGTGCTTTGCAGATGACTTGTTGCTGTTTACCAAGGGAGACCTCCAATTTGTCAAGGCATTGTCCAACTGCTTCTCCCAATTCTCTGCAGCCTCTGGTCTCAAGGCCAACTTGAACAAGAGCTCAGTCTATTTTGGAGGAGTACCAATACCTGTACAGAAGCAGATACTTGACCATCTTGGCTATGAACAAGGCCAACTGCCTTTCAAGTATCTGGGAGTACCACTGAGCACCAAAAAAATCACCCTACTACAGTGGCAACCTTTAGTGGAAAAAATCATAGCCATGATCACTTCTTGGACTGCAAGAACATTGTCATACTCTTGAATGCTACAACTGGTGCAATCTGTCATTTTGGAATTCAAGCATACTGGGCTCAGCTGTTTATCTTCCCTGTGAAAGTTCTTAAAATGATTGAAATCATTTGCAGGAGTTTCATTTGGTCTGGGATGAATATTGTAACTAAGAAAGGATACATCTCCTGGGACAAAATGTGTACTCCAAAGTCAGTAGGTGGAATGAATCTAACCAACCCAAACTATGGAACAAGGCAGCCATTGCAAAGACCTTCTGGGACATAGCACATAAAAAGGACAAGTTGTGGATAAGGTGCATCACAGTGTATTATATCAAAGACAGGCCAATAGAGTCCATGCCAATTCCTACCCAAGCTAGCTTGATGGTTAAGAATATCATCCAATCTAGGGACACTCTACAAAGGATCCAGACCTGGAAACATCAGAAATGTACTACTAAACATTTGTACCAATCACAGTTGCAAGAAGTGCCGACAGTCCCATGGAAGAACTTAATCATACAAAACCAAGCCAGACCAAAAGCAGTGTTCAACCTGTGGCTATTCCTACAGGACAGACTACCAACAAAGGATAGACTACATAGCTGGGAATTGAGTATTGATCAACAATGCACTCTATGCCAAATTCAACCTGAAATAAGAGATCATCTGCTCACGCACTGCCCTGTCACTGTGGATATATGGGGAAGAGTAATGAATTGGCTGCAGGAACAATACCTACCTAGTATTAGTTGGAACCATAAAGTACAATGGTTGATTACCAAAGCCAAGGGACGAACATGTCGTGCAACCATTTTTAAAATGGTCACAACTGAAGTTGCATATGCTATCTGGCTGGAAAAGAATGCAAGAATATTCAACAAGACTTTTTGATGTAATACTGCTCTATGAGAGACATGGTGTATAATTGCAATGTTAGAGGCACCCCTAGAATTAGACAACAATTGCAACACCTTAGAATATAGTAGAAGATAGATAGCTAGGATAGTAAGTACAGTTAATATGTTAGCTCTCAGACAGTCGGCCAAGTTGAAGCTCGACTGTGGTTTTGTAATGCAACTTCATTGGTGATTAATTGAAAAAACCTTAATTACCAAAGAAATTACTCAACTCCAATTAGAAGATCTATGTGGAATTTTCGACCCCAATAAAACTATTGGGTTTTAAGTAGTCACGCCCACTCTTTCTTAGCATTGAGTCCGCATCGATCACTTTTTGGTTCCACTGATCTCAAAAACAAGAATGGTGAGGTATTCCGGGTCGATGGGCATCAAGTCAAGCATTATTTAGGAAAGTTTGATGACAACCACGTGGTGGAGTTGATTCATTTGAAGTGACTGTGATGGTAACATGCGTCGTGCCGTGACGTTAAATCATGCGCTACTTTGGAGGCAACCCATGTCTTTAGAATTTATTTATTTTTATGTTGTAGAGTAGGATTTTTGAGTTGATAGTATGTGAAGTGTTGCAGGGATAATGTTGAACCAGTGCAGGGTAAAATGAAAAATGAATAGTCTCTGAACATTGCCTACGTGGCCGCACCCCAAAACAGTGCGGTCAGCATGGGCTTGATCAACTGAAGGTGTAAACTCAAAAGACCCAGCGCGGCCGCATGGCATTTTTGTGCGGTCCGCGCTGGAAGAATCAAATGGCCATCTCTCTAATAAATTTCCCACGCGGACGCGGTCCGAAATAGTGCGGTCAGCGTTGGAACAACCAAATTATGCAAGTCTCTGAAATTACCCACGCGGCCGCGCACGAAAGCATTGCGGTCCGCGTGTGCTGCGTTCATGATCTGAAGGATAAAAATACTGCGTAGTTTGCGTGCCAATTTTGTGCGGCCGCGTAGGTACGTGAGAACTGGTCCCCACGATTTTTAATAAATAGAAGCCTAAGGCCCCCTTTAACCCATTTCGCAAAATTTCATCAGAGCACACATCTTTACTATTCACCCACACCAGTTGTGCACATATCCTCATTCTCATTAATTCCCTGGTAACATTTCATCATTCATTTAAATTCAGAGTTTAATTTTTGTATATTTTCGTTAAATTCCACTAGTATAAATTCTTGTTTTATTTAGTCCTTCTTAGTTAACTGATTAGAATAAGTTTTGGTTAATTTAGTTGATCTTTGGGCACGTATTCTTCTAAATACAACTGAGTAGGGGCAATTAGGACCCTTAATGGTAAAATTTGGACTGAAAAGATCGAATAGGACCTGCCAGTTACGTTTGCCCTACGCGGCCGCACAACCTTTTTGTACGTCCGCGTGTGTTTTATTGACATTTGTGGCACCCTCTCAGCGCGTCCGCGTGACAACTTCTGTGCGGTCCGTGTGAGACCAGCGAGGTCGTGGTCCAAATCAGTGCGGACCGCGTGCCTAGAAGTTCATAGAGGTAGAATTTTAAGAGTTTGATCTGTGTGGACCGTGTCTATTTTAGTGCGATCGGTGTGAATCTAGTGCGGCAGCGGTCCAAATCAGTGCAGACCGCGTGGCCAAGGGTCAGAGAGTGTTCAAATTTTAAGGTTAACCTGTGCGGACCGCGTCCATTTCTAGGTGGTCCGCGTAGGTCTTTTCTGAGAATTGAGTATGAATTAACTTTGCATGTGCGGACCGCGTGATTTTTCTGTGCGGTCCGCATGGCCCCTGTCTGCAACATAATTTTTGGAACTTTGAAATGAACTCGAACTGTCTGTTTCTCCTTCTGTTCTTCTAAACATTTGATGTTAATTCTTTGCAGACAATGGTGCAAAAACGTGGAGAAAAGCAAATACAGCGTGGGGGCAATGAAAAACAACCCGGGAGGGGTGGTGATTCCCGAAGGAAAACACTGAGAAGGGTGGTGAAACTCACTCCCAAAGACAGGGAGACAATGAATCAGAAAAGAAAGTTAATTAGGGATGCCGACATGGCTGGTTCTCATTCAACAGGGAGTGAGTACGAACCCTCCCACACTCATATGTCAGTAGAGGTCCCAGTACCAGAGGGCTCTTCTCCTGAGCATGCATCGGTGGCCACTTCAAAGAAGCCAGTCAATGTAGTCTCGAGCTCGTCTGATAAGTTCGGGACTGATAACAAAGAGCAGGTCCAATACTCAACCTCTCCCACAGCCTCATTATCAGGGGAGAGTGCGGGGTATGCCAGGGGAGGAGAACCTAAAGTTGGGGGATATAGAGGACTAGGAAGCCGGAGGCCTGGGAAGATAGGTTCGTAAGTGAGGTTGCTTTCCACCAGTATAGAGAGTGGTGGCTCGGGAGGAAGTTGATTCCGGAGTGGTGATTTATTGATTCTGACTTACTCCCTCACAAACCTCACGTACAATCTCAATTTTGTACGAGAGAGGGTTCGGGGTTCTTCGAAGAAAAAGTGGATTCAGCAAACGAGCACATAGTGAAAGAATTCTACAGCAATGTTCACCATGTAGTTCGAGATACAAAAGTGACTAAAGTGAGGGACAAGACAGTGGTGTTTGATAGGCAGTCGCTAAATGTTTTTTTGGGGTTTGGGGAAGAAGATAAGTCTCAGTACTTGAAGAAGCTGGCGATGAAAGAAGAAGTTTGCCTGTGGTTAGCCGGGATTTTAGTTGCTCCAGGTAAAGTCCCTGTATGTTTAAAGGCATAGGAGAAAATATTCAGAAACACCCTCAATTTTGAAGCCAAAGGGTGGTTGACTTTTGTGTACAAACGGCTTGACCCGACCACACATGATCACTTTGTTCCCATTGATCGTGTTGTCCTAGTTTCTTCCATCATGGTGGGTTTTCCGTTGAATGTGGGAAACATCATGTCATGGGTGATCTCTAATGTGGGGAACGATATAAAGACAAACTACCCCTTCCCCAACACACTGACCATGTATTTCAAAGAAATGAAGGTGAAACGGAAGAAATTTGATATCATGGTGCCTCCGGTGAGCCCTTATTGCTGGTATAATCAAGCTTCTACTTCTTCCGCAGCTGGTCAGTCTGAAGAGTCAGCTACCATTGAGCAACCCACCACTGAGATATTACCTCCAGGCCCATCCACAGCTCCCCCTACTGCCACATATAAGCCGGTGATTCCGGTGTCAAAGACTCACTAATTCACCGCCAACCAGCTCACCAATCACTTTCTAGTTTAAACAACTGGTTATCAGCTGCGACATCCAAGTTGTCCACATTGACCACAGCCGTTCAGGCACATGGAGCTCTAGTGATTGTTGAGATACCTACCTCTATTTATGAGACTTTGAAGAAGATCTTGGCCAACTAGGAAAAGATAATAGCGGAGCAGGGAAATTTGGCAAAGGCAGTCGGGGAGAAAAGCAAAGCCCTCAAGGACTTAGCAAAGGAGCATAGGAAATTGAGGAAGACTAAGGCCTCGAAGGAGCCGGTGGAAAAGTTGCAGGTGCAGGTGCACAAACTGATGGCGGATCAGCAACTAATTGACTTGTTGTTTGTAGAGTCATCCGTAGAGCCATCAGATGTGCAGCCACAGGAGGAGGAGAATAGGCCAAGGAAGAAGAGAAAGCTCCCTAACACTGAGGGAGTAGTGATAGAAGTGGCTCCAGTACAAGAGGGACCTTCCACTACTGCTGATGCTGAGCCCTCTTCAGAGCCAGCAGTTGATGAGCCAGAGTTGGAGCAGGCACCTATCCCAGCAGCACAACAGCAGTCAGCTGGGGACCAGTTTGCGGTCCCCGCAGTATAGAGGACAGGGGCACCACGGATGAGTCTTGAGGGGCCATTTCTATATCCTTTACCTCTATGCTTTATTTTTAGTTAGCATTGGGTACAATGCTAGCTCTTATTCGTGGGGTTGTGGCCCTACTTTTTGATTTTTATTTGGATGATTGTACATATTCTTTACTTTCAGTACTTTAGTAGATATAGATGATGTGTATATAAATCTTCATTCTGAACTCCCTTAATTGTATATTCTACTCCCCTTGTGTACATATTCATTTGGTTTTCAGTTGGTTTTCATTGGTGTTTTCTACTTTTGTTAAAAATTTTCGTTTTATTTTAGTTGCAAAGTTAGGCTCGTAGCCTTTTTGGTTTTGTTTTGGCGTTAGCAATAAGCACTTGTTTTTCTTAATGCCACGATTCTTTCCAAGGGTAGAATGTTGTGCGAACCGGGTAGCTCTTCCCAATGATAGATATCGTGATAACTTTCTTAAGGGTTGAGTCAGTTTGTTTGAATTTTCTTTTTGTTTTCAAGTTTTTGTAGTAAAGGGTACCTCAGGCAAAGCTTCACTTGGGCCTAGCACATTTGCCTTTGATCTTATGGTCAAAGACATTAAGTTGTGTTTAGGATGGTGAAAATCGTGACCTTGAGACTCTTGTGTTGACCAAACAATCATCATATGGTCATGTTGGGTCAATGTGCACTTGAATTGTATCTAAGGTCGTTGTGGGCCCTCAACTCCGCTTTTGGCAATCCTTGAGTGCGTGTGGTGAGAATTCGAATTTTTTGAGCCCAAGTACCGTGCCGATGGTCTAGAACTTGCCCCGAATGTTTGTTGAGGCGAAATCATAGGTGGAACTTGATTTGAGAAATGATTTTAGGCTCTCCTTGATCCAAGAATGCCAAATTGAACAATTCCATGACCTACCAATCAAATGATCCCTAGTTCACCCCTTTTGAGCCTTGACCTTAATTCTCTCATGAACCAAATTACAAGCCTATACCCATTCTCGACTAGACCTTCTCTTGGCACTCAAATCTTCCCTTGAGTAGTGGCAAATGACTAAGTTTGGGGGTGGGGAGAGACAAGAAAGGCGTCAATGTGGTAGAAAGGCACAAAATCAAAATAAAAGAAAGGCAATGAAAAAGAGAAAAAGACAAGAAGAAGGACAAAAAGAGAATAAGAATCAAAAAGGGAATCGAAAGGACAACAAAAAGTGAAAAAAGTGTGGAAAAGTATACAAAAGGAGAAAAGTTCTGAATTGCAAAAGAAAGAGTGATATTGTAACCTTCTAGCACCCGGAAGAAGTGAACTACTCAATTGAATCAAGAAAGTGTGCCAAAATGAATCAAAAGAAGTGGTTAAGGGAAAATTGCAACCATTGGAACAAAATCATATCCTACCTTCACCCAAAAGCCTTCACAATGACTCCTTAAAAGCCCTATTTGATCTTCAGTTGAGGGAAGCCTACATTCGTGGATACTTACATGAAGGGCAAGCATATGGTGCTTAGTGCCGGACTTAGGGTTGTTTCTTTGTGAGAGATGAGAGAGAGTTCACTCGCCTCGATTTGTGCATAACTATTCTAAAAGGTGAGGTTCACTTAGGGAAAGTTGAGAATGCGTGAGTTTAGTTTCCACAATGATCGAAGTGCTTGACAAAGGTTCCTTCATGAGTTGTGTCAACCCTTAATGCTCTTGTGTCACACTTGTTCCACAAGTGTTCAAAGTATTAAATGTGTTAATGATACATATGCATTAAGGGAAATTGTTAGTACCAACTGAGGCTCGTTGAGGTTACCATAGGAAGAACATGACTTACTTGGGTGTTTTTCATTGAGGGATAGGTCTCATTTTATTTGCTTGAGGACAAGCAAAGGTTTACGTTTGGGGGAGTTAATAACTGTGAATTACACATGTTATATACCCCTTCTTACCTGGGCTTTGTTCATAAAGTGCTTTAAATTAGTCCTCAATTGCTTACAAGGTGCGTTTGATTGCAGGTTTGAGTAACTAGATGAAACATATCACAAATCGACTCAAAAGAGGAGTGAAACCTGACAAGCGCCGAAAGATAATTGAAAATGGGAAAAAGGTGACCTGCGCGGACCGCACTGTTCTGATGCGCGACCGCGCATAAGCGTTCTGCAGAATACCAAGTCAAGCCTGACCTGCGGGGTCCGTCGTGTTTTGCCACGCGGCCGCGTAGGAAGCTCAGAGAGTGATAAAAAATGATGAAATCCCACGCGCACCGCTTCCATTTCTACACGGTCCGCACTGACAAGAGATTAGAGGCTCAGCAATTCAAGGCACAATCCCACACGGCCGCACAACAGTACGTTGTGGTCTGCGTGGGTAAAATTTCAAAGAGTCAACACTTTGCCAAGTTCTACAGTACGGTCGCGCATCACTTCTACATGGTCCGCACAAGTCAACTTGTGTGGCCGCGCGCCATTTCTATGCGTTCTGCGTGGCTCGACCTATGTGGCCGCGTGACATTTCAACACGGCCCGCGTCCTCAAGTCCAGAAGCCCATATCTGAAGACCACATGCCCTACGCGGCTGCATGACATTTCTATGCGGTCCGCGCCAGACCCTCAGGGTTATTTTTGTCTGATTTTTCCTGTGTAGTATAAATAGAACATTTTACTTTTTTAGGTCAAGGGGGATAATCTTTGTAGCAGCTGAGCATCAGACTAGTTCATATTAGCTTACTTTAGGCAATTTTGTCTTGTAATTAGCGTGGACTCAAGTAGATTAATCTTGTAGTTAATGATAATGTTAATTTCTTCTAGTATTTTTTTTCTACTTCTTCCATGTCTAGCTAAACCCATTAGCTAGAGTTGTGGCTCAAATGTAGTGTGGTCAATTAATGGGTGTGTTTGCTTGATTCTTGGATGATATTGGATGTTTGGTATTTGGGTTGTTTGTACATTTTCACTTAGATTTGGTGGTTGCAAACATTAAGTCTAGCTTAGTGGATTTTGACTCTTCTTGAGAAAAAGAGTCTATGACCTCACATTCAACCCAAAAAGAATTTGGGATGGACCCACCAGAATGGTAGTCCCAAGTAACGGGTTAAACCTCGAGAGAGTAATCACCCCACTTGAACCTTAAGTTGCTTGGGCAAATTAGCCTACCCAATTGGTCTCGAGAGAGTCAATTGGGAAAAATCACTCTCTCTACCGAGAGGTGTGAGAGTGAGTGCTAAAGTGAAATGGTTATCCATATTCTCCATAATAATCATCCTTGTGTTAGAATTCTATACTCGTTAATTAGCCACCTAGGTGAGTGCCACGAACCTCTTGCCTTTCTCTTATTGCATACAACTAGGATCATAACTTAGTATAATTTAGTTTACAATAGTAGTTGATAAATTTAGTTGTTAAACGATAGAAAAAACCAAAAAAAATAGAAGATAAAATAGAAGCTAAAACACACTCTAGGCTTAGCAAATACTCAACTCCAATTTGATGCTCTCTGTGGAATTTTTGACCCTGATAACACTATTTGGATTTAAGCAGTCGTGCCCACTCTTTCTTAGGATTGAGTCTGCATCGATCACAATGCGGTCCTACAACTTATGGGTTGGATGGGCTGTAAAATTTCAAATGTGCCGTATTATCGAGCCTATGTGAGATAGGGTGACGTGGGATCCCCCGGGTATATGCTTGGTATGGTAAATCAGATATTGGTGGGCTTCTAGTACAACCCTGGATATGCTCGAGGACGAGCATTTACTTAAGTTAGGGAGGATGTGATGACCCGACCCGTCATCTCTTGTGTTACTGCTCCGTTTCCCCTACGTTATGATTCTTCACATTTTTTTATCGGTATGTGGTGTGTTAGAGTTGATTTGGACTGGTTTTGATAAGAAATGAGATGCTTAGTCTCTTTAAGGAAAACTTAAGCTGGAAAAGTCAACCGAATGTTGACTACTGAGTTATAGGGCTCGGATGTGATTTATGGTGATTCGGTTAGCTTTGGTGGATGATTTGCAACATAGGGGCATGATCAAAATTGATTTTGGAGGTTTGATGTAGAATTCGGCTTGAATTGGCGAAGTTAGTATTTTGGCGAAATCTGGTTGATAGGTGAGATTTGGATTCGAGGGTCGGAATTGAATTCCGAGAGTTGCAGTAGCTCCATTAGGTAATTTTGGATATGTGTGTAAAGTTTATGGTCATTCAGAGATCGTTTGGTCGGGTTTTTGATTGAATGCGAATTTCAGAAGTCTTGAAGAAACTTAGGCTTGAATCCGATGTAATTTGATGGTTTTAGTGTTGTTGGAGGTGTTATTATGATTGGAACAAGTTTGAATAATGTTATAAGATGTGTTGATAACTTTGGTTGAGGTCTCGGGGGTCTCGGGGCGAGTTCGGGTGGCTAAGCAGAAGGAATTTGAAGTTTGAAATTACAGGTTTTTGGGTTGCAGCAGGTGTTTCCGCATCTGCAAAAAGGAGGCCATAGATGCGGTCTCGCAGAAGTGAGCTGGGTCTCGCAGGAGCAGAAAACAAAGCCGGGACAAGTTCCGCAGAAGCGGAGAGTTGGGTCGCTTAAGCGGTCCCGCAGAAGCGATTTTGGACCGTAAAAGCTGAAAGTCGCCATAAGTGAAAGGTCCGCATAAGTGGACGTTGACAGCATAAGTGAAAGGCGCAGAAGCGAGATTAGATCCGCAAAAGCGGAAATAACTGGCAGGTTAAGTGAGAATATCTTCTTCACGAAATTTTGAAAGAGTAATATTTTGGACTTCGGATAAGGAGATTCCTTGGGAGATTTTGAAGAGAATTTGTAGGGCTTTCATCAGGTATGAATTATTGGACTCTGATTATGTTACTAGGGTGTAAAAACATGGATTAAACACTGAAATTCAAGGAATTAAAAGTTAAAAATGGAGGTTAGGGCTTGAAACTTAAGAGAGTTTAAATTTAACGATTTGAGAGGTCAAATAGACTCTGATTCTTGTGAATTTGATATGTATAGAATCATGACGAGATAAGGATCATATTGAGGTAAAACTTTCTGGATTTCGAGGAGTGGGCCCGGGGCTCGGGTTTTGCTAGTTTCACGATTTTCGCTATATTTTGATTGTTTTCGATTGCGTATTGTTCCCTTGGCATAGTGTGATGTATTCGCTCTGATTTTGGTTAGATTTGACGCCCGTGGAGGTCGGTTTGAGAGGCAAAGGCATTGCGGGCTAGAGATTTCGCCGGTTCGAGGTGAGTAATACTTGTAAATGATATCATGAGCGTTTGAAACCCCGAATTTGCACATCACAATGTTGTATCGAGGTGACTTGCATGCCGGATATGGGCGTGGGGTATAGCACCATCGAGAATTAAGACTCGATCCATCCCAATGTATGAAATTACTACGTATTTAATGGAAAATTGATATTATCATGATTTGGGCTAATTGACATATCTTGGGCTTCGTGCCGATTATTTGGATCCTTCAGGGATTGATATAAATGTTTTTGCATTATTCTGCATATTAGTTGATCTCGGTTCAAGGTTTTAAAATATGGTTTTGCAAACTCAGCCATCTTTCTAAGATTTGAAAACTTAAATGACATTTTACTAGCGTTTTGAGCTGAGAACTGTTATTTTAAGATTGCCCAAGTGGCTTATGTGCATATCTAGACTGTGCATGGATCAGGTTGTACGCCGCAGTGGTGTGATTGACATTGCGCTTGGGCTGTAGGAGCCCCTCCGAAGTCTGAACCCCCACAGTGAGCGCGGGTACCCAAATGGATCGGGCTTCACGCCACTTCGGTCATGTGATTGCATTGCATTTCATGCATTTGTTCCTGTTTGTACTGCGTGGCATGACATTCAACACTCTCATATCATTGGCACCCATGCTATTTCCTGCACGGTTACCAGATACCTTGGTGCTATCTGATTTGCATTTATTTTCTTGACTGTTGGAAAAAGGAGATTTTCAAAAGAGGTTATTAAACTGGGTCAGATATTTTTTAAAGGATTTTTCCCGAACATACTGTTTTCAAAAAGGGGTGTGCTGTCCCATATTGCATGATGGAGTGCTCTTACGTGTTTTTTTACTGGTCAATTATTATTTACTCTTATTACTCATTGAGTTGGAGCACTTTACTCCCTGCATATCGTGTGCAATTGCATGTATTGTTCACCTGGTAGCGGGTTACTAGCTGATTGAAGGTATAGCTATTGAAGCTGAGCAAGGTGACCGCCAGCGTTCGTGGCACTGAGTTTCTTCCTCTTGATTTCTAGATTTTATTCTATGCATTACAGACTTTGTAGTTGTATTAATAATCCTTCTAGATGCTCGTGACATGTGACACCCCGATCGAGTAGTGTTGGGTTTTAATTAATAGTTTTTAATGTCATTAAGTCGTACTATCTATTCATTTATATTTAAAAAATGGTTAAAGAGAGGATTTGGGTTATTTAGCTGGCCTTGTCTTCACGAGAGGCGCCATCATGTCCGGGTATGGAAATTGGGTCTAGGTACTGATCATTTTGACGTGTTTGTCATATTGCTTGGTTGAAATAAAAATGAACACCAGTAATCTAGATCATGCCTAGTTTTGTTCTAAAAAGTATTAACTCAATCTAGATGATTTTCCAAATATTGGAATTATTAGTATGCGAACAAATGAAAAATATGTACCAGTTGAATCTGTTCAAGTCCAGTAAGGGTCAAAATTAATGTTGTAAAAACACACCTAAAATCGTGTTTTAAGTTTTGGGCCTGTTCAGGAACCAAGCAAATAGTTTTGTCACTTGAACGAAATATAGGCCCAGTTCAGGCTCATCTGAAACTAAAGTTTCAAAATGTCACTGAGATAGCCTGTCCAGTGGTACGATCAGATTGCCTCATATCTGGGCCTTTTTTTAGAAACAATCATTAATAGAAAAATGGTAGTTCCTCATAGGGCGGCCTTTAAAATAATTTGAGATGCACCACGCCCAACTAATATCATACCTTGAGTGGCCCTCTTAATTATAGTAGAAATATTTTAGACCTCGAGACGTGCCATTTAGCGAATTTCATGGCCTCCCACAAAGTTAATAATACGCTAGTTGCTTTAGGCCTGGCATTTAATAATATTGCGTTCTTAAACTCGGATGCACATTTCTGTGACCCAAATCCAAATCTCAACGGCATTAGAATTGTCAAAAGTCGCGGGTTCATTTATGTGACGTGATTTGAGTCATGTTTTAACAATGTTGCAAATTCCTTAAAAATTAATTGAAAGCGGTAAGTATTTTAAATTGCACTTTAAATTGAAACATGTATTAAAATCAGATATTTGGCCATTAATAGTAGTTTAAGCAACCTTTCTAGAACCACGGGATCCGGGGGTGCCTAACACCTTCCCTCTGGTCAACATAATTCCTTACTTAGAATTTCTGGTTCGCATACTTCACTTGAAAAGTCAAAAATTTCCTAGATTTGGGAGTCAAGATAAACCAATGACTTGAGACACCAAAAGCCAAACATTTCCCAAGTGTTGACTCTAAATAAATAAACAATCACATTTCGAATAATATCACTTAAAATGGAAAAACTCCCTTATACATTATCATCCGGGGTAGTATGCAAAAAAGAGGTGTGACAGGCGCAGATGCGAGTCCACCGATGCACATAGTTGGTCGTAGAAGCGCAAATAGGCTTGGTATAAATATATGCAGCATCAAAAATTGGGGCGCATCTGCGGCCTTGCAGAATCGAAAGTCTTAGGCAGAAGCGAGATTGAGCGCAAAAGTGTGATTGGCTTCGCACCTGCAGTTGCACAGAAGCAGATGGAGATCCGCAGGTGCGAGGGGTTAGCTGGTTAGCGGAGTCTGCAGAAGCATATCATATAGACATTCCTTCAAGGGAGGCTGTCTCCATACGGGAATGGTTTCTCCTTCCACCGAACTCTAAGCGCTAGTTTTTCCTAGAAAAGCCAGGATGGCTTGGTAAGCAAGCAATCCGTTATGTGGGCGCCAACTCCAAGTTCCTTCTCTTCTTTCTTTTTTCAAGTCACGATTAGAATGATGACATTATAGATGTTCCTAGCCACGAGATGAGGGGGTTCTCTCTTACTATTAAGCCATCTTCAACTCTTCTTTCTTTACTCCTTTCAGCATCGGGGTTGATAATTGGATAGAATCTCCTTAAATAAAGAAAGGGGGCGTATAGCATTCTAAGATCTCAATACGAGAAAGAAATCAGACCTATAACCTCACTCGCGTGTCGCAGAAGCGGCTCATATGTCCGCAAAAACAAAAATGAGTGGACAGAAGCCTTTAAATCGAGGATTTGCCATTTTGTTCATATTTAGAGATGTGTGACTCAGATTGACGCAATTTTGGAGGAAAATTTCATCACGAGGATTAGTGTAAGTGTTCTACACTGGGTTTTGATTATATTTCAAGATTTTATCTTCATTTTTGCAAATTGGATCATGAGTTTTAAAGAGAATTTGGGGATTTTTTTTCTAAAACTTCATAAAGTAACTTTTTGAGTTTTATATGTCGATTCAGAGTTGGATTTGAGTGAAACTAGTATGGTCGGATACGTAATTAAATTGATTGTCAGATTTTATGAGTTTCATCGGGTTCCGAGGCATGGCCCCATGTTGGGATTTTTGCCCGATTTGGAGCTTTTGATTAAGGATTCGATCTTTATCAATTGGAATTATTTTCTTGGGGTTTATTTGATGTAATTGAGTTGCTTTTGACTACTTTCAAGTTGCTCGAGTCGGAACGTGCCCAATGGCATTTTTGAATCATCATTTGGCTTGCTCGATGTTGGATTTCACTTGTTCGAGGTAAGTAACACTTTTAAACTTGGTGTTGAGGGTATCAAACTCAAATTACGTGTTATGTATTTAGTGTTAAGGTGATGCACATACTAGGTGATGAGTGTGTGGGCGTGCACCGTGTGAATTTTGATTCCGTTATTCCTGTGGTATGGTGTTGTTACCTGATCTTAATTGTAACGATAAACTTCTACGTACTAGAGCTATTGAGTTGTGATTCATGTTAGAAACCATGTCTAAGCTTCATGTTTATTCTATTGGGACCCACTGAGATCATATTGTTGTTGAATTGCTTGTTTAAGCTGCAATTTCATACCTAGTCATGTTCATTCATTTCATATCATATCTCAGTCTTTGTTGCTATTTATTGACACATCATATCATCATATTGGGATAGTTTTATGACAGTGTAAGCCCAAGAGACTGGAGAGTTTGATGACAGAGTGAGGCTGAGGGTCTAATTATGAGAATATTGATATTTTAGCACGTGAGTTATCCGTGCAGCATGTGAGTAGTCTGTTCAACATGTGAGTTATCCGTGCATATCCAGATATTGATACTATGCCACGTGAATTGTACGTGCAGCAGGTGAGTTGTGTGAACATTATTGTGTTAAAACACAAAATCAGAAAACTGTTGAAAGAAAAAAGAAAGATGAAAAACATTAAAGAAAAAGAAATATTCTGAGTCCAAAATTTGCTTGTGCATCCTTAAGGAATTTTAACCCCCTCACACGTTGCCAAGGTAATGGATTAATTCCTCATAGGATGAAATGGAATAAATCTTCCTATAACAGTGGCAATACAAAATGTAAGATACCAACAAACTCAAAAAATGGAGCAAAATCACACTTACGAATTTGAGAGAGAGAGACTGCAAATTAGAATGCAGTATTTCCATAAAGAAAGATCTTCTATAATGTTTCAATGTGTTAAAAATGAAGTCATGCCTCAGAATTTATAGGAAATTATTGAAAGAGGTGTGACGTTTATTTTGGAAAAGGTGTTTGTTCCGGGAAGGTGTCTCGCCGCGGTCCTACTGCGATTACACCAGGACCGCGACTAGAGTGGCCTTAAGATAGAATCTGCAGCAGTGTTCTGGAGCGGTCTTACCGTGGTCACACCCGGACAATGGCTAATTAACTGAAAGCCGAAGCCGATCCGAGCAAGCGACGATGACAGCACGAGGGTTCATTCTCTTCAACTCCTTTTAAGAGTTATAAGAAGTGATTCTATTATATATATACACACACAAATATAGTTGTCAGGACAAAGTGCAAGACAAAAGCTCACTTCATTCAAATTTTCATTTTCCCTCCATTTTATTTCCCTCCATTTTCAATTCACACTCTTATACTTTAAAGCCCAATGCTTTAAAATCCAACAAGTTATCCGTGCAGATTATATCGCCTGGACTGAAGGAGCCCCTCGATGCACACATCCCCAATAAGCGCAGTTTATTATTTATATACGTGAATCAGGTTGCACGCTGCAACGAACCTTATGACTATATATATGTGAATCGGGTTGCATGCCGCAACTTGCCTGATGGCTATATGTGGATCGGGCTGCACGCAATAGGGAAAGTACAGATTCAGTTCTTTATTCATATACATCACAATATAAAAGTTAAAAGTTAAAAAAAGAAAATCAGATAAATTGATAGAATTGAAGATGAAAACCTTTAATGTGGTTATCTATCTCTATATATGTAGTGTGACTTACCAAAGGAAAGTATAGATTTAGTTGTTTATTCATATACATCACAATATAAAGAACTTTTAGATTATTAGGTCGCCAAAAAATATCTATATTTACGTGTAACACTCCGTAAATAATGGGATGGATAATCTTAAAATACGTAGTTACCTTCTTCAATAGGTGAAAATGACTGTCTATTGAAAATGACTGTCAAAAATCATTTACACTGAATATAAAGTTAAACTCTCCCCGAAATGATCTAAAGGGCTCAAAGAGGAGGTTAGTAAAGCATTTGCTTAGGCCACCTAAATTTGGGGGCCCAAAAAATATTTTTAGCTGTAAATGTACTATCTTATTTTTTTAGACAATATTGAAGTTTATAGGAAAAAAAACTAAATTATTATAAAAATATAAAGAAAGACTATCTATTTTTTAACAATACAAATATTTTAGAACTTTGAATTAAGATACTCAAATCTTCATATTGATAAATAATATATTTACAATAAGATCCAAAATAACGAATTATAAATAGGTAGCTAATCAGCAATCAACAATAAGCTTTCTTTCATTTACTTATTATTTCAATTATTTATTTTTACTCTCGCATTTTCAGAAAAGTTAAGTAAATTTGGTTATCAGTAACCCGATTTTCTTTAATATTGGCTTTCATCACAAAAACTATTTTTGGGTTAGACAACTTACAATATTGTTATTTTGAGCAGGAAGAGTTTAGTTCCTAAATTACAAATAGGTTGTAATCCAAATAGTTTAATTCCTGCCAGTGTAGGTCGTTATTTTTAATCCTATAAGCTGAGAGTTCTTTTACGTAAATATTGCTGTGTTCTTTATTTACTGCTGTATTATTTGAGAACCGATAAAGAACCAAGTTCTCTACATAGTTTGATAGACCATTAGTTTACATCAAGTAATTAAAAAAGAATATATTAAATACTTGTACTTTTTCTATCCATGTGATTCATCGTCAGAATCTGTTTGAAGAAGCATTTGATCATGTCTACTTGTGATGTTGTTTTGTTTCTTTCTCTGATCCTCTTAGCTGTTGTTAACGAAGATCGGTTGATGTTAATATTTTTTCTTCGACTTTCCAAGTCTTGGCTTGAATGGTTTCTATTTCAGATTTTTCAGCAAGTCTATTTCAGAAGTTTTAGCAATGCTATCTCCCGTTAAACTTTTATCATCATCTATATTTGTAAATAATATCAAAAAAGGAATGATACTTTGAGCTTAGAAATGTAAATGCATTGATAAACTGAAGATAACGAGAGAAACTTAAGGTATATTCGATTATAAGATGTGATGAACCAAAGGGTTATCTCTTGTCTAAAAGTTAAATTTGTGTTCCAAGACCTTAAAACCCTCCTTTTGTCCCACCTTGATTTATGTGTGCAGTCAATATTTTTAAGAAAAAGATTGATTTTGATTTTTAAAATTGATTAAAGTTGACTTCGTTCAATATTTTTGGTAAATGGAGCCGGACCTATGATTTGACAGTCCCAGAGGATTCGTAAAAAAATATGGGACTTGAACGCATGCCCAGAATTAAATTCGAGGTCCCTAGCCCGAGAAATAATATTTTGAAGAAATTTATTTAACTGAAAAATATAAGGAGTATAGAAATTGAATAATGTGTATATTTAATGGTATCGGGCTCGTATTTTGATTTTGAAGCTCAGTACATATTTAACATGGTATATAAGTTATGTTTGTAAAATTTGGTAAGAAACAGAATTCTTATGACGTGATTCGAACCCTCGGTTGTGAAAATGGTAACTTTAAGAGTTATTGAGATTTTCATTGAATTTGGTGCTAAATTCGTAGTTGTTGATATTATTTTGGTGATTTGATCGCACGAGCAAGTCCGTATAATATTTTCAAAATTGTGTGCATTATTTGGTTTGGAACCCCGATGGCTCGGGTGAGTTACGGATAGGCTTCAGGTGTATATACTTAGGAAAAGACATGTGCTGCATAATTCCACAAAATTGCAGGTCTCTGAACCTAGGGTCTCGCGGTCTGCGGTGGAATTTTGCCGGCCACGGTGGAATTTCGCGGTCAGTGGTGGGCAAGGCCAAAATTTTCGCGGCCACGCCCGCTATTTCGTTATCATCAGCGAGTATCGCGGTTGTGGCCTTATTTTCGGGGTCAGCATTTGGAGGATCTGTGAGGGCTACATAAACGGGACTATTCATCCATTTTTATTTTTCTTCAAAATCCTAAGGCATAAGAGGCGATTTTTTAAATACCCTTTCTTTCCTAAATCATATCTAAGTGATATTAAACTTATTTTTTTACTTCTTAACTTGTTTTGTCAAGATTTCATCCTAGAATCTAGGGTTTTCATGGAGAAATTGAAAATTTTGGGTAGAACTTAGGAATATTAAAATTTGGGGATTTAGACATCGAATTGAGGTCGGATACCAAAACCAATTGTATATCTGGGCTTGGGGATGAATGGGTAATTGGGTTTTGGTCCGAACTTGGATTTTGACCAACGGGCTAGGGGTCAATTTTTGACTCTTTGGGGAAAATATTGGAAAACTATAATTAAGCATTGGGTTTGAGTTCTTTAGCAATTATTGATATTATTAATCTAATTATGACTATATACAAGTAAATTGGAGGTAAAATTTAGAGGGAAGCGATATTTGAGGCTTGATTTGTGGCCATGGAATCGAGGTAAGTGTTTGGACTATGTGTCTTATTTGCTACGTGTTAGTTTTGTGTACGACATATAGGTGTGATGACGAGTATCTATACGTTGGTGTCGAGCATGCCCGTGAGTCTTAAACCGTAACCGTTGTGATTCTTAATATGTACTATTCCTGCTAGGATTGATGATTATCTATGTTGAACAAGACTTATGATATTTTCTTGGTAATTGACCGTTGTTGAATATTGGATTAAGTTGAGATTTGTTTTTGTGAAGTCAACTGCTGAAAGGAGATTGCTTATAAACGATTCCCTTGCCGGGATGTATTTGTTCTATTATTGATTCCCTTGTCGGGATGTTTTCGTTTCTACTGTTTGGGTGAGGAAAAAATGATAAAGCACGAAAGGTGATGTCGTGCACATTCATACTTATGCATATAGTGAGGAAAGAATGATAAAACACGAAGACTGATGCCGTGCACATTTACATTTACATTGATGCAAATGGTGACGAAGAGATAAAGCACGAAGGGTGATGCCATGCACATTCCTATTATTCACATGGTGAAGAAGAGTGATAAAGCACGAAGGGTGATGTAGTGCCCATTTCCATTATTGATTGCAATGTGAGGATCGAGAGTAAAATCACGAAGAGTGATGTCGTGCACTTAATTTTTGTTGCTGTGATTATTTGCTGTTATCAGTTCAAGTTCCTTAATTATTTCGTTTCCATTATTTCTATATTTCTTTATTCCAGTATCCCCCATAGCATGTTGCCCCTTCCCGTCAATTTCTGATAGCTTCTATTATTGTTATTCTGTTAGATATTGTTTAACTGCATATGTTTATGATGTTGGTCATGTCCTAGCTGTTAGGTATTTGCCATAATTTTCTTACCATATTTTTTTTTATTTATTGAAGAAAAGTGCAATATAATTACCTTTATTGGATTTTTCTTTTTGAAGAATAAAATTATAATTCTCCATATTTGGATAGTTTTTTTTTCTTGTAGGAAAATGTTTAGATTTTTATGAATTGAGGATCCTTCCTTCTCATTCAGCATCATTCACAATGTAGCCATATGGGGCCTGAGAGTCGTATTTAGGGGAAGAACATTACGGGGCAAGTGTTAGTGTGTCACTTATGTTTGCCTCTTCGTGAGGTTGTTCTCTTGATATTTTTTACTCTCTTTTATTGTAGTGAATTGCTCATCTCCAACTGTGAACATATGTTAGTTGACTGAACCATATTAAATATTTGTGTCTCTTTTGGTATATTTCTCTTTTATTGTCGGGCTTATCATCGTTCAAGGTTTGCTTTACTAGCTTTCGCATGACACCTGATTATTTCAGCCCTAATAAGTGGTATCAGAGCCTTGGTTATTTATCCGAGTTGTTACGGAATGGAAGCAAATATGACCAAGATGGTATGTTTAAATGGGAGAAATTATATTGTTTGGAGAAGCAAGATGAAAGACTTGTTGTTGGTGAAGAATATGCATCTCCATTTTTTCAACTCAAAAACCTTAGAGTATATCCGATGAAGATTGGGCTTTCGAGCACCAACAAGTATGTGGATATATACGACAATGAGTTGAAGATAATGTTCGCTGTCATATTGTGAACGAGATAAATGCGAGATCACTGTGGGAAAAGCTGGAGACTCTTTATGATTCAAAAATTGGGAACAACAAATTGTTTCTGCTAAAGCAAGATAACCATACCTCTGCGCCTAGATATAAGGCGAGGTTAGTTGTTAAAGGTTTTGGAAAGAAAAAAGGAGTTGACTTTGATGAAATTTTCTCCACCGTTGTGAAGATGTCTTCTATTCGTGTGGTTCTAGGCTTAGATGCAAGTCTACATTTACAGGTTGAGCAGATGGATGTCAAGACTGCTTTTCTTTATGGTAATTTAGATGAGGAGATTTACATGGAGAAACCTGAGGATTTTATAACTAAGGAAAAAGAAAATTTCGTCTGCAAATTGAAAAAGAGCCTGTATGGATTGAAACAAGATCCAAGGCAATGGTATTTGAAGTTTGAATCTGTCATAGAAGAACAAGGGTACAAGAAAACTTCTTTAGACCACTGTGTATTCTTCCAGAAGTTTTGTGATGATGACTTTATTATTTTATTTCTTTATGTGGATGACATGCTCATTGTTGGCAAGAATAAATCCAGAATTACAGTCCTTAAGAAGCACTTGAGCAAATCGTTTGCGATGAAGGATTTGGGGCCAACAAAGAAAATCTTGGGCATTCAAATCCACCGACACAGAGATGGTTCAATATGACATATGCAAAAGTGGTTAGTACTCATCTTGTAAACACTTCAAATTGAGTATTAGTCATAGTCCATCTATTGATGAAGAGAAAATGGAGATGTCTCGCATTCCTTACTCTTCTATCGTTGGTAGCGTGATGTATGCTATAGTTTGCACTAGACCAGATATTGCACATGCCGTTGGTACTGTTAGTAGATTCCTTTCTAATCCTGGAAAAGAACATTGGGATACAGTAAAATGGATAGTAAGGTATTTGAAAGGTACTGCAGATTTGAAGATGTGCTTTGGCAATGGCAAGCTTGAACTTGTTTGTTACACAAACTCTGATTTATGAGGCAATCTGATAATTCAAGATCCACTTCCAGTTATTTGATCACTTTTGCAGGGGGGTATTTCTTGGCAATCTAGACTACAGAAGTGCATAGCTCTATCTACCACAGAAGCCGAATATATTGCTGCCACAGAAGGTGCCAAAGAACTAGTATGGATGAAAGAGTTTATTAATTATCTTGGCTTTGAGCAGCCAAGGTACATCTTATTTTTTGATAATCAGAGTGCTATCTGCCTCACCAAGCACTTCAATTTTCATTCTAAGACCAAACATATAAATAAAAAGTATCATTAGATAAGAATGGTTGTGGAAGAGAAATTATTTGAGGTAGAGAAGATACACATTGATGAAAATCCTTCGAATATGCTGATAAAGGTGGTGGTTGCAGATAAACATGAATTTTGTAGAAAATTGGCAGGCATGAAGCCCGTCAATAGTTTTTCTACTTGAAGACACATTTGGTCCCTTGGCTGGAGGGGGAGTTTGTTGGGCACAGGCCCACATTGCCCAGTCAAAGGCCCAATGACCTAATCTTATTCTCTTTCGATTTCCAATCCTATTCAGAATTGGATTCGCTTTATTCCTATTTTGAATGGGTTTTGGCTTTAGGAGAAAGCACCAATCATGATCTATAAATAGGAAATCCTTGGAGAATTATTCTATGCTTATTGATACAAGTCTTTGAAAGACTTAAGCACATAAGAGTGGTTTTTGAGAGAGCTTTCATCAAGAGAGAAGAGAGAAGAAAAATATTTATTTTGCTGCAGATTTTATTCCGACTAGCTAACTTCAAATTATATTTATCAATTCGTTAACCATTGGATCAGACTAAAATTTTGACTGAATGTTCTTAACATCTTGATATTGGATTTGATCAGTAAATATAGGATTTAGAGGCTGCTAGCATCTTATTTCGAGCCTCGAACAATAGCTTCATTTTGTGGATTTTTCTCTTTCTTCAATTGATTAGTTATTGCTCTTGTTGTTATTGTTGCTCCGTGTTTGGTACTTGTTTCGTAGCCAATTTGAAGAGCTTTTGTAACCCTCTTATTGTTATAGTGGAGCTTTTTGGATCTTTGTAATCCCATGGTTTATACCTTCGATTTGAAGAGTTTTCCACGTTAAAATTTGGTATCTCTATCTTCTTTATTTTTCGGGTTTGTCTCTTCCTCGACATGACAAGTGGTATATTTTTTACCTATATATATGGTATAAATTTCTATATACTCAATATAATTTTCCAATAAACTGAACACCCTTCAATGTATGTGACTACAATATTGTTCCCCAAACCCACTAAGTGATTGTTGTTGTTTCAAATGTTTGTAACGCTAACAACGGATAATTAATTAAATATCTTCCAGAAAATATAATTTTTTTCTTTCTAGTCAAATATTTTTGATCCAATTTCAAAAATTTAATAGAAAACTATTCACTCTTGTTTAATTGGGGCCAAATCAAATATCCGACACTAGAACCGAAAAAAAATCTTCTTTCTTTTATGAGAAAATTATAATACGAATGTTCATTTATTACTTCGCTATAGATAATTTTCCTGAAGAAGATTATCCATTTAGTCATCTGTTGAAGTTTATCTACAAGTAGCTAATGCAGGCAGGTTGCAAGCAACTCAATGAAATGATTTACAACAACTTCTTATTAAACAGGCAAGTTGCGGTCAACTCATGCAGACAACTTACAAGCAGCTCAAGAAAAGTCTCCATCTGCTTCCTGAAAAGCTTCGCATCTGCTTCCTTTCCTCTATAAATAGAGGAGTTTTCAGTTCATTATGTACATCAGTTTGAAGTTGAATAATATATTAGTTTCTCTCTACACTTGTCTTTACTTTACAGTTTTTATTTTACAACACGTTATCAGCAAAATACTTCAAATGTATCAGAAGTACGAACTTTCTTTTTCTAAATAGTGAAAAATCTTTCTAAACTTGAATTTTTAGCCCTGTATATATCGGGAAAAAGCTATTTGTTTTGGGTTCTTGATGTTGAAATCCATCTTGATATGATGGTTCTAGCAGATAACATCAAGGACAAAAATCAAGCATCAAACCAAGACTGTGCCAAAGCAATGATATTCTTACGCTAGCACCTTGATAAAGACTTGAAAATGGAATATCTCACTGCTAAAGATCCCATCATACTTTGGAATAATTTAGAAAATATATATGACCACCTCAAGATGATTATTCTTCCACATGCACGTTATGATTGGACTCATCTAAGGCTGCACGATTTTAAATTTATCAGTGAGTATAATTCTGCTATGTTTAGAATTATTTTCCAATTGAAATTATGTGGTGATAATATTACTGATCATGATATGTTATAGAAAACTTTCACCACTTTTCATGCCTCGAATATCCTCCTGCAGTAATAATATCGAGAGTGTGATTCAAAAAATATTCTGAACTTATCTCAAATCTTCTTGTAGCCGAGCAACATAATGGGCAATTGATGAAAACACATGTAAGCCGACCTACTAGTTCTTGTCCATTCACTTAAGTGAATGAGACGAACTTCTACCAAGCTAAGAGTGGAGAGGTCGTGGCCCCAATCATGGTCATGGTTGTGGTTGGGAAAGAAACTCTAATCATGGTAAGTGTAATGCACCAAAAAACCCTCCTATCCGCCAGCCGTGAAAAAGGAAGGAACAAAGCATGAATTGGTGCAAGCAATAAATATAGCAAATACATGCTATAGATGTGGAGGAAAAGGGCATTGGTGACGTACCTGTGTACGCTAAAGCACCTGGTTGAGCTTTATCAATCCTCCCTAAAGAAGTCAGAAAAAAATGTTGAACCAAATTTTATTTGTGAAGATAACTTAGACTTCATGCATTTGGATGTAGCTAATTACTTTGCACTCCCAAAAGGAGAAAGTTATGCTTTGATAATAATGTTTACTATCTATTTTGTTTATGTCATTTTGAAGATGGATAATTCTCAAATTATGTTTGGATCAAAGATCAATCATGAAAATATTTGTGTAACTGATAGTGGAATAACTCATGCCATATTCAAAGATCGGAAATACTTTTCTTATTTGCATAAGAAAAAAGCAAAATATTTTTACTTTGATTGAAGGCTCCTAAAGAGCCACTATATTTCTGTCTAAGGGAACAAAACTTATTATAGACAATGCATTATTCTCCTTCAAATTTCGAAGAAACTTATTGGGTTTTATAGATATCCGCCAAAATGAATATCATGTTGAGACTAGAAATGAAATGAATGTGGAATATTTTTATATTACAAAGAATATTTCTGGCCAGAAGTGCATTTTAGAAAAGTTACCAACTTTATTTTTCGGCTTATACTATTCAAAGATCAGTACAGTTGAAGCACACTCTACCATAAACATGAAGTTTACTGATTCAAATACTTTTATGCTTTGGCATGGCCGCTTGGGCAATCCTGGATCAATAATGATGAGACGGATTATTAAAAATTTGAGTGGGAATCCACTAAAGAATCTGAAGATTCTAACAAATGATGAATTTTCTTGTGATACTTGTTATCAAGGCAAAATGATCACTAGACCCTTTTTTTATAGTGTATACATGGAGATATATGTGGACCTATCCATCCACCAAGTGGGAAGTTTAAATATTTTATGGTCCTAATAGATGCATCTTCAAGAATCTTCAAGATGGTCTCATGTGTGCCTACTATCATCTCACAACCAAGCATATGCAAAGTTATTAGCACAAATAATTTGATTAAGGGCACAATTCCCAGATTATCCTATAAAGGCTATCCGCCTTGATAATGCTGGAGAATTATCATCTCAAACTTTTGATGATTATTGTCTATCAGTTAGGATAAAGATTGAACATCTTGTAGCTTATGTTCTTACTCAAAATGGCCTTGCAGAGTCATTTATTAAACTCTTGCAATTGATAGCAAGACCACTACTTATGTAAATAAAATTGCCCACGACTGTTTGGGACCATGCTATCTTGCATACAAGATCACTTATTCGTCTCATACCGATACATTTTGTGATAAGTATTCTCCGTCACAATTAGTTTTGGTCATGAACCAAATATTGCTCATCTATGAGTTTTTGGATGTGTTGTATTTGTGCTAGTAGCACCACCACAACAGTAAGATGGCCCCCAGAGAAGGTTAGGAATATATGTTGGGTTTGAATCACCATCTATTATTTGCTATCTTGGTCCATTGATGGAAGATTTATTTATTGTTCGATTTGTAGATTGTCGATTTGATAAAATAAATTTCCCACAATTAGAGGGAGAGAAAAAGGAAACCAGAAGAGAAATTGTGTGGAAAGTTTCATCATTATCTTATTTTGATCCATGTACCCCTATACGTAATCAGGAGATCCATAAGATCATCAATTTACAAAATATAGTAAATCAACTACTGATTTGAAAAGGATAACTACGTCACATATCCATACAGGAAATATGCCTATCCGAATTGATGTCCCAGCAGGACCATCTATTAGCATGATATCTAGTGAATCTAAAGCACAGTTGAAGAATGGTAGGCCTTTGGGTTCTAAGGATCGAAATCCTATAAAAAATTTGACAAATGATCAAAATGATACTATGAAGGGATCTCCTGAAGAGACCCAAGATATGATTAGTTCTAAGATTCCTGAAAAAATTAATGAAAGTGAGCCTCAAGTGAGCGAGGAACTTTTAATAAGTTCTACTTGTGATGGGATTAATTTAAATCGAACAAAAATAGTGGTGGATAATATTTTTGCATATAATGTTGCACTTAACATTATACAAGATAGCGAGAATCTTGAACCCCGATCTGTTGAAGAATATCGACAAAGATCTGACTAGACAAAATGGCAAAAGGGAATTCAATCATAATTGAACTCACTTGCTAAAAGAGAGGTCTTTGGATCAGTAGTCCAAACACCTGGCGGTATAAAATCATCAAATCACACACATGGGCAAAAATGCCGGATAGATTCAATACCGCTGTAAAAAAGAACAGTAGTCAGATTTCAATCGCCAGAGTTGACTAATTTAATATGCTGATAGTAAAATCACACATAAGATATCAGTTTGCATATTTCGTTCTCTACCTCAGTCAATGATTTCGTGATTGCAAAAAACGTTTTAAGTTTTTTTTTTTAAAAAGAAACACCTCTCAAGTCTCAATTCTTTGTGGATAGGCTACCCCATGTTGTTGATAATAGGTATATAGAGAGGGCGAGAGAGAAGAGAGAGAGATGATGACGTTACCTAGGATGGTGGCCGATTATGGTGAGAGAGATGTGTTGGGCAGCAGGAACGAAAATAGCCTTTACAGAGCCTACTTCTGAAATAATTTCGCAATATACAAAGAAGACCTGCAAAATAATTGGAGGGAAGATTGATGTGGGAAAAATAAGAGGGACAAATTTGAAACATTCGCTTTCAATTAGAGCTTTGGTGGTCATTTTTTTTCTATTGCTAGTAAAAAGGTATATTTTCCTGGCCAATGCTAAATCGCCGGTACTTCTTCAGTTGTATGAAAAATTTAGGGGCAATTAACTTATTGCCATTAAATAATTACCGCTAAAAGTAATTTTTGTTGTAGTGTCTTTCAAACCTTGGGCAAGGACTAATGATATGATGATTTCCTGGCTATTGAACATTCTTTCTAAGAAAGTAGCATAGGGTGTTATCTACTCAAAAACAGCTAGAGAAATTTGGTTGGAGCTTGAAGAAAGGTTTGGACAGAGTAATGGACCACAACTCTACCATCTACAGAAGAAAATCAGTTAGACTTGTTATGGGAATCAGGACATAGCTGGGTACTACACTAAGCTCAAAAGGCTTTGGGATGAACTCGACAGTCTAGACACTGTACTTGTGATTGTTCTTGTGGTGGTAAAATCAAGACCTACAAATCACAGCAAGATGGAAGACTCATTCAATTCTAATGAGACTAAACAATGCATGTAGTGGTCCTAGGAGCAGTCTACTCATGCTCTCACCCTTACCATCCATCAATCATTCCCATTCTCTGCTTATCAAAGATGAGAAACAGAGATAGGTGCAAACTTCTTACCTTAATGGGGAAATGGATTTCCTTGTTTCAAAATAGAATAATGGAGGGAATAGGTTCAATATTGAAAGAAAGAATGCTGAGGGAAAGAAACCAGTTCAGTTCTGTGCCTACTGTAAGAAGCAGAATCACACTATTAATAGATGTTACAGACTCATTGGTTTCCCACCTGAATTCAAGTTTACCAAGTCCAAGAAATATGCACCTGCTCCTAAGAGCAAAGCAATATTGCTTGCAGAAAATGAAGGAATTCAGTTAGGAGAAAAACAAATGACACAAGATCAGTATCGCAATCTTTATCAGCTACTACAGAATGTTAAAGTTGGAAACCAAGTTAATCAACTGAATTAGGTTAATCAAGACATTGCATCTGCAAATTGTGCGGGTATATTTCCTCCTCCTTGGCCCTCTACTCCTTCTAGATCTTTCATCAGTGTTTCTTTAAACTCTATTGCTTGGATCTTAGATTCAGGTACATCAAAACACATGACTTGTAATTCTAAGTTGTTGTTTAATGTACATAATCTTTCTAGACCTATTTCTATCACTTTACCTAACTCTCTTAGGGTGTTAGTTTATCAATTTGGCTCAGTTGTTCTCTTACCTCAGCTCATCTTACAGAATGTTCTGTTTATTCCAAATTTCAACTATAACTTATTGTCAGTTCATAAATTATGCACTCAATTCAATTTCATTCTAATGTTTTCTTCTTTTGGTGCTACATTGCAGGCCCCTTCAATGAGGAGGCCAGGTGCTTGGTGAAGTAAAACAAGGTCTCTACATTTTTAATTCAAGCCAAGCCAAGCCAAGTCTAGAGCTGGAGTAGTAAAATCAAGGCATTCTATCGTTCTCTTTGTAATCAGCATCTAAGAATCAATTTTCAAATTCTGTTTTATCCTTAGCTTCAATTTCCACTAATGTAAGCCATTGGCATAATAGGTTGGGCATTTGCCATGATCTGATATGAAAAATATCATTTCTATTTCTTACTCTGGTTTCCCTTCTAACAAGCATGCTTCTGATATTTGTACAAAAGCAAGACAAGTCAAATTACCATTCCCTTCTAGTGTTATTACTACAAAGTATGTGTTTGATCTTATTTACATTGATACTTCGGGACCATACACAACTCCTACTTATGAGGGGTTTAAATATTTTCTTACTGTGGTTGATGATTACAGTCGAGCTACTTGGACTTTCTTCTGAGAACTAAATCTAATGTTTTCCCTATACTTAAATTTTTTTTAGCCAATGACTGAAAGACAGTTTGACACTAAGGTAAAGATTATTAGGTCTGACAATGCTTTGGAATTAGGATATGGTTCTCTCCATTCTAAATTCTTTAGTTCAAAAGAAATTCTTCATCAAACAACATGTGTTTACTCTCCCCAACATAATGGAATTGTTGAGAGAAAACACAGTCATCTTCTTGAGACTTATAGAGCAATGTTATCTCAGTCTAACCTGCCTACTAATTTTTTGGGGGATTATTTGTTAACTACAACTCATCTAATAAACAAATTCCCCTCTAAAGTCAAAGGAGGAGAACACCTTCTGAAATTTTATATGGTTCACCTCCTTCTTACCATAATTTGAGGTCTTTAGGTTCACTTTGCTATGCTTCAACTCTACCTATACAGAGGTCAAAATTGGATTCTAGATCCATCAAGTGTGTCTTTTTGGGTACCCCTTCGGGGAAAAGGGCTGCAAATTGCTAGACTTACAAACCAAAAAGGTTTTCATTTCTAGAAATGTGGTGTTCTATGAACATGTTTTTTTATCTTTACTCACCCAAATCCACTACTTTATTCCCTATTGATTCACCTGTACCATCCACAGATTATGTTCCCACCTCCATCTCAGTCTCCAGTAACACAGAGCCCTTCACTTTCTAGATCTGACTTTTCCCTAGTACCCAGTTCACTTCGCTCCTCACATAAACCTTCTAACTCTTCCTCTCCCGGTATTATGGATCCCCATTTTCCCATTCTCCTATTCCTTATAACAGTCCGGCTACTTTTTCTGAGGGACACTCTACTTCACCATATTCTTCTACAGTCAATAAGCCAGCTCTTAGAAGATCCCTTGGGGACCATCATCTGCCTAGTTATCTCAATGACTACATCTTTAATTCTGTCCTCTTCACTGATTTTTCAACTCATTTATTTTTCTTCCCCTGCTACCCCTCTTACTTTGTCTTTTTCAGCCTCGTCACACTCTAATCAATCCCTTTTAAACTCAGTTTCTTATATCTCAGAACACTCTTACTATTCCCAAGCCTCCTTACATCCAGGTTGGGTAGCTGCCATGTCAACGGAAATACAAGCACTAGAGGCAAGCAACACCCGGGAAGTGGTAGAATTACCCAAAGATAAGATGACTTTACCTTGTAAATTGGTATACAAGGTAAAATACAAATAAGATGGATCACTTGAAAGATTGAAAGCATATTTGGTAGTTTGAGGGGATATTCAGAGAATGTATCTATTATATTGAAACCTATTCTCCTGTGGTAAAGATGACTACTATCAGATTCTTACTAGCTGTTGTAGTCAAGAGAAATTTGGAGGGTTTTCAGTTGGATATTAATAATGCATTTTTACATGGGGACCTACAAGAGGAAGTCTACATGAGGTTCCCAGCTGGGATATCACCTCCAGCACCTAAGCATGTATGAAAACTCACAAAATCCCTATATGGTCTTAGGCAAGCCTCAAGACAATAGTATGTCCGACTTACAAAAGCATTAAGTTTCAAAGGTTATTCCCATTCACTCAATGATTACTCTCTTTTCTTTAAGCATTCAACAGGGAAGACTACTATTGTTGCAGTTTATGTCGATGACATATTGTTAACTGGGGATAATCCCTCATAGATTATTTCACTCAAGTCTTTTCTTGATTCAGAGTTTCATATTAAGGATTTAGGAAAAGCTCACTACTTTCTTGGAATGGAGATTATTCGCGAACCACAAGGGTTAATCTTAAGATAGAGAAAGTTCACCTTGGATTTATAGTCTGAATTTGGTTGCCTGACCATGAAACAAGCTTCTTCTCCCATTGAGCCTTCTTGCCATCTTCGTCTGGATGATTGGGAATTAATTTCTGATCCCACAGTTTATCGGAGGCTCATTGGCAAGTTAAATTACCTCACCCACACTCCCCCAGATCTCTCCTTCGCCTTACAGCATCTTAGTCAATACATGCAGTCTCCTCGAGTACCTCATTTCGATGTTGTTGTTCGTTGCTTAAGATATATCCTTACATACCCTTCTATGGGGTTGTTCATGTCTGCTACTTCCTCTTTTGACTTGGTTGCTTTTTGTGACTCCGATTGGGGAAGATGTCCAGATTCTCGTCGATCTATCAGTGGGTATTTTATCTCTCTCGGTGGAGCCCTGATTTCATGGAAATTAAAGAAACAGTCTTTAGTTTCTTTGTCCTTGGCAGTAGCAGAATATCACTCTATGCAAAGGTTGTTGCATAGATTACATGGCCGGTTCGTCTTCTTCAAGACCTTTCTTCATCTCCACTGTTGCCGATGGCGCTCCACTCTGATAGCCAAGACGCCATCCATTTCGCCAAAACCCTTGTGTTTCATGGGCATACAAAGCACGTCGACCTCGACTGCCACTTCATATGCCAGCAGTGCCTCGCCAGGCTTATTCTATCTCTTTTGTCCCTTCAATTTTCCAAATCGCTGATGTATTCACGAAACTCTTTTTTGGGCCTTCTCACTGATCTATTATGGGCAAGTTGGGGGTTGTTTCACATCCCTCCAACTTGAGGGGGATGTTGGATATGGTTTCTCACAACACTTAGTCACAATGACTGAGCATTCACGGCGGAGACAAGGCGAAGAGAAGACAATGATATTTTGAAGAAGAACATTCATTTGAAGAAGGACATCGATGGTATTCATACAACTCAACCTTGTCTGAAGAGTTGACTGGTTAGAAACATACAAATGGGTTTTACAACAAATTGGGCATAGTATAGATTTTCAGATGATTAATACACTTGGGCCCAAATCTGAAAACTAATCTTTGTTGGGTCTTGTAGGAGAGAATAGAAGATTATATAATTGTATTTATATTTTTTTTATTTTAGTATTTATCCAATAGAGACAAGAGGGGTTACTTTGATGGTAAGCAACTTCCACTTCCAACCGAAAGGTTGTGAGTTCGAGTCTCCCCAAAAGCAAGGTGGGAAGTTCTTGGAGGGAAGGATGCTGGGGGTCTATTTGAAAACAGCCTCTCTACCCTAAGGACTGTGTACCATTCCCAGACCTCACTAAGTAGGATTATACTGGGTTGTTGTTGTTGTTGTAGTATTTATCCAATAGGTTGTTATAGGATAGCGGATACACATGGGACAAGTGTCCTAGTTAGTTATACATAGATTTTTTCTTACTTGTATAAAAACACACAAAAAAATTCAGCTTTACAATTTCTTTCAAATATATTTTTACATTCTAATATAATTTTGCAAAAAACAAAGAAAAAAAATTAGTCAAGTTAATCTAGCGATATTGTAAGTTGCAACGGAAAAAAGAGAGGAAAAAAAAAAAGGAATAAAGAAATACAGACCGTATGTATTAGTTGTAAAATTTAACATTTTAAACATAGTTTATCTTCTGTAACATTTTAAACATAATTGAGTTATTTTTATTAATTTAGTTTTCTACCTCTTTTCTCCCTGGTCCGCACTCTCTCTCCGCCTCTTAACTCCGCCTTCAATCGTCGCCGGTGAGTTTTATCGGCTCTCCCTTTTTTTTCCTTTTCAATAATGTTTTTCTTCGTGTTAGTTTTCTTTTGTTGATTGCTTGACTGATGTCGTTCTTTGTGCCCTAAAAGAAAAAAAAGTAAATCTGGGGTTTTGATTTTACAGGTTTTAGTTTATCATATTTCTTGCTGATTTATATCCATTGATCCAATCAATTGTGTTTTGCCTTAAATCTGTGAATTCAATCAACGTAAACTCTATTTTTCGAAGTCCTATTGTTTGCTGAAGAATAACGTAGTTTTTTGGATATACAAATTATTGAACTAGGTTTCCGGTGAAGAACTTAGTGAAAATCAAGATCTCTAATTTTGTGCTTTGCTAAGTTAATTATAGGTGGCCTTTTAGCAGAGCATCAATTTGAGTTTCAGTAAGCTAGCTTTTGGAGATAGATTTGGTTAAAACTTGAAAAGATGAGTTTTTGAATGCTGAAATTGTATTTGGACATGTATTTCACTTGACAAGAATTTGAAGTTTTGTGAGTAGAAAACTTCAAAAACTACTCTAGAGCTGTTTATTTGGGACTTGAAGATTTTGTTTTCAAAATTTGCCAAAAAATAGTTAAAATCTATAAACAAATAGATAGTTGAAAATAAAATTTATAAAAAAAACTCCCAAATTCTATGGCCATTCGGGAGCTAAGTTTTCGTTATGCAGGAGAAAGAAAAAGTACATGCTATATATTTTTCATAATAAACATAGTGATATAAAAGGTAGAGATGCTATTTTTCTCTTTCTTCAATAGAAAGAGGATTGTGTATTGCGTATATATTTTTCTTGTTGAGCATTTCCTTGAAAGAGTTTTCTTTTGTTTAATAACGGTGGTGTTCATGCCAGCTTGCATGCGCCTCGATTATTTCATTGGTTATCTGCTACCTCCTACTAGCATAATAAGTATCGGGTAACTCTGCCACCAAGGCTTAGGCAGATGGAAAGAAATTATTGCATTTTGCTTCCCCTAGGATTTGAGGTCTTATTCCACTTCATTGACTACTAAGATACACCCTTGGATACAACTAGAAAGAGTTATTGGCTCTCTTTTGGGAGCTAATCGAGAGCAGGAATATTGATATGTCTTTTTCATCACGTAGAAAGATGATTAAGGCACAATTGAAGCAAAAAGAACAGTAAAGGTGATATCTACTAGTTGAATTAAGGCTTTGTTGGTGTTGCTATACTTATATTATGTCCAATATTTGCCAAGGGTCCTCTTAACCTACTTAGAGACTTTAAAGTTAGTATACCAATAAATGTTGGATTTAGGGAATCCCTAGTTGTAGAGAAGCCTATTATGCTATAGAAAGTGAATTTTCCAATACTGAAGTGAAATGGCCCAAATAGAGCGGAAAGCCCCAAGGTTTTGGTCTAGACTCTAGTGGTAAGAGCACAACTTTTGATGTGTGGTTTAGGTAAACATCAGGGGTTCAAACCTTGCCACAAACAAAAGCTTTGTATTTAAGTGGAGAAAGGCAGAAGCTTGAATCCATTATCCTCCGAGTTTCGAACAGTGCGTGCACTGACCTTCGAGGATTTCTCGCTTACCCAAATAAAGGCCCAAATTGAGCGGAATGGATTTACATGATTTCGTATGGCCACTTTATTGAGAAAAAAATGATTCATCTAACTTATCCCAACTAGTATGTGAGTTAGAACCATGCATAGTTGGTTGGATGGATTGATTCAAGTAGAAATAGGACTTACCTCTATTGGTGCTTGTTTTTCTGATAATGTACATTTTTTCCTTTGTTTCTATACCGTCTATTGTAGGGATGGATTGGCAAGGACAGAAGCTAGTGGAACAAACGATGCAGATATTTCTGGTGAGCTTTGCTGTGGTAGCATTTGTCAAAGGCTATGGGTTGGGCTCGTTTCAGACTATGCTGTTAACATATGCTGGTGGTGTTGTCTTTACTGCCCTTGTCACCATCCCCAACTGGCCCGTCTATAATCGTCATCCTCTCAGTTGGTTGGACCCAAGTGAAGCTGAAAAACATCCCAAACCACTGTCTGCTAACTCCAGTTCTAAGAAAAAGACCACTAAGAAGTAGGTCTAACTGACATTTTACTTGGCCCTTCTACAGAAATTTATGATGATCTATCAAATACAGGTGGTGGGTTTTGCCTTTTCGCTGTGAACTTATGAAGTGAACATTTTCTGCTCTTCGTCAACGTTGTCAGTGCTATACAGAGGATAAAGAAAGACTTAATTTTAATATATCTGTGCCACATCACTTTTATTCTTATATTTTATATATCAACATCCTATTTATTTCATCTGAAATCAATCAGTCTCTATTGAAACACCACCGATGCTAGAACTAAAAAGATCTTTAAGTAATCTATTAGAATCTGTGAACATTGGTTCCAGCAATGGCAGCACGACGATGTCTAGAGAAAGAACAAATATGAAAGCGAATTTAAAATATATCCAGCAGGATTTGAGTGAGTTGCTGTCCTTGTTGCCTATAGATGCAGCAGTATGCTTGATGCCTGGGGATGTCTGCAGATATATTATTCTACTCTTTAACCTTTACTTTACTGTTTTCTGTTCAAAGAATAGCCGGTTTTTTAATCCGAAACAGGAGGAAAATAGAGATTTCTGGTACCAGGAACCAGGAACTCTTTTTTGTTTTTTTGGTAATATGGCGTTTGGGCCTGCATGTGCGCTCCTCGCTAATTACACGGGGTACCTGCTACCTCCAACTAGCTCAGGTACCGAGTGAACCAGGAACTCTTTAGTTGTACATGTGGATTACCTAATTCATAGCACATTTGTGCTAGTAGTGTCTGGATTTCATCTCTTACAACAGAATCAACAAAGTAAATGCAGCATTATGACCCAAAACGTTCTCAAAGTGTATGGATTGCTGACAGTTGCTCATTGAAAATGTAAAATATGTGAAAGCCACATTTGAAAAGTTTTCACAGATGTGCTTCACAACTTCTAGCCAAATGTAGTTGGATGCTGGAGAATAGTTCTCTTCTGATATATAGCACAAATGTCTTAATTGGTTTCTTGATGAGTTCACTCAGCAGAATTTACGAATCAAATGCAGCATTCATAGTGTCTTAGTTCCTAGGTTCGCAATTAAATATTTTCTATATATTTAATAAATTCCTAGTACAAATATAGTATTTAAGCGGAAGTGACTGAGTTTGACCAAATCCACACCTAATAGGCTAGCTCCGCCTTTGGTTTCAGGGTATAAGCTTTCTCCGCAACGCATCACAAACTGTGTCGCTACGCAACGTTTAATCCCACCTAGTAGAGAGCTTTTTCTGTTTTGATTTGTTAGCTCTCACCTTCCTCTCATACATCCAAGAACGTGTGAATAAGAGGGTACTCCTTTAACACTTCTGTAGTATAAGATTGAAGAGAACATAATCTAATTTTCCCTAGGTTCGATCTCAAGATAGCTTGAATTCCGGTGCTGTAGTAGGAAACAAAAAAAATAAAAAATACTTTCTGCCGCGAATCTAGATTTGGTCAAATATCTGATTCAAAACAAAAACAATAGATTTTTGTAGCATAAGCTATAGACAGTAGAAGCATGACCACGCGATCATTCTTTTCGAGTGCAAATTTCCGGATAATAGAAAAAGATTTGATTCTCATAAAGATTTATGAAAAAAAAGCGTGGTCGGCGGGAGTTCGAACCTTCGCTGGTAACCATAAGATCTTGTCATCTCGTGGGACCCATTTCGAAGAATTAAACAAATTTTCACCTTCATCAGCCGCCTTTTATTTTCTCCCCTTCATTTCTCGCCGACCCCTAAAGCTTTACCATAACTCAACAATGGCCTCCTCTTCTATTGCTTCAAGTTCCACAGCTTTCATCAATAAGGTAACAATTAAATTAATGTAAAAGTCAAGATTTGTTGAATTTTGAGGATAATTTCACTGACCGTTTTTCTGTTTTTTTTTTTGTATGCAGAATGATGTGGGATTATCAGCTTTTTCTTCACAACATTCAATTTCTGTTAAAACTGCAAGGACAAGGGTTTCCAAGAAAATAGTTTCTGTGATGAAACCACAGCAGACTGAGAGAAAACCTGCCACCACTGGCTCAGTTAGTTTTTTTTTGACTGTTTGGTGCTCTATAATTGTAAAAAAGTTGACTTTTTAGTATTGGGTTTTGGATTTGGTGATTCTTGAACAGTGGGTTTGCAGCTTTTGATTGTCTTGTGCTCTTAAATTGAAAAAGAGTGAACTTTTTTAGTATTGGATTTTGGGTTTGGTGATTTTTGATTATTGGGTTTGTATCTTTTGATTGTTTTATGGTCTTATGTTGAAAAAATGGGCTTTTTAACCACTGGATTTTGAGTTTGGTGTTTTTTGATTGTTTTCTGCTCTTTAATTGAAAAAAGTTGGCTTTTTTAGTATTGAATTTTGGGTTTGGTGATTTTTGATTATTTGGTTTGTATATTTTGGTTGTTTTGTGCTCTTTAATTGAAAAAAGATGGCTTTTTAACCATTGGATTTTTGGTTTGGTAATTTTTGATTGTTTTATGCTCTTTAATTGAAAAAGTTGGCTTTTTTAGTACTGGATTTTGGTTTTGGTGAATTTCATTATTTGGTTTTTATCCTTTGACCGAAAACGTGACTCTAGATAGGGAGGTGTGGAGGTCAAGGATTAGGGTAATAGGTTAGGTAGTCTTGATTATTCATACCGGTAGTATTAGTACGTACTCTCGCATTCTGTTGGTATTAAGTTCCTATGACTACCTGTTGTTTCTTGCATTTTCGGTCATCTTACTATCTTCTTGTTATTTATGTTTCTTTTACATGGCTTCTCGGTGTTGTCCCTTCTTATTTTTCTTTTCATTAATGTGGTGCTTATACTTTTCCGAGCCGAGGGTCTATTGGAAACAACCTTTCTATCTCCACAAGGTAGGGACAAGCTCTGCATACACGCTACCCTCCCCAGACCCCACTGTGTGAGATTATATTGGGTATGTTGTTGTTCATGTTGTTGTTGGTTTGTATCTTTTGATTGTTTTGTGCTCTTAAATTGAAAAATAACCCGACCTTTTTACCATGGATGATTTTGGATTATTGGGTTTGGATTTTTATTGTTTTGTGCTCTTTAATTGAAAAAAAGTTGGCTTTTTTACCATGGGTTTTGTATTTAGTGAATTTTGATTGTTTTGTGCTCTTTCATTGAAAAAAGTTGGCTTTTTTAGTATTGGATTTTGGATTTGGTGCTTTTTGATTATTGGGTTTGTACTTCTGATTGTTTTGTGCTCCTTAGTTGAAATGTCAACTTTTTTTATTTTACCATGAGGTTTCTGTTTTGGTGATTTTTGATTATTGGTTTGTTGCATATTTTTTGCTTAGGTAAAGACTGGGATGACTATGACGGAGAAGATATTAGCTAAGGCTTCTGACAAGACTGAAGTGAGCCCCGGTGACAATGTTTGGGTCAATGTTGATGTTCTTATGACACATGACGTATGTGGCCCTGGCTCAATTGGAATTTTCAAGAAAGAGTTCGGGCAGAATGCTAAGGTATTTGCTGCCAATAGTGTAGTTTTATCTTGCAAATTGATTGTGTTGCAATGTCAATGAAGTATTTGTTTTTGATTCTTGATTTGCTACTTTTCTTTGGTACCTGGTTATGTTTATGCACATGCCATAATTTCTATATTTATCTGGTTGGCTGATAATGGTGTTATGTAATGTGGAATATGTGAATCTATAAGTGAAATTACTAAACTATGCCATAACTACTAATTCATCAGCTAAGAATATTCCCGAAAAGTCGAAAACTAAGTGTTAAAGGTTTTGTGAAATCTTCTAAGATGTTAATGGGTAAAAGGATTGGGGTTGGTTGAATATATTTTCCGAAATAACCTATTCCTTTTTTTGTAAGACCCGCATAGACATGTGCCACTGATGTGACTAAAGCCAAAGCAACAGTAGTATTTATATCATTCGTGGGTGTGGTTAACTCTCCGTGAGGTAATTGTATGATTTTTCCAAGGTAAAAGAGCTCCGGACCAATTAGAAACAAAATAAATAAGTGATCTTTCGAGTTAGAGTCTTAGATTCCTTTGGTTTCCAGTGTAAGGGAAATAATACTAGGCTTAGAATTCCGTATAACTAACTACAGTATTTGTTTGCAGAGTAAAATCTGCATTATTACTCTATTCTCTGCGTGTGACTAGTACAATGTTGAGCTGATAGCGTAATTCCTTCCTTTCACATTGTGCATCTATGCTAATTTCCTGTTATGAGGTAACATCATGCTATTTTGAATAGGCATAGAGTAGCTTAAATGTTGTTTATAAGTTATTTGTCAAAGCAGGTGCTTATAATTTCTTATTACCAAAGTAGGTTAATTCCTTCTTTCTTTTCGAAAACGTATTGTAATCAATCCTGAATTTGCTTTCGTTCAGTCATTGCTTTTAGCCATCTAGGCAGTTGGAGTAGAAGACTTTTTTCCTGGTAAGAGAGTAGAAGACCTAATAACATTTCTGTAGATTATACTAAACTAATTAATTCTCAATAGCATATGAGACTTCATCAAAATTAAAGCCATGGATAGTAATTTGTACTCGATGTTGTTCGATAATAATGTATTTAATGTGATGCTTTTTAAAGTTTTTAAGAACTAAAACTATGTTTCTTATTTTTGTGAACTAAAAACTATGTATCTAGGGCAAGGGCTTATGTTGTTGATTAGACACATTTTTTCGAATTATGTATCTAATGAATGTTTCCTTATTTCGATATCATAGGTCTGGGATCGTGAGAAGCTTGACATTATACCAGACCATTACATATTCACAACTGACGAACGAGCAAATCGTAACGTGGATATCTTGAGAGATTCTGCACTGAACAAAATATTAAGTACTTCTATGACATTAAAGATCTAGATCTGGGGAACTTCCGTGTATGGCTATTTCCTCTTATGAAAATTTTAACTCTTTTACTTTGTATGTCCGCACCGCACTTAGCAAAAGAAAAACTAAATATGTAATAACTATACAGGCTAATCCTGATTACAAGGGTGTTTGCCACGTTGCTCTTGCGCATGAAGGTCACTGCAGACCTGGAGAGGTGAATAATCTTTGCCAATCTCCACACTCTGAAGATGTATTAGTGCGTATTGGAGTATGCTTTAACCTTATGAAATCCATACATTTGTTCCCAGGTTTTGCTAGGTACAGAACATGTACTGCTGGAGCTTTCGGGCAATTCGCCACTGGAATTGGCAATACCGATGCAGGTTTTGTGTTGGGTACTGCAAGATTCTGCTCAAGGTATGTAATTCTTGCCTTTATGGGATGTAGTTCTGGATTCATTCATTGTGTGATTTGATTTTCTTTCCAATAACAACAACAACAACCACCCAGTATAATCCCGCATAGTGGGGTCTGGGGAGGGTAGTATGTACGCAGACCTTACCTCCACCCTGGGTTAGAGAGGCTGTTTCAAAATAGACCCCGGTATCCTTCCCTCCAAGAACTTCCCACCTTGCCCTTGGGGTGACTCGAACTCACAACCTCTCGGTTGGAAGTGGGGGTTGCTTACCATAAGAGCAACCCCTCTTACCAATAAGTAATTCCTAATTAAATATCCAGAGGAGCTTTATCTACATTGTGTACTGTTCCTTAGAGGTGTAACTTACTTCCTTTTTGCTGTCTCTTACCAAAGACTTCGCCTTTTATTTTAAACAACAGATGATAGAGCTAAAGACTTAGAATAGTATTCCTCCGTCTCAATTTATGTGACGGTGTTTTACGGAGTATGGAGTTTAAGAAAGAAAGGAAGACTTTTGAACTTGTGGTCTAATATGATCCATAGATATTGTGTGGCTACAACTCATCTCATTAAGGGTAAAGTCGGCTCGTTAAAGTTAAATTGTTACTAAGTGAAGAAATGTGTCATTCTTTTTGGGATTGACTAAAAAGGAAAGAATGTTACATAAATTGTGACGGAGGAAGTAAATAATAAGCTCATAGAGCGTGGAACTGAGCTTTTTCTCCTATGCATCTCGCAAGATGAATGAGACAAGTAATCATAGCACCTTCTTTGGTTGAAGGGTTCAAACCTTCTACCTAAACATGGTTTAATGCATGTCAAAAGAAGAAAAACAATATGCTGCAAAAAATGTATTTTGAAGAAAATATGCTGCAAAAAATGTATTAAAGTGACATGGTGTAAACTTGATGATTTTCTCCGTGAGGATTGAAGGATGAACAAGAACTGACAGTCACATTTGTCTCCTCTACAATTTTTACACCCTACGTAGTTAAATAACTTCTCTTTCTGCTAATTTACATCATCTATGAAATTTAACATCTTTATGATGCAGGTACCTCCAACTCTGAGATTTGTAATGGATGGTGAAGTGCCCGATTACTTGCTTGCAAAGGATTTGATTTTGCAAGTAAGTAACCATTAGATGCTCTACATTTCATTTAGGTGTACTGTTTCATGTCAATAAAACAAGCTGTTAGTAATTTGTTATGTCTCTTATTCTGTTTTGCTACGATGTTGTTTGAGTGATAAAATTTTGGAGTTATAATTATTGTCTTTTATTCTAAATTGCAGATTATTGGTGAAATTTCTGTGGCTGGTGCGACATACAAAGCAATGGAGTTTGTCGGCTCGAAAGTTGAAAGCTTGTCGGTAAGTTTTTTCTAATCTTGTTCATGGAAGTAACAAGGTGAGATCTATAATTAATATTGGCGCACACTGTTTCACTAGATGGAAGAAAGAATGACGTTATGCAATATGGTTGTTGAAGCTGGTGGAAAGAATGGTGTCATCCCAGCGGATAAAACGACATATGACTATCTTGAGGTAAGTGGGGAGGTTGGGGACTAAACTTCACCTCTTTAAATTCTTCCAAAAAGATCTTATAACTTTGTATCCTGGGTGACTGAAATAAAGAACTGCTATTTTAAGCTAATATCCGTCATTTTCTGCTATCTCAGGGCAGGACATCTGTACCTTATGAACCTGTTTATAGTGATGAAGGAGTAACACCAAAGACCATTGTAGCTATGTCACTATTTGATTCCATATCGTTCTAGTGTGCATTTGTCTCAGTCGTGGATTTATTTAAAAGTTTCAACTTGATTAAAATAGTGTCTGATATTCAAATACTAGAATGTGCAAAATATATAACAAAAAGTGCAAGATTTGGAATCGCATGCCAAGGAGCAGAGCTCTTTATACGTGACTTTGTTGCAAAGAAGATATCAACATATGTTCAAGTTCAAGAATAAGGTCGACACATGTTTTTGGTGAAAAAAGTGGGAAATTAGTTGACGAGAAAGATTTCTTCTATAGTATACTTGTAGAAATAGTTATTCTATATTTCTGGAGAATATGGTGACACAATTTCACAGCAAAAAACAAATGTCTTTCTTGCCATCATTTTCTTTTACGAGAAAGAGTAATTTAGTGAAGTTGACGAAGATACGAGGCAGGACTAGATGTCCTGAAAACTGGCAAAATAAAAAAATATTATTAGACTGTTTTTGATCTTAGCTTAAAGGTGGAAAAAGTTCAGAAAATGTTATTGGACTGCAGTTATTAGCTATGCCTCTGTGTCTAGCTGATAGATTCTTGTTGTGAGGCTTATTATGTAACTCATTAATGGAATTCTGGCCCATGATGAATGTCTGGAAATACTCTTGTTCATTTGATGAAATTTTTGTGCTTCCAGATTGTCGTGAAATTCTAACTTGAATCGGTTGCCTAAAGAATTGTAATTTTTTTTGTTTGGCCGTGGAATGTGTTATTTTGAGCTAACACCAGAAGGGTCCGAGATTGGTTTTCTTTTCAAAATGTTTGGGATATAGAAGTTTTTTAGGAAAGCAATAGCCTCTTCATGAAATTGACTTGTTTATATTCGACATTGTGGGGTTTTATTTAGTTGATACAACTCTATCATGAGTGTTGCGGACATCTAGTCATCTTCTATTTACTCTTCTTCCCTAAACCAAAGAGAATATTAAGTTTTCATTTGTCAGCTCAAATTGCGATGACTTTTACGTTTATGAATTTTAAATCTTTTGATTTTTGTATACTCAGATATCTTAAGGAGTACAGATTCGATATTTCAAAGTTGGAGCAGTTAGTGGCTAAGGTTGGTTATCTCCTAGCAATCTTTCTTTCTGGAATTCAATCAATGATCAATAGTATTAACACCTATTGGGTTATGAATATAATTCATAAGCTTTTGAACAATTTTTTTTATATTATTGAGAGATCAAGAACACTACTACATCGCTCTTTGCATAGCTTTAAGCTTGTTTTCTTGTTTAATACTGTGGTATTATTTGCTCTGGAGATAAATTTCTTTTCATGTTGACTACTGTACGCTCCAAATATTCTAAATCTTCTGTGCATCTTGCAGCCTCATTCTCCTGATAATCGTGCTTTGGCAAGAGAGTGCAAAGATGTCAAAATCGACAGAGTATATATTGGATCTTGTACTGGTGGAAAAACAGAGGACCTCATGGCTGCTGCAAAAGTTTTTCTAGCTTCTGTAAGATGTTACTCCGTTTCTCTATATTTGACCATGTAGTTGTTGACTCGGTGCACTCAGCAAAACACAGCTACTATTGTGATTTGATTGTACCAGTGTTGTCAAAGGCGCGCTTAAGCCCTAAAGTGAGGCTCAAAATACGTTGAGCGTTTCGCCTCGTTTTCTGGGCGCTTTAGTGTCGCATCAAAGCTCTAAGGCATACTTTTCATTGCTAATGAGTGTAATCCTGAAAAGGCGACTTTAAACAATTGATATTTCACTTTATAATGATTTTTTTTCAATTTCTTTGTCCATATATTTGTTATTCATGCTTATAATGATTAGTCTTGGACTACATGCATATTTTTACCTTTTTCCCATTGTGCCTTTTTTCATTAAAGCACACGCTTTATTTGCGCTTTGCGCTTAAAGCTCCAAAGGACCTTAGAGCTTTTTTGCGCTTTTCGCCTTTGATAACACTGGTTTGTACCTTTTTTCCCTTCTGGCACTTCTCATAAAACTAAGCGCAAGCACAGCCTATTTCTAGCCGATTCCTACTAGTTTGGATTTGAGGCTTAGATGACTGATAGATTAGCTTCTTTACCTTCACGATTTTGTCCATTTTGACTTCTAGATTATGGTTGGAATCGACAGGTGATAACCTGATGCTCATGATATAATATTGCTGTCCATGTTAGGCTAGTTTTTTTTTGGCAAGTCTATATTCTCTTTTCTTTAGATTGTTGTTTTCCTATATTGGTGGAGTACAGGTGTGCAATGATGCTTAACCATGTTTCACAATTTTCTGCAACTATTCTGATTGCTTCATCACTTCTTTTTGTGGCAATCTTGGCTTGTTAATTTCTGTTCTGCCTCCCACTGGGAGAGGAAATTACTGACTCATTTATCATGATTTAGTCCTTATTTATCTCATGTTTACCATGCAATAAGACTCCGAACCCTGCATCAGATCTTCAATTGATCTATATGTTCAATCTTTTGTTTCTTTGTTATTCTCCCTCCATTTCATTTTATGTAAATCTATTTCCTTTTTGGTCCGTTCCAAAAAGAATGAAGCTTTTCTAAATTTGAAAACAATTTAGCTTAACCTTCCAATTCTACCATTAAAGAGAAGCTTTTATAACCACACAAATATTCTGGCCCCATTTTAACTTGTTTAGGACCACAAATTCCGCAAGTCTTCATTTTTTATTAAACTTCGTGCCCAGTCAAACGGGCTCACATAAATTGGAACAGAGGAGGTATAACTTAAGAAAATGGAAAGTGTAAGTTCTATGATGTACTTCCATTTAAGCAGGATATATTAAATCTTTCATGCTAAACAAATAACAATTGTCTTACGCAGGGTAAGAAGGTAAAGGTTCCAACTTTCCTTGTTCCTGCTACGCAAAAGGTTCGTTAATCTTATTTTTCATCCTGCTACTATCTTCGTATCTTAGCTGCAAGAATATCACTGCAGAAGTACCATACGATGTGAATGTTAAAAAACCGTTTCAGGTATGGATGGATGTATACAGTCTCCCAGTTCCAGGATCCGGCGGCAAAACATGTTCCCAGATTTTTGAGGAGGCAGGCTGCGATACACCTGCAAGTCCTAGTTGTGGTGCTTGTTTGGGTGGCCCTAAAGACACTTATGCGCGCATGAATGAAGCTCAGGCAAGTTGTTAGTTGTATTAGTTGAATAGTTAACTTCCCATTAATATGCTACTCCAACAACAATAGCAACAACAGTCCAGTATAATCTCACTTAGTGGGGTCTGGGGAGGGTAGTGTGTATGCAGACCTTACCCCTACCATAGGGTAGAGAGACTGTTTCCAAATAGACCTCGGCATCCTTCCCTCCAAGAACTTCCCACCTTGCTATTGGGGAGACTCGAACTCACAACCTCTTGGTTGGAAGTGGAGGTTGCTTAACGTCAGAGCAACCCCTCCTGTCATTTAATATGCTATTCCCTCTGTTCCAATTTATGTGGCACAATTCGGAGTACGTGGGTCAAAGTTTTTAATTTTGAATGTGAAATTAGACATAGATTGTTCAAGCTTTTGAAAATAAAATTTTGCATTTTTGAAAACTACCTCAAAAGTATCATAAGTCATAATAAGTTATAACTCTAAAATATTTATAAAATACAACAACAATAACTACCCAGAATCTCACCAAAATATTTATAAAATATTTATGCAATATAACAACAAAAAAAAAATATTTATAAAATATTTAAGAAAAATGTGGTCAAAGTACAACCTCATAGACTCCCCAAATAGTAATGTTGCCATGTAAATTGAAACAAGCTGAGTACTATTTAGGTGCATTTGGCTCTTGCGTAAACATCATTGGCTTGTCTGGGACAAATAGGATGTCTTAGTAGATTTTTCCTTGACCAGGAATAAGTTTATTCAATCATATTATGTAGTATTTTTATAAAGCTAGTTTGTGGTGGTCACATCACTGAAATTTGAAGTATTCTTATCGTAAATTTTTCCTTTAAAATAATTGTAAATGAAGAGATAGCTTCAGAAGTATTAACATGATAAACAAGTTTGTCTCTTCCTGTGATTAACCCTTAGAAATCATAAATGTTTCTTCTGCGTCTAATATACAAATAATCGACAGCTATAATTAGCATCATGATATCTAGCACATAGACTGAGTCCATAATAGTGTAAAATAGCAAGAAATATTATGAACTTCATTCGTTCTAGACGCAGAAGAAACATGCCGACCCCAACTTATTTGGAAGTGAAGCGTGTTATATGTTGTAGTTGTGATGCTAGGAGGTTATTGTTGGGCAAGGCCAGAGCATGGCTTACGGCCTACGGGTTTGGCCAAACCCGATAACTTTGGTCCGAACCCTCTATTTTTCTTAAACAATTCATTCCATATGTACAAAATTATTGATATAGAGCGCAGTAGCTTAAATAGACTAGAATCCCGAACCTACTTTGGAAGGTTTTTCATATCTCTTCCTTTTGGTTTTTGTTTCCTTTTTGATATCTGTTTTGTATAACAACAACCAACACCCAGTGTAATCCCACAAGTGAGGTCTGAAGATGGTAGTGTGTACGCAAACCTTACCCCTACCTTATGGAGATCAAGAGTTTATTTCCGGTATACCCTCCTGAATTCCTAACATCTGCGTCTTTCCTATGTAAATATGCTTGCTGTGTTCTTTCTCCTTGGCGGTATCTAGAACCCAAGTTCTCCAGAGTCCAGATGCAGAACCTTTCTATTGATGACTTTGAGAGTCAAACTTGTAATTGGGATGTAGGTCGTTACCTGACACTATGAATGGTTGTTTTGCAGGTCTGTGTATCAACTACGAATAGGAACTTTCCTGGTCGAATGGGCCACAAGGATGGCCAGATATATCTTGCGTCCCCTTACACAGCTGCAGCATCAGCATTGACGGGTTTTTTCACTGATCCCAGGGAGTTTTTGCAGTGAAGCGCTTTGATTAACTCGTTTTAAGAGTTGGGAGTATGTTGTATCACTAATAGATGAGTTGCAGCTTAAACTCTTATGCTTAGGTATACCGAAAAGGGCAGGTCGCGATATGCTCTCTTTTATCTCTTGATACTCCAGGAAATGAATGTTCTGAAACGAAATGAGGAGTCCTTACTCCTATTTATGTCTTCTTTGTTGTATTACTGGAGTCTAATGGTTATTGCATGGGGACAAGAATTCACTTGTCATAATAATATGCTGATTTATGTTTTTTTGAAAGCTAAACTAATGACTTTTGTTTTTCTTCCTTTGCTTATTAAGCCCAAACCTTGTGAATGCTGCCTTCTCTAGAAACTGTTTTACCTCAAATATCACAGGGGTATTATTACTTTTAGCCCGCATGAGAAATTATTTTTATTCGGTTGCCAAAAAAGTGTATCAAATATATATAATTTTTGTATATAACATACCGAATGAATATATATACAAAAAATATATAAATTTTATACATTTTTTGACTACTGTTTTTACAGCGGCTATATAGCGTCATTTTTCCATTATCAGAAGCTTGTCTACACTTATGATCAATTCTAGAAACACACAGCTCCGTAACATCCATTGATTTGGCTTAGTAGATAGTGAAGTGGAAAAAAAGTTTCGCTACCAACGTTAAAATATGATGCGACTTTTTCATTTGCCCAATTTTGGATGTACAGAAAAGCCTTATTTAAGAGGAAACCTCAAATTGGCTCTATTTTATTATATTCCATCCATATCCCAATTTCATTCATTTAATATTTCTTTGGTGTCATTGACATAACAGATGTCGTTTCTAGTCTATCTTTTTCTATTTCTTTTTTATATATGGAAAGTTAAAAAATCATCGGAAGAAAGACGACTAAGGTTCAAATTCACTGAAGATATTGTTGTTATCCTATTTGCGCAAGTCTAGATGGTATAGAAAGGAGAAAGTGCATGCAAGTTGGTACGGATCAAAAAGAAGAAAATATTATTAATGGAAATTTCGGAAAAAGAAAACCATATATTATTTTGACAAATTCTGCTCCTGAAAATCCAAAGTAAAAGAATAATTACAGCATTGTAAATAAAAATAACAATGAACAAGTTCGGTGAAATGAGTGACCTAAACAACAAGATTCCCCAATTAAATTCCACAATACCAATATACTATTGGGAATTTTTCCTAACTATACCATATATGAAACTTTATTACCCTAAATATGCATATTTTGTTAATTACCCTAAATGTGCTTAGAGAATGAACTACGATTCTCTATCTTTTGCAAAAGAAGCTCCCCAAGTCTCAGTCTCTGGCCTATGAGATGCTCACGTTACTACAAATCCATATCCATTTAATTTGTTACTCCATCATTATCATAAACAATACATAAAGACTGAAAAGACAGATAATATAAATGAATAATTGTACAAACACTGTTTAGCATCAAGTGGACAATAAATATTAAAGGAATTTTTACCATCATATACCACATAGGAAACCTTATTACCCTCAATGTTTAGGAGAAGAATATTGAAATGGAAAGGAGATTTTTGTTCTTCATCTTCATCTTCATCTTCATCTGTTCTTCCATATATTTTCCACCATTGATAGCCATTAAAAAGCTTGAAACCTTTGAATTCAAATTTGGGTTTTCAAAATCATTATTTGTTTGGATTGGGTGTTATTGTAAATAATTAGGAATATGTTTAGGAGTTTATATCTCAATTTTGGACGGTTTTGGTGAAGATTAGAGTTGGTTTTGACTGAATTTCAGATTGAAACTCGAAGAAGAAGAAGAAGAAGAAGAAGAAGAAGAAGAAGAAGAAGAAGAAGATATATTTTCAGAAATTGTAGATAAATTGTAGATAAATTATAGATAAATTGTAGATGAATTGTAGATTGAAAATACTAAAACTTCTATAAATCTTCTACAATTATGTCGAAAATACCAATCATACTACAATTGAAATGAGAATTTGGATATTAAAATTCAATGAATCTTTTTTGTAGATATCTTGTAGATAAATTGTAGATTATTTGTATTCTGATTGTAGATTCATTGTTTTCTGTTTTCACAAATTCAAAACGACTAAAGCTTCTATAAAATATTCTGCAAAAAAACAGTCTACAATTTTCTAATTTGACTACAAAATATTTACAAATTTTGGAAATATGACTTTTTCTTCTTCTTCTTCTTCTTCTCCTTCTTCTTCTTCTTCTTCTTCTTCTTCTTCTTCGAGTTATGGTATATAAATAGTAATTTGGCATGCTAAAATATAGTTAACACAAACCTTAAACATTTAGGGTAATTAGATTTTATATATGGTATAGGAAGGTAAAAATCCCTATATTATTCTTCTTGCACCGGGCCTTAAAATCTAATTGGGCTTGGGCTTGGAATTGGGCTTTCAAAGCCATGATTGGCTAGCAGTTGATGGGCTACGATACTTGTTGTTAAGACTTGTCCTTTGAGGCTTCCCACAAATGCATTGACATTCAAACCCACAAATATTACCAAAGCAGGAAAACAAGCTACTCCCTCCATCCGAATGCCTTCTCGGGTGACGTCCGGTCGAATGATAGCTGCTCGAGGACATCCCCCGATCATATATCGGTGGATGCTCCTTTCGCCACCTCTCAAGCTTCGACCGGAGCCCCTCACTGCTCTCGTCCAAGCTCCAACCATCCAAAACCGAGCTCTTTTTATCATCCAATGGATATCTCTTTTCGACCAATGTAGCTGCCACTTCAGATGCTGAAGGCCCAATTTCGGACTCGGACCAAATAGAATTTGCCTTTAATGGGCCTCCATAAACAACCTTACCATTTTGCATTGGGCCTTTTGGGCCTCCATATTCATTTCCACTATACTTCGCAATGGGCTTTCCAATTTGTGGTATTGGTGTCTCTTTATTTTTTTCACCAACTCCCAACCCTTTGGACTTTGTAATTGATTGTTCATCAATTACTTTAGTTGTGGGCTCATTTTTGTTACCCATTTCTAACTCAATAAGTTTGAGTTTGGTCTTGGGCTTTTCATTGTTGGCCCAATTATAACTAGATGACTCTTTACTCACAATTGAATCACTCAAAACAGAACCTGATTTACCCTTTTTACCTTCTGATTTTGGTTTTTCCCTCAATTCTGCACCACTAATAACAGAACTTGCTTTTCCGTTCTTTTTCATCATATGAGTTGGAGGCTCAAATGAAATACTAAGTATTGAACTCTCTTTCTCTTGAGCCGTTGCCTTTGTTTTAGATGGAACTGCAACTATTGAGCTATTACCCATGGAAATATCATCGAACGTGACACGTTCGCTACGTTCACTCCTTGATCGCCGTAATATAGGTTTTAAAGTATTGACATTGTTGGCATTACTATTATTATTGTTGTTGGTGTCGTTACTGGTGCTGGTGTTGTTCTGTTTGCTTTCATTATGGCGAGGTAGATTTGTGTCTTCTTCCATCAAATCACGATATCCAACTGCTGACGTGCTCATTTGTCTATATAGTCGCATACTTCTCATAGATCTATCAAGCAACGTCACACCGATGTTCAGTATACCTTGAGGACGACCTGATGGACGACGTATCTACGTTCACAAAAATAGATAGACCTTTGAATTATCAATTAACGTAGATTTAATTGAAGAAATATTGAACCATTAAGTAATAATCACCATAGTCACAAATTAATTAACTCAATAACTTTAACTACACATTATTTTAATGAAAAACACTTAAATTTGTTAAGGAGAAAAATGATAAGCAATATATACTTATAACAGTAGTGTCTTAATATATACTCCTTGCGTTTTAAAAATATTGTCTTAGTTTGACTTGGCACAAACTTTAATAAAGAAGGAAGAACTTTTAAGATATATGGTCTAAAATAAGCCACAACATTTGTGTGGTCATAATTTTCTTTGAAAATTATGGTCTAAAACATATCATAACATTTGTGTGGCTATAAATACTTCATACTAAGGAAATATTGAAATGTATCAATATTTTGGACCAACTACTAAGAAAAGAATGTCAATTATTTTGAAAAAAACGGAAGTACCTAATTCATGACATGATATTTTAAGGCATTGTCACCTATGAAAATGTGGAATTTTCTACGAAAATAAAAAGAAAAGAAAAATGCATGCATTCAGAAAAGGTAAATTGGAACAAAAGAACCAAAAACGAAGAAGAGAAATTAATTAAACAATAGAGGATATGAAAGAAAATATCTCAAATTGATTGCATGCATGCATGCAACTCCGTAAGTACGTAAATACATAATGTTAGTGATCGATAACCAAGAATTAACATATGAAGAGAAAAAAGGAATGAACAAACATACCTGCAGTGCAACAAAACGCATTCCAAGATGGTGATTATGGTGGCCATGAGCTCGAATAGGAGGAATTAGGTTTCCGACGAGGACACGAACTGTTCCGACGAGAGAGTCTCGGAACCAATGGACGGAAAAAATCTCAATGTGGACAGCAGCTGTGTCTTGTCGGAGAAATTCCTCATCTACTCGAAAAACAAACTTATCGTTCCACGTAGGGTTGTTGCCACCTTCTACATCAACGCATGTGGTAAGTTTTCGCGTCGGATGGACCCATGCAGAGGCGTAGGTTTTCATTTTCTTGGACGTAGGTTCCAAATCTTGGGCGGATATGACATTTATTTCCAAAAGTTGGAATGGTTTCAACATTCCCATTTTGGAAATTGGTGGCATTTTGAAGAGTTAAGAATAATCGTGATCGTGGTGATAGAAAGACGAACTTTCGCTCGTCGTCCGTCTGAAAGGGACGACAAGGAAAAGGTTTTGGGATGGACGTGGAGGAGAGACCCCAAGTAAAATTGGGGTAAGAGAAGAAGGTGAGCTCTCGAGAGAACATTAAAGCAACATATACAATGAAGAATTAAGTTAGAATCAACTTTGTGTTTTACATAATATAGCGTATTGACGCATTTAGAGGATTTTCTTTTTATTGTTTAAATGTTGTTAGGTTAAAAGGGGGCATCACTATATGGGCCTTATTTTTAGGCAAGAATTTAGTCATACGTGGAATTTTCCTTAAAGCATTTAGTCTTCTTCGACTTGTGTATTTCTTGCGCATAATTGATGTGTAAATATACCTTATCTTATAATTAAGTTTTTTAGGCATTATCCTTATTAAGGGGCAAAGGTGAGAATCAAATGTCCATCTACCTTAGATACCTATATAGGAGTAAGTTTCTTTTCTTCAGTAACAAGCTCGTCAAAAAAGAAAAATAAACTAAAATGAAAGAGCTTTTGGGGTGAGGAGATACTCGGGAAAAGGTAAAGAGAACACTAAATATTTAATGAGAGTTGAACCTTACACCTTCATATGATACGAAGGAGTAAAATATTTATTCCCATTTTGAAATATTTGTGCGGACTTTTCTTGAACCGAAGATTTATTAATAATAATTTCTCTACCTCCATAACGTAAAGAAAATTTATATATACTATCCTCCCAACAGTGGTGAATGCCAAAAATTTTGCCTAGGGTATTCAAGGTTAATATATACTTATTTATAAAAATTAATTTTTGACTTATATATATGGTATAAATTTTTATATACTCAATATAATTTTCCGATAAAATGAACACCCTTCAATGTATGTGACTACACTATTGTTCCCCAAACCCACTATGTGATTGTTGTTGTTTCAAATAACAATGAATAATTAATTAAATATCTTCCAGAAAATATAATTTTTTTTCTTTCTAATCAGATATTTTTGATCCAATTTCAAAAATAAATTTTTTAATAGAAAACTATTCACTCTAGTTTAATTGGGGCCAAATCAAATATCCGACACTAGAACCAAAAAAAAAGATCTTCTTTCTGTTATGAGAAAATTATAATATGAATATTCATTTATTACTTCGCTATAGATGATTTTCCTGAAGAAGATTATCCATTTAGTCATCTGTTGAAGTTTATCTACAAGCAGCTAATGTAGGCAGGTTGCAAGCAACTCAATGAAATGATTTACAACAGCTTCTTATTAAACAGACAGGTTGCGATCAGCTCATGCAGACAACTTACAAGCAACTCAAGAAAAGTCTCCATCTGCTTCCTGAAAAGCTTCGCATCTGCTTCCTTTCTTCTATAAATAGAGGAGTTTTCAGTTCATTATGTACATCAGTTTGGAGTTGAATAATATATTAGTTTCTCTATACACTTGTCTTTACTTTACAGTTTTTATTTTACAACACGTTATCAGCAAAATACTTTAAAAGTATCAGAAGTACGGACTTTCTTTTTCTAAATGTGTCAAATCTTTCTAAACTTGAATTTTTAGCCATGTATGTATCGGACAAAAGCTATATGTCTTGGGTGCTTGATGCTGAAATCCATCTTGATATGATGGGTCTGGCAGATAACATCAAGGACAAAAATCAATCATCAAACAAAGACCGTGCCAAAGCAATGATATTCCTACGCTATCACCTTGATGAAGACTTGAAAATAAAATATCTCACTGCTAAAGATCCCATCATACTGTGGAATAATTTAGAAAATGTATATGACCACCTCAAGATGATCATTCTTCCACATGCACGTTATGATTGGACTCATCTAAGGCTACACGATTTTAAATTTATCAGTGAGTATAATTCTGCTATGTTCAGAATTACTTCCCAATTGAAATTATGTGGTGATAATATTACTGATCATGATATGTTGTAGAAAACTTTCACCACTTTTCATGCCTCGAATATCCTCCTGCAGCAATAATATCGAGAGATGTGATTCAAAAAATATTCTGAACTTATCTCACATCTTCTTGTAGCCGAGCAACATAATGGGCAATTAATGAAAACCTATGAAAGCCGACCTACTAGTTCTTGTCAATTCACTTAAGTGAATGAGACGAACTCCTACCAAGCTAAGCGTGGAAGAGGTCGTGGCCCCAATCATGGTCATGGTTGTGGTTGAGAAAGAAACTCTAATCATGGTAAGTGTAATGCACCAAAAAACCCTCCTATCCGCCAGCCGTGAAAAAGGAAGGAACAAAGCATGAATTGGTGCAAGCAGTAAATATAGCAAATACATGCTATAGATGTGGAGGAAAGGGGCACTGGTGACGTACCTGTGTACGCCAAAGCACCTGGTTGAGCTTTATCAATCCTCCCTAAAGAAGTTAGAAAAAAATATTGAACCAAATTTTATTTGTGAAGATAATTTAGACTTCATGCATTTGGATGTAGCTAATTACTTTGCACTCCCAGAAGGAGAAATAAGTCATGTGATCGATGATGAATTTGTAGAAATATATATATATATATTTTAATTTTTACTGTTTGTATTAGATAGTATGGTTATGTAAATGTTGTACATAAATAAAAGTTATGCTTTGATAATAATGTTTACTATCTATTTTGTTTATGTCATTTTGAAGATGGATAATTCTCAAATTATGTTTGGATCAAAGACCAATCATGAAAATATTTGCGTAATTGATAGTGGAATAACTCATGCCATTTTCAAAGATCGGAAATACTTTTCTTATTTGCATAAGAAAAAAGCAAAATATTTGTACTTTGATTGAAGGCTCCTAAAGAGCCACTATATTTCTGTCTAAGGGAACAAAACTTATTATAGACAATGCATTATTCTCCTTCAAATTCCGAAGAAACTTATTGGGTTTTATAGATATCCGCCAAAATGAATATCATGTTGAGACGAGAAATGAAATGAATGTAGAATATTTTTATATTACAAAGAATATTTCTGGCCAGAAGTGCATTTTAGAAAAGTTACCAACTTTATTTTTCGGCTTATACTATTCAAAGTCAGTACAGTTGAAGCACACTCTATCATAAACCAGAAGTTTACTGATTCAAATACTTTTATGCTTTGGCATGGCCGTTTGGGCAATCCTGGATCAATAATGATGAGACGGATTATTAAAAATTTGAGTGGGAATCCATTAAAGAATCTGAAGATTCTAACAAATGATGAATTTTCTTGTGATACTTGTTATCAAGGCAAAATGATCACTAGACCCTTTTTTATAGCGTATACATGGAGATATATGTGGACCTATCCATCCACCAAGTGGGAAGTTTAAATATTTTATGGTCCTAATAGATTCATCTTCAAGATGGTCTCATGTGTGCCTACTATCATCTCGCAACCTAGCATATGCAAAGTTATTAGCACAAATAATTCGATTAAGGGCAAAATTCCTAGATTATCCTATAAAGGCTATCCGCCTTGATAATGCTGGAGAATTATCATCTCAAACTTTTGATGATTATTGTCTATCAGTTAGGATAAAGATTGAACATCTTGTAGCTTATGTTCATACTCAAAATGGCCTTGCAGAGTTATTTATTAAACTCTTGCAATTGATAGCAAGACCACTACTTATGTAAATAAAATTGCCCACGACTGTTTGGACCATGCTATCTTGCATACAAGATCACTTATTCGTCTCATACCGACACATTTTATAATAAGCATTCTCCGTCACAATTAGTTTTGGTCATGAACCAAATATTGCTCATCTATGAGTTTTTGGATGTGTTGTATATGTGCTAGTAGCACCACCACAACAGTAAGATGGTCCCCAGAGAAGGTTAGGAATATATGTTGGGTTTGAATCACCATCTATTATTTGCTATCTTGTTCCATTGACGGAAGATTTATTTATTGTTCGATTTGTAGATTGTCGATTTGATAAAATAAATTTCCCACAATTAGAGGGAGAGAAAAAGGAAATCAAAAGAGAAATTGTGTGGAAAGTTTAATCATTATCTTATTTTGATCCATGTACCCCTATACGTAATCAGGAGGTCAATAAGATCATCCATTTACAGAATATAGTAAATCAACTACTGATTTGAAAAGAATAACTACGTCACATATCCATACAGGAAATATGCCTATCCGAATTGATGTCCCAGCAGGACCATCTATTAGCATGATATCTAGTGAACCTAAAGCACACTTGAAGAATGGTAGGCCTTTGGGTTCTAAGGATCGAAATCATATAAAAAAATTGACAAATGATCAAAATGATACTATGAAGGGATCTCCTGAAAAGACCCAAGATATGATTAGTTCTAAGATTCCTGAAAAAATTAATGAAAGTGAGGCTCAAGTGAGCGAGGAACTTTTAATAAGTTCTACTTGTGATGAGATTAATTTAAATTGAACAAAAATAGTGGAGGATAATATTTTTTCATATAATGTTGCACTTAACATTATACAAGATAGCGAGGATCTTGAACCCCGATCTGTTGAAGAATATCGATAAAGATCTGATTGGACAAAATGGCAAAAGGAAATTTAATCATAATTGAACTCACTTGCTAAAAGAGAGGTCTTTGGATCAGTAGTCCAAACACATGGCGGTATAAAATCAGTTGGTCATAATTTGTTTTTGTGCGAAAAAATGAAAAAAATGAAATTGAAGATATAAAGCCCGCCTTGTCGCACAAGGATTCTCACAACGACTTGGAGTCAATTTTGATGAAAAATATTTACCTGTTATGGATACCATAACATTTCGATATCTCATCAGTTTAGCCCTATATGAAAGACTTGAAATACATCTAATGGATATAGTTACACCTTATCTGTACGGTTCACTTGATAGTAAAATTTACATGAGAATCCTTGAAGGATTTAAAATGCATGAAGCACATTCGAAATCTCGAAAAATGTATTCGATCAGATTACCAACGTGTTTGTACGGTTTAAAACAATCTGGGTACATGTGGTATAATCGCCTTAGTTAATATTTGCTGAAAAATGGTTACATAAGTGATGTTATTTGTCCATGTAATTTAATAAAAAAAATTGGCATCAGAATTTGTTATATTTGCTGTCTATGTTGATGACATAAATCTTGCTGGAACTCTATAGTCCCAAAAGGCAATTGAATACCGTAAGAAAGAATTTGAAATGAAAGTTTTTGTAAAAACAAAACTTTGTCTTTGTCTGCAAATTGAACATTCAGTAGACGAGATCTTTATTCGTCAATCCGCCTATACAGAAAGGGTCATAAAAAGCTTTTACATGGACAAAGAGCACACATTGAGTATACCAATGATTGTTTGATAACTTGAAGTGAACAAGGACCCGTTCCGACTTCTAGAAGAAGATGAGGAACTCCTTGGTACCGAACACTCTATCTCAGTGTAGTTGAACACTTATGTATCTTGCTAATGCTACAAGGCCTGACATAGCATTTTCAGTAAATTTACTAGCAAGATATAACTTTTCTACTACACAAAGACATTTGAATGGGATTAGTCATATTTTGCGATATTTAAAAAGGAACTCTTGATATGAGTTTGTTTTATGCTAATAAAGGTAGTGCAATCTTACGGGTTATGCAGATGCAGGTTATTTATCTAATCCCCATAAATCTCGATCTCAAACTGGGTACATGTTTACATGTGGAGGTACTATCATATCATAACGCTCCACAAAGCAATCTATTATTGTTGTTTCTTCAAATCATGTTCAGATAATAGTTATTCATGAAGCAAGTAGGGAATGCGTATGGTTGAGATCAGTAATTCACTTTATTTGAGAAAAATGTGGTTTGAAATGTGATAAAAGATCCACAATTTTATATGAAGACAATGCAGCATGCATAGCCCAATTAAAGGGAGAATTTATAAAAAGAGATAGACGAAGCACATTTCATCAAAAATATTCTACACATGATCTTCAGAAAAATGGTGACATTGATGTGCAACAAATGCGTTCAAGTTACATATTTATTCACTAAAATCTTTGGCAACTTTAACTTTTGAGAAGATGGTATATAAGATTGGAATGCGGAGACTCAAATATTTTAAACAAGATTTTCATCCGCACTGTACTCTTTTTTTCCTTACTAATATTTTTTCCATGGGTTTTTCTTGTAAGATTTTTAATGAAGCATCAAGAAATGATTATTACTAAATATGTGTTCTCTTTTTCCTTCACTAGAATTTTTCAACTGGGTTTTTCCTAGTAAGGTTTTAATGAGGCCCATTATATTTTAATGAACATCCGGGTGGGGGGGGGGGTTATGAAAAAAATTATATTGTGGATGTCCCTTTATTACTCTGCTATAGGTAATCTTCCTGAATAAGATTATCCAATTAATACTCGGTTGATGTTTATCTACAAACAGCTAATGCATGCAGGTTGCAAGCAACTCAATAAAATGATTTGATGCAGGCACATTATCTTTTAGTGAACATCCAGTAGGGTGTTATGAAAGAAATTATATTGCAGATGTCCATTTATTATTCCGCTATAGATAATCTTCCTGAATAAGATTATCCATTTAATACCTTGTTGGAGTTTATCTACAAGCAACTGATGCAGACAAGTTGCAAGCAACTTAAGAAAATGATTTGTAGACAGCTCATTGAACAAGCAGGTTGAGAGCAGCTCATGCAGACAGTTTACAAGCAGCTCAAGAAAAGCCTCGCAGATGCTTCCTTAAAAGCCTTGCAGTTGCTTATTTTTTTCTATAAATAGAGGAGTTTTCAGTTCATTATGTACATTAATTTGAAGTTGTATAATATATCAGTGTCTCTTTATACTTATCTTTACTTTAGAGTCTTTATTTTATAACACTTTCTGCTTGAACCTTTGGGTTAAAGGCAGGGTAAGGTCTACACACTGTCTATTTTCTTCATTTTTGGGATTACACTGAGTATGTCGTTGATATTTTTGCTCTTGAAAGGTCTACAAAGCTTGAAATTCTTACAAGTATATCTTCTATTTTGGCACGTGGCTTTTCCCTATTCTCTAAGTTGTTCCCAAGTTCTTTTTATTTGTTATTTTTTGGTGATCCAATAGCTTTTGTATCTATTTTCCCTCTTCATATGTTCATAGCAATGGCATATCTCAAACATCTTTACGTGCACCAACATCTACGATATAGTTAAGAAGAAACAAATCAAAGTTGTATATTGAATCAAGCAAGAGCAACCATCACTTTCCTTTTATAATCAAGATTTTGAGGAGTTGAATGATGGAAAATTGGTGAAGTCTGTTACTATAGGAAATCATGTAGCAGATATAGTAATTAGTGATGATTTCAGCTTTGGAAAAAGAGTTATGGGGCTGATAGAAGAAAATGATAATGAAGAATTAGGTGAAGGTAAAGAAGATAAAGAAAGAGTTTTGGATGGATTTAAAGATATGGGAACTGAAGGAGGAAGTGAACCAGTTAGTCCAATGTATCTTGCTTTTGGAATTGGAATTAATGGCAATAGCATTGACAATAGTGGTGTTGTGACGCCTATGACGGACGACGGACTGATGAGGGCGGGTCATGCTTCTATTGTTGAATTTTGGCAAACATTTTGTTCCACATTGGTGGGCTTCTTGATTTGGTAGGGAATTTTTCTCTATAAAAGAAGGCCTAATATTTAGGATTTAGACACACCTCTCATTTGCCTTCTCATTTGTTTAATGCATTTATATCTTCTCTCTTTAGTATTGTTTCACTTGTATTTTTGGAGTGGAATAAAATATTGGTTGTGTCCGAGGAGTAGGCAAAATTGGCCGAACCTCGTTAAATTCTGGTGTTCCTCTTATTGTTAATTTATCGTCTTATTTATTATTTAGTGGGTGCCATAGTTTTTGGTATAGTAGTTGTGACCCATTTACACTATATACATTCAGCTTCCGTAACAATTGGTATCAGATCCAAGGTACTGTCTAAGTGTGCTCTGTGGACTGCACCCTAGTCTGATATTGCACATCAGAAAAGATTTATCTTGGTAACTGAGTCAAGGTTCTGTTTGAGTATGCTCTGTAGTTACAGCCTGGTCTGATCTTCTAAATCAGAAAGGAAATAATCTTGATTTGTGTCGTCAGCTATTAAATAATATTTGTGTAAAAATGGGAGACAATAAACAAGAAGAATCTACACCAAGTGTCAGCAATGCGTCATTATTGGCATCTTCGCTTATGACAAGAATTGTGTCAAATGCGAAATTTGCGGTAGAAATTTTTGACGGATCTGGACATTTTGGGATGTGGCAAGGCGAGGTTCTAGATGTCTTTTTTCAACAAGGGCTAGATCTGGCCATTGAAGAAAAGAAACCAGATGTTATTGTAGAAGAAGATTGGAAGATTCTCAACCTTGTTGCTTATGGTACCATTCGATCCTACCTTGCTAGAGAGCAGAAATATCCATACACAAAGGAAAATTCTACAAGTAGATTATGGAAAGCATTGAGGATAAATTTTTGAAGAAAAACAGTCAAAATAAATTGTACATGAAGAAGAGACTGTTTCACTTTACCTATGTTCCTGGTACCACAATGAATGAACATATCACTAGTTTCAAAAAATTGGTCACAGATTTGCAAAATATGGATACAACTTATGATGATGGTGACTTGGCCTTGATATTGTTGGCGTCGCTTCCTGATGAGTATGGGCACCTTGAAACTACTCTACTCAATGGAAATGACGAAGTTTCTCTTAGAGAAGTTTGTTCGGCTTTGTATAGCTATGAAAAAAGGAAGCGGGAAAAACAGAAGGGCGGAGAAGGAGAAGCACTATTTGTGAGGGGTCATCCTCAAAATCAAACGAGGACAAAGAAAGGAAGATTCAAGTCAAGATCTAGACTCAGCAAAGATGAATGTGCCTTTTGTCTAGAAAAGGGGCACTGGAAGAAAGACTGTCCGAAGTTGAAGAATAAGGCCAAACATAACAATGGAAAGGCCGTTGTGGATTCAAATGTAGCTGATTGTGATGATTCAGACTTCTCATTAGTTACAACAGAGCTATCAACATCATCAGACATATGGCTGATGGACTCAGCTTGTAGCTATCATATGTATCCCAACATGGACTGGATCGCGGAATTTCAAGAAGGAGAATATGGATCCACACAGCGGACAACATGCCTCTTACCTCATATGGAATTGGTTCCATACGATTAAGGAACCATGATGAAATTATTCAAACATTAACAAATGTTCGATATGTACCGTATTTGAAAAAGAATCTCATCTCTGTGGGAGCCCTAGAATCGAAAAGGTTCAAAATTATTGCAAAAAATGGAGTGATAAAGAGTATCCTCTGGTGCACTAGTGGTAATGAAGGTGAATCGGAAGAACAATAACATGTACCGCTATCGTGGTAGTACAGTTATTGGGACAGCGACAGTGACGTCCAGTGACGACAAAGAGGCAGGAGCAACCAGGCTATGGCACATGCGCTTGGGACATGCTGGAGGAAAATCCTTGAAGACTCTATCAGATCAAGGATTGTTGAAAGGAGTAAAGACTTGCAACTTGAAGTTTTGCGAGCACTGTGTCAAAGGGAAACAGACAAGGGATAAATTTGGTAAAGAGATCCATAATACGAAAGGCATTTTGATTATGTACACTCTGATATTTGGGGTCCTTCCAAAACAGCTTCATTGGGCGGGAAGCACTATTTTGTAACCTTTGTTGATGATTTTTCCTGAAGAGTATGGGTGTATACAATGAAGAGCAAAGATGAAGTGCTGAGAATTTTTCTCAAATGGAAGACGATGGTGGAGAATCAAACAGGCAGGAGGATCAAATGTATTCGCATAGACAATGGAGGTGAATACAAAAGTGATCATTTTAACAAGGTCTGTAAAAATGATGGCATCATCCGACACTTCACTATCAGACATACACCACAACAGAATGGAGTGGTAGAACACATGAACCGGACATTGCTGGAGAAGGTATGATGTATGTTGTCCAATACTGGCTTGGGAAAAGAATTTTGGGCTGAGGCAATTACATATACATGCCACTTCATTAATCGTCTATCATCTGCTGCTATTGATGGCAAGACACCGTTTGAAAAGTGGTATGGAAAGCCTACTGTAGATTATGACTCTTTGCACGTATTTGGATCAACTGCATATTATCATGTGACAGAGTCAAAATTGGATCCAAGGGAAAAGAAGGCTATTTTTATGGGGATTACTTCTGGAGTCAAAGGGTATCGCTTATGGTGTCCTATGACAATGAAAGTAATATTCAGCAGGGATATTACCTTTGATGAATCTGCTATGATAAATAAGGTAACAAGTGAAGATACCAAACAAGATGATGGTGCTTCTAAGCAGGTGGAGTTTGAGGGAAAATTTATTTTTCCTACACAAGAAGCAAAGGAGGAAACAAATGAAGATTATTCTCTGGATGGAGAGCCGGTAGAGGAGATTCAAACTCAGGAACCTTAACAATAACTTGAATCAATAGCAACCAGCAGGCAAAAAAGGACAATAACAAAACCTGTTCGTTTCATAGAGACAATTGCTTGTGCAACCGCAATTGTAGCTGATGATGTTCTTAACATTTATAAAGACACAATCCAAAGTTCAGAATAAGAGAAATACAGTCCATTCATTAGAATCATACATGAAGATTGGCCAATCTCTCGAAGGGAAAGAAAGCAATTGGGTGCAAATGGGTATTTGCAAAGAAGGAAGGATTTCCTAACCAAGTAGATGTTCGCTACAAAGCAAGATTGGTAGCCATAGGATATGCTCAAAAGGAGGGAATTGATTATAATGAAGTGTTTTCTCCAGTTGTAAAACATTCCTCCATTCAAATTATGTTGGCTTTGGTAGCACAGTTGGATTTGGAACTAGTTCAGATGGATGTATAAACTCCATTTTTACGTGGAAAATTGGAGGAGGAAATCTATATGACTCAGCCAGAAGGATTCAAAGTTGCTGGAAAAGAAAATATGGTGTGCAAACTTGAAAAATTGTTGTACGGTTTGAAATAATCTTCTAGACAATGGTACAAGCAATTTGACAAGTTTATGTTGCAGCAAGGGTACAAGAGAAGCAAATACGATCATTGTATGTATTTCGCAGGCTTAATGATGGTTCCTTTATATATCTTCTCATATATGTTGATGATATGTTGATAGTTTCCAAGAATTTGGAAGAAATTGATAAGTTGAAGATTCAACTGAATAAGGAGTTCGAGATGAAGGATCTGGGTGAGGCGAAGAAAATTCTTGGCATGGAGATAATAAGAGATAGACGTTCAAAGAAATTCTGGTTATCTCAAAAAGAATATTTGAAGAGAGTATTATAACGTTTTGCCATAGATAACAAGACTAAGCCAGTTAGTACTCCACTTGCTCTCTATTTTAAGCTGAGTGCTACTATGTCGTCAAAGGATGAAGCTGAACAAGAGTATATGTCAAAGGTACCACACGCAAATGCTGCTGGTAGCTTGATGTATGCAATGGTATGTACGAGACCTGACATTTCACAAGCTGTTGGAGTTATTAGCAGATATATGCATAATCCCGGAAATGAGCATTGACAAGCTGTGAAGTGGATTCTACGGTATATTCATAATACTGTAGATGTTGGCTTAGTTTTTGAGCATGAAAGAAATCAGTCTGTAGTTGGATATTGTGACTCAGAGTTTGCGGGTGATATGGACAAACGAAGATCAACTACTAGTTATGTGTTTACTTTTGCAAAGGCACCGGTTAGTTGGAAGTCTACTTTGTAGTCAACAGTTGCTTTGTCTACAACAGAGGTAGAGTACATGGCTATTATAGAGGCTGTAAAGGAGGCAATTTGGCTTCAAGGATTGCAAAAGGAGCTTGGTGTTGAACAAAAGGGTATCACAATTTTTTGTGATAGTCAAAGTGTTATTCAATTAGCGAAGAACCAAGTTTATCATGCAAGGACGAAGCACATTGATGTTCGGTATCACTTCGTACGAGAAATCATAGAAGAAGGTGGAGTCACTGTGAAGAAGGTTCATACTACAGAGAATCCTGCTGATATGTTGACAAAAGTGATGACTACGATCAGATTTCAACATTGTTTGGATTTGATCAACATTGTTGAAAACTGAAGTTTGAAGATGAAGACAATCAAAATTTTTTACTGAGAGAAAATTAAAGATGTGAAATTTTGCCAAGGTGGAGATTTGTTGAATTTTGGCAAATATTTTGTCCCACATCGGTGGCTTCTTGATTTGGTAGGGAATTTTTTCCTATAAAAGAAGGGCTAATGTTTAGGATTTAAACACACCTCTCATTTGCCTTCTCATTTGTTTAATGCATTTATATCTTCTCTCTTTAGTATTATTTCACTTGTATTTTTGGAGTGAAATAAAATATTGGTTGTGTCTGAGGAGTAGGCAAAATTAGCCAAACCTCGTTAAATTCTGGTGTTCCTCTTATTGTTGATTTATTGTCTTATTTATTATTTAGTGGCTGCCGTAATTTTTGGTATAGTAGTTGTGACTCATTCACACTATATACATTCGGCTTCCGTAATATCTATTGACACTCCTTCGCCAGAAAATTATGCCATTTCGATAGGTAAATTCTTTTATTTTATTTTATGTATATATACTATGTGTTTAATCTCATTGACTTCTTCATGTGTTTAAACTTTAAATTTTGATACTTCGTGAAAATTCTTGTTCCGCTACTGTATGGTTATGACTTTTACCTACAGATAAAATACTCTTTAAATTTTGACACTCCGTGAAAATCCTGACTCATCTACTGGTAGCTATGGTTCCGACTCTATTCCTTCAGATTTTGATGAAAATGGAGATGTTGAAGCACATTATAAGAGGTCGCTCCAAGAATATCCATCCAATCCTTTGGTCTTGAGGAATTATGCTCAACTTTTGCAGGTCAGTCTATTGACTCTACTCGCTATTCCCTTGAAAGAGTGTGTTTTTATTTTCAGTTTACGAACATGGCTGATTCTCCTCGTACCGTGCTCAATTTCTTTATGGATTCAACAACTGAAAGTCTTCAATGAGAGCTACACCTGCAAATTAATAGTCGCTTAGTTTCAATTTATGTGAATCTATTTGACTGACCACAGAGTTAAGAAAGAAAGACTTTTTATACTTGCGTCCTTAAACATGTCATACTATTCGAATAATCGTATGTGTATTAGACTTTTGAACTTGTAGACTTTAACATGCCATAACATTTGTGTGGCAGTAAAAGTTTGTTAATAAGGATAAAATGGGAAGTTTAAAGTTAAATTGTTCGCATAATCTAGCCAGAGGGAGTAATAGTTAAAACTTAAAACCATGTCCGACAAAGTATCCATGCTCCTCTCTAATAGGCTATATGCTACTTCAAAAATTATGTCCCTTATAGATCATTTGCATAAGAACATGTAAGAGGTATCATAATCTTCTCTCCTCAGAAGTTGACGGCGAATGACTGTGCAAACTGAACATACACAAAAGAATTCTGATATGTAAAGTATGATTGAATGAGGTCAAGAACGAAGAAATCTTCTCGACTCCTCCCTCCGATTCCAGCCATGTACTTGCAGCATATGCTACTTTTCTTTGGGAGATTAACGATGATGACATTGACAACGAGCACGATACAAACACACTCCAATCAAACTAAGGTTTTTATCCGATCCTCTCTACTTTCTTTCCAAGTGTACTAATAATTCTTTGGGATTGAAATTATGTCTTTTCTATGTGCGCCATCGCAAGGAAATCCAAGAAGGTACTATATCACAGGACATGGATTGTAACGGAGATAATAGACCAGTAACCCCTCCACTGCACCTTGCAGCAGGAATTGGGATTGGGGGTGGTAGATATTTCGTGGTGGAAATGCCGAGAATTACTACAGGAATATGATTCAAGAAAATCCGAATAAGGCCTTGTTGTTAAGAAACTATGCTCAGTTCCTTGATCAGGTAATGTGGCCTTGTTTTCATTCTAGGTTAGCACTTATACGCTTAATATGAAGCAAATTGAGATCCATTTTCCTCTTCTTTATTGTTCTAAGATGTCATAAAAATAAACATGTGATATACTTGCTTTCTTTCGTTTAGGTTTCCTTTAGTTCGTCCGAGCAGGGAGATAATTAAATTGAAGCCATGCCACTTCCAATTAGGTTCGAAAAATGAAAGTAATGACTCTGTATGAAGGATTTTTTATGTACATGAGCTTTCAGGTCATTGGTATTGATGATATTATTGCTTGAGCTTAAATCGAGAAGTAAGGATTCATATAGCTAACTCCAACTTGTCTAGGACTGAGGCGTTGTTGTTGTTTATGAGCTTTCGCCTCAATCAAAATGTGTGCAAATACTGACAACAAAAGAAAATAGACTACCTTGAGACACTTATAGCATACTTTTTCAAGCGGAAAACTCTACGTTGCATTGAAATGAATGTTAGTAGATGTTGTAAGTTTATATTTGTCATTGTGCTTCTTGTTATTGGCCTGGCAGTATAAGGGAGACTTAAAAGGAGCAGAAGAATACTACTCTCGCGCCAGGGACAGACTCAGAGTGTAGTATACGGGTTTCCAGGAATTCAGTAACTTTTTGCGTAGACCCTGTCTTTATACAAAAAAATCACTAAATATTTGTAAATATCTAATTGTGAACCCAGTTATTATTGCATATTAATTTAAAATTACGGTAGGAACCCATAAGCCTCAAATTCTGGATCTGCCTCTGTCTCGCGCAATATTAGCGGATCAAGATAAGGCTTGGTCTTACTTTAAGAGGGCAGTTGAAGCTTCTCCTGGAAACAGGTAATCATTAACTGAATCCAGCCATAAAAAATTTACCAATTATAGAAATATTAACACAGCCATAAAAATTCTTCCAATTATAGAAATATTAACTACTTTAATACAAGCATAAATTAACTATGGAGTTAAAGACAGGTTCCTTTTAGTTTTGATTACTACAATGGAATGGTGGAAAGTGCTACATTGATACCATTAGTAAGTAGAAAAACAAAGATTTTGTTATGAAATAATATAAAAGACAAGAACAATAATGCAAGAATAAGAGCAATAGGGAAGAGTAGAGAGAGTTCTTCTTATTGATACTTAGAGAATGTTAGGAGTGCATTACAATGGTAGAAGACCCCTTTATTTATAGGGAGGGGGATGATTTAGCTACCAAGAATAGAACTCTAGAATCTCTCTAATTATAGACATTCACTTAAATAGGAGTCTATTTATAACACTCCCCCTTGAATGTCTATTCAACAATGTGCCTCGTTAAAACCTTAAAACCAAAACCCGATGGGAAAAATTAAAGAAAGGAAAAAGAGTACACATGTTTGAATATGCGCCTATTGGTTGCCTCGTTAAAAACCTTGCAAGGAAAACCCAGTGGGACAAAACCTTGTAAGGGAAAAAGAGTGCAACGCGCATTAACTCCCCCTAATGAGTACATCAATTTATATCCTTGAGCATTTGCATTCCAATTTTGTGCATCATCTTCAAAACGATCTTTGGTAGACGTTTGAAAAATCAACCATATTGACTTGAATAAATATTCCGTACCTTGAAATCATCATTCTTGATAGATATGAACATCTTCATATAATGTCGTGGAATAACTCTTCAATATCTCCATAGATGCATTCTCAGTGCCATCATGCTTATAGTTATAGCAAGATTCATATGTACACAAATTGTACTTGGGATGTGGTACTTCAAGACCAAGAATTGCATATGCTTCAAGCAACTTAAATCTTTCAAGTTAAGTCATATAAGCCGTATAATAGACTTTAGATGCATATCAAGTTTTCCATGTCATGCTAGACAAATAAGATATCGAAAACTGATTATACATACCTTTGACTTTATACTTTCAAGCATTTGAACTATAGGTTCAAAACTACATGTCTTTCATATGGAATCAATTCTTCTTGAATTGTATCTCTTCCATTTAGTTACTTTCTTTGGGTCAGCAAATGCGTATAGCATGTTTTGCAATATGTTGCAATTGAATTATCCCTTTTATGAACTTCAGGTTCATATCATGATATTCGGGGATATACATATACAAATGATAATTCATCCCATGTAACCTTTTCTCAAGTGTTTATCATGTCTCCCCCTCATGTTAGTAAAGCTAACTTGTTTCCTCAACTTTGGGAAATCATCTTTGTGCATTATCATGTCAATATACACGGCACATTAATAATAAGATGAAATTATTTGGTTCCTGACCTTGAACCACTTGTGAGGGGAGAATATACTCTCGTATACAACTTATATCAAACTGATATATATAACTTTGTTCTCATAAGAAACAGTTTAGCTATTAAGTGGAAGCACTCAATAATTATCTTGCTAAACCAACTTAGATATAAACCAACTTATCAAGATGAACTATCTTGAGTAAAGAATCTGGAAATTATGCTCGAAGTTAGATTACTGAGCAATTTACCTCGCAAGCACCGGCCAGGCTGCGGGTTAATAACAATTGCGCATGTAACCATATCATAGATGCATCATATGTGGTATACATGGCAGGTGAATGGGCCCATATTCACCTTTGATATTTCCAGAATTTATGGGCTTCAACCCGAACTCTTTAGTTGGTCAGTTCATTAATGAGAACAAGTGATACAAGAGAATTCTTAAAGAACTTTCTAGTTCTTTGATATTCACCTATGTGAATTTGCACATCATACTTAAAATGAGATGGCTAACACGAATGCCAACTGAATAAATTATCAATATTGGTAACCATGACATGTGCGCTTATCAATAAACTTCAGGTTTATTATGACATGGGTTTTATACCAATAGATATCCACTTTATTGTGGCATTATTTCGTTTGTGTAGTACAAACTGGAGAACAAAGCGGGTAGCTTTTCATATACAAATTACCCCGCTACAAGTTGTAGTAATAGGAGATATCAAAGCCTTCCTTTATAGTCTCAATATAATCAATCGCTTTCGCGTGTACTTTGGAAACTGAATAAGTTTCTTTGAGACTTACTACAGCACAATACTCAATTGTGTTTCTCCAACAGAGTAATAATTGGCTCTTCTAGAGCTCTCAATTAATTTTGTACTACCACAGATTCATCAACATCCATGTGGTGAATATCTTTCTTAAAGAGAAAGTTATACCATTATGGTCATGTCAAACTTATATGCAAGATATGTTTCTTGCATTATCGTTGTCCTTTAATAGTCATATTTCCAAAATACTTTGGCGTACAATAGTACGTGACCAACGATCATTCATGCCATATATCATCTCAAACCTCCTTCTAGGGGTGAGTGTGGTATCATCTCAAACCTCCTTCTAGGGGTGAGTGTAGTATATTTAATACCAATTTCATGTTCATATTCTTCCAATAATGAATATGTATTCGTGAATCAAATGTTGTCACATTCACTTCGAGGATATGTGATTTTGTTATCCTTTTCAAATCTATAAATGCGTCAGGCATTCGATTTGCTATTCTTTGCAAATGGATAATCTTTTGTGCCTCTTTCTCACAAATAGAGGTATGTGGATCAAGATGAGATAATGATGCATTTTTCCACAAAATTTCCCGTTTGGTTTCACCAACTTCTCCCCCTAATTTTGGGAAAAGTGTCTCATCAAATTGACAGTCTGCAAATCGTGCAGTGAAAAAATCTCCTTTCAATGTTTCGAGGTAGCGAATAATGGAGGGTGATTCAACCTCAACATATATTCCTAACCTTCTTTGCAGACCCGTTTTGGTGCGGGATGGCGGTGCTAAAGGCACATATACTGCGCATCCAAAAATTCTTAAATGGGATATATTGGGTCCATGACCCAAAAACCAATTGCAACGGGGAATATTTGTGTCAATTCGTCAGTCAGAGACGAACTAGCATTGCTGTATGCAAAATGGCGTGAACCCAAACCGAAATGGGCAGCCTCGTTTTCATGAAGAGTTCAAGATTATTCTCATCTATTGTCTCAATATGATATCCATTTTGAATGATATCTTTAAAACTCAACAAGTTCTTCTTAGACTTGGAGGAGAATATTGCATTCTCTAAGATAAACGTCATGCCTTTGGGCAGAGTTACAGTTGCTCTTCCGGAGCCTTCAATCAATTTACTTCCCATGGTTTGACATATAAAAGAAAATATACGAACATGAGAATAAACAACTTCAATTCGTTTGTGTCACATAATATTTTCAAAATCTGCTGCTAACAGTTGACTAACAAAATCAGATAGTCGATTATATGTTTTCCATAATCGATTACTATGCAGTTTGAAAATTTCAGTTTAAACGTTTTCATAAAACAATCGATTGTTAAACACACACAATCGATTGTTGAACATTGACAATCGATTGTTAAACATAGACAATCGATTGTTGACAATTTTTGAAAAATTCCAGATCACACTGTTTTAAGACAATCGATTGTTAAACATTGACAATCGATTGTTGGCTATTTTGAAAAATTCCAGACCTCTGTTTCAAGACAATCGATTGTTATGCATAGACAATCGATTGTTGGCTATTTTGAAAAATTCCAGAACACACTGTTTCAAGACAATCGATTGTTATGCATGGACAATCGATTGTTGGATATTTTGAAAAATTCCAGATTACACTGTCTTAACGACAATCGATTGTTAGACATAGACAATCGATTGTGGATGATTTTTGAAAAATTCCAGATTACACTGTCTTAACGACAATCGATTGTTAGACATAGACAATCGATTGTGGATGATTTTTGAAAAATTCCAGAACACACTGTTTTAAAGACAATCGATTGTTGATCATTGACAATCGATTGTTTTGCAGTTTTTATGCGAAATATGAGATAACCGACTAGTTTTTCAGGTTAGTCGATTACCTCTACTGGAAAGTAAAAATATTATTGATATTTGAGCATATTGATACATTCTAAAGAACTAATACTAACATTATGTCATGAACTAACTAATACGAGCTAATACTGATGGCTATTAGTTTATTCATTCACTAATACAAACAAGTAAAATAAAATCAAATAGCTCCATCTTATTTCATCACGGATCCATCACCGATTAGGTGGTCTATCTACCCCTCGGGTTGCTCAAAGAATTCTGCCACATCCAAGTGGGTGATGTCAAAGTTGTCGTCAGAGACAAAATTCGTTTCAGGGCGTTTACTCTTTCGAGATGCTTGATAAAGGTCAACCAAATGTCATGGTATACGGCAAGCCTTTGACCAGTGCCCATTTCCACCGCAACGATAATATATAGTTTATAAACTATTTGCTTTTGGATTCTTATCATATCGTGCTTGTGGCAGAGTGACCAACTTCAGGTTGTCATATCTCTTCTTTAAGCCATTCCACAAGATAGGTGGATCCTTGACGGTGAGATATTCAATCTTCAAACCTTCATCAAGGTGATGGCGCAAGAAAATCAAGGCCTTAGCATAGTTTCAAACCTTCATCAAGGTGATGGCGCAAGAAAATCAAGGCCTTAGCATAGTTTTGGGTGGATGCATTATTTCTGTCTTTAATGGCGTCTCCAAGACCCATAGCATCCAAAATGGATTTAAGTATCCAACACCCATATCATATAGTTCTTGCCCGAAATTTCAAGGGCAACGAACTTTCTTTTCATAATGTCAGACATAAACCAAAATTACATCAAGAGCGTGTTCATACATACGGGCTCTATTACAATTATCACATTCACTTCAGGGAATGGATCAAAATCATGTGCTTTACACAATCTCATGTCAGATATTACTTTCATAAAGTGAAAGATTATTTTGAGAATCCTTATTGTTCTCATTACCACAATAATGACGATTATAACTTCGTCTATTGCCATGTCCACATCCATTGATACCTTTACGGTAATTAGTCTTCTTTCAGACTTATCACATACTGCTACCACATTCTCTAAAGGGAATGGAGCAAATTCAATTGGACGGAATTCTTTGCCACGTCCACATTCATTGATACCTTCATGGTAATATTTTAGTCTTCTTTCAGACTTATCATATACTGCTTCCACATTCTCTAAAGGGAATGGAGAAAATTCAATGGGACGGATTTTTAATTATTTGCCCACAATCATACATGAATTTAATCATGGCAGGACATAGAGATTTTACCACTTCGTGTGGTTATAATTTCTTACAAACTCCTTTAGAGTTATAATCAAACTTTGTTGTCTATGTTTGTATATAAAATCAAATTATAGAATTTCAAGAATTTGAAAGGGAAAAATAAAATACTTACCTTTAAGGTATACCAATTCTATTTTCAATGTTTTCTCCTTTCTTCCTTTCCTTTCTTTCTTTCTCTTTTCAACGTTTTTTCTTTCTTTGCTTTCCAGAATATTTTTTTTTCTTTCTTTTGTTTTCTGTTTCTCGTTCCTCTTTTTTTTTTCTTTTTCTTTTCCTTGAAGCAAAACCCTACACAAACAAAAGTTAAGACAATCGAAAATTTCAATTGGTTAGAGACTCGTGCTGATAACGTGTTATGAAATAATATAAAAGACAAGAACAATAATGCAAGAACAAGAGCAATAGAGAGAAGAGTAGAGAGAGTTCTTCTTATTGATACTTAGAGAATGTTAGGAGTGCATTACAATGGTAGAAGACCCCTTTATTTATAGGGAGGGGGATGATTTAGCTACCAAGAATAGAACTCTAGAATCTCTCTAATTATAGACATTCACTTAAATAGGAGTCTATTTATAACAGATTTTACATTCTGCATATTTATTATGCTGTTTCATATCAAGTTCATTAATTCTCATAGCGCGATGGAGCCTATTTTCAATGGTTTCAACTTAATAAATATGTCCGATATGGAACATAGGACACTGTGGAACAGACGCTCAAACGTCAAATATTATACTATATGTTGAATTCCTTTGACTTAATTTTGTGTTTACTTCTTTATATATACTTTGACACCCTTAATGAAAAAATCTGGCTTCGCCATTGTTACATAGAAATATGTGTAAAATACTACTATTACTACTACTAAATTTTCGAGAAGTATTCTAATTCTGAACCCATAATATCTTAAGTACATTATATGTTATCGGTGCTAATATATGGTTGAACTCGTCAAGTATATATTCTCAATTCGTCTCTATTAGTTGTGAACCTGTGCGGTTTTGCTTTCAGCGATGTACGTGCAGCATATGCTAGATTTCTGTGGGAAACGGAAGACGAAGACGAAGGATTGGACAATCATAATGGAGTGCCATGTTTTCAACAGTCAATTTGACAATAGTTTGGTTTCTCAAATTGGTCATTAACTCCAAAGGGCTAATTTCTGATCATCTTTTGGAAGATCACACAATGTTCAAACTTCAGGATTTGTCCTACAGCTTGAATCAAGCAACTGAGTTAATCTGCATGTAACTGTTATTTACTGGTCAAATTAAGGTGGAAAAAGATGATGTTATATATCAACTTGTAGTGAGATTTTCCCTGAAGAATAATGAGTAGCTTCAATTCGAGCTAAGTTAGTACCTAATCTCCTTTAAAAAGATAAGGAAAATCAGACTTGAACAGCATCTCTTCAAAGCCTTTTTTTTAAAATTGGATTGTGAGGTCCTTTTAGGGTGGCAAATGGGCGGGTTGGGCTGAATTTGGGTGGATCAAGATGGATTAGGTCAATAAATGGGTCATTACCTAGCCCAACCCAAAATGTATTTGGGTTATTAAGATGGGCTGGGTCAAGATGAGTTAAACATGAGTCATAACTCAACCCGCCCAACTTGACCCATGTTTTAAAATCATGCTCATTTTGCATAAAAGAAAATCGTGTACCTTAAAATATGTAAGTTGACAAATATTTTATGGGTGAGGGTTGGGGGTGGGTAGATGGTGCATAAAAACGAAAAAATATAAAACAGCTAATTAAAATTATTAAAAAATAAGTAAAAAAATTGAGGGGTTTTGCGCGGGGGGAGGGGGTGTAGAAAAATAAAAGAACAGAAAATTAAAAATACAAAAACAAAATAATAAAATTGAGGCAACTAAGTAAATTTCTGGATAAGTTGGGTAGATATCCTCTGTTTTATGTGAGTTTCATGGGTTGTATTTGGGCTATTAAATGGGTCAGAATGAGCTATAAAAAATAATGAGTTAACTTGGGCTCAACCCAAATTGACCCATGAGCTAAAATATTTGTAACCCAATCTATTAATTTTTGGGTTAGTTAGGCGGGTTAGATGAGTTTGGGCTCAAATTGCCCCTGGGTCCATCCCATTGATTGGAAATAGTTGGCAATAGCCTTGTGCCTATTTTTGCCTATGAATTTACTTTGGCAGAGAAGCTTGGCGGAAGATTTTACTTGGAGCCAAAGTATGCAAAAATGTGCAAGATTATTTTTCCCTATGAAAGGTGGAGCTTTCTCACTTCTTCAATAACACCAATAAAGAGAAAAATAAAGAGTGATGCATCACAGACAGGTATAAGAAAATAGTCTTTAAGAAAAATATAGAGTACGCATAATATTGTAGTGAGGTGAAAATTTAAAGAAGGTTATTTATTTTGATTTTTGTAGTTGGTCTTTGTAGTATTTTATTCGGGTCTACAAAGTATAAAATTCCTTACTATAGTAACATCAGTTGCTCCTCTCAGGGTTGTGGTTATTTTCTTATTCAGAAGGGTTTTTTTACGTAAAAATCTTGGTGTGGTTGTCACTCATTTATTATTGTTAATTACCATATCTCGGTGCTATATTATTATTCCACTGTTATTGCCGTGAATGTTATTCTTGTGGGGGATTTATTTCCAATAACTGGTATCAGAGTACAGGTTCTGCTCGTACACAAAAATATTATTCATGGTGAGCAGTACAATACCAAATAAAATGTCAAGAGTAAAGTATGAGGTAGCAAAATTGAACGGAGATAGCGGGTTTTCAACATGGAAAAGAAGGATGAGTACTCATTTAATAGGGTATATAAGGTACTAGATACTGATGTCAAAGAGGCTGAGGAGCTTTGAGGCGAAACTGCCTAATGTCTTGCTGAGGTGAAGTAGTTCAGACAGTCTGTTATCTCATCAATAGGAATCCATCAGTTCCATTGGAATTTGACATCCTACAGAGAGTTTGGACCAACAAGGAGGTATCAAACTCGCATATGAATGTATTCGGTTGTAGAGCTTTTGTACATGTACCAAAGTATCAAAGAACAAAGCTAGATGATAAATCTGTTCCTTGTATAATCATCGGATATGGAGATGAAGAGTTCAAATATAGATTGTGGGATCCTATAAACAAGAAGTTCATCAAAAGCAGAGATTTAGTCTTCCGAAAAAAGTGAAGTTTGAACTGCTGATAATATGTCAAAGAAGGCTAAGAATGGTATAATTCCTAACCTTGTTACAATTCCTTATACTTCTAACATTCTCGCAAGTGTAGAAAGTAGGACCGACGAGGTTGCCGAGTAGGGGGAGCAACCTGGTGAAGTTATTGAGTAGGGAAGGAACTTGATGATGATGTCGAGCAAGTGGAGTACCCCACTTGGGGAGAAGAAAAATCTCAACCTCTGAGGAGATCAGAATGGCCAAAGGTAGAGCCATGCATATACCCTTCCACAGAGTATGTCCTCATTAGTGATGGGGAAAAGTTAGAAAGTCTTAAGGAGGTGTTCCCATCCAGAAAGGACCAGTGGATGAAACTCATGCAAGACGAGATGGAACCTTTACAAAAAATGGCAGGTACAAGCTGGTTTAACTTTCAAAGGGTAAAAAAATCACTCAAATACAAATGGGTCTTTAATGTCAACAAAAGATGAAAATGGCAAGCTGGTCATATACAAAACTCAATTGGTGGTTAAGGTCTTCGAATAGAAGAAAGGTATTATTTTGACGAAATTTCCTTACCTGTTATCAAAATGACTTCCATTTGAACAATCTTGAGCTTAGCAACTAGCCTGGATCTTGAAGTAGAGTAGTTAGATGTGAAAACTGTATTTCTTCATGGAGCTTTGGAAGAATATATTTATATGGAGCATCTAGAAGAATTTGAAATAGCTGGAAAGAAACACATGATGTGAAAATTGAATAAGAGTCTTTATGGGTTGAAGTATACACCAAGGCAGTGGTACATGAAGTTTGACTCATTCATGAAAAGTCAAACATACATAAAGACCTATACCGATCTGTGTGTATACTTTAAAAGATTTTTTGATAATAACTTTATTAAATTATTGTTGTATGTGGATGACATGTTGATTGTAAGACAAGACAAGGAGATGATTGCAAAGTTGAAAAGAGATTTGTCCAAGTTATTTGATATGAAGAACTTAACCTTCTAGGGATGAAGATAGTTTGAGAGCGAAAAAGCATAAAATTGTGGTGATCTTTGGAGAAGTACATTGAACGTGTAAAGAGTGTGAACGATAGAGTATAAGACAAAAGTCAGCGAGGAAAATAGATAGAGTATAAGAAAATAGTCTGTGAGGAAAATAGAGTGTGAACGATATTGTAGCGAGATTAAAATATCAAAAGAGGATTATTTTTTTAAATGTTGAAGTGGTCTTTGTAGTATTTTACTCGGACCTACAAAATATAAAATTACTTAGTATAGTGATATCAGTTGCTCCTCTCTAGGCCATGACTTTTTCTCTTATTCATAAGGGTTTTTCATATAAACTTTTTTGTGTCCTTGTCACTCTTTTATTATTGTTGATTACCATATCTCGATGTTACGTTATTATTTCACTGTTATTACCATGAATGTTATTCTTGTGGGGGTTTATTTCCAAAAACTAGTATCAGGTTACATGTTCTGCTCGTACACATAAATATTATTCATGGTCGGTAGTAATATACCAAATAAAATGTCCGGAGTAAAGTATGAGATAGAAAAATTCAACGGAGATAGAGGTTTCTCAATATGGCAAAGAAGAATGAGGGATCTACTCATTCAATAGGGTTTATACATGGTATTTGATGTTAATGCCAAAAAGCCTAATACCATGAAGATGATGATTTGACTGACTTGGATGAAAAGACTGGTAGGGCAATTAGGTTGCACTTATCAGATGATGTGGTAAATAAAATTGTTAATAAAGACTCCACATATGGTAATTTGACAAGGTTGGAAAGCCTTTGTATGTCCAAAACGATGAAAAATAAATTGTACCTAAAGAACAGGTATACGCCCTACACAAGGGTGAATATATGATTTTTTGTCACATTTAAATATTTTTAACGGACTAATCCCACAGCTGACCAACCTCGGAGTAAATACCAAGGAATGAGATAAAGCCTTCTTGTTCTTGAACTCATTGCCGTTTTCGTACGATAATTTGAGAACAACTATCTTGCACGGTAAGACCATCATTGAATTGAGAGACATCATATTGGCCCTTATACTCAATGAGAAGATGGGATTGACGCCTGAAAATCAAGGACATGCTCTCATCACAGAAGGTAGAGGTAGGAGTTACCAAAATAGTTCAAGCAATTATGGTAGATCCGGAGGTCGTGGGAAGTGAAAGAATCAATCCAAATTAAAAACCAAAAATTGCTATAATTGAAATCAATCCGGTCACTTCAAAAGTAATTGCTCGAATATAAGAAAGGGCAAAGGTGAAAGCAGTGGCTAGAGAATGATGACAACACAACTGCGACAGTGCAAAATAATGAAAATATTATTCTCTTCATAATTGACAAAGAGGAGTGCATGCACTTGGCAGGTCCAGATTTGGAATGAGTGGTTGGCAGAACATCCCACCATGCTTTACCGGTAAGAGATCTTTTTTACAGATATGTAGCAGGTGATTTCGGCACTTGTGAAAATGGGTAATACAAGTTACTCAAAGATTACGGTGATTGGTGACATTTGTATCAAGACAAATATCTGATGCACATTGGTTCTAAAGGACATATACTCATGTACCTGATTTGTGAATGAATTTGATCTCAGGAATTGCTTTAGACCAAGATGGATATAAGAACTATTTTGAAAATGAAAAGTAGAGACACACAAAGGGATCATTAGTGATTTCATATGGAATTGCTCGTGGCACATTGTACAGGACAAATGCAGAAATATGGCGAGGTAAATTGAACGTGGTACAAGATGGGATTTATGTAGATTTGTAGCAAAAAAGAATGGGTCATATGAGCGAGAATGGATTGCAGATTATTGCCAGGAAATCAGTCATCTCTTTTGCCAAAGGTGAAACGATAAAACCTTACAATACTGTATATTTGGTAAGTAGCATAGACTCTCATTTAAGACATCATTTGAAAGAAAATTAAATATACTTGATTTAGTATATTCTGATGTTTGTGTTCTAATGGATATAAAATCGATGGGCGGTAATAAATATTTTGTTACTTTATTGATGATGCTTCACAAAAATTATGGGTTTATATCTTGAAAACCAAATATCAGGTGTTTCAAGTTTTCCATAACTTTCATGCTCTAGTAGAAAGGGAGACGGATCGAAAGCTAAAGCATCTCTGAAGTGACAATAGAAGTGAGTACACTTCAACAAAATTTGTAGAGTACTATTCAAGTCCTGGGATCAGACGGTTCCTTTAGACCCACAACACAATGGTGTAGCCTAGAGGATGAACAACATCCATTGTTGAGAAGGTGAGAAGCAAGCTCAGAATGGCTAAAATTCATCCTGGGGAGAATCAGTTCAGACAGTCTGTTATCTGATTAATAGGAGTCCATCAAATCCATTGAAGTTTGATATCCCATCGAGTGTTTGGACTAACAAGGAGGTGTCCTACTCATATTTGAAGGTGTTCAGTTGTAGTCTTTTTGCACATATACCAAAGGAACCGACAACAAAGCTGGATGATAAATCCGTTCCCTACATATTTATTGGATATGGAGATGAAGAGATCGGATACAGATTGTGGGATCTTGTAAAAAAGAAGGTCATCAGAAGCAGAGATGTAGCCTTCCGAGAAAGTGAAGTTGGAACTGCTGATGATATGTCAAAGAAGGATAAGAATGGTATAATCCCTAACTTTGTTGGCATTCCGTCTACTTCCAACAATCCAATAAGTCTAGAAAGTAGGACCGACGAGGTTGCCGAATAAGGTGAGCAACCTGAGGAGGTTATTGAGCAGGGGGAGCAACTTGATGATGTTGTCGAGCAAGTGGAGTATCCCACCCAAGGAGATGAACAACCTGAACCTTTAAGGATATCAGAAAGGCCAATGGTAGACTCATGCAGATACCCTTTCATAGAGAATGTCCTCATCAGTGATGAGGGGAAGTCAGAAAGTCTTAAAGAGGTGTTGTCCCATGCAGAAAAGAACCAGTAAATGAAAGCCATATAAGAAGAGATTGGAATCTCTACAGAAAAATGGCACGTACAAGCTGGTTGAACTTTCAAAGGGTAAAAGACCACTCAAATGCAAATGATCTTTAAACTCAAGAAAGACGAAAATGTAAGCTGGTCAGATACAAAGCTCCATTGGTGCTTAAAGGCTTCAAATAGAAGAAAGGTATTATCTTTGAAGAAAATTTCTTACCTGTTGTCAAAAGGACTTCTATTCAAAATGCTTTTTTATTTTTAAATTATTTCTTAACTACTAAAATGAAAGGGAAATAAATAAGATTCTCTTAACTGATTCAGTAAGATTTCATAATTTAATTATTGATAATTTTTTATTTCTCTAATATGATCACTTGATAAAATTTAGAGGAAAGAGGGTGGGGAGTAAATGTCCGATACTATTAAAAGATTTCTCTTTGGATAGTAAAACTTGTAATTGGTATTTTTGAAATCGGTTTAATAGTTATTTTTTTTAATAATTCGTACTACGAATTGAGTTCATTTTTGTAGTAACTGAATGGATTAAATTGGATTTCCTTTTCTAACTGGATTTTATTCCAAAGATGTGATCTTAGAGCTTGCTTACACTAGGTATACCATCAGTGGGAACTTTGCAGTAAAGAAATCCAGTGAGGCGGGTTAAGATTCCATTCGAAGTAACATAACAGGATTCGATGTTGCACCATCTTCCATTCTTCTCCGGATTTACCCGGAAATCCTTATACCACTATCAAGCCATACCAGGCAATGAGGCTGATGCTACTACCGAGATAGAGAAAGACAAGGACTTTCTTTCTATCGATGTGAAATCCATTCTATTTCTCTGATGCGCATGTCGTCCGATCAGTCTACTCTGTTTTAGTATGCGCTAGGGATCTCAACATGGAAGTGTATGAACTCATGAGGATTTCCATTTTTTTTTTTCAATACTGGAGTACTATTTTTTCCCTGTAATTTGATGCTCAAATATATTTTTGAAAGATTGACAAAAAAAATTACCTCTTTATCATATACTAGGAAAAAACACTTTTCAAATGACTTGGACAGACGCATAGTACTTTTCTTTACATGTATTTAACTAAAATATTTTCTCCGCTTTAATTTATGTGTCGATTAAGCATAGAGTTTAAAAAATTATGGAAGACTTTTAAATTTTACATGTATGTAATGTATTAAAATATCATTGAATCTTGTGGTATTAGATACATAATATGAAAATTTAGAGTTAAAGAATTGCTAAATATAAGAAGAAAAATTATTTTTGAAACAGATTAAAAAGAAAAACAACACACATAAATGAATAAAGTAAAATGCTTCTAAAAATAGACTTAAGCTTACTTTTCTACTTTTTTTCATTTCTCCTATAAATCTTTTCTTTAGATCCCAATAAGTGACAAGGCCATAAGGGTTTTAGCCCAAACCTCAAGCTAGCAGAATCCTACCTCTCCTTCAACCACCTCAACAATGGCATCCGCCGGCGGCAAACGCATTTCTCCGACCAAATCAAACAGCAGCAACAAAAACGACGGCATAATCTCTAGGGTTTCTCGTTCATCTATAGTGATCAAAGGAAAGCAAGCAGCTAGTGATGCCACGTATGTAGGCAAAAAACTTGCTAAAAGCACCGGAAAAGCTGCGTGGATCGTTGCGACGACGTTTTTGGTTCTGGGTTTGCCTTTAATTATAGTGATGGATCGTGAACAACAGCTCAATGAAATTGATCTTCAACAAGCTAGCCTTCTTGGTGCTCCCCCTTCTGCTGCTATTGCACCTCAGAAATAAATGATTTCTAATTTAATTTGTGGTTTTTTTCTTTGTTTTAGGTAACATTTTAGCGATGGATTTGTGATTGAATAGTATGGTTATTTGATGTTTGTGCTGCCTCTTTTACTAAATTGATTTTATCAATTGAAATGCTTTTAGACGGATGTGAACACCTATTTTTTGCATCTTTTTTAGTCCTCCTAAATAGTCTAATTTTATGTGAACGATTTGCAGCAAGCTAGCCTTCTTGGTGCTTCTTTACTTAATCCAAATCTGTGGTTTTCTTCTGTTTTATGTAACATTTTAGTGATGTTTGCCATTGAATAGTATGGTTGTTTGATGAAGTATGTTTAGACGGGCAGCTGTGAATACCTAATTTTTGCATCTCTTTAACCTCCTAAATGGTCATCCTCCTAAATAGTCCAACAGCTCAATGATCTTGATCTTCATCAAGCTAGCCTTCTTGGTGCTCAAGAGCACCTTAGAAATGAATGATTTAGTTCAAATTTGTTGGTTATGTTTTGTTTTATGTAATATCTTATTGATGGATTTGTGATTGGATTGCATAATTTAATAGAATAGTTTGTGTTATTAGATGTTTGAACCTCCTCCGGTAAATTGATTTTATCAGGTGAAAGATGTTTCTCTTTGATTTATTTCTGCCCTTAATCATAGTGATGGACCTTCCAATTGCTTTGTTTTGTCAAAGAAATAATTTCTCATTGAAATTAAGTGCTTCTTGTTGAATTTATGCTCTGTGCATGGACAACTTAAAAATATTTATGCAATCAGGTTACTTAATAGGTAATTACAAGTAACTGTGTTAATAATAATAGCATTGATTGCTAATAATTAATAAATGATAAGTAACATGTTATGACAACACAACTTCAAAAACTATTATGTTTCAAGTTTCAAGCAAATCTTTGTCTAAGCGCTAGCTAAGTAAAAGATTTGTGCTTTTTTGTAGATCAGAGGTTTGATGTTTATTTTTGAGATTTATTTCCTTTTTCCTCTGAAAAATACAGCTGATTTTGATAGAAATTTATGAGTTGTTTTGATGTTTTTCTGGTGCGTCTTAGTGCAAAGAGTTGGTTCTTTCTGAATGAGAGCTCTGTTTGATGCTTAACCTGAAGTCCTATATGATCCCTAGCTTTGTCCTTTGACAAAATTGCAATGTACGAAGCATGTTGTCTTGCCTTAACACTTTGCTTCTACCCATTGTATAACTTTGAAATGCTTCAGGTGGTGACAGGGCAATAAGTATTTGTAAGTTATGCAGTTGTTGCAAACATATATAAAGAAACTTGAAGTCTCTTTGTTGCTTATTATTGATAGAAGTCCCCCCCCCCCCCCCACCCCACCCCACCCTCCTTTTGGTCAAGGATTAGCTGATTTGTGTTTCTTGCTTTGGATGTACGACGTCGGTGATACCCTCATTGAAGGGTGTTCATTGTAACATCTTACAGGCAAGGTTGTGCCAAGAAATGTATGTTGCACGGACTTTCCATAGTGATGCTGCACCTGTGTCGGATCCTTCGAAAATAAAGCTATTTTTTGAGGGTCCGTCATACACCCGACAACGTTTTTGGAGAGTCCGAGCAACGTAGCAAGAAATAGAATCCTTCACTGGTTGATTCCTTAGCTTGCAGTCGATCATTCTAAGGGCTTTTACTGGTTTGTTTTCCCCTGGCTGAGATGAATTTAAGATCTTATGTCTATTAGTACTATAAGTTATTATTGGGAGCCTGGCCAATTTCTCAGGCATGGTTTGGTAAATTTTCTAATCTGGATGTTGTGGTTGTAAGTTTCATCCGCTTTGCGATCTTAGTTTGGCCACATGAAAATGTGGGATTCAGTATTTGAGCCTATTGAAGGGAAGCCTTGGAGCAACAATCAAGTTGTCTCTGGTGTGACCTATAGGTGATGTGCTCGAGTTACTAAATCAGCCACTGATATTTGCGTCAAGGTAGGCTGCCTATATTATACTCCCTTTGGACCTTCCACGGATCCCGTGTGAAGCGGGATTGTGCACTGGGCTGTCCTTTTAGGTTTGAGCCAATTTTAGGCAATATTCAATCAAATATAGGTGCCACATCGAAATTTGTCTGGATTAGCATTGATCCTCAATCATAGTTGTGGTTTCTGTCTTTTAGAAACAAGAATAAATGGATAGTAATCATGTTCCCCCTAAGAAATGGATAGTCATTCTCAACTCGATTTAGAGCTGGTTCTTTCTTAAAAAGTGAAAGCTTATCCCGTTTGTGTAAATCTGTAATTTGTTATATTAAGTTTTCTGGGATTTTCTCCCTTTTGCTTTTCTCTGGAGAAGTACTGTGGATTTTGATAGAAAATTGATCAGCTTTTGGAATCATTTGGCATTAGTTATTTTGAAGCTTTCTTGATCTGTAGCTTTAGTACAAAGAGTTTGTTCTTCCAGAGCGAGATCTCCTTCTCAAGGGTAGCCTGGTGCACAAAGCATGCTGTGTTCCTGCTGAGTCAGAGGAAGTGGCGCATCCCTTATCCCAAGGGGGTGTGATATAGGCAGCATACCCTAATACAAGCATCGGTGGTTTCACGGCTCGATCTCGTGACCTTCTGAAGCTTCACCTAAAATTAAATGTGAAGACCTAGTAATATCCTTGGACAGAATAGCCATGTATGCAGCAGTTTGTCTTGCATTAACACTTTATGTGTAGCTATTGTGTTTATGTCATTCTTGTTTCAGTTCTAATTGCTTAAGATGGTGATTTTGCTACATTAAGAAGTTTTGTAGCAGCCATGAAATTAGTGTTGGGAACTTGAAATTTTCTCATTGATTATTGTTGGTGAAAGTTCATTATTGATCAAGAACTATCTGATAGCTGCTTTGGATGTATGGCTTCTAACCTTGAATGAACTCTCAAGGTATGATCTAGTAGTTAATAAAGTTGATCCAACGCTAGAACTGAGGCTTAATCTCAGCAGAGACAAAAAAATAGGTAATATTTCCATTTGTCTAAGCTTTAGTCGGTAAAGTTGTTATTGCCTGTGCTGGTGGGAAATAATATGCATGCCCGGAACCTTGAATGAACTCTCAAGGGTATGATCTAGTAGTTAATAAAGTTGATCCAACACTAGAACCGAGGCTTAATCTCAGCAGAGACAAAAAATTAGGTAATATTTTCATTTGTCTAAGCTTTAGTCGGTAAAGTTGTTATTGTTTGTGCTGGTGGGAAATAACATGCATGCCCAGTGGAATAGTTGAGGCGTGCAAACTGTTCTCAGACAACAAACATGCCAACTAGAGACCTTGAATGTTTGATTCACTCTGCTTGGCTCTCCAGCTCGGGGTTGAAATTATGATATTTTCCACTGTTGATTATTCTTAATTATTCTATAAAGCTCTGTTAATTTTTGGGTCCAAGTGTCATTCACTTTTGTGATCTTAGATTGGCTAGAGAAATAGATTTAGTTTAAGTAAATACTAATACATTCAATTAAATGGAAAGTGAAAATGAAGTTGACTTGAATTACACTAATACCCCTAAGTGAATGATTCGGCTTAAATTTATACCTTTATTACCAATAATATAGTGTAATACGGTGGTATTGTGGTAGAGTCCGGAATTCAAATAAGAGAATTTTAATAAATTAAAAAAATATCACACAGAATTTGAACCTATACACAATGTAAATTTTGAACTCAATCTGTCATTTAACTATGATATTTTCTTATATCAACAAAATTACCAATTTATATATAACTAAAAATTTACTTTTTGCTCTATTTGCATGGTATAATTTTTCAATGATTGAACCATTTTGACATGACGTGCTCCAAATATAATCTTGTTTAGCTCAAAGTTTTCATTTACTTTAGAAGCATAAAATAATCAAAATAAATGAAGGGCCAATCATAATAGATCGAAATAAATCAAAAGACCAAAAGAATAAAATATAAGAGACAACAGTTATAGATTAAAGGGAGGAGGATGAAGATCTTTTGTTACTGATGTTGGTTTGGTCTGCCTCTCTATGGAGAGGTTTAGAGCCTTACAATAATGTATTCTCCCTTCTTTTAGAAGGAGATATGAAGAAGAAGAAGCCGCCCCCCTTTTAGGGTTCTTTCTCTTAGTATTTATAGCTAGGAGATCTGCCAGCTGGCGCCAAAGGGTTGGGACCACATACAGGAGACGCCCTCGTAAGAACGGCCAGGCCGTGGCCTTAGTTGTCACATTAGGTAACCGTCCAATAATCCTGTTAATAAATGGCCGTACCATTTATTAATCTTGAATAGGCTTTAATAAATGCGTTGATCTCATTCATTATCATGAGGTCAAGTTTTGACCCATACAGATAGTCCCTCAGCTTATTGAGGTCGTGCCCAGGCCGAGCTCGATGAGCGGATTCTGCCGATAACCGTAGGCGTATATGCATTGGGGGCGATCGTAGCCCCTTATTCTTCGGAGGTGGCAGTAGCCATTTTTCCTTTGGAGATGGCCGTAGCCATTTTTACTTAAGAGATGGCCGTAGCCTTTTTTCTTTTGGAGATGGCCGTAGCCATTTTTACTTTACAGTTGGCCATAGCCATTTATCTTTTGGAGATGGCTGTAGCCATTTTTACTTTACAGATGGCCGTAGCCATTTACACGCACCTGGAGAGAATATGATCACTCTTACCGCGTATAAGGGGACATCATATGCATTGTGACGCATGGACGTCCCCATGGTACTTCGAGGTCGTCACATCCGCTTCATGGGGGACGCGCCGATTGACACTTGAACGACCGCTCAGTGGTATCTGTCATAATGGTGCCCGTTACTGTAAGTCTGAACCGTTTTGTGGTTGCTCAGGTAGTTAATGGTGATCATTTGGGATTCGTGAAGGTCATTTATGCTTCGTCTATAAATAGAGGGTTGTATCGTTCAGTTCTCACTTTTCCGATATTTGTCTAAGTGGAATTCTGAGAGAGATAGCCCTTCTTGTTTTCAGATTATCTGGTCTTTTATTCCTCGTTAATTCATTCTCCTTCATTTTCGTCGGGCCTTCGCATTCTCTTGTTTTTCCGGTGAATTTTGCCCTTTTTCTCTCGTTATACTGATAATGGCGAGCAATTCTCGTTCTGATATATCTCCGGTGGCGGTTGCGGCGGCTGAGGGCCCATCTATGGTTGTGGGAACCATCAACTCGCCGAATGTTGATCGATTCCCGTCGGTGACCGACATTCCTTCCCTGCCCGGCGGTCCGACGACCGATTTTACCGACCTCGAGGGAGAAGATCAAGTGGATGAGGCCCCATTGATGGGGAAAGTCGGCATTGCTCAACTGAGGGAGCAGTGTGAGATTCCACACTTTTTTGACATCATCCTGGCCAGGAGCGGCGACAGGGTGCATATCGATCACCGAGGGTACTGCGGCTTCTACGCCTACCCCTTCAGGCTAGGATTTAGGCTTCCTCGCCCCATGTTGGTGGTGGACCTTTTCCTCTATTACAGGGTGTTCCCTGGTCAGCTCGTCCCCTCTTGCTATAAATTATTGGCGATGCAGATTAAATATGCAGATTTGGCACGGAGGGAAGTTACACTGGGGCACGTGTTGACTATGTACGCCCCTAAGAGGTTACGTGATACTAAGATTCGGTTGGCCCCTCGTGGGACCGATAGCTTAACAGCGGTGCTCAATGACGAGGTCGCTACCCGTCCTTTCGAGTATTTCTTCTACATTAGGACCGAGCACCTGGTGGCTTGCGCCACTGACTTCCTGGAGGAGTGGAACCATGCACGTAAGTTTCTTTTATGCTTCCCTTGATTTCTTTTGGGCTAAGAGTTCTGCTTTATGTTTGTATGTAACGATCTTCTTTGTGCCGTAGCAGGAGGTGCACTACTAGTGCCAATTTCAGGCATCCGCGAGTGGGTTGAGGCCGTGCTCCCTGTTACAACGGGGATTCGAACATGGGCGTCTTTTGCGAGGCCCATGGCCGCAGGCCAGCTGCTGATAAGAATCTGATTTGTTGATTATTGCTTTTCTTCGTAGTCCTTAGTTCCTCTGACCTAACCCTTTTTCTTTGGTTGGTCAGAACGACCCCGGCGCAGGAGGGCTCCTCAGCTTGCTTTTCGCAGGCCAGGGGCGACTTCCCGAATGATCACAATGCAGGCACCTTGTCCGGTTCTGCGGGCGACTTCGGTGGAGTCTTCAGCTGCACACTCTCCGCTAAGGCCCATGCCCCGAGTTGAGGAGTCTCCAGGGGTCGTACGTTCCAGGCCGGAGCAATCGCCGAATGGAGATGAAGAAGAAGATGAGAGGCCGGTGGATCGGCGCAGGGTGGCATTCACCTCGGCCCTCCCGGTGGTGATCAGTTTAGATTCTTCGCCATTGGCGGAGGAGGGGGCACAACGGATATCGCACCAGATGGTAAGGGCTCTGTGGGGGTTGCCCCGGTAGGCTTAGGCCAAGGTGATACAGTCGCTTCGGCGGCTCAAGTTTCTGTTCTTATTGCTGTAAGGAAAGGTGGTTCCTCGAGAGCTATTTTGGTGGAGATGGCAAGCGTCGACGTCACGACGAATGTGGGCGTGTCGATGTCTCGGGCGGCGGAAGCCTCAACTTCCAGGGCGACAAGAGGAAGGGGCATTTCAGGAGAAGGGATGATTCGGAGTCCGATATGGATCCCGAGGACATTCATCTTGCTCAGGAGGGTTATACCCGCTCGGCCGTGTAGGCCGAAGGGGATTATGATTATTTGGAGAATTCTAACAGCCTGAACCTGTTGCTCGAGGAAGAGAACCTAGTGACAATGTTCGGGGTCCTGTGCTCGGAAGCGGAGAGCATGTCCATGAGTTTCGGACGTCGGACTGATGGGTGAGGTGGCCGCCCAAAGTATAAAGGTATGTGCAAAAACTTTGGGTTGTTCTCTCTCTTAGCATGTCTTCTCGTGCTAACTCTCACTCTGTTCGTTGTAGACATTTTTGTTGAAGGTGGAGAGCATTAGGCGGGCTAATGCTCATTCGGTGCTTTTTGTGCGGCTTTTGTGGAAGTATCGCTGCTACCGTGACTGGTGCCGTGGCTTGCATGAGCGCATAAGGAATGACTCGCGGAACCGGGAGCTGGTAGAAGAGCTGGCTCGGAGGGAGCTTCGCTTGCAACAGAACCTTAGCAGGGTATACACTCTTGAGGAGCAGCTCCGCCAGGCGAACGAAGGGGTGGATGTTGAGAGGATGGCGGCTGCCGAGAGGGAGCGCCAAAATCTGGCTGCAGCGGCGGAGGCCGGTGAGGCTTATACCAGGCAGGTGGCTGCCGTAGAATCTGAGGCCGCCACTTCAAGGAGGCAGGCAGAGCACGCCTTGGCAGAGGGTTGAGGCGCTGCAGGCGACCAACCATGCCCAGGAAAGGGAGCGTGGATTAGATAGGGCCACTGCTGCTTTTCGAGAACGATCGTTAGAGGGGCGCATTTCCGTTTGCAATCGGGATGCCCGTGATGCGGCGTATCAGATTGAGGCCTTAGAGGTCGAGAACCGGCGCCTGAGGGATCAGGCTGCTGCTTTTGGTCCTGCTCACGAGATTTGGATGTTTGCCGAGGATCAGCTCGACGTGTACAAGCAGCTGTGGGAGAAAGGCGTCATGTCTTAAGACACTTATGAGGAGGCACGCCAAAAGGCTCATGATGCCCGCCTTGACTATGGTTTTGATCCTTCTACCCTCGGGGAGATGATGGCGCTGATAATGCCGAGGGGGCGCCGAGTGAAAAAATTTGTAATGTTTGTTTAGTTTTTGTTCTCTTTTTTCTCCTTTTTCTTTGCCGGCCTTGGGCCAATGTAATTGAGGGTAACCCTGTGTAAATATTGTGAATATATGAGGTTTTCTTCTTTTCTGTTTGTTTTGTGTTAAATACATTATATATTTAACCAGAAAGGTTTTGTTCCTGTTTGCAAGGGTTTTGCTTTAGAGTTCTTCTGGTGGGCATGTTAATAGTCTCAACCGGTTAAGTGATTTCGACCATTATATAACATACCCTTCGCCTTAGGAGGCGATTGATGCGGATGGCCTTTACCATAGATAGAAACTCTTGGTCATCACCTTCCTCCACTTGGGGGAGTGGGTTGTAGCCGTGCCTGGGCAGTGGTGGCACATTACCTTAGTCTTAGTTAGGGCTTAACTACTGGCCGTGGTAAGGTAAAGCACGACCTTATAATTCGACTTGGACCGAACTTTGCGTGGGTCAACACTTTAGTTTAAGTTAGTCGTACTTACTTGAACGGTGGGGCGCTTGGCCCGACCTGGGGTTCATCTATGGTTGAGTTTGCGGCTTTTGCGACGGAGGCGTGTAGCCTGAGTTCTGGTTTGCCTCATAGTTGAATTCTTTTGTATTTCATAGTGGTGGAAGCATTTGGTCCGACACCTAGTCTAACTCGTAGTGCGACTTTTAGGTGAACGCACGTAGCCTGAGCTGTCGTTCAACCGTAGTCGAACCTTTGTTGCGTTCGAAGGCGCGTAGTCTAAGTCCCAGTTCGACCTTAGTTGAACTTGTGTAATATTTGAAGGCGCGTAGCCTGAAATGAAGGCACATAGCCTGAGCCCAGTTCAAACGTAGTTGAATCTTTATGTGAAGGCGCGTAGCCCGTATTGCTATTCAACCGTAGTTAAACTTTTATAATATTTTGAAGGCGCGTAGTCTGTGTCGAAGGCGCATAGCCTGAGTCCCAGTTCAACCGTAGTTGAACTTTTTGGATGAAGGTGCGTAGCCTGAATTGAAGGCACATAGCCTGAACTGAAGGCGCATAGCCTGAATTGAAGGCTCATAGCCTGAACTGAAGGCGCATAGCCTGAACTGCCGATCAACCGTAGTTGAACCATTGTAATATTTGAAGTTGAAGGCACATAGCCTGAGTCCCAGTTCAACCGTAGTTGAATCTTTATGTGAAGGCGCGTAGCCTGTAATGCCGTTCAATCGTGGTTGAAATTTTATAATATTTGAAGGCGCGTAGCCTGTGTCGAAGGCGCATAGCCTAAGTCCCAGTTCAATCGTAGTTGAATCTTTATGTGAAGGCGCGTAGCCTGTAGTGCTGTTCAACCATAGTTGAACTTTTATAATATTTGAAGGCGCGTAGCCTGTGTCGAAGGCGCATAGTCTAAGTCCCAGTTCAACCGTAGTTGAACCTTTGTAATTTTTCCCACATAACCCGCTTCGTGCTGGGGGTTGGGATTTGCTTCTGGTTTTAGATCTTGCCCAACTTAAGCTTGTGGCCTTTTTGACTGGCTCGTGTTGGTCACCCCATTACAGATCTCAGTTAGAGAGATGCTTTCGTGCTGTCCTCCCTTTTGGCAAGATCCCGTGTCGAAAGGGGGTGAGGTACCTTAGGCCTATTTTCCTCATAGGGATGGGGATCTGCTTTTTCTTCTTCTTCTTCTTCTTCCCTTTGCTCGGAGACGCGGGGATGTGGAAGCAATCTCATCTCGAGGTTTTTGACTTCCTATGATCCGATATGCCGCTTGGGCTCGTTCGAGTTGGGTTGTTCAGTTTCCTTTTTCGGCCTAAGGATAAATTACGTGATTCTGTTATGAAATACCGACAGACGACGCCAAATTGTATAGCTCAAAGTTTTCATTTACTTTAGAAGCATAAAATAATCAAAATAAATGAAGGGCCAATCATAACAGATCGTAATAAATTCAAAGACCAAAAGAATAAAATATAAGAGACAACGGTTATAGATTAAAGGGAGGAGTATGAAGACCTTTTATTAATGATGTTGGTTTGGTCTGCCTCTCTATGGAGAGGTTCAGAGCCTTACAATAATGCATTCTCCCTTCTTTTAGAAGGAGATATGAAGAAGAAGAAGCCGCCCCCCTTTTAAAGTTCTTTCTCTTAGTATTTATAGCTAGGAGATCTGCCAGCTGGAGACCACATAGAGGAGACACCCTCGCAAGGACGGCCAGGCCGTGGCCTCAGTTGTCACATTAGGTAACGGTTCGATAATCGTGTTAATAAATGACCGTATCATTTATTAATCATGAATATGCTTTAATAAACGCGTTGATCTCATTCATTATCATGAGGTCAAGTTTTGACTCATACAAATCTAAATATGCTATGGGGTCGGGGTGTTACAATACATATATATATAGTACAATATTAAGAAACCTAACATGTATGAGACAACTTATATAAAAAGACATAGTATTTCATTAATAGAGCAAAGTACATGCAAACGTACCATCGTCGAAAAAAATAGGAAAGACAAAACCACACAATAATCATAAGAATTTAAAATTTCATATTTTTGTCGCATACAACTCAGGATACAATTCACTTAGGAAGAAGTAGATGAGTTATCTGCATTCTCTGGAGGAACTTGTGACGAGGATGAAGCTCCATTCTCTAGTTGCTTTAAATGATTTTCCAAACCAAATATAACGCCATTTAACCAATCTTCATACTTGGTTATATCATCAAAATTCAATTGGTCAATGTATTCCTGCTGATCCATTTGTCTAGTTTCATTCAACTGGTCAAATAAAATCATTTGTTGGGAAGCAATTTTTTCTCTTGTTTTAAACTCTTTAAGCCTATCACAACTTTGGTTTACTTTGTTATGTAAATATGTAGCAACAAGTTGTGTAGTATAATCTAATTCTATATTTGGATTCTCAAAACGATCTAAAACTATATTAGACGTTGGGTGAAAAAGAGAAAATAGATTACCAGACGGTGAAGTAAGAATTATTCCTATATCGGCGCCACTTTCCCTAACAAGTTTACTTGTTTTCTTATATAAGCCCGATCGACGCTTTGAGAATGTAGCGTAGCGGTGGTCTTCCCTTTCTATTTTTGCTAAGGGAACTTTTTGCCGCCCTGTAGTCTTTTTCTCTACGGTCTTCTCCTCCTCCTCCTCCATTGCGGTCTTCTTTTCCTCCGTCTTCTCCTCCTCCTCCTCCATTGCGATCTTCTTCTCCTCCGTCTTATCCTCCTCCGTCTTCTCCTTCTCCTCCATTGCGGTCTTCTTCTCCTTCTCCATTGCAATCTTCTGCTCCTCCTCCATTGCTAAAATAAAATAAAATTTACTACTCAATTATTTTCAATAAAAGTGGCTTACAGAAAAAGATAATATCATGGGTATTTATATACTCATGTTGAAAAGTTATTTACAATAGTAATTGAATTTCTAGCCAAATATTAAACCGGAAAGTAATCTTCTTCATATTTGAAAATATAGTAAACAATTTAAATTGATTTGATACTTAGATATGATTTACACATCAGTAACATCAACCGAATCTGAAATTTTAAGTTAAAGAGGTAACTGGTTTAATATATACTTATTTAAATCTACCAAGTAACATTTAGTAACAATTATGAACATAAATTGATAGAACTTTGCTTACTTACCAAAGACTTTCAAACCTTTATATAACTAATCAAATTGTTTCTTGCATAAATAGAAATAAATTTACCGTTTAACTTCAAAAGAAAAATATATTAATATAAATATGCTTATAGAAATTAATAGCAATAGTGAAAATCAAGCATTCAACTTAATATTAACTAGATCCGAAATTTAACTTGAATTAGAAAATATTTTAATGTGCTTACCAAAGTAAATGTGCTCAACAATTTAAATTGATTTGATACTAGGATATGTAATTTATTTAAGATCAGTATTTGTAGTAATTCATAGTATGTTCGTGGATTGTGACACCAATTTCTAGGTGATAATAGCTTCGAAATTGTTAATAGTATTTAGATAACCAGTTTATTATGTACTTCCGCATTTAATTCTGTTTGATTTAGTTTATTAATTTAACTATAAAATATAAAGGAATGTGAATAGAACTCTAACATTGCCTTTCCTAGCGAGTGAGATGTTAGGTGCCATCACGATCTCGATGGTGAGATATTCAGGTCGTGACAAATGCTGGACTGATAACTGTTGTTGTAGGCAAATTATACAAGTGGCAAAAAGTGATCCCAAGAACCTCCAAAATTCATCACACAGGCATGGAGCATATCCTTTAGAATCAAAATAGTTGCGCTCGGACTGCCCGTTCGTCTGAGGGTGAAATATTGTGCTCAACTCCACCCGAGTACCTATGTCCTGATGTACGGCCCTCCAGAATCGTTATGTAAACTGCGTACTCCGGTCAGTGATGATAGATACCAGCATGGCATGAAGCCTAGCAATCTCGCCGATAGAAATTTGAGCCAGCTGCTCGGAGGAATAAATAGTCATCACAGGAATGAACTGAGCTGACTTGGTTAGCCTATCTACAATCACCCAAACTGCATCAAACTTCCACCGAGTCCGTGGGAGACATCCGCTCCCATTTTCCTCAACCGAAATTTATGGCTTGAATCCCATCGGTATCAATCATGGATCAACAGTTACCAGAAAAACCGGATTTTTGATTTTTAAACTTGTAGTAGGATTCAAATTCTCCTACTTTAGTTTAGCACATGATAACAAGCAATTCAAGACAATAAAAAGTTTACTTTGTCCTCTAGCTACTGTCCAAGGCATTGATTGTTTGTTCTACTCTTTACTCACGACCGGACTTGTACTATGGGTTCGATCGAGGATGAATTTTAGTGTTTAATCTAAGAACATGCTTGGTCATTATATTACAATCGTTTTGACCATTTATTTTGCTTTTATTCTTCTATATTTTATTTTTTGATTATTCGTATTGAATTAAACTATGTATCATTTAAATCGCATGTAAAATCAGCTGTTATCATTTTTTGGTTAAACAATAATGAAAAACTGCAAATAAAATAACTTATTTTTGATTTTCATGCCAGCAAAAATTCGTTTTAATTAACTTCATTGATAATTATTATATGTGGATATATAAAACTGCATGAGAGTTACTTGGTATTTTATCTGCAAGTACGTTACACGGGAACTGTAAATACATCTATAAGTTACTTGCTAACATTTTTCGCAATAAATATAAAAAAACTCACAAGGAAATTTTGATAAAAAGTTGTAAACAGAAGAAATTCTCATGAAGAGTTTCAAGGGTAAAAACTTGGACAAAATACAAAATGGCTATATATATATGTATAGTTTTGAGTTAATAGTGTTGAATTTCAAATACAAATACAGAGTCAACGCAACGGAAATTAAACTAGGAACGTATATTCAGCCATAATTGTTCAAGTGTTGTAGTATCGCCTTGTAAAACTTTGACAGAAAACCTAGGGAGTCTTCTAGCCTTTGCCTATCGCAGGATGCCAGACTGATGGAGTCATAGGCGTATTTATAGGTAGGTAACGGACTCTTAGACAAATACTTTAGCCCTAGGGAATTCTCCATAAATTATAATTACCCTAGGGACTACTAATATATGGTAATTTCTTTCCATCAAAGAAATACAATATATGCATAACTACAAAATATTATATGATATATTATTTCTTTTTGGAGATAAGGTAAATAATTTATTACCTTATATGTGTGACATAGTAGAAGTCTCTAGAAGAGACGGTAATTTCTAACATTCTCCCACTCGCCCCACATATTTAAATAAGATAATTCTTTATGAGAGATAAACATATAATATGTCCATAAACTTTATCACTCAAGGAAAAGTTATGCGGCAATCATTTTGACAAGAATATATTATTACACGAATCATGGTGGTCATGCTTTTCAAACAAACACTTTCTTCCATGTATTAAAATGCACAATATATTCTTATAAAATGTCTAACAACTTTATGAATGAACTTAATATAAGTCATTCAGAGTCCAACTTTATTGAACCAATGATCACAAATAATACATGAAAAACTAAAAGTGTGCACTGTCATGTCTATCAAAATATAACATAATGTCTAGACTGTGACGACCTAAAGGGTAATCACCATAATTTTTCCTTTTTCCGTGCTTTTGACGCCTTGAAAACCTCACTTCTAGTCGTCTCGATTTGTGTGTGAAGTCCGGTCGCATAACCGAAAAGCTTTTGTGTTTAAATATGTGAATTCTGTGAAAACTTTGAAGAATTTTGCTATTAATATTGTTAAAGTTGACTTTGGTCAATATGTAACCCAGACCCGTGATGTGACGGTCCCGGAAGATCCGTAGGAAAATATGAGATTCGGGTGTGTTACCGGAAATGAAATCCGAAGTCCCGAGCCCGAGTAAAGAATTTTTAAAATAAATTGTTTTTATGAAAATAATATGAAAATGAGTTAGAAAATATAGGTATCGGACCCGTATATTTTTCTGGCGCCAGGTACAGGTCTTTAATATATGTTAAGTGTTGCCTGTGAAGTTTGATCGAAATCAACGTCGTTTAACATGTTTCAGACCTATATATCTAAAGTTAGAAGCTTATGAAGTTTTAAATGAAAAATGATGATTTTGGGGTTTGATTCATTGAATTTGATGTTATTTTGGCAATTTGATCGCTCAGCTAAGTTCGTATGATGATATTGAGTTAGTGTGTGTGTTTGGTTGGGAGCCACGAGAGCTCGGGTGTGATTTCGGGGGGTGGTTCGGAGTGTTCTTGGGACCTAGAAAGGATCAGAAATTTCTGCATTATTGCACAGACCCATTGGTCTATGCGAACACATAGTAGTCCCGCATTCGCACTGCCTTATGCCCCTCTCCTTCACGTTCGCACTGTTCTGCCAACCCCTTCTTTGCATTTGCATACCCACTTCGAGAACGCATAGGCCAGTGCCTGGACCCTCTCCCCCGCCAACTGCCCTTCTACGCGTTCGCATAAACCCATCGCGAGCGCGATGAGTACTAAACCAGCCTTTTTCGCAAACGCGATGATGTGTCACGAATGCATAGGGTTATTCCCTTCAGTGATTTTAAAGCTTAAAAGCAGAACCCATTTTGGGATTTTGCCATTATTTCACACAGACTCCCTTCTCTAACACCCCATAGACGAAATTCAAGCCCCCCATCCTCCATATCTTCTTGGGTAAGTGTTCATAACTTTATCTGCTCTTAACTTCCACTAATTACTAATTTCCTAGCCTTAAATCATGAATTCAAGGTAGAAAATGAGGGTTTTGGATAGAACTGGGGCTTTAGAAATTTTGGGTGATACAACCTCAATTTTGGGGTCGAATCTTGAAACAAATTATATATTTGGACTCATGGAGTTATGGGTGAACGGATTTTGGTCCGAGCCTTGAGTTTGGACCATGTGGTCTCGGGGTTGGATTTTGAAACTTTTGGAAGAATGCTAGGGACTTCATTTCTAGGCTATGTGATGTTGTTTTTTGGGTCTTTATTGATACTATTGAATTGATTATGTCTACATACCATTGTTTGGGAGTTGGATTGTAGAGGAAAGGCGGTATTGGAGAGTTGATTGCTATTCTTGGACTAATGTAAGTGTTTGTTCTAACTTTGGTTAGAGGGAATAAGATTAGGATATTATTTGCTAATTGTTAAATGATGCATACAATGTATAGGCATGGTGACTGTTATCTATACACCAGATTCTAGCATGACCGTGGGTCTTAAATGTGTTTGATACAGACTTTTTGAAATATCTCTCTTGTCTAATTGCTCAGTTTCATATTTTGTGAACGATTGAGGAAGAATTTTGATTGGTATAATATTGGAGTATCGATTCGAACTAGAATTTGATAATTGGGAAAGAAGTGGTTAATAGAGAAAGTGTGGTGACTCTTCCCTTGCCGGGACACGTAGTTTATTATTGTTGTTGATCCTTTTCCGGGATATTTGGGCTGTTAGTTGTACCCTTGCCTGGTTTAATCGTTATGTTGTTGAATTTCCCTAATGGGACCTCTATTAGAGAGATTATTTATGCTATTCATTATAATATGGGATCGTGTCGCATGCCGTCCACTTATAAACTATAATATAGGATCGTGTGGCACACTGTCCACTTATTAAATTTGAATAGGGATCGTGTGGCATGCCGTTCACTTGTGAGTTATGAAATGGGATCTTGTGGCGCGCCGACCACTATTGCATATATATTTTGGGATCGTGTGGCACGCCGTCCACCTATGAATTATGAAATAGGATCGTGTGGCACACCGTCCACTTAGGAAATAATAAATTGGATTGTGTGGCACACCGTCCACTTATACATGAGTTATGGTATTGAGATAGTTTCGTTGTTATATCCGTTGATCTGTTTTCACTGTATCTCCCTCGAGCATGCCCCTTACCCTTTTTAGTTGGTATTCTCTGTTGTTATTTCCGTTGTTTTGTACATATATACATCTGCACAAGTTGTTTTAGGTAGGTACTGTCTAGCCTCATAACTACTTTGCCGGGGTTAGGTCGGGCACTTACCAGCAACATGGGGTGGGTTGTGTGATTTTTGCACAGATTACGGTACCGGGACAACTTTTGGACCACAGCAGTAGCCTATTCGATCGGGAGCTAACTTCAGCCCAGGGAGTTCGAGGTAGCCTAGCTGGTGTTCGCAGGCTGAAGTCCTTTTCTATGTTTAGTTTGTTTTCTTTGTACCTATTCAGACTTGTTTGTAGCACTCTTTAATAGTCCGTGAGCTAGTGACACCCGATTTTAGGTAGAGATATGTTTTAAATTTTCGCATTTTGATTTCATTTTTATTAAACTTAAAGTCTTCTGCTTTATTTAATTTTTTTTCGTATATTTATATTGTTGAGATTTATCATAGAATGTTTAAAGTTTGTCTAGCCTATCTCTGTTAGTAGGAGCCATCACGACTCCCGATGGTGGAAAATCCAGGTCGTGACATAGACAAACTGTTAGAAAGAAAAGCACGACTAAAATTGAGCTACTAAGCCCCATATGGGTTACATGATCCTTGAAAATATTAGCTGGCAGACCTTTAGTCGTAGGATCAGCAATCATCAAAGTAGTACTAATATGCTGAAAATTCACATTTTGCTTCTTCACATAGTCTCTAACCATCAAGTACTTTCTGTTGATGTGCTTGCTTCGACTGCCACTTTTATTATTCTTAGAAAAGAAAACTGCAGCTAATTTGTCACAAAAGATTCTCAATGGCCTTGAAATGGAATCAACAATCCTAAGTCTGGAAATAAAAATTTTCAACCATAACGCCTGTCCACGCCCCCTTTTTCCCCCACAAAAGGGCAAAATCCGGTTTACAATATTATGAGCAAAACAACTCTTATTCCCTTTTGAGAATTGGGTTGCAGATTTTGAAGAGTCACCACCTAATGATTATAGTGCATTAAGACACAGTAAGAAGAAAAAGAAGATTTTGAATGAAAACCTGAGTTCGGGTAATGGCATGAAATTATGTCGAGGGGAAGGTGTTAGGCACCCCTCAAGATCCACTAGTGTAGTTCCCGGCCTTGCCTAGATGTGACTTTAAGAAGCATAGAAATAGACAAGGGAAATGTGCATATAAAGAATACAAACTAGTGGATAATTTTGAAAGAAGAATAGCGCAAGTAAAAGGGAAATTTTAGAGAAAATATTTGAACAAAATAAAAGTAAGGGGGGGGGGGGGTTCCTAGGTTTAATTATTATATGGATCATTCGATACAATATCCCGCACATATTCCCAAAGAGGGGTCACTTTATAATATGAGCGCATCGTCATCATCTCCATATTCTACCCTTCCCACCCCGTTAAGGTATTTTATGCTCGTTTAGACTCGTTTACTTATTGCATGCTAATACCCGTCCCAACCTATTAGTCTCGGGGATTAAGACTTCTAATCCTAAAAGGGGGAAGAAGTATAAGACATATATGGAGTTTTATAGGAAACAATGCTAATGCGTCAACCAAAACAAATAGCACATAAGGGTATACAAATCAGACATTCAAAGGATCATACAAAAACCCGTAAATCACAACAACAATTAGTTTAGCATGACTTGCAATTACCGATTTGGTCTTTGAGTTTAAAGCTGATAATGGATAGATTAGTTTAACTCATAAAGTTGGATAATAAGTCTACTTTGAGCCCCTCGGATCCGGTTTGTCGAAACTTAAAGAATTTTGTGAAAACCATTAACTTTAGAAAGTGATGATTTGGAACAGAAATTTAGGATTTGCAAAAGTTCGGAAATGGCTTATAAGATAGCCGAATTTCTTAAGTAAAGTGGTGCAAGAAAAAAAAAAGCATTGAAGTAAAAAACTATGCAGGAAATCAGAAAAGAAGGTTGGTTTCAGAAAAAAGAATGCAGGTTTGGACTTTAAAAGATTCCTATGGATTTAAAATAGTGTAAAAAGCAGATTTGGTCAGATTTCTAAATAGACTATAATGGACATAGTTTTTATTGAGAGCATGTAACAAATTAAGCGAGTTTAAACCCTATAGGCATGATATCTACAGATTGATTTGTTGTTCTTTTTAAACGTTCAAGGGACCTGTTGCTTGCCTAGTGCTTTTTTATATGGTTTCTATAGACATGATTTCTATATGCACTTGATTACAGAATGTTAAAGACTTATGAGCAGGATTTCTAGATGCAATGTTAAGGTCCTATAGACATGATATCAAAGTGATTTGCAATATTGAAATCCTATAGACATGATTTCTAGACGAGATGCAATATTGAAATCCTATAGACATGATTTCTAGATGAGACGCAATATTGGAATCCTATAGGCATGGTTTCTATATGATTTGCAATATAAAAACTCTATAGGCATGATGATTTCTATATGATTAGCAATATAAGAATCCTATAGGCATGATTTCTATATGATTAACAACAATGTAAACCCCTCCCACACCCTTTTCACTATATCCCCCCAAATTCTTTTTGCAAAGCTTGTTACATAAAGGGACAGTAAAGACTAGGAAATAAGTACATCAAAGCTAAAATGGACTCGAGGAAGCTCAAAGCAACCTTAATGTCCAACATATGCATTTTATCAAATCCGGGCTCCAGACTCCAAGGCTTTCTCTTAGAGTGTTTCAAAGTTCCAACGGCTTTCGGGAAGCCCATGCAATGCATAAACCCTAAAATAATGATTAGAGTAGTGGAAGGAGTAGAATTACCAGCCATTAGGTATCCAAGTTCAGAGATAACTCAAGGGTTCCTAAGCATGGCTTACCAGAAGAGGGTAGGACTTAAAGAACTGAGAGTAAGTGTAAAGTGAGGGATTTGAGGAGGACCAATGCAAAAGGTGGTCATACCTAGCCATGGACATGGCTGGCACACCCCTGACCTTTTACTTGGCTTAAATAAATAAGAGCTGACTTGAATTAAGTCAGACTTAGGCTTGTATGATGATTAGGACATCAACAGACCTTAGTCAAGCTCAACACATAAATGGGGGGTGAGGGGATGGGACTGATTTGAGTAGGTGTAAGGCCCCGTGAAAATGAGTACTCAGTTGTTAGCAGCCCATAGAGTTGAGTCTACCTACATGGATCAGATCCTTTTTACTGTTTTGAACATAAAAATGTGAAATCAAATTTTTTCCAGAAAATGGTAAAAATGCGGCCGCAGATTAGCTATGCTGACCGCATTCCTATCGCAGAGTGAATCAAAGAGCAACCAATTTTTCATGTCGAAAATGCGGTCAAATCTGCGGTCGCATAATCAATACGTGGACCGCAGAGTGATCGCACATTGTCCCTGTGGAAATTTGAAGGTCAGTTCTGCGGTGCAATCTGCGACCGTAGAACTCAAATGCGGACCGCATATTCATCGCATTACCAACCTGAGAGGTTTGAAACTTGAGCCATTTCTGCGGTCTATTCTACGAACCACATGTCTGTTCTGCGATCGCATATTGCGTCGCAGATCGAGCTCGCTTGGTATTTTTCTAAAATTTTAGACCCGACCCACCTTTTATTAAAACACCTTCTCCCTCATTGTTAACACACTTCCGATCAAAATAAGAGAGGGGGATAGAGGGTTCTTGAGAGAGAAAGTGAATTCTTCATCATCTAGTCTTTCAAAAACATTGGAGCTCGAAAAATTCTTGGTGCATTGTCTTCTCTATTGATTTCTCAAGTAAAATCCCTAACCCATTTCCCCCAAATTTCGAAATTTAAGCTTGGGAAGGGGACCCCATACACTTGCTTTGAAATTTCTTCATAAAACCTTCATGCATATCTTGAAAACCCTAAAATCTTGTAAAAAGGGGATTGTGTAACAATTATGAGTTTAAATTTCTAAAACCTAAATATTGCTCATGGACTAGATTGACTTCTTGATTGCTGTGCAAATTGGACTAGAGGTTTAAGGGGGATATTCAACTCCAGGTATGTATGGCTAACTGTGATCCTTGTGAAATCGCTCTGTGTTAGTTGTGAAATTGTTGATAGTTGATATTCATGTGGGAATCATTGTGAAGCTTTTGTGTTGTATAATTGTGTAGTAAAACCTTGTAGTGAAAGTTGTGTAACTTGTAATTGGAAGATTTCGGAAACGGAAATAATGTGGAACAATGAAAATGGAAATAATGTGGAACAATGAAAATGGAAATATGTGGAACAATGGAAATGGAAATAATGTGGAACAGTGGAAATGGAAATAATGTGGAATAACGTGTGTGATTAGTAGTGAACCACTGTTGTGGTGACCCAAATTGTGTACCTATTTGATGAACATGAGGAAATTGTGTTGCTAGTTATGGAATTACATTATCATTGTTGTGGATCTATTTTAATATTGTGCCATAGTTTGTTTTTTGTCTTTGTTGTTGTGTTGTATGTTGTGTGAATTGAAACTGTCAGGCGGGGTTAGGTTGCGCGCCGCAACATGGTGAAATAAGGTATGGGTTAGGGTAATAAGGGTGGCTGAGGTAATAAGGGTGGAAAATGTGATCCAATATCACTATTGATATGAATATGAATCATGAAATGATAAATGTGGAATTGTGAAAGGAGACAGCAGGGGAGTTTGTAATCTGTGGGGGCACTGATTGCCCTTTTGTTGGACTACTTAAATCATTTGTTGTGAAATGTTTGGTTGTTGCTTCATGCTTGTACTTGTACTATTGTTGTTCATTCTATACTTGTTTATGCAATTTGGCTTGAGTTTACTTGGGATAGAGTTTGTTCATACATGCTAGTACAATTCAAATGTACTGACGTCCCTTTTGCCGGGGGCGCTACATTCATATTATGATTGTAGGTGGATCCGCGGCAGGAACTCCAGTCCACCGTTCGTAGCTCCTCCTCCTCTTTATCAGCGGTATTTGTGTTTGATGAGCCCCTTTCATTCCGGGGTCTTGTGTGGCTCAGGCCACTCATGTCGTTGTATTTTGGAGTCTTGTGTCCCTTTATAAAGGTATAGCCGGGGCCTTCTCGCCGGCAAGTGTTGTATTATTTTTATCTCTTAGAGGCTCCGTAGACAGTGGTATGTGGGTTAGAACTTACGTATAGAGGTGTATGTTTGGGGCGCTGTAAATTTGTACACCACGTTCCATGTTAATCATAATGTATGTTTTGTAAGAGATGTTCCCTGTTAATCATAATGTGTGTTTATAAAAAGAGAAACCATATGTTCTTTCAATTGCAAATCTGGTATCTTTTGGCTAATTATCAAAGAATGAAGTGGGGTAACGCGTGGGAAATAGGCAAGGCACCCAGGTCCACTCGATAGGAATACCCGGTTGAGTTTCGGTCATGCCCCTCGGACGTGGGGCGTGACAAGAGGTTTAGAATAACATGGTTCTGAACTAAAGGTGGCAATAGAGTACCATTCTAGTCCAAAACAACACTCACATACAAAAGGGGGTCAGGGAAAGGGATCAAATATGAAAGCATTTGCATAAAAATAGAACCAAGTAAAACAGAAGTAGACTAAAGAGATTTAGGAGCGGGAAGTACATGAAAGCACTCATACAAGCACACCGTATTAAAACATAGGGGCATAGGGGAAGGGATATACATGCTGAAGTTTTAACTGCATAATGAACATAAACAGACACATGGAAAGAAATAATTAAACATGTAGTTTTGGAGATGGTATTAAATCATAGACCTGCCAGTTTGTAAATTTGAGTAGTAAAGAAGATAGGGCATGTGGGACTTTATAGTTTAGCCTTGGCTTTCAGCAGGCTAAATTCGAGTAGCAGAACAAGTGACAGAGAAAAGCATAGAAGAGAAGACAGTTTTGAGTGTGAACTTGTACTGTTCTTCTGTTTTGAAGAAGAAAATAAAAGAATACTAAGGTAAACAAACTCAGAGAGGAAACAAATAAAGCAAAATACAGTAGAGAGTTACCTGAAACCCTAGGTAAAAGGAAAACATTCGAAAGCCATAGCAAAAAGTAAAGAAATCATAGTAGAGTAGTTAAAAAGAAAATCAGAGAAACCCTAGGTGAAAAATTGCATGGAATCACAGGTAAACATCTGAAAAGTCATAGTGAAAGAAAATAAATCACAGTAGAGTAGTCAAAAAGAAAATCGGAGAAACCCTAATTTTAGGAAGATGAACAGTTTGAAGGTAAAAAATCGGTAAAAATGTGGAGAACACTTTGAAGCTTTAGAAAATCAGGTAGATCTAAAGTAGATTGTAAAGAGAAACACAGAAAAACCTTGGTGATTTAGGGTTTTAGAGAAAACTTTTGAGAACGAGAAATCCTTGAACTGGCTAGCTTCGAGTCGACAATGGACTCACAACCTTAAGGCTCGCCGGAGAGAGACCAGACATGATCGTAGAAACTCAAGTTGGAGGACCTATGGGATGGTGGTATTCAGAATAGGGTTTCAACCTTCGAACAAAGGGGTCGTAGATGGGATTGAGGGGTGAGTACATGTTGCATGAAACCTGGAAAGCCATATTTTTCGGTGAAAAGGGGTCAGAAAGTCACTGGAGGCGTCTAGGGTTTCAGGATGGGGTTGAGAGCATTTGGGAACGAAGGGGATACAAGGGCGGTGGGTTTGGTAAATTGATTTAGGGTTGGGGGTGTATTAGGGTTTAATTAAGGAAGGGTTATTGTGGACTGTTGATCTAAATGATCAACGGCCACGATTTAAAAGGGGGACCGAGGCGGGTTATTTTAATGGGGTATGTTGGGTTATTTAATAAATTGGGTAGTGTAATTGGGGTTGGGAATTAGGCTACAATTGAAATAAAAGGGGCTATAATTTAAATAGTCAATTTTTCCCTAATGTGAATTTTGAAAAATAGCAAACAGTGTTTAAAAATCAAATTAAACTTACTGAGTTAATAAACAAAGTATAAGTATTAATTTAAAAATATTAGAAATGATTTTATGATTAAAAATGCTATTAAATCGAGAAATAGGCTAAAATTGTAATTTTATGCAATTTTAGTTTAGAAATACCAGATGAACTTGTAAAATTATGTAAAAATCATGTAAATTATATTTTTAAAAAATAAGACCAAAATAAACCATTCACAAAATAACAAATTTTGGGAATAACTAATGGATTTTGTATTGGAAAAAATAGGCAGTAAATTAATTTAAAAATCCTTAAAAATGTGAAAAAATACCAAAACCTTTGTGGATGCTTGTACATGCTATTTTTGAGAATATTTTGAACATAAATATACATAGGGAAAAATTTGGGTATCAACAGCTGCCCCTCTTTATCCGAGGAGGATGAAAGAGTTGTCGGGTAAAGATAAGATGGCCAATTTCGATCGGAGATGACGATTATAAAAGGATATTATCGTGATCTGGTCTCTGAGCTGCCTTCATATCCTAGGTTTTACAGGAATCATGCCATATGTAGTTCAAGAACCATTGACGGAACATGCCGATGGGAATTCGAAAAAACGAACGCGATGGTTAAGTCTGAGAGGGTGCTTGGAATCGAACAAACTGCGGAGAACTGGAGTGGGATCGCTCCTGCTGATATGGCCGTGAGCCATCCGGAACACCTATAAATGCGTGATGTCCATATATATATATATTGTGTAATTTAAACATGATGCATGTTCTCATTGGACCATGAATATTTGTCCTTGGACGGTTAGGATGGTGTCCTCATACCATGACGTCCTGGGCCTTGGAGAGCATAAAAGTAATGGTTCACCGGTCATGAAATAATGTTCTCGGGCTATGCAGATGGTGCCTTCGAACTATGATGCCTATGAACGAGTCGACGATTTTTCAGCCCATGAGAAGGTGGCAATCTTTCAGCCATAGTGAGAATTTAATATCACCTATGTGGCGATAATTCAGCCGGATGAGAAAAATTCAGGTGGTGATATTTTCGCAGTCAAAAAATAAAGCATTGATATTTCAGCCATGCCGGGCGGAGACAATGCTTAGTTTCGAAAGGTAGATAAGAGCCTTATGCAATATGGAGGCATAGCTTAACCTCGGATAGCAGAGGGTAGTCTTATGCAAAATGCAGATGGAGACACAGCTTAGCCTCGGAAGGCAGATAGTAGCCTTATGCAGGATGGAGGTAGAGCTTAATCTCGTAAGGCAAAGATTAGCCTTATGCAAAAAATGTATATGGAGACAAAGCTTAGTCTCGAAAGGCAGATAGGAGCCTTATGCAATATGGAGGTAGAGCTTAACCTCGGAAGGCAGAGATTAGCCTTATGCAAAAAATGCAGATGGAGACAAAGCTTAGTCTCTGAAGGCAGATAGTAGCCTTATGCAGGATGGTGGTAGAGCTTAACCTCGGAAGGCAGAGATTAGCCTAATGCAAAAATGTAGATGGAGACAGATCCTAGCCTCGAAAGGAAAATAGTAGCCTTATGAAACATGGAGTTAGATCCCAACCTCGGAAGGCAGAGAGTAGCCTTATGCAAAAAATGCAGATGGAGACAGAGCTTAGTCTCGAAAGGAAGATAGTAGCCTTATGCGATGCATGAGTGTGAATGAGTGAATAACAGTAAGTTTTCTTAGCTGGTGGATAGTTTTGCAATATTAGGACTGGTGGGGAGTGCGGATGGTGACCCTATGAGGGTTATGTTCTTGAGAAGTGAATGTGCTTTGATCCGTAACCTGAATTCCTACATTCAAAGAAAAATTGTGAGATATGTGGGGGAAAGGTTAGCTCGTATCCTCCAGCTTTTGGCGTCGTGTAACATGGGGGTAGCGTTGCTAAACGATGGTGGTGCAAGTGATGTTTATGCACGACTTAGTAAATATAATGCAAGTACGTATATATATAAAGAATGCTTTTATTTTTGATGAACCAACGAACTGTGACGTGTTTCAAGCCATGGTGACCTCGCTTGCTTCGCAATTTTGAGACTCCTCCTAAAAATTTTACCCCAGTTTACTAGACTTGCACTGCTGACGGCTGTGCTGATCAACTGAATGCGGAGCAATTCCAGAATTTTGAGGGTCCTCCTCAAAATTCTACCCTAGTTTACTGGGTCGATGCTGATGAAGAGACTGAAAAATTGACTTCGAATTTTGAGGGTCATCCTCAAGACTCTGCCCCAGTTCCAATAGCGGGGGAAAATGGAATTTTTATTAAAAAGTGTCCGAACCTATAGGGCTGCCTACGTATCCCCTCTTAAACAGGAATCAGGTTAGGCGTAGTTCAAATCACATCATAAAGGAAAACATAATGATCAAATGTGGTATCTCTTCAATGCATCTGAGTTGGTAGGCTTCGGCCAGATTTGTCCGTCCATTTCTGAAAGAATAAGAGCTCCTCCAGTTAGAATCCGATGGACCATGTATGGACCCTGCCAGTTGGGAGAGAATTTCCCTTTGGCTTCATCTTGATATGGAAATATTTTCTTCAACACCAGTTTCCCTGGTGTAAACTTCCTTGGTCTAACTCTCTTATTGAAGGCTCTGGACATTTTGTTCTGATATAATTGACCATGACAGACAATGTTCATTCTCTTCCCGGTAATGAGGGCTAACTGCTCGTAGCGACTTTTGACCCATTCTGCATCATCTAATTCTGCTTCTTGTATCACTCTTAAGCACCTCAGAGGGAATGACTGCCTTTGTAATATAAACCAGCATGTAAGGGGTGGCCCCAGTTGATGTGCGGACCGTGGTAAGGTATCCCAATAAAGCGAACGACAATTTCTCATGCCACTGCTTGTGCTTTTCAATCATTTTTCTTAGTATCTTCTTGATGTTCTTATTGGCTGCTTCTACAGCTCTGTGAATTTGAGGTCCGTAAGCCGTAGAGTTCTTGTGTTTGATCTTAAATATTTCACACATTGCTTTCATCAGGTTGTTGTTGAGGTTGGAGCCGTTGCCGGTGATGATTGATTCTGGAACCCCGAACCGACAAACCATACATTCTCGGATGAAATCTGCAACTACTTTCTTGGTGACTGCCTTGTATGATGCTGCCTCAATCTATTTGGTAAAGTAATCAATTGCCACTAATATTAACTTATGCCCATTTGATGCGGCCGGTTCGATTGGTCCAACGACATCCATACCCCAAGCGGCAAACGACCATGTGAGCTTGTTGCAGTAAGCTCGTTTGGAGGAACCTTTATCATATATGCATGTATTTGACAATGGTGGCATTTTTGGACATACTGGATGCAGTGTGTTTCCATAGTCATTCAAAAGTACCCTGCTCGAAGTATCTTCTTTGCCAAAACGAAACCATTCATATGCAGTCCAAAAGTCCCTGTGTGCACTTCCTCCAATAGTATGGTTGCTTCTTTTGCTTCGACATACCTTAATAATCCCAAGCTGTGAAAGAAATTGTACAATCTCCAAAGTGTTCATTTCTGAGTAGCACTGGCAAGTTCTTTGTACCCTCATGTTGTCAAATATTCCTTGATATCATGGAACCAATGTTACCCGTCGGCTTCTTCCTCGACGTGAGCATAATAAGCCGGGTTGTCATGAATCTTGACCTGGATGGGATCAATAAAGTTTGTATCTGGATGCTGGATCATAGATGATAAAGTGGCTAAATCATCGACGAACTCATTCTGTGTTCTGGGAACATGCTGGAATTCCGTCTTTCTGAATCTTTTACTTAAATCCAGTACATGGTGTAGATAGGGGAGTATCTTGGAATTCTTGGTTGCCATTCTTCTCGAACCTGATTAATGAGTAGGTCTGAGTTCCGATCACTAGTAGTTCCTGAATATTCATGTTAATGGCCAGCTTGAGCCCTAAGATGCAGGCTTTGTACACGACCATATTGTTGGTGCAGGGGAGACCGAGTAATGCTGAGCAGTTTCTGATACAAAATTGCTTCTATTCCGACTCCTTTGAAATTTGCGGCCCACTTGAAAAACATTCTCCAACCATCATAGGATTTTGCAATGTGTTCTCCTATGAAGGCTATCTCTTCATCAGGAAAATACGTCTTTAAGGGTTCGTATTCTTCTCTTACAGGATTCTCGATGAGGTGATCTGCCAAGGCTTGTCCTTTGACCACCTTTTGGGTAACATAAATGATGTCAAATTCACTTAATAAAATTTGCCACTTGGCGAGCTTGCCAGTAGGCATGAGTTTCTGGAAAATATACTTCAATGGATCCATCCTGGATATGAGATGAGTGGTGTAAGTGCAGAAATACTACCTCAATTTCTGAGCTACCCAAGTTGAAGCACAATAAGTGCGCTCTAATAAGGAATATCGAGCCTCAAAAGGGGTAAACGTCTTGCTGATGTAGTATATGGACTGCTCCTTCCTTCCTGTTTTGTCATGTTGTCCCAAAACACAACCAAATGCCCCATCCAATAATGCAAGATAAAGCAATAAAGGTCTCCCTGGCCGGGCGAAACCAAGACTGGCGGCGTTGACAAGTATTCCTTGATTCTATCGAAAGCCTTTTGACAATCATCAGTCCACTTGGTGGCATCATCTTTCTTTAGCATCTTGAGGATGGGTTCACAAATAATAGTGGACTGAGCTATGAATCGACTAATATAGTTGAGCCTCCCCAGAAAACTCATTACCTCTTTCTTGTTCTTTGGAGGTGGCAACTCTTAGATGACTTTGACCTTTGACGGATCCAGTTCTATTCCTTGGCAACTCACAATGAAACCTAATAATTTTCCAGCCGGGACCCCGAATACACACTTGGCGGGGTTCAGTTTCAAGTTGTATCTCCTCAGTCTATTGAAAAATTTTCTCAAATCTACCATGTGATATGCAGCTTTTTCTGGATTTAATGATGATGTCGTCCACATACAGCTCGAGCTATTTGTGTATCATATCATGAAAGATTGTGGTCATGGCTTTCATGTAGGTAGCACCAACATTCTTCAAATCGAAAGGCATCATTCTGTAACAGTACATTCCCCACGGCGTGATGAACGTTGTTTTCTCTGTATCTTTTTCATCCATTCATATTTGATGGTATCCAGCAAAACAATCAATGAAGGAGTGGAGCTTATGCTTGGCGCAGTTATCAACCTGTATGTGTATGTTTGGCAAAGGAAAGTCGTCTTTAGGACTGGCCCGGTTGAGATCCCGGTAGTCGACACAGACTCTAAACTTCCCATCCTTCTTTGGTACTGGCACAATGTTGGCTAACCATTTTGGATACTCTACCACTCTGAGAACCCTAGCTTTGACTTGCTTGGTGACTTTTTCTTTGATTTTCAAACGCATGTCTGACTTGAATTTTCTGAGTTTCTGTTTGACCAGTGGGCATGCTGGGTCTGTTTGAAACTTGTGAGCCACGATGGATGTGCTGAGGCCGGTCATACATCATACGACCAGGCGAATATATCCTCATATTCTTTCAAAAAATCTACCTATTCTTCCTTTTCTGATGGTGACAAGTGTACGTTGGTACGTGTTTCCTTGACATTTTCCGCGTCTCCCAGGTTAATGATCTCAGTTTCGTATAAGTTAGACTTAGGTCTGTTCTCAAAATCCTCGACCTCCCTAACAACCTCTTCTGGTGTTTTATCCTCTTCTGAATCTATGTCCGTATGTCGCATTGTCTCGTTGCAAGTTACAGTCGTCGGTTTATTACCAAGATATGTAATAGTAATGCTATGCAAAATAAGTAAATAGTAGAGAAAATAAATGAGAGAGAAATGTAAAGATAAACTTGAAAAATGGTTTTGATTAAATTCAAAATTGTCGGAAACATCGGAGTTCTTTTCAAAAGTAAAGACAATGCTGAAAAGTAAAAATCAACTAAAAGTAAAGTGCGATGCATATGTGACGTTTAGCCTTGCTACCCTGAGGCTCTACGGGCATTGGTGGTCCTGATTGACCAGTTGGTGAGGTGTTATCCCCGGTTCAGAGCTTGAATGGAAGGGCCTTCCTCCCCTTCCTTCTCGAAGATAACACATCAATCCATATCATCCTCAAGAAATAGGTTCTTCATTGCTGCCAGTGTTTCGTCTTCCTCTGTGACATCCGCTGGGTGTAAAGTATGATCTTATTGAGGTAGAGGGTGCTCCACCAGGTAGTAGGGACCGCGCCATGGTGGCGACCAGTCGTTGAACTCCTCCTAAATGTATTCATAACTGAGTCTAAAAGTAGTTCCATGCTTGTTTAATTGGATAGGCTAGGTAATGCCCTGGAGATTCTTGCAGAGCCCTTTTCCAGGCTCGTATCCGCTCCAATTCAGAATGCTCTCACTATTGTTATCCCACCACTTGTGTTTGTCTATGGCATTGACTCGCTCGATGTGATGGTATGTTTATCCACCGATTTTCCTTCCCCCTCCGATCATCGGGATGGCCTGGCGACTATAAATAGGATTTCTATCGTTATTGTGGATGATTACTTTATGATGATTCCATTCAAATATACAGCCTGATGCAAAGTTGATGCCACAGCCCTAGCGGCTTGGATCCAAGGTCATCCTAGCAACAAGTTGTAGGATGATGGCACTTCTATAACTTGGAACTTGACATCGAACCAGGTGGGTCCCATATGCAGACATAAGCTAATCTCTCCAATGGTGGACCTCTGAGATCTATCAAAATCTTTGACGCTGATAGCCCCGTTTTTGATCTCGTGCAATCCTTTTCACAGTGTCTTGAGAGTCCCCAACGGACAAATGTTGATGTTGGATCGCCCGTCGACTAGAATCCTGGTGATAAAGTGATCCTCGCATTGCGCAGTAATTTGCAACACTTTGTTGTGACCAAGCCCCTCTGGTGGTAATTCATCTTCGTTGAAGGTGATCTTTTGGCTTTCCAGTACCTGTCCTACCATGTTTGCCATTTCACATCCTGTTATGTTGCTGGGAACATAAGCTTCACTTAGTATTTTTATCAAGGCATTTTTTTGTGCCACGAAGCTCTTTAGGAGATCCAGAATAGAAATCTGTGTCGGTGTCTTGTTCAGTTGCTCAAAGTCCGAGTACACTTTGGCCTGTACCTTTCTCCAGAGGTCATCGGGTCCAGTTTCAACAGCCCGCCCGGAGGCCTGGTTGCTAGACTCAACCAAATGTTTCCGGGTGTACACTCTACTTGTCCTAGTCATGCCATGTGCGGCAATTGCTTCTCCAGTTTATGTGTTTCCCTTCCTTCTAGCCTGAGCGGTGTAATCCCAAGGTATAACATTTGTTTGGAACGGGGTCACGTCTATCATAGAGACTAGAATTGGTGCCTTGGGAGGCAACACAATAACTTCAAACGGAGTAGGTGCCTTTCGAACTCCGAACTCAACCTCAATTGGTTTTGGCGCCTTTGCAGAAGGTACTTCAAACTCGAGTGGCATGGATACATTAACCATGTCGCCCTCAGAGGACTGAATTTGGACGACAATGTGATTGAAAGTAACCATTGGCTTCTTAGGCTCATCTCTTTCAGCTATCAAACCGATTGACCCCTTGGGGTCCTAATAATCTTAGATGTCAATCATGTGGATGCTTCCACCCTTGTGGTCAGGCAAAGGGTTGTTGCGGAAATTAGGAGCGGGCTCCTTTATTATGATGATCTTGTTGTCAATCAGATTATGAATCTTGTCTTTTAACGAGCGACACTCGTCAACGGTATGGCCCTTCATCGTGTAATGGTATGCGCAAGTCTGTTTGGGTTGATCCATTAGGAAGGGTTTTCTGGAGTTACAGCTGGGATATGGATAACGTAGCCTGCAGCCTTGAGTTTCTCATATAACTGGTCAATTGGCTCGGCTATGGTGGTGTATTATCTAGGAGGTTTGCGGTCAAAGTTTGGTCTAGGTCGAGGGAAATTTTGGCGGGTAGGTAGTGATAAGGTTGTGAGTTATATGCTTGGTATACGGGTGCAAGTTGGGAATATCTGGGTGAAGTGGGTTGATATATAGATGGTGGAGGTGATTGGTAAGCATGTGGTGGAATTTGGTAAGTGGGTGATGGTGCTTGGTAGTTTAGGGTAGGCTAATATGTGAGCGGAGCTGAGGGATAGGTTTGGCATTTCATGGGGGAGTTGTTCCTTTGCACATCCATTATGGAGTTTACATCCTTCTTCTTTGTCGAGCCACCAGACTGTAGAGCCTTGTTGGTGGCTTGCAATGCCTCGAGGTTAGTGACCATACCGTTCTTGATGCCTTCTTCAATTTTTTCTCCCAATTTGATGATGTCGCAGAACTTTTGACCTTCACTTAGCATCAATCTCTCATAGTACTGTGGATCTTGAGCACGGACAAAGAACCTATTCATTTGTTCTTCCTCCAAGGCTGGTCTGACCTTAGTAGCTTCTGACCTCCAACGAGTAGCATACTCGCGAAAGGTCTCTATGGGCTTCTTCTTAAGATTCTGAATATAGAACATATCTGGTGAGTTCTCAGTGTTGAACCTAACTCGATCCATAAAATCAGACACCATGTTTACCCAACTAGTCCATTTCTTTGCATCCTGGCTAATATACCAAGATAAGGCATCACCCTTCAAGCTCCTCATGAATAGCTTCATACAGATCTTCTCATACCTACCGATTGCTACTAGCTTGTCACAATACATTCTCAAGTGGACCCTGGGATTACTGGTACCTTCAAATAATTCGAACTTGGGAGGTTTGTACCCCTCTGGGAGCTCAACATCTGGTTTAACATAGAGATCTTCGTAATTTAACCCTTCAATACCCTTGTTACATTCGAAACCCTGAACCCGTCTAGTCAACTTCTTGATTTCAGCGGCCAAATCCAGAATGAGGGAACTCTTGTCATCTGTGTCGACCGTACTGGTGATCGGCTGACTGTAATATGGAATGGTATCTACAAAGATTGGAATGTTGTGGTCTTTCACGGTGTGTTGTGGTTCAGAGTGTTATGAGTGGGTTGCATTGGAGGTTGTGGGATGCTTTATGGTGGTGGGGGGTTCTGAGTGTTAACATCGGGCGCGGCAAGAGTGATTGACAGACTTGCGCGGTTTCTAACTTGGTCTAATTCCTATCGGAACCTTAGCAAAGTTGCTCCAAATGAGCAGCAGTTTGTTTTGTGATGGCATTATTCTGAGAAGTTTCTTCAAGTTCCTTTCTAGCGCTTGCATCTCCCATCTTTCCTTTGTTCCTGCATCTGGTAGGACTATGAGGAGGAGGAAGTGGAGGACCCTTTGATCCTGTGGAGTATGCTGATGGTGCCAAATTGCACGAACTAACCGTTGGGGAGGGGAATAAAAATAAAAGAAAAAGCAAAAAGGTAAAAAGTTAGTGTGGATTTTGATAAATGATATTGCAATATTTAAACACATTGTCCGGGATTATAAATAGCCTCCTAATTTGGGTGCCTCGTTTGTGCCCGAGGTAGGCCTAGTGACAAATAAAATTTGGAGAACTTATAATGCTAAATTCTTCATTTTATTGATAAAACGAAGCAACTAAATGATAAAAGACGTCACTAATGGCTAGTGGCCTTATTACATTAAAGCAGAAGAGAAAAAATCCTAACTACTTGGTCCCAGAAGGACCTTCCCCAGATTCGGTATTCTTGCCTCTCTTGTATAGCTGCATCAGCTCGCGCATTCCCAGCAGTAGGTAAGCTCGAGCCAAATGTCCGCCTACGCTTCCCTCAATATTCTGACAGTCTTCAATCCATTGCAAGAACTTTCCTTCCAATTCTACCATACCTTGCTCCAGATACCCTAAACGATTGTTGGAGTTGATGGCCATATCTTTCCACTCGTTGATCAACTTCTCATTGGCTTCATATATCTCACGATGTTCATTTTCATACTTTCTCATCCTTTTGCGCAATTGATTGTATTTGAGTTGTGCTTCAGTTCTCTCGTCGATAACCCTGTGACCGTGGGCGAACCTCAGACGACCGGAACCAATGTGATCATCATCCAACTAACCTGTGTAGTGTGGCACACAGCCGGCATGATACCTTTATGGTTTAATAGAATCCTTCCCTAAGGCGAGCTTGCAGTGCCACATATGCTGAGCATGACAGCTGTGCGGGCTATCATCACTTTGAAAGTTAGCCTAGAAATGACTACTTTTTCTATCCTGGGTATGATTTGTTTCCTTCCGGCTTGCCTCATGACCCGGAGGGTGACGTAAGGAAGAGTTCTCCTCAGGGCAATGAGTACGAGGAACGATGCGTCTCGAGAACGAACAATGAACTCCCTTGTTGGGAACCACTCGAACATCCACTGAATTTGCTCTTCCTTCAACTTCTCGAACAACTCTATCAATCCACTGGCATCCTGTGGCTGAGTGAACATGTTGGACATGAAGTTCATTCGCTTTGGATGATGAAAAGCGATACCGTCATTCCAATCCCTGCGTATTATTTCATATCTGTAGTCGCCTTTCTGAAGGTGTTCCGAGAGCCATAGTTGAAGTAGAAAATTACTACCCTCGAAATGTGGAGTCCCTTGCTGACACTTCCCTAAGGCCCGATAAATTTCAATGAGAATCATAGGTACTATGTTGAAGAACTGCCCGTCGATTCCTTCCATCAAAGTCTTAGTAACCATGGCTAGTCTGGTGTGGATCCTAGCCTTATTCATAGGGAAAACTACCATGCTTAAGAAGCAAAACATGAACAAAAAACACCCTTCTATGTATGTGTCCCAAAGAGGTGAGGGCGAATTCATCCATGTAGGTACGATATGACTTACTTTGGCCATGTCACTCGAATAAGAAGTCAAATGGTATGTAAGAGTCCTTCAAGAAAGAAAGGTCGGGATTTTTCTTGAGTCCCATCATTTTAAGGAACCTCTACTTTTGCGATTCTCCGGCATGAGTAAACTCGGCGTTTCCAAAGGGATGCCAGCTAGGCCTCCTATTTCTTCAAGCAAAGGGGTCATTTCCAAATCCCTGAAACGGAAAACTTATCGATCACCATCCCAAAACAAAGTGGCAGCCTCAATGATTTTGTTTTTGGGTTGTATTTCCAAAAGCAAAGGCAAATTCCCTATTTGCTTATGGACGAGGGTTCGATCAGTGCTATCAAGATCCTCCCACCAGCTCAGCAACCTTGGGTGGATGTTGGATACCATACCGAATCTGGGGACCTCGTGCCTCATTTCTGCAAAACAAAGTGTTAGGCCCTTATCCACACCAGACTCGACTGTGAAATCAATAATTAGCAAAAGTAATTTAGTTCTCCAAATCAATGAACATAACGTGAATGTCCGTTTGGGTTTCGTGAAACCCAAAGAACTTTGATTTAGGTTATCTTAATGAGTCATTACGCGGACAACATAACTGACTCGGCAAGGGTTGACTATGATGCATGAACAGTTTCAATAGAGTAAGGTTTCTATTTTTTAAGTGCTAGACAAGGTACCCTTGAGTGGACAACTCAAGAGGGAAATACGCGGAACCATCGGCTACACCGTTTATCATTTGGTTTTACCGAAAATATTCCTTTGCCACATTTAGGGGGTTTATAATATTGGAAGGGCACAACAACTCATTGTAAGCATTGCTATAGAATTTGTTTTGGCACGAGTGGAATATGATGTTGAGAGATGCAGTTACAATAATGAAACAAGTTACATGTATTTTCATGTTCATAAGATAAATGATTACAATGATTTCTCGAAATTACAACGGTATTGAAATAACGAAGCGGTAAAGAAAGCAGTTAAAGGAAAGAGAAAACATGAAGAATCAAGTTATTAATTGTGATGAAAAAATCAAAGAAAGGAAATAAATGCGTTAACGTAAGCAAATAAAGTCATAAAATCAAGTAAGGGTAAAAGCCTTTAAGAATTTCCCCAGTAGAGTCGCCATGCTGTCGACTCCCCCTCCCCCTAAAAGGGCGAAATCGGGTTTACGACATTATGAACAAAATGAATCTTATTCCCTTTTAAGAATTGGATTATGGAGTTTGAAGAGTCTCCACCTGATTATAGTGCATTAGGACACTATAAGAAGAAAAGAAGATTTTTAATGAAAACCAAAGTTCAGGTAAGGGCTTGAAATTATCTCGAGGGGAAGGTGTTAGGCACCCTTGGAGATCCACTAGTGCAGTTCCTGGCCTTGGTTATATGTGACTTTACGAAGCATAGAAATAGACAAGGAAAATATGCATATTAAGAATACAAGCTAGTGGATAATTTTGAAAGAAGAATAACGCAAGTAAAAGGGAAATTTTAGAGAAAATATTTAAACGAAATAAAAGTAAGGGGGGGGGGGGAGGAAGGGGTTCGAGGTTTAATTATAATATGGATCATTCGATGCAATATCCCACACATATTCCCAAAGAGGGATCGCTTTATGATATTAGCGCATCGTCATCATCTCCATATTCTACCCCTCCCACCCCGTTAAGGTATTTTAAGCGCGTTTAGTTTTGTTTATTTATTTCATGCTAATACGCGTCCCAACCTATTAGTCTCGGGGATTAAGACTTCTAATACTAATTGGGGAAAAAGGATAAGACATATATGGAGTTTCAAAGGTAAAAATGCTAAGGCGTCAACGAAAACAAATAGCACATAAGGGTATACAAATCAGGCATTCAAAGGCTCATATAAAACCCCAAAAATCACAACAGCAATTAGTTTAGCATAACTTGATATTACTGATTTCGTCTTTGGGTTTAAAACTGATAATGGATAGATTAGTTTAACACATAAAGTTGGATAATAAGTCTACTTTGAGCCCCCCAGATCAGGTTTGTCGAAACTTAAAGCATTTTTTGAAAACCATTAATTTCAGAAAGCAATGATTTGGAACAGAAATTTGGGATTTGCAAAAGTTCAGACATGGCTTATAAGATAGCCGAATTGATTAAGTAAAATGGTGTAAGAAAAAAAAAGCATTGAAGTACAAAACTATGTAGGAAATTAGAAAAGAAGGTTGGTTTCAGAAAAAGGAATGCAGGTTTGGACTTTAAAAGATTCCTTTGGATTAAAAATAGTGTAAAAGATTGATTTGGTCAGATTTCAAAATAGACTATATTGGACATACTTTTTATTGAGAGCATCTAACAAATTAAGCGAGTTTGAACCCTATAGGAATGACATCTACAGATAGATTTGTTGTTGCTATTAAGCGTTCAAGTGACCTATTGTTTGCCTAGTGCTTTTTTTTATATGGTTCCTATAGACATGATTTCTATATGCACTTGTAGAATGTTAAAGACTTATGAGCAGGATTTCTAGATGCAATGTCAAGGTCCTATAGGCATGATATCTAAGTGATTTGTGATATGGAATTCCTATAGACATGATTTCTAGACGAGATACAACATTGAAATCCTGTAGAAAATATTTCTAGATGAGATGCAATATTGGAATCCTATAGGAATGGTTTCTATATGATAAGCAATATAAAATCCCTATAGGCATGATTTCTATATGATTAGCAATATAAGAATCCTATAGGCATGATTTCTATATGATTAATGACAATTTAAACCCCTCCCACACTCTTTTCACTATTTCCCCCAAATTCTTTTTACAAAGCTCGTTACATAAATGGACAGTAAAGACTAAAGAAATAAGTACATAAAAGCTAAAACGAACCCGAGGAAGCTCAAAACAACCTTAATGTCCAACATATGCATTTTACCAAATCCGGGCTCCAGATTCCAAGGCTTTCTCTTAGAGTGTTTCAAAGTTCCAAGGGCTTTCGGGAAGCCCAGGCAATGCTTACACCCTAAAATAATGATTAGAGTAGTGCAAGGTGTAGAATTACCAGCCCTTATATATTCAAGTTCAGAGGGAACTCAAGGGTCTCTAAGCATGGCTAACTAGAGAGGGGTAGGACTTAAATAACTGAGAGTAAGTGTAAAGTGAGGGATTAGAGGAGGACCAATGCAAATGGTGGTCATACCTAGCCATGGACAAGGCTGTCACACCCCTGACCTTTTACATTGCTTAAACAAATAAGAGCTGACTTAAACTAAGCCAGACTTAGGCCTGTATGATGATTAGGACATTAACAAACCTTAGTCAATCTCAACACATAAATGTGGGTGAGGGAATGTGACTGATTTGAGTAGAGGCTTAGAATAACCTGGTTCTGAACTAAAGGAGGCAATAGAGTACCACTCTAGTCCAAAACAATACTCACATACAAAAGGGGGTCAGGGAAAGGGATCAAATATGAAAGCATTTGCCTAATAACAGAACAAAGTCAAACAGAAGTAGACTAAAGGGATTTGGGAGAGGGAATTACATGAAAGCACTCATACAAGCACACGGTATTAAAACATAGGGGTATAGGGGAAGGGATATACATGCTATAGTTTTAACTGCACAATGAACATAAACAGACACGTGAAAAGAAATAATTAAACATGTAGTTTTGGAGATGGTATTAAATCATAGACCTACCAGTTTGCAAATTTGAATAGTAAAGTAGATAGGGCAGGTGGGACTTCATAGTTTAGCCTTGGCTTTCAGCCAGCTAAACTCGAGTAGTAGAACAAGTAACAGAGAAAAGCATAGAAGAGAATAGAGTTTTGAGTGTGAACTTGTATTGTTCGTCCGCTTTGAAGTGATGGTGAAGGGGGTTTTTATAGTTTGAAAACAAGTAGCAACTAAGGCGGGAAAATAAATTAGTATCAGTCAAGAATCAATTAGGAAAAGAATTTTCTTTGATAAAGGGAGTCAGACTTAGGGTAAACAAACAGAGTTCCACATATGGAAAGGAAATCAAGAATGGGTTGTAGAATAAGAGGGTAAATGTATTTAAGTTTTTTTCGAAGTACACACGGTTTAAACAAATAAGGTAAATAGAATCATCAATCACTCAAAGAATCAAGGAAGGTGGGATACAAATTGATATTAAATTTAGTCAAAAAGCAAGTCCAAATTGAAGAATCGAATAAGTTCATACAAATTAGTTTCCCAAAATTAAGGTTATTTCGAAAAGGGAAAGGCTGATTATAAAAGATGCCCGAAGACATGCACAATTGAAATTAACGGAAAAGTCATGTAATCAAAGAGTAGAAGAACACCAGCATGAGACACAATTAGAAATTCTTGCAGAAATCGGAAGCATGAAGCGTTTAAACAATTAGGTTTTTAGAATTAGGAAAACAATACACACAAAGACGAAACCCACAAAGTCTAGGGTTCCATTACATTTCACGGCGTGAAGAAGAAAACAAAAGAATACTCAGGTAAACAAAATTAGAGAGGACACAAATAAAGCAAATAAAGTAGAGAGATACCAGAAACCCTAGGTAAAAGGAAAACATTCGAAAGCGATAACGAGAAGTAAAGAAATCACTTTAGAGTAGTTAAAAAGAAAATCAGAGAAACCCTAGGTGAAAAAGTGCATGGAATCACAGGTAAACATCCAAAAAGTCATAGCGAAAGCAAAGAAATCACATTAGAGTAGTTAAAAAGAAAATCGGAGAAACCCTAATTTTAGGAAGATGAACAATTTGTAGGTAAAAAATCGGTAAAAATCTGGAGAATACTTTGAAGCTTTAGAAAATCAGGTAGATCTAAAGTAGATCGTAAAGAGAAAAATAGAAAAACCTTGGTGATATAAGGTTTCAGAGAGAACCCTTGAGAACAAGAAAGCCTGGAACTAGCTAGCTTTGAGTCGACAACGAACTCACAACCTTATGGCTCGCCGGTGAGAGACCAGATATGATCGTAGAAACTCAAGTCGGAGGATCTCTGGGATGGTAGTCTCCGAATAAGGTTTTGACCTTTGAACAAAGGGGTCGTAGAAGGGATTGAGGGGTGAGTACAGGTTGGATGAAACCTGGAAAGCCATATTTTCTGGTGAAAAGGAGTCAGAAAGTGACCAGAGGTGGCTAAGGTTTCAGGATGGGGTTGAGAGCTTTTGGGAACGAAGGGGATACAAGGGCCACGGGTTTGGTAAAATGATTTAGGATTAGGGGTGTATTGGGGTTTAACTAAGGAAGGGTTATTGTGGGCCGTTGATCTAAATGATCAACGATCATAATTTAAAAGTGGGACCGGGGTAGGTTATTTTAATGGGGGCATGGGTCGGATTATTTAATAAATTGGGTAGTATAATTGGGGTTGGGAATTAGGCTACAATTGAAATAAAAGGGGCTATAATTTCAATAGCTAATTTTCCCTAATGTGAATTTTGTAAAATAGCAAACGGTGTTTAAAAATCTAATTAAAAATACCGAGTTAATAAACAAAGCATAATTTTTAATTTAAATTATTAGGAATGATTTTATGATTAAAATTGCAATTAAATCGAGAAATAGGATAAACTTGTAATTTTATGTAATTTTAGTTTAGAAATACCAGATGAACTTGTAAAATTATGTAAAAATCACGTAACTTATATTTTTGTATAAATAAAAAAATAATATAAATTATTCACCAAAATAACAAATTTTGGGAATAATTAATGGATTTCATAGTTTAAAAATAGGCCGTAAATTGATTTAAAAATCCTTAAAAATGTGGAAAAATACCAATACAATTGTGAATGCTTGTACATGCTATTTTTGAGTATATTTTGTGTATAAAATATATTGGAAAAAATTGGGTACCAACAACGCATGTGATATAGCTTCATTGCATGCTATAAATTCAGCTTCCAATATGGATGTTGCAACAATGGTCTTCTTGACACCTCCAAGATACAACACCTCCAGCAAGAAAGAAAATGTATCCTGAAGTAGATTTACCAGTGTCTTTGCATCCACATGGATCAGAGTCTAAATATCCAATCACCTCCAATGAGTCAGAGCATTTGTATGTGAGCTTAAAATCCTTGGTTCATTGCAAATATCTCAAAACCTTTTTACCAGCTTTCCAATGGTCATGACCAGGGTTACTTTGTGTAAGGCCTCGTATAAATGAGTGCTCGGATGTTAGCAGCTCATAGATTCGAGTCTACCTACGTGGATCATATCCTTTTTACTGTTTTGAACTTAAAAATGTAAAATTAAAATTTTCCTGAAAATGGTCAAAATGCAGTTCAGAATGCGGTTGCAGATTAGCTATCCAGACCACATTCCTACCGCAGAGTGAATAAGATAGAAACCAAATTTTGATGTTAAAAATGCTGTTAGATCTGCGGTCGCATAATCAATATACGGACCGCAGAGTGATCATATATGGTCCCTAAAGAAATTCGAAGGTCAGTTCTGCGGTGCATTCTGCGACCGCAGAACTTGAATGCAGACCGCATATTGACCGTATTCCTAACCCGAGAGATTTGAAAGTTGAGCCATTTCTGCGGTCCATTCTGCGGATCGCATGTCAGTTCTGCGGCTGCAGATTGCGTCGCAGATCGTGCTCGCCTGGTATTTTTCTAAAATTTTAAACCCGACCCACCTTTTATTAAAACACCTTCTTCCTCATCTTTAACACATTTCTGATCAAAATAAGAGAGGGTGATAGAGGGTTATTGAGAGAGAAAGTGAATTCTTCATCATCTAGTCTTTCAAAACCATTGGAGCTCGGAAAATTCTTGGTGCATTGTCTTCTCTATTGATTTATCTGGTAAAATCCCTAACCCATTTCCCCCAAATTTCAAAATTTAAGCTTGGGAAGGGAACCCCATACACTTTCTTTGAAATTTCTTCTTAAAGTCTTCATGCATGTCTTCAAAACCCTAAGATCTTGTAAAAAGGGAATTGGGTAGTGACTATGAGTATAAATTTCTAAAACCTAAGTGTCATGTCTTCAAAACTATAAAATCTTGTAAAAAGGGAATTGGGTAGTGACAATGAGTATAAATTTCTAAAACCTAAGTGTTGCTCATGAACTATATTGACTTCTTGATTGCTTGGCGAATTGGACTTAAGGTTTAAAGGGGATAATCAACTCCAGGTACGTATGGCTAACTGCTTATCCTTGTGAAATCTCCCTATGTTAGTTTGTGAAATTGTTGATAGTTGATATTCACGTGGGAATCATTGTGAAGCTTTTGTGTTGTATATTTGTGTGGTAACACCTTGTGGTGAAAGTTGAACTTGTTATCGGAAGAGTTTGGAAATGGAAATAATGTGGAACAGTGGAAATGAAAATAATGTGGAACAGTGGAAATAGAAATAATGTGGAACAGTAGAAATGGAAATAATGTGGAAATTAGTTGTGAAAAACTGTTGTGGTAACCCAAATTGTGTACCAACTTGATGAACATGAGGAAATTGTGTTGCTAGTTGTGGAATTACATTATCCTTGTTGTGGATCTATTTTATTAATGTGCCATAGTTGATTTCTTGTATTTGTTTCTGTGTTGTATGTTGTGTGAATTGAAATTGTCCGGCGGGGTCAGGTTGCGTGCCACAACACGGTGAAATAAGGTGTGGGTTGGGGTGATAAGGGTGGTCGAGGTAATAAGGGTGGACGAGGAAATAAGGGTGGAAAATGTGATCCAATATCACTATTGATATGAATATGAATCATGAAATGATAAATGTGGAATTCTAATAGGAGACAGCAGGAGAGTTTGTAATCTGTGGGGCACTGATTGCCCCTTTGTTTGACTAATTGAATCATTTGTTGGGAAATGTTTGGTTGTTGCTCCATGGTTGTACTTGTACTATTGTTGTTTAGTTCCATACTTTTATATGCAATTTGGCTTGAGTTTACTTGGGACAGAGTTTGTTCATACATGCCAGTACAATTCAAATGTACTGACGTCCCTTTGGTCTGGGCCGCTGCATTCGTGTTATGATTGTAGGTGGATTCGTGGCAGACACTCTAGTCCACCGTTCATAGCTCATCCTCCTTCTCTATCGGCGGTATTCGTGTTTGGTGAGCCCCTTTCCTTCCGGGGCCTTGTGTGGTTCATGCGACCCATGTTGTTGTATTTTGGAGTCTTGTGTCCTTTTTGTAAAGGTGTAGCCGGGGACTTGTCACCAGTAAAGTGTTGTATTATTCTTCTCTTAGAGGCTCCGTAGACAGTGGTATGTGGGTAAGAACTTATGTATAAAGATGTATGTTTTGCAAAAGATGTTCCCTGTTAATCATAATGTATGTTTACAAAAGAGAAGTCATATGTTCTTTCAATTTCAATTTGGTATCTTTTGGCTAATTTACAAAGAATGAAGTGGGGTAACGCGTGGGAAATAGGAAAGGCACCCAGGTCCACTCGACCGGGGATACCCGGTTGAGTGCCCGTCATGTCCCTCAAATTTGGGCCTAGACAAACTTGGTATCAGAGCCTAAGGTCTTAAAGGAGTCCTAGGATGTCTCGGAGCCTTTCCTAGTAGAGCCCTTCTTATCGGTGTGTTGTCAACCACATCTATAAGTTGCGGGCTACACGAGAATTTAGGAAAAACTACCCTCTTCTTTGTTTTTCCAAGTTCGTGCGGTGAAGTGTTGTTGTGTCTAATTCGTGCTTTATTTCGAATTTTCAGTAATGGCACCCAAGAAGAAATCTAGACTCGGCCTAGGGGCCAACGCTACTTCCAGTGCGGTTGTGGATCATGTGCCGACTGCCGTGGGTGAGAGTGATTCTCCAGTTCTGAATTTGCCTGCTCCATCCTTTCCTGATCCAAGAAATCATGTTCTAGCAGGGTCCGAGGGTGCTACTATCCCTCCTACCAGTGCTCCAAATCCTGATGTTGCTATAGCTTCTGATCCCGGGAGACCTTAAGGGAGCTATCTGTATGTTGACCCAGTTAGTGGCTGCCAAGGCCCAGAGATCTCATGATGCCCCTGTGTCCTCAAGCGGATAGTGAGATTCCTCCAGCTCTAGAGTTTACCAATTTTTGTGATTGTTCCCTCGAGAGTTCTCAGGCACAGACCCAGAGGCCGATCCGCAAGAATACCTTAATGAGATGTACAAGACCCTTCGAGTGATGAAGGCTACAGAGGTAGAAGGGGTAAAATTGGATTCATATAGGTTAAAGGGAGCTGCGCGTTCGTGGTTTGAGATGTGGGAGGATTCCCGTGAGGAGGGGACACCTCGAACTAGATGGGATGAGTTCGTAGATGCCTTCGTGGACCACTTCTTGCCTGCCGAGACCATGGCAGCCCGTGCCACCAAGTTTGAAGTTCTTAAGCAGGGTAGTATGAGTGTGTGGGAATATCATATGGAGTTCGTGAGGTTTTCCAAGTATGCTCCTCAGTTGGTGTCAACTATGGAGGCCAGAGTTCGGCGATTAATTCAGGGTTCAGCCCTTTTATGGTAAATGAGGCTGCTACAGTGGCTTCGCATTCAGACATGAACTATGGAAAGATCGTGGGTTTTGTTCAGGCCATAGATGCCAGGAAGTTGAAGATACGGGCAGAGAGAGAGAGAGAGTAGAATTAGGGCCCGGCCTATGGGTCAATATGGGAGGTCAGCTCCAAGGAGAGGGTCATCAGGACCATCTAAGTCTTATGCTCAGTCCCCAGCTAGTGCATCGCCATCTGTGCACCATTTCTAGCAGAGTAGCCCTTCGGGGCCAGGCTCAGACAGCAGGAGGTCCCGCCAGTGCAGTCGTTCAGGGATGAGACCTCGACAGCAGGGAGGCATATCTTCCAAGTGTGGGAGATTTCATACAGAGGCCTGTTACTTGGATGCTCCAGTGTGTTACAATTTTAGGGTGAGAGGTCACATACAACGGGACTGCCGTGTGCCCAGATAGGGCACTTGTAGTGGACTTGCTCAGCCATCTAGTTCATCAATTGCTACGTCATCAGTGTGCCCTCCAGCCCCAGCAGGGCGTGGTGCAGCCAGAGGTGGAGCTCGTGGTAGGGGTGGACCCAGCTGGTTTTATGCATTGAGTGGCCGTCATAGTGCTGAGGCGTCCCCAAATGTTGTAATTGGTATCCTATCTGTCCTGACCATTGATTGCTATGCTCTTATTGATCCGGGGTCTTCTTTGTCCTATGCCACTCCATTTTTTGCTTCGAGCTTTGGGATTGAACCCAAGCAGCTTCTTGAGCCGTTCTCTGTATCGACTCCTGTTGGTGATTCAGTTACAGCCGCGCGGGTCTATAGGAATTGTGTTGTTATGGTAGGTAGTCATGTTACCACGACTGACCTTATCGAGCTCGGGAAGGTGGATTTTGATGTAAACATGGGGATGGATTGGCTCTATTGGTGCTTTTCAAAACTTGATTGCCAGACAAGAGTCATGAGACACGAGTTCCCTAATGATCCGGTTGTTGAATGGAAGGGAAATGGCATTGTGCCGAGGGGTAGGTTTATTTATTACCTCAAGGCTTTGAAGATGATTAGAGAGAGTTGTATCTATCATTTAGTCCGGGTGCGGATACTACTCCAAAGGTACCTGCCCCCGAGTCCGTGCCAGTTGTGATTGAGTTTCTTGAGGTATTTCCAGATGAACTTCCAGGAATTCTGCCAGATAGGGAGATTGATTTCGGGATTGATGTATTATCAGATACTCAGCCAATATATATTCCACCGTACAGGATGGCGCCAACAGAGTTGCAGGAGTTAAAGGAGCAGTTGAAGGATCTATTGGAGAAAGGGTTTATCCGGCCAAGTGTGTCGCCATGGGGTGCTCCGGTTCTTTTTGTCAGAAGGAAGGATGGGTCTCTTCGGATGTGTATAGATTATCGGCAGCTTAATAAAGTCACCATAAAAACTAAGTACCCTTTGCCAGGGATAGATGATTTGTTTGATCAATTGCAAGGTGCAAGGTTCTTCTCCACAATTGATTTGCGGTCCAGGTACCACCAATTGAAGATCAGGGAGCAGGATATTCCTAAGACCGCGTTCAGGACGCGTTATGGCCACTTTGAATTCTTGGTCATGTCTTTTGGGCTAACCAACGCCCCGACAACTTTTATGGATCTTATGAATCGGGTCTTCAAGTCATTTTAGACTCATTCGTGATTGTTTTTGCAGATATGTGATTTTTGACCCTCCCCGAGATTTTTTTATATTTTTAGCGTAAAATATTTAATTTAAGCCTAATATAGCTATTTCAGCTAATTTTGGCTCTTTTACTTTATTTTCGTCACAATAAAATAAAAAATTAAAAAAAAATATAAGTTTAGTTTATGTGTTTCCTCTAAATTTAAAAAATACAAAAATAGTACCTTATTTTTATCTTTATATAAATTCAAAAATATGAAAAACAATAGTTTCATTAATGTTTTGTAGTTACTTTAAATTTTAAAAAATAATAAAAATAGTACCGTATTTTTTATTTTTATATAATTTATAAAATACAAAAACTAGTTTTATGTTCAGTTTAATTAATTAGGATTAGTTTTTATTTGGTGTAGTATTTCTATCCTATTTTTAATAGTCCTTTTCTTTGTCTAGAGACCCTTTTAGACTCTTATTTAGGACAAAGAGTAAATAAAAAGACCCTAGGGTCTTAATACAGAAGGACCTAAATGACTTAGGGACTAACTAGCAAATACACAAAAATAAAAACCTAGACCTAATACCTATAAATACACCCTATACTCTTCAGCCGCAGGGGAGAGACAAAAAGAGAAAAAAAATCAAAAAGGGGGACACACGAAATAGCATAAACAGAAAAAGAGAGACGAATATTCAAAAAACGGACCCCTTCTTCATTGTCTTGCTTCATCTCCAAACAACCCATCTCTCTTAAAACCTTCAACAGATCAACGCCAGACACCCCCCTCTTGAAACTTCATCCACGTCGCACCCCATTACCTCGGAAACCAAACGGAGATCTCTTCTCTCATGACAACCACCGCAGCCGGCGTTCACCAGTTCCTCACTCGAGCTGTTGCTTCGCCGGAAGTGATCACCGGTGAGTGACAACGCCACTGGCACGGATCTGTCTAGAAACTCCTGCTCATTCACGTCCACAAACCCTCCATTTCTGTCGTCCAAACAACCTCCATCTAGCCCTCAACTAGCTCGCCAATGCTGCCAGCCAGTCCACTAGACCACCCTTTACCCGTCGTCGAAGGTCGTGGATCGAGGTTTTGGTTTGAGGTCTTCCAGTTGGAGGTCCGTTCAAGTTCGTCGTTGGATAAGTCATTGGTCGAGGTTCTGTCCGTTGGTTGTCGAAGTTAGAAGGTTACTTTTACATCATTTCATTTCTCTTGTCTAAATAAATTAGATTTGGTGAATAATTTATGTTTGTAATCCAATGCATGATAGTCTAAATATTCAGCTTATTTGGATGAAATACTTGTAAGTTTTGAGCACGTTATTGTTATTTGCCAATGTTTGGATTCTAACGGAATATAGTATACTACTGTTTGCTTCGACATGCTTCTGGTTACATCCAAAGTGTAATTTTGCTCTTTCATGTATGGTGATTTATTTTGTAAGATGCCTACTATCATCAGCTAAGCTTTTAGATATTATAAAAATAAGAATTCAATTCCTGATATGGAGTTAGGCCAACTTGTAGATTCATTTTTTCCCAATATTCACCTTTTCCGTAATTGATTTGCAAATTCGCTCAAGCATTAGAAAGTATTTAATCAATTCATGAAATATCGTAGTCTGGTTTAGTTAAGTTATAAATCGTTAGGAATAATTTGAGACGAGCCTCGTCAAACAAAAACAAGTGCGGGGCCCTCGATGATTGATTATAAGAATTAACTTAGAATATGGGAGGGCCGTTTTAGCGAATTTCATGGCCTTCCCCAAAATAATAATACGCTAGAATCTATAGACGCATTTAATTAAAATACCTTCTTAAACTCGGGTGTGCATTGATGCAACCCAAATCCAAATCTCGACGAATTCGAAATGTGTTGCTAACCACGGGTGCCTTGATGGCGACGGGGTTAGAATGAGTTTTCATGACGTCGTAATTCTTATAAACAAATAATGATCTAAAAATGGTGATAAAATGGAGACGAGCTTCACCGAACAAAAATAAATCTGGGGCCCTTAATAACTGGTTATTAAAAATGATTAGAATTTGGAAGGGCCGTTTAGCAAATTTCAACGCCCTTTCCCTAACAATATTATGTTAGAACCTTTAAGCGCGATTTAATTAAATTACTTCCTTAAACTCGGGTGCGCAGTGATGTGACCCAAATCTAAATCTCGACAAAGTCGAAATGTGTTGACAAATACGGGCGCCTTGATGGCGGCGTGGTCAGAGACACTTTTCACGACGTCGCAAGTCTTTTAAAATAAATAATGGTAAAAGTGGTTTATAAATAAAAGGCACATGAGCTAGCATGTATTAATAATCAAATAAAATCAAATACAACAGTTAAACGGCCTTGCTAGAACCACGAATCCCGGGAATGCCTAACACCTTCTCCCAGGTTAACATAATTCCTTATCTGGATTTATGGTTCGCGGACTGTAATACAAAGTCATATACTTCCTCGGTTCGGGATTCAAATCGGTGACTTGGGACACCAAAAATCTTCCAAGTGGCGACTCTGAATAATTAATAACCAAATCCCGTTCCGATTGTCCTTTAATTGGAGAGACTACTTTGCGCCCCTTTACGGGTGTATAGAGAAAAAGGAGGTGTTACAGTTTTCATTGATGGCATCCTCGTATATTCGTGGAGCAGGGAGGATCATGCCAGCCACCTTAGAGCAGTTTTACAGACTTTTCATCAGCACCAATTGTATGCCAAGTTTTCCAAATGTGAATTTTGGTTGGAATCCGTCGCTTTTCTGGTCATGCTGTTTCCAGTGTGGAGATTCAGGTGGACCCCCAAAAGATTACAGCGATGAAGGATTGGCCTAGGCCAATGACCCCGATGGAGATCCATAGCTTTTTGGGGTTAGCAGGGTATTATCGGAGGTTTGTAGAGGGATTCTCCACCCTCGCCTCTCCTTTGACTAAATTGATGCAGAAATCACCCAAGTTCCAGTGGTCAGATGCTAGTGAGAAAAGTTTTCAAGAATTGAAGACAAGGTTGACTTCGTCACCAGTATTGGCCTTGCCAGACGTCACAGAGGGGTTTGTGGTTTATTGTGATGCCTCCAGGGTTGGTTTAGGGTGTGTTCTGATGCATCACGGGAAGGTCATAGCATATGCTTCCAGGCAACTCAAGAATCATGAGAAGAACTATCCGACGCATGATATGGAGCTTGCAGCAGTTGTGTTTTCCATGAAAATATGGAGGCATTATCTTTATAGGGTTCATGTAGATGTGTTTTCAGACCACAAGAGTCTTTAATATTGGTTCAAGCAGAAGGAGCTGAATTTGAGGCAGTGGCGCTGGTTAGAATTGCTTAAGGATTACGATATGGACATCTTGTACCATCCAGGAAAGGCGAACATGGTGGACGACGCCCTCAGTCGGAATTCCATGGGTAGCTTGGCTCACTTGAGAGCGGATCAGAGGTTCCTAGCTCGAGAGGAATTCCAGTTGGCTAGACTTGGGGTTTGTATCTCGGCCCCGAATGAGGAGGAACTCATGGTGCATAATACAGCAGGATCGTCGCTCGTGGCAGAGGTTAAAGAAAAACAGTTTGTTGATCCATCATTGGCACAATTGAAGGAGGCAACTATAAGTAACAAAATTTCAGCATTTTCACTCTTCAGCAGTGATGGTGTTCTACAATACCATGAAAGGTTATGTGTCCGGATGTGGATAATCTTCGGGAGAGGGAAATAGTAGAGGCTCATCCTTCTAGGTATTCAGTGCACCCATGCTCTACAAAGATGTATCACGATCTCAAGGATATCTATTGGTGGAGTGGTATGAAGAAGAGTGTAGCGGACTTCGTCTCTAAGTGCCCGAATTGCCAGCAAGTGAAGGTCGAGCATCAGCGGCCGGGAGGGCTAACTCAGCTTATTGAAATACCGATGTGGAAGTGGGAAATGATGCATATGTACTTTGTGACAGAACTACCTCGTACTCAGCACAAGTTCGACTCAATTTGGGTAATTGTGGATAGACTTACCAAATCAGCTCACTTATTGCCAGTCAAGTCCACAGATACTGCGGAACAATATGCTCGGTTGTATATCAAGGAGACAGTGAGGCTTCATGGTAGCCCTCTTTCTATCATTTCGGATCGAGGAGCTCAGTTTACAGATAGATTCTGGAGGAAATTTCAGCAAGGTTTGGTACTCAAGTGAATCTTAGCACAACTTTTCATTCGCAGACCGATGACCAAGCAGAGTGGATTATTCAGACACTCGAGGATATGTTACGGGTCTTGGATTTCATAGGTAATTGGGATGATCACCTGCCAGTTATAGAGTTTGCTTGTAATAATGGCTTCCATGCCAGCATCCATATGGCCCCATTTGAAGCATTGTACGGAAGAAGGTGTAGGTCCACGATTGGGTGGTTCAAGGTTGGTGAAGCAGAATTAATAGGGCCAGATCTCGTGCATCACGCCATGGAGAAGGTAACAGTCATTCAAGAGAGAATGAAGAATGCTAAAATTCACCAGAAATCCTATGTGGACATGCGTCGAACATAATTGAAGTTTCTAGAAGGAGATTGGGTATTCTTGAGGGTGTCCCCTATGAAGGGAGTCATGCACTTTGGGAAGAAGGGAAAACTAAGTCTTAGGTAAGTCGGGTTGTATCAAGTCGCTCAAAGGGTCGGTCAAGTTGCGTATAGGTTGGAATTGCCCCCTGAAATGTCCTTGGTGCACCTGGTGTTTCATGTATCCATGTTGAGGAAAGTGTTGGGTTATCCATCTAAAATTGTGCCCATGGAAGACATCAAGGTTATAGAAGAGTTATCATATGAGGAGATTTCAGTTGCTATTTTTGATAGACAAGTCCGAAAGTTGCGAAACAAGGAGATCACTTCAATTAAGGTGTTATGGCAAAACCAACAAGTTGAGGAAGCCACGTGGGAAGCGGAAGATGAGATGAAGATAAAATACCCCCATCTATTTGAGCAAGTCTAGGAATGACCGTGTGAATCTTATCCCAATGAGCACTAGTTTTGTGTCCCATTAGGTGTAAGAAACCTTCCTTCTCTTCCAAGTGCCTACTATTGTAGTTTCTCCGAGTTGTGTTAACAAAATTTATGTGTTGTGGTTATTTGAGAAATGTGCATTCCTCTTTGGTAAGTTTTGTGCTCCCATGGTAAGGTGATGTATGAAAGTAATAATTAATTTTTCATGGAGATTTTGTATCAAAGTGTTCTAATTGTGTAATGATTAGTTTTGCATGGAGGAATCGCATTGAAATGAATAACTGTGTCGTACCCTTGTGATAGGTAAATGGCTTTAATAATACAGGTGATTAATGCTTAATTTGATCACATGTTATGTGCCAAATGGTTAAAAGTGTATCAAGAGGTTGAATATGTGCAAGTGTGAGGATTATGCATTTTACAACTGTTGTAAAGGTAGCAAGTTTGTATAGTAATGCTTGGGAATATGTTTTGGAGGTTCTTTGACAGGTGGTTATGTCCATATTACAAAGGAAACTCTCACAAAATTTTTCTAAAACAAACTTGAAAGTTAATAAAAGTGTAGAAACTTGCATATCATGTTTTCAAACTCATTTGGTTCCCAAGCCCTTATTCGAGGACGAATGATCCTAAGCGGGGGCGGATGTAACGCCTCATGAAAATGAGTGCTCGAATGTTGGCAGCTGATAGAGTCGAGTCTACCTACGTGGATCAGATCCTTTTTACTATTTTGAAATTAAAAATGTGAAATCATAATTTTTCCAGAAAATGGTCAAAATTAGGTCCAGAATGCGGTCGCAGATCATCTATGCGGACCACATTCCTACCGTAGAGCGAATGAGAGAGCAACCAAATTTTGATGTTAAAAATGCGGTCAGATCTTCGGTCGTATAATCAATATGCGGACCACAGAGTGATCACATATGGTCCCTGAAGAATTCAAAGGTCATTTCGGCGGTGCATTCTGCAATCGCAGAACTCGAATGCGGACCGCATATTCACCGCATTCCCAACCCGAGAGGTTTGAAACTTGAGCCATTTCTGCAGTCCATTCTGCGGACCGCATGTCAGTTCTGCGATCGCAGATCACGTTGTAGATCGTGCTCTCCTGGTATTTTTCTAAAATTTTAGACCCGAGCCACCTTTTATTAAAACACCTTCTCCCTCATCTTTAACACATTTTTTATCAAAATAAGAGAAAGGGATAGAGGGTTCTTGAGAGAGAAAGTAAATTCTTCATCATCTAGTGTTCCAAAACCATTGGATCTCGGAAAATCCTTGGTGCATTGTCTTTTCTATTGATTTCTCGGGTAAAATCCGTAACCCATTTCCCCCAAATTTCGAAATTTAAGCTTGGGAAGGGAACCCCATACACTTGCTTTGAAATTTCTTCATAAAATCTTCATGCATGTATTCAAAACTCTAAAATCTTGTAAAAAGGGAATTGGGTAGTGACTATGAGTATAAATTCTAAAACCTAAGTGTCATGTATTCAAAACCCTAAAATCTTGTAAAAAGGGAATTGGGTTGTGACTATGAGAATAAATTTCTAAAACCTAAGTGTCATGTCTTCAAAACCCTAAAATCTTGTAAAAAGGGAATTGGGTAGAGACTATGAGTATCAATTTCTAAAACCTAAGTGTTGCTCATGAACTATATTGACTTCTTGATTGCTTGGCGAATTGGACTAAAGGTTTAAAGGGGATAATAAACTTCATGTATGTATGGCTAACTGAGATCCTTGTGAAATCGCACTGTGATATTGTGAAATTGTTGATAGTTGATATTCATGTGGGAATCATTGTGAAGATTTTGTGTTGTATATTTGTGTGGTAACACCTTGTGGTGAAAGTTGTGGAACTTGTAGTCGGAAGAGTTTGGAAATGTAAATGATGTGGAACAGTGGAAATGGAAATAATGTGGAACAGTGGAAATGGAAGTAATGTGGAACAACATGTGTGATTTAGTTGTGAACAACTGTTGTAGTAACCCAAATTGTGTACCAACTTGATTAACATGAGGAAATTGTGTTGCTAGTTATGGAATTACATTATCCTTGTTGTGGATCTATTTTAATAATGTGCCATAGTTGATTTCTTGTATTTGTTGTTGTGTTGTATGCTGTATGAATTGAAACTGTCAGGTGGGGTCGGGTTGCACGCAACAACACAGTGAAATAAGGTATGGGCTGGGTGATATGGGTGGCTGAGGTAATAAGGGTGGACGAGGCAATAAGGGTGGAAAATGTGATCCAATATCACTATTGATATGAATATGAATCATGAAATGATAAATGTGGAATTATGGAAGGAGACAACAGGAGAGTTTGTAACTTGTGGGGAACTGATTTCCCCTTTGTGTGACTAATTGAACCATTTGTTGTGAACTGTTTGGTTGTTTCTCCATGGTTGTACTTGTACTATTTTTGTTTAGTTCCATACTTATATATGCAATTTGGCTTGAGTTTACTTGGGACAGAGTTTTTTCATACATGCCAGTACAATTCAAATGTACTGACGTCCCTTTTACCGGGGCTGCTACATTCGTGTTATGATTGTAGGTGGATCCGTGGCAGGCACTCCAGTCCACTGTTCGTAGCTCCTCTTCCCTCTCTATCGGCGGTATTGGTGTTTTGTGAGCCCGTTTCCTTCCGGGGCCTTGTGTGTCTCATGCCACCCATGTTGTTGTATTTTGGAGTCTTGTGTCCTTTTTGTGAAGGATTAACCGGGGCCTTATCGCTGGAAAAGTGTTGTATTATTCTTCTCTTAGAGGCTCTTTTAGTTTTAAAGACCCACTTGGAACCTATCGCAGAGGATCCCTTTGGTAATTCGACGAGGTCCCAGAAATTATTTTTAGCCATGGATTCAAACTCTTCTTTCATGGCATCATACCAAAGTGTGGAGTTTTCTCCATTCATGGCTTGTGAAAACGAGCATGGATCATCTTTTAGTCCAATATCATAATCAGACTCTTGGAGATCTATAACATAGTCACTAGAATTTGCTGATTTTTGAATTCTTGAGGATTTTCTCACTCCCACTGGTTCAGACACTTCTTCAGTGGGTTCGGATAATACGGTTTGATCTTCATGTGGCTCCTCAAGTGGTGGTGGCTCTTGAACTTGTTGTTCAGATAGTTCATGAGAATTTTTTTGAGGAACATTCAAGTTTCCAATATATAAAGGTACCATAGATGGTTCCCTTATTTTTTCCAATTCCACCCTTTGAGTCAAACCACTCCCACTCTCTTCATGCTTCTCAAGAAATTTAGCATTTCTAGCTTGAACAATATTAGGAGAACGAGAAAGATAATAAAACCTAAATCCCTTAGAGTTAAACTGCATAGCCTATAAAATAACAGCTTACTGTTATTTCATCCAACTTCTTTAGTTGTGAGTTATAAACCCTCACTTCATTTGGACATCCCCAAACGTGTAAATAATTTAAACTAGGTTTCCATCCTTTCCATAACCTAAAAGGTGTCTTGGGGATAGCCTTGGATGGAACCCTATTTAAAATATACATAACGATTTTTAAAGCTTCACTACATAAGGATAAAGGTAAAATTGATCTGCTAATCATACTTCTTACCATGTCAATTAATATCCGGTTCCTTCTTTCTACCACACCATTTTGTTATGGTGTTCCTAGCATTATATATTGAGCAATTATACCTTTACTTTCATGAAACTAAGCAAATAAATCCTTAACTTGTCCCTTATCTGTGTACCTACCATAATATTCTCCACCTCTATCAGATCTTACAATTTTGATCTGAGCACCAGTTTGTTTCTCTACTTCTGTTTTGTAAACTTTTAAAGTATCAAGTGCTTCTAATTTTTTAAAAAGGAAATAGATATACATATATCTTGAATAGTCATCAATAAATGAGATAAAATATCTCTCACCATTCAAGCAAGGGGTAGGAAAAGGTCCACATATGTCTGTATATTTGATCTCAAGTAATTGAGAACTCCTTTTTGCACCTTTAGCTGATTTGTTGGTCTGCTTACCCTTTATGCAATCCACACAAATCCCAAAGTCAGAAAAATCAAGATCTTTTAGAACTCCGTCATTAACTAACCTTTTGATTCTATCAATATAGATGTGTCACAATCTCTTGTGCCAAATACTAGATGAGTTCTCATAGATAATACATCGCTTAGCAATAATTTCTTTATCATGCAAAGTTAAAATATTGCATTCAAATGTGGGGTCTAGCTCAAGTTTATATAAATTTACATTCAAATTTCAAAAACCAATAACTTTATTATCTTTTACAAGTTTCACAGAGGGATAATGAAAATTCAAATCATATCCACTAATCGATAGTCTTGAAAGAGAAATTAAATTTCTAGAATATTCTGAAACATAAAAAGAATTTTCTAAATCTAAGTGAAAACCATCCTTCAAAATGAGCCTATAAGTCCCCACTCCTTCCACACATGAACGCGTGCCAGAATAAACGTATTGTTCACTTGCTATCGGCTTCCTCTGAGTTAGAAAGCCCTGCATGATTTTGACATGTGAATTATAGGACAAGAATCAATCCACCATGTATTATCAGAAACTTCAGTAAAATTAGATTCATAACATACAAAGGTAAAATTACCTTTCTTCTCAAGCCATTTCTTGTATTCCAGGAAATCCTTCTTCCAGTGCCCCTTCTTCTTACAGAAACGACAAGCATCTTGTCAAAGGTGCTTTCCTTCTTCATGGGAACACTTTTTCCCTTCTTTGCATTTCTCTTACCATGAGTCACCATATTAACACTTTCAGGTTTCTCATGTTTCAACCTCTCTTCTTCTTGAACACACATGATCAAAACTTCACTGATTGATCATTTATCCTTATGTGTGTTGCAAGAAATCTTGAACGGACCATATTCCGCAGGAAGGAAGTTGAGAATGAAATGCACAAGAAATGGATTAGACATATCAACCTCAAGGGACTTCAGTTTAGCAGCAATGTCTCTCATCTACATAATATGCCCACGCACTGTACGACATCTGTCGAAAGTCATACTTGAGAGCCTCTTCATATGGGTTCTGGCCAATGCCTTGTCAGAGCTTAGGAATTGTTCATCAATTGCGTTCATGTAAGCTTTGACCATATCGCTAATAGGAATAGAACCCCTAATGCTTTGGCTTATGTGGGCTTTTATGAGCATTAAACTTAAGCGATTAGATCGCTCCCACCACTCATAATTAGCCTTAGCAGTTGGCGTACTTGATTCTGTGGGGATGGTGGTTCATCCACACGGAGTGCCAGGTCCAGATCCAAGCATCCTAAAGTGAGAAGGAGTTTCTCCTTCCATTCAACATAATTGTCACCAGAAAGCATCGGAATTCGAGCATTCTCATTAAAAATAGTGGTAGGAAAAGCGGTAAAAACTGTAAAATAAGGATAAACATACATAAGCTATGAAGTATAATCCATTAAATGTGAATCGTGTAAAATACTGATTCTAGTAAATTCTAGACCTTCTTGTGGGCAAAGGTTGCAACCCATGCATAGAATTTACTTCACTTTATTACACTAGCAAACCAAGATATAGAAAAATTAATTCGTACCTGTGGGCATAAGATTAATTTCAACTTAAAGTTTACTATCTCATTCCAATTAATCTCACCAAATAGTTACCTCCCTGTAGGGTCGGGTTATATTTTAATAAGATAACTGGACTAAATAGAAGTCATTTTAACCTTTAATCGCAAAATATTATGTGATTAATTAACTCAGTTTCCTTTATATTAAGTACTCAAGATGTTGTGTCCACTCCTAAATACATTACATAAAAGAAAACTAAAAAATTACATCTTAGTAATTAACCTTAATAATCAACTTAAATAAAAAAGTTGATTCATCTCAAAATAGGCACACAGAGTATAGGCAGGATGCCTATATCACCCATTCAAAAAAAACTTAAACTAACCACCTTTGCATAGGGCTAAATTTGGCTCATAACGTTCCCGCGCCATGTGGGCACATCCCCTCGGATAGGGACGACCCAAGTAAGGGTGCGACCCAAATCCGTGAAGAAGGAGTGACGCCGCTTAGCACCCGGCCCCTTTTATTGAGTGGAAGCCACAAAATTTTATACTTTTTTTATTATTTTGAGGAAGGTTTCTTATTATATAAAGGAAACCTTCCCTTTGTAAGAGGATCATGATTATTCTCAAATAATATAATCTCTATCTTTACTTCTGTCTCTCTCTCTAGTTCTTACTCTTCCTTCATAAGCTAAGTTTACTTTTATCATTTATTGACAGATGTACAAAAACTCTGGAAGCGATAATCATCTCTTGTGATTACTATATTTGATTACGATTTACCCCTATATATTTTTGATTATTTTTAGGCTTGCAAAATACAAATATAATTTTTGAGCTAAACAATTTGGCGTCGTCTTTGGGGATTTCGAGAATCAAAGCAGTAGTTTGCACCTAGAGAACCATCAAAAACCCTTCTATACAACACAAAATGAAAAATGATTGACAACAACGCAAGAATGAAAACAATAGCAGATGTTGCAACCAATCTCATCGTCCCTCTTAACGAAGCCGGTGAGATGGGGTTTTGATTACAACCCCTAGTACCACCTTGAGCGAAGAAATCCCACCTCCACCGCCCGAAGATCTAACAATCTTGCGGGAAAAAGGTGCTTGCACATCTGCTTCTGAAGAAGCACCCCCGGGGGTCAGGAAACTACTGGAAGAGTGGTTAACAAGCACTCTAAGCGGCTTGGTTGAGAAGTCACCTCAACACAATGTCAGATGCAGGCCGATCGCAGATCTTGCTGCATTCGGAGGCAAACCCAAGGTCACCGGCACAAACAATGCGCTCCTTGATACTCGGGCCGATGACGACAAGCTCATAGCCACCCTAAAAAAGATAGAGGAAATGGAAAACGAAAACTGGTCAATCCGTGACCATATGAAGGAACACCAGGAAAGGGTGGACAAAATCCCTGGTGCCCCCAAAACGCTACCAAAGCGTGGCATAGGGAGGTTTGTTGAACAACCCAACATGGAAAAGGCTGCACTTTACCCCATTCTGAAAACCTTTAAAATGCCACCTTATCTGAGACTGTACAATGGAACTACAGATCCTGAGGACCACTTGATCCACTACATCACTGCCGTAAAAGGTAGCGATCTCTCAAAAGAACGGGTACCGTCTGTACTACTAAAGAAGTTCGGCAAAACACTTACAGGGGGAGCACTAACCTGGTATTCCCAGCTACCAGCCAAAATTATTTCCACGTTCGAGTAAATGGTAGACAAGTTTGTCACCGCCCATGAAGGAGCTAAGAAAGCAGAATCAAGGGTTAACGTCATCTTCGCCGTTCGACAAACCACAGGGGAAGGACTCAAGGACTTCCTAGCTAGGTTAAACCGGGTAAGGATGAGACTACCCAACGTATCGGAAGGCATGTCAGTTGTTGCTTTTCAAAACGGGTTAAGCAGAAACGGTTCGAGGGCGACCAAAAAACTACTCAGCCACCTCATGAAGTACCTGCCCACCACATGGGAAGAGATCCGTAATGCTTATTGCGCTGAGGTGCATGCAGACGAGGATGACCTTAACGGGTCGACCCAACGCCTAACAAAAGTACATCCAGAGATCAAGAGGGATCGATGCAATAAAGGATGACGGGAATAATGCCCACGTCCCAATAGGGAGAGACACCACCGTACATCAAATCCTCTCACCCACCGCCACCTAGGCACGCGGACGCACTACATCAGCATGTCGCCCCACTACGAAATGATTGAGGTACGCCCCCTTTATTACTACCCATAATTTTTGTGTGTCCCCATCAGAGATAGTGTACGCACTTGAGAAGCTAGGAAAAAAGTGCAATGGCCGTCAAAGAGGAAGCGAGACCCCGTCACCAGAAAATCAAATGCCTTGTGTGAATTCCACCAGGAACGGGGGCACACAACTGAAGACTTTATAGGTCTACGACAAGAGGTGGTCAGGATGTTGAACCAAGGGTTCCTGAGGGAGTTACTCAGTGACAAAGGAAAAATCAACTTTGCACATGGATGAGAGCAACACCACAGGCAACCAAAGCCGCCCTCACCATCCTGCACGATCAACATGATCATTGGAAACACCGATGACTTGGCAATCAACCACGTCAAGTTCACCACTACGCACTAACGGAAGCGAACTATCGCCCACGAACAGTATGACGACTTCGAAATAGTATCATTTTCGATAAGTCTGATGCCGACGCTTTGTCTTTCCCTCATTACGATGCTTTAGTTATTACTTTATGTATTGCAGATACAGATGTTAAAAGAATTATGGTCGATGACGGCAATGGCGCTTGTATTATCCACTAGAGGGTCCTCGTGCTAATGGTACTCGAGGATAAGATACTACCTCTCTGTATAACACTTACCGGTTTCAATAATGCAGTAGAACGAACCTCCAAATATCGCTACCCGTCCTAGCTGGGGGGAGGGGAGAGGGTCACGCTGGAAACAACTTTCCACGTGATGAACCAGGAAACAACATAGGACGTCATTATCGGATGACCATAGATACACGCCATGAGAGCGGTCCCTTCAAGATTTTACCAAATGGTTAAATTTCCCACCCCATCGGGAATATTCAGCATTCGAGGTGAGCCTCACACCGCTTAAGAGTGCTATAAAATAGCACAAGACTGCGCCCCCACCAAACAGCTTAAGGGGACGAGCGCAGATGCATGGAAATCAACTATGTTGGGGACTAAGGTCAACCCGACAGAGAACGCCATTAAAGACCCTAATGTGGTAAAAGCCCGTAAGGCTACGGTCGAAGAACGACCCAGTCCAACTAGACAACGACCCTACAAATAAGTCTTACATTGGGTACGTCCTCTTAAATCCAAGTAAATATCGTGAATTCTTATCTAACCATGTAGGCATATTTGCTTTTTCCCACTTAGATATGCCGGGGATCCCGCGAGAAATCGGCACTCATTGGCTGAACGTCGACCCATTGCAACCACCCGTGCAGCAAATGAGAAGGAAATTCAATACCACGATCAACAAAGTGATCTGCGAGAAAGTAGACAAAGTTCTGACTAACGGCTCCATCAGGGAATCAAAATATCCTCAATGGGTCGCCAACGTCATCATGGTTAAAAAGAAGAATGGGAAGTTGAGAATATATGTAGACTTCATCGACTTGAACAAGGCATGCCCAATGGACTCCTTCCCACTATCCCACATTGACCAGCTAATAGACGCGACCGTAGGACATGAGCTGCTAAATTTCCTTCAATTATGATGGCCGAAAAAGATCAGGATAAAATAACTTTCATCACCCACCTGGGGACATACTGCTACAAGGTAATGCCCTTCGGGCTCAAAAATACAAGAGCCATGTATCAAAGGCTGGTCACACGAATGTTCAAAGAACAACTCGGTAAGACCATGGAGGTCTACATCGATGATATGCTGGTAAAATCAGCAAATAAAGAGGACCATATAAGCCACCTAAAAGAGGCCTTCGAGATACTGATGTAGAAGATGAAGTTGAACCTGAGAAATGCGCCTTCGGCGTAGCTTCAGGAAATTATTTAGGATTCCTCATATCGTAACAAGGCATCGAGGTAAATCCATACCAGATCAAGGCGATAGACGCAATACCTGAGGTGATGAGTACCATGAAACAGGTACAAAAACTGACGGGGCGTATAGCCGCCCTGTCCCGGTTCATCTCATGATCATTCGATAGGTGCCATAAATTTTTCAACATACTGAAAAAAGATCAAGGAATACTATGGAATGAGAAATGCATCGAAGCCTTGGGAAAGCTGAAAGCATACTTGTCTTCGCCACCCTTGCTGGTCAAGGCAAGCCAGGGCAAACTCCTACTACTATCTCTGGTCGTATCAGAGGTCGCTGTCAGCGCCGTCCTAATCTGCGAGAACAAAGGTACACAATCCCCTTTATATAACATTATCAAAACCCTAGTGGATGCCGAAACTAGGTACCCACACCTCGAGAGGTTAGCATTAGCACTGGCCGCAGCTTCACGAAAGCTATGGCCTTATTTCCAATGCCGCCCCATAAAAGTGATAACGACATTCCTATTAAGAAGCGTTCTACACAAGCCCGAATTATCGGGCCGGCTCGCAAGATGGGCCATTGAGCTTAGTGAGCATGACATATCATATCTTTAAAGAACTTCCACTAAGTCTCAAGTCCTGACCGATTTTATAGCCGACTTTAGCGCAGAATTCCTGCTGAAAGCAGAACTTGAGGCACCACCAATGCATTGGGATCGGGACTGGGACTCGTCCTCGAGGTCCCACGGGCGAACCATTTGCCAATCCATACGATTCCCTGAAATGACTAACAACGAGGCCGAGTATGAGGCCGTTATTACAGGCATGAAGCTGGCCATAAAGTATGGGGCCCGCTGACTCATCCTCCACTGCGATTCCCAACTCATGGTAAACCAAGTCATAGGGACTTACCAGATCAAAGAATAGAGACTGAAAAAGTACCAGTCAAAAATCTGCAGGTTAATAGCCACGTTCGACGAATGCCGCCTGGACCAGATCCCAAGGGCACGCAATATCGAAGCAGACAGGTTAGAAAAACTAGATAGGGCCACTAAAAACTTCAACAAAAAGAGCGTAGTAACTCTCCTCCATTCCGCCATCGATCACATTGAGGTATTATCTTTAAATTTGACCTCGGACTGGCGCAACCAGTTCGTATCTTATCTACAAAATGGGACACTTCCACCCCACAAGAAAGTGGCAAAGAAACTCTGCACGCAAGCCGCTCGGTACAGCTTAATAGACAACAACCTCTACAAGATGACGGTTGGTGGACCCCTGACTAAGTGCCTAGGGCCGCATCAAACAAGGCCGGTACTCGAAGAAGTACACGAGGGTCACTGCAGTACCCATACAGGCAACCGCGTCCTTGTACGATGCATCATACGGGCCGTCTACTACTAGCCCACCATGAAGAAGGAGGTGACAGAATACGTTTGCCAATGTGAGCAATGCCAAAAATACGCCCCCATGATACACCAACCAGAAGAGCCCTCTATTCGGTCACCTCCCCATGGCCTTTCATCAAATGAGGGATGGATAAAGGTACCATTTCTATTAATATTAACTGACTATTTTTCTAAGTGGGTAGAAGCAGGTGCGTATGCCTAAATACGCGAACATAAGGTAATCGCCTTCATCTGGAAAAATATTATATGCCAATTCGGCATCCTCAAGAAATTAGTTGTGACAACGAGTGACAGTTTATCGGTTAGAAAACAATCAAATTCTTCGAGAAATTGCACATCAAGAGGATACTTTCCACGCCATATCATCCTGTTGCCAATGGCCAAGGAAAATCCTCCAACAAAACAATATTAAACATACCGAAGAAAAAACTCGAGGATGCCAAAGGGCTATGGCCTGAGCTGCTACCCGAAGTATTGTGGGCATACTGGAACACACCCAAATCTAGCATAGGGAAAACACCATACTCGCTGGTCTACGAAACCGATGCGGTCATACCCGTTGAGGTCGGCGAACCAAGTCTAAGATATTCCCACACCAGTGGAACATAAAACAACGCCAACAGACTTCAAGATCTCGACGAAGCTGAGGAAAGGAGAGAAATGGCCCACATTAGAATGTAGGCCGAAAAGCAACAAGTCGAAAGATACTACAACAATAGGGCCAAAATAAAACCACTCAAGGTGGGAGATTACGCCCTCAAGTCCAAGACACTGGCATCTAATGACCCAAGTTAAGGAAAACTAGGCACCAACTAGGAGGGCCCCTACAAAATCACAGCAGTAGCCAGCAAAGGCGCATTCCAGTTGGAAACAATGGAGGGAAAAACACTCCAAAATAACTGGAACGTTACTCACCTCATGTATTTACACTTCTAAAAGGCATCTCTCGAGTCGTACTCTTTTTCCCTTACCCGAGTTTTGTCCCAATTGGTTTTCTCGGGGAGGTATTAAACGAGGCGATGGAGGGGACACCTGGAGATATTTGCGGAACAAGTTTATCATATCAACCTCTCCATACGACCTCCAAGCCGACATGATAAAGGGACTGGACTAGCTTGATCTCCAATGTATGATAGGCTACGGCCATCTCCAATGTATGAAAGGCTACGACCATCTCCAATGTATGAAAGGCTGCGACCATCTCCAATGTATGAAAGTGTACAACCATCTCCAATGAATGAAAGGCTATGACCATCTCCCGTATGAAAGGCTACGGCCATCTCCAATGTACGAAAAACTACGGTCATCTCCAATGCGTGAAAGGCTACGGCCATCGATTACATTATGGCCAAGGCCATAAATTACATTATGGCTAAGGCCATAGATTACATTATGGCCAAGGCTATTGATTACATTATGGACAAGGCCATCAATTACATTATGGCTAAGGCCGTCGTCGCCAACAATCGACCTAGAATCGACTATAGTGAGTTAATGACTCAACGACAGTCGAGGTCGCCTACATGGCTAAGGCCATCAACCACATTATGGCTAAGGCCATCAGTTGTATCATGGCTAAGGCCATCAACTACATTGTGGCTAAGGCTATCATCGCCAATAATCGACGTAGATTTGACTACGGTAAGTAAACGACTCGACGACAGTTGAGGTCGCCTACATGGCTAAGGTCATTGATTCCATTATGACTAAAAATGTTAAATATAAGTTCGACCAGGGCTGCCAACACTGAAGGTCAACAAAGAGCGCAACAAAAGCTCTAAAGAACGAAAGAAAAACAGCAGCAAAGGGAGGGAAGAGAAATCATATTTCATTTATCCGAAAAACATACATACAAATGCCCTACAAAGATTTCCATCTACTAAAAATATTCACACATACAAGTCCTAAGGGCTTTTACCACCCCTCCCGTCGTGACCCGTCTGGTCACTCTCTGGTCTGTTGCCGTCTCTAGGTTGATAAGCCCTGGAAATCCAAGAGCTAGAGTCTAGACGATTGACATCCTTCGAAGTATAGCCCTCCCTACCAGGCCAGTCGGAGCTATAACTGGCAACTACACGGGAAACACGAGTGAAGTGCCATTGCCTCTCTACTTCCACCTCAGAAGCTCGTTCCGCCGCTAAAAGCTCCTCAAAAATTACCAATCTAGCATCATGGTACACCCACATCTCGTGCACCTCACGGTGCATGGCATCTTGTGGGGACGTTCGCCCCAGGGCCTCAATTTCGGTCGTCCTGGCATCAAGCTCAGTTGTAAGGGCAGTAACCTGAGCCCGTAGTTCCGCAGCCTCGGCCGCCACCCCGCGAGTGATCTCCAAGTCCTCCTTTTTTCACTGAAGGAGAGTTTCCAGTTCATTATATTGAGCCAAGTAAGCCATCAGATGCTCATCGGTCTCTTTCAGCTCAGCCTCTCTCTTCTCCGAAAGTCATGTGATTCCTCAAGGCCTTCACGGAACGTGCAGAACCGGGGGTCCTTCAAAAGTATGTCTGCCAAAGCCTGATGCTTGGCATGAACCTCTTTGTACTTCTTTACCATTTTGGCGAAGGTGGCCGCCTTCTTCTGCTCGCTTTACCTCCTCTCTACCTCCAAGATGAGGGTCTGAAAAAGAACAGAAGAAAACACATCAGCACATACCACAGTCGCTTTATTCGACAAAATAAAAAGAAAAGGGGGACTGAAAGCTACCTACAAAGCTGAGCCGGCTAACCGCCTCGACAAGTCCCTGTTGCTAACACTTCTCAGCGACTCATGCTCCGCAGCCTCGCACAACAGGGTCATGTAAGCCGCAACTAGCTCGCTATCTTCTAATAAGTTGTATCTACTTGAGATCACAATAGGGCGAGTAAACCGACCCTCCCTCATCTCCACATGGGCCTAGTTTCCCGGTGCTTCCCCAAGAGTGGCTTCAGAGCATGTCTTATCAGTCTCCACAACCCTTCATTAATAGGGGAAGACAACTCGCCTCCTGGGAAAAATCCTAACAGGCGGTGGCAGCCATTCTATAATTAACCCTTCACCTAGAGCGAGTGTCCTCGGCACTTGGCGGGGCTCACTAGGCCTCCTCACGCCCTCAACGACAATCCCTTTTCTCGTAATCAGTAGCCGCCTCTTTCTCTCAGGAGGCTCCCCTCCTTCAGAAGCCGCCTCCACTGGAGCGACTTCGGGTACCGGCACGGAAACGGATTTGGGTGCCGTTGTTGCTACGACCTCTGGTATATCCACAAAAGCAGACTCAGGCGCTGCCTCCAGTGCAGCTACCAATGTAGCCCCTTGCCGGGGAGTCGAAAGGGGGATACCTCTAGGTGATCCACCCACAATTATGTCTCCCCCGTCAGAGTCAGATTCCGCCCTAGACGGGCCGACATCGATTTTCTTCTTCTTTGTCCTTGTGGAAACACCCCGACCTAGCAAATTAAAGCACATCAGGTAGGAAGGTCTCCAAGTCAAAACAAAATGAAAGGAAATGGGGAAGTTTGTTACCCGTCGGGCCGTAACACCTACAGAATTCAGGCCAAGTGCGGCATCTCTCAGCATATGGTATCAACCCCGCCACCCACGACCTAATATCGTCAACGGGGCGGGGTGAGCGAGTCACCACTGCAAAAAAGGAAGAAAAAGAGTCCAGAGTTATTGGTCAGTCAAAATAGAGCATCGCAAAATTACATATAGGGGTACTTATATCCTACATTCCACGTCTCTGGAAATCCTTCTGGATCAGATACTAGATGGTTCGTCCTAACATAAAAGAATTTATGGCAGAACTCACAGTTAGCTTTTTCATCAGCCCTCGCGACAAAACTCTTCTTACCACGGCTTCTTAGTTGGAGCATGGTACCCCTTATATAACTGAGGCTGAACATCTGTAGCAGGTGGTGAACAGAAACAACAGCTCCGGCCTCACCCGCAAGCATGGTAAGGATCCGACACACCTTTAGAGCATAAGGTATGAGCTGAGCCGGACATATGTGATAGAGGCGGCAGGGCTATTCCGCCAATGGGTTAAGTGGAAAGCTATACTTGATCCTAAGAGCGTATTCATAGAATGTACAAAAATCGGGTCTATGTACATTGGCATGGTCCGTCCCGGCCGGAGCCATTTCGACATAATAAGGGATATTGTATCTAGTTCTTATAACATCCAGGTGAGACTAGAGTAAATCGCTCTCCTCCCAAGTGTGGAGGGGCATGTGGTAATGAAGTCTTTCTTTACAATCAAATCCTTTAGCAAAATGTTGTCTATTGTTAAAGGAACTAGGGTTTTTCCCGCCACTTACCCTTCACCATCGAAAGAGGGCGGAACCGTAGAAGGGGCACTGTCCTTAGCCTTTTTGTTTCCTTGGTGTTTTTCCATAATACACAGTGAGAGAATAAAGTATTTGTAATGAGTGAGACTCAGGAATGGAATCTCTGTGAAAGAGATGTAACTCTTGGAAGAAAGAAGGATGAAGAAAGAAACAAAGGGAACATTTCCAAAAGTTTGAATGATGAAACTCTTCGAATCACTCTTCTATTTATAATAGTGAGGCATGCGAAAATCGAAGAGGATCAGTTCTAAAACTGGTGCCGGAAACCAAAACATCACGTCGTGTTCTGAACAGTCTCGGAAACAGGTATAATGATGACGCATGTGACTGTTGACATCACCTTAAAAAGGTGGGTCGCACGTCAACGACCTAACAGATGTTGTCAATGCTCGTGCTCTACGAAGGAGTCGCCTATGGGCTTAGCCAAATCTTCGCAAAAGGCAAATCGTACATGTCCGTCCATTGAAGACGAACATCAAGTACGTTTCCAACGAACAGAAGGACTAACTGTACGAGGCTAAATTTGGCTTATAACGTCCCCACGCCAAGTGGGCACGTCCCTTCGGATAGGGACGGCCCAAACAAGGGTGCGGCCCAGATCCATGAAGAAGGAGTGACGTCACTTAGCACCCGACCCATTTTACTGAGTGAAAGCCACCAACTTTGTACTTTTTTTATTATTTCGAGGAAGGTTTCCTATTATATAAAGGAAACATTTCCCTTCTAAGAGGATCATGATTATTCTAGAATAAAACAATCTCTATCTTTATATCGCTCTCTCTCTCTCTCTTGAGTTCTTAACATTTGCTTCCTTCTTAAGCTAAGTCTACTTTTATCATTTATTGACAGATCTACAAAAACTCTGAAAGTGATAATCATCTCTTAGGCTTATTATATTTGATTATGATTTACCCATATATATATTTGATTGTTTTTAGGCTTGCAAAATACGAATATGATTTTTGAGCTAAAACAACCTCAAACAGTAGCAAGATTTTCATCGGAGGATTGTGAAGTTGCTTCACAGTAATAGATTCCATATCGTATAATGAAGTACCAAACATGAAGAATGCATCATAGTCAATTCAATACGTTAAAAAATGCATTCGACATTGTAATTATCAAATTCGGATTTCTCTTCAAAGGGACAAAATTAGATATATTCGGTCAAAGGTTTAACAATTATTAAAACTGAAAACAAAGTCATTTAATTGATAGAACCAATCGAATAAAGTTCTAGTGTCAACAAATTTTCAAAATAGATATGGGACTTTCAATTAGTCATACCATAAACTTCGGAAAGCAACATTTGTCGAGAATTCACACAAACAGTAGGCTTCTTCCATATATTATAGAATTAGCAGCATATAATATTTTAATAGAAGCTTTGAACTATATAGTTACATAGATCTTTCCAAGTTGGCCTTGATTTACGCGTTAAGCCAAGTAATTTCATGATTACAAGGAAAGGAACAACTTTGAATTCCATAACATTTAGATCTTCATAAAATACTAAAGCAGCCAGAGATTCTATCATTAAATAATCTATTTTATTCCGTTTAATGCTTCGAGAAAATCCAAAAATACACTACTCTGGCTATGATACTGTACAGGATAGAATCAATCCACAAGCTAAATAAGAAATTTATAACATAGAAGATTTAACTGTGCTGCCAAAAATACTTCGTTAATGGTCTATCAATTCCCATCAATCATACATTACTAAATCACCACTCAAACCAAATATGTGTCATTTTAAAACACTAAACAGCCGGCTAAAGTCAAGATCTGATACCACATGTTAAAATTTAAATACAAACACAAAGCTAACATAGTAAAAATTAAACAAGGAATGTATCTTAAGCCATAGTTGTTCAAATATTATAGTATCGCCTTACAAATCTTTGACAGAAAACCTAGAGAATATTCTAGCTCATTCCTATTATAGGATGCCAGAATGATGGAGTCACAGGCGTATTTATAGGTAGGCTAGGGACTCTTAAGCAAATACTTTAGCCCTAGGTACTTCTCCATAAATTATAATTACCCTAGGGACTACTAATATATGGTAATTTCTTTCCATCAAAGAAATACCATATATGTATAATTATAGAATATTATCTGATATATTATTTCCTTTGGAAGACAAGGTAAATAATTTATTACCTTATATGTGAGCCACACTAGAAATCTCTAGAAGAGACAGTAATTCTAACAAATAGAACAAGAACTAATCTTGTTCTTATAGTTGCAAAGTAAGCCGTAGTTTGCCACACTAGAAATCTCTAGAAGAGACAGTAATTTCTAACAAATAGAACAAGAACTAATCTTGTTCTTGTAGTTGCAAAGTAAGCTGGAAACTATAGCGACCAATGTACTGGGCTCTACCTTTTTTTTTCCATGGGTTCTTCTTACATTCATATTAGTATTAAATTAGCTCGCGGTCAAAACTATTTATATCCGATAACCGCAAAGTATATATAATTATATTTTTTGTGTACATATAAAAGTGTGTGTGTATATATACGTACATACATATATATATACATACATACACACACACACACACACACACATATATATATGAATTTTTACATAATTATTTTGAGAGCGGCTATGTAGCCTCATTTTCCCATTAAAATTTTGAAACTGAACGTTCAATAATTTGTATATATAAATAACATTACATGTGTGATGACCCAAAGGGTCATCACTGTAATTCTTCTTTTTTCGCGCTTCCGAGATCTTGAAAACCTCAAGTTTAGTTGCCTCAATTTGCGTATGCAGTCCGAGCGCATAGCTGGAAAGCTTGTATGTTGAAATATGTGAATTTTGTAAAAACATTGAAGAATTTTGATATTAATAGTGTTAAAGTTGACTTCAGTCAATATTTTGGATAAACGGACCCGGACCCGTCATGTGATGATTTCCGAAATTGAAATCCGAGGTCCCGATCACGAGTAAAGAATTTAAAAAAAAAATTATTTCTGAAAAATGATATGAAAACTTGAAATAAAAATGAGTTAGAAAATATAGGTATTAGACCCGTATTTTTGTTCTGACACCCGGTACAGGTGTTAAATATGTGCTAAGTTCTTTCTTTGGATTTTGGTCGAAATCAGACGTCGTTTGGCGTGTTTCGGACCTAATTATCTAAAGTTAGAAGTTGTACCTAATTATCTAAAGTTAGAAGTTGTACCTAATTATCTAAAGTTAGAAGTTGGAGAGTTTTGAAATGAAAACGATGATTTTGAGGCTTGATTCTTTGATTATGATGTTAGTTTGGCGAGTTGATCGCACAAGTCCATATGGTATTTTCGATATTATTTGTATGTTTGGTTTGGAGCCCTGAGGCTCGGGGGAGTTTTGGTGGGTAGGTCTTAGACATAAAAATAGCAGGTTCAGGTGTTGCAGGCCCCAGCACGGCCACGGTCATTTTCGCGTGGTCCGCGCTGGCAGCCACGCGGCCGTAGTGCTTTTCTGTGCGGTCCGCGTGGTTAGAGTTCAGAGGTTGGTAGTTTCAGGTCGACCAGCGCGGCCGCTCACCAAATCAGTGTGGTCAGCACTAGGTGGGTTGAGAAAGCCCACTTCTTACCTCCCTTGGTGCGACCGCGGTACGTTTCTACGCGGTCCGCGCCAGCCCCAGTAAAGTATATAAACTCAGGATTTTCAGTCATTTTCCACTTTTCAAAAACCCAACACCTAAGAGGCGATTTTTCCAACTACTTTTCTTCTCCAATACGATTGGTAAGTGATTTCTAACTTAATTTCTCTATTCCTAGTATCTTTTAACATGATGTGAACTTGAATCAAAGATTTTCATAAATGGGAATAGGGGGTTTTGGTTAGAATTTAGATTTTCTTCAAATTTTTTACAAAATTCATATATTTCAACATAATAGCTTTCCAGATTAGCATCCGGACTGCGCACACAAATCAAGTTAACTAAACTCAAGGTTTATAAGGCATCGAAAGCACGACAAAGAAAAAATTACAGTGATGACACTTTTTCGGCGTCACATTGGGGATGGATGGATGGATTGGCTCGGCGCATGGTCGAGGTAGGGTGTCTAGAATATCTGGCGTATATTTGCGACTCTAGTGAAGAAGTTCCTTCCATCGATTATAAGCCTATTGTTTGGGAGTTCCCCGAGGTTTTGCCTTCCGACCTGCGGGGTATGCCGCTCGACAGGGACATTGATTACTATATTGATCTAGCTCCGGTCACTCAGTCTATCTCTATTCTGCCGTATCGCATGGCCCCGTCAAAGTCGAAAAAGTTAATGGAGCATCTTTAGGACTTGCTCGATAAGGGTTTCATTTGTCCCAGTATGTCGCCTTAGGGTGCGCCGGTGTTGTTTGTCAAAAAAGGATGGGTCGATGAGGATGTGCATTGATTAGCGGCAGTTGAGCAAGGTAACGATTAAGAACAAGTATCCACTGCCAAGGATTGATGATTTATTCGACTAGCTTTAGGGTTCGAGGGTGTTCTCGAAGATAGATTTGAGATCTGGTTATCATCAGCTGAGGATTAGGGTCTGATTTCCATAAGACAACATTTCACACTCGGTATGGGCATTATGAGTTTTTGGTCATGTCATTTGGGTTGACAAATTCCCCAGAACTATTTATGGAGTTGATGAACCGAGTGTTCAGTACCTATTTGAATTTTTTTGTGATTGTTTTAATTGAGGATATTATGATATACTCCCGCAGTCATAAGGAGCATAAGCAATACCTCAGAGTGGTTCTTTTGACTCTGAAGGATAGTCAATTATCCGCCAAGTTTTTGAAGTGCGAGTTTTGGTTGAGTTCTGTTACATTCCTGGGCCACGTTGTTTCAGCAGAAGTTATTCAGGTAGATCCGAAGAAGTTTGAGGCAGTTAAGAATTGGCCTCGACCAACATCAGCTACAGAGATCCAGAGTTTCATGGGGTTAGTAGGTTCCTAACGTCGGTTCGTGCAGTGGTTTCCATCTATTGTAGCCCCGATGACCAGAATGACTTAGAAAGGTTCCCAGTTCAGGTGGTCAGATGAGTACGAAACGAGCTTCCAGAGGCTTAATACAGCTCTGACTACGGCACCTGTATTGATTTTTCCCACGGGATCATGGCCTTATACCGTTTATTGTGATGCTTTCTGTATCTGGCTTGGTGCAGTATTGATGCAGGATAGCATAGTCATAGCCTATGGTTCTAGGCAGTTGATGATCCACGAGAACAATTATCCAGTCCAAGATCTAGAGTTGGCAGCCATCATTTAAATCAAGGAGATCGTTCACTTCATGGGGTGTCTATATCTATCATTACGGATCGAGGTCCGTAGTTTACTCACATTTCTGGAGAGTGGTATAGCAAGAGTTGGGCGCCCAAGTTTAGTTGAGCACAACATTTCATCCCCAGGCAGACAGTCGGTCCGAGAGGACTATTCAAATATTAGAGGATAAGCTCCAAGCCTGCATCATTGATTTCGGAGGCTCCTAGGACCAGTTCTTGCCTTTAGCAGTGTTTTCCTACAACAACAGCTACCAGTCCAACATTCAGATGGCTCTGTATAAGTCGTTGTATGGTAGGCTATGTCGGTCCCCAGTCGGATGGTTTGAGCTGGAAGAGGCTCAGTTATTGGGTACAGATCTAGTTCAAGAGGCCTTGGATAAAGTCAAAATAATTCAGGACAGACTTCCAATAGCTCAGTCTAGGCAGAAGTGCTATGTAGACCGCAAGGTTCGAAATATTGATTTCATGATTGGTGAGAGAGTGTTGCTCTGAGTGTCGCCTATGAAGGGCGTGATGCGTTTCGGAAAGAAGGGCAAGCTTAGTCCTAGGTTCATTGGCCTATTTGAGAGTCTTGATCGTGCGGGAGAGGTGACTTATAGATTTGCCTTGCCGCCTAGCTTGTTAGCTGTGCATCCTGTTTTTTCATGCATCCATGCTTCGGATGTATCACGGCGATCCAGCCCACGTGTTAGATTTCAGAACTGTCCAATTGGACGAGGATCTGTCATATGAGGAGGAGCCAGTGGCTATTTTATATCGGCAGGTTCGACGGTTGAGGTTGAAGAGTTTTCATTCAGTGCGTCTTCAGTGGACATGTCAGCCTCTTGAGATATCGACCTGGGGAACCGAGTCCAATATGAAGAGCCGTTATCCTCATCTATTCCCCGACTCAGGGACTTCTTTCTTTTGTCCGTTCGAGGATGAACGGTTTATTTATAGGTGGAGGATGTGACGACCCAAAGGTTCATCACTGTAATTCTTCCTTCTCCGTGCTTTCGAGGATTTGAAAACCTTGAGTTTAGTTGCCTCGATTTGCATGCACTGTCCAGGTACGTAGCCGGAATGCTTTTATGTTGAAATATGTGAATTTTGTAAAACATTTGATATTAATAGTGTTAAAGATGACTTTGGTTAACATTTTGGGTAAACGGACCAAAACCCGTGATGTGATGGTGCGGAGGGTCCGTAGAAAAATATGTGACTCGAGCATATTCTCAGAGTCGAAATCTGAGGTACCGAGCCCGAGTAAAGAATTTTTGAAAGAAATTATGTTTTCTGAAAATATATGAAAACTTGAAATGAAAATGAGTTACAAAATTTAGGTATTGGACCCGTATTTTGGTTCCGGCATCTGGTACAGGTCTTAAATATGCGTTAAGTGCTTTCTTTGGAATTTGGTCTAAATCAAATGTCGTTTGGCGTGTTTCAGACCTAATTATCTAAAGTTAGACGTTGGAGAAGTTTGAAATGAAAATAATGATTTTGAGGCTTGATTCTTTGATTTATGATATTATTTTGGCGATTTGATCGCACTAGTAAGTCCGTAAGCTGTTTCCCAGATTATATGTATGTTTGGTTTTGAGCTCCGAGGGCTCGGGGGAGTTTTGAATGGGGCCCGGGAGGTCTTAGACATAAAAATAGCAAGTTCAGGTGTTGCGGCTGCAGTCATTTTCCCGCGGTCCGCTCTTGCATCCATGCGGCCACGGTGCTTTTCTGTGCGATCCGCATGATGGAGTTCAGAGGGTTGGTAGTTTCAGGTCGACAAGCGCGGTCGTGTACCAAAACAGTACGGTCCGCGTTGGATGGATTCAGAGAGCCCACTTCTTCCATCACTCGACCGGCCGCGGTACGTTTCTCTGCAGTGCGCGCCAGCCCCCGGTAAAGTATATAGACTAGAGATTTTCAGTCATTTTCTACTTTTCAAAAACCCAAAACCTAAGAGGTGATTTTCCTAATAAATGTTCCCCTCCAAAACGATTGGCAAGTGATTTCTATATTAATTTCTTTATTCCTAACATCTTTTAATATGATTTTAACTTGAATCAAATATTTTCATAAATGGGAATTGGGGGTTTTGGTTAGAACTTAGGTTTTCTTAAATTTGGAGAGTTTGACATCAAACTTCAAAACAAATTACATATTTGGAGTCATGGGAAAATGGGCAACCGGGTATTGATCCAAACCCCGAGTTTCGACCATGTGGGCCCCGGGGCATTTTTGACTCTATTGGGTAAATCTATTTTCATGAAATGGGGTTAGTTCCAATAGTGTTTGTTAATGCATTCAAGTAATTTGTGGCAAGATTCGAGCGGTTTTGTGGTGGAACCAGGGGGTAAAGCTATACTAGAGGCTTGAGTTGAGTTTTGAGCTTTCGAGGTAGGTGTTTGATCTAATCTTGGCTTTGAGGGAATATGATTAGAGTGTTTTAATTGCTAAATTGCTAATGACCGAGTACAGTGTATAGGCATGGTGACGAGTATCTACACACTGGAGTCTAGCATGACCATGACTCTTTATTTGTACTTATTTGATATTTTAGGACACTTCCATGTAAATTGATGAATTCCACATGATGTGAATAGTACGAGGGTTAAATTTGAATTGAAAATTCTTTGGAGCGTTGGCTTGAACGATATAAATACCATTGAATAAGAAGTGAAAGAAAAAGAAAGAGACGTGATAGATCCCTTGCCGGGATGTGAAAGTTATTGTTGTTGCTCCCTTGCCGAGAGGTTTTATTGGTATTATAGATTTACCCCTTGCCGGAAATTTGTTGATTTGATATCTCATGCCGGAATTTTCTACTGTTTATTCTTCTCTTGCTCCGTAGTTGTGATTAATGTATGGATAAGAAAGCATGACCTTAGTGGGTCGGATTGCACACCGCAATAAGAATAAATAATATCCGCACGGATCGGGTTGCACGCCGCAACAAGGATAAATAACGTCCGCACGGATTGGATTGCACGCCACAACAAAGATAAATAACATCCACATGGATCGGGTTGCACACCGCAATGAGGATAAATAATATCTATTCGGATCGGGTTGCATGCCGCAACACTACCATAAGTACGCGGATCGGGTTGCATGCCGCAATAGTGATACACTGTATGGGATAAATGTGTTATTTCCGGACTTGTGTTTTGTTGGTGGATTTACCTTAAATTAGATTCCTTTTTTACAACTGTTTCCCTCGAGCATGTTTCCCCCTACTTGCATAAATTGATTATCTCCTGTTTATTTTTCTGCAAATTACACATCATATCTGTACAGGTTTATCTGGTAGCTGTGTCTAGCCTCGTCACTACCTCGCCGGGTTTAGGCCAGGCAATTACCGGCACATGGGATCAGTTATGCTGATGCTACACTTCTGTGCCTTTTGCACATATTACGGTACCGGAGCAGCTCTTGGACCACAACAGTAGCGTATTGATCGGGAGGTGACTTCAGTCTAGGGACTTCGAGGTAGCCTAGCTGGCATTCGCAAGCCGGAGTCCTTTTTCATGTTTAGTTTATTTTCATTGTACCGAGGCAAATATTTTGTATTTCTATTCAGACTTGTTTGTAGCACTCTTTAGTAGTACGTGAGTTAGTGACAACAGATATTGGATAGAGATTTGTCTTAAACTTCTGCATTTGAATATCAGCTTTATAAATTTAAAGTCTTCCGCTTTTATTTAATTATTTTTGTATAGTTATATTGTTGAGAAATTATTAGAGAATATTTAATGTTTGGCTGACCTAGCTCCGTCAGTAGGTGCCATTACGATCACCGATGGGGAAAAATTCGGGTTGTGACAACTTGATTATGATGGGACATAAATAAGTTCATACAACACCTTTAATACCATAATTTTTAAGATGGTTAATATACGAAGTGAAAAAAAAAACATATGCAGGAGTGAGAAGGGGTTTAAAAAAAAGCAAATTAATAATGCATCCAAATATCTTTTATTAATTGAAAGCATTGCAAAGTACATGCAGTCATACCATCATTGAAATTTGAAACGAAGAAAAAAAAAGGAAAAGAAAAATAAAAAGAATTAAAAGCACACACTAATAATAAGAACTTAAAAAAAAATTCATGTTTTGATCCCATACGATTTCGAATATTATCGAAAAATTATTCATTTGAAGCAGTAGGTGAATTATGTGGTTGTGATGAAGATGAAGCTCCATTCTCTAGCTTAGAGAATGTAGTGAGGGTTTTCTATTCTTTCCATAGGAATTGATTGGCGTCCTTCAGTTTTCTTCTCCTTATCCATTGCTAAAATAAAATAAATTTATTGCTCAATTATTGTTTTCGATAAAAGTGGCGTACACAAAAAGATAATGTCACGCGTATTTATATACGCATGTTAAGTAGTTATTGACAATAGTAATTCAATTTCTAGCCAAATATTAAACTAGAAAGTAATTTTCTTCGTATTGAAAATTATAGTAAAAAATTTAAATTGATGTATGTGATAAATTGAACATGATTTGCACCTCAGTAACATCAATCAAATCTAAAATTTTATATTAAAAGAGGTAACTGATTTAATATACTTAATTAAATTTATCTAGTAATAATTAACAATTAAGAACATAAATTGATAGAACATTAGTTATTTACCACAAATTTCAAGCCTTTACAGTAACTAAATCGAATTCTTTACTGCAAAAACTGTAAAAGGAGAATATATATTATCACTAGTTAAAATCAAGCATTCAACTTAAAATAACCAGATTTGAAATTTAACTTGAACTAGAAAATATCTTAATGTGCTTACCAAAGTAAATGCGAATGTAACAGTAACTAGAAGAGAAAAACTTATGCTCCAGGGAAAAGAAATTTGATAAAGTGAAAATATTGCTAACAAACTAGAGAATGTACGTCAAAGTATAAGAACCCTAAAATGATTCCGCGATTCACAAAGCCCAGCAATAATGAAAGAAAAAGATCTATGGGCAGAGGCCATGCTTTAGACATGTTAGCACTTTAACTGTTGGTCCTATGTTTAACAAAATATAGAGAGCCTCTACTACTTTTATTTGTATTTGCATATATAATATTGATATGGAATGAGCTTAAATGGGATAACATAGTGAGTGAGAATACTGTAGTCGACCTCAATTTTATTGAGATTGATGATATATATATATATATATATATATATATATATATATATAATTATATATATATATATAGGTTATTTGTGGAAGAGAGGATTGATGATTTAGAAGCTTGATTGATCTTGAATGCTTTGCTTATTGCTTACTTACAAATGAGGGGTGATACCTCTATTTATACTACACAATGAAATAGTCTAGAACACTTCATCATCTACTAGTATCTAGATAATTCCTAAGTATTCTCATGATAATTCTAGAATTAGATATTTTACAAGATTATTCTACACACTTTGACTACTACATATTACAAGAAGTTTCTAGATAATGGACTACAATCTTGATCTAATATACTTGGATACTTGCAAGCCAAAATCCAAAACACATAACCCAAAATCAAGTTTACTTTTCAACAGCCCCCCTTAAACTTGATTTCGTCACTCCGAGCATATTCCGTAATCTCTGAAATGTCTCGTGTTTTAGAGGCTTTGTGAAAATATCAGCAACTTGGTCAAATGATTTCGCGTACTTTATCTGCACCTCTTTATTTGTAACACACTCCCTGATATAATGGTATTTCGTATCGATGTGCTTGCTTCGATCATGGAAGACTGGATTCTTTGCTAGAGCAATCGCAGACTTGTTATCCACATATATCTCTGTAGCTTCCTTTTGAGAAAACTAAAGCTCATTTAGTAACTTCCTGAGCAACACTGCATGACAGGTGCACGATGTTGTTGCTACATACTCGGCTTCACACGTCGACAGAGTCACAATGGGTTGCACCATGTGAACGACGTATCTCCCATATAGAACACGAAACCACTCGTACTCTTACGATCATCTATGTCTCCGGCCCAATCACTATCACTGTATCCAACTAACTTGAAGTGATCAGAAGGAGAATAAAACAGAACATAGTCAATCGTACCTTTGATATAGCAAAGTATCCTCTTTGCTGCCTTTAAGTGATTTATTGTAGGTGCTTCCATATATCGACTTACTAGTCCAACTCCGTAGAGAATATCTGGCCTCGTGCAGGTTAGGTACCTCCTACTTCTAACCAAACTCTTGTATTGTGTTGGGTCCACCAAGTATCCTTCATCATCTTTTGACAACTTGAGATTGCAATCCATCGGTGTGTTCATCGACTTGCAGTCATTCATCTTAAACTTCTTCAGCACCTCCTTCGCATAACCTTCTTGGGATATGAATATTCCTTCTTTCTTTTGTTTCACCTCGATCCCAAGATAGTAAGCCATAAGTTCAATGTCGGTCATCTCGAACTCCCGAACCATTGCTTTCTTGAACTCCTAGAACATTTTGGGATTATACCGGTGAATATCAAGTCATCCACGTATAGGCACACAAGCATAACATCTCCATTCTTGCTTACTTTGGTGTAGAGGGCATGCTCATGTGGGCATTTTGTAAAGTCATTCTGCTGGAAATACTTGTCTATCCTGCTATTCCATGCCCGAGGTGCTTGCTTCACCGTATAAGGCCTTTTTCAATTTCAGCACCTTATTCTCTTGGCCTTTCACGACATATCCTGAAGGTTGTTCGATATAGACTTCTTCTTCTAAGTGGCCATTAAGGAACGCGGATTTGACATCCATTTGATAAATCTTCCAATTATGTTGAGCCGCAAGTGAGATCATCAATCTTATAGTTTCTAGACGAGTGACAGGAGCAAATACCTCATCATAGTCTATGCCGGCTCGTTGAATATATCCCTTCGCCACCAACCTTGCCTTGTATCTTTCAACTTCACCTTTGGAATTTTTCTTGGCCTTGTACACCCACTTTATACCAATTTCCTTATGCCCCTTTGGTAGAGTAGCGAGATCCCACGTATCATTCCTCTTGATTGCTTGAATCTCCTCGTCCATGGCACGTTTCCACTTCTCTCTTTTTGCTGCATCTTCATAGCTTATTGGCTCACAATCGGCAAGAAGGCAGAACAATGTTAGATCCTCCATAGGCTGAGTTACCTCGTACAACTCCTCAATGCTCCTTGTGCGATGTTGTTGCCTACTTGATTCTCCTTCTGATGTTGGTGTCGCTTCATTTGGTGTGGTTAGAGTATGTGGAGAGTGCGGAGATGGTGTACTAGAAGGTTCTTGAACCTCTAGATATTTTTCGTTCCTTATAGTACTCTCCAACGGATAAGGGAGAAAATCGTAGTTCTCCTCTTCGGGAACATTCCAATCCCATGTTGCTTCTTCATCGAACACCACGTCTCGACTTGAGATTACTTTACCGGTCTTGGGATTGTATAGCTTGTAACCCTTCGAACTTGAGTCACAGCCAATGAAAATGAGCTTCTCGCTTTCATCATCGAGCTTCGTCCTCTTCTGATCTGGCACATGAGCATATGCCACACTTCCGAACACTCGTAGGTGTGAGATGCCGGGCTTTCTTCCACTCCAACCTTTAATGGGTGTTTTGTTCTTGACGCTTTTAGTGGGCGAGCGATTTGCTAGATAGATCGCACAGTCCACTGCCTCGGCCCAAAACTCCTTAGGCATCCTTTTGCTCTTTACCATACACAGGGCCATATCAAGGATGGTCCTATTCTTTCTTTCTGCAACACCATTTTGCTGAGGTGAATACAGAAGAGTTAGAGGACGTCGTAAGCCATTGTTGTTGCAAAATTCCTTGAATTCCTTGGATGTGAACTCTCCTCCACGATCGGATCCCATCGCCTTTATGGTGAGACCACTTTGATTCTCCACAAACGCCTTGAACTTCTTAAACATTCCAAAGACTTCCGACTTCTCTTTTAGAAAATAGACCCATGTCTTTCGACTAAAATCATCAACGAATAGAAGAAAATATCTATTTTACCGAAAGATAGTGGATGGATGGGTCCACACACATCCGTGTGAATAAGTTCTAGAGGTTTCTTCGCTCTACTAGAAGCCTCTACTGGAAAACTATTTTGAAAGTGCTTTCCTAGAAGGCATCCCTCACATATTTGATCCGGATGATTAATTGGAGGCAAACCCTTCACCATTCCTTTACTTGATAATAACTTTCAGCCTCCAAAATTTAAGTGCCCGTATCTCATGTGCCAAAGCCAAGAATTATCTTTGAAACATGCTTTTAAACATCTTGGAATGTCATGTTGAATATTTAGCAAAAATATCCTATTCGTTGACATTGGCACTTGAGCAATCAAACCTCCTCTTTGGTCTCTTATAGAAAGACTACGATTTATCATGTGAATATCATACCCTTTCTCTAAGAGTTGTCCAACACTCAGTATATTAGACTTCATATTGGGCACATAATACACGCTAGAGATAAATTGATGCCTTCCATTTTTCAAGTGGATGAGGTCTTACCTTTGCCATTAACCGGGACTTTAGAGGAATCTCCGAAGGTGATATTTCCACTTATTGCCTCGTCTAACTCCACAAACATGCTTTTGTCACCGCACATATGGTTGCTTGCACCCGTGTCGAGATACCACAAATTCGATCCTCCGTTGTCTCCACCTTTGCATGCTAGTAACAAAGTGTTTTCCATGGCTTCGGTATCTCCTTGTGCAAAATTTGCTCTTCCTTGCACGTAATTGTTTGACTTCTCTCATTCCAAATCATAGTGGCCAAATTTATGACAATTATAGATTTTAGTTTGAGAGTTGTCATACCTTGGCCTTCTACTTGTTTAGCCTCTCCCGCGACCTCTTGTCGAGTGAAAATCTTGGCTTCTTTCTTCATTTTTGTAAGAACTATAGCCTCCACGTTTGATATATCCTCGCCCTCGTCCTCGGCCACGTTCTTGACCACGACCTCGTTGACTCGTTTGATGAGTCTTTTCACTACTCTATTCCTTGAAAGAGAGTTTTTCTTGTAAAGCTTGCTCCAAAGGCTCCTTATTTTTCTTATTGAACCTCTCTTCATGGGCTTGTTGTGAACCCATGAGTTCATCGATATTCATCGATTCTAGATCTTTAGATTCTTCGATGGCTACGACTATAGAGTCGAATTTTGAATCTAATGATCTAAGAATTTTCTCAATGACTCTTACATCGCTTAGAGTTTCACCATTCCTCTTTAATTGATTGACAATCGCCAAGACTCTTGTAAAATAATCCAAAATTGATTGAGAGTCTTTCTTATTTAAGGATTCGAACTCACCTCGTAGGGTTTGTAGTCGAACCTTTTTCACGTTATCAACTCCCTTGTGAGAATTCTCTAAGACCTCCCATGCTTTTTTGGCGGTGGTTGCACTTGCAATTTTCTCAAAAGCTCCATCATCTACACTTTGTTGGATGATGGAAAGAGCCTTTTGATCATTGATCTTGTCTCGCTATTCTTCTTTCGTGAGTGAGCCCTTGTCTTTAGGCTCCTCATAACCTTGCTCCACAATCTCCCATAGGTCTTGTCCACCTAGGAAGGTCTTCATTTGGATGCTCCATCGATTATAATTATCCTTTGTGAGACGAGAAAACATGATGACATTGTTGGCCATCATCTTGTCAAACCAAGCTCTTATACCAATTTGTTGGATATAGGAGGCTATTTATATATATGTTATTTGTGGAAGAGAGGATTGATGATTTAGAATCTTGATTGATCTTGAATGCTTTGCTTATTGCTTACTTACAAATGAGGGGTGATACCTCTATTTATACTACACAATGGAATAGTCTAGAACACTTCATCATATACTAGTATCTAGATAATTCCTAAGTATTCTCATGATAATTCTAGACTTAGATATTTTACAAGATTATTCTACACACTTTGACTACTATATATTACAAGAAGTTTCTAGATAAGGGACTACAATCTTGATCTAATATACTTGGATACTTGCAAGCCCAAATCCAAAACACATAACCCAAAATCAAGTTTATTTTTCAACAATTGAGGCGTTTTTATGATAAGACAAGGTTAACTAACTACCACACTTGAGGCACAATTAAATCCTAATTTGACGAAAGGCATTAGCTAGTAAACTATCCTATTGTTAAATAGTATTAACAAGAAGGATATGGTAGAAACTGGTAACTCAAATAATCTTAGACTAGTTGAAGTGGCCTGAACCATGTTATTCTGTAACCATCTCAGAAAATCAAATAGTGAGTCGGCAAATACTGCCGAAAACTTAAACGATTCATCTTCTTTTTTTGTAAGAGGAAAAATTCGTTGCCGCTACAATCTCTGCCAAAAATTCAATCCTTCGGGTAAGGACTCTTTAGTAATACTGTACTGTGGGTCGGGCGTGGACCGAGCCCGGACAGAGCCCGCGATCCTAACGAGCTAAACGGGCCTGGGGACCGGGCCTGGTGTGCCGGTCCTTTATGGTGCAAAAAGTCCGGGGTGGGCCGGGTAGTATATTCAAGCCCACGAGTCCGGGACCGGCTGGCGGTTCTGGGCCGGGCCTAACGGCAATTTTAATTTTTTTTAAAACATAGGCAACGGTCAAAAATTAAAAAAGTAGCCATTGGGCTGCAATTTTGACCCTTTGTAAGTTTAAAAAAAAGTCATTTGGCCCCCAAATTTTATATAATTATACTTTTTACCAATTCTCAACTATAAATACCCCCTCATTCTTTTATTTTTACTCACCAATTCATCAATCTCTCTTCCATAATTGCTTATTTTATTGTTGAAATTTCGTGGAAAATTGTGAAGTTGGTGAATTGAAGTATTCAAGTCTTCAACGATTTTCAATTTTCAAGAAGTTGTTCGAAATTTCGGTAAACTCGTTCAAACTCTTAAGTTTTAATAATATATTTTTGTGCTTTTGAGTTGCATAATTGTAATTAATATGGCATTTTCTTTTAAAAAAATGTTTTGTGGTAAGGGAAAATCTCAAACTGGTAAAAGTAGTCGACAACCTACTACCCTTCCCCCGGCTCCCGGACCCTGACCTGTTACCCGTCCTCGTCCTCCTATTATTCTTGATAGTGTTCACCCTTGTTTTCAATTTACCGATAGCGAATTTTACCATAATGTTGCACCAGGTCAAAGATAAGATGAAGAAATTATGAATGCTCTTTATCCTAATGAAACTATCTTAGAAAATAATAAGAAAAATGAGGATGATGATGAAACCCAACCGGATTTTAGATGATACACATACTAGTCTTGTTAATAACTCAACTGATGTATCGCCCGACCCACCTGTAGAAAACCTACTTTTAATAAACAACCTGCTAAGCGCCTAAAAACATCATTAGTTTGGAATTGTTTTACTCAAGTAAGAGAAAAAAATAAGGCTAAGTGTAAAACTTATTGGAAATTATTGGCGCATAAATATACTGGAGACCGTAGCAGCACGGGTAGTTTGACTAGACACTTAAAAACACACCCTAGAGATAGAGTTAGATATTTATAAATGAAAGCGAAGCTAGAGGAGACAACTGTAGATTCTGGGGTTAACCCTAGTAAAGGTTCAAATCTAGTTCAACCAAGAATTAACACTGTGACCGCGTGTATTTTATATTAAGATCCAAATAGAGATCGTTAAGAATTAGCAAATATGGTTACCGTTATGTGCTTACCATATTCTTTTCCTTCTAATCCTAACTAGGTGCATTATATTAGAAGAGTTTTAATCCTACTTATAAATGTTGGCCTTGCGCAACAGTTAAGAGGAATATTAATAAATATAAACATAAATATGAACAATATTTGCGGTATTTATTTACTCAAATAAGTAATCAGATTTCTATTACTACTGATATTGGTAGAAGTGGTAATGATTGTAATTACCTAACTGTTACAAGTCATTAGATAGATGAGGAGTGGACAATGCAAAAATACATTATTTCTTATAGAATAATTAATTCATGTCACACAAGTAAGTTTATTGCTAACACTATTGCAGATATTTGTAGATATTTTTACTTTAGAGATAAAATAATGTCAATTTCTATGGATAATGCTTCTAGTAACACTAATGATGTGGGCATACTTACAAGAATACCTAATCTTGCATTTAGTAATATATTCCATGTTAGATGTATTTGTCATATTTATTATTTAATTGTCCGTGATAGTATGAAAATTTTAAATTTAGAAATACACAAGGTTAGAATAGCTCTTAATTGGCTTGTTTATTCAAACCGTAGAAGTAGACTTAGAGAATATTATAAAAAAATTTGATGAATATGGCCTTAGAGAAAGAAAGGTTCCTAAAGCTTGCCCGACTAGATGGAATTGTATGTACGAAAGTTCAGTGGTTACATATGAATATAGAAACCCAATTAATGTAACGTTTAACTCTCGGGTAGGTGGTGGGGATGATGATGAAATGCTTACTACTCAAGATTGGACGAATGTTAAAATTCTTTTACATTTTTTAGAATATATTCAAATTGATACAAATGCATTTTCTGGGCAATATTATCCTAATATTTTAAACTGTTTGGTTGATATTGCTGCACTATGTGATTTGTTTGTTGATTTTTCTGAGGGTGGAGAAATTTATGAGGCTACTATAATTGCAATGAAAGAAAAGTTTAAAAAATAATTTTTCCACATCCCTCCTATTTATGGTGTTTCTGCAATGTTAAACCCTACAATGAAATTAGGAGGTAAACAATTTTGGTACTCAAATATTCATAAGGCTTTAGATCTTTCAAATAAGGAATTTTCTACATTTGCAGAAGGAAAAGCCTCAATTAAAATTAATGCTCAAGCAATTTATAATTCTTATCAAATTGCCTTAGATTATACTAGGCCAAATGTTCCAACCTCTACTTCGTCTAGTTCATAATCGTCTACAAGAGCTGCGGGCTTAAAAGCACTTAAATCTTGGACGGAGTTCAGGGGTTCTCAAGGTGAGAATTATGATGAACCTTCACATTAAAATGAGATTCAAGTTTATTTGTCGCAGAGACTTGAAAAGGAGAATCCAGACGGCACTTTTGATCTTTTGGACTGGTGGAAGGCAAGGGAAAAACATTTTCCGGTTCTTGCAAGGATGGCTCGAGACTCTCACCAGAATCTGCACAGAAGGTGTAGGGAGTAAAGTAAGTACTTTTGCAGTAAGTAATTAAAATAAATAAGGAACTGAGCAGCAGTGGCGAGCTACGCAAATATAGTTTATTTCAATAACTTTCAATAAATAACAATTATGTTTTCAAATTTAAGTTTATTTTAATCGGTTCGTGCTCAAGTAAAAAATATATTTGCGCAACAAGGACAAGCTACAACTAAGTGCACCAAATAATTAAAAGCAAGTACAACCTCTCAAGGCAAAAGTTACTTAGCTTACCTCACAGCTCAATCACTCGATTCTCAGCCCTTAGTACTCACATTCAATAGGTACCTACACTTGCTGGGTCTGTGCATATTCAGGAGGGGCTTGTGATGACCAAAAAGGTCATCAACTGCTTTCAATTAAATTTTGTGTTTCGAGGCCTTGAAAACCTTATTTAGCATCACTTCAACATGCAGGCACAGTCGGGGCATGTAGCCGAAAAGACTAAATATAAAAATATATGAAAAATGATAAGTTTTGACTGTAAAATAAATAAATTTAACTTAGATCAACAATTTGGGTAAACCGACCCATACCAGTGAATTGACGGTCCCGGAGGGTCCGTAGGAAAATGTGACGACCCAAAGGATTATCACATGTTTTCTCCTCTTTTTCGTGCTTCCGAGGCCTTGAAAATCTCATTTTTAGTCGCCTAAATTTGTGTGCACAATCTAAGCGCGTATCCGAAAATCTTATATGTTAAACTATGTGAAATTTGCTAAAATTTTGATTTAAAATGATTAAAGTTGACTTTGGCTAATATTTTGCGTAAACGGACTTGGACTCGTGATGTGAGGGTCCGGGATAGTCCGTAGAAAAATATGAGACTGGGATGTATGCCCGGAATAGAATCCAAGGTCCCGAGCCCGAGAAATAAATTTTTGAAAGGAATTATTTTTCTGAAATTGATATGAAAATTTGAAATGAAAATGAGTTAGAAAATACAGGTATCAGGCCCGTATTTTTGTTCCAGCAGTCGCTACAGGTCTTAAATATGCGTTAAGCACTTTCTTTGAAATTTGGTCAAAATTGGACGTCGTTTGGCGTGTTTCAGACTTAATTATCTAAAGTTAGAAGTTGGAGAAGTTTGAAATGAAAACGATGATTTTGAGGCTTGATTCTTTGATTATGATGTTATTTTGGTTATTTGATCTCACAAGTAAGTCCGTAAGGTATTTTCGAGATTATATGTATCATTGGTTTGGAGCCTCGAGGTCTCGAGGGAGTTTTGAGTGGGGCCCGGGAGGTCTTAGACTTTAAAATAGCTGGTTCATGTGTTGCAGGCCCCAGAGCGGTCGCTGCCATTTCCCCGTGGTCCGAGCTGGTAGCCACGCAGTCGCGGTGCTTTTCTATGCGGTCTGCGTGGTGGAGTTCAAAGGGTCGGTAGTTTAGGTCATCCAGCGCGGCCGCGCACCAAATCAGCGCGGTCCGCGTTTGGTGGGTTTAGAGAGCCCACTTCTTCCCTCCCTCGGCGCGGCCATGGTATATAAACTCGGGATTTTCAGTCATTATCCACTTTTCAAAAACCCAAAACCTAAGAGGCAATTTTCCAAATAAATTTTCTTCTCCAAAATGATTGATAAGTGATTTATAACTTGATTTCTTTATTCCTAACATCTTATAACATGATTTTAACTTGAATCAAAGATTTTCATAAATGGGAATTGGGAGTTTTGGTTAGAACTTAAGTTTTCTTAAATATAGGGATTTGGACCTCAAATGGAGGTCCAATTTCAAACCAAATCACATATTTGGATTTCATGGGAGAATGGATAATCGGGTATTGGTCCGAACCCTGAGTTTCAACCATGTGGGCCCGAGGGCATTTTTGACCCTTTTGGGTAAAACTATTTTCATGCAATGGGGTTAGTTCCAATAGTGTTTGTTAATGCATTCAAGTAATTTGTGGCTAGATTCGAGCGGTTATGTGGTGGAACCAAGGGGTAAAGCTATACTATAGGCTTGAGTTGAGTTTGGAGCTTTCGAGTTAAGTGTTTAATCTAATCTTGGCTTGAGGGAATAGGATTAGAGTGTTTGAATTGATAAATTTCTATATGATCGAGTACGGTGTATAGGCATGGTGACAAGTATCTACATACTGGTGTCTAGCAAGACGTGACTCTTTCTTTGCACTTATTTGATATTTTGGGATTCTTCCATGATAATTGACGAATTCTACATGATGTGAAGAGTACGAGGGTTAGTTATGAATTCCAAATTCTTTGGAGCGTTGGCTTGAACAATATAAATACCATTAAATAAGAAGTGAAAGAAAAAGAAAGAGACGTGATAGATCCATTGCTGGTATGTGAAAGTTATTGTTGTTGCTCCCTTGCCGGGAGGTTTTATTGGTATTATAGATTTACCCCTTGCCGGAAATTTGTTGAGTTGAAATGTTCCCTTCCTGGAATTTCTCTAGTGTTTATTTTTCTCTTGCTCCGTAGTTGTGATTAATGTATGGATGATAAAGCATGGTCTAAGTGGGTCGGATTGCGCACCGCAACAAGGATAAATAATATCCGCACGGATCGAGTTGCACGCTACAATAAGGATAGATAATATCCACACTGATCGGGTTGCGCGCCACAACAAGAATAAATTACATCCGCACGGATCGGGTTGCACGCCGCAATACTACCATAAGTACGTGGATCGGATTGCACATCGCAACAGTGATACACTGTATGGGGTAAATGTATTATTTCCGGACTTGAGTTTTGTTGGTGGATTTACCTTAAATTAGATTGCTTGTTTACAACTGTTTCCCCCTCCTTGCATATATTTTTTATCTCCTGTTTATTTTTCTGCAAAGTATACATCATATCTGTAAAGGTTTATCTAAAAGTCGGGTCTAGCCTCGTTACTATCTCGCCGAGGTTAGGCCAGACACTTACCAGCACATGGGATCGGTTGTGCTGATGCTACACTTCTATGCCTTTTGCGCAGATTACGGTACCTGAGCAGCTCTTAGACCACATTAGTAGCGTATTGATCGAGAGCTGACTTCAGTCCAGGGACTTCGAGGTAGCCTAGCTAACATTCGCAGGCCGGAGTCCTTTTTCATGTTCAGTTTATTTTCATTGTACCGAGACATGCATTTTGCATTTCTCTTCAGACTTGTTTGTAGCACTCTTTAATAGTTCGTGAGTAAGTGACACCGGATTTTGGGTAAGATTTGCCTTGAACTTCCGAATTTGAATTTCAGTTTTACAAACTTTATGTCTTCCGCTTTTATTTAATTATTTTCGTATAGTTATATTATGGACAAATTATCACAGAATGCTTAATGTTTGATTGGCCTAGTTCCGTTAGTAGATGCCATTACGATCCCCGATAATAAAAAATCAGGGTTCTGACAAAATGATTATGATGGGACATAAATAAGTTCATACAACACTTTTCATGTACCCTTTAGTGATAATAATTTTTATGATGGTTAATATATGAAGTGAAAAAAAATAGGGAGGAGTGAGAAGGGGTTTCAAAAAAAAAAGCAAATTAATAATGCTTCCAAATATATTTTATTATATAATCCATTGCAGAGTACATGTAATCATACCATCATTAAAATTTGAAACGAAGAAAAAAAGGAAAAGAAAATAAAGAAAAATAAAAAGATTTAAAAGCACACACTAATCATAAGAACTTAAAAAAATTCATGTTTTGATCGCATACAATTTTGAATATTATTGAAAATTTATTCTGTGACGACCCGATCGGTCTTCACTTGTGTTACCACCCCGTTTTCCCCGTTTTATGCTTCTTCATGTGTTATTAAATTTGTTTGGTGAGTTTGAAGTATTTCGGATTGAATTTGGATAGAAATGAGACAAATAGTCTCGTTAAGGAAAGTTTAAGTTGGAAAAGTCAATCGGACGTTGACTGGTGAGTTAGAGGGCTCGGAATGGATTCCAATGGTTCGACTAGTTTCAGGGAATGATTTATGACTTAGGAGTGAAAACGAAAGTGAATTTGGAGATTCGGAGTGAAATTAGCCTATTTTGGCGAAGTTAGAATTTCGAAGAAATACGGTATGTATGCGAGTATTTTATCCATTGCAGTAGCTCTGTTAGGTTATTTTGGATATGTGTGCAAATTTTCAGATCATTCGGAAGTGTTTAGGTCGAGTTTTGGATCAAATACGAATTTGGAAAAGTTCTAGTTTGACTTAGGCTTGAATTTGAGGAATTTGATAATTTTGATGTTCACGATAGTGTTTTTATGGTTCGAGCAAGTTTGAATAAGGTAATATGACATATTTGTACTTTTGGTTGAGGTCTCGAGGGGCTCGGGGTGATTTCGGGTGGTCAACGGGTCATTTTTGGAAGGTTTTGAACTGCTGATTGCTGGTATCTGGTGTTGTCCTTCGCATTCGTGAGGTCCCATCGCGTTCGCGAAGTAGAAATTGGCTTCTGGGACTTTTTTCTTCGCGTTCGTGACTGTGCTTCGTGTTCGCGAAGAAGGAATTTCCATCTAGGACTTTTGTTCTTCGCGTTCGCGAAGAAGGAATTTTCTGTCGCGCAGGTTCTACTTCGGAAGCTTATATCATTTGATTAACAAGAAATTTGGGGTTGATGTAATAACAAAATTTGTAGATCTTTGAATCTAGTTTTCGGAAACATATTATAATAGACATCTGGACATCTCTAGCAAATTTTATGATCAATTTACTAGAGGCTGTCCGAGAAGAGTTTGAAAAATAATTTCTTGGAAATTTGTTCTTTGCGAACGCGAAGGGTGACCGCGAACGCGAAGAACAAACACCTGGGCAGCATATTAATGTCCAAACTCGTCTCACTCTTTCATTTTTGGACCAAGGGAGCTCAGGTGAGGTGAATTTTCTGGTGATTTTCAAGGAAAACATCAGGGTAAGTATTCTTAACTCAATTTTGGTTGTATAACTCGAATCTATTGCAAGTTTTTGCATTTAATTTGAGGATATTTGTTGGAAAGGGTAGAAAACCTTCTTGGTTAGAATCACAATTTGAGGCGTCAAATGAACCTCGATTTTTGTGAATTTTATATGTACGAACTCGTGGCGAGACAAGGATTCTAAAAATGTGGTTTTCATAATTTTTTGAGAAGTGGGTCCGTGGCTTGGGTTTTGTCAACTTTGTTTTTTTGAGTGATTTTGATTTTTTTCGATTGGGTATTGTCCCATTTGCATATTGTGACGTATTTGCTCTATTTGTGGCTAGATTCGACGCGCATGGAAACCAATTTGAGGGGCAAAGGCGCCGCGAGCTTGAGATTTCGCCGGTTCGAGGTGAGTAATACTTGGGAATGATATCCTGAAGGTTTCAAACCCCAGATTTGCACATCCTAGTGTTGTATTGTGGTGACCTGCAAGCTGGACTGAGCGTGGGGCAGAGCGTCGTTAGGATTGTGACCTGGTCTGTCCCGTTTGTTGGTTTTTACCGCTAAATTTTAAATGTTTTGTTGTTATCAGTATGACTTGGTCTCATTGCCATACTTGGGGCTTATTGCCGATTATTTGAACACTTGTTGAACTATCATCACTGTTTTTTCATCAATATTTGAAATATCATTGAACTCAGCCAATGTGATTTACACTGTTTATTGAACTCAACTATATTTTAAACTTGGAGTTTTAAAAGACATTTGAACTATCATTTGAGCTGACTAAAATTGGTTACGGATGTCCGAGGGGCTTTTGACTATTTTGTACTGATTGAGGCTAAGGGCCATATATGAGGGTATGAAGATGTTGTAAGGAGGCTTTCAGGCATCGGGTGTTGTGTGAGCATGTGCATATACATGCATAGATCAGACTATACGCTGCAATAGCATATTGCATAGATCAGACTGCACGCCGCAGTAGCATAATGCATTGATTGGACTGCACACCGCAGTAGCATATTGCATGGATCGAATTGCACGCCGCAGTAGCATATTGCATGGATCAGACTGCATGCCGCAGTAGCATATTGCATAGATCGGACTGCATGCCGCAGTAGCATATTGCATAGATCAGGCTGCACGCCGCAGTAGCATATTGCATAGATCAGGCTGCACGCCGCAATATTATATATATTATATTGGATGGGGCTGCACGCCGCAGCATTATACATATTGGATCGGGCTGCACGCCGCCGCATTTTTGAGCTTGGGCTGAAGGAGCCCCTCCGGAGTCTGTACACACCCCCAGTGAGCGCAGGGTCCCCATGGATCGAGCTATACGCTGTAGCGGTCATGTGCATTGCATTGCATTCACGCATTGACTCCTATTTGTACTATGTGGCATGACATTTAGCACTCATATATCATTGGCATACATACTGTTACTTGCCTTGTTGACCAGATACCCTGATGTTATATGTTAAGGAGTGCTGAGCCCGCGAGGGTGATGTTATATGTTGTGAGTCGGTAATGAGTCCGTGGGGCTAATACTGTACTGGGAGGTTGATGCTGAGCCCGAGGGGTAGGTTTCTAATTACGTCCTACTGGTTGAAATTAACTTTGCAACTTTTGAAAAAGCATATTTTCAAAAGAGATTTTGAACTGGTATTTTCACGGTATTTCAGTTTTTCTCAAAAAGAGTTGTTTTGTCTTTTATAGCAGTTTGGTGTGCATATACGTGTTTTATATCGCTCAGATATTATTCTCTCTTATTACCACTGAGTTGGAAGTACTCACTTTACTCCCTACACCTCGCGTGCAGTTGCAGGTACTGATCACCCGGTAGCAGGTTAGTAGCGGATTGAAGGTATTGCTATCATAGCAAAGCAAGGTGACCGCCGGCGTTCGCGGCACCGAGATTCTTCTTCTTCTTGATTCCCGGATTTCACTCTACGTATTATAGAGTTTTAAATTTTACTAAAGGCACTCCTAGATTCTAGTGACTTGGGACACCCCGCTCGGGCTGTATTAGTATTCATTTTGATTAATATCATTTACTTAGATTCGATCTGTTATATAACTGGCTAACTGATTTAAGTGGTATTTTAAAATGGTAAGGCTGGCCTTGTCTTTACGAGAGGCGCCATCACGAACGGGTTCGGAAATTGGGTCGTGACATATTCATTTGAATTATCTTCTTGTGATGAAGATGAAGCTCCATTCTCTAGCTGTTTTAAAACGATTTTCCAAGCCAAAGACGGCGCCGTTTAACTAAGCTTCATATTTGATTATATCATCTGCTTTGAACTTGTCAATGGATTCCTGTGAATCTATGTGTCTAGTTTTGTTCAATTGTTCAAGTAAAAGCATTTTGCTTTTTGCAGCGTCTTCTATTGTCTCAATTTAAACTAGAAAGTATCTTCTTCATATTGAAAATTATAGTAAAAAAATTAAATTTATTTGATACTTAGAATATGTTTTGCACCTCAGTAACATCAATCAAATCTGAAATCTTGTATTAAAAGTGGTAACTGATTTAATATACTTAATTAAATTTACCAATTAATGGGAACATAAATTGATGAAACATTGGTTACGTACCAAAGACAGTAACAAATCCAGTTCTTTGCACACCAATGGAAAAATTTGACACTTGAATTGAAAGGGAAAATGTTAAATATAACGAAGTCAGATACAAATTGCACACCACAAAATTCTTAAATTTGTGAAAGGCTTAAGGTTTATTGTATCAACTTAATGCAAAATATGATGAAACGTTAATACCAATTTTTTTTCTTCATAAAAATATAATAAGATAGAATAAATCACTTCCCAAATGAAATACCAAAGTTAAACAATAGATTGACGTACTACATTATTAAAGTCAATTTTTCTTATGGTCAAAATTACCCCTAGACAATTGGAGTTGGTACAATAATGCCCTCCGTCCACCTATTTTAAAAAAATTATCCTCACTATTATCTTTTTGGCTCAAGAATGCCCTTACGACTAACGGCCATGTTAGATAAAAAAAATCAATTAATTTCCATGTGTCATAACGAAAAAAAGGTCAAAACTGCCCCTAGACTATTGGAGTTGGTACAATAATACCCCCATCTCAAAAAATCTCTCCCTTCCCCCTTCCCCCTCTCCCCTCCCCCCCCCCCTAGCGTGTGGGTTCATATTCCTCTTGTTTTTCTCATCCTTTTTTTGACCTTGCACTCTGTTTGAATAATCAAATATCATTAAAGTTTTATTTTCAGACAACAAAAATTTTTTGTCACCAATACTTTACGTCATACAACTTTCAAAAACCCTGTTAAGAAAAAAAATGTAATTAATTTCCATATATCATCGTCTCATTGATTGGTTTTTTGAAAATAAAACCTTAATGATATTTGTGGTGATTATTCAAATATAGCATCCTCGTAAATTAAGCTATTGTACAAGGATGCTCTTCAGGTTATATCAATACCGTTAATTTTTTTTTTAAAATACAATTAAATCAAGAGAAATATTTGAGATTATATGCCTGAGAATATGAGAGAATACGACTTATTGGTGAATGTGACTGTAATAAACACTTGTTTGAGCGTATTGTATGAAGCAGCAAAATGTAGTAAGAAAAATTGATTATGAATGGTATTTCTGTGATGAGAAAAAAATAGGACTATCGATGTGTACATTTACAAAGAAATAGGAAGAGGAAGGTGATTAACTATAAGAGAGTGTTTTGTTTGCTTAAAGAAAAAATTAGATGTACAAGAGTTCTAGTTGGTGGAATAATTTTTAAAAGAAAGAGGAGAAAGTAACGGAGGAAAACGGTCTTGGAATGTGGATGAGTTTATTTTAATTAGGTGAGTCTTAAGTTACGCCAATGGGACGATGATCCATGGAAATTAACGTTTTTTTTTTGCTTAACAGAGTTTTTTAAAGTTGTATGACGTAAAGTATTGGTGACAAAAAAGTTTGATTGTCTGAAAATAAAACTTTAATGATATTTGTAGTGATTATTCAAATAGAGTGCAAGGTCAAAAAAAGGATGAGAAAAACAAGAGGAATATGAACCCACACGCAAGAAGGGGGGGGGGGGGAGGGAGAGATTTTTTAAGATGGGGGTATCATATACCAACTCCAATAGTCTAGGGGCAGTTTTGACCTTTTTTTCGTTATGGCACATGGAAATTAATTAATTTTTTTTATCTAACATGACCGTTAGTCGTAAGAGCATTATTGAGCCAAAAATATAACGGTGAGGACAATTTTTTAAAAATAGGTGGACGGAGGGTATTATTGTACCAACTTCTATAGTATAGGAATAGTTTTGACCCTTTTCCGTAAATACTAATTAGGAAATCGCCATTAACCAATTGAAGCATCACATTAGGACTGGTATTTTATAGAGTTTAATAAATAAGCTAGTTCAAATAAAATTATCGAATTAAATGGTGAATTCAAATATATATTTTACACAAAGGAAACAAAAATGATAAAATTCCCGTTATGTTGATTGATAATTATAAGGACATCCTGATTATAGGAATTAATAGAAACAATTTGAGTCTTTTATGATTATAGTCTAACACTACAACACAATATATTTATAGCTACGAAATCTTAGCTACGATTTAAAAATCGTGGCTAATACTAAACAATAGCCACAAAAATTAGAATTTCCTGAATATTTACAAATTCGTAAAAATTACTAGCCACGAAAATTAAATTGTTAAAGCTAATTTCTTATTTTTGCTATAATTGGTAACAATCGTAGCAATAACTATCTAAATAGCTACAAACTTTTTGCTACAATAAAGTTGCGTAGCTAATAATAAGTTTTTACCACGCATTAAAAGTTATTGTAGCAATAATAATCTTTTAGCTACAATAAATTATTTGAAACAAACTATTGTAGCAAAAGAAATACATTTGCTTCAAGCTATAAAAAATTGTGGCAGTAGGTAAATAATACAACCAGTAATTTATTACTATGACAAAATATGTGTAGCTAATTATTAATATTTGCCACAAAATAAGAGTTGTTGTAGCAAAAGTAATATTTACTAAATTATTTATAATAAAATATTATAGCTAAATAACTATTTCTGCTTCAAGTCCTGAAAATGTGTGGTAATAATGGCTTAGTAACTACAATTATTTGGCATTATAGAATAATCTAGCTACAAATTTATTGCTATCATAACATTTTGGTAGCTAATTATTCCACGAGTTGAAACTTGATATAGCAATAATAACCTTTGGCATATTTATTAAATTATTCAAAAAAAATCTAACGATTATTTTTGCTTTAAATATTAAAGAAAATAAAAATAGTTGGCTTGAATAAATGAAAATGGTTGCCAAGAAAAAAATATGAATATTTTTGCTCAATTACGAAAAGATCATGTCAAGAGTTGTCCAACAGTATTAGGCAAAGAAAAGTCAATGTCAAATGTACTGTGACGATCCAAAAGGTCATTATCGTAATTCTCTCTTTTTTTGTGTTTTTGAGGCCTTAAAAATCTCTTATTTAGTTACCTCGATTTGCGTGCACAGTACGGGTGCGAAGCCGAAATTTTTTTATGTGGAAATATTTGAGTTCTGTGTTAAAAATTATGAATTTTGATAATAATACTGCTATAGTTGACTTTGGTCAACATTTTGAATAAACGAATATGGACCCGTGATGTGATGGTATCGGAGGGTCCGAAAGAAAATTTGGGACCCTGGCGTCCCGGAATTGAATTCCGAGGTCCCAGGCCCGAGTACCGAACTTTTCTGTGAAATTATTTTCTGAAAATGTTTAAGGAAAAATGAAAATGAAAATTGATCAAAAGTAATGATATCGAGCTCGTATTTTGGTTTCGATATCTGGTACAAGTCTTAAATGAGCGTTAAGTGCTATATGTAAAGTTTGGTTGAAAAGGACGTCGTTTGACGTGTTTTGGACAAAAAAAATAGAAAATTTGAAAGTTTTGAACTTTGAAATGAAAATCATGAATTTTGAAGGTTGATTCTTTGATTTTGATGTTTTTTTTTCGATTTGATCGCACGAATAAGTCCGTAAGATGTATTTTTAATTTTGGTTGCACGTTTTGGTTGGAACCCCGAGGGCTCGGTGAGTTTTGAATAGGTGTTAGGCTCATTTTGAAGCATTTTAACAGCTGGTACATGCAGTCTTCGCATTTACGAAGCAATCTTCGCAAATGCGAGCCTTCCCCTTTGGCTTGCCTCTTTGAAAATGCGAGGAAAATCTCGCAAATGTGATCCCCTTTTCATAGCTAGCCATCGCAAATGCTATTCCTCCATTTGCAGCCCAGTCTTCGCAAATGCGAAGCTCGTTCAATTTTCCCCTCTTCGCAATTGCGACTAATTTCTCGCAGTTGGGACATCCGTTATTTTCTGCATTCTTCGCAATTGTGAACAAAACCTCGCAATTGCGACATCTTTGACTGTGCAACCTATACTTGGACGATTTCAAACTTCATTTTTCATATTTTCAAAACCCAAACCTCCATTGGCGATTTTCTCTCGACTCTTTCTCTCCCAAATCACTTGTAAGTCAACTTTTACTCAATTTCTTCAAACTTTACCATCTTTTATCATGATTTCAACTTAAAACCAAAGCATTCCATGGGTAAAAATGGGGATTTGGACATTAATTTGGGGTCCGGTTTCAAAATAAATTGCACATATGAACTCGTGGGGGAGTGGGTAACCCGATTTTGGTTCGAACCTCGAGTTTTGACCACGTGGGCCTGAGGTCATTTTGAGAAATTTTTGATAAAACTTTGGGAATTTCATTCTTATGCATTCGAACTGATTTAACTAGCATTTTTTGAAACATTTGAGTAAATTGTGGTTAGATTCGACCGGTTTTGAGGCAAATTCGAGGGGTAAAGCTATTCTAGAGGCGTGAGTTGAATTGGAAGCTTTCGAGGTAAGTGTTTGATCTAACTTTGGCTTGAGGGAATATGATTAGGATAATATGTGCTATGTGTTTTGTGGAGTCGGTGTATAGGTATGGTGACAGTTACCTATGCGCCCGAGTCTAGCATGACCGTGAGTCATACTTGCTATTAAAATTTCGAAAGAAGTGGAAATTTATGATAATTACTTGTTAAATGAACTGTGAAGTAATAGTTGAGAAGCAAATGAGCTAAAGAAGGAAATGTTGGTATTTTCCCTTGCCGTGAGTTATTATTAAGCTATTTTTCCCTTGCCGGGATATTTTATGTTGTTATATATTCCTTTCTTGTTTGGTTGTGACCATTGATTAGGTGAGGAAGAGAGAGATTATGCATGAAGGGTCTTTCCGTGCCATATTTTCTTGATTATTTGAGCACGAAGGGTCATTCGGTGCCTTCATGTGAGTGTTATGTGAGGAAAGCACGAAGGGTGATGCCGTGCACTATGTTTTGAGAGAAAAAGCACGAAGGGTGATGTTGTGCACTTTGTATTGAGAGTAAAAGCTTGAAAGGTAATGCCCTGCATTATATTTTGACAGTTATGGTGAGAAATGAGAGTAAAAGCACGAAGGGCGGTGCCGTGCAATTGTTCATTCATTGGCTTTCTCTATTTATTGTTATATGTACATTTCCATTTATTGTTTGTTGGATTTATAATTGAACTGTTACACCCCCAGCATGGCCCATCCCCATTATCTGATCAAATATTGTTATCCTTCCATTATTGCTCATATATCTGCACAGGTTGATTATGATAGGTCCTGTTTAGCCTCGTCACTACCTTGTCGGGGTTAGGCCGGGCACTTATCAGCACATAGGTCGGTTGTGCTGATACTACACTTCTGTGCCTTTTTGTGCACAGGTCAGGACACAACTTACGGTCTCCAGCAGTAGTTAGGGAGCGATCCTTCAGTCCAGAGACTCTGAGGTAATTCGCTGGCGTTCGCGGCCCTGAGTCTCCTCTATCTCTTTCAGTTTGTTTTTAGTGTAATAAAACAGACATGTTATGTATTTCTTTCAGGCTGTTGTTTTTAGTACTCTTTTAGTCGTCCGTGAATAGTGACACCAGATACTGGGTAGAGGCATGTTACAAATTTTCACAGTTTGTTATTATTTCTGTTAAAAGTCTTCCGCGTATTTCTACTTAACTATTTCGGCTATTATATTGTTTGGATGAAAGTTATATGAAGTTAAAAAGGGTTGGCTTGCATAGCTCCTACAGTAGGCGTCATCAGGACTCCCGATGGTGGGGAAAAATTCGAATCATGACATGTAACAGTTACATTTTTCTTAAATATAGAAAAATAATAATTGTATATGATTATGGAAGAAATGGTAATTGTATATGAAATTAAAGAATCATTTAACTTTCAAATGACTAAGATTAAAAAACGAAATTAATCTTCATTCTCAAATAGTATATCATTTGTTACCTCCTTATAGAAGCAAATTGATTGCTTAGATTTATCAAACTCACATTTTATTTGATTGCACTTTTTGTTAATTATATAATTTAGTGTACTTATATTTTTTAAAAAGATATTCATATTAAAGACTTTAACATTTGTATGATTTATGTATGGTCCTCAATTATTTTTAAAGCACTTAGTCATGTATATTTAAGAAATTATTTTAAAATAATCGTTCATATATTGAAGATCTACGACGACCCAAAGAATTATAATCTGTTTTCTTATATACTATGTGTCTCTGAGGCCTTGAAATAGGGTTGCCTCGATTTGCGTGCATAATTCAGGCGCGCAACCGGAAAGATTAAATGTGAATTCTATGAGAAAAATGCTAAATTTTGAGATTAAGATGATTAAATTTGACTTCGGTCAATATTTTGGGTAAACGGCTCCGGATCCGTGATTTGACGGTCATGGAGGGTCCGTAGAAAAAATATGGGACTTAGGCGTAAAATTGTTTTCTGGAAATAACTATGGAAATTGGAAATGAAATTCGATTAGAAGACTATGCTATCGGGCCCGTATTTTGATTTCGGCTCCCGGTACAAATCATATATATGATTTAAGCACTTTATATAAAGTTTGGTTGAATACGGACATAGTTTGATGTGTTTCAAACATAAAATGGAAATTTGGTGCTCTACGAAAATTTGAATGAAAACATGTGTTTTGAGGCTTGATTCGATGTTTATCATGTATTTTGGCGATTTGATCGCACGAGTAAGTCCGTTGGATGCTTTTGAGTGTCTTTTTTTGGTTTGGAGCCCCGAGGGCTAGGGTGAGTTTTGGATAGGTGTCGGAGTTCGTTTTTGAACTTTGAAAAATTCGGCATGTTCTATTTTGGTATCTTCGCATTTCCGAAGAAATTCGTTCGCAAATGCGAAAATTTCAAATTTCCTCAGAGTTCCCAAATGCGAAATCACCTTCGCATTTCCCAAGTTAGCAGGTTGTGGTTCGCAAGTTCGCAATTCCCATGTCTGAGGCCCAACTATTTTATACTTAGTCGAAATTGAATCATTTTTCACCATTCTTTCAAAACACAAACTTCTTGGGGGATTTTTCAAGAACTTCCTTATAAATCATTTGTAAGTCTATTTTTACTTAATTCCTTCAATTTTTAACATCATCAAATATGTTTTCAACTTAAAATCATGGATTTTTATGGGTGAAATTGTGAATTTTGAGCAAAACTAGGTTTTTCTAAACTTGGGGATTTGTACCTCAAATTGACGTCCAATTTGAAAACAAATTATGGATATGGATTCCTGAGGGAATGAGTAATCGAGTTTTGGTTCGAACCTTGGGTTTTGACCAGGTGGGCCCAGAGGCAAAGAAAAAATGTGTAATTGAAAATCCGGGTATTGATAAGTGGGTACTTATGCATTTTCCGTAAAATATAACTTTTTTTGTTATGAAATCTCCTATTTAAGGTGAATGTCTATAATTAGAGAGATTCTAGAGTTCTATTCTTGGTAGATAAATCATCCCCCTCCCTATAAATAAAGGGGTCTTCTACCATTGTAAATAACTCCTAACATTCTCTAAGTACCAATAAGAAGAACTCTCTCTACTCTTCTCTCTATTGCTCTTGTTCTTGAGTTATTGTTCTTGTCTTTTATATTATTTCATAACACGTTATCAGCACGAGTCTCTAACCAATTGAAATTTTTCGATTGTCTTAACTTTTGTTTGTCTAAGGTTTTGCTTCAAAGAAAGAATGAAGAAAGAAGGAAAAGAAAAAGAAAAAAAAAGAGAGGGGGAAACGGAAAAGAAGAAAGAAACGAAAAACAAAAGAAAACAAAGGAACGAAAAGAGAAAAGAACGAAGAAGCAAAAAAGGAAAAGAAAACGTTGAAGAGGAATTGAAAACAAAGGAGAAGAAAGAAACAGAAAACAGAAATAGAATCTTCTTGAGAAAATTAAGGTAAGTATTTTACTTTTCTCTTTCAAATTCTTGGAATTCTATAATTTGATTTTATATACAAACATAGACAACAAAGTTTGATTATAACTCTAATGGAGTGTGTAAGAAATTATAACCACATGAAGTGGTTAAATCTCTATGTCCTGCCATGATTAAATTCATGTATGATTGTGGGCAAAGAATTGAAAATCCGTCCCATTGAATTTGCTCCATTCCCTTTAGAGAATGTGGTAGCAGTATGTGATAAGTCTGAAAGAAGACAAAATTATTACCGTAAAGGTATCAATGGATGTGGACGTGGCAATAGACGAAATTATAATCGTCATTATTGTGATAATGAGAATAATAAAGATTCTCAAAATAATCTTTCACTTTATGAAAGTAATATTTGACATGAGATTGTGTAAAGCACATGATTTTGATCCATTCCCTGAAGTGAATGTGATAATTGTAATAGAGCCCGCAAGTATGAACACGCTCTTGATGTAAATTTGTTTTATGTCTGACATTATGAAAAGAAAGTTCGTTGCCCTTGAAATTTCGGGCAAGAACTATATGACATGGGTGTTGGATGTTGAAATCCACTTAGATGCTATGGGTCTTGGAGACGCCATTAAAGATAGAAATAATGCATCCACCCAAAACTATGCTAAGGCCTTGATTTTCTTGCGCCATCACCTTGATGAAGGTTTGAAACTATGCTAAGGCCTTGATTTTCTTGCGCCATCACCTTGATGAAGGTTTGAAACTATGCTAAGGCCTTGATTTTCTTGCGCCATCACCTTGATGAAGGTTTGAAACTATGCTAAGGCCTTGATTTTCTTGCGCCATCACCTTGATAAAGGTTTGAAACTATGCTAAGGCCTTGATTTTCTTGCGCCATCACCTTGATGAAGGTTTGAAGATTGAATATCTCACCGTCAAAGATCCACTTATCTTGTGGAATGGCTTAAAGAAGAGATATGACAACCTGAAGTTGGTCACTCTGCCACAAGCACGATACGATAAGAACCCAAAAGCAAATAGTTTATAAACTATATATTATCGTTGCGGTGAAAACGGGCACTGGTCAAAGGCTTGCCGTATACCATGACTTTTGGTTGACCTTTATCAAGCATCTCGAAAGAGTAAATGCTCTGAAACGAATTTTGTCTCTGACGACAACTTTGACATCACCCACTTGGATGTGGCAGACTTCTTTGAGCAACCCGAGGGAAAGATAGACCACCTAATCGGTGATGGATCCGTGATGAAAGAAGATGGAGCTATTTGATTTTATTCTACTTGTTTGTATTAGTGAATGAATAAACTAATAGCCATTAGTATTAGCTCGTATTAGTTAGTTCATGATATAATGTTAGTATTAGTTCTTTAGAATGTATCAATATGCTCAAATATCAATAATATTTTTACTTTCCAGTAGAGGTAATCGACTAACCTGAAAAACTAGTCGGTTATCTCATATTTCGCATAAAAACTGCAAAACAATCGATTGTCAATGATCAACAATTGATTGTCTTTAAAACAGTGTGATCTGGAATTTTACAAAAACAGTCAACAATCGATTGTCTATGATTAACAATCGATTGTCTTTAAAACAGTGTGTTCTGGAATTTTTTCAAACAGTCAACAATCGATTGTCATTAGACAGTGTAATCTGGAATTTTTCAAAAATCATCCACAATCGATTGTCTATGTCTAACAATCGATTGTCATTATTCTTCAAAATAGTCAATAATCGATTGTCTATGCTTAACAATCGATTGTCTTAAGACAGTGTGCTCTGGAATTGTTCAAAATAAGCCAACAATCGATTGTCTATATTTAACAATCGATTGTCTTAAAACAGTGTGATCTGGAATTTTTCAAAAATTGTCAACAATCGATTGTCTATGTTTAACAATCGATTGTCAATGCTCAACAATCGATTGTGTGTGTTTAACAATCGATTGTTTTATGAAAATGCTTAAACTGAAATTTTCAAACTGCATAGTAATCGATTATAGAAAACATATAATTGACTATCTGATTTATTTTAGTCAACTGACATCAGCAGATTTTGAAAATATTATGTGACACAAACGAATTGAACTTGTTTATTCTTATGTTCGTGTATTTCTATTGTATATCAAACCATGGGAATTAAATTGATTGAAGGCTCCGGAAGAGCAACTGTAACTCTGCCCAAAGGCATGACGTTTATCTTAGAGAATGCAATATTCTCCTCCAAGTCTAAGAAGAACTTGTTGAGTTTTAATGATATCAATCGCAATGTTCTCCTCCAAGTCTAAAAGGAACTTGTTGAGTTTTAAAGATATCATTCAAAATGGATATCATATTGAGACAATAGATGAGAATAATCTTGGATTCTTCATGAAAACGAGGCTGCCCATTTCGGTTTGGGTTCACGCCATTTTGCATGCAGCAATGCTAGTTCGTCGGCTGCCCACTTTGGTTTGGGTTCATGCCATTTTGCATGCAGCATTTTAGTTTGTCGGCTGCCCACTTCGGTTTGGGGACACGCCATTTTACATACAGCAATGCTAGTTCGTCTCTGACTGACGAATTGACACAAATATTCCCCGTTGCAATTGGTTTTGGGTCATGGACCCAATATATCCTATTTAAGAATTTTCGGATGCGCAGTATATGTGCCTTTAGCACCGCCATCCCGCACCAAAATGGGTCTGCAAAGAAGGTTAGGAATATATGTTGAGGTTGAATCGCCCTCCATTATTCGCTACCTCGAAACATTGACAGGAGATTTGTTCACTGCACGATTTGCAGACTGTCAATTTGATGAGACACTTTTCCCAAAATTAGGGGGAGAAGTTGGTGAAACCAAACAGGAAATTTTGTGGAAAAATGCATCATTATCTCATCTTGATCCACACACCTCTATTTGTAAGAAAGAGGCACAAAAGATTATCCATTTGCAAAGAATAGCAAATCAAATGCCTGACGCATTTATAGATTTGAAAAGGATAACAAAATCACATATCCCCGAAGTGAATGTGACAACATCTGATTCACGAATACATATTCATTATTGGAAGAATATGAACATGAAATTGGTATTAAATATACCACACTCACCCCTAGAAGGAGGTTTGAGATGATACCACACTCACCCCTAGAAGGAGGTTTGAGATGATATATGGCATGAATGATCGTTGGTCACGTACCTATTGTACGCCAAAGTATTTTGGAAATATGACTATTAAAGGACAACGATAATGCAAGAAAAATATCGTGCATATAAGTTTGATATGACCATAATGGTATAACTTTCTCTTTAAGAAAGATATTCACCACATGGATGTTGATGAATCTGTGGTAGTACAAACTTAATTGAGAGCTCTAGAAGAGCCAATTATTACTATGTTGGAGAAACACAATTGAGTATTGTGTTGTAGTAAGTCTCAAAGAAACTTATTCAGTTTCCAAAGTACACGCGAAAGCGATTGATTATATTGAGACTATAAATAAAGGAAGGCTTTGATATCTCCTACTACTACAACTTGTAGCGGGGTAATTTGCATATGAAAAGCTACCCACTTTGTTCTCCAGTTTGTACTACACAAAAGAGAGAATGCCACAATAAAGTGGATATCTATTGGTATAAAAACCCATGTCATAATAAACCTGAAGTTTATTGATAAGTGCACATGTCATGGTGTAAATTTGAAGTTTACCAATATTGATAATTTGTTCAGTTAGCATTCGTGTTAGCCATCTCATTTTAAGTATGATGTGCAAATTCACATAGGTGAATATCAAAGAACTAGAAAGTTCTTTATGAATTCTCTTGTATCACTTGTTCTCATTAATGAACTGACCAACTAAAGAATTCGGGTTGATGCCCATAAATTCTGGAAATATCAAAGGTGAATATGGGCCCATTCACCTGCCATGTATACCACATATGATGCATCTATGAAATGGTTACATGCGCAATTGTTATTGACCCGCAGCCTGGCCGGTGCTTGCGAGGTAAATTGCTCAGTAATCTAACTTCGAGCATAATTTCCAGATTTTCTACTCAAGATAGTTCATCTTGATAAGTTGGTTTATATCAAAGTTGGTTTAGCAAGATAATTATTGAGTGCTTCCACTTAATAGCTAAACTGTTTCTTATGAGAAGAAAGTTATATATATCAGTTTGATATACGTTGTATACGAGAGTATATTATATTCTCCCCTCACAAGTGGTTCAGGGTCAGGAACCAAATAATTTCATCTTATTATTAATGTGCTGTGTATATTGACATGATAATGCACAAAGATGATTTCCCAAAGTTGAGGAAACAAGTTAGCTTTACTAACATGAGGGGGAGACATGATAAACACTTGAGAAAAGGTTACATGGGATGAATTATCATTTGTATATGTATATCCCCGAATATCATGATATGAACCTGAAGTTCATAAAAGGGATAATTCAATTGCAACATATTGCAAAGCATGCTATACGCATTTGCTGACCCGAAGAAAGTAACTAAATGGAAGAGATACAATTCAAGAAGAATTGATTCCATATGAAAGACATGTAGTTTTGAACCTATAGTTCAAATGCTTGAAAGTATAAAGTCAAAGGTATGTATAATCAGTTTTCTTTATCTTATTTGTCTAGCATGACATGGAAAACTTGATATGTATCTTGCTATAACTATAAGCATGATGGCATTAAGAATGCATCTATGGAGATATTGAAGAGTTATTCCACGACATTATATGAAGATGTTCATATCTATCAAGAATGATGATATCAAGGTGCGGAATATTTATTCAAGTCAATATGGTTGATTTGTCAAACGTCTACCAAAGATCGTTTTGAAGATGATGCACAAGATTGGAATGCAAATGCTCAAGGATATAAATTGATGTACTCATTAGGGGGAGTTAATGCACGTTGCACTCTTTTTCCCTTACAAGGTTTTGTCCCACCGGGTTTTCCTTGCAAGGTTTTTAACGAGGCAACCAATAGGCGCATATTCAAACATGTGTACTCTTTTTCCTTTCTTTAATTTTTCCCATCGGGTTTTGGTTTTAAGGTTTTAACGAGGCACATTGTTGAATAGACATTCAAGGGGGAGTGTTATGAAATCTCCTATTTAAGGTGAATGTCTATAATTAGAGAGATTCTAGAGTTCTATTCTTGGTAGATAAATCATCCCCTCCCTATAAATAAAGGGGTCTTCTACCATTGTAAATAACTCCTAACATTCTCTAAGTATCAATAAGAAGAACTCTCTCTACTCTTCTCTCTATTGCTCTTGTTCTTGAGTTATTGTTCTTGTCTTTTATATTATTTCATAACATTTTTGATTTATTGTAGGTACTTTTCCTACCTTTATTTGCATTTTATGGTATTTGTATTTTCCTCCTTGTATTTATGGTATTCTATTAAGAAATAAAATAAAACAAAATTTATAGAAACAGAAACACAAACTAAAATCCCTAAACCAAAACCTACTCTTCTTCCCCCTAAGCCGTCACTCTCCCTCAATATCCTAAGATGGGAAGTGAATCCACCTTCAGAAAACGAAGCACAAGCACGATGTCCACAACAGAAAACGAAGCTACGAGGCCTTACCGTTGTCCCACGTGTGGCTGGGGAGATCTTGACCACAAGAATTGAACAAGTTTTACAAGAATTGAAACACCATTGCAGTCAAGTTTGGTGTTAAAAGCTAATACATGTATGCATTTTATATTTTCTTCTGATTTGTGTCGTTTTTGTCTTTAGTTATTCGTCTTAAATAATTTGTGGAACTCACATGCTGCTTAATACACTTTCTTATTTCTTTCTTTTACCTTTAGTAGTCGGCAATGCAAGGCTGCAAAAAAGACAAAAGGATCAACAAAAGTGTATCATCATTTATAGACAAAAATTTTAACTTCTTGATTATTAAGGTTCCCATTTTTTTCCTTCTACATTGAAACAAGTTTAGTTTTCTTAACCTGATACATGGCTAGATTTTTCTTATTCCATGATTCATTGAATTTTTAATTATTAACTGTAAATGCATCTAATTGGTATATGTTCTGATAATTCAAATATAAATTTTTCACAAGATCATTTTGTTTTATATGTCAGTCTAGTGATTTTGAAGAGTGCTTCATATATTCTTGGATGCATAAAAATCAACAAATTGCGATGAAGGTAGCAACATAAATCATCAAGATCAGACGAGGGCGACAACTTGAATCATCAAGAAAATGCTTATATTCGTTTATGTGAAATGTCGTACATTATTTCTGATCTCTATTGCCATAAAGCCTCACATTGGCTAGTTCTTTTCTTCAAATTTTAGTTATTGTAAAAGAGTCATGTATTGTAGATGTTATTAAATGATTAATATAAATTTATATCTTGAAATTATTTTGTGAAAATTTTACATGTTAATTTGTGTAGAATAAGTCATGTCCCAAGGTAATGTATTGCTACTATTAGTTTTAATATAACATGTACATCCATAAAATAATTGGAAAATTTTTGACCAAAATAAAATAGCAAAGAAATAGGGTGATAGGAACTTTCATCGTTGCTAAAATCAATATTCTGTCAAAAATTTAATAATTGTTAAGAATAGAATTCTAATTAGAGTGAATGTCTATCTTATAGAAGAGTTTTACCTTGAGGCTAAGTCATTTCTCTTCCTATAAATAGAGGGGTCTTACCCGATTGTAAATCATCCCAAGAATATCAATAAGAATTCTCCTCTCCCTACTTTCTCTGCAATATTGTTCTTGCTCTTGTATTATTTTATAACACGTTATCAGCACGAGACTCTACCATTCTCGAACAAATATTTTGAAAGTATCACAGTGCTTCTTGGTGCTCGCCTATTGACCAGCCGATTTCGATAAATTTGCCAATTTTTTTTAAGATAAGTATTACTATAAAATTATGTTTAGATGTCTTTTGAGCCGGAATAAATATATATTTATTGTGTATATTAATTATTGTCTTTTCAGCCAACTAATGATGCATATGCTGTTTTACTTGGATGTGATCTCATGAAATTGAAAAGAACAATTGACTTTACTTAAATTATTATATGGTCACGAGAGTATAACCAATTGAGTAGAAGCTTTGGGATTGAGAATAATGATCGTCAAATATTCTATGATCTTCCTTCATGATTAAATTTGGATTTAAGGTAAGTATTTTACTTTTCTCTATCCATAATATGTTTAAGATCTATAAAATAAAGGTGTGTTTTCGTAATCCATTTTACATGGGAATGCACTATTTATCCATTGATATTATTATGTAATGCATATACATTATATTTAGTACATTGTTTGCATACGCAATAGTTCTGTATTCATTTCACAGGTTTTACAAATTTTGCTTATAGTTTGTCTCAAGTTTGTTTATGACATTATGAAAAGAAAGTTTATTACCCTTGAAATTTCGGGCAAGAACTACATGACATGGGTGTTGGATGCTGAAATCCATTTGGATGCAATGGGTCTTGGAGACGCCATTAAAGACAGAAATAATGCATCCACCCAAGACTGTGCTAAGGCCTTGATTTTCTTGCGCCATCACCTTGATGAAGGTTTGAAAATTGAATATCTCACAGTCAAAGATCCACTTATCTTGTGGAATGGCTTAAAGGAGAGATATGACAACTTAAAGTTGGTCACTCTGCCACAAGCACGATATGCCACCAAAAGCGGAAATGGAATTATGAGAATCCAAAAGCAAATAGTTCAGAAACTATATGTTATCGTTGCGGTGGAAAAGGGCACTGGGCGAAAATTTACCGTGTACCAAGACATTTGGTTGAGCTTTATCAAGCATCTCTAAAGAGTAAAGGCCCTGAAACCAATTTTGTCTCTGACAATAATTTTGACATCACCCACTTGGATGTGGCAGAATTCTTTGAGCACCCTAAGGGGAAAATAGATCACTTGATCGGTGATAGATCCATGGTTAAAGAAGATTGAGCAGTTTGATATTTTTATTTTTACTTATTCGTAGTAGTTAATGAATAAACAATTATCATAGTGACCTAAAACACCACATGCTTGTGTGCATACAATTATATGTTGTGAAGATTATATACACAACTTTATACGTATATATCTATTGCTTGCAGTTCTAAAACTGTTGATAAAAGTGTTATATGATCTTATCGATCGATGCACACACGTTTTATGGATCATCAATGCCTGTGTTATTTACTTAAAACATATACAATACATACATGTGTTAGCTGCATAAAAACTTTGTCCAGTAGTGCACTTTTTGTACCACACATCAAATAACATGATAACAATCTTTTTTGTAGCCAAGATAAATGATTATCCATCTTTGTTCGTACTACTCAGTTATGCATTATGATAATTGTATTTCTCTTTTTGTTTATTTTGCCCATTCCTGTCTCTAATTAATGTCATGTATGCTTCACATGCCTTATGTCATATATATTCTTCATATATTATGTATTCTCACGTTCTAACATGTATTTCGCCATACGTTCCATATACCTACTTTCAATGCAGTTATTATTTATGTCATCCATATCAAATCATATGCTTACGTTGCTCACTTTAGAACAATTCATGCTACAGTTCATATTCTGTCATCACTGCTCACACATACTGAGTTAATAGTAATCTCCATTACGATATTAATACAGTTAGTGAGAAACATTGTTCATGTTATGTTCTTATGTGACAAGTGATTAATTATCAATTTGTCGTTTGCCATTTGTAGAAAACCAACATTTTGGTAACTTAGTAAGCTGTAATAAAATCACATATGTTTATTGTAACGTCTATTTTGATCATCATTCCAGTGTATATGCATAAGCAAATATGGATATCTCACAAAGCAAACTTGGATCAACGTCCAATTGTAAAAATATTAGTTTAATTGATTCATGTACCACACATACGATATTCAAAGAGAAGAAATATTTCTCTCATTTAAGTATGTGTAAGGCAGATGTTACTACAATTTCTGGTAGTAGTAAATTGATTGAAGGCTCCGGAAGAGCAACTATAACTCTGCCTAAAGGTACAATATTTATCATAGAGAATGCAATGTTCTCCTCCAAGTCCAAGAGAAACTTGTTGAGTCTTAAAGATATCAGTCAAAATGGATATCATGTTGAGACAATAGATGAGAATAATCATAAATACCTCATTTACTCATGAAAACGAGGCTGCCCACTTCGGTTTGGGGTCACGCCATTTTGCATGCAGCAATGCTAGTTCGTCTCAAACCGACGAATTATCACAAATATTCCCCGTTGCAATTAGTTTTGGGTTATGAACCTAAAATATCCCATTTAAGAATTTTTGGATGCGCAGTATATGTGCCTGTAGCACCGCCATATCGCACCAAAATGGGTCTGCAAAGAAGGTTAGGAAAATATATGTTGGGTTTGAATCGCCCTCCATTATTCGCTACCTCGAAACATTGGCGGGGGATTTGTTCACTGCACGATTTGCAGACTGTCGATTCGATGAGACACTTTTCCCAAAATTAGGGGGAGAAGTTGGTGAAACCAAACGGGAAATTTTGTGAAAAAATGCATCATTATCTCATCTTGATCCACATACCTCTATTTGTGGAAAAGAGGTGCAAAATATTATCCATTTGCAAAGAATAGCAAATCAAATGCCAGACGCATTTACAGATTTGAAAAGGATAACAAAATTACATATCCCCGCAGAGAATGTGATAGCAATATGTGATAGTACCAAATTAATTGAGAACTCTGTGCAAGAGCCAATTATATTATTTTGGAGAAACGCAATTGATTACCAATAAGGTATTGTGTTGTAGTAAGTCTCAAAGAAACTTATTCAGTTTCCAAGTATATGTGAAAGCGGTTGATTATATTGAGACAATAAATAAAGGAAAGATTTGATATCTTCTATTACTACAACTTATAGCGGGATAATCTGTATAAGAAAAGCTACCCGCTTTATTCTCCAGTTTGTACTACACAAACAAAAGAATGCCACAATAAAGTGGATGTTAATTGATATAAAAATCCATATCATAATAAACTTGGAGTTTATTGAGAATTGCACATGTCATGGTATAAACATGAACTTACCAATATTGATAATTTATTCAATTGGCATTCAGGTTAGCCATATCAATTTAAGTATGATGTGCAACAATAATAGAGAATTCACTTGGGTGAATATTAAAGAACTAGAAAGTTCTTTACGAATTCTCTTATATTACTTGTTCTCATTAATTAATTGACCAACTAAAGTTGGGGTTGAATCCCATAAATTCTGGAAATATCAAAGGTGAATATGAGCTCATTCACCTGCCATGTATACCACATATGATGCATCTATGATATGGTTACATGTGCGATTATTATTAACCTGCAACCTGGCCGGTGCTTGCGAGGTAAATTGCTCAGTAATCTAATTTCGAGCATAATTTCCAGATTTTCTATTCAAGATAGTTCATCTTGATAAGTTGGTTTACATCATAGTTGGTTTAGCAAAATAATTTATTGAGTGCCTCCATTTAATAGCTAAATTATTGCTTATGAGAACAAAGTTATTTATATCAATTTGATAAACGCTATACACGAGAGTATATTAATTCTCCCCTCACAAGTGGTTCAGGGTCAGGAACCAAATAATTTCATCTTATTATTATTAATGTGCTGTGTATATTAACATGATAATGCACAAAGATGATTTCCCAGAGTTGAGAAAACAAGTTAGTTTTCCTAACATGAGGGGAGACATGATAAACACTTGAGAAAGGTTACATGGAACGAGTTATCATTTGTATATATAGATCCTCGAATATCATAATATGAACTTGAAGTTCATTAAAGGATAATTCAATTGCAACATATTGCAAAGCATGCCATACGCATTTGCTGACCCAAAGAAAGTAACTATATTCTCACTGCAAATGCTCATATTAAGTCCTAGAATGACAAAGTCTTTGATACGCTTAAAGCGTATAGACAAATCGGTTTCAAAAGAACTTCTTAATAAAGAAGATGAGCAAATGATCAAAGTGATCATAATAAGGAGGCAAGTGATCTAGAAGATCACATGACATAACACTTCATAAAATCTCATGAGAGATTCAGGTACCTGAATGTATGAATGAAGAGATCTCCATGTTATGTCTTTACGAAAATTTACTGGAACCGATATAAAATGTTCGTCGACGACATCTATGATAGCGCTAAATATCAATGAGGATCTTATGTTTGTCGAATACAAACAAAAATATTGGCCAAATGGAAGAGATACAATTCAAGTAGAATTAATTCCATATGAAAGACATGTAATTTTGGACATGTAGTTCGAATACTTGAAAGTATAAAGTCAATGGTATGTGTAATCAGTTTTCGATATCTTATTTGTTTAGCATGACATGAAAACTTGATATGCATCTAAAGTCTATTATATGAGTTATATGACTTAACTTATATGACAACCCATTAAGGATTTAAGTTGCTTGAAGAATCTACAATTCTTGATCTTGAGGTACCACTTCCTTAATGCAATTTATGCACCAATATATCTTGCTATAACTATGATAATGTGGTGGCGAGGATATCTCTATGGAAATATTGAAGAGCCATTCCACGATATTTGTGAAGACATTATATATCTATCACGAGTTATGATTTCAAGGTGCAAATATTCATTATAGTTAATATGGCTGATTTATTTATCAAATCTCTACTAACGATCTCTTGAAGCTAGTGCACAAGATTGGGATGCGAAGACTCAAGGATGTGAATTGATGCTCTCTTCAGGGGGAGTTAATGCGCGTTGCACTCTTTTTCCCTTTCAAGGTTTTGTCCCATTGGGTTTTCCTTGTAAGGTTTTTAACGAGGCAACCAATAGGCGCATTACTAAATATGTGTACTCTTTTTACTTTTCTAGAATTTTTTCCCATTGGGTTTTGTTTTAGTTAAGTTTTTAATGAGGCACATTATTTATTGAGTAGACATTCAAGGGGGAGTGTTAAGAATAGAATTCTAATTAGAGTGAATGTCTATCTTATAGAAGAGTTTTACCTTGAGGCTAAGTCATTTCTCTTCCTATAAATAGAGGGGTCTTACCCTATTGTAAATCATCCCAAGAATATCAATAAGAATTCTCCTCTCCCTACTTTCTCTGCAATATTGTTCTTGTTCTTGTATTATTTTATAACAATAATATAATAATCTAATCTCGACTTTTTTGTATGATTTGTTGCGATAAAACTTTTTATCCGTAGCTAAACAAAAATACTTTTGTAGTTACATATTAAAACTTTCGTGGCAAAAAAATTTAAAAGTTTTGCCACGCTATATCAATTTGTAGCTACCTAGCTACAAATTAACTTATTGTGGCAAGAGTATAAAATCATTTTCTATAAATACATTTGTTGTGGCAAAAGTATAAAACTATTTGCTAAGAATATAGCTACAACACAAAATTTTCGTAGCAATAAGTATTAGTCCTTAGTCACGGGTCATGTAAAATTTGTAGCTAATTTTTAGCTACGCTACATTTTGTTACGAATGCTACGGGAAAAAATATTGTGGCAATTGTGTTTAGCTACGAAATTTTTGATAATTAGCTACGTGGTGTTCCGTGGAAAAGTAAAAATTTTGCAAATTTTGTGGAAATATGTCAATTCATTAGATCTAGAAACCATATTAAATCATAAAAGAGACTTGAGTAAATTGTTGTCTTACAAAGAACTCGGCTCTATTCTTAATCTTAAAAGATCCTAGTGAAATAATCTAAAACAAATATGAGTAGTTAAAGAAGAGACTCGTGCATGAATATATGAAAATATAAATATAATTGTACTCGCACATGAGATTAAACAGATATTTGATTTTTCGGATTTCAAAAAAGAAAAGTACATATGATTTAAAATAAGCAAAACTTACAAATATGTGAATTTAATCAGTGTAAATAAACATATAAAACTTTTCAAAGGGACCGATAAGGCGGTAAACCGTCAAATTTAGTGTAATTTTATACTCTTGAATAATGTGAAAGAAATAGCATAATATCAACATTATTCTCTTGAATAATGTGATTTTAATTCATTGAGGAAGAGGTAACTTCTATAGTTATAGATATACAACTAACCAATGATTCGAAGACACCTGTAAATATTTAGTATTGAAAAGAACGTAATATATCTAATACCGGATTACAAAAGAATCAACGTATCCATGTCGTTTATATTGATATTCTTAGTTAGCTCGCGAAGTGACTCATAATTACAAATTTGTGCATGATCGTAAATGACTTCATTAGATGTACGAATTAATACTTTTCTAATATTCAAATACAAAAAATATTTTAAAGATTCTTTTTTGATTTTCGAATCTAAAGAGATTAGATTCTGAGTTTTAATGTCACGATCCAAATTAGAACCGTGACCGACGCTTATGAGCTAGTGCTCTTAAGTAAGCCTCATCGAAAATTTTACTGAAAATCAGAGAGAGTTTTTCCTGTTTTTGGACCATTTCAAAAATTTTCCTATCTCAAATCAGCAACCAAACATCCTAATAGCAATTCAAATGACAAGGACCTTATCAATTAATTAAAATAAATATCTACCTTTAACAGTCCACCCACTAACAACTAGAAATACTACTTTATCTCCAGATTTTTAAAAGAATGAGCGTTATTCAACATATGTCTATAATAACAAAGACTACTTAAGACACTAAAATAATGACAATGGAGCGTGTGATGCCCCAAAAGGTCATCACATGTTTTGTTTCTCATTTCGTACTTTCGAGGCCTTGAAAATCTCATTTTTGGTCGCATCGATTTACGTGCGCATATCCGGAAAGCTTAAATATGAAATTATGTGAAAATGCTAAAATTTAGTATTAAAATGAGTAAATTTGACGGTCCCGGTTCCGTGGAAAAATATGGGGAATCGGGCGTATGCCCGAAACTGAAACTCGAGGTCCCGAGCCCGAGAAATAAATTTTTAAAAGAAAATACTTTTTGAAATTGATAAGAAAATTTGAAATGAAAATTGATTAGAACGTATTGCTATCGGGCCCGTATTTTGGTTCCGGCGCACGGTACATGTCTTATATATGATTTAAGCGCTTTCTGTAAAATTTGGTTTAAAACGGACGTCATTCGACGTGTTTCGGACTTAGAATGGAAATTTTATGTATTATGAAAATTTGGAAGAAATCATGAGTTTTGAGGTTTGATTCGATGTATATGATATTATTTTGGCGATTTGATCGCATGAGTAAATCCGTAGGATATTTTTGAGGTTGTGTGCATATTTGGTTTGGAACCTCGAGGGCTCAGGAGAGCTTTGAATAGGCCACAAGAGCATTTTGGAAGTTGAATCACAGCTGATGCATTTCTGACCCGTAGACTTCGCATGTGCGAAGCCAGGTTCGCAAAAGCGAACGGCCTATCGCAATTGCGAAGATGGACCAGGTCCACTCAGTCTCGCAAATGCGAGACATTACTTCGCAAATGCGAAGTGTCTCCTTTTCTTCTGTGATTGCAAATGCGATGCAATTGTCGCAAATGCGAAACGTGTCATCTGGGCCTGGGTTCGCAAATGCGAACCAGTGTTTGCAATTCCCAAGATATCAGGGTCGGGGTTTGCAATTGTGAACCCTATTTTGCAATTCCCATATCCGAGGCCCAGCTATTTCTTACTTAGTCAAATATTTTGCTATTTTCACGCCACTTTCAAAATACAACTCCTTAGGCGATTATTCAAGAACAAGTTTTGTCACAAATCATTTGTAAGTTGATTTTTGCTGAGCTCTTTCAATCATTAACATCAATTTCAATGTTTTTTCACTTAAAATCAATATTTTTCGTGGGTGAAATTGGGGGTTTTGGGTAAAACCTCAATTTTTCTAAAATTTTGGATTAGGACCTCAAATTCAAAACAAATCGTATATTTGGGTTTGTGAGGGAATGAGTAACGGGGTTTTGGTTCGAACCTCGGGTTTTGATAATGTGGGCCAGGGGCGTTTTTGGACTTTTTGGGCAAAACTTTGGGAAATTCATTTCTATGCATTCAAATTGATTCAATTAGCATATGTTGATGTATCAAGTAATTTGTGACTAGACTCGAGCGATTTTGTGGCGGAATCGATGGGTAAAGCTATACTTGAGGCTTGAGTTGAGCTTGAAGCATCGAGGTAAGTGTTTGGTCTAACCTTAACTTGAGGGAATATGAGTTGAGTCTTGTGTGCTACTTGCTAATTGTCGAGTGCGGTGTATAGGCATGGTGACGAATATCTATACATTGGTGTCTATCATTACCGTGAGCCCTTATATTGTGATTATTGTGACATTGTCGTAATTTCCATGCTTACTTGACTCTTTCTATGTGTAGTAAAGAACATGTGAAAGACATTATGATCATTTAACTTCGAGGAGCATTGACTCGGTTTGTGATACGAATTGAAAGGTAGATGAGATCATTGCATTCTTTGGAGCATTGGCTCACGTGACAAAGTGAAATATGAAGTAAGAAATGAAATAAAGATAATGAGTTATTGGTTTATTCCCTTGCCAGGAAGTTGTATTGTTTAGTTGATTTTCTCCCTTGCCGGGATATTGAAATGGTTGCTATTGTTCCTTTGCAGGGATTTAAATGTTTAATTGTATTCTGATATTACCAAGCATCACTACCACACAAGAGGGGGGTGATTTGTGTGGTACCTAATTTTTGCGTTAGAAGAACCTGGTTCTTCTAAGTGTTCCAACCACAGCAGTTTGCGAAATAATAAAAACTAAAAGTAAAGTGCACAGATGTTTTTACGTGGAAAACACCTTGCTCAAAAGGTGAAAAAAATACGACCTATTACTTAGTAGGATTTTCCCAAACTCCACTAGAAATCAATGAGCCAAAACAGCATTTACAAAGACTCTTTGTAAATCTAAGGATTAAACTCTAGTCCCAGTGTGGCACACAATCTCAGCTACTGCGACAATAACAAGTTAACTCTAACTTGATGACACAAAGTACCTAATACAAATGCTTCTAGAAAAGGTGAAAGGTACAATATAATACCTACTACAATTGAACTAGAAATAAACAATCAAATGGAACTGGTTCTTCTCTAGGTTCATGTAGCTGCAGTCGTACACACTTGTAACTTTCATATATTGTTTGCAAATCAGACTCGCTCTTTTTGCTCTCAAATATGCTTTACTTCTGCTTGTGTGTGTTACCTGTAAAAGGGAACTAACGCAATCATATATTGAGTTAGTAGTTAGAGTTTTATTAAGACTCCACTTCTCATCCATACACACTTCGAGTCCTTAGCCAACACAAACTCTAACTCTTATCCTAAATTAGGATTAAGTTCTCTTCACATAAGGAGACTGTCCTCCTTAATGCAACCTTTTTGATTATGTTCAGAGGATATTGATGCGTGATCTTTAGTGCATTTTCTTCCTCACGTGCTCTGCATGTGCATTAGTTGATTCAGACTGTGTAGTACAAGATAGACCAGGTCCTTCCATCAGTTCATTTGTCAATCTTCAGAACTCAACTGAAACTTGGGCCAACAATTTCCCTCTTTTAATAATGACAAACGCTGTGCTTATTGTGACCAGGGAGCCTGTAAACTTAGTTGAAATCAACACTTATAAAATTATTTAACTTATCATTAAGGAGGTCAGATTTAGGTCATAAATATCACTCATTCAGAAAATGAATTTTAAGCACAATATCTTCCCCCTTTTGGCATCATCGAAAAGTTGCATAAATAATGTGAATCCTTGAAGTTAATTTATACTCATGGCCGCTGGGGCAACTGCCAGTGAACACATGTTCAAATTAATCAGAAATCAACTTAGAAATAACTATATAAAACAAGATTAACAAGAACCATAAAAGTTTCATTCATTGATTACAAAGATGTTCCTAAGATGCAGTCCACAAAAAGAAAATAAAACTTACAACCATGAGAAAAAAGAAAAAAATAGACCAAGAACCACATACTGAAGGGGAAACTAGACCGGACACTTAAGCACAAGATTACTAAGGCTTGGAAGAGCTGGAGGGTTGGGCTTTCAGCAGGTTTAACATTTGTTGGAGCATTCCTTCATTTTTCTCTTTTTCTTTGACAATATCAGCTCTCAGCCCATTCCTTTCTTCCTCCAATTCTGCCACCCAAGCATTAAGCCCTGCTATTTATCCATTCTTCATTCCAACCTCCTGAATTAAGGACCTGACTTTGCTGTTCACAGGAGTCTTAACAGATGAACCATGTTCAACAGGAACAGTGCTGAGCAGATAGTCACAAGCTTGAAGAGTCTTGATGGCAAAGTGCTCCTTGCTGGTTGTCATTTCCCACTTTTCAAGGGAACATCTAACCTTTCAAGCACAGTAGTCAAAATAAATCTGTAGAGAATGACATGGGCCTTTGAACCATTGATCACCCTTTCCAGCAGCTTCACCATAAACATATGCCAGTTGATTTGCTTACTCTCAGTCAAGCACTGCATGAGCACAATGTCCATATAGTTAGCAGTATGCCTTCTTTCCTGCCTGGGCAGGAGGAATTTGTTGACAAACTCAAAGAAAACCTTGTGCTCAGGCCTCATCTCACTCTTTTGCACTGCCCTGGCCTCATGTACTTCTGCATCTGATTGGGTGTCACAAGAATTTCTTGTTATCTGCAGCTCTAAAGGCAATCCATTCAAGCAAGGCCACCTCTGCCTTGTGTAATCATCATATCCCTCACAAGGGATATTCAAAATTTTCCCCAGTTTTTCAGCCTTGAACTTCACCTTGACACCTTTAACAGTACTGGTCACCAGACCATTCTTCACTGATCCATTTGCCATAAACTCGACCAATTCCTTCCTGGCAAGTTTTCCATTCAATTGAATGACCATGTCCTTCCAACCTCGAGCTTCCAGAGATGCTAGAAGCCTCATCATGCCTGGCTCCTCCGGGTCTTTCAGCAGCCTACCCTTCAGAATTTTTCTTTTGCCAAAATTGGCATATCTATCCTGCTCATTCTCAGAGTCATCATCATCATCTTCTTTTTCTTCTTCTTCTTCTTCTTCTTCACTCTCTTCTTCTTCTACAGCCATTTTCACTTATTTGCCTTTAGAGGCAGATCTTGTTCTTTTTGCAAGGGAAGACTCAGCAGGTACAGCTTTTGAGGACTTCTTGGAAGAAGTCCTAGTCTCCTTAGATTTTGCAATAGGATCCTTCTCCGTAGTTTGCTTCGCGGGATGGACCTGTTCCATCACCTCTTCATCCTCCTCAGCCACAGTTTCTGAACTCTCACCAACCTTCCCTTTTCCCTTTTCTATTCTCTTCCTCTTACTCTCCTCTAGTGCCCTCTTCAACTCAGCTTCACTCTCTCTCACCTTGCTTCTTGTTGTTCTAGCCCTAGGAGCAACCTTGGGTGAGGCATTCTTGGATTTATTAGTTGGTTTTGCAGCAGCAGGAGTTTTAAGTGAAGAAGATAGCGATCCTCCAACTTCTTCATCAAGTCAGCCAATGTTTCCTCCACCGATGGAATAGGTTTATCAGTTTGTTTGCTTAAGTCTACCAACCTTTCCGCAGCTTCCCGAGATTAATTTCCCCCTGAATGTGATACCCCATTTGCCCCACTTCCAGATATAGACAACACCTTCTTCCTTCTTTTCTTAATTTATTTTATAGACTCATTTTCAGATATATCCTTAACATCCCCTATGAAGACATACCTAGTTTCTACCTTTTAAACTGTATCCATCGGAACAGAACATGATCTTACCTTTGTTGGGTTTTCTTGAGGCGTACAATTTTTGGAAGACCCAGGTTCATCTCCCTCGCTTGCAGAGATGTATTGATCCGACTCAGAGCTGGAATCAGTGACTTTTGCTTGAGATTCTTTCTTTTGACTGGCTTGCAACCTCTTGTTTAAAGCTTTTCTCAAAGGTCCAGTTGCTACAGCTTTCCTAGCTATTATTTTTGTCCGACGAAATCTTGGTTTTGGGGATTCAACAGGAGGGGTAGATGATGAGGTGGTGTTTGGTGACATTGGTGGTGGGGTTCCTAGATTGTCTTGAGGATTAGTCATTTTGGATGATGAACTTGTGGAAGGCTTAAGATAAGTTTGGTAATTTTTGAGGGTTTGGAGATGATCAGAGATTTGAGAGACTAATGACGGTTATGATATGATTAGAGAAGCTTTTAAAGAGGAGTAATTATTGTTCCAGAAAAATCACCCTTTCAGATGTCAGTAGACGTCTTATCATTTTAGAGTTCTGGTCTCCATAGGAATTAATTAAAATTTCTAAGGTTTAGGAAAAGATTTCCTTTATTCTTAGAATTCTAATTACAAGAAACTGGTTCAATTGGCTTCCAACGGATAGAATTTTGAGACGATTGGAATTTCTAGGACTCCTGCTCATGATTGAAAACTAAAATTTTCTAATTGTGCAAAGTATAGAAACGTACCTGACCTTCCTTATGAGTAGATATTGATGAACCAGGTTCTTCATATGACACTTCTCTTGATCATGTCTCAAATGTCAGAATAAAACATTTATAAGAAATTGGTGAATTATATAACCACGTGTCACAGGAGTACACTTATTTAAAAGTACTAAGCTGAGTAGAAGTTAGTCTAATATTTACAGATATTAAGAACTACTAACCAAACAATTTTTTTAAAATTTTTTTTTCATTGTGCATTCTGAACATGACCTCTTAGGTGATCTTAATCATCCCTAATTCCAACCTGTTCCTTTCAAAGTTTTCTCTACTTAGTGCCTTGGTGAAGATGTCAGCTATTTGTTTATCAGTGGCACAAAATTCTATGGAGATTAGCCCTTTTTTCATAGTGGTACCTTACGAAGTGGTGTCTAACATCTATGTGCTTAGTCTTTTTATGATGAACATGGTTCGTTTTCATACTGATTGCACTAGTTTATCACAGAATATAGGTATGCATCCCACTTCAATACCAAAATCTACCAATTGTTACTTGATCCACAACATCTGAGCACAACATGAGGCGGCAGCTACATACTCAGCTTCCCCAAAAGAGAGGGCCACTGAATTCTGCTCTTTGGTAGCCCATGATACAAGACAAGATCCTAGGAAGTATGCCATACCTGAAGTACTCTTCCTATCCACTATATAACCTGCATAATTAGCATCACATATCCAATTAAGTCAAAATTAATACCTTTGGGATACCACAAACACATATCAGTTGTGCCTTTTAGGTATCTTAATATTCTTCTGACTGCAGTCAAGTGAGACTCTTTTGGATTAGCTTGGAAGCGAGCACAAAGTCCTACACTGAAAAAAATGTCAGGTCTTCTGGCAGTAAGATACAAAAGTGAACCAATCATACCCCTGTATAACTTTTGATCGACTGATGAAGCAGGTTCATCAGCATCTGACTTTGTGGCAGTTGCAATAGGAGTATCTATTTCTTTGGACCCTTCCATTTTAAATTTCTTGATCAGTTCTTTTGTGTACTTCTACTGATGAATCATGATACCGGTTGGACTTTATTTCATTTGCAGACCTAAGAAGAAATTGAGTTCTCCCATCATGCTCATTTCAAATTCACTACCATTAGCTTTGCAAAGTCCTTGCTCAACCTCTCTGTTGTATCCCTAAAAATTATGTCGTCGACATAAATTTGTACAACAAGAAGGTACTTACCTTTTTACCTTAGGAACAAGGTACTATCACTTTTACCTTTTTTGTACCCATGCTCCAGAAGGAATTTTGACAATCTTTCATACCAAGCTCTTGGAGCTTACTTGAGACCATAAAGAGCCTTATCCAGCTTGTATACATAGTCAGGATACTCTTTGCTTTCGAATCCAGGAGGTTGCTTCACAAATACTTCTTCCTTGAGATAGACATTTAAGAAGGCACTTTTCACATCCATTTGATGAAGAGTGAATTTCATATGTGCTACAAAGGCTATGAGAAGTCTAATTGCTTCGAGTCTAGAAACTGGAGCAAAAGTCTCATCATAATCGATGCCTTCCTCTTGACTATAACCTTGAACCACCAACCTTGCCTTATTTCTTGTAATTGTTCCATCTTCATCTAACTTGTTTTTGAAGAGCCATTTTGTCCTAATGACTAACCTATCCTTAGGCCTTGGAACCAAGTACCAGGCTTCTTTGAAACTGATTGAGTTCTTCTTGCATGGCGTTGATCCAATCTGCATGTTGTAGAGCTTCACTCACATTCTTAGGTTCAATCAGGGACAAAAAGGCATCAAATGCACACAGGTTCTTCAGTTGTTATCTAGTCTTGACTCCAGAAGTGGGATCATTGATTATGTTCTTAATGGGGTGAGAACTCAGGTACCTGTAAGATTTTCCAATCAACTGGCTCCTGCTAGATGTTTCATCATTGTCTTGATGCTGAGGAACAAGTTCAAGAACAAATTCCTTTTGTTCAGTACTTCTCACATTAGTTCCCCCTGTCTAATTGCTCAGGGTAGAAGGACCTGTTCCACCACCTATTCCTTCCATTGATGCCACCTTGACCTGAGTGGTGGCTTCAGTCAGTTGTTTCACCAGTCCAATGGCTTCATCTTCATGTTCCTGTCTCTCAGAAAGAGTGTTAGTTTCATCATAAACAACATGTACACTTTCTTCTATACATAGAGTTCTTTTACTAAGCACTTTATAAGCATTGCTATGTGAAGAATATCCCAAAAACTCTCCCTCATCACTTCTGGGATCAAACTTACCAAGGGAATCTTTGCCATTATTGTGCACATAACACTTGTAACCAAAAGCCCTTAGGTGGGGTATATTTGGTTTTCTCCCTTTAAGTAACTCATATGGAGTTTTATCTACATGTGGTCTGGTCATACACCTGTTTATTATATAGCATGCAGTATTTATTGCCTCTGCCCAAAAGCTATGAGGTAGTTTGCTGGAAAGTAACATGGTCCTTGCCATATCCTCAAGGGCCCTGTTCTTCCTTTCAACTACCCCATTTTGCTGAGGAGTCCTAGGGGCAGAGAAATTATGATCTATTCCATTTTCATCATAAAATTCAGCAAACTTTGCATTTTCAAATTCAGTTCTATGATCAGATCTAATGGATGCAAGTTGATTTCCTAATTGTTTCTGGATTTTTCTAAGAAAAGCTATGAACATTTCAAATGCTTCATCTTTAGAAGTTAGAAACAACACCCAGGTAAATCTAGAATAATCATCAACAAACACCATAACATATCTTTTACTACCTCTGCTTATGGCTCTCATTGGACCACATAGATCCATATGAACCAGTTCCAACGTCTTGGACGAGCTTACCATTTTCTTTGGTTTGAAGGATGACCTTACATGCTTCCCCCTTGCATATGCCTCACACACTTTGTCTTCCTTGAACTTGATATAGGTAACCCTATCACCAAATCCTTGGAAACGAATTTGTTTAAGTAATTTAGACTAGCATGACCAACTCCTTTGTACCAAAGAAGAGGATCATTAATTAACACACTCAGACAAGTAAGTTCATTTTCAAGAAGAGTCGACAAATCCACAATGTAAATATTGTTAACTCTTCGTCCCTGAAAAATAATCTTGTCAGTAGTAAGAGTAATCACAAAACATTTTAAGGAAGTGAAAGCCACAAGATTACCTCTGTCACGCAGTTGTGACATAGTTATCAGGCTATATTTCAAGCCATCTATCAAATAGACATTCTCAATGGAATGAGTGTCTGTCTTTCCTACCTTTCCGACCCCTATGATCTCACCTTTTTCCCATTTCCAAAGGAGACATTGCCTCCTTTTATGTTCTCAAGTGAAAGAAACTGGTCCTTGTTACCAGTCATATGTTTGGAGCAGCCACTATCCATGTACCAAATTTGGCTACTTCCTTTCACTTAGACCTGCAAAACGAAATCAGGGGTTAGTTTTAGGAACCCAAACTTGTTTGGGTCCCTTTCTAGGGGAAAAAGGATGAATTAAAATTTTCTTTGCCCATCCAGGTAGTTTGTGTTTTCCTTGAATAAAAATTTTGTTCCTTTGACTGGCCTTTTCTTTTGCATTGCATTCATTGTTGTAATGGCCAGTCTTACCACAATGTGTACATATATTATTCTCAGGTAGAGTGAGATACTTGTTTTTGGGATCCCATTTTGGAGTTTGTGTCCCAAACCCAAGTCCTCTTTTGTTGCTACTGTGATGCTCTTGCAACTAGGAGAGTGCGTCAGAAGCCTTGTTCCATTTGCATGTTCTGTCTAGTTCACGCTTCACCTTTCCTAATTCTTCTTTAAGGGCCTTGATTGATTCATCTTTCTTATACAACTCATATTTTATTTTTCCTAAATTTTCTTCTAGTGTGATGAATGATTGATTAGCCTTTTTCTTTCTTGTCCCTATTTTCAGCTTTATGTGTTCAGACTTGAGTTCTAGGACACTGTTTTCCAGTTGAAGAACCTGGTTCTTCAACTCAGTATTTAAGTTATTACTCTCATCAGCCCTATATTCTAGCCTGTTGCATTTTTCTTCTAATATTTCACCATCCCTAGACAGAATATCTTTCTCAGTGTTTATTATTTCAGACTCATCTATGAAGTCCATTAAGAGCTCAGCCAATTTTTCTTTAGACAGGAATTTAACTTTTTCTTTAAGATGTAGAATACATACCTCATGTTCATCTTCTGATTCTCCGATGGCCATAAGGCTTGCTCATCTTCAGATTTATTTTCTAAGTCTTCATCTGGCGTATCACCCCATGCAGAAACCATGGCTTTGGTAGTACCTTTGTTTCTTCTTGGTTGAACCTGTTCCTTCTTTCCGCCCTTTCTTTCTTCCACTCAATCTCCCATTTAGGGCAGTTCTTGATCATGTGATCTGTCTTTCCACATTTAAATCAACCATCGTTTGCCTGCTTCTCAAAAGCCCTAGGTTTGTTGAATGTTGATCCTCTTAAAGAGCCTGCCTCTCGTAAGATATTTTTTGAAGTCTATGGTTATCATTGCCATTTCATCATCTTCAAGATCTGATCCTTCTGAGATTCTGAGAGCCAGACTTCTTTCTTTCTTTGGAGCATCCATTTTCATAGTTTTTCTTCTCAATTCATAAGCAGTCAAGTTTCCAATCAGTTCATCCAATTTCAGAGTAAAAATATTTTTGGATTCCTAAATGGCAGTGATTTTGCTTTCCCAGGAGATTGGTAAAACTCTAGTTAAAATCTTCTCTACCTTGTCTTCTTCCACAATAACCCTTCCAAGAGACTCAAGTTCATTTGTCAGTATAGTGAACCTAGTATACATCTCGTGGATAGATTCACCATCCTTCAGAGTAAAATTCTCATATTGAGAAGTAGAGTTCCTCATGACGTCTTCACCTGAGGTGTTCCTTCATGAGCCACTTGTAAAGTGTCCTAAATCTCCTTGGCAGTTGTACAACCTTGAATCCTACTGTACTCATCAGGGCCAAGTCCATACACTAGCCATTTCTTAGCTTTAGCATTTTTCTCTCACTTCCTTAGGTCTTCTGCATTACAATCAACTCTAGTCTTTTGAATATCCATTCCTTCAGCATTTTTCTTGGTTGTAGCAAGAGGACCATCAGTGATGATGTCCCAAAGTTCATAATCTTCATCCATGATGTGGTCTCTCATTCTGTTTTTCCACCAAGAATAGTAGAGCCCATTGAAGAGTGGAGGCCTTGCAGTAGACTGTCCTTCCCAGTTCCCAGGTGGTGCACTCATGTTGATCTTTTTCCTAAGGTGTTAACCTCCTCAAGGATAACCTGCTCTGATACCAATTGATGTAACCAAACGTCAATACCACACAAGAGGTAGGAGGGGTGATTTGTGTGGTACCTAATTTTCGCGTTAGAAGAACCTGGTTCTTCTAAGTGTTCTAACTACTGCAGTTTGCGGAATAATAAAGTAAAGTGCACAGATATTTTTACGTTGAAAACACCTGGCTCAAAAGGTGTAAAAACCACGACCTACTACTCAGTAGGATTTTTCCAAACTCCACTAGAAATCAATGAGCCAAAACAGCATTTACAAAGACTCTTTGTAAACCTAAGGACTAAACTCTAATCCTAGTGTGGCACACAACCACAGCTGCTGCGACACTATTAAGTCAACTCTAACTTGATGACATAAAGTACCTAATACAATTTTTTTTATGAAAGCTCAAAGGTACAATATAAAACCTACAATTGAATTAGAAATAAACACTCAGATGGAACTGGTTCTTCTCTAGGTTCATGTAGCTGCAGGCGTACACACTTGTAACTTGCATATATTGCTTGCAAATCAGACTCACTCTTTTTGCTCTCAAATATGCTTTACTTCTACTTGTATATGTTGCATGTAAAAGAGAACTAACGCAATAATATATTGAGTTAGTAGTTAGAGTGTGATTAAGACTCCACTTCTCATCCGTACACACTTCGAGTCCTTAGCAAACACAAACTGCAACTCTTATCCTAACTTAGGATTAAGTTATCTTTACATAAGGAGACTGTCCTCCTTATCCCAAATGCAACCTTTTTTATTATGTTCAGAAGATATTGATGCGTGATCTTTAGTGCATTTTCTTTCTCACGTGCTCTGCATGTGCACTAGTTGATTCAGACTGTGTAGTACAAGATGGACCAGGTCCTTCCATCAGTTCATTTGTCAATCTTCAAAACTCAACTGAAACTTGGGCCAACATATTCCCTCGTCGGGATTCCTATCATTATCTGTTTACTTCCTTGTCCCTTATTTGCGATTGTTATTTGGGTGAGAAAGAGTGATAAAGCATGAAGGGTGATGCCATGTACTATTTGATATTGTGAGGAAAGAGAGTAAAGCACGAAGGGTGATGCCGTGCCCTACGATGTACTATTTTGTACTGATATTCATTGATTATATTTATTATGAGGAAAAAGAGTAAAAACACGAAGGTTGATACCGTGTACATGATTTATTGATATGATTGATTTGATGAGGACGATAGAAAAAGAACGAAGGGCGATGCCGTGCAAGTTTATATTTACTGATTCTTGTTGAGATTCTGGTTTCGCTGTTTCCATTTCTGATTGAGATTTCTTATTCTTAACTGCTATCTCCCCACAACATGTTCCCTTTCCTTTATTGACTATTTACTTCTCGTATTTCCTTCTTTTGTGTGTATATATTAGAACTGCACAGGTTTATCTGGTAGTCTGGTCATAGCCTCGTCACTACTTCGTCGAAGTTAGGCTAGGCACTTACCAGTACTTGGGGTCGGTTGTGCTGATGATACACTCTGTGCTATTTTGCACATATCCAAGTGTTGTAGCAGCTTACGGCACACAGCAGTAGCCAGGGAGCAGTCCTTCAGTCCACAAGATTCCCAAGGTAGTCTTGCTGGCGTTCGCAGGCCCGACATCTCTTATACGTTTTTTCCTGCCCTTTTTCCCTTGTATCAAGACAGAGTTTATTTACATTATTTCAGACTTTTATATTTAGCATTCCTAGATAGTCCGTGAAATGTTGTGACACTAGGTTCTGGGTAGAGACTTATATTGATATTTTTAGATGTTGTTCTTACTTTAATTCAGACTTTCGCTACTTTGTAATCGCCGTCTTTTAATTGCTAACTTATCAGTTATTTAATGGTTTAAATCATGTATATAAGGAGATATGATAATGTTGCGAAGGTTCATGGCTTGCCTAGTTTCCACGAATAGGCACCATCATGACTCCCGAGGGTGGGGATTCTGGGTCGTGACAAGTTGGTATCAGAGCACTAGGTTACATAGGTCTCACAATTCACGGACAAACTTGGTAGAGTCTGAGGGATTGGTACAGAGACGTCTGTATTTATCCCCCAGAGGCTGCAGAGTTAGGAAAACTTCACTTTTATTCTTTCTTGTCGTACGGTTTTATTTCTCAAATACTGATTGTCTTTCTACTCCGTGAAATCATCTAAAAGAAATATGAAATGTTAAAGAAGAGACTTGTACATATGTATTATATGAAAATATAAATACAATTGCACGCGCACCTGAGATTATACAGATCTTTGATCTTTCGGATTGCAGAAAAGAAAATGGCAAGATTTATGATAGTTGTGTCTTCTTATCATCGCTCCCATAACCGCAACCGCAAGTATGAACGGCAACTTGAAATCAAGTACATATGATTTAAAATAAGCAAAACTTACAAATATGTGAATTTAATCAGTATAAATAAACATATAAAACTTTCCAAAGGAACCGATAAGGAGGTAAACTGTCAAATTTATAGTGTAATTTTATACTTTTGAATAATGTGAAAGAAATAGTATAATATCAACATTATTCTCTTGAATAATGTGATTTTAATTCATTGAGGAAGAAGTAACTTTTATAGTTATAAATATACAGCTAACCAATGATTCGCAGACATCTATAAATATTGAGTATTGGAAAGAACGCAATGTAGTACCGGATTACAAAAGAGTCAACCTATTCATGTCGTTTATATTGATATTCTTAGTTGGCTCGTGAAGTGACTCATAATTACAAATTTGTGCATGGTCGTAAATGACCTCATTAGATTTACGAATTAATTATTTTCTAATACTCGAATACAAAAAATTATTTTAAAGATTCATTTTTGGTCTTCAAATCTAAAGAGATTAGATTTTGAGTTTTAATTTATTTTATATAAGGCAAAGCACCAAATAAGCCCATGAACTTTGAAATGATCTACTTTGCCCTCTGTTCATAGTTAGGTTTAGATGTACCCTTGTCGTTACGGAAATAGGCTAGATTTGTTGTAAAAATTGCATGGGACGACCATTTGGTCGTCCCCTTTTAACTTATATTCGTTTAATTTTTCCGTTTGCATCCGTATCTATTTTTTGTTAAAAGTGTTTAGAAAAATAATTTTGTCATTCTTTGATAAAAGACTATTGACAAACTGCAAGAGAAAAACTTAAGCATTGTAACGACCCGATCGGTCGTTTTGAGCTCTAGCGTATTGTTCAGCAGTTTAAGGTCATGAGCAGCTTTGCTCCAGGTATTATGACTTATACGCATGGTCGGAATTGAATTCCGGGGAATTCGGAGTTGATTTAGAAAGAGAATTCTCATTTTGGAAGCTTTAAGTTGAAAAAATTGACTAAGATTAAATTTTTGGAGTAAACGACCTCGGAATTAGGATTCGAAATTTTTACCAGGTTTGTATGATGATTTCGGACTTGGCCGTATGTCCGGATCGGGTTTTGAAAGACCCGGGAACGTTTCAGTACCTATTGTAGAAGTTAGCATTTTTGGAAGAATTTTATAAGTTTGGGCTGAAGTGTATTTTAGTGTTATCGATATTCGTTCGAGATTCCGAGTCTGTGAGTAGCTCCGTATGGTGATTCTTGTAATGGGAGCGCAATCAGAAGTGAATTCGGTGGTCTGTGGGTTGTTTTGGCGTCATTTGGCTAAGGATAGAAATTTGAAGGTTTTTGGAGATGTTTGACCGTAAGCGTACTTTTTGATATCGGGATCGGATTCTGATTCCGAAAGTTGGAGTACGTTTGTAATGTCAAATGTGATTTGTATACAAAATTTGAGGTCAATTGGATATGATTTGATATGTTTTGGCATCGAATGCAGAAGTTTGAAATTCTAAAGTTCATAAGCTTGGATTGGAGGTCGATTCATGATTTTAGCTTTGTCTATTATGATTTGAGACATCGAGCAAGTCTGTAATGTATTTTGGGATTGGTTGGTATGATTGGTTGGGGTCCCGGAGGCCTCAGGTGGATTCTGGGTGGTTGACGGATCAAAGTTGGAATTTGAGGAAGGAGTGAAGCAGTTGGTATATGGTGTAACCACACCTGCGAGGTTTTGGCTGCAGGTGCGGAACCGCAAAAGTTGCTAGGAGGGATGCCGAAGTGGTGTTGGGCTAGGAGTGAAGAAACCACAGATGCAGTTATGTTGGCGTAGAAGAGAGACCGCACCTGCAGTGGTTGAGGCGCTGAAGCGAAAAGGGCAGCCTATTGAGAAACCGCAGAAGCGGGTAATGGGTCGCACATGCGGGACCGCAGAAGCGATCAAGTGACCACAAGTGCTGAAATGGTGGAGGCAGTAAGGTTCTTTTAAGTCGGGAGTTGGGTTCATTTCAACCCCATTTCTTCACTTCGAGCCGATTTTAGAGAAACTTTGAGGTGCCACTTTCACCATCAAACATAAGGTAAGTTAATTCCGTCCCTTGTGAGTTAAATACATGATATTATTGCGGATTTTACAATAAAATTTGTAGAAACTTGGAGTTTTGGTGGAAATATCTTGGATTGGTATTTTTTGATTTTGACCACGATATTGGGAATGAAATTGAGAGTAAATATAAATTTGAGTTCGTGAGATTATGGATAAACTTTATCTTCAAAAATTTTCTCAATTCCAGCACGTGGACCTGAGGATAATTTTGTCAACTTTTCGATTGGGACTAGTAATTGTTATTAATTGGATTATAATGTGTAATTTAACATTTATTAATTGATTTGAATAATATTTTCTAGTTTTGGAGCATTTAGCATTGATTTGAGTGTTCGGAAGGGTGTGGAATGTCGTTTATGGATCTTTGGAGCGAGGCGTGTCTCCTTTATAATCTTGTAATAGGGAATTGTCCCCATTGGTGAAATAGTTTATAATGTGCTCCTATTTGTGGGGGCTACATACACACAATGTGACGAGAGTCCGTGCGTAGCTACTAATATGTGTAAGTCCGGGTAGTCTAGGACCCAAAATCATGCTATACTTGTAATATATGTTATCGTATAGACAGTTGATTTGCTTAAATCCTATTGAATTGGTAAATGAATTTCTAAAAGGATTAAACTTCATTTTCTTAAATCGTTAAAAGAGAATTGGCTTTTAGTTGGATAAACATTCCCCGATAAATTCTTAATTGGATGTTTGAATGTGTGTATCTATATGTGCCCGCGTCACATATATGACTCGCGAGCGGGTGCTTGTTTATTTATGTTGACCGCGTCGCATGTATGATTCGCGGTCAGGGTAATAGATGCATCTACAGTTTTCGTCGTTCGACCCTTGTTTTTACATTTATGTTGGATCAAGTCGTACGACCTCAGCATGATATGCACATGCTTGTATTGTTTTCTTGGGGATATATAAATGTTGATATTTGCCTTTCCTGACCGGAGATAAATTGATAAAGATAATAAAAAGTAAATCTTTGGAAATCCATTATTATTTGGGAAGTTGTTTACCTTCTATCTCGCTTTTTGAATTATAATTGCTTGTTTTATAAAATCCATGATTTCCTCAGATTTTCATTATATTATCATTGGACCATTAGTAAATATCGAAGTCGACCTATCGTCTCTACTTCTTCGAGATTAGACGGGATAATCGATGGGTACACGTTATTTTCATACTCATACTACACTTGCTATGCATTTTGTTGCACATGCATCTCTAATGGCCTAGTGGGCATAGCAGCATGGTTGATACAGAGACTTACATGAGCTGCACTTTTCAAGACGACCCGCAACCAACAGAATCTCTTTCAGATTACTGTATTTACTTTCTGCCCAATATTGTATTATGGACGATTGTTGTATTACATTATCTCCTAGAAATTGCTTATGCACTTGTGACACCGGGTTCTGGGATGATTATGGGTATTGTGTATTTACTTCTAAATATTCTTTTATTTATTTTCGTAAAGATTATCTTTTACTATTTGAATTGAAGCAAAATTTCTGTTTTCAAAATTATTAAGATAAGAATTAAATTAAGCATTTATGGTTGGCTCGCCTGACAGCGGTGTCTAGCGCCACAACGACCCTTAGCGTATTTTGGGTCGTGACAAGCATGTTTCGATTGATGTTTAAGCAAATGAACTAATAAACTTTAGCTTGTTTAGACTGAAGTTTCAGATAAACTCATGAAGAGAAGTGCCAATGGTGGAAAATGCGACACAGGATGCGATCACATAGATGGAATGCGGACCAAAAACCCACAATGCAATGATGGCCTGGAAACTAGGGTTTGGTATTGTGATGGGAACTAAGAAAATTCGGACCGTATGTCTGTTATGCGACAGAAATGCGGTCGCATACTTGACCTGAAAGGGCATTTTTGTCTGTTTTGTGTCTCGACTTTTGGCCCTCTATAAATAGATTTATGGTGATTTTGTGGGCTCATCTGGTCTGATGTTGGGATCTACAATACATGGAATTAATACTCCTCTCTTTTGGAAGATTTTGGGACAAGAATCTTTCACTTTGTAAGCTTTATGGTATTAAATATTCTCTTCCTTTTGTATTTTAGCATGTGTAGCTAACTTTAAATTCTAAGGTTGTGAACCCTAGATATGTGTAATGTTAATTGGTGATTAACGCTGAATATATATAATGGTTGGTTGATATTTATTTAATTCTCATTCTTCATTTATTATTGGTGGCTGCAAACATTAACAAGCGTCATTAAATTCTTACTTTGATTGGAAAAGTGGGTTGGAGTTCAATAGAAGTAAATATCAAAGACTCAACGGTTTAAACCTTATTTAATAGAATTGCTTAGGAATAAGTGGTTTTTATTTGGTATATATTGATTATTCTTAATTTTAACTCTTTTATATTTGGAAAAATAATAAAGAGAAAATACTACCCAGTTATTGGAAAATAATGGGTAGTCATTTAGACATCATTTGCATATCAAAGGACATTCCACTGGAAATATATTATACTAACACCGATAGCACTACATTTCATTAAAAGAGACACAACATTGGTTTTTTAATAAAATTATTTGCATTCTCAATATTACAACTAGCTATTACTTCAAACCAAACTCAATTCATACTCGTGTTACCATTAATCCATAATCTTGTTACCTTTAACCGCATAGAATTACGTTTTAGTCAAGCAACACACTATTCGAAAAAAATTTTTACACCTATTCGCCGTGGGATTTAACTCTAATCTTTTTGGGTTATTATATTTGACACCGACCACTTTACACAATTTATTAATGTGTAATTCGAGCGTATCAAATTTTGGCATCATTGTTAAGGAATACGGTCTTGAAATTACTACGTAGTGTGTGTTTTACTTTATGTATTATTCTATTCCATCACACTTTGCTTGTTTTTCTTGGTGTTGAAGAGGAAAACATGTCTGAATATGGTGAGGATGTAGAGGTAGATATGGGAGAAAATCCTTTTGCTGACATCGAGGAGTACATTGAGGATACAAATGCTATTATACCTCCGGCTGTTGGCGCTGCAACGTTCAAAGTGGTACTTGGTTTAATCCTTATGCTTAAAGTAGAGGGAATTTTCAGGAATTCCACTGATGATGAGCTCACACAACATCTTAGAAACTTCTTGGGTGTGTGCGCGATGCACAAGCAGAACAATATCAGTGATGATGCACTAAGGTTGAGATGCTTCAAGTACTCTATGGCTGGGGATGCAAGGAGATGTCTCCAGAATCTGCCACAAAACTCCATCCATTCTTAGCCCGAACTTGTCCGAGCGTTCCTGTCTAAATGGTTCCCGCAAAGTAAGAAGTCTGAGCTCCGGTATAAAGTCTTCTTTTTCAAGCAAGTACAGGGAGAATAGTTGCATAAGGCATGGGATCGTTTCAAATTATATTTGGTGAGGTCTCAAAACCATGGTTTTCTGGATTCTATGTTGTTATAAAAATTCTATATGAGCTTGGATCCTATGAACCAATCGATATTCAAGAATGCACTGAAGGATCTTGTATGGAAAAATCATTTGCGAGGGTGACACAAATCCTTGACCAAATGGCAAAGCATAACCAAGCATGGCACTCCTAGGAAACCACAGGTGGAATTACATATGGTTCTCCTTCCTTGAGCAACATGATAAAGGATAATCAAGAGAGAGATCAAATGATTGCAGGGCTTGCTACAAATGTCAATGCGTTGACAAAGATGTTCACCGAAAGTCAAACAAAGAAGGTGAACGTGGTTGAGGATGTGAAACCCGTGTCAAATGAGGATTTTGAGGAATAAAATTATGTCAACAACTCTCAAGGAGGCTACTAAAGACAACAATACCAACTTTAAGGACAAAAAAGTCAATAGAGGCCAAACCTGCAAGGCCAAGGCCACCAACAATGCGAAACGACCAAGTTTGCTCAAACTAAAGAAATTGGAACAACAACAACAACTTCTCAAACCGGAGTTCAAACCCTTATGTTCTGGCAAAGGGTCAATATTCGAATCAAGGGTCCTCAACTGAGTCTAAGTTGAAAAGTATGCTTGAAAGAGTATTACAAAATCAAGAAAAATCTGACACTTCTATGAGGAACATGACCGATCTTGTTGGCTCTCATACCGTATCCATTCAAAAATTGGAGATGAAATTGAGAGACCTCTCGAGTGAACAAAATCCAAAGCAAAAGGGAACACTTCCTGGTGATACCATTGCGAACCCAAAGGGTAGTGGGAGCGGCCCAACTTCTCATGTCATGAAAATTACTACTATAATCGGGAAGATGCTACAAAGGGAGGGTGAACAAGCGATTGAGGTAGAAGAATTTGAGAAGGGGGTTGAGATAGAAGAGCTAAGTGTTGTTGAAATTGAGAAGATTCCGGAGGATATGCAAGTGCAAAAAGAGAACCGGGAAGAGGTTAAGGACAAGGCGAAAGAGACACCAAAAACTCTTCCACCTATTCTTAGACCTCCTCCTCTACTCCCTCAAAGACTAGCTCGAAAGGTTGACGATAGCAACTTAAAAAGTTCTATGACATTTTGAAGCAATTATCCGTGAACATTCTATTCGTGGAGGCTATTAAAGAGATGTCGGGCTTTGCAAAATACTTGAAAGATTTAATCACCAAGAAGATGACCACCGAGAATGAGGTGGTGAACCTGACTCACCGGGTTAGTTCCATTATTACCACAACCATCGTGCAAAAGAAATAAGACAAGGGACCCTTTACTATTCCATGCACTATCGGGGCACGTGTTTTTTCAAGATCCCTTTGTGACAATGGGGCTAGCATTAATTTAATTCCACTTGCCATTTACAAGCAAGAGGGATAAGAGATGTCGAAGCCAATAAGCATGAGGTTGCAAATGGTCGATCGTTCAATTAAGCCACCGGTAAGGATTGTTAGTGATGTGATTGTAAAAGTGGGGGGACAGTTCATTTACCTGCTGATTTTCCAATCCTCGAATGTGCAGTTGATAAAGAGATACCTATTATTTTAGGGAGACCATTCTTAGCCACGAAAGGGGCACTCATAGATTCTGAACAGAATGAAATCCAATTATGTGTGAAGGATGAAGAGGTCACATGTCAAGCGAGCAAGGGTATGAAACTAACCCATGAGTATGAGAGCATTTCAGTTATTGATGTTCCAGATGAGGTGAAAGATGCAGTCGAATTGAAAATGGAAGAACAATGCCTCGGTGAGGCGTTGACGGCTATCTTGGTAAACTTTGATGGTGAAGACATGGATGGGTACATGGAGTCGGTAAATGCATTTGAGGGACTTGGGTCCTCCACTTATGCTCCGGCGAAGCTATCTCTTGCCTTGGAGAATAGGGCCACACCTCTGTAAAAGCCATCTATCATTGAGACACCATAACTAGAGCTCAAAACACTTCCATCGCACTTGAGGTACAAATTCCTTGGCTCTAATGATACTTTACTAGTAATTGTGTCTTCTTTGTTGAATGACTCGCATGTAAAACAATTTTTAGAAGTCTTGAAGGAGCACAAGCAAAAACCATTGGATGGACAATTACGGACATCCACGGGATTCCCGCAGGAATTTGTGAGCATAAAATACAATTGGAAAGTGAAACAAAACCAAGTGTGGAACATCAACGACGGTTGAACCTGTCAATGCAAGAGGTAGTGAAGAAAAAAATCATCAAATGGTTAGATGTCGGGGTAGTTTACCCTATTGCCGATAGCCCTTGGGTGATTCCGGTACAATGTGTTCCAAAAAAGGGAGGCATGACCATAATTGAAAATGAGAAAATGAGCTCATCCGATGAGGAATATCACTGGTTGGAGGGTGTGTAAGGACTATCGGAAGCTAAATAGTGCCACATGCAAGTACCATTTCCCTATGCCTTTTATTGATCACATGCTTTATCGGCTAGCGGGAAGGTCGTTCTATTGCTTCCTTGTTGGTTATTCCAGCTACACTCAAATCAACATCTCCTTGGAAGATCAAGAGAAAACAACATTTCCTTGCCCGTATAGAACGTTTGCCTTTAGACAGATTCCACTTGGTTTATGCAATGCACCGGCTACCTTTCGGAGAAGCATGATGTCCATTTTCTCTAACATGATAGAATATTTTCTAGAAGTCTTCATGGATAACTTCTCTGTGGTAGATGATTCTTTCGAGCACTATCTTAAAAATCTTAGGTAATTGCTTAAGAGATGTGAAGAAACCAAGCTTGTGCTCAATTGAGTGAAATGTCACTTCATGGTAGATGAATGCATTGTTTTAGGGCACAAAATTTCCAAATGTGTCATAGAGGTTGACCAAGAAAAAATTGATATTATTTCTAAACTTCCTCCACCGACTTCCGTAAAATATGTTCAAAGTTTCTTAGGGTATGTCGCGTTCTATAGGTGCTTCATCAAGGATTTTTCTAAGATTGATAATCCTATGTGCAAACTCCTTGACAAAGATACCAAGTTTGTGTTTGATGAGAAATGCCTCAAAGCCTTTGAGGAATTGAAGCAAAGGCTCACCACGACACCTATTATTGTCACACCCAAATGGTCTCTTCCTTTTGAACTCATGTGTAACGCTAGTGGTGTAGCTATTAGAGAAATTCTTGGCCAACATCACAACAAAGTACTCCACCCGGTCTACTATGCAAGAAAAACACTCAGAGGGGCACAAATGAATTACATGGTAACTGAGCAAGAACTTCTTGCCATTGTCTATGACTTTGAGAAGATCTGGGCTTATTTGTTGGGATCCAAGGTGGTAGTGTACACAGATCATGTGGCTCTTTGCTATCTCATGGAAAAAGGAGGATGCAAAGCCTCGATTGATTCAATGGGTGTTGTTTTTGCAAGAATTTGACTTCGAAGTCAATGATCCAAAGGGAACTCAAAATCAAGCGGCGGATGATTTGTCAAGGCTTGAGGAGGAAGCGAGACCAAAGGGAGATCTTGAAATCAATGATGAATTCCCGGATGAACACATATTGGCACCATCTAGCACATTTTCTCCTAAGTATGCCGATATTGCTAACTATTTGGTTAGTGACCTTCACCCAGACGAACTGGAATCCTATCATAGGAAGAAGTTGTTGAGAGATTTCTGGCAATACTATTGGGAGGAACCATTCTTGTTCCATGTTTATGTTGACAACATCATTAGAATGTGTGTTCCGGAAGAAGAGATTATGCCAATTCTAAAAGAATGTCACGACTCACCGGATAGGGGTCATCATGGAGGAAATCAAATGGCAGCTAAGGTTCTTGAATGCGCTTACTATTGGCCTTCAATCTATCATGTTGCCAATCAATTGGTTAAGGATTGTGATCAATGTCAAAGACAAGGTTCAATCTCCAAAAGGCATGAAATGCCAATGCACTTTGTAATGGATATAGAGAGCTTCGACATACGGGGAATTGATTTTATGGGTCTCTTTGTGATCTTTTGTGGGATGAAATATATTTTGGTAGTTGTGTACTATGTGTCCAAATGAGTTGAAGCGATTGCCTTACCAAATAACGAGGCGAGGAGTGTGACCTCATTTTTGAAGAAAAATATTTTCACTCGATTTGGCACTCCTAGAGCCATTCTTAGTGATGTTGCGTCTCATTTCTGTAACAATGCTTTCACCGGGTTACCGGATAAATATGGCTTCAAGCACAAGGTATCCGCACCTTATCATCCACAATCAAGTGGTCAAGTTGAGGTTTCCAACCGGGAGATGCAGAGCATTCTAGCAAAGAGTGTTAATGCAAACAGGACCGACTGGTCAAGGAAGCTAGATAATGCATTCGGAGCGTAACGCACGACGTGCAAGACTCCTATTGGTACTTCTCCTTATCGGTTAGTATTTGGCAAAGCTTTTCATCTACCTATGGAATAGGAACACAAGGCCAAGTGGGTGTTAAAAAGGTTGAACTTGGATTGGGCTGAAACTGTGAATTTGAGGTTAACACAACTCATTGAAATGGAGGAATTCTGTTTCCATTCTTAAGAAAGTGCAGTTGTGTACGAAGAAATAAAGAATTTCGTCCATGACAAGAAGATTTTGAAAATAGATTCAAGTCGGGTGACATGGTATTTCTCTTTAAATCAAGGCTCAAATTGTTTCCGGGAAACCTCAAATCAAAATCCTCCGGTCCATTCAAAGTGGTCAATGTCTCTCCCTTTGGAGCTGTGAAACTAGCACCGGAAGATGCGCTCCGGACATTCAAAGTTGGCCAAAGAATCAAACGCTACTTGGTAATAGATGGATAAAAACATTTGGTGGAGCAACTAGCTCTTAAAGATGGTTCGTGCCCAACCATTGAGTGAATCCAAAGAACACCAACTTCGTCGTGCCGTGACGTTAAATCAAGCACTTCATGGGAGGCAACCCATGTGTGGTAACACCCTTTTGTTGTTTAATTTTTTAATTTTGATATATAGATATACTTGAGCAATTTAAAGTGTGTGTTAGAGTGTAGGGGATTCTAAAGTTCACAACACTGGGGAAGAATGCATAAGAAAGGGAAGAAAAATCATTGTGTGAAGTTTGCCGCAAAAATGCGATCGCATTTTCACTGTGCAGACCTCATTTTGGTCACAAACCAAAACAATGTGTTTGGCTAAAATAGTTGGTCAAAATGCGACAGGGTTGTGTACTTTGCAGATCGCATTTCACTTTTGCGATCGCATTGTGCACCGCATTTGTCACCCTTTAGCAAGTCTACTAAATTCACCGCATAATACTTACGCGGTCGCATAGTGTGTTATGCAATGACTTTCCAACTGAAAAATGGTCAAATTAAGTAGTCGCATTCTCTCATTTCTCTGACATTCAAAACAAAATACAAAAAAAAAGGGAAAACAAGCAAACTCCAAAAAATAAAACGAAAAGAACAGAGAGGCAAACAAAGATCGAAACAAATGGCAAAACGGCTATTGAATCCTATACACCCATTCATAACCTTCATAGCTCTCATACTCATTCTCACTGGTATGTATTCTTGCCCTAATTTTCCATTTTCAATTTCATTTCTATATTTTATGTTTTTTTCATCATTTTGTTATGCATTTTTTTGGTTGTGTTATTTTTTGTCAGTATTTGTACATATCGTGGTTGATTATGGGTAGAAAATGTAACTGGGTGTTGGTAGCAAGAAATAGAGCTGCTATTATTAAGGGTTTGGTTGAATCAATTGGGACGATGGATTATGCGGTTTGCAAAACCCAAATACGGTCCACATTTTTTATCGTATATCGGAACCCTGGGTTGGCTAAGGATGATGAAAAAATGCGGCGAGTTTACGATCACATAGTTGATATGTAGACTGTAAACTCCACGCATACTGAGTTGATGTGCCAAGTTCCTCGGCATGGTTTTTTCGGCCAATTTATGATCGTGTTTCCTACATTGCGGTGAAATTTGCAATCCCATTTAGGTTTTGGTTCTGTGGAATCAGGATGCAATGGGTACGCAGTCCGCATAGTGGTTATGCGATCGCATAACCTATCGTATATTTGTGTCATTTCTAGAGCAGCAAGTTTTCTATAGCTTTGCAGTCCGCATAGTGGTTATGCGATCGCATACCTGTCGCATTCTTAACTTCTTCTTTTTTTTCTTTCTGTTTCGCATTGTTTCCTACCATGTCCCTTACATTTCACTTTCGTGCAGATATTATTCCCAAGAAGCATGCATCTTATGCACTGAAGAAGGCCTCCACTATTCATCAAGGATCCCAATCAAAATGACCAAGGACGGATCCCAATAGACAATATCCCTCCCGGTCTGAGGAGGAGCAAACCTTTTCTACTGTAGACCAATAGGCAGAGGCAAGACAAAAGGGGGGAGATGACTACCAACTTTGCTTTGCAATCGAGGGTTCTAGGGACCTTTATCGAGAGGGGATAACAAAGACAAAAATTCTTCCCAAGAATCAAGTGAGCATGAATGGACTCAAAGAGAAGCACCCCCACATCTGGGAGAACATAACAGCTAGAAAGTGGGAGTGTTTCACTAAGTTTCCAAACGAATACAATAAAACTCTAGTCAGTGAATTTTATGCTTTATATGGTGCTTCTCGGACTTCTCACCATAAACGCATTAGGGTCTTCTGTGATACTGTGCTAGTTCTGGGGGAAAGACGTGAGCTGCAACGCAAAGTCTATCAATGAAGTCTACATCCCTGACTGGAGCCCAGGTACATCAGAGTACCAAGACAAATGGGAAAACTGGGAGAGCGAACAGAGTTGGATAGCACCTGCGATCGCAATGGGGACCCCTGGATAGATCATCCCCGTGCACAAAATCTATAAAGAGGATCTTACTCGAGAGGGTCGATTATGGCTCAGCTTCATCATATCTGGACTGATACCTTCCACAAATGTAGCAGACATCAGCATTGAGAACGCTCTTCTCATTGCATGCATTATGACATGCATCAAGATTGATGTGGGTTCCCTTTTTCAGGAGTTAGGGATTCGATCAGGGCATAAATCTACTTCCCTGCCCTTCCCCTGTATGATCACATCCCTCTGCAAGGCTGTGGACATCCCACTAATGTCCCATTCTTACAAGATAGGGAAAGTGCTAAAAGATATTTAGATCACTCGCATTAGTGATGTTGTCACCACCCTGAAGGCTTAGACTCCAATTCCAGTAGAGCCCTCGGAGTCCCAGGCTTCTACGACTCTCAGGTTACTGTGGCATCTACTTCAACTTCAGAGCCTGCCCCTCAGTCCAATACTGTGCAACCTTCTGTGGCACTGCTTGCCGTCTTGAGGCGTGGTCTCATCGCTCAGCATGCCAATGCAAAAGTAGACTAGCTCCTGAAAACCGTACCCAACCTCATCAAACAAGCCCCGACTCATATAAATCTTCAGTGGCAGCTCTCTAACAACAACAAATATTGTATGGGTATTGCTTGCAGCAGCTTGAGTTAAGGGTTGAAGGTCGATTGCGGTGATGTTAGTGGTCTGCCTAAACTCAGAGAGGAGGTTGCTTCTATGAATCCCGAGCTCCACAAAATGTAGACTTTGGAGTTCGATCTATCATCCCTCCTGCCCAAGGATGATGAGCAGGGAGCAGGCACAACAGCACCCAACTTGGGTCTTGATTTCACTACTCTGATGGTGGTCATTGTGCCTCAAACAGTCGAGATTTCCCTATCTCCTACTCCTCCTATACGTATTAATATTCTTGATGAGGAGATTTTCAGATGATTTACTGAGTCCGAGGGTGAGGAGGGAGCTGAGGGCGAGGATGCAGTGAGTTCATGGTCCTTGGAGGATGATGGCCCTCAGGAGAAGGGCAAGCAGATTGTTGATGCTACGGTTCTAGAAGTGGATCAAGCAAAAATCCAGATAGTGACCATGCAGTCGCTAGCACATTTGGTCATCCCTGTAGATCCATTAGCCACTCAGTCATTAGTGGGCAAGGCTAGAAACTCACAGGCCCCAACTCTAGTTCTGGACAAGCCAGAGATCCCTCCACTATCAGTGGAAGTCACTCCTCAAGCCGAGCTCTCATCGGTCCCAACTTCAGCATTAGCGGGTGGCCCCACCATCACTCAGCTAGCTGCCGACTCCCATAGTGCTTAGTGTTCCTCAAGGAGCCCCTCAAACTCTTCTCTATGTTCTTATGCATTGGGGACAATGCATAGTTTTAGTTGGGGTGGGTGGTAGCATTGTGTATACTTTGGTGACTTTAGCAACTGTTGTACATATTTATATTTTTATATTATAAACAAGCTTATGCGCTTATGTGTATTTTCTGTTCTGTATATATTAGTGTGATTTCTATACATAAGTTATGTTGTGTAGTTTGTGATTATGCATATATTAGTATTTTGTGATTTCACTGCATAAGTTATGATACCCTTGTGCATGTGTAAAAGAAAAACAACAAAAACAAGTACATAGTAATTAGTAATGAAGTGTCCTTGGTTTTTCTTCTCCAGGTTCTTTTCCAAGGGTTTAATAGTAGAACCAGGATAGTAGAATGAAGCATGTTGACCGGTTTGGTGTACTTGTTTAGTTGCAAGCATGTCTGTCTATCTATAGCATATAACAAAATAGAGATCAACTATGTAAACTTGAGGCTCGCTCTGTGACTCTATGTTTACCTAGAGTTATACATGTATATATGATGAAAGCTTTGAGCAGCGATGTGTTGACTCGAGGGCTTCAAACTATGTGAGCCAAGCAGTCATGTGCTAGGTGTGTGAGTTCTTTGTCTAAATAATTCTTGTGTTTATGTCTACCATATAGAACTTACCCTGTTGGTCTTTCAAAGCTAATGCCAGTATGTTTGGTTGGAGAGATGATCTTAGGCTTTCTTTGTTTTTAGTTGCAAAACCTATTTAGCCTTTCAAGCCTACCTCTGCATAAATAATATCACTAGTACCCTATTTGAGACATTAAACCTTTTCTTTGGCCAACTTAGTACAAACCTTTCCCCCTTTTGTAAAATAATGCCATCTTTTGAACCCGTCCCTCCTTGAATACTGATAATGTGGCTAAATGCCTAAGTTGGGGGTTTATTGTTAAAGCAGAAATTGGTAAGGTTGTACATTGAGTGTAGAATCATATAGCTCAAAGTGTGTGTATTAAGTTATTCAAGCGCCAAGAGGAATATTTGTATAGATATATATAAAAAGAAACAATGGTATGTATATACATTATGGAGCCTTGAAGAAAATCAGAGAGGTTTTTAAGGTAGTTATGTATTGGAAACTAAATGCTAATGATGCTATGTGGGTTGAAGAGAAACAAAGTGCAAAAAGATTGGCAAATGTGAGTAGTGTTCAAGGAGGATGAAGTCACTTGTATCCAAATGCTTATCCTACCCTTCCTTCACCCTACATTACAAGCTCAAAAAGTCCTTTTGGGACCTCCATCCGAACATTCTTGAATGAGTGATGAATTAAAATAACGGCAAGCCTATGGTATGGTATGTTGTAACACTTGAAAATCTTTTCTGAGAGTGAGTGTCTTTGTAGATTCGTCCCTTTTTGTTGTCTTTATAAATATTTTTGATTTTGGGACTTTCTTTCTAATGAGGGCATATGAACTGTAAGATTGAACACAAGTTGAGTTTTTGAGTCAAATACAAGTGCACTTAGCTGAGGGCATCACTTTATCACATCGTCTGAGGCTCAAAGTTCACAAGTTGATTAGTTTTCCTTGTATATATTTTTGGTTCAAGAAGGGTAAAACAATCGAAGATGCATGCTGGAAGTACTAGCAACAAACACCATCCATGGTCATTCTTGGTTCATGTTTTGTGGGTAGAGTCTAGAATAGGATAATGTTGTGTCAGTTTCTTGAGGACAAGCAAGAGTTTAAGTAGGGGGTGTTGGTGTGCCGGAGAATTTCGGCACATTTCAATACTAATTGCTGATATTTAGGCTTGTTTTGAATGCAATTATCCCCTTTACTTATGTAATTTAGGTATTCTTGCAGTACATAAGGTTTAAGCACCCAAGAGCATTGAAATAGAAGCAAAAAGACAAGAAAATAGCAAAATGTAGCACAAATGTGGATATGCGACATGCTATGCAATCACAAAACCCACATGCAAGCCGCATAACTGTGCAAAGGATCGCAATGCAAAATAGAAAGTTAGCCAAAATCTGGTGCAAGAAATGCGATCGCATAACAGGTTTTCAGATCGCATAATGGACTGCAAAATCACGAAGAGAAGTTCTGATGGTGGAAAATGCGACGTGGAATGAGATCGCATAGCTGGAATGCAGACCACAAACCCATAATGCGACAATGTCTTGGAAACTAGGGTTCTGAAATTTGATGTGAGTGAAGAAAATATTGACCCCATGTCAGTAATGCGACAGAAGTGCGGTCGCATACTTGACCTGAAAGGGCATTTTTGTCTGTTTTCTATATCAACTTTTGGCCTTCTATCAATAGATTTATGGTGATTTTGTGGGCTCATGGTGTACTCATGCCCTTTCTGCGCATGTTTTCATATGTAGATTCAGGTGCCCCTGCACTTACTTAAAATCCTCGAGGTAGGAAGATCTTTTGGAGACTTCGAGATACATCTTCTGCGTCTGCAGACTGAAGAATCTCCATCTTTATTATATCTTCTAGTTTTAGCCCTTCTATCATACTGTTGATGTAGACATTTCGGAGTTAGATCATTTTACTATACTTCTTTCAGCTTGTGTTCCTGTGAGTTTCTAGGTTTTGGGATAGTGATGTAGAAGTTTTGAGATGTTGTGTTGTATATGCCGAGCGGCATTCTATATACTGTTCCTTTTTAGTTATTCTTGGTTTTTTGATTTATATTTTTGCAAGTTGCGATTTAATTTCCACACTTCTTAGGATTACCTAGTTGTGGAGACGAGGTGCCATTAGGACAGCTCATGGAGGGTGAACCGGGGTCGTGAAAAGTTGGTATCAGAGCTCTAAGTTCATAGGAGTTATGGAACACAGACGGTTTTATTATAATCTCACTGAAATAGAGACGTCTGTACTTATCTACGAGAGGCTATGTAACTGTTAGGAAAAATTCTACTGCATTGATTTCCATGTCGTGCGATATATTTACATCACAATTCTAAACTTAGTTCTTCTATTCTCTCATAGATGGTAAGGACATGTGCTACTTGAGACGATAAGGAACCCGTGTCCCCTACTGCAGCCGTCAAAGGCTAGGGTCGGGGTAGAGGCGAGGGCGCGCATGTGGTACAGCCAGAGCACCTGTGCGAGCTACCGCCGAGGTACCACAAATAGTTCCAGCCAGAGTCCAGGCACCTGACACACCTACTACTGCTACTACCACTCCATCTCTTTAGGAGACTCTAGCACAATTCATGAGCATGTACACCACTTTGGCTGATGCAGGGTTGCTTCCCCTTGCTGCAGCCACATCCCAGGCAGGGGGAGGAGCACAGACTCCCACCACCCGTACTCCCAAGCAGTGAGTGCATGTTGAGTAGGTTCCTGAGGTTATTCCTATATCGCTTGCAGTGCCCGTTCAGCCCAAGGAAAGGGCTGCGACTGCCGAGGATGAGCAGCCGAGGTTTGAGAGGTTCAATAAGTACAAGCCTCCTATATTCAGTGGTCTAGCATTGGATGATGCTCTGGGATTTCTTGATGAGTGTTACCGCATTCTCTGTACCATGGGTATTCAAGGATCTAGCGGGGTTTCTTTCACTAACTTCCAGATTCGAGGGCTCGCCTATGAGTGTTGGCACACCAATTAGTTAGTCAGTCCGAATGAGGCTACTTCACTGACTTGGGCTCAGTCTTCAAATTTGTTCCTGAGAGAGTATATTACTCAGAGCCTCAGGATGCATGGAACACAAAGTTCAAGTATTTGCACCAGGGTGCTATGACTGTTTCAGAGTATGCTGTTTGTTACACCAGTTTGGCTAAGCATGCACTAGCTTTCGTTGCTACTGTTCGCGAGAGGGTTCACCGGTTTATTGAGGGGCTTATTCTTAGCATCATATCTAGCATGGCTCGTGAATTAAATATGGATATCTCTTATCAGCAGGTGGTGAGCATTCCTAGGAGGATTGATGCTATGCATGCGAGGGAGAGAGAGGAGAGGGAGGCCAAGAGGTCTCGATAGTCGGGCCATTATTCTAGTGCTTGTGCCCCAGTTGTAGGTCATCATGGTAAGGGTTAAATGAGTCACCCCATTCATTCAGCTCTTCCAGCGGCCAGTGGTTCTCCAGCTTCTACTAGATCCCAGGAGCCTTATTATGCACCTTCGGTGTCTAGTACACCTCCTGAGCGAGGTGTTTTAAGAGGTCACTCCAGCAGACCTGGCCCGAGTAAGTCCCAGCCACCACATCCTCCCAGAGCATTTTTTGAGTGTGGTGACACCCGCCATGTGGTGAGGGATTTCCCTAGACTTAGGAGGAGTGGACCGCAGATTTCACAGGCTATGATTACTACTCCAGTTGCTACCCCACCTGCTCAGCCAGCTAGTGGTGGAGGTCGGGGAGATAAAGGTCGCCCTAGAGGGGGAGGCCAAGCCAGATATTATGCCATGCCTGCCCGTACCATGGTTGTTGCCTCTGATTCTATCATCACAGACATTGTATTGGTTTGCTACAAAGATGCATTGGTTTATTAGATCCATGCTCTACTTACTCTTATGTGTCTTCTTATTTTGCTCCGCGTTTGGGTGTACCTCGGGATTCTTTGAGTCCCCCTATTTATGTTTCTACTCCTATGGGAGATTCACTTATTGTATACCGTGTTTATCGGTCATGTTTGGTTACCCTCTGTAGTTTTGAGACCATAGCCGATTTGTTGTTACTCAGCTTGGACATGGACTAGTTGGGGCCCCATTATGCTATTTTTCACTGTCACGCCAAGACCGTGATGTTGGCTATGCCAGGTGTACCGCGTGTTGAGTGGAAGGGTACCTTAGATCATATCCCTAGTAGAGTTATTTCTTTGCTTAAAGGTTAGTGTATGGTTGAGATTGGGTGTGACGTGTATTTAGCTTATATGATAGATGTCAGTATTGATACCCCTTCAGTTGATTCAGTCCCAGTAGTACGGGATTTTCCCAATGTGTTCCCAGATGTTCTTCCAGGCATGCCGCCTGATTGAGATATTGATTTTTGCATTGATCTATTGCTGGGTACTCAGCCCATTTATATTCCTGTGTATCATATGGCTCCTCTTGAGTTGAAGGATCAGTTGTAGAAATTACTTGACAAAGGTTTTATTCGGCCCAGTTTATTACCTTGGGGTGCTTCTATCTTGTTTGTGAAAAAAAGGATGGTTCTATGCGTATGTGTATTGATTAGCGCCATTTGATCAAGGTTACAATGAAGAACCATTATCCTCTTCCTCGTATTAATGTTCTGTTTGCCTAGCTTCAGGGCGCACGGGTGTTTTCTATGATTGATTTGCTCTAAGGTTACCATCGGTAGAAGATTCAGGAGCCAGATATCCCGAAGACTGCTTTCTGGACTCGGTATTGTCATTATGAGTTTCTTGTTATGTCAATTGGGCTGACCAATGCCGTAGAAACTTTCATGTATTTGACGTACAGTTTATTCAGGCCATATCTTGACTCTTTGTCATTATCTTTATTGATGACATTCTAGTATATTCCCAGAGTGGGGAAGATCATGAGCAGCACCTAAGGACAATGCTTCAGACTTTGAGGGAAAAGAAATTATATGCAAAGTTTTCAAAATGTGAGTTTAGGTTGGATTATGTGGCATTCTTGGGCCACGTGGTATCGGTGAGGGTATTCGGGTGGATCCGAAGAAGGTAGAGGCAGTGCAGAGTTGGCCCAGACAATTCACAACTATAGATATCCACAGTTTCCTTATCTTGGCGGGTTACTACCTTCATTTTATGGAGGGTTTCTCATCGATTGCAGCCCCTATGACTAGATTGACCAAGGAGGTGCCCTATTCCAATGGACATAAATGTGCGAGGCAAGCTTTCAGAAGCTCAAGACAACTTTGACTACGGCCCCAATTTTGTTATTGCCTGCAGGTTCAGGGTTTTATACCGTTTATTGTGATGCCACGAGAGTTGGCCTTGTAGCAGTATTAATGCATGACGGTAAAGTGATTTCCTACGCGTCCAGACAGTTGAATACATGAGAAGAATTATAATGTCCCTGATCTTGATTTAAGTGCCACTGTTCACGCCCTGAAGATTTGGCGCCATTATCTGTACGAAGTGCCCCTGTGAATTTTATATTGACCATCAGAGCTTGCATAATTTGTTCAAGTAGAAGATCTAATTTTTCTCCAAAGGAGGTAGTTGGAGTTGTTGAAGGATTATGACATCACTATTCTATATCACTCGGCCAAGGCCAATGTAGTGGCTGATGCCTTGAGTTACCGGGCAGAGAGTTTGGGGAGTTTGGCATATTTACTAGTATCGAGAGGCCTATGGCGATGGGTGTTCAAGCCTTAGCCAGCCAGTTTGTGAGATTGGATCTTTTGGAGCCTAGTCGAGTTCTAACTTGTGTGGTTTCTCGATCTTCCTTACTTAATCGTATCAGGGAGCGATAATATGAGGACCCTCATTCTTTTGTCCTTATGGACAATGTTCAGCATGGTGATGCTAGAGATGTGACCATTGGAGAGGATGGAGTATTGAGGAGGCAGGGTCAGGTTTGTGTACCTAATGTTTATGGTCTTCGGGAGCTGGTTCTAGAGGAGGCCCACAGTTTGTGGTATTCCATTCATCCGGGTACCGCTAAAATGTATCAGGACTTGAGGCGCCACTATTGGTAGAGGCAGATAAAGAAATATATAGTTGGGTTTGTAGCTTGGTGCCTAAATTGTCAGCAAATGATGTATGAGCACTAGAGACTAGATGGATTTCTTTAGCAGATAGAGATTTCGGAGTGAAAGTGGGAGTGTATCACCATGGACTTTGTATCTGGGCTCCCATAGGCTTTGAAGAAGATTGATGCCATTTGGGTTATTGTGGATCGGTTGACCAAGTCCGCTCATTTTATTCCTGTGTGTACCAGTTATTCGTCGGAGCGGTTGGCGGAGATTTATATCCGAGAGATTGTCGTCTGCAAGGTATTCCAGTTTCTATAATTTCTTACAGAGTTACTTAGTTCACATTGGAGTTCTGGAGATCTGTGCAGCAGGAGTTAAGTACTCAGATAGAGTTTAGCATGGCATTTTACCCTTTGATGCACAGACAGTCCAAGCGTACTATTCAGATTCTCGAGGATATGCTCTATGCATGTGTGATGGAGTTTTAGGGTTCTTAGGATCGGTTCTTTTGAGTTTGGGGGTTCTTGGGATCTGTTCTTGCCATTTGCTTAGTTTTCTTACAATAATAGTTATCAATCTAGCATTCACATGGTACCGTATGAGGCCTTATATTGTAGGCAGTGTAGATCTCCGCCAGGTTGGTTGTAGCCGGGTGAGGCTATGTTATTGGGCATAGATTTCGTTCAGGATGCTTTTGAGAAGGTTAAGGTGATTCAGGATAGGATCCATACATACCAGTCTAGACAGAAGAGCTATGCGGACCGAAAGGTTCGAGATGTTTCCTATATGGTTGTAGAGCGGGTCCTGCTTAATGTTTCACCTATGAAAGGCGTTATGAGATTTGGAAAGAAAGGGAAGTTGAGTCTGAGGTTTATTGGCCCTTTTGAGATATTAAGGCGATTTGGGGAGGTTGCTTATGAGTTTTCCTTACTTCCTAGCCTAGCCGGAGTTCATCCGGTATTTCATGTTTCGATGCTCCGAAGATATCACGGTGATTCGTCGCACGTTTTGGATTTCAGTTCAGTCCAGCTAGACAAAGATCTATCTTATGTTGAGGAGCCAGTGGCTATATTAGATAGGTAGGTTTGAAAGTTGAGGTCAAAGAACATTGCATCAGTAAAGGTCGAGTGGCGGGGCCATCCGGTCGAGGAGGCAACCTGAGAGACCGAGCAGGATATGCGCAGCCATTACCCTCATCTTAAACTACTTCAGGTATGTCTCTATGCTCCTTCTAGGAAGAACGAATGTTTAGGTGTAGGAATATGTGACAACCCAGCTGGTTGTCTTAAGAATTAACGCCCCGACCCCTATTAACTGTTTTCCCCAAGTTTAGTTTTGCTAATGTGATTGCCGGAATGATCAGTTTTGAGTTTTAGGAGAGTTTTGGGATAGTTAGTCCCTAAATGAGGCTGCTTTGTTTTTAGTTTGGGACTACGGAACGACATCCTGGGAGATCCCCTACACGTATTTATGATCTGGACTTAGGTGCGGGATACCAAGACATCTCTGGCACAAGTGTGAGGATACCAAGAGATCCCTTGCATATATATCGAGGATACCAAGAGATCCTCGGGATACCAATAGAACCCTAATGTATATATTGAGGATACAAAGAGATCCTCGGTATACCAAGAGATCTCCAGTTATCATCCTTGTTGTGAGCGGTATTTCCTTGTGTTCTGCATTTATTCCTGTTTCCCTTATTGTATTCTCATTATCATGTATAGACTCTTACTGTAGATTCTCAATTATACTATTTATATTATCGTGTCATTTCTATTATTATTTACCTCAGTAGGGCCAGGTACCTCTACACAGACTTACCATCCTTGAGGAAGGGAGAGCTTTTGGAGGCTTCGAGGTACATCTGCCGCGTTTGCAGACCAAAGAGTATCCATCTTTATTCTATCTTGTAGTGTTAGCCCTTCTATCATATTGTTAATGTAGACATTCTGGAGTAAGAGCATTTTACTATATTTTTATTTATTCTTGGTTTTTGATTTATATTTACGCAAGTTTCGAGATTTTCGCACTTGTTAGGCTTACCTAGTTGTAGAGACTAGGTGCCGTCACAACGATTCATAGAGCGCGAAGTGTGATACTAGTACTCCGGGATGCTCTGGTCCGTCTAGTGGGCTTTATGAAGAGTGTCACTGTAAGGCCTCGTGAAATGAGTGCTCACATGTTAGCAACTCATAGAGTCGAGTCTACCTATGCGGATCAGATCCTTTTTTACTGTTTTGAACTTAAAAATGTGAGATCAAAAGTTTTCCAGAAAATAGTCAAAATGAGGTCGCAAATTAGCTATGAGGACCACATTCCTACCGCAGAGTGAATCAGAGAACAACCAATTTTTTATGCTGAAAATGCGGTCAAGTCTGCAATCGCATAATCAATATGCGGACCGCAGAGTGATCGCATATTGTCCCTGAGGAAATTCGAGGGTCAAATCTGCGATGCATTCTGCGACTCCAGAACGCAAATGCGGACCGCATATCTACCGCATTCCCAATGGAGTGGTTTGAAACTTGAGCCATTTTTGCGGTCCATTCTGCGGACCGCATGTCTGTTCTGCGACCACTGAGTTGTGTCGCAGATTGAGCTCGCCCAGTTATTTTTCTAAAAAACTAAACACGACCCCTCTTCAATAAAAACACCCCATCCCTCATTTTTAACACATTTTCTGAACAAAATAAGAGAGAGGAAGAGAGGGTCCTAGATAGAGAAATCAAGTTCTTCATCAATTGATCTTTCAAAATCATTGGAGTGTGGAAAATCCTTGGTGCATTGCCTTCTTTATTGATTTTTCAGGTAAAATCCCTAACCCATTTCCCCCAATTTCGAAATTAAGCTTGGGAATGGAACCCCATACACTTGCTTTGAATTTTCATCATAAAATCTTTATGCATGTCTTCAAAACTCAAAAATCATATAAAAAGGGGATTGGGTAGTAACTATGAGTTTAAATTACTAAAACCTAAGTGTTGTTCATGAACAAGATTGACTTCTTGATTGCTTGGAAAATTTGGACAATAGGTTTAAGGGGGAAAACTCAACTCCAGGTATGTATGGCTAACTGTGATCCTGGTGAATCGCCCTACGCTAGTTGTGAAATTGTTGATAGTTGATAATCATGTGAATTATTGTGAAGCTTTTGTGTGGTAATACTTTGTGATGAATGTTGTGGGACCTTTAATTGGAACAACAGAAATGGAAAATAATGTGGAATAATGGAAGTGGAACACTGTGGAACAATGGAAGTGGAACAATGTGGAACAATGGAAATTGGAATAATGTAGAATAGTGGAAATGGAAGTATCATGAAACAAAGAGTATGATTAGTTGTGAATAACTGTTGTGATGATCTAAATTGTGTACCAATATGATGAACATAAGGAAATTGTGGTTACTAGCTGTGGAAATGTGTTACCCTTGTTTTGGATCTATGTTAACAATGTGCCATAGTTGATTCCTTAGATTTGTTGTTGTGTTGTTTGTTGTTGTGAATTGAAAACTGTCAGGCGGGGTCGGGTTGCGCACAACAACATGATGAAATAAGGTGTGGGTTGGGGTGATAAGGGTAGACGAGGTAATAAGGGTGGACGAGGCAATAAAGGTGGAAAATGTGATCCAATATCACTATTGATATGAATATGAATTATGAAATTATAAATGTGGAAATGTGAAAGAAGACAGTAGGAGAGTTTGTAACCTGTGGGGCACTGATTTCCCCTTTGTTTGACTACTTGAATCAATTGTTGATAAATGTTTGGATGTTGCTTCACGGTTGTAATTGTATTGTTGTTGTTCAGTTCTATAATTATATATGTATTTTGGCTTGAGTTTACTTGGGATAGAGTTTGTTCATACATGCCAGTACAATTCAAATGTACCGACGTGCCTTTTTTCAGGGGCGCTACATTCGTGTTATGATTGTAGGTGGATCTGTGGAAGGCACTCCAGTCCACCGCTCATAGCTCCTCCTTCGCTTAACGGCGGTAATCGTGTTATTGAGCCCCTTTCCTTCCGGGGCCTTGTGTGGCTCATGCCACCTATGTTGTTGTATTTATGAGTCTTGTGTCTTTTTTCAAAGGTATATCCGGGGCCTTGTCGCCGGCAAGTGTTGTATTATCTCTCTCTTAGAGGCTCCGTAGATAGTGGTATGTGGGTTAGAACTTATGTATAAAGGTGTATGTCTTCGGCACTGTAAAACTTGTATACCATGTTCCCTGCTAATCTAGTATATGTTTTGTAAAAGACGTTCCCTGTTAATCATAATGTGTGGTTATAAAAGAAAATCATATGTTCTTTCGTTTGCAAATTTTAGTATATTTTGGCAAGTTATTATTGAATAATGTGGGGTAACGCGTGGGGAATAGGAAAGGCACCCAGGTCCACTCGATTGGGGATACCCGGTTGAGTGCCGGTCATGCCCTTGGATTTGGGGCGTGACAGTCACTCAGGCAGGCTTGCTTCTTGTAGCACTGAACATCTCTCATGCTGGGAGAGGAATACAGCCTCCCGCTACCCTCACTCCAAAGCAGATGGATCCCCAGTTTCAGACTCCAGTATCTCTACCAGTTGGTGCAGTTTAGCCGGGTATAGTAGCTCAGACCGGTGGTGGATAAGCTATGTCTACTGATGCTTTATGGAGGTTGGACAGCTTCACCAAGTTGTTCACTACTACTTATGGTGGTAAGTCTTCAGAGGATCCCCAAGAATACATAAACAACTGTCATGAGGTTCTTCGGGGCATGAGCATAGTGGAGACCAGTGGGGTTGATTTTCCTTCTTTCCGTCTGTCAGGTTCCACCAAGAAATGGTGGAGACATTATTTTTTGGTCATACCAGTTTGATCACCAGCTCTCACTTGGGACAAGTTCCCGTAGCTCTTTTTCGAGACATTTCTTTCGGTCACTCAGAGAGAGGAGTAACACAGGCGGTTCGAACGTCTCTAGTAAGGTTCTATGACTGTCACCCAATACGATTATGATGTTTATTGATTTGGCTCGTCATGCTCTTCTAATACTCCCCACTAAGAGAGAGAGGGTGAGGAGGTTTATTGAGGGACTCGCTCAGCCTATTAGACTGCAGATGGCTAAGATAATAGGTGGCGATATTTCTTTTCAAGACGTGGACAATTGGCCCGGAGAATTGAGATGATTTTAGCTCAGGGGAGAGGTCAAGGGTATAATAAGAGGCCACATCATTCCGGCAGATTCACTGGTGCCTCGTTTGGAGGTAGAGATTCTTTTGGTAGTGGTCGTCCTCCTAGGAGCTATCAGTCAGCACTTCAGGTTTCTAACGATGCTCCAAGTGGTCGTGGTTCTCATATATAGTATTTTGATCAGTTGCTCTACAATGGACTACTAGCTCCTATCAGTGCACCTTCACTACAGAGTTTTTAGGGTGATTATACAGGCACTCAAGGTTAGTTTTAGGGTCATCAATCTCATATACAGTATTCTATTTATGAGTATTCTGTATTTCTCATGATGCTCCAGCTGGCCGTGGTTCTCATATAAAGTATTTTAATAAGTTCCTCTACAATAGACCACCAGCTCCTATCAGTGCACCTTTACTACAGAGTTTTTAGGGTTATTATTCAGGCTCTCAAGGTGAGTTTCAAGGTCAGCAATCTTAGCAGCCCAAGTCTTGCTATCCTTGTGGTGATACGAAGTACATTGCTAGGTTTTTCCTTCGAGCCTCGAGCAGTTCTCAGAACCAGGGTTCTCATGCTATTGTTCTAGCATCGGGTGTTCCTCCGAGGTAAAGGCCAGGCTACTAGAGGTGGAAGTCAGGCAGCTAGAGGTGGTGGCTTACCAGTAGGAGGCCTTTCTAGGGATGCAGTTTAGAGTGGTAGGTCCCGAACTCGATGTTATGCTATGCTAAGAAGACATGAGGCCGAGTCCTTCGATGAAGTTATCATATGTATGGTTTTACTGTGTAGTAGAGATGCCTTTGTTCTATTTGATCCAGAGTCCATATATTCTTGTGTATCATCTTATTTTGCCCCTTATCTTGTTATGCCTCGCGATTCTTTGAGTGATCATGTATATGTGTCTACATCGGTGGATGGCTCTATTATAGTATATCGTGTTTATCGTGTTTGCATGGTCATTATTAGGGGTCTTTTGACCCATGTAGATCTCCTACTTATCGACATGGTGGATTTCGATATCATTCTGGGGATGGATCTTTTATCCACATATCATGATATATTGGATTGTTCTGCCAAGACCGTTACCTTAGAATTACCGAGGTTGCCTCATTTGGAGTGGATAGGGACTCATGGTCATTCTAGCAGCAAGGTTATCTCATATATGAAGGCCCGACGTATGGTTGATGAGGGTTGTTTGGCCTATCTGGCATATGTTTGTGATTCTTGTGCTGAGGTTCCTTCTATGGGTTCTGTTCTCGTTGTTCATAAGTTTCCAAAGGTATTTCCTTCAGACCTACCGAGGTTGCTACCCGACAAGGATATTGATTTTTGCATGGATTTGGCTTCGGGCACTCAGCCAATTTCTATTCTGCCATATCATATGGCCCCACTAGAGTCGACAGATTTGAAAGAACAGTTGCAGAACTTGCTGGATAAAGGATTTATTAGACCAATTATCTCTCATTGGGATGCGTCGGTGTTGTTTGTCAAGAAGAAGTATGCGTCGATGAGGATGCGTATAGATTATCGATAGTTGAACAAAGTCATCATCAAGAACAAATATCCATTGTCTAGGGCGTCTGATGTCCCTAAGATAGAATTTTGCACCCGGTATGGGCATTATGAGTTCTTAGTGATGTCATTCGGGATAACAAATGCCCCAGAAACTTTCATGGATTTAATGAACCGAATGTTCAAGCCTTATTTGGATTCCCTCGTGATTATTTTCATTGATGATTTTTGATTTATTCGTGTAGTCAAGAGGAGCACGAGTAGTATCTTCCAGTCGTTCTTCATACATTTAGGGATAGATATTTTTATGTTAAGTTTTCGAAGTTTGAGTTTTGGTTGAGTTAGGTTGCATTCTTGGGTCATCTTATATCATCAGAAGATATGGAGTTTCTTGAGTTTGGGGGGCTATTACCATCAGTTTGTGGAGGGGTTTTTATCTATTGCAGCTCCAATGATTAGGTTGACCTAAAAGGGTTCCCAGTTCAGGTGGTCGGACGAGTGTGTGACGAGCTTCCAAAAGCTCAAGACAGCCTTGACTACGATGCTAGTGTTTGTTTTGCCCACAGGTTTGAGGCCATATACAGTGTATTGTGATGCATCATGTATTGGACCTGGTGCGGTATTGATGCAGAGTGGCAAGGTTATTGCATATGATTTGTGGCAATTGAAGATCCACGAGAAGAATTTCCAGTTCATGATTTGGAGTTAGCATCCATTGTTCACGCATTGAAGACTTAGAGGCATTATTTATATGGTGTGGCGTATGATGTGTTCACGGATCACAAGGGTTTGCAATACTTGTTCAAATAGATGAAAGCTAAATTTGAAACAGAAGAGGTAGTTGAAGATGTTGAAAGACTATGGTATCACCATCTCGTATCATCCGGAAAGGCCAATGTAGTGGCCGATGCATTGAGTAGGAAGTTATCCAGTATGTGCAACCTTGCGTATATTCCTGTTGGTGAAAGGCCCTTTGATTTGGATGTTCGGGATTTACCCAATTAGTTCGTGAGGCTGGATATTTTTTAGCCCAGACGTGTTCTAGATTTCATAGTCACTCAGCATATCCAAGATCCGCAGTATGATGACCCTTATCTGCTTGTCCTCAGAGTCACAATGCGGCACAGAGGTTCCAAGCAGGTTACAGTTGGAGATGATGGAGTTTTGAGGATGCAGGGTCGTATTTGTGTTCCCAATATGGATGGTCTATGTGAGTTGATTCTATAGTAGGCCCATAGTTCCTGGTATTCTATTCATCTTGCGGCAGCATTATTGGTGGAGGAGGATGAAGAAGGACATTGTTTCCTATGTAGCCTGGTGTTTGAATTGTCAGCAGGTAAAGTACGAGCATCAGAGACTTGGTGGTTTGTTGTAGAAGATTGAGATTCCTAAGAGGAAGTGGGAGCGGATCAGTATGGACTTCGTTGTTGGACTCTCGCAGACTTGGAGGAAGTTCGATGATGTATGGGTTATTGTTGATAGGCTGACCTAGTCAGCGCATTTCATTCATGTGTCAACCTCCAATTCTTCTGAGAGTTTATCTGAGATCTATGTCCAGGAGATTGTTCGTCTTCATGGTGTGCACGTGTCTATCATTGCGGATCAAGGTACGTAGATTACCTCACATTTCTAGAGGGTAGTTCAATGTGAGTTGGGTATGCGGGTCGAGTTGAACACCGTATTTCATCCTCAGACGGATGGGCAGTCAAAGCGTACTATTCAGATTTTAACGAATAAGCTCCGAGCATATGTCATTAATATTGGAGGCTTGTGGGACCTGTTCTTTCATTTAGCGGAGTTTGCCTACAATAATTACTAGTCGAGCATCAAGATGTCTCCATATGAAGCTTTATATAATAGGCGATAATTGGACGGTTTGAGCCGGAAGTGGCTCGGTTGTTGGGTACAGAATAGTCCTGGATGCCTTCGATAAGGCAAAGACTATTCATGACAGGCTTCGTACAGCTCATCTTGGAAGTAGAGTTATGTTGACCGCAAGGTTCATGATATGGCATTTCTGGTCGGACAGAGGGTGTTGCTTTGGGTGTCCCTCATGAAGGGTGTGATGAGATTTGGTAATAAGGGCCAGCTAAGCCCTCGGTTCATTGGTACTTTTGAGATTCTTGATCGAGTGGGAGAGGCGTCTTACATGCTTGCGTTGTTGCCGAGTTTATCAGTTGTTCATCCATTGTTTCATGTGTCCGCGCTACGAATCGCGGAGATCTATCCCATGTGTGTGTTTAGCACTATCCAGTCGGACAAGGATCTGGCCTCTGAGGAGGAGCCGATAGCTATTCTAGACCCGGAGGTTCGTCAGATGAGATCGAAGAATTTCCCTTCAGTTTGTGTTTAGTGGAGAGGTCAGCTTGTCGAGGCAGCTACCTGGGAGTCTGAGTCTAATAACCCCATCATTTCCCTGAATTAGGTACTTCTTTCATATGCCCGTTTGAGGACGAACTGTTGTTTTAGAGGTGGAGGATGTGATGAACCAAAAGGTCATCACTTGATTTTTGAGTCAATTCTGTGTTCCAAGGGCTTAAAATCTTCCTTTTATCTCACATTGACTTGTGTACGCGGTCCAAGCTATATCTAGAGCTCTTTATGTGAAAATTTAATTAACATGATAATTTTGCCTTTAAAGTTGAATTTAAGTTGAGTTTGGTCAACATTTTAGTAACGGACTAGAACCCGTGATTTTACTGACTCGAGGGATCCGTCGAAAAATATGGGACTTGGGCGTATGCCCGGAGCTGAATTCCGAGGTCCCAAGCCCGAGAAATGAATTTTTGAAGAAAATTAGTTAATTGAAATTTTAAGAGTTTTGGGAAACTAAAATTTATTTGAAAATGATGGTATCGGGCACGTATTCTAGTTCCGGAGCCCGGTATAAGTCTTATATGGAATTTAGGTTGATCCTGTAAAATTTGGTATGAAGCGGACTTGATATGATGTGAATCGGACACTCGGAAGTTAAAATTGAACTAAAGAGTTCTTGAGATTTTTTCTTTGATTTTGATGCTAAATTCGTTGTCAAAGATGTTAATTTGGAGATTTGATCAAATGATTTAGTCCATATGATGTTTTTGAGTTAGTATGTATGTTTGGTTTGGAGCCTCGAGGGCTCGGGTGAGTTTCAGATAGGTTTCGGGATTTGTTTACACTTAGAAAAAGTTGCAGATTTGCTGCTTCTGGTGCACAGACCTTTTGTGCATCGGGATCACGTAGTAACTCTCACGATCGCGAAAGAGAACTGGGTTGGGGGTAGAATTTGTTCTACACGAACGAGAATAGAGGGACGTGAATCCGTAGCACTAGGGGGCTGCTCCACGCGAACACAACCCATTTCCCACGAACGCGTATAGTAAATTAGAGGTGAGCCTGGGATATTGTAAATCTTCTACGCCAATGCGTACACAGGCTTGCAAACTCAAAGGTCAGGGGTGCCAACACTTCGCGAATGCGTAGGAGAACTCGCGATCATGTAAGTCCATTTCTAGCAGCTCTTAGCGATCGAGAGAGTGTTCTCACGGGCGCGATGAACACTATCGCCCAACACTTAAAACAGTAGCAAAACCGAGATTTATCTCATATTTTCATATTTTCAAAATTAGCGAGCATTAAGACGATTTTCAAGGGATAAGTGCTTCGCCAAATCATTGATATATGATTCTAAACCTTTTTTATTTGATTTCCCCATTTCATTTATATAATCTTCATGAAACAATCCGGGGCTTTTAGAGTAGAAATTGGGAATTTGAGTAGAGATAAGGATTTTTGAATAATTGGAATTTAAACCTCATTTTGAGGTCGAATTTCGGAACTAATTACATATTTGGGCTCGTGGGTAAACGGGTTATCGACTATGGTCCGAACCTCGGGTTTTGACCAAGAAGGACAGGGGTCGATTTTTGAATTTTTGTGGAAAATTATTGAAAAACTATAATTAAACAAAGGGTATGAATTCTTTAGCATATATTGATGTTGTTAAATTAATTTGGTCTAGATACAAATAATTTGGAGGAAAATTCTAAAGAAAAAGCAGTGTTTGAGGCTTATGTTGTCCGTGGAAGTTTGAGGTAAGTGTTTGGTCTAACCTTAGCTTGAGTGAATAGGTATTTTGCTTTATTTACTATGTTCTAGTGTAGTGTACGATGTATGAGTGTGGTGACGAGTATCTATATGTCGGTGTCAAGCATGTCTATGCATCTTAAATTGTAATTGTTGTGTTTCTTATTAAGTACTACAATTTCCTAAATTGTTGATTCTTCGTGTTGAACAAGACTTGTGATTCTTGTAATATTTGTTTATTGTTTACCATTGGCTCTAGTTGAAGTTTTGATTGTGAAGTTAAGTGTTGGTACAAGTTTGGTTATAGCTGATTCCCTTGCCGGGGCGTACTTATTTCTTATTATTGATTACCTTGTCGGCATTGGTTATTCTTGTTGTCGATTCCATTGCCGGGATGATGTTGTTGCTATTGTTTTGGTGAAGAAAGAGAGATAAAGCACGAAAGGTGATGACGTGCACATTCATAGTTATGCATATCGTGAGGAAAGAGTGATAAAGCACAAAGGGTGATGTTGTGTACATTTTTATTGATATTGATACATATGGTGAGGAATAGAAATAAAGAACTAAGGGTGATGCCGCACACATTTCTAATATTTCCATGATGAGGAAGAGAGATAAAGCACGAAGGGTTATGTCGTGCACATTTTCATTACTTTATTGCATTGGTGAGGATTGAGAGTAAAAGCACGAATGGTGATGTCGTACACTTATTGCCTGTTTATTATGATTTCTTGCTGCTTCGATTCAAGTACCTTAATTGTTTATTCCACTACTACTGTAATTTGTTATCTTAGTGTTTCCACAACAGTATGTTACCTTTCCCCCGTTACTTTTAATTGTTTTTATTACTATTATTCTATTAGATATTATTTAGCTGCAGGCTATTTGGTTGTTGTGTTCTAGCCTCATCACTACTTCACCGAGGTTACGCTTGACACTTACCAGCACATGGGGTTGGTTGTGCTGATACTACACTCTGCACTCTTTTGTGCAGATCCCGATACTGGAGCACACTGACCTTATCTGGGGGTTGCTGCCTTCAGTCCACCAGGAGACCCGAGGTAGACCTGCAGGCGTCTGCGGGACTTGGCGTCCTTTTCCTATCTAGTTTCTTTCTGTTCTTTTATATTCCTGAGACATACATGTACTTTCTTATTCAGACTTTATTTGTAGTTTTCTTAGATAGTCCATGAGATTGTGACACCGGTTCTGGGTGGATTATGTTTATGGATTCGTACCGTTAATAGCTTAAGTGTCAAATTTTATTCTTCCGTTTTATTAGTTTCTGTTGTTTATAAAATGTTAATTTATAATTGTTAAGTGATTAAAAATGAAAAGGGTAAAATAATTGGAATAATTAGCTTGCCTAGCTTTCACCAGTAGGTGCCATCACCACTTCCGAGGGTGGGAATCCTGGTCGTGACAAGTTGGTATCAGAGCTCTAGGTTTCTTAGGTCTCACAATTCACGGACAAGCTTGGTAGAGTATGAGGGATTGGTAGGGAGACGTCTGTGCTTATACCCTAGAGGCTACAGAGTTAGGAAAAATTTCACTTTTATTCTTCTCTGTCGTGCGATTTGGTTTCACAATGCTAATTGAACATCTACTCTATTCTTTCACAGATGGTGAGAACATGCGCTTCTTCATCCGCTGATTAGAAACTCGAGCCCCTAGCAGCAACATCAATGAGGGTTAGAGGCCAAGGCAGGGGCATATCTCAGCCAGAGCAGCAGCACTTGTGGCGGAGCCTCAGGTTGACTTTGATAATGAGGTTCCGGCCCAGACACTTCCGGTGGTCCTAGCTTAGGTCCTAGAGGGGTTCGTTGCTACCCTAGTACTCCAGGATGCTATGGTCCATCTAGTGGCCCTTATGGAGAGTGTCACACAAGCAGGGTTGCTTCCTATAGAACCGGTCGTCTCTTAGGATGGGGGAGGAGTACAGACTCCCACTACCCGCACTCCGAAGTAGATGGATCCCTAGTTTCAGACTCCATCAGATCAGCCAGTTGGAGTAGTTTAGCTAGGTATAGTAGCTCAGACCGGTGATGCAGCAGCTATGTCTGCCAATGCTTTATAGAGGTTGGCAGATTCACCAAGTTGTTCACTACTACTTATGGTGGTACGTCTTCAGAGGATCCCCAGGATTACTTAGACCATTTTCATAAGGTTCAACATGGGTTTAGTGGAGACCAATGGGGTCGACTTTGTTGTTTTCCGTCTGTCAGGTTCCGCCAAGAAATGGTAGAGAGATTATTGTTTGGCTAGACCAGTTCGATCACCCAAAAGGTCATTACTTGATTTTTGAGTAAATACTGTGTTCCGAGGACATAAAAGCCTACTTTTATCTCATCTCAATTTGCGTGCGCATTCCGAGCTTATATCTAGAACGCTTTTATGTGAAAATCTGATACAAATGCTAATTTTCCCTTTAAAATTAAATTTAAGTTGACTTCGGTCAATATTTTGGGCAAACGGAACCGGACCCGTGATTTGACGGTCCTCGAGGCTCCGTAGAAAATATGGATTTGAGCGTATACCCGGAATTGAATTTTGAGGTCCCAAGCCTGGGAAATGAATTTTTGAAGAAAATTATTTAACTGAAATTTTAAGAGTTTTTGGAAATTTAAATTTATTTAGAATTGATGTTATCGGGTCCGTATTTTTATTTTGGAGCCTAGTACAAGTCTTATATGGCATTAAGGTTGATCCTGCAAAATTTGATAAGAAACGGACTTGATATTATGTGAATCGGACCCTCGGATGTTAAAATTGAACTAAAGAGTTCTAGAGATGTTTTCTTTGATATTGATGCTATATTCATTGTTAAAGATGTTAATTTAGTGATTTGACAGCACGATTTAGTCCATATGATGTTGTAGATTTAGTATGCATATTTGGTTTGGAGCCCCAAGGGCTCGTGTGAGTTTCGGATAGGTTTCGAGATCTTTTTACTCTTAGAAAAAATTGCAGATTGTCTGCTTCTGGTGCACGGATCTTTTGTGCATTGCGATCGCGTAGTAACTCCCACGATCGCGAAAGGAAACTGGGCTTGGGGTGGAATTTGTTCTACGCAAACGCGAAGAGAGGTGCGTGAACGCGGAGCACTGGGGGGGCTGCTCTACGCAAACGCGTATAGTAAATTAGAGGTGGGGTTAGGATGTTGTCGTTCTTTTACACGAACGCGTACATAGGCCTGTCGTGAAGGTCATGGGGGGCCAACCCTTCACAAACGCGTAGGAGAACTCACGATTGTGTAAGTCCACTTCTAGTATCTCTTCACGATTGCGACGGTTTTCTTGCGAATGTGATGAACACTATCGCCCGGCACTTAAAACAGTAGCAAAGTTAGGATTTAGCTCATTTTTTCATATTTTCAAAACTAGAGAGCATTGAAGCGATTTTCAAGGAACAAGTTCTTATTCTAAACCTTATTCTTTCGATTTACCAGTTCATTTCATCGATCTTCATCCAGAAATTTAGGGTTTTTATGGTAAAATTTGAGAATTTAGGTAGAGTTAGGAATTTTTGAATAATTGGAATCTAGAAATCGTTTTGGGGTCGTATTTTGAAACTAATTACATAGTTGGACTCGTCGGTTAATGGATGATCGGGTTTTGGTCCGAAACTCTAGTTTTGACAAAGCGGGCCTGGGGTCAATTTTGACTTTTTGGGGAAAATAATAGAAAATCTATAATTAAGCATTGGAAATGAATTCTTTAGTATTTATTGATATTATTAAATTAATTTAATCTAGATACAAGTAATTTGTAGGTGAATTTTAAAGGAAATGCGGCGTTTTTGAGGCTTAAGGATGCCTTAGAAGTTCGAGGTAAGAGTTTGGTCTAACCTTAGCTTGAGGGAATAGGTATTGTGCTTTATTTGCTATGTGCTAGTGTAGTGTATGATGTATAGGTGTGGTGACGAGTATCTTTACGTCGGTGTCAATCATTCCCGTGAGTCTTTAGTTGTAATTGTTGTGTTTCTTATTAAGTACTATAATTGCCTAAATTGTTGATTCTTCGTGTTGAGCAAGACTTATGAATATATGTAGTACTTTTTTTATTGTTGACATTGGCTCCAGTTGAGGTTTTAATTGTGAAGTTAAGTGTTGGTACAAGTTTGTTTATAGCTGATTCCCTTGCTAGGACATACATATTTCTTACTGTTGATTTCCTTGCGGGGATTGTTTATTCTTGTTGTTGATTCCCTTGCCAGGACATACATATTTCTTACTGTTGATTTCCTTGCCGGGATTGTTTATTCTTGCCGTTGATTCCCTTGTCAGGATGTTGTTGTTGCTATTGTTTGGGTGAGAAAAGAGAGATAAAGCACGAAGGGTGATGGCTTGCACATTCATATTTATGCATATCGTGAGGAAAGAGTGACAAAGCACGAAGGGTGATGCCGTGTACATTTTTATTGATATTGATGCATATGGTGAGGAAGAGAGATAAAACATGAAGGGTGATGCCATGCACATTTCTGATATTTACATGGTGAGGAAGAGAGATAAATCACGAAGGGTGATGTCGTGCACATTTTCATTACTTGATTGCATTGATGAGGATTGAGAGTAAAAGCACAAAGGGTGATGTCGTGCACTTATTGGCTTTTTTGTTATAATTTCTTTCTGCTTCGGTTCAAGTACTTTAATTGTCTTATTCCACTACTACTGTGATTCGTTATGTTAGTGTTTCCTCCACAACATGTTACCTTTCCCCCGTTACTTTTGAATTGCTTTTATTACTGTTATTCTGTTAGATACTGTTTAGCTGCAGGTTATTTGGTTGTTGTGTCCTACCTTCGTCACTATTTCGTCGAGGTTAGGCTTGACACTTACCATCACATGGTGTCGACTATGCCGATACTACACTGTGCACTCTTTTGTGAGATTCCGGTACTGGAGCATACAGACACATAATCTGGGGTTTCATACCCTCAGGACCAGATTTACAACTGTTGCTTACCTCAATCCGAGCAAATTCCTACTCCGCATTGCATTTGGCTCTCAAATCGGCCTTCAACTGTTTCGAATCTAGCCACAAGTGATATAACACACTCAATAAAGGCTAAAGGGATCAATTCGACAAGAAAACTGCTAAATTAGAGTCAAAATCCGAAACGGACTCAAACCCTACACCTAGGGCGACGTCTCAAAACCCGAAAGACCATTCACTCACGAGTATAACCAAACAAAATTCATCAAAATCAAACATCATTTGCCCCTCCAAATTTCAAAAACTCACTTTCTAATTCTCAAGTCCTAATCTCCTAAATTTCACCTCAAAAATTCACCAACTAGGTGTAATATAAGTAAGGAAACACCATTATTGAAGATAAATAAGCACACGGACCTTACCTCAGTCATTTCTTCAAAATACCTCCCATAGTCCGAGCTTAAAAATATGGAAATGGTGAACAATCCCAAAGTGTTCTATTTACACCTTCTGTCCAGCAAAATCGTACATGCTGTCTTTTGGTCACTTTTGCGATGCTGCACCTACGGAAATTTCATCGTTGGTGCGGATCCCACTTAATCTCTTAGAGTTCGCATTTGCGATCAAATGCACGCACATGTAGGTGTGCACCTGCGATCCCCGTTAGGGCTGTGCACGGATCAGATTTAGCATATTTCGAATTCGAATTTTGGATTTCGAATTCTAGAAAATGCAATCTGAATGTGAATCCGATCCGAATTATATCAGATTGGATCGGATTTTAAAGTTTGGAACGGATAGTATCGGATTTCGGATCGTATTATTATGCCTAAAAGTTAAACTACTATGTATATTTTCTTTGTAAAAAAGGTAGTACATTAAGAAAACTTCATGTTTATGCAATTATGAGAGTACTATTGTGCCAATATAGCTAAATCTTGCAATTTTAAAGGTAATAACATGGAGGTTGATGTAAAGGAAGTACTGACAATCCGAAATTAAAGTATAGTATTAATACATGCCCCAATAATATCGGATTTGGATCGAATCAGATTAAAATATACCAATCTGAATCCGATCCGAAATCCGAAAATTTTAAAAACACAATCCGAAATTCAAAATCCTTAATTGAATGGATCGGTTCAGATTTCGGATATCCAATCCAATTGAACAGCCCTAGTCCCCGCCCGCTTCTGTGATGCTTTCCCTCTTACGCCTTTCCGCATTTGCGTTTTTCCTTCCGCCTTTGCGCTTACGCAGATGCCTACCAACCCTCGCACCTGCGCTTCCAGCCCAAACCACAATGCCCGCATTTGCGAGCACCTCTTCACTTCTATGGCACCTCACCTGCGGCTTGCCAGTGCAAGTGCCAAAACACCATAACAAGGCCAACTTCAGCAATGCTTCAAACTTCAATCTTGTTACGTTAATCACCAGAAATAAACCCGAGGCCCTTGGTACCTCAACCAAACATACCAACACGTACTATAAGTATCAAATGAACTTAGTCCAACCTTCGAATTAGTCAAAACAATATGAAAACACCAAATTACTCCCTGATTCAAGCTTAAGAACTTCTAAATTTCTGAATTCCATAAACGATGTTGAACCCTACCAAACCACATCCGAATGACCAAAAGTTTTACACACAAGTCAAAAATGACACCACGAACCTACTCCAACTTCCGAAAGTTAAATCCGACCCCGATATCAAAATTTTTATTGCCTTCCAAAATCGCCAAATTCTAACTTTCGCCAATTCAAACCTAATTCTACTACGGACCTCCAAATCACATTCTAGACGCGCTCCTAAGTCCAAAACCCCCTAATGGAGCTAGTGGAACCATCAAAACTCAAATTCGAGGTCGTTTACACATATGTCAATATCTGGTTAACTTTTCCAACTTAAGCCTCCAAATAAGAGACTATGCGTCTCAATTCACTCCAAAAAACCACTTCGAACCCAAAACAACTAAATTAGTGAGTCACAACACAGTTGTAGAACACAAAAGAAGTAGAAAATAGGAGAATAGGGCTACAACTCTCGAAATGACCAGTCGGATTATTACAAAAACTTAAGCATATTTAATCTAAAGTTTTAGCAAATGAACTAAAAAAACTTAAGCATGTTTAGTCTGAAGTTTTAACAAATGAACTACATAACTTTAGCATGTTGAGACTGAAGTTAAGCAAATGAACTAAAAAACTTAAATATGTTTAGTCTGAAGTTTTAGGAAATGAACTAAACAGCTTCAGAATGTTTAGACTGAAGTTTCGGATAAAACTCACGACAAAGCTGTACACTGCAGGATGTATAACTTCAGCATGCATTAGCATGAAGTTTTAGCTTCAATATGAAATAACTTCATACTATAGTAGCATGAAGTTTTAGCTTCAACATGAAACAACTTCATGCTACATTAGCATGAAGTTTTAGCTTCAACGTGAAACAACTTCATGCAAGTGTGATTGTGAAAATGAATCTGGATAAATTTCTAATTTTTTGATAAAGATGCTGAGAGGAGAGGAGAAGATCTTTTTTTTTTAATGAGGTTGCAGATCACACGATTAATATGTGATGCAGGTTTTATATCTTTGTCAGGGGTGTAATTGTCATATTATTATAATTTTTATCAACTAGCTACCAAATCAATAATTTTTAAAAATAAGGTATAGGTTAAAAGGTGGGACAAATATAGGTTAGGGCTGAAGATCCTCCAGACTAGTCCTTCTTAACTAACAGTTGAAGCTTTCCAATATATTACATTTTTTACAAGGAAAGTCGAGTTTGAACTTGAATTGTGTGAAATTGTTCGAGTTTGCCCCTGAATTTCAAGAACATGGTCATTGTTGAGGCGACAACATTGTCTTCTTCAACACTGAGAATCTCCAATGGCAAAGTCTCTATTTCTTAAGCTCAAATTAATAGCTCTCACTGGAATTGTTTTGGCCACCATAGTAAAAAAATTTGAAATAAAATAGTTTCTTGTGGATTTTCATGCCAAATAAAAAAATCCCTTGTAAATAATTTCATTATTATTACTCGCGGATATACAATACCCCAGGAGAATTATTTGGGAATATTTTATCTGCAAGGAAGTTACACGGGGATTATAAATACATATACAAGTTACTTGCAAACTTATACGGAATAAATATAAAAACTTCAATTTGATAAAAAATTGTGAACAAAAGTAATTCTCAATGAAATTTTCGTAAACTTTAAATTCTACTCCGTCTGAAGTATTCAAAAGTATGGTCTATTGGGCGTTGAGTAGTGCAGAGGCTGAATGTGGCAAAAATAACAGTTTATGCCAAATTTCAATAGATCCCCCCCCCCCCCCCACCCCCACACACACACCCCAAAAAAAAAAGGGAACCGCTCTAAGTTTTTGATATTTCAACTTCAGACCACCAATGATTGAATAAGTGAAGTTGAGATCTTTTCAAGATTTGCAGGGGTTGTTTTCCTCCCATTAAAGGAAAATGGGCTCATTATGAAGACAGTGTCTGATTTATCCATAATAAGAGTTATCCTCACGATTAGGGGTGAACATAATTTGGGCAAATTCAAAATTTAAATTGAAACGCGAACTTTTTTGAATTTTCGAATTATGGGTTGGATTTAGGATTTGATTTTTAAAAGTTTTGGATTTTGGATTGGACATTGGATTTGATTTTTAAAAGTTTTGGATTTTGGATTGGACATTGGATTTGGTATTTTTAAAAATTTTATACTTTATATTTAGTCATTATCCATATGTGAATAGTAGTAAGTTCAATACCCTACCCATTAGATATTACCTTATATATATTCAATGTTAATTACTAAGTTTTTATCAGAATATTTTTTATTTGGATATGATTTTACTATTGCTACTTCTTATCGGCTCTATTAATGTCTTTGTTGTAGTTTTTAATAATAGTTTATTACTTGGATACTTTATTTGGATGATTGCGTCAAGAATGAGGAACTTTTCCAGCAATTTAACATGGATATTTCATTTGGATATTCATTTTTGTAAAAAGTAGAAACATCTCAACTTATACTCTTAAAATCAAAAATCTATAATATTTAAACTGATTCATTCGAAACCGAACTTAAAAAAACCGATCCAATCCGAACTTATTGGATTGTCATTTCGTTAATCCGAAAATTAAAAATCCAAATCGAAATTTTCATATCCAATCTAAATTACCCGAACGTCCACCACTACTCCGGACAGCAGAGAAAACAATAAAAAATTTCAACGAGGTGCATGACAGGTTCTTTTCTGTGACGAATTAAATATCTTGTTGTTTCTGGTAACATAATAGCTAACATCTCCTCCTCCAGTACGAAGGTTTGAGGAGTTGCTTTCATAACTTCCAGTTAGCCAAAAAGTCACAGGGGCGAAGCCAATATTCTGGCTACGGGTTCGGCGAATTCAGTAATTTTAGTTCAAATTCAGTATTTATCTTGAAATCCTAGCTCTGTCCCTACAAAAAGATATAGAACGACAAAAAGATGAATTGGCAGAAATGATGGAGTTTTTCATAGGCAATCTTAGGCAATAAACACGAATATGTCTGCTCATATCCTTAACGTCAAAAACACGAATAGCCTTTCAATTCAAGTTACTTCTAAAATGAATGCCGAAACCTATCAAATCAACTTTGATTGACCTTAAATTTTACACAGGAGTCGAACAACGTAGAAGAAGGAGAAAGGGCTGGGGGGGGGGGGGGGGGCATCTTTGTTATTTATTTTTTTACTCTTATTGGGCAATACACATATTGGCGGGCTCACATTCTTTTTTAAATTTACGTGCCTTTATTTCTTTTTATTTTTCTTTTTCCTTTTCCTTTTGGTAGTCATCATTTGGGGTGATATTTATTTTACTTCAAAAAGAATAGGAGTAAATAAATGCTTGTTGAGTTACAGTGCACAACCGAAATTTTGGACAAGTTTAGGGAGAAACCTATGTATTTTGCCCAAAAAAAATAGCACAAGAAAGAAAATGATTCTATGAAGATAGGTTAGATAAAGATCTCAAGATTCAGTTGTGTTTGATTAATTAAACCGCTTTACTTCGTAATTACTTTTACGTGTGACAGTGCACGCTAGGGGTGTTCATCGGGCGGATTGGGCGGCTTTTTACTCTTAACGGTTTTGCTTAACGGTTATCGGCTTTTAAATATATTAATCCCACCCGATAAGATATCGGGCGGATTGGTATCGGGTTAGCTCTTATAGGGCGGTTTAACGGCCTAACATACATGTTCACTAAATATCTCTTATTCTCCTCGTCTTAGAAATAATGAATTGCCATAAAAAATAATATTTTAGAGGCAATATGATGCATTCAATTTTCTTTGCCAGAGCCACTCAATTTGATTTCCGTGATTAGGAAATTAGCTTTACCATCTCCGACATGTTGCCAAACAGGAGGATTACAACCAAAAATAAATTAAAAATAGAACCAAAAAAATTCTAGATCCCGAGAATAAAAATGTTTAGAAGTAGAAATAAACTTTTGTTAATCATTTTCAAGGGTTTTAGCTTTTTTATATTTAATATTTATAAATAAAAATAAATTTTATATATATATATATATATATATATATATATATATATATATATATATATAATATATTTATATTCTTAATGGGTTAACGGATTAGCTGTTAAGAAAATTGAATAATCCGTCCCCAACCGATAAGCCGTTAATAAAAAATATTCAATCTGTTTCCCGTCCGTTAAGCCGTTAAGCTTCGGTTTGGATCGGTTTTCGGTTTCGGATCGGTTTTGAACACCCCTAGTGCACGCCTGAAATTGTCTTGAACTAGTAGTAAAGGAACATTGAGCCCACAAGCTTGACTAAAAACCTTAAAATTTATTTCATAATGTATCATATAGCATTGTATTGTATTATTTTGATATATACAACGTTAGTTTAGATTGAATTGCATATTTACCGTCGTTTCATAATGTCATGCATATGAAGAATAAACTTGCAATATTATAAAATAAAATAAAAGTACACTACGAGGTAATATTAATATATAAAAAGGTAGGATAAAGGATAAAATATGATTATTTAATAATAAATAAAAAGCAATAATTGGGGGGGAGGGGGGGGAGGGAATAAGGTAATGACGCAAGCACGTCAAATTGATCGTTCCATAAAATAATACTTTCCGTCGTCACGAATAAAACAATAAAATAAGTAACAATCAAAACAAACATTGCATTTAAAATAATAATATGATACAATACAATACAACACATAACACAATAACCATCCAAACAAGCTGTAAATGAGGCATAATTGGTTCTAACTATTTTACTGTTGAAGACCAGAGAAGACCACCCTTTTTTGCATAGAGATGGTAATTGGTCCATCACATTACATTTTGCAAACATTCTCTATCATTCTTTGTTAACTTTCGCCTAAGCACCAACTAACAAGTCAAATATAAACTCTAGTCTAGAACAAGAAAAGAAAAAAAGGCTAGAACAAGTGAGGCTAACGGTACAGACTTAGTTTTGGAGTTTGACCGGATTAGGCCAACCCGATGCACTTAGTTTTCGCTATGCGCGGGATCCGGAGAAGGGCCGGACCGCAAAGACCTATACGGAGGCTTAACTTGCATTTCTGCAAGAATCTGTTTACGGCTCAAACCCGTAACCTCCAGGTCACATGACAGCAACTTTTACTGGATTAGCATAAAAAATATTTATAGATAAAATAAAATAAAAGACAAGAAATTCAAACAAACATATACAGCTGGAAAACAAGAGAAAACAAAGAAACTTTCTGTAAAGTATAAAAATTTAGAACAAAATGCAGTAGGCATTATTCAAGTCAATTGGAAAAGAGACAACATTCACATGGCTAATGGAGAAAAAGCCAAAAGCCATTAGGCCTCTTTTGTAATCTTGTTCATAGTTGACAAACTTGTAAAAATTTACATGTAGAATTCGGAAAGGGTCGGACCACAACGGTCTATTGTACATTAACTTACCTTGCATTTCTACAAGTTGTTTCCACGGCTCAAACATATGGCCTCCTGGTGACACGGAGGCAATTTTACCGGTTACGCCAAGGCCCCCTCTCCAAAATTTATCAACAGTCATCTCAATTCCTTGTATAACTAAGAATACCAAGAATTACAGCCACAAAATCTCCTTAATTTCTATTTTCTCAAGGATTAAAGAAAAGAAAATTCATTTCCCTTCAAGAAGACAATCAAAGAAATAATCCACCTCAGAAAAACTTTTGCCAGTCTTAGTAAACAAATCTGACCCCTTCAATAATCTGCAGCAAAATAATTAATATTTCAACAGCATAAGCGAGAGACAAGTTTCAAACCATAGAAATGAATTTAGTATGTTAGGCTTACCGTCGTGCTTCTTCATCAGATTCCTCGCGAACAGCAAGCAAATGACGAGAAACCCCGCTGCTGCTACCCCTCCGACTATTATAGCCACTGTTTTTCCTACATTTTGCCCTGAACCTGCAACAATTATTAAAATCAGCTGTCTTTAGTATGATTTGTGGACAACAAATCTGAAGAAATGGCTGGCAAATCTAAGGTGGACAAACTTGATATTACAACACTATGTATTAGTCCCAAACAAACTAGGGTCGGCTATATGAATCTTTACTCTTCACTGACCATGTTAGGCAGTTTATACTCATCTCATGTCCATATTATGCAAATACAAATAAGGAAGTATTAAAAATTCTCTATATTTTCTAAACGTATGAATTTCTAAACCACTCTAAGAAAGCATAGGACAAACATCTAAGAGTGATATAACCAATATCAACACAATAGCACTAGTGATTCAGACCTTTTATCATCTACCATCAAACTTCTTTATGAAAGTCATCATCTATAACAGCATTTCGTTGTAACAACCAAAAAATGTACGGAACAAACAATATAGAGAGGTCGACTGCATACAACTAATTTATGAGGCAGATAGCTCAAATGTCCAAGAATACATAGTTTATTAGCTTGATTATGTTCTAGACTTGCAAAACCAGAAACAATTGCCAGTTTAGTAGAATGGCTAGTTCAGCAAAAACAATGAGGGAACATTGTAGCTAGACGACGACAACAACAAACCCAGTGAAGCTAAAAAAAAAGATATTATATCAATATAAATAATACCTGAAGATGAAGAAGGAGACCAATCTGAAGAAGAAGAAGAAGATGTTTTTGGGACCCCATTTTGATAATTATTATAACTAATAAAACATTTGTGCAGAAAGATTTGGCCAGAAACAGAGCTTCCACATTCCACCTGAGCTTTTTCGACAGCAATTTTCACACAATCAGCACAATCAGCAGAGCCAACATCCCCTTCACATTGCCCTAATACATACACAGACTGATAACTTGTTGTGTAAAAGCCATTACTACTAGCCATGCCATTTTCCAATGAGGAAAAAGCAGTATCTCTTCTTTCCTCAAATCCACTACCTGCCAGTATTTTCAATACCAAATATAAATATATATGAAAAAATCACTAAAAATTTCAAAAAGCAACATATTAAATGCTGAACCCATAATTTACAAAGCATGATGGATTCGGCTGTAAAAGCCTAAAGATCGAATCCATAGGACTTAAATTCTGAATCTGCCAGATTACGTGGCAGTGGCGGATGCAAGATATAAGTACTACTAAAAAAGGAGGAATTAGCAACGAACACATTTTATAGCTATACAGCAAAATCCATTGCTAATCCTACTAAGCAATAGACTAGCGCCAGATTAATAAAAAAGCTTGTTAGGTACGAGCTATTTAGTGACAGATTAATAATGAAGTTAGTAGCTAATTCTAATTTTTTGGAAGTAAGTAACAAGAGGGGTTGCTCTGATGGTAAGCAACCTCCACTTTCAGCTGAGAGGTTGTGAGTTCGAGTCTCCCCAAGAGCAAGGTGGGAAAGTTCTTGGAGGGAAGGATGCCGGGGGTCTATTTAGAAACAGACTCTCTACACAGGGTAGGGGTAAGGTCTGCGTACACACTAACCTCCCCAGACCCCACTAAGTGAGATTATACTAGGTTGTTGTTGTTTGGTAGTAAGTAACAGGTTCAGCAAACACAATATTTTAGACACAAAATATAAATAATTCATTTGTTTCAACTTAAATGACACACTTTTCCTGCTCCTAAAAGAATAATATATTTCTATATTTGAAAACAATTTAACTATAAACTTACTATTTTACCCTTAACGGCAAGTTTTTAAAGTCACATAAATATCACAACCTCAAAAGCTTTTATATCTTAAACTTTAGCATCACAAATTTCGAAAGTCATTCTTTTTTCTCAGAAATCCTATGCTGAGTCAAACTAACTCATAAAAATTGAAATAAATCACCATATTTTCAACAAATATCAAATTTTGAACTTATAGTTTGGAAATTGTAACTGGTTCAGTGATAAAAACGTAAATATAAAACCCATAAAATTTAAATCCCCAATCTACCTTGATAGTACCTGGAGCATTTTTCCCACTACAAGTCTTGTACAGCATTTCCATTCCAGAGATTTGAGGAAACCCAGCAACCTCATAGAGCATATAACAACCAAAAAGCTGAATTCTTGCAGCAACAAGCTTATTACCACAAAGCTTATCTATGAGTATAGGCAAACCACTCACACATTTATAACAGTCAACATTAGAAAGGTCACCTCTACACTGAAAAATACCAGAAATTGTTGACTGGCCATTACCAGTACTAGTTTTATAGAACTTAGATTTTGAGGATTGTGCAACAAGGGTACCAAAAAGTGAAGAAAGTGCTTGTGAGTAAACCCCAGTTGGATCTGATAACTCTTGTTTTGCACAACCTTTGTATACTAACTTAGTGTAATCTGGTGCTGATTTAGCTTGTGGGAGTAGCTTGAAAATAGAGAATATAATCAAGAAAAGTGAGAATATACTGTAAAATGACTTTGTGGGCAAACCCATTTGTGGATTCTTGATAGGTTATACCATAGTTGATTTTTATTTTAGATTTTTTTTTGGGGGGTTTTATGAGGTTTTGGGATAAAGATTCTAGCTGGGGTTTTTTGGTAAAGGGAAATGAGGAAATGTTGAAGGTTTTATTTTGTGATTTTTCTTGGAATAATTAAGCTGATGTTTTTCTTCTAAAAATTGGAGTGTTAAAAGGTGGTGTTTGGGATGCACTTTCTCTTGGGGTTTGCAGAAAGAGGTTTATCTCTACGTACACGAAGCTGCACAAATGATACATTTGATAGTAGTGCTATACTTTGAAATAGGAGTAGTCCTTTTTATGAAAAAGTGATCATTATTTTATTAGAAAATAGTTAAATCTTTTTAATGGAAAAGTGTCCTCCCTCTTTGTTTTGTTTTTTTTTGGTTTTCCACGCTATGTTGATAATTGTATTGGAACTCGATTATATTTAAATTCGTATCACGTAGGATCTCATTATGAGAAAATGTTCTCTATCAAATACTTTTTCATATTCGACACCTCTCATTAAAAAAAGAATATTTTCATCCACCACCTCACATTCTTTGTTGGTATCCTCCTCTTTGTTGTATCATGAAAAGACACTAGATTGGACATAGAACTTAAGGCAATTTCTTTTTATAAAAAAAAATTGTTGTGTTAAATATATATCATACTTCCTCCGTTTTAAGTTATTTAAACCTTTTTGGAGTATAAAAATTTAAAATAACTAATTTTCAGTACAAACTCAAATGTAGATACTTTAAGTTTTTTGGAATATAATTTTTAAAATGGACACACTGTATAAAAAGTATTATAAGTCACAATAGTTAACAATTTAATATATTTAAAAACTATTTATTAAAAATATAGTCAAAACAAATCTTATTTTAGTCCTCGAATAATAATTTTTTTTAAACGGAGGGAATAGTGGTTATAAAAAATTGTCATTACAGATAATATAAAAGTTTAAATTGAACTATTTTCATATATAAAAAGATTTTAAATAGAGTAAAAAGAAAATAAATGTCACTTAAAGTATAAAGGAGGGTAATTATATTATTGGAAATTTTAGTATTTGGAGAAAATGAGAACAAGACATTATACTAGTAATAAAAACAAAAAACAACTCAAGAGAGTGGAAGAAATATTCCTCGGTAACAGAGGTGAGAGTGGAGGGAAGGGAATTAACTGTCCAAGCTAAGCAGCGCACGATAGCAGGCTGCAATCCTGCGCTTCCGCCATGGCAAAGACGAGAAAGAAGCAATAATCGACACAAGCGAACAGAGGACAAGAGAAATTGGAAGTCACACCAGCAATAAACCATCAAAATCGATGGTTAACGGGTATGGGTTCAGCATCCACTGTGTTCCATAACCCAGAATCAGATGAGGTACAAAATGGAGCAATCGTGACGCCGGAGTCGGGTATTCAGCAGAGATTGAATCAGCTAACTCTAGGAAGTTTTCTGCCAAAGCAATTTCAACCTATAGGGGAGGAAACTGAGGAATGTCAGGTCCAAGCTCAAGAGGCAGGAATACAACACAATCGCAAGTTCACTGGCGATTGCAATTTTCCACGCATGCAAAACATGATCAAAGCATACAAGTTGTAGCAGACACAGTGGAGATTGACAAGGAGAAGATGTTCAATCGAAGCCCTCAAATAGGTAATGCCTTAAGATACATCCCCCTGATATGAGGGATGGACGAATTGTAGTCCATATCGATGATGTAGATACAAATGATTTAGAGGTTCATTGGAATAATGCACTGATACGCTATGTACTGGGTGAATCGCCTTATGAAAAAACTATGGAAACTTTTGTCGCAAAGCTGTGGAATTTCGTTGAAATGCCTCAAATAATATACCATGACGATGGGTACTTTCTGTTCAGATTTGAGAAAGCGGAGGATAAGGATCGCGTGTTACAATCAGGTCCTTACACATTCCATAACAAGCCTTTGTGTTGCAGCAATGGAAAATGGACTTCAAATTTGACCCGGCTAATACAAGTGTGGTGCCACTGTGGATAAATTTCTCTGGCTTACCACTGGGACTCTGGTCAACAGAAGCATTAAGCAAATTGGCAAGTGTGGTTGGAAAGCCCCTATATACTGATAAGTACACAACAGACTTGGAGAAAGTATCATATGCTAGAGTGTTGATTGAAACAGATATATCCAAGCCTTTACCAGATAGTGTCGAGCTTCAAACGAAAAAAGGAATCCTAGTCCAACAAATACACTATGAATGGAAGCCAAAGTTTTGTGAGGACTGCATCAAATTTGGGCACAGTTATGCTGATTGATGGTATAAGGAAGAGCAACAGACATCACAGAAAGACAGAAACAGACCCACAACAGTTCAGTTGAAACAGAAGGCCAGAATAACCAAGAGATGGACAACAAAAGTAAAAACCAAGATTGTGGTATCTGCAGAGGGAAAGAAGACTGAGGATGTACTGAAAGCAGTAGGAAATGACTCTACAAAGGAGGATGAAATAGGGAAACAGAAAGGAAAGAATGTAGTGCAAACAGACACTAATAACATGAACACAAGCAACATATTTAATCTTTTACAGATAGAAGACAATCTAAGGGACGCTGGCCCGTCCAGCTTCACCCCTAAATGATAATATCCACATGGAACATCAGGGGCCTGAACAAGGCCTACAAACTCTTTCTGAGAAAGCATAAGGTGGATGTCTTGGGCTGTTTAGAAATAAGAGTAAAGGAAGGAAAAGCTGGTAGAATACTCAACAAAGTCTATGGAGAATAGGGAAACTGTTGTAATTACAATGAACACTCAAATGGTAGAATATGGCTACTGTGGAACCAAAGCAGTGAGGTGACAATCTTGGGGACAGATGAACAATTCATTCATTGTGAAGTTCAGGAAAGAGGAACAAATTTTAAAACTCTCTTTACAGTGGTATATGCAAGCAATGATATGAGTAAAAGACAACAATTATGGGGTAGGCTGATATTGTTAGGAACATCTGTTAAACAAAGCTGGTTGATCAGTGGAGATTTCAACAATGTGCTGCACACGGATGACAGAATTGGCTCACCAGTAACACAGAATGAACTCAAAGGGTTCCGGGAAGCAATCAACACTCTTCAACTTACTGAATTGAAAAGTATGGGATGCTACTTCTCCTGGTGCAACAAGCAACAACCTAGCAAAAGGGTTTTCAGCAGGATCGACTGGACCTTTGGCGATATGACTTGGTTGTAGCATTACAGCCACATTGAAACTGATTACCTAACTCCAGGGGTATCAGACCATTCTCCTATTCTAATACAATGCACTACAACTCAGAGGAAGATCATACATCCAAAACCTTTTAAACTGTTCAAGCATGTGATGGAGCATGTTCAATTTGCTGATATAGTAGGAAAGGTTTGGAAGCAGAGGGGATGTTTCTGGCAGTATGCACAAGCTATGGATCAAGCTCAAATCATTGAAATGAGAATTGAAAGAACTGAACACTCATATGGCCTCCTATCGAACCCATCTCAATGCAGCAAGACAGAAGCTACAAACCATACAGTTTGAATTGACAATGAGGAATCTGGACCAGCAGCTGATAGACCAAGAAAAAAAACCTTTAACAGAAGTAGAGAAATGGAGCACCATAGAAGAACACAGATTCTTCATCAAAAATTCAGGGCACAATGGATCACATATGGAGACTCAAACTCAAAGTACTTCCATGCACAATTTAAACAGAGGACAAACACAAACACAATAAACTCCATATACACTGATTCAGGGGTGAGACTGTTTGATCCTAAACTAGTGGAAGCAGAGTTCTTACAAGTATTAGGCAAGATACTGGGGAAAATCAACCATTCTGTAAATGTCCAAATACTGTCCTTATTCAACAAACACCCTGTCTTAACACACAGCAGAAGCAATTTCTGGTTATGCCAGTTACAAAGGAGGAAATTGATCAGGCAATTCATGACATGCCCATTGATAAAGCACCAGGAGTAGATGGCTTCCCGGTCGAATTCTTCACTAAACATTGGGACATTATTGCTGATGATGTCTATGACGCAGTAATGGAATTCTTTGCAACAGGGAAAATGCATAAAGGTGTCAGTAGCACTGCAGTCACTTTGATACCTAAAGTACAAAATCCTTCTACTGTCAAAGACTACCGACCCATTGCTTGTTGCACGACCCTATATAAAATTATCACAAAGGTGCTCACAGCAGGAATCAAAACAGTCATAGGGGGCTTGATTAGTAATTCACAGTCAGCGTTTATGGAAGGCAGAAGTATAACAGACAACATACTATTTACCTAGGAATTATTTAAAGGGTACAATAGGAAAGGAGTATCCCCTCGGTGTGTACTAAAAGTTGACCTAGGAAGGCATATGACACAATGGAGTGGTGTTTTATTGAGAGGCTACTGCTGTACATGGGATTTCCCTACAAATTGACAAAATATATAATGGAATGCATCTCTTCTGTCACGTATGCATTAAATCTTAATGGAGGGTTAACCAATCCGTTTAAAGGAAAGAGATGGATAAGGCAGGGAGACCCTATGTCCCCATACCTTTTTGTCATTGTCATGGAATACTTGCATAGGGAACTCAAGCATATGATGGGCAGAAAGGAGTTCAAATTTCATCCTAGATGCAAGAAGCTAGGAGTGGTGCATATCTGTTTTGCCGATGATCTATTACTATTCTACAAGGCTGATACCCAATCGGTAAGACTTTTAAAACATACGGTCCAACATTTTGCGGACACCTCAGGACTTCAAGCAAATGCAGATAAAAGTGTCGTCTATGTAGTAGGAGTATCAAACTGGCTGAAAGAGGAAATCTTACAAGAACTAGATTTCCCTGAAGGTTTTCTACCTTTCAAATATCTTGGAGTTCCATTGGATTCCAAGAAATTATCAGTTACATAATGTTGGCCAATAGTAGAAAAGATAACACAAAAGATAAATTGCTGGACATCAAAACTACTATCTTGCGCAGACAGACTCGAGTTGATCAAGTCAGTCTTATTGGGGATGCAATCTTACTGGTCGCAAATCTTCCTCCTACCAAAAAAGGTAGTGAAGATGATCGAGGCAACATGTAGCTCTTTCTTGTGGACTGGAGCAGCAAATGTGTCAAAGAAGGCATTAGTAGCATAGGACACTATCTGTCTGCCATTTAGTTCGGGAGGCCTAAATGTGCTGAACCTGCCAATATGGAATAAGGCAGCCATCGCAAAACACCTGTGGGCAGTAACAATGAAAAAGGACAGCCTATGGGTCAAATGGGTGCACATATACTACATTAAAAAATTGGCTGTGGAGGACGCACCAACTCCAAAAAGTGCTGCCTGGGCTGTGAGGAAGATCTTTGAGACTCGATCATTGATAACAAATCTACAAGGAATTCAAGGAAATCTGAAATGTAGACTGCAAATGCTACAAAGAGGAGAACATTTCAGCATAAAAAAACTCTATTTTTTGCAAATCCCTCAATACTCAAAAGTACACTGGAAAAGCATTGTACTGCAGACAAAACTACACCCACGATTCAAATTTATCGTCTGGCTAGCTTTGCACAGAAGACTAGCAACAGTGGAGAGGCTAATGAATTTTGGGATACAGATTCCACAACAATGTGTATTGTGCAGGCAAGTAGACGAATCCTTTGACCATCTCTTTTTTACTTGTCAGACAGCTTGGGAGCTATGGAATAGACTGCTAGTTTGGCTGGGTTACCAGAGGGCCATAAGTGATTGGAACATAAAATGGATTAGCAACATTGCTAAAAGGAGAAATGGACGTGCTGAAATGTGTTTTTGGATGCTAGTATACTGTCTATGGCGAGAGAGAAACAAGATTAGATTCCAAGGCAGAAGAATGGATATAAATGATACATGCAAAGAAATAACAGTCCACATACATATACAAGGAAACTTCTTTAAACACTGGAAGGATGATTTGCGAAGACTGGATCACTACCCTTAGATATTGATGTATATATGAATTACGGGAGTGAATTTCTATAGACTGATTGAGAACAGTAGCTGGTCAGCAGCTACTCTATTCTGTAAATGATTTGATCTTAAATGAAATGAAGTTTTATATATAAAAAAAAAAAATTAACTGTCCAAATATGACAAAGGTGAAAGTACAATTATTAAACAAACCTAATTTCAATTTTTTGAAATTTGAATATTGTAAGGTACATTTGCTTCTTTCATTGGTTGGAATTGAATGTCAATTAATGGAGTTCAACCAAGATCCTGTGAGTCAGTAGTACAAGTATTGTACAACAGGAACAGAAGATTTATTTATTTATTTAATCATGTATTAAATATTATAAACAAATGGAGAAAGCAGTAAAACCACATGAGAAGATCTCTGTCATGTGATGTCTGCAAGATGGATTGCACTAAAGTTTTTTTTGGTCGGAAAGATAAGTTATAATTCATATGTTTAAATTTACGTGAACCTATTTTATTGGATGTAGAGTTTAAGAAAAAAATTATAATTTATGGTCTTAAATAAATTAAAAAGGGATACAGAATATTTGTGTGGTTGTAAAAACTTCTTATTAAGGGTAGAATTGTAAATTTAAGCTAAATAATGGAAAAATTTAAAAATAATGCATTCTTTTTTGAACGAACCAAAAAGAAAATAAGCTCACATAAATTGAAACCCAGAAAATATTATATAAGACTTAAACATGTACATCATAGATGTTTAATAGATGCATTAAAGGCATTCTTTGTACAAAATTAGCATGACTAGTAATAGAACTAGTATTAAAACTAGACAATATAGTAATAGTAGATGACACACTCATAGATAAACTAATAATATTATACAAAATATTTGAGGCAGAAGATGATTGTGCTAAAGCATCGTTTCTTCCAATATCTTTTGGCTGATATAGTGACGTATTATTATAGAGGACATAACATAATATAAAAATTGATTTCGAAAAAAATAAAATTTTTATAGTAAATAAATATTAAATAGGGATATTGTTATAGAGAGGTATGACCCATGAGCAGATGTAAGTTTATAGGTAAGAGTTCAATTGAGCCCTTAACTTTAAGATTATAATGAATTCAATGTTAAAAAGCTAAAAGTTAAAATCACAAAATTTAAATGAGATAATACGTAAACTACCCATCAAACTTGTTCGAAAAAAAAACTATTTACACACCTAAACTTTATGTGTGATTTTTTACCCCCACTATTCTAAATTTAAGTGTATTTAATACCTCCCTTAAAAAACTGAACCAATTTTTCGGGTGGCTATGTATTACATGCGCCTAAAAGTCCTATTTTTCAGTTTTTCCATTTTCTTTTTAAGTTTTAGTTTTTAGAAAACGAAAATATTATGCTAAAAAATAAAAAAAAATATGTTTTTACAAATTTGTGTTCCTAGTTTTTACAAAAAAAATTGTTTTAAAAAAAATATATATATATATATATATATTTAAATAACAAAAATATTTTGTTGAAAATAACTTTTTCAGTTTTTAAGAAACAAACATATTTTGTTAAATATGAAATTTATTTTTTCTGTTTTCAGGAAAAAAAATCAGTTTTACAAAAAAAAAATCTTTAAAAACTGAAAAAAATAACATATTTCAAATACAAAAAAACTTTTTTTTGTAAAATCTGAGAAATGTTTTTCAAAAACAAAAACATTTTGCATAAAGAATTGTAAAAAAAATTTACAAATGGTTTTTTAACATTTTTTTTTGTAAAATCTGAAAAAATAGTAAAAAACTGGAGAAAAAAAATAGCTTTAACAAACTATTTTTGTTTTTTGAAAAATGTTTTTTTTTTCTTGAGTTTTTAAATTTTTTTAAAGATTTTATTTTTGTAAAAACTAGAAAATAAAGTTTGAAAAACTGAAAAAAAAAATACTTTTTAACATAATATTTTCATATTAAAAAAGAAAAAGACGAAAAAGAAAAGAGAAAAAACAACATTAAGTTAATTAGTTATAATATCCTATTAAAAAGTGACACGTGGACCACTAAATTAGTTTTAGGTTTTTTTTTCTGCCTTCACGTGCTCCAAAACTGTGACTTACACGTTTTGGTTTAAAGGGGTATTAAATACACTTAAGTTTAGAATAGTGAGGTAAAAGATCGCCCATAAAATATAGGTGTGTAAATGATTTTTTCGGACAAGTTTGATGAATATTTTATGTATTATCTCAATTTAAATTCTGAGTATGCCTCTTGTCTGACCATATATACTTTGAACATGCAAATTGTTTACACTATTAATATAATTTTATCTATTTTAACATGTCATTTACTATGTCTTATAGGTTATAAATCCATGCTTGCTATAAAAGTTACATACAATTGACTTTTAAGGGATCAAATAGCGTAAAAGAAATACATTATCTGTGTACAATAATATATACAAGGTTATTTTTACGTTCTTTTTAATGTTTGTAAAGTAGGTTTAAATTTTAACATGGGTGCGAATACATTCAACGTAATACGTGTTCGAGCACCCTCTAACCCGACATGAATTATGAATTCTATATAGTTATATAGAAAATATAAGAAAACTGTTTGGCTAAAAAGTTAAGTACTTATTAAGCTCAAGAACAATAAAAAATAATAAGGGTTAATCGGAATCAAAAGTAATATGAACTAGAAAAAACCGTTTTGTTAAGATCTGTGATAATAGTGGACATAGCTTAAGATGTAAGAACAATAAAGCAAGTAATAATCTTTTCAATTTAGAGAGAGATAGAGAGAAAGAGTTGTATATTCTTAATAGCAAAATACACACGAGTCCTGTACAAATGGAAGGTCCCCTTTATATATTAAGGGACCTTCCTCGAAATAATCAAAGAAAAGTACAAGGGTTGGTTGTCTTAGTATACGGGAGAGTCAGAGCTTTAAGCGACGTCGTCTTGAGTCATGTCACTTGGTCCGTCCGCTTACTGGGGCCAACCTTATTCGAGTCGGCCTCAATTAGGCCGTTCTCTACGTCAAAGGCATGCGAAGATAACATGAGAACACAGGGAACCAAATTTGCCCAATACAGATAATCCCTCCGTTTGTTGGGGACGTAGCCGAGAGACGTCTTCAACAAACGTACATACGTGCTCGTCACATAAATTTGGTCGTTCCTGTATCCATCCCGGCCGAAAATTTGCGACTCGCGTGAATTTCTAGTTTTATGGCCGCAAAATGACCTACAAATAGCAAAAATGTGATTCTGTCGTTTCAGAAGGGTGACAATATTTTCTTAGGCCGTATTTGATGTCCAGTAGAAATAGTAGACGATTCCGAACCGGGTCCGTCCCTGCCAAAAATTTGTGACTCGCGCGGATTTCTCGTTTTTATGGCGGTAAAATTGCATTTTTGGGCATTTTACGGCCATAAAACCACTTATCCGCGCGAGTCGCAAATTTTCGGCCGGGACGGACCAGGCTAGGAATCGTCTTATACTTGTCCTTGTTTTCAAATACGGTCTATGATAACATTTTCGCCCTTCTAAAATGACCAAATTGCATTTTGATATTTTTGGGCATTTTACGAACATAAAACAAGAAAGCCGCACGAGTAGCAATTTTCGGCATGGACCGACCCTGCTTAGAATCGCCTAATATTTATCATGGACGTCAAATAAGGCCTAACAAAATATTATCACCCTTCTGAAACAACAAAATTGCATTTTTGGTATTTTATGGGCATTTTACGGCTATAAAACTAGAAATCTGCGCGAGTCGCAAATTTTAGGCCGGGACGGACCCGGCTAAGAATCACCTAATATTTGTCCTGAACGTCAAATACGGCCTAAGAAAATATTGTCACCCTTCTGAAACGACAAAATTGCATTTTTGGTATTTTTGGGTATTTTACGGTCATAAAACAAGAAATCTGCGCGAGTCGCAAATTTTCGGTCGAGACGGACCCTACTCGGAATCGTCTAATATTTGTCCTGGACATCAAATAAGGCTTAAGAAAACACTGTCACCCTTCCGAAACGACATGATTGCATTTTTTTGTATTTTTTGGGTATTTTACGGCCATAAAACTAGAATTACGCGCAAGTCGCAAATTTTTGGCCGGGACGGACCCGACTCGAAATCACCTAATATTTGTCCTAAACGTCAAATATGGCATAAGAAAATATTTTTACCTTCCGAAATGACAAAATTGCATTTTCGCTATTTTTTGGATAATGTGGAAATGAGGCGTGATCATATGCGGAGGGGTTACGCCGTTGATATAAAGCCTCCTTTAAGGGCTCTTTTTTAGGATGACATCATCGATCACGTGCATGATCATTACATTTTCTCCCGAGGTGGTTCAGGACATGACGTGACGTTTTGGTTTCCCGCACCGGTTTTAGAACCAATCCTTTTCGGTTTCTGTGCACATTTCCATATAAATAGAGGAGAGGTTGAATCCGACTCAACTTTCAAACTTTTAAAGAGTACTTTCTCAACATTTTCCTCGTCCTTTTCTGGCACTTGTTGATATTTTCTTTTAAAATCTTTGTTCCCGGGAATCGAACCTTGTATCCCCAAAACGCCTTTCTCTCATAACTTCCATCATGGCTAAGCCTCGCCAGGATAGTGCCAGGACCAAGGGTGACACCCTCTCTAGGGTTTCGTCGTCCTCAGGTGATAGGGAAGCCTAGGAGGTTCTCGTTCCTCTATCAACAGCCAATATACTTCCACTGGATATGGCTGCACGGAAGGATTTTAAGAACTAGTGTAAACTTCCCCCTTGGGAACTCAGTGAACTGACGCCATCTCGTTTGGCTACTCTGAGGGAGTCATATGATATCCCTGACTACATCGAGATGGCTCCCGCCGGGACGGACTATGCCAATGTGCACAGGCCTGGGTGTTGCACATTCTACGAGTATTCTATTCGGATCGGTATAGCCTCCCGCTCATCCTCTGGCGGGGGAGTGTTGTCGTTTGTACGGGGCATGTCCGGCCCAACTTACTCCGTACGCGTTGAATGTGTGTAGGATTCTTACCACCTACGCGGCTAAGGCTGAGAAAGAGGTTACCGTTCACCACCTCTTGCAAATGTTCGGTGTGAGCTTTATGAGAGGCTCAATGCTCCAGTTAGTACGTTGAGGCAAGAAGAGTTTTGTGGCACAAGCTGACGAGAAGGCCAGTCGTAAATTTTGGAAGATATTTTTCTACGTGCGTACTGAACATCTGGTGTCTAACCCCGAAGGGTTCCCGGAGGCATTGAACGCAGAATGTAAGCATTCTTGTATGTAATCTTTTATGGTGACCATATCTCGTTGGCTTTAACCATTGTAGATTTTTTTACCTGTATGTAGTGATGGCTCGCATTGCTCGAAGGATTGACGACATCAGGTCGTGGGTGAGAGCGTTGATACCGTTTGCGGAGGAATGCCGTACCTGGCCGGAATTCTTCAGGCTCTATGGCCCGTCAGGTAACGGCCTTGCTTGATTTTTCTTTTCCGTTCTAGCTTGGGGGCTCCCCATAATTTTCTTGACCATATCATACATATTTTGGTTGGTCGGGGCGCCTCTAAAAAAGCGCAGAAGAAGAACAAGAAAAAGAAAGTTGTGACCGGCCCTTCTAGGGCGGCATCTAACCTTGGTGAGGAGGATATGATCCCCGTAGGTACGTCTAGGGGCAGTGTTTCTCCCCCATCAAGACAAGATATCGCATTAGAGGCGGCTCCAGAGTTAGTGTCTGAGGCAGCGCTAGGGGCCATACTTGATACGACGCCCGAGGAGATACTGGAGGCTGTGCTTTGGACCATCCCCGGGGTTGCCCCCATAAGGACGCCCACTGTGAAACCGACTCCAATTGAGCCCGAACTGCGTCCCACGGAGGGGGACCTTGAAGAGGAAGAGACGTTGGAGATGAGGAGACGCTAGATTCTAGTCGGCAAGGCTGTGGTCACTCAGACGGGGAAGGTTAAACCACCTCGTCCTGAATCTAGGTCGGTCTTTATGGCCGAGTCCATTCGCTCGGGGAGGTCGCTCTGAGGAGGGAGGCTGCGAAAAGAAGGGGAGAAAGTGTTGTCGTGGCGGGCCCGGAGGTCGCTATGGAGGATGCGGGCAAAGAAGGCGGGTCCTTGGACCAAGTGGAGATGGTGGCTGGCAAGTCTTCCCGTCGCACAGTGATTCCTAGTCATTATAATTTGTTGGAGAACTGGGAGGAGGCGGCACCAGCATGACACTTCTATGTGCGGGCGCTGCGAGCGCGGCCTTGGCGGAGCTCAGGGACAAGGGCTTGGCCCGAAGAGTGGCGGGCGCGGCCTTGCAGGTATGTCTTTTATCTTGATTAATGATTTTTCTTTTGCATTAGTGAAGGGTCATTTTCCTTGTACTCACCTTTCGGTTTTTTCCAGACTCTTATCTTGGAGGTGGAGAGGTGGCCAAATACAATAGGTTGATGCATAAGTACAACAGGACGCTTGAGGCGCACCAGACCCTGGCTGATATGTACAAATAGGACCCTAACTTCATGGTGGTCCGTGAGGGCCTCGTGCAATCCGAGGAGCAGTTGAAGAAGAGGGTGGCTGAGCTGGAGAAAGTCGATGAACAACTCATGGTCGCTATTGGCACGAACTGCGAAGATGGAGGTCCTCATTCCAGCTAAGGACGAAGAATTGCAGCTCGGCCGCGTAGTGGTGGAGGAGGCGGCCTAATTGTGCACTCGGTTTGCGGCCTTAGCGGCGGAACTTGATGCCAAAAAGACCAAGGTTGAGGACCTCAAGCGAGCTCTTGAACAGGTCGACGTGTCTCGTGAGGCACACGAGATGTAGGTGTATGCGGAGGCCCGGCTGGTTGTGCTTGAAGAAGTTTTGGCGGCTGGGCAAGCATTTTAGGAGGAAGTTGAGAGCCAACGCCAGTTGGTTAGAGCTGCCTGTGAAGCGGCCGGCTATAGTCCCGAATCGCCGGCCCGGGAAGGGGGTAACTCTGCAGATGTTAATCATTTGAAGTCCAGCTCTTGGAGCGTATCCTCCTGGGAGTGAGGACGGGCCACATGAAGGCCAGGCAGGATAATCAGAGGGGTGGAGGCCTTTAGGATATTTGTAAATATGTTTGTAAATACTGATTTTTGTATCATGGGTGTTGACCCTTTTGAGGATAAAAATATATGACTTTTGCGATAGTTAATCTTTTATGTTTTGTGGAACATTGATGTATTATTTTTTGCCGTAGTTGAAGCTAAGTGGGTCATTCGGTAGCCTTGACCGTGTAAAAATGATGGCCTTAAGCATGTAAGATTCGACAGCCTTAACCATGTAGAGATGATGACTGTAGCCAAGTGAAATTCGACGGCCTTAGCCGTGTAGGAATGATGGCAGTAGCCATGTAAGATTCGATGGCCATAGCCGTGTAAAAATGATGGTCGTATCCATGTAAAAACAATGGCCGTAGCCCTATAAAAATAATGGTCGTAGCCCTGTAAAATTTGACGGCCTTAGCCGTGTAAAATTAATGGTCGTAGCCATGTAATAACAATGGTCGTAGCCCTATAAAATTTGACCGCCTTAGCCGTGTAAAAATAATGGCCGTAGCCATGTAAAAATAATGGTCGTAGCCCTATAAAATTCGACGGCCTTAGCTGTGTAAAAATTATGGCCGTAGCCATGTAAAGATGATGGCCTTAGCCATGTAAAATTTGACGGCCTTAGCCATGTAAAAATGATGGTCGTAGACATGTAAAGATGATGGCCTTAGCCATGTAAAATTCGATGGCGTTAGCCGTGTTAAACAATGGCCTTGGCTATGTAAGATTCGATGGCCTTAGACGTGTAAACAATGATGGCCGTAGCCATGTAAAGATGATGGCCTTAGCCCTTTGATCAATTTGGAGATGTCCGTAGCCTTTTCATTCACTTGGAGATGGCCGTAGCTTTTTCATTCATTTGGAGATAGCCGTAGCCTTTACACTCATTTGGAGATGGCTGTAGCCTTTTCATTCATTTGGAGATGTTCGTAGCCTTTTCATTCATTTGGGGATGGTCGTAGCCTTTAAATACATCTAGAGATGGCCGTAGCCTTTTAATACATCTAGAGATGGTCGTAGCCTTTCAATACATTTGGAGATGGTTGTAGCATTTCTATATATCTGGAGATGGCACTAATCCAGTCCCTGTATCATGTTGGGCTTGGAGAGTACACAGAGAGGTTGATTTAATACACTTGTACAGCAAACATCTCCAGGTGTTCCCTTTGCCGCCTCGTTAAAAACCTTCCTGAGAAAACCCAATTGGGACAAAACCCGGGTAAGGGAAAAAGAGTACGACTCAGGGGACGCCTTTTAGAAGTGGAAATGTTTGAGGTGAGAGACGTTCCAGTTGTTGTGGAGTGTTTTTCCTTCCATTGTCTCTAGCTAGAATGCTCCTTTCCCGGCTGCCGCCGTGATTTTGTAGGGTCTTTCCCAGTTTGTGCCCAGTTTTCCTTCACTTGGGTCTTTGGAGGCCAATGTCTTGGCTTTGAGGACGTAGTCTCCTACTTTGAGTGACCTTATTTTTACCCTCTCGTTGTAATATCTTTCGACTTGTTGTTTTTGGGCTACCATCCTAATGTGGGTCATCTCTCTTCTTTCTTCAGCTTCATCAAGATCTTGGAGTCTACTGGTGTCGTTTTCTATTCTACTGGTGTGTGAATACCTTAGGCTGGGTTCATCCACTACCATCCAGATGTGGGTCATCTCTCTTCTTTCTTCGGCTTCATCAAGATCTTGGAGTCTACTGGTATCGTTTTCTGTTCCGCTGGTGTGTGAATACCTTAGGCTGGGTTCGCCCGCTTCAGCGGGTGTGACCATGTTGGTTCCATAAACCAGTGAGTATGGGGTTTCCCCGGTGCTGGACTTGGGTGTAGTTCTGTGTGCCCACATGACTTCCGGTAGTAGTTCGGTCCATAGCCCCTTGGCATCTTCGAGCTTCTTTTTTAGTATGTTTAGAATTGATTTGTTGGAGGACTCCTCATGGCCGTTGGCAGCGGGGTGGTATGGCGTGGATAGTATCCTTTTGATGCGCCATTTCTCGAAGAACTCGGTCATTTTTTGAGCGATGAACTGGCACCCGTTGTTGCAGTTGATTTCTATAGGGATGCCGAAGCGGCATATGATGTTCTTCCATATGAAGGCAATGACTTCTTGTTAGTGTATTTACGTGTAAGCACCTGCTTCCACCCACTTGGAGAAAATGTCAGTTAAAACAAGTAAAAATCGTACCTTTCCTCATCCTCGTGGTAGCCGGCCGATTATATCCATTCCCCATTTAATGAACGGCCAGAGGGAAGTGAAGGAATGGAGAGATTCTCCTGGTTGGTATATCATTGGGGCGTATTTTTGGAATTGCTCGCATCGGCGGACATACTCAGCTGCCTCCTTTTTCATGGTCGGCCAGTAGTAGCCGACACGTATGATGCATTGCAAAAGGGCGCGATTTCCAGTGTGGGCACCGCAATGGCCTTCGTGCACTTCTTCGGGTATGGGCCTCGTTTGGTGTGGCCCTAAGCACTTGGCTAGGGGGCCTCCGAACGTCCTTTTGTAAAGGTCATTGTTGATCATGTAGTATCGGGCGGCCTGTATGCGAAGCGTCTTCACCTCCTTTTTATCGGGGGGGGGGGGGAGGGGGGTAGTGTCCCATCCTATTGAAAAGATATGAACTGGTTGCGCTAGTCCCAAGTCATGTTTAAGGAAGGTACCTCGGTGTGATCGATGGACGAGTGATGAGGGTGACCACACTTTCTTTGTTGATATTTTTGGTGGCTGCAGCCAACCTTGCCAGGCCGTCAGCTTCGATGTTCCGTGCTCTGAGAATTTGTTCGAAGCGACATTCGTTTAATGTGGCCATCAGTTTGCGGATTTTTGTTTGATACTTTTGTAGCCTCTACTCTTTGATTTGGCAAGTCCCAGTGACTTGTTTACCACAAGTTCGGAGTCGTAGTGGAGGAGGACTCGGCGAGCCCCATATTTGGTGGCCAGTTTCATGCCTGCAATAACGGCCTCATACTCGGCCTCATTGTTAGTCATTTCAGGGCATCGTATGGACTGGAGAATTGTTTCGCCCGTGGGGAACTCAAGAACGAGTCCCAGTCCCGATCCCGATGCATTGGCTGCGCCATCCGTATAAAGGACCGATAGGTCATTATTGGAGGATGCGCGTTACGCCTCGTGTTCTGCCTTTGGCAGGACTTCCGCGCTAAAGTCGACAAGGACTTGCGACTTGATGGCGGTCTTTGGAAGGTATGTGATATCATGCTCGCTGAGCTCAACGTCTCATCTGGCGAGTCGTCCTGAGAGTTGGGGTTTGTGTAAGAAACTCTTTAAAGGGAAGGTCGTTACTACCCTTACGGGGTGGTATTGGAAATAGGGTCGTAGCTTTCGTGAAGCTACTATGAGCGCCAATGCCAGCCTCTCAAGGTGTGGGTACCGGGTTTCGTCGTCCACTAATGTTTTGCTAATGTAATAAATAGGAGACTGTGCATCTTTATTTTTGCGCACTAGGACGGCGCTGACTTCAACTTCCGATAGAACCAAGTACACCAACATCGGTTCGCCTAGGTTGGCTTGACCAGTAGGGGTGGTGATGACAGATATTCCTTCAAACTTCTCAGGGCGTCGACGCATTCTTCGTTCCATTGTAGTCATTGGTCCTTTTTCAATACACCAAAGAATTTGATGTATTAGTTCTGATTTTGGATAGATTCGACGCGCGTGGAGGTCGATTCGAGGGGCAAATGTATCGCGAGCCAGAGATTTAGCCGGTTCGAGGTGAGTAATGAATGTAAATGATGTCTTGAGGGTTTGAAACATCGGATTTGCACATTGTAGTGCTATATTGAGGTGAGGCACGCGCACAATGACGAGCGTGGGATTGTTTACTACTAGGGATTGTGATTTATTCCATACCGATTGATGATTTTATTGCGTATTTGACTGAAACTTATTTGTTTTCTTCATGAATTGGGCTGAAAGCCATATTTGGGCCTAGTGCCATTTATTTGAACCCTTCGGTGCTATTTTTTGATGTTTTCCTCAATGTTTTAATTTAATGTTTGAACTCAGTCCTGATGATTCCACTTTTTACTATTCAACCACATTTTCTCAATTTTAACATTTAAATGATATTTTAAATGGTGTTTGGAGGAGCGTGAGATGAACCTGGAGAGGGCAGCTATTCGACCCGTCAGCGTCTGCACTTGTTTTTTGCTGCTCAGTATTTCCGGGATGGCTTTTATGGCCTTGATTTGGTATGGGTTGACTTCGATGCCCCTTTGTGATACCAGAAACCCTAGGAGCTTTCCCGAGGCTACGCCGGAGGCACACTTTTTTGAACTGAGCTTCATACCGTATCTCCTTAGTATTTTGAAGGCTTCTTTCTGGTGATCGAGGTGGTCCTATTTCTTCGATAACTTGACCAGCATGTCGTCGATATAGACCTTCATCGTCTTGCCGAGTTGTTCTTTAATTATCGTAGTCACCAGCCTTTGGTACGTGGCCCCTGTGTTCTTAAGCCCGAAGGGCATTACCTTGTAGCAGTATGTTCCCTGGTGGGTGATGAAGGTCGTTTTCTCCTGATCCTCCTCGGCCATCATGATCTAATTTTAGCCGGAGTATGCATCAAGGAAGCTCAGCAGCTCATTCCCTGCCGTTGCGTCTATCAATTGGTCGATGTGGGGCAGTGGGGATGAGTCTTTTGGGCACGATTTGTTTAGGTCGGTGAAATTTACGCACATTCGCCACTTCCCATTTTTTTGACTATTACGACGTTGGCGACCCATTCCGGATACTTGGATTCCCTAATGGAGCCATTAGCTAGCAGCTTCTCTACTTCTTCACTCACCGCTTCTTTGATAGTGACATTGAATTTTCTTCTTGCCTGCCGCACGGGCGGGTATAGTGGATCGAAATTAAGTTTGTGGGAGGCAATTTCTTGCAGGATTCCTGGCATATCTGCATGGGAAAAAGCGAATAGGTCTGCATAGTTAGATCGGAATTCACTATACTTACCTGGCTTTGATAGGCTGTGGCCTATGTAAGCTTTCTTTGTGAGGTCGTTGTTGCTTAGCTGGACGGGGTCGAGGTCTTCGACTATAGCCTTGCTAGCCTCAATGTTGTCGGGATCTTTGATGGCGTCCTCTGTCGGGCAGACCTTAGTCCCCGACAGGGCTGATTGCTATGCTTCTGCACTCAATCCCTGGAGTTGCTTGGTGTGCGCGTAATCTTTAGCTATTTTGTAACACTCTTGGGCGGTGCGCGGCTCGCCCCTTATGTTGTGCACCCCCCATGGGGTTGGGAATTTGATCACTTTATAGAAACTGGAGGGAATGCCCTCGTGGCATGTATCCATGGGCGTCCGATGATGGCGTTTTATGCCGTTTATTGGTTCATTACGTGGAAAGTGGTTTCCACCGTAACTCCTCCTGCCAAGACAGGTAGCGTTACCTCGCCAGAGGTTCTTTCCACTACATTGTTAAAACCACTTAGTGTTATGCAGCGTGGAATTATCTTTTCCTCGAGTCCCATTAGTGCAAGGATTCTTGGATGAATTATACATGTGTCGCTGCCATTGTCGACCATGATCCTTTTTATATTAGTATGTACTATGCGTAAAGTAATAACTAAGGCATCATAATGGGGGAAAAACAAACTGTCGGTATGAGACTTATCGAAGGTGATACTATCTTCGAAGTCATCATACCGTTCGTGAGCGATGGTTCACTTTAATTTGTGAATGGTGGTGAATTTGACATGGTTGATCGCTCAGCCACTGCCGTCCCCAATGATCATGTTGATGGTGCGTGTTGGTGAGGGTGGCCTTGGCGGGCCGTGATGTTGTTCCCGCCCACGTGCGAAGTTGAGTTTTCCTTTGTCGCTATGCAGTTCTTTCAAGAACCCTTGGTTCAGCATCCGGACCACCTATTGTCGGAAACCTATGCAGTCCTTTGTTCTGTGCCCCCATTCCTAGTGGAACTCACATAGGGCGTTTGATTTTCTGGTGGCAGGGTCGGACTTCATCTTTGTTGGCCATTGTACTTTGTTGCCCAGCTTTTCCAGTGCATACACTACTTCTGAAGGAGATACACAAAAGTTATGTGCAGATAATGAAGGAAGCATGCCTCTGTCGGTTCTCAGTGGGGTGACATGTCATTTTAAGGTGTCCACGTTCCTTGGTTGTGGCGGATGCGAGGATCTGATGTAGGGTTGATGCCTCTCTCTGTTGAGGCGTGGGACTTATTCCCGTCGTCTCTCATTGCGTCGGTCTCTTCAGATTTCTGGGTTTACCGTTATTAGCCCCCTGGTCGGGCCATTTTGGTCATCGTCATCTCTACGTACCTTGGCGCAGTAGGCGTTGTGAATTTCTTACCAGGTGGTGGGGGGATGTACCATAAGATGGCTAAGCAATTTTCTGGTCGCCCGTGAGCCGTCCCAGCTAAGTCCGTTCTGAAAAGTTGCGACTGCCATGCCTTCAGACACGTTTTGTAGGCTCATCCTGACCCTGTTGAACCTGGCTAAGAACACTCCTGAGACCTGTCGGACAGCAAAGATGTCGTGACCCATACTTCTGCTTTTTTGGCTCCTGCGCGGGCGGTGACAAATTTATCTCCCATTTCCTCGAACGTGGAGATGCTTTTGTCTGCCAACTAGGAGTACCACGTTAGGGCCCCTCCTGTTAGTGTTTCGCCGAACTTCTTCAAAAGTACGGATGGTACTTGTTCCTTTGATAAATCATTACCTTTGACCGTCGTGACGTAGTGAATCAGGTGGTCCTCGGGATTTGAGGTCCCGTCATATACCTTCAAGTAGGGGCCATTTTGAAGGTCTTTGGTATGGGGTAAGGTGTCTCCTTCTGTGTAGGGTTGTTCAACGAACCTCCCCACGTCTCGCTTTAGCAGCAACTTAGGTACAACCGGGATCTTGTCCACTCTTTCTTGGTTCTCCATCATCTAGTCGCGAAGTAGCCTATTTTTGTTTTCCATTTCTTTCATCTTTTTGAGAATGGCTGTGAGTGTCCCCTTGTGAGCTGGAGCATCGTCGGGCACGTTGTTTGTTCGTGTGACCTCGAGTTCATCTTCGGTTATGGCATGACCTGTCACTGGTGTTGGTGTGCAACTAGTGTTTTGGGGCAGCTTTCCAGCTAAACTACTCAGAGCACTTGTCAACCATTCTTCAAATAGCCTCTTTACCTCTGGGGTGCTTGTTTATTTGTAGATGTTGAAGCCTCTTTTTCTCGTGAAACCACCAAATCTTCAGAAGGGGAATGTGGATTTTCCACGCTTATCAGGGTACTAGGGGTTGCGTGTGGAGCATCCCCTTCAGTAGCCGCGTTGAAAGGGCTTATAAGATCGGCTCTAGCATCCATGATAGCTTTCATTCTTGCGTTGTTTTAAGCCATTCTAGGTTGTAGAAAGTGATTTTTGAAGGATCTCCATGAGCAAACTACAACTTTGATTCACGAAATCCCACAGATGGCGTCAAATTTTTTGGCTAAAAAGTTAAGTACTTATTAAGCTCAAGAACAATCAACAATAATAAGAGTTAATCGGTCAACGGTAATATGAACTAGACAAAACCGTTTGGTTAAGATATGTGATAATAGTGAAGGTAGCTTAAGATGTAAGAACAATAAAGCAAGTAATAATCTTTTCACAAGAGAGAGAGATAGAGAGAGAGAGTTGTATATTCTTAATAGCAAAATACACCTGAGTCCTTTACAAAGGGAAGATCCACTTTATATATTAAGGGACCTTCCTCGAAATAATCAAAGAAAAGTACAAGGTTGGTGGTCTCAGTGTACGTGAGAGTCAGAGCTTTAAGCGACGTCGTCTTGAGTCATGTTACTTGGTCCGTCCGCTTACTGGGGCCGACCTTATTCGAGTCGGCCTCAATTAGGTCGTTCTCTACGTCAAAGGCGTGCATAGATAACATGAGAACATAGGGAACCAAATTTGCCCAATACAAAAATTAATATAAAATCAGTATAGTTGTGACTAGATATCTTTTTAAATTTGTAACTATAATATTATTAATATTTCTTTATTTGGGACTAAAAGTATTTTTTTTAAAATAATAATATTAATCGTATTTTTTCTCATTATTTTTTTGCTATTGTGATCGAATAATTGTGAATTTGAACTATATTATTAGTAATAATTTTTCATAAAAGAAAATGAATCCACGATCTTAAGATCTTGAATCCACACTATAAGGCTTAGTTTTTAGATATTTGCCTAACAGGGTGGACATTCTTACCTAGACCACTAATGTCGCCAATAGTTTGAAGTGATATATAATGAGTAAAATATACTTCAAGAACCAATGATTTTGTACTATAACAAGAATGTCAAGTAGCTAAAACGTCAACTTTTGTTGTATTTTTCTGGACTGGATCTACTATTAAAATCTCGCACTGGTATGATATTATGTTGCAAAATCTTCTTAAGAATAATTAAATAGTAGCGACAAATTCCAAGACAAAGACCGACTTATAACCAGAGGCGGATATAGAATTTAAGAATTATGAGTTTCTATCGTAATTTTAATTTAATATATAATAATAACTGAATTTACAGTCAAATATTTACCAATATTTAGTTAATTTCTTAATATAAATACAAAGACTACACAAGAGTTACTGAATTCTTGGGAACCCGTAGCCTAGACACTAGTTATAACCATGCATTTGATATGTATATATTTTACACTTGGATAGCCTAAAATGTTTTACAGAGAAAAATGTTGTCTGATGAATTTACTTTACTCCTACTCTATAACATATATTTCAGTCATTACATACACATTGTAATCAATATTTAATTCTAAGTAGCATTTGGATATAAATTTAATTGAAACATAATAAATTTTTTTTTTTTTAAGATGAGATGACAATGAATTTGGAAGTTGAAATAATGGTTGAATATGTATTTTACTTGGAATAAAAATTGAAGTTTTGTGAGTAGAATGATTCAAAAACTTGAAAAACTAGTGCATAAACTTGTTTTTGAAACTTGAAAAATTTATCTTCAAAAAATGCTAAAAGATCACTACATAATAACCAAACAATATTTTCATTTTTTAATTAAAAAGGCAGAAAAATCTTATGGTCAAACGGGAGTCAGGTAACATCATATAATAATGTGTTCCTTGTTCACTATATCCTTCACCTTTGTACATTATCATGTCTGCCATCGCTTATATATGTTCAAATAGAAAATTGAAAAATAACATAGAAAATGACTTTTAATAGTACTATTTTTTAAGAAAAAGATTTTAACCTTTTCTTGTGAAATTGTAAAACTTTACTCCGGGCAAAATAATCATGAGAGTTTACTCCTGTCTATTTATTGAGACAAATTGAATTGAACCAATTACTTGAAATTTATAAGTAGAATCTTCTTCTATACCATACGCTCCACCCCACCACGCATGTGTATATTCAAATTTGAAACAAAAGGCAACCATAATTCAAAAAAACTACATCCCAATTAGTTTAAGAAATTGATTAGTAATTTCCAGTCCCAATTGTTAATTTCTCATTACAACTCGGAGAGGTCGATTCTCCATCTAACCCATCTAATTCGGACTACTTAGGTGCATAAAAAAGAGTAGTTCGGTATATTAAGTTTTCACTATACGTGGAATCCGAAGAAAAACTGAACCATAAAAATTTTATTTTAACTTTTTTTATTAGTTAAATCTAAAAATAAAATACCAAATATAAACAATTTTTGTTTATTATAATGAGTGTAAATCATTATATAACATACTAGATGCATCAAACCGAATTGTAATAAAATTTCAAACTTAAACTCAAAACTCATCGAATTTAAATCTTGCACTAGGCTCCGCTGCTCGCTTGAGCTATCAGCTTTTTTACATTTTATTTCTGTTGGCTAATCCGAATCCTTGAGAGCTTAAACGTCAGCAGGGAACAACTCCGAAAGAATCCCTAAGGAATTAAAGGCCACATCTAAGCCCAAACGGAGATAGTCACACATAATGACAGGCATCTTATTAAAGGACTTCCGTGTTTGGTGCAGAAGAAGCGAACAAAAGTACCCTCGCTTGATGTCTTGTTCACTGTCGCGAACTGGGATTGCTCGGCAGCTAGTTCAGATTGGATATGAATTTAAATCGTGTATTCATTTGATGACCTGATAAGCCATTTTTTGTTTTAGAACCTAATTCTGCACTTTGACGTCTTAAATACCTCATTTTTAGCTCTTCTCGATTTGCAAGCGCATTCCGGGCATGTTTATGAAAAGCTCTTATGTTAAAAATTGTCAAAATATGAAATTTTTGCCTTATAATCCATTTGAATTGACTTCGATCAATATTTTAAACAAATGGGCCTGGACTCGTATTTTGACAATCTCTGTTGATCCGTATCGTGATTTGGGACTTGGGCATATGCCCGAAATTGAACTCGGAAGTCTCTAGCCCGAGTTATCGCACTTTGTTAAAATTTAAAAGTTAAAAGCTTAATGACTTTGAAAAGTTTGACCAATATTTGAATTTTTAGATATCGGGTCCGTACTTTGATTTTGGAACCCGATATAGGTCCAATACTATATTTATGACTTGTCTGTCAAAATTGGTGAGAAACGGAGTTGGTTTTACGTGATTCAGATGTCCGGTTGTGAAAATAGAAGTTTCAAAGTTTTTTTGAAAATTTCATTTGATTTGGTGTTTAAGTCATATTTGTAGGTGTTATTTTGGTGATTTGATCACGCGAGCAAGTTTGTATGATATTTTCAGACTTGTGTGCACATTTTGTTTAGAGCCTTGAGGGCTCGCGTGAGCTTCGTATAGATTACATGACGAAAATTTGACTTAGAACATTGCTTGTGTCCTTCAATTTTTGGTGCAGGTCTCAGGCCTCGCAAGTGCGAGGTCAGGCTTCGCGTTTGCGGCCATTGATGGATTCACATTTGCTAGAAGATCATGACATTTTCGAAGAGCAGCTGGGCACCTAATGTTCACACTTGCGAACAATTCTTCGCATTTGCGAAGTGGGAAGGGGTATGTAGTGATCGCAAATGCGAACATATGGTCACATTTGTAGAAGATCAAAGTTCACATTTGCGAATAAGTCATTTCATGCAATAAAAGTAGAGATGTGAAGGGCTTCACATTTCTGATTGATTATTTGCATTTGTGGGGTTCACATCCATACCGTAAATGCGACATCTGTAACTGACCAAAATGGGAGTTAGATGGAATTATCGTTCATTCACTCAAATTTCAAACTTAAAAACCCTAGAAGCGATTTTTCGAGGAGATATGCTCCTCCAAATCATTGGTAAGTGATTCTAATCCATTTTCTTTCAATCTTTCACTACTTTTCCTTAGATTTCAAGCTAAAATCTTGTGTTTTCATGGTGAAAATTAGGGGTTTGGGTAAAATGGGAATTTAGACCTCAAATTGAGGTTGGATTCCAAAGCAAATTACATAATCGGGCTCGGCATGAATGAGTAATTGAGTTTGGTCTAAATTTTGGGGTTGGACCAAGTGAGCCCATTAGTTGAATTTTTCAATAATGACTTAAATTGAATCCTTTGAAATTGTTGGTAGTTCCTACGGCTTAGTTTGAATTGTTTGGTTGGTCATTTGCTAGATTGTATTAGTTTGAAAGGCAAAACCGTGGTTGAGCTTTGAGTTGATCCTTTGGAGTGAGGTAATTGTCGTGGTTAACCTTGACTTCAAGGATTATGACGTATTTGTCTATTTTCTACATGTTTAGATGTTGGGTACAATGTATATGTGAGGTGACATGTACTTATACGTTGTTGTCAGGTTAAATCATGTGGGTGGGACTTGTTTCTTCTAATTATTGCTTCCTTTAATCATGTTATTCATGCTTAGACTCGTTATTTGTTAAAATGATCGTTATTATCGTGTTTATAGGCCTTTGTGATAATCGAGTATTGATTCCAAGTTGAGATTAGTTTTGTGAAACTGTTGTCGAAGTAAGGCTTGTACTTGTTGATCATATCTCCCTGTTATTACTTGTTCATTGTTATGTGGTAATGGAGAGTGTTAATATACAGAGGGTGATGCCATGCCGTATGTGAGTGTTAATGCACGAAGGGTGATGTCGTGCCATATTATGAGTATTAATGCACGAATGATTATGATGCGTCATGTTTTGAGAGTTAATGCAAGAAGGGTAATGTCGTGCCATTACTATTGTTTTGTACAATGAGTGAGAGTAAAAGCACGAAGGGTGATGCCAGCAGTATCATTGTTTCACTCTGAGGTTGAGAGTAAAAGCATGGAGGGTGATGCCGTACAATTTTGTTCATTGTGCTTAATTGTTTTTACTGGTTAAAGCATATTGACTGTTCTGGTTATCATTTCCGATGTATCTCTCGTATCCGGCATCCCCTTAGCATGTCCCTCTCTCGATAAGGCATGTTTAGCTTTATTTGTTATTATCTTATACATATACTATTATCTGCACATGTTTATCATGTAGGTATCTTGTCATAGCCTCGTCACTACTTTGTCGAGGTTAGACTCGACACTTACGAGTACATGGGTCAGTTGTACTCAGACTACACTCTAGACTTCTTGTGCACATTTCAGTATCGACCCTAGCCGTCCGTGAGTTGGAACAACTTGTATTTTCTCATCTGGAGACTCGAGATGGCTCCGTTGGCGATGGCAGACCTTGAAGTCCCCTTCTATTTTTCTTATTTCTCTGTTTCTTTCCTTTCAAACAGTTGTATTACTTTTAGACTCTATTTGTATTAAATTCTAAAAGCTCGTGAGTTGTGACTTCAGATACTTATTGCAGTAGATATTGGGGTTTTATTCTATTCCGCGCTCAGTTCTATTTCATTATGGTTTATCTACTTTACTTATTGTAATTGAATAAAAATTTGCTTAACGGTTCTCTAACATTGATTACCCAACCGAATTTGGAAGGTTCCTAATATTTATCCAGGGGCCCACATGCCCGAATTTCAAAAATTTTCGTAAATAAATGTTACCCATAATCTCGCGAACACAAATATATAATCTTTACCCAATTTCGTAATCATTTTCGTGTTTGAATCTCATTTTTATCACAATCTAGGTTTTACAACTAAAATTCTAATATTTCCACAATTTCCATGTTAAAATCTATCCATAATTTATGTATTAATCTTACATTATGTAGAAATCAATTACCTCCAATAGCTAGGTGAAAACCTTTCTCCAAGAAGCTCTAAAATCTTCCAACAAATGCGAGAAATGAACGAAATTGCCAAAATCCCGACCTTAATATAGTCTCTGCTCTGCTGGCCCTTCTATACGATCGCGAAAAGGGCCTTGCAATCACAAAGGCAAAGCATGTTCGGGCGTTGAAGCTCCACTTAGCTAACATAATAGGGTCCTTGTGAGCACAAAGGATAGGCCAGCCTAAGCAGCGAGAATCACGATAGGGTGACAAGGTCTGATTCGTGCGAGATCGCGATACGTAGGCAATCCTTATCAGTTTCAACCATAATATTAAGAGAAAAAGCGAAAAGAGTGAGGGAAGAACATGAAAGAAAAACAGAACAGCTGGGAAAAAACAAGGGAAAAAAGAGAGAAAAAGAAAAAAAAAACTGAAGAAGGGGGAAAACAAAAGGGAATGAGAGAAAGCAAAGGCAAAAGAGAGAGAAAGCAAAGAGAAAAGAAAAGATAAGAAAAGAGAGAAAAAGAAAAGAAGAGAGAGAGAGAGAAGAAATGTTAGAAACAAGAAAAGCCGGGATGACGCAAGCAGCCGAACAAATGCATAATAGAAATTGTCAACTGCTTAGGTGCATTCATTCCCCAGATGTGCGATTACCAATGATTAAATGACTTAATGCTAACATGATGGTTTCATTTTGGCGTGTCATTTTATAAAGGTAACATGGTTTATGGTTTTATGGTAACTCCCCCTGCAATACAAAGGTAAACACAAAGGCAGCAAATAACATAACTGAGTGGGTTGGTACCAATGCCCAAAAGCAGCCGGTTGAACAGGTCGACGGGTTGGTGGAAGAGGTTAAAATGTTGAGACATCATATGGAAGACATGTATCGGGCATGGATGACTGGGAGAGCACCACCCCCGCCACCGCATAGCTTCCTGGGATTTGTCCTTACCCAAACCCCAAACACAATGCCATATGATCCCCCATATTCCCCATATCTACCCGCTTATAATAGCTTTCCTAACCACTCCGGTAACTCCATCACTAATCATCCAACCATCGTTTCCCTAAGGTGCCTTCCAGTCGCATCTACTATGCTCGACAAAGAACACTTACCCAGATCTCATAATGCCCAATATTACCCCCCCGAGGTCATTCACAGGGGTCTCAACGTGCACAAACAATGGCCGCAAGATAAGACTCATGTTGAAAATGGAAGATTTACAGAAAGAGAAGGGACAGACAGGGAATCCATGAAGCTAAAAGAATTTTCCATGGACAGTACCTCCTTGTCTGGAATGGAAAAGAAGCCAGGGGAAGGCTTTAGAGAGTTCGGGTTCTGTTGGAGGGAACATGCTGCAAGAGTCGACCCTCCAGTGAGGGAAAGTGAAATGGTGGACTAGTTTTTGTAGGCATTGGAGCCAACTTACATTGGTCACCTGGTGGCGACAATTGGCAAATCCTTTAACGAAGTGGTGAAGATAGGAGCTATGGTCAAGGAAGACTTGAAATATGATATAATTATGAGCTATTCATCGATTAATGCAACCACCCAGGCTATCCAAAGTGCCATCAGGGGTGTGCTCGAGAAAAAGAAGAAAGAAGAGGCTACAACAGTCGAAGCCAGAGCTTGGTAAAGATCTAGAGGCCCTTCACCCTACTACCAACCCAGACCCCACCACCCAAATTACTCGTACAGCCCATATGGTCCTCCACAACACTACTACCCACCGCCAGACCCACATTGTTTTGTCCACCATGTCAAACTCATACCCAAGCTCCGGCTCATACGCAATGGCGTGCACCGGTTCCCCAAAACATATACCTACCATTACAAAACACATATCCACCCTCCAAGGAACTACAAAAATCCTCTAGGGCCCGGTTTCAATGGGAATCAAGCCTTCCAGAATGAAAGGGTAGAGAAGTAGAAAACATTCAATCCGCTGGGGAGTCATATACCAGTCTTTTCCACAAGTTGAGGTAACTAGGCCTGTTTAACCTGATCGAGCATAAAGTTCCAAATCCTCTTCCTAGAAATCCGGACCAATATGTAAGTTGTGAATATTGTTCGGGAGCCCGGGGCATGATACTGAAAAATGCTAGAAACTGAAAACGGATGTGCAAGAGCTTAGTGACACTAACCGAATTGAGATTCAGGCCTCAGAGGCACCAAACATTAACCAGAATCCGCTTCTAGCTCACCACGAGGCTCATGTGATTGAATTGATTCATAGGGGAGGGAAGTCTAAGAAAACTTCGCAGACGGTAATCCATTCTAGCAAAACCAATTTGAATAAAGAGTTAACCAGTCAGAAAGTGGTGTTTTAATTGAAAGGGGAGATAATAAGCCGCTACCGTCAAAGGTTCTTGGGTCATTGGGTGGTACGGATGGAGACATGGGAAAGGGGTTCAAAGGTTATTCACTGAGGTAAATAGGGTTGAAGCAGAGGGAGGGTCAAATAAGGCAAATGTGCAGTTCGTCTGACCATGAGCAAAAGTCAATGACTGGAAGTTCTGGTAGTGGGTTTTATTTTTATTTAAGCTGTTTGGGTTATTCCAGGGTCTATAGTCCAGATACCGTCCGTTTGGATGAGTAGAACCATGTTATCATTTCCTTCTATAAAATGCAATTGTCTTACTTTCTTTATTCTTAATTCTATTTTAGTTTGTTTTTCTTTTTTGTATAGTCTTTTTATGCTGATATGAATAACATGACATGCATGAGGAATCCTTGGCCCAGTCTTGAAGGCCGGTCTTATTCTGAAGTAATAATACAAGAAATTGAGTGTGATAATGAGTTGGAACATGACGACGATTTCACCCACCTTGAAAAGTTGAGTCTGATTGACGAGAAGATATTTCACCCACCTTGAACAGTTGAGTCTGATTGACCAGTATTCATTTCCACATAAGCATGTTCCAAATATATCACATAGTCCAAACAAATCAACAGTCAAATACAACTAAATTGTTACAATCAAGGATAATGAAAATATGACAACTAATGAAGCCTCTAACAAAATCACGCTCCTATTTTATTTCATTTTCAACTGAATACACTGCATGGATTCAAGCTTGAAAGTGTGTACCTGGAGATTGAAATTTAAGTAGAAAAGAGCATACAACAAGAAAGTGCATTCGAGGAAGTTTGAAGTGGGACAGTTAGTATTGAGGCAGATTTTTCCTCATTTGGCTGAAGCAAAAGAATGTTCGCCCAAAGCTGGCAAGGGCCATTTGTTGTAACCAGAGTGTTGTCTAATGTTGTATTATATCTGACATATGTGCAAGGGAAATATGTAGAAGTGGCCACAAATTCCGATGCGGGCAAGAGATACTATGTATGATTTCTTTATTTTTTATTATACTTGTTTGTATCCGGCACATTTTAAAGATTGAAATGATGAAGGCGTTTTGTTTTGCTATTTGAATCACTTTATCCTTTAGCACCCTATTTGAGCTGTGTTTATTTTTTATACCCTCTTTCGAAATCAATGGCACAATTAAGAAACACAAGTGCCGAAAAATAAGTAAATGGAAAGAAGGAAGGAAAAAGGAGGAAAAGAAGAGAAAGAAAATAAAAAGAAACGAGAAGAAGAGGAGAAACACAACAACGTAATTTCTATGACGTGAACTACATTTGACTTGATCCCGAATGGGTACGTAGACAGCCTCTCTGAGGTTCAATCATACCAAAATAAAAAACCAAAAATCCCCAAGCAAGAAACTAATGCAAACGTTGTGATCGCTGTGCAAGATTGGATTCCGAAAGTTGTAATTGTTAACCCACGTTGAATTATTTTTTGAGCTTTTTATACCCTTTATTTCTAACCCCATCCAAAGCCACATTCGGTCCAAAGATATACCCTATGATCAGTCTTTGAGAAATGCCAGGTCAAGTAGGTAAAGGTAATTCATGTTTGGGGCAAAACTCTGGTTCAAGAAGGAAAAATTATAAATGAGAGAGTTTTATTGGTGAAAACCTTCACAAGAACCGTAGGGCGACGTGAGTTGAGTGAAATGAGAGAGTCTTATTGGTGTCTCACGGTCACCTTAAGGAAAAAGTGAGTTACGAAGTGAACAAATAAGAAAGGTCAGTTGGTGAAAAACTGTTTCGAGGCACCACATGAATGAACAAGGTCAAGGTTTGGATAAAGTAATCAAGTGATGGAAGTTCTTGGGTAATAAAGTATGGCAATTGAAAGCTAGTTAGTTGGATAGATTGGGTTGATTAGTCCGAAATGCATGTCATGACCATTGGTACCAGTTGTTCCAGTCAGATAAGTTCTTTTCCTTCTATTTTTAGCAATCATTTTGTTTTGGATTCTTCTTATCCTTAACTCACAAAATAATTGCATTTCATTTTCTTTCGGGGGTTTTACCTATCTAAAATATTTCAAGGTCAGTTTTTTTCAATGCAAGGGGAAAGGATGTCAAAGTTCACCACCAACTTCCTAAAATGGTAAAGCAAAATGTGGTGAGAGCATGTCAACAGCAACATGATGTAAAGTGGAGTATGGGAAGTCGCCAAAAGTTTCATCGTTGGAATAATGAGAAAATGTTGTGAGAAATGTAAAGGTTCAGAAAAATAGGGTCAGGTATGAAACAACAACACGGGTGCAAAACATTCAGGCTGTCAGAGGCTGGGGAATTGAAAGCCAGTCAGAAAGTCAAGCGGTTCAGGGTCAGTTCGAGGAAGTTAGTCAACACAAAGCAAGGCAGTGGAAGGATTTTTCAGTAAGAATGCCATGAATTAACCATTGTTTTAAACTAACGAATTTTTTTTTGATTGAAACAGGGGCAGGAGAATTGTTTGTTCAGGAGGAATTCTCCATTAGGGAAAAACAAGCAGTAATCAGGTTTGATCGAAAGTATGATATGGTTAAAATACAAGATAATAAGGAATAACATAAGGAAATGTAAGTTAGTCTCGAATTTTGTATGTTTAGGACAAAATTCAAGTAGATGTTGGGAGCCCGCCCATATAACAGAAGAATACATTCCAGTCTTTAAATTTTAAGTTTTGAATTACATTTCAGTCTTTAAATTTTAAGTTTTGAAGTTGGGAGCCCGACCATATAACAGAGGAATATATTCCAGTCTTTAAATTTAAAGTTTGGAAGTTGGGAGCCTGCCCATATTACAAAGGAATACATTTCAGTCTGTAAATTTTAAGTTTTGAAGTTGGGAGCCCACCCATATAACAGAGGAATACATTTCAGTATCTAAATTTTAAATATTGAATCATGCCAATCTTAAAATTTTCAAGTTTTGAGGTTGGGAGCCCGCCCATATAACAGAGGAATACATTTCAGTCTTTAAATTTTAAATTTTGAAACATTTTAGTCTTTAAATTTTCAAGTTTTGAAGTTGAGAGCCCACCCATATAACAGATGAATACATTTCAGTCTTTAAATTTTGAAGTTATATTTCAGTTTTAAATTTCCAAGCCTTGAAGTTGGGAGCCCGCCCATATAATAGAGGAATACATTTCAGTCTTTAAATTTTAAAGTTACATTTCAGTCTTATCACAATTCAAGTTTTAGTTTTCAATTCTTATTAGTATATGGTAACAAGCATCCAATTTTACAAATTGGGGTAGAAAGTTTTCTTTGTTTTGTCTATTTTGTAAAATTGGGAGTCCGCCTATATAATAGAGGAATGCATTCAAGTTTAAGTTTATTCAAGTTCAATAATTTGAAGAGAAGGAACAACATCTCAGTTAGCAATTTGAAGTAACAACAATGGGTTTCACCAGGGGAATGCAAGACAACAAGGAAGTACAAGAACATGTTTGAAGAATTTAGATAGGACTTTTGTAATTCATAGTTCATAGCTTAGGCTAGCTTCTTTTATTTTTGACACGGTGTAACAAGGGAGATCAGCAAGCAGTAGCGGCAACAATCGCAATGAAATCACAGCTCCTGGTAGTCCCAGCTACCAGACACTCCCGAACTACACTGACCCGATTCCTGTTTAGCCTAGGATATGTAGGCAACCTCTGAAGCAGGGTGTGGTCAAACTTTTCAAAAATGCTTCACACGGAACATGCTCACGGGCAAAAATCACTCGTTTTTTCTCACTTATCTTTGCGTGAAAACTGTTTATGTTTCCAAGCAAAGAGGGGCAGCTGTGAGCACATGATTTTTACCCTAAGCAAATTATTCCCAAACTTCGAATAAAATAATTTCTTTATTATTTTACAATTTTTGTGAATTTTGTGTCATTTTTGAATAATTGTTGCATTTTATTTGTGCATTTGCATTCATACGAAAAATACAATAATATATGCGGCATTTGTGTAGGATATAATTTCATATTTGAGTGTAAATTGGTAGTTTAAAATTGTTTTTATATAAAGAAAATGACAAAAAATAACTTTGTGCACTTTTAGTTTTAATTTGTGGATTTTCTTTGAATTTTAGCTTAAAAGTAGAAATTGGTTAATTTTGAAAGAATAATAACTTTAGCGTTAATTTGGTCTATGCTTTTCTTTGTTATGTGTTATTTTAACAAAAATATAAAAATTGTAAAATGAGAAAAAAAAAGGGAAAAAATGAATAAAAGAGTGAAAAAAACAAAAAGAAATTACAAGGAAGGAAAAGGCTTCCTCAGCAATTGGGCTACTTTAATTGCCCTTCCAGCCAAATTTTAATTCGTACTAGTCCAGGCCTAAATAAACCCACCCAATTGAGTCCCCAGACCATAAAACGACGTCGTTTACGCATAGTTCAATCCCAGTCCTTGATCTCTTTAAATCTAACGGACGAGAACCCTTTCCCCAATAACTAATAATGTCCGAAAATGTCTGAACCCTAGAGACAAGTGTGATGATCCGACCCCTCCTTTCATGCGTTTCTGTCCCGTTTTCCTCTTTTTATGCTTCCTCATGTTTCAGTATATGTGTTTGGTGAATTTGAAGTGATTCAGATTGAGTTTGGTAAGAAATGAGACAATTAGTCTCTTTAAAGAAAAATTAGTTTGGAAAAGTCAACCAGATATTGACTTGTGAGTTAGAGGGATCAGAATTGAGTTCCTATGATTCCATTAGTTTCGGGGGATGATTTAAGGCTTAGGAGCACAATCGGAAGTAATTTTTGAGGTCTGGTGAAGAAGTTAGCCTATTTTGGTGAAGTTAGTATTTTTGCGATTTCCGGTTGATAGGTGGAATTTTGATCCGGGAGTCAGAATAAAATTCCGAGAGTATAAGTAGCTTCATTAGGTGATTTTAGACTTGTGTGCAAAATTTCAGTTGATTTGTAGGGGCTTAGGTCGGGTTTTTTATTAAATGTGTGTTTCGAAAGTTTTAGTTTAACTTAAGCCTTGATTTGATGAAAATTGACGATTTTGATGTTAACGACATCCTTTTTATGGTTCGAGGAAGTTTGAATAAGGTAATAGGACATATATGTGCTTTTGGTTGAGGTTCCGAGGGCCTCGGGGTGATTTCGAATGGCCAACGGATCATTTTTGGAGGTTTTGAACTGCTATTGCTGGTATCTGGTGTTGTCCTTCACGTCCGCGAGGTCCTATCACGTTCAGGAAGAAGAAATTGGATTCTGAGACTTTTGGTCTTCGCGTTCGCGAAGAAGGAATTGTCATCTTGGACTTTTGTTCTTCGTGTTCATCAAAGAAGGAATTTTCTTTCGCACAAGTCCTACTTCGGAAGCTCATGTCTTTTTATCTACAAGGAATTTCGAATTGATTTAGAAACGAAAATTGTAGATTGTGGAATCGAGTTTCGAGAAAAATACTATATTAGCCATTTGGAGTTGTGTGTAAAAGGTTATGATCATTAGACTAGACGCTGTCCGAGCAGAGTTTGGAATATTAATTTTTGGAACTTTGTTCTTCGTGAACGCGAGAGGTGGACCGCGAATGCAATGTACAAATCCCTGGGCAGCAGAATAAAGTCAAAAATTCATTGCATTTCCCATTTTTGACGATTTAGAGATCGTATTGGGCGATTGTTGTACAAATTTGCTTAGAGAACAACGGGGTAAGTGTTGTTAACTCAATTTTGGTTGTATAACTCGAATCTATTGTAAGTTTTGGTGTTTAATTTGAGAATTTTTGTTGAAAATGGTAGAAAACCCTCTTTGATAGAAATGGTGATTTAAGGGGTCAAATGAACTCCTATTTTTGTAAATTTGGTATCTATAGACTCCTGGCGAGATAAGGATCATATTGATGTAATAATTTCAAGATTTCGATACATGGGCTCGGGGATGGGGTTTTGCAAATTTTGTGAATTTTGATGTTTTTGACTCTTTTCGATTGGGTTATATCCCCTTAGCCTATTGTAATGTATTCGCTCCAATTTTGGTTAGATTCAATGCGTGTGGAGGCCAATTTTAGGTACAAATGCATCGTAGGCTAGAGATTTCACCGGTTCGAGGTGATTAATACTTGTAAATGATACCCTGAAGTTTGAAATCTAGGATTCACACATCATAGTGCTGTATTGTGGTGATGTGCATGGCAAGTATGAGCGTGGGGTAGAGAACCATTGGGGATTGGGACTTGGTTTGTCCCGGTTGTTGATTTTACTGCGTGATTGACTGAAACTACTTGATGTTGTCATGATTTTGGCTGATTGCCATGATTTGGGCCTCGTGCCAATTATTTGAATCCTTCATGTATAGATATTACTGTGGATATTATTTGATCTCGGTCCTAGGTTTTAAATACTGTTTTGCAAACTCAGCCATCTTTCTAAGATTTGAAAACTTAAATGATATTCTACTGAAGTTTTGAGCTGAGAACTGCTATTTTACTATTGCCCAACAGGCTTATGTGCATTTTTGGACTGAGCATGGATTGGGTTGCGCGCCACAGCAATGTTATGTGTGCACTCTGGACTGTGCATGGATCGGACAACACGCCTCAGTGGTGTGATATTGATATTGCGCTTGGGCTGTAGGAGCCCCTCTAGAGTCTGAACCCCCACAATGAGCGCGGGGTACCTAAATGGATCGGGCTATACGCCGCAGCGATCATGTGTGTTGCATTGCATTCACGCATTGATTCCTATTTGTACTACATGGCATAACATTTAGCACTCTTATATCATTGGCATCCATGCTATTTCTTGCACTGAGTAACAAATACTCTAGTGTTATTTGTTAGTAGAGTGCTGTGCCTAGTGGTTGATTTGTGTGCGGACGTGCACTACTTGATATTGCATGCTTAACTGTCAAAAAGGATAGAAAGATATTTTTTTAAAAAGAGTTTTTAAATTGAGCTAGATATTTTATAAAAGATTTTCATGGAATTACTGTTTTCAAAGAGGGTTATATCTTATATAGAATGATGAAGTATTCTTACGTGATTTCTTACCGCTTAGTTATTATTTACTCTTATTTCCACTAAGTTGGAAGTACTCACTTTACTCCCTGCACCTCGCGTGCAAATACTTGTACTGTTCACTGGTAGCTTCACGTACTACCAGGTACATAGTATTCGTATCAAATGCTAATAAAGAATATTTGAGGGATCTATTTATATACAATAAAGTAAAATTCCCCTTTCTAAACCAAGTAAGAAATCAATGAGAAAATGAGATTATTGGGGAAAACATTTGGGTGAAGGAAATAACACTTTCAAATAAAATAAAGCATAAGATAAGCTACTGAATTTAGTATAAAATTTATTAAATTAAAACGTAATAATAATTATTTTTAAGTAAAGTAAAAACATCAGATAGGGTAAGGATATTAGGTTGACAAATCAATTAAAGTAAAGTATGACGACTATTAAAAATAGTAAAGTACCGGATGAAGCGACGAGTATTAACTTAAGATTCACATAAGGTAAGAATGTTAATATTCCTTTATTTTAATCCATTATGTTACCAACAAATCAACAAGGTGTGAGATAATGAATCAACATAATAAATTCATTTTAAAAATAGATTGACCAAAATAATAATAATAGGAAAGAAAGACATGAAATGGCGGCAAAGCAATAAACTAATGAAAATAACTCATTCCTGAAATCAGTAAACCAAGAAATATCAGCCCTTAGAATCACATATGATAAATACCGAAAGCTAACAAAATACAACAATGAATATGATAAGTGTGAATTTTGACTGCTTATTAGTACCTTTTAGCTTTTGATTTATTCTTAAAGCATTTAATAGCGTTCCCGAAACTAATAAAATTGTGCAAAATTATCGGAATGATGGAAGTTGATCTCACGAGATGAAATTCAACTCAAAAAAGAGTAGTCCGAGGCATAAGGAAATAAAGGATATAGGAGCACGACTGTGCGATCCGCAGAAAGAATTTTTGTTGCCGTAGAAGAAATTACGGACCGTAAAATTCCATCTTCGACAGCAAATCAAGAGGAAATATTTAGCAGACATTTGCAGAAAGTGCGGACCACACACGAATTGTGCGGCCACAAAGCTGGGATAAGAGTTGGAGATTAGAGAGTATGCAAAAAAGCCAAGTCTTGGAGCATCTGTAAATTGCAGACCACACAAGAATTGTGCGGCAACAAAAGAATGCCTTGCGGCCACAATCCTAATTATGCGGACTGTAGAAGAGTTGCCTTGTGACCGCATTCTAGAAATGTGCAGCCGCAGACCTCCAATTCCTGATAGATGAAGAAATATGCGGATTACACATGGAATTATGCGACCGTAGAACCTTCAAAGGAGCCATTTTTTCTAAGATTTTCAGCCTTGTATAAATAGACGAGTTAATGATTATGGAATTAATGGTTACAAATATTAATTCATGCCGATTTGACTTGGTCTCTTTCTGAGAAAGAGAGATCTAGTCTTGGTTCACTTAGCTAACATGAATTAGGTCAATTGAGAGAATGGTTGCCTAGTCAAAGGGTTCAACCTAGAGATAGAAACAACCCAACCTAAGCTCTTATCAATTGTTTAGGTTGATACCTATTTGGTATTGAAAAAGCCAAATTGGGCAAAACCATTCTCTGACTGAGAGGTATTGAGTAGGTAACATAGAGTTATGAGCTATATTACATTTCAATCAACACAATGAGCATTAAAGTCTTTATCCCGTTAGGAAAACACCTAGGTCATGGTAATAGTCCTAGACTTTTATTTATTTGGAGAAACCTCAAAAACAATTATCTCTAGTCTTCAGCCTTTAATGTGCAATCATTATATTAACCTTATTAATAGAAATAAAAAAGTTATTATGGACTCCAAGCACCCATCTTAGCTCATTGTGGATTCGATCCTGACTCTTCATTGGATTTTATTATTGCATACGATCATGTCATATCTCTTTTGAGGTGTGCATTTGGATTTGAAAGGAATACAACACACACAATCAGTTGTAGCGTGTAACCCACTCCAACCGTATCAATATCAAATCCTCCCTTATTTCACCCGTTGCAAAGTGAAACCCGATCCCACAGTATCATCATGTTACAATCCTCCCTTATTTCACCTGTTGCAGCGTGCAACCTGATTCCACCATATCATCATATAACAATCCTCTCTTATTTCACCTGTTGCAACGTGCAACCCGATCTGCAAGCAAATTAAATTAACAACAACAATCCATTAACTCAATTTATAGGAATTTCTACTATCAAAGGGTATTAGTAAACATAAATAGAGGAACCATTTGATAATCAAAGGAATGCAGCAGATATTACAAAATTGACAGGACATGTAAAACACGTGACAACTAAGGTGTACAAGTAAAGCAGTTACGACAAGTAACAAATAGGCACGGGGTCATGGAAAGGAATCAACAATTAAAAGGTACAAGCCAATAAGAAAGGAAACAACTTCAACTAAAGCACGTAAGGGAAAAATGACGAGTAAGGGGTACAATAAATGATAACAACGTCAAATAAAGCATGTAAGAGCAGATTAACAATGAGAGACATAACACATCATGATAATTTACAATTAAAGGCATGAAACAAGTCTAGATAACCTAAACTGGTCAAATGCCGCATATAGCCTATGTACCCACTCATTACCTTGTGTGCAAGGATTTCACAAAGCACAAATAGCACAATCAACTCGAATCCTAAGGGGTAGCTTCCCCCACACAAAATAAGGACAAGCCACTTACCTCAATTTGGACAAATCGATACTAAAATTAGGTTTTTCTTTATAAATTCACCTCCACTCAGCTCTGTCTTGCCAAAGACGACTTAAATACATCAAACACCACAAGAGAAAACAATTTCAATTACCAAGCCATGACCTTTACACAATACCCAAAAAGGTCGATAAAGGTCAACCTCGGGCTCGCTTGGTCAAAATCTGAGATTCGGACCAAAACCTAATTATCCATTCACCACCGGCCTGATTATGCAATTAATTTCAAAATATGGCCTCAATTTGAGGTATAAATCTCAATTTAAAAAAAATCTCCAATTCTTCCCAAATTTCTAATTTTCTACCATGAAAGAGCATAGATTAAGGTTAGAAATTAGTGGGTGTTGATGAAATTGAAAGAAAACGAGTTAAATTATACTTACCTATGAATTGTTGATGAATTTTCTCATCAAAATTGCCTCTATGCTGAGCTCTAATGAAAAGATGGTAAAAAGTTGGTGAAATTCCATGTTCGGGATATTTAATTAACTGGGCGTCAGGCTTCCTTCATGTTTACGGAGGGCCAGACGTGCTTGCAAAGTAGCAGCGACCAATGAACTTCGTGTTCACGATCCACTCTTTATGTTCACCATGTCTTACTTCCCCTTGCCATCGCGTTCACGATCCAATCACGTCTACGAAGAGTAACTGACAGGCTCCCTCCTACAACCCCATAACAATATGCGTCCGTGAGAGGAATGACGCGTTCGCAAAGGGTAACCCCTACTACTTTTCATTCGCGACCATCTCCTCGCGTTCACGAAGAAGAAAGTTCTACCCAGCCTAGATTCCCATTCATGATCGCGAAGCACATGACACCCAATATTAGAAATAGCCAAAACCAATAATTCTCCTAAGTCTAAAATGGTCCATAGCTTATCCGAAACTCACCCGAAATATTCGGGCTCAAAACCATATATGCATTCAAGTGTAATAGTATCATACGAACTCATTCATGTGATCAAAACAATAAAACAACATCCATAATCACGAATTGAATACCAAAACCCATAAAAATTCTAATGAAATTCTAGAATTGCAATCGAGCGTTTGAACTACATCAAATCAACTCTAAATGAGACCAAACTTTGCAGGAAAATTTCGAATGACGAAACAAACCTATTCCAAGTCCCAAAAGTAAAATCCAAACCCGATAGCCTTTAAGTCAAACCATGGTCAAACTTAGGAAAATTTCAAACTCTTAAATTGCCAACTTCCACCAAATGACGCCGAAACCTTTAAGAAAATATCCAAATGCAAATTCGGGCATACACACAGGTATGAAATTACCATCCGGACCTACCGGAACCAGGATATCTCCAATCCGAGGTCAAATACTCAATAAGTCATACTTGGTCAATTCTTTCAACTTTGAGCTTCTCAAATTAGAGTCACCTATTATAATCATTTCCAAACCACTCAAAAGCCAGAGCTGATGATGCATGCTAGTCATAAATACACTATGTGAATTTACTCATGACCTCAAACTACCGAAATGGACACAATTTCTCAAAACGACCAGCCAGGCATCACAATCTATGAGGGAGACAAATCTGTTACTACAGTATCCAAGATGTACGACGATAGCATCTACGCAAATGCCAACTTCCAAACCAAGGTACATAGTGAGGTGCTGATGATGCGACCAGATCTAATACCGGGGAGGAAGAAATTTATGATATACTATTATAGCTCAGGTGTTTAACAAATCCTGTCACATTAGATCTTCTGGTTTTTACTAGCCAAGGAATTGTGCTGTCGAATGCAAGTGTGAGATTTGCTATAATAAAAGTTTCATTTGATGTTATACTGGTAGGGATTCCATGTTTTCTTAATTCTCTTGAAGGTATTGGTAGGGATAATCAAAATCATGTGTCACTTTACCTTGACTTTGGTGCACAAAGATGTAATTGGGTTGATACTTGGTAGGAACGCAATCTTCCATGATTCTTGTTGTCTAAATCCATAGAGTGTGCTCGGGAGAAAAAAAATACCGAGAGGGCTCCAGGTATTAGCTGAAAGTTGCTCCAAGCAGTCACCATATATTTAGATCGATAAAGCTATTAGACTCTTGTTTGCTCTATTTGATCAAGTTCATAAGCAAGGTCTACTTTGCCGTATATTATCTTTGATCATGGTCCTTACGTTGATTATGCCCGATTTTCCACTTTAGCCGTCTTCATATGTAGTAGCAAACAACCATAATGACTGCATTTGCTCTACATGCTTGAACTACGCGGCTTCATTTCATTTTGATATATGGATTGTTGTGACTGTTTCTTGTTCCCATCCTTGTTTGTTTAAATCTCAACAACTGCTTGCAAAGCATAACAATAGAATTCTTGTTCCCTACCATACACTATTCATTTGGAACTTGATGGTAGCATTGGCATTTTATTTTCCTATGAGGCAATTGAAAGAGCTTTTCAATGTATACAACTTTATTGTAAGTCAAGAGCATCCACATGTAGCTTCCTTGCTGCAGATCCAAGAGTTCGAGGGAGCTTATGGCGGGACGATTGTACATGATTGTATAGACGAATACTTAATGACTTCAACAAGACAATTAATGGGGAATGCAATAGTTATAATGTTATTGCCTCAAATCTTGAGGACAAGATCCATAAGAATAAGAGACAACACAAGGTCCTTAAATTTGTGCGCACTCTACAACTTGTATGTGTTGCTCTCAGCATGGACTTCATTAGTACTATCATTATAATTCTCTAATGTGTGACTTTCTTGATAATTGTCAACTAGATTTAAGCATCACCTAATCATTTTTGACTCATATCACTGGATTCATGTTCATTAGGGGCATTCTCTCAAGTATGACCCTCATGCGGCATTGTTGAAACTTAATTTGCGACAAGGATGCCGATCCATTAGTTTTTCTCAGTCACAAGGAGTTAGTTATATTGGATTAGGCAGGGGAAACACATTTTTCATTCCTGGGTATGTATTCGATACTAGTGAAGCATTAAAGCACCATTGATCAAGTAATCGCATGGTTTTATATGATAAAGTAGAAAGCTATGAGAGCATAGTGGTTGTTTGCTTTTATTTCATTGACCTGGACATTACGACCTGACAACAAGCTTTTGATCCAAGTGGAGTTCACCAAGAAACAAAATGCTCTCTCTTTCGGGATAGTTATGATCATAAAGCCACATAGCTGCAATGTAATAGAATTGACAGTGCCCAGCAAGCTCTTCCGTTTGGATATGGCATTGTGATGAGGTCCCTATGCTTTCACATACAACTACAGTGAAGTTCCTAAGTAATGGTGGTTACTGGATCATATTGTCTCTATTGGATGTTTCATTTTCTTATGGTTGGATAGTTGTATATCATGATAGTGCCGACATTTGACTTACTATTTGACACTACACTAATGGTCACGAAAGATTACATATGGAAATCCTTTTCAATGGTGCAAGCCAACACAAATGCGGATGTTCTTTCATTTCAATTAGGACAAAGTTCTTATTGAGGTGGAGGGCATTGTTAGAAATGTAGTTAACAATTGGGAGGGCATATATGGTAACTTAGAAATTTATTTGTGGGAACCAGGTTAGGAACATGTGAGGTATGAGGAATTAACAAATAAGAGTACCTTAGGCAAAAATAGCCAACCGACTATTGTTAAGTAAAGTTTCTTAGTCCTCTCATCTCCAATTCAGACTCTAGCTTCTCATCCCCTTATGTGATTCTCTCCTGTCTTACTTAGCTTCTTCATTTGCATTTTCATTAATGTTGTTCTACTTCTTTGAACTGTAATCATTTGTTACAACCATCACTATGATCTATATTTTGGAGTTGTCACATAAGGGATTATTTGCTCCTATTGTTGTTTTCTCTCGTAACATAGTTGGCAAGAAGCGATTCAATCAGCTTAGATGCAAAGTTATTGCTTTAGACTGGCCGGTGTTTTCTCTGTTCTAAAAAGATTGATGCTATTTTTTATTAGTCAAAAAAATTGCCACATCATATTTCTATACTTTCTTAATTGTAAATAGTAATAGTAACACAAATATTATGGCTTGTTTAAGACTACACATTTCAAAAGACTTACTTCTTTTTTAGTAAACTTTGAGTCAAGTTAAACTAAGTCAAAAAAAATTAAAAACAGATGGAGTACTATCTTTGGTTTATATATATTATCTTCATTTTAAAGTTTTTCCACCCAACTACTTATAATAAATATGTATCTAATAGCCTTAAGAGTCGTTTGGTAGGAGGTATTAAAAAAATAATACAAGCATTAGCTCTATGTATTACTAATACCTTGTTTGGTACATTTTTTCAACTTGTGTATCACTAATACTTGTATTAGTCATACATCATATTTGGTATTATCATATATATATAAGTAATGCATAGAAAACTGTAATGATCCGGCCGGTCATTTTTAGAATTTATGCCCTGATCCCCTATTAATTGCTTCCCCTAAGTTTATTTCTGGTATTTTATTTTGCTGGGACATTCAGTGTTAGGACTCAGAGTATTTTGGGACACTTAGTCCTCAAATGAGAGCTTAAGTGTTGGAAAGCGGTTTGTAATCGTAATAGAATGAAGATGGCCTCAGAATGGAAATTTGACAGAAACCGTTAGCTCAGTTAGGTGATTTCGAGGTTGGGAGTGTGTTCGGAATGTATTTTGGAGATCCGTAGCTCATTTAGGCTAGAAATGCCGAACTTTAAATTATTAATGTTTCCGGTTTGATAGTAAACTTTTGATCCGAGGGTCGGAATGGAATTCCGTAAGTTGCTGTAGCACCATAATATCATTTGAGATGTGTGTGAAAAATTTCAGGTTAATCTCACGTGTTTTGGTTAGGGTTTTGACCGAAAGCGTATTTTGTAAAATTTGAAGTTCTTAAGTTCAAATCGTTGGTTAATTCGGGTTTCCGGCGTTGGTTTAGATGGTTTAAGGATAGGTACAAGTTTGAATGATGATATGAGTCATGTCCATAGGTTTGGTTGAGGTCCCGAGGGCCTCGGGTGTATCTCGAATGCTCAACGGAGCAATTTGGAGTTTGGAAATGTTGCAGAAAAATCTCAGTAGTTGCAGGTCCTGTTTTCTTCTTCGCATTCGCGAGCTTCCCTTCACGTTCGCGAAGGCTTAGTTGATCAACTGGGAAATTTCCTCTTCACGTTCGCTTATATACTCACGCGTTTGCGAAGCCCAGTCTGCTTCTTCAACGCGTTCACATTGACCCTCACGCGTTCGCATACCTATGCCAGTTTCTTCCTCGCGTTCGCAGATGCTTCCACGCGTTTGCGTTGAGCAAGCTCTAGACCCTAATAATTTCCTTCATTGCATTCGCGCACTGTACCTCGCGATCACGATAAGCATTTTGTCCAGCTCATATTTCTTCTAAGCGAGCACAAGAACTATTCCGCGTTCGCGATGCTTTGAAGACCTGAACATTACTTAACATTCAAAAATGAGGTTTTGCCATTTTTATCAAAACACAAGCTTTGGAGCTCGTATTTGGGGGAACTTTTGAAGTTTTTTCTAAGGAAATCTCTGGGTAATGATTCTCTACTCTCTTATGATTAAAACCCACTAATCTAATCGCAAATTCATCATTAATTTCAAATTTTTGAATGAAAATTGGGAAAAACTTCTTAGACCAAACTATTGAGTTTGAGTTGCCATTCGACCTCTGATATTGGAGTTTATATGGTCAGACTCGTGAGAGTACGAGGGTTCAGAAAACATAGCAATTATTTGATTCTGAGATATTTTCCTGAGGGGTGGTTTGGTCAATTTACTTATTTTCGCACCTTAACTTTAAATTTGATGGTGGAATCAATTGCTTGCACTGTTATGTATATTATGTAATTGGATTGAATAGATTTGGGCTATTTGAAGTTGATACTTGTAGCAAGTGCATGAATTCTAGTTGATTGTGTGCCGGTTCGAGGTAAGTGGCTTATCTAACTTCGCGTAGGGGACCTTTCACCTTAGGATATGCTATCTGATATTTGAAAGCCTTACACGTGAGGTGACGAGTGCATACTTTAGCTAATTGTTGAAAATCCGTTTCTACTTGAAGTACTTTAATTGAGTTTCCTGCTTACATTTTTATTATAAATTGCAAGTTTAACCTGTGTTAGCTTATAGAAGCATGATTAGTTGGATTTACTTGCTTATTTGTCTAAATAATAATAATATGTGAAGCATGTTCGGCTAGAACTTATTAATGCTGCCTTGATTTAGCCTTGGTCTGGTATTGAGATGTTATTTTGTGTTTACAATTTGGGAATACGGGACGACATCCCGGGAGATTCCCTGCACGTGTTAAGCTCTAGACTAAGTGTGCGGGATACGAAGAGATCCCTGGCACGGATGAAGCAATAAATGAAGGATACCAAGACATCCTCAGGATACTAGGAGATTCCTCATGTATGTGATGAGCCAAGAGATCCTCGGGATACCAAGAGATCCCCGATTATTATTCTGGTTGTGAGCTTTATTCCTTTTATTGTTTGTTTCTGCTTTCCGTTATGGTTTTTGCTTATCATCTTGTTAGATTCTCGTTGTAGACTATCTTTATGTTGTTTTCCCCTTATCATATTATTTATTATGACTTAGCTCAGAGGGACCTAACCTTCCACGTCACTACCCGACCGAGGTTAGGCTTGGCACTTACCGAGTACCGATGCGGTGTACTCACACCTCTTCACTGCGGGGAGATCTTGTTGAGACTTTGAGGTATATCTACTACGTCCGTGAACCAATAGTCTCTATTCTATTCCGTTTGTAGTAGATAGTTCTTTTCTTTCCTTTCATGTAAAGCATATTATTGCATTCTACTATCCTATATCGCCTGTGAGTTTCCGCGTTTTGTAATTTGTTTTATACTTATGATGTTGATTTGTATATGCCGAGTAGCATTCAGTACAATTTCCTCTCTAGATATTTAATTTGGTTTTCTCTATTTTTTCCGCAATTATTTTATTTTCGCAAATGTTAGGCTTACTTAGTCGCGGGGACTATGGTCATGACAAGTTGGTATCAGAGATGTAAGTTCATAGGAGTCATGGAACACATGCCAATTTATTAGAGTCACTCTGATCGGTACAAAAACTTCTGTACTTGTCTATAAGAGGTTGTGTAACTATTTAGGAAAAATTCTTCACTCATTTGTTTTCCTTGTCGTGTGATATTATAACCCCAATACTAAACTCGTGCCTTCTATTCTCTCATATATGGTGAAGACACATGTTACCCAGGAGGATCTTGCACCCGCACCTCCTCCTTCAGCTGTCAGAGGCAGGAGCTGGAGCAGAGGTCGTGAGAGAGCATGTGCTTTAGCCAGGGCACCCGTCTGAGCTGCCGCTGAGGTACCGCCAGCAGATCCAGTCGGGCTTTAGGCACCCAACACTGTCGACGCCCCCTTTTTCTAAAGAGCAAAATCAAAGTTACGATATTATGGGAAAAACAACTCTTATTCCCTTGCGGAAATTGGGTTATAGAATTCGAAGAGTACCTTCCTAATGATTATAGCACATTAGGACACTTTAAAGAGAAGAAGCGATTTTGAAAGAAAATTAGAGTTCGGGTAAGAGCTTAAGATTATCTCGAGGGGAAGGTGTTAGGCGCCCCTCAAGATCAACTAGTGTGGTTATCGGCCATAATTTAATTGTGACTTTAAAAGAAGGGGAAGAAAATAGGTAAAGCTTTGCACATAAAAATCACGAATAAGTTTTATGCTTTTGAAAAGGAAAAGAAGATAGAAAGGACAGTTTTTCTTTTAAAAACAAGGAGTTAATTTAAAGAATAGAATTAAAGAAGACATTGCAAATAAAAGGAAAAAGAAAGGGGGTCCTAGGTTTGTAAAAAATATGGATCATATCAATGCATTACCCAATATTCACTCCTCAAAAGAGGGGCGCACGGGATATTAGTTCATCGGTCATCATATCCATATTCTACCCTTCCCACCCCGTTAAGGTATTTTGAATGTCATTTGTCTTATTTATTTATAGCATGCTAGTATCCGTCCCAACATATCAGTTCCGGGGTATTAAGACTTCTAATCCTAAAGGGGAAGAAAAGGGGTAAGGCATATATGGGTTTAAAGGGCAAAAATAGTAATTTTGACAACAACAAAAAATACCAAGTAAAGGGATTGACAAACAAACATGCAAGGCTCACATAAAACCACGTAAATTAGATAACATGTAGTTTAGCATGCCTTGCACATACTGGTTAGGTTATTAAATTAGAACTTAAGTGACAGACAGACTAGTTTAACACAAAAAATTCGATAAAAAGTCTGCCTTAGGCAACTTGGATTCAATTGTCGGAGATTGATATTTTAAACAAGTTATTCAGAAAAAGCACTGATTTCAGACAAGAGCCTCATATAGAAGATTTAAAACAGGAAGTTGAAAATTGTAGAAGTTCCAAAATGACCTTAAAATCAGCAGATTTGTTCGAGTGAAAATACATTAGAATTGTGAAGAAGAGTTTTCAAAAGTAAAAAGTATCTTTAGAGAAAGAGTGAGTTAAAAGACTGTTCTGAAAGATGGCTTCAAGAGAAGATTTAATGGAATTATCTCAGACATATTTGCAGATTTAAAAAAAAAAGCATTACAGGTTTTTACGAGTTTATTGAAAACGTAACACTGAATCGTAAGACCAGTTAACAGGTTGTTATTAATTAAATAGATTAAGCGAGTTTGGGAGGAAATCCTATAGGCATGATATCTATACTTGATTTTCTCGAGACCTATTATTAAACTGACAAAAGAAAGATTATTTGATTATCATATGGCTTGCCTAATGCGTATGAATTTCCTTGGACATGGTTTCTATATGCAACTGATTACATGAATATTAAATCCTAGAGGCAGAATTTCTAGATGACTCTTAGTTTTATAGACATAGTATCTATGTAATTGAAAAACGTTAAACCTATAGACATGGTATCTAGGTGATTAAAATATTAAATCTATAGGTATGGTATCTACCCTTTCAAGCAGTAAATAATCCCATCCCATACCCTTTTTACTAGTACTTCCCCGAGTTGTTTTATACAGAAATATTATTGAACTAGAAGAAAGAAGAAAAAAAATAATTAAAATACATCACAACCTACAGCTAGATCCGAGAAGCCTAATTCAATCTTAATGCCTAATAATATGTGTTTCACCAATTCCGGATTCCAGATTTCCAAGACCTTCTCTTATCCAAAGCATTTCAGAGTTCCAAGGAGCCTCGAGGGCTCCAGGCAGTGCTTACACTCTGGATAATAATATAATAGAATGGTGCAGTGTGGAATAGCATGGCCTCAGGAATCCAAGTTTAGAGGGAACTTCAGGGTCCCAAAACAGGGCTTGCCAAATGGGGCATAACTTAGAAGCTAGGAATAAGTGTTAAGTGAGAGAGGGGTTTGGGAGCCATTGCAAAGGGTAGTCATGCCCAGCCATGGGTATAGGCTAGCACACCCCTGACCCTTTGCTTGGTCCAAACAATTAAAAGCAGACATTAGAAGTTAGACTTGGGTCTGGATGATGATTAGGACACCACGAGACTTGAGTCAAGGCTTAGCTCATAAAGGGGAAGAAGGGAGTTGGGATTGATTTGAGTTGAGGTTCAAGAGAATCTAGTTCTATGTCATGAATGGAAATAATGTGATGCTTCCGTGACTCAGAACTGTACTCTCACACAAGAGGGAGTCAAAGGGAAGGGACTCACATAGAAAAGCAATCTACAAAAACACAAGGAAAGAAAGAAAGCATAACAGACTAAGGGTACAAAAAAATAAGGAAAGATACATAACAGTCTAGGATGAACACATAGTGAAGAATGCATAACAGAAAAGAAGAAATAAACACATATTTAGAGGGTGTTATTTGACTAGAGTGACATACCAGTTGCAAGTTTTAGAATAGCAGAACAACAAAAGCTAGTAACAGACAGAAGTCAGCAGGATCAAAAATCCAAATTCTTCCGCAAGAACTTGAGAGTTCAAGAGAACTCAAGAATGTTTCAGACAATACAAAGAGAAGAGGAGCAGAGTGCTTAGTTATTGAAGTAGAGAAAGTAGTAGTGGAGAGAGTATTTGAAACTGTATAGTGTTCAATTGTGAAAAAGTATTCGAAGTGTGTTTGAAATATGAAGTTTCTTTGTGTAGAAATGTTGTGTGTTTGTGTTAAGAGAGGAGCATGTATTTATATTTGAAGTCAGGCTGGTAAGAAAGGCTAGAAAATAATCAAATATCAATTAAAATTAATTAGTAGCAGAATTCCTTTATTTAAGGAGTCCAAATTTGAACGGTAAAAAAGGCAGAAGCTATTTAAGAAAAGGGGATCAAATAAACACATTGTGCACATCATACAAATAAGGGATAAATACATAGGAGAGAATTCGAAATACACGGTTAAATAAATAAGGCAAGAAATAAATCAATTAGTACATAGTAAATCATGGCATTAAAGATTACAAATCACTAATGAACCAAGTCAAGAATAGGGGAATCAAGGGGTTAATGAGAGTATTCAAATTAGAAAAGGAAAAAAATCAATCAGGCTCGCACAAGGAAGTCTGAAATCAGTCCCAAAATCAGAGGTTTCTCTGAGAGGGAAATTCCACCTATAAAGACTGCATAAACTTGTAACATGCGAGGCTGGACTGAAGCAAAGAAAAGTGTCATGCAACCAAAAATCAATGAGTAGTGGACTATAGGTAAGAGGCAATATTAGGTAGCATGCAAAGGTCAGGCAAAAGGCCTTGCAGAGTTTAGCAAAAGTCAGAACCACGTTGAGAAACAATGTTGAAACGAAGATGAAACAACTTGAGGGACTCAGAAATTAGAGCTTTGAAACTAAACTAGTTTAGATATGAGAAGCAAACAAGTCACATACGAGTGGCCTCAAGAACTCGAATGAAACCCCCCAAATTGTGGTTTCTGCATTAGTCGAATGTAGAGACAAAAGCAAGTGAATCTGACAGGCATAGCTTTGAAATAAATTTAGAAAACCCAATGAAACTAAAACCTTAAACATTTCATGGAAACATGAAGAACAAAATACAATAAAAGAATCATAAGGAAATGGTAGAAGAAAGTATAGTTGAAGAAAAAACATAGGCAGCATAGTAGAGCAAATACAGTAAAATAAAACACATAGGAGTCATAGTAGAGCATGTGAAATTAAAGAAAACCCTAAGTTGGAGAAGATGGACGGTTTTGAGAGTAATGTTTTGAAAGAAACTTTAAGAAATTGTTTGAAAACCTTAAAATAAACACAGATGTAGAACAAATCTAGCAAAATTAGGAGAACCTCAAAAGGATAGGGTTTCCGAAGAACCCTAGCGCTGAGAAAGGCATAGAAACGGTCTGGTCAGACCGTGAATCTTCAAGTAGAGAATGTACAAGAGTATGTGGAGGTGAGTATAGGTCTCTCTGGGTTTGGGACGCCATGGACTCTGGTGAAACAAGGTGGAAGCTGGTGAGGAAAGATTAGGGTTACAGATAGGGCTAGAGAGAGTTTGAGAGACGAAGGGAGTTCAGGGGCGGCTGTCTTTGGATAAATGAAATAGTGTTGGGGTTGGGTAATATTAAAAAGGTAAGTATGAAGGAGGGTCGTCGATCAAAATGATCAACGGCCAAGACTAAATATACAACCGAGCGACTTTAGTTAATGGGTCAGGGGTCGGGTAAAAAATTTAATTGGGTTGTCAATTAGAGGGTTGACATTGGGTTGAATTGGGGTGCAATTTGGGTTAAAATTGTAATGTAATATGGCCAGATTTAAAATAGCTACTTCTCCCTATTTTGTTTTACAAAAAATAATAAAAATATTTCTGAAATAAATCGGAGGTACTAAATTATTAAATAATATTCAAATATTAAATTAAAAATACTGGAACTAATTTTATAATTATAAAATGCTATTAATTACAAAATAGGTTATAATTGCTATTATATGCAATTTAAATTTTAAAATACCAAATAAATTGGAAAAATATGCAAAAATCACCTTAATTATATTATGGTGTAAATATGAAAATAAAATAGCTTATTAAAAAAAAAATAATTTTGGGGATAATTTTGGATTTTGTACTGTTAAAATAGACAATAAATTGACTTAACATCTTAAAAATTGGGGAAAAGTACCAGAACTTTTGGGTATGCTTATATATGCATACATATACTATTTTTGAAAGTATTTAAGTATAAAAATACACAGGAAAAAAATTGGGTATCAACAGCTGCTCCTTTTTATCCGAGGAGGATAAAGGAGTTGTCGGGTAAAGACAAGATTTTGACCGGAAACGGTGATTGAAAAAGAACTTTGACCGTACGCTGGCTTCTGAGCTTCCTACACATCCCTAGTATTATAGGAATCAAACTACAAGTAGTTCAAGAATTATTGGCGGAATGTGTCGATGGAGATTCGAAAAGACGGACGCGATGGTCAGATTTAAATTGGGTTTTGGAGTTAAACAAGTGGTAGAGAATAGTGGCGGGATCGCTCCTGCCAAGGTGGCCATTTGCTAACCGGTGTACCTGTAAGTAACAATGTGTGTATTTGTGCATAATTAAAACACAATGCAAGTTCCCGTTAGACCATGAATTTTGTCTTCGGGCGGTTAGGATGACGTCCTCGGACTATGATGTCCTGGGCAATGAAGAGCATAAAAGTAAAGATTTGCAGGCCATGAAATGGTGTTCTCGGGCTATGCGGATGGTTCCTCCGAATTATGATGCCTTTGAATAAGTTGGCGATCTTTCAGCCCATGAGAAGGTGGCAATCTTTCACCAAATAAATGCAAAGGGTGGCGATCTTTCAGCCAAAGCGAGAATTTAAATGCAGGTGGCGATATTGCAGCCATTCGAAAAATAAAGTGGTGATATTTCAGCCATGCAGGATGGAGACAATGGTTAGTCTTGGAAGGAAGACGAGTAGCCCTATGCAGAAGGGAGTAAGAGCTTAACCTCGGAAGACAGATAGATAGGCTTACACAAAATGCTGATGGAGACAATGCTTCGTAGCCTTATGCAGAATGGAGGTAGAGCTTAACCTCGGAAGGCAGGAAGATAACCTTATGCAAAATGCAGATAGAGACAGGGCTTAGTCTCGAAAGGTAGATAAATAGCCTTATGTAGGATGGAGGTATAGCTTAACCTCGAAAGGCAGGAAGATAGCCTTATGCAAAATGCAGATAGAGACAAAGCTAAGTCTCGAAAGGCAGATAAATAGCCTTATGCAGGATGGAGGTAGAGCTAACCTGGGAAGGAAGGAAAGTAGCCTTATGCAAAATGGAGAAGAAGACAGATAAATAGCCTTATGCAAGATGGAGGTAGAGCTTAGTCTCGGAAGGCAGGAAAGTAGCATTATGAAAAATGTAGACGTAGACAGAGCTTAGTCTCAGAAAGCACATAAGTAGCCTTCTGCAGGATGGACGTAGAGCTTAACCTGGTAAGGCAGGAAAGTAGCCTTATATAAAATGTAGATGGAGACAAAGCTTAGTATGGGAAGGCAGATAAGTAGCCTTATGCAAGATGAGGTAGAGCTTAAACTTGCAAGGCAGGAAAGTAGCCTTATACGAAATGCAGATGGAGACAGAGCGTAGTCTCGGAAGGTAGATAAGTATCCTTATGCGGGATGGATGTAGAACTTAACCTCGGAAGACAGGAAAGTAGCCTTATGCAAAATGCAGATGGAGACAGAGCTTAGTCTCGGAAAGCAGACAAGTAGCCTTATGTAGGATGGAGGTAGAGCTTAACCTCGGAAGGCAAGAAAGTAGCCGTATGCAAAATGCAGATGGAGACATGGCTTAGTCTCGAAGGCAGATAAGTAGCCTTATGGAGGATGGAGGTAGATCTTAACCTCGAGGGCAGATAAGTAGCCTTATGCAATGCAGAAATGTAAAGGGGTGAATGGTAGTAATTTTTCTTAGCTGATAGATGGTTGTGATATCGTGACTGCCAGGGATGTTGGGTGTAGACTTGCGAATGAGCGACTGTTTAGAGACTTTCAACCTTGAAGAGTACGAGTGAATGTATTCAATGATTTTCGACCTGGGTGCCTGCATCCAAAGAAAAATCGTGAGATCTGTAGAAGGGGGAGGGTAGTTCGTATCCCTTGGCTATTGACGTCACGCATCATTGGGGTAGCATTGCTAAACGACTATGATGCAAATGATTTTTATACATGATTCAGTAAATATAATTTAGTGAATATTTGAAAACGATTTTATTTTGGATGAACCAACGACTGCGACGTGGTTGAAGACGCGACAGCCTTACTTGTTCTGGAATTTTGAGGGTCATCCTCAAAATTCTGCCCCAGTTTACTAGGTAGGCGCTGCTGATGGCTGTGCTGAATGACCGAAACAGATCGATTCTAGAATTTTGAGGGTCCTCCTCAAAATTCTGCCCTAATTTACTGGGTTGGCGCTGCTGAGAGGACTTAAAAACTAACTTTAGAATTTTTAGGGTCCTCGTCAAAATTTTTCCCTAGTTCCAATAGCGGGGGGGGGGGGGGGGGAGGGTGGGGGGGGAATGGAATTTTTATTAAATTGTGACCGAACCCATAGGGATTCCTATGTTTCCCCTCTTAACCGGGAATCAGGTCAGGCGTAGTTCTAATTACATCATGAAGAAAAACATAAGATCAAATGTAGCATCGTTCCACTACGTCTAAGTTGATTGGCTTCGGCCAAACTTCTATGAACATTTCCGCAAGAATAAGGGCTACTCCAGTTATAACCCAGTGAACCATGTACGGACTCTTCCAATTGGGAGAGAATTTCCCCTTGGCTCTATCTTGATATGGAAATATTTTCTTCAACACCAACAGCCCTGGTGTAAACTTCCTTGGTTTAAATCTTTTATTAAAGTCTATAGACATTCTGTTCTGATATAACTAACGTGGCAAACTGCATTCATTGTCTTTCCTTCTATAAGTGCTAACTGCTTGTAGCAACCTTTTACCCATTTTGCATCATCTAACTCTGCTTCTTGTATGATCCTCAAAGAGGAAATTTCTACTTCGGCGGTAATGACTGCCTCTGTACGATAAACCAACATGTAGGGAGTTGCTCCGGTTGACATGAAGACTATGGTACTATATCCCAATAAGGCGAATGACAACTTCTCATGCCATTTGTTATGCCTTTCGATCATCTTTTTAGTATCTTCTTGATGTTCTTATTGGCTTCTTCTACAATATCTTCTTGGCGTCTGTGGCTCAATTGGTGCAATAACATCCATTCCCCAAGCAGCAAATGACCATGGTGAGCTTGTTGCATTAAGATCTTTTGGAGGTAATTTTATCATATCTGCATGTATCTGAGAGTGATGGCACATTCAGACATACTGGATGGAGTCTGTTTCCATAGTCATCCAAAAATATCCTGCTCGGAGTATCTTCTTTGCCAAAACGAAACCATTCATGTGCGGTCCGCAGGTCCCTGCGTGCATTTGCTCCAATAGTTTGGTTGCTTCCCTTGCATCAACATACCTTATTAATCCAAAATCGGGAGTCATCCTGTATAGGATTCATATCCTGTGAAAGAAGTTGTTGGATAACCTCCAAAGTGTGCGCTTTTGAGTAGCATTGGCAAACTCTGGGTATTCTCATGTTGTCAAGTATTCTTTGATATCGTGGAACCACGGTTTTCCATCCGCTTATTCCTCAGCATGGGCATAATAAACTAGTTGGTCATGAATCTTGAGCTGAATGGGATCAATGATGTTTGTATCTAGATATTGAATCATGGATTGACAAGGTGGCTAGTGCATTCGTGAACTCATTTTGTATTCTAGGAACATGCTGGAATTCTGTCTTTCTGAATCTCTTCCTCAACTCCTATATTTGATGCAGATAAGGAAGTGTCTTAGAATTCTTGGTTTCCCATTCTTCTCAAACATGTTGCATAAGTAGGTCTGTGTCTCAAATCACTAGTAACTCTTGAATGTTCATGTCAATGGCCAGTTTGAGCCCTAAGATGCAGGCTTCGTAATTGGCCATGCTGTTTGTGTACATGAATCTGAGCTCAGAAGACACCAGGTGATGCTGATCGGTTTCTGATACCAGGACCGCTCCTATGCCAACTCTTTTGAAACTTGCGGCTCCGTCGAAAAAAACCTCAAACCATCATAGGATTCTGCAGTGTCTTCCCCTATGAAATCTATCTTTTCATCACGAAAATATGTCCTTAGTGGCTCATATTCTCCTTCCACAGGATTCTCAGCAAGAAGATCTGCCAAATCTTGTCCTTTGACTGCCATCTGAGTGATGTAAACAATGTTGAATTTTCTTTGCTGTATTTTCCATTTGGCGAGCTTTCTAGTAGGCATAGGCTTCGGGAATATATATTTTAACGGATCCATCCATGATTGATATAAGTGGCATAAGCACAGAAACAATGGCTCAATTTCTAAGCTACCTTGGTCAGAGCACAAGGTGCGTTCTAATAAGGAATACCGAGCCTCATACGGGGTAAACTTCTTGCTGAGGTAGTAGAGGGATTGTTCCTTTCGCCTTGTTTCATCATGTTGTCCTAGAACACAGCCGAACACTCCATCTAGCACTACAAGATAAAAGCAACATAGGTCTTCCTGGTTCAGGCGAGACCAATACCGGTGGCGTTGACAAATATTCCTTGATTCTGTCAAAAGCTTGCTGACAATCGATAGTCCATTTAGTGGCGGCATCCTTTTTCAGCATCTTGAAGATAGGTTCACAAATTACGGTGGACTGAGCTATGAACCAGCTGATATAGTTGAGTCTTCCCAGAAAACTCATCATATCTTTCTTGCTCTTTGGCGGTGGCAATTCTTGGATGGCTTTGACCTTTGACGGATCGAGTTCTATCCCTAAGCGACTCACAATGAAATCCAGTAACTTTCCACAGGAACCCCGAATATACACTTGGCGTGGTTGAACTCCAAACTGTGCCTTCTCAATATATTGAAGAATTTCCTTACATCTTCCACATGGTTTGCGGCTTTCCTAGACTTGACGTTGATATCATCCACATATACCTCTATTTCTTTATGTATCATGTCATGAAATATGGTAGTCATGGCTCTCATGTAGGTGGACCCAGCATTCTTCAACCCAAACAACATCATTCTGTAGCAATACATTCCCCACGGCATGATGAACGCAATTTTCTATGCATCTTCTTCATCCATTCATATCTGATGGTATCTAGCAAAACAATCTACGAATGACTGTAGCTCATGCTTGGTGCAGTTGTCAATCAAAATGTGTATATTCGTCAAGGGGAAGTCGTCTTTGGGACTGGCCCGATTGAGATCCCAGTAGTCAACATATACTCTAACTTTCCCATATTTCTTTGGTATCGGCACGATGTTGGCTAACCATGTTGGATACTCTACCACTCTGAAACCCTGGCTTTGACTTGCTTGGTAACCTCTTCTTTTATTTTCAAACTCATGTCTGGTTTGAACTTTCTGATCTTCAGTTTCACTGGCGGACATGTTGGATCTATTTGTAACTTATGCGCTACAATGGATGTGCTGAGACTAGTCATATCATCATAAGACCATGCAAAGATGTCCTCATACACCTTTAGGAACTCTGTGTACTCTTTCTTTTTTAATGGTGACAAGTGAACACTGATGGGTGTTCCTTGACATTTTTTGTGTCTCCCAAGTTAACAACCTCAGTTTTATCCAAGTTGATTTAGGCCTATTCGCAAAGTTCTTGACCTCCCTGACAACTTCCTCTGGTATATCATCCTGTTCTGAATCTATATCCATTTGCTGCGTTGCCTTGTTGCAAGTCACATTCGTTGGTTCGTCATCAAGATATGCAATAGTAATGCTGTGTAAAGTAAAGTAAATGATAGAGAAAAGTAGTAACAACGAGATATATAATAAACTTGGAAAATTCATTGATTAAATTCATAATTGTTTGAAAACTCGGAGCTCTTTACACAAGTAAAGAAAATGCGGAAAGAAAAAATAAACTAGTAAAAAGTAAAGATGCGACGCATGTTGTCGGTTTAGCCTTTGTACCCCGAAGCGCTCCGGGACTGGCGGTCTTGATTAACCAATTAGTGAGGTGTTCCCCTCAATTCATAGCTTTTATGGACGGGCCTTCCTCCTCGAAGATAGCACAACAGTCCATATCATCTTCCAGAAACAAATCCGTCATCACTTCTGATGCCTCATCTTCCTCTGATCCATATATGATGTCTGCTGGTTGAAAGGTCTGCTCTAGATGAGCTATAGGGTTCTCCAACAGATAGTAGGGGCCGCGCCATGTTGGTGACCACTCATTGAACTCTTTCCAAGTGTACCCATACCCTAAGCCGAAAGTGGAACCATGCTTCTTCGGTTTGATAGGTTTGGTGATACCTTGGAGATTCTTGCCAAGTCCTTTTCTGGGCTCATACCCGTTCTAATTCAGGATGCTCTAAATCTTGTTATCCCACCACTTATCTTTGTCCATGGAATTGACTCGCTTGATGTGATGGTATGTTTCTCCGCCTATTCTCTTTCTACCTCCAATCATTGGGATGGTTTGGCGACTGTGTATAGGATTGCTACCATCGCCAAGAATGATCAACTCCTGGTGATTCCTCTCGAACTTTACTGATTGATGCAAGGTTGATGCTACAACTCCAGTAGCGTGGATCCATGGTCATCACAACAATTGATTGTAGGATGCTGGGACGTCTATCACTTGAAAGTCAACATCGAACTAAGTAGGTCCCATATGCAAGCACAAGCTGATTTCTCTAATAGTGGATATTTGGGACCCATCAAAGGCTTTAACATTGATAGCTCCATCTTTGATCTCATATAGTCCTTTCCCTAATGTTATGAGGGTTATTAGTGGACAAATGTTAGGGATTGATCCCCCGTCGACCAAGATCCGGGTGATGAAGTAATATTCGTATTGCGCAATGATGTGGAATGCCTTGTTGTGACTAAGCCATTATGGGGATAGATCATCCTCGAGGAAGGTGATCTTGTGACTTTCCAAGACTTGTCCTACCATATTTTCAATTTCGACAACGGTTATGTTGCTATGAGCATAAGCTTCACTCAATATTTTCATCAGAGCCTTTTTGTTTGCCTGAGAGCTTTGTAGAAGAGCCAGGATGGAAATCTGCACTAGTGTTTTGTTCAATTACTCTACGACTAAGTATTCTTTAGCTTGTATCTTCGTGCAAAAGTCATCAGGCCTAGTCTCAACAGGCCATCCCAAGGCTTGTTTGCTGGGCTCAGCTAAATGTTCCAGAGTGTATACTCTACATGTTCTGGTCATTCCTTGTACGACGATTGCTTCACCAGTTTTTGTTTTCCCTCTTCTCCTAGCTTCAGCTGCGTAATCCCAGGGTATAACATTTGAGTTGAACGGGGTCACATCTGTCATCATGACCTGAATTGGCACCCTTGGAGGTAATACAACAACAACAAATAGTGTAGGTTCCTTTGGGATTCCGAACGCGACCTCAATTGGTGCTAACACCTTTACAAGAGGTGCTTGAACTCATGTGGTATGGGCACATTTACCTTATCTCCGTCAGAGGGATGGATTTGGAAAACAATAGGATTGAGGGTAACTGTTGGCTTCTTCAGTTCATTTCCTTCAAAATTCAATCCGATTAACCCTTTTGGGGTCCCAATCATCCTCTATTTCGATCATATGAATGCCCCTGCCCTTGTGGTCAGGCAGAGGGTTGTTGCGGACATTAGGAGTGGGCTCTTTTGCTATCACGACCTTATTATCATTCAAGGTCAAATCTTATCTTTCAAAGAAAGACACTCGTCGATGGTATGGCCTTTCATTCAAGAATGGTATACGGAGGTTTTTTCGGGATATATCCATTAGGAGGGATTTTCTAGAGTTATGGCTGGGATAAGTGTAACGTAACCAGCTACTTTGAGTCTTTCATATAGTTGGTCGATTGGCTCGCTGATGGCGGTATATTGTCTGGGAGGCCTTCTATCAAAGTTTGGCCCGGGTCGAGGAATATTTTGGCGGGTGGGTGGTGACTGATAGTGTGAAGGTTGAGCATTATAAGCTTGGTACACCAGTGTGGGTGAGGATTATCTAGGAGAACTGGGTTGATATGTAGGCGGTGGAGGTGGAGATGATTGGTAGGTGGGCGGTGGAGTTTGGTATGTGGGTGAGGGTGCTTGGTAATTTAGGGAAGGTTGATATGTGACAGGAGTTGTGGGGTATGTTGGGTATTTCATAGGGGATTTGGTTCTTTGTATAGCCATTATGGAATTCACGTCCTTCTTTTTTGACATGCCACCAGACTATAAAGCCTTGTTGGTGGCTTGTAATGCTTCGAGATTAGCGACCATACCATTTTCAATACCTTGCTCAATTCTTTCTCCCAACTTAATGATGTCGGAGAACTTTTGACCTTCTATCAGCATTAGCCTCTCATAGTATTGCGGATCTTGAGTCCGGACAAAGAACATGTTCATCTGCTCTTCTTCTAGTATTGTTGTTCTCTGTGGGTTTCTTCTTCAGATTCTAGATTTAAAAGATATCTGGTGCGTTTTCTGCGTTGATCCTGAATCGGTCCATAAAGTTGGATGCCATGCCCAACTCGTCCATTTCTTTGCCTCCTAACTAGGGGTGTCAACCGGGCCGGGTTGACCCGGGACCGGCACGGACCGGCCCGGTCAAAACCGGCCCGGACCGGACCGGTTAAGGGCGGGGGGGGGGGCCAGGCTGGGTTGGGGGGAAGGGGGTTTGGACGGACAGCCTTACCGGGCAAATAACCCGGACCGGACCGGCCCGGGAAGCGAATTACCGGGCGAACCGGCCAACCCGGACCGGCCCGGACCGGTTTTAACGGTCAAATTTTTTTTTTTTTTTTAAAAAAAAATTTTTTTTATACTTGTGGGGCCCACTTGCCCGTTGGCAACGGTCCAGAAGACCAGATCCGTTGGCCAACGGGTAAATTTTGCAAATTTGGCCATTTTTTGATTTTTTTTAGTTTTTATTTAATTACATTAATAACCCTTCTAAAAATCTATAAATACCCTCCCCCTCTTCTTCATTTCCTCACTCAAAATTATCTATCTCTCTCTCAATTCTCAAATTATCTATCTCTCTCTCAATTCAAGAATTCATATTCTACTTTCATAATTTTATTGTCTTTATTTTCCCGAATTAAATTTATCGTAATTTCTTATTTGGAAATCGGCAATTCGGCATTCGAAGCTTGATTCTTGAAGTTCAAGTGTTCAACATTCTTGAAGTTCACCTGTTCAAGTGCTCAATTTATTGTCGAATTCGGTGCACTCTCTCCAACTCTTTCTCTTATTTAATATTTTAATTGCATATTTGATTTTAGTTTAGCTTATATATTAAATTTTCCAATATGTTGAATGCTGCTAAAAGAGCGTGTAGAAAAGTTACTGGTAGGAGTGGAAGTGGAAGTGGAAGTAGTAAAAAAAGTCCTATAGCTTCTGGTAGTAATAGTGATGATGATGAAGGGTTTGATAGTTTTAATATTTTTTCAACTTTTGCTAACACTCAATCTAGTAGCAGGAATATAGATGAATTGCAATTTTACTTGCAGAAGCAAAAGGAGCCTCGCACCAAGGAATTTTCACCGTTAGGCTGGTGGCAGGAAAATTCAAAGCAATTTCCCGTTCTTTACGCTATGGCGCGGGATGTCCTGAATGTCCCAATTTCCACTGTTGCATCCGAGAGTGCATTTAGCCAAGCAAGACAACAACTTGGAGACACGCGGCACTCATTGGGAAGCAATGCTTTGGAAGTCTTAGTGTGTCTAAGAGATTGGATAAGATCTGAAAGAAGAAATCAAGGAAAGGAAGATCTGGATAGCCCGGAAGACGAAGAACTTGGAGATATCTTAACGCACGGAAACCCATCCGAATTTAACACTCCAGAAGAAGGTCCAGAGGTTCATATTAATATGGAAGAACTTGCTATTGCAATGCAAGCCATTTGATGTAAAATTGTAAATTGTAAACTAGTTATGATACATTTTAGTTTTTCAATTTGAAATTTTCAATTTAAGAAATAAAGTAGCACTTGCAATAAGTGCAATTTTTTCCCATCTTTTGTTGTGTTCATTCAATTATTACAAAGTATTAATATAACTTAATATTTAAACTATACGAAATACAAAAAAAAAAAAAAAAAAAAGTAAAACCCGGTCCGGCCCGACCCGGACCGGATCGAACCCGGCCCAATTCAACCCGCCCCCAATTGAACCCGGACCGGACCGGCCCGGACCCGGACGGGTCAAAAAATCCGGACCCGTAACCGGCCCGGCCCACCCGCTGGTCAGCTATACTCCTAACTGATATACCAAGATAAGGCATCGCCTTTCAGACTCCTCATGAACAACTTCATGCGGATTTTCTCATCCAGTCAAACTCCTACTAGCTTATCACAGTACATTCTCAGATGGAAGCTAGGATCACCTGTATCGTCGAACATCACGAACTTGGGATATTTGTACCCCTCCGATAATTCAACATCTGGCCAAATACAAAGGTCTCCATAGTTCAGACCCTCAATGCCTTTGCTACCTTCGACACTTTGGACCCGGCTAGTTAACTTCTTGAGTTCAGTGGCCAAATTCCTGATGAGGGAGTCTTTGTTGTCTGATTCAGATGCACTTGAGACTGGCTGGGCATAGTGGGGTATGGTTTCCACAAAGATGGGATTGTTGTGGGTGTGGTCGTTTGTGGTGTTTTGCGGTTCATGAATGAGCAGTGGAGTGTTATTGCATGTGCTGCATGCTTGGGAATGAGTGGGTTGTATTGGTGGTTGCTGGGTATTTTGTGGAGGTACGAGGTTCTGGGCATTAACATCAGGAGCAGAAAGAGTGATTGAAAGGTTTGCCAAGTTCCTATACTTCCCGAAATTTCAGCAATGTTTGCTCAAGATGATAAGTAGCTCCATTGGTAGTTGGAGTATTCTGAGAGGTCTCCCCAATTTCCTTAGCATCTCCCATTCTGCATTTGTTCTTGTTTTTGATAGGAATCGGATGAGGAGGAAGTGGAGGGCCCTTAGTCTTGTTGAGTATGCTGATGGTGCCAGAATGCACGTACTAACCTTTGGGGAGGGGAATAAAAATAAAAGAAAAACAAAACAGGTAAAAAGTTAGTGTGGATTCTGAGAAAGAAAATATTGTGATATTTAGACACGTTGTGCAGGAATATAAGTCATTTCCTAATTTGGGTACCTCGTTGTGCCCGAGGTAGGCATAGCGACAAATTAAATTTGGAGAACTTATAATGCTAAATGCCTCATTTTAGTGATAAAAATAAGACGAGTCTAAAAACGCAATTTAAAATAACGGAAGTAAATAAGTCACTAATGGCCAGTGTCCTTATTAAACTATGAAAGCAGGAAATAAAAGATCCTAACTACTTGGTCCTAAAAGGACCTTCCCCAGATTCGGCATTCTCGCGTCCCTCGTACAGCTACATTAACTCACGCAGTCCTAGTAGCAGATAGGCTTGGCCCGATGTCCACCTGCACTTCCCTCGATATTTTGGCAGTCTTCCATGCTCTTTAAGAACTTTCCTTCCAACTCTACTAGACTTCATTCCAGATACCCTAACCTCTTGTTGGTGTTGAGAGCCATATCCTTCCACTCGTCGATCAATTTCTGATGAGCTTCTTGTATTTCCTAGTGTTCATTCTCGCATTCTCAATTTCTTTTATGCAATTGATTGTACTTAACTTGCTCTTCAACCCTTTCATCGATAAGTGTATGACCTCAGATGAACCCTGGGTGACCCAAACTAGTGTGATTATCTTCCAACCAACCCGAGTAGTGTGGTACACATCCTGCATGATACCGGTCTACCTCAATAGTTTCTCTCCCCAAGATGAGCTTGCAATGCCACATATGCTGAGCTTCACACATGTGCGGGCTATCATCATCCTGAAATTCGTACTTGAAGTGACTCATTTTTTCTACCCTTTGTACGATCTGCTTCATTCCAGTTTGCCACATGGCTTGAAGAGGGACATAAGGATAAGTTTTCCTCTGGCCGACGAGTATAAGGGATGGTACATCTAGAGAACGAACAATGATTTCCTCTGTTGGGAACCACTCGAACATCCACTATACTTGCTCTTCCTTTAGATTCTCAAATAGTTCTACCCATCATCCAGCGTCCTCCGGCTGAGCGAACATGTTGGGGCATCAAGTTCATTTGCTTTGGGTGGTGGAAAGCGATATGATCATCCCAATCCCACCGTATAATCTCCTATCAGTAGTCACCTTTCTGAAGGTATTCTATAAGCTAGAGTTGAAGTAATAGATTACAACCCTTGAAGTGCAGGTCCCCTTGTTGAAATTTTCCCTAGGCTCGATAGATTTCAGCGATGATCATGGGTTCTATGGTGAAGACTGCCCGTCGATCCCTTCCAGTACGGTCATGGTCACCATGGCTAGTCTGGTATGGATCATAGCCTTCTTCATAGGAAATACCATCTTGCCCAGGAAACAGAACATGAACACTAAGACCCTTCTATGAATATGCCCTAAAGAGGTGAGGGCGAACTCGTTAGTGTATGTGCGATTGGACTTGCTATGGCCATATCTCTCATATAAGAAATCAAATGGAATGTAGGAGTCAGACAAGCTAGATCGGGATTTTTATTGAGTCCCATCATCTTAAGAAAGCCTCTACTTCTGCGGTTTTCTAGCATAAGCAGACTCGGAGTCTCCCAAAGAATACCAGCTAGACCTTATATTTCTTCCAATAAAGGAGTCGTTTCCAAATCCCCAAAGCGAAACATCGACTGATCACTATCCCAGAACTGAGTTGCAGCCTCTATAATTTTGTTGTCAGGTTGGATTTCCAGAAGTGAAGGCAAATTCCCTAAGTACTTGCGGACAAAGGTCTGATCGCTGGCATGAAGATCCTCCCACCAGCTTAGCAGCCTTGGGTAAATGTTGGTTACCATGCCGAATCTGGGGACATCGTGCCTCATTTTATGCAAATCAAAGGGTTAGACCCAGACTCGACTATTTTAAATCAATAATTAGAATAAGGGCATTTAGTTCTCCAAATAAATGTCCATAACATGGAGGTGTCCGTTTGGGTTTCAAGGGAAACCCGATGGACTTTGGACTAGGCTATCTTAATGAGTCATTATGCGGACAACATAACTGAATCGACTAAGTTTGACCATGATGCATGAATAATTTAACAGAGTAAAGTTTCTATTTTTTTGGAGTTGTAGACAAGGTACCCTTGAGCGGACAACTCAGAGGGAAAGGCGTGAATCTATCGACTAAACTGCTGATCGACTGGTTTTACCGCAAATATGCCTTTGCCATATTTAGGGGGTTATAATATCGGAAGGGCACAACCACTAATTATAAGCGTTGTTATGGTATTTGTTTTGGCATGAGTGGAGTATGATGTTGAAGATGCAATTACAAGAATGAAGCAAATTGCATGTATTTTCACGTTCATAAAGTAAAAGATTACAATAAATGCTCAAAAATTACAACGGTGTTGATAGTAATAAAGCAGTAAAGAAAATCAATTGAAGAAAAGGAAAGAGATGAAGAGTCAAGTTAGTTTCCATGATGAAATAACTAAATACAAGAAATAAATTCAATTAAGAAAGCAGTAATGTCACGCAAAGCATGTAATGGTAAAAGCCTAAAGAAATCCCCAGCAGAGTCGCCATGTTGTCGATGCCCCCTTTTTTCTAAAGAGCGAAATTGGGTTTACCACATTATGGTAAAAAAAAACTCTTATTCCCTTGGGGGAATAAGGTAATAGAATTCGAAGAGTCGCCACCTAATGATTATAGTGTATTAGGACACTTTAAAGAGAAGAAGCGATTTTAAAAGAAAACCAGAGTTCGGGTAAGGGCTTGAGATTATATCGAGGGGAAGGTGATAGGCATCCCTCAAGATTCACTAGTGTGGTTCTCGGCCACGCTTTATTTGTGACTTTAAAATAAGGGGAAGAAAACATGTAAAGCTTTGCACATAAGAATCACGAATAAGTTTTTAGCTTTTGAAAAGGAAAAGAAGATAGAAAGGGACAATTTTTTTTTCTCAAAAAAAAAAGGAGTTAATTTAAATAACAGAATTAAAGAAGACATTGCAAATAAAAGGAAAAAGAAAGGGGGTCCTAGGTTTGTACAAAATATGGATCACATCAATGCAATACCCAACAATCACTCCTCAAAAGAGGGGTCGCATGAGATATTAGTGCTTTAGTCATCGTATCCCTATTCTACCCTTCCCACCCCGTTAAGGTATTTAAAGGTGATTAATCTTGTTTACTTATTGCATGCTAGTAATCGTTTCAACCTATCAGTCCCGGGGTATTAAGACTTCTAATCCTAAAGGTGAAAAAAAGGTAAGGCATATATGGGGTTTAAATGGAAAAATACTAATTCCGACAACCAAAACAAATATCAAGTAAGGGGATTGAAAAACAAACATGCAAGGCTCACATAAAACCCCGTAAATCAGATAACATGTAGTTTAGCATGCCTTGCACTACTGGTTTCGTATTTATATTAGAACTTAAGCGATGGACGAACTAGTTAACACATAAAATTAGATAAAAAGTCTGCATTAGGCAACTCAGATCCGATAGTCAGAGATTGAAGTATTTTAAACGAGTTATTCAGAAAAAACACTGATTTCAGACAAGAGCCTAATGCAGAAGAGTTAAAAGAGGATGTTGATAATTGCAGAAGCTCAAAAATGACCTTAAAATCAGCAATTTGTTTGAGTGGAGATATAGTATAATTGTGAAGATAAGTTTTCAAAAGTGAAAATATCATAGGAGAAAGAGTGAGTTAAAAGACTGTTTTGAAAGATGGCTTCAAGAGAAGATTTAAAGGAATTATCTCAGACAGATTTACAGATTTTTTTTTTAAAAAAACGTTACATGTTTATAAGAGTTTATTGAAAATGCAATACTGAATGCTAAGACCAGTTAACAGGTTGTTGTTACTTAAACAGATTAAATGAGCTTGGGACGAACTCCTATACGCATGATATCTATACTTGATTTTCTCAAGACCTGTTATTAATAATAAAAGAAGGATCATTTGATTATCCTATGGCTTGCCCAATTCATATGAATTTCCTATAGACATGGTTTCTATTTGCAACTGATTACATGAATATTAAATCCTATAGGCAGAATTTCTAGAGTACTGTTAATTCTATAGACATAGTATCTACGTGATTGAAAAATGTTAAACCTATAGACATGGTATCTAGATGATTAAAATATTAAGATTATAGGCATGGTATCTAACCTTTGACGCAGTAATATAATCTCCTCCCATACCCTTTTACTAGTACTTCCCCGAGTTCTTTTATACAGAAATATTATAGAACCAGAAGAGAAAAGAAAAAAATAATTAACATACATCACAGCCTACTGCTAGATCCGAGAAGCTTAATTCAATCTTAATGCCCAATAACATGTGTTTCACCAATTTCGGATTCCAGATTTCCAACGCCTTCTCTTATCCAAAACATTTCAGAGTTCCAAGGAGCCTCAAGGGCTACAGGCAGTGCTTACACTCTGGATAATAATATAACAGAATGGTGAAATATGGAATAGCTAGCCCTCAGGCATCCAAGTTCAAAGGGAACTTCAGGGTCCCAAAGCATGGCTTGCCAAAATTGGAAGAACTTAGAAGCTAGGAATAAGTGTAAACAGAGAGAGGGGTTAGGGAGCCATTGCAAAGGGTGGTCATGCCCAGCCATGGGTATAGGCTGGCATACCCCCGACCTTTTTCTTGGTCAAAACAAGTAAGAGCAGACATTAGAAGTCAGAATTGGATCTGGATGATGATTAGGACACTACCAGACTTGAGTCAAGGCTCAACACATAAAGGGGAAGAAGGGAGTGTCGATTGATTTGAGTATAGGTTCAAGAGAACCTAGTTCTAAGTCATGAATGGATTTAATGAGATGCTTCCATGACTCTAAACTATACTCTCACACAAAAGGGAGTCAAAGGGAAGGGACTCACATAGAAAAGCAATCTACAGAAACACAAGGAAAGAAAGAAAGCTTAACAGAATAATGGTGCCGAAACATAAGGAAAGAGGCGTAATAGTCTAGTTAACACATAGTGAAGAATGCATAACATAAGAGAAGAAATAAACACATAGTTTAGAGGGTGTTATTTAACTAGAATGACATCCAGTTGCATGTTTTAGAAAACCAGAACAACAAATGCAAGTAACAGCCAGAAGTCACCAGGATAGTTTAGAGGGTGTTATTTAACTAGAATGACATCCAGTTGCATGTTTTAGAAAACCAGAACAACAAATGCAAGTAACAGCCAGAAGTCAGCAGGATCAAAAATCCAAATTGTTCCTCAAGCACATGAGAGTTCAAGAGAAACTCAAGAATGTTTTTGAAAGTACAAAGAGAAGAGGAGCAGAGTGCTCAGTTTTAGAAGTACAGAAAGTAGTAGTAGAGAGAGTATTTGAAATTGTATAGTGTTCAATTGTGAAAAGTATTCGAAGTGTGTTCGAAATCTGATGTGTCTTTGTGTAGAAAAGTTGTGTGTTTGTGTTAAGAGAGGAACATGTATTTGTAATTGAAGTTAGGCAGGTAAGCAAGGAAATAAAATAATCAAGTATCAATTAATATCTATTAGTAGCAGAGATTCCTTTAGTTAAGGAGTCAAAATTTGAACAGTAAAAAGGGCAGAAGCTATTTAAGGAAAGGGGATCAAATACACATCATGCAAATAAAGGATTAATACATAGATGAGAATTCGAAATACACGATTATGTAAATAAGGCAAGAAGTAAATAGGTTAGTACATAGTAAATCAAGGAATCAGAGATTCCAAATCACTAATGAACCAAGTCAAGAAATGGGGGAATCGAGGGGTTAAAGAGAGTATTCAAACTAGTCTAGGAAAGAATCAATCATGCTCACACAAGGAAGTCTGAAATCAGTCTCAAAATCAGTGGTTACTTTTAGAGGGAAATTCCACCTATAAAGAGTACATAAACTTGAAACATGCGAGGCTAGCTGAAACAAAGAAAAATGTCATGCAACCAAAAATCAGTGAGTAGTGGACTTTAGGTAAGAGGGAATATCAGATAGCATGCAAAGGTCAGGAAAAATGTCTTGCAGAGTTTAGCAAAATTCAGAACCACATGGAGAAACAATGTTGAAACAAAGATGAAACAACTTCAGATTCTTAGAAATTAGGTCTTGGAAACCAAACAAGTTTAGAGATGAGAAGCAAAAAAGTCACATAAAAGTGTCCTAATGAACTCGAATGAAACCCCAAAATCCTGGGTTTCTTCCATTAATCGAATTTAGAGACAAAAGCAAGTGAATCAGACGGGCATAATACTGAAATAAATTTAGAAAACGAAACGAATCTAAAACCTTAACCATTTCATGGAAACACGAAGAACAAGATACAGTAAAAGAATATAAGGAAATGGTAGAAGAAAAAATAGTAAAAGAAAACCCATAGGTAGCACAACAGAGCAATACAGTCAAAGAAAACACATATGAGTCACAGTAGAGCATGTGAAATTAAAGAAAACCATAAGTCGTAGAAGATAGACGGTTTTGAATGCAACGTTCTGAAAGAAACTTCGAGAAACTGTTTGAAAACCTTAAAATAAACGCAGATCCAGAATAGATCTAGCAAAATTAGGAGAACCTCAAAAGGCTAGGGTTTCAGAAAAGACCTAGAGGCGAGAAAGGCCTGGAAATGGTTTGATCTAAGCCGGATGAGTCATAGATAGGATCATAAGACCAGGACATGAAAGAGCAAAGCCGAGGATGGCCGTGAAAATCAAATTGGCGAAGATTTGAGCGAAAGCCTTCAAGGTCAGACCCTTGAATCTTCAAGGAACGGATGTGCAAAAGCACGTGGAGGTGAGCATAGGTCACCCAGGGTTTGGGATGCCATGGATTCCGGTGAAATAGGGTATAAACCAGTGAGGAAAGCTTAGGGTTTCGGAGAGGGCTAGAGAGAGTTTTAGAGACGAAAGGAGTTCATAGGCGGCTGTCTTTGGATAAATGAACTAGGGTTAGGGTTGGGTAGAATTAAAAAGGTAAGTATGAAGGAGGGCCGTTGATCAAAATGATCAACGGCCAGGATTAAATATACAACCGGGTGGGTTTAGTTAATGGGTCAAGGGTCGGGTAAAAAATTGAATTGGGTCGTAAATTAGGGGGTTGAAATTGGGCTGAATTGGGGTGCAATATGGGCTAAAATTGTAAATTAATAAATAATATAAAAATATGAAATTAAAAATTATGGAACTAATTTTATAATTATGAAATGTTATTAATTACAAAATAGGTTATAATTGCAATTATATACAGTTTAGTTTAAAAATACCAAATAAATTGGTAAAAATATTCAAAAATCACCTTAATTAATTTAGAGTTTGGATTATAAGATGGGTTATTCAGGTATGATTCTTGGGCGTATTAGTATTGTGTATGTATGCATGTACAACTTAGGCTTATTGGAAGTTTGTTTAACATAGATAAGTAAAGATTGTAAGTTCAAAATATAATTGATACAATACTCGTTTTGTTATGTTAAGCAAATTATTATTGTGAAAATATATGTGGGAGGTACTTCTTCATGTGTTTAATATATTATTCTTGGTAAATGAGGATATGTACAAAATGTGAACTATGTACTAAAATGCCTAGACTTCAAATCAAGTTTAAATTGATATTTTGATGCCAAATTTTGTAAGAAAACTTGTTATGCTTGATTCCTACAAAATGTTCTTATGTGTACCAATGGTATTTGATTGATTGCATCCAGTTGTTGGTAACGTATAAAGATGTTTGGAAGTGAAGTAAGTGACAGTGTAAATGTGGTAAGACTAAATGTTGGATTCTCGTTGTGATTGATACTTTACATGAGTTGGTGTTGTGACCCGATGTTTGTGAAAGATGCATTCCAATATGATCAATGGGCTATTATTGACAACTTAAAATGGGTGCAAGGAATATGAATCATTTATTGAAATGCGAAGGGCCTTAAATTGAAATTGGGGAAGCATATATTAAAGAAAACTGTGTGAAGTCCCTGTGTATAGAGATGTTGAAATAAGTCAAATGATTTTGAGAAATAGAATATGGAAAATGTATCGAGAACTCCAAATGAAATTGTACCTGGTGATACCAATGACATGAGGAAATATGAAACAGATTATGATGTTGATGTGAAATATGCGGAAATGATGTGAAATGGGGGGAAGAAGAGACTGTGTTATGAAATGTGGCCTAGTTCCAAGTCTGATGTGATAATTGTTGCCCCAAGAGCCGATGGACTAATATACGTTAAAATGGCATGATTCTTTTATTTGATAATGTGGTGATCATTTAAAGTGTTTGATTTGTACTTATGATTTCTTTATTATTGTATGAAGCGCATAGGTGTATGATTTTATATGTGAACCCTATCGAAAGGCTATGAAATGCAGCCTAGAGATATGGAAATTATGTGAAAACTATGTGATCCATTTTATTTGGTAATGTGGTGATGGTTTAAACTTTTTGTTAAACCCATATAACTTCCTTGTCCTTGCATAGATTTGTTCATAAAAAGAATCAAAATTACAAAATATTTCATGGACATGTTCTTTGAGTGAGACGTATTATTTACAAAGTCTCCCGATCACAGTTCTAGTATTTACAACCTCCTATGGAATTTAGCTCTATAGGTATCTTCCTGAATTGAGTTATAACACTATTGATACTTCCCACTTGATTTTTTCTAAATTTTCATCAAGGTACTATTCCCAATGAAATCCTTATAGAAATGTTATATTTAAATGGACAACATCTGCAAGTAATATCATGAAAACCTTCTTACTATCAAGTAACATGAGAACATACATCAACACTTGTCCTATAAGTACATATCAATTGAAATGGTCACTGTGTGCATAAAGTTTTTCTGAAAATTGAGATCCTCACATCCCCATCATAGGAAGATCTTGTGTCTCCATAAATTTCGTATCCACTTGAGATATCCCGTAGCAAGTAGCTCACTTGGTTTCTAGTGTTGTGGTTGCCCGTGATGTGGAATTGTATTGTAGTTTGGAAGTTAATATAGCAGAAGCATGTCCCAACTCATGATAAATGATTATTTTCTCTTTATGTCTCCATAATGTGTTAATTATATTCCTTATTTAGTGAATTCGTTGTGCGAGTACCCAACACTTGTACGATAACCATAAGAGAACATGCCCATCTATGTGTCACTATGACACCTCCTTTTTTTTCAAGTCAAAACCTATGGAGATCCCATATGAACGTCTGCAAACCTTTAGTGGTTATTGTGAATTGTCTCATTGAGTTTGGTTTTCTTTACACCCCGAACTTCTGAAATCATTGACTATGTAATTGTCATGTGGGGGCGATTATACTACCCTTGGCATCTCACCTTTTTGGTTGTATAGGAGTGTTATGTTCTATATCTCCGAACATCATGTTAACTATTAGAACCATCTAACCAATTCGTGATTTCTTCCCAATATCAAGATGTCCTAGCTGTGGAGTTTCACTCGTGAAAGGTTGAGATTAGATGACTTCGAATTTTTGTACATATCATGAACATTTTGATTTGAATGACAAATGGTCGTATTTTTAGTTCCCTCATATATGATCAATTACCAAGAAGGGCTAAGATATCTGAAATATGGTAATCTCATAAGTGTTCAATTCTTTTCATCCTTATAGGCTTGTGGCATATATTCTGTGCATCAAGTAATGTTAAGAGTGTAATTCAACTTCATGTATTTTGAAACCCATAACACATTCAAGGTTCCAGAGTATTCTTATTCTGGATAGACGTATTTTCCCCTACACTCTAGAAAATGAGTAGTTCATGTACTTAAGTATTCCTCCTTAATGATTCCTATTTCCCATGTACTACTTACTCATATGCATCATTTGTGTAATAATTGAGGTAGTCACAATGATTAACCATGTCAGTATTGTTAGTAGTAACCTTTTGTGTATCTTAGTAAATGACTTCATAAAGTACTCTACTCAGCGCAATAATGGATTCCTGAATAACTCCAGCCTGATCTTGAACTCTGTTGTTCCTTATTGTATTAGATACATTGGGAATGGTAAGTTCAAACAAGTCAAGGATAAAGCTTCATAGTATGATCATATATATATATATATTGGATAGGTAATTTTATGGTTAGTTTATGATATCACATCTTAGAGTAACTATTAAAGGTCATCAAGGGTCTAGTGCGAGCGTTCCCATAGAGATTTAGAGTTTGGAGGGTGAGCAGACTATTCTCCATATATTCCCCTGAAAATGTTATATGAGTTGATAATAAAGGTAACATGACTATATTACTTATTAGGTTGCAATAGGTGTATGATATTCGCGTTAACTGTTCCTCATGTACTTTGTGTTTCCATATGCTTATGTCAAAGAAGATAGTGATAAGAGGTGGGTATGAATGGATTTGATTGAATTATATGATCATGGTAATATCCTATATGATGCACTACTAGAAAGAATCATGATGTCTTGACTTCATATGGGTTGTTGATTGAAATGAAATTATATTCTTGTTGATTAACACCTTTGTGATTACATTAATGGCTGGTAAGGACTATTATGAACACATGATTATTTGTTTACTATACAATGACATCCTTGATGGTATAATGCCATGTTATGGAATTGTGGGTTATGTTGTTATCATGAATTGCAATATACTGTGGACAGTAAATTGTACAGTGGAAGCTATTAAAAGGTAAAGTCAATGGATAGTTATCTCATGCAAGATGTTTATCTGTCATCCTTGTTATGTATGTTTGGGAGTTGATATTATTTTTGAAAAGGTGTCGTGACAATGCTTGTAAGTCGATAATGTCATCTGGAAGGCTAAATTTGTTGTGGAAGGAAAATATTTTTGCTTGATTGAATACCGGTTAGTTTTTACTTGGAATATACCATATAGGTGTTTGACATAAAACTGTGCAGTCCATGTTCTGGTATCCTTTTGATAATGTAGTGCTTGTAATATTAGGATTAGGATTGTAGATATATACATTGTGGTGCTATGTATAATTTTGGATGTGTTGTTGAGACGAATTTGGTTATTCTCTGGTAGGTGGATAGGCCTAATTACAAAGGAGACTCTGCCGAAATTTCTGAAACTTTTGGGAGTTAGTGAAAATTTAGAGACTTGAGGTAGGTTAGAAAAGAGATGTGATGTTAAAGTTTTTGGGGAAGACTCTACTCCTTATTTGAGGACGAATGATCCTAAGGGGGGGAGAATGTAAGGCCCCCGAAAATTTCGCTAAGTAATTTAGGATTTCGTATTGTCACACAGGCTTATTATTATATTTTATGTACTATTATCATGGTGGACATCAATTCGACTTGGTAAATATGAGTATAAGTCTTATGATAAATGATGCGAGGTCCAAATGGAAACCTAAGTGCATGCCAAATGGGAAAATTTTCGTAATAGGCCAAAATTTCAAATGGATTCACACAAGGCTCCACTTTAAACGAGCATATATAATTATATATAAGGTTGTATGTGGTGAATAGCATATCTAATGAAAGTTCTTTGAGTCTAGTATCCAACGTTCAAACCGTTCGTCATTTGGACATTCCTACACAAAGTTATGATCAAATTACCAAAGGCTGGAAAATGCGATCTTGTGTCATGTCAGATATGCGTTCCGCATTTTCATTCTTGTTGAAACACGTTCTCAAATCGCTAAAACTAATCATGTGTTCATCTTTGTAGGTTTTGATAAATGACAAACCGACGCGCATGGAACATTGACATATGCCGAAGTCCAAGCACATGAGAAACAAAGAACAAGATCAAGTAAAGCAACGAAGATATACATGAGTCGTTTTATATTGTGATCTTGATCCAATAATAGATTCAAGTCTTGGCTTCTCTCGAAAAATCATTTTCATCAAACCATGCATCTTTGTTTTAAAACGAAATGATTTTCAAACATTTTCATTTTAGCCAAAATGAATTTTAAACATGTCTTTCAAATCTGGACAGAAATAATCAATTATGTTTTTTTTGATAATTGATTATGTTAAGATAGTGTAAACCGGAATTTACAAAACAGCAAAATAATTGATTATGTCTTTTTGATAATCGATTATGTTAAGACAGTATAAATCGGAATTTACAAAACAGCAAAATAATCAATTATGTAAAATGATAATCGATTATCCTCTTTATTCGAATTATATTAAAAATTCCGCAGAGGTCAATAATCGATTATCCTATATAGCATAATCGATTATTCACTGACTGTTGCCAGTATTTTTAAACGCTGAAAGATAATCGATTATGCACAAGGCAATAATCGATTGTGCTAGCATAAAATCAGCGTCTGATTTTTGAACGTTATCAGGTAATCGATTATGCAATTTGAATAATCGATTATTCTAGCATAAAATCTGCATATGATTTTTGAATGATTTGCAGATATTCGATTATGCAAATCAGATAATCAATTATTCTAGCACAAAATCAGCAATTAGTGATTGGCATTAAGCAACGGTCTTTGGGTCTTTGAGGACTATAAATACACCTCAAAACCACTCTTTTAAGTACAACAACTTAATATTCTTGCATAAGCTTACATACTCTCATCTTAATCATTTCATATTTATTTCATAGTCTTTGAGAGCCAAATTCTTGATGAAGTTGTTGTGTTCTTGAGCGTATTAATTTTACTCATATCTACTCTGTAAGAGAGTCTTGTCTTGAGTACTAAGTGTTTGTATACACTTGAAGGGAAGTTCTAATCCCTTGTGGTTGTAAGAAGGAAAGGTTAGTTCCTTCACGTGAAGTCTTGCAGTGTGGTATCTTCGAGCAAGCAATTGTTGAGACTTGTGTTCTCAGTTTGTAACGGTTTGTTAAGCACCCGCATGCTTAACGAAGTTAGTTGAAACTCGAGAGAGTCTCTCAGGAAATTGGACTAACCACACATTGTGGTGAACCAGTATAAGTTCGGTGTGTTCTCTCCTTACTACTTTATTTATCGCACTTATTTTACTCCTGCAATTTTAATTCCGCAAATTTATCTTGATTTTTATTAAAACGCTATTCACCCCCCCCTCTAGCGTTAAGCGTATATTCTAACAATTGGTATCAGAGCCTAACTCTCTGAAAGACTTAACAGTTTGAGAGAAACAATCCATGGCTTCTATTCGTAATGTTAATGCAGGACTAGGTGAAGGACAATGCTTCACAAGGCCACCACTCTTTGATGGCACCAATTACACTTATTGGAAGGAGAGGATGAGAATTTTCATTCAATAAAACAATTTCCAATTGTGGAAAATTATAAAGAATGGAGAACAACTACCCACTAAAAAGGTTGGAGATGAACTCGTCCCAATGTCGGAAGACGAATATGATATGGACGATATCAAAAAAGTGGAATATAATGCAAAGGCCATCAACATGATGTATTGTGCTGTAAATCCCGATGACTATCGAAAAATCTCATGTTGCACCACGGCCAAGCAAATGTGGGACAAACTGGAGATCACTTACGAAGGTACGGATCAAGTCCGAGAAGCTAAAATTGATTTTCTAACCCATGAATATAAATTGTTTCATATGAAGGAGAATGAGAAAATAGATGACATGTTTGAGCGATTTTCAAAAATCGTAAATGACCTTCATTCTCTCAAAAAGACATTTACGGATAAGGAGCTTGTCCGAAAAATTCTACGAAGCCTTACTCCGGAATGGCGTTCCAAAGCCAACGCTATTCAAGAATCGATCGGCATCACAAATGTCACCATAGACGGACTTCGAGGTAATCTCAAAACTTATGAATCTACTATTCTTAAACCCTCCTTTGGATGATCAAAGGAAAAGAAGGATTGCACTCAAAGCGTCTACGACTCAACCTCAAAACGATGATGATTCAAGTGATGAGGATATCGAGTTCGGACTCGTGATCAAGAAATTCCAAAAATTCATGCGGAAAGAGTTTAAAGGAAAGCGGCCAGGTGGACCACTCAAATGCTATGGATGCGGAGAAGCTGGGCATATCAAATTAAACTGTCCAAATATCAAAACAGAAAAGAAATTCGCCAAGAAACAAAGAGCCTACATCTCTTGGGGAAGTGACTCCGGGGATGAATCAAGTGACGGAGAAAATGATGAAACTGCAAATATATGTCTCATGGCACATGAGGAAACTCAAGAAGAGGTATGTGAAACTTCTTCTAAGAATTTTTTCTCCCTTGAAGAAATACAAAATGCCTTTGATGAATTATATGGTGAATTTATTAGAGCTTCCAAAACCATAAAAGAATTGAAGAAACAATTTTCTTTGAAAGAAAAAGATTTTGAAAAATAACTTTCTTTGAAAGAAAAAGATTTTGAAAAACAACTTTCTTTGAAAGAAAAAGATTTTGAAAAATTGACGCTTGATAATGAGAACCTAAAAGAGGAAAATATATTTTATGGCAAAAGAAGCGCCGATAAACCCGAAAGTTCAAACAATGATTGTACTTCTTGCAAAACTCTAAAAGATGAAGTAGAAAAACTTAAGGGCACCTTGAATAAATTCAATTCCTCTCACAAAAATCTAAATGATGTTCTTGTAAATTTGAAATCTACTAAACATGGTATAGGTTTCAAAAATGAGTCTAACGAAAAAGTTGAGACCAATCCTAAACAACCTAGAAATAATAATCCTAGGATCACTATACATCCTAGAATGAGCACTAGAAGAAATGTAGAGCAATTTAGAACACATAGAAAAGATTTTCAAAAAATGCAACCTAGAAATATCCAACCCAGAAATAACAATCCTAGGATCGCTATACATCCTAGAATAAACTCTAGAAGAAATGTTGGGCAATTTAGAACACCTAGAAAAGATTTTCAAAAAGTGCATCAAAATTATACTTCTACAAATAGAGTTAATGAGCTTAGACCCTCCAACTATTATCATCCTAGAAGAATGCATAACCCCAACGTCATTTGCCATTACTGCAATAGAATAGAACATATAGCCCCTGTTTGTTTCACTAGACATAGACATCTCACTACATGTCAATCACACCACTATGTTGCACCTAACACACAAGGACCCAAAACGGCTTGGGTACCAAAAACTCATTAATTTGTTTTGTAGGTGTGTTTGAAGGGATCAAGTGTACTTTGGTACCTTGATAGCGGATGCTCTAAAAATATGACTGGAGATGCATCAAAATTCCTTCAAATAAAACCCACGGAAGGAGGAACCGTTGTATTTGGAGACAACAATAAAGGAAAAATAATCGGCATCGGCTCCGTAGGTAAGAACGAATCCTCCTCTATTAAGAATATCCTATTAGTAAGGGCTTAAACACAATCTCTTGAGCATAAGTCAATAATGTGACAAGGGAAATCTTGTATTGTCTGATTCGGAAGAATGCTTAGTTATACGCCGCAGTGATTTTAAAGTCATTCTTCGTGGTATTAGAATTGATAATATCTATATGGTTGAACTTGAAAATTCTTCATCAGATTATGTGAAATGCCTTTTTAGTAAAGATGACGACATGTGGTTATGGCATCGTAGAGTAGCTCAAATCTTTTAAACAAATTAGTTTCACAAAATTTAGTAATTGGTCTTCCAAATCTAAAATTTGAAAAAGATACTATTTGTGATTCTTGTCAAAAAGGGAAACAAATAAAAGCCTCTTTTAAATCTAAAAATGTTGTTTCAACCTCTAGACCTTTACAACTTCTTCACATGAATCTTTTTGGACCATCTCGTATTGAAAGTCTTGGTAGAAATCGCTATGCTTTTGTAATTGTTGATGACTACTCTAGATTCACATGGACGTTATTCCTTGCTCACAAAAGTGAGGCCTTTAAAAGGTTTAAAAGTTTTCTTAAACGTGTTCAAAATGAAAAGAACACTTCCATAAGAAGTGATCATGGGGGAGAGTTCGATCATAATCTCTTCGCGGATTTTTGTGACGAATTCGGCATTGAGCATACTTTCTCTGCTCCACGTACACCAAAACAAAATGGAGTGGTGGAACGCAAAAATCGATGTCTCGAAGAGATGGCTAGAACCATGCTCGATGAGGCAAAGATTCCCAAACATTTTTGGGCGGATGCCGTGAGTACTGCAAGCTATGTCTTAAACAGAGCTGTCATAAGACCGATACTCATGAAAACTCCCTATGAAATCTACAAGGGAAGGAAACCTAACCTCTCCCATTTTCGAGTTTTCGGTTGTAAGTGCTTCATTCATAACAACGGAAAAGATAACTTAGGAAAATTTGGCGCAAAATCTGATGAAGGAATCTTTCTTGGTTACTCATTACATAGTATAGCATATAGAGTTTTCAATAAACGTACTTCAACTGTCGAGGAGTCCCCTCATGTTGTATTTTGTGAAAATGATGCTCGCTTCGCGAGAAAGGATGTTTGTGTTGATCTTGCAGATTCTTTAAACAAAATAAGTCTTCAAGACAAGGTACAAGAGGAACATCCAAAGGAAATTCAAGATGAAATCTTGGAACAACCATCGGAGGAAGCACCACCACAGGAGGAAGAAACGGTGCTGCCCAACTCCTGGAGGACATTCAAAGACCATCCCCTCGACAAGGTAATTGGCAACATCGAACAAGGGGTAAGTACTCGAAACACTCATAAGAACACTATAGGACACACGGCTTTCGTTTCTCAAATAGAACCCTCAACCATTTCCGAAGAAATTGGGGATGAGCATTGGACCTTGGCAATGCAAGAGGAGCTTAACCAATTCAAACGAAATGACGTTTGGGAATTGGTGCCAAGACCCGATAATCACACCATAATTGGTACGAAATGGGTTTTTCGAAATAAATTAGATGAAAATGGTACAATCACTAGAAACAAAGCTAGGCTTGTAGCTAAAGGATATAATCAAGAAGAAGGAATTGATTATGAAGAAACTTATGCACCCGTAGCACGTTTAGAAGCTATTCGTCTATTACTTGCTTTTGCCTCTTCTATGAATTTTAATTTATATCAAATGGATGTAAAGAGTGCCTTCCTAAATGGGTTTACTCAAGAGAAAGTATATGTTGAACAACCCCCGGGTTTTGAAGACATTAAATCTCCCGATCATGTCTTTAAACTTAAGAAAGCCCTCTATGGTCTTAAACAAGCTCCCCGAGCGTGGTATGAACGCTTAAGCAAATTTCTTTTTGACAATGAGTTCAATAGGGGGAAAGTTGACACTACACTCTTTATTAAGAACAAAAACAATGACATCTTATTAGTTCAAATATATGTAGATGATATTATTTTTGGTGCTACTAATAATTCTTTGTGCAAGGAATTCTCCGAATTAATGACAAGTGAATTTGAAATGTCAATGATGGGTGAGCTAATCTTCTTCTTGGGGTTGCAAGTGAAACAAATGAAAGAGGGAACTTTCATTTGTCAATATAAATATTGCAAGGAGTTGCTAAACCGTTTTGAAATGAGCAACGCCAAAGCAATGGCCACTCCAATGAGTACATCCGACCATCTTGACAAAGATGAGAAAGGTAAGGAAGTTACAAAGAAGTATCGAGGTATGATCGGATCCATTCTTTATCTTACTGCAAGTAGACCGGACATCATGTTTAACGTGTGTTTATGCGCTCGATATCAATCATGTCCGAAGGAGTCGCACCTAACTGCGGTAAAACGGATAATGAAGTATCTTGTTGGAACTATAAATGTGGGACTATGGTATCCCAAAGGTTCTTCATGCCAACTTGTTGGCTATTCCGATTCCGATTTTGCGGGTTGCAAATTGGACCGCAAGAGCACTAGTGGCACTTGCCATTTGCTCGGTAGCTCTCTAGTTTCTTGGTTTAGCAAGAAACAAGTAAGTGTTGCGTTATCCACAACCGAGGCTGAACATGTAGCCGCGGGGAGTTGTTGTGCTCAAATACTTTGGATGAAACAACAACTCTCGGATTATGGTCTTAGTATCAATCATATCCCTCTTCGATGTGATAATACTAGCGCCATAAGCTTGACGAAGAACCCTGTTCTTCACTCAAGAACGAAACACATAGAAATTAGGTACCACTTCATAAGAGATCACGTTCTCAAAGGTGATGTCGAAATTGAGTTTGTTGAAACCAAATATCAATTGGCCGACATCTTCACAAAGCCTTTAAAGAAAGAGTCCTTTTTCCGAATTCGCAGTAAACTCGGAATACTTGACTCCACGTTGATCTAATACATGCATTGCATCTTTTCTTTTAACGATTACTAACTTGAGCGTCGGAGGCGCCTAACTCTTTTTTGCAGGTATCGCCCTAAAGACAGGGGGAATTCTCGGGCATTGGTGATAAATAATCGATTTTTCTTAGTCAATAAGCGATTATTACTTCTTTATGTTTTCTGATTATTCTGCTGGAAAAATAAAATAATCGATTATACAAATACTACAATCGATTATCTAACAATCTCGGCTTTGCAGGAATTTGGCGATCATATATAAAAATCGATTATGTTGAGGTTCAGTTTTACAGGTGTTAAGCCACTGTGTAACAACAATCGATTATTGAAAACTGCGTAATCGATTTCCTCTTACCGTCTCGTTTTTTCGTTACTGCACTTCCTGAAATAATCGATTATCTTCAAAACAAAATCGATTATTCCCCGAGTCCGTAAAACACTGTACACTGTGTAACAATAATCGATTATCAAATTCCAGTAATCGATTATCAACGGTCAGTTCTTCAAAAATGTTACCGTTTTTGACTGTTTGGCACTACAAATCTGCAGCTTTTGTTCAATAAATGCCCTCAATTCCTCCAATCTATAAATAGGTGCTTCCACCATTCAAATTCTTCACTCCAACATCACTCCTAGCTCCTAATATTCTTCCAAAGTCTTCAAAAATTTCTGCAAAGGCTCACAAATTTCTTTTTAAATGACGGGCAAGAATTCTAAACGACCTCGTTCCAGCAAACATATTGCCTCCTCTTCCATTGCTCCTCCACCCGTTCACTGCTATAAAGACGGATCTTATTTACGGTTCGACAGTGAAGCCGAACTTATTCGTTTCGTCGAAAAATTTGAAAATCGAGAAATCCTTCCTCCTCGGTTCTCCACTGATCGATTCCTTAGCCACATCGCCCCTCCATCCACAGCAAATATCCTCATGCAAAGTCAACTTCTTGAATTCATATATCTTCAATCCCCTTACATTCACCCTTCTCTAATTCATGCCTTCTATTCCAATCTCGGGAAGGACGAAGATGGTGTCTCGAGCATCAATGGAGTTCCAATTCTTTTAAATGAAGAAAACATGCAACTCCTCACTAAACTTCCACGATATGGGAAAGATATCTCACTCTACACTAGAGAAGAAGGAGCTTTATTTGATGAACAACTCCTTTTCAACCAAATTGGCATTGGCGAATTTATTGCAAGTCCGGAGCATCGTCGCCCAACCATTACGCACATGCTCCCGGAATATCGTCTAATCTTTTATTTCATAACCCGCATTCCAAAACCGCGCAAATTCAATCATACGACTCTCTCTCATGAGGATTCAAAACTTATGCACGCAATTATCACCGGGGCTCGCATCAATTGGTGCCAGTTCGTCATGACTCACATGTATGATGCAATTGGGGACGATAAGCCACTCCCCTATGCTTTTGTCATAATGGCTCTTTTTCACGCCTCCGGTATCGACACCTCCGTCGGTCCTCACAAAAAGGCAACAAAACATTGGGAAATTCAAGAATCTTCATTTCCTAATATCGGTGAACAACCGGCTCCTCCTCCTACTCAAAGACGTCGTCTTCAGGCCCCTTCCCTTGCTACCCTCCAAACCATTTCTGAGCAACTTGCCTCTTTGTCCACGTCCATGCCTCGTATTGATAGGAATGTCACCCGATTATCCCACGAGCTTCATGGATATTTTGACCACGACCGCTATCCCTATGCCCAAGTTGCCCTTCCGGAAGAAGTGCCGGATGCCGAGGCGGATGTTAATGTTGACAATGAATAATGTCTTGTCTATTTTTTTCTTCTTGCTTCCATTACGTATCGGTTGAATAATATTTTGTCTATTTTTCTTGCTTTATTATGTATTTTTCAATATTTTTTCCTAAATAAAAGTTTATTAATTTTTGCTAATGTCAAAAGGGGGAAGAATAAGGGCTATGCACATTAATACATATTGGCATAAATTGAGGGGGAACTAATAAATTGAGGGGAAACTCATTCACATGTTATAAGTGTCTTGGATTGTGAAGCCAAAATTGATTTCCTAACCCATGCATATGAATTGTTTCACATGAAGGAAGGCGAAAAGGTCGATGAGATGTTTGAACGATTTTCAAAAGTCATAAATGATTTACATGCTCTTAAGAAGACCTTCACGGATAAGGAACTTGTCCGAAAAAATCTCCGAAGTCTCACTCCGGAATGGCGATCCAAGGCCGACGCGATTCAAGAATCCATTGGCATTTCAAATGTCACCATCGACGCATTAAGAGGTAATCCTAAAACTTATGAATCTACTATACTTAACCCTCTTGTTGATGATCAAAGGAAGCAAAGAATCGCTCTCAAGGCAAGCACAAGCCAACCTCAAAATGATGAGGACGGAGATAACGAGTTCGGACTCGTTATCAAGAGATTTCAAAAGTTCATGCGAAAAGAGTATGAACGAAAGGGCAAAAAGCAAGGAGATCAAATAAAGTGCTATGAGTGCGGAGAAACCGGGCACATTAAATCAAATTGCCCAAATGCTAAAAAGGAGAAGAAACCCTTCAAGAAGCAACGAGCATACATATCTTGGGGAGGCGACTCCGGTGACGAGTCAAGTAAGGAAGAAGAAGACGAAGCTGCAAATATTTGTCTTATGGCACAAGAAGACAACAAAGAAGAGGTATGTCAAATTCCTTCCAAAAATTTCTTTTCCCTTGAAGAAATGCATAATGCTTTTGATGAGTTGTATAGCGAATTTATTAAAGCTTCAAAAACTGTTAAGAGTATAAAAGAAAATGCTTCTTTAAAAGAAAAAGATTTTCAAAAACAACTCTCTTTTGAAGAAAAGGAATTGGAAAAACTGATTTTAGAAAATGAGAAGTTGAAAGAGGAAAACAAATTTTTTGGCAAGAGAAGCGCCGACAAGCCCGAGAGTTCTAGAAATTGTACTTCTTGCATGCATCTCAAAAATGAAGTAGAAAGGCTTAAGGGCACCTTAGATAAGTTTAACTCTTCTCATAAAAATTTGAATGAAGTGCTTGTTAATTTGAAGTCGACCAAGCATGGCATAGGTTTTAGAAACGAGCCTAAAGAGAAAGTTGAAGCCAACCCCCAACCACCTAAGGCTCAACCTAGGATAAATAAAAACAAATGTTCATCCTAGATACAACAAACCTAGAAATGGTTTTCATCAATCGCAACCTAGAAATAATCATGCTAGAAATAATGCACATTCTAGGCCACACACTAGAAGGAATTTTGAACCTTTTAGAACACCTAGAAATGACTTCCAACCTAGAAACAACTATTCTAGAAATGATGCATATCCTAGAACAAATGGTAGGAGAAATGATTTTCATGATTTGCGCAATAGTTATATTGTCAAGAATAGAGTAAATGAATTTCGTCCGTCCAATTACTATCAACCAAGAAGGATGCATAATCCTAACGTGACTTGTCATTATTGTAGACGAATTGGACATATTGCTCCTGCTTGTTTTACACGACATAGACATAACACTCAATCACATCACTATGATTTGCCTAACCCCCAAGGACCCAAAATGGCGTGGGTACCTAAAACTCATTAATCTGTTTTGTAGGTATGTTTGAAGGGATCAAGTGTACTATGGTACCTTGATAGTGGATGCTCCAAGCACATGACGGGAGACGAATCCAAATTCCTTCAACTAGAACACAAGGAAGGGGGAAGTGTTATTTTTGGTGATAACAACAAAGGAAAAATTATCGGCATCGGATCGGTCGGTAAGGATGAAATTTCTTCCATTAAGCATATACTACTTGTGAAAGGTTTAAAACATAATCTCTTGAGCATAAGTCAATTATGTGACAAGGGAAATCTTGTTTTATTTGATTCGGATGAATGCTTAGTTTTTAGACGTAGCGATTTTAAAATTATCCTTCCTGGTTTTAGAATGGATAACATTTATATGGTTGATCTTGCAAATTCTTCACCCGAATATGTGAATTGTTTAATGAGCAAAGAGGATGATTCTTGGTTATGGCATCGTAGAGTAGCTCACATCAACATGCATCTTTTGAACAAATTGGTTTCACAAAATTTAGTTGTTGGTCTTCCAAATTTGAAATTTGAAAATGACTCTATTTGTGATTCTTGTCAAAAAGGGAAGCAAACAAAAGCATCTTTTAAATCGAAAAATATTGTTTCAACTACTAGACCATGCAATTGCTTCACATGGATTTATTTGGACCATCTCGCATTGAAAGTCTAGGTAGAAATCGTTATGCTTTTGTTATTGTTGATGATTATTCCAGATTTACTTGGACTTTATTTCTTGCCCATAAAAGTGATGATTTTCAGACTTTTAAATATTTTCTTAAACGTGTTCAAAACGAAAAGGAAACAACTGTCACTTCAATCAGAAGTGATCATGGGGGAGAGTTTGATCACAATCTCTTTGCGGACTTTTGTGACGAACTCGGTATCGAGCATACCTTTTCCGCTCCACGAACACCACAACAAAATGGGGTGGTGGAAAGGAAAAATAGGTGTCTCGAAGAGATGGCTAAAACCATGCTCGAAGAGGCTAAGATTCCCAAACATTTTTGGGCGGATGCCGTGAGTACCGCATGCTACGTTTTAAATAGAGTAGTCATAAGGCCAATACTCATGAAAACCCCTTATGAACTCTACAAGGGAAGGAAACCAAATATCTCCCATTTTAGAGTATTCGGTTGTAAATGTTTTATTCATAACAATGGAAAAATTGGGAAAATTTGATGCCAAATCCGATGAGGGAATTTTTATTGGGTACTCTTCACGTAGCAAAGCATATAGGGTATTTAATAATAGAACCCAAACTGTGGAGGAATCCCTTCATATTGTGTTTTCCAAAAATAATGCTCGCTTGGTGAGAAAGGATTCTTGTTCTGATCTTGCAGGTATTTTAAATAGTTTAAAAGACAAAGTACAAGAGAAAACTCCTAAGGAAATTCAAGATGAAATCTTGGAACAATCAACGGAGGAAACGCCACAATTGGAGAAAGAAACGAAAATGCCTAACGAGTGGAGGACAATCAAAGATCACCCTCTCGAACAGGTAATTGGCGACGTCGGAGAAAAGGTAAGTACCCGAAACTCCCTTAAGAACACCTTAGGACATACTGCTTTTGTTTCCCAAATTGAACAAACAACCATCTCCGAAGCAATTGGGGATGAATTTTGGACCTTGGCAATGCAAGAGGAGCTTAACCAATTCAAACGGAATGACGTTTGGGATTTGGTGCCAAGACCTGAAAATCATACCATAATTGGTACGAAATGGGTCTTTCGAAACAAACTAGATGAAAATGGTGTAATCACTAGAAACAAAGCTAGGCTTGTAGCAAAAGGCTATAATCAAGAAGAGGGTATTGACTATGAAGAAACATATGCTCCCGTAGCTAGATTAGAAGCTATTCGTTTATTGCTTGCTTTTGCCTCTTCTATGAATTTCAATTTATATCAAATGGATGTGAAAAGTGCTTTTCTAAATGGTGTTATTCAAGAAGAAGTGTATGTTGAACAACCCCCCGGTTTTGAAGATTTTAAATCTCCCGATCATGTTTTCAAACTCAAAAAGGCTCTTTATGGTTTAAAACAAGCTCCCCAAGCTTGGTATGCAAGATTGAGTAAATTTCTATTGGAAAATGATTTCATTAGGGGGAAAGTTGACACCACTCTTTTTGTTAAGCATAAAAACAATGATATTTTATTAGTTCAAATCTATGTGGATGATATTATATTTGGTGCTACTAACAATGTTTTGTGCAAGGAATTTTCCGATTTAATGACAAGCGAATTTGAGATGTCTATGATGGGTGAGTTAACATTCTTTTTGGGATTACAAGTAAAGCAAATGAAAGAAGGTACGTTCATTTGCCAAGCGAAATATTGCAAAGAATTGCTGAAACGATTTGAAATGACCAATGCAAAAGCAATGGCAACCCCCATGAGCACATCCGATCATCTAGACAAAGATGAGAAAGGTAAGGAAGTATCAAAAAGTATCGAGGTATGATTGGCTCTCTCCTTTATCTTACTGCTAGTCGTCCGGATATCATGTTTAGCGTGTGCTTATGCGCTCGTTATCAATCGTGTCCGAAGGAGTCTCACCTAACTGCGGTGAAACAGATATTGAAGTATCTTGTTGGTACTGTAAATGTGGGCCTATGGTACCCCAAAGGTTCTTCATGCCAACTTGTTGGCTATTCCGATTCCGATTTTGCTGGATGCAAATTGGACTGCAAGAGCACTAGTGGCACTTGCCATTTGTTCGGTAGCTCTCTCGTTTCTTGGTTTGGCAAGAAACAAGTAAGTGTTGCATTGTCCACAACCGAGGCTGAATATGTAGCCGCGGGGAGTTGTTGCGCTCAAATTCTTTGGATGAAACAACAACTCTTGGACTATGGCCTATGTCTTGATCATATCCCTCTTAGATGTGATAATACTAGTGCCATATGCTTGACGAAGAACCCCGTTCTTCATTCGCGAACAAAACACATTGAAATTAGACATCATTTTATAAGAGATCACGTTCTCAAGGGCGATGTCGAAATTGAATTTGTTGAAACCAAAGATCAATTGGCCGACATCTTTACAAAGCCCTTAGAGAAAGAGTCCTTCTTCCGAATTCGTAGTGAACTCGGGATCCTTGACTCCACGTTGATCTAAGTCATGCATTGCATTTTCCCTTTCACATGTTTTCTAACTTGAGCGTCGGAGACGTCTAATGTATTTTTGTAGGTATCGCCCTAAAGGCAGGGGGAATTATAAAGCTTGACGCACAGAACAATCGATTTCTCTTTTATATAATCGATTATCCAGTATCAATAATCGATTGTCTTGACATTATTTGCGTTATTATGTCTGAAATTGCAGATTTAATAAATAAACAAGTTTTTTTTATTATTCTATATTTCTTTTTGCTAATGGCAAAAGGGGGAAGATAACGGGTATGCACTCTCAATACTTATCGGCATAAATTGAGGGGGAATTCATATATTGAGGGGGAACTAATTGCATATCTATATACTTGTTGCATATCTTTACTTCTCTTGAATCGTCATTATGAATTTCCTAATATGCATATCCCGCTTAAAGTTTGCCATTATCAAAAAGGGGGAAATTGTTGGAAACACGTTCTCAAGGCATTATACTAAACGTGTGTTCATATTTGTAGGTTTTGATGAATGACAAACTATGCGCAAATTGACATATGACGAGGTCCAAGCACAAGCGCAAAATTGATATATAACGAGATTCAAGCACAAGACAAAGATCGAGATTAAGTTTTATATGAGTCGGTATTTAATTGTGATCTTGATCCGACAACTTGAACTCAAGACTTGGCTTCTCTCGTAAAAATATTATTAACAAATCATGCATATTTAATTTAGAGCAAAATAATTTTAAATAATGCATATTTACTTTAGTCAAAATGATTTTTAAACATGCCTCTAAAATCTGGACTAAGATAATCGATTATGTACTTATGATAATCGATTATGTTTAAGTCAGCTACTTAACAATCGATTGTGAACTTATGATAAATGATTGTGTTAAGGCAGTGAGCATCAGATTTTTCAAATCTGCATGACAATCGATTGTGAACCTTATGACAATCGATTGTGATGAGGCATGTCCATCAAAGTTTTTCAAAGCTCAAAACAAACGATTGTGAAGCTAATGAAAATCGATTGTGAAGAGACAATGTCCGTCAGATTTTTCAAAGTCACAAAATAATCGATTGTGAACTTATGACAATCGATTGTGTTGAGGCTGTGTCTTCCAAACTTATTCAAAGTTATAAAATAATCAATTGTGAACCTATAACAATCGATTGTCAAGAGGCAGTGTCTAAATTGATTTTTCAAGACTGATATATAATCGATTGTTAACTTAATATAATCGATTGTATAACTGACCGTTGCCAAAATATTTTCAAATACCGTCAGGTAATCGATTATGGATTTCCTATAATCGATTGTTTTTATTAAAATCTGGAAAGGATTTTTTGAACGTTGCTGAGTAATCGATTATTGATTTCCTATAATCGATTGTTTAATTAAAATCTGGAAAGGATTTTTTGAACGTTGCTGAGTAATCAATTGTAGATTTCTGACAATCGATTGTTTTAAGTAAAATCTGAAAATGATTTTTTGAACGTTGCCAGTAATCGATTAGTGATCTTAGATAATCGATTGTTATGCGTAAAATCTGGGATTGATTTTTGGAAGAACTGGCAAACAATCGATTGTGGTAATTTGACAATCGATTCTCACAGAGTAAAATCAGCAATTCTTAATTGGCAATGAGGCAATGGTAATACAAGGTTTTTCAACTATAAATACAGCTTCAATTCAGTCTTCTAAACACAACAACATATCATACAATTGCTAAAGCTTGCATACTTTATTGCTTATCATTTTATATTCATTACATAAGCTTTTGAGAGCCAAATTCTTGTCGAAAGTTGTTGCGATCTTGAGCGTATTCTTTTTACTCATATCTACTCTTAATGGAGTGTCTTGTTTGAGTGCTAAGTGTTTTTGTACACTTGATGGGAAGTGTTAGTCCCTTGTGTTGTAAGAAGGAACTTGTGTTTCCTTGGTTGAAGTCTTGGAGTGTTGTATCTCCGAGCAAAGGTTGTTGAGGCTTGTGTCCTCAAGTTGTAATGGTTTGTTGAGCACCCGTAAGCTTAACAAGTTAGTGGAAATCTCGAGAGAGTCTCTCGGGGACTGGACTAGCCACGGGTTGTGGTGAACCAGGATACATCGGTGTGTTTGTTCAAAATTGTTTACTTATCGCACTTATTTATTTCCTGCATTTTTTAAATTCCGCAAGTTTATGCTAATTTTTATTATAACGCTATTCACCCCCCCCCCTCTAGCGTTAAGCCTATTATCTAACAGGGAAACGGTTAATTGATAAAGGTTTGTCGGGGAAAACTGTTTCGAGGCGCTATAGGATGAACAAAGTTAAGTTTTGGTAAAGTAATCTACTGATGGAAATTCTGGGGCAACAAAGTATGGCAATTGAAAGCTGGTTAGTTGAACAAATTGGGCCAATTAATCAAAAATTCATGTCATGACCATTGGTACCAGCTGTTATGGTGAGATAAGTTTCTTTTATGTCTCTTTTTAAATAGTCATCTGGTTTTGGATTCTTCTTATCCTTAACTCAAAAAAATCAATTATTGCATTTCATTTTCTTTTGGGGTTTTTTATCTATCTAAGATGTTTCAGTGCCAGTTTATCAACTTCTGAAAATGGTAAAGCATAATGAGGTCAGAGCATGTCAACAACAACATGTTGTAAAGCAGAACATGGGAAGTCGTCGGAAGCTTCATCGGTGAAATAATTAGGAAATATTGTGGGAAATTTTAAAGGTTCAGACAAAAGGGTCAGACTATGAAACAAAAGCATGGGTACAAAACATTCGGGTTGTCGGAGGTTGGGGAATTTTTAAGTCAGTCAGAAAGTCAAGCGGTTCAGGATGAGTTCGTGGAAGTCAGTCAACACAAAGTAAGGCAGTGGAAGGATTTTTCAGCAAGAATGCCATCAACTAACCACCATTTTAAACTGACAAAATTTTCTTTGATTGAAACAAGGGCGGAAAAGGCCGATGTTCAGGAGAGATTCCCCAAAAAGGAAAAAAAGCAGTAATCAGGTTTGACCGCAAGTGTGGTCAAGAATAACATAGGGGAATGTAAGTATCAGTCTTTAAATTTTTATGTTTTGAAGTTGGGAGCTCACCCATATAACAAAGGAATATATTTCAGTTTTTAAATTTTGAAGTTATATTTCAATCTTTAAATTTCCAAGTGTTGAAGTTGGGAGGCCGTCCATATAATAGAGGAATACATTCCAGTATTTTAATTTTGAAGTTATATTTCTGTATTCAAATTTTAAGTTTTGAAGTTACATTCCAGTCATTAAATTTTAAAGTTTTGAAGTTAGAAGCCCATCCATATAACAGAGGAATGCATTTCAGTCTTTATATTTTAAGTTTTGAAGTCAGGAGTCTGCCTGGAGAACAGATGAATATATTCAAGTTGCTGAAGTCAAGAGCTCACCTAGAGAATAGAGGCATTACAATTTCAAGTTTTAGTTTAGTTTTTATTAATATCCAATAACATGTACAAAATTTTCCAAACTAGGGCAGAAAGATTTCTTCATTTTGTCTATTTGTGTGAAGTCAGGAGCCTGCCAGGAGAACATAGGAGTACCGTTCGTGTTTTGAAATAGGGAGCTCATCCGTACAACAAGGGAATACATTCAAGTCCAAGTTCAGAAGTCGGGAGCCCACCCGCACAATAAGGGAATACATTCAAGTTCAAGTTTGAAGAAAAGAAACAACACCTGCGTTTACAATTTGAAGTGGCAACAAGGGATTTCACTGAGAAAACACAAGACAACGAGGTAATAAGAAAACACAAGACAACAAGGCAACAAGGAAATACAAGAGCAAGTTTGAAGGATTTTGATAGGACTTTTGTAATTCATAGAGCATAGCTAGTTTAGCTTCTTTTTATCATTAACATGGTGTAATGATGAAGGCCAGCAAGCAGTAGCAGTAGCAAGCGCAATGAAATCACAGCTCCTAGTAGTCCCAGCTACCAGACATTCCCGAACTACACTGACCTGATTCCTGTTTAGCCCAGGATATGTAGGCAACCTCTGATGCAGGGTGCGGCCAAACTTTTAAAAAATGCTTCTAATGGAATGGGCGAACGGGAAAAAATCGCTCGTTTACGCTCACTTATCTTTGCACGAAACTCTTCGTGTTTCCGGGCAAAAAGGGGAAGCTGTGAGCACGTAATTTTTGCCTTAAGCAAATAATTCCCAAAAATTCAAACAAAACAATTTCTTTATTATTTTACAATTTTTTTGAATTTAGTTGCATTTTCTGTTAATTGTTGCATTTTATTTGTGCATTTTAACTCATATAAAAAATACAAAAATACATTTACATTTCGGTTTTATTTTCATATTTTTAGTATTAATTAGGAGTTAGTTTATTTTAAAACTAAATATAAATAAAATAACAAAAAGTTCACTTTTGTATTTTTAATTATTTAATTGTTAATTCATCCCGAAAAAGTTTTAAAAATAATTTTAGAAACTAGTTAGTTTAATTTTGAAATATATTAGGACTTTACTTTAATTTTTTATTTTTATAAAATCAGAAAAATACAAAATATAGTGCAAAAAATAAACAAAGAAATAAAAGGCAAGTAAATAAGAATAAGAAGGAGTAAAAGAGGGCTGTCTTCTACGAATTTGGGCCAAGCATTAAGGTTAAGACATCAAAATCGCAGGTAATAATTGAGTTAACATTACTGTTGCTCTCATTAGATCATAAGTAGGTAATCAAGTTTATACACCAACATCTGAAAATAATCATTAGTGTCTAATTGAACCCATATCCTTGCATTAGTTTTAGTTTTAGTTTTATTTTACAACTTACTGTGCCGGCCATTCTGAAACAGACCCTGGACTTGTGTGATGTAACGTCAGTTTTTTTATTTATTGTTTGAGCCAATCGGCAGCCCATCTGTACAATGCCAGAAATTTGATTTGGAATGGACCAGCCCTCAGGCCCAGGTCATGAAAAATCTATGCTGGGTTTTATAAGTGAGATCCAGCGGACCTATGGATAGGCTGTGGAAGCCCAACCTAGGCTGGTGACGAGATTCCTTTTTAAAAAAAACATGAAATAGCTCTTAAAAAATATTGATTAATTAGGACCTTATTTTATTATTAGAGAAAAAAACAAATAGAGAATTATGTCCACTCTTAGGACTACCTTTAAATACTAAATGAGACGAGTCTCGCCAAATATATTATATATTGCGGGGCATTCTATACATATTGTATTAATTTTTAGATTTCGTGATGGGCCATTTAGTGAACTTCACGGTTTTCCCCAAAGATGAAACGTTTTAGTCTCTTTAGGCGCGCACTTTAATTACTTTCTTAAATTCGGGTGCGCATTGATGCGACCTAAATCCAAGTCTCAACGGAGTCGAAATGTGTCGACAACCACTGGTGCATTTATGTAACGTGGTTCGAGACGTATTTTCACGACGTTGTAATTCTCATAAAAAATATACAGTAATAATAAGAAAGGTCTAAATTTAAAAAGCACAAGCTAGAACATGTTTTGAAATCAGATAAAATCAAGTACAACAGTTGAATAACTGTGCTAGAACCACGGAACCCGGGAATACCTAACATCCTCTCCCGGGTTAACAGAATTTCTTATCCGGATTTCTGGTTCGCGGACTATTAATAGTGTCATACTTTTCCTCGGTTTGGGATTCAACCGATGACTTGGGAAACCATTAATCTTCCAAGTGGTGAATCTGAAATCTTAATAATAAATCATGTTTCAATTGTCCTTTAATTGAAAAAACTCCCTTTATGCCCTTGCGGGTGTAATGAAAAAGGAGGTGTGACATCCATGACATGAGAAGTTGGGCCGCTTCCACTACCCTTTGGGTTCGCAATGGTGTCACTGGGGAGTGTTCCCTTTTGGTTTGGATTTTGCTCGAGAGAGAGGTCTCTCATTTGCATCTCCAATTTTTGAATGGATGCGATATGAGAGCCAACAATCTCGGTCATGTTCCTTATAGAAGTGTCGGATTTTTCTTGATTTTTAACACCCTTTTGAAGCATACTTTCCAACTTATACTCAGTTGAGGACCCTTGATTCGAATATTTACCCTTTGGAGAAAACAAGAGTTTGAACTCATGTTTGAAAAGTTGTTGGTGTTGTTCCAATTTCTTTTGTTTGAGCCACGTTGGTCATTTCGCCATTGTTGGTGGACTTGCCCTTGCGAGTTTGGCCTCCATTGACATTGTTGTCCTTGAACTTGGTAATGTTGTATTTGGTAGCCTCCTTGAGAGTTGTTGACATAATTTGTTTCCTCAAAATCCTCATTTGACACGGGTTGCACATCCTAAACCAGGTTGACCTTCTTTGTTTCACTTTCGATGAACATCTTTGTCCACACATTGACATTTGTAGAAAGCCCTTCAATCACTTGATATCTCTCTTGATTTTTCTTGATCATGTTACTCAAGGAAAGAGAACCATATGTAATTCCACTAGTGGTGTTCTCGGAGTGTCATGCTTGGTTATATTTTGTCCTTTGTCAAGGATTTGTGTCACCCTCGCGAATGTCCATGAAAGATCCGTCAGCTACATTCTTGGCTATGGATTAGTTCATAGGATCCCAGCCCATATAGATTTTTCCAACAACATAGAATCCGAAAAACCATAGTTTGGAGACCTCACCAAATATAATTTGAAATGATCCCATGCCCCATGGAACTGTTCTCCCCGTACTTGCTTGTAAAAGAAGATTTTATCCCTGAGCTCAGAATTCTTACTTTCAGGGAACCATTTAGACAAGAATGCTCGGTCAAGTTCGGGCCAAGAATGGATAGAGTTTGGTGGCAGATTCTGGAGCCATCTCCTTGCATCCTAAGCCATAGAGTACTTGAAGCATATGAACCTTAAGGCATCATCAGAGACATTGTTCTGCTTGTGCATCGCCCACATACCCAAGAAGTTTCTAAGATATTGTGTCGGGTCATCATCAATAGAGTTCCTGAAAACTCCCTCCGCTTTGAGCATAAGGATTAAATCATGTTCCACTTTAAACATTGCAGCCCCAACAGCCTGAGGTATAATAGCATTTGTATCCTCAATGTACTCCTCGATGTCTGCAAAAGAATTTTCTCCCGTATCTGCCTCTACGTCATCACCATATTCAGACATGTTTTCCTATCAACACCAACCAAAACAAGCAAAGTGTGATGGAATAGAGTAAGACATAAAGTAAATCACACACTACTTAGTAATTTCAAAACCTTATTCCCCGGCAACGGCGCCAAAATTTTGATATGCTCAAATTACACTTTAATAAATAATGTAAGGCGGTCTGTGTCAAATATAATAACCCAATAAGGTTGGCATCAAATCGCACAGGGAATAGGTTTGAAAAGTTTACTCGAATATAGTGTTGCTCGACTAAAGTCATAATTATATCCGGTTAAAGGTAACAAGATTGTGGATTTATTGTAACACGAGTATGAATTGAGTTTGGTTTGAAGTAATAGCTAATGTTAATATTGAGAATGTAAATAACTTGATTAAAGAAACCAAGGTTATGTCCCCTTTAATGAAATATAATGCTCACAGTGTTAAAGGATATATTTCTAATGGAACGTCCTTTTGATATGCAAATGATGTCTAAATGACTATACAATATTTTCCAATAGTTGGGTAGTATTTCCTCTTTATGCTATTTCCAAATATAAAAGATTTGCAATTAAGAACAATCAATATATATCAAATAAAACTCACTTATTCCTAAGCGATTCTATTAAGCAAGGTTTAAAGCCTTGAGTCTTTGATATTTACTTCTACCAAATTCCTAACCCACTTTCCCAAGAAAAGTAAGAATTTAATGGGACTTGTTAATGTTTGCAACCACCAACAATAAATGATGAATGAGAAGTAAATAAATATCAACCAACCACTATATATATATTCAATGTTAAACACCCATTAACATTACACACATCTAGGATTCACAACTTAGTATTTAATGTTAACTACACACGCTAAAATACCAAAACAAGAGAATATTTAATGCGACAAAGCTTACAAAGTGGAAAATTCTTGTCCCAATAGATTCCAAAAGAGAGGACTATTAATGTTTTGTATTGTAGATCCCAAAATAAGACCATATGAGCCAAAAAATCATCATAAATCCATATATAGTGGGGCAAAAGTCGAGACACAACATGGACAAAAATGCCCTTTCAGGTCAAGTATATGAACGCATTTCTATCGCATAACAGACATGCGGTCCGCATTTTCTTCATTTCCATCGCATTTGAAAACCATATTTTCCAGGCCGTCGTCGCATTTTGGAATTGTGTCCACATTCTAGTTATGTGATTGCATTCCGCATCGCATTTTCCACCATCAGCACTTCTCTTCGTGAGTTTGTGGTCCATTATGCGATCTGTGAACCAGTTATGCGGTCTCATTCTGGACCACATTTCTTGCACTAAATTTTGGCTCACTTTTTGTTTTGCATTGAGATCCTATGTACAGTTATGTGGATTGCATGTGGGGTTTGTGATTGCATAGTGCGTTGCATATCCACATTTGTGCTGCATTTTGCTCTGTTGTTGTATTTTTGCTTTCATTTTCATGCTCTTTGGTCCTTAAGCCTTATGTACTGCAAAAAAACCAAAATTACATAAGTAAAGGGGATAATTGCATTCAAAACAAGCTTAAATCTCAGCAATTAGTATAGAAATGTGCCGAAATTCTCCGGACAATAGTACACTATATTGGTACTCAACAAGTACCAAGCCTAACCTCGGTCGAGTAGTGACGAGGAAGATCAGGGCCCTACTGAGTTAAAATAATAATAGAAATGACAAGATAAGATAAACAGTATAATTGAGAATCTACACTAAGAGTCTATACTGGATAATAAGAATACAATAGCGGATACAGGAATAAAGGCTGAACACAGGAAATACTGCTCACAACAAGGATGATAATCGGGGATTTCTTGGTATCCGAGGATCACTTGGTATTCCGCACCTTAGTCCAGATCGTAAATATGTGCAAGGGATCTCCCGGGATGCCGTCGCGTAGTCCCATATTATAAGTAAATACTAAGTTCGTAATAAGTAAACAATTAATTCTAGCCTAACATGATTCACGTAAGGCAATTAAGTCAGTTTAAGGAATTAGGAAATTAAGTCAACTAAGCATGCTTTTCTAAGCTAAAACATGCTAAGTTTGCAAGTAAAATTAAAATAGGTAAGAAAGGAGCATAGTTTAAATACATAAAAGTAAAACTGAATTTTCAACAATTAGCTCAAGTACGCGCTCATCACCTCACGTATAAGGCATTTCAATTATCAAATATCATACCCTAATAGGAAATTCCCCCACACAAGGTTAGCCATTACCTCGAACCGGCTCAAAATAAACTAGAAATCACGTTCTTGCCACGAGTATCCGACTCCAAATGGCCCAAATCTATTAAATTCCATTCCATAATGTAAATAATACTTCAAGAAACTGATTCTACAATCAAATTCTAAGCTAATAAGTGAAATTATGTAAAATAACCAAAATTCCCCTCAGGACAGCGTCTCGGTATCGGTTGAAACTAACATTTTCATAAACCTCGTACTCTCACGAGTCTAATCATATAAAAATCTCTCAAATCGGATGTCAAAAACCCAATCAAAACTAAATTTCTTGGTCGAAGACCATTCCCCAATTTCTACAAAAATTCCAAAATTAAAGGATGAATTTGAGAGAAGATTCGTGGAAATTAGTTTAAACTGAGTAAGAATCACTTACCCAAGTTGCCCATGTGAATGTCCTCTCAAACATCGTGATCTCCCGAGCTCCCAAGTCCAAAATACGAATTATGGTCTGAACCCTCAATTTTGGGTTTTAAATTCTGCTAAGGTATATTGTACATCACGATCGCGAAAGAAGGCATGCAATAGCGAAGAGTAATAATGAAGGCTTCAGGAAATGGACTACACAAACGTGATAGGAAGTACACGATCGCGAGAGAGGAAGATATGTCCTTACGCGATCGCGGTTGAACACATGCGGAAGTGAAGAAGAAATTGGCAGCTGCGAACGCAAAAGAGGAATGGGGCAGTACTACGCAATCGCAAGTCAGGTGATGCGATCTTAAAGAAGGAATTTGGGTCCCCTTTGAAATTACACTATGTGATCGCTAATGATGGCTGCGATCGTGATGAAGAAAAGTCTGCGACACCTGAACCTGAATTTCTGCAACTTTTTAACAATTCAACATGACCTGTTGGGCATCTGAAACACACCAGAGCCCCCCGGGATCTCAACCAAACCTAGGAACATATCCCATAACATCATTCAAACTTTTCCAACCATCAGAACGCAATAAACAACATCAAAACACCTACTTTTCATCGAATTCAAGTTTAAAATTTTCACAAAGTCTAAAAGAACATTTTTGATAAAAAAGTTTACCAAACCTCATCCGAATGACCTGAAACTTTGCACGCACATCCAAAATTGCATAACGGAACTACTACAACTCTCAGGATTCCATTTCGACCCTTGGATCACAACCTCAATATCAAATCGAAAACTTCCAAAATTCAGCCTTCGGCATTTCATGCCTAAATTAGTTGCGGACCTCCAAAATACATTCTGAACATGCTCCTAACCCTGAAATTACCTAACGAAGCTAATAGAACCATCAGATTTCCATGTCAAAGTTGCTTTCTAAATGTTCCAACTATGGTCAATTTTCTAACACTTAAGCTCTCATTTAGGGACTAACTGTCCCAAAACTCTCCAAAAACTCAAAATCGAACATCCCGGCAATCACATTAGTAGAAATAAACTTGGGGAAAGCCGTTAATAGGGCATTGGGGGTGTTAATTCCTAAGATAACCGGCCTGGTCTTCACAACAAGGGTAGCAATGAACCCCTCCCGAACGTGAGATGGGCCCACCAGAATTGTCTGGGCTGAAACCTTATCATCAAACTCAACCTGAGCATCCGCCGATGGTGCTACTATTCTAGGTTGAGATCTGCCCTTACCTCGGCCTTGCCCTCTGCCTCTCTTATATGCTGTTGTTATGAGCTCGGGCTGCTGATCAGCGGATGAAGAAGGTGCGTGTTCTCACCATCCGTAAAAGAGCATAGTAGAAGTTAAATCAGCATTAAGAAACTAAATCGCATGATAGAGAATAATAAAAGTGAAATTGTTCCTAACTCAGTAGCCTCTAGGGGATAAGCATATACGTCTCCATACCGATCCCTCAAACTCTTCCAAGCTTGTACGTGAATTGTGAGAGCTAAGCAACCAAGAGATCTGATACCAACTTGTCATGACCCGGATTGCCCACCTTTGGGAGTCAAAATGGTGCCTGTTAGTGAAAGCTAGGCAAGCCAATTATTCCAATTATTTTATCCTTTTTCATTTTTAATCCCTTAAAAATTGTAAACAACGGATATTAATAAAGCAGAAGAATGAAATTTGTCAATTGGTCTATTACCGATACAAATCAATAAACATAAACAACCCAGAACTGGTGTCACAATTTCACAGACTATCTATCAAAAATACAAATAAAGTTTGAACAAGAAGTACATGTCTGTCTATGAAATACGATAGAACAAAAAGAAACTCGATAGGAAGGGGACACCAAGGCTTGTAGACGACTGCAAATCTACCTCGGGTCTCTTGATGGTCTAAAGGCAGCAACCCCTAGCTAAGGTCTGTATGCTCCAGTATCGAGATCTGTACAAAAGAGTTCAGGGTGTAGTATCAGCACAACCGGCCCCATGTGCTGGTAAGTGTCGAGCCTAACCTCGGTGAAGTAGTGGTGAGGCTAGGACACAACAACCAAATAACCTGCAGCTAAACAGTATCTAACAAAATAAGTAATAAAAGCAATTCTAAAGTAACTGGGGAAGGGTAACATGCTGTGGGGGAAACACTAAGATAATGAATCACAATAGTAGTGGAATAAGACAACTAAGGTGTTTGAGCCGAAGCAACAAGAAACCATAACAAACATGAAATAAGTGCATGGAATTACCCTTTGTGCCTTTATTCTTAATCCTCACCAACGCAATCAAGTAATGAAAATGTACACGGCATCACCCCTCATGCTTTATCTTTCTTCCTCACCATGTAAATATTTGAAATGTGCACGGCATCACCCTTCGTTCTTAGTCTCTTTTCCTCATGATATGCACCAGTATTAATAAAAATGTACACGGCATCATCATTCGTGCTTTATCACTCTTTCCTCACGACATGCATAAATATGAACGTGCACGGCATTACCCTTCGTGTTTTATCTCTCTTTCCTCACACAACTAATAGTAATAACATCATTCCGGCAATGGAATCAACAACAAGTATAACCAATCCTGGCAAGGGAATCAACAATAAGAAATAAATACGCCCCGGTAAGGGAATCAACTAAAACCAAACTTGTACTATCACTTAACTTCACAATCAAAACCTTAACTTGAGCCAATGCTCAACAATAAACAAACACGACAAGATAATCATAAGTCTTGCTAAACATGAAGAATCTACAAATTAGGCAATTGTAGTACTTAATAAGAAACACAACAACTACAATATAAGACTTACGTGCATGCTTGACTTCGTCACCACACCTATACGTCGTACACTACACATAGCACATAAAGCATACTACATATTCCCTCAATCTAAGGTTAGACCAAACACTTACCTCGAACTTTCACGGCCAACTCAAGCCTCAAACACCACTTTTCCTATAGACTTCGCCTCAAAATTAGTTATATCTAGCCCAAATTAATTTAACAACATCAATAAATGCTAAAAAATTGATATCCAATGCATAATTGTAGGTTTTCTATCATTTTCCACAAAAAATCAAAATTCGACTCCAGGCCCGCTTGGTCAAAACTCGAGATTCGGACCAAAACCCAATCACCCTTCACCCACGAGCCCAAATATGTAATTATTTTGAAATCTGACCCCAAAATGAGGTTTATATTCCAATTATTGAAAAAGCCCAAACTCCACCCAAATTCTCAATTTCTACCATAAAACCCCTAGAATTTTGAATGAAGATTGATAAAACGAAATGATAATTCAAAAGAAAAAGGTTTAGAACCAAATACCAATGCTTGGGGAAGAACTTGTTCCTTGAAAATCGCCTCAATGCTCTCTAATTTTGAAAATATGAAAATATGTTTGCCACTATTTTAAGTGTTGGGTGACAATGTTCATCACGTTCGTGAGAACAATGTCGCAATCACGTAAATCTGCCAGAAGTGGACTTACTTGATCGCGAGTTCTCCTACGCATTCGCAAAGGGCTGGCCCACCTGAACTTCACATTCGCAGGCATGTCTACGTGCTCGCATAGAAGAATGACAATATCCCATCCTCACCTCTAATTTACTATACGCGTTCGCAGGAAATAGGTCGTGTTCGCAGGCCTGTCTACATGCTCGCGTAGAAGAACGACAACATCCAGCCCCACCTCTAATTTAGTATACACGTTCACGGGAAATAGGTCGCGTCCGCGTAGAGCAGCCCCCAATGCTCCGTGTTCGCATGCCTCTCTTCACGTTCGTGTAGAATAGATTCCATCCCCAACCTAGTTTCTTTTGCAATCTCGGGAGTTACTATGCAATCGCGATGCACAAAAGTTCTATGCACCAGAAGCAACAAATCTTATACTTTTCCTAAGTGTAAAAACATCCCGAACCCTATCCGAAACTCATTCGAGTCCTTGGGGCTACAAACCAAACATGCATACTAACTCAAAAATATCATATCGACTTACTAGTGCGATCAAATCGCCTAATTAACATCTTTAACAATGAATTTAGCATCAAATGAAAGAAAAAATCTCAAGAGCTCTTAAATTCAATTTTAACAATCGAGGGTCCGATTCACACCATATCAAGTCCCTTTCTTAAGAAATTTTACATACTCAACCTAAATGACATATAATACATGTATCGGGCACCGAAACCAAAATACGAGCCACATACCATCAATTTCAAATACATTTAAATTTCCAAAACATCTTAAAATTTAGCTATTCAATTTTTTTCAAATATTTATTTCTCGGGCTTGGTAACTTGAACTTTAATTCCCAGCATACACCCAAGTTCCTTATTTTCTACAGACTTATCAGGACAGTCAAATCTCGGGTCTGGTTCCGTTTACCTAAAAATTTTGATCGAAGTCAACTTGAATTCAATTTTTAAGGCAAAATTTATATTTTTTTATCAAAAATTCATATAAAAGAATTCTAGATATATAATCGAACCATGCATGCAAATTGAGGTGAGACATAAGGAGGCTTTTAAGTCCTTAAACGCATAATTAACTCAAAAATCAAGTGATGACAAAGGTCATCACAAGTTATTCATTTCATTTGCTAAAGTTTCATACCAAAACATGCTAAGTTTTGTAACGCAGTCTAAAATTTTGTCCTGCGTTTTATCTAAAACTTCAGTCTAAACGTACTACTAAGGACGACAGGCACCTGCACCCCCTCTTGCAGTCGACAGAGTCAGGGGCCGAGGTATAGGGCCATGGACTTCCACGTGGTGCAGCCAGAGCACCTGCGCGAGTTTCCGCTAAGGTACCAGTAGCAAACCTAGTCGTGGCTCAGGCATGTGACATGCCTAAAACCCCTACCACTCCAGCCGTAAAGGAGGCATTGGCACAGTATATGAGCATGTACACCCACAATGTCTTAGGTAGGATTGCTTCCTCTTACTGCAGCCACATCCCTGACCAGGGGAGGAGCACAGACTCCTGACGCACACACTCCTAGGCAATGAGTGCAGGTTGAGCAGGTCCTAACGATCATCCCTATCCAACCTATAGCAACAGTTCAGCCCGAGGATTGGGCGCCAGCTTATGAGGATGCGCAGCGGAGACTGGAGAGGTTCAAGAAATATGATCCTTTGTTTTTCAGCGGATTAGCTACAGATGATCCCTTGGGATTTAGATGGTTGCCACCATATTCTTCGCACTATGGGTATTACCGGATTGAGTGGGGTTTCCTTTCCAGCTTCTGGGAGCTGCCTATGATTGGTGGCGCGCCTTTGAGTTAGACAGTCTGGATGAGGCTACCTCTCTGACCTGGCAAATATTTTCGGATATGTTTCAGAGAGTTCAAAGCATGCCATCTGTTATACAAGTTTGGCTAGACATGCACCTGCTTTAGTTGCTATTTTCCACGAGAGGGTTCACCGTCTGTTGAGGGTCTTATTCCAACCATTAAGTCTAGCATGGCTAGAGAGTTGGAGGTGGACATTCCTTATCAGCAGGCAGTGAGAATTTCTAGAGGGATCGATAGTTTGCATGCCAGGGAGCAAGAGGAGAGAGAGGACAAGAGTTCTCGAGAGTCGTGTCACTACTCTAGTACCTTTACCCCAGCAGCAAGTCATCATGGTAGGGTTATATGGGTTGCCCCGTTCATTCAGCTCTTCCATCATCATCCAACAGTACTCCATCTCCTTCTAGATCTTAGGAGCCTTACTATGCACCTTCGATTTCTAGCGCGCCTCCTGTGCGGGGTGCTTTCAGAGGTCAGTCCAACAGACCTGGTTCAAGTCAGTCACAGCAACTTCAACCTCCCAGAGATTATATTAAGTGCGGAGACACCTGCTATGTGGTGAGGGATTGCCCTAAACTTGGGAGGAGTGCACCTCCACAGACTCCTCAACCACAGCGTGCTCCACAAAGTTCACATGCTATTATTCCAGCTCCAGCTGCAAACCCACCTACCCAGCCAGTAGTGACAGAGGTTGAGAAGGTAGAGGTCACCCTCGAGGGGAGGCTTGGCTAGATATTATGCTATCCCTACTCTTACTAAGTCTAATGCCTCCGATTCTGTCATCACATGTATTATACTGGTATGTCACTGAAATGCATCAGTTCTATTCAATTCAGGCTCCATGTACTCAGACACGTCCATACATTTTGCTCCGTTTTTGGGTGTAGCCCGAGATTTTTTGAGTTCTCCTGTTTATATTTCTACTACTGTGGGAGATTCTCTTATTGTGGACCGCATTTATCAGTCATATTTGGTTACTATTCGTGGTTTTGAGACCAGAGAAGATCTATTATTACTAAACATGGTTGATTTTGATATTATCTTGGTCATGGAATGGTTGTCTCCCCATTATGATATTTTTTGATTGTCACGCTAATACCGTGACACTAGCTATGCCAGGTATTCTGCGTGTTGAGTGGAGTGGTACTTTAGATCACACTCCCAGTAGAGTTATCTCTTTTTTGGATGCTCAGTGTATGGTGTAGAAGGAGTGTGCTGCGTATTTGTCCTATGTGAGTGATGTGAGTATTGATAGCCCTTATCCTGATTCTATCCCACTAGTACGGGACTATCCCGATGTGTTTCTAGCTGATCTTCGGGGCATGTCGCCTAATCAGGACATTGATTTTTGTATTGATTTGTTGCTGGACACTCAGCCTATATCCGTTTCTCCGTACTATATGTCTCCTCGTAAGTTAAAGGAGTTGAAGGATCAGTTCAGGAATTGCTTGATAAGGGTTTTTTTTCGACCCAGTGTTTCACTGTGAGGTGCTCCTCTTTTGTTTGTGAAGAAAAGGTGGTTCTATGCGTATGTGCATCGATTATCATCAGTTGAATAAGGTTACTGTGAAGAACCACTATCTTTTGCCTCATATCGATGATATATTCGACCAGCTTCAGGGTGCGCATGTGTTTTCTAAGATTGATTCGCACTCAAGTAACCATCAGTTGAATATTCGGGAGTCGGATATCTCGAAGACTGCTTTCAGGACTCGGTATGGCCATTACTTGTTTCTAGTTATGTCATTTGGGCTGACCAGTGCCCCAATAGCCTTTATACATTTGACGCACAGTTTGTTCAGGCCATATCTCGAGTCGTTCATCGTTGTTTTCATATATGATATTCTTGTTTACTCCCAGAGTCGGGAAGAGCACAAGCAGCACCTGAGGACAATGTTTCAGGCCTTGATGGAAAAGAAATTGTATGCAAAGGTTTCGTAATGCGAGTTTTGGTTGGATTATGTGGCCTTCTTGGGTCACGTGGCGTCAAGCGAGGGTATTCGAGTGGATTTGAAGAAGGCAAACGAACTGCAGAGTTAGCCCAGACCTTCCTCTGCGATGGATATTTGCAGTTTTCTTGGCTTGCTAGGTTATTACCGTCGATTCATCGAGGGGTTTTCTTCTATCGCATCACCTATGACTAGATTGACCAAGAAGAGTGCTCCGTTCTAGTGGTCGGAAGAGTGTGAGACGAGCTTTCATAAGCTTAAGATAGCTTTGACTACAGCCACAGTTCTTATATTGCCTTTAGGTTCAGGCTCTTATACTATCTATTGTCATGCCTATAGGATTGGTCTTTTAGCGGTATTGATGCAGGACGGTAGGGTGATTGCCTATGGATCCAGATAGTTGAAAGTACATGAGAAGAATTATCCTGTCCACGATCTTGAGTTAGCTGCTATTGTTCATGCCTTGAAGATCTGCCATCACTATTTGTACGACATGCCGTGTGAGATTTACGGATCATAAGATATTGCAGCACTTGTTCATCCTTAAACAACCTAAAACAACCCAAAAAACTCGAATTAATCAATAATTTGAACCTAAGAACTTCAAATTCCAACCAAACTCGCTTTCGATCAAAAACCTAACCTAAACATGTCCGATTGGCCTGAAATTTTGCACGCACGTCCCAAATGACATGACGATGCCACAAAAACTTCCAGAATTCCATTCTGACCCTCGGATCTAAAATTCACTATCGAACCGGAAACTTCAAAATTCTATCTTTCGGCATGTTTAGCGTAAATGAGCTACGGACTTCCAAAACACATTCTGGACACGCTACCAGCCCCGAAATCGTCTAACGGAGCTAACGAAACCATCGAATTTTCATTCTAAAGCCGTCTTCACACTGTTCCAATTGCGGACCACTCTCCAACACTTAAGCTCTTATTTAGGGACTAAGTGTCTCAAAACACTCCGAATCCTAACACCGTGTCCCAGCAAACCAAAATAGTAGAAATAAACTTAAGGGAAACAGATAGTAGGGGATTAGGGCATAATTTCTAAAAATGACCGGCCAGGTCGTTACATGTTTATTGTTTTTATTTAGTTTAGATTATTTATTTTCTTAAATAATTGTGGCATTTTAGCATAGTAAAATATAGAGATTTTTAGCGTACTAAAATATAGGGTCTTATAACATAGTAAAATATAGAGCATTTTAGCATAGTAAATTATAGAGCCTTTTAGTGTAGAGTCTCTGTAGTTTAAATATGTAATAACTGCAAACTTTATCCAATTACACATTACAAAATTAATTTTAAAATTAATAAAATAATCTTACAAAACTAACAAATTAATATATGTTGTCAAATTAACTTAAATATCGAGCCTGGAACTCATAGATGATTACTTTGTTCAATTAATAATTAATTATTAATTTATTAAACTAATTAAATTTTAAACTTACTAAAATAAAACACATATTAATTAAGGATAGCTTGGTGCTCCTGAGCCTCAAATATCGAGCCTGGAAACCATAGATAATTACTCTGCCCAATTATAAAATTAATTATTTAATTTATAAACAAACAAAATTTCAAACTTATTGAAATTGACACACATAATAATTAAGGATAGGTTGGTGCTACTGGGCTTGAAATATCGAGCCTGGAACCCTTAGATGATTACTCTATCCAATTAAATAATTAATTATTTAATTTATGAAAGTAACAAAAATTAAAACTTATTAAAATTGATAAACATAATAATTAAGGATAGCTTTGTGCTACTCAAATATCGAGCCTGGAACACGTAGATAATTACTCTGTCAAATTATAAAATTAATTATTTATTTATTAAAATACAAACACACAATTAATATTGTTTAAATTACAATAGACGACAAGGACTTGCCGCCTGTGCATCCTGGACCAGCCACCGATCGGATATTAGTGTTATAAGACGACCATACATTGGTCCAACTATGTATGGGAGGGACATCTATTGGATCAAACTCTCCGCGCCAAGAGACCGGACGACTTGTGAGACTTTTTGAGGGAGAGTTTTCCATCCATGCATAGTCCATCGCCTGATATGGGCTTCCTTAGGATTTTTTAGATTGGGCAGATGCAGCTCGATTGGTCTCCAATCACGGCGTTGATAGAGCGGTGGTGATCTGAGACACACACTTTTCATCTGCCCACTAGAGAGGCCACCATCATGCTTCAGGATGAGAATTTGTATGTGCTGCGTGAAGTGGACTGGCCGTTGCACTGCCCCAGTATATGAGAGCTATGGCGCATCTCTAGTATTTGGATTTTCTAGGGCAGTATACCGGTTTTAGATCACAGGGTGAGGCTGCACTTAGAGGGGGCAGTCGCATTAATATGACAATTATCAGAGAGCATATGGAGGTATTGCACCCCGACATAATTGATGACACAGAGGATATGCATACTGACCATTGTTCCTTCTTTTTGGTGGTGTCTTGTTCCCAAAAACTTTGAGAAATATAGTGAGTCTATGCTTTCTGCACCATCTGTAGCAGCTAGATGAGTTACCCCAGTATAGTTGTGGTGTTGCTGTTCTAGCATACCTATACAGGAGTATTTATCGGGCGAGCATGGGCACCCAGGTGGACATATGTGGTTTTCTGCCTCTTCTACAGGTGACAACATTTTCGATTACTATGTTAATTACTCATAATTCTATATAGTCAAAATGACTCTTAAATTTTACGTCAACCTTTTTATCATAAGTTTGGGCCTGGTAGTGTATCCTACCATTGTAGTCACCTCTACCACCACTAGAGTCGGGTGTAGCGCCTCCATTTCTCCCTCTACTACGAGGTGGGTTCTTCGGCGTGGGAACTACCGAGGGAATGGTGATCATCATAACCTCCCCCTTGTTAGGGATATATTAGATATGTTGGTGGCCAGACAGGTAAATATATACCTAAATTTACTTTTTATAAATTTATTTCTGTTGTGCATACTCACGTTTATTTCATTATTTGATAGTTCATCTAGATGTCATACACGATGAGTTTCTAGCTCAGCTGCCTGATTATTGCTTAGTGGACCGACTGCTTTGGATCACTTCCTTCCCAATGATGTGCTTCTATGTGGTAGAGCATCATGCCACAGAGCATGTACTTCGCCAGTTCCAACGTTCCTAGAATATACCGGGGGAGCCTACATGGGTTCCTACACATTATCAGCGGGATGACCGTACCAGGGTGGACGACGAATTTGTAGGATAACTAGAGGCACAGGTCCATATTTGGGACCAACGAGAGGTTTTGATTCTGCCACTACCTTCATATATCAACGAGGTGCCTATTGAGCTGTATTCATCATGGTACCGCCTTCACACCTGACTGATGATCGGGAACCCCATTCATGTACTTGGAAATCGGTATAGACCATATGCCGGGAAGCACAAGGCACTGATATTTTTTTGCGGGATATGTCTTATAATTGTGCTATAGCATTCTTTAATATATATTTTAAATGTTTTGCAGGCTATTGGGCATCACATTTTCTACCAGTTGGGACAGGAGATGCAGCAGCATGGCAACAATGTTGCACCCGTTGAGTATGGCGGGCGGCTGAAAAAGCTACCTCTCCGGACCTACAGCGAGCCAGAAATGGCACGCGGTTGGATCACAAGGCTAAGTATGTTGCAGCAGAGGGGTACTATCAGGGTAGGCCTGTCCCACAAGGAAAGGGTAGCGCACGAACCAAGGTTGCCCTACCATAAAGGGCTATCCCACGAGGTAGGGGTGCCCCCCAGGGTTGGGGGCGACGAGGAGGTGGTCCCCAGCAAGGGGGCATTGAGGCACCTTTCGACCTACCTATTAAGGCACATAATAAGGATCTTGGAGATGATCAACAGGGTTATTTCCCTCAACTAGATGAGCCTTCCAACATCATGCCATCGTACAACCTTCAGTTGTCTCTGCCACCATTGTAGGTCACCCCGTCAAATACATTGTTGATCACGGGTACGTTTGATGGAGATGTAGACTAGTTCTTTTCAGGAAAATCTACCGCAGCTGAGGATTAACCGATCTGAGGCGTAGATGGCGGGCGCAGGTTGAGTTATGCCTCGTCCTCGATGATTGATGCAAATCTACCACAAGCGCATGTATGTTTGTATTACTGTACAATTTCAATTTATTTTCTTTTCCTTAATGATTTGCCACAAAACTAATTTAAAATTTTCTTATTAGGCTTCGTCCCAGCCCATCACGGAAGCAAATGTCTGCGATTATGATGAAACCACAGATGCTTATACTTAGGAGGCCGACAAGACCATAGTGAGAAAATGTATTTGACATAAGACGTGCAATACTAATCTACATTTTCACATGCTAACTTATTAATTGATTTGTAGGTTGCTGACGGCCCGATGACTCTTCTACCGATCCTGTCAGATGTACTGTCGATGCTGTTGCGCATCCTCACATAAAGAGTTGACATAATTGTCATGATCCATGTCCATAATAGGTTCTGATGTCGGCTGGCACCATTGTGAGTCAAGCCAGTGCGGAAATATAATTAAATTCTCATTTTATTTTCACTAAAAAATTAAGCGTAACCAATTCCCAAATTTAAAGTTAAGACCAGAAATGATCAACAATTTACCAAAGTGATTATACGACCCAAAAAATAAATGTCTAGTAATGCGTGTGCGAAGACCTGGTGTCACAAATATTAGCCAACTAGTAGAATGAACAAAATAATAACTCTATCCTACTATATGAAATAGAATAGACATCAAAAATTAGGAAAAGACTCCATCCGGCTCCTGAATGGCATAGAAGAGAGCAGCTCATAGTGGAAGTCTCGGTCTATGAATCAGAGGCGCGCATCAGACTGGTAGCCAGATGTACCTGCCTCAGATCCTATACAATTAAGTATAGACGTATAGTATGAGTACACAAATATGGCATGATATGGGTCCTAGACTACCAGGACAATTAACATAATAACCGCTACGCACGGACTCTCGTCACCTACTGTGTACACAACCTCCACATTTAGTAGCAATTACTCAATTATTATACCAATGGGGACAATTTCCTCTTACAAAGTTAGAAGGGAGACTTATCTCTCTCCAAAGTATACTTCAAGTGCCAAGAACGAGGCCAAACCCTCAATTCGGAGCCAAACGATCCCAAGCTAGTTAAATGAAGGAGTATATAGGCTCACAAGAACACATTCTAGTAATCTAAGTAAAATTCACAACCCTTAACACAAATTTCCTAAAATTCCGCCCCGAACCCATGTTCCAGAATTCAAAAAGTTTCGAAGAAAGTTGTTCTCTACAACCTAAGTATCAATAATATATGATTTTTAATTAATTCCATATCAATTTACATAGTTAAATCTAACTTTTATCAAAACCCTATGTCTTGCTCTAACCCCTTGATTTTACATAATTTCTAGTGTTTAATCTACCTAATACGCAAGTATTATACTAAGGATGGGTGGAATAAACTTACCTCACAATGGTAAGTGGAAGTCTGCTCTCCAAAGCTCCCAAAATCACCAATGGAAGGGTGAAATATGGAAAAATGGGACATAGAACCCGTATTAAATGAACCTCACTGCCTCAGAGATTTTTGCATCTGCGGTTAGGGAACTGCATCTGCGAGAAGATGACCGCATCTGTTAAATAGGGAGAGAAGGCTCTACCCCGCTTCTACGGTATAAAGGTTGCATTTGCGGAGCCGCATCTACAGCTTGGGAGCCGCTTCCGAGGTTCCTGGCTTGGCTTGCTTGAGCCGCTTCTGGGATGCACGAACCGATTCTACAGTCTCGCACCTGCGGTCGACCAACCGCAGGTGCGGTTATTAAAGAAGAAGCAACCTTCAGCTCTTCTCAAAGTTTTCTACTTCACTCGAGCCTCATTCGATTGACGATCGGGGCTCCCAAGCCACACCTGAACATACCACTCAAACATTCGGAACACCCGAAAGAACTCTAAATCTAGGAATCATCCCCTAAAACCAAATGAGTCAAACTTATGAAATTCAAGTTCTTTATTTTCCTCTAACGGGCCTAAATGCCCTTAAACTACTCTGATCGACACCAAACCTTACGGACAAGTCTTAATTGATATTTCGGACCTTTAACGCACTTTGAAACCAATGTATGAGCCTGATACCCATGAAATCAATCATTACTTACTTTCTTTAAATCCTTAAAACTTCAGATTAATATTTTTTATTAAAAATTCATTACTCAGGCAAGAGACCTGAATTTGATTCCGGACATATGCCCAGGTCCCATATTTTCCCACAGACCCTCAGGGACCCGTCAAATCATGAATCATGGTCCGTTTTCTCAAAAAATGCTTCTGCTTGAAAAAATGCTGCAAGCTGCAATGATCAGTATAAACCTCAAATGACACCCCATACAGATAATGTCTCCAAATCTTAAGATCATGAACTATCGCGGCAAACTCTTGATCGTGCACATAATAATTCTTCTCATGAACCTTTAGCTGACGTGAAGCATATGCAATAACTCGCCCTGCCTACATCAATACACATCCTATTACAATGCATGAAGCATCGCAATATACCCTATACATCCTTGAGCCTGAAGGCAATACAAGAATTTTTGGTGTTTCCGTCAAAGCTGTCTTGAGCTTCTGGAAGATCTCCTTGCAATCACCACACCAACAGAATGGAACACCCTTCTGGGTCAATCTAGTCAAAACTGATACAATATATGAAAAGCCCTGCACGAATCACTGGTAATAACCTGCTAACCACAGGAAACTCCTGATCTCGATTACTGAAGTAGGACGTGGTCAAATCTGAACTTCCTCAATCTTCTTGGCATGCACCTTAGTACCCTCTCCTGACATCACATTCCCCAAGAACGCCACTTACTCTAGCCAAAACTCACACTTCGAGAAACTTAGCATATAGCCTTTGCTCTCGCAAGGCCTGAAGCACTACTCTCAAATGCTGCTCGTGCTCCCCTAGGCTACGTGAGTATATCAAGATGTCATAAATGAAAGAGATAAAAAAGGAATCAATATAAGGCCTAAATACATGTTCATCAAACCCATACATGATGTAAAGGAATTAGTCAAGCCAAAGGACAGTACCAAGAACTCATAATGGCCATATCTAGTCCGTAATGCAGTCTTCCGAATATCCAAGTCCCGAATATTCAACTGATGATACCCTGACCTCAGGTCTATAATAAAGAACACCCTAGCACCCTGCAACTGGTCAAACAAATCATCGATACGAGGCAATGGATACTTGTTCTTGATGGTGACGTTGTTCAACTAGCAGTAATCAATGGACATCCGCAAAGTCCCATCCTTCTTCTTCTTCGTAAATAACACTAGTGCCCCCCAAGATGACACACTAGGCTTAACAAACCCCTTCGCCAACAACTCCTCAAGATGATCCTTCAACTTCTTAGGATCCATACAGTATGGTGGAATAGATATAGGCTGGGTGACTGAAGACAAATCAATAGAGAAATCAATACCACGATATAGTGGCATGCTAGGAAGATCAGAAGGAAACACATCGGTGAACTCTCAAACCAATAAAACTGAATAAATAGTCGGAGACTCTACGATGGTGTCCCAAACATAAGCTAGATAAGCCAAACACCCCTTCTCAACCATACGTTGTTTAGGAAAGAAATAACCCGACTAGGTGTATCAATTGTGGAACCCTTCCACTCCAACCTCAGCAACTCTGGCATCACTAGCGAAACAGTCTTGGCATGTCAATCTAGGATATCATGATATGGAGACAACCAATCCATTACCAGGATGATCTAAAAAATCGATCATATCATGTAACAAGAGATCTGCTCTGGTCTCGAAACCATAGAATGTGACCACACATGACTGATAGATCTGATCCACAACCACAAAGTCATCCACAGGCGTAGACACATAAACAGGAGTGCCTAAAGGCTCAGGAGAAATAGCTAGGAAATGAGCAAATAGAGATGACATATATGAATAAGTAGACTCTGGATCAAATAACACCGAAGCATATCTACGCCGACGGAAATAATACCTGAGATGACGGCATCTGAGGCCAATGCATCTGGCCTGGCTGGAAGGGCATGGAATCTGGCTGGAGAACCGGATGGCTGGCCTTTACCTGACTGAGCAATAGCTGGCGGATGTCTCCGTTCCTGACATCCACCTCTAAGACGGCCTATACCAGCCTTCTCTCCATCTTTAGATGGCTAGGCAGCTAGTGTTGGAATCATGGGCTGCTGACTCTTCTGCACTACCTTTCCCCAAAGTCTAGGGCAGTATCTGCTCACGTGACCAGGGTCTCCGCACTCAAAACAAGTACACGCTGTCGTGACCTGTTGCCCTGATGGATGACTATAATAAACTGTATATCCACTAGAAGAATCCTGGATAGTCAGTGGACGGAAAGAACTCTCTGGCATAGCACTGAAATGGGAACCAAATGAACCATGGGGACCTAAATACCCACTAGAGAAACCTTGGATAGCTGGCGGGCGATAAGAACCCTTTGAATGACATTAAAATAGGGGCACGTTGGAGCACCCCGAGTAGGTAGTGGTGATGAATATGGAGGCCTGCTGGGCTGACCCCTCCCAAACTGACCTTTACCCCTGGGCGGGGCACCTCTGAACTCTCCGGAGAATCTATCCCTCTTATCTACATTTACTCTCTACCCCTTTGGCGATATCCCTGAATCTTGTGAGAAATCTCAACCACTAGCTCATACTCTGTAGCCATCTATACCTCTCTTTGTATCTGTCGGAAGTATCATAATTGCATGGCGAGATAACTCAGAAAACCTCGTCGCATAATCAGTCACAAATATCTGACCTTGCTCAAGATGGTCAAACTGATAACGTAGCTCCTCCATCTCAGAAGGAGGAAACCTATCCAATTATGACTGTGCGAACTGACCCCTAGTGATGGGAGGAGAACCTGGTAGCCTGCCAAGAACATAGGACTGCCATAATCTACGGGCCCTGCGCTCAAGCTGAAAAGTAGTAAAGTCAACTCTATGCGACTCCAATATCCTTATGTTGTGCAGTCTGTTCCTACACCTGTCGATGAAGTCCTAAGCATTCTCATGTTGCTCACCCCCGAATATAGGATGGTGAAGCCTAGTCCATCTATCCAATAACTTTCGTGGTTCAGCATTCGCAGTTGGTCTAAGCTGGGGCACCCTTGTAGATACTAGCTAGGCCCCATCTGCGGGTAGTGCAATCGGAGTCTGATACACTGCAGCTACATGTCCAGGAGCTTGAGCAGATGGGGTATGTGCTCCCCCTCCTACCTATGAGGTAGTTGGATCTGATGGAAATAAACCAGCCTGAGTCATAGAATCCGTGAACCGTAGCATATGGCCCATGACCTCCTGAAATCCCAGTGTTGTCATAAAATCTACCAAGGTAGGCTAAGCTGCGGGCACCTCGTCCTGCTCCTCGATAATAAGATGTCCTGCAGGATCTGCTGGTGGTACTACTGGAATAACTCTGGGATGCCCTCATCCCATACCACAAGTTGGTGCCCTCCCTTGGCCTCTGTCTTGGCCTCTAGCAACGGGGGGAGTAGCTCCACCTAGATATGGAACATCAGTCGTGCATGTCCTCACTATTTGTGAGAGAATAGAAGAGGGAAATGTAGTTTACCAACCAGTGCACAAAAAGGAAATGAATAAAGAGTAGTTTTTCCTAAAACCCTATAGCCTCTCGAAGATAAATACATATGTCTCGGTACCGATCTACAAGACTCTATTACGTTTGCCCAAGACTTATGAGACCTACATGAACCTAGTGCTCTGATACCATGTTGTCACGACCCATTGTCATAATGGCGCGCGACTCCATTGTCAGGCAAAACAAAGAGGAAATATAATTAAATTCTCATTTTACTTTTACCAAAAAAATAAGCATAATGGATTCTCAAATTTAAAGTTAAGACCAGAAACGATCAATAATGTATCAAAGTGATTATACAACCCAAAAAATAAATTTCTACTAATTTGTGTTCCAAGGCCTAGTGTCACGAGTAATAGGCAACTAGTAGAATGAACAAAATAATAACTCTATCCTACTGTTGAGATAGAATAGACAGCAAAAATAAGGAAAAGACTCCATCATGTTGCTGAACGGCATAGGTAGGGAGCAGCTCACCATGGAAGTCTTGGTCTATGAATTAGGGGCGTGCACCAGACTGATAGTCAGATATACCTGCCTCAGATCCTGTACAATTAAGTACAGAAGTGTAGTATGACTACATAAATAATATGTACCCAATAAGTATCCCATCTAATCTCGAAGAAGTAGAGGCGAGAGGTCGACTTGATACTTACTAGGGTCAAATATTATAATGAAGTGATATGCTAAGCATGTGGGTCACTAATAATCAACAGTTTATAACAAGAGGTAACAATCATGTGCTAGACAATATTCCAGATAGCTATTTACATTTCGAAATATTAGAGAAACAAATCATGTATATGTTTTCACATAGATATCATGCGCACATTATGCCAAGGCTGACAGCCCGATCCAATAGAGAGTAAACTGTGAATTACCGAGGGTCGGACAACGTGAACCATTGGTGCATCTATTTATACTCAGGTGATCGGCCCGATCCTGAAATAACACGAATATCAAGAAAACACACGAAGGCGCATTTATATTAAAATAAATTCATACAAGGGTTCCACAAGTATACATGTTCACTCTTATTCCTTTTCGAGTCTCTAGCATATCCTAAGTGATCATATTAGCAAGAAATTATAGAGATATTCACAAATATAGCATGATGTGGGTCCTAGACAACCCGGACAATTAACATAATAATAGCTAATCATGGATTCTTGTTACCTAGTGCATATGTAGCCTTCGCATTTAGAGAAATTACTCAACTATTACACATAAGTGGACTATTCCCTCTTACAGGGTTAGAAAGGAGACTTATCTTGCTACAAAGTATAGTTCAAGTGCCAAGAACAATCCCGAACCCTCAATTCGGAGCCGAACAATTCCAAACTAGTTAAATGAAGGAGGAACCAATCAATATAGAATCACAAGATCGCACAATAACAATTTAAGCAAATTTCCCAATCCTTAACACAAGTTTCCTAAAATCCAACCCCAAGCCCATGTGCCCGGATTCCGAATTTTTCAAAGGAAGTTGTTCTGTAAAACCTAAGGATCATTAATATATGATTTCTAATTAATTCCATAATAATTTTCATAGTTAAATATAACTTTTAGTAAAATACTAGGTCTTGCTCTAACCCATTAATTTTACTTAATTTCTAGTGTTTAATCTACCTAATACGCAAGTATTAAACTAAGGATGTATGGAATAAACTTACCTCACAATGCTAAGTTGAAGTCTTCTCTCCAAAGATCCCAAATCGCCAATGGAAAGGTGAAATATGGCAAAAAGGGACTTAGAACCCGTATTAAATGAACCTCACTACCTCAGCAATTTTCGCATTTGCAGTCAGGGTCCCGCATCTGCGATCCCGCATCTACGAGAAGATCACCGCATCTAAAAAATGGGGAGAAAATTTTGGGACCGCTTCAGCGGTCTAAAGGTCGCATTTGCGGAGCCCCATCTATGGGTTGGGAGCTGCATCTTCGGTTCATGGCCTGGCTTTCCAGAGCCGCTTCTGCGATGCCCGACCCGCTTCTGAGATCTCACACCTACAGTCCACCAACCGCAGGTGCGGTTATGACATAAGCAGCAACCTTCAACTCTTCTCAATAGTTTCTACTTCCCTCAAGCCTCATCCAATTGATGCTCGGGACTCCCGGACCCCGCCCAAACATATCGACAAGTCTGAAATCACGAGACGGACCTACTCGAATCTTCGGAACACCTGAACCAATGCTAAATCTAGAAATCACCCCCTAAAACACATGAAATTATGAACTTCAAGTTCTTAATTTTCCTCTAACGGGCCAAAACGCCCTTAAACTACTCGGATTACACCAAATTATACGGACAAGTTATAAATTATACTTCGGACCTGTAGCGGGCTTCGGAACTAACATATGATCCTGATACTCATGAAATCAATTATTAGTTAGTTTCTTTAAATTCTTAAAACATCATACTAACAATTTTTAATAAAAATCCATTACTCATGCTAGGGACCTCGAAATTCGATTCCGGACATACGCCCAGGTCTCATATTTTTCCACAGACCCTCCTGGACCGTCAAATCATGAATCCCTGTCTGTTTGCTCAAATATTGACCACATTCAAACTTAGTCTTTTAGGAAAATCCTAATGAATCAAATGGGCATTATATCACTCAAAACTCTTCCAAATCCTGACCCAACCGCCCCTCCGAGTCGTAAATTAGCTAAAGCAAGCAGGAAAAGTTTTATTTAAGGAAAAGGGCTCCTAAAAGGCAAAACGACCAGTCGGGTCGTTACATTGATGATGATGATCCTGATAGTGTACCCGGGCAACGGGGGATGTGACTCAGGCCAGCGGCAGCACTGAAGCACACAGGCTGCGGGACTTATTGATTTACTTTTATTTGTATTTTGTGTAAATACATTATGTAAATAATGGCAACAATTCTATCTTAACAACAATTTTATTCTAGTTGTGTTTGAACAACAATTCTATTTTAATAGTACAACACAATCATAGCAAACCTAACAAAACACAAACAGTACAACTAATGAAAACACTTGACAAGGGAAACATAAAGATACGCTAGTACGTTCAACACGTACATGCCATTACTTAGTCACGACCGCCTAGTATTCTCTGCTCCAACCACTTGAGCTGGTCTTCCAACTTTTTTTTCTTCTTCCACCTCCTTGATTTTCTCCTTCAACTGCGTAACATCTTGCTTGGATTTGATCTCTCTTTCCTACTGCTTCATACACAAAATATGAAGATGATACAACTTGTCTTTGTAGTATTTTTTCTCACATGGTTCATCAATCCATACCTCAAAATTGCGTGTAGCTACGCCGGTTTGCCAATAAAACTTGTTTATCCACACCCAGTACTAGCGTCCAGCTTCTTCCCAACAATCGTACATCATTCATTTTTTTTCACACCCGCACCTTGGGATATAAAGGGGTTGTTGAGACATTTGTTAAAGAGAAACTTTATTTTTATGGAAATATTTGCTATTGGTTATTGTTAAGTGCAGAAAACAACTAGAATGCGCCTGTTATTTATAGGAAAGATTTCACATAAAATATAGTATTATACCACGCTTTACATGAGCACAAAACGTAGTATTATACAACACTTTACATATTAATATTTTTGAAACGAAACAGTTTTTCACATGGTTTTCAGGTTTTTCAGAACGACAAGACAACTCACAAAACTTAGTATTAGACCACGCATTATGTATTATATTTTTCTGCAACAAAAATATCTTGTTCACATGGTTTTCAGTTTTTTTCGTAACGGCAAGATAACACACAAAACATAGTATTATCCACGCTTTACATATTAAATATTTCTGAAACAAAATAGCTTTTTCACATGGTTTTTCAGCTTTTTTATAACGACAAGACAACTCACAATATGTAGTATTATACCACACTTTATATATTAAATTTTTCTAGAATGAAATAGCTTTTTTACATGGTTTTCAGTTTTTTCCGGAATGACAAGACAACTCAAAAAACGTAGTATTATACCACACTTTGCATATTAAATTATAAGGGGGATAATAAAGGATGTCTTGATTTTATACGTTTTTTTTAAATATTAGATTGGTCTTCTTTAGTAACACCAATAAGTTGAATATTTGAAAAATTCTATGAAGAAAATATTATATTATGTGAATAATGGCAACAATTCTATTTTAGCAGAATTTGAACAATAATTTTATTTTAACATGACAACGCAAACGCAAATATAGCAATCCTAAAGATACACATAACAAAAACAAGCAGCACAACTAATTAAAACACATGACATGGGAAATATAAAATACAGTACTATGCTCAACATGTACAAGCCATTGTTTAGTCACGACCGCCTAGTATTCTCTGCTCCAACCACGTGACTTGATCTTCCAGCTTTTTTTCTTCTTCTTCCACCTCCTTGAGTTTTTCCTTCAACTCCTCCTTATAAAAAAATTATGAAGAAAATACAACTAGTCATTGTAGTATTCCTGGGTTGCCTAAAAAACTTGTTCATAGGGACATAAAGGGGTTGTTGAGACATTTGTTAAAGGAAAACTTTGGTTTTATGGAAATATTTGGTATTAGTTATTGTTACGCGCATAAAATAACTAGAATGCGCCCATTATTTATAGGCAAGATTTCACATAAAACGTAGTATTATACCACGCTTTACATATTAAATGTTTCTGAAATAAAATAGTTTTTGCACAGTTGTTTCAGCTTTTTTCAGACGACAAGACAACTCACAAAACGTAGTATCATACTACGCTTTACATACTAAATTTTATGAAGGACAATAAAGGATGTCTTGATTTTATATACATATTTTTAAAATTTTAAAATTGGTTTTCTTTACTAACACCAATAAGTTGAATATTTGAACAACCATATCAGCATCCCAATTCAAAAGGTCATGTTAAAAATAAGATGTAATAAGATTATGGAACATAATTTATTTGATAGATATTACAACATAAACTAGTACAGACACGTATAACAAAAAGCAATTAAAAGACTAGGTGTATCCTTGATAGTTGGGTACATTCGACGAACATGCACCAGGAGCTGGATTATCACCGCTATGTACACCATCTGAAGGACATTAATGATGGTCTTGTACTGTTTGTGAGCATATGCCACATTTTACGCGAATAACCAGTGTCACCTACATCCATTTGGTTCTGTATATGTGTTCTCTTTTGCACTTGCAACTCGCACAAATAATCCTTGTTACACACCATCTTAAAAGGTTCCGGCAGCCAATGATGCCCAACATCCAATGGCTGCAACTGCCCACTATATGTGTCTATGTATGTAGCAGTACTGTATTTCCTAACAATATAGTTGGTTGCCCCTAAACCAACTTGTTGAAAGCACATCATGGCATGTGCGCACGACATGTGGTAGATGGTCCATTTTCCACATGAACATAGCCTGCCGCTTCATTCACCATATGTAGATTATTGCCCCAGTGTCCGCGGATAGTAGTCTTAACTTCAAAAACACCCTGGTCATGATCATACTATAAAAATGAATGTCAATGTGCTCGCCTCTTGTACCTTTTAAATCTTCTCATCAGTATTGGCATAAATTGAACATCCCTGTCCATCAACTCCAATGCAGCTTCATGCCTTTCAAAAAACCACTTCGCACTCTGTTTGAATGTCATGCAGACCATGACAGTGACAAGCAATCCACGGGCGGACTTCAACATGCCGTTTAATTACTTCGACATATTTGTAGTCAGGGCTCACTATCGCCTACCGCTGTCAGCATGCAATGTCCACATGTGAAGCTCATGTCCCATCAACCAAGTATAGGCTTGTGGATCTAACTCCTTACCGTCATCTCATGGCTCTCTCTTAAGCTATAGATTCTTACAGCCCTGATAAGGTGAGCTTTATTGGGGAAATACATGCCCTATGCAAGAATTGTTAGAATATACGCTTAATGCTAGAGGGGGGGTGAATAGCGTAATAATAAAAAACAGCGTAAACTTGCGGAATTTAAAAATTGCAGGAATGAAATAAGTGCGATAAGTAAATAATAAGGAACGAACGCACCGATGTTATCCTGGTTCACCACAACCCGTGGCTAGTCCAGTCCCCGAGAGACTCTCTCGAGATTTCCACTAACTTCGTTAAGCTTACGGGTGCTCAACAAACCGTTACAAACTGAGAACTTGAGTCACACAAACCTCAATAACCTTTGCTCAAAGATACAACACTTCAAGACTTCAACCAAAGGAATCACAGCGTTCCTTCTTACAATACAAGGGTTTAACACTTCCCTTCAAGTGTATAAAAACACTTTGCACTCAAAACAAGACTCTCCTTAAGAGTAGATATGAGTAAAATAAATACGCTTAAGAACGCAACAACTTTCGTCAAGAATTTGGCTCTCAAAAACTTTTGTAATGAATAGAATATGATGAATAAGAGAGTATGCAAGCTTTAGCAATAATATGATCAGTTGTTGTATTTAGAAGACTGATTTGAAGATGTATTTATAGTGGCAAAAACATGCATAACCGTTGCCTAATTGTCAATTAAGAATTGCTGATTTTGTGCTACGACAATCGATTGTCTAATTGGCACAATCAATTTTTTTCCAATCGTTCCAAAAATCATTCCCAGATTTTACACAGCATAATCGATTATCTAAGACGTATAATCGATTACTGGCAAAGCTCAAAAAATTATTTTCAGATTTTACTTAAAACAATCAATTATCAGAAATATACAATCGATTACTTGGCAACGTTCAAAAAATCTTTTTCAGATTTTACTTCACACAATCGATTATCAGAAATATACAATCGATTACTTGGCACCGTTCAAAAAATCTTTTTCAGATTTTACTTCAAACAATCGATTATTAAAATCCTATAATCAATTACCTGACGGAGTTTGAAAATATTTTGGCAACGGTCATTTACATAATCGATTATGCTATGGACAATCGATTATTTTTGAGTCTTGAAAAATCTAATAGACACTGCCTCAACAGAATCGATTGTCATAAGGTTCACAATCGATTATTTTGTATCTTTGAAAAATCTGATAGACACTGCCTCAATACAATCGATTGTCATAAGGTTCACAATCGATTATTTTGTAGCTTTGAAAACTCTGATGGACACTGTCTCAACACAATCGATTGTCATAAGGTACACAATCGATTGTCATGCAGATTTCAAACATCTGATGGACACTGCCTCAACACAATCGGTTGTCATAAGGTACACAATCGATTGTCTTGCAGCTGCCTTAACATAATCGATTATCATAAGTACATAATCGATTATCTTTGTCCAGATTTTAGAGGCATGTTTAAAAATCATTTTGCTAAAATAAATATGCATGATTTAAAATCATTTTGCTCTAAATTAAATATGCATGATTTGATAAAAATATTTTTATGAGAGAAGCCAAGTCTTGAGTTAAATTGTCGGATCAAGATCACAAATAAAGAGCGACTCATGTATAACTTTGTTTAATCTTGATCTTTGTTTGTCTTGTGCTTGAACTTTGTTACGTGACATTTGCGCGCTTGTGCTTGGACCTCGTCATATGTCAATTGCGCATCGTTTGTCATTTATCAAAACCTACAAATATGAACACACGTTTAGTTTAGTGCCTTGAGAACGTGTTTCAACAATTTCCCCATTTTTGATAATGGCAAACCTTAATCGGGATATGCATATTAGGTAATTCATAATGATGATCCAAGACAAGTATATATATATATATATATATATATATATATATATATATATATGCAATTAGTTCCCCCTCAATTTGTGCCAATAAGTATTAAGTGCACAATAAGTATTAAGTGCATAGCCCTTATTCTTCCCCCTTTTGACATTAGCAAAAAAAAATTGGTAAATAACTTGTTTATTGATTAATCAAAAATTTCAACTTCATAAAAGGGATAATAAAGAAAATAATGTCAACATAATCGATTATTGATACTTGATAATCGATTATATACTAAAGAGAAATCGATTATTCTAAAGAGGAATCGATTATTCTGCACCAGTCTTTATAATTCCCCCTGCTTTTAGGGCGATACCTGCAAAAATACGTTAGACGCCTCCGATGCTCAAGTTAGTAATCATGTGAAAGGGAAAATGCAATGCATGACTTAGATCAATGTGGAGTCAAGAATCCCGAGTTCACTACGAATTCGGAAGAAGGACTCTTTCTCTAAAGGTTTTGTGAAGATGTAGCCAATTGATCTTTGGTTTCAACAAATTCAATTTCGACATCACCTTTGAGAACGTGATCTCTTATAAAATGATGCCTAATTTCAATGTGTTTTGTTCTTGAATGAAGAACGGGGTTCTTCGTCAAGCATATGGCGCTAGTATTATCACATCTAAGAGGGATATGATTGATACTTAGGCCATAGTCCAAGAGTTGTTGTTTCATCCAAAGAATTTGAGATCAACAACTCCCCGCGGCTACATATTCAGCCTCGGTTGTGGACAACGCAACACTTACTTGTTTCTTGCTAAACCAAGAAACTAGAGAGCTACCGAGCAAATGGCAAGTGCCACTAGTGCTCTTGCGGTCCAATTTGCATCCAGCGAAATCGGAATCGGAATAGCCAACAAGTTGGCATGAAGAACCTTTGGGGTACCATAGACCCACATTTACAGTACCAACAAGATACTTCAATATCCGTTTCACCGCAGTTAGGTGAGACTCCTTAGGACATGATTGATAACGAGCGCATAAGCACACGCTAAACATGACGTCCGGTCTACTAGCAGTAAGATAAAGGAGAGATCCAATCATACCTCGATACTTCTTGGTGTCGACTTCCTTACCTTTCTCGTCTTTGTCTAGATGGTCGGATGTGCTCATGGGAGTGGCCATTGCTTTTGCTTTGCTCATTTCAAATCGTTTTAGCATTTCTTTGCAATATTTAGCTTGACAAATGAAGGTTCCTTCTTTCATTTGCTTTACTTGCAGCCCCAAAAAGAAGGTTAGCTCACCCATCATAGACATTTCAAATTCGCTTGTCATTAAATCAGAAAATTCCTTGCACAAAGCATTGTTAGTAGCACCAAAAATAATATCATCCACATAGATTTGAACTAATAAAATATCATTATATTTATGCTTAACAAATAGAGTGGTGTCAACTTTCCCCCTAATGAATTCATTTTCCAAAAGAAATTTGCTCAATCGTTCATACCAAGCTCGGGGAGCTTGTTTGAGACCATAAAGCGCCTTTTTAAGTTTGAAAACATGATTGGGAGATGTAAAATCTTCAAAGCCCGGGGGTTGTTCTACATAAAATTCTTCTTGAATAACACCATTTAGAAAAGCAGTTTTTACATCCATTTGATATAAATTGAAATTCATAGAAGAGGCAAAAGCAAGCAATAAACGAATAGCTTCTAACCTTGCTACGGGTGCATATGTTTCTTCATAGTCAATTCCCTCTTCTTGATTATAGCCTTTTGCTACAAGCCTAGCTTTGTTTCTAGTGATTACGCCATTTTCATCTAGTTTGTTTTGAAAAACCCATTTCGTACCAGTTATGGTATGATTTTCGGGTCTTGGCACCAAATCCCAAACGTCATTTCGTTTGAATTAGTTAAGCTCCTCTTGCATTGCCAAGGTCCAAAATTCATCCCCAATTGCTTCGGAGATGGTTGAAGGTTCAATTTGAGAAATGAAAGCAGTATGTCCTAAGGTGTTCTTAAGAGTGTTTCGAGTACTTACCTGTTGTTCAATGTCGCCAATTACCTGTTCGAGAGGATGGTCTTTGATTGTCCTCCACCCGTTAGGTAGTTTCGTTTCTTTTTCCAGTTGTGGCGCTTCCTCCGATAATTGTTCCAAGATTTCATCTTGAATTTCCTTAGGAGCTTCCTCTTGTACTTTGTCTTGAGGACCCATTGAGTTTAAACTACCTGCAAGTTCAAAACCAGAATCCTTTCTCGCCAAGCGAGCATTATTTTCGGAAAACACAATATGAGGGGATTCCTCCAAAGTTTCGGTTCTATTATTGAATACTCTATATGCTTTGCTACGTGAATAATAACCAATAAAAATTCCTTCATCGGATTTGGCATCAAACTTTCCCAAATTATCTTTACCATTGTTATGAATAAAACATTTACAACCGAATACTCTAAGATGGGAGATATTTGGTTCCTTCCCTTGTAGAGTTCATATGGAGTTTTCATGAGTATTGGCCTTATGACTACTCTATTTAAAACGTAGCATGCGGTACTCACGGCATCCGCCCAAAAATATTTGGGAATCTTAGCCTCATCGAGCATGGTTCTAGCCATCTCTTCGAGACACCTATTTTTCCTTTCCACCACTCCATATTGTTGTGGTGTGCGTGGAGCAGAGAAGGTGTGCTCGATACCGAGTTCGTCACAAAAATTCGCGAAGATATTTTGATCGAACTCTCCCCCATGATCACTTCTTATTGAAGTGACGGTTGTGTCCTTTTCATTTTGAACACGTTTAAGAAAACACTTAAAATTATGAAAAGCTTCACTTTTATGAGCAAGAAATAGTGTCCACGTAAATCTAGAATAATCATCAACAATAACAAAAGCATAACGATTTCTACCAAGACTTTCAATGCGAGATGGTCCAAAACGGTCCATGTGAAGAAGTTGCAATGGTCTAGTAGTTGAAACACTATTTTTCGATTTAAAAGATGCTTTTGTTTGCTTCCCTTTTTGACAAGAATCGCAAATGGAGTCTTTTTCAAATTTCAAATTTGGAAGACCAATAACTAAATTTTGTGAAACCAATTTGTTTAAAAGATGCATGTTGATGTGAGCTACTCTACGATGCCATAACCACATATCATCTTCTTTGCTCATAAGACAATTCACATACTCAGATGAAGAATTTTTGAGATCAACCATATAGATGTTATCCATTCTAAAACCATGAAGGATAATTTTAAAATCGCTACGGCGAAAAACTAAGCATTCATCCGAATCAAATAAAACAAGATTTCCCTTGTCACATAATTGACTTATGCTCAAGATATTATGTTTTAGACCTTTAACTAGCAATATATGCTTAATGGAAGAAGGTTCATCCTTACCGACCGATCCAATGCCGATAATTTTTTCCTTGTTGTTATCTCCAAAAATAACGTTTCCTCCTTCCTTGTGTTCTAGTTGAAGGAACTTGGATTCGTCTCCGGTCATGTGTTTGGAGCATCCACTATCAAGGTACCAAAGTACACTTGATCCCTTCAAACATACCTACTAGACAAATTAATGAGTCTTTGGTACCCAAGCTGTTTTGGGTCTTTGAGAGTTAGGTGTAACATGCTGTTGTGCTTGACATGCAGTTAAGTGTCTATGTCTAGTGAAGCAAGAAGGAGCAATATGTCCAATTCGATTGCAATAATGACAAATGACATTAGGATTATGCATTCGTCTAGGTTGATAGTAGTTGGACGGACGAAACTTGTTTACTCTATTTTCGACAATATGACTATTGCGCATTTCATGAAAATCATTTCTCCTACTATTTGTTCTAGGATATGCAGCATTTCTAGAAAAGTTATTTCTAGGTTGAAAGCCATTTCCAGGTGTCCTAAAATATTCAACGTTTCTTCTAGTGTTTGGTCTAGGATATGCATCATTTCTAGAATAGTTATTTCTAGGTTGAAGGCCATTTCTAGGTGTCCTAAAATGTTCAAAGTTTCTTCTAGTGCTTGGTCTAGCATGCATGTTGATTCTAGGATTGTTATCTCTAGGATGAACATTTGTTTTATTTGTCCTAGGTTGAGCCTTAGGTGGTTGGGGTTTGACTTCAACTTTTTCTTTAGGCTCGTTTTTAAAACCTATCCCATGTTTGGTCGATTTCAAATTAACAAGAACTTCATTCAAATTTTTATGAGAAGAATTGAACTTATCTAAGGTGCCCTTAAGTCTTTCTACCTCATCTTTTAGATGCATGCAAGAAGTACAATTTTTACTAGAACTCTCGGGTTTGTCGGCGCTTCTTTTGCCGAAAAAATTGTTTTCTTCTTTCAACTTCTCATTTTCCAAAATCAGTTTTTCCAAATCCTTTTCTTTCAAAGAGAGTTGTTTTTCAAAATCTTTTTCTTTCAAAGAAGCATTTTCCTTAATGTTTTTAGCAGTTTTGGAAGCTTTAATGAATTCACTATACAACTCATCAAAGGCATTTTGCATTTCCTCAAGAGAATAGAAGTTTTTGGAAGAAATTTGATATACCTCTTCTTGATTGTTTTCTTGAGCCATGAGACAGAGATTTGCGGTTTCGTCTTCTTCTTCCTCACTCGACTCGTCTCCGGAGTCGCCTCCCCAAGATATGTATGCTTGTTGTTTCTTGAAGGGTTTCTTCTCCTTTTTGACATTTGGGCAATTTGATTTAATGTGCCCGATTTCTCCGCACCCATAGCACTTTACTTGATCTACTTTTTTTTTGCCTTTTCGTTCATACTTTTTTCGCATGAACTTTTGAAATCTCTTAATAACGAGTCGGAACTCGTTATCTCCGTCCTCGTTATTTTGAGGTTGGCTTGTGCTTGCCTTGAGGGCGATTCTTTGTTTCCTTTGATCATTAACAAGAGGGTTAAGTATAGTAGATTCATAAGTTTTAAGGTTACCTCTTAATCCGTCGATGGTGACATTTGAAATGCCAATAGACTCTTGAATCGCGTCGGCCTTGGAGCGCCATTCCGGAGTGAGACTTCGGAGAATTTTTCGGACAAGTTCCTTATCCGTGAAGGTCTTCTTAAGAGCATGTAAGTCATTAACGATTTTTGAAAATCGTTCGAACATGTCATCGACCCTTTCGCCTTCCTTCATGTGAAACAGTTCATATGCATGGGTTAGAAAATCAACTTTAGCCTCTCTTACCTGGTCCGTACCTTCGTACGTGATTTCCAACTTATCCCACATTTGCTTCGTCGTTGTGCAACATGATATTTTTCTGTAATCATCACCGTTTACAGCACAATATAATAAGTTGATGGCTTTAGCATTGTTCTGCACTTTTCGGATATCATCCGCATCGTATTCATCTTCGGATTTTGGAACCCATTCATTTTCAACCTTTTTGGTTGGAATTTGTTCTCCCTTCATTATAACCTTCCACAGATGAAAATTATTCGATTGAATGAATATTCTCATCCTTTCCTTCCAGTACGTATAGTTTGTGCCATCGAATAGTGGTGGTCGGGTGGAGCATTGTCCTTCACCTATTCCTGCAAAAGAATCACGAGTATAAGCCATGGATTGTTTCTCTCAACCGGTTAAGTTTTTCAGAGAGTTGTGCCCTATGCAAGAATTGTTAGAATATACGCTTAACGCTAGAGGAGGGGGGGGGGTGAATAGCGCTATAATAAAAAACAGCGTAAACTTGCGGAATTTAAAAATTGCAGGAATGAAATAAGTGCGATAAGTAAAAAATAAGGAACGAACGCACTGATGTTATCCTGGTTCACCACAACCCGTGGCTAGTCCAGTCCCCGAGATACTCTCTCGAGATTTCCACTAACTTCGTTGAGCTTACGGGTGCTTAACAAACCGTTACAAACTGAGAACTTGAGTCACACAAGCCTCAACAACCTTTGCTCGAAGATACAACACTTCAAGACTTCAACCAAAGGAATCACAACGTTCCTTCTTACAATACAAGGGATTAACACTTCCCTTCAAGTGTATAAAAATACTTTGCACTCAATACAAGACTCTCCTTAAGAGTAGATATGAGTAAAATAAATACGCTCAAGAACGCAACAACTTTCGTCAAGAATTTGGCTCTCAAAAACTGATGTAATGAATAGAAAATGATGAATAAGAGAGTATGCAAGCTTTAGCAATAATATGATAAGTTGTTGTATTTAGAAGACTGATTTGAAGATGTATTTATAGTTTCAAAAACATGCATAACCGTTGCCTAATTGCCAATTAAGAATTGCTGATTTTGTGCTACGACAATCGATTGTCTAATTGGCACAATCGATTGTTTTCCAATCGTTCCAAAATCATTCCCAGATTTTACACAGCATAATCGATTATCTAAGACGTATAATCGATTACTGGCAAAGCTCAAAAAATTATTTTCAGATTTTACTTAAAACAATCAATTATCAGAAATATACAATCGATTACTTGGCAACGTTCAAAAAATCTTTTTCAGATTTTACTTCACACAATCGATTATCAGAAATATACAATCGATTACTTGGCACCGTTCAAAAAATCTTTTTCAGATTTTACTTCAAACAATCGATTACCTGACGGAGTTTGAAAATATTTTGGCAACGGTCATTTACATAATCGATTATGCTATATGGACAATCGATTATTTTTCAGTCTTGAAAAATCTAATAGACACTGCCTCAACACAATCGATTGTCATAAGGTTCACAATCGATTATTTTGTATCTTTGAAAAATCTGATAAACACTGCCTCAACACAATCGATTGTCATAAGGTTCACAATCGATTATTTTGTAGCTTTGAAAAATCTGATGGACACTGTCTCAACACAATCGATTGTCATAAGGTACACAATCGATTGTCATGGAGATCTCAAACATCTGATGGACACTGCCTCAACACAATCGATTGTCATAAGGTACACAATCAATTGTCTTGCAGCTGCCTTAACATAATCGATTATCATAAGTACATAATCGATTATCTTTGTCCATATTTTAGAGGTATGTCTAAAAATCATTTTGCTAAAATAAATATGCATGATTTAAAATCATTTTGCTCTAAATTAAATATGCATGATTTGATAAAAATGTTTTTACGAGAGAAGCCAAGTCTTGAGTTAAATTGTCGGATCAAGATCACAATTAAAGAGCGACTCATGTATAACTTTGTTTAATCTTGATCTTTGTTTGTCTTGTGCTTGAACTTCGTTACGTGAATTTTGCGCGCTTGTGCTTGGACCTCGTCATATGTCAATTGCGCATCGTTTGTCATTTATCAAAACCTACAAATATGAACACAAGTTTAGTTTAGTGCCTTGAGAACGTGTTTCAACAAGAATCACTGGTCTAGACTCATCCCACATCGCTGACTGAAATTCATCATCATTCCTTGTGAGGGCATCCACATCCGGCATACTTGGAAAGTTATCAAGGTAGGAAATATTTCACTCATGAAAGGGCACGTGAGACTCGTACACTCTTGGTCTAACGGGAGGTGGAGGAGCATGTTCCTCACCTGCTCAGGTTCGTCATCCACTTCCTCCTTGTTATAATCCTCATCATGGTAGGGTGTGTCATCTCAAGACTCAGCGCATTGTTGTCATAATTACTATCATCTTACTGACTCTCCGCATCTGCCAAATCACGAGTCAATATGTTATGTATGGGCAACTGTGTGAGATCAGGAACATCAAGTTGCTCGTTTTCACTGCACAAAAAGAACAAAATGATAAGCTACTCAACTAGATAAATACAATACATATAGCTATATCACTTTACTTTCAAGTTGTACTGTGTTGACATTTCATGATGGATATTTTCTTGTTGATGATGACTCACGGATGGACTACCGTAGACCAATATGCCAGAACTACGCATGTTCCAACTAGGGGCGGGGTCATAACTTGTAAAATTCATATCCAGACGGTGGCACATATGAGAAATATGAGTGTTAATACAAATCCAATTCAAATATAAAATAAACATCTCTAAAGTGTAGAAAATTTGAAGTTTACTAGTCGTCTTGTGGATTATATAAAGTCGAAAATTTATTTTTTGGCTGCCTATTCGCCGGTGGTGACAAGTTTAAATCAAGGCACGCTCTTTCATCAACAATTTATTTGACAAAAACTGCTCCAGAATAACCATCTGATGACATGGGGTTATCCCTGCTATGCACACCATCATTATTGGTAACGTCTAACCTTGATGTACATTTCAAATAATTTTATTACAATAAATTCCCTGAATTCATACCGAAATCCGAAAAAATCTCTAATAGTTTCATTATCTTCGATGTTAAAATAAGAATAATAAGCAAACCATGCGGAGTTATAGAATACGAAAATCTACCGATTACTTTAAGGTTCACACAACGTTTCCTCACACTAATTTTTTTACATAACAACGATACCTATTTATCGTACTCCATTGCAAGCGACAATTTAACATGACAATGTGGAGTTGAGCTATACCTCACAGAGTTATTCTCCATTACAACCTCATCCCCCCCCCCCCCCCAAATATAATGAAACCCTTATTTTTGACTATCCAGACATTATAGAAAAATGCTTGATAAGAAGAAGGGAGAAGTATGAACGGAAGTTTGAAGGAAAGTTTTGAATGGATTTTCATAAAACTCTAGTGCCTTTTAATAAGGCAAGTCCGAGCTTGGGGTGCCGAACTTTTTTTTTTATGTAAAACGCAGTATAATACCACGTTTTATGTATTTTAATTATTATTATGTCACTTATCTACAGAATACTTATTGGTGGGCCAAACAATTAGTGCAAAACGCAGTATAATACTATGCTTAAGTAAAACATAGTATTATAATATATTTTACACTAAAAATAAATTATTTATGTCAGTCTTGTAGAACACTTATTATTGGTGGGCCCAATTTTAAAGGGAAACACGGTAAAATACTAAGTTTTCCTTAAACGTAGTACTATATTGTGTTTTCTTATTAAAAAGAATTTATTAAATAAAATACATTGTTATACTGCATTTAACTTTAACGGCTAATTTTCCATTATTGTAAAACGCAGTATAATACTGCGTTTTAGTTAGAAATGTAACTTTTCTTTAAACTGTAGTTTTTGTTAAAACTAAGAATTTATGAGTTGTTAACATATGAATATGAAAGAACAAAAAGATTGATGCATTTCAATAACACTTGATTAGAAAGTTATAATAAAATCCATTATTAATAAAAAATGGATGCACTTCATAGTTCTATTAAATATTATATCCCATGAGAAAATCCAAATTATTTCTAGAGATTTTCTAACAATAGTTCTATATAAGATTCTAAAAGTATAAATAAAAATTATATATTTATATACCTATTTGGTTCGATTTATTTTACTCATCAAATATAATCGGATTTTTAATCTGTTTGATTTAACTTTTTAATTTGGTACGATTTTACGGTTCGGTTTGAAAAACCTTACCTCTTTTCATGTAAGTTAAGTGTTATTACGGCATAAAATCTTTGTTTATTTGGTCAAGCCTCGTTAGATAGAGCCTTTGGTATGTTGAAAAATGAATAGCTGATCAAATTAACTAAGTAAAGTTAGCTTTAATACTCGCCTGATGAATCAACAGCAAATCTTTTTTGGGCCATTTGCATATGTACCTATTTTTTGTGTCACATTTTAATTTGTGTTTGCTATACAAAAAAAATTATAAGTGTATATGATTTTTCACATAAATTCAGCACAGGGAATTGAAGTAGCAAAGGCAATCACGCAAAATTTTAGTATTTTAGTAGCCGGGCCTGAAGTTCAACTCTAGAGCTGAATTTTTTTTTTATAGCTAGCGAACTTCAACTCTAGTGCTGAAGTTTTTCTTTTGTAACTGGAAAACTTCAGCGCTGAAGTTTTTGTCTTTATCTAGAGCTGAAGTTTTTGCCAGTTATAAAATCCTAAAAGTCACGAAACAGATCAAAACATTTTTATAAGATTAACCAGACATTCACATGCATTACTCTACTCCCGCGAGGAGTAAAAACACACAAAAATGGAAATGAAACTTTCCAGAATTCCGAGATGAACTCTTTTTTTGTTTGTGGAAGAATCCAAAAATGTAGAAACTGTATTGATTGATTTATGAATGTTTAAAAAGCTAACAAAAGAAGAAGAAGAGAAGGGGAGCAGAAAGGGAAGCTAAAGTTTTTTAAAAAGTGGATACGAGTACAAATAAAAAGACAAAACGACTGTATGTTAAAAAGGGGCGCCCAAATATGATGCCCCGTGCAATTTTTATCCTTTTTTGTCATTCTCGCGCTAATCCCATATAGAAGTTGAAAAAGACGTGAAATTTTCGATTTTTGGGTTTAACTCATTGAATCGATATTGGGCTGGCCCATTATATTATAAAAGCACAGTAATAGTTGAAGAACTAACCTAAAAGTTACCTAAGTTGACCCCTCATCATGTATATTATGTGTATAACTGTCGATGTTTTAGGAAAAGTATGTACGTATCGACTACGCTTAGTAAACTGTTAATCCGGATGGCTATTTGTGTAAAGATCCTATAATTATTTTCCGTTTGGGTAGTCAACAGTCAACATTGGCGTCGATTCTTCTTGATATTCTTCATGCAAAATAAGATATAGGAGAAATGTGAATCGGATAATATATCCTAGAGATGAAACAAGAAAGAGAAACATGTTTTATAAGGAAAAAGTCTAGATCAAAATATACGGTATGTCAATCTTACAGAAATGTACCAAAAATTATTTATTAATAACTAGCTATGTTAGTTATGCTATCAAAAATAGCCCAACACAAAAAGTATCAATGATATATAACATCCAAAAAATATAGACAAGAAAAGGTTTTTTCTAATGGTACTGTTGCGATTCATTGAAAACACATAGATGAGACAAAATATAAAATTTGTGAAAGTTTGAAGGTGAATTAAACTAATTTCGAGATAGAATTCAATTCAATAATATACAATATTAAAAAATTGGGCACAAAAGGATTTGATTCAATGGATATGTCTGGAATTCATTGAAAACATGTAAATGAGGCAATATACAACATACAAGAAAAAATTTCTAGGATATCAAATTTACAGTTAAAATTGATTTTAAAAATTCTTTTGCCACGCGTGTATTAAAAATGTATCGCACATGTATCTCGAACAAGGTATACATGAATATACATGTTATAGACAAATGATACATATATGATACATATGTGATACATGTACCATCTTTTTTTGTATTCATCTTCTACTTTGAATTTTCAATTCAAAGCACCTCAAAAGTCCACTAAATAATCCCAAAACAGAGATTTAAACTTTTGAAGATTGACCCAATCTATTCCAACAACATTCACTCAAAAACAAAAGATAAAAATTGATTGTTTTTAGCTTACATATAGCTAATTGGCTGATATTTATAGCTTTTAGCTAATATTGATGATATTTTATGAATTTACTAATTTTTTTAATACCTTATTTATTGGCGGATATAACCGGTAAGTTTTCTTTTATATTTATGGAACACTCTACAAAGAATGAAATTAAAATATAAAAATATGGAGAAGCTAAGAATAAGTCGGGCCTGTTAGTCAATTTGGGCCACTAGGCTGTGAGCCACTAAACTGGGTGGTGGGTTTTGCAAAACTAGCCCATCCAAATGGCTCCATAGCAGCAGAACTGAAAGCGTTACGAGAAGGGCTAAGAGCAACAAAGGAATGGAATTTCTTCCTACTTGAGATTGAAACAAACTGCTCAAATGCTATCCATGCAATACAAAATAGTAACAAATAATTTAACAAAATTGTTAATGATTGCACGCCCTTAATGCACCGGCGATGAATTAGTCTCCAGCATACTCTTGGAATATGATTGCCCACCAGCTAGTTAAAGGATTCCTACAAAGGGATAGCCAGGGATTGGCGGGAAGAAGCAAAGCAGTGAAGTCCACAAAATTTTGTTTTGTCGTACCACCTTTTGATGTAACTGTTTTGGCTATAGTGACAAAAGTTGAAACTATTTGTCATGACAAACTTATGTGTAATGAAGCTTGTAATATATTAGCAAGGTTAGGAAACAAATGCATCCTCTGTGGTGCAAGTTATGTTAACAATGTACTAGACGTTCCTTAGCTTATTAATATATCTATATCCTGTTTGCCAAAAAAAAAAAAAGAATACAGAGACAGATGTAGTCTTATAGCACTGGATTCACTTGAATCCATTACTTTTGATGCGATGTATAAATTTATATATAAAAATTTATTAAAATTATAATAAATAACAGGCATGCTCTTCTCTATGATTTATAGTCTCAATAAGAATATAAGTTTTTACTTTTCAAATATTATGATAGGAATATTCAATGTCATATTATTTTATATAGATGATTAATTTTAAAAGTATAATAGGATTATTGTTAAAAATCTTAATGATTGAACTTATAAAATTTAAATTCGACCCGCCTCTAATTGAGTTAGAATCAAGATAAATTCTTTTAACATATTACATATTTTACAATTTCATTAGCTTCTAATATGGTAACAAATGACTTGATCAAATCCAAATTAATAGCATTGTATCCACAACTAATTTATATTCAACAATTCTATTTTAAGTGACAGGGGGGGTGCCTTCATGTCTGGCAGGTTCGTTGAAGCTTCCAAGGCATAACAAGGAGACTTGGAAACATAAAAATAAAATAAAATAAAGATACTTGGATTCATATTATTAATTAATTGTGAGTTTTAGCTCCTTGCTGCTCACATGGGCCAAAATTTCTATTCCTCTAATATAGTGCAACTCCACCTTCCATATTATTAATTGTTCTATTATTAAAATGAATTTTATTAACCAATTATTTGATTTTATAAATAAACGGACAATCGAATGGGACAACCAGAATATGACAATTGAATTAATCAAGTTGCTTGAAATTGTTGACATATACAAATAAACAATGGTGAGAAGACAGAGATGACAACTGTCAAGCCATTATTTTCAATCATGTCCAACAGGTATGCTAGAGGCTTAATTAGAATTAATATAAATCACGACCATTAATGTGATGGAGATCAGTTAATAATACTTAGTAAACAATGAGGAAATGGAAGATGCGCATGAGATCTTCAAATTTTAATCAATAATATATGTCTACCGAAAAAATAAAATACATACATAAGACACACACATATATATACAAAATTTTGACATGTCATATGTTTGTTTTTGTATAAGAACTTAAAATTTATAGTCTTAAATATGACATAATATTTCGGTAGCTATAAAAACTTGTTATTAGATATAAACTAAAAGTTCAAGCAATATTATTTTAAAATTTTAAAAATTAAATTTAAAACGAATCAAAAAGAAAGTAATGTCACACAAAATTAAAATAGAAACAAAAATAAAGTAAGAAATATCTAAATAAGATGGCTTTGGGAGAAGAGTGGTTCGAAATTTTCTTTATAAAAAAAGAGAAAATAAGCAAATAGTTAGACGAAGGAGAAATGCAATGAATAGACAAATTGGCATAGTCTAAGTATATCATGTGATGAAACGTGCAAGTATTCTTGGATTAGGTAAAGTTGTGACGAGTCGTCTTAAATTAACATAGTTTATTACTCGAATTTCTCGAAATATACTTCAACTTATGCAACTTGATCTTTAATGTTCTTTCTCTTTTCTTTATCCAATACTATATGATATTCTTTCACATCTGAGCCTCATCTACATTATATATTGTGTGTGTGAGAGAGAGCGACAAAAAGTCTTTATTTTAATGAAATGCAATCAAACAATATATATTGAGCGAGACTTGTTAGAAGTCTTCATTTTAAACACAATGCAAAGATATGTGGACGTTGAATACGTTGCAGTCTCATGTGAACTAAGTGTCACGATATGAAATTCACAAACTTTGAATATGCGCAAAGCCATAACAACTAAATATTTGAATATATCCCTGAATCTGAAGTCACAAGTGAACTAGTTAGTAGAACAATGCAGATAAAGGTCTGAACGAGAGGACACTAACCCTCCCGATCTTGCTAGCCGGGGGCTCAGTCTTTCAAGATTCAATCTTTCCCCTTCCGGTCCCAGGGAATCGCTCTTGTCTAAAAGAAATACACAACTAAAATAAAGTAGAAGGGGACTTCAAGGCTACATACGCTGAGCAGTTGTACATCAAGTCTCCATACCGATAGTCAACACGATCAATCTACTGACCGCCATTAGGACGGACTCTAAAATCTGCACAAGAAATGCAGAATGTAGTATGAGTACATTTGACCTCATGTACTATGTAGGTGCCGAGCCTAGCCTCGACAAAGTAGTGACGAGGCGAAGGCGGATCACTTACAATGACTTGTACGCAACCCAAAAATAATGACAGAAAAGGAAAAATACGGAAAAGCAAGGCATTTAACTCATGAAAATACCCAGTCCTCAAAAACCAGTAAATACAGAAAGATCTATCCTCAAAGTCTCGTACGAAAGCACCGAAGTCAACACAACACAACAAGAAATGTAAATCCGATGCCACCGTACAACACGATCCTCCCTTGTTCAATTCATTTTTTATTAATAATGAATTTTACTATCACTTTCTAATCAAGTGTTATTGAAATGCATAAATCTTTTTGTTCTTTCATATTCATATGTCAACAACTCTTAAACTCTTACTTTTAACAGAAACGCAGTATTAAAAGTATAAATAAAAATTATATATTTATATATCGATTTGGTTCAATTTATTTTTTACTCAATATCAAACATAATCGAATTTTTTAATCAATTTGATTTGACTTTTTGATTTGGTGCGATTTTACGGTTCGGTTTGAACAACCCTACCTCTTTTCATGTAAGTTAAGTGTTATTACGGCATAAAATCTTTTTTTATTTGGTCAAGCCTCATTAGATAGAGCCTTTGTTATGTTGAAAAATGAATGGCTGATCAAATTAACTAACTAAAGTTAGCTTTAATACTCGCCTGATGAATCAACATCAAATCTTTTTTTGGCCTTTGAGTTTGAGGTTGCAGAATGAATTCATCAAAATTCTTTTTATCAACATATCTTTGTTCTGGGTATCTTTGATTAGTTTGGGTTTCCATAAGGTTTTGCAATTCTTGTGACAACAATGTTCAGTTTTCGGTTTACACAATTAAATTCTTTTTGTAAGGTCGTTTGTAATTTTTCGATTCCGCGCAGTCTACTTTCTATTAATAATTTTGGGAATCCCATAAAGATTATGACCTGGATGAGATCAATTCTTTTTTGAATCTCTATACGTGCAATTCCCTCGATGCCAGAGGACGTTCATTGAACAAAAATGGTGATATTGTTCTCTATTGATCAAAAATTTCAATTTTTGGGAAGTATCACGATCGTCCAATAAGAAGGGTTTCAATTTTTTCAAATGAACAATTTGAAGACCTATTGATTCTAACAACTGATTGCATACCTTGATCCACTACTGTACGGATAGCGTTTGCTGCTGCGGTTTGAGCAACAAACGGTGTTCCTCTTCTCGTACCTTTGAATCCAGGAGTACCGGCGGAGGACCAAGAAACTACTCGACCCCGTACATCTGTAACAGTGACAATGTTATTATTAAAACTTGCTTGAACATGAATAACTCCCTCTGATATTCTACGTGCACCCTTACGTGAACCAATACGTCCATTCCTATGCGAACTAATTCTTGTTATAACTTTTGCCATATTTTATCATCTCGTAAATATGAGTCAGATATATATGTATATATCCATTTCATGTCAAAACAGATTCCTTATTTGTACATCGGCTCTTCTAGCAAGTCTATTTATCCCTGTCTTTGTTTATGTCTCGGGTTGGAACAAATTACTAAAATTCGTCCCCGCCTATGGACTAGTCGACATTTTTCACAAATTTTACGAACGGAAGCTCTTATTTTTATTTTTCTCATTCCTTACCTTAATTCTGAATCTATTTCTTGGAAGAAAATAAGTTTCTTGAAATTTTTCATCTCGAATTGTATTCCCACGAAAGGAATGGTGAAGTTGAAAAACTAATCCTTCAAATCTTTGTTGTGGAGTCGATAAATTATACGCCCTTTGGTTGAATCATAAGGACTTACTTCAATTTTGACTCTATCTCCTGGCAGTATCTGTATAAAACTATGCCGGATCTATCCTGAAACATAAATTATAATCAGATCTAAACAAACCCGGACCAGATCGTTGGGAAGCTATTCAGTAATTAAAGCTTCATGACTCGTTTTTGGTTCTTAAAGTCCCCTTGAGGTATCAACTAATAAGAAATATATTAGACAATCCCCCTTTTTTCTTTTTCACAAATAGGACGTTTCGAATCCAATTTGGATATTAAAAGGATTACCAGATATAACACAAACCTGACGTAGCAAAGCCTTGGGTAAAAATAGCACTAGGGCCAGTTATTTTACTTAAAATTAAAACATTTTTTTGAAATACGGAATTATATGAATAAGGGAGAAACTCCATGAAAGGAAAATTAATGACTCATATAAATCGCTTAGTGGGAAATGTCCAGAAGAAATCCAACGAGTAACTAATATTCCTGTTATAGAGAAAAAAGTAACTATTATGCCCTTTTTGTGATGAATCGTATAGTTTTACGATTTCATCGATTAAAAGGCTTATCAAATGAATTTTAATTACAATTGAAACAATCGAAAAAGAAATGCGAGTTATATATGCTCTAAAATTGAAAATATCATAAAAAATCTAGCGAAGCACAACACTAAAAAGGCAGTCCTCTTTTTCTGTATTCAACCAAGAAAAACCCCACCACCTGGATTCGAACCCTAATAATATTAATACATAATAATAATAATAAGGAATATACCAACAAAAGATCTTCTTAACCTTGAGATGGGGTTCTTCTTTGGTAGCTCAACACATGTACTCTTTACCTGTTTATGCATTCATCGCACAAGACTTTATTGATTTGACCCCATAAGCGGGACCAAGCATGTTTCCGCCAAAAGCAGAACCCCGTATTTCTTCTAGAGAATCTCCTAATTGTTCCAGAGCAACTAGAAAAAGATTCTTTAACCAGAAAGAATTCGGTTCAGATGTAGGATACGTATCCAGAAATTTTTGCAACTCAATCATAGATGATGGAATCATCAAAGATTTGACCTGGTTGGTTAATTGCTGTTAATTAAAATAGTAATTCATTATATATGAAATTGAGCACATTTTTGCAAAGAAATAGCCCACTTGTTTCTCGAGAAGAGATGGGAAACATGCTCAATATCATTTGATTGAATAGTTGACCTAGCCCCTTGTTGTTTGAAGAAACCCTTTGGGCCTTTCGATACAATCAAATAGAAAGCCCTAAGGGCGCCATATTCTAGGAGCTCAAACTATGTGATTGAATAAATCCTCCTGCGGGTCAAGGGCTCCTTCTTCCTCTGAACCTGAACTTTATTTTCTATTTCTATTACGATTCATTATTTGTATCTAATTGGCTCCTCTTCTTATTTATTTTTTATTTCAATTTCAGCATATCGATTTATGCCTTAAAAGCTTTCATTTTCGTGCTTATCTTAATTATTGGTTTGGTTTATGCATGGCGAAAGGGGGCATTGGAATGGTCTTAGCTCCTGAATATTCAGACAATAAAAAGAAAAACGGAAAAAATAAGATTAAGAGAAAAATGGATAATGTTCTAATCAAATTATTTTCTTTCGAGATTTCTTTCTATATATAGACTATTGCCTTTTCTTAGATAATTATTGATATGAATATTGCCGAACATATCAAAAAGGTTGTGTTTGGACGTGTTGGAATTAGAAGAAATTTCGAGGTTCTTATTTACTTGAAAGGGTAATCTAGAAATAAAAGAGTCATTTTAATTTTTATAATTAATTGATTTATATGCTAAAAGATCATATCTATAACATTTTTTAAAATTATCTTTTTGGTTTGCTAATGAATAGAGCTCAGAATCATTTTCTTCTTTGTAATGAATTAATTGGTCTTTTTCATATGAATTCAATATGGTTAAATTTCGATTTTGAGCCATAAACCCTTCTTATTGGACGATTATGATACTTCCCAAAAATCGAAATTCTTGATCAATGGAGGAACAATATCACCATTTTTGTTCAATAAGATACCAAAGTGGATGATTGACTCATTCCATACTAGAAATAATCGCAAGTGGATTTCTTGACTTTTCGCCAAGAGGGGGTTTTTGGTACTAATTAAATTCACTAAGTCTCTTATTTCTTAATCAATGAGTTAGGCGAAAATATTAAAAAAATGGAATAAAATAAAGATAAATAAAAATAGAGGCTGCATTTGATATGGATCTATAGATCAATCTACAATGTTATCTTGATATATGTGAATATGAATTCCATATATGGGATTTACATAGCATCCAATTCCATTTATTTGATATATCTATTTGTTCTGATCAATCCAAACTACTCTTATGTCTTATAGTTTGAATTACTAGATTTTTGATTTCCAATCTGAATCTCGGTATCTATTGAAAGAATCAAATCAATTAAGGAAAAGCGACAGATATAGACAGATTCAAAAAATCACGTAGTAATCTTTTTTTTATTCCCAAGAAGTAATTGAGTAAACCATTGACAGTAGTTCCACGGGCATCGAAAAGGAAGAGTAAACCTCACCGATTTTTAACGCCTGAAACATGATATGAAATAAGTCGATAAAGCATAAATCCAATTTCAAAAATTCGAAAGCGAGAAAAATTAGGGGGGTCATTTTGGTTTTGGGTCTGCGACGAATAGGTTCAAGAGATGAGAGAACTAAGGATACCGACCAGAAAAACTAATCCAATCCATAAGGATGTACCAGAATATACAACATTTTTGTTACTTGACCAGCCATCAGGAGAAGCAAATACAACGGGTACGCTAATCAATAAGATTAATGAAGTAGCAATTAATGCAAAAACAACCAATTGGAAAGCAAGAGTCATGCTTTTAATCCTCCAAGCTACCAACAAATGAATTATGACCATTTGATCCCTCTATCAGCCAAAAAATATTAATTGTGATAAAATATGTCGTCGAGGGATTTTACTTTATCATGAATCCACTATCTGTTTTACGTCAAGCAATACGTGGAGTAACTCCCGATATAACAGTAAAAGCAAGACGTGTAGGTGGATCGACTCATCAAGTTCCCATTGAAATAGGATCCACACAAGGAAAAGCACTTGCCATTCGTTGGTTATTAGCGGCATCCCGTTCTATTGCTATTTCACAAGGCAATCCACATCGATGTAATGATAGTGAAGGACCCACTACAATGACAGAACGTCCTGAATAATCGACTCGTCCACAATTGAAAAAATCAATATCGATTGGATCGGTTGATATGGATTTTCTCATTCATCTGCTTAAACGATTGTCGTGAGTAAACTTATAGGAATAATTGGATTTCACTTAGTTACAAGTAAATCCTTAACCCTTCCCCCTCTTACTAAGACTACAGAATGTTCTTGTAAATTATGGCCAATACCGGGTATATAAGCAGTAATTTCAAATCAAGAGGTTAATCGTACTCTGGCAGAACAACTTCGATATATCTTTTTTACTTTTTAGCCACAGAGTCTTTGTGAACCCATACGACTTTCGCTCTTCCATTTGTTGGTTCGAACTGTTAGTCGAAAGCACTTTTTCACTCTTTCATATACTAGGGGATTTCACTTGGAAAAGAAAATGTTCCATACTAACAGATTCGGGTCCATACCCATGGGTTCCAATGCACGAGATCTTGTAGCACTTACCAATGAGGTCAGGAGGTAGCGGGGATTCGAATTCCCCTGGGGGTAGGGTACTACGAAAGGAAGTTGATCATGGATTACCAACAAGTCCACAGTTGAGATAGCAACCCGAAGAAAATATCGAAGAAAAATTAATAAAGAGATTAGACAAGACAACCAAAAACCATTGAATGAATAAATCTAAAAAAATACATTCACATTTTCGAATTAATTTAAAACATAAAATAAAACTAAATAGATCCACTTCATTTATCACAATGAATTATATTTGTTCGATACACTGTTGTCAATATAAATATTGAATAGTGAAAAAAGAGAGACTTGTGTTAGATTGGCACTACAAATCTAATCCAAATAAAATAGATACAAACACATCGTAAGCTAAACCGGTGCTGAAAAATAACCAACCCGCATTGAATAGGGAAGGTATAGTAATGCTATGAATGACCCAGTATCGAATATTGGAAATAATATCAGCAAACGACGTTCTCCTGTTCTTCCAGACATGCTGAGCTCCACCTATTCTTGTACAGTCAAAGAAGTTCGATTCCGTAAAAGATGAGATCAGTAAATGACAATTCACTGAAATTTCATCTTTGTGAGATCGTCAATATTGTACCGAGGGCGTCTTTACATTATACCGAATCAGTATAGCTATCCTTCTTCTGATACAACAACGCAATTTGAAATAGTATCAAAAGTAAGTACTAAATAATTTCTTTTTTCCTTTACTTGTTGATGTAAAATCATCTTCCATTCAATAGAATATTCTTTCAATTCAACGAAGGAGATTCTCATATTCACACAAATTAAGTAGATGCGAGATATAGAAATTTGCTTTTTGTAGTTGTGGAAGCAGTTTTGTTGTTGGAATCCTTTTTTCAAGCGATTGTGTGATAACTTTCGGATCAATCTATATTGAGTGACTGCCTCCATTATGTTGTTGCTAGAAAATACCACTATATTTGGTTTTGGATCTTCCAAATCATTCCCGCAGGAGACCCGGACTTACTCCATAACTTTGAGGGAACCATAGCCTGACAAAGAGTTCGGTCCAATTTGGACGGCCATTTAGGAGGTGCCAAACAGACCCCATCATTATTTTGAGATCTTGATAAGGTGAATAGCCCTGGGGCTATTTACAACTAGCCAATTAAGAAGTCTCAGATGTACTAGCACTAGAGGGATTTATGTCACCACAAACAGAGACTAAAGCAAGTGTTGGATTCAAAGCTGGTGTTAAAGAGTACAAATTGACTTATTATACTCCTGAATACCAAACCAAGGATACTGATATATTGGTAGCATTCCGAGTAACTCCTCAACCTAGGGTTCCACAAGAACTCAGCAGTCATGTTTCATTCAAATTAGTTAATAATTAATCGTTTTGACTGACTGTTTTTACGTAAATGATAAGTAGAAAAGCGGTAGGAACTAGAATAAATAGTGCACGTTCGAGCTTTTCCTGGGAGTATGACATGGGTTACTTCAGCGCCGTAGCGCCTGGTATTCGAACATTGGCTCGAGGCATTTTCTCTACCCCTTCTTACCCTAGCAAACATGCTAATTAAAATCGATTTATCAATATTAGAATCTAGATGATTAATACTAATTATTCAAAAAATTTGATTGGTTTTATTTTTTTATTCACAATTAAAATTATAGCCTGTCTCTGTAAGGTGAGAGTGGAATTTATCCTTTATTTTGTCCTTTCCATTCACTCTGATTTCTTCCGTTTCATCGATTTTGTCCGGATCCCACCTTTCTTCCGAAAAAAGGGAAGGAGAAGGATAAGGATCTTCTTCAGTAGATCCCTCTTGTTCCTGTTTAGCCGATGCTTATACCCCATATACCGTCATTGTTTCTTCTCCGGGAAAAGAAGTTCATGACCTGTGAGAGTCATTCTTTGATAAACGATCACTATGAGTTAGACTAACTCTGTGCCAACAGCATCGGTAATACAGAGGATGCAAGTGTTATCCAGATGAGTGCTCTCCTATTCCGACTTCCCCAGAACCTTTGGTAGCGCAACCGAGACAGCGACGGGTTCTCTACCCCTGCGGGGATGGAGCGACAGACGTTTTTTTGAGAATTCAAGAGAAGGTCACGAAGAGACGAGCCGTTTATCAAAAATGATTTTATCATTTCAGAATCCGCGATTCAATATAGATGGATATATACACCATCTATATGTCTCTCTTCCTGCCATTTTGCCATTCAATTTGGAATACTTGAACGGTCGATTCTTTTTTATCTTCACTTTCGCCTGAAAGCGGAGAATGTCTCATTAGTTATAACTAACCATTCCATTAAACAATTAGAATTTGAAATAAATATCGAATGTGAGATGTATATATATATATATATGATATAGAATCAAATATAGAACTCTAATAAAAAATCAAAAGGATTTCAAATGAATAAAAAAGAAATGAAATAGAACATTTACTATTCAAATTGAAAATGAAAAAAATTAAATGAAAAAGGGTGAAACTGTTTCCCTTTCAGTTGATTTTATTCAACGATTGACCAAAATATTAATAATTAATAAATAATTTATTCATTTTTATTAATAAATTGCATGAACTTAGATCAATCAAATAATGATATTTCTATACATATGGAATTATTCGGCCTAATCAATTTGTCAATTTAGATTTATCTAGGTTGAATAATAAGAAAAGGTAAGGTTCAAAAGAATTTACAAAAAAGGGATTTTTTTTTAGTATTTTAGAAAGGGTCGGTTAGCAGAGGGAGGTATCTGGAATTGAATAACTATAAGCCTACCCTTCTAGATGTTTCGACGCTTGATTCTCGAATAGGATTGAATCTAAAATGAATGCTTGGTTTATGTTATGGAAGAAAGACATGCATATGTGATATTAGATATTGACTAGTGCTAGTTATATATGAAATGAACTAAAGATACATTTTACTACTCTAGGGGATTCTAATAGACTAGAAGTCCTTCCGGCCCCCTGTGACTGTGAATTGAATTAATAAACGTATGAAATACGCATTCTCGTGATTTCTATCCAAGGGTCACTTAGACAATGAAAAATTGGATTATGAAATTGCGAAACATAATTTTGGAAATGGATCAGTACTTCCAATTGAATAAGTATGAAAAAAGGATCAATAGATGAAGATAGAAAGTTGATTTCTAATCGTAACTAATGTTAGGATATATGCTCAACGCTAGAGGGGGGGTGAATAGCGTTTTACACAAATTATGCGGAATTAAAAAATCTGTTGCGAAAATAAAATACTTCAGGAATTAAAGAGAGCAAGGAAGCAACACACCGATGTATCCTGGTTTACCACACCTTGTGGCTAGTCCAGTCCCCGCGAGACTCTCTCGAGATTTCCACTAAACCCTGTCGAGCTTACAGGTGCTCAACAAACCTTTACACTTGAGACTTGAATCGAACAAGTCTCAAACACCTGCTTGAGGATACCTCACCCCAAGACTTCCCTGTTAAGCTTACGGGTGCCTAACGAACCTTTACACTTGAAACTTGAATCAAACAAATCTCAAACACCTGCTTGAGGATACCTCACCCCAAGACTTCCCTGTTAAGCTTCCGGGTGCCTAACGAACCTTTACAACTTGAGAACTTGAATCAACACAAGCCTCAAACAACCTTGCTTAAGGAAACCTATCCCCAAGACTTCTCAAGAAGGAATACAATTTTTCCTCTTGCTACAAGTGTTTACAATACACTCACTACTCACATATGCAATACTCTCTCAATAGAGTGGATATGAGTACAACAATATTTAGCTCAAGAACACAACAACTTAATCAATAATTTTGGCTCTCAAAAACAATGTATATGATATGAAAATGAAGATCAATAATGTAATATGAATTTTCACAGAATTGGATCAGTTGTGTTGCAGTAAAAACGCTTTAGAGAAGTGTTTTATTGAAGTAAAAGAGTTTATGACCGTTGCCTTAATGTAAAACACAAATCTCTGACTTTAGGCCAAGACAATCGGTTGTTACAAAATGACAATCGATTGTTGTCAAATATTTCAAAAAGTTTCTGACAACATTTTGAATAAATCAGATTCAGTAATTAATGCACACCAAACGAATCTTGACTTTAAAGATCAACAATAATTGTAAAAGTCCGTTTGGGATTTTTCAAACATCAACAATCGATTGTGTCCCATTGACAATCGATTGTGGCTTCTAAAGTCAAAAACATTTCGGTCAGGTATTTGAAAATCACAAATTTTGTAAATCAATTTCACCTACCAAATCTTGACTTTAAGACACACATTGATTGAAGAATGTCTGATTGAATGTTGAATAATCAACAATCGATTGTTAGCCATGACAATCGATTGTGGGCTCAAAAATGATTTTCAAGAAACTTACTGCCTCGTGACAATCGATTGTTTCACTAGACAATCGATTGTTAAACTCAAAAATCACAAGACGAGTTTAAAAATTATTTTGGCTAATATGCCACTTATTTCTTTAAAACTTAATGATGCATGATTTAATAAAAATGATTTTATGTGAGAGCCAATATTAGAAATAAGTCGTTAAGTCAAGATTACAAAATAAGACGACTCAACAGTTAACTGCATTTGCGATTCTTGAACTTGTACTGTCCTTCTTGTACTTGGACTGTTATTGTTCCATCCTCGATGTTTGGCATTTATCAAAACCTATATAAATCAATACACGTTAGTTCGAGAACGTGATTCAACAATTTCCCCTTTTTTGATAATGGCAAACCTGTATCGGGATATGCATAATAATAACAGTTCAAGATATGACAATATGCACAACAGTTCAAGATACATGTTCATATCATAACAGTTCAAGATATGTGTTCCCCCTCAATTGATGATTCCCCCTAAATTTATGCAATAAATATTAAGAGAGAGACTTGCATAATCATAAACATGCATATATCTTCCCCTTTTAAACAAAGTATGCATGTAAGCAAGTAAGTATGCATATACCCTTATCTTCCCAAAGCATAGAAAATAAATATACTCTTTATCTTCTAATGCATGAACAAGATAGATATGCATATACCCTTAATCTTCCCCCTTTTGACATTAACAAAAAGGTTAGAAAAAGGTTAGAGAATAAGTCTATCATAAAATGTGAATCAACAAACTTGATTTTTCTGCAAAACATATTTCATTAAAGGAACAAAAACGTACATAAGCCACAATAAAAAAATAGAACACTTAGCAGAAATGAAAATACAACATAACACTTAAAAATTTATTCCTCATCATTATCTTCTTCTCCCATGGTGTCCGGCGCTATCTCAAATGGAACAAGACCACCGTATGAATAATTGATGTGGTCAAAATAGCCATGGACTTCATGAGTCAATCGATCGACTTTTAGCTCAATATGAGTAGGATGATCTATGACAATAAACATATTTGGATCCTGAGCACGACGCGATTGAGAAGGATCGGGAGGAGGATGAGTGTCATGTTCGCCAGCATTGGGAAAGGAAGATTCAGAAATTTCCCAGTGTTTGGTCCTATTTTTGAGTGGACCATTGCCGTGACAAATCCGGCGGCTTCAAGAAAATGCATAATAAGAAGAGCATAAGGAAGATGCCTATCATCTCCTATAGCGTCACGCATGTGAAGCTTGATTAATTTACACCAATTTATTCTAGCTCCGGAAACAATAGCATGCATGAGTTTGGAATATTCTTGAGAAATGGTGCTATGGCTGTGCCTACGAGGCTTAAGAACTCGGGTGATGAAATAGAATATCAACCGATAATTTGGATCCATTCCCGTTATTGTAGGATGACGGGAAGAGTGTCTTGGATCATAGGAAGTAAGTCCGGTTTGACGAAGAAAAGTAGTTTCATCAAAAAGGACTCCAGCCTCTCCAATATATTGGAGAATATCGTCACCATTATTTGGAAGATGGGCAATGACATTGAGATTTTCATCCGAAACAACAATTTTGACACCATTGATAAAAGTGACAAGGTCACCATCATCATTCTCACGAAGGTTTGAATAAAAGGCTCGAATCAATGCAGTATTAATGAATTCATGAGAGAGAAGTAGGAAGTCAAGAAGTTGACTTTCTTGGAGTAGATTTGCAGCAAAACCATAAGCTTCAAGATATTGTTTGGTTGAAAAACGGGGAGGAAGAATATCTCGTTTTTCAAATTTGGCAAGAAAACGATTGAGCTTGTTTTCGCTTTTAAAGAATAGGACTGTACCATCTTGATAAGGAAAGTTTGAAGGAGGAGCAGCAGAGGTGGAAGCACGGGATCTTTTTGTTTGGCGGCCCGACATTTTGATAAGAATAGCTTGAATTTGCTTGAATTTGCAAAAAGCTTTGAGAGAATATGAAGCTTGAAATATGATTTGAGGTGATGAAGATGAAGATAACAACTCCTATTTATAGAGTGAAGGATAGGAGATCACTTGAAATCTGAACGTTTGAAATTTTTGAATTTCACCAGTTAGACAATCGATTGTTAAAGGAGACAATCGATTGTTGAGAGAATCTTCTGAACGTTCTGATATGACAGCACGATAATCGATTGCAGAGACTTTAATAAGTCAGAACGGTAACAATTTTTGAAATTGGACCGTTTGGACAATCGATTGTGAGATGGAACAATCGATTGTGGGGCTGTTGACAGTTTTTAAAAAATGGGCAACAGGCAGAGAGTTCTCAAAAACTCAGAAATGAACGGACAATCGATTGTGGCTATTAATAATCGATTGTTACTGAGGCCAAATATTTAAAGTCCTGAAAATCGATTATGGAAGTATGCCAATCGATTTTGGATATATGACAATCAATTATGGAAGTATGACAATTGATTATGGATGAGACAAATGCCATCAACATATGGTAGAAGATAATGACTTTTTAGAAAAACGTTTTTAGAAAAGATTTTCTAAACATGAATACACATAATCAATTTATAATCAATATCAATTGTTATAAAACCAAAACTTAACACAATTGATGCACATATTCAAATATTGCATTTTATCAAAACATATGCACTATATAAAAATTTTCACAAATATATTCCCCCTATCTTCGAGGATATCTCTGCAAAAACACAATATTCAAAAAGATGAATGCAACATAAGTGTATGCATTTGATCAACGTAGAGTCAAGAACTCCGAGTTCACTAAGAATACTCAATTTTGACATCTATCATATCAATACTTGCGAAATATCATATCAATTCTACTAGCAATAGGGTAGAGTAAGGAACGATCATACCTGGTATGTTTTGATGTCATCCTCCATCATTGACATCTCAATTTGCTAGTTATCGAATAGTAGACTTCATGCAAGCATATTAGTAACTATAATTTTATCAAATAGAAATATCTTTGACATATCGAAGATGTTATCACCAACAACGTAAAGATTATCAACACAAAAATTTATTTTCAGATACGAAATTTAACCCAAAATATTTTCGAACACCAAAATAATATCATCACCATAAGAATCCTTTTGAAATGATATCATCAACAAGAAATTTATTTCAAAGGTAATATCAACAATAAAATTCATTATTGAAATACAAGAGATATTGTTAAGAGAATATCATCAATGAAATTCATGCAATCTATTCTTTCAAAGAACAAATTCCTCCTCAAGTAAGGCAAATTAGAATGTAACGACATTCCTTCTTACTTGAATCAAATCGCCTAAAACATTTCTTCTTTTAGCAAGAAGATAGTATATTAGGGCTACTTCCTTTTTCCATATTTCACAAATAGAATAGGAAGGATATTGAGGAACATACAATATGAAGATTGCTAGAAATTTATCAATTATACCAACAAAACATATCAAATAGATATTTCAAAATATACTAATCGTCATTTGAAAAGCATTTATCAAAACATGCAACAATAAACATAATTGATATCACTTGCTGTTAGAAATAGATTACCAAAACATGATTTAATAATTAACACCAAAAATAATTATCAAAGCATGGATCAATCATTTAATAATTGATACTAGTAATTATTTAAAAACAGATTTTCAGCATGTGAACCAACAAGGATAGTTAACAATGAAATCTCACATATCAACTTTTACAATTAAGCACATCAACATTTTTCAAAGTGAGAATCAAGTTAACAACCAATATGTTAATATCAACAGCTGCCACATATCAACAATTCGGTTATTTTATAAAAAAAAATGATATCTAACCGAAATTCCCTTTGATGCATTTAGGTGTCGTGCTTGGTGCATCTACTACAATATTGTAGCCTTCAAGCACACCTGCAAAAATACCTACGGAGAGGTTTTTGGTACCCAAACCATTTTGGGTCCTTGGGGGTTAGGCAAATAATAATTATAGCTGAAAGATAAATCCCTATATTTAGAAAAACACACGGGTGCTAATGTGACCTACCCGGTTGCAGTAGTGACATACCACGTTCGGGTTGTGCCTATGCCTAGGTTGAGCCAAAAATGTTTTAGGTGATCTAGAGTCATTCCTAGACGCGTTGAAATTCCTAGAGTTATTTCTAGGTGGTCTAGTATGATTTATTCTAGACTTATCAACAAAGGTCCTTGTATTATTTCTAGGCGATCTAAAGCGGTTAATTCTAGACTCATTTGTCCAATTCCTAGAATTGTATCTAGGTGGTCTAAAATTATTAGCTCTAGACTTATTGAAGAACCTAGTATCGTTTCTAGGTTGTCTAGTCTCGTTCCTAGAATTATTTCTAGGTTGCCTAAAATTACTATTTCTAGGCTTGTTTGCAAAAATCCTAGATTCGTGTCTAGGTAGTCTAAAAACGTTAGTTCTAGACTCATTTGCATAAATCCTAGAGTCGTGTCTAGGTGGTCTAAAAGTGTTAGTTCTAGACTCATTGAAAGCCCTAGAATTATTTCTAGGTGGTGCAGTAAAAATTCTAACTTGATTCTTGTTTGTCCTACGCCTTTTGTTTTTCTTAGGCATTTCCTTTTTCATTTCTTCAACTACCTTAGGAACGTCTACACTACGGGTTTCTAGTGTACTCCTAAGTTCTGCGTTTTCTAATTGCAAGGATTCACAAGAAGAACATTTAGAACATTGATCAATAGAAGAAGCTTCATGCATAGCTTTAATCACATTTCTAAGATCAACACTATCATTTTGCAAAAACTGATTTTCTTTTTCAAGCTTCTCGTTATCACGAGTCAATTTTTCAAAATCTTTTTCTTTCAAAGAAAGTTGATTTTCAAAATCTTTTTCTTTTAACGAAAGATCTTTCTTCAGTTCTTTCAAGGATTTTGAAACATTTATAAATTCACCAAAAAGTTCTTCATAGGCATCTTGTAATTCTTCAAACGAGTGAGAATTAGAAATACTTACCTCTTCTTCTTTGTCGGCCATTAAACATCGTGCATTTGGTTCATTACACGAGCTGCCTGCTACTTGAGGTGTATTTTCATATTTGTCCTCAAGCTTATCCCACACTTCTTTGGCAGATTTGGAGTGGGAAAATTTCCGACAGTCTTCCTGGTTCAAAGAACTACGCAACATATTTATTGCCTTGGTATTGTATTCACTTACCATGGCTTGCCCAACTTGTTTCGTCATTAGTTCACCATACTTTATGATTTGCAAAAGACGGAAGTTGTTCGCTCAGATGAAAACTCTCATCCGCTCTTTCCAATATGCGTAATTGCTGCCATCAAATACTGGAGGCAAGAAGGTGCAAAATCCTTCTCCGATTCCTGCACAAGCACTACTAGCAGAAGCCATAGAAATTCCTCTCAAACTGTTAAGTCTTCAGAGAGTTAGGCTCTGATACCAATTGTTAGGATATATGCTCAATGCTAGAGGGGGGGTGAATAGCGTTTTACACAAATTATGCGGAATTAAAAAACCTGTTGCGAAAATAAAATACTGCAGGAATTAAAGAGAGCAAGGAAGCAACACACCGATGTATCTTGGTTTACCACACCTTGTGGCTAGTCCAGTCCCCGAGAGACTCTCTCGAGATTTCCACTAAACCCTGTCGAGATTACGGGTGCTCAACAAACCTTTACACTTGAGACTTGAATCGAACAAGTCTCAAACACCTGCTTGAGGATACCTCACCCCAAGACTTCCCTGTTAAGCTTACGGGTGCCTAACGAACCTTTACACTTGAGACTTGAATCAAATAAATCTCAAACACCTGCTTGAGGATACCTCACCCCAAGACTTCCCTGTTAAGCTTCCGGGTGCCTAACGAACCTTTAGAACTTGAGAACTTGAATCAACACAAGCCTCAAACAACCTTGCTTAAGGAAACCTATCCCTAAGACTTCTCAAGAAGGAATACAATTTTTCCTCTTGCTACAAGTGTTTACAAAACACTCACTACTCACTTATACAATAACTCTCTCAATAGAGTGGATATGAGTACAACAATATTTAGCTCAAGAACACAACAACTTAATCAATAATTTTGGCTCTCAAAAACAATGTATTTGATATGAAAATGAAGATCAATAATGTAATATGAATTTTCACAGAATTGGATCAGTTGTGTTGTAGTAAAAACGCTTCAGAGAAGTGTTTTATAGAAGTAAAAGAGTTTATGACCGTTGCCTTAATGTAAAACACAAATCTCTGACTTTAGGCCAAGACAATCGGTTGTTACAAAATGACAATCGATTGTTGTCAAATATTTCAAAAAGTTTCTGACAACATTTTGAATAAATCAGATTCAGTAATTAATGCACACCAAACGAATCTTGACTTTAAAGATCAACAATAATTGTAAAAGTCCGTTTGGGATTTTTCAAACATCAACAATCGATTGTGGCTTCTAAAGTCAAAAACATTTCGGTCGGGTATTTGAAAATCACAAATTTTGTAAATCAATTTCACCTACCAAATCTTGACTTTAAGACACACATTGATTGAAGAATGTCTGATTGAATTTTGAATAATCAACAATCGATTGTTAGCCATGACAATCGATTGTGGGCTCAAAAATGATTTTCAAGAAACATACTGCCTCGTGACAATCGATTGTTTCACTAGACAATCGATTGTTAAACTCAAAAATCACAAGACGAGTTTAAAAATTATTTTGGCTAATATGCAACTTATTTCTTTAAAACTTAATGATGCATGATTTAGTAAAAGTGATTTTATGTGAGAGCCAATATTAGAAATAAGTCGTTGAGTCAAGATTACAAAATAAGATGACTCAACAGTTAACTGCATTTGCGATTCTTGAACTTGTACTGTCCTTCTTGTACTTGGACTGTTATTGTTCCATCCTCGATGTTTGGCATTTATCAAAACCTATATAAATCAATACACGTTAGTTCGAGAACGTGATTCAACAACTAAATCTTCAATTTCTTATTTGTAAAGAAGAAATTGAAGCAAAATAGCTATTAAACGATGACTTTGGTTCACTAGAGACATCAACATATTGTTTTAGCTCGGTGGAAACAAAATCCTTTTCCTCAGGATGCATCAAAACTATGGATTCCAATTATTCTATTTTTTCTTTCATCGAATATGATCTACTACTATTATTTTATACTCGACCATTAACTTCTTCTTTAAAGAAAGGATTCCAACAACAAAACTGTTTCCACAACTACGAAAAGCAAATTTCTATATCTCGCAGCTACTTAAATTGTGTGAATATGAGAATCTCCTTCGTTGAATTGAAAGAATTTTCTATTGAATGGAAGATGATTTTTTATTAACAAGTATGTACCTCTTTTTTGTGTCACATTTTAATTTGTGTTTGCTATGCAAAAAAAAAATTACAAGTGTACCTGCTTTTTCACATATCTTCAGCACACGGAGCTGTAGTAGCAAAGGCAATCACGCAAAATTTTAGCATTTTAGTAGCCGGGCCTGAAGTTCAACTCTAGAGCTGAATTTTTTTTAGTTAGCGAACTTCAACTCTAGTGCTGAAGTTTTTCTTTTGTAACTGGAAAACATCAGCGCTAAAGTGTTTGTCTTTGTAACCGAAAAACTTCAGCTCTAGAGCTGAATTTTTTACCAGTAATAAAATCCTAAAAGTCACGAAACACATCAAAACATTTTTATAAGATTAACCAGACATTCACATGCATTACTCTACTCCCGCGAGGAGTAAAACACACAAAAATGGAAATGAAACTTTCCAGAATTACGAGATAAACTCTTTTTTTGTTTGTGGAAGAATCCAAAAATGTAGAAACTGTATTGATTGATTTATGAATGTTTAAAAAGCAAACAAAAGAAGAAGAAGAGAGGGGAACAGAAAGGGAAGCTAAAGTTTTTTAAAAAGTGAGTATGAGTGCAAATAAAAAGACAAAACGACTACAGGTTAAAAAGGGATGCCCAAATATAACGTCCCATACAATTTTTACCTTTTTTTCATTCTCGCGCTAATCTCATATAGAAGTTGAAGACGTGAAATTTTCGATTTTTGGGTTTAACTCATTGAATCGATATTGGGCCGGCCCATTATATTATAGAAGCACAGTATAGTTGAAGAACTAACCTAAAAGTTGCCTAAGTTGACCCCTCATCATGTATATTATGTGTATAACTGTCGATATTTTAGGAAAAGTATGTACGTATCGAAGGACAAGAGGGGCTGCAACCCCCACTTCCAACCGAGAGGTTGTGAGTTCGAGTTTCCCCAAGGGCAAGGTGGGAATTTTTTGGAGGGAAGGATGCCGGGGGTCTATTTGGAAACAGTCTCTCTATCCCAGGGTAAGGGTAAGGTCTGCGTACATACTACCCTCCCCAGATCTCACTAAAGTGGGATTATACTGGATTGTTGTTGTTGTATGTACGTATCGACTACGGTTAGTAAACTGTTTATCCGGATGGCTATTTCTGGCAGGTTCGTTGAAGCTTCCAAGGCATAACAAGGAGACTTGGAATCATAAAAACAAAATAAAATAAAGAGACTTGGATTCATATTATTAATTAATTGTGAGTTTTAGCTCCTTCTGCTCACATGGGCCAAAATTTCTATTCCTCTAATATAGTGCAACTCCACCTTCCATATTATTAATTGTTCTATTATTAAAATGAATTTTATTAACCAATTATTTGATTTTATAAATAAACGGACAATCGAATGGGACAACCAGAATATGACAATTGAATTAATCAAGTTGCTTGAAATTGTTGACATATACAAATAAACAATGGTGAGAAGACAGAGATGACAACTGTCAAGCCATTATTTTCAATCATGTCCAACAGGTATGCTAGAGGCTTAATTAGAATTAATATAAATCACGACCATTAATGTGATGGAGATCAGTTAATAATACTTAGTAAACAATGAGGAAATGGAAGATGCGCATGAGATCTTCAAATTTTAATCAATAATATATGTCTACCGAAAAAATAAAATACATACATAAGACGCACACATATATATACAAAATTTTGACATGTCATATGTTTGTTTTTGTATAAGAATTTAAAATTTATAATCTTATATATGACATAATATTTCGGTAGCTATAAAAACTTGTCATTAGATATAAATCACGACTGAGCCTCATCTACATTATATATTGTGTGTGTGGGAGAGAGCGCCAAAAAGTCTTTATTTTAATGAAATGCAATCAAACAATATATATTGAGCGAGACTTGTTAGAATTCTTCATTTTAAACACAATGCAAAGATATGTGGACGTTGAATAAGTTGCAGTCTCATGTGAACTATGTGTCACGATATGAAATTCACACCCTAAAATTTTTGATGACGTCTAATATTTCACTTGTCAAGTAAAATAAATTAATTTTAACTTATTTTTAAACAAATCAAATTTAACTGAGGCGATTACTAAAATAATTGAGATAAAACTACAATAAAATGTGGAAAGTCATAACAACTAAATATTTGAATATAACCCCGAATGTGAAGTCACAACTGAACTAGTTATTAGAACAATGCAGATAAAAGTCTGAACGAAAGAAAAGCTGTCTGAAAGAAAATACATAACTAAGATAAAGTAGAAGGGGGCTTCAAGGCTACGTACGGTGAGCAGTTGTACATCAAGTCTCCATACCGATAGTCAACACGATCAATCTACTGACTGCCATTAGGACGGACTCTAAAATCTGCACAAGAAGTGCAGAATGTAGTATGAGTACAACTGACCTCATGTACTATGTAGGTGCTGAGCCTAGCTTTGACAAAGTAGTGACGAGGCGAAGGCGGGTCACTTACAATGACTTGTACGCAACACAAAAATAATGGCAAAAAAGGAAAAATACGGAAAAGCATGGCATTTAACTCATGAAAATACTCAGTCCTAAAAAACCAGTAAATACAGAAAGATCAATCCTCAAAGTCTCATACAAAAGCACCGAAGTCAACACAACACAACAAGAAATGTAAATCCTATTCCACCGTACAACACGATCCTCTCTTATTCAACCATGTAAATATCAATAATAACAAGTAGATACATATGATGCAGCATGCAACCCGATCTCACCATATAATCAGATTTAATATCACAATTCTCCCTTATTTTACCATGTCAATCTACCTTTTTTTTACCTGTTGCGGCACACAACCTGATCCCACTATATCAATATAAATCCTCCCTAATTTCACATATTGCGGCGTGCAACCCGATCAATAAATAAATTAATAAGTGCAATCAATTTAACAACTCGAATCACAAGAATCTCTACAATTAACGAATATGAAAGCTACAAATCAAGAAGAATACAATTAATATTGAGCAACAACACAACTCAAATATATGATAATTAAATGGAACAAGTACGACAATTAAGGCAAGCATCAATTAAGCATGGGAGGATGGAAGAAATTAACATTTATAGTGCGAGAATAATAAATGACAAGTAACAAGTTAAGGCTTAGGGAACAATTAAGGCATGTAACAATCAAGAAATGGAATGCTATAATTAACGAAATATGGGTAGACATATAAACAAGTAATTGAAAACGTGTAGACACTTGTCACCTCGAATATACGCCGCTACTAATGAAAATCTACATAGCGCATAGCTGAAGGGTTCCTACTCTCTCAAATCAAGGTAAGACCGAACAATTACCTCACTGCGCAATCAACTCAAAGTTCAACCGTGGCATTTCCTTTCTAACAAGCCTCCAAACCAATCAAATCTAGCAATTTATCGACCAAACGATTCATAATGAACCTTAGAAACTACCCATGAATTGTGACGACCTGGCCAGTCATCTCATGAGTTACCGCTCTGTTATTTCCATTTCTACTTCTTATTGCTTTATTTATGTCAAGCCCCCAGTCACCCCTCTATGAATAGGTCATGATGGAACCTAGTTCCTACGACTATGTAAGCCTAAAACTCCGAAAAAATAACTAACTTGCGGAAGCAAACAACTGAAAAATCTTAATATCAAAAGAAAACTATATATATGTGGCACATGGAATAATATAAACCAATATCAAGAAATCCAGAAGAAACAACACCCAAAATCCGGAAAATAACAAGAAACACATGCTATTAGAAATGAAATATACTGCTCTAACTCCAGAATGCCTACACAACCGAAAGAAAGGAAAATCAAATACTAAAGCTGGAATAAGATAGAGACTCTTGGTGTTGGGACGTGACAGATATACCTCAAAGTCTCTGCTAGATGTATCCACCGCGAGGATAATGCGCCTGAGTGGAGGTACCTAGAGTTGCACATGAAAAACATGCGCAGAAGAGGCATGAGTACACCATAGTGGTACTCAGTAAGTACCAATCCTAACCTCGATTTGGTAGTGACCAGGAAGGTCAGGGCCCTACTAATATAAAATATAATAACAAGGCTGACAACAGTATGAAATAAGCACAAATGCTGATATACAATTATGAATACATTGGATTATACAAACAACAATTAATACTCAGAAAATAAGATAACACAGAGTAAATGATGACGTCCAAATCCACCACTAAAAGTAATAGACACGGTCGCATGCAATATAGTTTACCCAACTATGATTCGGAGTCGAATTCCACAGAGAACAATATGTAGGCAATTAGGAATGTAAGAAAATTATCTCTAGTCGCGCAATACCAAACACTAAGAATTTTGGGTGGAAAAGGTTTTTATATCTAAAATGAAAAAAATGTAAACTAACCTAGGAAGTAAGTAAAATGATCAATGGCTACAAGTATGAATGCATCAGGAATTACACTGAAGTAATGATCCAATGTATTTCACGATTTTACAAATATGAGCGAGTTTATGTCAATAAGCCAAAGATAATAATTCTTAATTAGCTTCTTTCGAAGACTAACAAGACTTCCTAATTGAATTATCCCTAATGACAATTAGATGATTAAGCACACCCGGAAGGCTACAAGTAGTCATATCTCTAGGTAGAATCTATAAAATGAGGGTTAACACCTCAAGTTCTTGTTAATTAATCTTTCCCAAACCCAAATTATTTTTCCCAAAATTAATTCGGAGTTAATGGACAAGTCCGAGGGTTAGCTAATCCCACTGTAAACGTTAAAGAACAAGAATAATTAAAGAAAAAATAACTCACATCATAAATATAGAAAAATCATTCAATACATAAGCACAACAAGGTTTAAACTCCACACTTTAATTATGAATATTTCCATAAATAAAATTTAAGTGTTGGATAAAATACTACACACTTGGATAAACAATACAAAGCAAGAATATGAAGAAATAAACATAAATGGTAACCAAATCTTAACCACAAGCTTTAATCTTCAAGACCCAAGTGTGTTTGTGCAAACCCTAGCTCAAGAACTTGTTCTCTCTAGTCTCTATGGACCCAAAATAAGCCAAAGATCCTCAAAATATCTGCTTGGACGAGTATAAAACTGATTTTGGGTGAGAGAATATGAAATGACCCTTTTGTCCAGGCCCGATGCACTGTTTCCGCATCTGCGTAAATGTGACCGCAGATTCGATTCCGCAAAAGAGGAAAAACCATCGCATAAGCGGAAATCCTCTAATGTGTCAGGAATCGCATAGGCGGAAAATCAACCGCTTATGCGGTTCCGTAGAAGCAAAATTTCAACCGCAGAAGCGGTTCTAGCCCCCAAATCCACATAAGCACTTAAAAATCCGCAAAAGCGGATGTCGCTTCTGCGGCCAATCTTCCGCAGAAGTGGAAATCACTGGAGGTTTTGCATAGTTTCACCTTCTTTTTGCTCAATTCCACTTTCATTCAATTCAAACCACTTCATAGCATCATTTACCTTAAAATCTATGAATAACCACCATAAACAACCTCATTGTATAATTAAAAGGACATAAAATCTAAGGAGAAGAGGCTAGAATGAGTGGTAAAATCACCATTCATCAACACCCCCAACAGAAAGCTTTTTCTTGTCCTTAAGCAAATCAAAACCAAAACATCAATGAGGATTCACCGTTGAAAACATAAGTGGTATTGCCATTACTTACATAACACGTTCTCCAATTTAAACACCATACTAATAGATTTGGTTGGTACTAACAATTTGGCTTGAGTATGCACGTCTTTCCCAAATAACTCCCTCCAAAAGAAAAACAACTTCAAGAATGTGCAAGGGAGTTCAAGGATAATCAAGTGATCAACATAAGCCTCAAGAAGTGACTCAAAAGCGCTAGTCAACTAAAAATTGCTCACTTTGCTATATTTCACCAATCTTTCCTAGTTCATGTGCCCTCACAAGCAAGACAGTCCCAAAATCACTATATTTACAATACAACATAAGGGACAAATTTTTCAACAACACTCACTCTCACAAAGAACTTCAAGTGTTACAACATTTTATACCATAGACTTGCCCTTATTTTAATTCATCACTTATTCAAGAATGCTTGGTTGGAGGCCTCATAAGGACTTTTAAGCTTCTAATGTACGTTTAGGGAAGGGTTGGATAGACATTTGGGCACAAGTGACTTCACCCTCCTTGAACACTACTCACAATTTTCCATTCTTTTGCACTCACAATCTACCTCTTCTAAATTTTATTCAAGACCCTGTACTTTTATATATACACATATTTTCTCATTCTTTTTTATATACACATATTTTTCATCTCCTTTTTTCTTTTGGAGCTTGAATACTAAACAAACACTTTTGAGGCATGGGTCCTAAACTCACCATACAACCTTACCGATATCTCCTTCGACACCACCCCAAACTTAGGATTTTACCCTCATTCTCAATTTTAAAAGAGGGACGGGTTCAAGAGAGGGAATTATTTTTCAAAAGGGGAAAGGTTTGTAATAAGTTGGCCAAAGAAAAGATTTAAAGGTTCAAATTGGGTACTAGTGATATCATTTATGCAAAGGTAGGCTTGAAAGGCTAACGAGGCTTTGTAAATACAACAAAGAATGCCTAAGATCATTCCTCCAACCAAACATACTATCATTAGCATTGAAAAACCAACCTGACAAGTTCTAGATGATAGAAGTAAATACAAGATTTACTTGAACAAACACAAACACACATGGCACATGAACTAATCAAGAAGAATCAATGTTGTTTTCTGATAATGATATTTAGAGCAATATTTGAACTAGTAGGTAAAGAGTCACCAAAAAGATCCAAAACTTTATCACAAGAATTATTTTGCACCAAGCACTTACTTTTTTTAAGTACAAAAGCAAACTTTTGGAGGGGTATTCTTGATTTACAATTTACATACAACAGACTAATATTTCCAAATTATCCAAAAGCTTAATCCTAGCAAAACAAGACTTAATTCCCTTAAGAAAGTTGTCAATCTATCCATCATCGAGAAAAGTCACCCGGTTCACTTTAAAAGTATTCCTTGGGAAAGAACCGTAACATGAAGAAAACCCAACGAAGTTTTATTTAAAAAAATAAAAATAAAAGAAAAGAAAACTACTATAAAGTATACTAAAATAAAAGAAGCTAATACTAATAAAAAGGAAAAATAGAATCTAGTAAGAAGAAAATAAATAATGAAAGAAAAATACAAACACAAACATGACTAATCAAACCAAGCCCGGAAAGGGCACCTGCTACATATACTAGCTCGGCAAGGGCACACATGAATAGAATAGCATAATCACAAGCCCGACAAGGGCATACAATATCCATAACATAAATATATGCCCGGAAAGGGAAAATAATCTCAAAATATGAATACAGTACACAATGCCACCCCTAACTAAAGTATTGCAGTGTCCTCACTGCATAATATAGAACATAAAGCATAAAAAGTTTGAGGGTCTCCCTGAGGTCTGCATTAGACTAGCGGACTGTGGGAGGACGGCTGATCAATGATGAGCTGCACTCTTAGATCCATCATCCTCTGTCTCCTCATCATCATAATCATCACAACCATCACTAGCATACTGTGAAAAGAATGAACACTCCTAACTATTGTTATCTGATTCCACTGAAATCATTGCATCTCGTTTTCCCCACTTGAAGATGGCTTTGATGCCTTTCCACATCTTGATCATGAATTTGTTCTTTTTCTTATTCTTCTTCGTCTCCTTTTAAAAGTCCGCCTGAAGGTCAGCATGGGCCTTGGCCAAAGGGCCATAGGCTCCCTTTAGTTTCTTCATTGATGTTTTCATTTTCTTTATGTTCTCATCATGGCGTTTTTGAGCATCCAAGTAACCCTGCATATCTTCCCTATAGAAGTAAAAAGGGCCAGGTTATGAGGAGGAGGGCACACCGGGAAGCTGCGATACTAACTCCTTAGTTGATTGAATCTTGGAGTTAAGTATCCCGAATGGCCCTTGAGGGGCTGACTCTAAACCTGTGGCTGTGGAAGTTACTTTCCTCTTTTTTTTCTTTTGACCACAATTCCCTCTCTAGTCACTATCAAGGGGTGGAAAGGTTTGTCAGCTGGCAGCCAACGATTTGTGGGGCGGATGGCAACCTCTGCTCGGGTGCATAGTCTTATAATCAGTGAGGGGATCATCAACCCTGCATCATTTTCTCTCGAGTACTCTCTCAAGTACTGCCTTATCTCCTAAAGAATGAAGTACCCCACATTCACCTAAATATCATCTAGAATGCATGCTATGATCAATGCCCGGTTGTAGGAGACATCAGAGACATTTCCACACGGACATACTCTGTTGCTGATGATATGTAACCATTTTTTTGCCTCGGCGGTGAAGTCAGTTGATTTCATCCCCTTTCCCTATTTCTCCCTCAAGTGCGGAGGGAAAAGTTTGGATACAAGCCACGCTCTATTATCACAATTATTTTTCTCTTGCGCCGGCTCCAAGGGATAGTTTGGGATTCCAAGGGTATCATTGATGTGCTAAATCCCAAATCTCACCATTCATCCTCTTATTATGATTTGCGGATCATCAAAGTTCGCACACCTAAGATTGACGTAGAACTTGTGAACCCATATTTCATTGGATTCACAAGGAGTGGCGATGAAACATGACCATATAGATGAATAAAGCTGGGCATGGAAGTCAGGAAGCTTTTCGGCCAGTTTATCCTCAAAGATTCCTTTTTTCAGGAATGATCTTTTATGGACGAGGTCATCCAAATATCGGCGCTCAGACATGAAGTGCGACTCATTATAAGGCTCATCATTCTCTTCCTGAATTTCTTGGTGTGATCTGCTTTGGTTTGGGTTGGGTCCATTTTTGAATTGAAACACTTACAAAAAATCAGAACAATATCAGTCGGATAGTAGAATCACGTTAATCAATTTAAAACACAGCATTTAAGCCAAAAAATTAGGTTTAATTTGTATGGGAAGCACTGTTTGCAAACACACTATTTTGTAAAATCTAGGAAATTTTTGGTTCTGCGGAACATGAGCCACAGAAGCGGTACTACTTTTGCGGTGAAAAAGTCGCTTATGCAGTTCTCACGCTTTTGGAATGTTTGGATTTTTGCTTCTATGGAATTTTTACCGCAGAAGCGGACCCACTTATGTGGAAGTCCAACTGCTTTTGCGGTTTTCATTGTTCTTCAGAAAATCACTAGTCAGTTATTTTTCGATTTCATTTGCCATTTCAACCAAATTTTGGCATCAAAATAAAAATTTAATGCATTATAATAGAACATGATTCAATGGGGACCAAATTTGTGCCGCTTCGCACAAGATTTTCACTCAAACAATGTGTCGAACAATTTGCGAGCGAGTTAGGATCAACCTTTCTTCACAAAAATGGGGTACTCAAGAGTTCCCACCATTTTTGTTCAATTTAACCAGCACACAAATGTTTACACTCAACCAAATCATCACTTCCTAAAGATAACAACAAGAATCCAAAACAAAAAAGAAGAAAAAGAAGAGAACATCAAATAAAATAGAAGAAAAAGAAAATTTATGTTGTAAATGAACATTTGAGAATGAGAAGTGAGAGATGAGAATTGAGAAGAGGATAAGGAAGATAATATCTGAACTCGTGTAAGAGAAATGTATTTACGAGCAAGCTTGTTGAATATTTGAAGAATTATCCGTTCTTGGGGAGTTAGGGCAGGGAGACACATTGTTGTTATGTTTTGAGCAAATAAACTGTTCAAAAATCTTTTAAGAATTTAAAACCTGGTCGACTTCCGCTTTTGTGAAATTGCAGCAGCTTCTGCTGTGCCATGTAAGCGATTTTGGGACCACTTCTGCGGTTACAGTCACTTTTGCGGCTGGGATTGTTACTTATGCGAGACGCGGATGCGGTCATAAGGTCGCAGAAGCGGTTTTAGCAGATATTTCGTGAACAGTGTTCTGCAGCTACTGGTTTTTGCCATCCGGACCACTCCGACTTGTGTAAATCAACTCCAAAAAATCTAAAACTCGGCATATTAGTCAAAACTAATATTCTAAGCTATTCTAAAAAAAGAAAATTTCAAAAATGATGAATCTTTTTGAAAAGTGATGAGTTGCCTCCCACCAAGCGTCGCATTTAACGTTGTGGCACGACGCAAACAACTTTACCACATTTCTTACCACTTGGATGATATGAACTAGGCACCTATCTTGGAATCAAGCTTGTGACCGCAAGCGAAGGGGGGGAGGGGTGGTAAGTTGATTATCAAGAGTTCTTCTTGATTTTGATCAAATGCCAAGAAAGGGTTTTCACTTTCAATCCCCTACAAAGGATTTTGGTTTCATTCACTTCCAAGGCTCTTTGAACCCTTGAGGCTTCAATCATTTCATCAATTTGTGAGTGTAATCAATGAGGTGCTAAACCATTTTGGAGACTATTCTCCAAAAGATGTTCCAAGGCATTTTGCTCCTCGTTTCCTTTTTCAAGTAGACACTCCAACATGAGCTTGAACTCTCTACTTTGGTCATGCTCACTTTCTTCCATTTCCATAGCCCTATAGTTCTCATCACAAAAAGTAAAATCATCATAGTAGGGGCTTGGGGAAGGGAAAGACAAATATGCACAATAATCCTAGTGACCATTTTGGCAGCCACACTTATGACAAATAATCCAACCATGGGATGAGATTGTACGCACAATCCACCCCTGTGAGAATTTAAATAATTTTTCCACGAGTGCTGTCCTCCACAATAAGGACACGAGTCATCAAAGTACGAACAACTACCATCCGACCAATTATCATTATATGATGCCATTTTTCAAATATAAGAAGATAAACAAGAAACAAACAATAAAAATAGACCCAAGGTAAGAAAAATAATACAAATATTCACAAGTTTTGACCAAAGCACTTTCGCTTACTTTTCAAACGACCGAAAATTATGCCAAATCGTTCCCCGGCAAAAGCGCCAATTTTGGATGACGTCCAAATCCACCGCTAAGAAACAATAGACACGGTCGCATGCAATATAATTTATCCAACTATGAGTCGGGGTCGAATCCCAAAGAGATCAATATGTAGGCGATTAGGAATGTAAGAAAATTATCGCTAGTCGCACAATGCCAAATACTAAAAAATTTGGGTGGAAAAGGTTTTCATATCTAAAATGCAAAAATGTAAACTAACCAAGGAAGCAAGTAAAATGATCAATGGCTACAAGTATGAATGCATAGGAAATTACACTCAAGTAATGATCCATTGTATTTCACGATTTTACAAATATGAGCGAGTTTATGTTTATTAGCCACGATAATAATTCTTAATTAGCTTCTTCCGAAGACTAACAAGACTTCCTAATTGAATTATCCCTAATCACAATTAGAAGATTAGGCACATCCAGAAGGCTACAAAGTAGTTCAATCCTATCCCTAGGTAGAATCTATAAAATGATGGTTAACGCCTCAAGTTCATGTTAATTAATCTTTTCCAACCCAAAACTATTTTTTCCAAAATTAATTCAGAGTTAATGGGCGAGTCCGAGGGTTAGGTAATCCCTTTAGAAACATTAAAGAACAAGAATAATTAAAGTAACAATAACTCACTTCATTAATATAGAAAAATCATTCAATGCATAAGCACATGGTATAAAATCCACACTTTAATTATGAATATTCCCATAAACAAGATTTAAGTGTTGGATAAATGCTATACACCTAGATAAACAATACAAAACAAGGAAATTAAGAAATAAACATAAATGGGTAAGAAAATCTTAACCACAAGCTTTAATCTTCAAGACCCAAGTGTCTTTGTGCAAACCCTAGCTCAAGAACTTGTTCTCTCTAGTCTCTATGGACTGAAAATAAGCCAAAGATACTCAAAATATCTGCTTAGACGAGTATAAAACTGATCTTGGGTGCGAGAATATGAAATGACCCTTTTGTCCAGGCCAGATGTACTATTTCCGCATCTGCGTAAAAGTAACCATAGATGCGATTCTGCAAAAGCGAAAAAACCATCGCATAAGCAAAAATCCTCCAAAATTTTCGGAATCGTATAAGCGGAAAATCAACCACTTTTGCGGTTCTGCAGAAGCAAAATTTCAACCGCAGAAGCAGTACTAGCCAGTTCCCCTCCGCATAAGCGCTTAAAAATCTGCAAAAGCGGACATCGCTTCTGCGACCAATCTTCCGCAGAAGCGAAAATCACTTGAGGTTTTGCATAGTTTCACCTTCTTTTTGCTCAATAAACAGCTCAATACTAGTACCAATAATAAGGATCTCCCAAGATACCGTATTGTAGTCCATTGTATCAATATGTACGAGGAGATGCCCTAATACCGTCTCGTAGTCCACTGTGTGAATATATCTGAAAGATCTCCCAGGATACCATCCCATAGTCCAACCATCAATGTACATGGGGATCTACCAGAAATCTAGCCCGTAGTCCCAAAATAAAAGTGCAGGGGGATCTATCGGGAATCGAACCCGCAGTCCCAAAGTAAACAAACAAAAAGGGGAGAAGCTACTGGAATCCCACATCCGTAGTCCCAATGTAAATACGAAACCATGTTCAGAGAAATATTTAGAAATGGAAGCACAACAATATAATTTAACAAATAATTCTGGCCTAACATGCTCCAAGTAATTTTAATTAAGCACGTAGGCAATTTGGATCAATTCAACATGCTTTTCTATACTAGCACATGCTATAATACAAGTATAATAAAATAAATACAAAAGAAACTCAGTTCAAGTAATATAAGTGAAATTCGGGTTTTAAACAATTAGCTCAAGTACGCGCTCGTCACCTAACGTACAAGGCATTCAATTACCAAATATCATATCCTAAGAGACAAAGTGCACCACGCAAGGTTAGACAAGCAACTTACCTCGAACAAGTGCGAGTCAACCTGAAACCACGCTCTTGCAACGAGTATCCGTCTCTAAATGGCTCAAATCTATTCAATAAAATTGCATATTATAAATAATAATTCAATTAATTTATTCTACAATTAAATTCTAAGCTAATACATGAAATAATACAAAATAACAAAAATTCCCCTGATCCCCCACGTCTCAGAACTGGGTAAAATTTATATCCAGAAACCTCGCACTCTCACGAGTTAACCATAAAAAAATTATACAATTCCCATATTATTTCGACCCTCAAATCAGTGATTCTATGCAAGAGGATTTTCTAAACTTTTTCGAAAAATTCTAAGATTAAACGCTAAAACTCGTAATAGATTCACGTTATACAACCAAAATTGAGTTAAGAACACTAACCCCATTGTTCTCTATGAAAATCTGTCCAATATTGCCCTATCCGAGCTCCAAATCGCTAAAATGGAAAATGGGACGAAGTCCCATTTTTCGAACTTAACATTATGTCCAGGCTTTTCCTTTTTTTCGCGAACGTGATGACTTGTCGCGAACGCGGAGAACAACATGTTCAAGTTCAAAAATTATTCTTCGCGAACGCGGTGACTTGTCACGAAGGCAAAGAACAAAATGTTCAAGTCCATAATTTACTCTTGTCGGACAGCCTCTAGTACAATGACCATAACTTTTACGACAGATTTCCAAATAACTATTATAATATTTTTTTTGGAACTTAGATTTAATGGCCTACAAATTTTGTTTTTGAATCATATCAAAATTAATTATAGTCGAGAGATATGATCCTCCAAAGTAAGACCTGTGCGACAGAACTTCTTCATCTTTGCGAATGCGAGGCACTATTCGCGAACGCAAAGAACAATCCTTTTTGGTGAATGAGAGGCTCTCTTTGGGAACGCGAAGAAAAAATTCTCAGAAGCCAAATTCTTCTTCGCGGATGCGATAGGACCAGCATGGACGCGAAGAACAACACTACATACCAGATATCAACTATTGCAAAACAACCCAAAATGATTCGTTAACCATCCAAACTCACTCGAGGCCTCCGGGACCTCAACCAAAAATACCAACCCCACCTAAAACATCATACAAACTTGTTCCAATTATCAAAACACCTCGACTAACACAAAATCATCGAATTACATCAAATTCAAGCCTAAGTTCTTTTAAAACTTTCAAAACAGTCATTCGATAAAAAATCCAACCAAAACACGTCCGAATGACCTGAAAATTTGCACGCATATACCAAACATCTAACAAAGCTACGTCAACTCTCATAATTGTGTTTCGACCCTCAGATCAGAATCTCACCTCTCAACTAGAAATCGCCAAAATACTAACTTTCGGCATTTCTAGCCTATTGAGCTACGGACTTCCAAAACATATTCCGGACACGCTCCCAACCCCAAAACACCTAAAGTAGCTAACAGAACCATCGGATCTCCGTTTAGAGGCCGTCTTTACACAGTTCCAAATACGGACCAATTTCAAACACTTAAGCTCTCTTTTGGGGACTAGGTGTCTCAAAAGACTCCGAATCCCAACACCGAACATCCCAGCAAACCAAAATAGTAGAAATGGTCTTTGGGGAAGCAGTTAATGGGGGAACGAGGCATAGATTCTAAAAATGACCGGTCGTGTCGTTTCATTCTCCCACACTTAAACATTAGTTCGTCCTTGAACGAGCATAAGGAACATACTTGAAACAGTGAAATGATGAGGGTATCGGCTGCACATATCCCGCTCGATCACCCAAGTCGCCTCTCGACTGGCTGACCCCGCCATTAAAACTTTACTGAAGCTATGTCCTTTGACATGAGATTTCAAACCTGCCTGTCCAATATTGCAGTGGCTCCTATACATAGGATTGATCCTACTCCAATCGAACTGAGTTGAAATCCAACACGTGCGAGGGGCCCCTGCGATATCTCCGGAGCATCTAGACTTGAAATATCGGATGAACTCCTGCCGCGCTGGGAGGTAGGACAAGTTCATAAGCAACTTCTCCAACACACTTCAATATCTCAAAAGGACCAATAAACCTCGGAGTCAACTTCCCTTTCTTCCCAAATCTCATAACGCCCTTCACAGGTGAAATCCAAAGCAAAACCCACTCTCCAACCATAATGGATACATCACGAACCTTCTGGTCTGCGTAACTCTTATGTCTGGATTGGGCTGTGCGTAGTCAATCTTCAATCACTTTAACCTTTTCCAATGTATACTGAAGAAAATTTATGCACGAAAGTCTCTCCTCACCCAACTCAAACCAACCCACTGGAGATTTGCACCTTCTACCATATAAAGCCTCATATGGCACCATCTGAATGCTGGATTGATAACTATTTTTGTAAGTAAATTCCACCAATGGCAAGAACTGATCCCAAGACCCTCTAAACTCAATCACGCATGTTATCCTCAAGAATCTGGATGGTGCGGTCGGAATGTCCGTCCATCTAGGGGTGAAATACTCTACTCATAGTCACCCAAGTACCCAACTCCTGCTGAACAAGTCTCCAGAACCGTGATGTAAACTAGGTACCCCTGTCTGAGATGATAGAAACTGGAATAACGTGAGCGGACTTGGTAAATAGATCCACAACAACCCAAATAGAATTGAATTTCTTCACCCTCAGAGGGAGACTAAATACAAAATATAGGGTGATCTTCTCCCATTTCCACTCCAGAATTTCAATCTGCTGAAGTAACCCACACGGCCTCTGGTGCTCAGCCTTTACCTGCTGACAGTTGAGGCAGCTAGCTACAAATCCTGTTATCTCCATCTTCATCCGCCTCCATCAATAGTGTTGTCTCAAATCCTGATACATCTTCGTGGCACCCAGATGGAAGGAATATCGCAAACTATGAGCCTCTGCCAATATCGTCACCCGAATATCATCAACATTGGGTACACAGACCCGACTCTATATCCTCAATACCCCATCCTCATCGATAGTCACATTCCTAGTATCACCATGCTCAACATGTCCTTGAGTACAAGTAAATGAGGGTCATCATACTACCTCTCCTGAATACGATCAAACAATAAAGACAGAGTAACCATGAAATCTAGAAACCGACTGGGTTTCAAAAGGTCCACTATTACAAAATGATTGGCTAAGGCCTGAATATCCATTGCCATAGGCCGTTAAGATGCTTATAGATATGATAAACTCCCCAAACTCTCTGCCCGACAACACAAGGCATCTTCCACCACATTGGCCTTGCCTGTGTGATACAGAATTGTGATGTCATAATATTTCAATAACTCGAACCACCTTCTCTGGCGCAAATTTAGATCTTTCTGTTAGAATAAGTGCTTAACGCTAGAGGGGGGGGGGGGGGGGTGAATAGCGTTTTAAAAAATTCGCAGGAATAAAATATAACTCAAATGGTGAATTAAAAGAGTAAGGAAGAAGTGCACCAAATTTATACTGGTTCACCACAAAGCGTGGCTAAGTCCAGTCTCCTGAGATACTATCTCAAGGTTCAACTAACTCCGTTAAGCTTGCGGGTGCCTAACAAACCGTTACACTTGCTCAAGGATACCACACCTTAAGACTTCACTTGCTCGAGGATACCTCACCCCAAGACTTCACTGTTAAGCTTCCGGGTGCCTAACAAACCGTTACACTTGCTCAAGGATACCGCACCTTAAGACTTCACTTGCTCGAGGATACCTCACCCCAAGACTTCACTGTTAAGCTTCCGGGTGCATAACAAACCGATACAACTTGAGAACTTGAATCACACAAGTCTCAAACAACCTCGCTTGAGGATACCTCACCCCAAGACTTCAGACGAAGGAATAAAATATTCCTTCTTACAACAAGGGATTATAAAATCTCCCTTCAAGTGTATGAAAACACTTAACACTCACTTAAACAGAACTCTCTTTATAGAGTAGATATGAGTAAACAATTACGCTCAAGAACACAACAATAAATTCAAAGAATTGGCTCTCAAAATATGATAAAATGAATGTAGAGAGTATTTGAAAGCTTATGAATGTTTAGATCAGATGTTGTGTTTTAAATGAGAGTTTTTGGGGTGTATTTATAGCCCCAAAAGCTCTCCTATCCGTTGCTAATTGATTAAACAATGTTTCTGAAAAACAGCTAGGTTATTCGAATAACTTATAGGTTATTCGACTAACTAGTTCAAATATTTAAAAAATTAGTCGTTGGGCTGGCAACAGAGAGAAGGTTATTCGAATAACTTATAGGTTATTCGACTAACCTGGGCAACGGTCTTCAGGTTATTCGAATAACTTATAGGTTATTCGAATAACTGAACCTGCGGAAATGGTCCAGTTTAATTTCGATTAACTTATTGAAAATAAGTTATAAAACGTTTTTCATTTCTTTGTTTGAAGATAATAAATATTATAAATATCTTAAACATGAAAAACAATTTTAAGGACCATTTTGGATGAATAAAAACATTTAAAAACATTTTGTTTTAAATGCAATGAAAATATTTATGATATAACATGTAAAATCAATTTGTTTTAAATGCAATAAAAAATTTATGATATGCAATAAAAATATTTATGATATGCATATATTGTAAAATCATTTTTGAGAGAAGCCAAGACCCAAATTTAAAGTCGGATCAAGATCACAATAAAGACAATATAAATAAGACTCAACAAATGTCTTCATTTATTTTCATTGCTTCATTTCTTCTCTTGATCTTGTCTTGAACTTCTTGGACTCCAATTCTCGTCCGCTCAATAATTTCACATATCCTTTTCTTCCCCTTATATAATTTTGCATTCTACAAAATAAACACACTTTAGTTAAAATATAAATCAAAGTGTATTTCAATAATAACTCACATTTATTTGGCATATATTTATTTTCCATCTAATTTGGTTTGTCAATTATCAAAACATATAAATATGAACATACATATATTTTCCAACACTTTCTGCTTGGACACGTGCTGCAAACTTCGATGATCCGTATAAATCTCACAAGACATGCCATATAAATAGTGACGCCAGATCTTCAAGGCATGAACAATAGCAGCTAACTCAAGATCATGGACATGATAATTCTTCTCATATACCTTTAACTGTCTGAACAAGTAGGTTATCACCCGACTGTCCTGCATCAATACCGCTCCAAGAACAATCATCGAGGCATCATAATAGACAGTATAAGAACCCGAAACCGTAAGCAATATAAGAACTAGGGCTGTAGTCAATGCTTTCTTGAGCATCTGAAAGCTCACCTCGCACTCCTCTGTCTACTGGAACGGATCACCCTTTTGGGTCAGTCTTATCATAGGTGCTGCGATAGAAGAAAACCCCCCAACAAATCGATGGTAATAACCCGCCAAGCCAAGAAAACTACGAATCTCTACCGCGGAGGAAGGTGTAGGCCAAATCTGCACTGCCTCTAAATTCTTTGGATCCACCCGAATACCCTCGCTCGACACCAAGTGACCCAAGAAGGCAACATAATCCAACCAAAACTCACATTTTGAAAACTTTGCGTACAATTTCTTCTCTCTTAGGGTCTGAAGTACTATCCTTAGGTATTGCTCACGATCTTCCCGACTTTGGGAGTATACCATAATATCATCTATGAAAACAACCATAAACAAATCAAGATATGCCATGAACACACTGTGCATCAAATGTATAAAGGCAAGGAACTCGTAAAGACCATACCGAGTCCTGAAAGCACTCTTTGGGATATCTGGCTCCCAAATCTTTAACTGATGGTAACGTGAACAAAAATAACTTTTAGAAAACACATATGCGCCCTGAAGCTAGTCAAATAGATCAATGATACGAGGCAAAGGATAACGGTTCTTCACTATAGTCTTATTCAATTGGTGGTAATCAATACACATATGCATAGAACCATCATTTTTCTTCATAAACAAGACAGGAGCACCCAATGGTTAAATGCTGGGGCAAATAAAATCCTTATCAAGCAATTCTTGTAATTGATCCTTCAACTTCTTTAACATAGGATGAGCCATATGGTAAGGAGGAATGGATTTGGGCTGAGTGCCCAGCAACAAATCAATACCAAAATCAATATCCTGATCGAGCAAAATACCCTGAGGATCAGATGGAAACACATTGGGATAGTCCCGTATTACTGGGACAGAATCAATAGAAGGGGTATCAACATTTCCATCCCTCACATAAGCCAAATGTGTGGCACACCCCTTTTCAATCATACGCTAAGCTTTAAGATTAAAGATAAATCCATTGAGAGTGTGGTCTAATGTAGCATTCCACTCAATACACGGAATACCTGGAATAGCCAGCGTCACGGTCTTAGCATGACAATCAAGAATAGCATATTGGGGCGACAACTATTCCATGCCCAAGAAAATATAAAAATAAAAAATTTTGAGTAGTAATAGATCTTCCATTATCGCAAAATCATATAAAGTAACCAAACACGACCGATAAACGTGGCCCACAACAAGAGAATCTCTCACAAGAGTAGAAATATAAAAAGGAGATCTCAGAGAATCTCGGGGCACAACTAGATGTTGAGAAAATAAGAGGACACATATGAATAAGTAGAGCCGGGATCGAATAGAATCGATGCCTCTGTGTGACTAACCAGAATAGTACCTGTAGCAACAGGATCAGAGGCAACAAAATCGGCACGATCATGAATGACATAATATCCGACCTGGCCCCTCCCTAGAGGGTGACCTCTACCTCCCTGACCTCCGCCCCTAGCTGGTTGGGTAGGTGGGTGGATAGTTGGAGCTGGAACAGTAGCCTGTGAACTTTGTGGAGCACGTTGTGGCTGTGGAGTTGGAGAAGGCGCAGCCCTCCCAGGTCTAGGGAAATCCCTAAACATATGGCGTGTGTCACCACACTCAAAACAAGCTCTAGGAGGGCACGCTGGTTGTGATTGAATGGGTCCAGACCTTCTATACTGACCTCTGAAAGCACCTCGCGCGGGAGGCGCGCTAGAAACCGGAGGTTCATAGTAAGTCTCCTGAGATCTGGGAGGAGCTTGAGTACTGCTGGATGAAGGAAGAGCTGAATAAACTGGGCTACAATATAACCCCTACCATGACGACCTGCTAGTGGGGTACGTGTACCACAGTAGTGACCTGACTCTCCAGACCTCTTGGCCTCTCTCTCCTTCCTATCTCTAGCGTGAAAACCCTCAATCCTTATAGTAATGCTCTCTACCTCCTGATAATGAATATCCACCTCCAACTCTCAAGTCATGCTAGATCTTATGGATGGAATAAGACCCTCAATAAATCGACGAACACTCTCATGGGCAGTAGCAATCAAGGCTGGTACATGCTTGGCCAACCTAGTATAACGTATGGCATACTCTAAAACGCTCATAGCACACTGGCGCAAATGCTCAAACTCCATGCGCCATGCGTCCTTGAGGCTCTAGGGAAGAAACTGCCTCTGAAACATATCTAAAAACCGTGCCTAAGTAGAGAGGCAGCCTCATCCGTACTGTCTAACTCAAATGTGTGCCACCAGTCATACGCGACTCCCCAAAGCTAGAAAGATGCGAAAGAAACCCACTCAAGGCAGTAATGCCCATAGTGCTAAAAATACGATGACAATCCTCTAGAAATCCCAAGGAATTTTTTGTATCTAATCTACCAAAAACCGAAGATTCATACTTCTTGAACCTCTCCAGTCTCTGTTGCTCATATATGTGCATATATAGTCATGCTAAAGTATTTTGGTATTTTTTCCAAATCTTTAAGGATTTTCAAAAATAATTTATTGCCTATTTTAGTAGTGCAAAATTCAATAATTATTCCCAAAAATTATTATTTTGTGAATAAATTATTTCATTCTCATATTTACAAAAAATATAATGAAGGTATTTTTTTTCATTTTTTACAAATTTATTTTGTATTTTTAAAGCTAAATTGCTATAATTGCAATTATAACCTATTTTCGGTTAATAGTATTTTGTAATTGTAAAATTAGTTTCAGTACTGTATTATTAATGGTTTCATTACTTTTAATCTTATTTTAAAATCATTTCCCTTATTTTTATAATATTAAATAGGGAAGATGGCTATTTAATATGTAGCCAAGTTGGCTTTCAATTGTAGACCAAAATTGAACCTAATTTTAATCTCCAATTCTCCAACCCAATTTTATTGAAACCCACCCCAATTAAAATCTACCCGACCCACCTACCCTTCTCATCCTGGCATTTGATCTCTAAGATCAATGGCCCCCCATTTTTCCTTACCCTTTTAACCTAACGACCTACCCTAATCCCTCTCATTTCCGTACTTCAGCCGACCTTGAATCCTCAAACTCTCTCAAGGTACTTTGGAACCCTAGCCTACTGACACCTTATTCCATTGTGCTTTCACCTGGATCCATGGCTTCTCAGGCCATGTACGACCTGAACTCACCTCCCTTCACTTTTAAACCATCGTTGCTCGAAGGATTGAGGTTTGACCTCGATGGTACTCTCTCAAATCTCCTCAGATCCAGGGCTTCGAGGCCTCTCCGGCCTTGCTCCATCTCATCCAAAGCGTTTCTAGCCATATTCTACCTTATTTGACTTAGATCGGACATTCCAAGCCATTCTCATTTAGGGTTCCTCTGAAATCCAAAATACTCGTGGCTCTCTTTGATTATTTTTTAGATCTGTTATATATTTGCACTTTGCTTAAGTTTATTAAACATTTTCTGTGATTTTCTTTCAAAAAATAATTCTTTTCGATTATGGTTTCTTCTTCTTCTTCTTCTTCTTCTTCTTCTTCTTCTTCTTCTTCTTCTTCCTCTTCCTCTTCCTCTTCCTCTTCCTCTTCCTCTTCCTCTTCTTCTTCTTCTTCTTCTTCTTCCTCCTCCTCCTCCTCTTCCTCCTCCTCTTCCTCCTTCTCTTCCTCTTCTTCTTCTTCTTCTTCTTCTTCTTCTTCTTCTTCTTCTTCTTCTTCTTCTTCTTCTTCTTCTTCTTCTTCTTCTTCTTCTTCTTCTTCTTCTTCTTCTTCTTCTTCTTCTTCTTCTTCTTCTTCTTCTTCTTCTTCTCGATTATGGTTCCTAAAGATTTTGGTGCAAATCGATCAATGCTATGTGCTTGTTTTCCTTTTCTGACTCGCATGTTTTATCCATATGTTCTTAGGTTTACTGTATTATGTGGTTTTTCTATTTTGCTCTGTTCCTTCTTCTACTGGTTTCGCGCTCTCACATATTTGTCTTGTGTGTTCCTTTACTATATGTGTTTACGGAGTTTTAATTCTTTGTTTACCAGACTGTGTCTTAATTCTTTCTAAGTATATTTCACCGACCGTTTCCTTAGGATTACACTACCTCTTTATCTCTTAAACTTGTTTAAGTTCCAAGGTTTACTTAAAACCTGTTCTCTATACTTCAAATCAGTTTCTATGTTCTATTTTTCCTTGAACCTGCTATTTGTCAGTATGTTTGCTCATGTGTCTCTGAAAAGGTCTCTTAGTATGTTTCCATAGCTTTCCTTCTCATCTCCTATCAAGTTAGAGTTTAAAAACCCTAGGATTTGGGGGTTTCTTTTGCTAGTTTTATTGTGTGTTTGAACAGGGGTTCTACTTTGAAACCTTGAAATCTCAGACTCACCCCGTGTTTATGAACTGAATTTGAACTTTTTCTACGTTTGTGATTTTGAACCTTTCTTGCTAGTCATTCCTAATTAGTGTGACATCCTTCTAGCTTGACATGCTTATGTGTTCAATATATGAGTGCTTCTCTTTCAAAGGTTTTGTCAATTGTTAATTGATTCTGAATCCCTTTAATGTTGCTTACATGATTGTTATCTATTTTCCCCTAAATTAAACTTACTTAGTTGCTGCACTATAAAAAGGGCCTTCCCTTCTATACTTTCAACCATCATCATTTATTAAATTTCGAATTACAAACTCTTTTGCACTCTTTACACTCTTCTGAGATCTTTTGCATTGATTTCTCACAGTTTTGCTTACAAAAATTTCTGCTTCTAATAATTTTCCTGAAACTGGTATGTCCTACTTTTAATTCTAGCATCAACTCCATTGTGTTTACTTACAAGCTTTTATGCCTTTGTCTACTTCACTGCTTTGTAGAATTTGACATTAAAGTAGTTACTTATGTCTTTCTATTTGTTGATGCCATGCATCCGTATTACTCATTCCCCTATTATGTGCTTGCGCTACGGTTCAAGACATGGAAATATATGAAGTTATTATCATGGATTAAAACGGGGCCCTTTGGATCCTAGCCTCTTTCAATATCCTATACCCAGTCCCATATGTGTGTTGAGTTAAGGTATAGCCTGACAGCATCCAAATTTCTATCCAGGGCTGAACCTGACCTTCAATAGGTCCAAACTCTCTATTTTTTAAAGCTGACAGGCTTGTTAGGGGTGTGCCAATATTCTAAATGATGTGCATAACCACTAACCCGCCTTGGCATTCCCTGACTTCCCTTTATTTCACTTATATTTACTCCTAGATTCTAAGTTCTGCCCCAACCTATGAGCCATGCCTTAGGATCTTTGAGTTACCTCTGTACTTGGATATTTGAGGGCTGCCTTTTCCATACTGCACTTTAATTTAATTCTACAATGATATTTGGGGTGTAAGCATTTCCTGTAGTTCTTGAAATTCCTTGGAACTTTGACACACCCCAAATAAGAGAAAGGATTTGGAACTTGATTTTCGGAAGTTGGTTTATTACATATGTCAGACTAGGAGTCTGAACTAGGCCGTCCTTGGTTGGAATTATGATTTAGTATATATTTTTGATTAATTATGGTATGTAATAATCTTGTAATAACATTTGGGGTTGGCTAGTGAAAAGGGATGGGAAATTATGCATGCAAGGGGTAGATATCATGACTACAGGAATTACCATTTCTAAAGCTCTGAATTTTCACTGAAATTTTTCATCTCACCTAGAGACCATGCCTATAGGAATCACTGTTTCTAAATTTCTGCATTTTTCACTGAAATTCTGCGTCTCACTTAGAGACCATGCCTATAGGATCTGTTCTTTCTAATGTTCTGCATCCTATATAGATCATTGAAGCTCTGCATTCTCATATAGATACCATGTCCACAGGATTTTTGCATTCTCATATAGAAACTATGTCTATAGGGCTTTTTTGCAATTTAATAATAAAAACTATGCTAATAGTACTTTCTGCAATTTTGCATGTGTGTCCGTCATTAGGAAAACTTGTTATAAGATTTAAATAACTAACCAATTGCATATATATGATCTACCTATAGGATTTCTGCATAACAATAACAATGTTCAAAAATAGTGTTTAAATTTAGTGACACTTAGAAAGCATGCCTATAGGAGCTATTAACTCAACTTGAATCGCCAACTCGCTTAAAAACAGTAGCAATAATGTCTAAACACTTGCAAAATTTATGCTTTTGTAATTGACCACTCTTTTCTGCGATCAATTCACCTTTTTTTCTGTGAACGTGATAGATATAATGTCTATAGTTTCTGTTTAACACCTACGAAATCCTTAGGATAAAAGTTATAATTGCATCAATCTCTGATAATTACAACCAACAGGCAGGCCTAATTCAAACTTCTTATATGAAAATATGTGATAAATCAGCTTGCCTAATTCTTAAGTTTAATTCAGACCTAATTAGTACATGTAAGACATGCTAAACTATGTGCATTTTCGGACTTGAGGAGGTTTATTGAGCCCTTTTATTGTTATGTGTTTCCATAAATGTATTATTTGTTTTGTTTGTCGCCGTAGACTTTTAACCTTTTAAATTCAGAAAAGGCCAAAACTCCCATCCCCCCTTTTAGGATTAGTAGTCCTAAACGCCTCCAGGCTGATAGGACTGGGACGAGTAATAGCATGCAATAAGCAATGAAACCATTCCGCCCTTTAATACCTTAACGAGTTGGGAAATGGTAGATATGGATATGATGACCGGTGCGCTAATACCTCATATAGCCCCTCTTTTGAGGAGTGATTACTGGGTATTGTATTGATGTAATCCATATTATTCACAAACCTAGGACCCCCTTCCCTTTACTTGTTTATGTTTATTTTCAAACTTGTCTAAAATCATTTCCTTAAAATTTTTGCCTTTTTTATAAACTTTCAATCTACTTGCGAAACTAATGTGAGAACTTCCCTTATATAAGCCTTAATTGTTTACTTGTAATGCCAATTGTGACACGGTCGGGACCATACTAGTGGATTTTGAGGGGCGCCTAACACCTTGACCTCGAGATAATTTCTAGCCCTTACCCGAGCTCTGGTTTCTTCCATGCAAACTCTTCCTGAGTGTCCTAATGCACTATATCAATTAGGTGGTGTCTCTTCAATTCCAAAATCAAATTCCTAAAAAGTGAATGAGTTGTCCTCCCAAATATCACAAGCCCGATTTCTCCATAGAAAAAGGGGGCGCGACACGAACCAGACCTCGCAGAGGCTTGCACTAGAAACATATTGCACCAGATATTTTCCTAAGTCCAAAAACACTTCGAAGCATGTTTGAAACTCACCCGATCCATCATGGATCCAAATCAAACATGCACAAAAGTATAATAAAATCATACAAACACGCTCGTGTGATACATTACTAGAAATACGGTAAAAAGGGACCACATATAGCGATCAACATTGGTCTCTTATCTAAAGATACCCACCAAAACGCGTCCAAACTGTCTTGGTAGCTATATTGGTGGTCCTTTTACCTTAGCAACAAAAGTTAGTCGCTAACGATGGTTTCTTAGTTAGAATGCCCAAATGTTCAGGGTAAAGAAAATACTGACAAAATTTGGTTGGTACAATATTTTAATAATATAAATTTAGCGACCGACATTGGTCTGTACATTTAAATTACGATATTTTTTAAATTATTATATATCAAAATTAGCGACCAACATTGGTTTGTAAATTAAAATATATATTATTTAAAAATATATATATTTAACAATCTAGGTAGATAGGCGACCAACTTTGGTCACTTAGTTTTAATTTTTTAATATTTGTTTTAATATATAAGTGATAAACCCTGGTCACTAATTTTCAGGATATTTTTTAATAAAATCTGGGTGCATTAGCGACCAACCTTGGTTGCTAATTTTCAGAATTTTTTTTAATAGCTAAACGACCAAACCTACTTTGGTCGCTTTTCTAGGTAATAATTTTTGCATAAAATGCATGTTTTGGCAGTCACACCTCCTGCCAACATACCAAAATCCCAAAATAACAATATAATTCGATTCATAAATAATAATTTCAATACCAAAATTTCCACAACAACACAATAAAACCAACAAATTAAAGTTCAATAGAACTAACACATTAAACTAACAAAACTAAGTTAACGCTTATTATACCTAGTTCAAAACTGGTTCTATTTGTCTATTTCAAAGTATATAAAAGTCAAGTAGTGTTTTGTGCAACATCATTATCATTGCCGTGTGATGAATTTTAATCAACAAGACGGTGTACTGAAGGGTCTACTTGCCGAGGACGGCAAGAATGATCATGAGGAGGACGAGAGGAATGAGCAGAGGAAGGACGTAAGGAACTCTCATGTTCAAGTCGAACCTCTGGCAATAATTCACGAGACCGGAGAATCGGAAAACCTCTAAAATCTAGGAGAGATTTGAGCTGCTCTTGCATGCCCTGGTACTAAGCTTGCATGCCAATGTACTGAGCATCTCTAGGCTTTTTTATTTCCTTCGCCACTTCTATCTCGGATGTGATCTTTGTCACAGTCTGTCGCATAGCGGAGAGGCTCTCCCCATCAAGATGCTCGCCTTGTGAAGAAGTCCGTATTCCTTGCATTACACACTTATAGCAATGGAATTTATTAGTAGGAAGCGCATATACCTTCCCACATTTTGGACCGCCGGCAGCCTCCATCCACATTCTTTCAGCATCCTCGTCCGAAGGTTGTATTGGCTCGCCAAACTCATTAAGTAACCGACTACGTATTAATTTCTCCAAGTCCACTATGAAATGACCCTATAAGCAAAATTACATTGAATTAGTATTTAAAAATTTATATAAAACTAAATCAAAATAGGTAATGAAAAGTGAATAATTACACGTACAGTCGAGGCTCGACCTTTGACCCACCTTTCTTGATTAGTCTCTTTCTTCTTGTTTACGATATGCGTCTTCTTGAATAGATCATTTTGGTTCATTGGATGCCCTAACATCTTTCCTGAAAACTCATAAATTTTAGTTAATAAACAGAATAGATATACTTTAAAAATTAAAATAAATTAAGCAATTACGTACCAACCTTCTTTTTATTGTCCCTAGGCTGATCGCACCTCCTCTGTGCAAGGAGCCTCCCGTATAAGATGCGCGAGCTTTCTTTCCTTTCTCGCTCTTCTCTAAGAACTTTTCTTTAAGACATTGTCTTTGAAAATCCTCTCATAAATTTTGAAGCAACCAGTCAGGATTCTGGTTCAACTTTCTAGCTTTGGAGAAACTATGCGACAACCGCTTGCGAGTTTTGTGATGAAAGTTTGCAGCCACTTCTGCGCTATTGAGTTGTTCCCATACACGCTTTATCTATATTTCAAAAGATAAATATTATATGGAAATATCATAAATATAAATAATTATACTTCTTAAAAGAATATTTATACCTTAAATTGATTGAAAACTTGGTCTTTCAGCGAGAATGAGAATTCACTCCAAGTCGCATAAGGACCATCATATAGCTTTCTGGTTGCTTTGGTTATTATCGTAGTAGTAATATTACTCGGGATGAACTTGTAATTTAACAAAAACACACATTAGTATTTTAGTACAAACTGTACAAAATAATAAACATAAAAATAACAAATAACTCTTACCCATATCCCTCAGGGACTATGATGATCCTGCCATATTGATCATTATGCACCTCCTCGTCATCATCACCATCACCATATGAAGCAAGTATATCAGAGGCATGTGTTCAAGGGGTGTGTAGGGGGGGGGGGGGTCAGAGCTACTATCTCGCAGGTGAAGGGCCTGAAATACATGGAGTCGCTAATGAAGATAGCTGCAATCCCTGTGACTGCGACATAGCTTGATGAATCGCAAGTGGCTATGATACTGATGTCTGTTACCCAAGTGGCTATGCCCTGAGTGGCTCTGACACGGATGGATGTGATCCATGTGTATGTGACATGGATGGATGCAATCGATGCAATGTAAATGGTTGTGATCTACCTTGTCACGAGGTAGCTGGATGGTATGCTTACGTATAGTCCTATGGCCCTTTGATGAAAGACCTAGTGTCTGCACGAAGGTGTAGAGCTCGTGATGCTGTGGTAGCTCAGAATATCCCTAGAGTGGAGGATAAGACACAATCATAGGCATAGACATCTCTGGAGAGGGTAGAATAGGTGGAGTATTATCTTCTACCCTCCTCTTTACCTTCATAGCCTTTTCTCGACCCCGAGAATAAATAGAGTGATTATTACCTCGACCCTTGCCTGTCATCTGCATAATATAATACATATTTAGAGTGAAACATATAGGAAACTAGCTATGACATGAGAGTTATTAAAGAAAACAACTTTTTAAAGCTCATCCGCGTATTATTCCTCATTCGAGAATTCTTCCTCCTCACTAGTTTGAGCTTCATCAGTTGGTTATTCTTCTTCATTTTCTATGACTTGTACTTCATTTATATCAACTTCTTCCAATATGTGTGTAGGATGTCCCAAATCATTTTCTAAAAGTTTGTCCACTGTTTGGTAAGCACTAGAGATATCGTTTTGATATGCAATATCTAACACATTCTCGACTTTTAGCCTACCTACATGATTAGTTTTTATTACAACCCAACAATCAGATTTATTCCGCCACAATGGATAAGGATCATAATACACTTGCCTAACATTATTTACAATTATGAAAGGATTATAGCGATCATACTCCCTCGTATGATTAACCTCAATTATGTTGTATTGATTGTGTACTCTTGTACCTGTTGTTAGATTTGGATCAAACCACTTGCATCTAAAAAATATTAATTTCTTAAATGGCCAACCTGTATATTCTAGTTCTATTAATTCTTTGAGCACATCATAATAATCAATATCTCAAACTTGGTTGCCATCACCACCTTGAACCCACACCCCGCTGTTGTTGTTATTTTTATTTTTAAAGCAATCCTCTATATGAAACATATAGCCATACACAAAGTACTTAGACATTGTTGTGACCTGAAGCGCAGGTCCCCAAGATATATATTTAAAAAATTAATTTATGCCATTATTTGGATCACTTACCTACATATTGTTAAAGAAATTCATAAGTTAGCATAACTTCAAAACATTGTTTACCTATATACAGCATCATGGCCAAATCGATCCACAAAGTGACTATGACACGTCACATATTTTAGTAGTTGCATTGAGTTGTAGTCACAGTAAATCTTATTTTTTTAACTACTAAATCAATACTTATGTGAGAAATGGTACAACTTCAGGATAATTTAGCAACACATGAAGTGTAGCTAACTTGTACACCATATCACTCAAACTTCTCTTTCTAACATCCTTAGAACATCGGCCTGGTTAATTGAATATGGACATAGACGAATATAATGGATCATTCACACATTTGACAGTGCGCCTATGGGGCCGATTCCTAGCACATGGCACATTACTCTCAAAATAATAAGAATAAAATTTTCTTTGCAAGATAAGCTTCGCATATATATCCATCAATCCTATTCATCTTCTTAATAAATTGTTTGCATTTGCCAATTGCCCTACATAATTTCAGGTTAGCCAAGAACAATCAAATAAAATAGAAAATTATATCAAACTTATAAGATTACCTCTCAAAGGGATACATCCATCTGCATTAAACATGTCCTCCAGTTGTGCCTCATGTACAAGGTGGAATGGAAGGTGTTCCACCACATAAAAAAACCACATCGAAATATATTTTCCATCTTAGTAGAAGTTATGCGAATGTTCTGATCCATCTCGAGTACATTTTTTCCACTAATATGGAAGAACACAAGTCTTTGAAAAATAAACTAATATTTGTGATGGGTTTCCAGATTCTTTCAGGGAAACCACAAAATGCAATAGGCTCTAAGGTCTCCAAGAAAACATGACAGTCATGACTTTTCAAACGGCTTAACTTCCCTACCTTCATAACAACATTTTATCCAAGATTCGATGCATAACCCTCAGGCATCTTCTATTTCATTACCCAATCACCAATTTGCCGTCTTTCCTCCAAAGTGAATGTGTTACTTGCTTTTTTCTAGAATATCTTACCATTGCTTTCTATATGCAAATATAATTCAGGTCGTCTGTAATATTCTTATAAGTCCATTCTAGCCTTTGGGTTATCCTTTGTCTTACCTTTAACATCCATCACTGTGTTGAACACATTGTCAAAATATTTTTTCCTCAATATGCATGACATCAAAGTTGTAACGTAAAAGAATGTCCTTTCAATAAGGAAATTCCCAAAATATACTCTGTTTTGACCAATTATGATTAATACCGTCTCCGGGGAATCGAAAAGGTGGAGCTTCGGTAACTTTAATAAAGTTCTGGACCCTCTCCCAAATTTTCTCACCCAAAAGTATCGGAGGTGGAGAATTATATTCCATTTTATTCTTTTTAATGCATTTTTGATCCTTTTAAAGTCACGATCAGGAGACAGGAATTGACGATGACGATCAAACCATGATTGCTACGCTTTACTATTTTCCATGTTGTAAGTACAAGTTAGCTTCCCAGCAATTATCCACCTAGACAACATTCCATACACAGGAAAATCATTAATTTTTCCATATTAAATAAGCACACAAATTGAAATTATGCTTGGTTGATATGTCATATAGTTCAATTCCATCGTACCACAATTGTTTTAGCTCATCAATCAAAGGTTTCAAATATACATCAATCAAACCTTTTAGATTACATGAACAAGGGATAATATAATTTTCGAAGATATATGGACTAGTCATGCACAAATATGGTGGTAGATTATAAGGTATAAGAAAGATAGGGCAATATGAATATGGTGTGACAGATATAGAAAAATGCGTGAAGCCATCCGCACACAGACCAAACCGAATATTCCTTGGTTCACTAGCAAAATCTGGATATGTCTTATCAAAGTGCTTCCAAGTTTTTCCATTTGAAGGATTACACAAAACACCAGGTGATCTTCTATTTTCAAAGTGCCATCTCATATGAGGGCAGAACTCATTGATGCGTATAACTTCTTTAACCTAGGTGTAATAGGTAGACTCTAATTGACAGCGACCATATTCCCAATGGAAAGCCTCTTGAAATGAGGCTTTTAGCAAAAATTACAACTGTTTAAAGTTGAATCATCTTTATAATATAACATACAACCATCTTCACAACAATCAATTCTCATTGACGAAAGTCCTAACTATGAAACTAATCCCTTTACCTTATAGAAATCACCAGGTAATTTGATATTGGGGTCGACTAGTTCACTCATAAGGTCAATGAAAGAGTCCATGGCTATTTGAGAAATATTCCAATCAGATTTGATACTTATTAATCTAACTGCAATAGATAGCTCAGAGTGTGGACTTCCTTTACGTAGTGGACGACTAGATTCCTCTAATTGTTCATAAAAATGTCTTGCATCATCATTAGAAGTTTATTCAACATTTTTATTGGGCTCAACTCCTAAGTGTATCCCAAAAGCAGCCGCAACCATATCATTAATTCTAGAATCACGATTTATGTTCTCCACCGACCTACTCTATTCACCCTCAACCATGTTATGAAATATACCATGGCTACCATTGATCTCTCCACTATTAGTCCATACAACGTAATTCTCTATAAACCCCTTCCTATAAATATAAAGCTTAACTTCCTCCGTTTTTTTGAACTTCATATAGTCACCCTAACACAAAGGCACCTAATTACTTCTTCATTTTGGTATGGTTGAAGTGACATTGCATGTCTAATAAAGTCATCAAACACTTCTATAGAATCCTCCCACAATCCCTACTGATTAGGATAATTCTTATTGTACATCTAAGTACGGTATTCCATCTATACAAATAAAACAAGAACATATTAATTTAGTTAATTCATATCCTAATTGTTTTTAGTTATATAATTTCATATCCCTAAATTTCAATTTATATCCTGAATTTTTAATTTAAAAACTAAAAGTTTAATTTATAAACTAAAAGTTCAATTCATAAACTAAAAGTTCAATTCATATCCAAAAAGTTCAATTCATATACTAGAATTTAAATTCATATCCAAAAGTATCAATTCATGAACTAAAAGTCCAATTCATATCCTAAAATACTCAATTATAAACTAAAAGTTCAATTCATATCCAAAAAGTTCAATTAATAAATTAAAGTTCAAATCATATCCTAAAATTATAATTTATCAACTACAAGTCCAATTCACAAACTAAAATTCCCATACTTAAACCCAAAGTCTAATTTATATCCTAAAAGTTCAATTCATATCCTAAATTTTCAATTTATAAACTAAAAGTTCAATTCATAAATGTAACGACCCGATAGGTCATTTTGAGTTTTTGTAATTCGTCTGCAAATTCTCAGTCATGAATAGCCCCGTGTGATGTATCATGACTTATGTAAATCATCGGATTTGATTTCAGGGTAATCAGTGTGAATCTGAAAGAATAGTATTCAGTTTGAAACTTGAAATTTGAAAGGTTTGACCAAGATTTGACTTGTTGGTATATATTCTCAAATTGGAATTTTTATGATTTAATTAGCTTCACTAAGAGATTCGGGACTTAGGAGCATGATCAGAATGCATTTTGTATGTCTGTGAAAGGTTAAGGCTTAAATTGGAGAAATTGTGATTTCGACGTTTTCCAGTTGATATGTGAATTTTGACATAGAGGTCGGAATGTAATTGCAGAAGTTGTAGTAGTTCTGTTGTAATATTTGGGATATGTGTGTAAAATTTCAGGTCATTCGGACATGGTTTGGTAGGCCTTTTTGTCAAAATCATAATTCAAAAGATTTTGGAGTCTTAGGCTTGAGTTTGATGTGATTTTGGTGTTTTAATACTTTTTTGAGCGTTCCAAAGTTTGGGACGAGTTTGAATACAATTATGCGATATGTTTTTGCTTTTGGTTGAGGTCTCGGGGGCCTTAGAGTGATTTCCTATATTTCGTATATTGCTGCTATTTTGTTATTTTATGTTATGTTGTATATTTTATATTATTTTATGTTATTTTTAGTATGAGTCTATTGATAGTACTAGCATATCATCTCTTGTTGATGTCTTGAGCCGAGGGTCTCCGGGAAATAGCCTCTCTGTCCTACCGGGTAGGGGTAAGGTCTTCTTACATATTGCCATCCCTAGACCCCACTTGTGAGATTATACTGGGTTGTTGATATTTTTGTTGTCCGTAGCATCTATTTCAGTTTCTATAGGAACATATGTTCCCTAATGGTTATTTGTAGTACATGTATTAAGGCCTGAATTTCTATCTCCAATGATGAGCTTGCATGGACTTTTAATAGGAACCTTGTGTTCCTTCTTCACTTTGTATCTCGTATAACTCCATGGATTCCTCCTTCCATGCCTTTGTTATTGAACACTCCGTCAATATTTTCCTTGAGCTATCCTATTGTTGGTTTTTCCCATTTGACCCTGAGTCTTATTACCTTGATAAGAGATGGATTCTTATATGATAAAAACAGTACTCCTTCTGTGTATTCAATTATTTTTTCTAAGTTTATTGGAGCCATTTGGTTGTTAATGTTATTGTGGTTTCTATTTTTCCATATCTACCAAAGAGCGAACGGAATTAATTGTTTCCAAGATATATAACATAAAGTGATTTTTGGGGAAGAGTTGAATAAAGTGCTCTAACCAATTGTTTTTTTCTTTAATATTCTCTCTGATTAACCCAATGCTTTTTCCATAATTCTCAGCTATATAGCATTCAAAGAAAATGTGGTATATTGACTCAGTGTTATTCTTACAAATAGGGCACATTGGGTTTATGTTTATGCCAATCTTAGCTAGATAACTATTAGCAAGTAATCTCATATGGTGTAATTTCCAGTTGAATAATTTTAACTTGTTTGGGCATTGTAACTTACAAATCCAATTTGTATGGGTTGGGTCCGGAATATTGTTATGAGGTCATAGGTAGAGAAAGTTTTGAATGTACCACCTAAATTAAGGCTCCAATTTAGTATAGTGTGGTCATCTATACGAATAGCATAGTTTATTGTATTAATGCAGTTTCGAATGTTCTTGGGTAGAGTAAAAATTAATTTCCCTAAATCTCACCCTTGTGTACTACATATATTTCTTATGTGTAACGTCTCCTCCCTTTGGTTAAGAGGTCCTAGAATACTGCTAGAAAAAATCCCAAGAGTGTAAGCAACCATTTTCCTAGTTTGAATTGTACCATTTATGGACAAGACTATTTTTAATTTATCATTGTTAATATGAAGGCCAGATAGTGTACTAAAACCATTCATGCATTTGGTAATAGTCCTAATAGTTTTTTGGTCAGCGTCACCCAATAGAGTTATGTCATATGCAAAACATAAGAGGGAGAGGGGTGGTGTCTTTAGATTTATTTTGATAGACACCTAATTCCTAATATCCACTTTATGATTAATGTTTTTTGAAAGCATATCCATGTATAATATGAATAAATAAGGGCCAAAGGGTCTCCTTGCCTAATTCCCTTAGTGGGTATGCATTTATTTATTTTGTTACCATTAACAAGGACCGAATTGAGCTTGTGGTAACACAGTTGAGGATTAGATTGCTAATGTTTCTGAAAGAATTGAAGAGTTTTACTGTTTTATAAATGTGAGACCATTTCATATTATTGAATGCCTTTTCTAGATCTAGCTTCAGGTTCATTTTTGCTTTATCTTTTGAACGGTTAAGGTACCTAATGACTAATTGAATTATTATAACATTGTCACTTGCTCTCCTTACTTTTATGAAGTTGGCTTGTTCTATATTAATTAATTGATTAAGGAAAGGCGTGATCCTGTTTGCAATTATTTTGGTGATGGTCTTATAGATCATATTGCATAAACTCATAGGTCTAAAGTTCTTGAGTGTGTTTGTATTTTTTGATTTTTGGAATTAGACAAATATATGTTTGGTTTATTCCACGGGTATTTCGGAGGTGTTAAAGACAGTATGGCATAGGTTTATCACCTTGCTTCCTAATATATGTCAAAATTTCTGGAACAAGAAAGGGCGATAGCCATCAGGCCCCGTGCCTTATAAGGTTTGAAAGAAAAAACTGATCTTCTAAAATCTTGATTGGTAAGTGGTCTATCCAAGATTGATAGGTCACAATAAGCAATATTCTTAGTATTATTATTAGTAATGTTGGTCTTATTGTGGGAAGTTGTATATAATTGTTTGATAACTAGTGACATGATCCATTATGACAGCCGGTTCTTCAATCCATTTTCCTGATTTATCTTTGAAGAAAACAATGTTATTCCTCCGTCTCCTATTAGTTGCTTTTATATGGAAAAATTTAGTATTGGAATTCCCTTCACTTAGCCAATTAATTCTTGACCTAAGCTTCCAATAATCCTCTTCTAATTTTAAAATATTGTTATACTCACTAATAAGCTTCTTCTCCAAATCTTGTAGGAAATTACTAGTCTGGTAGCTACTAGATTTTTGAATCCCATTTAGCCTTTTTAAAAACTTCCTTTTCCTAGCAAATATGTTTCCAAATGTTTGATTTTTCCATTCTAACACTTTAACTTTGAAGTTTTAGTTTCCTTGTAATAGATCTTTATTTTCCAACTATTAGAAACATGTTCACTAAATCCTGGATGTGTGCACCTGTAGGTTTCTAGTCTGAATTGCCTATCCTAATCGAATTTATTCTATTATTTAGGTTAATTGGAATAGGTTTGTGATCTGAACGTACCTCTGGTAGGTGAGTTATTGTAACATTAGTATATGCTTGTAACCAAATGTCATTTGAGTAAACGCCATCTAATTGTTCATAATGTACTATTGAATATTTTTAAAATTATTCTTGATTATACTATTTGATCACACCGATTCTTACCGTTATACTTTTGTTTAAATATTTAATTTTATGGCGAGCTTCTAAACTCACTTGACCATCCCCAATTTAAAATACCTGAGCCCTTTCTTATCCGCCCTATTACTGACCCTAGTACATCTATCATTCCATTGTATGGTAGTATTTTCCCCTTTTTTCTTTCTAGTTTTGTTTACAAAATGAAATTTAAAGAATTAATAATTTCTATTCTTTCCGGTTCATAATAAGTGTTCAATTTTCTTTTAGCACGCCTATTAAGAAAATACTAAATCTTATACAAAAATACCTAGTATGACTATACCTGTCACAACCCGACCCCCAAACCCGATTGTGATGGTGCCTCTCATGAAGACAAGGCCAGCCAACAGAACAAGATGCCATACCTAACAATTAATAACTACAAATAAATAAATGATATGACTTATTGGCATTTATAACTAATATTTATCACTCAACACAACACGACCGGGGTGAAAAATGTCACGAGCATCTAAAGAAAATGGAACACCACTACAGGGCCAATATTATATACAAAATAAGATTTAGAAGCAAAAGATTAAGTCCTGTGGCGTGAACTCTGGTGACCACCTTACTCAGCTACAATAATATACTTTCAGTCCGTTAATAACCCGCTACCGGGTGAACAGTAGCTGCAACTGCACAGGAGGTGCATGGAGTAAAGTGAGTACTTCCAACTCTGTAGTAATAAGATTAAGTAATAACTGAGCGGTAATAAATCACGTACGAGCACAACATCATGCAATAGGGACAACCCAACTCTTTTAGAAACGGTAAATCTGGGAAAAAATCCTTTAGAAAATATCCTGCTCAATTTAAAACATCTTTTAGAATTATCTTTTCAACGAATGTGAATATACTTTCAAAATAAATTATGACACTATGAACAGAAATACGCCCCTCGGGCAATGCTCTTGTTCCTGGTACAGACCCTGGAGGGGCTCCTACAGCCCAAGCGCAATAGCTTGGTCAGTCATTGTTACCTGACCCGTCATCCATTGTTACATGGCCAATTTATATCATACAGTGCCATTGTTACCGCAGTTTCAAGTCATATCATACAGTGTCATTGTTACCACGGTTTCAAGTTAGATCATATAATGTCATTGTTACCACTGTTTAAAATTATTGCTCGGTCCAGAAAACAATATAAGCCCCTTAGGCATTTATAAAACAGTGGTTCTCAGCCCGAAATAAAATTTAAAATATCATTTGAGTTTTCAAAACATAGAAATATGGTTGAGTTTGCGAAGCAGTCTTCAAAACCTTGGTTTGAGTTCGTATGATATGTAAATTATGCTAATATAGTAATATCAATCCACGAAGGATTTTATAAGTCGGCACAAGGCCCCAAACATCGCAGTCAGCCCAAATTATGATGATAACAAGTAATTTCAGTCAAATACGCAATAAAATTAATAACCGGGACGGACCAATTCACAATCCCCAACGGTGCTCCACCCCACGCTCATATCCGGCGTGCAAGTCACCTCAATAAAGTAATATGATGTACAAATTCAGGGTTTCAACCCCTCAGCATATCATTTACAAGTATTACTCACCTCGAATTGGTGAAATCTCTAGCCTGCGACTCTCTTGCTCCCCGAACAAGCCTTCACGCGCGTCGAATCTAGCAAAAATCATAGCGAATACATCACAATATTCTAAGGGAACATTCCCAATCTAAAAGACTCGAAAAATATCAAAAATCACAAATTTTGTATATCCCGAGCCCCGGGGTCGCATCTCAAAACATAGAAATTTTTATATCATCTGGTTCCTTTCGCCACAAGTCTATACATATAAAAATCTCTTAAATCGGACTACAAATGGCCCCTCAAATTCAAAATTTAGAATTTCAATCTCAAGCACTAATTTCTTATAATTTCGCTATATTTTCATGGATTTCAAGGATGATTCTTCAGTAAAATCATGCATTTAACTCATAAAACATACCTCCAATTGATCTCCGTTAAAATTCCCTTCAATCCACATCCTAAACCTTTCCAAAACGAACATAAATGGCAGAAAATGAGTTGGGTTTGCGACTGAAATGTTTTTAACATTCTGCCTAGATACTGTAGCTCCTTCTATGCGATTGCAGACTACCATTGCGATCGCATAACACAAAATCCCAGCACCCAAAATTCCTCCTATGTGATCGCATCACTAGCCCTACGATTGCATAGCACAACCTTCCACCTCTACACGATTGCATTACTAACAATACGAACGCTCTGACCATTCTCCCAAGCCTATGCGATCGCACAGCCCTTTACGCGATCGCATAGAACAAATCTGAGCCCCCTACCAAAACGTCTATGCGATGTTTCTGTGCATTTTTCAACTCAAAAATCCCCGTTAGCCACCCAAAATCACCCCAAGGCCCTCAGGACCTCAACCAAAAGCATAGATATGTCCTATTACCTTATTCAAACTTGCTCGAACCATAAAAACACTATTGTTAACATCAAAATCCTCTAATTTCATCAATTCAAAGATTAAGTTAAGCTAAACCTTTCAAAACTCATATTCAATCAAAAACCCGATCTAAACACCTCCGAATTACATGAAATTTTGCACACAAGTACATCAACCCTTGGAATTCCATTGCGACCCTCAGATCAAAATCTCACCCATCAATCGGAAATCACCAAAATACTAACTTCGCCAATTCAAGACTAATTCTACATTGGGCCCCAAAATCAATTCCGCTCGCACTCCTAAGTGACAAATCATCCCCCAAAGCTTACCGAATCGCTGGAAATCACATCCGAGCCCTCTAACTCTATGGTCGACATTTGGTTGACTTTTCAAACTTAAGCTTTCGTTAAAGAGAATAAGTGTCTCATTTCTTACAAAAATCAATCCGAATCAAATCTAACACACCATATACCGATAAGGAGACATGAAGAAGCATGAAATAGGAGAGGGGGAACTGAGCTCTAATACATGGGAAGACTGGTCGGGTCATCACATCCTCCCCAACTTAAACCAACGCTCATCCTCGAATGTACCTAGAGTTGTACTAGAAGCCAACCCCTACCTGAATAACTTTACCAAGCATATACTCGGGGTGATCCCACGTCACCATAACACACATGGCACTGATAATACAACACAACTGAAATTTCACAGTCTATCTATACCATAAATCGTAGAACCACATTGCACTTCCGAAATCATACCCTAAATAAACCCGAACCAGTGCTAATTACCCACGCCTGCAACCTCAGGTTAAACCATGCAACAAACCACACAATCCAACACTCGAAATCATAGTCTCTATTCACAGCAGCAGTCCAAAATACTCAATTAACGATAGGAACCTATTATTAGCTAAAGTCTTATTCCAAAACTTTCATATAATGCCAACGATAATTAATACACGTGATAAACCGTAACCATTTCTCAGATCAACCACTCAAGAGGCCACTTCCCTCTGACTAATATCACAACAGATTTTAGGGTCAAACCTCGATATTACCCTTCTAACAAGCTAAAATCAACTCTGTTCGTATTCATTAATGACTCCAACGATCTCCTCGAATCCAACATACCACTCTGATGATAATACATCTTAACACAGGCCTAAGCCACAACTTGCATTATATACGCACCAATAAGAGATGGGCCAAACATACTCAAATCATGGAAATTGATTCAAACGAAAGAGCTGTACCTCAAGCTCATCAGTACCATCACAACACAAGGCTAAGCCCCGTCTCTCATCATAGATATATAATACCTAAATCCTCCTTGAAAGGTCATAACTTCACGTGGACTCTCCACAATGCGCGATCTTATCCAAACATTTTACACATAAAACACCTCAAGTTACCATGCTCAAATTAGACAACCACATACAGATTGATGCCGTAAACCAAGCAATCCATCACACCCACAGTGAAGCAAGTCATATACAACATTCAATCCTGATAGGACACAACCGTTGAGCTATTTGACGAGCAACTTCCAATACAGATTTTCCTCAGAAACTAGGAAGCAGGGCATACAAAGTAACATTTGGAAAACTATTCTTAACATTGCATTGTTGCGGCGTGCAACACGATCCACATAACATACCCGTGGCGGCGTGCCACCTAATCCACACAAATATCTCACATAGGGAGATGTACATCGAGCCAAATTTGCTCATTATAACAAAACACGGAGTATCGGTCGTAAGCATATTGAGTGCATAATAATATCTATTGCGTTGTAAGCTAAAAAAGTCAACTTCCACCATTAATCTCGATAGCACCGCACTATACGTGCCCAAAGTCCGAAAATCATAATGCCTCACAGCACAAAAAAATAACTCATAGATCTCCCCAAACCACTAGCAGGTTCTATAACGATCGAATCAACTATCCTTCATCAATACAATTCAGGGCCAACCAATCCAACTCTAGCTAAACACGTATCCAATTAGCTTACCAACAAAGTCATTCACCAAGAAGCCTGAAGCTGCTCCTCCCACAACAATACTATTGCTGGAGCCGTACGATACACGCGCCCGACACCAAATCAATACTGAAATCCATAATCTTGCCTGTCGACATGCCCGACCACCAGGAAAGCATCCAAAAAGATCCTTTAACACAGGAACTGAGTAAATGGTCAGAACCTATACACTGACATCCGTCACAAAGGATCAATTAAGGAAAGCAATCATTCCCAACAAGCTGGTGGTCTTTAGAACACAACCATTCTGCTAGGACATAGTCCGATGCACCTCGCCACGCAACCGGTGGTATTTTGTGATGTGACCCTAGAACAATAGTCTAGAATAACCCACCACGGCGACCACCAGTATACACACCAATATCATATCAAAAATCTAACATACTAAGTAAAGAAAGATCCACTCGGGCTTCCAAATACCAATAACTGCTAACGATACCAATATACATGAGCCACACCTACTACATAGACAGTATCAGAGAACTCCTAGTATCTAACTCCATATAACATACAAATCGCTACTCTTGATTCCACTTTCTGCCAAAAAAAATACCTATCACACATCAAGTACCCATTCATTCCACGAAAAAAATATTCTAATATTTCCCGGTGCCATCAACAAGCTCAAACATCAACAGTCGATCCACCAAAACATGCCGCAATCCCATCAAAGTATTATCTGGTTACATCACCTTCCTTTTTTACTAAACATATACCCTCGTCATATCACTAGAATAGTAATACCAGTTCCTTAGTCATCTGAAGGTCGATTCTTAAATCACCTGCAGCTGTCCGTGCTGCTTATGAATTTAATGGCTTTCCATTCCGATCTGAATCGAAACCTTACATACGCAAATCCCAATCCTCCGCAACATATCCTAAATACCATACCACACTAGGATAGTCATGAGAACTCCATCTCCTTTTTCCAAACCACAACATCTATGCACTCAACTAGTCAAGAACTTTCATTGATCCCATTTAGAAGAAAATCATTACACCCTCCATGCTCTGCACGTCCTTAGATATTATACATCTCCAACCACGATGAAACCCAACAAGAATTCTCTCTCAGTTCCATTTGCAAAGGCTAAACTCTCAGGACAGAATCCTTATAACTAGACCAAACTAATCAAGCTGTCAGAACTCAAGAGCCTTACTGGAAAATACTTGTACGAACTCCTTGCCTCGAACACACACAAAGAATTAATCACATCCTTACCATACTGGTTCGGTCTACCCTCAATCTTTTTTGTCTATCTAGTTCTCTTCTAATTCATCATCAACTTGATATTCCCTCTTGCTGAAGCACCACAGTTCCTCAATTCAGGCTCACTACATGAGACCCAAGCACAAGACCACACTTTCTAAGACCAACAAGCCACTGAATACTCTCTTAAATACTCTTAGGAACACCATATTCCCAAAATAATCTACCAGGAAGAACTTCCTGTGAATCCAACTCCATTACCTTTATTTTATTCCTGATACTGATGCATAAAATCCCATTCAAATAAACATTTCCTTCTCTTAATACTGAGAATTCTTTATCTTCAATATCTCAAGACATCCTATTACTTCTACACATCTACAAAAAACCATATATAATTTTTCCTACTTGAGCCATCCTCGGCTCAATTTCCGCGACAAGAACTGACCTGCCAGCATACCTCGAAACGAAATCACATTACACGTATCTGTGCAATCAGCTACTCAACAACAACCTCCCCAACTTGGCTCGAAACCATATATTAGGACACACTCAACAACCCATAATACATTTACGCTATTGATACCACCATGCCATAGTGAGATTAAAGTCAAACTGTTTACTAGTTTATGAAAACATCTACATATCCCGCATTCTACCCCACTCAGTTGATTCCAGACTCTTAAGTGACCACAGATTCTCAATTTCAACATGTACCCTTCAATTACACATGAGACCTTCTAACATACGCATAACGATAATACCACCTAAGAACAACCCGTAGGAGATAACCCACCTGCTTTACCTCAATTTAGTACTTTGGCATACCTTTCACCACCATATATGCTACACAGTCAATTTCATCTTCCAGAGTCAGAACGCATACCATAATATGCCATTTTCTTCACTCCCAACTAGGAGATCTGAAAAGGTTCCTCATGCACCTATAACTCGGGACCGACACATCCAGTCACAACGAAAACCAACACTTAATGATTCATCTATCACTTAACAGACCTTCTTCAACACTTCCAAGTCATATAGACTCATTACATAGCACCGGCATGCTCATCGCACACCTATCCAGCTCCATTTCCACCAGTATGGACAATACTGAACACATAAGTTCATAATACCATCTCGCAAAATTAGCACCTCGGTGCTCAAGCCATAGGCAATGATTCAGCCTCAGGTCCTCCAGACCGGCTTAACATCAACTTATAGAAACAGCATCTCGCCCCTCGATTTGGGAATCGTGAGCTATCAAAGCATATATAATACTAAGCTCATGTGCGCATACAGACGCGAGAAGGAATTTCAAGAGATATTTCCAAGCTGAATCAAGTGCGCACGATAAGAATTCCAAGAAAGTGATGTTTTTCCTAAAGGTTCTCCAGCCTCTCGAGGATAAATACAAACGTCTCTGTACCGATCCGTGAGACTCTACTAACCTGCTCATGACATATGAGACCTAGTAACCTAGGCTCTGATACCAACTTGCCACGACCCAACTCCCAAATCCGGTCGTGATGGCGCTTCTCGTGAAGACAAGGCTAGCCAACAGAACAGCGATGACTTACTTATCAATTAATAACCAGAAATGGATGAATAATATGACTTATTAGCATTTATAACTGATGTTTATCACTCACACAACCTGATTGGGGTGTCCCAAGTCACGAGCATCTAAAGAAAATTGAACAACGGGTGAACAACACCTAAATATACAAAATAACATTTATAAGAAAAAGATGAAGTCCGGTGCCGTAAACATTGGCGGCCACATACTAAGCTACAATAGTATACGTTCAGTCCACTAATAGACTACTACCGGGTGAACAGTATCTGTAACTACATCTGAGGTGCAGGGAGTAAAGTGAGTACTTCCAACTCAGTGGTAATAAGAGTAAATAATAACTGAGTGGCAAGAAATCACGTAAGAGCAGAGCATCATGCAATATGGGACATCACAACTCTTTTAGAAAACAGTAAGTCTGGGAAAAAATTCTTTAGAAAATATACAACTTAGTTTAAAACCTCTTTTAGAAATGATATTTTCAATGTTTGCGAATATACTTTCAAAATAATTTGTAACACTTTGCACCGAAATCCGCCCCTCTGGAAATATCCTTTTTCTAGATCAGCCACTCTGCCCGTCGCTCAATGATCAGATAGTACCAGCACATCAGATAAATATCTCAAGAAATATCACAACAACAACAAACAATGAAAAAATGCATGAATGCAATGCAATGCATATGATGGTACATTCCTGTACCCACTGCGTCGTGCAGCCCGAGCCATCCATATTTATTTATCGTCGACGGCGCTTAATGGGGTGTGTACAAACTCCGGAGGGGCTCTTACAGCCCAAGCACAATATCTTGGTCAGTCCTTTTTACATGACCGGTCAGCAATTGTTACCTGACAAATTTATATCATACAGTGCCATTGTTACCATTGTTTCAGGTCATATCATACAGTGTCATTGTTACCACTATTTCAAGTTACATCATATAGTGTCATTGTTACCACTGTTTCAAATTACTGCTCGGTACAAAAAACAATATAAGCCCCTTGGGCATTTATAAAACAGTAGTTCTTAGTCCGAATAACACTTCAAATATCATTTGAGTTTCTAAAACTTATAAATATAGTTGAGTTTGCAATAAAGTATTCAAAACCTTGGTCTGAGATCGTATGATATGCAAATTATGCTAAAATAGAAATATCAATCCCGAAGATTTTACAAGTCAACAGAAGGATCCAAACATGCAATCAGTCAAAATTATGATGATAACAAGTAATTTCAGTAAAATACGCAGTAAAATCAACAATCGGGACGGACCAAGTCACAATCCTTAATGTTTCTCTATCCCACGCTCATATCCGGTGTGCAAGTCACCTCAATACAGCACTATGATGTACAAATTCTTTCCAACCCTCAATTTAATATTTACAAGTATTACTCACCTCGAATCAGTGAAATCTTTAGATCGCGACGCCCTTGCCCCTTAAACTGGCCTCCACGCGCATCGAATCTAGCAAAAATCACAGCAAATACATCACAATATGCTAAGGGAACATCTCCCAATCAAAAACACTTGAAAAATATAAAATATTACAAAATTTGCAAGCCCGAGCCCCGGACCAACATCTCAAAACTCAAATATTTTAATATCATCGGGTTCCTTATCTCGCCACGAGTCTATACATACAAATATCTCTTAAATCGAACCACAAATGGACCCTCAAATCCCAAATTTAGAATTTCAATATCAAGCCCTAATTTTATTATAATTTGACTATGTTTTCATAGATTTTAAGGATGATTCTTCAATAAAATCATGTATTTAACTCATAAAACTTATCACCAATCTATCTCAGTTTAAACTCCCTTCAATCGCCGTCCAAAAGCTCTCCGAAAAGACAACAAATGGTGGAAAATGAGTTGGGTTCGCGACCGAAATGTTTTTAACATTCTTCCTAGTTACTGTTTCTCCTTCTATGCGATCGCACCACTACTATTGCGATCTCATAGCACAAAATCCCAGCCCCCAATATTCCTCCTATGCAATCACATCACTAGCCCTGCAATCGCATAGTACAGCCTTCCACCTCTACGTGATCGCATTACTACGCATGCGAACGCAGTGACCATCCTCCCAAGCCTATGTGATCGCACATTCCTTTACTCGATCGCATAGAGAAAATTTGGACCCCTTCCATACCTTCTATGCGATTATTCTGCTGCATTTTTTCAACTCAAAAATCCGCGTTAGCCATCCAAAATCACCCCTAGGTCCTTAAGACCTCAACCAAAAGCACATATATGTCCTATTACCTTATTTAAACTAGCTCGAACCATAAAAATACTGTCTTTAACATACAAATTCTCAAATTTATCAAATCAAAGCTTAAGTTAAACTAAAACTTTCAAAACTCATATTCAATCAAAAACTCGATCTAAACACCTCCGAATTAACTGAATTTTGCACACAAGTCCAAAATCACCTAACAAAGATACAGAACCCTCAGATCAAAATCTTACCCATCAACCAAAAATCGTCAAAATACTAAATTCGCCAATTCAAGCCTAGTTCTACATCGGGCCCAAAAATCAATTTTGATCGCACTCGTTAGTGAAAGATCATCCGAAGAAGCTAACCGAACCGCCGGAAATCACATCCGAGCACTATAACATTATGGTCAAAATTCGGTTCACTTTTCCAACTTAAGCTTTCCTTAAAAAAATTGTCTCATTTCTTATCAAAATTAATCCAAACCAACTCTAACACACCACATACCGATAACAAGACATGAAGAAGCATGAAATGGGGGGGGGGGGGGAATTGATCACTAACACATATGACGATGGGTCGACTCATCACAATACCCCTAATTAAACATTTAATGTAAGGAGTAAGAAAACGTTTTAGGGATATGGGATAATTGTGAAATATACATGATTTATGCCCCTTCTTGCCTTAGCTTCGTGCATAATTTGCCTTTTATTAGTCTGAAATTACTTACAAGTTGTCCTTGATTGCAGATTTGAGTGACAAGATGATGAAAATCACAAATCGGCTCAAGAAGGAGTGAAATCTGCCAAGTAACAAGAAGTTGACAAATAGTGTAAGTTAAGGAACCTATGTGGTCTGCCTAATTGTGGTGTGCGAACACACAGGAATGTTTAGAGACTTCTCAAACTGTCCTACCTCCTGCGTGGTCCACCTGGTTGTCGATGCAGCCGCAATGAAAATGTTCAGGGAGATGAGTTTTTGAGGAAAAGCCCACGCGGGCCGCATCTATTTTTATGCAGTCCGCATTGGTAAAGATTCAGAGGCTAGGATTCAAGGCATAAGATCTACACGGCCGCATACGAAAAGTAGGCGGCCGGCGTGGGAACAAGTTTAGAGAAGTAACAATTTGGCATGTCAATTTGTGTGGCCGCATGTCACTTTTGTGCGGCCCGCTTGATCTACCCTGTGCGGACGCGAGGCATTTCTGTGCGGTCCGCTTGACAAATCCTAAGCGTCCGCAATACATTTTTGTGCGATCCGCTCCTCTGATCCAGAAGAAGCTAAAGTGAAGACACCATACCCTATGCGGCCGCACGCCATTTCTATGCGGTACACATCAGACCCTCAGGGGCATTTTTGTCCAGCTTTCCTTAGTAGTATAAATAGAACACTTTACTATTTTAGGTTAAGTTTTATTATTTGAACAGTAGTTGCGCTCGTGAAGTTTTATATTATCCTATTTTAGGCAACTTCCTATTGTAATTAAAGTAGATTTGAGTAGATTTAACATATAGTTAATGATTATGTTCATCTCTTTCATTATCTTTTCTTTTTCTACTACTTCCATGTCTAGCTAAACTCATTAGCTAGGGTTGTGGCTCAACCCTAGTGTGGGTAATTAATGGGTGTTTTTGCCTAATGATTGGATGTTGTTGGGTGTTTGGTATTTGGGTTGTGTGTATGTTTTCACTGAGATTTGGTGGTTGAAAACACTAAGTCAAGCTTAGTGGGTCTTGACTCTTCTTGAGAAAGAGAGTCTATGACCTCACATCCAACCCAACAAGGATTTGGGATGGACCCATGAGAATGGTAGTCCCAAGTAACGGGTTAAACCTCGAGAGAGTAATTACCCTACTTGAACCTTGTGTTGCTTGGCCAAAGAGGCCTAGACAATTAGTCTCGAGAGATCCAATTGGGAAAAATTGTTCCTTGTACCGAGAGGTGTGAGAGCGAATACTAAAAGTGCAACAGTTATCCGTATTCCCCGTAATTAGCATCCTTGTGTTAGAATTCTATGCTCATTGATTATCCGCCTAGGTGAGTGTCACGACCCTAGTGCTTTTCTAGTATTTCTTAATTCTAGCATCAATCATATTAGCTTAATTTTAGATCATATTAGTAGTTGACAATTGTAGTTAATAATTATATTAAAAACCCAAAAATGAAAGAAAACCAATTTGAAGCTAAGACGCATCTCTAAGCCATACAATTACCCACTCCAACTTGAAGCTCCCTGAGGAATTTGATCCTAATATACTATTGGGTTATTAGTATCGCGCCCGCTCTTTAATTGGATTGAGTTCGACCCGATCACATTTTGGCGCCGTTGCCGGGGAGCTTTACAGTGTTCGACTATTTGTTGGGTAGTTGTGTATTTTTCCTTTCTTTCCTTCTTGTTATTTATTTTGTTTGTTAATTTCACTCATGTACCAATGGCTTTAAATGCGAATGAGCCTCTCAATGTTGGAGTGGAGGAGGTGGATGACGTGGAACAAGAGGAAAGTTTACCCCAATCTCCAAGGAGGGGTAGAAATGCAAATACAAATGACAACATACGGGTCCCTCATCCACCTCCACCAAGGGTCGCACCAAGGATATTACCCAACCAGGGTTATGCAAGTGAAATCGTTCCTCCCCGAATTTGGGTGGGGAACTTCCAAATTACCAATATCATGCAGACCTTGGTCGAACAACGAGGGTACTTCACAGGTGCCTCGAACCAAATTGCTTACAAGCATCTTAAGGGGTTTGTGGGTACTTGTTGGGGAAGCAAGCAAACAAATGTTTCTGAAGACGCATTGAGGTTGAGGCTTTCCCTTTATCACTAAGGGGGAAGGCGCTCGATTGGCTAGAGACACTCCCCAAGCATTCCATCACCATTTGGGATGAGTTGGACGATAAATTTATTGCCAAGTTCTTTTCGCCTAGTAACATGGCAGCTCGTAGAGACGAGATTTTAGCATTCAAGCAAGAGCCCACAAAGCCTTTACATTAAATTTAGGATAGGTTTTGGACTATGGTGAAGGAGTGCCCCAACAATGATATGAATGATGTGATCATCCAGAAGACTTTCTATCGGGGTATCAATGCATAGTCAATTAATTGCCAAGTGGTAATTTCATGAAACTTCCTTACGATGAGGCTTGTGATGTTCTTGACGAAATGGCCGACACTTCATCGGCATGGCAAAGCCGTGCTAACGTTCCTCAAGGTGATACCAATTTTATACACTTGCACAAGAAGCTACATGATCATGGGAAAGCCATAGCCAAACTTACAACCGCAATGAACCAGTTGTCCAAGGCACAACTTCAACAAGTTCAAAACCCAAGACAAGTAAATGCCATGAAGGGGGTGAATTTGATGAGAAGAAGGAATAGAGGGAAAAACAACCTCAAGAGAACTTTGGTAATTGTGATGATGGAAATGGTGGTTTTTCAAATGATGGTTATGAAGATCAAGAAGAAGTGCAATTTGTGAATAAATACCAAGGGAATAGAGGTAATCAAGGGAACGAACAATGGCATCCCAAAGGCAACAACTGGGGAAATCAACAAAATAGTTGGAATTGGAACAACAATAATCAAGGAAACAATTGGGGATATAAAAAATAGTGGGAAATGGAATAACAATAATCATGGCAACAATTGGAACAATCAAGAAAATCAGGGCAATTGGGGTGGCAAAAACAACAATTGGAACAATAATGGCGGGTGGAACAACAATCAGGGAGGAAACAAAGGAAATCGGGTGCAAGGCTTTCAAAGGCCCCCAGTGTACCAAGAAACGAACAACCCACCCCCATTCCAATCTCAAGGGCCTAATTCTTCAAGAAATGATATGGGTAGGATTGAGATTATGTTTGAGCAAATGATGACGAAAATCAAGATTCTGATTCCCAATTAGCCTCCCATAATACTTTGATCCGTAACTTAGAAGTGCAACTTGGGAAAATATAACAATCTCTTACTACTCACCCGGAAGGTGATCTACTAAGTGATACAGTATTGAACTCAAAGGGTGGGCACAATAACAATGTGATGGCAGTGACAACACGTAACGGAAGAGGTGGTGATGGGCAAACCTCTAGGGGTGATCAAGTTGTGATCGATGAGGAGGAAGTACAAGAAGACAATGCTCCATTTGTGGTTGATTATATTATTGGTCCTAATGTGAGAAATGAAGTAAGAATTGATATTGATGAGGGTGGGGAGGAGACACAGGAGGCCGTGACCCCGTCTAGGGAACACATCATTGACATGCCGGAACCTTCGGTCCCAAAAGCCAAGGAACCTTTACCTAGGCCTCCTCCGCCATATCCTCAATGATTGGCCAAGAAAAAGTGTGACAATTAACTTAAAAAGTTTATTGAGATGATTAAGAGTTTGAATATCAATGTTCCTTTGGTGGAGGCAGTTGAACAAATGCCGGGATATGCAAAGTTCATGAAGGATTTGGTTACTAAGATGTGATCGATGGAATGTGAGATCATCAAAATGACACACCAAGTGAGCTCCATTTTTCATTCTATGGCACCAAAGTTAGAGGATCCCGGCGCATTCCCAATTCCATGTAAAATTGGGAGCGCTGATTTTGCTAAAGCCCCTTGTGATTTGGGGGAAAGTATCAATCTCATGCCATATTCGGTGTTCAAAAATTTGGGCATCAGACAACCTCGTTCAACTTATATGAGACTTCAAATTGCAGACCGATCAATAAAGAGACCTTTGGGTATTATTGATGATGTCCTTATTCGGGTCGATAAGTTCATCTTGCCGGCTGATTTTGTGATTCTAGATTACGAAGTGGATTTTGAGATTCCCATTATTCTTGGAAGGCCTTTCCTACCGAATGGGAAGGCCTTGGTTGAGGTTGAGGTGGGTGAATTGACTTTCCATGTTGGTGATGAAAAGGTTGTTTTCCATGTATGCAAGTCGATGCGCCAACCAAATAGCACCGAGGTGTGTTCGTTTGTCGACATTGTCAAGGCGGTGATAGTGGATGACACAAGTGCCATGGCGAATGTTGAGTACCCACTCAAGGCCGTGATCTTAAACATGGATGTTGATGATGTTCCGGAAAGGGTGGAGTGTGTGAATGCACTTCATGGCATGGGCTCATATTCCTACGAGCCGAGGAAGCTATCTCTTGATCTTGAAAATCACAAGACTCCACCCATTAAACCCTCCATTGAGGAACCACTGGTGTTGGAGTTGAAACCACTTCCTCCTCACCTCAGGTATGAGTTTCTTGGTCCTAATTTCACTTTGACGGCTATTATTTCTTCTTGCTTGACCAACGTGCAGGTGGACGCCACTTTGGCGGTTCTTCAAAAGCGCAAGCGGGCAATTGGATGGACTTTGGCGGATATTTGGGGTATTAACCCCGCATTTTGCATGCACAAGATAATATTGGAAGAGTATTCTAGGCGTTCTCTCTAAAATCAAAGAAGACTCAATGAGGCCATGCAAGAGGTGGTTAAAAAGGAAATCATCAAGTGGCTTGACGCCGGTGTGGTATATCCAATCTCCGACAGTTCATGGACCTCTCCAGTCCAATGTGTTACAAATAAGGGAGGAATGATGGTAGTGACCAATGATAATAATGAGCTGATTCTGACTTGTACTGTGACGGGTTGGAGAGTATGCATGGACTACCAAAAACTGAACAAGGTTACAAGAAAAGACCATTTCCCATTGTGATTCTTGGATCAAATGGTTGACTATCTTGTGGGCCGGACATTCTATTGCTTTTTGGATGGGCATCAAGGTTACTATCAAATACTTACTGTGCCGGAAGATCAAGAAAAGACAATATTTACATGCCCGTATAGTACTGTCGCAAACCCAAGGATACCATTTGGGTTGTGAAATGCTCCGGCGACCTTCCAAAGATATATGATGGCAATCTTCACCGACATGGTGAAGGACATATTGTAGGTCTTCATGGACGACTTTAGTGTGGTTGGGGATTCATTTGGTTGATGTTTACAAAACCTTGATTGTGTGTTGGCCCGGTGTGATGATACAAATTTAGTGCTAAATTGGGAGAAATGCCACTTTATGGTGGAAGAAGGAATTGTGTTGGGTCATAAAATTTTGAAGAATGGAATTGAGGTTGACAAGGCTAAAATCGAGGTGATCTCATGGCTTCCTCCCCCTAAGTCTGTTAAAGGGGTGAGGAGTTTTCTTGGAAACGCGGGTTTCTATAGGAGATTCATCAAAGACATTTCTAAGGTAGTGAACCCGTTGTGTAAATTGTTGGAAAAAGGTTCAATGTAAGTGTTTGACGAGAAGTGCATGGAAGCGTTTGAGATTCTAAAGAAAAAGTTGACGACTACCCCCATCATTACCGCACCCATTGGAGCTTACCCTTTGAGCTCATGTATGATGCTAGTAATGTTATGGTGGGGACAGACTTGGGCTAGAAAATCAACAAGTTGTTCCATCTGGTGTACTATGCTAGCAAGACTATGAATGAGGCAGAAAGAAATTATACAGTCACCGAGAAGGAATTGCTTGCCATTGTGTTTCCTATGGAGAAGTTTTGCCCGTACATCATGGGGGAAAAAGTGATTATTGGTACCGATCATGCTGCCCTAAGGTAATTGATGACTAAGATGGATTCAAAAGAAAGGTTGATGAGATGGGTGCTTCTTCTATAATAGTTTGACTTGGAGATAGTGGATATAAAGGTTTGTGAAAATTAAGTGGCGGATCACTTGTCTCGCTTGGAGGAGGAGGGGAGGCCTTCGGATGGCCTTGAGATAAATGATTCTTTTCCGGATGAGCAAATCCACTCAATTTCTATGCTTGACATGCCATGGTTTGCCGATATCGCAAATTATTTGGTTGCCGGTATGGTCCCGTGTGAGCTCTCTTCTAACCAAAGGACGACGCTCAAGCGGGATGCTTTGGACTTCTATTGGGATGAGCCTTATCTTTTCAAAATTAGCATAAATGGTGTGATTCGCTGGTGTGTTCCTGAGGAAGAACAACTAAGCATTGTGGAATCTTGTCATTCATTGGCCTATGGTGGCCATCATGGCGGGGCGAGGACGACGTCCAAAGTATTGAGTTGTAGTTTCTATTGGCCTTAGTTGTTCAAGTATGCTGCTGAATTTGTGAAAAGGTGTTATGAGTGTCATTGTGAGGGTGGAATTTCAAATAAAGATGAGATGCCCCTTAACAGAATTCTTGAGGTCGGCATTTTTTATGTTTGGTGCATAGACTTCATGGGCCCGTTTGTGAGTTCTTGCTGCAATACTAATATTTTAGTAGCAGTTGATTACGTGTCTAAATGGGTTGAGGCTGTTGCCTTACCTAACAATGAAGCTCGTAGTGTGGTGGCTTTCTTGAAGAAGAGCATCTTTACTAGGTTTGTCACACCCCGTGCCATAATTAGTGATGATGGATCTCATTTTTGTAACCGAGCTTTCGATTCTTTGCTCTCCAAGAATGGGGTAAACCACAAAGTGACCACTCCTTATCATCCTCAAGCGAGTTTCCAATTGAGGTTTCGAACCAGGAAATAAAGAGTATTATTTCCAAGACTGTCAATGCAAGCATGACCGACTGGTCAAAGAAATTGGATGATGCTCTTTGGGTGTATCGTACTGCTTTGTACAAGGATAAAATCAAGTATCTCCATGACAATTATGCCTGGAGGAAGAGTTCAAGACTTATGATATGGTTCTTCTCTTCAAGTCTCGGTTAAGGTTGTTTCCGAGAAAGTTGAAATCCAAGTGGAGCGGTCGTTTTGAAGTGGTTGGTGTTACACCCTTTGGTGCTATTGACCTCCAAAACAAGAATGGTGAATTTTTTCAGGTAAATAGGCATAGGGTCAAGCACTATTTGGGCAAGTTTGATAATGGCCATGTGGTGGCACTTCTTCTCTTAGCTTCGGAGGCAACCTATGTTTTTTCAATAGCTTTAAATTTCTTTAGTAGTGTAGGATTTTTATGCTGAAGTTATCTGGAGTGTTGCAGGGATGGGATAAAATCAGTGTACGGAACAAATGAAAAATGCACAGTCTCTGTCCAGTGCCCATGTGGCCGCACCACAATTCAGTGCGGTCCGCATGGATTTGATTTGCTGAAGAAATTAGCTCAATGGAGGACCACGTGGCTGCATGGCACTTTTACGCGGACCGTAATGGAAGAGATAAAAATGGCCACTATATAATAAAATTTTCATGTGGCCGCGAAAAAAAACTAGGTGGGCCACGTGACAATGGCTAGGCAAGTCAAGTCTCTGAAGTTTATACACGCGGCCGTGGCCAAAACCAAGCGGACCGCATGAGCTGTGTGCATCAAGTGCCAAGTGAAAAATCATGCGTGGTCCGCATGCCATTTTTGTGCAGCCGCGCAGGTAGGTGAGTCTTGGACCAACGTTAGTCTATAAATAGAAGCCCAAGGCCACTGTTTACCCTTTTTGCAAAAAAATTCACTCTAAAGATTACTTTTTACTGTTCATATCCTCAAGCTTGCATTTCATCTATTCTTCATTGCAATCCTGGTAACAATTCACACTACATGTTAATTCTTAGTTAATTACTTGTTATTTTTCATTACATTTATTTTGTTTTGTTAGAATAGCTTCTTACTTTTTATTTTTCTCCTTAGAAATCGATTAGGGTAGTTTCCTCTATTTCTTTTGTTGAAAGCATGGGCATAAGAAGGAAATTATCAATTGAGTAGGGACAACCTTAGGGATTGATCATGATTGTTATGTGAACTTAAAGGCATAAAAGTCCCCTGCCCAATTCGTTTACCCTATGCGGCCGCACGACCTATTGGTGCAGTCCGCGTGAGCTGCTTAACTCGATAGTCACCCTCTGCTGCACCCGCATGACCTCTTTGTGCGGTCCGCGTGATTTTCTGTGCAGCCCCGGTCCAAATATGTGCGGACCGCGTGGCTTGGTTATCAGAGAGGGTGAAAGTTTTGAATATGCTATGTGCGGCCACAGTCCAAAACCAGGCGGACCGTGTGGCAGATAATTAGAGAGTTGGAATTTTTTGTGTTGGGTTGTGCGGACCGCGACTAATTCTGTGCGGTCCGTGATTCCCATGTGCGGCCGCGATGTCAAATGATGTGGTCCGCATGACCTTATCTGAGTATTGATAGCTGGGCAAGTTTTACCAGTGCGGACCGCATGACTTTTTGTGCGGTCCGCCTCAATCTGTCTGTAACATGATGAGTGATCAAGTGTTTGGTATTTCAACTGTGTATCTCTGTCATGATTTCACTAACAATGTTAGACGTGATTCTTTTGCAGATAATGCCTCCTAAGTGTAAGCACGTTCAACGTGGGGGTAAGGGAAGACAACCGGCGAGGTATGGGGCTCCTAAAGTAAAGATGGTTCGGCAAATAGTAAAGCTCACTCTCAAAGAAAAGGAAAGCATGAAGAAGACCAGAAAATCATATGGGAGGCAAACAAGGCTGCCTCTAACTCTTCAGAAAGTGAATATGCCCCCGCCCGGAGTTTTGACTTCAGAGTCCATACCCTCACGGATGTCAATAGAGGTGCTAGTGCCTGTATCATCATCTCTTGAGAATGAACAAGAAAAGGTGGCAACATCAGTGAGGCTAGTAAACACAGTACTAACGGATTTGTCTGATGAGTCCGAGGGTAAGAAAGAGGAAAATGAATAATATTCCACCTCCCCCAACATATCATCATCAGGGGAAGGTAATGGTGGTGAGCCACAGATTGGAGGGATTGAGAGGACCAGAAAACGGAAGCCTAGAAAGACCGTTTTGTGAGTGAGACTGCCTTCCACATGTACAGAGCATGGTGGCCGAAGAGAAAGTTGATTCTAGAACAGAGTTTTATTACAGATGATTTGCTCCCGAAAAACCCTCACGTACAAGTTCAGTTCCTTACGCAAGAAAGTTGGGATTCTTTACATAACATGTGGAAATGGCCAATGAACACATGGTAAAAGATTTTTATAGCACTTTCCACCACATGGCCAAGGGTGCCACAACGACAAAGGTGAGAGACCAAGTGGTTCTGTATGATGGCAAGACTTTGAATGATTTTCTGGGGTTTGATGAGGAAGATGAGTCATGGTATATGGAGAAATTGGAATAGAAAGAAGAGGTATGCCCGTGGTTGGCTGAGATCATTACAGCTCCAGGCACTGTCCCAGAAGGGTTGAATGCACCAGCCAGAATATTTAGAAACACCCTGAGCTTTGAGGCAAAAGGATGGCTCTCATTCGTGTGCACCAGACTAGACCCCTCCACTCACAACAACTCTGTGTCGATTGAGCATGCTGTCCTAGTTGCCTCCACTATGGCGGGTTTCCCGTTAAATGTGGGAACATCATGCAAAGGGTGATTTCCAAGGTAGGACACGACACTCAGCAAAACTACCTATTCCCCAACACATTGACCATGTACTTTGATTATATGAAGGTGAAGAAGAAACATTATGATATTGAGGTGCCTTCGGTGGGTCCTTACTCGTGGTATGATCAAAAGGGTCCAGACAACCCTAAGGGTGACAAGAAAGGGCAAGCATCGACTTCTACTGCAGCTGGTCAGTCTGACGAGCAGCTGCAAATGTGCATCCTTCCGTGCCTACCACTGATGTATTGCAATCGGGCTCATCTTCAGCCCCTTCTTCCATTTCTACGGAGCTGGTAGTTCCGGTGTTTAACACTCACTGGTTCACAGTTCATCCGCTAACATAGACTCTGCTAGATTGAACAACTGGGTATCGTCTACGACATCCAAGTTGTCAACATTGACGACATTGAAGAAAATCCTGGAAAACAAGGATTGCTATGATGAAGAAGCATGATAAGCTTGAGGAAGCAATTAGGGCGCACAACAAAGCCCGAAAAGATTTGGCCAAGGAGCACCGAAAGATCAGGAAAGATAGAGCCTCCAAGGACTCGGTGACGAAGCTGAGGACAAATGTTGATAAGCTCCTTGCCGACCAGATGCACCTATACTTGTTGTTTGAGGAGCCCAGGGATGAGGCAGCTGCATCTCTGCCAGTCTGAGGAGAGACCGAGAAATAAGAGGAAGCTCCCACACATAGAGGGAGTGGTAATTTAGGTGGAATCTGCCCCAGAGGCCCATCTGATCCCATCATTGGAGACACTGAGCCTCAGGCAGCACTGACAGAAGATGAGCCACAGGAGCAGACAACTGATGTCCCAGCACCACAGCAGCAGAAGGCTGGGGACTGGTTTGAGGTCCCCGTCGGTACAAAAGACACAGGAGCCAGTGAGCAGCAGACAGTAGTTGATGAGGCTTGAGGGGCCAGTTCTATATCCTTCCCCTATTTTATACTTTAGCATTGGGGATAATGCTAGCTTTTATTCGTGAGGGTGTGGCCCTACTTTTTGATTGATTTGGATATTGGATGATTGTTCATATACTATTTACTATTTACTTTCTGCACATTCATAGTTAGATGGTTTGTATATAATTTTGATTTCTGAATCTCCCTTTAGTGTATATTCTACTTCCCTTACTTATATATTCATTTGGTTATCGTTTGAGTTTTCTGGTTATTTTCGTTATTTTCATAAAATATTTTGTTTTAGTGCTAAATTATGCTCGTATCGTCTCTTTGGTTTTGGTTGATGTTGAAATAAGCCATTGGTTTTCTTAATGCCACGGTTCTTTCCAGGGCTAGAATGTTGTATGAACCGGGTAGCTCTTCCCAATGATAGATATCATGACAGCTTTCTTAAGGGTTGAGTCAGTCCTTTTGTTTTGCTTCTTTTTGAATTTTCAAGTTTTTGTAGTAAGAGTACCTCAAGAAAATCTTCACTTGGTCCTAGCACATTTTCCTTCGATCTTATGGTCAAAGAAATCAAGTTGTGCTTAGGATGGTGAAAGTCGTGGTCTTGAGACTCTTGTGTTGACCAAGCAATCATCATATGGTCGTGTGGGGCCATTGTGTGTTTAAATCACATCTAAGATCGTTGTGGGCCCTCGACTCTGTGTTTGGAAATCCTTGAGTGTATGTGTGGTGAGAACTCTACTTGTGAGACCAAGTGCCGAGACAATGGTCTTGAACTTGCCCAGAATGTTTGTTGAGGCAAAATCGTGGGTGGAACTTGATTGGAGATATGATTGTAGGCTATCCTAGATCTCAAAACGTTATCTTGATTGATTCCATTACCTACCAATATAATGATCCCTAGTTCAACTTTTTGAGCCTAAATCTTTATTCTTTCATACACCAAGCTACAAACCTATACCCATTCTCAATTAGACCTTCTCTTGGCACCCAAAAGTCTTCCCTTGGTTATTAGCAATTGCATATGTTTGGGGGGGAGAGACAATAATGGAAATAAAGTGGTATAAGTTACAAAAGGAAAGGAAAAAGGAAGGCAATGAAAAAGAGAAAAGGACAAAAAAGAAAAGGAAGTCAAAAAAGAATAAGAATCAAAAAAAGAATCAAAATACAACAAAAAAAGAGTGAAAAAGTTTGAAAAAGTAATGGTGTGTTTTGAAAAGGAGCAAAAGGGCTTGTTTTGAAAAGAAAGAATGACAATGAGTTTCTCCACCCCCTTTGAAGAGGTGAATTGCTTGTTTGAGTCAAGAAAGTGTGCTAAAACGAACCAAAAGAAGCGCTTAAGGGAAGAGTCAACTAATGTGAACAATTGCATATCCTACATGTACCCAAAAGCCTTAACAATGACTCCCCAAAAGCCCTACATGATCTTGAATTAAGGAGAACCTACATTAGTGGATACTTACATGAAGGGCAAGCATATGGTACTTAGAGCCGGACTTAGGGCCTCTTATTTGTGAGTGTTGAATGAGAGATCTTTCCAACTTGATTTGTGTGCATACATTTAAAAAGGTGAGGTTCACTTAGGGAGAGTTGAGGATGTACGAGTTTGGGATCCACAATGATCAAAGCACTTGAGAAAAAGCTCCATGATGATATATGTCAACTCTTGAGCCTCTTGTGTCACTCTTGATCCTTAAGTTCGCAAAGATTAAATTTGTTAATGATGCATTTGCATTGAGACAATTGTTAGTTCCAAGTGAGGGTTGTTGAGGTTACTCTAAGACAATCAGGAATTACTTGGTGGTTTTCTATTGAGGGATGTGCCTCATTTTATTTGCTTGAGGACAAGCAAAGTTTTAAGTTTGGGGGAGTTGATAAATGTGAAATATACATGATTTATGCCCCTTAATGCCTTAGCTTTGTGCATAATTTGCCTTTGATTAGTCCTGAATTACATACAAGTTGTGCTTGATTGCATATTTGAGCGACAAGATGATGAAAATCACAAATCGGCTAAAGAAGGAGTGAAATCTGGCAAGTAACAAGATGTTGACAAAAAGTGGAAGTTAAGGAACCTGTGCGGTCTGCCTGATTGTGGTGTGCGGCCGCACAGGAATGTTCAGAAACTTCTCAATCTATCCTACCTCATGCACGGTGCGCCTGGTTGTGGATGTGACCGCAATGAAAACGTTTAGAGAGATGATATTTTGAGGAAAACACCAAGAAGGCTGCATTTTGATGCGGTCTGCATTGATGAAGATCAGAGGCTAGGATTCAAGGCACAAGATCCACGTGGAAATACACCAAAAGCAGGCGGCCCGCGTGGGAATAATTTCAAAGAAGTAACAATTTGGCATATCCTCTTGTGCGCCGCACGTCACTTTTGTGCAGTCCGTTTGATCTACCCTGTGCAACCGCGAGGCATTTCTGTGTGCTCCGCTTGACAAATCCTACGTGGTCGCAATATATTTTTGTGCGGTCTGTTCCTCTGATTCAGAAGCAACTGAAGCGAAGACACCATACCCTATGCGGACGTACGCCATTGCCGTGCGGTCCGTATCAAACCCTCAGGGGCATTTTTGTCCAATTTTCCTGAGTAGTATAAATAGAATAATTTACTGCTTTAGGTTAAGTTTTAATATATGAACAATAGCTGCACTCGTGAGGTTTTATATTAGCCTATTATAGGAAACTTCCTATTGTAATTAAAGTGGATTTGAGTAGATTTAGCATATAGTTAATGATTATGTTCATCTCATTCATTATGTTAGCCTTTTCTATTACTTCCATGTCTAGCTAAACCCATTAGCTAAGGTTGTGGCTCAACCCTAGTGTGGGTAATTAATGGGTATTTTTCCTAATGCTTGGATGTTATTGGGTGTTTAGTATTTAGGTATTGTGTAAGTTTTCACTTAGATTTGGTGGGTGCAAACACTAAGTCAAGCTTAGTGGGTCTTGACTCTTCTTGCGAAAGAGAGTCTATGACCTCACATTCAACCCAACAAGGATTTGGGATGGACCCATGAGAATGGTAGTACCAAGTAACGGGTTAAACCTCGAGAGAGTAATTACCCTACTTGAACCTTGTGTTGCTTGGGCAAATTGGCCTACCCAATTGGTCTCGAGAGAGTCAATTTTGAAAAATCGTTGTCTCTACCGAGAGGTGTGAGAGCGAATACTAAAAGTGCAGCAGTTATCCATATTCCCCATAATTAGCGTCCTTGTGTTAGAATTCTATACTCATTGATTATTTGCCTAGGTGAGTGTCACGACCCTAGTATTTTTCTCTTATTGCTTAATTCTAACATCAATCATCTTAGCTTAATTTTAGATCATATTAGTAGTTGACAATTGTAGTTGATAATTATATTAGAACCCCAAAATGAAAGAAGACCAATTTGAAGCTAAGACGCATCTCTAAGCCAAACAATTACTCATCTCCAACTTGAAGCTCCCTGAGGAATTCGACCCCAATATAATATTGGGTTATTAGTATCGCGCCCGCTCTTTCTTTGGATTGAGTTCGACCCGATAAATATGTACATAGGGTTATTTTGTACAAATAAATTGAATTCTTTCTTGATAACATAACTGGACACTTATTTTAAACCAAAATGAAAAAGCTAATCGAACACTTATTGTAAACCGGATGGAGTAATTATTAGTATTTTTATAATAATCCTTTCGTAATATTCATTGCATAACATTCCTTACATTACTAATCATCAACAAAATAATTCCTAAATTAGTAATCTTCTTTGCATTAGTACTAACAATCCAGCATAATTTGTCTCTAAACCAAACTGGCTCCTATACGTGAACTTGAATGATTGCAAGGCATCATATTTTTTGTGCGGTTGAATATTCTAGAGAGGTATCTGCCAATATAATATGAAATCACGCAATTAAATGTCTTGTTTTATGGGTAATAGATAGCAACTCTATATATACTACCTCCGGTTCAATTTGAATTTTTTGAGTAAGATGGTCAAAGTGACTAGATTTTAATGTAAATTCGGATATAAATTCTTTAATTTTTAAAAATAAACTGTACATATTTTAAAACTGCATGGAAAGTACTATAAGTGACATTAATTGACAAATTCAAATATTTAAAAACTATTTGCAAAATGTATGGCCAAATAAAATCTTATTTGATTCTCCAAATCGTAAAAGGTTCATTTTTTAAACGAAGGAAGTGCATGATTAATAAGTTTATACAAATAAATTTGAAAAAATTATATTTAAAAAAAAAAGAAAATTGGGTTGGGTAGATGTCACGCCCCAAAACTAGAGGTTCATGACCGACATAACGGGTTCACATGAACAATATTCTTTTTCTAGACTCTATATATTTATTAAGAAATTCTCTAAATACGTATAAATATTTTATTGTGAATCTAGTTATTACTGTATATTAACTTGATGTCGTTGTAGGAAAGTCCGAGCAACAAAGGTTACATTATCCTCGTGCTACGTACCAAATGAAACTTGGTAACAAAAACTGCATCACTATCTTCATTATTGTCTTGGATTCCTTAATGTGCAATATGTTCTTTGATAATAGAAACTGGATCAATAACAACTAAGCTCTCATTAGTCTAAGAATCTATCTTCTCAGGTTTGTCAATATCTTCAATAGTCTGGTCTTCAAAGAATATCGCGTCACGACTTCTAATAAGTTTATTTCCAACTCGATCATGTTGAAAACTAACAAGTATTGCTTAGTTTTGACATCCATTTTTTATATCTCATATTTAGGAACATGCACAAAAGCATTACACCCAGAAACTCTTAGGTGATCATAAAAAATATCTTTGGCAAACCAAACACTGTCTGGGACATCACAATCCAAAGCAACAACAGGAGATAGACTGATAACATAGAAAACATTGTTAAGTGCTTCCGAATAAAATATATTTGGAAGTTTAGCCTCTAAAAGCATGAATCTAACTCTCTCAACTAGAGTTCTAGTGATCCTCCCTTCTAAACCATTCAATTAAGGCATCTTGGGTGGAGTGTTATGATGATGAATTCCTTGTTCCTTGCAATAGTTATCAAAGCGACCACAATATTCACTACCATAGTCAGTGCGAATACATTTTAATTTCTTCCCCATATGTATGTCAGTTAAGGCCTAAATTTCCTTAAAAATACCAAGTGCCTGATCTTTAGATTTCAAAGGATACACTCACAGCTTATGAGAATTATCATCAATGAAGGTCACAAAGTAAAGTGCACCACCTCTAGACTTTGCCTTAAAAAGACCTCACAAATAAGAATGTACTAGCTCCAGTAAATAGGACATTCTTGAGGGAGGATGGATATGAAGGGAATCCATTTTCCGTTTTCCAGCTAAACAATTGATACACCTTATCAGCTTTGCTTGTTTCACTCAATAAAGCAAACTTTTCTTAGCCAAATATTTAACCCCCCCCCCCTCTCGCTCATATGACTAAATCATCCATGACACAATTCTGATAAAGTGTTCCAAAAAATTTATGGATTAAATTAAGAATAGAGCCTTGTGTCACATATAAATGACCAAACATGACTCCTCGAGCTAATACTAACGAGCCCTTGGTAAGCTTCTTAACGAACCGGCAAGTCGTCTCATGAGTTACCACTCCGTTTCCCCTATTTTTGCTTTTTATTCTTCCATATCCGTGTTTTATATTGTCTAGTTGATTGGTTTGCGTTCGGAGTGTATTTGGTAAGAAATGAGATATTAAGTCTATTTTAATAAGGTTTTAGTTAGAAAAGCCAACCAGATATTTACTTATGTGTTAGAGGGTTCAGATGTGAGTTCTAGTGATTTATAGCTTCGGAAGGTAATTTATTACTTAGGAGAATGATCGGAATTGGTTTTGGAGGTCTGGTGTAGAATTAGGCTTGAATTGGCGAAGATAGCATTTTGGGGAATTTGAGTAGATAGGTGAGATTTTGATTCGAGGTTCATAATGGAATCTTGAGAGTTTCTGTATCTTTGTTATGTTATTTAGGATGTGTGTGCAAAATTTAATGTCATTGAGTCGTGGTTTGGTTGGGTTTTTTATCGAAAGCGTGTTTCGGACGTTTTTAGAAAACTTAGGCTTGAATTTAATATTAATTGAAGGATTTGGTGTTGTTTGAGGTGTTTTGATGATTGGATCAAGTTTGAATGGGCTTTTAGGATGTGTTAATGCTTTGGATTGAGGTCCCGGGGGCCTCAGGTGACTTTCAGGTGGTCATTCAGGCCATTTTCTATGTTAAAAAGTTGTACAATAGGAGCAACTGTTGCACAAGAAATTTGGACTTCGCGATCACGTGGGGCTAGTCGTGATCGCATAGAAGGATTTTGGGTTTGTCTGAGTTTGGCCTTCGCGTTTGCATCTGAAGGCTCGCTTTCGTGGAGGATTAGAAGCTTGCGCTTCGCGTTCGCATAAGGAGGTTTGCATTTGGGTATAAGAATTTGGGGTTCAAGAGCAGTTGTTTTATGCGTTCGCATTAGGAATTTCGCGTTTACGTAAGAGAGGGAGGTTGTGGCATCACGTTCGTAGAGATTTGGTTGCATTCGGATAGGGTATTTTTGGAGTCCTGGAAAATTGCTCTTCGCGATAATGAGGGTTGGGTCGCAATCGCGATGAAGGAAGTTCAGAGCTTGGCAGAAAGCTTATAAAACATTTAATCCGCGATTTTGAGCCATTTTTCCTCCATAGCTGAGTATTTTGAGAGCTCCGTGAGGGGTATTGAAGAGGGATTCAAAGAGAATTGATTGGAGCTAAGATGTATGAACCTAAAACTCGATTATATTATGAAATTAAACTAGAAAATCATAAAACCTATGCTAAAATTGGAAGAACTAGGGCTTGGGATTTTGAACTTTTAAATTGGGATTTGAAGTACCATTTGAGGTTGGATTTGAGAACTTTTCATATGTATGAACTCATGGAGAGATAAGGAACCCATTAATGTTAAAATTTCTGAGTGTCGAGAAGTGGGCCTGGGGCTCGAGTTTTGATAGTTTCAGGATATTTGATATTTTTTTGATTGTTTTCACTTGGGCTTTGTTCCCTTAGCACATTGTGATATATTCGTTCTAGTTTTTGATAGATTGGACATGCGTGGAGGCCGATTTGAGGGTCAAAGGAATCACGAGCTAACGTTTTATCTGGTTTGAGGTGAGTAACGAATGTAAATAATGTCATGAGGGTTTGAAACCTCAGAGTGCACATGATAGTGCTATATTGAGTTGAGACACATGCTTGATCATGACTGCGGGGTCGTTTACTCTTAAGAATTGTGACATGGTCTGTCCCGATTAATGATTTTACCATGTATTTTACTGTAATTTATTTGTTATCATCATGATTTTGATTGATTGACATGTTTGGGCTTCGCACCAACTAGTTGAACCCTCCGGGGATTTTCATCACTATTTACTCACTGTTTTGACTTACAACTTGAACTTAGTCGTACCGTTTTCCACTGTTTTAACACTCAGCTACTTTTACTCGATTTTGAAAACTAAAATGATATTTTAAATGACATTTTAGGATGAGAACTACTGTTTTACTAATGCTTGTGGGGATTATGTAATTTCTGAACAGAGTTTGGCCGAGGGCCAGATGGGAGAATACATTGATACTGATATGAGGCCGGAGGCCTAAGATACAGATATATGTATATGCCACGAGGTGGATTGAGTGATATGAGATCGAGGGAATAGATTTGATGCCACGAGATGGCTTGATATAGTGATTGGGTCGTAAGGGCCCCCTCCGGAGTCAGCACACCCCTAGTGAGTGTTGGTACCCAGTTGTGATGACAAAGAGAGCCCGAGGTGCTGGTACTCTTCTATGTGTTTATTTCTTTGTCTTCCTGTCAATTATTTGGTTATCTGTTGTAAAAGTTTCACATTATGCTCTTTATTGTTTTATTGCTTTCATATTACTTATTTTACTGTCGCATCATAGATTACCTTGTGTATATGTGATTTCTTATGCTCAGTGATTATTTATGCTTACTACTCACTGGGTCGGAGTACTCACATTACTCCATGCACCTTGTGTGCAGATCGAGGTGATCCAAATCGTGAGTGAGAGCTTTCACATTGATCAACATTTAGTGGAGTCATCGTGCATGCCGTCCGCTGACCCAAATTCTCCTTCGACCTTATTACTTTCCGCTTTCCTAGACTATGTATGTATTAGGTTGTTCATAATTATAGTAGAGGCTCTTAACTTGTGACGCCGGATCGTGTGGGCTATGTAGTGGTATTATCATTGACTTCCACATATTTAACTTACTATTTTCAGTTTTTTATTATGCTAAATTGGTATATAAACTATGTTAGCTGGTAATGAATTTTATAAGGAATGTGTTATGGTTGATAGTTTGTCAGGCTTTCCTATCAATATGTTGGGCGCCATCACGACCGATTTTGGTGTCGTGACAAGTTGATATCAAACCCTAGGTTATATAGGTCTCGCAAGTCATGAGTCGATTTAGTAGAGTCTCACGGATCGGTACAAAGATGTTTGTATTTATCCTCGAGAGGCTATATAACCTTAACGAAATATTTCATATTTTTGAAATTCTTGTCGTACTAACTTGTTGATCTGAGTACTAAACTTCAATTGTTCTATTATCTCAAAGATGGTGACGACACGTGCTACCGGATGAGGTGGATGACCACATGTGCCACCCATGAGTCCAACAGAGGCTGTGGACGTGGTCGTGGTCATGGCAGAGGCAGAGCAGTGAGGCAATACCTCTTGATCCCCCAGCTACCCCGTCTTAGGATTAGGGTCCAGCTATTAAGGCTCCAGCAGCAACAACTGTCCTCAACATGATTTATGGTCTTCAGGAGGCCTTGGCATAAATCTTATCAGTTTTCACTGGCCTAGCTCAGGCAGTTTCAGCAACTACTACAACAGCTACTTCATAGGCCGGGGGAGGCTATTAAACCCCCGCTGCTCGCACACCTAAGCAGGTAGTGTAGGGACTACATATGCCGAGGGAACCTCCAGCCCAGTCGGTTGCGCCAGCTTAGGAGTTCATGGTACCAGTTATGCCTAATGATGAGCAGTATTGTCTTGAGAGGTTTGGTAGGCTCCAACGTCATTCAGTGGTGCTGAGGGCAAGGATGCGCAGGGTTTTCCAGACAAGGGTCAACGAATACTCCTTACAACATGGATTATTGAGTCTAGTGGTGTGGCATTTAACACCTTTCAGTTTTGGGGGGTTGCCTTCACTTGGTGGGAGCATTTTGAGAGGCGTAGGCTTATCGGTGCATCACCCCTTTCTTGGCAAAAGTTCTCCGCTCTCTTCTTGGAGAAGTATATGCCACAGTCCCACAGAGAGGAGCTGCATAGGCAATTCGGGTGGTTGAAGCAAGGAGATATAAGCGTATCCCACTATGTGAGGAGTCTTTTTGAGTTGTATCATCATGCCGTATGGATGGTTCTTGGAGATCGTGAGAGGATCAAGAGATTTTTGGATGGCCTTAACTGTCACCTTTGTATTCTTATGACTAGATAGAGGGTGACAGGTTCCACATTCAAAGAGGTTGTTGATATTGCCCGTGATATTGGGACGGTTCGCTATCAAGATAGAGATGAAAGGGAGGCCAAGAGGCCTCGAGGATCGGGCAGTTTTACTGGTGCTCATTCGAGGGGCCAGTTTCAGCATGGTAGAGGTCATTTTTTTAGGCCTGTTCAGTCAGCCCATCCAGAGTATCGTGGGGCATCTTCAGGTCGTGGTTATCATGGGTCTCAGCAGGGTGGGCCATCACTCAACGTCCTCCCAGCTCAGAGTTCATCTCGTGCCCCATCAGCTCAGGGTTCTTCTACACCGAGAGCATCTTCTAACCAATTCGGTCTGAGGGTTTCCCTTCAGTCCCCATCTCCAGCACCTGGGAGTTGTTTTGAGTGCATAGAGTTTGGTTATATGTGGAGGCAGTGTCCTCGTCGTGTTGCTAGCTTGACTTAGTAAAGGGATCAGCCCTCGCCTTCTGCTCTAGTTACTTCATCACCCGCCTATCCAGCTAGAGGTAGAAGTCAGGCATCCAGTGGTCGCCCTAGAGGGGAAGGTAGATCAGGCGATGGCCAGGCTCATTTATATGTTGTTCCAAGCAGGAAAGATGTTGTTGCTTTCGATTCTGTCATTACATGTATTGTTTCAGTGTTCCACAGAGACGCCTCTGTATTATTTGATCCCGGTTCCACCTATTCTTATACATCCCCATATTTTTCTCATTTTCTGGGTATGCTTCGGGAGTATATTGCTTTACCTATTCATGTATCTAACCCGGTGGGCAATACTGTTATTGTAAACCATATGTACTAGTCATGTGTAATGATTATTGGGGGCCTGGAGACCCGAGTAGATCTATTGTTATTGAGCATGGTGGATTTTTATGTCATTTTGAACATGGATTGGTTATCTCCATTTCATGCTATTCTGGACAATCATGCTAAGACAACCACATTGGCTATACCAGTTCTACTACGGATCGAGTGGCGTGGTGTGACTGCTTATGTTCTTAGTAGAGTAAATTGTTTCTTGAAGGCTCGGCGTATGGTTGGGAAGGGTTGTCTTTCATATCCAGCATTTGTGCGAAATGTTGGAGCTGAGACTCCTAGTATTGATTTTGTCCCAGTTGTGAGGTATTTTCCTGATATGTTTCTCGCAGACCTGTCGGATATGCAATCGGATAGGGATTTTGATTTTGGTATTGACCTGGCGTCGGGCACCCAGCCCATTTCCATTTTGGCATATCGTATGGTACCAACAGAGTTGAAAGAATTGAAGAAACAGCTTCTGGAACTCCTAGACAATGGGTTCATTCAGCTCAGTGTGTCACCTTACCATGCGCCGGTTCTTGTTGTGAAGAAGAAGGATGTAACAATGTGAATGCACATCTATTATAGGCAATTGAACATGGTAACAATTAAGAACAAGTATCCCTTGCCTCACATTGATTATTTATTTGACCAGCTCCATAGAGAAAGGGTGTTCTCCAATATTGATGTCCGTTCGGGCTATCACCAGTTGAAGATCAGGGATTCAGATATTCATAAGACTGCTTTCAAGACTAGATATGTTCATTAAGAGTTTCTTGTTATATCTTTCGGGCTGACCAATGCCCCAACAGCGTTCATGCATTTGATGAACAATGTATTTTGGCCTTATCTGGATTCGTTTATTATAATATTCATTGATGATATTTTGGTATTGAGAGAGGAAAAACTTTATACAAAGTTTTCCAAGTGTGCGTTTTGGCTCGATTTAGTAGTTGTCTTGGGGAACGTGGTGTCTAGTGAGGGTATCAAGGTTGATCTGAAGAAGATAAAGGCAGTTCAGAGTTGGCCTAGATTGTCCTCAGCAACAGAGATTTGTAGTTTCCTTGGGTTGGCAGGCTATTATCATTGATTTTCAGGTATTGTTATCTGTAGCATCACCCTTGAGCAAGTTTACTCAGAAGGGTGTTTCATTTGCATGGTCGGAGGAGTATGAGGAGAGCTTTCATAAGCTCAAGACAGCTTTCACAATAGCTCCAGTATTGGTTTTTCCATCAACTTCAGGTTCATATACTGTGTATTGTGATACTTCGAGAGTTTGATTGGTTATGTATTAATGCATGAGGGTAAATTTATTGCTTATGCTTCTCGTCAGTTGAAGCCCCGTGAGAAGAACTACCATGTTCAGGATTTGGAGTTGGTTGTTATAGTTCATGCATTGAAAATTTTGATGCACTACTTGTACGGTGTATCTTGTGAGGTATTCACTGATCATCATTGTCTTCAGTATTTGTTCAATCAAAAGTATCTTAATTTGAGGAAGCGGAGATGGTTATAGTTGCTTAAGGATTATGACATTACAATATTGTACCATCCAGGAAAGGCCAATGTGCTGGCCGATGCTTTGAGCCGAAAGGTAGTGAATATGGGGAGTTTGTCATACATTCCAGTTAGGGAAAGACCCCTTGTAGTTGATGTTCACCCCTTGGCTAATCGATTTAAGAGATTAGATATTTCAGAGCCCAGTCGGGTGTTGACTTGTGTGGTTTCTTGGTCTTCCATATATTATCGAGCATCAGAGAGTGTCAATATGATGATCAACATTTACTTGGCCTTAGGGACAAGGTTAAGCATGATGATGCCACAGATGTGACCATCAATGACAATGGGGTGTTGAGAATGCAGGGGCGGATCTTTGTGCCCAATGTGGATGGTCTTAGAGAGTTTATTCTAGAGGAGGCCCATAGCTCGTGGTATTCTATTCATCCGGGTGTAACGAAGATGTATTAGGATTTGAGGCTGCACTATTGGTGGAGGAGAATCAAGAAAGATATTGTGGGATTTGTAGCTAGGTGTCTCAATTGTTCGCAGGTGAAATATAAGCATCAGAGATTGGATAGCTTGCTTCAGGAGATGGTTATTCCTGAGTGGAAGTGGTTGAGGATTACTATGGACTTTGTGGTTCGACTTTCTCACACTTTGAAGAAGTTTGATGCCCTTTGGGTGATTGTATATCGGCTGACCAAGTCCGCGCACTTCATTCTATCTGTATTTCTTATTCTTCAGAGCGGTTAGCAGATATATATATCCAGGAGATTGTTCGGTTTCATGGTGTTCCAATTTCCTTCATCTCAAATTGAGGTACTCATTTTACTTTACAGTTTTGGAGGGCCGTGCAAAGAGAGTCGGGTACTCAGCTAGAGTTGAGCACATCATTTCATCCTCAGACGGATGGGCAGTCCAAGCGTACTATTCAGATATGGGAGAAAATGTTGCATTCCTTTGTCATTTATTTTAGAGGTTCATGGGATGGGTTTCCACCTCTTTCAGAGTTTGCCTACAACAACAATTACCGGTCGAGTATTCAGATGGCTCCATATGAGGCTTTGTTTGGGAGGCGGTCCTCCAATTGGTTGGTCCGAACCTGGCGAGGATAGTCTATTGAGGATAGATTTTATTGAGGGTGCTTTAGAGAAGGTGAAGGTGATTTAGGAGAGGCATCGTACATCGTAGTCGCGTCAAAAGAGTTATGCGGACCGGAAGGTTCGAGATATATCCTGCATGGTTGGTGAAAAGGTCTTGCTAAAGGTTTTGCCTATGAAGGGTGTTATGAAATTTGGGAAGAAAAAGAAGTTTAGTCTGCTGTTCATTGGGCGTTTTGCTGTGCTTAGGAGGATTGGGGAGGTGGCTTATGAGCTTGCTTTGCCATCTAGTTTGTCGAGTGTGCATCCAGTATTTCATGTTTCTATTTTCCGGAAGTATATTGGAGATCCGTCTCATGTTTTGGACTTCAGCACGACTCATTTGGATCGTGATTTGACCTTCGATGTGGAGAAAGTAGGTATTTTGGTTAGTCGGGTTTGGAAGTTAAGATCAGAGGACATAAATTAAGTGAAGGGGGAGTGGAGAAGTTGGCCCGTTGAGGAGGCTACCTAGGAGATCAACCAGGAGATACAGAGAAGATATCCTCTCATGTTTGAGGCTTCAGGTATGTTTCTTGACTCGTTCGAGGATGAACTTCTGTTTAAGTTGGGGAGGATATGACGACCCGACCATTCATCTTATGAGGTACCTCTCTATTTTCCCCATTTCTAATTCTTTATGCTTCTTTATCTGTGTTTTATGTGGTATAGTTGATTGGTTTGCGTTCGTAGTGGATTTGGTAAGAAATGAGAAACTTAGTCTCTTTTATGATAGTTTAAGTTGGACAAGTCAACCAGATGTTGACTTATGTGTTAGAGGGATTGGATGTGAGTTCTGATGGTTTGGTTAGCTTTACGAGGTTATTTATGACATAGGAGAATGATCGGAATTGATTTTGGAGGTCTGGTGCATAATTAGGCTTGAATTGGCGAAGTTAGCATTTTAAAGAATTCCGGTTGATAGATGAGATTTTGATCCGCCGGTCATAATGGAATTTCGAGAATTGATGTTGCTTTGTTATGTGATTTGGGGTGTGTTTGTGTAAAAATTTCAGGTCATTCCAACGTGATTTAGTTGGGTGTTTGATCGAAAGCGTATTACGGAAGTTTTAAGAAAACTAAGGCTTCAATTCGATGTGAATTGATAGATTTGGTGTTGTTTGAGGTGTTTTGATGATTGGAACAAGTTTAAATTAGGTCTTAGGATGTGCTGGTACTTTTGGTTGAGGTCTTGAGGGCCTCAGGTGAGTTTCGTGTGGTCAATCACACCATTTTCTATGTTGAAAAGTTGCAGTAAAAATTTGGCCTTCGTGATTGCGTGGGGCAAGTCACGATCGCGTCGAAGGATTATAGGGTGGTTTGAGCTCTGCCTTCACGTTCGCGTATGAGGGCTCGTGTTCGCGGAGGGTTAGAAGCTTGTGTTTCTCTTTCGCGGAAGGAGATTAACGTATAAGACTTTGGGGTCCAGGAGCAGTTGTTCTACGCGTTCACATTAGGGGTGTCGCATTCGCGTAAGATAGGGTATTTTTTGAGTCTTGGAAATTTCTCTTCGCGATCACAAGGCTTGCGCGGCGATCGCGATGAAGGAAGTTCAAAGTTGGCAGAAAGTTTATAAAATATTTCATCTACAATTGTGAGCCATTTTTCCACCCTAGCTGAGTATTTGAGAGTGATTTGAGGGAGATTGAAGAAGGATTCAAGGGGAATTGATTGGGGGGAAGAATTATGAACCTAAAACGTGATTATATTGTGAAATTAACCTAGAAATTCATGGAACTTAAGCTATAAATGGAAGAACTAGGACTTAGGATATTAAACTTTTAAATTGGGATTTGTAGCACCATTTGAAGTCGGATTAGAGAACTTTTGATATGTATGACTCGTGAAGTGATAAGGAAACCCTTGATGCTAAAATTTCTGAGTTTTGAGAAGTGGGCCTGGGGCTCGGGGTTTTGCTAATTTTTGGATTTTTGATATTTTTCGATTGTTTTTGCTTGGGATTTGTTCCATTAGTATATTGTGACGTATTCGTTCTCTTTTTCGATAGATTTGACACGTGCAGAAGCCGATTGCAGGGGCAAAGGCACTGCGAGTTAGAGGTTTAGCCGGTTTAAGGTGAATGATGATTGTAAATGATGCACTGTGGATTCGAAACACTGAATTGCACATCGTAGTGCTATATTGAGTTATGACACACGCTTGATGATGAGTGCAGGGTCGTTTACTATTGAGGATTGTGACTTTGGCCATCCCAATTGATGATTTTACCATGTATTTGACTGTTTTTTATTTGGTATCATCATGTTTTGGATTGATTGACATATATGGGCTTCGCGCCAACTAGTTGAACCCTCAGGGGATTTTTATCACTATTTCCTCACTGTTTGGACTTACAACGTGAACTCAGTCGTATTGTTTTCCACTATTTTACTACTCAGCCACTTTTACTCGATTTAGAAAACTAAAATGATATTTTTAATGATATTTTGGGCTGAGAACTATTGTTTTTCTACTACCCGAGGGGCTTATGTGATTTCTGGATCGAGTAAGGCCGAGGGCAAGATGTGAGGATAAACTGATACTAAAATGGGGCCGGGGTCTTGTATATATATATATATATATATATATATATATATATATATATATATATATATATATATATATGCCACGAGGTGGCTTGAGTGATATGAGGCCTAGGGAGCGCTTGGGCCATATGGGACCCCTCCGGAGTCGTTGTGATGAGAGAGAGCCCGAGAAGCTGGTACTAGTCTATGTGTTTATTTTCTTTATCTTTATGTCAATTATTTGGTTATCTGTTGTAGAAGTTTCACATTCTGCTCTTCGTTGTTTTATTGCTTTCCTATTACTTTTTGTATTGCCGCATTATAGATTACCTTGTGGATACATGATTTCCTATTCTCAGTAATTATTTATGCTTATTACTCACTGTGTCGAAGTACTGACATTACTTCCCACATAGAGCCTCTAATACAATCTTGAACAACCTAATACATACATAGTCTAGGAATGTGGAAAGTAATAAGATTGAAGGAGAATTTGGGTCTGCGGACGTCATGCAGCTACCTCGATGACTCCGGTATATGTTGATCAATGGGAAAGCTCTCTCTCAGTCTTTGGATTAGGGCACCATCACGACTGGGGTTGAGGTCGTAGTAGCTTCTATTGGCCATTAAAGAAGGCATAATGGTAACCCTTATCATGTAATCTTCCCGCGGAAATTGAAAGTAAGGTCAAGAACATGCTTGACATCTCGAAGAACTAACATTGAACCATTATTAGTTTTCACACAAATTGTGTCAACACCAAATACATTAACTTCACTGGCATTACCCATCTTTAACACTCCAGAATCAACAAGAATATAAGATAAGAAAAATTCTTTTCTTGGTGTGATATGTGGGGTAGATGCAGAATATGCTATCTATCCCATCTCATGGGATACCAAATTGATGACGTTTTCAGCATAAGAAAAAAAAAGTCATCTTGAACAACAACAGCAATAATGTTCTCGTTATTTTCAACTTTTTTTCCTTCTTTAATGTCTATCTTTAACCTGAGGTAATACCTTTCGATGTTTCTTTTCTTGCCACATTGGTGGCATGTAATAATGGTATTTCGACTTTGACTAACTTCTATTTTTACCTCTATTACTCGAGCCTTTTGTTCTATCTCTCCACCGATCTTTTGTGACCAAGATATCTGCTTGTGAAGGTGAACGTTGAGATTTTCTCCTTATTACGTCGTTCAACACACCACTCTTGGCATAATTCGTGGTCACCTTACCTCCATGAGCTGAATTCGTCAAAGAAACATGAAGAGTTTCCCAAGAGTCTGACAGAATATTAAGAAGCCACAATCCTTGTATCTCATCATCAAAACTATATCCCATTGTAGAAAGTTGATCAAGGATGCCATGAAAATCATTTATGTGATTAAGGATAGGGTTGCCTTCCTTGTATTTAAATTTCATCAATTGCCTTAGCAGAAACAACTTGTTATTCCTAGTTTTTTGAAGCATAAAGAGTCACTAGCTTTTCCCACAATGATCTTGCATGTGTCTCGCAATATGGTTGTGACCCATTGATATATATATATATATATATATATATACATACATATGTATATATATATATATATATATACATACATATATATATATATATATATATATATATATATATATATATATATATATACATATATATCCACATACTTGTTGATGCTCGAAATTCCAATCTTCATCAGATATAGTCTCGGATGTATGAGCTGTAAAACTGGGTAGTACATCTTCTTATTGAACAAAAAATCTTTCATCTTGCTTCTCCAAACATTATAGTTTCTCCTATTTAAACATACCATCATGCTCATATTCACCTCCATTCCGTGATAATCCGGATAAACAACTAAGGCTCTCACACCACTTTTTGTGATCATAACAAGTGGTATCAGAGTGAGGTTCAAGACATGATCATCTTGGCGAGTTTAGTTCTAGACGCATCCTATTAAATGGTAATCATAATTTTATCTAAGAAATTTGATCGGGGTACTACTCACGTTGAGACAAATATTTTGGTGAATATTGGAGATGCGACCTGTTGAAGGCTATGTAAAGAAGGTGGGTCAGATTTATTATATAAGAAAATTTAGAAAAATGGGAAGAATTGTTAGGGGGTTTCCTAATTTTCTTACCATATTTTATTTTTCTATTTCTTGAATGAAAGCACACCATATTTACCATAATTCGGTTTTTCTTTTTGTAGAAGAAAATCATAATTCTTCCATGTTTGGCTTGTCCTTTTTCTTGTTGGAGAAGGATTGGACATCTATAAATTGAAGGTCATTCTTCACATTTAGCAGCATCCACAATGAAGCCATATGGGGTTTGACAGTCTTGTTTAGGGGACAAGAACTTTACAGGACAAGAGTTAGCGTGTCACTTGAGTTTGTCTGTTCGTCAGGTTGTTCTCTCAATAATTTATACACTTTTTTTATATAGCAAGTTCTTTGTTGCTTGAATTATTTCCTTGTACTTTTAGGAAACTCATAGTCACAGGATTAGGAAATCCCATTGTCCTAATATATTTGGGAAAAGGAATACCTATTGTCCTTGTCATTGGGAAACCTTTCTAATATATGTTTGGGACCTTTTGGGATCTATGTTGTGGATTATATAGATTGTATTGTGCTTTTCTTCTCATTCATAGTAGAAACTCTCTTTGCTTTTGCCCCGTGGATTAGGCGTTGCCGAACCTCATTAAATCCTTGTTTTGATTTTTCTTCTCTATTTGCTTTGTGTGTGATTGTGTGCTAGTTAACTCACGATATTCCGCAACAATTGGTATCATAGTAAGGTTCGGGTTTCTACATATAATATAGGGTTAAGATGTATTTATCATCTTCAACAACGTACCAAGTAGAGAAATTTTACGGAGGTTCTAGTTTCAGTAAATGGAAGATTAGGATAAAATCGTCCCTAGTGTTATAAGGATTATGAAAAACAATTGATGAGGATTTTCCTGAAGATATGAAAGAGTCAAAAAAGGAAAAGCTGAATAAAAGCTTTGAATGTGATCTTCATGAGCATTACAGATAACATTCACTGGGAAATTGCTCAAGAAACTTCTGCAGCAACGGCATGGAATAAGCTGGAAGATCTGTATTCTAAGAAATCACTGACAAACCGCCTTTACTTGAAAAAGAGGTTATAAAATCTTCATATGAATGAAGGTACACATGTTGAAACTCACCTTGATGAGTTTAATTCAATTATAATAGACTTGAAGAATGTGGATATCTAAATTGAGTGTGAGTATCAGTCCTTGACGGTGTTATGTTCGTTACCACAGTCTTATGATACTTTTACCGATACACTGCCATATGGGAAGGATAACATTTAACAGGAAAAACTCAACCGCAAGATCAAAGTCTTGAGCAAGGAAGAAACACTGTCATGAGTACGGGGAGCAATGTCACTACAAGAGAGATTGTCCCAAGCTGAAGGAGTAAAGAGTGAAGCTGAAAATAGGTAATTCAACAAATATTGTTGACACTGGAAATAATTCTGATGATAGTGACTATGTAGGGGAAATTTGTGCTGTGAGTTCTAGTCATGGGAAAAATTCTTGGGTTCTTGATCTGGTGCTACTTCCCACATGTGTCCACACAAGAAATTGTTTGCAGCTTACAAGCAAATGAGCGGCACTTTCTATATGAGAGATGATAATTCATTACCAGTAGAGGGGTTTGGTAACATAAAATTGAGAATGTTTGATGGAATTATTAGAAATATTGGGTGTTGGCATGTTCCTCGGATAAAGAGAAAATTGATTTCTCTTTCGACTTTGGATGATCAAGGGTATAAATTTCACTTCGAAAATGGAATACTTAAAGTGTGTAAAGGCTTCATGGTACTCCTGAAGGGTAAACTACATTCTAAATTGTATCATCTTCATGTAAGTGCAGTAGAAGGGGAAGTTGTTGTAGCGTTTGGCAACAGTAATCTAAATCAGTCTCAGTTGTGGTACTTATGACTCGCCATGTGAGTGAAAACGGATTGTCTTTGTTGGGTAAGAAGAATTTGTTGAATGGCTACAAATATCAAGTTTTAAATTTTTGTATGCATTGTGTGGTTGGTAAACATACAAGGGTAAAGTTCATCAAGAAGGCCAAGCACAAGACCAGAGACAAATTAGATTATATACACTATAACATGTGGGGTCCAAAACGATTTCCCTCCAAGAGTGGTGCCAGGTATTTTATGACTTTTATTGAGGGTCGCTCAAGATGGTGTGGGTATATTTTGTGGAATCAAAAGATGAGGCACTTTCGACATTTGTTAAATAGAAGACGATGGTTGAGAGGCAGATGGAAAGAAAAGTTAAGCGTCTTCGAACTAACAATGGGTTGGAATTTTGAATTCTGAGTTCGATAATTTCTGTAGCAGGGAGGGCATAGTGAGACACCATACTTGTGTCGGAACACCACAACAATAAGGTATTGCAGAAGGTATGAACAAAACACTTTGTGATAGAGCACGAATCATGTTTTCACACTCATGTGTTAGCTATGATTTTTGGGCTGAAGCAATCAATACATCTTGTTATTTGGTCAATAGATCTCCATCCATAGCTATTGAGTTCAAATTTTGTTTTTGAGGTATGGTTCGGCTCGCCTGCTGATTATTCAAATTTTGGTTATCCTGCTTATGCTCATGTGAGGGATGAAAAATTTGCACCGGGGCAAAGAAGTGCATATTTCTAGGGTATGCAACTGGAGTGAAAGGTTATAGATTGTGGTGCATATAGAACAAAAGACTCCAGGGCTAATTATCAGTAAGGATATAACATTCAATGAATCTGCCTCACTGGACAGTCATTGGGAGAAGGCAATAGCAGAAACAGATCGTGGTGTCAGTAACCACATAGAGCTAGAAATTGAATCTCCACTAGCTCAGCCCAGTAGTTCTAAACTAGAGCAAGTGGAGAAGGTGAAAAATATTAATCAAGATGATAATCTTGATGCACATGCACAACAACCTGATACTATTACAACAGGCTGAAAGAAGAGAGTGATCAATCCACCAAAAAGTTTGCAAACGTAGTTAATGGGAATCTTCTTGGATATACGAATTCACTGGGAATCATTTTGGTAGTTGCAGAGACCGTTGATGCATTTGAGTGTTATAGCTATCTAGAATCTATTCGGGGTACAGAACCAAATCGATGGATTAATGCTATGGCGGAAGATGTTTAGTCTCTTAACAACTTTAGGCTTTGCCTAGACTTGGTTGATATGTGCGCCAACAAATAGAGCCCTTGCGAGGGCTGATGGCAAGGTAGAGAGACGTTGTTCCTGTTGATGAATAAAATTCAAGCTAAGGGAATATTTGTTATTTGTGACTTGAATTATTTCCTTGTATTTTTAGGAAACCATGGTCCCTATAGGTTTAGGAAAATAAATTGTCTTAATAGATTTGGGAAAGGAAAAACCTATACTCCTTGTCAAATTGGAAAACCTTACTCACATATGTTTGAGACCTTTTGGGATCTATATATAGGGGTTTTAACTGGGGATCCTATAGATTGTATTGTGCTTTTCTTCTATGAATAGAAAAACTCTCTCTACTTTTGCCCCGAGGATTAGGCTTATTTGAACCTCGTTAAATCCATGTGTTGATTTTTCTTCCAAATCTGTTGTACGTGTGATTGTATGCTATAACACTTATGATATTCCGTAACATAGTGGATTACTTATCTCCGCCCGTTGAAGTAGATCAATTAACTGAACCACGTTATTAAATATTTATAACTCTTTTCATAAATTTCTCTCTTGTTATCCGCATTATCATTGTCAAGATTTGCTTGACTAGATTTGGCATAACACCTAATATTTTCGGTTCTAACAGGAGCAAAGCTGAATTATCCGATAGAATAATCGGATCTCATTCATAACAATTTTCCTAGCTCCCTTTATTTTTCTTTTGGAACTGAACAAAGTTACACAAGAAGGGTTGCTCTGATGGTAACCAACCCCTACTTCCAACCGAGAGGTTGTGAGTTCAAGTCTTCCCAAGAGCAAGGTGGGAAGTTCTTGGAGGGAAGGATGCCGGGGGTCTATTTGAAAACAATCTCTTTACCCCAGGGTAGAGATAAGATCTACGTACATATTACCCTCCCTAAACCCTACTATGAGGGATTATACTGGATTGTTGTTGTTGTTGAATTGAACAAAGTTAATCAGCTTTTCTGACTTAGACATATGAAAAAGAGACGTGAGAGTACCATATTCTTGCTTAATGTGGCCCTTTGTATACTTGACAATGTTTTTGCGGTTACACTCTTTAAATTGGCGTCTCAACTGAGAATACGTTACATTTTGAGGATTCGATACGTATTTGGAGCTACCAAATGAATATATTGTTAAAAATAGTAATAAACTTGTTTTCATTTGTCCACATTTGTTTAGATTTATTTACATTAATTTAATATTTTCATATATATTTATATTTGTCTATTTATCTATATATTATATTAAAAGCACGAAGCCCCTTAGCAAAATGTCGTTTGTCTTTTTTGCCCTTTAAAATAGATTTTGTATGGGACAAAATCGTAATTAAATAGTTTTTCTAATTTTTAGGACTTTAAAATCAACTGAAATTCTACTTCCTTATTTAAATTATATAGAAACTCCTAACATTTTTTAACATTTAATACCTTAATGTCAACTAAATTTTACTTAATAATTCCTTCCTTATTTGAAATCATACATATTTTGGTAGAACATCCAACAAAATAATTGTTGATTCGTCAGGATTCTAAAGTTTTACAAGTGATTTCAACCACTTTCTTATTTGTCCTTATTGTAATTAATAACTAAATTTTTCTAAACAGTTATAATGCAAAAGTCCTATCAACTTAACTAACATTATCGAAGTTATTGGGCCCAGGTATTCCTCATTCCAAAAAAAATTTATAAAACTGGTAAATAAAATTTGCAGGAATTATCTATGGATTGGTAGTCATGAAACTAATCATAGGACTCCAATTGCCTGGGAAACACTGTGTAAACCAGAGGCACCATGAGGTTGGAACATTATCTCCTATGAAAGATGGAATAAAGCAGCTCTATTAAAACTTCTCTGGGCCTTAATGTCTAAGAAAGACAAACTCTCAATCAAATTGATCCATTGTTACTACATAAATAAAAAAGACATTAATACTATGGAAGTACCTAAACAAGCTAGCTGGCTCATTAGGAAATTGTTTGGAGCAAGAGAATGGTGGGCAACTAATGGAACATGATTGCAAACATGTATCAAAAATAGGCAATTTAGCATCAGGAAGGCATATGTTCATACCACTCCACAATATCCGAAGGTTCGATGGAAAATATTATTGATGGTGACTGGCATGCTCCCGAAACAGAAATACATCTTATGGATGGCACTGCATAGACGCTTGGCAACAGTTGAAAGATTAGCTAAATGGGGAATTCAAATTAATCAGTCATGCATTTTATGTGGAAGAGATATTGAAGAAACACATGACCATTTATACTTTGATTGCTTATACTCCCAAACAGTGTGACAATGTATGTTACAATGCTTGAAGTATCAAAGAACGACAGGCACATGGGAAACAGAAGTGCAATGGTAAACTGCTAATGTTAACAGCAGAAACCCCAGAAAAACTATCCTAGGTGTGGTATTTGCAGCAGTAGTTTACAACATCTGGATGGAAAGGAACAACAAAAGGTTTCAACAATCGAGCAGAAAAGCCAAAGCTCGAGCAAAGGAGATTACACTTCAAGTGTACTTTACTGGAATGAAGCTGCCCAAATGGTCACCCATTTTGCCGAATATTAATAGCTATTCTTCGTGCGAGTATTCACAATTGTAACAGCACTCATTTTGTGATAGGATATTAGCTTAACAACAACAGTTGTAGAGTTTCTAATTGATTGTACTTTGAGATCTATTCTAGAGTCCAAAAGAACAGATGATGTAAATTGCCAAATAGTTGAAATAAAATAAAATTTCTTAAAAAAAAAAAAGAAGTCATTACGTAGAGCTCCTTTTTATTTTTTTTATATAGTTTTTTAAGGAGTATTGGTTCTAAAATTTTCAACCGTTGCTAATGAAAGTTCACCTTAAGCTGTTGCGTTCTGCTTTAACATAACAAATATTTGTTTGCATGAATCTATTTTGCCATCTATCATAGTATGTTGATACATTATTTATATTCAACCATTGTATATGTCTAAATACTTTTTTTTGTTAAATTTTGAGCATCGAAATATTTATTGGGGTTCTTTGAATAAAATTTTAATATTTGATAAAATTGTAGTCTAAGTTAATTTTCTTAATATTTAGAACATTAAAATCAACCATGATTTGCTTATTAAATTATTCCTTACTTGAACGAATATAACCTTAATAAAAGAAAGTTACTATATTAGTTTATGGTGCACGTTACCAATTTAGTGATAATATTGCTTCTTTTCATGTTTTCTCCATGCACACTTTATTATCTCTTTCGTTCTTTTTCATTAGTTATAATTAATTATTTTTGACCAAATTGGATTAAAATAGTTTTATTGGTGATAAATATGTATACAATTATATGAAACAAATATATCAGCATAAATATACATTGCATGTTAGATATATTTATAATTTTCATTAATATTTTAAATGTTGAATATTACAGTTAATTTTTAAATATTGAATGAGCTAATATTTTGATACTATTTAATTGGATTATCTTAGTAAAAATTTAAAAAGTAAAAGACAAAGTAGGCACTATAACTAAACTCGATAGTTCGTTGGCACTCCTTCTCAAATAAAAATGTATAACTGTTAATAGAGTTACAATTAATTAATTTTATATGATTTAATTATCTTAGTAAAAAGAAAAAAGAAAAATAAAGAAAGACTTTTTATGAAAAATTATGCCTGATTCTCAGGTTATATAATAGTATGCCTATTGCCTTTTAATCAAATATATAAACTTTATGTACTAAAACTAAAATACACATTCATACATATATAAAATAAAAAATTCTAATAATATGTTGGAAATTATTCTTAACAATTGTACGTAGTTTAATAATTTTTATATGATTGTTAAAGTTTTATACTGATTAATATGGGATACATGCGCAAAGCACAAAGCCCCTTCGTGAGATATCTTTTGACTTTTAAAAATATATTTCACATTACATAAATTTGTAATTTTAAGTTGATTTTCTAATTTTTAGGACTTTAAAATCAACTAAAATTTTATTTATCAAATCTTTCCTTATTAATCTAGGTAGAAAATCTTAATATTTAACACTTTTAATTTATTAAACTTTTTACATTGTATGAATTTCCTTACTTGATGTCTGTTGATATTAAAGCAATCTTAAACTATACGATTTTCTTATTATTAGAAACTTTATAAATTATGCGTTAGTAAAATTTTGTAAGAGTCCAAAGCACAATGATTCTCGAAGCACAAAAGTTCAAAATTGTCATATTATTTAACTATTTAAAAGTAGAATTTTTATTGAATAACATTATAATTCTAATAAGTATTTAAATTTGGGATGAGGTAATTCGAAATATTGAGAACAAATTTAAGTCGTTAAATTAACTGATTAGCAAAAGAATTCAATTTAGCGTTTTTTTTAGAAGAAATTTTGTTTATTTCAACTATTTGGCAAATTTACATCATCTGTTCTTTTGGACTCTAGAACGGATCTTAAAAGTACAATTATTTTGAAACTCTACAGTTGTTGTTGTTAAGCTAATATCCTATTACAGAGAAAAAGTTGCTACAATTGTGGATACTCGCACAAAGGATAGCTGTTGATGTTCTGTAACATGGGCGACCATTTAGATAGCTTTACGCCAGTGAAGTGCACTTGAAGTGTAATCTTCTTTGCTCGATCTTTGGCATCTCTGCTTGTTTGTTGAAACCTTCTGTTGTTCCTTTCCATCCAGATGCTGTAAACTACTGCTGCAAACACCACACCTAGGATGGTTTTTCTGGGATTGCTGCTGTTAACATTATCAGTTCACCATTGGACTTCTGTTTCCCATGTGCCTGTCGTTCTTTGATACTTCAACCACTGTAACATACCTTGCCACAGTGTTTTGGAGTATAAGAAGTCAAAGTATAAATGGTCGTGAGTTTCTTCAGTGTCTCTTCCACATAAAATGCATGATTGATTAATGTAAATTCCCCATTTAGCTAATCTGACAACTGTCACCAAGCGTCTATGCAGCGCCATCCATAAGATGTATTTCTCTTTCGGGAGCATGCCAGTCACCATTAATAATTTTTTCCATCGAACCTTGGGATATTAAGGAGTGGTCTGAATCTATGCCTTATTGATGCTAAATTGCCCACTTTCTGTACATTTTTGCATTCATGTACACCATCAGTTGCCCACCATTCTCTTGCGCCAAACAATTTCCTAACGAGCCAGCTAGCTTGTTTAGGAATTTCCATAGTATTAATGTCGTTTTTCTTTATGTAGTGACAATGTATCCATTTGATCCAGAGTTTGTCCGTTTTGCCATTAAGGCCTAGAGAAGTTTTGATAGAGCCGCTTTATTCCATCTTTCATAGGAGATAATATTCAACCCTCCTGCTGCCATTGATTTACACAGTGTATCCCAGACGATTGGATTCCTATGACTAGTTTCATGACTACCAGTCCGCAGGTAATTCCTGCAAATTCCATTTACCAGTTTTATAACTTTTTTTGGAATGAGGAATACCTAGGCACAATAAGTTTGCATTTCAAACATGACGCTTTTTATAAGTTGGAGTCTTCCAGCATAAGATAGGAGTTTTGATGTCCAGCTTCTAATTCTGTCCACTATCTTCTCTACTAGGGGCATACATTATGATATTGTGATCTTTTTTTGGATAAGGGTACTCCTAGGTATTTGAAAGGAAGGGTGCCCTCTGTTAGGTGGAGTTCATAGCATATTTTCTCCCTGAAGTTAGTTGATGCACCTCCAATTTAGCGATTTTTAAGTTCTTCATATAAGTAATTTTGTTTGTCAAGTTGATATAAATTTTAAGGTACATAAAATAATTTTGGTAAGAAGAGCATTAATGGTGAAAAAATCTTTTTAGAGAAAACGATTATAATATAAAATTAGGAGTCAAATTGATAACGATGCAAATTTAAAGCAACAAGGAAAGAAATAGTAGAAGGTAAAGTGTATTCAAAATGAGTTACCATTTATTTTTTTTTCTTTTCTTGCATTCAGTCCAATAGGTGACAATATTCTGCTAAATTTTAATTTTGAAATTTCGATAAGTACTTTTTAAGTCACAAATAAAGCATCTAAAAATTTGTGTAGTATACGACATCTTTATTTATTGAGCTAGCTAAACTGGAGTAATATTTGTTATTTTTTATGTTTTTTAACTGTTACATTATAATTTTTACGTAATATTTTTTTAAAAAAATATTTATTGATGCGTAATGCGGGTATTCTAAGATTAGTAGTTAGAAAAGACCGAGATGTGGACATGTCTTAATTTGTGTGAACTAGTGTAGACATGTATGGACTAGTGTGTATATGTGTGGACTTAATTACTATGTACATATGAAGTTTAGGCTAGATACATGTTGGAATTCTACTATACATACCCATGTATGCTAGCCATTGGAGCAAGTGAAGTTAAATAAAAATCATCCTTTCCCCCACCTCTCTAATAGTGAGTTTTTTAGTATTTCTTTGGTTGTCTTGATCTCCCAAAAAATTCTAACATTTTGTATCAGAGCCGGTGTGTTGAGAGACAACGAAACTTGGAGAAAAGATGACAAATACTAATGGAACTCCATTCCAAGTTCCTATGCTCACAAAAGAGAACTATGAGAATTGGTGTATTCGAATGAAGCCCTTGTTTGGTGCCTATGATGTTTGGGAAACGGTAGAGTTTGGAGTTGATGAAGCAAAGATGTTGCAGCCCCATATAAGAAAGATCAAAAGGTACACACTCTCATCCATCAAGATTTAGATGACAAGATGTTTGAGAAGGTTGCAAATGCGTCAACCTCTAAGAAAGCATGGGACATTCTTCAAACTTCCTTTAAAAGTTTGGACAAAGTGAAAAAGGTTCATCTCAAGACCTTAAGATGAGAGTTTGAATCATTTCATATGAAAGAAAATGAATCTGCTTCAGAATACATTTTAAGAGTTTTGGCTATTGTCAATCAAATAAAAAAATATGGTGAAGAACTGAAGGATAATACGGTCGTTGCAGAAATACTATGATCCCAAAATTTAAAATTTAATTATATTATTGTTGCTATTGAAGTGTCCAAATACTTGGAAACCATGAACGTAGATGAACATTCGAGCTCTTTGCAAGCCCATGAAGAATAATTAAAGAAACCAAAAGAAGAATAAGTTGAAAAGGCGTTGCAAGCAGAACATTCCTTCAATGAGAAAGACAAAAGGCGTGGTTTGCAGCAAAGAGGTCATGGAAATGGAATATGTCATGGTAGAAAAGGACGATGTTGTAGTCAACCACCAAATAGAGACAATAAAATCCAAGACTATAGTCAAAGAAGAGGTCGTTGAATAGGTAAAGGATGGAGACAAAATCAATGAAGGTATGACAAATTGAATGTTGAATGTTGTACTTGTCAAAAAATTTGGATGTTTTTTCTGAAAATATAAAGATAATTAGGAGGAGAAAAATAACTTTGTGGAGAGAAAAAATAAAGAAAGATGAAGATGCCACTCTACGTCTTGCATGCAAAGGAGAAGAAAGTGCGGAAAAGAACAAATGGTACCTTGATTCCGGTGCAACTAGTTATATTTATAGAAAGAATAACTTATTTGTGGAGTTTAAGGAGCTGAATGGTGGACCAATCACTTTTGAGGACTCTCCGCGAGTTCAATCAAAGGAGAAGGTACGATTTTAATTTTCTTAAAAGATGAAAATTATAAATTAATCTCCAATATTTTGTATGTGCCGGAGATAAAAATTAATATTTTAAGTTTGGGACAACTTTTGGGGAAACATTATGACATTCATTTGAAAGATAAAAAGTAGTATATAAGAGATTAAAAGGGAAGCTTGTTAGCCAAAGTACCTATAGCTAATAATAAAATTTTCATCTGATATCTTCAAAATGATATTCCGAGATGCTTGCTTTCATCTTGGCTTTGCCATTTGGGATTTGGTCACTTGGATTCTGATAACCTAAGGTTAATGAAGAAGAAAAGCATGGTGAATGTATTGCCAACAATTGATTATCCTAACCAATTTTGTGAACGTTGTCTCTTTGGAAATTAAGCAAGGAAAAGCTTTGCTAAAGAGTCTTTAACAAGAGCAAGATGCCCTCTCAAATTAATTCACATGGATGTTTGTGAACCTATCAAGCCATTTTCACTTGGTAAAAGTAATTATTTTTTACTTTTAATTGATGATTTTTCTTTAAAAATTGGGTTTATTTTCTGAAGGCAAAATCGGAGGTGTTTGAAACCTTCAAAAAGTTTAAGAGCATGATGGAGAAGCAAAGTGGTTATCATATTAAGTCACTTAAATCCGATAATTGTGGAGAATTCTCCTTAAATAAATTCAAGATTTTATGTGATGAGAAAAATAAAATTCGTCATTACTTGACAGTTCCAAGATCACCACAGTAAAATGGCCTCGTGGACAGAAAGAATTGAACTATCTCAACATGGCGAGGAGTATGTTGAAGAGCAAAAATATGCCAAAAGAGTTCTGGGCTGAAGTTGTTGCTTGTGCAGTGTACTTATTAAATCGGTGTCACACCAAAAGAGTTCGTGAAAAAACACCACAAGATACATGGAGCGGTTTCAAGCCAAAAGTTTCTCATTGCGAGTTTTTAGGAGCATCGCATATGCACATGTATCCGATGAGAAGAGGTCTAAGCTTGATGAAAAAAGTGAGAGGTATGTCATCATTGGCTATAATCAATGTCCTAAAGGATATAAATTTTATAACCCCAAAAATAGCAAGGTCATCATGAGTAGAGATGTTGAGTTTGATGAAGATAATGCTTGAGAGTGGAAATCTAAAGAGCAAGAGTACTCTTTTAGTACATTCTCTGAAGAATAAGAAGAAGAGGAAGAAGAAGAAGAAGAAGAAGAAGAAGAAGAAGAAGAAGAAGAAGAAGAAGAAGAAGAAGAAGAAGAAGAAGATGGGGAGCAAGCTATCACACCACCTTCAACACCTCCACCACAAGATCAAGAAGTTGGGGAATCAAGCTCAAGTTCAAGTGTAGCACCTCACAAGAGTGAGCATCTAAGATTTGAAGATGCTTTCCAAAATTCCAAATGGAGGGATGCAATGGATGAAGAAATCAAAGCTATAGAAAAAAATGATACATGGGAGTTGGTCACACTTCCAAAAGGCAAAACCACCATTGGAGTCAAATGAATGAACAAACTAAAGAAGAATTTCAAGGGATAAATAAAAAGGTACAAAGCATTATTGGTAGCTAAAGGCTACAAACAAAAGGTCGGTATTGACTATGATAAAATATTTATGTCGATTGCTCGTTTGGAAATAATTCGCTTTGCCATTGCTTTGGCGGCACAAACTCAATGCAAAATCCTTCAAATAGATGTGAAGTTGGCCTTATTGAATGGCGTATCGGAGGAAGAGGTCTATATTGATCAACCTTTGGGACATAAGGTTGAAGGACAAGAAGATACTATCTTATAATTAAAGAAGGCTTTATATGGGTTGAAGCAAGATCCACAAGGTTGGAATAGTAGAATTAACAAATATTTCCAAGAAAATGATTTGTCTAAGTGTCGACATGAACATGCTATTTATATAAAGATTGCTAATACTGATGACATCTTACTTGTTTCCTTGTATGTATATGACTTGATATTTTACAGAAAATAATCCAAAGAAATTTGAAGAATTCAGAAAGCAATGGCTAGAGAATTTGAGATGACGGACATTGGACTATTGTCCTACTATCTTGGAATTGAAGTAGCACAGAGGAAGGATGTCATTTTTATTTCTCAAGGAGGGTATGCATAGAAAATTCTGAAGAAATTTGATATGGAGAATTGCAATCCTGTAAGCAACCCCGTTGAATGCAGAGTTCAAAAATCCAAGCATAGACATGGAGATTGAGTCAATCCCACATTTTTCAAGAGTCTTATTGGAAGCTTAAGGTATTTGTCATGTGCAAGGCTGGACATTCTTTTGGGTTGGACTCCTTAGTCGCATTATGGAAACTCTTTCTACCTCACACTTAAAGGTAGCCAAAAGAATACTTCGGTACATCAAAGGTAGCTTGATTATAGAATTCTTTATTCACCTTCTAAAGAATCCAAGTTCATGAGATATTGTGATTGTGACTAGTCTTGTGATATTGATGATCGAAAAAGTACTAGTGGTTGATTTTTTTTTCTTTCTTTGAAATTCCGCATCTATGAATCAATCAATCTGACTTTGTCAACTAGTGAAGCGGAGTATGTAGCAGCTTGTTCGTGTGTTTGCCATGCAATATGGCAAAGGAGCTTGTTGGAAGAACTTCACCAACCATAGAAGGATGCTACAAAGATTTTTGGTGACAACAAATTGGCTATAGATTTAGCCAAGAACCCGGTATTTCATGAAAGAAGCAAGCATATTGATAGCAGATATCATTTTATTAGAGGTTGCATATCTAGTTAAGTTGTGGAGCTTGAGCATATGAAGTCTGGAGATCAAATTGCGGATATTTTTACCAAACCTTTGAAGATTGGGGCCTTTCAAAAGTTAAGGATGGCGCATTGAGTAATGAAACAAGTTTAAAGGGGATGAGAAAATAGTAATAATCTTGTTTCTGTTACAAATACACTTCTATTTAAGGTGAATGTCTTTAATTAGAGAGATTCTAGAGTTCTATTCTTGGTAGCTAAATCATCCTCCTCCCTATAAATAGAGGTGCTCTCTACCATTGTAAATCACTCCTAACATTCTCTAAGTATCAATAAGAAGAACTCTCTCTACTCTTCTCTCTATTTGCTCTTGTTCTTGAGTTATTGTTCTTGTCTTTTATATTATTTCATAACACGTTATCAGCACGAGACTCTACCGTCTCAAGAACCATTCTCGAAAAATCTAAGGTATTTCCCTCTTCCTAATTTAATTTTCGATTATGTCTGACATTACGAAAAGAAAGTTCGTTGCCCTTGAAATTTCGGGCAAGAACTATATGACATGGGTGTTGGATGCTGAAATCCACTTAGATGCTATGGGTCTCGGAGACACCATCAAAGATAGAGAAAAAGCATCCACCAAAGAATGTGCGAAGGCCTTGATTTTCTTGCGTCATCACCTTGATGAAGGTTTGAAGATTGAATATCTCACCGTCAAGGATCCACTCGTCTTGTGGAACGGCTTAAAGGAGAGATATGACAACCTGAAGTTGGTCACTCTGCCACAAGCACGATATGATTGGGCTCATCTGAGGCTCCAGGACTTTAAGTCCGTTTCTGAATATAATTCTGCAATGTTCAGAATTACTTCTAAATTGAAGCTATGCGGGGATAATGTCTCCAACTATGATATGCTTGAGAAAACGTTTACAACGTTTCATGCCTCCAATATAGTACTGCAACAACAGTACAGAGAGAAAGGCTTTACAAAGTACTCTGAACTGATTTCTCTTCTACTAGTGGCTGAGCGAAATAATGACCTGCTCATGAGAAATCACAAAAATCGACCCACTGGGTCCACACCACTGCCTGAAGCAGATAAGGTGCACTCTCATTATGCCAAACATGAAAAGGGCCATGGTCATGGTCGTAAACGGGGTCATAGCCAGGGACGTAGACAAGGAAGAAATTCCAATGAAGTCCGTCACCCCCAGAAGAGAGATAACCGCCGAAAGCAGAAACGGGGTCATGAAGATCCTAAGGCAAATGGTTCAGAAACTATATGTTATCGTTGCGGTGGGAAAGGGCACTGGTCAAAGACTTGCCGTATACCAAGACACTTGGTTGACCTTTATCAAGCATCTCGCAAGAGAAAAGGCCCTGAAACAAATTTTGTCTATGACGACGATGAAGACATCACCCACCTGGATGTGGCAGACTTCTTTGAGCAACCCGAGGGGAAAATAGACCACCTAATCGGCGATGGGTCCGTGATGAAAGAAGATGGAGTTATTTGATTTTGTTCTACTTATTTGTATTAGTTAGTGAATAAACTAATAGTCATTAGTATTAGCTCGTATTAGTTAGTTCATAAAGCAATGTTAGCAGTAGTTCTTTAGAATATCTTCAATATGTTCAAATATCAATATTATTTTTATTTTTCAGTAGGGCTAATCGACTAGCCTGAAAAACTAGTCGATTATCAACTATTTTCGCATTAAAACTGAAAAACAATTGATCAACAATCGATTGTCTTTGACTAACAATCGATTGTCATTAAGACAGTGTAATCTGGAATTTTCAAAATAGCCAACAATCGATTGTCCATGCATAACAATCGATTGCCTTGAAACAGTGTGTTCTGGAATTTTTCAAAATAGCCAACAATCGATTGTCCATGCATCACAATTGATTGTCTTGAAACAGTGTTCTGGAATTTTTCAAAATAGCCAACAATCGATTGTCTATGCATAACAATCGATTGTCTTGAAACAGTGAGGTCGAATTTTTCAAAATAGCCAACAATCGATTGTCTATGCATAACAATCGATTGTCTTGAAACAGTGAGGTCGAATTTTTCAAAATAGCCAACAATCGATTGTCTATTCATAACAATCGATTGTCTTGAAACAGTGTGCTCTGGAATTTTTCAAAAATAGCCAACAATCGATTGTCTATGCATAACAATCGACTGTCTTAAGACAGTGTGATCTGAAGTTTTTCAAAATAACAAATAATCGATTGTGTGTGTTTAACAATCGATTGTCAATGTTCAACAATCGATTGTTTGTAAGTAACAATCGATTGTTTGAAGAAAACGTTTAAACTGAAATTTTCAAACTGCAAAGTAATGGATAACATATCTGATTTTGTTAGTCAAACATTAGCAGCAGATTTTGAAAATATTATGTGACACAAAAGAATTGAACTTGTTTATTCTTATGTTCTTGTATCTCTTTTGTATGTCAAACTATGGGATAGCAAATATGGATATCTCACAAAGCGAACTTGGATCAACATCCAACTGTAAAAGTATTTGCCTAATTGATTCATGTACTACACATACAATACTCAAAGAAAGGAAGTATTTCTCTCAACTAAATATGTGTAAGGCAAACGTTACTACAATCTCTGGAAGTAGTAAATTGATTGAAGGCTCCGGAAGAGCAATTGTAACTCTGCCCAAGGGCACGACGTTAATCATAGAGAATGCAATGTTCTCCTCCAAGTCTAAGAGAAACTTGTTGAGTTTTAAAGATGTACGCCGGAATGGCTATCATATTGAGACAATGGATGAAGATAATATTGAATATCTCGTCATCACAAAGAATGTCTCCGGCCAAAAGAGGGTTATTGAGAAATTCCCATCTTTATCTTGTGGCCTGTATTGGACAAGAATTAGTGCAATTGAGGCACATTCAACAGTAAACCAAAGGGTTACTGATTCCAATACCTTTGTACTTTGGCATGATCGATTGGGACACCCAGGATCGGTCATGATGAGACGGATTATAGAAAGCTCATATGGGCATCCGTTAAAGAATTTCAAAATTCTTTCGAATAATGAATATCCTTGCACTTCGTGTTATCAAGGCAAGTTGATTATCAGGCCATCACCAACAAAGGTTGGGACTGAGTCACCCACGTTTCTGGAACGTATACAAGGGGACATTTGTGGACCTATTCACCCACCTAGTGGGTCGTTTAGGTATTTCATGGTCTTGATAGACGCATCCTGTAGATGGTCTCATGTGTGCCTGTTGTCATCACGCAACCTTGCGTTTGTGAAATTGATGGCACAAATAATTCGACTACGAGCACAATTTCCAGATAATCCAATCAAGTCCATTAGACTGGATAATGCTGCTGAGTTTACATCCCAAGCATTTAATGATTATTGCTTATCAATCGGGATAAAAGTTGAACATACTGTAGCTCATGTTCACACTCAAAACGGTCTTGCAGAATCGTTAATTAAACGCCTTCAATTGATTGCAAGGCCATTACTTATGAGAACGAGGCTGCCCACTTCGGTATGGGGTCACGCCATCTTACATGCAGCAATGCTAATTCGTCTCAGACCGACGAATTACCACAAGTATTCCCCGTTGCAATTGGTTTTGGTTCATGAACCCAATATATCCCATTTAAGGATTTTTGGATGCGCAGTATATGTGCCTATTGCACCGCCATCCCGCACCAAAATGGGTCCGCAAAGAAGGTTAGGAATATATGTTGGGTTTGAATCGCCCTCCATCATTCGCTACCTCGAAACATTGACAGGCGACTTGTTTACTGCACGATTTGCAGACTGTCGATTTGATGAGACACTTTTCCCAAAATTAGGGGGAGAAGTTGGTGAAACCAAACGAGAAATTTTGTGGAAAAATGCATCATTATCTCATCTTGATCCACATACCTCTATTTGTGAAAGAGAGGTACAAAAGATTATCCATTTGCAAAGAATAGCAAATCAAATGCCTGACGCATTTACGGACTTGAAAAGGATAACGAAATCCCACATTCCCGCGGAAAATGTTCCAATCTGTATTGATGTCCCTGTTGGACAATCATCTAGTGTCATAACCAATGAGTCGAATGCACGCCTGAAGCGTGGCAGACCATTAGGTTCCAAAGATCGAAATCCTAGAAAGAGGAAAAAGAACGATCGAGATGACACTACGAAAGAATCTCATGAGGAAATTCATGATTTAACAAATTCTGAGATTCATGAAGAATCCATTGAGCCCGAGACTCTGGAAAATACGGAACTATCCCTAAATCCAATTAATATTGAGGCAAATATTAATCGAGTGGATATTGTGGTGGATAATGCCTTTGCTTATAATGTAGCATCTAGCATTATGCAAGAATGTGAGGATCTCGAACCTCAATCTGTTGAAGAATGTCGAAAAAGACAGGATTGATCAAAGTGGCAAGAAGCAATTCAATCAGAATTGAATTCGCTGGCAAAACGTGAAGTTTTTGGCCCTATAGTTGAAACACCTAATGGTGTTAGGCCTATCGGCTATAAATGGGTCTTTGTACGCAAAAGAAATGAGAAAACCGAGGTACAAAGATATAAAGCACGCCTTGTTGCACAAGGTTTTTCTCAAAGGCCTGGTGTCGATTATGAAGAGACATATTCGCCTGTAATGGATGCGATAACCTTTCGTTATCTCATAAGTTTTGCTGTCCATGAAAAGCTTGACATGCACTTAATGGATGTGGTTACTGCCTATCTTTATGGCTCACTTGATAAAGAGATATACATGAAAATTCCCGATGGACTCAAGGTGCCAAACGCGCACAACTCAAAATCTCGGGAAATGTTCTCAATTAAATTGCAAAGATCCTTGTATGGTCTAAAGCAATCTGGACGAATGTGGTATAATCGGCTTAGTGAGTACTTGTTAAAAGAAGGCTATATAAATGACGCCATTTGCCCGTGTGTTTTTATAAAGAAAACAACATCGGAATTTGTTGTACTTGCCGTATATGTCGATGACATAAACCTTATTGGAACCCCTATAGAACTCCAAAAGGCAATTGATTATCTAAAGGATGAATTCGAGATGAAAGATCTCGGAAAGACGAAACTATGTCTTGGTTTGCAAATTGAATATTTAGCAAACGGAATTTTTGTTCATCAATCTACCTATACAGAAAAGGTACTGAAACGGTTTTACATGGATGAAGCACATCCTTTAAGTACACCGATGGTTGTTCGATCACTTGATGTGAACAAAGATCCATTCCGACCACAAGAAAGGAATGAAGAGCTACTTGGTCCTGAAGTACCATATCTTAGCGCAATTGGCGCACTAATGTACCTTGCAAATACTACAAGACCTGACATATCCTTTTCAGTTAATGTCTTAGCAAGATTTAGCTCGGCTCCTACGAGGAGACATTGGAATGGGATCAAACACATATTGCGGTACCTAAAGGGAACTACCGATATGGGCTTATTTTATGGCAAGAATTGCAGCCCGGATCTTGTTGGTTATGCTGATGCTGGATATTTGTCTGACCCACACAAGGCTCGATCTCAAACGGGTTATGTGTTTACCTGTGGAGAAACCGCCATATCTTGGCGATCGACTAAGCAAACAATTGTGGCTACTTCATCTAATCATGCCGAGATAATTGCTATTTATGAAGCAAGTCAGGAGTGTGTGTGGTTGAGGTCTATAATACATCATATCCAAGAAAAATGTGGTTTGAAGTGTGATAAACTACCCACAACTTTGTATGAAGACAATGCAACATGTATAGCTCAATTGAAGGGAGGATTCATAAAAGGAGATAGAACGAAGCATATTTCACCAAAGTTATTCTTCACACATGATCTTCAAAAGAATGGTGATATCAATGTTCAACAGATTCGTTCAAGCAACAATATGGCTGATTTGTTTACAAAATCTCTACCAAAGTCAACCTTCAAGAAGCTAGTTCACAAGATCGGGATGTGAAGACTTAAGGACATAAATTGATGTTCTTATCAGGGGGAGTTAATGCACGTTGCACTCTTTTTCCCTTACAAGGTTTTGTCCCACCGGGTTTTCCTTGCGAGGTTTTTAACGAGGCAACCAATAGGCGCATATTCAAACATGTGTACTCTTTTTCCTTACTTTAATTTTTCCCATCGGGTTTTGTTTTAAGGTTTAAACGAGGCACATCATTGAATAGACATTCAAGGGGGAGTGTTATAAATACACTTCTATTTAAGGTGAATGTCTTTAATTAGAGAGATTCTAGAGTTCTATTCTTGGTAGCTAAATCATCCTCCTCCCTATAAATAGAGGTGCTCTCTACCATTGTAAATCACTCCTAACATTCTCTAAGTATCAATAAGAAGAACTCTCTCTACTCTTCTCTCTATTTGCTCTTGTTCTTGAGTTATTGTTCTTGTCTTTTATATTATTTCATAACAGTTTCCATTTGTCCACATTTGTTCAGATTTGTCTACATTAATTTACTATTTTCATACATATAGTTACAAAAGAGTGAGTTGTGGACATGTGTGAATTTGTGTGAACTAGTGTAGGCATGTATGAACTTAATTAATATGTACAAATGAAGTTTAGGCTAGATACATGTAGGAGTTCTACTATAAATACTCATGTATGCTACCTATTTAATTTGGAGCAAGTAAAGTTGAATAAAAATCATCCTTTCCTCCACCTCTCTAATAGTGAGTTTTTAAGTGTTTGTTTAGTGTCTTGCTCTTCTAAAAATTTCTATCATATATTAATATATATAGTCAATATCCAATTAATGACTGATCAGTTCAAGTTGTCGACAAAAGAAATGACAAAAAAAATAAAAAAAATCTTGTCTCCTGCTTACCGAATATCCTGATAATAACCAAAGATGATGTTTCATTTTGAACAACTGAATATCTAGAAATTAAAGGGGTACAATTAGCAGAGGAGTGAAAAGAGAAGTTCGACTGGATAACACCGAACGTAACCTCCATCCCCCTCATATCTAAAGGAAAGTGCAAAAATAAATGAACAATCTTTTTATGAAAGACAAAACAGCTAAGCTTCCCCAAACGAAAGTAAATAACAATGAAAATGGGGGAAACTACTATTAATTATTAGGAGGTGGTTTGTGATATGCTAGTATTGCATAAACCATCTGGGCAACAGAGATTATCAGTCCGATAAATGAGAGTGAGAAAACAATGGTGAAGTATTCTGAAACCCACGGGGGGCGGTTATAGCTGTTGACGTCGATTTTGACATGGCTCAGATTACTCTCATCACTTGTTTTGACATCGGAAGCCAGCTTTCTAAGAATGGTTGGTAACTTTTCTATATATCTGCGGTTTCCTTTAATGATCCCATCCGATTCAAGGAGTTTAGCATCTCGAACTGTGAGAATAAGATCACGCATAAATTGCAAATACGAGCTCACCTCACGTTCAGTAGAATCGAGTTTTTGCTCGTATTGTTTGACACATTCCAGAAGGAACTGAGTATGAGATCCGACAAACAATGGAGGCAAAGAAAGATAAGGGTAAATTAAAAGGCGTTTACGCCTATTGATCCCTCTGATCCCTCCTTTTGTGGCGGTAAAGTAAATCCCTGCTTGTTTTAACTCTGCAACATTCTTAACCTTCATGTCATCATCATCATCATTTTCTTTCCAGGTTGTATTATTTTCAGCCCCAACATCAGCACCGCTGCCTTCACCTTCTGTATTACTTTTAATTCCATCTTTATCATCTTCTGATCCTTTACTTTCTTCTTCTGGATCATCATCATCATCATCAACATATTTGTCTTTTTCCGGATAATTTTCTGGTCCAAGAAGGAGTAAATGGAGCCCGTGTAGCACATCGCAACATTCTTTCAGCTGGTTCGTCCATATCTTCAATCTTCGTGCATGTTTACTGACAAAAGGAAATTGTACGGAGATGCAACAACGTAGGCGCTGAAGCGCTGGTGAAATTAGAACCATAAACAAGGTCCTCTTAGCAAGATTATTTGAAGATGGCTCCTTCCATTTGCCATTTTTAATCAGTACTTGTCGGAAGTACCTCTGGTTTAGTAGTTCCCTCAGAACCACTAAAGGAATCTGGTTTCCTACATGAAACATAGACTCAATCCATGTGTGTCTGTTGGACAAGCTAATGTTTCTTAAGTGAGGAAAATCATCCAATTTGAAGCTACTATTTCTTAGATGAGGAAAATCATCAAATTTGTTGTCACCCCGCAGGAGAGAGAAGGAAAGTTGGAGGAATAAGCAACTATCTTTTAGCATCATGTCCCGAAAATCTTTTCCAGACATAGCAATCACTTCGGACTCAGGGTGATAGGATGCTCTTGCTTCTTTCTCAATTCGTCTAATTGCAGAAATGTAGATTTCTGTGATAGTTGCTTCCCTGGATTTAGAGGAGCTGATCACATACTGCCAAGCTTCTTCCTTCGCTTTTTTTATAGGTTCATCATCTTGTCCAAATAGTGGACCAAATTTAATGAAAGGAACGGATTTCCCATCCCTTCGTATCATGCGTCGTGAAGAATTTGAAGTGCCAGCAGGCTGCTGTCCTTGCTGTTCCAGCTGCTGCTGCGCCTGTGCATGCTCGGGCTGCTGCTGTTCTGGCAGCTGCTGCGGCTGCGGCTGCTCGGGCTGCTGCGGTTCCGTGTGCGGAGCACTTGACGACGACATAATCCGAACTAAGAGCTATTACTCAACAGAGTATGATTTAGGATTGAGACGGGCTGAAAAGGCTGTAGAGGATCAGAAACTTTTGATTTTTTATTGATGGATGACGATTTAAGAAAAGGTAAAATACTTTTCTGGAAAGGAAAGGCAAATGGTGTTTGCCATAACAATAGGGAGCGCGCTTGATTTGTTAAACAATGTGTAGTTTAATTAACATTTATCAAAATCTATGTAACTCTTTGTTTATCCTAAAAACTCGATAACAATTAAACTTATAATTTTAAGGTTACATGATTTCACCTAATACCAATTGATAAATGTAGAGATTAATAATATAAATTGACAATTAAATAAAACAAACCATTGTTTGAGTGGAATCTAGCCCTCGAGCTTGAATACCCTCGAGCTAGTTGTCGCGCCCGTTTTTTTCCCGAGAAATCGGGTTAATGACATTTGGAGGGTAACTCGTTCCTTTTGGGAACTGGGTTTTGCATTTTTGAAAAGTTTCCAAATATAAGTTCAATTCTAAGTTTATTTGGATAACCAGAGATTAGGCAAGGGCTTGAAATTATCCCGAGAGGAAGGTGTTAGGCACCCCCAGGATCCACTAGTGTGGTTCACGACAAGACGATTTATTGTGAATTTGGAAAATATACAAGTATGGGCTCAAATATTAGGGGATTCAAATTTAAACACATAAAAGAAAGAACAATTAAAATAAAAATTTTTTTAAAAGAGGGTTTGCAAATAAAAGAAAGGGGGTCCTAGGTTTATATTTAATATGGATTACATCAATGCAATACCCAGTAAAATACTCATATGAAGAGGGAATACACGTGGTATTAGCACACCGGTCATTATATCCATATCTACCATTCTCACATTGTTAAGGTATTAAAACGCGGATTGATCTCGATTACTATTTTATGTTATTACCCGTCTCATTCCTATCAGTCCCGGAGGAGCTTAGGAATACTACTCCTAAAAGGAAGGAATATTAGGCAGATTGGTTTCAAAGGATAAGAATTTAAGGTGACATACAAAAAACACATACTGCATGTTAGGGGGAGAATATAAACAGATAAAGACCCATGTATACCTCCTTGAAGAAAAAAAAAGCACATAACTAGCATAACTTGCACATAATTTTTAGCTCTGGTTAAATACTAAAGATGAGGGGAGTTTGGTTATTGAATTTGATTAGTTTATTACATAAATCGGATAAAGAGTCTGAATCAGGCCTGCCTACTGGTTGTAGCAATTAACAAAAAATGGATTCAGTTTTTACAGTTATACTTTAAGGCTTGCCTAAGTATTTAAGCGGGGTCCTATAAGCATTATATCTACTTAATTCAGAATGTGGCGAAATAACAATAACTCAAAACAGAATTATTTGAGATCATATAGGCATGCTTGCTAATCCTCGTTAAATAAGTGAATTAGATTGCTTGAAACTGATTCAGAATAAACTAATTTTAAAAAAGGATCGGTTTGAGGTTCTGCCTGTGATGATATCTATTGTTACTGATTTTAAACCCTATGATCATGATATCTAATATTGAATAGGAATGAAGCGAGTCAGATTTATTTAATAATCCCTATAGGCATGATTTCTTTATGTTGCTGATTTCAAAATTACGAACATAATACTTATTTATGGCCGTTAAGAACCTAAAGCATGATATCTAAGTTGCATGCAGAATTTGAATACGTCCTATAGGCAGGTTATCTAGGTGTGAAACTGAACAAACAAGATTTAAAGTAAGTCCCATAGACATAGTTTCTAAATGCGATTTAAGTATGCAGGATTAAAAGCAGTCCTATAGGTATGCTTTCTAAATGCGAATTGAACATGTAGAGAAAAGTAGTCCTATAGGCATATTTCCTACCCTTGAGCATGCATAATTAGAGCACGTGAGGAAGATAATGCACCATAGATCACGCATCATCAATATCTTCTGATCATAATCGAAAAGATTGCATTGGGATAAGGAGGATAGTCTCCTTATGTGAAGAGAACTTAATCCTATGTTAGGATAAGGGTTGGAGTTTGCATTTGGAAAGGACTTGAAAAGTGAACGGATAAGAAGTGGAGTCTTAATCAAACTCTAACTGCTACCTCAATATATGATTGAGTTATTTCTCTTTTCAGGTAACACAATAAGCAGAAGTAAAATAATATTTGAGAGCTAAAGAGCGAAGTCTAATTAGAAAGCAATATATGCAAGTTAGAAGTGTGGACGCCTACAACTACATGAACATAGAGAAGAACTAGTTCCATCTGATTGTTTTATTTCTAGTTCAATTGTAGTAGGTTTAATATTGTACCTTTCAGCTTTCCTAGAAGCAATTGTATTAGGTACATAAAAGATAGAGTTAACTTGATAGTGTCGCGGCAGCTGAGGTTGTGTGCCACACTGGGATTAGAGTTTAATCCTTAGGTTTACAAGAGTTTTGTAAAATGTTGTCTTTGGCTCATTGATTTTAGTGGAGTTATGAAAATCCTACCGAGTAGTAGGTCGTGGTTTTTTCACTTTTTGAGCCAGGTGTTTTCCACGTAAAAATTGTTGTGCACTTTACTTTTAGTTTTTATATTTCTGCAAACTGCAGTAGTTGGTTCTTCTAATGAGAAAATTAAGTACCACACAAATAACCCCCCCCCCCCCCCCTCTTGTGTGGTATTGACATTTATTTACTTCAGCTTATTATTGAAAGGTAGAAGATAGCCATATGCAAGGATGGAGGTAGATCTTAACCTCCGAAGGCAGAGAATAGCCTTATGCAAGAATGCAAGATGGAGACAGAGCTTAGTCTCGAAAGGCAGAAAATAGCCTTATGCAAGGATGGAGGTAGAGCTTAACCTCGGAAGGCAGAAAATAGCCTTATGCAAGAATGCAAGATGGAGACAGAGCTTAGTCTCGGAAGGCAAAAAATAGTCGTATGTAAGAATGTAAGATGGAGACAGAGCTTAGTCTCGGAAGGACGAAAATAGCCTTATGCAATGCAAGATGGAGACAGAGCTTATTCTCTGAAGGCAGAAAATAGCCTTATGCAATGAAAAATGGAGACAGAGCTTAGACTCAGAGAACGTAGAAATATAAAGGAGAGGATGGTGGCGATTTCTTATCGTAGTTGATCCTACTATTAATGACTGCTGTGGAAACGTTGAATGTAAATAGTAAGCCTTTGTCTGGTAGGTAGTGGCTTTGGTTTTGTAAGGCTCCTGCATCGCCTATTTGCATCCTGGATTCCTGCATCCAAAGAAAAATCGTGAGTTCTGAAAGGGGGAGGTTAGTCCGCATCCTTTGACCCGTGGCATTCTGTACCCTTTGGGGTAGCGTTGTTGAACGATAACGATCCAAATGATTGGCAAATATGATGAAAATGTATGTATATAATTAAAGCAAAAGATAGTTTTTGTTTTATGATGAACCACAACTGTAACGTGGTCCAAGGCACGACAACCTCGCTGGCTCCAAAATTTTGAGGGTCCTCCTCAAAGTTCTGCCCTAGTTTACCAGGCTGGTGCTGTTGACGGTGGTGCTGAATGACTGAAAGCGGATTGATCTTAGAATTTTGAGGGTCTTCCTTAAAATTTTTCCCCAGTTTACTAGGTCGATGCTCATATGAAAATTGCAAGATGACTTCGGAATTTTGAGGGTCCTCCTCAAAATTCTGCCCCAGTCCCAAATTCGAGGGAAATGAAATTTTATTAATGATGTGACCGAACCCATAGGGCTGCCTACGTATCCCCTCTTAAATGGGAATCAAGGCAGACATAGTTCAAATTACATCATAAATAAAACATAATGGCTAAATGTAATATCTCTTCACTGCATCGGAGTTGATTAGTTTTGGCCAGATTTCCCCATCCATTTCTACAAGAATAAGGGCTCCTCCAGTTAGAATCCAATGAACCATATACAGACCCTACCAGTTGGGAGAGAACTTTCCTTTGGTATCGTCTTGATGTGGAAATACATTCTTCAACACCAGCTGACCCGGTGTAAACTTCCTTGGTCAAACTCTCTTGTTGAAGGCTCTAGACATTCTGTTATGAATAATTGACTGTGGCAGACGACGTTCGTTATTTTTCCATCTATAAGAGCTAACTGCTCGTATCGAACCTTGAACCATTCTGCATCATCTCGCTCATCTTATTGTATGATTCTCAAGGACAGAATTTCTACCTCGGCGGGAATTACTGCTTCTCTACCATAAACCAGCATGTAGGGAGTTCCCGCGGTTGATGTGCGAACTATAGTACAATAACCCAGTAGAGCAAATGGAAAATTTTCATGCCACTGCTTGTTCTTTTCGATCATTTTCCTTAGTATTTTCTTGATGTTCTTGTTGGATGCTTCCACAGCTCCATTCATCTGAGGTCTGTAAGCTGTAGAGTTCCTGTGCCTGATCTTGAAAGTTTCACACATCGCTTTCATCAAGTAGTTGGTGAGATTGGAACCATTATCAGTGATGATTGACTCTGGAACACCGAACCGACATACTACCCGATCTCGGACAAAGTCTGTCACGACTTTCTTGGTTACTACTTTGTATGAGGCTGATTCAACCCATTTAGTGAAGTAGTCAATCGCCACTAGAATGAACCTGTGTCTGTTTGATGCGGCTGGCTCTATTGGCCCAATGACATCCATTTCCCAAGCGGCGAAAAGCCACGGAAAACTTGTTGTGGTGAGCTTGTTTGGAGGTACCTTTATCATATCCGCATGTATCTGACAGCGGTGACACCTTCGGACATACTGAATGTAGTCTGTTTCCATGGTCATCTAGAAATATCATGCCCTTAGTATCTTCTTTTACAGAACAAAACCGTTCGTGTGCGGTCCACACGACTATGAGTGCACTTCTTCCAGTAACTTTGTTGCTTTTGTCGCATCGACGCACCTTAATAGTCCCAAATTGGGAGTTCTCCGATACAGGATTCCTCCGTTGTGAAAGAAGTTGTTGGATAGCCTTCGAAGCGTGCACTTCTGAGTAGCATTAGCAAGCTCTGGATATTCTCCGGTTGTTAGGTATTCTTTGATGTCATGGAACCAAGGCTTTCCGTCAGCTTCTTCCTCAACATGTGCATAATAAGCCGGTTGATCTTGAATCCTGACCTGGATAGGGTCGATGAAATTTGTGTCTGGATGCTGAATCATGGATGATAAAGTGGCTAAGGCGTCGAACTCATTCTGTATTCTTGGAACATGCTGGAATTCCATTTTTCTGAACCTTTTCCTCAACTCTTGTATGTGGTGCAGATAAGGGAGTATCTTAGAATTCTTAGTTGCCCATTCTTCTCCAACCTGGTGTATGAGTAGATCTGAATCCCCAATCACTAGCAGCTCCTGAATGTTCATATTAATGGCTAGTTTAAGCCCCAAGATGCAAGATTCATACTCGGCCATGTTATTGGTGCACGAGGACCTAAGTTTGGCGGATACCGGGTAATGCTGACCGGTTTCTGTTACCAGGACTGCTCCGATACCAACCCTTTTGAAATTTGTGGCCCCCGTCGAAAAACATCCTCCAACCGTCAAAGGATTCTCCATTATCCTCTCCTATGAATGCTACTTCATCATCGGGAAAATACGTCTTCAATGGTTCATACTCCCCTTCCAGAGGGTTTTCAACGAGATGATCTGCCAAAGCATGTCCTTTAACTGCTTTTTGGGTGACATAGACAATGTCGAATTCACTCAACAAAATTTTCCACTTGGCGAGCTTGCCAGTGGGCATGGGCTTCTGAAAAATATATTTTAGTGGATCCATTCTTGATATAAGGTAGGTGGTGTAAGCATAAAAATAATGCCTCAACTTCTTAGCCATCCAAGTTATAGCACAATAGGTGCATTCTAGTAAGGAATACCGAGCCTCGTATGGGGTAAATTTCTTGCTGATGTAGTAAATAGCTTGCTCCTTTCTCCCCGTCTCATCGTGTTGTCCCAAGACACAACCAATTGCTCCGTCCAAAACCGCGAGATAGAGCAATAAAGGACTCACAGGCTCAGGTGGAACCAGGACTGGAGGCATCGACAAGTAATTCTTGATCTTGTCGATAGCCTTTTGTCATTCATCGGTCCATTTGGTGGTGGCATCCTTCTTCAGCATCTTAAAGATAGGTTTGTAGATGACAGTAGACTTAGCAATGAACCGGATGATATAGTTAAGTCTCCCCAGGAAACTCATTAACTCTTTCTTACTCTTCGGCGGTGGCAACTCCTGAATGGATTTGACCTTTGATGGATCCAGCTCTATTCCTCGACGACTAACGATGAAACCCAATAATTTTCCCGCAGGGACCCCAAAAGCACATTTGGCGGGATTCAGTTTCAAGATATACCTCCTTAGTCTGTTGAAAAACTTTCGGAGGTCCTCCCTGATCTGCAGCCTTCTTAGATTTAATGATGACATCATCCACGAATACCTCAATCTCTTTATGTATCATATCATGAAAAAGGGTAGTCATGGCCCTCATGTAAGTAGCTCCCGCATTCTTCAACGCGAACGACATCATTCTGTAGCAATACCTTCCCCAAGGCGTGATGAATGTCGTTTTCTCTGCATCTTCTTCATCCATCCATATCTGATGGCCCTGCAAAGCAATCGGCTAACGACTGCAACTCATGCTTGGCGCAGTTGTCGATCAGAATGTGTAAGTTCAGCAAGGGGAAATCATCTTTTGTACTGGACCAGTTAAGATCCCGGTAGTCGACACAGACTCTAACTTTCCCATCCTTCTTCAGTACTAGCACAATGTTAGCTAACCAAGTTGGATACTCTACCACTCGAAGAACTCTAGCTTTGACCTGCTTGGTAACATCCTCTTTGATTTTTAGACTCATATCTGGCTTGAATTTTCTGAGCTTCTGCTTTACTGGTAGACATGAAGGATCTGTCGGCGACTTGTGAGCGACGTTGGACGTGCTGAGACCGGTCATATCGTCGCAAGACCATGCAGAGATATCCTCATATTCCTTCAAGAACTCTATATATTTCTTTTTTTCTGTATGTGATAAGTGCACACTGATGCGCGTTTCTCTGACATTCTCTGTATCTCCCAAATTGGCAACTTCAGTTTTATCCAAGTTGGACTTAGGTCTATTCTAAAAATTTCAGCCTCTCTGACAATCTCTTCTGGTATATCATCTTCCTCTGAGTCTATGTCCGATTTTTGCATAGCTTCATTGCAAGTTACAGTTGTTGGTTCATCATCAAGACACGTAATAGTAATGCTGTGTGAAAAATAAAGTAAATAGCAGAGAAAAGTAATGAATAGCGAGATATTTTATAAAACTGAAAAAATGATTTTTATTGAATTCTAAATGTCAAAACATCGGGGCTCTTTTGGAAAGTAAAGACAAATGAGGAAAGAAAATAACTAAAATAAAGGTGCATCATGCATGTTCAGCCTTGCTACCCAAAGGTTTCCCGGCGATGATGGTTCTGATTGACCAGTTTTTAAGGCGCTCCCCTCGGTTCATAGCTTGAATGGAAGGGCCTTCCTCCCCTTCGTCTTCAAAGATCACACAACACTCCATGTCCTCCAGAAACAGGTTCTTCATTGCTGCAAGAGCCTCGTCTTTTTCTGACCCTTAGAGAGTGTCCGCTAGCTAAAATGTTTGATCCAACTGAGGTATGGGTCATTCCTATAAATAATATGGGTCGCGCCATGGTGGTGACCAGTTTGTGAATTCTTGCCAAGTGTACTCGTATCCCAGTCCGAAGGTAGTACCATGTTTCTTCAACTGGATAGGTTTGGTGATACCTTGAAGATTCTTACCAAGTCTTTTCCCTAGTTCATACCCACTCCAATTAATAATGTTCTCAACCGTATTGATCCACCATTTGTCCTTATCCACCGTGTTGACCTACTCGATATAATGATATGTCTCCCTGTCTATTCTTATTCTTCCTCCGATCATTGGAATGGTCTGGCGACTGTAGATGGGTTGCTACCGTCGCCATGGATTATTACTTCCTAATGGTTCCATTCGAACTTCACAGCCTGATGTATAGTTGATGCCACAGCCCCAGCAGCATGGATCCAAGGTCGTCCCAACAGTAAGTTGTAAGAGGCTGGTATGTCGATGACTTGGAACTCAACGTCAAACCAAGTAGTTCCCATTTGCAATCACAGGCTAACCTCCCCGAGAGTAGACCTTTGAGAACCGTCAAAAGCCTTAACATTAATAGCCACATCCTTTATCTCGTGCAACCCTTTGCCCAACTTCTTGAGGGTGATCAGTGGACAAATGTTGAGACTAGAACCTCCGTCGACTAGGATTCTGGTAATGAAATGATCCTCACATTGCATAGTGATGTGTAGTGCTTTATTATGACTGAGCCCTTTAGGAGTCAATTAATCCTCGTGGAAAGTGATTTTGTGACTTTCCAACACCTGCCCTATCATGTCTTCCATTTCTCCTCCTGTTATGTTTCTCGGGACATAAACCCTCGCTCAATATCTTCATCAAGGCGCTCTTATGCGCCTCGGAACTCTACAGCCATGCTAAGATGGAAATCTGCGCCGGAGTCTTATTTAGCTGTTCACAACTGAATATTCCTTAGCCTGTATCTTTCTCCAGAGATCGTTAGGTCCAGTTTTCATGGGACGTCCAGAGGCTTGCTTGCTGGACTCAGCTAGGTTCTCTGATGTGTACACCCTTCATGTTCTAGTCATACCTTGCACGGAAATTTCTTCACACGCACGTGCTTTTGTTTCCTTCTCGCCTCGGCTGTGTAGTCCCAGGGTATTGCTTCGAACTGAAATGGGATTACATCTGACATGGTGACCGAAATGGGATCACCCTGCAGTACCTCAAGGTTGGTAACCATACCATTTTGTTCCCTCTTCAATCATTCCTCCCAGTTTGATGATATCCACGAACTTCTTCCCTTCTATCAGCATTAATCTCTCATAATACTATGGGTCTTGGGCACGAACGAAAAATCTATTCATTTGTTCTTCTTCCAAAGCAGGCCTGACTTTGGCAGCTTCCGACCTCCATCGAGTAGCATACTCGCGGAATGTTTCAGTAGGCTTCTTCTTCAAATTCTGAAGGTAGAACACGTCTGCCACATTCTCAATGTTGAACCTGAAACGGCAGATGCCATGTTTACCCAACTCGTCCACTTCTTTGCATCTTGGCTGATGTACCAAGATAAAGCATCCCCTTTCAAACTCCTCATGAATAGCTTCATGTGGATATTCTCATCCTTACCAACTCCTTCAAATTTGTCACAGTACATCCTGAGGTGAACCCTGGGGTCACCCGTACCATCAAACATCTCAAACTTGGGAGGTTTGTACCCTTCGGGGAGTTCGACATTGGGTTGAACACACACATGTTCATAATTCAGACCTTCCACACCCGTGTTACCTTCCGCGCCTTGAACCCTGCTAGTGAATTTCTTGAGTTGAGCAGCAAAGTTTTGAATGAGTGGATCTGACTCTGACACATCTGGTATGTGATGTGTATAGTATGGCACAGTATCCACAAAGATAGGGGTATCCTGGTGGTTTGGAGCATTTTGAGACTCAAGGATGAGCGGTGGAGCATTGTTGCGAACTTGGGTTGGGGTCTTCTGCAGAGGTGCACGGACCTGATTGTTGACATCTGCAGTAGCTAGGGAGATGCACAGACTTGCCAAACTTCCGGACCTGGTCCAGTTCCTCTCGAAACCTTAGCAAAGTTTGCTCCAAGTGAGCAATAGTTTCTTTGGTGATTGGGGTACCCTGAGAAGTTCCTTCAATTTCCTTTCTTGCTTCGTTATCTGCGATCTTTACTTTGTTCCTGTTTCTGGGAGGACTCGGAGGAGGAGGAGGAGGAGCCTTAGATCTTGTTGAATATGCTGATGGTGCCAGAATGCAGGAACTAACCTTTGGGGAGGGGGATAAAAAGAAAAAAAAAACAAAAAGGTAAAAAGTTAGTGCGGATTCTGGAAAAGAAAATATTGCGGTATTTAAACATGTTGTTGCAATGGTATAAATGATTTCCTATTTGGGTGCGTCGTTGTGCCCGAGGTAGGCCTAGCGACAAATATTTTTTGGAGAACTCATCATACCAACTGCCTCATTTTACTGATAGAAAACTAGAACGAGTCAAAAAAATTAAAATAAAGAAGAATTGTCACTAATGGCCGAGGGCCTTATTACATCAAGAAAGCAGTAAAATCCTAACTACTTGGTCCCGGAAGAACCTTCCCTAGACTTTGTATCTTTGCCTCCTTCGTACAGCTTCATTAGCTCGCGCAGTCCCAGCAACAAATAAGCCTGAGCCAAGTTCCCACCTTTATTACCTTCAGCTTCCTAACAGTCTTTGATCCTTTTCAAAAACATGCCTTCCAGCTCCACTATACCCTGTTCCAAGTACCCTAAACGGTTAATTGCGCGGACAGCCATGTCTTTCAATTCATTGATTACCTTCTCTTGAGCCTCTAGTACTTCCTGATGTTCACTCGCACTCTCGCATCCGCTTGAGTCGCTGATTATACTTGACCTTTGCTGCAACCTCCTCATCAATAACCATGTGGCCATGGATGAAACCTATTTTCTCTAAGCCCATATGATCATCTTCTAACCACCTTGGATAAAGCAGCGCATATCCCGCCAGATACCTGTCTGTCTCCATAGATTCCTTTTCTAGAATGATTTTGGAGTGCCACATATGCTGAGCCCAGCATCTGTGTGGGCTATCGTCATCCTGGAAATCAGCCCTGTAGTGACTCATCTTTTCCACTCTAGGTATAATCTACTTCCTTCCGGCTTGCCTCATGACTCGGAGAGAGACATAAGGTTATGTTCCTCTTAAGCCGATGAGTACAAGGAATGGGACATCCCTAGACCGAATGATAAACTCTCCAGTTGGAAACTACGCGTACATCCATTGTACCTGCTTGTCTCTCAGATTCCTTAATAGTTCCATCCATCCACTGGCCTTCCGGGTGAGCAAACATATCCGGCATGAAGTCATCCGCTTTGGATGATGGAAAGCAATATGATCATCCCAATTCCGGCGTATGATCTCCTGCCTATACTCTCCCTTTTAAAGATTTTCAATGAGCCAGAGTTGTAGTAGCAAATTTCACCCTTCAAAGTATGGTGCCCCTTGTTGATATTTCTCTATGGCTCGGTACAGTTCTGCGAGGATCATGGGTGTTATGCTGAATGTCTGCCCGTCGATACCCTCCATTACGGCTTTGGTTACCATGGCTAGTCTTGTATGGATTCTAGCCTTCTTCATCGGAAAACCTATCATGCCCATGAAACAGAAAATGAATACAAAGGCCCTACAATGTATGTGCTCCAAATAGGTGAGGGTGAACTCATTCATGTGATTGCGGTATGATTTACTATGTCCGAACCTTTCATACATGAAGTCGAAGGTTATGTAGGAGTCCTTCAAACTAGTCAGATTAGGATTCTTTTTGAGCCCCATCATTTTCAAGAACCCTCTACCTTTGCGGTTTTCTGGCATGAGCAGCCCCGGGCTATCCCTAGGAATTCCAGCTAAACCCCTAATTTCCTCCAACAGCGGCGTCATTTCAATATTTCCAAAGCGGAAGACGGACCGTTCACTATCCCAAAACATAGTAGCAGCTTCCACAATCTTGTTATCTATCCTAACTTCCAGAAGTGAAGGAAGATTTCCTAAGTATTTGCGAACAACAACCCGATCACTACCATGCAAATCATCCCACCAGCTTAGCAACTTTGGATGAATGTTTGATACCATACCGACCTGGGGACCTCGTGCCTCATTTCCTGCAAAACAGAGAGTTAGGCCCTCAACCCCACCGGACTCGACCATTTAAATCAAAAATTAGCAAAGAGTACTTAGTTCTCCGAATCAATGCACATAACGTGAATGTCCGTTTGGGTTTTGAGGAAACCCGATGGACTTTTGGTTTAGGCTATCTTAATGGGTCATTATGCGGACGACATAACTGACTCGGCTAAGTTTTACCATGATGCATGAACAATTAAACGGAGTAAGGTTTCTACTTTTGAAGTGCTAGACAAGGTACCCTTGATCGGATAACTCAAGAGGAAAAGGCGCGGAACCGTCGACTACACCGTTGATCGACTGGTTTTACCACAAATATGCCTTTGCCAAAATATAGGGGGTTTGTAAACACTGGAAGAGCGCAACCACTCATTTTAAGTGTTGCTATAAGATTTGTTTGGCACGAGTGGAAGATGATGTTGAAGGATGCAATAACAATAAAGAAAGAAGCACATGTATTTTCACGTTCATACAATAATGATTACAATAAATGCTCAAAATTAAAGACGGAATTGAAATAGTGTAAACACAATAAAGTGGTAAAACAGTTAAAGAAAAGAAAATACATGAAGAAACAAGTTAGAAATGGGAAGAAACGATTAAAGCAATAGATAAAGATAGTAAAGAAAGCAATAAAGTCACAGAAGCATGTAATGGTAAAATCCTTAAAGAAATTCCCCAGCAAAGTCGCCATGATGTCGACGTCCCCTTATTCAAGAGCGAAATCGGGTTTTACGACATTATGGGCAAAACAACTCTATTTCCCATTTGGGAATTGGGTCACAGAATCGAAAGAGTCGCCACCTAATGAGTATAGTGCATTAGGACACTTTAAGATGAAGAGAGTGTTTTTTGAGAGAGAAACCAGAGTTGAGTAAGGGCTTGAAATTATCTCGAGAAGGTGTTAGGAACCCCTTAAGATCCACAAATGTGGTTCCCGGCCGTGCTAATCCTCTCTCCTATTTCAAACAAATAACGTTCACATGTAGGACTTTCACACAACTTAAAAACTTAAAAAAAGGAGGAGGACATAAGTTTGAAATAGGAGAGAGGATTAATTTGAAAAGCTTTGAAACAAAGCACATAAGAGAAAGAAGGGTCCTAGGATTAACTATTATATGGATCATTCGATGCAATATCAAGCTTATATTCCCAAAGAGGGGTCACTTCATGATATTATAGCATCGTTATCATCTCCATATTCTACCCTTCCCACCCCTTAGAGGTTATTTAAGCGTGTGAATTGGTCGCGAATGCTTATTGCGTACTATTACCCGTCCCGTCATATAGATCCTAGAGGGAATTTAGGATCGTTATTCTTATAAGGTTGGAACTAGGTTGAAACCTTAAGTATAAAGGTTAAAATACTATGCGACATACAAAAACAAGTAGGACTACACATAATGGAATCACGCAAAGCATGTAAACGCTCAAGTATCCCTCCATGAACAAACACGTACTTAACACGTCTCAAACACATTTAAGGTCTAAGGAAAGAAGAATTTTAAAAGCTGGAGCATAAGTTTAAAACAGAAGCTGGAGAATTTTGTATAAAAGAGTCGTAAAAACACCGTTCAGAACTTTTAAAAGACAGTAGTAGTTTTTAGGAATTTAAAAACACTCGTGGGGCATATGGTAAAGGAAGTTTTGGACATGAGGAGTAACAGATAGTATTTTTAAGACTGAAGAAGTGTAAAGAAAAATGGTAAAATAGATTAATTTAGAACTACAGTTTGGAAAATTACAGAATGTACATTACTCAGATAGTTCTTTAGAAAAATAGTAGTTTAGTTATGGGCTGGGGGGGAAGAAAAGTAATTCAGTAAAAGTATTTGTCCAGGTGATAAGAATAAGCAAGGGTTTTTGTATAAAATTCATGGGAGCCTCAGGGAAAAATGAATTCAGGCGGAGGTGGATTAATGGAAACAAGACCTAAGGCGATTAGTCCATTTTATCCGGCCAGAGGCTTGCCTAGGCGTTGTAAAAGATGGTGAACATGCATATTGGTTTCTTAGTGAAAAGAGTTTGTTTACCTATTTTTTTCCAGATTAACGAAATATTCAATAGTTGCAAGCAAAAAAACCCAAAGTACAGGATATCTAATGCACATAAGAATCCTAAGGCATGGTTGTTGGACAATACGCTTTACGCTAGAGGGGGGGGTGAATAGCGTTTTTAAAAATATTAAGCGTTTTAGTGCGGAATTTAAAAAATTTGCAGAAATTAAAACAAGTGCAGTAGAATAAACTTACACAATGATGTATCCTGGTTGGCCACAAACGTGGTTAGTCCAGTCCCCGAGAGACTCTCTCGAGATTTCCACTAAACTTGTCAAGCTTACGGGTGCTTAACAAACCGTTACAGCTGAGGACACAAGCCTCACCCAGGTGCTCGGGGATCACAATCCCAAAGACTTCAATTGCTCGGGGATACCAATCCCAAAGACTTCAATTGCTCGGGGATAACAATCCCAAAGACTTCAACTGCTCGGGGATAACAATCCCAAAGACTTCAACTGCTCGGGGATAACAATCCCAAAGACTTCAACTGCTCGGGGATAACAATCCCAAAGACTTCAACTGCTCGGGGATAACAATCCCAAAGACTTCAACTGCTCGGGGATAACAATCCCAAAGACTTCAACCGAGGAATCACAAGTTCCTCAACAAACGAGAATCGCAATTCTCTTACAAACACAAAACACACTCACTTTACAAAGCACTCCTTAATGAGTAGATATGAGTAGAAATAGTACGCTCAAGATCACAACAACTTAGCTCAATAGAATGGCTCTTCAAAAAGCTTTATGGATGAATGGAAAATGATGATCAATGTAAGAAAGCTTTTAGCAATGAAAATACTCAAAGTGTATATGTTGTTGTTGTGAAAACACTGAGTTGAAGCTGTATTTATAGGTGAAAAACTCAGTCTTACCGTTGTCTAATTGCCAATTAAGGATTGCTGAAATTACTCAGTGACAATCGATTGTCAAGACTAAACAATCGATTGTTTGCCTATCAGATTAAAAATTCAATCCCAGATTTTACGTCAACAATCGATTACTTCAAATCAATAATCGATTATTTATAACGTTAAGAAATCCTTTCCAATTTTTGGCATAAAACATCGATTGTCCGGAAATCAACAATCGATTATTTTAACAACGTTCAGAAAATCTTTTCCAGATTTTAAGCAAAACATCGATTGTTAAATATCAACAATCGATTACCTGAAGGTAATTGAAAATATATGACAACGGTCAGCTTCAACAATCGATTATCAAATGGAATAATCGATTATTAATTAATTTCAAAACTCTTTGTCTCATATATAATCGATTATCAAAAGCCACAATCGATTATCATTTTATTTAAAATCACTGGGAGACATTTTTCTCATTCTAATCGATTACCATTAGTTCATAATCGATTTTTATGAGTTTTGAAAACTTTGCCTCAGTTAACAATCGATTATCATAAGTACACAATCGATTGTTATGCAGTTTGCAAAAACCTGATGTTAACTGACTTACTCACAATCGATTATCATTAATTCACAATCGATTGTCATGCAGTCTTGGCTTAGAGATACTCGATTATCATAAGTACATAATCGATTATCTTAGCCCAGATTTTTGAAGCATGCTTGGAAAACATTTTAACAAATGTAAATATGCATAGTTTAAAATCATTTGACACTTAATTTAAATATGCATGATTTTGGAAAAATAATTTTAGTAGAGAAGCCATGTTATGAGCCAAGTTGAGGAATCAAGATCACAATTAATATTGACTCAATTATAACATTTCTAAACTTTGTCTTGAGCTTCTTGTAATGCATCCATTTTGTGCTTGTCCTTGAGTACTGCTATATATCGCTTTTTGCCTTGTTTGACATTCATCAAAACCTACAAAAGAACACACGTTTAGTATATTGCATTTGAAACGTGTTTCCAACAATTTCCCCCTTTTTGATAATGGCAAACATAAGCGGGATATATGCAATAATTATTTTGATAATCCAAGACAAGTGTAAAGTATGCAATTTGATGTTCCCCCTCAATTCATGTTCCCCCTCACTTTAAGCATGAATGAAGTTGAGAGTGATATAGCATACTTCTTGATATCCCGTTTCTTCCCCCTTTTGCCATTAGCAAAAATATATACAAGGGAAGAATATGCAAAAAAACATATGAAATAATCAAAAGTTTATTTATTGGAAAATAAAGATAACAAAAGTAATCGATTATTGATACAGTAATCGATTGTTTGACGGCGATTTTCCTGTAGAATACTTGAGTATTTTGCGTCATGCTTTTATGATCCCCTTTTCTTTAGGGTGATACCTGCAAAAAAGTGTTAGACGCCTCCGACGCTCAAGTTAGAAATTATGTAAGAAATAAAATGCAATGCATGACTTAGATCAACGTGGAGTCAAGGATCCCGAGTTCACTACGAATTCGGAAGAAGGACTCTTTATCTAAGGGCTTTGTAAAGATGTCTGCCAATTGGCTTTTTGTTTCAACAAATTCAATTTCGACATCGCCTTTTAGAACGTGATCTCTAATAAAATGATGTCTAATTTCAATGTGTTTTGTTCGCGAGTGAAGAATGGGGTTCTTCGTCAAGCATATGGCACTAGTGTTGTCACATCTAAGAGGAATGTGGTCAAGATGTAGGCCATAGTCCAAGAGTTGTTGTTTCATCCATAGGATTTGAGCGCAACAACTCCCCGTGGCTACATATTCAGCCTCGGTTGTGGACAACGCAACACTAACTTGCTTCTTACTAAACCAAGAAACTAAAGCGCTACCGAGCAAGTGGCAAGTGCCGCTAGTGCTCTTGCGGTCCAATTTGCATCCAGCAAAATCGGAGTCGGAATAGCCAACGAGTTGGCATGAAGAACCTTTGGGGTACCATAGACTCACATTTGTAGTACCAACAAGATACCTTAGAATCCGCTTTACCGCAGTAAGGTGAGACTCTTTCGGACATGATTGATAACGGGCACAGACGCACACGCTAAACATGATGTCCGGACGACTAACAGTAAGATAAAGAAGAGAGCCAATCATACCTCGGTACTTTTTGATGTCGACTTCCTTACCTTTTTCATCTTTGTCGAGATGATCAGATGTGCTCATGGGAGTTGCCATTTCCTTTGCATTGTTCATATCAAAACGTTTAAGCAGTTCTTTGCAATACTTGCTTTGACAAATGAATGTACCTTCCTTCATTTGTTTTACTTGTAATCCCAAAAAGAATTGTAACTCACCCATCATGGACATCTCAAATTCGCTAGTCATTAAGTTTGAAAATTCCTTGCATAGAGCATTGTTAGTAGCACCAAAAATGATATCATCTACATATATTTGAACTAGCAAGATATCATTATTTTCATGCTTGACAAATAAAGTTGTGTCAACTTTTCCACGAATAAAATTATTTTCTAAAAGAAATTTACTCAACCTTTCATACCAAGCTCGAGGAGCTTGTTTTAAACCATAAAGGGCCTTTTTCAGTTTGAAAACATGATTAGGAAAATTAAAGTCTTCAAAACCGGGGGGTTGCTTTACATAAACTTCTTCTTGGATAAAACCATTTAAAAAGGCACTTTTCACATCCATTTGATATAAAATGAAATTCATAGAAGATGCAAAAGCAAGCAACAAACGGATGGTCCGAATAAATCCATATGCAATAGTTGTAAAGGTCTAGAGGTTGAAACAACATTTTTGGATTTAAAAGATGCTCTTGTTTGCTTCCCCTTTTGACATGAATCACAAATAGTATCACTTTCAAATTTTAAGTTGGGAAGACCAATCACTAGATTTTGAGAAATCAATTTATTTAAAAGATGCATGTTCATATGAGCTACTCTACGATGCCACAACCACACATTATCATCTTTGCTCAACAAACAATCAACATACTCGGATGAGGAGTTTTCAAGATCAACCATGTAAATATTGTCAACTCTAAAACCACGTAGAATAATCTTGAAGTCACTACGTCTAAACACTAAACACTCATCCGAATCAAACAACGCAAGATTTCCCTTGTCACATAATTGACTTATGCTCAAGAGATTATGCTTTAAACCTTTGACAAGTAATATATGCTTTATAGAGGATTTTTCATTCTTACCGACCGATCCGATGCCAATAATTTGTCCTTTATTGTTGTCACCGAATACAACGCTTCCTCCTTCTTTGTGCTCTAGTTGAAGGAATTTGGATTCGTCTCCTGTCATGTGTCTGGAGCATCCACTGTCAAGGTACCATAGTACACTTGATCCCTTCAAGCACACCTACAAAGCAAATTAATATTCTTTGGGTACCCATACCATTTTGGGTCCTTGGGGGTTAGGCAAATAACGACCATAATAATATGAAGAATCTCTATGCTTTGTAAAACACATAGGTGCAATATGACCTATACGATTGCAGTAATGACATACTACGTTCGGGTTGTGTTGATGCCTAGGTTGAGCCAACAAAGTTCTAGGCGAATGAAAAAGATTAACACTAGACATATTGTTCCCATTTCTAGTATAATATCTAGATGGTCTAAAGTCATTAGTGCTAGACTTGTTGAAGGACCTAGTGTCATGTCTAGGTGGTCTAAGCTCGTTCCTAGAGTTATTTCTTGGTTGCCGAAAATTACTATTTGTAGGCTTGTTTGCAAGAATCCTAGATTCGGATCTAGGTTGTCTAAAGATATTAGTTCTACCCTTATTTTCATACATTCTAGCATAATGTCTAGGTGGTCTAAAAGAATTTGTTCTAGGCTTGTTTAATACCTTAGAGTTATTTCTAGGTGGAGTAGTGAAGTTTTTGTTTTTATGCCGTTGATATTTCTTAGGCGTTTCTTTTTCAACAACTTTAGGAACTTCTTTACTACGTGTTTCTAATGTTTTCCTAAGTTCTGTGTTTTCTAGTTTTAAGGACTCACAAGCAGTACAAGTAGAGCATTTATCAACACAAGAGGCTTCATGCATAGTCTTGATGACTTGTCTAAGTTCTATACTATCATTTAACAAAAATTGATTTTCATTTGCAAGATTCTCGTTATCACGAGACAGATTTTCAACACCTTTTTGAGCTAAAGAAAGACGTTCTTCAAAGTCCTTGTCTTTTAAAAAGAGTTGTTTTTGAAAATCCTCTTCTTGTAAAGAAAGAGTTCTTTGTAAATCTTTAATAGTCTTAGAAGCATTTACCAACTCATCATGCAGTTTGTTATAAGCAATTTGCATATCGTTAGATGTACTTACCTCGTCTTTTTCGTCTGCCATGAGGCACTGACCAGTTGATTCATCGTTTGTGCTGACCGCTTTTTGAGGCGTGTTTTCGTGCAATTCCTCAAGTTTGTCCCACATTTCCTTAGCAGTTTTATAGTGGGAGATTTTTCGCCAAAGTTCCTGGTTCAAGGAGTTATGTAATATATTCATAGCTTTAGTGTTGTATTCACTTACCTTATCTTTCCCGACTTTTGTCGTCAGTTGATCACTGTGTTTAATAGCTTGCCATAGATACAAATCGTTTGCCATTGTAAAAACTTGCATCCGATATTTCCAGACTGAGTAGTCGTTTTCGTCTAATATTGGAGGCGACATGCTGCATTCTCCTTCACCTATTCCTGCAAAGAAATTTAGAGTAGAAGCCATGGATGGTTCTCTCAAACGGTTAAGTTTTTCAGAGAGTATGGCTCTGATACCAATTGTTGGACAATACGCTTTACGCTAGAGGGGGGGTGAATAGCGTTTTTAAAAATATTAAGCGTTTTAGTGCGGAATTTAAAAACTTTGCAGAAATTAAAACAAGTGCAGTAGAATAAACTTACACAATGATGTATCCTGGTTGGCCACAAACGTGGTTAGTCCAGTCCCCGAGAGACTCTCTCGAGATTTCCACTAAACTTGTCAAGCTTACGGGTGCTTAACAAACTGTTACAGCTGAGGACACAAGCCTCACCCAGGTGCTCGGGGATCACAATCCCAAAGACTTCAATTGCTCGGGGATACCAATCCCAAAGACTTCAATTGCTCGGGGATAACAATCCCAAAGACTTCAACTGCTCGGGGATAACAATCCCAAAGACTTCAACTGCTCGGGGATAACAATCCCAAAGACTTCAACTGCTCGGGGATAACAATCCCAAAGACTTCAACTGCTCGGGGATAACAATCCCAAAGACTTCAACTGCTCGGGGATAACAATCCCAAAGACTTCAACCGAGGAATCACAAGTTCCTCAACAAACGAGAATCGCAATTCTCTTACAAACACAAAACACACTCACTTTACAAAGCACTCCTTAATGAGTAGATATGAGTAGAAATAGTACGCTCAAGATCACAACAACTTAGCTCAATAGAATGGCTCTTCAAAAAGCTTTATGGATGAATGGAAAATGATGATCAATGTAAGAAAGCTTTTAGCAATGAAAATACTCAAAGTGTATATGTTGTTGTTGTGAAAACACTGAGTTGAAGCTGTATTTATAGGTGAAAAACTCAGTCTTACCGTTGTCTAATTGCCAATTAAGGATTGCTGAAATTACTCGGTGACAATCGATTGTCAAGACTAAACAATCGATTGTTTGCCTATCAGATTAAAAATTCAATCCCAGATTTTACGTCAACAATCGATTACTTCAAATCAATAATCGATTATTTATAACGTTAAGAAATCCTTTCCAATTTTTGGCATAAAACATCGATTGTCCGGAAATCAACAATCGATTATTTTAACAACGTTCAGAAAATCTTTTCCAGATTTTAAGCAAAACATCGATTGTTAAATATCAACAATCGATTACCTGAAGGTAATTGAAAATATATGACAACGGTCAGCTTCAACAACCGATTATCAAATGGAATAATCGATTATTAATTAATTTCAAAACTCTCTGTCTCATATATAATCGATTATCAAAAGCCACAATCGATTATCATTTTATTTAAAATCACTGGGAGACATTTTTCTCATTCTAATCGATTACCATTAGTTCATAATCGATTTTTATGAGTTTTGAAAACTTTGCCTCAGTTAACAATCGATTATCATAAGTACACAATCGATTGTTATGCAGTTTGCAAAAACCTGATGTTAACTGACTTACTCACAATCGATTATCATTAATTCACAATCGATTGTCATGCAGTCTTGGCTTAGAGATACTCGATTATCATAAGTACATAATCGATTATCTTAGCCCAGATTTTTGAGGCATGCTTGGAAAACATTTTAACAAATGTAAATATGCATAGTTTAAAATCATTTGACACTTAATTTAAATATGCATGATTTTGGAAAAATAATTTTAGTAGAGAAGCCATGTTATGAGCCAAGTTGAGGAATCAAGATCACAATTAATATTGACTCAATTATAACATTTCTAAACTTTGTCTTGAGCTTCTTGTAATGCATCCATTTTGTGCTTGTCCTTGAGTACTGCTATATATCGCTTTTTGCCTTGTTTGACATTCATCAAAACCTACAAAAGAACACACGTTTAGTATATTGCATTTGAAACGTGTTTCCAACAATGGTATCTAAATGTAGTAACTTGTGGATTATTGACTAGTTATGATCATAAAACAACAAGCTGAAAGTAAAGAGACCTAGGAGTAGAATTTCTATATGTGAGATGCATGTCCTATACATGGTTTCTATTGCACAAATAGATAAGTAAAATCCTATAGTCATGGTTTCTACCCATACCCTTAATAACCATGCATAACCCTCCCCAATTTCACTATAATCCCCCATTGTTCTTACAAATTATTACAGCCGAGTAATTAAAAATACAACAGTGATAAAAGGAAAAATAAGAAGTTATTCTACAGAGAGCCTTCAGCCCGGCCCAAACATCTCCAACCTCATTCCTTTCGAGTTTGACAGCCATTACCAAGGCTTGGGTGCGGCAAAGTTACCTAAGGGTTCGTTTGAACCCCTGGCTGATACCAGGCACCCAAAGATGCCCCAATTAGACAAGTACAAAAATTGGAAATGCCAGCCTTGTGCATCAAAGTTCCAAGGGTTTTCAAGGCTCCCATGGAAGTGCTTACACCAAGGGGCAGACCCTAAAGCTCTAAGAGTAAGATTTTAATTGAGGGAGTTGAAAACAATTGAGAGAACATTTAAAAGAAACAGTTGGGAAAATTGAAAGGTTGAGGCAGTTTGAAGAAACAGTTCAAAGAGTTGAAAAGGTTCTTTTGAAATTATTTCAGACTGACCAGTTTAGAACAGCAGGGCATCACACAAACAAGGGAAGGGGAAAGGGGACACACACTCATTAGTAAAGTGAACTACGGACATTAGGTTGGAGGAAGTAATCAGATATGATTTCATGCCAAAGGTAATATTTCTTATTTTTATTAAGTTCTATTTTACTTAGCTTCAAATAGAGATTTTAGGTTAAACAAGCAGGCAAGCTGACATGGATGCATGAAAGCAATGCTCAAAGAAGACATTCATTGAGACAGGGAGGGGATAAGGGAGCAAATAAGTAAAGTGCAGATAAGTGGATAGAAAAGACAACATGTTGGGCAGAAGTAATGAGATTTAGTTAAAACAATGGCTTATCTATGACTGTACTAAACCCCAAAAATTAGTCAACCTCATGGAGAGGTTTCAAAACATTTAAGTATCCAAGCAGTAGTACACATGGTGGAAGAACATGCATTGAGATGGGGAGAGGGGAATAGGGGAAAGACATGCTAATTTGAACTAATAGACCAGTAAATAACATGCTAATGACAAAGATAGCAACAAAACCACAGACAAAAGCACATATGAAATATTATGAATTGCAAAATTAATAGGAACATGTTATTTTGGAGACTGTATTTCAAATAGGTAACTCACCAGTTGCAAAATATAGGATATAATAGCAATGTAATAGTGCACAAAGGGAGAGCAAAGTGTGCAAAGGATGAGGGCAACAATATGGGAGTAGCAGCAGCAGGAAAAACAGTAGCAACAATATGAGAATAGCAGCAATAATGTGATAACAGCAGCAGTAATGTGAGAACAGATGCAGTAACAGACCCAAACAAAACCCAGTAGTGAAAAGTAACCAATCAAATTACTCAATCTTGGTTGTTAGCCGATGGAGTGTTCAAAGAAGGGAATGAGAGAGTATAGCAATAGTAGAGAAAAAAAGAGTTCAGAGAGTTTTGGTTGTGAACCGTGTGTGTTGTTTTTCTCAAAAGAGAAAAGTGAGGAGTATTTATAGTACTAAAACGAGTAAACAAATAAGGTATCAGTTCATATTTAAGGAACTGATATCAATCATAATCACACAAACATAGGAAATCCCCTTTGATTAAGGGTTAGTAGGCAAACGGTAATAAACAATCCATTAAAAAGGGAAAGGAATCACGAAGTATGGCATGGCCACATAAGGAAACAAAGAATAGTATAAGGTATATATTGCAGACTAGGTGCAAGATACTTAAGTAGGGAAATATGTCAAGCAAGTAAATCAGCATATTTTTGCACACAGATAAGGAAAGATATCACTTTAATTCTAAGAAATAATTTCGAAATTGAAAACTTGGGAAATCAGTAATCTAGTTGGTGAGTGTATCCCACTGATTGAGGAAAGAAATTAGAAATACATACCAAGACTATAAGAAAGATGCACAAATCACAATTTAAGGCTAGTAATCACAACCTTACAGAGATTGCAAGAGTCAGTATAAAGTCACCATATAAACAACCAAAATTCTCAAAAGAATAACAACAGCATTGTATGGGAATGAAACATTAGCACCAAAAATCAAAGTAAAGGGCACGAAGCTCATAGAAGAACATGCAAATAGGCAAATACAGATACAAACATGTAGGGTTAGGGTTTTTTATAAGATTTCAACAAAAGTTCAAAGGTAGTACTGAAAGCCATGGATTAGTGTTAAAAACCGGAAAAGTGAAGTATTTTAGAAAGGGGGTTATGAAACCCTAGAAATAGAAATTACAGTGTGAAACCCAAGGTTTCAAAGAAACAAACAAACAAGTAAAATAAACAATCCAAACGACTACATAGCACTCAGAAACGGTAAAAGAAACAGTTTTGAAGAAAGGGTTAGAAACCCTAGTCTGGAAGAATCGTAAAATTTGAAATATCCGGAGAAACTAAGTAGAAGTAGAGTGGAAAACAATAAAATCATCAATTAATAGAGTAGAGATTAAACAGAAAATTAGGGTTTTCAAACAGATTAGGGAAACGAAGAACCTGGATGTGAAACTCGTATACAATGTCGTAGAAGATATCATTGTTTAAAGATCATCGGAGAAACACCGAAAACAGACCCCTATTAGAGCATCAGTGACCTTCTTCCATGGCGGAAGCTGTTAGGCTTCAAACTTGAGAGAAAACCATGATATAGGGATGCCATGGTTGCTGGGAATCGAGAAGAGTGAGTGAGGACTGAGCTGGTATGGTGATGAAGGCCATGAGAGAATTAGAAGGTTATAAGGAGATGAACGGTTAGAGAGTGTCCAATAGTGAAAGGGGATACAAGGACGGCGGATTGAGAGAAATGATTTTAGGGTAAAGGGGTCAGATGTTTAATTAAGGTAAGATCAATCGTGGACCGTTGATCAAAATGATCAACCGCCACTATTTTAAACGGGGGTCAGGGCAGGTTAGTCCAAATAGGTTTGGGTCGGGTTATTAGGTCGTGATTTGGGGGTGGATTTGAGTTAGAATGTGGCCAAAATTGAAAGCTAAAAGGGCTATAATTTAAATGCCCAAATTTCCCTTAATTTAATTTTGTAATAATAACAAATGATTTTATAAAAATCCAATAAAAATACTGGGATAATAAAAATACGTTTGGGGGTTAGCTAAAAATAACAGGAGCGATTTTTCACTTGAGATAAATAGGCTAAAACTGCAATTTAATGTGATTTTAATTTAGAAATAACTAATGGCTTTGTAAAATCCTGTAAAAATTACATAAAATTATATTTTTACGTAAATGAAAGAATAAAATAATTAATTTATTAAAATAATATGATTTGATACTAAATATTAGATTTTATAGTACAAAATAAGTTTTAAATTGGTTTTAAAATGCTTGAAAATTATAGAAAAATACCAAGTCTTTTGTGGATGCTTACATATGCATTCACAAGATATTTTGAAAGTATTTTGGGTATAAAAACATGTAGGAAAAAATTGGGTATCAACAGTATGGACCCTGCTAGTTGGGAGAGAATTTTCCTTTAGCTTCATCCTAATGCGGAAAATTTTCTTTAACACCAGCTGCCTCGATTGATTTGTCTTGGCTTGACTCTTTTGTTGAAGGCTAGGGATATTTTGTTCTGGTAGAGTTGACTGTGGCAAAGTGCATTCATTCTCTTTCCATCTATAAGGGCTAGTTGCTCATAACGACTTTTTACCTAATCTACGTCATTGAGCACAGCTTCTTGTATGATCCTTAAGGAAGGAATTTCTACCTCAGTGGCAATGAAAACCCTTTTACCTTAAACAGGCACATAGGGGGTTGCCCGGTTGACATGCGGACTGTGGTGCGATATCCCAATAAACAAATGATAACTTTTCGTGCCACTACTTATGCTTCTCTATCATTTTCCTCAATATTTTCATGATATTCTTGTTAGCGGCTTCTACAGCTCTGTTCATCTAAGGTTTGTAGGCTGTAGAATTCTTGTATCTAATTTTGAAAGTTTCACATATAGCTTTCATCTATTCACTATTGAGCTTGGATCCATTATTAGTAATGATCGACTATAGAATCCCGAATTCACAAACAATGTGGTCGCGGACAAGTCTGCCACAACTTTCTTGGTCACTGCTCTGTAAGATCCTACAACGATCCATTTGGTGAAATAATCAATTCCTACTAGGATAAACATGTGTCCATTGTAGGCAGTAGGCTCGATTAGTCCAATGACATCCATTCGCCAAGCAGTGAACGGCCGCAACGAGCTTGTTACTTTGATCTCATTTGGAGGCACTTTTATCATGTCATGTATCTGGAAATAGTGGCATTTTCGGAAATACTGGATGCAGTTCGTTTCCATAGTCATCAAAAAGTAACCAACTCAGAGTATCTTCTTTCTTAAGACAAAACTGTTCATATGTGGACAGCAAGTCCCCGCGTGAATTTCCTCTAGTAGCCGGGATGCTTCCTTTACTTCGACACACCTTAATAATCCTAAATCAGGAGTCCTCCTGTACAGTATTCCTCTGTTGAGAAATAAATTATTGGATAACCTTCGAAGCGTGCGTTTTTGAGTCGCATTTGAAAGCTATATGTATTCTCCTTTTGCCAAATATTCCTTGATATCATGAAACCAGGTCTTTCCGTCTGCTTCTTTTTCAACATGGGCACAATAAGTTGGATGATCATGGATCTTTACAGGAATGGGATCAATGAAATTCTTGTCTGGATGTTGTATTATTGATGATATGGTAGCCCGCTCATCGACGAACTCATTCTGGATTCTGGGAACATGTTGGAATTCCATCTTTGTGAACCTTTTCCTCAATTATTGTACATGATGCAGATACGGGAGTATCTTGGAGTTCTTGGTTTCACATTCTTCATGCACCTGATGTATGCATAGGTCTGAATCTCTTATCACTAGCAATATTCAATGTTCATGTCGATGGCCATCTTGAGCCCTAAGATGCAAGCTTCATACTCAACCATGTTAGTGTTGGGGAACCTGAGCTTGGCAGATACCGGATAATGCTGGCCGATTTCTGATACTAATATTGATCCTGCTGCTCCATCGAAAAACATTCTCCAACCATCATAGGATTCTGCAATGTCTTCTCCTATGAATGATACCTCTTCGTCAGGAAAATACGTTTTCAGGTGTTTGTATTCTCCATTCACGGGATTCTCAGCAAAGTGATCTGCTCGTGCATGTCCTTTAACTGCCTTTTGAGTTATCTAAATAATGTCAAATTCATTCAATGGGATTTTCCTCTTGGCTAGCTTGCTAGTGGGCATGGACTTCTAAAAGATATACTTCAAAGGATCCTTCCTTGATATGAGATATGTGGTATAGGTGCAGAAGTAATACCACCGCTTCCGATCTACACAAGCCAACGCATAGCATGTGCATTCTAACAGAGAATACTGGGCCTCGTACGGGGTGAACGTTTTGTTGAGATAATAGATGGCCTACTCCTTCCTCCCCGCTTCATCATGCTATCCTAGAATGCAAGAGAAAGCTCAATCAAATATTGCAAGGAAGAGTAATTGGGATCTACCTGCTCGGGCGGGACCATGACTGGTGGTGTTGACAGGTACTCCTTGATTCCGTCGAAGGCTTTCTGATAGTCATCAGTCCATTTGGTAGCAGAATCCTTGTTCAACATTTTAATGATTGTCTCACAGATAACCGTAGACTGTTCTTTGAACCGGCTGATGTAGTTTAGTCGCCCCAAGAAACTCAGCACATCATTCTTGTTCTTTGGCGGTGTCAATTTTTTAATAGCTTTGACTTCTGATGGATCCAATTCTAATCCTCGGCAACTCACAATAAACCCAAGCAACATTCTAGAAGGAACCCCAAATGTAGATTTCGCGGGATTCAGTTTCAGGTTGTACCTTCATAGTCTATTGAAGAAATTCCTCAAATATTCCATGTGATCAGTGACCTTCTTGGATTTGATGATAACATCATCTACATATGCCTCTATCTCTTTGTATATCATATCATGGAAAAGGGTGGTCATGGTCCTCATGTAGGTGGCCCCTGCATTCATTAACCCACACGATATCATCTTGTATTAGTACATTCCATACAACTTAATAAAATCCATTTTTTCAGCATCTTCTTCATCTATCCAAATCTGACGATAACAAGCAAAAGAATCTACAAATGATTGCAACTCATGCTTGGGTCAATTGTCAATCAGGATCTGAATGTTTGGCAAAGGAAACTCATCTTTCAGACTGGCCTGGTTGATATCCCGGTAGTCGACACAGACTCTGACCTTCCCATCCTTCTTTGGCACTGGCACAACGTTGGCTAACCATGTCAGGTATTCTACTACCCTGAGAACCTTAGCTTTGACCTGCTTGGTGACTTCTTCCTTGATTTTCAAACTTATATCTGGTTTGAACTTTCTGAGTTTTTGTTTTACCGCCGAACATATTGGACCGGTTGGCAGTTTGTATGCCATAATACACATACTCAAGCCAGTCATGTCATCATACGACCAGGCGAATATATCCCCATATTCTCTTAGATAATCTGTTTGTTCCTTCATTTCTGATAGAGATAAGTGGACGTTGATTCGTGTTTCTTTGACGTTTCTACATCGCCCAGGTTAACAATTCTGTCTTGTCCAGGTTGGACTTAGGTGTATTCTCAAAATTCTCAACTTCTTTAACAATTTCCTTCGATATGTCGTCTTCCTCTGAATCTATGTCCACTTGTTGCATTGTCTCATTGCATATCACAATCATCGGTTCATCAAATAAGTATTAGTAATATTGTATAAGTAAAGTAATGAGAGAAAAATAATAATGAGAGTTGATCAATAAGGAAAGTCAAAATGCTTTGATAAATTACATAACTGTTTTGAACATGGAATATCTTATTACGGGAACTAAAATTCGAAAAGAAAATCATTTAGTAAATAAATATAGTGCATGATGATTGTCTTAGCCTTGCTACCCCCAGGATCATCAGGCTCTGGTTGTCCTAATGGTCCAGTTATTAAGGCATGCTCCTCTGCTTACAGCATGTATGGAAGGGTCTTTCTTCCCCTCCTCCTTGAGCACAACAAATCAGTCCATGTCATTGTCTTCCTAGAACAAGTTCTTCACCACTGGTATTTCTTCCTCCTCGTTAGACCCATAGATAATATCTGCCGGTTGGAAAGTATGCTACAAATGTGGTATTGACTGCTCCAGCGCATAATAAGGACTGCGCTGTGGTGCTGACCATTTTTGAATTCTGCCCAAGTGTACCCATATTCCAAACCGAAAGTGGTGCCATATTTCTTGATTTATAGGCTTAGTGATTCCTTGGAGGTTCTTACCAATCCCCTTTCCAAGTTCGTACCCACTCTAATTCAGTATACTCTCGATATTGTTATCCCACCATTTGTCTTTATCAATAGCATTTACCCATTCGATGTGATGGTAAGTCTCTCTCCCTAGCTTCCTTCTTCCTTCGATTGACAGAATGGTCTGGAGACTGTATATAGGGTTGCTACCATCACCGTGAATGATCACCTCCAAGTGATTCCATTCGAATTTTACTCCCTAATGTAGTGTCGATGCTACGGCCCCAGTGGGATGGATCCATGGCAGCCCCAACAGCAGATTATAAGATGTCGGCACGTCTATCATTTGAAAATCAACATCGAACCAGGTTGGACTAATTTGAAAATACAGACTAATCTCCCCAATGGTGGACCTTTGGGAACCGTCGAAGGCTTGCACGTTGATGGCTCTGTCCTTTGTTTTGTGCAATCCTTTACCCAATTTCTTGAGTGTTACCAACGGACAAATATTGAGGCTAGACCCTCCATCGACCAGGATTTTGGTAATGAAATAGTCTTCGCATTGCACAGTGATGTGCAGTGCCTTGTTGTGACCCAACCCTTCAGGTCGCAGCTCATCTTCATGAAAAGTAATTTTATGTCTTTCCAATACCTATCTTACCATGTTGCCCATTGACCCACCAGGGATATTGCTTGGCACGTATGCTTCACTCAGCACCCTCAATAGAGCGTTCTTGTGCGCCTCGAAATTTTGTAGCAAAGCAAGAATGGAGATTTGCATCGGTGTTTTGTTCAACTGGTCGATGACCGAGCATTCCTTGGCCTGTATATTTCTCCAATGATCATCCAGAACTATCTCAATAATGGGTGACCGATTGGAGGCGTACTTACTTAACTCAGCTTGATGTTCAGGGGTGTACACTATACCAGTTCTTTTCATACCCTGTGCTGCAATAGTTTCCTCGAACCTATCCTTGCCTTGGATGTATAGTCTCATGGTATAGCCTTTGTATGGTATGACATCATGGTTGACAGTGCCACTGGAATCGGTGTGGATATCTTTTCTCCGAACGAAGCATGAGCGTTGGGTTGTAAAACCGCAACTTCAAATAGTGGGGGTACATTTGTTGGAGACAGGAATTCGACCTCAATTGGTGCTGTTGTTTTAGTAGATGACGTTGTTTCAAACTTAAGTGACACAAACATATTTACTTCGGCATCCGCAGAGAGCTGGATCTGGACCAAGATCAGATTAAGAGTAATTATTGTCTTATTTGGGTCCTCACCTTTTGTGATCAAATCGATCAATCCCTGGGGATCTCAATCATCCTCTATTTCAATCATGTGAACGCCTCCACCGTTGTGGTCTGGTAGTGGATTATTGCGGATAATTGTAGAAGGCTCCTTCGCCATAATAATCTTGTTATCAATTAAGGTCTGGATCTTGTCCTTCAGAGAACGACATTTGTTGATTGTGTGTTCCTTCATGCTGGAATGGTATACACAGGGTATTTCGGATTAACCCACTGAGAAGGGTTCTCAAGGGTTGCATCAGGGATATGGGTGACATAACCAGTGACTTTGAGTCTCTCGTACAATTGGACAATAGGTTCAGCAATGGCTGTATACTTTTTTTGGAGGTCTGCGGTCAAAATTTGGTCGAGGTCTAGGGAATATTTGGTGTGCAGGCCGGGATTCATATTGGAATGGCTGAGTATTGTAGGCTTGGTAAACATGTGCGGGATTGGAATGTCTAGGTCAAATAGTCTGATATATGGGAGGTGGAGGTGATTGATAAGTGGGTGGTGGAGTTTGGCAGAAGGGTGGGAGTGCTTGGTTGTTCGGAGTATGCTGATATATGAGTGGAGGCATTGGGCAGTTTTGGTATTTGATGGGAGATTTGGTTCTATGCACAACCATTACGGCTCCTACATCCTTTTTCTTAGACGCACCACCGGACTATAAGGTCTTATTTGTAGCTTACAAGGCCTCGAAGTTTGTAATCATACAATTTTTTATGCCTTCTTCGATCCTTTCAGATAGCTTGATAATGTCATAAAATTTATGGTTATCGATAAATATTAGTTGTTCGTAATAATGTGGGTCCTCTGCCCGGACACAGAATTTATTCATCTGCTCCTCCTCTAGGGCAGGTCCGACCTTAGCCGCTTGGGACTTCCAGCGAGTGCTATACTCGTGAAATGTTTCTGTGGGCTTCTTCTTTAGATTCTGAATGTAAACACATCCGGTGCATTCTCAGTGGTGATCCTGAACTTGTGCACAAAGTCGGACGGCCATGCCTATGCAATTTGACCACTTCTTCGAATCTTGGCTAATGTACAAAGACAAAGCATATCCCTTAAAACTCATCATGAACAACTTCATTTGGATTATTTCATCTTTCCATACATCAACGAGCTTGTCACAGTACCTTTTCAAATGGACCATTGGATCCCCTGTACCATCAAATATTTTGAACTTCTGAGGTTTGCACCCTCAGGCAGTTCGACATCGGTCTGTATGCAAAGATCTTCATAGTTCATCCCTTCAGTTCCCTTACTTCCTTCAACGCCTTAAATTCAGCTAGTCCATTTATTGAGTTTTCAGCCAGGTTCCTAATGAGAAAATACTTGTATTCAGACTCGGGTGTGCTTGAGATAAGTTGGGTGGAGTTTGGAATAGTCTCCACATAGATGGGGTTGTTATGGTAGGTGGGGAAGTGGTCATTTGTGGATTTTTGAAGTCTTGGGATGAGCATCGTGGTGTTTTTTGAGGTATGGCAGGTGATTCAGTGATGGTGAGGAGCGGGATGGTTTTGTTGCTTTGGGATATTCTGTGGAGGTTTAGGAATATAAGCATTTGGGAAGTTGATATCTGGAGTGGTGAGGGAAAATGACAGATTTTACAGATTCCGAACCAAATCAAGTTCTTCTGGAAATTTTAGCAACTTTTGTTTGAGTTGAGATGCATTTTCTTTGGAAAACTGAGTACCGTGACCATGAGTGACCTCTACCCATTCAGTTCAGTTTTCTTTTCTGGAATTTTTCAAATATTCCATCTTCCCTTTGTTCTTATTTTTGATGAAACTAAGAGGAGGAGTGCGTGGAGGGCCCCTGGATCTCGTGGTATAGGATGATGTTGCCGGAGTGCATGAACTAATCCTTGGGTATAGGGAATAATAAACAAAAAGTAAAAACAAAAAGGTAACAAAGTTATTAATGATCATAAAAGTATTTGCAATATTTAAACATATAGTGCGAGAATGTAAATCGTGTACTAATTTGGGAACCTCTTCGTTCCCGAGGTAGGCCTAGCGACAAATTCATTTGGAGATAATAGAATGATAATGCCTCATTATATTGATAGAAATAAGAAGAATCCCAATTCGACACTAAAGAAACATGAAGAAGCATAAAATGGGGGGAAACGGGCCGGTAACTCAAAAGACGACGGGCCGGGTCGTCACATCTCCCCAACTAAAACAAATGCTCGTCCTCGAGCGAGTTAAGAAACATATCTGAAGCCTCAAATAGGTGAGGATATCTACTCCACATCTCCAGCTCAGTCTCCTAGGTAGCCTCCTCCACAGGCCGACCTTTCTACTGCACTTTCACTGAAGCTATACCCTTTGATCTAAAATTTCGAAATTGATGACCCATAATAGCCACTGGCTCCACATCATAGGTCAAACCATCATCCAACTAAGCCGTGGTGATGTCCAAAACATAGACGGGTCCCTAACATACTTCTCGAGCATAGAAACATGGAATATCGGATGCACATTCAACAAGCTGGGTGGCAAAGCAAGCTTATAATCCAGCTCCCCAATCCTCTGAACCACCTTTAAAGGCACAATGAACCGCGGACTGAACTTCGTTTTCTTCCAAGCCTCATAACACCCATCATGGAAGAAACCTTCAGCAAGACCTTCTCGCCAACCATATAAGGCACATCTCGAACCTTCCGGTCCGCAAAACTCTTCTAGCGCAACTGCGCTGTACGAAGCCTCTCCTGAATCACCTAGACCTTCTCTAAAGAATCCTGAACCAAATCTGTCCCCAATAGCTTAGCCTCACCAGGCTTGAACCAACCAACTGGAGATCTACACCGCCTACAATACAAGGCCTCATACGATGCTATCTGAATACTGGACTGATAGCTATTGTTTTAGGCAAACTCTACAAGCGCCAAAAACTCATCCCAAGAACCCCCGAAATCAATAACACAGGCACGCAACATGTCCTCTAATATCTGAACGGCACGCTCGTACTGCCAATCCATCTGAGGATGAAACGTTAGGCTCAACTCCACCAGTGTACCCAACTCTCGCTGAAAAGTCCTCCATAACTAGGAAGTAAACTGAGTGACTCTATCTGAGATAATAGAAACTGGGACACCATGCAACTGAACAATCTCACGAATGAAGATCCCTACCAGTCGCTCTGAAGAATAGGTAGTGCACACCGGAATGAAGTGCGGGGACTTGGTCAGCCTATCCACAATCACCCAAATCAAATCAAACTTCTTCAAATTCTAAGGAAGACCACTCACAAAATCCATACCGACTCTCTCCCACTTCCACTCGGGAATTACCATCTACTGAAGTAAGCCACCCGGTCTCTGATGCTCATATTTCACCTGCTGACAGTTGAGATACCAATCCATAAATCCCACAACATCTTTCTTCATTCTTCTCCAATATTAGTGCTATCTCAAATCCTGATACATCTTCGCGATACCCAGATGAACGGAATACAATGAGTGTGGTCCTCCTCAAGAATCAACTCTCTAAGCCCATCCACATTGGGCATACAAATTTGGGCCTGCATTCTCATTACCCCATCATCACTGATGGTCACGTCCCTGGCATTATCATGTTGAACCTTGTCCTTCAAGACAAACAATTGTGGATCATCATAATGGCACTTTTTGATGCGATCATATAAAGAAGACCAAGAAGCCACACATGCCAACACCCGACTAGGCTCTAAAATATCTAACCGCACCAAATGATAGGCTAAGGCATGAACATCAACTTCAAGGGGTCTCTCCCTAACTGGAATGTAGGCCAAACTCCCCATACTTAATGCCTTTCGGATCAAAGCACCGGCCACTACATTGGGCTTTCCCGGATGATATGGGATAGATATATCATAATCCTTAAGCAACTCTAGCCATCTCCACTACATCAATTAAGATCCTTTTGCTTGAACAAATGCTGAAGACTGCAATGATCGGTGAATACCTCACAAGATACGCCATACAAGTAGTGCCTCCAAATGTTCAATGCATGAACAATGGTAGCCAACTCAGAATCGTGAACATGGTAGTTCTTCTCATGGTGCTTCAACTGACAAGAAGAATAAGTAATCACTCTACCCGCCTGCATCAAAAGACAGCCGATATCAACTCTCGAAGCATCATAATACACTGTATAAGATCCTGAAGCTTATGGCAAAACTAATATTGGAGTTGTGGTCAGAGCTCTCTTGAGCTTCTGAAAGCTCTCCTCGTACTTGTCTGACCATACAAATGGAGCACCCTTCTTATTCGAATTGATCAAGGGCGAGGCAATAGATGAAAAACCCTAAACAAATTAGCGATAATAACCCGCCAAATTGAGGAAGCTACAAATATCTGTGGCTGAGGACGGTCTAGGCCAACTTTGAACGACCTCTATCTTCTTTGGATCAACCTGAATACCATCGTGGACACCACTTGCCCCAAGAAAGCCACTAAACCGAGCCAAAACACACACTTGGAGAACTTTGCATAAAGTTTCTCCTCCCTCAATCTCTGCAATTCAATTCGCAAATGCTCTGCCTGCTCCTCTTAACTATACTCGAGTACACTAGAGTATCATCGATGAATACTATGACAAATTAATCCAGATAAGGCCGAAATACGCTATTCATCTAATGCATGAACTCTGCTGGGGCATTATTCAGCCCCAAAGGCATGACAAGAAATCATAATGACCATATTTTTTCCTGAAGGCAGTCTTAAGAATATCTAAATCCTTGATCTTCAACTGGTGATAACCTGAAAGGAGATCAATCTTGGATAACACCCTCGCTCCTCAGAGCTGGTCAAATAAATCATCAATACGAGGTAGGGGATACTTGTTCTTCATTGTTACTTTGTTCAATTGCATGTAATCAATGCACATTATCATTGTGCCATCCTTCTTCTTCACAAACAGGACCGGTGTACCCCACGGTGACACACTAGGCCAAATGAACCCCTTTTCTAGGAGTTACTTAAGCTTCTCCTTCAATTTTTTCAACTCTTCTGGTGGCATACAGTACGGAGGAATGGAGATGGGCTGAGTTCCCGGCACAAGGTCAATACCAAAATCAATATCTCTGTCTGGTGGCATGCCCAGCAGGTCTGCAAGAAACACATCAGGAAAATCTTGCACAACTTGAATAGAATCAATGCTAGGAGTCTCAGCTCCAACGTCCCTCATAAATGCCAAGTATGACAAACAATTCTTCCCAACTATACGCTGGGCCTTCAAGAATGAAATCACTCTACTAGGAACATAGCCAGTCACACCATGCCACTCGATTCGTGATACACCCGGCATAGCCAAAATTGATTGTCTTAGCATGACAGTCTAGAATAGCATGACACGGAGATAGCCAATCCATGCCCAAAATAACATCAAAGTCCATCATACTTAATATCAATAGATCAACTCGGGTCTATAGACCCCAAATAATCATAATATTTGATCGGTACACTTGGTCCACAACAACAATATTGCCCACAGGGGTAGATACATGAATAGGTAAAGTAAGAGACTCTGGGGGGGCATACTCAAATAATGGTAAAAATATGAAGACACAAATGAATAGGTGGGAACAGGGATCAAATAATATAGAGGCATCTATGTGGCAGACTGAAAAAATACCTGTAATGACAGCATCTTAAGCAATGTCACCTGTCCTGGCAGGAATAGCAAAGAAACGAGCCAAGCCACTGCCTTATCGACCTCGACCTCTAGGGTGACCGTTGGCTACCTGACCTCTACCCCTAGCTGGCTAGACGGGTGGTGAAGTAATTGGAGCAGAAGTCGAGGTCTGACCCCTCTACTGAGATGGAATATCACAAAGTCGTAGGCATTATCTCCTCATATGACCAAACTCTCTGCACGCGAAGAAACTACCAGGAGCTGGAGAAGGGGACTGAAGGGAACCACTGGCACCATAATGACCAGTAGAAGGACCTGCCATGGAAAAACCCTGATTAGACGGAGCACAAGATGAACTCTAAGCTAGGAGGGCACTGAGTGATGACCGGACCTGTTGATAACCATGATAACCACGGCATGAACATACCCCACGATACTCGGGACGGGTCGATAGAGCGGGCCTAAAATAGCAGCCTCTACTAGGCTGGAGCTGGCCCCTAGAAGGAGTACCACTGAAATTGCCAGAACCTTGAGGCCTCTTGGCCTTCTCTCCTCTCATCCTACCACTGAGCTGTCTCGATCTCACGAGCGATATCAACCACCTCCTCAAATGAAACACTCAAAAATCTCTCTCTAGTTATCAAGATCCGGAGATGGTATATAAGGCCATCAACAAACCTTATGATCCTCTTACAATAGATTAGAACAATCCAAACGGCATGACAAGCTAACTTAGAATACCTCACCTCATACTAAGGCACAGTCATATCCCCCTACCGAAGCCACTCGAACTACATACTCAGCTCATGTCTATGGGACTGTGCTACATACTTCTCCAAGAAGAGAGTGGAGAACTCCTGCCAAGTCAAAGGCGCTGCACCTGCCGGCCTACGCCTCTCATCCACCTCCCACCAAGTGAAGGCAACCCTAGTAAACTGAAAGGTGGTAAATGCCACACCACTAGACTAAAGAATCCCTGTTGTCTGGAGCACACGGTAACGCTTGTTGAGAAAACCATGGGTATTCTCACCCTTAGCACTACTGAATGAAGGAGGCTGGAGCTCACCAAAGCTCTCAAGGTGACGCTGCTCATCCTCTGGCATAGCTGGAACCACAAAGTCCTGAACTAGTGCAACCAGGTGAGCTGGAGGTGCTCCAAGCGCCTGCAATCCCTACACTACCTTCTCAGGTGTGCGAGCAGCAAGGGTTCGATTGCCTCCCTCGGCCTGTGAAGTAGCTGCTGCGGTAGTGGCTGAAACTACCAAAGCCAAGCTAGTGCAAACCGTCAAGATCTGAACCAAGGCTTCCTGAAGACCCAGAATCACGATGGGCACAGCTGGTGCCTAAACTGGTGCTGCTGGAGCATCCATAGCTGGAGCTTGATCTTGAGCCAGGGCAACTGGTGAACCAAACGGTGCTGCCCTCGCTTCTCTACCTCTACAACGGCTACGACCGCGTCCACGGCCTCTGGAGGCCTTAGTGGGTGGTACGGGCAGTCTTCCACGTCATCTAGTAGCACGAGTCCTCTCCATATAGTACCTATAATCATATGAAAACCATGAAAGCCAGCTGTGAGAGAATAGAATATAGAAGTTTAATTCTCGGACCAACAAAGTCATAGGACAAGAATTTCAAGAATATGAAGTTTTTCTAAAGGGTTCTGCAGCATCTCAAGGATAAATACAGACGTCTCCGTACCGATCCGACTCTACTAAACCGGCTCATGACTTGCGTTACCAAGTAACCTAGGCTCTGATACCAAATTGTCGACCTCAACCCCGATTGTGATGGCACCCAACACAATGCTAGGAAAGCCTGTCCATCAAACACTCACAACTATTTTATATGAAATTCCTTATCAGTTACTAGAGTTAAATACCACGTTAATTTAAATAGAATTCTAAACAGGACATATGAAATATGTGGAAAACCATAAAATGCTCTATAATAGGCTATAAGATTCGGTGTCACAAGTCTAGAGCCTCTATTACATGAGTTTAACAGTCAAATACAGAAACAGTCTAAGATATGGAAAAATGTAAGGTAGGATAGAGGGAGAAATCGAGTCTGCAAATGCAATGCAGCTACCTTGACAACTCTGGTAGAATCTAAACCATCGAAAACTCGTACTACTCCTAAGGAACACCTAGATCTGCACACACGGTGCAGGGAGTAATGTGAGTATTCCAACCCCATGAGTAATAATCATAATAAAAGCAGGACATCATGAAAACATGAGAAAAACACAATGCAGTTCTATATCAAAACAGTAAAACTATTTAAACAACAATTAATGTAGAAAACAAGTAAAATTACTCAAACCAGGTAAAACATGTACTAATCAAGTATAAATCCGCTCCTTGAGAATTATGTTCATTTATTTATTTCCTTTCCCCAGTACCAATTTCATGCACTCTTAACAAAAACTGAAATCATAAATATACCGCTGCGGCGTGCAGCCCAATCCGTGCATCGCTGCGGCACAAAACCCAATTAAAATAAATAGTCGATCCTGATCATTGGGGGTGTGTACACTCCGAAAAGGTTCCTACAGCCCAAGCGCTATACTGCTTATGATGACCCGACCCGTTGTCTCATGTGTTACCATCCTATTTTACTCGTTTTATACTTCTTCATGTTTCATTATATGTTTTTGGTGAGTTTGAGTTGATTCGGATTGATTTTGGTAGAAAATGTGACATTTAGTCTCTTTAAGGAAGGTTTGGTTTGGAAAAGTCAATTAGATGTTGACTTGTGAGTTAGAGGGCTCGGATATGATTTTAGGTGATTCGGTTAGCTTTGAGGGATGATTTGAGGCTTAGGAGCGTGATCGGAAGTGATTTGGATATTTGGTGTAGAAGTTAGCCAATTTGTCGAAGTTAGTATTTTGGCGTATTCCGGTTGGTAGGTCAGACTTTGATCCGAGGGTCAGAATGGAATTTTGACAGTTATAGTAGCTTCTTTAGGTGATTTGGGATGTGTGTGCAAAATTTCAGTTGATTCAGAGGTATTTAGGTCGGGTTTTTTTATCGAATACGAATTTTGGAAATTTTGGTTGAACATAGGCTTGAATCCCTCATGAATTGGTGGTTTTTTTTGGTTGCATGTGTTTTTGTGATTGGAACAAGTTTTTATGATGTTTTAGGATATGTTGATGATTTTTCGTGAGGTCTCTGTGACCTCGGGGTGATTTCAGATGGCTAACGGAAGATTTTTGGACCTGGAATGTAGCAGAAATTGCAGGTTCAGTGTTGTAGAGTTTTGCTCTATGCGATCGCAGGAGAGGCTTTGCGATTGCAAAAGGAATTATAGGGGCTGTTTGGTTGTGCTATGCGATCTCGGAGTAGGGCATTCGATCGCATAGGTTGAGGAAGTTACTCGCTTTCGTGGGTCCCTGATGGCGATTTGTTCAATGTGGTCCCAGTGTTTGGAGTGCGATCGCACAGGTTGATGGGCTTGTGCACTGCGATCATAAGGGTATTGATGCGATCGCATAAGGGAAATTTAGGGCCTGCACATTGCGATCGCAAGCCTGGGGCTGCGATTGTATAAAGGAAAATAACATCTTGGCAGAATGTTTTAAACATTTCATCCGCGATTTTGGGGTTCATATACCCAATTGTTGATCTATTTGAGAGCTTTTGAAGGAAAGTTAAGAGGGATTAAAGGAGAATCAATTGGAGGTAGGAATTCTTAGCTCAAAACTTGTTATTATTGTGTAATCTATCTAGAAATCCATGGGAATTAAGCCTTAAAATTGATGAACAAGGGATTGGGTTTTTGAATGAGAAATTGGGATTTCAGGGAGCAATTGAGCTCATATTTTTTGTATTTCTACATGTATAGACTCGTGGTGAGAAAATGAACTTATTGGTGTAAACATTTGTGTGTTTCGAGAAGGGGGCCCGGGGCTCAAGTTTTGCAAATTTTGGGAATTCTTGTTGTTTTTTTATTATTTTGATTGGGTTTTGTTCCTTTGGTATATTGTGACGTATTCGTTGTAGTTTTGGTCAGATTCGACGTGCGAAGAGGCTGATTCAAGAGGAAAGGGCATTACAAGCTAGTCTTTGGTCCGCTTGAGGTGAGTAATAGATGTAAATCCTGTTCTGAGCGATTGAAACTCTGGACTTTCACATCGTAATGCTATATTGAGGCGTGACACGTATTTTATGACGAGTGCGGGGTTGTTTGCTATTGAGGATCGTGACTTGGTCCCTCCCGAGTGATATTTCTTCTATATTGGTGATTGAGACACATACTATATTGATGTGAATTGCGCTTGTTGCCATGTTTGGGGCCTTGTGCCGACCTGTAGAATCCTTAGTAGATTTTGGCTAGTTTCCCTCACTTCTTTGCATAAATTATATTCTCATGCATGTTTCCAAATTGTATTCTTCAGGGGTTGATATTACCGTTTTAGCATATATTGCACATCATTTGGTCTCAGTCCAAGGTTTTAAATGTTGTTTGCAAACTCATCCATTCATCTAAGTTTTGAAAATTCAAATGATATTGTAAATGATATTTCTGGCTGAGAACTAATGTTTTACAAATTCCCAAGGGGCTTATGATGATTTCTGGACTGATCTTGGATCGGGCTGCCTGCCGCAGTAGTGTTACGTTGATATTGAGGCCGAGGGTCTGATTGATTATACTGATCTTGATATGAGGCTGAGGGCCTACATTTATTCCACGAGATGACTTGATATTGCGCTTGGGTTGTAGGAGCCCCTCCGGAGTCTATACACATCCCTAGTGAGCGTCGTGGACAATAAATAACCATGGATGGCTCGGGCTGCACGATGTAGCAGGTACTAGAATGTACCATCATATTCATTGCATTCATGCATTTGTCTCGTTATCCGTTGTTCGGTTGTTAATTTCCCACATTTGGATATCATTGAATTATAGTTTACCTTGCGTATTTCTGCGATTTCTTACTTTCAGTCTGTATTTATATTTATTACTCACTTGGTCGGAGTACTCACTTTACTCCCTGAACCTTGCATGTAGATCCAGGTTCTACACAGGCTGAATGAGACTTGATCAGCTGAGCGGGATCATTTCCGGGAGTATCGAGGTAGCTACATGGTGTTCGCATCCTTGTATTTCTCCCTTATATCCTTATCTTTTAGATTATCCACTTCTACTTTTAGACAAACTCTGTAATAGGTTGGAATTATGTATTTAGATACTTAGATTCGTGACATCGGGTCCTATTTGGAATCATGTTCAGTATTTTTGGTTAAATTCCGCAGTTTTATCAGTATTTCTAGATTTCATTTAAAATGGTGTAGTATTTACCTTGTGATGCATATCTATGAACTATTCGAGTTTGGGAAAAAGTTGTGAAATGGTCGGGCTAGCCTAGCAATGTGTTGGGCGCCATCACGACTGAGGGTTGGGTTTGTGACAAGTTGGAATGAGAGCCTAGGTTACTTGGTATCACGAGTCATTTGCTGGTTTAGTAGATTCTCGCGGATCGGTACGGAGACGTCTTTACTTATCCTCGGGAGGCTGCAGAACCTCTACGAAAATTTAAAATTTTTTGAATTCTTATCGTGCGACTTTGTTGATTCGAGAACTAAATTTTGTATTCTATTCTCTCCCATATGGCGAGAACTCAAGCTACCAGATGAGTTGGACGACCACTAGTACCACCTATTGAGGCCATCAGAGGTCGTGGATGCAGTCGTGGTCGAGGCAGAGCCGCGGGGGCAGCACCTGTTGACCCACCAATTATCTCGGTTCGGGATTAGACTCTAGGTGTAGAGACTCTAGCAGCACCTATTCAGATAACAGCTGTGCCTATTGTGATTCTGGGTCTTCAAGATGCCCTAGCTCAGATCTTATCAGTTTGCACTGGCCTGTCTCAGGTACTCTCAGCCACTATTACACAGCTACTTCGCAGATCGGGGGAGGCAATCAGAACCCCGATGCTCGCACACCTGAGTAGGTAGTGCAGGGTTTGCAGACACCAGAGGCACCACTAAGAGGCCCTAGCTTAGATCTTATCAGTTTGCACTGGCCTAGATCAGGCAGTATCAGCCACTACTATATCATCTACTTCACATGATGTGAAAGGCAATCAGACCCTGGCTGGTCGCACACCTAAGCGGGTATTAAAGGGTTTTCAGACACCAGAGGCACCACCAGTTCAGCAGGTTAAACCAGTTCAGCCGGTTGCACCGATTCAGGATGCTTTGATTCCAACTGTGCCAGACGGTGAGCAACATCGTCTTGAGAGGTTCAGTAGGCTCTTGCCTCCTACTTTCAGTGGTGTTCTTGGTGAGGATGCCCAGGTTTTTCTCGAAAAGTGTCATTGTATGATTTGGACAACAGGGATTTTGGAGTTGAGTGGTGTATCATTTACTACCTTTCAGTTCTCATGAACAGCCTTCACTTGCTGGAAGGCGTAAGAGTGGCATAGTCCAGTAGGTGCAACGCCTTTGTCATGGCAGGAGTTCTCCACTCTCTTCCTGGATAAATGGGTACCGCAATGTCATAGAGAGGAGCTGTGTAGACAGTTTGAGTGGCTTCGCCAGGGAGATATGACGTCGTCTTAGTATGAGGATAGATTTTCGGAGTTGGCTCGCTATGCTCCATGGATGATTTCAACTAATCGGGAGAGGATTAGGAGGTTTATAGACGGACTTGTCTATGCCATCTATATTCTGATGACTCGAGAGAGGATTCTGGGTAACACCTTCGAGGATGTAGCTGATATTGCTCGTGATATTGAGACGACTCGCCATTAAGAGAGATAGGAGAAATAGACCTCGAGTATCCGGTAGTTACAGTGGTGCTCTATATAGGGGCCAATTTTAGCAGAGAAGAGGTCATTCCTTCAGGCCTGATCAGTCGGCTCGTCCTGAGTATCGTGGAGCATCTTCAGGCCGTGGTCATCGACAGTTCTAGCAGAAGGATAAACCCTCGTCTTCTGGTCCAGTTTTTTTCCTCATCTGCCCCACCAGCTAGGGGTAGATTCCAGGCAGCCAGGGGTCGCCCCAGAGGTGAAGGTCGATCAGGCGGTGGCCAGGCTCGATTTTATGCTATACTAGTTAGGACATATGCCATTGCTTCATATGCAGTTATCACATGTATTAACTTAGTTTGCCACAGTGATGCCTCTGTATTATTTCATCCCAATTTTACCTATTCATATGTGTATTCATATTTTTCCCGTTCTTTAAGTATGCCCCGGGAGTCTCTTGCTTTACCTGTTCATGTGTTTACTCCGGTAGGTGATACTGTTGTTGCGGACCGTGTGTATTGGTCGTGTACTGTAATTATTGGTGTTATGGAGACTCGAGTTTATTTATTGCTATTTGAGCATGGAATATTTTGATGTTATTTTGGGCATGGATTGGCTATCTCCGTGTCATACTATTCTAGACTGTCATACTATGATAGTCATTTTGGCTATGCCGGGTGTTCCGAGGATCGAGTGGCGTGGTTTGTCTTACTATGTCCCTAGTAGGGTTATATCTTTCATGAAAGCCCAACATATGTTTGGGAAGGTTTGCCTATCATATTTGTCATTTGTGAGAGATGTTGGAGCTGAGACTCCTAGCATTAATTTTGTTCCCATTATGAGGGATTTTCCTGATGTATTTCCTGCACACCTGCCAGGTATGCCCCCAGACAGGGACATTGATTTAGGTATTGACCTTGTGTCGGGCACTAAGCCCATTTCCATTCCATCGTCTCGCATGGCACCAGCATAATTAAAAGAATTGAAGGATCAGCTTCAGGAACTCCTAGAAAAGGGGTTCATTTGGCCTAGTCTTTCACCGTGGAGTGCGCCGATTCTATTTTTGCATAAGAAAGATGGCACAATGAAGATGTGCATCAACTACAGGCAGTTGAATAAAGAAACAGTGAAGAACAAGTATCCCCTAGCTCGTATTGATGATTTATTCAACCCGTTTCAAGGAGCGAGGGTGTTTTCTAAGATTGATCTCCATTCAGGTTATCACTAGCGGAAGATCATGGATTCAGATATTCTTAAGACTACTTTCAGGACGAGATATGATCACTATGAGTTTCGAGTTATGTTTTTTTGCTGACCAGTTCCCCAGTAGCGTTCATGCATCTGATGAACAACGTATTTCAATCGTATCTGGATTTTTTTGTTATAGTGTTCATTTATGATATTCTGATGTACTCGCGTAGCCAGGAGGAGCACGCGGAGCATTTGCGTTTGGTATTACTGAGGTTGAGGGAGGAGAAGCTTTATGCAAAGTTCTCCAAGTGTTAAGTTTTGCTTGGGTCTGTGGCTTTCTTGGGGCACGTGGTGTCCAATAATGGTATTCAGGTTGATCCAAAGAAGATTGAGGTGGTTCAGAGTTGGCCTAGACCATTCTTGACCATAGAAATTCGTAGCTTCCTCGGTTTGGTGGGCTATTATCGCTGATTTGTTCAAGGTTTTTCATCCATTGCCTCGCCCTTGGCCAAGGTGACCCAGAAGGGTGCTCCATTTCTATGGTCGGACGAGTGCGAGGAGAGCTTTCAGAAGCTCAAGAGAGCTTTGACCACAGCTCTAGTTTTGATTTTCTCATCAGCTTCAGGTCCTACACCGTTTATTGTGATGCTTTGAGAGTCGGGATTGGCTGTGAATTAATGCAGGAGGGTAGAGTGATTGCTTACGCTTCTCGTCAGTTGAAGCCCCATGAGAAGAACTATCATGTTCATGACTTAGAGTTGGTTGTTATAGTTCATGCTATGAAGATTTGGAGGCAATACTTATAGGGCATATCTCGCGAGGTATTCACCGATTATCACAGTCTCCAGCATTTATTCAAGCAAAAGAGCTTAATTCGAGGCAGCGGAGGTGGCTTGAGTTGATTAAGGATTATGATATTACTATTCTGTATCATCTAGGAAAGGCCAATGTAGTGCTCGATGCTTTGAGCCAAAAGGTAGTCAGTATGGGGAGTTTGGCGTACATTCCATCTGGGGAGAGACCCCTTGCAATTGATGTTCAGGCGTGGCCAATCGATTGGCGCAGTTAGATATTTCTGATCCTAGCCGAGTGCTACTGGTGGAGAAGAATGAAGAAAAATATTTTTGGATTTGTGGCTCGGTGTCTCAATTGTCAGCAGATGAAATATGAGCATCAGAGACCGGGCTGTTTGCTTCAGCAGATGGTTATTCCTGTGTGGAAATGGGAGAAAGTTACTATAGATTTTGTGAGTGGCCTTCCTCGAACATTGAAGAAGTTTTGACTCGATTTGGGTGATTGTGGATCGACTTACCAAGTCCGCGCATTTCATTCCAGTGTGTACTACTTATTCGTCAGAGCGGTTGGCAGGGAACACAATTCGAGAGATTGATCCTTTGCATGGGGTTCCAGTTTCTATTATCTCGAATAGAGGCACACAGTTCACTTCTCAATTTTGGAGGACTTTTCAGCAAGAGTTGGGTACTCAGATGCAGTTGAGCACAGCGTTCCATCCTCAGACGGACGTGCAGTCCAAGCGTACCATTCAGATATTAGAGGATATGTTGCGTGCCTGTGTGATTTATTTCAGAGGTTCTTGGGACGTGTTTTTGCCACTTACAGAGTCTTCCTAAAAATATAGCTACCAATCCAGTATCCAGATGCCACCGTATGAGTCCTTGTATGGGAGGCGGTGTAGATCTCCAGTTGGTTGGTTCGAGCCTGGCGAGGCTAGGTTGTTGGGGATAGATTTGGTCCAGGATGGCTTAGAGAAACAATAGGTGATTCAAGAGAAACTTCGCACAGCTCAGTCACGACTGAAGAGTTATGCGGACCGGAAGGTCCGAGATATATCTTATATGGAGGGTGAGAAGGCTTTGCTGAAGGTTTCACCCATGAAGGGTATTATGAGGTTTGGGAAGAAAAGGAAGTTGAGTCTGCGGTTCATTGGACCTTTTGAGGTGCTTAGGAGGGTTGGAGAGGTGGATTATAAGCTTGATTTTCCACCCAGATTATCGAGTGTGCATCTGGTATTTCATGTCTCTACGCTCCGGAAGTATGTTGGGGACCCATCTCATGTTTTGAGCTTCAGCACGGTTCAGTTGGATGATGATTTGACTTATGATGTGGAGCCGGTGGCTATTTTGGGTCGTCATGTTCAGAAATTGAGGTCAAAGGACACAGATTCGGTGAAGACGCAGTGGAGAGGTCGGCTCATGGAGAAGGCTATTTGGGAGACCGAGAAGGACATGCAGAGCAGATATCCTCAACTATTTGAGGCTTCAGTTATGTTTCTTGACTCACTTGAGGACGACCGTTTGTTTTAGTTGGGGAAGATGTGACGACCCGACCCATCGTCTCATGTGTTACCATCCTGTTTTTCCCATTTTATGCTTTTTCATGTTTCATTATCTGTGTTTGGTGAGTTTGAGTTAATTCGGCTTGAGTTTGTTACCTGCTGCATTTTTCTGCTACATTTCTAAGTCCAAATCTTCTCGTTAAACCATTCAAAATCACCCCGAGGCCCCAGGACCTTAACGAAAAGTGCAACCCATCCTAAAACATCACCCAAACTCGTTCCAATTATCAAAACACTTCAAAAAACTCTAAAATCATCAATTACCATCAAATCAAAGCCTAAGTTCTTATGAAACTTCTGAAACACGCATTTGATCAAAAACCCAATCAAATCCTTTCTGAATCACCTGAATTTTTCACACACATCCCAAATCACCTAATGAAGTTACTGAAACTCTTGGAATTCCATTCCGACCCTCGGATTAAAATCTCACTTACTAACCGAATATCAATGAAATATTATCTTCGCCAAAACAAGCTAACTTCTACACCAGACCTCCAAAACCATTTCTGATCACTCTTTCAAGTCACAAATTATCCCCCGAAGCTAACCAAATCACCAGAAATCACATTTGAGCCCTCTAACTCATAAGTCCATATTTGGTTGACTTTTCCGAACCAAACCTTTCTTAAAGAGACTAAGTGTCTCATTTCCTATCAAAACAATTCTGAATTGAGACAATCGCACCAAATACCGATAATGAAAAAATGAAGAAGCATAAAATTGATATAACGGGGCGGTAACTCATGAGACGATGGGCCGGGTCGTCATAGAACCAATATTTATAATTATATTCTGCCCATTCCATAGATATGATATTACACTCATATAAAGTCCTAACTAATTTTAGTTCGATGATCCTACATTAATAGAGATTTTATATTTAAGGCAAGCTTCCGGTTCTGTCGGTGCTTGAAACAATTTTGTCTTCTCCATATTACTATATCTCTAGGGTCAATAATTTTACATCAGGAACTACTGTAGAGCGGGTAGCGGGAATCGAACCCGCATCGTTAGCTTGGAAAGCTAGAGGTTGTAGTCGACGTCAATTCATTATTTTTAACATCTCAGAAAAGATTGAAAAATCATCACAAACCTCTTTTACTTCTTTTCTATTGCAATTTCTTGATTATTATATGATGATTTTTAACTTTCTAATCTTTCCTGAAATATAATTTATAATCAAATCTAAACAAACCCAGAACAGACCGTTGGGAAGTCATTTAGTAATTAAAGCTTCATGACTCCTTTTTGGTGGTACAAAGTAGATTCATGTGACTTCTTTGTGAGAATGAGCAACTTTTCTTTGACATGTGAGTCCGTAAAATATATTTGAGTATTTTGTTCGAATATGTGAATTCTTCTTATTCTCTATGATTTTGTTGTGAAGGTACATGGTTTTCACGAGGGATAGGTACATTATTAGACTTTGTTACATTGTTGAGTATTCAAGACATAAGGGCATTGTAATATTGAGTCAGTTTTTGAGGCTAGAATTGTTATGAGCATGTTATCATTGTTATGAATAATTTTGAAGAGTGGCATAAACTAAGAGGAAGAGTTTGTTGAATAAATATGCTAAGGTTTAATTGTTTTTATCAACCATGGTCATAGGTTTATTGTGGTTTTGATAGAGATGAGCTTAATTTTGTTCTGTCTAATGTAGGTTGATTTTACTTTGCTCAAGGACAAACAAAGGTTTAAGTATGGAGTGGTGATGTTGGGCATATTTCTATATGTTTTAATGTTACTTCATCCATTAGTTGATTTTTGGTGCTATTTGGTGTTAAAAATGACCAACATGTCTTAATTATTAGTTTATGACTAATTAAGTTGTGTGTGATGATTTTAAGATATTTGGAGTGCAAAAATATGAAGAAAAGATGCTCAAGCTAAAGGAGAAGGGGTGGATACATTGCATCTAACCTTGAAAAAGGGCTATTAGGAGCACCCTTAGTAGTGAAGTCTTAAGAAGTATACACTTTAGGATCTACACATGGGCGCAACAAGGTTGAGGGAACATAGTGCTGTGAAGATCAAGGTGAGGTGGACGTGAAGCATCCAATTCAGCATCAATCCCTAAATCTGATTTGAAAAAGGAAAAGGAAAACTTTGCCCACGACTTTTGGACGCACTATATAAGCCAAAAATGCATCTTTAGGTCAAGTAACACACTTTTTGAAGGGTATTCGACCTAGGGAGAGCAAGGAGCCGCCATTGAGACCAAATTTTATCTTCTGCCAAACTTAGTAATTTTTATGCTTCTTTGTATGATTTGTTGTTTGATTACTACGTCTATGTGGAGCTAAGCTTCACGTTCTAGGGTTCTAGTTCATTCATGACTATTTTTATTCAAATATTTATCATATTAGTTTATTTATTCAATCCAACACTTAATTATTTTATTGTCTGATCACTAATAAAATACTATCTACGAATCTAGAATTGAACTCGAAAGTGAGAATTCTAGATTGCATATAGGATTAAATAGAGCAAGTTCATGAACCTGGGAATCGGGAAACGGATTCGCGGTTAGGATAGACATATAGATAATTGCGTTGCTCGGTTGATTTACAAGAATTATAAATACATTCTTGTTAGTTTTAATTATAGACATATAGTCGTTAGGTTAGCTTAGGCGATCAAGAACTCGATAGATTCTGTTGTCCAATATTAACACTGTCAACCAGTAAACTAGATAAATTAGTTACTCTATTCAATTGAATAATACAATAGAAATGTTAGATAGTCCTTAACCCTAGATCGTTTTCATTACATTGATAACATAGAAATCTGCTCTTCCTTTGTTTAGAGTTCATCACTATTTATTTCTTTTTAGTTTAAATACTTTAGCATCATTACTTTTGTGTTTAATCCTTATTTAGATAATTAGGATAGTCTGATCTAGTTAATACTAGTTGATAACAAGTTTTTGTGGGTTTCGACACTCTATCTTATAACTTTATTACTTGACGACCGCTTATACTTGCATGTGTGTTTGGCCGCAATATGCCCCAAACTTGAAGTCAACTTCCTTCTTCACAAACAACCATTTTTCTCTAATATATATAAACTTAAACCGAGGGAGTAGTACAAACTAAGAAGGAGAAATAAAACAAAATTTAGAAAGATAGCAGAAGGGATAAATGGATGTAATGTATACAATCTTGACTTCTTCTATTCGAAGTTAAGGATTATAATGTTACAATTCATCGTTTCAAAGAACTGAGATGGGTACAATGAAGAAGGGTGTATTGACGTAGGAAAGCTCATAATCGATCGTCAACTATCTCTCACGAAGCCTTTCTACAAATGATTTCGGCATCTTTCTCATCTTGAATTCTTGAAGATAAAGCAAGATCTTTTAAACAATCTGGGAGCGTTTTCAGTTTTTCGCAGTTATCAATTCTAAGATGAGAAAGCATGGGCATGGCTGAATTTTCCGCCATCCATTCATTTAAGAAGAATAAGCTTGAGAGATGTAATTGTTTGAGTTGGGGAAAACTTGAAGCAGAACAGACTATCTTCGTCCCAAGGAAAGCATCATCGCGGAGTACTAGACGCCTTAGATTGCGAAGATTCTCTAATATTGGCATTGGATCTTCTTTGAGTTGAGTACTACTAAGAACCATCTCTGTAAATCTTTGTGAGATCATATTGTGTGGGGGAAGCTGATCAATGTAACCTTCGAAGGAAAATTTTGGCGGACCTCCTCCGCTCGTCAATAATTTCCTGAATACATTGTGCCTTGCTTCTGTGTAACAATCAAAGTTCTTTATTTCAATGGATGAATGTAGCCATTTTTCTGGAGCAGTACTACTTGACATGTGATTGGTTATTGACTCAAGATCCTCAAGGCTGTCTTCAACCTCGACATCTAGGTACCGGAGTTTGGTCAAATTGAAGAGATCCTGGATTTCACACAATTTGGAGGTGAATTTCTTTAGTGTCTGAAGCTCTGCTAATCCATTCAATCGAAGTTTTTTCCCATTTTGTGCTTGGAATGCTCGTGGAAGATACAAATGTTGTAACCTTCTCATTCTCCGCAACACATCTGGAATGATAATGTTGCATGTATCTTTGATTCTCAAATCAAGGACTTCCAAGTATGACAAGTTGCTAATATATGGTGGCAACTCCTTTAAGATGCATCCTTCAAAACTCAGATACCTCAAGAATGGTAAAGCAAAAATACCTCCCGGGATTTTTCCCTTACGAAAATCTATATTGTCGAAATCAAGAATCCTTAACGCCTTAAATTTCTTGATATCCAACATTATGGAAGGCCATACAAACTCTTCTAGTTGTTGATGCGCATGTGCCTTGATGATTCGGAGACTCCTAAGGTTTCGAGCTAATTCAGGGGTGACACGGGCATTATGCTTTCCTAGATAAATAACAAGTCGACGTGTATTGCTAAAAGAAAGTGAAGGTTGCAGTGTATCTCCACTTTGTAAATCCATGACCTTCAAAATATCTCCCTCTTCCGCTTTTGAGAGGCACATATCTCCCATTAGTCCAACAAGATGGCAAGACTTGAGCTCTATTATTGTTCGTCTCACACCAACCATACCCTTCTGTGCTAGACCCATCAAACGTTCTTGTGTTAAGTCCAAAAGTGTCCTCTTGCTTCCACAATCCCCTTTTGAAATCAATCCCTCAATTGTCCATAAGTGACACAACTTCTCTGGTTCTATTTCTGGATCTTCTCTAAAATGGCCCAAGTAAAGAAAATATAGTTTTAAATCATCTGACAACTCTGCATAACTTGGAGCCATAACTTGAGAAAGATATGGTCGGGCATTTTTCTGTACCATTTCCCATTCACTTACACTCTTTCCTTCTAATAATTTTCCTAGTGCTATAATTGCCCCCGGTAAACCTTCACATAATTTTACCATTTCCCTACCCATTTTCTCCATTGCTGATTTCATTTCAGCTCCTGATAAAGAAAGACATGTTATCAGATACCATTTACTCTCCCATATTGAGCTAAATAAAAGTTATCCTACTCTATAAAATTTATATAAACGCATATCTGTTTTGTCCCTCTTCTTTTGCAACTATCCCAAAGAAAAATAATTGTTTTTCAGTTACTTGTCATGCTTTTATTTCTTTCAATTGTAACATAATGTACCTGGTTTTGTCTTCAACCAAACAATCCTTTCAAGTAACTCCCAGCTATTTTCTTCTGATAAAGGCCTCTTTTCATGTATATAAGGCGTCTGTTTTATACTTTTTGCTACTTCTCTTGCTCGAGTAGTAACCAGTATTCTGCAACCTTTAGCTCCCACTGCACCACGCAGCGTCTGCCAGTCTTCAGTTGAGCGTACGTCTTCCAGAACAATCAAGCTCCTCGATTTTTCCAGATGTTGGCGAACAAAATCTGTCAAAACTTGTGCTGGCGTATCAGCATACTCTTCTACAGAACCCACTAATGATTCCATAGCATGTAGAAGTGCGTATTCAGGATTGAAGTTCTCAGATACACGAATGTTGAGGCGGTGCTCTTTGAACTCGTCAACAACGCTGGTATCATTACATATTGCATGAGCAAGAGCCGACTTGCCTGTGCCACTAAGGCCCCATATAGGAATTACTTCGAACCTTTTTTCGTAACCCTCTGATCTATCTAGCAGAGCTCGTAAAATAGGCTCTTTTTCGTTTTCCAGCTCAACTGTCTGGACGTCTTGCTTGTATGCAATGTTTTGCCTCCATTGTTGACAGTTGTTGTACCAGCTATCGCTTTCAAAATGAAAACTAGCGAACCGCTGCACGACTTCCGGCGAAGCAAAGTGGTTGATTTTGGCACACAAACTCGTGATCTCAGACATGGCCTTCTTCTGGGCACCACCGCTATTGAGAATTTTGAAAGGCAAGAGCATTCCAGATGAACCTGCGGACCTGGATCTTGCCATTACACCATATGTTTGGACAACATCTTCAACGCGATAAACGAGCTCTTCAATTTCCCTCGCTTGGTCACTGGGCAACTGACCATCTGTTGTTAGCATCCGCTGCAAATTCTCCAGTGATTTAACTGAGTTGTTGATTGCTGTGTATGCCCCAATTTCTTCTGTTTCTTCCGCCAAAGTCAACCGTCTAAGCTTTTTGATCGCGAAGACGAGGGCTAGTTTCGCCATTCCCTGTTCCTCAAAAATAATTCCGCCCGCTTAAGAAATCAGATTCTGTTTCTTCCTAAAATTAAATCTCAGATCAGTTTGCAATGAAAGCGGGCACAGTATTTCTAAAGAAAACTAAAAAATATGGGATATGACTTGATTCAGAAAGACTCACCTGTTTAAACAACTTGTTTCCGGGGTTCGGCTGCAGCCCTGAATTGAGGTACTCTAGTTGCTATAAACTGGCTAAAGAAAGATTAATGCACCGCTCTATTTGTAGAGACAACCTCTTGTGAAAATACTGGCTATAATAGAATTTGTGGTCCGGCTCTTAGTATGTACGCTGACCTTACCCCTACCCTTGGGTAGAGAGGCTGTTTTCAAATAGATTCCGGTATCCTTCCCTCCAAGAACTTCTCACATTGCTCTTGGGAAGACTCGAACTCACGACCCCTCGGTTGGAAGTGGGGGTTGCTTACCATCAAAGCAATCCCTCTCGTCCATAAGCTTGATTGACAAATATACATATTAATTACTACACTCATATTGGATCAAGGGCATTTTAGAGATTTAAATTAGGGAAATGAGCTAAAAATGAAGAAAACAAATTTGCACTTATTTTGAATTCTACTCCAAATATACCCTTAACACTAGTAGATTGATTCAAAATTTCCCCTCAGCTATGTAATACAGAACAAATTTGTCCCCAGTTTGAATTTGGTCGCAAATATATCCCATTTTATGAGTGGACTAGCTTATATATGCCTCTCAAAACTAACAAACTTCCAAATTTCTTATTTTAACTTTTTTAAATTATATTTTATTATTAAAGTGGAGTTCCATCATGCAAGATAATATATATTCTTAACCCCAAAAGTTTCTAATAAAAAATTAAAATAATTACAAGGAAGAACACATCGAATGCCTCCCCTACCCATTCAAGCCCATATTTTATTTTATTTTTACAAATAACCCTTATTGTATATAACATGTACAAAAATTCACTCATTAAACTAATATACTAAATAATATGTAAAAACTGTTATGAAATAATATAAGAACAAGAACAATAATACAAGAACAAGAACAATAGAAAGAAAAGTAGAGAGAGGAGTATTCTTATTGATACTTTGGGATGATTTACAATGGGGTAAGACCCCTCTATTTATAGGCATAGAAAAGACTTAGCCTCAAAGTAAAACTCTTCTATAAGATAGACATTCACCTTAAATAGAGTTCTATTTATAACACTCCCCCTTGAATGTCTATTCAATAATGTGCCTCGTTAAAACCTTAACTAAACAAAACCCAATGGGAAAAAATTAAAGAAAAGGAAAAAGAGTACACATGTTTGAATATGCGCCTATTGGTTGCCTCGTTAAAAACCTTGCAAGGAAAACCCAGTGGGACAAAACCTTGTAAGGGAAAAAGAGTGCAACGCGCATTAACTCCCCCTGAAAAGAGCATCAATTCACATCCTTGAGCATTTGCATTCCAATCTTGTGCATCATCTCCAAAACGATCTTTTGTAAAGATTTGATAAATAACTCAGCCATATTGATTGAATAAATATTCCGCACCTTGAAATTATCATTCTTGATAGATATGAACATCTTCATATAATGTCGTGGAATGACTCTTCAATATCTCCATAGAGGTATTCTCGATGCCATCATGCTTATAGTTATAGCAAGATACATATGTACACAAGTTGCACTTAGGATGTGGTACTTCAGGACCAAGAATTGTATATGCTTCAAGCAACTTCAATCTTTATGGATTGACATATAAGTTAAGTCATATAAGCCATATAATAGACTTTAGATGCATATCAAGTTTTCATGTCATGCTAAACAAATAAGATATCGAAAACTGATTACACATACCATTGACTTTATACTTTCAAGTATTTGAACTACATGTCCAAAACTACATGTCTTTCATATGGAATCGATTCTGCTTGAATTGTATCTCTTCCATTTATGATCACTTTGATCATTTGCTCATCTTCTTTATTAAGAAGTTCCTTTTGAAACCGATTTGTCTATACGCTTCAAGCGTATCCAAGACTTTGTCCTTCTAGGACTTAATATGAGCATTCGCAGTGAGAATATAGTTACATTCTTTGGGTCAGCAAATGCGTATAGCATGCTTTGCAATATGCTGCAATTGAATTATTTTTTTATGAACTTCAGGTTCATATTATGATATTCGAGGATCTATCTATACAAATGATAATTCATCTCATGTAACCTTTTCTCAAGTGTTTATCATGTCTCCCCCTCATGTTAGAAAAGCTAACTTGTTTCCTCAACTTTGAGAAATCATCTTTGTGCATTATCATGTCAATATACACAGCACATTAATAATAAGATGAAATTATTTGGTTCCTGACCCTGAACCACTTGTGAGGGGAGAATGTAATATACTCTCGTATACAACGTATATCAAACTGATATATATAACTTTGTTCTCATAAGAAACAGTTTAGCTATTAAGTGGAGGCACTCAATAATTATCTTGCTAAACCAACTTTGATATAAACCAACTTATCAAGATGAACTATCTTGAGTAGAAAATCTGGAAATTATGCTCGAAATTATATTACTGAGCAATTTACCTCGCAAGCACCGGCCAGGCTGCGGGTCAATAACAATCGCGCATGTAACCATTTCATAGATGCATCATATGTGGTATACATGGCAGGTGAATGGGCCCATATTCACCTTTGATATTTCCAGAATCTATGGGCTTCAACCCGAACTCTTTAGTTGGTCAATTCATTAATGAGAACAAGTGATACAAGAGAATTCGTAAAGAGCTTTCTAGTTCTTTAATATTCACCCATGTGAATTCTCTATTATTGCACATCATACTTAAAATGAGATGGCTAACCCGAATGCCAACCGAATAAATTATCAATATTGGTAAACTTCAAATTTACACCATGACATGTGCACTTATCAATAAACTTCAGGTTTATTATGATATGGGTTTTTATACCAATAGATATCCACTTTATTGTGGCATTCTTTTGTTTGTGTAGTACAAACTGGAGAATAAAGCGGGTAGCTTTTCATATACAAATTATCCCGCTACAAGTTGTAGTAATAGAAGATATCAAATCTTTCCTTTATTTATAGTCTCAATATAATTAGCGCTTTCGCGTGTACTTTGGAAACTGAATAAGTTTCTTTGAGACTTACTACAGCACAATACTCAATTGTGTCTCTCCAACATAGTAATAATTGGCTCTTCTAGAGCTCTCAATTAATTTTGTACTCCCACAAATTCATCAACATCCATGTGGTGAATATCTTTCTTAAAGAGAAAGTTATACCATTATGGTCATGTCAAACTTATATGCAAGATATGTTTCTTGCATTATCGTTGTCCTTTAATAGTCATATTTCCAAAATACTTTGGCGTACAATAGGTACGTGACCAACGATCATTCATGCCATAATAATGACATCATCTCAAACCTCCTTCTAGGGGTGAGTGTGGTATATTCAATACCAATTTCATGTTCATATTCTTCCAATAATGAATATGTATTCGTGAATCAGATGTTGTCACATTCACTTCGGGGATATGTGATTTTGTTATCCTTTTCAAGTCCGTAAATACGTCAGGCATTTGATTTGCTATTCTTCGCAAATGGATAATCTTTTGCACCTCATTTTCACAAATGGAGGTATGTGGATCAAGATGAGATAATGATGCATTTTCCACAAAATTTCCCGTTTGGTTTCACCAACTTCTCCCCCTAATTTTGGGAAAAGTGTCTCATCAAATTGACAGTCTGCAAATCGTGCAGTGTACAAATCCCCTGTCAATGTTTCGAGGTAGCGAATAATGGAGGACGATTCAAACTCAACATATATTCCTAACCTTCTTTGCGGGCCCATTTTGGTGCGGTATGTGTTGGAAATCATGTATATCTATGATGTGTGCGCTTTGGTTGTATGAGCATGATTTTCAGGTATAGGTTTTGATGAATGACAAACAATGAAGTCAAGTGTCAAACAACGATATAATATGACAATCAATCAAATGGCGAGAAGCATACTAATGACGGAATTGCATGAACGAGCCAAAGAGTTCAAGACCAAAGACCCAAGACGTAGGTCGTTTGGTAGAACCAATGTAAGGACAACATTTAAGTTATCTTATCCTTTGGCTCAACATTAGGTCATCATAAACATGCATAAAATATTTTATTAAATCATATTCATCATAAGCATGCATAAAACATTTTTATCATAAAAATGCATCTTTGTGCTAAACCAAAATGATTTGTATTTTAGTCAAAATGATTTTTAAACATGCCTCTAAAATCTGGACTAAGATAATCGATTATGTACTTATGATAATCGAATATGTTAAGTCAGCTGCATGACAATCGATTGTGAACTTATGACAATCGATTGTGTTAAGGCAGTGTGCATGACAATCGATTGTGAACCTTATGACAATCGATTGTGTTGAGGCAGTGTACAAAGTTTTTCAAAATAGCAAACAATCGATTGTCTACTTTCAACAATCGATTATTTTGAGACAGTGAGCAACCGAAGTTTTTAAACATCAAAACAATCGATTGTCTTTGTCACACAATCAATTATATCTATAAACAATCGATTGTCAGTTTCATACAATCGATTATATTTTGACCATTCACACAGAATCCTAAATTGATTTTTGAACGTTGAATACAATCGATTATTTAGAGTTAACAATCGATTGTTTAGCCTAAAATCAGGAATCTGTTTTTGAACGTTGGTCAAACAATCGATTGTCTACTCCAAACAATCGATTGTCTGAGCACAGAATCATGGATTTTATTTATCAATTAAGCAACGGTCAGCACCACTTTTTCACCTATAAAAAGAGATCTTTTGAGCTGATTTTAAACACACAACTCCTGCATATATTGATATACATATTGATCATTTTCAAGCATCATTTTAGAGCTTTTGTTGAGCCATTTGATAGACAACTTTGTGTTGTTCATAGAGCTTATTTTGTTTCTCTTTATCCACTCTATTGAGAGAGTATTTGTTGTAAGAGAGAGTTGTTTGAGAAGAACATAACTTCTCATTTGTCGGGTTTGCTAAGTACCCAAAGTCTTAGTGGTTGAAGTCTTGGGGTGAGGTATCCTCAAGCAAGTGAAGTCTTAAGGTGCGGTATCCTTGAGCAACTGTAACGGTTTGTTAAGCACCCGTAAGCTTGACGAAGATAGTGGAATCTCGAGAGAGTCTCTCGGGGACTGGACTAGCCATGGGTTGTGGTGAACCAGGATAAAATACGGTGTGTACCGTATTTACTTATTCCAGCAATTTTAAATTCCGCAATATTTCAATATTCTCGTGCCTCACTATTCACCCCCCCCCCCTCTAGTGAACGGCATAAATACTAACAATTGGTATCAGAGCCTAACTCTCTGAAAGCCTTAACTGGTTGAGAGCAATATATATTTTTCTGTTGAGTATATTGAACGCAGGAACGATGGATGAAGGACAATCCACCACTTGCCCTCCACTATTTGACGGAACAAACTATACATATTGGAAAGAGCGGATGACTATCTTCCTCAAAGCAAATAGTTTTCGTTTGTGGCAAATAATCAAAAACGGTTAACCAATGCCAACTAAGAAAGTTGGAGAGACCACGGTTCCAAAGAAGGAAGACGAATATGATGCCGAGGATATCAAGAAAGTTGAAAATAATGCAAGGGCCATCCATGTATTGTACTGTGTGATCAATCCGGATGACTATCGAAAAATCTCTTGCTGCACAACCGCCAAGGAGATGTGGGATAAACTCGAAATCATTTATGAAGGTACGCCTCAAGTCCGAGAATCTAAAATTGATTTTCTAACTCATAAATATGAAATCTTTAAAATGGAGAAGGAACCCATTGGCGTTATGTTTGAACGATTTTTGAGAATCGTCAACGATCTCCATGCTCTCGGAAAAGTTTACACGAACAAAGATCTTGTTCGAAAAGTCCTACGTAGTCTCACTCCCGAATGGCGTTCCGAAGCCAATGCCATCCAAGAGTCGATGGAATTCACTAATATCACAATTGATGGACAAAGAGGTAACCTCGAAACTTATGATAGCACAATTCTTAATCCTTATCTTAGAAGTGATTCAAATTTTGCCTTCAAAGCCTCATCCTCTAAAAGAGAAGAGGTAAGTGACTTGGAAAGGGAGGATGATAATATTTCCAATGATATAATTGAAAAGTTTTGTAAGTCTATAAAGAAGGACAAGAAAAAGAAGAAACACCATAGGCGCGAATCACGGGACTCGGACAGCTCGGGCGATGAAGCCGGCGCATTGTGTCTCATGGCAAACGGAGAAGAAGAGGTAAGTACATCTAACTTTCACTCGTTTGAAGATTTACAAAATGCCTATGATGAATTGTATGGTGAATTTGTTAATGCTTCCAAAATGATAAAAGATTTGAAGAAAACACTTTTTTTTGCAGAAATCACTTTCTTTGCAAGAAACAGATTTTCAGAAAACACTTTCTTTACAAGAAAAAGATTTTGAAAAATTGACAAATGAAAATGGTGTTCTTAAAAATAAAATTGAAGTTTTAGAAAAAGAAATCAATTTTTGGAAAATGATATTGTTGATTTTAAAAATAAAATCAAGGAATTGAATGAAGTCTCTTCAATTGATAAATGTTCCAGTTGTTCTTCTTGTAGTTCTTTAAAATTAGAGAACATAGAAATTAGGAACGCACTAGAAAAACGTAGTGTTGATAGTCCTAAAATTGAAGTTATCAAAAAGGATGATAGTAATGAGGTTGGGCCACCTAGAAAGAATTCTAGGAACCTCGCTAATGAGTCTAAGATTAATTGTTTTAGACAACCTAGAAACAATTCTAGGAATTTTATGAATGAGTCTAGAAGGAATAATTTTAGACCACCTAGAAATGATTCTAGGAATTTCTACGATTCTAGGAAAAACAAATTTAGATCACCTAGACACGACTCTAGGAAATTCAACACTTCTAGGGGGAACAACTTTAGATCACCTAGAACGCATTTGGCTCAACCTAGACATATGCACAATCCAAATGTTATATTTCACTATTGTAATCGGGTAGGACACATTGCACACGTTTGTTTTGCTAAATATAGAGATTTATGTGTTGGTTATAATTATTATTATCCTAGCCCCCAAGGACCCAAAAGAAGTTGGGTACCAAAAACCTATTTTTAGGTTCTTTTTGCAGGTGTGCTTGAAGACTACAATATTGTAGTGGATGCACCAAGCACGAAACCTTAATGCATTAAGGGGGAACGTCGGTTAGTTATTGTATTTTGAATAAAATCGCAATAAGTTGATATGTGCTAATAATCAATATTGTTTTGATGAGCTCTTCTTTGAATAACAATTAGTATCATTTAGTTTTAAAATGATTGATTCATGTTTTGGTGAATATTTTTAGTTTAAATAAACAATTGGCATTGTTGAGAAAAATGACCGTTATCATTAGTATGTCATTTACTAATATTTGATATGATCTTGTTTATAACGATTGGTATCGTCAATGGTTTAAAATTTTTTGGTATAGTCTTTTTGCTAATGCCAAAAGGGGGAAGAATATGGGCGATATGCATGCCTTAATTGATGGGGAATATTCAATTAAGGAGGAATTATATTGAATTGACTATATTGAATTGGTTGCATAAATTGTATGTTGAGATATATCTTGAATTTAGGGGGAATTCAATATGCATATCTTCCGTTGTTTGTCATTATCAAAAGGGAGAAATTGTTGGAAATCATGTATATCTATGATGTGTGCGCTTTGGCTGTATGAGCATGATTTTCCGGTATAGGTTTTGATAAATGACAAACAATGAAGTCAAGTGTCAAACAACGATATAATATGACAATCAATCAAATGGCGAGAAGCATACTGATGACGGAATTGCATGAACGAGCCAAAGAGTTCAAGACCGAAGACCCAAGACGTAGTTCGTTTGGTAGAACCAATGTAAGGATAACATTTACGTTATCTTATCCTTTGGCTCAACTTTAGGTCATCATAAACATGCATAAAATATTTTATTAAATCATATTCATCATAAGCATGCATAAAACTTTTTTATCATAAAAATGCATCTTTGTGCTAAACCAAAATGATTTGTATTTTAGTCAAAATGATTTTTAAACATGCCTCTAAAATCTGGACTAAGATAATCGATTATGTACTTATGATAATCGATTATGTTAAGTCAGATGCATGAAAATCGATTTGAACTTATGACAATCGATTGTGTTAAGGCAGTGTGCATGACAATCGATTGTGAACCTTATGACAATCGATTGTGTTGAGGCAGTGTACATCAAAGTTTTTCAAAATAGCAAACAATCGATTGTCTACTTTTAACAATCGATTATTTTGAGACAGTGTGCAAGCGAAGTTTTTAAACATCAAAACAATCGATTGTCTTTGTCACACAATCGATTATATCTATAAACAATCGATTGTCAGTTTCACACAATCGATTATATTTTGACCGTTCCCACAGAATCCTAAATTGATTTTTGAACGTTGAATACAATCGATTATTTAGAGTTAACAATCGATTGTTTAGCCTAAAATCAGGAATCTGTTTTTGAACGTTTGTCAAACAATCGATTGTCTACTCCAAACAATCGATTGTCTGAGCACAGAATCAGGGATTTTATTTATCAATTAAGCAACGGTCAGCACCAGTTTTTCACCTATTAAAAGAGGTCTTTTGAGCTGATTTTAAACACACAACTCCTGCATATATTGATATACATATTGATCATTTTCAAGCATCATTTTAGAGCTTTTGTTGAGCCATTTGATAGACAACTTTGTGTTGTTCATAGAGCTTATTTTGTTTCTCTTTATCCACTCTATTGAGAGAGTATTTGTTGTAAGAGAGAGTTGTTTGAGAAGAACATAACTTCTCATTTGTCGGGTTTGCTAAGTACCCAAAGTCTTAGTGGTTGAAGTCTTGGGGTGAGGTATCCTCAAGCAAGTGAAGTCTTAAGGTGCGGTATCCTTGAGCAACTGTAACGGTTTGTTAAGCACCCGTAAGCTTGACGAAGATAGTGGAATCTCGAGAGAGTCTCTCGGGGACTGGACTAGCCACGGGTTGTGGTGAACCAAGATAAAATACGGTGTGTTCTTTCTTGATTATTTCAATTACCGTATTTACTTATTCCTGCAATTTTAAATTCCGCAATATTTCAATATTCTCGTGCCTCACTATTCACCCCCCCCCCTCCTTCTAGTGAACGGCATAAATACTAACAGTATGGTGGTGCTACAGGCACATATACTGCGCATCCAACAATTCTTAAATGGGATATATTAGGTTCATGACCCAAAACTAATTGCAACGGGGAATATTTGTGACAATTCGTCAGTCAGAGACGAACTAGCATTGCTGCATGCAAAATGGCGTGACCCCAAACCGAAGTGGGCAGCCGACGAACTAGCATTGCTGCATGCAAAATGGCGTGACCCCAAACCGAAGTGGGCAGCCTCGTTTTCATGAGTAAATGAGGTATTCAAGATTATACTCATGTATTGTCTCAATCTAATATCCATTTTGAATGATATCTCTAAAACTCAACAAGTTCCTTTTTGACTTGGAGGAGAACATTTTGACTGATATCATTAGAACTCAACAAGTTTCTCTTAGACTTGGAGGAGAACATTGCATTCTCTAAAATATTGTTCCTTTAGGCAGAGTTATAGTTGCTCTTCAGGAGCCTTCAATCAATTTAATTCCCATGGTTTGACATACAAAAGGAAATATATGAACATGAGAATATACAAATCTGTTTGCTTCATATTTAATCAATATTTTCAAAATCTGCTGAGGTTATTCGAATAACTAAATCAGATAGTCGACTATCATGCCTTGCAGAAAAGTCCAGTTTTAATGCGAAATATTAGATAGTCGACTAACCAAGTTGATATTCTACTATCTCAGAAAACAGTCATCAGGATATTCGAATATCTAAATCAGATATTCGAATTTATAAATCAGATATTCGAATATCTTAGCTTGCGGAAATTCCAGTTTTAATACAAAATATTAGATAGTCGACTTTATTAGTTAATCGACTAACTTTGCTGGAAAATAAAAATTTCTTCGAAATTTAAGCATATTGAAACATTCTAAAGAACTAATACTAACATTATATCATAAACTAACTAATACGAGCTGATACTAATGATTATTAGTTTATTCATTGACTAATACAAATAAATAAAGTAAAATCAAACAACTCCATCTTCTTTCATCACAGATCCATCACCGATTAGGTGGTCTATTTTCCCCTCAGGTTGCTCAAAGAAGTCTGCCACATCCAAGTGGGTGATGTCAAAGTTGTTGTCAGAGACAAAATTTGTTTCAGGGCCTTTACTCTTTCGAGATGCTTGATAAAGGTCAACCAAATGTCTTGGTATACGGCAAGCTTTTGACCAGTGCCCTTTTCCACCGTAACGATAACATATAGTTTCTGAACTATTTGCCTTAGGATTCTTATCGTATCGTGCTTGTGGCGGAGTGACCAACTTCAGGTTGTCATATCTCTCCTTTAAGCCTTTCCACAAGATAGGTGGATCTTTGACTGTGATATATTCAATTTTCAAAACTTCATCAAGGTGATGGCGCAAGAAAATCAAGGCCTTAGCACAGTTTCAAACCTTCATCAAGGCGATGGCGCAAGTAAATCAAGGCCTTAGCATAGTCTTGGGTGGATGCATTATTTCTGTCTTTAATGGCGTCTCCAAGACCCATAGCATCTAAGTGGATTTCAGCATCCAACACCCATGTCATATAGTTCTTGCCCGAAATTTCAAGGGCAACGAACTTTCCTTTTATAATGTCAGACATGAAACAAAATTACGTCAAGAGCGTGTTCATACTTACGGGCTCTATTACAATTATCACATTCACTTCAGGGAATGGATCATAATCATCTGTATGTGCTATACACAATCCCATGTCAAATATTACTTTCATAAAGTGAAAGATTATTTTGAGAATCCTTATTGTTCTCATTACCACAATAATGACGATTATAATTTCGTCTATTGCCACGTCCACATCCATTGATACCTTCACGGTAATAATTTTGTCTTCTTTCAGACTTACACATACTGCTATCACATTCTCTAAAGGGAACGGAGAAAATTCAATTGGACAGAATTTTAATTCTTTGACACGTCCACATTCATTGATACCTTCATGGTAATAATTTTGTCTTCTTTCAGACTTATCACATACTGCTACCACATTCTCTAAAGGGAATGGAGCAAATTCAATGGGACGGATTTTCAATTCTTTGCCCACAATCATACATGAATTTGATCATGGCAAGGCATAGAAATTTTACCACTTCATGTGAGTGTAATTTCTTACGAACTCCATTAGAGTTATAATCAAACTTTGTTGTCTTTGTTTGTGTATAAAATCAAATCATAGAATTTCAAGAATTTGAAAGGGAAAAGTAAATTACTTACCTTTAAGGTATACTAATAAATGTTGTGATATCAAATATACCTCTTGAGTTTCCATCCCGTTCCATCCAGTGGCAACAACTTCTGGCAACTTTGGTCGACTCCTACTTCCTTTCTTTCTTTCACGTTTTTTTTTCTTTCTGTTTTATGTTTTCAATGTTTTCTCTTCTTGTTTTCTCAACGTTTTCCCTCTTTGTTTCCGTCTCTTCTTTGTTTTCAATGTTTTTCTCCTTTCGTTCCTTCTGTTTTCTTTTCAACGTTTTCTTCTATTTTCCGTATAGAAAATTTTGGAATTTGGTTACGGCAGAACCTCACGTGAAACCCTACACAAACATAAGTTAAGACAATCGAAAATTTCAATGGGTTAGAGACTCGTGCTGATAACGTGTTATGAAACAATATAAGAACAAGAACAATAATACAAGAACAAGAACAATAGAGAGAAAAGTAGAGAGAGGAGTATTCTTATTGATACTTTGGGATGATTTACAATGGGGTAAGACCCCTCTTTTTATAGGCATAGAAAAGACTTAGCCTCAAAGTAAAGCTCTTCTATAAGATAGACATTCACCTTAAATAGAGTTCTATTTATAACACAATTCACTCATTAAACAAACACATGTGAAAAAACCTAATTCTTTCTCTCCACCCGCCTCCCTCTCTAATGCTTATCTCTTCACCTCTCTAATAGCGTGTTTAGCCAAGTATTTTTTGGGTTAAAAGTACTTTTTTTATTTATTATCAAAACTATTTTTTTCAAAAATTAAGGTATTTCGTCAAATTTTTAAAAGAAAAAAGAAATTGCTTTTGAGGAGAAGTAGAAGTAGTATTTGAGAAGCAAAATATTTTTTCTCCAAAAGCACTTTTGAAAAAAATACACTTAGAAGTAATTTTTAAAGCTTAGTCAAATTTTAATTATTGCTTTGAAAATTAATTAGCCAAACACAAACTGCTTATCACCAAGAAAAACACTTTTAAAGTGTGATGGGCACATCCTCTGCAGTTGGGCGGTTACAACTGCCTTGTCCAAAGAGTTGATGATAATGGGGCTAAGTGTATGCACGTTTTTTAGCATGTTAGATCACGACATGCACGTTTTTTACCATGGGTGATCATGGCCTATTAGTTAGGGGGATAACAACTGAAATAAGAAAAATTGAAAAGGCCTGACTGCATAATGAATATGTGTGTTAGCGGTCCTGAAAATGTCTAGGTACCTAGGGAGGAAAAATAGGCAAGATATAGACGTACGATTGTCTATATCAAGGCTTGAGCATGGCAAATTATGTGTCACTGTCTTGCCAAATTCAATGGGCAGTACGAAATGTTTTAGACATGGGCTTTTATAAGGTTGATTGTGCAAGAGTCGGCAATTTTGCGAGTTGATGTCTGCCACGGGTGGCAGCACCTTGCCAAACTCGAGATTTTTCTTTGTAATTTATTTATTATAAAAGGTTGGTAAATGGATCCCGTAATCCTATGTGTGCCTTACTTATTTTATATTTCCTTGGAAGTATTCTAAGTGTTAAACCTCGAAAACAAAAAAAATCGGATGAAGGTTGAGCCAAGTAGGGACTTGACCGCAGCGTAGCGGGCATGTTTTCGGCGGAGAAAAAACGCTCCAGTGAAAACCGGTATCAGAGTGGAGCAGGTTCGTGATGAGGGCGAGAGAGCCATGGACAAGACGACAACATAAGGGGTCAGTGTGCATGTTCGTGTATCTGACTGTTCGTACTTCAAAAACTCAGAAAAAGCAAGGAAGACATTGATGCAAAATTTCGAGTTGAGGGGTGCCAAAATCAACAGTGGGTTCTTTCAAATCAAGCCAGTTGTGTGCTGGATTTCCTGTGGGAATGACTGACAGGAAAGGCAATTGAGAAAAATTTTGCACTTCAGGGCAAGGACGACGTAATTCTCAAAAGGGTGTTGAACTTGTAATGTCTTTACAAATGACGACCATGTTGGGATTATTCAACGAGGGTGTCGAATTCAACTGGTTGTGGTGGTTTGTTAGACCCTTGACAAAGCCGATCGGTGAATGGCGGCAGTGGCAAAGATTTGGTGTGATATCCTTGCCATTGGTCTATATGCTGGGGAAATCAACGTGCAAGACAATGCGGCCATTGTTAATGGCAACAAACTATTGCAAGGCTAAGGTGTGATGGACTACACAACTGTTACAAGGCTAAGGTATGACGGACTACATTAAAACACAAGTAATCTGTGTGCAAGCAAAGGCCAAGGTCTTGAAGGAACGAGGCGGGCTGGACGGAAGCTTGACAAAGCAATAGAATTGAAAAGAATGGACCTTGGGCCTAACTCAACCCCAAAAGCTAGTTTATAAGGTGAGGATTACACAAGCCATATAAGGAGACCAAGGACCTCAAATCCCTCCTATGTGGGACAACTCAACACTCCCCATCACGCCCAGATCTATGGAGCGTGGACAACATAAATGGGGGCCCAACATCAGTAACAATAATTGGGATGAGCCTGGCTCTGATACCATGAAAAGAATGGACCTTGGGCCTAGCTTCTGAGGTGAGAATTGTCCAAACCATATAAGGAGACAAAAGACCTCAAATTCCTTCGATGTGGGACAACTCAACGGGTATAAAAACCTAGGTGCTAAGACAGCAGCATTAAAACGGAGTGAAGAAGCTAAAAGGATATAACCCTTTCTGCCTAGCTCCGCCCCGTCATGGTGGGTCCCATCAAGAGTAACATTCTATTTGCTCTAGTAAGCAGCTGTCAGTTAATTGAGGAATTTAAAAGGAGTAGCTTAGCTAGAAAACAAAATATTAGAGTCTTGGTGAAATAATGGAGATGGGGTCAACATTGTTGTTTCTTTCTTGATATCTCTCCACATAGAGAGAAAAACTAGCAGAGAGAAAAACTAGCAGAGAGAAATGGCGGATACAGCAGTGGACTTTGTGATAGATAACCTGAAGCAGCTATTACGTGATAACACATATCTAATTGCTGCTATAGTAGATGAGGTTAACCCTCTCCTTGCAGAGCTTCAGAATTTGCATGCCTTCCTCAAGCAAGCAACCAAGAGCCGCAGCCGCAATGAAATTCTGAAACATTTAGTCAAAGAGTTGAGCATAGCAGTCAACGAAGCAGAAGTTTCCATAGATAAATTTGTGATTGAGGCCAAGTTACACCACAACAAAGGGATAAAAAAGATGTTCGATTTTGGCCATGTTATGAAAGCTAGACAGTGTGCAATTGAGATCAAATCCACCAAGGAGAAGTTGAAAGAAATTCGTAGAGAAAATGCTTATCACATTCAATTTGACGATCATCAAAGCGTCAAGGATCAGGAACTGATCAGAAAGGTATACACAGACACGAATCAATACTATGACTTACCTGCGAAAATTAAAAATACATTGAAAGTTTGTTCCTCTTATTTTTTTATTCCGATTATCTCCTTTCCGTTGAAAGTTCATCGAATAACAATCTCACACAAGCCAAAGAGGGACTAAAATCGTATTAATGCTGTTTAATTAATTCTTTTTGTTGCTTAAATCTCAAAATATTTTTTTCATCTTAGGTTCCCCTACCGGAGGAAGATGATGTGGTAGGCTTTGATGAGGAGGCGACTGAAATAATCAACCGTCTTTGTAAGGGATCAGATGAGATAGAGATCATCCCGATAGTTGGAATGCCGGGTCTTGGCAAAACAACTCTCGCAAATAAGATTTTCAAGGATGCTAGGGTTCAATATGAGTTCGTCAGTCAGATCTGGGTATATGTCGCTCAATCGTACAATCGGAGAGAAGTATTTCTAAACATTATCAGTAAATTCACCCGAAATGTTAAACAATTTGAATATGAGGCTGAGGAGGATCTAGCTACAGCAATAAGGGAGTTTTTGGGGAAGGGCGGAAGATATCTGATTGTCTTGGATGATATATGGACGTTGGAAGCTTTGAATGAACTCAAAATTGCTTTTCCCAATAACCATAAAGGTAATAAAATCATGTTGACTACTCGAAACAGCTCTTTGGCTTATAGATGCAATAATTACCCTCATAAATTAAAATTTCTAACTGAAAGTGAGTGTTGGTTGTTACTAAAAAAGAAGGTTTTTCGCAAGGATAAATGTCCCCTGGAGTTTGAAGAACTCGGCAGGGGCATAGCTAAGAAATGTATGGGGCTACCCTTAGCGACTGTTGTGATTGCAGGATCCCTAATTGGGAGATGCACAGAAAGGGACTGGCACCAAGTGCATCAATCTGTGGGTGAACACATCATTTACAGGGATTATTCAATACCCAAGAAATTGGTGCAGATGAGCTATGATAGTCTGCCATTTAACTTGAAGGTTTGCTTCTTATATTTAGGTGCATTTCCTAGAGGTTCCGAGATACCTGTCTGGAAGTTAGTCCGATTGTGGATCGCCGAAGGGTTCATTCCAGAACAAAGGCCATTTACCCTTGAAAGTGTAGCAGAGGAATACTTGAATGAACTCATCAATAAGAACTTACTGATGGTAATGCAAAGGGCTTCCAATGGGCAAACAAAAACGTGTCGCGTACATGATATGTTACACGAGTTCTGTAGGCTTGAAGCTAGTGAAGAAAACATTTTCCAAGAAATAAAACTAGGCGTCGAGCAATCTTTCCCAAGAAACCAGGAGTTAGCCACCTATCGCCGCCTTTGCATTGATTCCTCTGTTGTGGAATTCATTTCCAGGAAGCCTTATGGTGAAGGAATTCGTTCACTCTTATGTTTCTCCTCTGGGAAGATTACGAAACCCGCACCTGACACGGGGACAATCCCAAAAGCCTTTCCACTACTCAGGGTTTTAGATGTTGAGTCCATCTTATTTAGTAAATTCCAGAAACAGTTTTTTCAGCTATATCTTTTGAGATACATTGCTTTATCAAGTGCCTCTTTAGCTTTCATTCCTAAATACATAGAGGACCTGTGGAATCTACAAACTTTCATAATTTCGACTCAACAAACGACTCTTCACATACAAGCAGATATATGTAAGATGCAACAACTTAGGCATTTTCATACAAATATCCCTGCTAAATTGTGTCGCTCTGCTGCCATAGAAACCAACAAGCCTACCTCAGTACATGGTACTTTACAAACCCTTTCTATAATAGAGCCTGAAAGTTGCACGGAGTATGTGTTTGCAAGGTGCCAAAATCTGAAAAAGTTGGCTATTCGTGGGAAAATAGAAGTGCTTCTTCAAGCCAACAGGGTTGGCCCATTCTTGAATGATCAAAATTTAAAATGCCTTGAAAAATTGAAGCTAGTGAATGATCTCTCAGCAGGTGGGAAACTGCACCTTCCTTCAGAAAATATATTCCCCAACAGTCTGAAGAAGTTAACTTTGTTTGGTACCGGGTTGGATTGGAATGAGATTGGTAGACTTGGCAAGTTGGAGGTCCTTGAAGTCCTCAAGCTGAAAGAAAATGCATTTACTGGCGAATTGTGGGAATCAACTGTTGGAACTTTTCCATCTCTAAAGGTGTTGTTGATTGAAAGGTCAGACCTAGTTTCTTGGAAGGCATCTAGTGAGCAGTTTCCCAGATTAGTGAGGCTTGTCCTTAGATCATTACACAAGCTTGAGGAAGTCCCTATAGAACTTGCCAAAATACGCAACCTGCAAGCGATGGAACTAGAGAATACAACTAGAAATGCGGCTGAATCAGCCCGGGAAATAAAATCCTGCAGTGTGTGCACTGGATTTAAGTTATCCATCTTCCCTCCCGATCTCTGATAGCAACTAGTCAAATCACTTTCGTCAGAGGTCAGACAATTGCTTTCTTTCTTCTTGTATACAGATTTCAACTTCATCTGTTTTCTCATCTTAATTTCAAATACATGCTTTTTTTAATATACTCATTTAGTGTTATAATTTTTCACGAAGTTATAAGTCGAAATGCCATTCCACGAAGAGAGATGCTTAGCTTCTGTGGCATCGAGGTCCGAAATTAACATTCTCAATAAGTTAAGCACTGCTTTATGGTGTGAGCTACCCCATTTACAGATTTACTCTCTCCCCCTCCTATTCTTTTGATTTTTAATGTAGTTGGTTATTCATTAACACAGAAGAATTAAGCTTCTTGATGTCAAGTTATCATTATCCAGATCTTGCATTAAGATTTGTGTTAGTGAGGATGGTTTCACTTGCTTACACAGAATTCCTTTATTAACTCTAGTTGATCTGTCGTACTTTCAAGTTTTCAACAGAATGCTGTCTCGCTAACAGTGTTTGTCCTCCTTTGCAGCTCTGGTCAAGGCTTTGAAATTTGGGACGTCTTGTTCTACATAAGTTTGTTGTGGTGCATCTACCATACATTTGTTGTGGTGCATCTACCTTACCAACATATTATGGAGTCTTGTTTTGATGTTGCTTGCACTTGGCTAGTATTGTCCGAGGTCTGAGTCAGTCGGGTTTTGGCCTTGAAGTTGTGCATTGGTTGTATTGCATCTACATTGCCAGTATAATCCGGAGCCATTCGTGGGCGTTATCAGCTGCAGTTTGCTATATTCTCCTACTGTTTTTTTCAGCTCAGGGCTCTTTTTTAAGGATTATGAATCCTCTTGGCTTGCATTGTATTTAGCACTATTTCTTCATCCATCTGCCAGAGGAGCACCTAGTTTTATTTTTCATAGCTTGCTTTGTGACTGATATTTGGGACCTTGTCTCCTCGTTATGCTGTTTTCTGATTGGATTATGTTTGTGTAATGAATTTTATGGCCGTGTCTATTTTTCATCGTTCTGCTAGGAGCCTACCATTTGTGACTGATTAGGTTTGCTAATTTAATTGATGTAATTAATAGATTTGAATTGAAGGAAGATCTTTCACTTTTAAGAACAATAATAACGAAGTCACTTTAAACTTGATTCTCAAAACTAAAGTGTTCAGACTTGTTGAGGAAAAATCATAAAGAGAGACTTAGAATTATGAACTGTCCTTGAAATCACTACGAATTAATTAAACGATCTTAACAAAATCTCTCGTGGACTCGTCAAAATTAAACTGATATAAGATCTAGTAATCTCTGGTTACCCCCAGTGTTTTATAATGTATCAACCAAAGTCACTAACCCTCCTGCTTCATTTCTAGATTAGTAGGATATAGGTTGCCGCATCCAGTTTTGATTCCAACTTTCACTTCTTGAGTAATCATATCCAATTGGCAATCATTAAAGCGAAAAAAGATAAGTAATTGAATACACTATTGAAAATTAGAAGTCAAGGGTGTCAATAACATTCAATCCATAATTATGTATAAGGCGAATCCGGGAGCCTGATTCCCCGTCATAGAACCATCTCGCGGTCGTATCCCTCGAAGCTCGCAGTCAAGGTCAAGACTCATCCACGAGGTTCAACACACACACACACACATACACACACACACACATCAGTCCGAAGGATATCGTGTTTTGACAGGTACAACAAGCTATGACAGGCGAGAAGGAAGTCCACAAAGCACGCGGCTTAACCTGACATGGTTAGTTGTAAAGGTATAGAGACAAATGGCTGGACATGACATCTTAAAAAATAATATATATATATATATATATATATATATATATATATATATATATATATATATATATATATATATATGTATGTATATATATCAGTCCGAAAGATATCATGTTTTGATTGGTACAACAAGCAATGACAGGCGAGAAAGAAGTCCCCAAAGCACGCGGCTTAACCTGACATGGTTGGTCTATCTGGGTCTTATTTTTCAAGACGTCATGTCCAGCCATCTTGTCTCCATACCTTTATGACTAACACGCTATGTACCATATTGGACTCTCCTCTTATATAAAGGGGATCCCCATTACTTTGTAAACTCGACTGATGTTGCTCCATTTCTCCACAAGTGTAATAATCTCTCTCCCTCTCTCCCTCTCTCTCCCTCTCTCTCTCTCTCTTTTCTTTCTAACTTGTTCGTTCTCACTGGCCCGAGGCCGCTTCAGTATTTATCGCCCTCTTACTTGTTCTTCACAATATTGCTCAATATTGGTCATATAGAGCCTTGCTTAATCGTATCCGTAATTGTTATCCCATTTCCGACTGCCCCCGGTACCTCAAGCTCCACCCAAACCTGGACCCTGTGGTCCACATTGATTAGTCCCGCACCAGGGCAACATTCCCCTCGGTTTGATTATTACCTCGTTTTAGCTTCCGTTCCGTTGGTAAACTAAATATTATTAGCATCAACTGCTCTAACAACTAGCTTAGAAATAGATCATGATTTTTTTAGAATCGCATTTACAAATTTTATTGTTGTTACCATTTTCACGATAAATAGTTCCCCCATCCGCATACAAATGCTAAATTAAAAGTATTGTATGAAAAAACAGGGGGATCAACGGTAAAAAAAAATAGCAGATCCTAATTTATCAAAAAATTTAACGGCCTCAAAATGTTGCATCAAGATGATTACAGATCCCCTGATGGGATTTTATTTACAACATCCCCTTGCACCGGAGATCCACCCTCAATTTTAACCCCGCTCGAGCTACCCTCCAACACTTTCTCAACGGCCAACCCTCGGGAATACGGCCAAGCATAATTCATGGTTAGAGACAATTCTAGGACACCACCCTCAAACGCCCTCTCAAGGAAGGAATATGCGGCAGTCGCTCCTCTCCTATGCGGAGATACAAAGGCCTCAGCCTTAACTTTGATGCTGAGAAATATAGCTGCCAGCAACGAATGAAGGCTCCTATACTTGCCGATATCATCCCTTGCTCCATGAAACTGACGCTCAATCAAGGTAGATATCTCCCTGAGGTGATCCCTTTTAGAAAGCACCTCGCCCACACGCCGGCTAAGTTCGGAAATTTCAGCATCACTAGCCCGATGCTCCCCTATCAGTAGGGTGTTCTCCTTCTCAAACTACACGGATCGAGGCATGAAGAGTTAAATTGATGAGATTTTACAAGGGCTCAAAAGACACCAAAAGAAAAGGATAGATAACCTTCTCGGTGAAAAAAGCTTTCTCATGCTCACGTCGACGTACCTCATCCTAACACTGGGCGAGAGCCTGGTTATAAAGCGCCTCGGCCTGAAACCACATAATTTCTTTTTAGGATAAAAGACGGAACGTCCCAACACAGAAAACAAGGCTAGATGAAGTTACCTGCTCGTAAAACCTGCCCATATTGCTAAAACTATATGAGGTGTCGACCTCAGAACTACCCTCAAGGATGATCGCCGGCCTTCTGATTGCATCTCCATCTTTGGCTAGTGCTCCCCTTACGAGAAACTCTTCACAAGACTCCTCTTCAATTCTGAAAGATTGAATGATATCCCCCTTTGGAGAATTAACAATATCCAACGGGCTAACAGGGTTAATGTGGATCTCCGTCCTTTATTCATCTTGAGGACCAGCTTGAGGTCCCTCCAAACTGCCTGTCAAGGGCGTCGCAGTTCGAGGAGAATTTCGGCCACCTGTCAGTTCAAGGTTAGTGCTTGATACCCCATCTGTTGCCTCGCAACCACGAGTCTAAGTCGCACCAGAACCATACTCCTATTCAGAAGCATCTATTTCTGTGGCTCGAGGATTAATCATCTCCAAACACTCCTCACAGTGTGTCAAGAAATTGCTTTCTCCTTCACCCTCAGCACGAAGATTTCCCATCGCCTCGTATACTAGGGACAATATGCCGACCTTGGAATTCTCCATTCTCATCCTCTTGGGATCCGGTGGATCAACCGGTGGGCTCCCCTTCCTCGTTCTCTCGTCATCATTCATCTGAGTGTCCCCTCCAATGGACGACAACTCCCTTACTAGTGAGGTTTCTCCTAGACCTACATAAAATACACATGTTAAAATGCATAAGACAGAGAAAGCTACTGATATCAAGCAACATCAAAATGCATGGGTGCGTCAAGACTCAAACCTTACCGGGGCCCCCAGACTCCCACCGAAAGGATACGTCTCGCCAAGCCTAGTCAGTATACGGGGAGATTGAGTGAAAATGACCAACCCAATCCTGAAGTTCTGGCACTTTTCCAAAATAGATCGCTGCGGCTAAAAAGACAAGAATGACATAGTCAGATGTATGAAGAAAAGTTACTAAGAAAGGGCAAGAGAACCACATCTACTTACGCCAAGCATTCCATTTATCAAGGAATGACATCTTTTTCGTACGAATCAGATCAGAAGTCCTGACTCGGATAAATTAGCTTAGCCATGCTTCATCCTCGAATTCCCTGGTGGGAGCAAAAAGGGACCTCTTAGTGCGACAACAAAGCTTGACTAAGCCTTCATGAAGAAGACGAGGGCTATACATCTGAAACAAGTGGTTCAATGTGAAGGGCATTCCTTCTATCATACTTGAATAATGCCTTATCATGTAAACCATTTGCCAACGAAGGGTGGACTAGGCCTATAGTAACCTAATAACTTCGGCAGAAGTCGAGAATCACGGGGTCGTTCGAGAGCGAGGGCTGCCCCATCGGCCCCAAAGATAATGGGTAGGTATACACACTCAATAAACTGGCTTTGTGAGCCGTAATATCTTCAGCCTAAGCGGGGATCTCCACGAGCACGGTATCTCCCTAAAAGCAGCCCGCCTTCACTCTTTTGATGTCTGTTATAGAACTAATGTACTGAGTTACAAGTTCGCGGTGACCTGACTTCGAGGAGTGTCATCACAAAGGGCTGCAGAACGCACTCCTCGGCACTGGAGTGAGGGCAGTGGCCACTGTACCTTGAGCGTAAAGCAAAGAGGATGAGCCTGCAGCCTTCTAGGAAGCAAAAGTGGTTATATTTGTCATACTTGGAGAAATCTGAGGAAAGAAGAAAAAGGGGATTGTGTCCCTCAGAAAGGGTGAGAACGAGGGGAGACAGAGCTCTCCAAGGGTTTCGGATGCAAGATTGAATCCATACAGGAAAGAAACGTTTATTTATAAAAGCATCTTGGGCGCATTAAAGGAAGCCAACCGCTGCAGTCAATGCCAAAATCTGCAGGAAAGGTTCATGTAATGCACCTTAGTACCTTTTATCCATTCATAAGTGAACCAGAGGAAGCAAGAGTCTGAACCATTTCTTATCATTTCTCATAACCTTCACTATAAGAAAGGGTCGATACTATCTATATACGGTGAATCTGGGAGCCTGATTCTACCGTCATAGAACCATCTTGCGGTCATATCCCTCGAAGCTCAGAGCCGAGGTCGAGACTCATCCTCAAGGTTTCACATATGTATCGGTCTAAAGGATATCATGTTCTGACAGGTACAACAAGCTATGACAAGCGAGAGGGAAGTTCCCAAGGCACGCGGCTTAACCTGACTAGTTGGTCTATCCGGGGCCTATTTTTCAAGATGTCATGTCCATCCATGTTGTATCTATACCTTTACAACTAACACACTTTATAACATAGTGGACTCGCCTCTTGTATAAAGGGAATCCCCATTACTTTGAAGACTCGACTGTATTGCTCCATTTCTAATTTGTTCGTTCTCACTGGCTCGAGGCCGCTTCAATATTTATCATCCTCTTACTTGTTCTTCATGATATTGCTCAATATTGGTCGTATAGAGCCTTGATTAATTGTATCCTTTATTGTTATCCCATTCCCGGTTGCCCCCGATACCTCGAGCTCGACCTGAACCTCGACCCTGAGGTCCCCATCAGTCAGTCCCGCATCCCAGCAACATGCCATTCTGTTTGCTTATTACCTTATTTTAGCATGCATTCCACCATCAAACTTAATATTATTAGCATCAACTACTCTAACAATTAGCTCGAGAGTAGATCACGTATTATTAGAATTCGAATTACAATTTTATTGTTGTTACCATTTTTACGGTAAACAAGTTACATACAAGTAATTAATATGGATGGCAAACGGAGCGTGCCAGGGAGGGAAAAACCTTTATAGTACAGGGTAGAGAAGCATATAAATGGGATGGTGTTAGATGTTTGCCCACAGTTTCTTACCATAATTGATTTTCCTATCTCATGAAGGAAAGGATAACATATTTACCATAATTGAGTTTTTTGGATAACATATTTACCATAATTGAGTTTTTCTTTTCCTAGAAGGAAAATATAATTCTTTCATATTTGGATAGTCACTTTTCTTGTAGGTAAAGGTTTGGAGTTCTATGAATTGAAGATCCATCTTTCTTATTCAGTAGCATCCACAATGTAACCACATGGGGTTTGAGAGCCTTATTTAGAGGGAGAACTTTACGGGACAAGTATTTGTGCGTCACTTCTCTTTGCCTCTTCGTGAGGTTGTTTTCTCAATATTTTGTGCTCTCTTTTTATATTGTGAATTGCTCATATCTATCGTGGATGTAGGTCAGTTGACCATACCACGTTAAATATTTGTGTCTCTTTTAGTATATTTCTCTTTTGTTGTTGGATTTATTGTTGTGGAAAGTTTGCTTTGCTAGTTTTAGCGTGACACCTGATTTTTTTTTATCTTAACAAGTAGCATGTCAAAATTTTATCCAAAAATTAGGATTCCTCTTAGAGAAAAAAAAAAAGGATTTACAACTTGTTTCCATGAGCTCCCAAATGGGTCTTTCATCAGAAGCTCCCAATTGCCCGTGCCTCAGAATATATTGAATTGGATATATCACTTATACATTGAGCATTTCTTGCAAGCAATTTAAATGTTTGAATGAAATAAAGTTATTCTGTTTTACCGTTATTGCAAATCTTTTACAGTATTATATAACATAGAATTACTTAAAAGTCTTAATTCAGTTCATTAACTATTTAGCGTGATCTAAAACAATTCTTGCATATAAGGAACTTTGATTCGAGTGAAGTGCATAAAAATTAATTGATATGGAAAAGAAAATAGAGTATACGAGTTCTCATATAGTCATAATTTTTAATTGTCAACATAAGCTTTTGAAGAAGCTTCTTCTCTCTAGAATGCATTCCCAACTCCTTCAGAAACAAGATACCATTCCTTTAAAATCACCGGATTTAATCCAACACATTCCCTTACCAAATTCACAAAGAAAGAAAACATGAATAAAGCTATTCACCTAGGGTCATGGTTCATTAATGGCTATTTCCTATCTATCTCCAAATGAAAACCAAAGTTTGTGGTTAGAAATAAAAAATTAACTACCTATGTAGTTTGGATTAGGCTACCCCAAATACCAACGAAATTCTATGATGGTAAAATCCTAGCAAAATTGGCGATGCAGTAGGACGCCTACTGAAAATTGATACATGCACCTCAACAACCCTTAGAGGTCAATATGCAAGGATTTGTGTTGAAATCCTTTTGAATATCCCAGTTGAATCCTTCTTATTTGTTGGAAACCTTCACAAACAGGATATACTCTATGAAAGGGATGATTTTTTTTGTAAAAACTATAGTCATTTTGGTCACACACTGAGGCAGTGTACCTATATCAAAATGCAAAGCTTGGATCCCCACCATGCAGGACAAGATCATCAATAAGAAGCTACAAAAAATGCTATTGAATCAGAATGAAAAATTGTTTCCTTCTACAAAAAGAAGAATCAAGGCAAAAGAACTCCAAACCAACTGCCACCACCCAAGTAAAAGGCAATCAAGATCCAGGTATTATAGTTAACTCATTCAATGCAAAATCATGTAAGCATTTGGTTACTCAAACTCACCAATAAAAAACTAAAAATTATCCTCCTTATAATCATAATTGCTCTGTTAATACACTGCAACGACTACTAATCAGATAATATTCCATGAGGAAAATCACCATTTATATGAAAGACAGACGGTTTTTCTAAAAATCACCATGGATAAAGCTGATTTTATTTGTAAAAATATATTTAATCAATTAAATGATGACTTGGCTCTTGACATACAAGATACTTGCATGCAAGACACCACCGTGTCATCAAACATTACCAACTTTTCTTAAAATCAATGCCATGCAAATAGGCTGTAGCATGGACGATTCTACCACTACCTCTAATCCTATCCCTATTGCCCCAAATCCCCCCCTTAATCCAAAATCTCCCCAAAATATTTTGTTATCTAAAGAATCTACCCAACTTCCTTCCGTAAGACATGAGAAAATTCCCACATTTATGCATGTTGGCCAAATGGCAATGGCCATAGAAGAAAGTAGCCAAATGGACATTCCTATAAAAAATCGAAACAAAACCACTAAGTGTCCTATAAATCATGACCTAGGGCAACCAAAAGCCATAAACAAAAACAATGCAATCATCATCCCCTCACCTAATTGGATAACCCCTTCTCTTATCTAAAATCCCACACCAATTTCTAGTGTAATAAATACAACTTCCATTATCCAAGATGCCAAGAGTTCCTTCAACCCTAAGAAGAAGAACTCGACTAATCCAAATCCTAAGACAACGACATCCTCTAAATATGGAAAATATTCCCCCTCCATCCCCGAACAAAGCCAGATTATTTATGCTCAATCACCCCAAGTCTAAGACTATCAACCCACGAGTTGGATGAAGCTAGGTCTCACGGGCCATGCACTATCATTCACTATCCCGATCAATGGTCAAGAGACCATTGTGATCTTTCACAATACTCAATATCTGGCTCAACTGACCACGGAGTGAATGAGGTTGGCGATGAACAATTATCTCAACCAGGTTTGTCTCAACAACATCATCTACCCCATGCCTCCATTATTGAACCCTTAAATGGCTCATACGATGAGAGATCAACAGAGAATGTCACCTCAGTACAACCCCATAAACCTTCAAAATGCACCATTGGATCTCCCTTTCTTTCCAACCAAGATGTATACTCACTTAAACCTCATATTTATCCCTTGGGATGTCAATATGGGAAGCCAATGGATGGTACCCCCCACCACCCCAGTTCCCCCACCCCAATAAGAAAATGACATCATACCAGTGCTAGTGGAGGCAAAAATGGAGGAGGACGATGTCCCCTTAAACCTTCACTTAGGGCCAACCCTAGAACTTTAAAACCTATACGAAATAAAAAAAATTCTCTTCATGGAGAGGCACAAGAAGAGGTCTGTTCTCAGTTTCCCGTTAGCCCCATGCAAATGCTCGATGGATATTCATCCTCCACATGATCTAACTGTAGGAAACAAGGCATTGATCCGTGTTCCATCAATGAGGAGAAACCCTGTCCAAACGTGAGGGGTGAGGGAGAACTGGGAGATGATAAATACTGACTCCAACTTAGCCATGAATCAACCCACTAATTTCATAATATGAAATATACAGGGAGAGCAATGATAACTTTAGGAGAAATTTTAGAGAGATGCTAGACACACATAGACCGTGTTTGGTAACTTGTTGGAAACAAGGATGGGCAACCATGCAGTCATGCTTATTGAATATGGATTATCTGAAATAATAGAAGTTCCATTAGAGGGGAAGCTAGATGGTAGGGTTATGATGTGGAGGGATGACATAATCAATGTTCAAAGTATTTTTATAAGAGGCCAGGAAAATCCATGCAACCATAAAGGTACATCCTATACATAAACCTTGGCTCTTTACTTCCATTTATACTAGTACTAGTATTCATCATAAAAATATCACGTGGGATCACATAGAAAGTATTATTAATACTTATAAAGGACCTTGGTTAGTAGGTGGTGACTTCAATCACATTTTAGCTGCTAGTGAGAAATTTCGTGGCAAACTCATCAAAGACAGTAGAGCTATATACATTTGGTCAAAAACTAATAAGTGCAATCTAGTTGATATAGGCTTCAAGGGTAGCAAATACACTTGGACCAATAATAGGCATAACAAGAAAAGTCTTATTTTGGAAAGACTTAACAAAGTCTTCGGAAATAATGAATGGATTGAACTACTTTCTAAAAGCTCTATTATCCATTTTCCTAGAACTCACTCTAAACCACAATCCTATCCTTGAGGAATTAATTCCAAGAAATAGGTGTCCTCGTAAGGTTCCTTTTAGGTTAGAAACCTTTTGGTGTAAACCTCCGGATTTCGTTAAAAATTTGGAATGGAAGTGACTACTTTAAAGCTAGCTTCAATTTTATAGATAAGGTTAAACCTTGAAAAGATAGTATTTTTGGCAATATCATGGGAACGAAGAGAAAACTCTTAGCTAGACTCCAAGGCATCCAATCTTCTAATAGCTATGCTACCAGCTCTTTCCTTAAAAAATAGAATTAGATCTTCAACATGAGTTCAATGATATTCTAAAAATAGAAGAAGACCACGGAAAACTTAGGTCCAGGATAATGTGGCTTAATGATGGAGACACTGATACAAAATTCTTCCATGTCTTTGCCACCAATAGAAAAAGAAGAAACAAAATTACTTTCTTCAAAGATGAAGCTTGTAACTGGATAAATGATCATAGAATTATTTTGTCTCATGTCTAAAATTACTTTATCTCTGCATTTCCCTCTTCTCATACTCACTCTACCTGGACTAACTACTTAAATACTCAATCCAGATGTAATATGATTATCCTAGATTATCTTGATCCCCCCCATTGATAATGAGATTAAAAGTGCACTCTTCTCATTCAAACCATTCAAGTCTCCTGGTCCAGATGGACTACACCCCTTCTTCTTCCAAAAATATTGATCCATACAGGAAATTCTGTTAGTAAGCTCTGTCATGATATCTTTAATAATCAAAAATTCTTTCGGATAATAATAAAAAATTTCTATGACTCATTCGAAAATCCATAATGCTAATAACATAAAAAATTTCAGACTCATTGGCTTATGCAACACTATATATAAAATATTCACCTAGATTCTAGCCAATCGTCTTAAGACTTTCCTATGTCAACTGATCAACCCATATCAGGCTAGCTTTATAAAAAATAAAAGAGCATCTGATAATGCTATCATAATCCAGGAAATGATTTCTAATTTTAATAAACTAAAAGGCAAGCAACGCCATATGATTATAAAAGCTGACTTGGAAAAGGCTTTGACATCGTCTAGAATGGTCTTTTATTCGCCACACCTTGGATTTCTTTAATTTCCTTCCAAAATTCTCTAAATTATTATTGAGTTGCATTTCTACTAGTAAGATATCAATCTTAGTCAAGTGATTTATTATGAATTACATTTAACCAATTAAAGTTATTAGACAAGGTGATCCCATCTCCCCTACATCTTTATCCTCTGCCTAGAAATGCTCACCAGATACATAGAACATTAAGTGGGAATAAAATATTGGGACCCCATATCCCTAGGTTATAAATGATAAACATTTTCACCTATTATTTGCTGATGACCTTTCTCTAATTTCTAGAGATAACAATAAATCTTTTCAGACCATTAAAAATGGGTTTGGCCAATTTTGTTCTCTATCAGGTCACAACATCAACCCTAATAACTTGAAGATATTTTTTTCAAAAAATTAAAACCACTCATATCATCAGTGACATCACCGTTTCATTAGGCATTAAGACGAGTAACAGTTTTGGCACATACCTGGATTTCCCTATCCTTCACGATAACCCAAAACCTAGCGATTAATCCTCATTGATAAGATTAGAACCAACCTTGCATTCTGGAAAATGAAGTTCTTTAGTTTGGCAGGAATAATAACCCTTGAAACATCATGCCGTAATTCCATCAGATTTATTACATTCAATTCACCCTCCTCCCCAGGAAAAACCCTAAATAAGATTGATAAAGTCCGAAGGGACTTCATATGTGTTTAGAGTACTGTAGAGAAAAGGAAACTTCACTTAGTAAACTGGACCACTCCGTCAAAATGGACCTTCAATTGACTTACCTATTTGGTCTCTCACCACTAAATGAGTCTTTACTACCACTTTTAGTTATACGCTGCTACAATCTCCCAATAACACTAACTTAAACTTTGAGTGAATTCGGAAATTGTACTGCCCCAATAAAATTAGATTTTTTCTATGTCAATGCATTCACAATCGAATCCCTTGAAGGAAGTACCTCTCATAGATTAGACTAAACATTGACCCTAATTGCCCAATATGTAAAAACCATATAGAAGAGTCAATAGAACATATCTTCCTTGACTGCAGAGCTGTCAGCAAACTCTAGAGCGACCTTCAAGGGAACCATCTTTCAACAAAAATAGGAAACACTGGCTTCCCCAAATAAAGGACTTCACCTTTCCTATTAAACATGACTTCATGAACTGGAACAACTTCTTTCCCTTCATCATTTGGCATACGGAAAAGGGTCAACTGTGTCCCTATACTATTGAAAAAGGTCTAATATTTAGTTTTGACACAATTTTTCTCTTAATTTTTAGCTTCGACCAAATATTCAATTTTTTGCCTAATCAAATTGGTTCTGTTACCAGGAATATGATAATCTATTCTTTTTAAATAACATTCTGCTTGTTGTTATCATCATGTCAAACAACAACAACAACAACAATAATAGTGGTAACATTTTGGGAGACCCAGTAAATCAAATCTAGCAAAATCAAGGAGATTTACAAAATGTTAACGTGGTTCCTTCCCCCCAAGATTCGCCACGACAATCTCAGGAATGTTCTCCTGCTCCTGAATCTCGTGCTGATGAATAGGAACAGTATGAACATTTTAAATGGCATATGAAGCTTTGTAAAAAGTAATTGATGCACGGGTTAACAAAGCTCGTGAAGCTCTAGTTAGTCAATAACCTGTTACACCATCCACACCTATGCCTAACAACAACACATTGGAGAATCCTTGTTCTGGGCTTTTTAAATCCTGGAAATGAAGGAACCCCCAGCAAACCACAGGAAGGAGAACCAGGTAATTTAAATAATTCTCATTTGCAAAAATTAGTACTAACTTTTCAGAAACAGCTTAAGGAACAAAATAAGCGCATCAAGAAAATCCGTGGAGTTCCCCAAGTATCAAAGGAGTGGATATGGATAAATACTTGCAACAATCTTTGAAACCAAGTGATACTCCCCTTCCAATCCCTAAAAAGTTCAAAATGCCTGACATCTCAAAATATGATGGCACAACAGACCTACGTGATCACGTAACTTCATTTACTACATGTGTAAAAACCAAGCAAGAAATTGAATCAGTGTTGGTCAAGAAATTTGGAGAAACACTCACCAAGATTGCATTAACCTGGTTTTCTCTTTTACCTAAAAATTTTGTAGACACTTTTGCTGAGCTTGCAGATTCTTTTATTAAAGCACACTCGGGAGCTCAAAAGGTTGAGAAAAAGAATGGAAGATATTTTCAAAATAAAACAAGGGGACTCAGAGTTGCTCATAGATATTATTGATAGATTCCAACGATAAACGAAGACTTTACCCCGTGTATCTGATAATTGGGCTACAATAGATTTTGCAAGCAATTTAAATGACAAAAGTTCAGAAGCCAAGAGATGACTTAAAAAGCCTTCGAGTTCCCTGCAACCACGTGGAATGGCGTTAATAACAGGTACAGTATGAAGTTGTGAATTGAGGAAGATACCACACCTCATTTTCATCATGAAGAAAGGAGCAATTTCAGGAGCCCAGAAATCGAAAAATGATCAGGTAAAAATATGTACGATCCATATATAGAACCTGCAGGAAAATACTCACGGTCAAAGTAGGATAATCAATGATATGATCAAAGATCGAGGAACATGGAATCTGATTCTTCATCAAGGTTCATAAATGATGATGGTGGCCAAAGGAGATATGGTCAACTCCAAACATGCGCAATCCAAACCATTGGTGTGAATTCCACAATGATTAGGGCCATAAAACATCAGAATGTAGATTCTAACACAATGAAGTGGACCATCTATTGAAACAAAAGTATATCACTAAGTTATTTAGTGAGAAAGGTAAGCAAGCCTAAATGAAAAATAGGCAAGAGCCACCAAAGACCCCATCACCCAAGAGAACGGTTAATGCTATAAGTGGGGGAGAGGATATTTATGGCGTAACATATACGGCTTCAAACAAGGTTTCTAAAGTAACAATTTTTACACACGGGTAACGGGTACGACATGTTTTAGAAGACGAAATTATCACTTTCGATGATGCAGATACAGAAGGAGTTTTGACCCCCCACAACGACGCATTGGTAATATCTTTACATGTACATGACACTAATGTAAAACGAGATTTGATTGATCCAGGAAGTTCTGTAAATATTCTTCTACTAAGGGTATTGCATGAAATGCAAGCTGAAGACAAAATGATACTGAAGGCGCATACCTTGTCCGGGTTTTACAATTCTAGCGTGGTAAAAAAGAAGAGGTTATTCTAACAACTTTTGCTGAAGGTGTTGTTAAAGAAACCAAATTTCAGGCAGTAAATATGGAAATGGCTTATAATATGATCATGGGAAGAACATGAATCCATGACGTGGATGTTTTCCCATCAACAATATATCAAGTCATTAAATTCCCATCACCATGGGGAATTTTCCAAATTTGTGGAAATCAACATACAACCAGGATTATTAAAGCTATAATAGATACGAGCACCTTAAATAAAGAGAAATAGATATTACACGAAATAGTTGAGAGTATCAAGGTTCAAACCTCAGATGATCAAGGTCGGACAGATGTACACTCGAGACCTAATACAATTCAAGAGCCTGAAGAGAATGAAAATATCAAAACAACAATTGAAGAACTCGAAGCTGTGATATTATTTGAACAGTGGTCTGAACGAAAGAATTATATTAGAGCCAATCTAAGATATGACATGCGAGGTATGTTAATTAAATTCCCAAAAGCTAACATGGACTGTTTTGCTTGGTCCCATGCTGATATGATTGGGATAACACCGGATGGATGACTCATAAACTAAATATAGACCCATCATTCACACTACTAAAGCAAAAGAAAAGAAAGCAAGGAGCTTTCTAAAACCAGGTGATTCAACATGAGGTCCAAAAACTATTAAAAATTCGGTCTATTAGTGAGGTAAGGTATCCTAATTGGTTATCTAATACAGTTGTAGTACCTAAGAAAAATAGTAAGTGACGAGTTTGTGTAGATTATACAGATCTCAACAAAGCTTGTCCAAAAGACTCTTTCCCTTTACCGCTATATAGATTAGTTATTTGATGCAACTACATGGCATGAACTTTTTTGTTTTTTAGATGCGTATTCAGGTTACAACCATGTCAAAATGGATCTAAGTGATGAAGAGAAAACTTCTTTTATCATAGATAGGGGGACTTACTATTATAAAGTAATGCCCTTTGGTCTAAATAATGCTGGAGTAACCTACCAAAGGTTGGTCACTAAAATGTTCCAGTAACATTTAGGAAAAACCATGGAGGTATATATAGACGATATGCTGGTCAAAACCCAGCATTCTCATGAACTCATCTCTCATTTATCTATCACATTTCAAAATTTACGAAAGTTTAATATGAAACCCAATCCAAAAAATGTGCATTTGGGGTCGCATGAGGTATGTTTTTGGGTTTTCTTGTTTCTAACAGTGGTATTGGGGTAAATCCTTCATAGGTTAAAGTAATAGAGGTAATCCCTGATGTAATGAGTAAAAAAAGAAGTCCAATGACTAACTGGGAGAACTGGAGCTCTTGGGAGAATTATTTACATGACTTCAGAAAAGCTTCAAATTTTTCTCAGCTTTAAAGAAGCCGGATCATTTTGAATGGAACGAAGAATGTCAACAAGCATTTAGGAATCTAAAAGTGTATTTTTCAAATCCACCATTTTTGGCATAACCAAAGGAAGGAGAGAAGTTACTTATCTATCTTGTCGTATCAGAAGTTGCGTTAAGTGTCGTTTTAGTCCGGGAGGAATAATCTCCTATCTATTACGTAAGCAAGTCTTTGTTAGATATAGAAACACGATATCCGCAACTAAAAAATTTAGCACTTGCTTTGATCATGGCATCTAGAAAATTAAGACCTTACTTTCAATATCATTCCATTGTTGTAGTTACTTCTTTTCCATTACGAAATATATTGCATACATTATCAGGAAGAAGAGCTCAATGGGCTATTGAATTAAGTGAATACGAAATCACTTATTAACCTAGGACTGCTATAAAATCTCAGTTATTAGCTGATTTTGTAGCTGATTTCAGTCAGGGGATGCAATTAGAAGCAGAAAAAGAATTCCAAGTTTTTAATGGTGCAAAACCGGGGACTTGGATTTTATTCACTGATGGTTCATCTAATGTAAAAGGTGCAGGTTTAGGAATATTTCTCGTACCACCAACGGGTAAAACTATTAGACAAGCTATAAAGTGTCATGTAATAACTAACAATGAAGTAGAGCATGAAGCTGTCATTGCAGGTTTAGAATTGGCTCGAGAACTTGGCATAACCTAGATTATAATCAAGAGTGATTCACAACTCCTAATTAATCAGATGCTCAGAACTTATGAAACATGAATACAGGAGTACTTAAAAAAGGTACGAGAATTAATAAAGTAGTTTCAGACTTGAAAGGTTATGTAAATACCAAGAGATGAAAATGTTGAGGCAGATGCTTTAGTCAATGTCGCATCTGCAGAAGACGTGGCAAAAGATGAAACGGCTTTAGTTGTACATTCATTTCATTCTATTCTCAAAACTGATAATAATGAGGTAAATTTAAATAATTTAACATTAGATTGGAGAAATGAAATTATTGCTTTTCTGCAGTATAGAACCGTACCTGATGACAAAAGAAAGGCACACGCGCTACGTAAAAAGGCTGCTCGCTACCGTTCATATCAAGGAAATCTGTATCAAAAGATGTTCAGTGGACCATTAGAAAGGTATCTCGGACATTCCCCAACATAATACGTAATGAGGGAAATACATGAAGGACATTGTAGAAATCACGCCGGAGGAAGGTCGCTGGTAAAAACATTGATTGAAGCATGGCATTATTGACCTAAGATGGAAGAGGAAGCAGATAGTTTCGTGTCTAAATGTGATAGATGTCAAAGGCACAACAATAATATGCATAGACCAGCTGAGCTACTGCACCCTATCATAGCCCTTTATGAAATGGGTAATGGATAATAGGTCCATTACCACAAGCAAAAGGTTAGGTGAAGTTTCTACTTTTACTTATTGATTATTTCACTAAATGGGTAGAAGCAGGAGAATTTAAACAGGTACGAGAGAAGGAAGTTAAAGACTTCATTTGGAGGAATATAATATGCCGCTTTGAGTACCAAAAGAAATCGTGTGTGATAATGGTCCGCAATTCATAAGAACTCAAATCAAAAAAAAATTTCGAAGTTCGTAAATTAAAAGGATAACATCTACGCCATACCATCCAGTAGGTAATGGACAAGGGAAATCCACAAACAAGGTTATTATCAACAACTTGAAAGAAAAGGTTACAGGATTCAAAATGTAATTGGCCTGAGGTATTACCTGGATATTATGGGCTTAGCATACAAAGACATAAACAAGCACGGCAGAAACACCATTTTCAATGGTGTATGGTGCGGAGGCCTTAATCCCAGGTGAAATAGGAGAACCGAGCACACGATATGCTAAAGCAACGGAAGAATCAAATGATGAAGAGAAGCGGGTGAACCTTGATTTGCTCGAAGGAAGAAGAGAATCTTCATTAATAAGGATGGCATCACTAAAGCAAGTAATTGAACGGTATTAAAACAGGAAAGCACGCCTCAGATTTATTAAAATTGGAGACTTCGTGCTTAAAAAGGTGTTTCAATCTATAAAGGCTGCTAAGTCAGGAAAGCTAAGTCCAACATGGGAAGGACCCTTAAGAGTTCATGATATTGCGGGAAAAGGAGAATATGAGTTGGAGACAATGGATGGGAAATTTCTACCCTCACATTGGAATGTTTTCCACCTAAAGAGATATTACTTTTGAGTTAGTACCTACGGTCAGGCATCACTATGTTAACATTTTTCTTTGAATTCTTAAATTTTACTAATGATTTTAGGTGCTAGGCAAAAACTCTTACCCGAACCAAATGATGAGTCACGACTTGCACGGAAAAATGGTATATTCAAAAATTTTCAGCCCAGGGTTACAATTATTATGATGGAAATACACACGGGATAGGCAGCGTTTATCTCTAATCGTACCTCTGAGTCTCGTATGTTTTTCTGTTTCAGGAAAAGGACCAAATTGAGAGATACATACAAGTGCTCGAGGCTTCATACTTCACGGCTCAAACACTTGTGGGACTACATATTATACACAGATACGTGCAGAAAAATAGATACGTAAATGGAATGAAAATAAAAAATATCAAGCTGCAAAGAGACAAGTATCGAGCAGAAGTTACGAAGTTTCAGCATTCATCATTGACCTCTTTCCCATCCAAACAAATAAAGATAAAAAAACATTCATCATATTGTTCTTTCCCATTTGAACAAAGGAACATTTATATCATTATATTATTTTTCCTATGAGAACAATAGAGTCACCTCTCAAACTCATGAGAACAACGGAGTCACCTCTTAAACTCTTCCTAATACATGAAGATAGGGTCATGATTATGTGCTTAAATGGGTTATAATGAAAAACCTTGTTTGAATTATATTTATTTTGTAAAAAAATATTACAAGAAAAATATTTACGAGAAAGTTACAGATGTATTTTAATACATGTAATATTCAAAGGCTTGTCAAAGTTCGTGAATAAAAACTGTCAAAGTTATTCCAAACAAAACATGTATGTTCATATTTCTTCTATCGTATTATAACACCATTATGAAGTTGAGACATCTTCTTCATTAAGTGTCGATATATACAAAAGGACCCTCTTTTATAAGCCACATGTTAATAAGCCATGAGAAGAATCATAAAATATTTTCAAAGGATAAAAATACTAATCTATTCTATAAGTCCTAAATATATTAGAAAAAATAGGCAAGAATAGAACATATAGAAGCACTAAGAAACTTCTTGATATAATTAAAAAGACTAAATAGAAACTTAGTCAACAAAAAGTTTGTACAAGTGCCCCATTATGATAACTGTGGATTTTTTCCAAGAAATCCCTTAAAAACTGACCATGGGATAAACCACCAATCAACAAAGCAAATAAAAATAAAGTCTGGAAACATAAACTAGTCACTGAGGGGCTGGAACATCAGAAGTTGCGATATCAGCTTCACTTTCAGGAACAACCATTGGTATGGTGGCAACTTCTAACGAAACAACAACATCAGCGGTTTCAGCCAGGACTGAAGTGTTAGGTTCATCGAGGTGAGCAATAGTCACAGAAGCTTCAGCTTCCATTGACTCATTCATAGAAGTTCCATCCTCGGGAGCTGGAATTGCAACATTTTCAACTTCAACTGCCACAGCAACGACTTCTTCATTTAAAGGTTCTTCGGCCACGGGAGCTTCGTTTGCCGGATAAGGAAAGTCAAGTGGTTGTTGGGTCATCTCAATGGTTTTCAAAACTTTGGCCAATTCCGACTTTAAATCAAAGTTTTCTTGACTAGCCTCAGTTAAATCATCACGATGAGAGTTTAGTAAATCCCAACTCACCTTTATGTCAAATTTCTACTCAAGAAGTTCATACTCCATTTCCCACATAGCACGATTATTCTTTAACGCTTGATTTTCAGCTAAAGTGGAATCAAAGGAAGCTTCAAGGGAAGCAGGAGAACTCTCTAAGGCACGTACCTTATAAGAGGAGAATATTAAATCAGCTTGAGCTTGAGTCAAGTTTTGCACTAAATCTCTTGCATACTCTTTTTTCTTGTTCAAGAGTGCCTTATGTTCTCTGATTTATTCACTTGACTTTGACAACTTCTCTAAAAAGGAACACTCAAGGCGCTCCGGCTTTACTAGAAGAAGCCTTGGCTTCCGCTAATTCAGAAGTCAGAGTCCACTTCTGCTGCTCCACGATACAGTTGCTTTCTTGAAATTCTTTAATAGTTTCTTGAGAATTTTAAAATTGTTCCTTCCATCTAGGCTCCCCTAGCTACTCTCTCAACCTCGAGAATAGTCTTATCAGATTCACAGGCCTTATTTCTAAAAGGGAAATTCTTCCCACCAATTCTATGCCAATGAGGTTAGCATACAATGACAAGTCATGAAAATAAATATCTCGAGATAAAAAAAAAAGGAAGAATAACTCCATAGTAGAATGAACTATGTCATTCATCAGAGTTAAGCAACTATGACTGCTCATCTTCTTCTTTTCAATATCTCCAATTAAAGGCCCGAGCCAGACATCTACTCCACCAGAATTCCGTAAAAGACTATTATTAGCAGGAACCTCAAGTGTTACACCCCTTATAGCTAAATTTATATTATTGGAACCCTCTTCTGCATGGTGAATATAGGTAGAGGCAGCTATAGAAGGAGGAATGGTAGAAGAAGTGAAAACAACAGGAGTCGAAGGAGTCAGAGAAGGAAAGGGAGCAGAAATAGGTAAAGAAGCAGGAATTGATAAAATGGGCAAGGAAGCACTTGAAACCAAAGGAGGAATAGAAGGAATGGGAATGGAGGAAGAAAGAGGAACTTCATCTAAAACCGAACCTAGTTCACCACTTTCGAAACCGCCACGAAGAGACGTTGAATGGATTCATTGGTGCCTCTTGGAATGGTTTCATCATCAGAAACAATGTTAACAGGTTCAGTAAGAGAGGCACGAACAGGAGAAACTTCAGCTTCATCCTCAGAAATGATGCGTCTCCTGGCTCTTGCCCTAGCTATCAAAGAGTTGTCTTCATCATCACCGTCCTCAGAATCCTCTTCAAAACCTTTCCTCTTTCACAGCGTAGCTTGAGTTCTCTCCAAAGAAAGGGGAGTACCAGAAATGGCTCAAAGGGCACTAGCTACTTCTAGCTACTTCAGCTGTCATTCCTAGAATAGCATATACAGACAAAAAGAAGGACAAAAAGTTAAAACAGGGGAAAGAACTTAACATACGATAAAGCATAAGAGAGGCATACCGTGAGTTTTCACTTTCCAAGCTTGTTTATAGGAAATGGAATTCCAGGTTTGTGCCTCCAAAGGCACGGCTTCCAATATAGCATCTACCCAACCACGAAAATTAGGAACGGATTCCATGTCTCTCATGGTTGCTACAAAAAAGCAAAAAAATGAAATTAGAAAAGGAGTTGAAATTCCCAAAATAGGTACGACAAGGAAGAAAAACCTACGTGCAAGGCTCCATTTCTCAGGAAAAGGAATATTTGATTCACCCACTAAACTAACTGTTGGTACTGCAACGTAACGGGTGTATCAGCCTCGATTTTTATCATCTTTAGGTCATACCAAAATTCGTTTACTTCTTGCAATTAAGTTAAAACACCATTGATGAACAGCTTAGGGTGTTAAAGATGAATAAGATGGGAAAATATAAAATCAACACCAGCCTTGACAGATACAAACCTTAAACAAGTTATTGCTCTCAATGCGAGGGGACCAATTTGGGCCAAATAAATTTTGGAAAAATGACAGAAATCAAGTATAACTGAGTCGATAGCAGGAATAAATCCCAAAGTGAATGAATACGTATAAACAAAAGAAAATCCAATATTACAAGAAGATATTCTCTTGTTTGGATTATTATTACTATACGAAGGTCATCTATCCAACGACAATCTTTTCGAACTATGGAAATAAAGAGTTCAATAATTAAAGAAGGATATGTGTGAGCTCTCTCTAAGTTAACTACTTGTTCACGAAGGGATTATTTATCATGCTCAAATGATAAGTCGGTTGGCATTATTTATTCAACCAAAGGTTATTGAATAGGCTCAAAAGATTCTTTGCCTTTAGAAGAGGATTTCTTAGTAAAGGAACATCTAGAAATAGTGCCAGAGCTAGAAGAAGGAGTGATGGAACCAGAGGTACCACCACCAACGGACCCTAGGTCATGAAGCCTACCTACTCTACCCCTTCTATGTCTTACACGGGCATTGAGGAAGCTGTCAAGAATTGGAACTCTCCTAGGGTTAGGATTCGAAGATGACATGGTAGAAAGATGTAAGCTGGGGAAGAAGTGAATAAGAGTAAATAGTGAAATACTTGGTAAAAATTTATAGAGAAAAAGAAAAGGGAAATTGGTTAAGTTTCTTTATAAAATCAATCGTCAAAGACTAAGAAGTGTAATGATTGAAAGCCTATTATAAAAGTAACTATCACTTCATGAATAGTGGAGTTGAAGAAGCCTTGAAAAAGGTTGCAGAATTACAGAGCCAATGAGAAGGTGACATGTGTGCAGTGCATTAAATACAAAAAATAACTGAAGCGTCCGTACTATCATAACATTGACTATGGCAAAAATTCCCTTTTTAATAAAGATCCACCTCCCAAATATTTAATTGATAAATAAATGGAAAGTATGAGAACTATCTGTATTGAGAAAAAAACTTAATTTATGAAAGACAACGTATCATGACACGTGGACTGGTCAAAGCATAGTAATCAATCAGGAGGCACGGGAAACAACAGATGCGGGAGAGAAGATACTTAAAGGCACGAACTATTTCTCATATGAAATGAGACTCATACCTGTTCGAGTCATTTAAAGCTCGAAAATCAGAAGGAATTAAAGAAATGAATATGATAAGGTAAAGAGTCCAAATTCCGCATTAAATGTCAAATATGTTAGAGAATTTATATTTATTTGTAATGATTGAGTAACGTTTCTTTAAATGTCATTTATTGCTCATAATTGCCTCATTAAGATAAAGGCATTACACTTTCTCCTAGAATAAATTATAAAAGGAGAAGGTCTCAACATCTGTAAGCACACAAAATTTTACTGAGATTATACAAAATAGATACTTATTATTGCTTTATTGTTATTCTCAATGTCTCTCATTTCTTGATTATCAATAACCCGATTTTCTCTTAATTTCTAGCATTGACCAAATATTCATTTTTTTGTTAAACGGAAGTACACTTTATTCTTCTAGGTCTTAGATAATATATATACTGGTGATAGATCTAGTACTACAAGAAAGAATAGAATTTACAACATCATTTTAGCAACAACTGAAATATTTTTGGCTGAAATAGATAAATGGCAACAACTCGATAACATTGTTGCTATAACATAGATTTTTTGGCAACAAAATTTTCTTGTTTCCAAACATATTAATTTTGTTGCCATGTTCTATAATTTAGATAATAAAATTTAAATTTTAAAATGGTAACAACGTTCTAGCAACAATTATAATATTGTTGCCGAATTTTAATAAACGGCAACAACTAATTTTGGTTGCTGCAAAAACAATTTAACATAATAAAATTAAATTATAAAGAGAATTGGAAACAATAAATCTTAATTGTTGCAAACAATAAATAATTTAACATAATAAAATTAAATTATAAAGAGAATTGACAACAATAAAGCTCAATTATTGCAATAAATAATTTTTTAATATAATGAAATTTAATTATAAAGAGAATGGCAACAATAAAGCTTTTTGTTGGCTAGTTGATTGCAAAATATGAAGATTGCTCATTTTCAGCTCTTTTATTCCTAGGTTTTCCCTAATTTTTTGTTATATATGATAGTTTACAAAATTCACAACCGTTTCGTTCTTGGTGATTTTTGGTTTGAATAAACCAAAACAATTACTGGCTATTTGACGGCTTCTCTTGTTTGTTACATTCTTCTTGTTAATCCATTAACAGATCACCATGTATAAGTATATTACTTTTCATCATACTATGTCTTCATTAAGAGAATTTTTTTTTCAAATGGTGGTTTAAATAGTATGACCAATTGTGATATATTGCAGTATCTTTCTTTTTAAAAGCATAATGAATTTCTAATACATTAGATGCAGAACTTTTTAATATTGGTAGTTGTTGAATGAGGTCCCATTATATAATGAACATCTTATTGTTTTACCCTCTAGCGAACTTCATCTGGAACAAGTAACTCTATAAAGAATGAGATTCATCATGCATTGTAATCGTGAGCAGAGGCAAATCCATGATTTGAATTTTATGTATTATGGCAAACCCAGCTCACAACTGGCGAATTCGTAAGTTCAATTCGTATTGGGTGCACACCATGTTAACATGCCAAAAACCAGAGATTGATTGAGATGAAATCGAAGAGAATAACACACAGAGAGAGAGAAAGAGAACTGAGTCTCTGTATTTCGTATATGTCGGTGTTCACAATGAAAATGAATCAATAATATAAAATACAGAATACTCTAGAATATATACACATTTGTCCGAAACTAAGTGTAAGTGTATTAGTTGGTCTGCTGGGCTATATACTGCTGGGATGGATATCCGTGCAGCTGGGCCAGGTCCAGCACTGGGCTGCTGGGCTGCAGTCACAAATTCTAACACCCCCATTCAAGGTGGAGGGTGAATGAACCTCCAGCTTGAGCAATATGAAGTGATGCAGAAGGCCTGTCAAGGGCTTAGTAAAGATATCAGCAAGCTGAGAGGCAGTGGGAACATGATGCAAGGCAATAAGGCCCTCATGAATCTTGGTTTTGATGAAGTGGCAATCCTCTTCAATGTGTTTGGTCCGCTCGTGAAAACATGATTCTTGGCAATGTGAAGAGCTGCCTGATTGTCATAAAACACAGGCACAACAGTGGTGACAAGAACACCAAAATCTGACAAAAGTCTAACAAGCCAGGTGAACTCACCAACAACTTTACTCATTGCCCTGTACTCAGCCTCAGCAGAAGAGAGAGACAACACATGCTGCTTCTTAGCCTTCCAACCAATAAGAGATCCACCCAAGAGAATACAAAAGCCAGAAACAGACCTTCTAGTGTCTGGGCAGGAAGCCCAATCACTATCACAGTAGGCAGTCAAGGAGAGATCATGGGTGTTGCTGATGAAAACCCCAACTGCAGAAGTCCCTCTGAGAGTGTATGCAAGGCAGCATGCATGTGAGAGGAAGTAAGCCTCTGAAGATACTGACTGGGGTGTTGCACAGCAAAGGCCAAGTCAGATCTAATGTGAATAAGAAAGTTGAGCTTCCCCACCAGAGTTCTGTAGGATTCAAGAGAGGGGAGAGGATCCCCTTCATCCATTTTGAGCTTGACAGAAAGGTTAAGAGGACAGGTAACAGGCGAAACATCTTCACAGTGATATGTTCTGAGAAGGTCCGTAATGAATTTCTTTTGATGAAGAAGCAGCCCATCAGAGTGATAACTAACTTCAATGCCAAGAAAATAATTGAGGACTCCCAAAGTCCTTGATTTTAGACTCGAAGTCCAGAAAGCTCTTCAAGACAGTAATTTCCTCCAAATAATTACCAGTGAGAATAATATCATCAACATAGACAGCCAACAAGACAATAGAAGAGGCAGATTTCTTAAAGAAAAGGGAATAATCATTTAAAGAAGAAGAATAGCCTCTAGAACATAAGGCTTGAGACAGCTTGGCATACCACTGCCTAAAAGCTTGTCTCAAACCATATAAGGATTTCTGAAGTAGACAAACCAGAGGAGAAGAAGAAGAGGAACATGTGACAGTCAGCCCAGAAGGCAGTCTCATATAGACTTCTTCATCCAAATCACCATGTAAAAAGCATTATTCACATCAAGTTTAAAAAAGAGACCAGTTTTGTTTGACAGCCACAACAATGAGAGACTTAATAGTGGAAAATTTGACAACAGGGGAGAAAGTTTCATTGAAATCCACACCCTCAACCTGGGTGTCACCCCTAAGAACCAATCTGGCTTTATATCTTTCCACAGACCCATCAGCCCTATACTTTATCTTATAGACCCATTTGCAACCAATAGGTCTTTTACCAGGAGGAAGCCGAACAATAGACCAAGTGTTATTAGCTTCCAAGGCTGCAAAATCAGTTGTCATTGCCTCCTGCCATGCAGGGAGAGAGGCAGCCTGCTGATAAGAGGTAGGCTCTACCTCTGCACTGTTAACCAAACTGTAAAGGCAGGTGGAAGAAGAACTGGGGCCAGAAAGAGATGGAAGGAGAGTGCAAACATGGTGTTGGAGATGAGCAGGAGGTACATGAGTCCTGCTGGACCTTCTAGGAGCAGGTTCTGCAGGCACAGAAGGAGAATGGTGTGGAGAAGAAGGGAATGAAGAAGTAGAAGCAAGGGGTTCAGGCACAGAAGGAGATGTTGAGGAAGTATTGAGCAAGGATTCATCAACATGAGGAAGCCAAGCAGGAGATAGATTAAGAGTAGAAGAAGGAACATGAAAAGTATTCCCTGAAGGAGCAAAGGGGAATACATCCTCATGGAAGATCACATCCCTGGAGACAATGGTAAGCTTAGTCTTCAGGTTGTACAGCTTATATCCCTTTTTACCCAATGGATATCCCAAAAAAACACAATGATCAGCTCTGGGCTGAAATTTATCCTTATTCTGTTTGGGAACTGAAGCAAAACAAAGACAACCAAATGTTTTAAGATGACTATATGAAGGAATTTATCCAAAAAGTAATTCAAAAGGTGATATATTGTTAAGTAGTTTGGAAGGAAATCTATTTATGAGATAGGTTGCAGTAAGCACACAATCACCCCAGAATCTAAGGGTTAGTTGGGAATGAAAAAGTAAGGTTCTGGTAGTCTCTAGCAGATATCTGTGTTTTCTTTCAACCACACCATTTTGTTGTGGTATGTGAGAACATGAGGTTTGATGTATTATTCCATTTTCAGCAAAGAAGCTGCTGCCAGAACCACTAGACCGAAGTTCAAAAGCATTGTCCCTTCTAATTGTTTGTACAACAGTGTGGAATTGAGTTTTTATCATGGCAATGAAAGCTTTGATAAGGGTAAAGGCATTGCTCTTGGAACCCATAAGGTGAGTCCAAGTAGCTCTAGTAAAGTCATCAACTATCGTTAGGAAATATTTGCATCCATTATGAGTGGAAGTGGCATAAGGACCCCAAGTATCTACATGAATGAGTTGAAAAGCATGTGTTGTCTTAATGGAACTGTCATGAAAAGGAATTCTAGATTGCCCGGCTAATGGGAAAAAAGTACATATGAAAGGCTATTTATTTGCAAACTTGCATGGAATATGAGGAATGTCTTTCATTCTAACAAAAGGTATGTGTCCTAGTCTATTATGCCATAACATCTCCATTGTATTCAATTCTGAATGGTATGTACAATGAGAGGAAGAAACAGAATCAACAACTAATGGAGAATGGTATTTACAAGGGGTATGAGATTGTGAAGAAGAAGAAGAAGAAGAAGAAGAAGAAGAAGAAGAAGAAGAAGAAGAAGAAGAAGAAGATTGCACAAGCCTGTAAAGTCCATCGTCCAATTTACCAATTTCCAGTGGCCTCTTCAAAGAAGGGGCCTGTATCAAACAAGAAAATTTAGTAAATAAGACAATAGAATTAAACTGTTTTACAAGCTTGGACACAGAGATAAGATTGTAATGAAAGCTTGGAATATAAAGGACATGATGTAGAGTGAAACAAAGGAATTGTATGGATCCAGTGCATGTTAACTTTACCTTATAACCATTAGGCAAGGTAACTAAGTATGGTATAACTAATGGTTTAATACCAAACAGAAGGTCTTTGTTAGATGTCATGTGATCAGTGGTACCAGAATCTATTATCCAAATGCATTCACTAATTTTGGTTAACATGCAAGCTCCATAAGATACATTCTTTAAACGATTATGAGGAGAAAGAGTACCAGCAAAGTTGGCAGATGCCATAAGACTGGATTGTTGTTGAGACTCTGAAATTTGTGTATGTTGAAGCAGCAACATGAGTTGTGAATATTGATCTTTAGTTTAACCAGGAATCAAGGATTCTGACTCAGAGGACCCCTGAGTACTATGAGCATTGTTTGGAGACCCCATAGAATTCGGACATCCCTGCACCTCAACATTTGCTGCAGTACTCTTGTTTCTGGTAATCTTGAAGTCTGGTGGGAATCCATGAAGTTTGTAGCACTTGTCAATCATATGACCAGGTTTCTTGCAGTATCTACACACCAAGTTTGTTTAGTGGAGATCAAAGCTGACTCTTTGATTGACTGTTTAGAATGTGTAGGTATCCTAGGGACTTTGTTGGTGAAATAGGTGTTGAAGGAACTGGAGTCACTATGGAACTGAAAGGGTGATGATGTAACTTGTCTTTGCCTCTCATCCTGAAGAAGAATGTTGTATGCACTGTCTAGAGATGGGGGAGGCTGCAGCATGAGAATGTTGCCCCTAACTCCAACATATGTATCGTAATGAGAAATTGATGCAGCTTGTTTTCATCATCCTCCTTTTGAAGCTCGAGTCTGGCAGCACATGTACAAGTGCAACCATGAGATGCACGCTATATCTAAAGAGCCTTGACTAGTAGATGCTAACTCTTGCTTAATCTCAAATATTTTGGTACATTCACAGTCCCATACCTACTGTTAAGCAGAGTCCAAATACTTTGAGCAGTGTCAGAATACTGAACACTCTTTGCTATCTCTGGCATAAGAGAATAAGTGAGCCAAGAGATATCCATATTGTTACACCTATCCCATTTCCTAGAATGAGGGGAATTTTTCGGAGGTTTGGGAACTGTTCCATCGACAAAACCTATCTTATTCCTAGCAGATAGTGAAACAATTATGTTTCTACTCCATCCCCCAAAACCAGTCCCCGAAAAGGGATTACTAACCAAAGAGACTCTGGGTACATCAAAAGATATGAGAAATAAAGGGCTCGAAGGGTCAAGTGTGAAATTAGTGGGACCAGAATCAGAACTATCACCAACATTAACCATTTTTGTGACCCAGAATCCTTACCAAACCTGAAACTTCACGAATTGAAACCCTGAGTTCGTGGATATCCAAATCCTTAGGAATCGAGTTATCCTATGTCGAACCGATGAAAACGACGAAACAGAAAACTCAAAAAAAAAAATCGATTGCAGCGGAAAACCCAGCAAAACGAGAAAACCCTATATCTTCAGATAACAGCAAAACTCGGATGAAAATTGATGAGGGTAACATCGCAAGAAAGCCGGTGACGAGCAGAATCGGTATCTCTGCTTTGATACCATGTTAACATGCCAAAAATCACAGATTGATTGAGATGAAATCGAAGAGAAGAACACACACAGAGAGAGAAAGAGAACTGAGTCTCTGTATTTCGTATATGTCGGTGTTTACAATGAGAATGAATCAATAATATAAAATACAGAATACTCTAGAATATATACACATTTGGGCCGAAAATAAGTGTAAGTGTATTAGTTGGTCTGCTGGGCTGTATACTGCTGGGATGGATATTTGGGTTGCTGGGCCAGGTCCAGCACTTGGGCTGCTGGACTGCAGTCACTAATTCTAACACACCAATGGGGCGAATTGGTATTGTAATTTTCTATTTAGTCTTGTATATCTTTGAGGGAATTATTTTAATCAATATCATTTTGCTGCAAGAAAGTATGATTCTTGGTACTTGGATGCTTCTGGTGTCCTAACTAGCTTGCTGTTATATTCGTTATGTTCCTACTTGGGGAAGAAATGAGCAGGCGGCTAATTTGTGTAGTTTAAATTGGGTTCTACATGTTCACATTATCTTTTACAATTGCGAAAGTGATTTGTTGGTTAGACTTCTTACATGCATACACATTACAGTGAACATGTACTAGTTCAAGTATATTATGTTGAAATGTACTCCTATACTATCTTTGATTCTTGAAAAAGTATTGGTATTTATCTACCGTTTGTTGGATCGACTTGCGCCGTTGCTCAAAAATGAATTTAGGACTTCATAGTGACAGCATTGGTCTAAGGTGTGGCAGGATTGCTGATTGATCATTTTTGCTTGTTAAAGGCTTTAAGAGGAACTTCTAGTAATTGGTGCATTCAAATACCGCTAAGTCGTCCATCCACTATTTGGTCATGGATCAAATTCCGAATTTTAATTTTTGTTTTTGGACAAATGCCTTATTCTTCATTTCGTGTATTGGATTCCCTTCATTGGATATCTAGCTTTGTTCCCAAGCAGAGAGATAGAGGGGTGCGAACTTGTTTCGTACTTCTATTGCCAATATCATTTTTGTTTCTTTTTTATATTGATATTAAGTACTGCTATCCTTCTAATTCAACATAAAGGCAGTAACATTGCTCCTGGAGTGAAGAGTTTTCAAGAATCAACACCCTAAAAGGTGAAGACATAATATTAAGTACTGCTTGCCTGAGGTCTTTAGCTATGCCTAATGATATGTAGTACATGAATTTCTATAGTAGGTAGTTAGCTCTCTTCTTTACGTTATATGGTGCAGATGATTTCCTAGCTTTAGCTTGGTTATAAGAATAATTTTTAATCATTCATTAGTGCCTAAATTATTATTTTTTTATCTGTATTTGTATACTTTATAGTTTCCTTTTATTAAAAAAATAATTAAAATTTATCTTTTTTTTTTGCAGGATGAAGATGAGCAAACCAACATAGCTGATAATATGGTTCATCTAATGATCAAACTACTGGAAGAAGATTTACTTTATAGGTTGTTATTAGATTAAAAATTATGACCATAAAGATGCTCTTACTTTATTTTAAGGTAAGAGCAAGTTGTGACGACCTGTTATGCCCTGTTTTTCCATTAACTGCTTTCTCTAAGTTCATTTCTGCTATTTTAGATTGTCGGGATGTTCGGAAAATTAATTCGGACTGTTTTGGGACACTTAGTCACTAAATGAGAGCTTAAGTGTTGGAAAATGGCCCGAAATCAGAACAGTGTGAAGACGACCTCAGAATGAAAATTTGATGGTTCCGTTAGCTCCTTTAGGTGATTTCGAGGTTGGGAGCATGTTTGGAATGTATTTTGGATGTCCGTAGCTCATTTAGGCTAAAAATGTCGAAAGTTAGAATTTTGAAGTTTCCGGTCCGATAGTGATTTTTTGATCTGATGGTCAGAACGGGATTTCAGAAGTTGTTGTAGCACCGTCATGTCATTTGGGACGTGCGTGCAAAATTTTATGTCAATTGGATGTTATTTGGTTAGGTTTTTAATTGAAAGCGAGTTTGGTTAAGTTTTGAAGTTTTTAAGATCAAATCATTGGTTAATTCGAGTCTCCGGCGTTGTTTTAGGTGATTTATGGATTGATACAAGTTTGAATGATGTTATGAGATATGTTCGTAAGTTTAGTTGAGGTCCCGGGGGGCCTCGGGTGTGTTTCTGATGCCCAAAGGGGCATTTTTGTATTGTAAAAAGTTGCAGAATTTCCTTCAAATCTACTACAGAAAATCCTTCTCTGCGATTGCATCTTCTCTCTGGCGATCGCATAGGCCAATCTTGTAGGTGCCCAAAATCCTTCATCGCATATTGCATAACTCTGCCATTTCCTCTTCCGCGTTCGCATGCCTTTATACGTGATCGCGTAATGCCAGCTTCTCCTAATACGTGATCGCATGCCTCTTCTTGCAATCGCGTAGGTCTTTTTCCGGAGCCTCTATTTTTACTCTCCGCGATCGCGGCCCTATCCTTGCGATCGCGATTCATTAATCATCTAGGCAGATATTAATATTTCAAAAATAAGGGTTCTTCCATTTTTATCAAAACTCAAGCTAGAGAGCTCGGTTTTAGGAGATGTTTTGAGGGCTTTTTAGAGGCAACTATTGGGTAATTATTCCTTACTCCTCTATGACTAAAACCCACTAATATAATTGTAAATTTAACCATTAATTTCGGATTTTTGAATGAGATTTGGGATAAAGTTCTTAGACCTAATTGTGAGGATTTGAAGAGGCATTTGACCTCCGATTTGGGAGATTTTTATATGGTTATGCTCGTGAGAGTATGAGGTTTCTGAAAATGTGAAAATTATTCCATTCCGAAACGTTGGCTTGAGGGGAATTTTGGATTTTGCTTATTTTTTGCGCCTTAGCTTTAATTTTAAGAGTAGAATTAGTTACTTGCAATAATATTTATAATATGTAATTGGTTTGGATAGATTTGGGCCACTCGGAGTCGGATACTCGTGGCAAGGGCACTATTTCTTAGCATTTTTTGTACCGATTCGAGGTAAGTGGCTTATCTAACTTTGTGTGGGGATCTCTTCTCTTAGGATGTTTTTACTGTTATTTATATGCCTTGTGCGCGAGGTGACGAGCATGTACTTGTGCAAATTATTGTAAATTCACCTTACTTGACTTATTTAGACTGTGCCTTTTAATGTATATAAATGTTAAAAATTTAAACTTCACTTGTTTCAGCTTACAAAACGCATGTTAGTAACTTATTTGCTCTATTTGACTAAATTACAATATCTGCCTATTGTGAAGCATGCTAGACAATAGATTTTACTTGTTGTCTATACTTAGCTTCTTTCTGTTAAATATTGATTTGTTGTGATGTGTTTACAATTGGGTCTACGGGATGGCATCCCGGGAGTTCCCCTGTTCGTATTTTGTTCCGAGATTTAGAAGTGCGGGATACAATGAGATCTCCGGCACAAGATTGATTAATTGGCGAATACTAAGAAATCCATGGCTCGGAATTAATTAACTGGTGGATACTAAGAGATCCCCAACACAGGACAGATTAATTGGAGGATACTAAGAGATCCTCGTGTTACTTGGAGAATCCTCATGATTAAATGGATGATACTAGGAGATCCTCAGAATACTTGGAGATCCCTTGTGTATATAATGAGGATATCAGGAGATCCTCGGGATATCAGGAGATCCCCGATGATAAATAACATGTAGTGATCATTCTTGTATTTGTTGATTTGTTTTTGCAGCATGTTAAGTGTTACTAATTGTTTTGCTAGATACTCGAGATTTACTGTATTTCCTACTGTCTATTCATTTCTTATTTATTCATATGTTTATCTTAGTAGGGCCTCGAACTTCCTCGTCACTACCCAACCGAAGTTAGGTTTGGCACTTACTGAGTACCGCTGTGGTGTACTCATGCTACTCTTCTGCACACTTTTGTCGTGCAGATCGAGGTGCAATCGTCCAGGCGTATCATCAAGCAGTCTGGAGCTTTCAATCGGAGACTTGAGGAATATCTACCGCGTCCGCAGATCGAAGAGTCTGTGCCCATTCTATCCTGTAGTTAGCAGTACTGTTTCTTGTTATTCTCCGTGATATTAGACACTTCATACATTAGCGTTATACTTATGTTCTCATACCCTGTGTTGCTTGTTAGATTTCGGGTTTTGGGATGTTGTTAAGTTGTGTGCTAAGTGTATGTGCCACGCGGGACCGTTATACATTTCTTGTTCTATTTAGTGTTTGTAACTATTTTTATTCCAAACCATTAAATTTTGCAATGTGTTAGGCTTACCTGGTCACGAAGGCTGGATGCCGTTATGACTGGTTCACGATTGGAGAACTAGGATCGTGACAAGTTGGTATCAGAGCTCTAGGTTCATCGGAGTCACGGGACACAAGCCGGTTTATTAGAGCTCGTTGATCGGTACAGTGATGTTTGTACTTATCTACGGGAGGTTATGTAACTATTTAAGAAAAATCTTGATTTCATTGAAATCTTTACCGTGCTATGTTTTTGACATTGATTCTAAACTTCTGTCTTTTATTCTCTCACAGATTGTGAGGACACGCACGACCCGGGATGATCAGGAACCCACACCCCCTCCTACAGCCGCTAGAGGCAGGGGCTGGGGCTGGGGTTGTGGACGCGCGCGTGATGCAGCCAGAGCAACTGCGCATGCGGCTGCCAAGGTACCACCATTAGATCCAGCCAGGACTCAAGCACATGACACGCACACAACCACCACTGCTCCAACTATTTAGGAGGCATTGGCGTAGTTTATGAGCATGTATACTACGATGTCCCAAGCATGGATGCTTCCACTTCCTGCAGCCATGTCCTAGGCAGGGGGAGGAGCCCAGACTCCTGCAGCCGCACTCCAAAGCAGAGGGTGCATATGGGACAAATTCCAGATATTATCCCTACCCAGCCTGCAGCACCGGTTCATCCCGAGGATGGGGCACCTACTTTTGAGGATGAACATCGTCGACTGGAGTGGTTCAAGAAGTATGACCCCCTATTTTCAGCGGGCTAGCTACATATGATGCTCGGGGTAGGGTTGGAGGATTGTCACTGCATCTTTCACACCATGGGTATTACTGCCTCGAGCAACTTTCAAACTTCGGGGAGCCGCCTATGACTGGTGGCGCACCCTTGAGTTAGACAGTTTGATGATGAGGCTGCCTCCCTAACTTGGACTTATTTTTTTAGATATGTTTCAGAGGGTGTTTGTTCCCCAAAGCCTCCGAGATGCATGGCATGCGGAGTTTGAGCATTTGCGACAGGGCCCTATGATTGTCTCTGAGTAAGCCATCCATTATACTAAGTTAGCCAAGCATCCTCCTACTTTGGTGGCTACTGTTCGTGAGAGGGTTCGCCGGTTTATTGAGGGTCTTATTCCTTCAATCAGGTCATGCATGGTGCGGAGTTGGAGATGGTTATACCCTATCAGCAGGTAGTGAGCATAGCCGGAAGGATAGAGGGTATGCATGCCAGAGAGCGAGAAGAGAGAGGCAAAGAGGTCTCGAGAGTCGGGTCATTTCTCTGATACCCATACTTCAAGAGCAGGACGTCATGGTAGGGGCTATACGGGTCACCCAGTTCACTCAGCTCTTCCTTCACCAGCATTACTCAAGCTCCTCCTAGGTCTCGGGAGCCTTATTATGCACCTCCGGTTTCCAGTGCACCTCCCGCGTAGGGTACTTCCAGAGGCCAGTTTCGGAGGGGTAGGCTCAGTCAGTCACAGCCACCGCTCCCTACCAGAGCTTGTTATGAGTGCAGGGATACTCACCATGTGGTTAGGGATTGCCCTAGGCTTGGGAGGAGTGAACCTCCACAGTAGTCTTAGTAGCAGGGTACCCAGCGGGATTCTTAGGCCATTTTTCTAGCTCCAGATGCCACCCCACCTGCCTAGCCAGCCAGGGGCGGAGATCGAGGAGATAGAGGTCGCCCTCGAGGGAGGGGTCGGGCTTTATTTTATGCCATTCCGGATCGTGTCGAGGCTATCGCCTCCGATTCTGTTATCACAGGTATTATATTGGTTAGCCACAAAGAGACATCGGTTCTGTTCGATCTAGTCTCTACTTATTCTTATGTGTCATCTTATTTTGCTTCGCATTTAGGTACAACACGAGAGACCTTGAGCTCTCCTATTTATGTTTCTACTCCCGTGGGAGATTCCCTTGTTATAGACTGCGTATATCATTCATGTTTGGTTAATATTCATGGTTTTGAGACCATGGCAGATTTTTTATTACTTGATATGGTTGACTTCGATATTATCTTGGGCATGGACTAGTTGTTGCTATTCTCGATTGTGACGCTAAGACCGTGACGCTAGCTATGCCTGGTATTCCACATATTGAGTGAATGGTAATTTCGATCACACTCCCAGTAGACTTATATCCTTTCTTAAAGCTCAGTGTATAGTTGAGGGGGTGCGCCGCGTATTTAGCATATGTGAAATATGCCATTGCTGTCTGTTCCAATGGTTGAGATTTCCCCAATATGTTCCCAGCTGATCTTCCGGGCATGCCGCCCGATCGGGACATTGATTTTGTAATTGATTTGTTGCCGGGAACTTAGCCCATATCTATTCCTTTTTACCGTATGGTTCCTCATGAGTTAAAGGAGTTGAAGGATCAGTTACAAGAATTTATTGATAAGGGTTTTATTCGACCCAGTGTTTCTCCGTGGGGTGCTCCTATCTAATTTATAAAGAAAAAAGATGGTTCTATGCACATGTGTATCGATTATCGTCAGTTGAACAAAGTTATAGTGAAGAACCGATATCCTTTGCCTCGTATTTATGATCTATTTGACCAGATTCAGGGCGCACATGTGTTTACTATGATTGATTTGCGCTCAGGATATCACCAGCTAAAGATTCGGGAGCTGGATATCTCGAAGACTGCTATCAGGACTCGGTATGGTCATTACGAATTCTTTGTCATGTCATTTGGGTTGACCAACGCACCAGCAGATTTTATGCATTTGATGCACAGTATATTTAGGCCCTATCTCGACTCGTTTGTCATTGTTTTCATAGATTATATTCTTGTATACTACTGGAGTCGTGAAGATTATGATCAGCACCTGAGTACACTGCTTTAGACCATGAGGCAAAAGAAATTATATGCAAAGTTATCAAAATGTGAGTTTTGGTTGAGTTTTGTGGAATTCCTAGGCCACGTGGTATCGAGTGAGGGCATTAGGGTAGATCCGAAGAAGGAGGAGGTCGTGCAGAGTTGGCCCAGGCCATCCTCAGCTAAAGAGATCCGCAGTTTCCTTAGCCTGGCAGGGTATTACTGTCGTTTTGTGGTGGGGTTCTTATCGATTGCAGCCCTTATGACTAGATTGACCCGCAATGGTGCTCCTTTTCAAGGGTCAGACGAGTGTGAGGCGAGCTTCCAAAAGCTCAAGACGGATTTGACTTCAGCCCCTATTCTAATTTTGCCTACAGGTTGGGGTCCTATACGGTTTATTATGATGCCTCAAGAGTTGGACTTGGAGCGGTGTTGATGCAGGACGGTAGGGTGATTGCCTACGCGTCCAGACAGCTGAATGTACATTAAAAGAATATCTTGTCCATGACCTTGAGATAGCTGCTATTGTTCACGCCTTGAAGAATTGGTGTCATTATTTCTCTAGAATGCCTTGTGAGATTTATACAGATCATCGAAGTTTACAGTACTTGTTCAAGCAGAAAGATCTGAACTTGCGCCAAAAGAGATGGTTGGAGCTACTGAAGGATTATGATATTACTATTCTTTATCACCCGGGCAAGGCCAATGTGGTAGCTGATGCCTTGAGTCGCCGGGCGGAGAGTTTAGGGAGTTTAGCATATTTACAAGCTTCAGAGAGACCTATGGCGATGGATGTTCAGTCCTTAGCTAGTCAGTTCGTGAGATTGGACCTTCAGGAGCCTAGCCGAGTTCTAGCCTGTGTGGTTTCTTGGTCTTCGTTGTTTGATCATATAAGTGAGCAGCACTATGACGACCCTCATTTTCTTGTCCTCAGGGACACAGTTCAGCATGGCGATGCTAGCGATGTGACTATTGGAGATGACGGGGTATTGAGGATGCAGGGTCGAATCTGCGTACCCGATATTGATGATATTCGAGAGTTGATATTAAGCGAGGCCCATAGCTCGTGGTACTCAATCCATCTGGGTGCCGCGAAGATGTATTGGGACCTACGGCAACATTGCTAGTGGAGGCGGATGAAGAAGGACATAGCAGAGTTTGTAGCTAGATGCCTTAGCTGTTAGTAGGTAAAATATGAGCACCAAAAACCGGGAGGGTTACTCCAGCAGACGGAGATTCCGGAGTGGAAATGGGAGAAAAGCACTATGGATTTTGTGATTAGTCTCCCTATGACAGCGAGGAGATTTGATTCTATTTGGGTTGTTGTGGATTGGCTGACCAAGTCCTCTCATTTCATCCCAGTGTGTACTTCTTACTCAGCAGGGCGGTTAGCAGGGATTATATCAGGGATATTTTCCGTCTGCACGGCATTCCGATTTCTATCATCTCGGATAGGGGTTCAGTGTTTGCATCACGGTTCTGGAGAGCCGTCCAGCATGAGTTGGGTACTCGGGTGACTATGACTACAACTTTTCACCCTCAGATGGACGGACAGTCCAAGCGCACTATTCAGATTCTTGAAGATATGCTTCGTGCGTGCGTGATTGAGTTTAGAGGGTTTTGGGATCAGTTCTTGCCATTGGCTGAGTTCGCGTACAACACTTATCATTCCAGTATTCAGATGGCGCCGTATGAGGCCTTATATGGTAGGAGATGCAGATCCCTGGTGGGTTGGTTCGATCTGGATGAGGCCAGGCTATTGGGCAATGATTTGGTTCAAGATGCGGCCGAGAAGGTTAAGGTGATTCAGGATAGACTCTGTACGGCCCAGCCAAGATAGAAGAGTTATGTGGACCAGAAGGTTCGTGATGCTTCCATTATGGTTGGTGAGCGGGTTTCGCTTTGGGTCTCGCCTATGAAAGGCGTCATAAGGTTTGGAAAGAAAGGGATTTGAGCCCGAGGTTCATTGATCCATTTGAGATTTTGAAGCAGGTTGGAAAGGTTACGTATGAGCTTGCTTTACCTCCCAGTTTGGCTGGGGTTCATCTGGTATTTCATGTTTTAATGCTTCGGAGGTATCACTTTGACCCGTCTCACGTGTTGGAGTTCACTTAAATCCAGTTGGACAATGACTTGTCCTATGTTGAGGAGCCAGTGACAATATTAGAAAGGCAGGTCCGAAAGCTCAGGTCAAAGGATACAGCTTCAGTAAAGGTTCAGTGGCGGGGTCAGCCGACCAAGGAGGGGACTTGGGAGACTGATCGGGATATGCACAGCCGATACCGTCATCTTTTTGCTACTTCAGGTATGTTCTCTATGCTCGTTCGAGGATGAACAAATGTTTAAGTGTAGGAGGATGTGACGACCCTTCAGGTCATCATTGGAATATATGTCCTGTTCCCCCATTAACTACTTTCCCTAACTTCATTTCTGCTATTTTGGTTTGCCGGGACGTTCAAAAATAGAATTCGGAGTGCTTTGTGATACTTAGTGCCTAAATGAGAGCATAAGTGTTTGAAAATGGCCCGTAATCAGAACAGTTTGAAGACGACCTCGGAATAGAAATATGATGGTTATGTTAGCTCTGTTAGATGCTTTTGGGGTTAGGAGTGTGTTCGAAGTGTGTCCCGAAAGTTAGAATTTTGAAGTTTTCGGTCCGATAGTGAATTTTTGAACCGAGGGTCAGAAAGGGATGCCGCAAGTTGCTATAGCACCCTCATGCTATTTTGGACGTGAGTGCAAAATTTCAGGTCAATCGAACGTGGTTTGTTTATGTTTTGAATCGAAAGTATGTTTGGCTAAGTTTTGAAGTTTTTTAGTTCAAATAATTTATTAATTCGAGTCTCCGGCGTTGGTTTAGGTGGCTTAAGGATTGGTACAAGTTTGAATTATGTTATGGGATATGCTCGTAGGTTTGGTTGAGGTCCCGGGGGCCTCGGGTGTGTTTCAGATGCCCAACGGGGCATTTTTGTATTGTAAAAAGTTGCAGAATTTTCTTCAGATCTGCTGCAGAAAATCCTTCTCTGCGATCACATCTTCTCTCTCACGATAGCATTGGAAAATCTTGGAGGGGCCCAAATGTTAGATAATACGCTTAACGCTAGAGGGGGGGGGGGTGAATAGCATTATAATAAAAATTAGCGTAAACTTGCGGAATTTAAAATTTGCAGGAAATAAATAAGTGCGATAAATAAGAAAGAACACACCGAAGTATTCTGGTTCACCACAACCCGTTGCTAGTCCAGTCCCCGAGAGACTCTCTCGAGATTTCCACTATTTTGTCAAGCTTCCGGGTGCTTAACAAACCTTTACAACTTGATGACACAAGCCTCAACACCTTTGCTCGGAGATACAACACTCCAAGACTTCAACCAAGGAAACACAAGTTCCTTCTTACAACAAGAGAATAACAATTCTCTCCAAGTGTACAAAACACTAAGCACTCAAACAAGACACTCCTTAATGAGTAGATATGAGTAAAAGAATACGCTCAAGATCGCAACAACTTTCTACAAGAGTTTGGCTCTCAAAAACTTATGTAATGAATATAAAATGATAAGCAATAGAGTATACAAGCTTATAGCAATTATATGATCAGTTGTTGTGTGTTGTTGTACTTAAAACACTGAAATGAAGCTGTATTTATAGTTGAAAAACTTGGCATTACCGTTGCCTAATTGCCAATTAAGACTTGCTGATTTTACTGTGTGACAATCGATTGTCAAGAAGCCACAATCGATTGTTTGCCAATCGTTCCAAAAATCAATCCCAGATTTTACGCTTAACAATCGATTATCCAAGATCAACAATCGATTATTGGCAACGTTCAGAAAATCATTTCCAGATTTTACGTAAAACAATCGATTAAACAAAATCAATAATCGATTATTCAGCAACGTTCAAAAAATCCTTTCCAGATTTTAATTTCAACAATCGATTATACAAAATCAATAATCGATTACCTGACGGTATTTGAAAACTTTACGACAACGGTCAGCTTCACAATCGATTGTGCAATGTTAACAATCGATTATTTATCAGACTTTGAAAATCATTTTAGACACTGCCTCGTGACAATCGATTGTTATATACTCACAATCGATTATTTAATAACATTGAAAAAGTCTGGAAGACACTGCCTCAACACAATCGATTGTCATATGTTCACAATCGATTATTTTGTGACTTTGAAAAATCTGATGGACACTGTCTCTTCACAATCGATTGTAATTAACTTCACAATCGATTATTTTGAGCGTTGAAAAACTTTGATGGACACTGCCTCATCACAATCGATTGTCATAAGGTTCACAATCGATTGTCATGCAGGTTTGAAAAACCTGATGCTCACTGCCTTAACACAATCGATTATCATTAGTTCACAATCGATTGTCATGCAGTCTTGGCTTAACATAATCGATTATCATAAGTACATAATCGATTATCTTAGTCCAGATTTTAGAGGCATGTTTAAAAATCACTTTGACTAAAGTAAATATGCATGATTTAAAATCATTTAGCATTAAATTAAATATGCATGATTTTGTAAAAATAATTTTACGAGAGAAGCCATGTCATGAGTCAAGTTGTCGGATCAAGATCACAATTAAGAACGACTCATGTAAAACTATAAAACTTGGTCTTGTGCTTGAATCTCGTTATATATATCAATTGTGCGCTTGTACTTGAGCTTCGCCATATGTCAATTTGCGCTTGTTTGTCATTCATCAAAACCTACACATATGAACACACGTTTTAGTATAATGCTTTGAGAACGTGTTTCCAACAATTTTCCCCTTTTTGATAATGGCAAAATTTAAGCGGGATATGCAAATTAAACAATTCATAATGACGATTCAAGACAAGTAAATATATGCAACAAGTATGCAAAATTAGTTCCCCCTCAATATATGAATTCCCCTTCAATTTATGCCGATAAGAATTGAGAGTGCATACCCGTTATCTTCCCCCTTTTGCCATTAGCAAAAAAAATGTAATAATATGGCAAGGATTAAAAAAAGACTTGTCTATTTATTGAAAATAAAACGTGATTACTTAAAGAGAGTACAATTACTCAATTAATAGCAGTACAATCGATTATTGATACGAGATAATCGATTATCAGACGAGAGAAACCGATTTTTCTGAAGAAGACTCGATTATTGCGCGTCATGCTTTATAATTCCCCCTACCTTTAGGGCGATACCTGCAAAAATTCGTTAGACGTCTCCGACGCTCAAGTTAGAAATCATGTAAAATAAAAAGATGCAATGCATGACTTAGATCAACGTGGAGTCAAGAATCCCGAGTTCACTACAAATTCGGAAGAAGGACTCTTTCTCTAAGGGCTTTGTAAAGATGTCGGCCAATTGATCTTTGGTTTCAACAAATTCGATTTCGACATCGCCCTTGAGAACGTGATCTCTTATAAAATGATGTCTAATTTCAATGTGTTTTGTTCGCGAATGAAGAACGGGGTTCTTCGTCAAGCATATGGAACTAGAATTATCACATCTAAGAGGGATATGATCAAGACTTAGGCCATAGTCCAAAAGAGTTGTTGTTTCATCCAAAGGATTTGAGCGCAACAACTCCCCGCGGCTACATATTCAGCCTCGGTTGTGGACAACTCAACACTTACTTGTTTCTTGCTAAACCAAGAAACGAGAGAGCTACCGAGCAAATGGCAAGTGCCACTAGTGCTCTTGCGGTCCAATTTGCATCCAGCAAAATCGGAGTCGGAATAGCCAACGAGTTGGCATGAAGAACCTTTGGGGTACCATAGACTCACATTTGTAGTACCAACAAGGTACTTCAAAATCCATTTTACCGCAGTAAGGCGAGACTCCTTCGGACACGATTGATAACGGGCGCATAAGCACACGCTAAACATGATGTCCAGACGACTAGCAGTAAGATAAAGAAGAGAGCCAATCATACCTCGATACTTCTAAGTGTCGACTTCCTTACCTTTCTCATCTTTGTCTATATGATCGGATGTGCTCATGGGAGTCGCCATTGCTTTTGCATTGTTCATTTCAAATCGTTTCAGCAATTCTTTGCAATATTTGGCTTGGCAAATGAACGTACCTTCTTTCATTTGCTTTACTTGTAATCCCAAAAAGAATGTTAACTCACCCATCATAGACATCTCAAATTCGCTTGTCATTAAATCGGAAAATTCCTTGCATAAGACATTGTTAGTAGCACCAAATATGATATCATCCACATATATTTGAACTAATAAAATATCATTGTTTTTATGCTTAACAAAAAGGGTGGTGTCAACTTTCCCCCTAATGAAATCATTTTCCAATAGAAATTTACTCAATCTTTCATACCAAGCTCAGGGAGCTTGTTTTAAACCATAAAAAGCCTTTTTGAGTTTGAAAACATGATCGGTAGATTTAAAATCTTCAAAGCCGGGGGGTTGTTAACCATAATCTTCTTCTTGAATAACACCATTTAGAAAAGCACTTTTCACATCCATTTGATATAAATTGAAATTCATAGAAGAGGCAAATGCGAGTAATAGACGAATAGCTTCTAATCTAGCTACGGGAGCATATGTTTCTTCATAGTCAATACCCTCTTCTTGATTATAGCCTTTTGCTACAAGCCTAGCTTTGTTTCTAGTGATTACACCATTTTCATCTAGTTTGTTTCGAAAAACCCATTTCGTACCAATTATGGTATGATTTTCGGGTCTTGGCACCAAATCCCAAACGTCATTCCGTTTGAATTGGTTAAGCTCCTCTTGCATTGCCAAGGTCCAAAACTCATCCCCAATTGCTTCGGAGATGGTTGTTGGTTCAATTTGAGAAACAAAAGCAGTATGACCTAAGGTGTTCTTAAGGGAGTTTCGAGTACTTACCTTTTCTCCGACGTCGCCAATTACCTGTTCAAGAGGGTGATCTTTGATTGTCCTCCACTCGTTAGGCGTTTTCGTTTCATTCTCCAATTGTGGCGCTTCCTCCGTTGGTTGTTTCAAAATTTTGTCTTGATTTTCCTTAGGCGTTTCCTCTTGTATTTTGTCTTTCAAGCTATCTAAAATACCTGCAAGATCAAAACCGGAATCCTTTCTCGCCAAGCGAGCATTATTTTCAGAAAATACAACATGAGGGGATTCCTCCACAGTTTCGGTTCTTTTATTAAAAACCCTATATGCTTTGCTACGTGAAGAATAACCAATGAAAATTCCCTCGTCGGACTTAGCATCAAAGTTTCCCAATTGATCTTTTCCATTGTTATGAATAAAAACTTTACAACCGAATACTCTAAAATGGGAGATATTTGGTTTCCTTCCCTTGTAGAGTTCATAAGGGGTCTTCATGAGTATTGGCCTTATGACTACTCTATTTAAGATGTAGCATGCGGTACTCACGGCATCCGCCCAAAAATGTTTGGGAATCTTAGCCTCTTCGAGCATGGTTCTAGCCATCTCTTCGAGACACCTATTTTTCCTTTCCACCACCCCATTTTGTTGTGGTGTTCGTGGAGCGGAAAAGGTATGCTCGATACCGAGTTCGTCACAAAAGTCCGCAAAGAGATTGTGATCAAACTCTCCCCCATGATCACTTCTAATTGAAGTGACGGTTGTTTCCTTTTCGTTTTGAACACGTTTAAGGAAATATTTAAAATTCTGAAAAGCATCACTTTTATGGGCAAGAAATAAAGTCCAAGTAAATCTGGAATAATCATCAACAATAACAAAAGCATAACGATTTCTTCCTAGACTTTCAATGCGAGATGGTCCAAATAAATCCATGTGAAGCAATTGCAATGGTCTAGTAGTTGAAACAATGTTTTTCGATTTGAAAGATGCTTTTGTTTGCTTCCCTTTTTGACAAGAATCACAAATAGAGTCATTTTCAAATTTTAAATTGGGAAGACCAATAACTAAGCTTTGTGAAATCAATTTGTTCAAAAGATGCATGTTTATATGTGCTACTCTACGATGCCATAGCCAAGTATCATCCTCTTTGCTCATAAGGCAATCCACATATTCGGGTGAGGAATTAGCAAGATCAACCATATAAATATTATCCACTCTAAAACCACGAAGGATAATTTTGAAATCACAACGTCTAAATACTAAGCATTCATCCGAATCAAATAAGGCAAGATTTCCCTTGTCACATAATTGACTTATGCTCAAGAGATTATGCTTTTAACCTTTAACATGTAATATATGCTTAGTAGAAGAATTTTCATCCTTACCGACCGATCCGATGCCGATAATCTTTCCTTTATTGTTGTCACCAAAAATAACACTTCCTCCTTCTTTGTGTTCTAGTTGAAGGAATTTGGATTCGTCTACCGTCATGTGCTTGGAGCATCCACTATCAAGGTACCATAGTACACTTGATCCCTTCAAACACACCTACAAAACAAATTAATGCGTTTTAGGTACCCATGCCATTTTGGGTCCTTGAGGGTTAGGCATATCATAATGATGCGATTAAGTGATATGTCTATGTCGTGTAAAACATGCAGGAGCAATATGACCAATTCGTCTACAATAATGACAAGTCACGTTGAGATTATGCATCCTTCTAGGTTCATAGTAATTAGACGGACGAAAATTGTTCACTCTATTTTCGACACTATGGCTATTGCGCATTTCATGAAAGTCATTTCTCCTACTATTATGAGCAGCATTTCTAGAATAATTGTTTCTAGGTTGAGGGCCATTTCTAGGTGTTCTAAAAGGTTCAAACTTCCTTCTAGTGTGTGGCCTAGAGTATGCATCATTTCTAGAGTAGTTATTTCTAGGTGGTAAGTCATTTCTAGGTCTTCTAAAGTGTTCAACATTTGGTCTAGCATGCACATTGGTTCTAGGGTTGCTATTTCTAGGATGAGCATTTGTTTTATTAATCCTAGATTGAGCCTTAGGTGGTTGGGGTTTGGCTTCAACCTTTTCTTTAGGCTCATTCTTAAAACCTATGCCATGCTTGGTTGACTTCAAATTAACAAGAACCTCATTCAGATTTTTATGAGAGGAATTAAACTTTTCTAAGGTGCCCATAAGCCTTTCTACTTCATTTTTGAGATGCATGCAAGAAGTACAATTTCTAATAGAACTTTCGGGCTTGTCGGCGCTTCTCTTACCGAAAAACTTGTTTTCCTCTTTCAACTTCTCATTTTCTAAAATCAGTTTTTCCAAATTCTTTTCTTTCAATGAGAGTTCTTTTTCAAATTTTTTTTCTTTTGAAGAAGCATTTTCTTTTATGCTTTTAACAGTTTTTGAAGCTTTAATAAATTCACTATACAACTCATCAAAAGCATTTTGCATTTGTTCAAGGGAAAAGAAATTTTTAGAAGAGATTTGACATACCTCATCTTGCTTGTCTTCTTGTGCCATAAGACAAAGATTTGCACTTTCCTCTTCTTCCCCTTCGCTTGACTCATCTTCGGAGTCTCCTCCCCAAGATATATATGCACGTTGCTTTTTGAAAGGTTTCTTTTCCTTTTTGATGTTTGGGCAATTTGATTTGATGTGCCCAGTTTCTCCGCATTCATAGCACTTTATTTGTTCTCCTTGCTTTTTGCCCTTTCGTTCATACTCTTTTCGCATGAACTTTTGAAATCTTTTGATAACGAGTCCAAACTCGTTATCTCCGTCCTCATCAACTTGCGGTTGGCTTGTGCTTGCCTTTAGAGCGATTCTTGCCTCCTTTGATCATCAACAAGAGGGTTAAGTATAGTAGATTCATAAGTCTTAAGATTACCTCTTAATGCGTCGATGGTGACATTTGAGACGCCAATGGACTCTTGAATCGCGTCGGCCTTTGATCGCCATGCCGGAGTGAGACTTCTAAGGAACAAGTTCCCTATCCGTGAAAGTCTTCTTGAGAGCATGTAGGTCATTTACGATTATTGAAAATCGTTCAAACATTTCATCCACCTTTTCACCTTCCTTCATGTAAAATAATTCATAAGCATGGGTTAGGAAATCAATTTTGGCTTCCCTTACCTGGTCCGTACCTTCGTACGTAATTTTCAGCTTGTCCCACATTTTCTTCGCCGTTGTGCAACACGATATTTTCCTGTAATCGTCAGCATTTACAGCACAATATAATAAATTAATTGCTTTAGCATTATTTTGCACCTTTCGGATATCATCCGCGTCATATTCTTCTTCGGACATGGGAACCCAGTCGTTTTCAACCTTTTTGGTTGGAATTTGATTTCCCTTTGTTATCACCTTCCAGAGAAGAAAATTGTTTGCTTGAACGAAGATTTTCATCCTCTCCTTCCAGTACGCATAGTTTGTACCGTTGAATAGTGGTGGTCGGGTGGAGCACTGTCCTTCCTCTATTCCTGCAAAAGAGTCACGAGTAGAAGCCATGGAAGTTTCTCTCAAACTGTTAAGTCTTCAGAGAGTTGGGCTCTGATACCAATTGTTAGATAATACGCTTAACACTTGAAGGGGGGGGGGGTGAATAGCGTTATAATAAAAATTAGTGTAAACTTGCGGAATTTAAAATTTGCAGGAAATAAATAAGTGCGATAAATAAGAAAGAACACACCGAAGTATTCTGGTTCACCACAACCCGTGGCTAGTCCAGTCCCCGAGAGACTCTCTCGAGATTTCCACTAACTTGTCAAGCTTCCGGGTGCTTAACAAACCTTTACAACTTGAGGACACAAGCCTCAACACCTTTGCTCGGAGATACAACACTCCAAGGCTTCAACCAAGGAAACACAAGTTCCTTCTTACAACAAGAGAATAACAATTCTCTCCAAGTGTACAAAACACTAAGCACTCAAACAAGACACTCCTTAATGAGTAGATATAAGTAAAAGAATACGCTCAAGATCGCAACAACTTTCTACAAGAGTTTGGCTCTCAAAAACTTATGTAATGAATATAAAATGATAAGCAATAGAGTATGCAAGCTTATAGCAATTATATGATCAGTTGTTGTGTGTTGTTGTACTTAAAACACTGAAATGAAGCTGTATTTATAGTTGAAAAACTTGGCATTACCGTTGCCTAATTGCCAATTAAGACTTGCTGATTTTACTGTGTGACAATCGATTATCGTTCCAAAAATCAATCCCAGATTTTACGCTTAACAATCGATTATCCAAGATCAACAATCGATTATTGGCAACATTCAAAAAATCATTTCCAGATTTTACGTAAAACAATCGATTATACAAAACCAATAATCGATTATTCAGCAACGTTCAAAAAATCCTTTCCAGATTTTAATTTCAACAATCGATTATACAAAATCAATAATCGATTACCTGACGGTATTTGAAAAACCTGATGCTCACTGCCTTAACACAATCGATTATCATTAGTTCACAATCGATTGTCATGCAGTCTTGGCTTAACATAATCGATTATCATAAGTACATAATCGATTATCTTAGTCCAGATTTTAGAGGCATGTTTAAAAATCATTTTGACTAAAATAAATATGCATGATTTAAAATCATTTAGCATTAAATTAAATATGCATGATTTTGTAAAAATAATTTTACGAGAGAAGCCATGTCATGAGTCAAGTTGTCGGATCAAGATCACAATTAAGAACGACTCATGTAAAACTATAAAACTTGGTCTTGTGCTTGAATCTCGTTATATATATCAATTGTGCGCTTGTACTTGAGCTTCGTCATATGTCAATTTGCGCTTGTTTGTCATTCATCAAAACCTACACATATGAACACACGTTTTAGTATAATGCTTTGAGAACGTGTTTCCAACACCAAATTCCTTCATCGCGATCGCATGGTTCTGTTCGTAATCGCATATGTCTGCCATTTCCTTTTTCGAGTTCGAATGCCTTTATACGCGATCACGTAAGGCCGTCTTCTCCTTGTACGTGATCGCATGCCTCTTCTCACGATCGCGTAGGTCTTTTTCTGGAGCCTCTGTTTTCACTCAGCGCGATCACGGCCCTGTCCTTGCGATCGCGATTCATTAATCATCTGGGCAGATATTAATATTTCAAAAAGGAGGGTTCTTCCATTTTTATCAAAACTCAAGCTATAGAGCTCAGTTTTGGGAGATTTTTTGAGGGCTTTTCTGAGGCAACTATTGGGTAATGATTCCTTACTCATCTATGACTAAAACCAACTAATCTAATCATTAATTCAAAATTTAATTTCGGATAGTTGAATGAAAATTGGGGTTAAGTTCTTAGACTTAATTTTGAGAATTTGAAGGGGAATTTGACATTCGTTTTGGGAGATTTTTATATGGTTAGACTCGTGAGAGTACGTAGTCATTGAAAACGTGAAAATTATTCGATTCCGAGACGTTGTCCTTACCTATTTTCTCGCCTTAGCTTTAATTTAATAAGGGAATAGTTACTTGCGATGTTATTTACAATATGTAATTGGTTTGAATAGATTTGGGCCACTCGGAGTCGGATACTCGTGGCAAGGGCATTGTTTCTTAGCAATTTTTGTACGAGTTCGAGGTAAGTGGCTTGTCTAACTTTGTGTGGGGACCTCATCCCTTAGGATAACTTTACTCTTGTTTAAATGCCTTGTACGCGAGGTGAAGAGCGTTTACTTATGCAAATTGTTGAAAATTCACCTTACTTGACTTATTTAGATTGTGCTTCTTCACGTATTTAACTGTTAAGAATGCAAATTTCACTTGTTTCAACTTAGGAAAAGCATGTTAGTAACTTATTTGCTCTATTTGACTAAATTGAACTATCTACCTTTTGTGAAGCATGCTAGACTCTACATTTTACTTATTGTCCGCACATAGCTTCTTTTTTTAAATATTGATTTATGGTGATGTGTTGACGATTTGGTCTATGGGACGACATCCTGGGAGTTCCCATGTTCATATTTTGTTTCGAGATTTAGAAGTGTGGGATACTAAGAGATCCATGGTACAAGATTAATTAATTTGCGGATACTAAGAGATCCCCGGCTCAGGATTAATTAACTGGCGAATACTAAGAGATCCCCAACATATGACTAATTAACTGGAGGATACTAAGAGATCCTCGGGATACTTGGAGATTCCTCGTGATTAAATGGAGGATACTAGGAGATCCACGTGATACTTGGAGATACCTTGTGTATATGACGAGGATATCAGGAGATCCTCGGGATACCAGGAGATCCCCGATGATAAATAGCATATAGTGATCGTTCTTGTATTTGTAGATTTGTATTTGTAACCTGTTTAGTTTTACTTATTGTTTTTGCTAGATACTCGAGATTTACTGTATTTCCTACTGTCTATTCATTTCATATTTATCTTATGTTTATCTCAATAGGGCCTCGACCTTCCTCGTCACTACCCAAATGAGGTTAGGCTTGGCACTTACTGAGTACCGATGTGGTGTACTCATGCTACTCTTCTGCACACTTTTGTTGTGCAGATCGAGGTGCATCCGGACATGCGTATCATTAGGGAGTCCGGAGCTTGGTATCGGAGACTTGAGGTATATTTGCTGCCTCCGCATACCGTAGAGTCTCCGTCCATTCTATCCTGTAGTTAGCAGTATTGTTTCCTGTTATTCTCCGTTGTATTAGACACTCCATATATTATAGCTGTACTTATGTCTCAAAGTGTTGCCCGTGGGATTCCGGGTTTTGGGATGTTGTTTCGGAAGTTGTGTGTTCAGTGCTTGTGCCACGCGGCACTATTATACATTCCTTGTTCTATTTAGTGTTTGTTACTGTTTTTATTCGGAATAATTAAATTCCACAATGTGTTAGGCTTACCTGGTCGCGAAGACTGAGTGCCATCATGACAGGTTCACGATTGGTGAACTAGGGTGACACATGTGGTTTAGTAGTATTTTGTTTTTGAAAGCATGTAAATACTTAATGCATTATATGTATTGATCTTTGCAAATACTTTGTGATATTTTAGAAGAAGATGTGATTATGTATGTAACAGTTATACATTTATTATTACTAGTTGTAAAAAAGAAAATATAATATTGTTGATAAGAAGTGGTTTGTTCCCACAACAATACCTGTTTCTAAAAGCCTTTATAACAGATTATTAACCACCCTCCCGCCAAATTTTTGCCACAAGTAATATTGTTGCAAAAATAATAATAATTTATTGCAACAATTACTTTTGTTGCTAAATATTTTTATAAGCCACAAGTATGTAACAAAGATATAATTTATGGCAACAATATTTCCTGTCGCTTTAAGTCAGCTTTTGGCAACAACATTTTTTGTTGTTGCAAAAACCTTTCCCATCAATATTTATTGCAACCACATGCAACAACTTTTTTGTTGTTTCCAAAAGTACTTTTCGCGATAATATTCAATATAGATTGATGCAAATTTAGAGAGGTTGACAATCTAAGGGAGTTGGTCCTTGAAATGAATTTTGATCGAAGATTCTTACTAAATTTGGCGTCATTTGGAATTCGTTTACCTATGGGCTTGACTTAGCCAAGTTTAGTGGCATTGTTGTAATTAGAACCTTGCAAAGACTATGTCTCTTTTCCTCAGAAATGGGAAGGGGATGAAACTTCATCAAAGTTTGACGGAAGCGAAGACAATTTGGGAAAAAACGACACCTAATTTAGAAATAAGAGTAGAGAGAAAGATCCATTATGATTCTCTAGCAAAACATGTCAAGTGAGAAAATAGGGACTTTTTCTTTTTACTCATATATTTGGGGGGGGGGGGGGAGGAAGAGGTGTTGAATGCTCAGCCAGCCTCCTCCGTACATGCTGCAACCAAGCCGCACTAGCGAGCAACGTTGAGGGGAAACTCAAGGGCCTGCCTAGGCATCTCTAAGGAGCATACGGGTTATGGAACTCTATGGATGACACCATATCTCAGGGCTAGCGTTGTGCACACAACTATCCGAAGTAAACTTTATAAAATAAGTTTTAATAAATTATAAATATGTAGAGAAATAGATCAACTATTGAAATCTAGGTAATTTTAAAAAAAAAATAAATTAAGGCGATTGTAAATATATAGAGAAATATATCTGCTGTGAAATCTAGGTAATTTTTTTAAGAAAAATAATAAGGCGACTTGATATAAAGAGTAGTGAGCAACTTTTTTTTTTTTAACATTATATTAAGAACCTAAATAAAGAGAGCAAGGTAAACCTTGTGTGTTAACTTAGTATCGCTCTTAAGTTCTGGGTCGCTATTGATTTTCTCCAATATATAAGCAAACCAAACTGGGTTAAGTAGAAAATATCTCCATACCATACACACCGTTGTAGCTCTCGATTTGGTCAACTAATAAGGGACCTCACCTTCTTTTTCTTTTATTTTTTTCGATTTTTTTCCTTCCTTTCGTTGTCTTTAGTTATATAATCTATTTTTTTGTCCGTTCCAAACAGAATGAACATTTTTTAAAATTTGGTAATAATTTAGATTAAAGTTATAACTCATAAAATTTTATAACAATACAAATACTTTGACCCATTTGAACTTGTTTAGGAGCATAAATTTCAAAATTTTTTACTTTTTTTAAACTCCTTGCACAGCGGAGGTAGTGCTTATTTTATGAGCAGCCAGCAAGTAGAATCATGAACTGAACTGAACCAAGAGTTGACCACGATGTCGGAGCTGGTGCTCCGGTTAGCCGTGGAAAGGCTTCAGAGTTTAGTGTTGGCAGATGAACAAACTGCACCGTTGAATCGATCAGCTAGCGGACATTTATATGCCATACTAGGAGAGCTAAAGCGGATGCAGGTTTGGTTGAAAGGGAAGACACAACACAAAGACAGATTAAGGAAAATTGAAGAGCTTGATTATCAAATCGAGGATGTCATTGAAACTTATCGTGTTTTGGGACGATCAAGAAGAAGCTTATCAAACATAGAGATATTTAACGGCATCAAAATGATATGTATGAGATACGCTTGGATACCTTTTTCTCTCCGGAAGATTAAGTCTAATATTGCGAGCATCATCAAGGAAATCGAAGAAGCAGTTCCTGTAGCAGACAGCGTCGAAAATCAAGGTCCAACGAGAAGCTCTCGCTCTTCGTACAGCAGTCTATTTGGGCTTAAAGAAGACCAAAAGCGAGTGCGTGAAGTTTTATTATCTCGAATAGGGTCCAACACCCCCGAGTCATCCTCCCAAATTGGGGTCCCAGTCATCCCAATATGTGGAGCTGTTGGCTCGGGCAAGACTACTCTTGCTAAAAGAATATGCGAGGACCCAATCGTTACTAAGGAGTTTAACACTCCCATCTGGGTTAATGTTTCCGAAAAGTTTGAAATCACAGACATACTTAGACAAGTACTTGTTTCTTGTCATGGGTGGATGAAGCACATGTCTTACAGCTCCGAAGAGCAACTGCTTGAACGAACAGAGGAAAGACTTAAATCTCAGAGAACCCTAATTGTCCTGGATGACATACGGTCAATAGAAGCTTGGGAAACTCTGTGTAAAACATTTCCAAAATTAGACAAGGGTAGCATTGTTCTTGTAACCACCCGGGTAGGATATGTAGCGGAATACATATGTAGAAATGAGTTTGTACATACAATGACGCCCTTGAACGAGGAGGCTCTCCCTCCCCAGGCGGATACAGGTCAGTTATTTTTCCTAGTCCAAACCTGTTTCAAATTACCCTTACCTTTAATTTAATCTGTACAATATTTGGTATGACCATACAAGTCTTCTATTTTTTCTTTGAAAAATTACTTACTTTGCGGCAATCTCTATTTTATCCGGCTAAGCTCACTGCATCAAAAACCTCTTTTGGATGGTGCGCTTTGTGCCAGTCCAACCAGTGGCGGAGCCAGAATTTCCGTTAAGGGGTGTCAAATGACAGGAAATTAAGGGGTGTCAATACATTGTATATATACATATAACCTTTTTTTTACCTACCTACACAGCGTATTTTACCTGCGAAGGGATGTCATTTGACGCCCATAAGGTGGCTCCGCCACTGCCGTCCAACAAGCTGGTTTTTTTGGGATGAAGCAACTTCTTCAGCAGACCACCCTTTGATTTGCTACAATCACGGCCTCATTTCATTTAAAATTCCTTTAAGTTTTCGGCTGCTCTGCCTCTATACCCCTCAAGGGGCGCTTCCACCTTTGACACTGCATTGGGACAAAGGAACAACGTCAAGGCAACAACTAAGACACCTTCTCGAACACCAGCACCATCGATCCCATCTATATTCAGTTCAATCCCAATTATCCATTCAACACACTCCAAAAAAGCTTACGATCAAAAAATAATTTGTTTGACTCTCGGATAAAAAGAGAGCGCACGTTGGTCTTGAGATCACTCGGCAGGTTGATCTAGAAAAATTTTCAACTCTATCAACCACCACTCTTTATGCATTTTGACGATTCTGGTGGCGTGAAATAAGTGTATATGTCAGTGCATGAAACATTAAACTCATTCTGTTGCGAAAATAGGAAGACAGACATTACAAGTGATTTTCATGTAATTGAGAATTTTTCTATTGTCTGAATTCTGTTGTACAGTTTATAATGAGTTACCAGACCACTTGAAACCATGCTTTGTGTACTTGGGCCATTTCCTGGAAGATCAAGAGATAAATCCCGAGAAGCTGTCTCATTTGTGGATGATTGAAGGCTTATTATCAACTGGAGAAAGCGCTAGAGGGGAGAGCACGATGGAAATGACAGAGCGTTATCTCAGAGAATTGGCACTTAGGGGCATGGTAAAGGTGCAAGCAGAGGAAGTTCCCACTACTAAGAAATTCAAAGCTTGCCGCATTGTTCAAGGAATAGAAAACTTCTGTGTCTCAAATTGTGAACAAAAAAGTTTTCTCAAAATCATAGACTTAAGAGAAAAGGACTATTCGCTCTCATCAATTGTTGAGCCACGTCGACTTGTGATATATCTGGGCAAGCATAGAGTTGATATTGAGCCTAAAGTTGCTAAAATTATCCGGAGTCTTCGAGTGGTTCTTGGAATCATGCAGCAAACAGAAAATGAATTGATCTGGCCGAATGAGATGCTTAACCTTGAGGAGTTCAAAGTACTCAGAATTCTTGATTTCGATGGGATTGATTTTCGAGGCCAAAAACTACCAACAGGTATATTCAATCTTGAACTCCTGAGGTATCTGAGCTTCAAAGAGTGTGTCCTAGAGGAGTTGCCATCTTCTATTAGCAAGTTGTACTGCTTGCAAGTTCTTGATTTGAGAGTGAAAGAATTAATTGAAATAATTATTCCAAACGTCCTAGGGAACATGAGGAAGCTGAACCATTTATATCTTCCACTAAAGTTTGCAACTCAAAATGGTAAAAAACTGGGACTCAATAGCTTGACTGAACTTGCAACACTCGAAAACTTCAATACTAGGTTGTGCAAAGCTGACGATATCTTTAAGCTTCTTAAACTCCGGTATTTGGGAGCGAAGGTGGAAGGAAATTTTGACGACTTGGTGTCAATCACCAATTACATGAAAACAACATTAAGCAACTTTCTGCATTCCACCGTTGATGTCATTGATTTTGATTGCTACGCGGAGGAAAGGCATTCAGTTCTTAGAGAATTGTTTCAGTGTCAAGTTGCTCGCATCTTGCGCTTTAAGGGACATATTGGCCGCCTACCATCATCTGATGAAATGTCGCCAAGTTTTACTCAGTTAGTTCTCAATAAATCTCATCTCAATGAAAGTTCCATGCCAACCTTGGAAAGGCTTCCTAATTTAGGTGTGCTTGTCCTGTCTGATGATGCTTATATTGCAAAGAAAATCATCTTCTCTGATTCAGGTTTCCCTAAGCTCAAACGTTTAGAACTCTTGAATTTGTGCTTCCTGGAGAAATTTGAGATGAAAAATACGGCCATGCCTATACTTTCCAGCTTAGAAATCAGGAACTGTGAGAAACTTGAAAGCCTCCCTGGTTGTCTGGAAATCCGTGCTTCCAACCATTTCTTGAGTATCATTTGGCCTGGAAAGGGAAGGCAGTGAAACTCTGTTAAAAATGAGGCATCGATGAAACGATGCTTTCTAATACTCTTTTATCTTTTGGCATTGAAAGTGAGACTTGTTATAATGCTTCTCTTTTCAGCTACACTGGTTAATTCAACATTTTCAATACGATTGTTGTTTGAGATAGTAAGATTTTCCAGGATCAATTTATCGATTTTGAAGATTTAAGTCATCATTTCCTATCAAAATTTATGGAAAAAGATATGCTTTGGCGTTACAACTTACATTCAACTTGTATACAAATTTTTTATTGTATACAATTCGGCCAAAACATACAATTTGTATATAATGTGCAATTATGTTGTTGTATGTCGTTTGTATATACTTTGTATATTACTGTATGTCCAATAATACATAGGACATACAAATAACATACATACAACAAAACGTTTTTTTCTCCTTTTTGAGTTTCAATCTGAAATTCCAATTAAAACCAACAATGATCTTTACCAAACTCTCTCACCGTTGATATATAAACTCAAAAAGAGATTTTCTATCATTTGCAGCAACACTTGATCTAAATTTATTGTTAATATAACTTATACTCAGTGTAGCTAAATTTAGTTTGATTATAAGTAAGGACCGAATTTAATCCAAAGTACAAGACTAAAGATAGATACATAGTTTGTATGTGCCTTTAACTTGTGGCGCCTTCTTCGCTTCTGCAGTACTCCAACCCCATGTTCGTGTCTGGCGGGCTTGTTTTGGCTTAGCAATGTCGGCATTGGCAACAACACATAACTGCGAACCATGTGTTGGGGCTATTGCTGGTACGAATCGGTGAGGCAAGTGTATGTATGGCACATAAGTGGTTTTCGATTTGTGTGGCTTAGTTGGATCTCTTCTTAAGCAACGACGTCCTATCTTGCATGCCATCTTAGTCATGGATCAACCGCAGAATAGTCTTGTTCGGTGTCTGTTTCCTATGTTGCATACCTAAGCCGAGGCATTATCATGTACAATTGGTTTCCATTCTCCCCTCGCGCTCCACATGCGGAGTGAACCAAAAGTTGCAGTTGTATCCCACGTCGTCCTTGTTTTGTCGCGCGATGGCTTTGTCCATGACTAATATCTCGAACTTTCAAATTCGGTAAACGCAATGGGCATGGGGTCCTCATTTGCTCTTTTCTGCCCAAAGGATCATGCTCTTTCACGCATGACAGTCGTGTTTGTCTTGGTCTTGGTCATACCCTTTGGGTTGGCCATGCTCATGCTACGCCAACATCAATGAGGGATACTGCCTGCTTGATCCGGCTAGTAGTCATATGCTACTCTCAATGATTAAGCCATGCATGTGTAAGTATGAAAGAATTCAGATCGAAAAACTGGGAATGACTCATTAAATCAATTATAGTTTGTTTGATGGTATTTACTACTCGGATAAACATAGTAATTCTAGAGCTAATACGTGCAGCAAGCCTCGACTTCTACAAGGGATGAATTATTAGATAAAGGTCGATACAAGCTCTTCCTGCTGCTACAATGATTCATGATAACTAGATAGATCGCACGACCATCGTGCTAGCGACACATCATTCAAACTTCTACCTTATCAACTTTTGATGGTAGGATAGTGATATACCATAGTGGTGATGGGTGACAGAGAGTTAAGGTTTGATTTCGGAGAGGGCCTGAGAAACAGCTACCACATACAAGGAAGGCAGCAGAAGCGTAAATTACCCAATCATGACACGGGGAGGTAGTGACAATAAATAACAATACCGGACTCTATGAGTCTAGTAATTGGAATGAGTACAATTTAAATTCCTTAACGAGGATCCATTGGCGGGCAAATCTGTTCCGCCCTAGCTGTGCACCGGTCGTCTCGTACCTTATCCCCGTGACGTGCTGATTCCAGCCTTAATTGGCCGAGTCGTTCCTCCAATATATATATATATATATATATATATATATATATATATATATATTCCCTTTCATCCCGTCGACTCACCAAGTACGACTTGACATTTTATTCAACAACCAGTAATAGTGAACTCTCATTATAGTTCACTTGGTTTTGTTCTTGTTTCAGAGGAGATGCGGAAAGAAAATGAAAATATTGGAGTCTAATCCCTTATTTATATACAATTGGTAATTATAAGTATGTTAGATAATTAATGGGAACCTCCTGTAATAATGGTAATTACGTTTAATATTTTGCATATATAAGAAAGTTTATTTGACCTGCCTAAATGCAGTCTAACCAGTTAATTTGATACCCCTAATTTTAAGCATCCAACTTGTTCACATGAGAGTGCAACTTCAACGTCTACATATCTAACTGCATTATATTTAATATGAAGACTTTTAACAAGTCTCCCTCTCTCTCTCTCTCAATATGTAGTGTTTAAATGCACTTTATTTAAAATGAAGACTTTAATCAGTCTCTCTCTCACAATATATATTGTATTGATGCTCAGATGTGAAAGAATATTATAATAGTATTAGAAATAAAACATTATCTATAGATCAAGTTGCATAAGTTGACATATATTTCCAAAAAATCGAGTTAAAGTAAGTTAATTTAAAACGACTCGACACGACCTTACCTAAATCCAAGAATACTTGCACGTTTCATCACATTATGTACTTATACTACGTCAATTTGTTGTTTCATTTTCTTATTTCGGAAAATAATCTGCTAATCGATTTATTAAATATATTTGTTGCTTATTACTCTTTTCGTTTCAATTTGTGTGGTACTTTTTTTTTAAAAGTTCCTTCTCTTCCAAATTGAATATCTGATGCAATTTGAACTTATGTAAAGCATAGATGCATAATGTATTAGTGCAGGGAACGAGTCCTGATATAATAAAACACGTCAAGAGCCCTTATTATAGTCTCATTTTATCAATTGCACACTTTATTCTTTACTTTGTGAGCAAACGTCTCTCAAATCATAACCTAGGATAGAAGGAATTGTAAGGGCAGCCCGGTATACTAAGTTTTCGTTATGTGTGAACTTAAGGAAAGGGTTGGATCACAAGAGTTTATCATACGCAACATTACCGTGCAATTATGCAAAAAGCTATTTTTATGGCTCGAAACCGTAAACTCCTAGTCACATCACATCAAATTTACCAACTACGCGAAGACTCCCCAAATGGAAGGAATTGTAACTTTTATAAATTGAAGATTCTTTTAATTTTCATAAATCACAGTGATAATGAATCCCACTAGTTGCGGCTCAAAATTTAAAAAGGCTCTAGATATATATAGTTGTTATGAAACAGTCAAAGAAGAAGAGCAATATTGCAGAGAAAGAGAGAGAAATTCTTATTGAATTTTGGGGTGGTTTACAATGGGTAAGACCCCTCTATTTATAGGAGGAAAAATAACTTAGCCTCAAAGTAAAACTCTCTACAAGATAGACATTCACTCTAATTAGAATTCTATTCTTAACACTCCCCCTTGAATGTCTACTCAATAAATAATGTGCCTCGTTAAAACCTTAACTAAAATAAAACCCTGTGGGAAAACAATTCTAGAAAAGGGAAAAAGAGTATACATATTTAGAAATGCGCTTATTGGTTGCCTCGTTAGAAACCTTGCAAGGAAAACCCAGTGGGACAAAACCTTGTAAGGGAAAAAGAGTGCAACGGGCATTAACTCCCCCTGAAGAGAGCATCAATTCACATCCTTGAGCCTTCGCATTCCAATTTTGTGCACCATCTTCAAGAGATCGTTGGTAGAGATTTGATAAATAAATCAGCCATATTAACTATAATGAATATTCACACTTTGAAATCACAACTCGTGATAGATATATAATGTCTTCACAAATATCGTGGAATAGATCTTCAATATCTCCATAAAGGTATCCTCGCTATCACATTATCAGGCTTATAGTTATAGCAAGATACATTTGTGCATAAATTGCACTGAGGAAGTGGTACCTCAAGATCAAGAATTATAGATGCTTCAAGCAACTTAAATCCTTCATGGATTGTCATATAAGTTAAGTCATATAAGCCATATTATAGACGTTAGATGCATATCAAGTTTTCATGTCATGCTAGACAAATAAGATATCGAAAACTGATTGCACATACCATTGACTTTATACATTTAAGTATTTGAACTACATGTCCAAAACTACATGTCTTTAATATGGAATCAATTCTACTTGAATTGTATCTCTTCCATTTGGCTAATACTTTTGTGTCTATATTCGATAGACTTAAGATCATCATCTAAACTTAGCGCTATGATAGATGTCGTCGACAAACATGTTATATCAGTTCCAATAAATTTTTCATAAAGACATAACATATAGATCTTTTCATTCATATATTCAGGTACCTGAATCTCTCATGAGATTTTATGAAGTGTTATGTCACGTGACCTTCTAGATCACTTGCCTCATTTATCATGATCACTTTGATCATTTGCTCATCTTCTTTATCAAGAAGTTTATTTGAAACCGAGTAGTCTATACGCTTTAAGCGTACCATAGACTTTGTCCTTCCAGGACTTAATATGAGCATTTGTAATGAGAATATAGTTACTTTCTTTGGGTCAGCAAATGCGTATGGCATTCTTTGCAATACGTTGCAAATGAATTATCTTTTTATGAACTTCAAGTTCATATTCTCGTAATCGAGGATCTAGATATACAAATAATAATTCATTCCACGTAACGTTTTCTCAACTGTTTATCATGTCTCCCCCTCATGTTAGAAAAACTAACTTGTTTCCTCAACTTTCAGAATCCATCTTTGTGCATTATGGTGTTAATGAAAATATACACCGCACATCAACAATAATAAGAAGGAATTATTTGGCTCCTAACTCTGAACCACTTGTGAGGGGAGAATATAATATACTATCGTATATCATAATGATATAGATAACTTTGTTCTCATAAGCAATATTTTAGCTATTAAGTGGAGGTACTCAATAAATTATTTTGCTAAACCAACTATGATGTAAACCAACTTATCAAGATGAATTATCTTGAATAGAAAATCTGGAAATTGTGCCTTAAATTGAATTATTGAGCAAGTTACCTCGCAAAACACCATGTTGTGGGTTAATAATAATCGCACATGTAACTATCTCATAGATGCATCTTATATGGTATACATGGCAGATGAATGGGCCCATATTTACCTTTGATATTTCCAGCATTCATGGGATTCAATCCCAATTTTAATTGGTCTATCAATTAACGAGAACAAGAAACTAAGATAATTCGTAAAGATCTTTCTAGTTCTTTAATATTTACCCATATAGATTCTCGTTTATTTTTGCACATCACACTTTAAATTGATATGGCTAAAATGATTATGCCAACTGAATAAATTATCAATATTGATAAGTTCATGTTTACACCATGACATGTGCATTTCTCAATAAACTCCATGTTTATTATGATATGTGTTTTTATATCAATAAACATCCACTTTATTGTGGTATTCTTTTGTTTGTGTAGTACAAACGGGAGAATAAAGCGGGTAGCTTTTCACATACAGATTATCCCGCTACAAGTTGTAGTAATAGAAGATATCAAATCTTTCCTTTATTTATAGTCTCAATATAATCAATCGCTTTCGCATATACTTTGGAAACTGAATAAGTTTCTTTGAGACTTACTACAACACAATACCTTATTGGTAATCAATTGTGTTTCTTCAAAATAGTAATAATTGGCTCTTCTAGAGCTCTCAATTAATTTTATACTACCACAAATTCATCAACATCCATGTGGTGAATATCTCTTTTAAAGAGAAAGTTATACCATTATGGTCATGGTCAAAATTATATGCAAGATATGTTTCTTGTATTATCGTTGTCCTTTAATAATCATATTTCCAAAATATTTAGGCGTACAATAGGTACGTGACCAATGATCATTCATGCCATAATAATGACATTATTTTCATATATCATCTCAAATCTCCTTCTAGAGGTGATGTGGTATATTCACTACCACTAGCACGTTCATATTCTTCCAAGAATGAATATGTATTCATAAATCAGATGTTGTCACATTCCCATCATGAATGGACCATAATCATCTATATGTGCTATATAAAATCTCATGTCAAATCGATGACAGATATTACTTTCACAGAGTGAATGATTATTTTGAGAATCCTTATTGTTCTCATTACTACAATAATGACGATTATAATTTCGTCTATTGCCACGTCCACATCCATTGATACCTTCACGGTAATAATTTTGTCTTCTTTTAGACTTATCACATACTGCTATCACATTCTCTATAGGGAATGAGAATGGAGCAAATTCAATGGGACAGATTTTCAATTCTTTTCCTACAATCATACGTGATATTGATCATGGCAAGCCATAGAAATTTTACCACTTCATGTGGTTATAATTTCATACAAACTCCATTAGAGTTGCAATCAAAATTTATCGTCTTTGCTTGTATTTAAAAACAAATTATAGAATATCAATAATTTGAAAGAGAAAAGTAAAATACTTACCTTAAATCCAGAATTAATCTTGAAGGAAGTTCATAGAACGATTAACAATCATTATGCTCAATATTATGTAAAAATTGAGCATCGTGCATGTATCCAAAGCCATAGTTTTGAAGATTTGCGTGAGCCCCTCATATGGAGATAAGCGTAATATTCTTCATGAACGTCCTCCTAAATTTAAGACTGACATTCCAAGCCGTAATTCTGCAGCAACATCCCCTGCAATTGCCAACTCAAGAGCAGCTGACTTCCCCCCGCCACGAGCAGCAAGCAGAGCAACAGTGCTTTGGAGCGTCTGGTAGAATTTTTAATTCATCATTCATGATCAATACATGTTTCACATGATGCAATAGAGAGTATAAAACGCTCTAAAGCGAGGGGTAGCATGTGCATGCGATTCCGTACGAAATCTGTTGTGAACATTCATATTTGCTTAATCTTGACAAGAGCTTCTTGAGATGGTAGAGTCTCGTGCTGATAACGTGTTATGAAACAGTAAAAGAAGAAGAGCAATATTGCAGAGAAAGAGAGACAAATTCTTATTGAATTTTGGGGTGGTTTACAATGGGGTAAGACCCCTCTATTTATAGGAGGAAAAATAACTTAGCCTCAAAGTAAAATTCTCTACAAGATAGACATTCACTCTAATTAGAATTCTATTCTTAACAATAGTAAATTTTTTATATATATTTTTTTATTTCCTATGGCTTCCTAAAATGCAAGGAAGTTAATTATATTTGGATTAAAAAAAATTCACTTAAGAATACAACCAGTATTTAATTCTCATGAGACAATGCTAATCATAAGTTAGATCTTGTTAACTTTAGTTTGTAATCTTTTTTTTTTTTTAGAATTGAGGGATCTGTTAGAGAAAATATAAAAATTATTCTACAAGTAATAGAAATATTTAAGAAAATATAATTATGACTTCACATATGCAAATTTGAGTATTATCTTTTACTTGTATAATTTTCATCTCACTTTTAATTCCAATTTTTTTGTAAAATCATAAATTTTATACATCATTACATTTTAAAGATATTGAAGATTAATAGTTTGTTTGACAAGCTTATCCAAGGACAAAAATACCCTCCCCCATCTCCCCCCTCACCGCCAAATACATTTTTTATATAGATGAGGTGCTTGACCAAGTTTTTAGAATGAAACATGCTATATGAGAACATATTTTCTAGTCTAATCGTTTAATTGATAGATTATAATAAGCAGAAGAAGCAATCTCAGTATCAAAATTACATGTAATCTAGACAACTAGCATAAACGAGATTTCACGAGTTACCTCTTGAAGCGTGAATATATCTCTTCTACCACGTGAGCCTTCTGTTCCATACCTTCTCAATGGAATCTCCATCACCCGTACAATCGTGATCCTCCAATGTTCAACGGTTTTCTACCGTGTTACCCAAATATTAACCGGAAAAAACAAATTTTGTGTGGGCAAAATTTCTAGGAAAACTTAGCTGAAAATTTCAGCCACCATCTCTTCTCTCTCTAGATGGAAAACCTTATGTTTATAGCACAAGTTTTATGGGTTAAGACCTTTTTCCAAAACCTGTTGGGTTTTCTCTTCCACTAGAAAAACGATTCCTTTATTTCCTATTATTTAGGCACAGTAGGGACCACATAATTTAATTAACAAGGCTCCAATTATGGAATTAATTTCTAATTTTTGAAATTAATATCTACCATAATTAATTACGAATTATTCCACTAAAAATTCATAATTGCACTCCTTATCCAATTTCGAAATTCATCCATTAAATCTTATTTAACTCCTCATGTTAAGACTCAGATACTAATCAAATAAATTAAATTACTGATGATTTAATTTATTGATTATTTTCTTTAGACTTTCGCTTAACTTATTTCATGTGTCGGATACAAAATCCACCGGCGGGGTTTACACATGAAAACTTATAATCTTTCGTAAAGGTGTATCATCAATCTCTAAACCGGGACATGGATTCCATCAACTAATTATTACTTCTCCAATGTACATTATTATTATCCAATTTACCAGGCATACTGACCCACGAAAGAATCTCCCCTTTTAATAAATCAAAACAATAATAATATACACAGCTAATAATAATTATATCAAGATTAAGAGTATAAGTACATTTAATGGCTAGAGAGTTTATTTTATTAAGTCAGTATAAAATATTTATCTCTACCTGATCCGTTCAATACATATAAAATGTACTAGCACAAGAAGTTGGAATTAAACCATTCTAATAATCAAGATAAATTATATTTAATCCTGTTCTACAATCATTCCTGATGGTTTGTCCAATTCTATCATTAGATTGTGAACTCAAACTTTATACTTATAAGAACCGATGATTTAATCTTTCGTGTATAAGCTAAATTCTATACACTAAATCATCTACTATATAAGCAGAGGACACACACTAATATATGATCTATTTAAAAATTTATTAAAACTGAATAAACAGTTGTTTTATAATAAGTACTATATCTAAACCAAACTCATGATTAATAGTATATATCCCAACATTAATAACCTAGTTAGCTTTATCTTGAAAATGTTTAGAACGATATTCAAAGAATTGAAAAAACAAATCTACAACAACGAGTTACAAACAAGAACGATTCAAGTTCAAATACATTAGATAAAAATTAAGAAAAGAAATAGCTACAATATAATTGCCTACTATTTCCAATCGTAATTACATCACATATTTTAAAGTAGTACGTAATATAAACTTCGAAAATAAAAAATGCTTTGTCCTTGGGTTGAGTTGCCTGTTGAAATAATAATTTATCCAAAAAAATTGACCACTGGCCATGTCTTTTGAAATACATGTTTTAGTTGTTAAAATGGGATTTTAAAATAAACTTCACCTACCAAGGTTAGGCACCGGCCAATGGTGTGTTAGATTTTTGGTTCTTTGTTTTACATTATTTGTTCACACTAGGGGTTAACTAGTATAAATATGCATTGTAATTCATTTGGTTATTATCAAGTTTTCAAGCAAGTATTGAGTGATCAATAGCTTGAGTGAAAGGAGTGTTTGTAAGAAATACTTTTGTATTTGAGAGTTTCTGAGTTGTATTAATAAATCCATTTTCGGTATTCTTTTATCTCCATAAATTGTTTTGGGAATCATAATTTATTTTTTGGTTCCTACATTTGGTATCAGAGCTAGTTTGAGTCCTGTGAGGTGTTAGGAAACTGAGTCATGTCAGGCAATAACTCGATTCAGTTTCAACTCCCAAAACTCAACGGTAAAAATTACAACAATTGGACTATCCAATTGAAAGTATTTTTCCGATCACATGCTTTATGGGAAGTGGTGGAATATGGCTATACCGAAGTTCCAGACGCCAAAGCGTTCGAGGCGTTGAAGAAGGAGGAAAAAGACGCTTTAATTGAAACTCGGAAAAAGGACCAAAAGGCATTGTACACTATCATTCAGGCTGTCGATGAACTGGTATTCGAAAAAATATCAGCGGCAGAGATGTCAAACCAAGCGTGGGTTATTCTGCAGAAAGCCTACAAAGGTGACGATCGAGTGAAGCAGGTCCGGTTACAAACACTTCGTGCAGATTTTGAGTTCTTGCGCATGAAGGACTCAGAAAATGTTGCAAGCTACTTTGACCGTGTGCAGTCAGTCGTAGACCAATTGCGGGCTAACGGTGAATCGTTGGACGAGCAGAGGGTGGTAGAAAAAATCTTACGCTCTTTGAGCACAAGATTTAACTACGTAGTAGCTGCAATCAAAGAAGGTCAAGATACAACTACTATGTCGGCAGACCAGTTGTTGGGTTCGTTAAGTTCTCATGAGCAGAGAATGAACCGGACGGCGAGTAGCAGTAACCAAGAACAAGCTTTGCAAAGAAGCTATGTCCCAGGAAATCGCAGTGGCAGTCAAGGCAACAACAGCCATAGATGCGGTGGCGGACAAGGTAGCGGGCAAGGTAGAGGAAATTGGAAAAATAATTCTTCTGGTAAAATTGACAAGTCCAAAGTCAAATGTTACCGGTGTCAATAATTTGGGCATTACAAAAGGGAATGTCTGCGTGGCAACCGACACGGACGAATGCAGTAGGCGCATGTTGCAGAGGCAAGTGACAATATGGTTCTAGCATGCAACGGTGGATAACCAAATAAAAATCACTCAGATATTTGGTTTCTTGATAGTAGGTGCTCGAATCATATGTGAGGACGCAAGGACCTATTTACGAAGCTAGAGGAGTACGAAGGCGGTGAAGTCAACTTTTGCAACAAGACGAAGGTGAGTGTCAAAGGTAAGGGTGACATCAAAATCCAGTCAAAGGATGGTACGGATGTTACTGTCGCCGATATTTTCTTCGTACCTGGGCTTTTCTGGAACTTATTAAGCATTGGGCAGCTTTCAGAAAAGGGGCACAAGATTCTTTTCCAAGACGGAGTCTGCATGATCTGGAGCAAGAACAACAAGTTAATCATGCAGGTAGAAATGGCCAAAAACCGAATGTTCGCTCTTACTCTTAATACGAAGGGAGTAATGAATTTTCAAGCTGTGGCAATGGATAGGAATTGGCTATGACATCTTCGGTTTGGTCACTTACACTTCAGAGGCTTGAAGTTGCTGGCGCTAAAGAAGATGGTGACAGGTTTGTTGGAAATACGTTCTCAATGCAATATACTAAAACGTGTGTTCTTTTGTATAGGTTTTGATGAATGACAAACGAAGCGGAAACTGATATATGACGAAGTTCAAGAAACAAGCGCACAATTGATATACAACGAGATTCAAGCTCAAGACAAAGTTTTATAGTTCAATTGAGTCATTCTTAATTGTGATCTTGATCCTACAACTTGACTCGTAGCATGGCTTCTCTCATAAAACTATTTTCCAAAATCATGCATATTTAATTTAATGTCAAATGATTTTAAATCATGCATATTTACAGTAGTCAAAATAAGTTTTAGACATGCCATAAAAATCTGGACTAAGATAATCGAATATGTATTATGATAATCGATTGTTTTAAGCCAAGACTGCATGACAATCGATTGTGAACTAATGACAATCAATTGTGAGTAAGACAGTGAGCATCAGGTTTTTCAAAGGTTTTTCAAACCTGCATGACAATCGATTGTGAACTAATGACAATCGATTGTGACTGAGGCACTATCCATCAAAGTTTTTTAAAACTCAGAATAATCGATTATGAACTAATGGTAATCGATTATGTTGAGACAGTGTCTTCCAGTGATTTTCAAATTTATTAAATAATCGATTGTTACATTGGACAATCGATTGTCAAAGAGACAGTGTCTAAAATGTTTTTCAAAAACTGATAAGTAATCGATTGTTGACTTTGTGCAATCGATTGTGAAGCTGACCGTTGTCGTAAAGTTTTCAAATACCGTCAGGTAATCGATTATTGATTCTGTATAATCGATTGTTTAGATTAAAATCCGGAAAAGATTTTTTGAACGTTATTGGGTAATCGATTATTGATTTTGTATAATCGATTGTTTTGATTAAAATCCGAAAAAGAATTTTTGAACGTTGCTGAGTAATCGATTGTTGATTCTGGACAATCGATTGTTTGTGGTAAAATCTGGAAAGGATTTTTTGAACGTTGCCAGTAATTGATTATGGATTGTAAGTAATCGATTATCAAGCGTAAAATCTGGGATTGAATTTTGATCTGACTGGCAGACAATCGATTGGTGGGGTTTGATAATCGATTGTCAGTGAGTAAAATCAGCAACTCTTAATTGGCAATTAGGCAACGATAATGCCAAGTTTTTCAACTATAAATACAGCTTCATTTCAGTGTTTTAAACACAACAACATACTACAACTGATCATTACATTGCTATAAGCTTGCATACTTTTGTTTATCATTTTATATTCAATTTCATAAAGCTTTTGAGAGCCATATTCTTGTCCAAAGTTGTTGTGATCTAGAGCTTACTTCTTTTACTCATATCTACTCATTAAGGAGTATTTTGTTTGAGTGTTTAGTGTTTTATACACTTGTAAGAGAATTGTTATTCTCTTGTTGTAAGGAACTTGTGTTTCCTTGGTTGAAGTCTTGGAGTGTTGTATCTCCGAGCAAAGGTGTTAAGGCTTGTGTCCTTAAGTTGTAAAGGTTTGTTGAGCACCCGTAAGCTTGACAAGTTAGTGGAAAATCTCGAGAGAGTCTCTCGGGGACTGGACTAGCCACGTGTTGTGGTGAACCAGAATAAATCGGTGCGTTCTTTCCTTTTTGTTTATTTAACGCACTTATTTATTTCCTGCAAATTTTAATTTCCGCAAGTTTACGCTAAATTTTATTATAACGCTATTCACCCCCACCTCTAGCGTTAAGCGTATTTTCTAACAATTGGTATCAGAGCCCAACTCTCTGAAAACTTAACAGTTTGAGAGAACCATCAATGGCTTCTACTCGTGATTCTTTTGCAGGAATTGATGAAGGACAGTGCTCCACACGACCACCTCTATTCAACGGTACAAATTACACGTACTGGAAGGAGAGGATGAAGATCTTCGTTCAGTCCAACTGCTTTCACCTTTGGAAGGTGATAATAAAGGGAAACCAAATTCCAATAAAGAAGGTGGAAAATGAACGGGTTCCCAAGTCCGAGGATGAGTATGACGCGGATGACATCCGAAAGGTTCAAAATAATGCTAAAGCAATTAATTTATTATATTGTGCTGTTAATGCTGACGATTACAGGAAAATATCGTGTTGCACAACGGCAAAGGAGATGTGGGACAAGCTAGAAGTTACGTACGAAGGTACGGACCAGGTAAGGGAAGCAAAAATTGATTTCCTAACCCATTCTTATGAATTATTTCACATGAAGGAAGGTGAAAAGGTGGACGAAATGTTTGAGCGATTTTCAATAATTGTAAATGACCTACATGCTCTCAAGAAAACATTCACGGATAGAGAGCTCGTTCGAAAAATTCTTAGAAGTCTCACACCGGCATGGAGATCAAAGGCCGTTGCAATTTAAGAATCCATTGGCGTTTCAAACGTCACCATCGACGCACTAAGAGGTAACCTTAAGACCTATGAATCTACTATTCTTAACCCTTTTGTTGATGATCAAAGGAGGCAAAGAATAGCTCTAAAGGTGAGCACAAGCCAACCGCAAATTGATGAGGAAGGAGACAACGAGCTTGGACTCGTTATCAAAAGATTTCAAAAGTTCATGCGCAAGGAGTATGAACGCAAGGGCAAAAAGCAAGGCGAACAAATCAAATGATACGAATGCGGAGAAACCGGGCACATCAAGTCAAATTGCCCAAACCTCAAAAAGGAAAAGAAACCTTTTAAAAAGCAACGCGCATATATTTCTTGGGGAGGTGACTCCGGAGATGAGTCAAGCGAAGGAGAAGAAGACGAAGCAGCAAATCTTTGCCTCATGGCACAAGAAGATAACAAAGACGAGGTATGTCAAATTTCATCTAAAAACTTCTTTACCCTTGATGAAATGCGAACTGCTTTTGATGAATTATATACTGAATTTATTAAAGCTTCAAAAACAGTCAAAAGCATAAAAGAAAATGCTTCTCTAAAAGAAAAAGATTTTCAAAAACAGCTTTCTTTAAAAGAAAAGGAATTAGAAAAACTGGTTTTAGAAAATGAGAAGCTGAAAGAGGAAAATAAGTTTTTTGGAAAAAGAAGTTCCGATAAGCCCGAAAGCTCTACTAGAAATTGCACTTCTTGTTTGCATCTTAAGAATGAAGTAAGTAGGCTTAAAGGCACATTAGATAAGTTTAATTCTTCGCACAAAAACTTGAATGATGTTCTTGTTAACTTGAAATCAACCAAGCATGGAATAGGCTTTAAGAATGAAGAAAAGGTTGAAGCTAAACCCCAACAACCTTAAGCTCAACCTAGGATTAACAATAGAAATGCTTATCCTAGAAACAACAACTCTAGAGCCAATATGCATGCTAGACAAAATGCTGAACATTTTAGAAGACCTAGGAATGACTTACCACCTAGAAATAGTCACCCTAGAAATGATGCATATTTTAGGCCAAATTTTGAACCCCTTAGAAGACCTAGAAATGGCCCTCAACCGAGAAACAATCACTCTAGAAATTCTGCCCATCCTAGAGCTCATAGTAGGAGAAATAACTCTCATGAAATGCGAAATAGTCATAGTGTTCAAAATAGAGTAAGAAATTTTCATCCGTCTAGTTACTATAAACCTAGAAGGATGCATAACCCAAATGTGACTTGTCATTACTGTAGACGTATTGGTCATATTGCTCATGCATGCTTTACACGTCATAAACATATTACTCAATCGCATCATTATAATATGCCTAACCCCCAAGGACCCAAGATGGCATGGGTACCTAAAGAACATTAATTTGTTTTGTAGGTGTGCTTGAAGGGATCAATTGTACTATGGTACCTTGATAGTGGATGCTCCAAGCATATGACGGGAGATGAATCCAAATTCCTTCAATTAGAGCACAAAGAAGGAGGAAGTGTTATCTTCGGTGATAACAATAAAGGAAAGATCATCGGCATCGGCTCGGTCGGTAAGAATGAAAATCCTCTATTAAGCATATATTACTTGTTAAAGGATTAAAGCATAATCTCTTGCGCATAAGCCAATTGTGTGACAAGGGAAATCTTGCTCTATTTGATTCGGATGAATGCCTAGTATTCAGACGTAGTGATTTCAAAATTATCCTCCATGGTTTTAGAGTGGATAATATTTATATGTTGATCTTGCTAAATCCTCACCCGATTATGTTGATTGTCTAATGAGTAAAGAGGATGATACTTGGCTATGGCATCGTAGAGTAGCACATATCAATATGCATCTTTTGAACAAATTGATTTTTCAAAACTTAGTTGTTGGTCTTCCCAATTTAAAATTTGAAAATGACTCTATTTGTGACTCGTGTCAAAATGGGAAGCAAACAAAAGCATCTTTCAAATCTAAAAACATTGTTTCAACTTCTAGACCATTGCAATTGCTTCATATGGATTTATTTGGTGCCTCTCGCATTGAAAGTCTAGGAAGAAATAGATATGCTTTTGTGATTGTTGATGATTACTCGAGATTTACTTGGACTTTATTTCTTGCCAATAAAAGTGATGCTTTTCAAAATTTTAAATATTTTCTTAAGCGTGTTCAAAATGAGAAAGAAACAACCCTCACTTCAATTAGAAGTGATCATGGGGGAGAGTTTGATCACAATCTCTTTGCGGACTTTTGTGACGAACTCGGAATCGAGCATACCTTTTGCGCTCCACGTACACCACAACAAAATGGGGTGGTGGAAAGGAAAAATATGTGTCTCGAATAGATGGCTAGAACCATGCTCGACGAAGCTAAGATACCCAAACATTTTTGGGCGGACGCCGTGAGTACCGCTTGCTATGTTCTAAATAGAGTAGTAATTCGGCCGATACTCATGAAAACCCCCTATGAACTTTATATGGGTAGAAAACCAAATATTTCCCATTTCAGAGTTTTTGGTTGAAAATGTTTTGTTCATAACAATGGCAAAGACCAATTGGGTAAATTTGATGCTAAGTCGGATGAAGGTATTTTCATTGGATATTCCTCACGTAGTAAAGCATATAGGGTCTTTAATAAAAGAACCCAAATTGTGGAGGAATCCCCTCATGTTGTATTTTCCGAAAATAATGCTCGCTTGGCGAGAAAGGATTCCGGTTTTGATCTTGCAGGTATCTTAGATAGCTTGAAAGACAATATACAAGAGGAACCACCCAAGGAAAATGAAGATGAAACTGAGGAACAACCATCGGAAGAAGCGCCACAATTGGAAAAAGAAACAAAAGTGCCAAATGAGTGGAGGACGATCAAAGATCACCCTCTTGAACAGGTAATTGGAGACGTCGGAGGAAAGGTAAGTACCCGAAACTCTCTTAAGAACACTTTAGGACACACTTCTTAAGAGCTCACGTTCTCACTTGGCAACACTAGTTTAAGTTACTACTTCTTTACAAATTACTGACTTGAGTGTCGGAGACGTTTAATTCTATTTTGCAGGTATCGCCCTAAAAGATAGGGGGAATTATAAAGTTTTGGCATAGAACAATCGATTGCTCCAAGCAAATAATCGATTATTTCACTGTGCTGAAAATCGATTAGCAGTATCACTAATCGATTGTTTATGGTTTATGTTCATTATGCAGCTTTGTTTAATAATTGATTCCTTAAATTGCATAATCGATTTCTGTCTCAGCCATTCAGCAATGCTTGTCCAAAACAATCGATTATTTCACATATATAATCGATTATTTCATGTCAGTAACTCAAAAGTTTGTTACCGTTTGGTCCCGTAATCGATTACCACATTTGACAATCGATTATTTCATGTCAGAAATTTAAACTATTATTACCGTTTGGCTCCTCAATCGATTTGTGTCAGTTCCAAGTCAGGTCATAACTCTTCAACAATCGATTATTGCATCTCAACAATCGATTGTCTAACGGTCAGTGAATTTATTTTACCGTTTCTGACTGATTTGGCTTTAAATTCTCAGCAGATTTCTTCCATAAATGGTAAGCCACTCTCCCCTCTATAAATAGGCTTCATATATGTTCATATTCATTCACTCAATAATCAATTTTAGCTTTCAAAATATCAAATTCTCTCTAATCCTTTGCAAAATCCAGCAGCTTTCATTAAAAATGTCGGGCCGTCACTCAAAACGTTCCCGTTCTGCTAGGCACGGCGCATCCGCCTCTGCTGCCCCTCCTCGTCCGAACTATCCCTATCAAGATGGTTCCGTTCTATATTTTAATTCCGACATCGAGCTTACTCGATTCTTAACCAAATTTGAAAAGCGCGACATTCTTCCACCCCGCTTTTCAACCCACAAGTATCTTGAATCATTTGGGCCTGCTGCAAATATGCTCAAAAATTCTCAACTTCTTGACTTTTTACTCCTTACCCATCCTTACATCAATACTACATTGGTTCAAGCATTTTATTCCAACCTCCATGAGGATGATGATGGTGAGCTTGTCACCAACATTAATGGTGTTCAAATTCTTCTTTCCGATGAAAATCTTCATACCATTGCCCGTCTTCCTCATAATGGTGAAGACATCTTTCGGTAAACCGGAGAGGCCGGAGCCCTTTTTGATGAAACAGCCCTCTTACACCAAATCGGTCTTACTTCCTATGATCCAAATCTTTCTTCCCGTCGTCCTACAATTACGGGAATGGATCCCAATTATCGGTTGATTTTCTATTTCATCACCCGAGTCCTCAAGCCACGTAAGCATAAACATACTACCATTTCCCAAGAGGACACCAAGCTCATGCATGCCATAATAACCGGAGCTAACATCAATTGGTGTCGGCTTATCAAAATTCACATGCGTGACGCTATCGGAGATGATAGGCCTCTTCCTTATGCTCTCCTCATCAAGAACTTTCTTGTAGCCACCGGATTCATCACTGGAAATGGTCCTCTCAAAAAGAGTACCAAAAAGTGGGAAATTTCGGAATCCTCCTTTCATCATGACGGTGATCATGTAGCGCCTGCTCCTCCTCCAACCCGTCGTGCTCCTCCGCCTCAAGAGCCTTCCCTCTAATTCATTTCCGACCAAATTGCTTCATTGACCTCTTCTTTCGGTCAATTAACTCACGAGATCCATGGATATTTTGACCACATTCATTATCCATATGCGGGTCTTGTTCCATATGAAGCAGCGCCGGATGATGAGGCGGAAGATGATGAATGAATAATTGTAGTTTTTTTTCAGTTTGTTTTTATATGTTGTATTGTCTTCCCTGTTGCTGAAATTTCTTTCCAATAAATAAACAAGTTTTATTTACATCTTTGGCATCTTTTTCTTTTATTTTTGCTAATGGCAAAAGGGGGAAGATAACGGGTATACACTCAATATTTATAAGCTTAAATTAAGGGGGAATTCATATATTGAGGGGGAACAAATTGCATACTTATTATTGCATGTATATACTTGTCTTGAATCGTCAATATAAATTGCTTGTCTTGCATATCCCGCTTAATGTTTGGCATTATCAAAAAAGGGCAAATTGTTGGAAACACGTTCTCAATGCAATATACTAAAACGTGTGTTCTTTTGTATAGGTTTTGATGAATGACAAACGAAGCGAAAATTGATATATGACGAAGTTCAAGAAACAAGCACACAATTGATATACAACGAGATTCAAGCTCAAGACAAAGTTTTATAGTTTAATTGAGTCATTCTTAATTGTGATCTTGATCCTACAACTTGACTTGTAACATGGCTTCTCTCATAAAACTATTTTCCAAAATCATGCATATTTAATTTAATGTCAAATGATTTTAAATCATGCATATTTACAGTAGTCAAAATAAGTTTTAGACATGCCTTAAAAATCTGGACTAAGATAATCGATTATGTACTTGTGATAATCGATTGTTTTAAGCCAAGACTGCATGACAATCGATTGTGAACTAATGACAATCGATTGTGAGTAAGACAGTGAACATCAGGTTTTTCAAACCTGCATGACAATCAATTGTGAACTAATGACAATCGATTGTGACTGAGGCAGTGTCCATCAAAGTTTTTCAAAACTCAGAATAATCGATTATGAACTAATGGTAATCGATTATGTTGAGACAGTGTCTTCCAGTGATTTTCAAATTTATTAAATAATTGATTGTTACATTGGACAATCGATTGTCAAAGAGACAGTGTCTAAAATGTTTTTCAAAAACTGATAAGTAATCGATTGTTGACTTTGTGCAATCGATTGTGAAGCTGACCGTTGTCGTAAAGTTTTCAAATACCGTCAGATAATCGATTATTGATTCTGTATAATCGATTGTTTTGATTAAAATCCGGAAAAGATTTTTTGAACGTTATTGGGTAATCGATTATTGATTTTGTATAATCGATTATTTTGATTAAAATCCGGAAAAGATTTTTTGAACGTTGCTGAGTAATCGATTTTTGATTCTGGACAATCGATTGTTTGTGGTAAAATCTGGAAAGGATTTTTTGAACGTTGCCAGTAATCGATTATGGATTGTAAGTAATCGATTATCAAGCGTAAAATCTGGGATTGAATTTTGATGACTGGCAGACAATCGATTGTTGGGGTTTGACAATCGATTGTCAGTGAGTAAAATCAGCAACTCTTAATTGGCAATTAGGCAACGGTAATGCCAAGTTTTTCAACTATAAATACAGCTTCATTTCAGTGTTTTAAACACAACAACATACTACAACTGATCATTACATTGCTATAAGCTTGCATACTTTTGTTTATCATTTTATATTCAATTTCATAAAGCTTTTGAGAGCCATATTCTTGTCCAAAGTTGTTGTGATCTAGAGCTTACTTCTTTTACTCATATCTACTCATTAAGGAGTATTTTGTTTGAGTATTTAGTGTTTTATACACTTGTAAGAGAATTGTGATTCTCTTGTTGTAAGGAACTTGTGTTTCCTTGGTTGAAGTCTTGGAGTGTTGTATCTCCGAGCAAAGGTGTTAAGGCTTGTGTCCTTAAGTTGTAAAGGTTTGTTGAGCACCCGTAAGCTTGACAAGTTAGTGGAAAATCTCGAGAGAGTCTCTCGGGGACTGGACTAGCCACGTGTTGTGGTGAACCAGAATATATCGGTGCGTTCTTTCCTTTTTGTTTATTTAACGCACTTATTTATTTCCTGCAAATTTTAATTTCCGCAAGTTTACGCTAAATTTTATTATAACGCTATTCACCCCCCCCTCTAGCGTTAAGCGTATTTTCTTACAAGGTTTACCAGTGATTGATGTTCCAGATCGATGTGCGAAGGATGTCCACTTGGGAAGTAGCACAGAGACGCGTTTCCAACAAGGAAATCCATACAGGCAGAGCAACCATTGGAGCTAGTACACACGGATCTGTGTGGCCCAGTTGAGGTAGAATCTTTTGGAAACAAAAAGTACATGCTTGTTTTCGTAGATGATTTTACAAGAAAAACTTGGGTTTATTTTCTGCGTGAAAAATCTGAAGCATTCGGAAAGTTTAAAGAGTTTAAAGCCTTTGTTGAAAAGCAAAACGGCTTTAGCTTGAATACTCTAAGATCCCATAGAGGCGGTGAATTTACCTTTAACGAATTTCATAATTACTGCAAGTCCCAAGGAATTCTTTGTCAGTTAACTGCCAGTTATACACCGCAGCAAAATGGTGTGGGAGAAAGAAAGAATAGGACGATCTTTGAGATGGCACGAAGCATGTTGAAGGCGAAAGGCTTACCAAAGGAATTTTGGGCGGAAGCTGTTGCTTGTGCAGTGTTCGTGCTGAATCGGTGTCCGACAAAAGCTGTGCTCGAGAGGACTCCGCAAGAAACGTGGAGTGGAAACAAACCTGATGTTTCTTTGCTGAGGGTATTTGGGTGTATTGCATATCCCCATGTACCAGACGAACGTAGGAAGAAGCTGGATGATAAAAGTCAAAAGTGCATCTTTATTGGCTACAGCGAAGGGACTAAGGGTTATAGACTTTATAATCCTGTCATCAGAGAAGTCATCGTAAGCAGAGATGTGCAGTTCGTAGAAGATGGAGCTTGGAACTGGAGCAGAAAAGATGACACTGGAAGAGGTGTGCTGATGAAAATAGAAGAGGCAGATGAGCAAAATGTCTTAACCCCAGAACCATTAGAAGATATTCCATCTCCGGAGCCAGTAGATATTCCATCTACGCAGGCAGTAGAGATTCCATCTTCACAATCAGAAGAAGAAGTTGAACGAGAAGAGCGGCCTCGTCGACAAACAAACATGCCACCACGTTTCATGGATTTTGATATGAGGAGAAATGAAGAAGGTGTTGGCAATGACAGCAGTCCTGACTTTACCGATGAAACATTGGTAAATTTTTGTCTTTTTGCAGATTGTGATCTAGTTTCGTTCAAGGATGCTGCTGATAATGAAAGGTGGATCAAGGCAATGAATGAAGAAATTCATTCCATTGAAAAAAATGACACATGGGAATTAACTTCTTTGCCAGCCGGAAAGAAGCCTATCGGTGTCAAGTGGGTGTACAAGACCAAGTATCGACCCGACGGTCAGGTGGACCAATTCAAAGCAAGATTGATAGTCAAAGGATATCGGCAAAAGCATGGAATTGATTACTATGAAGTCTTTGCACCATGTCCAGAATGGATACTATTCGCATGATAGTAGCACTTCCAGCTCAGAACAGGTGGAAGATCCATCAAATGGATGTCAAGTCAGCTTTCCTGAATGGCTTTCTTGAGGAGGAGGTCTATGTTGAGCAACCACCAGGTTTTGTAAGAAAAGGACAAGAGAATCAGGTCTACCAATTGAAGAAGGCATTATAAGGACTGAAACAGGCACCACGAGCTTGGTATACGCGCAGTGATACGTACATGTTGCAGGCAGGATTCCAGAAGTGTCCTTATGAGCATACATTATACATCAAGTCAAAAGTGAATGGCGACATGATGATTGTATGTCTTTATGTTGATGATTTGATTTTTACAGGCAATTGTGAATCAATATTTGCAGAATTCAGGGAGGCCATGACTAGGTAGTTCGAAATGACACACATGGGGCTTGTGTCTTACTTCTTGGGCATAGAAGTACAACAACGTAAAGATGGCATTTTTATTTGGCAAAAAAAATATGCCAATGATGTCTTGAAGAAATTCAAGATGGACCCTGCGACTCCAATTTGAACTCCAGTTGCTGAACGCCTCGAAATGAAGAAAGAAGGAAGTGGTGAGCTGGTTGATCCCACTTATTTCAAAAGCATAGTTGGAAGTCTGCGTTATTTGGCTTCACCTCGGTCAGATATTGATTATGGCGTGAGAATTATCAGTCGATTCATGGAGACACCACATCAGTCACATTTGCAAGCGGAAAAAAGGATTTTGAGGTATATTAAAGGTACCCATGATCATGGAATTTTCTATACCTACTCTGACAACTACAGTCTAGCAGGATATACAGACAGTGATTGGGCAGGTGATGTGGAGACTCGAAAAAGTACTTCAGGTTATGCTTTCTTTATTGGGAAAGGAGTATTTTCATGGTCATCAAAGAAGCAACAAGTAGTTGCTCTTTCTACAGCAGAAGCAGAGTACATGGCAGCGACTTCTGCGGCTTGTCAAGGAGTTTGGCTTCGAAGGATGCTTGGAGAGCTGAAACACGAGCAGATTAGTCCGACTAGAATTATGTGTGATAACAGGTCAACAATCGCATTAGCCAGGAATCCGGTATTTCATGGCATGAGTAAGCATATCGGAATTAAGTATCACTACATACGGGATCTTGTTAAGGATGGTGAAATCGAACTTGAGTTCTGCTGATCTGAAGATCAAATAGCGGATATCCTTACAAAACCGCTGAGAGCAGAATTGTTCGAGAATCTGAAGTCAATGCTTAGTATAGGTAATTTTTGATAAATTGAGGGAGGCTGTTGAAATAATAATTTATCCAAAAAAATTGACCACCGGCCATATCTTTTGAAACACATGTTTTAGTTGTTAAAGTGAGATTTAAAAATAAACTTCACCTACCAAGGTTAGGCACCGGCCAATGGTGTGTTAGATTTTTGGTTCTTTGTTTCACAGTATTTGTTCACACTAGGGGTTAACTAGTATAAATAGGCCTTGTAATTCATTTGGTTATTATCAAGTTCTCAAGCAAGTATTGAGTGATCAATAGCTTGAGTGTAAGGAGTGTTTGTAAGAAATACTTTTGTATTTGAGAGTTTTTGAGTTGTATTAATAAATCTATTTTCGGTATTCTTTTATCTGCATAAATTGTTTTGGGAATCATTAATTTATTTTTTTATTCCTACACCGCCCTTATGCCCTCACACGATTCTTATTTCTTAATCTGTGAAAATTATGACTCCATACCAGCTGTAGAAGAAAATATGGATTTCTATATAGCATTGGTTATCTGTTGCTCCAAAACCCAAATTCAATTATTTATTTTTTTTGTTTGTTCATTCATCAATAATCATATCATAACATGGAAAACTTTTTGTTTGGCTGATTGCGGAAGATATGGTAACATTAGACCCTTGAATATTGTGGTTGAATTTAATAGGCTACGACAACAGATTGATGTTGAAAGCTATTTTAACAAGTTGGAAGATCTGCATTTTTACTGGTTATTAATTAATCCTACCTTTAATGAAGCCTATTTTGTGTATTATTTTATTGGGGGATTAAAACCTGATTTGAAGTCTACGGTAAAATTGTCTAATCCCCGGACAATGATAGATGCTTTAGAAATGGCCAAATTACATGAAAAGACCTTGGCATCCATCTACAAAATATTCAACCGCCAAAGATTTCTACCACCCAACCCAAAATAACCTTTCCCCAGCCCCAAATCAATCATTGGCCCAAGTCCAAAAAACTTGCCACCCATAGTAACCCGTAATCCAGCAACCTTACAAAATAATCCTTCCTTGAAAATATTACGTGAAAAGAAGTTGTGTTATAAGTATCACAATAAATATTTTCCAGGGCATCAATGCAAGGTGAAAGCCCTTAATTCTATTGAGGGTACGAAAGCGACAACAATATTTGAGGAAAGGGAGTAACAAAGGAGCAAAAATCTAAAGTAATTGATGAAGAGGCTGCGGTTAATAAAATGGAGGAATTCAAAGAAGAAGAACCGTGGATTAATATGTTGGACGGCTCAGATAGAGGCCTAAACACCATTAGTATTCCAGGAATACTCCAAAATGAACCCATAATTGTGTTGGTTGACTCGGGGGCAACACATAGTTATTTTGGGTTGGGTGGTAGAAATTTTTGGCGGTTGAATATTTTGTAGATGGATGCCAAGGTCTTTTCATGTAATTTGGCCATTTCTAAAGCATCTATCATTGTCTGGGGATTAGACAATTTTACCGTAGACTTCAAATCAGGTTTTAATCCCCCAATAAAATAATACACAAAATAGGCTTCATTAAAGGTAGGATTAATTAATAACCAGTAAAAATGCAGATCTTCCAACTTGTTAAAATAGCTTTCAACATCAATCTGTTGTTGTAGCCTATTAAATTCAACCACAATATTCAAAGGTCCAATGTTACCATATCTTCCGCAAACATCCAAACAAAAAGTTTTCCATGTTATGATATGATTATTGATGAATGAACAAACAAAAAAAATAAATAATTGAATTTGGGTTTTGGAGCAACAGATAACCAATGCTATATAGAAATCCATATTTTCTTCTACAGCTGGTATGGAGTCATAATTTTCACAGACTAAGAAATAAGAATCATGGGTGGGCATAAGGGCGGCTCAACCCAAGGACAAAGCACTTCTTTATTTTCGAAGTTTATATTATGTACTACTTGAAAATATGTGATGTAATTACGATTGGAAATAGCAGGCAATTATATTGTAGCTATTTCTTTTCTTAATTTTTATCTAATGTATTTGAACTTGAATGGTTCTTGTTTGTAACTCGTTGTTGTAGATTTGTTTTTTCAATTGTTTGAATATCTTTCTAAATATTTTCAAGCTAAAGCTAACTAGGTTATTAATGTTCGGATATATACTATTAACCATGAGTTTGGTTTATATATAATATTTATTATGAAACAACTGTTTATTCAATTTTAATAGCGTTTTAAATAGATCATATATTTGTTTGTGTCCTTCGCTTATTCAATAGATGATTTAGTGTATAGAGTTTAGCTTATACTCGGAAGATTGAATCATTGGTTCTAATAATAATGTACATTGGCAAAGTAATAATTAGTTGATGGAATCCATGTCTCGGTTTAGGGATTGATGATACATCTTTATGAAAGCTTATAAGTTTTCATGTGTAAACCCGGCCGGCGGATTTTGTATCCGACACATGAAATAAGTTAAGCGAAAGTCAAAAGAAAATAATCAACAAATTAAATCACAGTAATTTAATTTATTTGATTAGTATCTGAATCTTAACATGGGGAGTTAAATAAGATTTTAATGGATGAATTTCGAAATTGGATAAGGCGTGCAATTACGGATTTTTAGTGGAATAATTCGTAATTAATTATGGTAGATATTCATTTCGAAAATTAGAAATTAATTCCATAATTGGAGCCTTGTTAATTAAATTTTGTGGTCCTTACTGTGCCAGAATAATAGGAAATAAAGGAATCATTTTTGTAGTGGAAGAGAAACCCAATAGGTTTTGGAAAAGGGTCTTAACCCTTAAAACTTGTGCTATAAATATATAAGGTTTTCCATATAGATTGGATTGGGAGTAACAAGTTTTTGGCACTATTGCCGGGGACTTAGAAATTAACTATTCTACTAGATTGGATTTTTTTTTCAATTTGTCTATTCAATTTTTTTATTTTTAGTTTTATCTTAGTTTAGTATTTTATTATCCTTATTTGCATGGCATCTTGGAACGTGAATAGTTAGAATATATGTTGTTCTTATTTTGGTGATCCATGCCCATATTATAGAGGACCACACTTATAACAAAATTGTACATCTAAGTATGATGTGTGTAATTTTTGTAATGTGTGTGATTATCAAGGTGGCCATTGGGATGGCTGTCCTAATTCTTATTATCCTTCTCAGAGTTCTTATTATAATATTTCTAATAATATTTATGAGTTTGATAAGAGTAGTGAGGTGGTGGATATGGAAAGCATGGCTAGAATTATGGACACGATAAGGCAAATAGCCAAGCAACAGAAGATGATGAGGCAAATAGTCGAGCAACAAAGTATTGATGCCTTAACAATAAAAAGACTCCAGGCTTGAATGGACAAATTAATGGCCAATTTCCAAGAAGAACATCAACTCGATGAAGAGAGTGAGTTCCCACAAAAAGATTGTTTTTATGAAGCAGATATAGTAAGCCAATCTTGGCTAGAGGAACAAGCTCAACTGATAAAATCTCAAGAGTTTCTCCGTGATGGTCTTTCAAATATGACACGACAACTAATAGAAGGAAGAACTGAGCTCAGGCAAGAAATATACCAATTTGGCTTAGATATGCATGACCTGCATGATCAATTGAATAAAAAGGTTGAGGCGTCTGATGTCCCAAAACCAATCCTTGTGGACGCTAGCAAGCTTGAGGAGCAAAAAGAGGAGCCTCAACTATTCGACCAAAATATTATGAATGATGGCAAGACTGACGGAGTGCTAAAAATTGAGGATGTCAAAAATAATGCAGTTTTAGAGTTGGAGCGTATTGGACCTCATTCTAATCACTTTTCAACATTGTGTTTGGTTTGTGACATGGGAATTGATCCAATCGAGCATATGGAGGAGTCAATAGATGAGGAACAAAGTGTTTATATTCTAAGATTTTCCACACCAAGGAAACAAAACGACATTCCTCACTTAACGGCCAAGAAATGCAAGCCGTAATATCTATTGCTTGATTCCTTTATTTTAACACCATCACCCCAGGAACGTGACAGAAATATTGATGCAAAATTGGGGGAACAATTTATTTCCTCAAAGTGGAAGGATAAGTGGTGAAATTCAAGGCGTCATGCCGCGACATTAAGTCACGCGCTAGTTGGGAGCAACCCAGCCTGTATTTTAATTTTTCTATGTAATGTCAATTTTCATGTTGTTTTTATTTTACGGAATAGGGGAAGTACAAGTACTCGAAGTTGAAGCTGAGGAGCATGTTTGATATTGAAATGTGGGGTCGTCCCGACCCTTAATATTGGGGATCTTAACCGAGGTAGGCCCAAGGAGGCCTCAGGGAGTATTTCTCACTCTTGTTTTAATATTTTTCTCTATGATCCTGCATCGAGGACTGTGGATAATATAAGTGTGAGATGAAAAAACTACTTTCTCAAGTGTAATTGTATAAAACTATTTTTTTAGTTAGTTTTTCTTTTAGAACTCGTAGTAAAAATAGTCTAGGTAAAAAAATAAAAATTGAAAAAAAAACATTTAGAAAAAGTTTGGACTTTTTCCGATGATGGATCTTTTGGACAATTTTCTTGGGGGATAAAATCTAATTAAAAACACCAAAAGAGTTTTTTAGGATAGCTAGGTAGTATCCCTTGGTTTTTCTTTGGGCGCCGGTTCTTTTTCAAGGGTGTAGCTCGAACATGGTACTTTATTTTTTAGGAGTAGTTTTGGAAGAAATTGAGTCAATCTGAGATACTCATTGACATAGTTGATGCTGGCACGTTAGGCTATGACATACATTCTATTTTTCCATATATTTTATTTGAATTGTGAAAACTAAGTAAAGTAAATAGCCTATTTTGTGACACCTTTCTCAGTTGTTTGACTTGTATACCATATAGTGTAATGTGTTATAAAACGTGCTTAACGCTAGAGGGGGGGTGAATAGCGTATTATAAAAATTCACAGGAATTTAAAGCTCAAATGCGGAAAATTAAAGAGTAAGGAGAGAGTGCACCACAACGTATACTGGTTCACCACAACCTGTTAATCACTAATCCATGTAGGTATAATATCTGGACATACAATCCTATATTACTTGTCGACCACGTATACTTGTGTGTGCGTTCGGTAGCAACACCTCACCTGAGTAAATTCGTCTTGGTTTTCTTTGACGATATATTGGTTTATAGTGCGTCGTTCAAAGAGCACATGGACCATATGCGAGTGGTTATTGGACTGCTGGCTAAACATTAGTTGAAACGGTCTAAATGCAGTTTTTCCCAAACTTGAGTAGAATACTTGGGCCATGTCATAGCAAATGATAGGGTCAAAACTGACATTGTAAAAATAGAGGCTATGGTGATTTGGCCTAAGCCCAATTCCATAAAGGGGCTGCGAGGTTTTCTGGGATTAATGGATTATTAACGCAAGTTTATTCAGAACTATGTAGTAATCAGTAAACCATTAACCATGTTACTAAAGAAGGGGAGTTTTGTGTGGAATGATAGAGCAACACATGCGTTTGAGGCTTTGAAGTTAGATTTGACCAAGCACCGATTTTAGCATTACCCGAACTTTAATTACCATTTGTGGTCGAAGTATATGCTAGTGGTCTTGGAGTAAAAGCTGATTTGTCTCAAAACGACAAGCCAATTGCATTCACGAGTTAGGTTGTTACATCTCACATTTTCGTGCGTTAAAACTTTCGTCTTCAGTTAATTGATGTAGACTAGGGGATGAGATTATCTTGAGGTTAATACATTTATGCAATTGATAACAAGCGGTAAACAAATATCATGAAGGATATTGGTGTACACGAATTAAAGAAAGCGAGTTTCATAAGAATGGTCAATTTGGGATAAAGTACGAGTCAAGCGATATACCCGATAATTATGGAATAGCACCATTCATGTCACTATATGACCATGGTAGTACAATGCATAAAGTATATTAAAAATAAATAGAAATTTAAGTAGCCTGAGAATTTTTTTAAATTATGCGAGTAATTGATTAATTACTAGGTAATAGGACATTACCCAGTTTAATAATAAGTGGATAGAACATTAATAAAATATACCCATCTAAATGTGGCGAAAAGCCACCATGAAAAAAATGACTCATTAGTCATTATGCCATGTGTCTGTGATGACCCAGCTAGTCGTCTCATTAGTTATCGCTCTATTTCTCCTATTTATGCTTCTTATTGCTTTGTCTATCGGTTGTATATATGATCGGGTTGGTTGGCTCGGGTTAAGAAAGGATTTGGTAAGGTTTGAGACACTTAGTCCCTTTTGAGGGAGCTTAAGTTGAAAAAGTCAATCAGATGTTGACTTATGTTCTAGAGGGCTCAGATGTTATTTCTAATGATTTGGATAGTTTCGGGAGGTTACTTGGGACTTAAGAGTGTGATCGGAATGAGTTTTGGGGTTTCGGAGTAGATTTAGATTTTAATTAGCGAAATTGGATTTTTGGCGATTTTTGGTTGGTAGGTGAGATTTTGATATGGGTGTCGGACTGGAGTTTAGAGAGTTGCAGTATTTCCATGGTATCATTTGGGATTAGTGTGCAAAAATTTAGGTCTTTCGGACATGGCTTGGTTGGGTTTTTGATCAAAAGTGTAATTTAGAAGATTTTTGAATTTTTAGACTTGAATCCGATTCACGTTTGGTGTTCTGATGTTGTTTTTGGCATTTTGAAGGTTGGAACAAGTTTGAATGAGGTTATACAATATGTTGGTATGTTTGGTAGACCATTTCGTGCTTAGGAAAAGTTGCAGATTTTTGAGCTTCAGCTGTTACAGAGTTTTGTCATTCACAATCGCGTAGGGAGTCTCGCAATTGTGTAGTGCTGTGATGAGGGCAGGCCGGATTGTTCTTCACGATCACGTGGCTTGAGTCACGATCGCGTGACTTGGGCAAGTTGTGCACGGCGTTCGCGTGGCTCTATCCGCGTTTGCGTAGGTTAAGGTCCTGTGCATTGTGTTTGCATGGGCCTATCCGCATTCGCGTAGAGCAAACTCTGAGGGCCTCGTAGCTTGTGCTTCGCCAATTACGATGAGGGTCCCGTGATCGTGATGAAGGATTTTAGGCCTGGGTAGAACGTTTAAGTAGTCGTCTTATCCGCAATTTTGGGATTTATTTCCTCTAATGTTGTGCGTTTTTGGATCTTTTTGAAGAGGATTGAAGAGGGATTCAAAGGGATCACTTGGAGGTAACATTCGTGGACTTAAAACTCGATTCTAATATGAAATCTACCTAATTAATAATGGAATTTAAGCCTATAACTTAAGAACAAGGGCTTGAAATTGGAGACAGAGAATTTGGTTTTTGAGGGGTCGTTTGTGGATGGATTTTGATGCTTTTGGTATGAATGAACTCGGGGAGTGATAAGGAATCCATTTATGTAAATTTTATCGGTATCCAAGATGTGGGCCCATGGGTCGGATTTTGGTAATTTCGGGATTTGTGTTGTAAATTAATTATTTTTGCTTGGGCTTCGTTCCATTAGCATATTTTGATGCCGTGATTTTAATTTTGGATAGATTCGACGCGAGTAGAGGGATATTTGAGGGGCAACGGTGGCTAGAGTTTGGACCGGATTGGGGTGAGTAATGATTGTAAATGATGTCCTCAAGGTATGATACCTCGGATTGCACATCGTTGTGTTATATTGAGGTGACACACACGCTTGATGACGAGCGTGGGTCGTGCACTGTAGGGGATTGTGACTTAGTCTGACCCGAATGTCTATTTTACAGAGTATTTGACTAAAATCTATTTGCTATCGTCATGTTTTGGGAGGAATATCATATTTGAGCGTCATACCAACTATTTGAACCCTTAGGGAATTTTTATTGAAATTTCCTCAATGTTTTGACTTTATACTTGAACTTAGTCGTGCTATATTTTACTATTTCATGTCTCAGCCATGTTTACTATGTTTTTAACACTTACATATTTTTAAATGATATTTTGGGCTGATAATCATGTCTTACTATTGTCCGAGTGGCTTATGAGGATTTTGACTGAGTAAGGCCGAGGGCCTGAGATATGTACGCCACACATTGGCTTGTTGATATGAGGCCGAGAGCCTAGTGATGATGCTACTGTTAGAATATACGCTTAACGCTAGAGGGGGGTGAATAGCGTTATAATAAAAAACAGCGTAAACTTGCGGAATTTAAAAATTGCAGGAATGAAATAAGTGCGATAAGTAAATAATAAGGAACGAACGCACCGATGTTATCTTGGTTCACCACAACCCGTGGCTAGTCCAGTCCCTGAGAGACTCTGGTCGAGATTTCCACTAACTTCGTTAAGCTTATGGGTGCTTAACAAACCGTTACAAACTGAGAACTTGAGTCACACAAACCTCAACAACCTTTGCTCGAAGATACAACACTTCAAGACTTCAACCAAAGGAATCACAACGTTCCTTCTTACAATACAAGGGATTAACACTTCCCTTCAAGTGTATAAAAACAGTTTGCACTCAAAACAAGACTCTCCTTAAGAGTAGATATGAGTAAAATACGCTCAAGAACGCAACAACTTTCGTCAAGAATTTGGCTCTCAAAAACTTATGTAATGAATAGAAAATGATGAATAAGAGAGTATGCAAGCTTTAGCAATAATATGATCAGTTGTTGAGTTTAGAGGACTGATTTGAAGATGTATTTATAGTGTCAAAACATGCATAACCGTTGCCTAATTGCCAATTAAGAATTGCTGATTTTGTGATACGACAATCGATTGTCTAATTGGCACAATCGATTGTTTTCCAATCGTTCCAAAAATCATTCCCTGATTTTACGCAGCATAATCGATTATCTAAGACGTATAATCGATTACTGGCAACGTTCAAAAAATCATTACCAGATTTTACTTAAAACAATCGATTATCAGAAATATACAATCGATTACTTGGCAACGTTCAAAAATCTTTTTCAGATTTTACTTCAAACAATCGATTATTAAAATCCTATATTCGATTATCTGACGGAGTTTGAAAATATTTTGGCAACGGTCATTTACATAATCGATTATGCTATATGGACAATCGATTATTTTTCAGTCTTGAAAAATCTAATAGACACTGCCTCAACACAATCGATTGTCATAAGGTTCACAATCGATTATTTTGTTGCTTTGAAAAAATCTGATAGACACTGTCTCAACACAATCGATTGTCATAAGGTACACAATCGATTGTCATGCAGATTTCAAAAATCTGATGGACACTGCCTCAACACAATCGATTGTCATAAGGTACACAATCGATTGTCTTGCAGCTGCCTTAACATAATCGATTATCATAAGTACATAATCGATTATCTTTGTCCAGATTTTAGAGGCATGATTAAAATTCATTTTGCTAAAATAAATATGCATGATTTAAAATCATTTTGCTCTAAATTAAATATGCATGATTTGATAAAAATGTTTTTACGAGAGAAGCCAAGTCTTGAGTTAAATTGTCGGATCAAGATCACAATTAAAGAGCGACTCATGTATAACTTTGTTTAATCTTGATCTTTGTTTTGCTTGAACTTCGTTACGCAAACATTTGCGCGCTTGTGCTTGGACCTCGTCATATGTCAATTGCGCATCGTTTATCATTTATCAAAACCTACAAATATGAACACACGTTTAGTTTAGTGCCTTGAGAACGTGTTTCAACAATTTCCCCCTTTTTGATAATGGCAAACCTTAATTGGGATATGCATATTAGGTAATTCATAATGACGATCCAAGACAAGTATATATATATATGCAATTAGTTTCCCCTCAACATATGAATTCCCCCTCAATTTGTGCCAATAAGTATTAAGTGCATAGCCCTTATTCTTCCCCCTTTTGACATTAGCAAAAAAATTGGTAAATAACTTGTTTATTGATTAATCAAAAATTTCAACTTCATAAAAGGGATAATAAAGCAAATAATGTCAACATAATCGATTATTGATACTTGATAATCGATTATATACTAAAGAGAAATCGATTATTCTAAAGAGGAATCGATTATTCTGCACCAGTCTTTATAATTCCCCCTGCCTTAAGGGCGATACCTGCAAAAGAGAATTAGACGTCTCCGACGATCAAGTTAGTAATTTGTAAACAAATAATGACTTAGATCAATGTGAAGTCAAGAGTTCCGAGTTTACTATAGATTCGGAAAAGAACTTTTTCGCTAAAAGGCCTTGTGAAGATGTTGGCCAATTGAGAACGTGCTCTCTTAAGAAGTGTGTCCTAAGGTGTTCTTAAGAGTGTTTCGAGTACTTACCTGTTGTTCAATGTCGCCAATTACCTGTTCGAGAGGATGGTCTTTGATTGTCCTCCACGCGTTAGGCAGTTTTGTTTCTTTTTCCGATTGTGGCGCTTCCTCCGATAATTGTTCCAAGATTTCATCTTGAATTTCCTTAGGAATTTCCTTTTGTACTTTTTCTTGAGGACTCATTGAGTTTAAACTGCCTGCAATTTCAAAACCAGAATCCTTTCTCGCCAAGCGAGCATTATTTTCGGAAAACACAATATGAGGGGATTCCTCCACAGTTTCGGTTCTATTATTGAATACTCTATATGCTTTGCTACGTGAAGAATAACCAATAAAAATTCCTTCGTCGGATTTGGCATCAAACTTTCCCAAATTATCTTTACCATTGTTATGAATAAAACATTTACAACCGAATACTCTAAGATGGGAGATATTTGGTTTCCTTCCCTTGTAGAGTTCATAGGGAGTTTTCATGAGTATTGGCCTTATGACTACTCTGTTTAAAACGTAGCATGCGGTACTCACAGCATCCGCCCAAAAATGTTTGGGAATCTTTGCCTCATCGAGCATGGTTCTAGCCATCTCTTCGAGACACCTATTTTTCCTTTCCACCACTCCATTTTGTTGTGGTGTGCGTGGAGCAGAGAAGTTGTGCTCGATACCGAGTTCGTCACAAAAATCCGCGAAGAGATTGTGATCGAACTCTCCCCCACGATCACTTCTTATTTAAGTGACGGTTGTGTCCTTTTCATTTTGAACACGTTTAAGAAAACATTTAAAATTATGAAAAGCTTCACTTTTATGAGCAAGAAATAGTGTCCATGTAAATCTAGAATAATCATCAACAATAACAAAAGCATAACGATTTCTACCAAGACTTTCAATGCGAGATGGTCCAAAAAGGTCCATGTGAAGAAGTTGCAATGGTCTAGTAGTTGAAACAATATTTTTCGATATAAAAGATGCTTTTGTTTGCTTCCCTTTTTGACAAGAATCGCAAATGGAGTCTTTTTCAAATTTCAAATTTGGAAGACCAATAACTAATTTTTGTGAAACCAATTTGTTTAAAAGATGCATATTGATGTGAGCTACTCTACGATGCCATAACCACATATCATCTTCTTTGCTCATAAGACAATTCACATACTCAGATGAAGAATTTTCGAGATCAACCATATAGATGTTATCCATTATAAAACCACGAAGGATAATTTTAAAATCGCTACGGCGAAAAACTAAGCATTCATTCGAATCAAATAAAATAAGATTTCCCTTGTCACATAATTGACTTATGCTCAAGAGATTATGTTTTAGACCTTTAACTAGCAATATATGCTTAATGGAAGAAGGTTCATCCTTACCGACCGATCCAATGCCGATAATTTTTCCCTTGTTGTTATCTCCAAAAATAACGCTTCCTCCTTCCTTGTGTTCTAGTTGAAGGAACTTGGATTCGTCTCCGGTCATGTGTTTGGAGCATCCACTATCAAGGTACCAAAGTACACTTGATCCCTTCAAACATACCTACAAGACAAATTAATGAGTCTTTGGTACCCAAGTTGTTTTGGGTCCTTGAGAGTTAGGTGTAACATGCTGTTGTGCTTGACATGCAGTTAAGTGTCTATGTCTAGTGAAACGAGCAGGAGCAATATGTCCAATTCGATTGCAATAATGACTTGACATTAGGATTATGCATTCGTCTAGGTTGATAGTAGTTGGACGGACGAAATTTGTTTACTCTATTTTCGACAATATGACTATTGCGCATTTCATGAAAATCATTTCTCCTACTATTTGTTCTAGGATATGCAGCATTTCTAGAATAGTTATTTCTAGGTTGAAAGCCATTTCTAGGTGTCCTAAAATGTTCAACGTTTCTTCTAGTGTTTGGTCTAGGATATGCATCATTTCTAGAATAGTTATTTCTAGGTTGAAGGCCATTTCTAGGTGTCCTAAAATGTTCAAAGTTTCTTCTAGTGTTTGATCTAGCATGCATGTTGCTTCTAGGATTGTTATCTCTAGGATGAACATTTGTTTTATTTGTCCTAGGTTGAGCCTTAGGTGGTTGGAGTTTGGCTTCAACTTTTTCTTTAGGCTCGTTTTTAAAACCTATCCCATGTTTGCTCGATTTCAAATTAACAAGAACTTCATTCAAATTTTTATGAGAAGAATTGAACTTATCTAAGGTGCCCTTAAGTCTTTCTACCTCATCTTTTAGATGCATGCAAGAAGTACAATTTTTACTAGAGCTCTCGGGTTTGTCGGCGCTTCTCTTGCCGAAAAAATTGTTTTCTTCTTTCAACTTCTCATTTTCCAAAATCAGTTTTTCCAAATCCTTTTCTTTCAAAGAGAGTTGTTTTTCAAAATCTTTTTCTTTCAAAGAAGCATTTTCCTTAATGTTTTTAACAGTTTTGGAAGCTTTAATGAATTCACTATAGAACTCATCAAAGGCATTTTGCATTTCCTCAAGAGAATAGAAGTTTTTGGAAGAAATTTGACAAACCTCTTCTTGATTGTTTTCATGAGCCATGAGACAAAGATTTGCGATTTCGTCTTTTTCTTCCTCACTCGACTCGTCTCCGGAGTCGCCTCCCCAAGATATGTATGCTCGTTGTTTCTTGAAGGGTTTCTTCTCCTTTTTGACATTTGGGAAATTTGATTTAATGTGCCCGATTTCTCCGCACCCATAGCACTTTACTTGATCTCCTTGTTGTTTGCCTTTTCGTTCATACTCTTTTCGCATGAACTTTTGAAATCTCTTAATAACGAGTCCGAACTCGTTATCTCCGTCCTCGTTATTTTGAGGTTGGCTTGTGCTTGCCTTGAGGGCGGTTCTTTGTTTCCTTTGATCATTAACAAGAGGGTTAAGTATAGTAGTTTCATAAGTTTTATGGTTACCTCTTAATCCGTCGATGGTGACATTTGAAATGCCAATAGACTCTTGAATCGTGTCGGCCTTGGAGCGCCATTCCGGAGTGAGACTTCGGAGAATTTTTCGGACAAGTTCCTTATCCGTGAAGGTCTTCTTAAGAGCATGTAAGTCATTAACGATTTTTGAAAATCGTTCGAACATGTCATCGACCCTTTCGCCTTCCTTCATGTGAAACAGTTCATATGCATTGGATAGAAAATCAACTTTAGCCTCTCTAGCCTGGTCTGTACCTTCGTACGTGATTTCCAGCTTATCCCACATTTGCTTCGCCGTTGTGCAACATGATATTTTTCTGTAATCATCAGCGTTTACAGCACAATATAATAGGTTGATGGCTTTAGCGTCGTTCTGCACTTTTCGGATATCATCTGCATCGTATTCATCTTCGGATTTTGGAACCCATTCATTTTCAACCTTTTTCGTTGGAATTTGTTCTCCCTTCATTATAACATTCAACAGATGAAAACTATTCGATTGAATGAATATTCTCATCCTTTCCTTCCAGTACGTATAGTTTGTGCCATCGAATAGTGGTGGTCGGGTGGAGCATTGTCCTTCACCTATTCCTGCAAAAGAATCACGAGTAGAAGCCATGGATTGTTTCTCTCAAACGTTTAAGTTTTTCAGAGAGTTGGGCTCTGATACCAATTGTTAGAATATACGCTTAACGGTAGAGGGGGATGAATAGCGCTATAATAAAAAACAGCGTAAACTTGCGGAATTTAAAAATTGCAGGAATGAAATAAGTGCGATAAGTAAATAATAAGGAACGAACGCACCGATGTTATCCTGGTTCACCACAACCCGTGGCTAGTCCAGTCCTCGAGAGACTCTCTCGAGATTTCCACTAACTTCGTTAAGCTTACGGGTGCTTAACAAACCGTTACAAACTGAGAACTTGAGTCACACAAGCCTCAACAACCTTTGCTCGAAGATACAACACTTCAAGACTTCAACCAAAGGAATCACAATGTTCCTTCTTACAATACAAGGGATTAACACTTCCCTTCAAGTGTATAAAAACACTTTGCACTCAAAACAAGACTCTCCTTAAGAGTAGATATGAGTAAAATACGCTCAAGAACGCAACAACTTTCGTCAAGAATTTGGCTCTCAAAAACTTATGTAATGAATAGAAAATGATGAATAAGAGAGTAAGCAAGCTTTAGCAATAATATGATCAGTTGTTGTGTTTAGAAGACTGATTTGAAGATGTATTTATAGTGTCAAAAACATGCATTACCGTTGCCTAATTGCCAAATAAGAATTGCTGATTTTGTGCTACGACAATCGATTGTCTAATTGGCACAATCGATTGTTTTCCAATCGTTCCAAAAATCATTCCCAGATTTTACGCAGCATAATCGATTATCTAAGACGTATAATCGATTATGGCAACGTTCAAAAAATCATTTCCAGATTTTACTTAAAACAATCGATTATCAGAAATATACAATCGATTACTTGGCAACGTTTAAAAAATCTTTTTCAGATTTTACTTCAAACAATCGATTATTAAAATCCTATAATCAATTATCTGACGGAGTTTGAAAATATATTGGCAACGGTCATTTACATAATCGATTATGCTATATGGACAATCGATTATTTTTCAGTCTTGAAAAATCTAATAGACACTGCCTCAACACAATCGATTGTCATAAGGTTCACAATCGATTATTTTGTAGCTTTGAAAAAATCTGATAGACACTGTCTCAACACAATCGATTGTCATAAGGTACACAATCAATTGTCATGCAGATTTCAAAAATCTGATGGACACTGCCCCAACGCAATCGATTGTCATAAGGTACACAATCGATTGTCTTGCAGCTGCCTTAACATAATCGATTATCATAAGTACATAATCGATTATCTTTGTCCAGATTTTAGAGGCATGATTAAAATTCTTTTTGCTAAAATAAATATGCATGATTTAAAATCATTTTGCTCTAAATTAAATATACATGATTTGATAAAAATGTTTTTACGAGAGAAGCCAAGTCGTGAGTTAAATTGTCGGATCAAGTTCACAATTAAAGAGCGACTCATGTATAACTTTGTTTAATCTTGATCTTTGTTTGTCTTGTGCTTGAACTTCGTTACGCAAACATTTGCGCGCTTGTGCTTGGACCTCGTCATATGTCAATTGCGCATCATTTGTCATTTATCAAAACCTACAAATATGAATACACGTTTCGTTTAGTGCCTTGAGAACGTGTTTCAACAGCTACGAGATAGCTTGATATTTCACATGGGCGATAAGGGGTTCCTCTGGGAGTCTGCACACCTCCAGTGAGCGCGGATACCCATTGTGATGTGAGATATAGCCCGTGAGGTTGGTATTGTTCTAAGATATTGCCCTAGGGGCGGATTTGTTGATATTGTCCCCGAGGGACGAACCTCTATGTGTTTATCTTTCTTATTTTCTTTCATTATCTGTTTAATTGTTGAAAAGGTATTTCATGAATTATAAAGCAAACTTAAATGATTTTACATATCTTTACCGATTCACTGTTTTAATGGTTATACAGCTACATTATAGCCTATTGTTGCGCCCCCCCTTTCCCCTCTTCGTTAGGAGAGGAGTTTTCGGGTTTCAACATTCATGGAGTTTAATGACTCATTTCTTTTTTTGGGAATTGGGTATTTTGAAGAGTCACCACTTAATAATTTAAGGAGCACTAAGACACCTATAGAGTTTATTTACAACTAGGTTTGATTACTAGAGATTGAGTAAGTGATTGAAATTATCCTAAGAGGAAGGTGTTAATTATCAAGTAAATAATTAAAGGCTCAAGCAAGAGGGATTTAGGTTAAACACACAAACATTTGAAAACTATTATTGAAAGGCAAGGTTTGAAAGAGTTATAAACTAGACATGTTTGTAGAAAAATAAAAGGGGAGTCCTAGGTTTGTTTATCATATGGATCACCTCAGTGCAATACCTGGTATGACACTCCTTAGAAAAAGGGGATACACGTGGTATTAGCACACCGGTCATCATATCCATGTCTACCCTTCTCACCGCGTTAATGTATTAAAGCGCGGATTGATCTTGACCTCTATTGCTTGCTATTACCCGTCCCTTTCTTATCAGTCCTGGAGAAATTTAGGACGACTATTCCAATAAAGGGAGGCTATTAGGATGACTCTTAGGTTTAAAGGAAAAAAAACTAAGAGACATACAAAAACACATAGGACTACATTTAGAGGGAAACATGTAAGCAGTCCTAAGGCTCATGTATACCTCCGCAAATAAAACATATAAATAGCACGAGTTAAAGAAACTCAAGGTTGGAATCATAAAATCCTAAGGCAGAGTTTGAGTCAGAACAAGATTCATTATATAACTCAGAAAAGAAGTATGAATCAGGCCTACCTACTGGTTGTAGCAGTTGGCAATTAACAAAGGCAGTTCCAGTTTTATTTAAATAATTACCTACGGCTTGCCTCGGCTAACTAGTGATGTCCGATGAGCATGATATCTATTATTGATTAGGAGTGTAGTAAAATAGTAAACAATTTTTATACGAGTGATTTGGATCCTATAGGCATGCTTTATAACCGTATTAATTTAAAAGAGTAGGTTATTTAAACTGATGGAAAACCGATAAGTACAAGGCAAACTAATTTTTTTAAACTAAATTGGTTTTAGATCCTATAGGCATGATCTCTATTATAGCTAATTTTAATTCCTACAGACATGGTATCTAAGTATTAAAGGTTTATTTTAGTCCTATTGGCATGTCATCTAATTGAACATGAAGTGGAGGGGAAGAGTGCGGATCCTTGAAGACAATGAAGAGGAATTCTTCGCATCCCGAACCTTCATCACCCATGAGGTATGCGATGCGACCAAGTCAACAGTCGAAGAGCTGGAGCAAACCATTTTGATCAAACACCTCCCGGATCATAAGGTATACCTAGGGACAGGGCTGACCCCGGAACTTAGGGCAAAGTTTATTCAATTCCATAGTTGTAATATCGACTGTTTCTCTTGGTCACATTTAGATATTATAGGTATTCCGCCAGAGATAACCTCCCACAAACTAAGCGTTGACCCCAAGTTCAAACCCATGAAACAAAAAACAAGGTCGCAGTTCTAAGTAAAGCACGTCTTCATCAAAGAGGAATTGGCGATGCTCCTTAAAATCAGATCTATCAGGGAGCTAAATATACCGAATGGCTAGCTAACGTAGTGGTAGTACCAAAAAAGGGGATTAAGCTAAGGATGTGTATAGATTATAAGGACTTGAACAAAATGTGCCCAAAGGATTCCTCTTTGTTGCCTAATATCGATCGCCTGATTCATGCTACGTCTGGCCACGAGACCCTCACTTTCCCCGATGCCTACTTAGGGTACAATCAAATCTGGATGAGCCCCGAGGATAGGGAAAAGACCTTATTTATCAAAAAATACGGTACATATTGTTATAACCTAATTCCCTTCAGGCTAAAAAATGCTGGGGTAACGTACCAACGGCTTGTTAACAAAATGTTCGAACACCAAGTAAGAAAATCAATGGAAGTATATATTGATGTGTTTGCTATGAAAATGGTAATACCAATTAAATTTGTAAATAGAATTCTAAAAATATATGATCTATTCCCAAGCTAGTTGATAGAGCAGGTGAAGCTAATAATATTATGTTTAATGATGAAATGCAAGAAAAAAAAGAGGTAGCAATCAAACCAAGGGGCCGGTCGCTTGTTGATACCCAATTTTTCCCCATGTATATTTTTATATACCAACATACTTCCAAAATAGCATATATGTGCATATATGAGCACACCCATGAAATTTGGTATTTTAATAATTTTTTAAACCAATTTGCCGCTTATTTTAACATCACAAAAATTATCAAATTTATTACCAAAATTATCTTTTAGTGAATAACTTATTTTATTCTCATATTTACATCATACTATAATTAATATAATTTTTTCATATTTTTGCAAATTTATTTGGCATTTCTAAAGTTAATTTGTATATAACTGCAATTGTAGCCCATTTTGTAATTAATCCTATTTTGTGATTGTGAAATTGTTCCTAATATTTTTTGATTATTATTTATATATTATTAACTAGTTTAGTATTTTTAATTTATTTTAAATTATTTTGTACTATTTTAATTAATTAAAAAGGGTAAAAGTGGCTATTTAAGAACTAGCCTATTTTTATTTCAATAATAGCCTTAATCCACCCCAATTTTAAACCCAATTCAAGCCAACTCACATTTTATCTGGACATGACCCATTAGCCCGACCCAGCATTGGTTCAATCTGAACCGTTGATCAAATGAGATCAACGATCCAGATCAAGTTACCTAAAATAAATCCTAATCTATCCCCCCTGACCCCTCATTTCATTAGAGACCGGTCTCTCTCTCCCTCTCTCTCTATCACTTGCTCTCCCTTCTCTCTAGAACCTGATGGTTCTCTATAGCTTCTCCGATGAGCTTCATCGCCTCTCCGGCCATACTCAGTCCTCACTTCTCTCGACCTCTAGTCACCTTGGAATCCCATATCGTTTCTTCTCTCTGAGGTTTGAGGCCCTCAGAAGCTTCCACCATGATAGGCGGTCACTAAAGCCTCGCCGAGGTCCATTTCCGGCCTTTCTCCGATGGATTTAGATTCGATGATGCTGAAAACACCAATATCCTTGAGCTTCACAGCCAGGTTTCTCTTACCCCTATCACTGTTTTCTTATGAATCTGTAATCATGACTCAAACCTCTCAAATATTAGATTTTTCTAACGATTTTAACTTGTACCTTTATGTTTTGCACTATTTTTCTACTCGAGCTTTACAATTACTCTAGTTTTAAACAATTTTGTTCCCTTTTGAAATTAGGATTTCTGACCCCCTTTTCGAAATCATTTAACCTTATAATTCTTGAGTACTATTTGTGATCCTTCTAAATATTTTGCTTAATTTTGATAGAACCCTAGCCTTATATGTTTGTGTTTGTGTTATTTGCTTATTTGTGTGTTCTTCTGAGTTCTCCTCTAAGTCCCGTGTTCTTTGCTTCAATTTTGGTTGCTAGTATTTCATTCTCCTACCATGTTGTGTTCTCCGTTCAAAGTTTCTCTAACTGTTTGCATGACAATTTTATACTAATTCGTACGAGCCTCTTTTTAGAATTGCGATACTTGCCATAAAATATGATTCCGCGTATTGTCCTTATAGTTTGGGACTAATTTCAAATTTCTTCCTCTATATGTGGGATACTTTCCTCAATTAATTGGTCTCCTAAGTTCTCAATCTCATCCCTTATTTTCTGGGGATTATTGTCCAAAATTGGAGCACTATCCCGCCCTATATGTGTGCATGAGTATGTTGATTGATTTATCTGACATGTTTTCCAAATTAGACTATCATGTACCTAGTCTCTATTACATGTTTTATCCTACTCTGTTCCTTATGTGGTCACACCTTGTGATTTTTTTCCTTTTAAACAGGTGCTTGTTACCGTTCTCTCATTCCATAATTAAAGGGTAGTCCTTATACTGATTTGATTATGATTGATGCTAGTTCCTTTATTAGGGATTGCTGCCTTGTTTGTTTACTCGTATTCAGTACTATAAGTACCCTACCCCATTCTCTTTGCAAGACACCAACACATTGCTTAACAGTTGGCACACACATACACAAATAAACTCAATGTTCTGAAGTCTCTCTTTTATCACGCAAACATCTTTGTGCCCTTTGTTTCTACACAATTTTCCTTCACTTTTCCTGTTGAATGCTTATCACTCAATTGGTTGCAAGCCAAAATTGAGTAACCTTGGTCACTTTTACCTGTTGCTTCTACTGTGTTGTTTGCTTCGGGACTGCCTACTGCTCACTTCTTGCATACTGTTGGTCTGCTCTCTGCTTCTCTCTGCACATTACTACTCACTTCTTTGCTCACTACTGCTATGTGTTTACATTATTTTCAACTTGTATGTATCCTATTTAAGCTACAGCCTCAAATAATATGCTTCTATTGGTGCTGCACTTTCTTTTGTTCCTTGTATGTTTCTACTTGTGGTCCTGCTGCTCCTATTGCAACTAGCATGCATCTGTGTTAATTAGTAAGCCTAATTAGTAAGCCTATCATGTTCATTTCCCCATTTACCTACCCCATGCATGTCTCCCCTTTGCTTATTAATACTACTAGCATCATCTTGGCTACTCCATAGCCCCAAAACCTCTTTTGAAAATGATTTGGTTTGGTGTCTGGTGCTGTAAGAACTGGATTCTTGTTTGACGCATGAACTTTCCTTTAATGTGTGTGACTGACTGTCTTGTTTGTGAGCTGTTTGTTCCCTTTGCCTTTACCTTTGTCCGTGTGACTGCTGCTTTTTCAAAACCGGCCTCAAAGTAACTGTTTTCAAACTTAGTTAAATTTTCACTCTTCTACTGGTTTTCTCAAAATGTCATTCATGTAAAACAATTTTTTTTTCAACTCAACTCCTTCAAAAATTCTATCACAATTATATTACTCTTAGAATTAGGTTCTGCTCCCTTGTGTGTACATTTCTTTTGGTACCTTGAGTACCCACTGAACTTTGATGCACAAGGTTGGCAATTCCACACTTGCACATATCAATGATGATTTGTTTTGGGTGCCTAGTAATGGACGGGGTCTCAAGAGACCCCTAGGGAACTTTGCCGCACCCAAACTCTTGGTGAAGGATGTGAAGCTCGAAAGAAGTGAGGTTGGAGGTTTGGGACTGGGTGAAGAATAGCTTATTGTTTTACTCTGCACAATTGTAATTTAATTACTTAATATGTAATGATTTGTAAAGAACTATGGGGGTTTATAGTGAAATTATGGAGAGTTATGCATGTTTATTAAGGGTATGGGTAGAGAACATGCCTATATGATTTCATTTATATATTCATGCAATAGAAATCATGTTAAAGCATGCATTATGTATATAGAAATCCTCCTCCCAGGATCCTTACTTTCAATATGATATTTTCCTTTCATGACCATAACCTCTTAATAATTAAAATTCTACTATTGCACTTAGATACCGTGTTTTTAGGACCATCACGTGAATTTTGATATCCTGTTTTTAGGGTCATCACGTACATTAGATATCATACACTTAGGAGTCCATTTGCAATGTTTTGGCCATCTTATTAATTATTCAACCCATAAACTAGTTTTCTAAAACTAAAAAAACAATGTGCATGTCTGTTATAAAGTCTAGGCAAGCCTTAGGCCGGATAAAACTGATTAATCGTATTCGATCTCTTTTAGTGGCCCAAAATAATCTGCCTCCCTGAAGTATGTATGGTTTTTTACTACTAAATTCATGTCTTATTCTTTCACCTATATGTTTTCAACCAAGTTACTTTTCCAGTTCAAGACTGACTACTACTTTCTCTAAAACTTATAACGACCTATGTTATTTTTAAAAGGCCACACTCTCATTGTTTTTGTTATTCTAAATAATTTTTACATCTCCTTTACACGCTATTTTCAGTGCAGAACTAATGTAGTGTTTTTAATAGCAGACTACTGCACACGTATATGGCTATAACTATATTTGAAAAAATAAATATTTTTCCTATTCCTAAGTGATACGCATTTTTACTGCTTGACATTCAGCCTTTTCCAACTTCTCTTGCCAAATTCTGCCCAGATTTTCATTTTTCTACATTCAGATTTTTAAAAACTCTCCCTCTCTTAGACCTTAAGTGTGATTCAGGCGTGCTAATTGTATATATATCCGTGGAGGGGTACGTGAGCCATTTACATGCCTTTATGCCATCCCTTATATGAAGTCCTACTTGCTTTTGTATGTCGCTTAGTATTTTACCTTTAAATCTAAGGGTTCAACCTAGTCCTCACCCTGTAGGAATAGTGGTCCTAAAAGACCCTCTAGGACCTATAGGATGGGACGGATAATAGCATGCGCTAAGCACTCGTTACCAATACAATGCATAAAATAACCTCTGCGGGGTGGGAAGGGTAAAATATGGATATGATGACCGGTGCGCTGATATCTCGTGTGAGAATGATTGATGCGTATTGCACCGAAGTGATCCATATTACGTTTAACCCAAGGACCCTTATCTCTTTTATTTATTGATATTTTCTTAAATTAATGCTTTCTTCCAGCAAGTGTTTCTCTTTTTTTTTTTCAAAATTACTTATGTCTTCTTTCTTACAAAATTCTCAACTTGTTTATGCTTTCTATGTGCAAAATTTACTTGTTTTCACTCCTTTTAAAGTCACAACTAAGCACGGCCGGGAAACACACTAGTCTATCATGAGGGTTGCCTAACACCTTCCCTTCAAGATAATCTCAAGCCCTTACCCGAACTCTGGTTTTCTTTCAAAACATTATTTAAAGTGTCCCGATGCACTATAATCATTAGGTAGCGACTCTTCAAACTCTTCAAACCCGCTTCCTCAAAAGGGAAAAGAGTTGTTTTGTCCATCATGTCATCAACTCGATTTCTCCACTCTTTAAGTTTGAAAAAGGGGGTGTCGACATCGCCCAGATGCAGGTCTTATCGATGGGTACCTCGGGGTCCAGGCTCGGTCGAGTTCGAGGTATCGGGGGCAGCAAAAAATGGGATAACAATTAAGGATTCGATTAAGCAAGGCTCTATACCACCAATATTGAAAAATATAATGAAGAACAACTAAGAGGACGATAAATATTAAAGCGGCATCGGGCCAGTGAGAACAAAAAAGATAGAAAGAAAAGAGAGAGAGAGAGAGAGAGAGAGAAAGAGAGAGAGATAGAGCGATATTATTGGAATGGTGGATAAAATGGAGCAACATCAGTCCCTTACAATGTGGCATGGGTTCCTCTTATATAGGCGAGGGAATGCGGAATGGTACAGAGTGCATTAAATGTAAATATACGGGGATGGGACGGCTAAGCAAGGTGGTAGAGTTTGGTGAGTCCAGCTGCCTACCTCGAGAATACCCCATACTCAGATCCTTTATTGGGTCACTAACGATTTCCTTATCCTCAGAATCTCTGCTGGTTCGCAGAAAATCCTCAAGAGAGAAAGCTCAATCGTGATTCAATAGCCTCAAGATGATGTCATGACTTTCCAAATGTACTTTAATGGCAGGAAATAGATCCCCCCAATTTCACCGCATACAAAGAGTCTCTGCATTTCCTAGAACGAAGTAGTAGGGAATGATATTGAATTATCGTCTCGAGGTCATCATTGCCATGGCGTGAAATGTCTAAGAGCATTAAATGTCATACCCTAGAGAACCATGCACGGTCACCGTCGAACTCGATAATCAAGAAATCCATGAGCTGCTGTAGGCTCGTCTTTTCTACTTCTCCAACTATTCCTATAAATGCACCGGTTGCTACATACTTCCCATCTTCACCCTTCCTTCAAGCCCGGGAAGTGGAATTTCACCATTTGACATCCTTCCATCTTTTCATAGAAATGTTTTACCATTTTTCATGGTTAGGACTTCTAGGATGGTCCCCTGATAGGATGATACCGTGTCGTTGTCCCAACTACCCAATGGAGAAAAGAAATCGGTTCCTACTTTAGAGCAATGGACTCCTCCCGATACTGACATTTCGAATGACTTCGACATCGAGACTCCCTCGTCTACACCGGGTCGATATGAGTACGTATCTCGATAAATTAGTATTGTGTCCGATGTTAGCAAAGTGAAAGAGGACTACCGATGGATTAAGGCTGTGGAGGTAAAGATTTCCGGCCCCAGTGATAATTCAAGGCTGGCTTCCTTTACCTATATACTAACCCATTCACCATGGGCACTGGTAAATCTGTACAATCTCCTCCCTTGGAAATCGACCCGGTTATCCTTGATTTCTACGCCCGATATAAGGTGACCCTCGGTTAGATCTATCCGTCCTTTTGGAGGATAGTGTTAATGCTCAGGAATTTTACCAAAGCGGTTAAAGGCGAGGTCTTTACCCTAAACCATTTGATCAGATTGTACCGCCATCAGCTGTATTGAGGCTTAATAAAGCTTCCACATCGTTCAAAAATTCTTTTTTCACTAGGGTTGATGTGGGGAAGGATCGGGGATGGATGAGTAGGTTTATTTGAGTGAGGACCTCTTACATCATCTCGGCTCGGAGGATGCCCTTTCCAGAGTAGTGGAATTATTGACGTAAGTGAACTTCCCTTTAACCGCTTCTCAATTACTCTTTTATTCGTTATTATAACCTCTTTATACTATCTCCAGCCGTTGCTTGGCATCCCAAGGTGGTCCTAGATTTTTTAGGCTGGATCAGGGATTTGGATGAAAAGTTCCCGTAACGTATTCGGTCTTGGACCATCATGGATATGGAGCTTTGGGTGGCCAAGAAATATGGTGAGGTTTCTTTATCGCCTGTGCTTCGCTTTTTTCTGTTTCCTTCTGAGATCTTAGCAAAAAGGGTACCATGTTTATTGTGTTGGTGCAAGCCTTGGAGAGAATATACAGATGAAACCACCCCCCGTTGGTGAAGCAGAGGCGTTGAGCCTTATATGAACAAGAAAACAAATAACATGGCAATCACCGCTCTTCCTGCTGAAACTGCTGCCCAATCCTTTGGGTTGAACCCCGATGTCGAGGGGGAGGACAATGATGGTAGTCCATTGAATAGAAGAATAAGGTCTAGCATGGGAGATTTACATGCATCCTGGTCGAAGGCTTGTTGAGTCAGGAATGGGTGGCTCTGGTAGGGTTAACGAGCTAGGGGTCCTCAAAGGGGACGCTGCTATAGCATCGAATCGTGTAGCTGGATTCAGTGTAGCTTCTTGTATGAGGATCATTGGTCTTGAGGGATCAGAGTTTGGGGATTTACAAGAACATAGGTCGATATTTGGAGAAATCGGTGACCCGAACTATTTCATTAAGAACTTTTGGGTCTCATAGGGAGAGCTAAGGGATGCTGAAGGGATGATCGGCGCCACAGCTGGGACTTCTCTCAGAGGGAGAGACTTCATAGCTAATATTTTTTATGGAGAAATCAACAAGGCTGATCTCGACATATCTGGCACCGTTGAAGTGGCAGAGAAGTCCATGGAGTAGGTGATAGCTTTTTCTTGTGTGTTTCTTTTCGTTCTTGCACATTATTCGCCGTGTTTCTTAACTTTCTCATTGTTCCATATTGTAAAGAGATGTATGATCATGCCATTTTTTGGCTTCGGGGGGAACTTTTTTTCCATGAGAAGGAGCGTAATAACATAGCTTAGAAGCTACAGGACTCGGAGTCTTGTGGTGCCCAGGGAGATAGAGAGTTGGGGAGCTTCAATCATCTTTGGAGGTGGCGGTTCGGGAGAAGGCTGTTGATGCTGCTCAGATACTCTGCCTTGCTCATACACGCCCTTTTACTCTGTATTCACACATACTTTGGATTCCTATATTGATCAACTTAGATTTTATCGTAGGTTGAGCAGAGTAGCTTGCGGATCATTCAGTTGGAAGCGGAGATCTCTTGACTAAAAATGTGAAACGAGATTGTGATGGGGGAATTGGCGACATCCCAAGATCTTCACTCGGGTACTCATAGAAAGATTGCTACCTTGGCCGCGATTAAGTCTGAGGCCGAATAAGATGTTGATTCTTATAATGAGGATAAGGCCACAGAACATTAAATGGTTCATGACATATCCTTGGAGGCCGAGCAGAAAGTGATCTGAGCTGTTGAATATGCGAAAACGGAGGCGAAGTGGGAGAGCTTGGAAGAATTCGAGGCCAGATGGTTCGAGCTGTCTACCGACCTGGAGGAGGCTCGCGTGGTGGAGGGAAGACTGGGGATCTTGATTGCCCCCGATGGGGGTGAAGACGATAGTGGCGAGGAGTAGTCTCCGAGCCCTTTTTGTATACCTTTTTTTTTCATGTGTTCCCCCCGAAAATCAAATAAAGTAAAGACATTTTTACTCTTTGCTAAAGTATGAAAGGAACTTTTATTTCGTCAGCCTTTCTTGCTGATTTTTCTTTTTTTTTTGTCTCAGGGTTCAAACATCGGCCCTTCGATGCCTTTTCGTAAGATGGACCGGGGCCCCCAGACTACCCATGTTCTGAGGTAGAATCGTTAGCTGCTTCGAACCGATATTTATGACGCCGTGGATCTTCCAAGGTCCCTTTGTTTTATGAGTTATGTGGGATCCTAGAATTATTCTACCAATGCACTCCTCATGTAGAAGGTGACGTTAACACGACCAAAATTAATTTCCCTTCTTGAGAAAATGAGCAGTTGTTGTCACGCCCCCTTTTTCTCGCGAAATCTGGTTTATGACATTTGGAAGGACAACTCGTCCCTCTTGGGAACTAGGTTTTGCATTTGAAGAATCGCCACCTAATAATTAAGGTGCATATTCAATTTTATGTTTGTTTGAACAACCAGAGATTGTGTAAGGGCTTGAAATATCCCGAACGGGAGGTGTTAGGCATCCCTCAGGTTCCACTAGTGTGGTTCCCGTCCATACAGTTATTGTGAATTTGGGGTGCCATTAACATATAAGTAGGGAAGGCTTAAATAAAAGGGGATTTCAATACATAATGGTTTGGAAGTAAACAAAGTTTGAAAGAGAAATTAAAAGAGTTGATAAGGAGTTACAATGCTTAAAAAGGAAAAAGGAAATAAAGGAAGGGGAGTCCTAGGTTTATAGAAAATATGGATCACTTCATTGCTATACCAAGTAACCACTCCACAAAAGAGGGATTGCACGTGGCATTAGTGCAATGGTCATCATATTCATATATACCATTTTCCACCCCGTTTAAGTTATTAAAGCGTGGATTGGTCTCGACCACTATTGTATGTTATTACTCGTCCCGTTCCTATCATTCCCTGAGGCACTTAGGGCTACATATCCTAAAAGGGAGAGATATTAGGCTGATTTGAAATTTCAAAGGTAAGAATCTAAGGCGACATACAAAATATATACTGCATGTTTGGGGAAACATATAACGGACAAAGGCTCATATACACCTCCTTGAACAAAAGCACACAACTAGCATGACTTGCACATACTTTTCAGGTCTGATTAAAGTGCATAAAGATGAGGGAAATTAATTATTGAGGCTGATTAGTTTATTACATAACTATGATAAGAAGCCCGAATCAGGCCTGCCTGCTGGTTGTAGCAATTAACAAGACAAGTTTAATTTTACAGTTATTATTCTAAGGCTTGCCTAAGTGTTTAGATGAAGTTCTATAGGCATTGTATCTATTAAATTCAGACTGTGGCACAGTAGTAACGAATTGTTTAATATCCTATAGGTGTGCTTGCTAAGCCTCGTTAAGCAAGGGAATTAGATTATTAAAAAGATATAGACTGATTTTGAAACAGACCAGTTTAGATTCTGCAGGTGATGGCATCTATTATTACTGATTTAAACCCGATGAATATGATGTCAAACTTTGAATAAAAATGAAGCGAGTCAGACTTATTTAAGAACCCCTACAGGCTTGATTTCTTTGCGTTACTACTTTCAGACCCTTATAGACATGATATCTAACATTGCATTTAAGTAGAAACGAACATGATTTTACTTAAGAACCCCTATAGGCATGATTCCTATATGCTGCTGATTTTAGCATGCTACTAGGTTAGAGCCTATTGGGCCCTAAAAACGTGATACCTACATGGTGACAAATGTGTAGAATATTAGATTATCCCTATAGGTAGGTTATCTAGATGTGAAGTTGAACCAATAAGTCCTGCAGACATGATTTCTAAATTTAATTTGAATATGCAAAATTAAAGCAGTCCTATAGGCATGTTTTCAAAATGCAATGTAAATACGCAGAAGTAAAGAAGTCATATAGGCATGTTTTCTACCCTTGATCCTTCATAATTTCCCAAGCCTTTTTTCACTAGCCAGCCCAAAATGTTCATTACAAATTATTACAAACCAGGAATAATAATTACATAAAAAAGATACAAAGAAAAGTAAAAACCAGAGGAAGCCTGACTATTGACTTCCTCTCTGAGTTATGAGATAAACTAACTGAGAATACCATTGATCCAAAGACTTTCTCAGCTTTGAGTGTGTCTGAGTTCCCTAAGAGCCTCAATAGGACCCCGGCCAGAGCTCACACCCAATTTTCATAACCAGAATAGGGACAAGTGCAGTGTGGAGATTCCAGACCTCATTGTCCAAGTTCAGAGGAAACTCATGGGTCCCAAGGCAAGGCTCTCATGAGGGGGGCATAACGTACGTCTAAGAAGAGAGTTAAAAAGTGCAGAGACTGAGTTCTAAAAGCCGAGGGAATAAAGGAGAATTCAAGAAAGTCATTAACATTTGATAGAGTTGATAACATCAAACAAAAGGGTCAGGGGATTTGGAATCAATTGCAAGGGCCTATATACTTTGGCATGAGTCAATTCTGAGCATGCACAACAACATGAAGTGTTTTCATGCTTGTAAAATAAACAAGAACACACAACATATAAGGGTAACATCGAGGTTATGATCTTAGGAGGACTAAGTTTGGGTCATACTCAACAATATTCGATGATGTCATGCCCCAAACAAACCATAAGTATTAAACACATTAGGGTAGGGATTTAGGACTCACATGTCATCATATGTTGATTCAAAATCGGAAAAAGGAAATTACAACATGCTAAATAATTGTACTGGATTGAATACAAGTAGTAGGCAAACCAGAATACAAAAGAAATCAATAAATAAACATGTTGTTGTTGGTGCTGAAAACTTAATTAGAATACACTAGTCAAAGAGGAAAAGTGCGGCAAGAAAAGTAGCAGGATTTTGAAATATAGCCTTGGCTTTCACCCGACTAAACAAGAAACAATGCAAGCAGTAAAGCAAGAGAGAGAGTGTTTGAGCGTAAGTGTGAGCTCAGAACCAAAAGTGTTCGTGTTTGAAAGAGAAGATAATATGGTATTCATAGTTTTTTGAAAACGAGTGAAAGAGAGGTAACAAATCACAAACATGGAAATAATCCTATTCAGAATCAATTATATAAGTGATTGCCCTTAATCAAGGGATCACTTGCTTAATAGGCAATAACATGTTCAAAATAAGGAAAGCAATCAATTAAAAAACATGGGCTGACAATAGTCATAAAAGAAGTAGTACAATAACAAGTAAGCAATCGAGTCTAGGTGCAGAGGAATTCTAATTTAGGAAAGGATTCAATAAGGTAAAATAGGAAAAGAAATCAATTAACCTTAATAGGCGAGTGAAATCAGAATTTCACAAAGGCAATTTTTGAAATCAGTTAAAATTTGAAGAGCAAACAAAGAAGGAATTTTAGGATATAAATAGGGTGCAGAAACATTATACAAGCTAGGCCAGCCTTTATTGCACATGCCCAACGATGATGAAACGCTTTACCTATTGTACAGGGTGAAATCATATGACTTAATTTCCTACTGTCAAAAATTTTTTGAAGCATGCCTCGGGACTACGAGGGTAGGACGCAGCGACCTCGTTCTCGACCTCGGGGCTCATCGAAGCCCAACTCAAAGGAAGAATAGGACGAAGCCAGGACAGAGGAAGAAACCCTCTAGCCATAGGCTACACCTGAAAAACGCGGCCTATCCGGAGCTTATGCTAATGCATCACGTCAAGCCATCCCATCGCCGTACTTTGTAGCAAAACCGTGCATACCTGTAGTCGAGTTTCCCCCTCCATATAAAGGGGACTCGCTCCACCTTGTAAACTGTTTGTTGTTGCTCCATTTCTCCACAAGTGTGAAAACATATATATATATATATATATATATATATATATATATATATATATATATATATATATATATATATCTTATTATAAGCCATTTGTTCTCATTGGCCCGAGGACACCTCACGATTATTATTTTCTGACTTGTTCTCTGCCTATCTGGCTGTGCAATAGCCATAAAGAGCCTTACTTAATTGTATTTTTGCTTGTTATCCCTTCATTGGCAGTCCCCGATAGCTCGATCTCGGTTCGAGCATTGGCCCCAAGCCATCCATCAATTCACTTGACACTCGAGCAACAGGTCCCTTTGGTTGGCTTACTACTTCATCTTAGCTCACGTCTTTTCTTCACACTTATCATTTCAAGCATCAATTGCCCTAAAAACTAGCTTGGGAATAGATCATGTATTTTTAGAATCCCATTTACAAATCTATTATTGTTACCATTTTCACGGTAAAAATAATAATGATTACTTTCTTGCTGATTTTGTCACGTATACGCATATTATCCGTTACCATTTCTTGTCTGACATCCTTTGGGTTTAGGTTAATGTCTGGCTCGATGAGAAATATTGAGAACGACTACCCCGAGAACTATATCGGAAGCAGTATGGTTGTCACAACGGTTGACACGATGCCACATAACCCTGACAATGCATTTGGGTCGAGTCAAGCGGACGCGGGCTTGCGAGGCGCTCGACAAGTCCATAACACCCCATGCACTGACAGTAGCATACATCCTGCTGACCAACAGAAAGCTCAAAAAACCCCGGTCCGATTAGAACACGAAATTAATTTTCATATTATACTTGAAATATTGTAGGCACTACAACTGGCCGTTGCTCAGCTGCGAAATTGCCCGGAGACTTCCGAAGCAATAGCAACAGGGATACCTTCTTACAACAAGCCAGTATCCAAAAGCTTAAATGACGATGAGCTGGCGACTGAGCCCGCATGACAAAGATTCTTGGAAATCTCCATAAAAAGTTCAAATCAGGTTCGTGGTAGTTCCCACAATGATCCCCTCCTAGGTGGACAACCCTAGAACTCGCCCTATAGAAACCCGGAACACCAGAACTCCCTAGATGCGATAGGACGTTGGATTCCTATATGCACACCACCACCCTCGCGTGCTCGTTTAAAGGAAGAAACCCTCGAGATGACGGGTACAAGCCTATTTCTCTGAGGAACCTCTAAGACACTCTCCCGAAGAAAACCACGAAACTGCACTGCCGCTTGGAATCTGACCTCATAGACTGACACGCAATGCCAACATGGTCTTCCATTGAAACACGCGCCCATATCGATAAAAAAATACCGAGAAGGCCTAGCAAAAACAAGGGCGAGCAAGAAAGAAATGAAATACCGCGAAGAGCCATACCCAATTCCCCGATAGGATGAATGAGACCGCTCCCAATTTCAAATGGCCGGAGAGCACGTGCCTTCGCCCGAAGCCTAAACAAAGCACACCCGGCGACTCCAGGACATTTCAAGTGAAGACATATCAGGTATCTGGCCGAGGTCTGGTTAAATGACAACACCTGGTATTAGCCTCGATTCAGAATTGTGGGGAACCATCTGGGAACCTCATCGGGCTCGGTATATTCGATCAGACTCCCGATAAAGAAGCTGATGCAAAGCAGATGGAGATATCACCCATGCGAAAAAAGTGAAAGGAATGACTTTAGGTGCAACCTACCTCATAGCGGCATGGATATGGCACAAGGGCAGAATCCCCGAGGAACCTCCAATGGAACAAGGCTCAACAAGGAACAACTGGAAAGGAAGCCTCGCCCAACCGGGCATGATTTTAGCATCGCTATATCAAACATAGTGATCACCATAAGCGAAGCCGAGAGCTTCGGGTGGTCCAGACCCGTTTGACCAAAACCCTTGCAAAAGAAATAAGGCTCGGCATAGGAACCAGAGGGCGCACGAGGCCACAAGCTCGGGAGAACTACGACAGTGGTATTCAATGGGGATCGCCACCAAGTATCGTTGAGCGGTCAGGAAATATAAAGCCGATGAGCCACAACGTAGTTCCACGACAGTAAAAGGGCGATATCACCCTTCAAAGGTCTGGAAAATGCAAAAAGAAAGTTTCTACTGCCAGGGCGATGGATATGGGGAATATACCCAAATAATTCCCCTAGACTTTGCCTTAGCCTCGCATTAGCTCGCCGGTAACCTTTTTTTTCCTAATTTATCTTATTAAAATGAAGCATGGCCGTTAGTGCAAGAGTTTCAACTAGTCACGCCAATAGAGTCGGGCCAAAGCCAATAGGACAGTTCGGACTGACGAACCGAATCACCTCCACACTTCAAACAATTGATGGACTCCAGACATCAGTCGCCACAGCAATCTAGAATGCAACTTCCCCTTATACATTTCTCTTAAGTTTGGACCGGGATGCCGATACCACGAAGTGCGGGAATGTTATTTGAATGACAATGGGTACAATGCCCGGAGGCGATTTCAAGACCACTCCACAAACAGATGGGATTCCCCAACAAAGGTAGGAATAAGGCATCCAACAAACAGCCACAGGCGGTGGGAGGGAGTCCTCACCATTTAACCAGCCGCGGGCGTTGACTCTTCTGCACTTTAAGGGATCCAAAATAAAACGGAGCCGCATATTGGACTAAGCGTAGTGAACGTGGCAAAAGGCTGCATCAGAGCCCGCGCCCCGTAATGGTAGGAAAGGATGAAGCTCCAAAAACATTGCGTACACGCCTAACGGCAGGGGATGATTACTTTTTTCCTTTCCTTTTTTACTAACCTATGTGCAGGCAGCCAACCAAGGCATTCAAGAAATCCTAAACTCTATTTGGTAACCCGAGGTCTCTATGGGACCAGCCAAACACCCTATCTTGCCAGCCCGAAGGAGGGTCCCACCAACATGGTTATTAGATGAGTAGCATACCCTACAGAAGAGGACCCGATGAGATAACTAGCCCCCCATCTATAGTTAGGTGACATATTGCATGTTTTTCCTAAAAGGCATCGTCCCCTCGGAAGGGCCAACAAATGACATGCAAAGCTTCGGAACAGAACCATACAAGAAGATCAATAATTAGGGGAGCCGAGCCCGTGCAGGCCGAGCTCATGATAACGAGACAACATGTATTTAGAGCATGTATCTACTCCAAGCAATGAAGAATATACATGTATTATTGGCATTCTATCACAACCTACGCCTACTCCAAGCAATAAAGAACATCTCTTTGACATTTCACATTTCAAGAAAGATTATTTCGGCATATTGACAGCAAATGCTTCTCTATTAGATAGGTCCAGATATATCCAGAAACTTAATATAAGCAATTCGACAACTTGCACAACCTCAAGGTCGGAACTCCAGGATCATCAAACCCCTGGAAGGCAACTCCCAGCTCAAAGAAGTTTTCTTCAAGATTAAGCAAACTCGATGACTCAGAGACTGCTATTAATCGCCACACAACTAGAAAATCTGAAATTGTAAGACCATAACAGGCAGCCTCAGCATAACCAGATATATTATACAAACTGTAAGACCTCAACAGGCATGACAAACTATAAGACTTCAACAAGCAAGACAATCTGTAAGACCTCAACATGCTCAAAAATCCTGATATTTAGGCTATGCATCGCATTTGTAAGAATCCCACAAAGGCATACCCTCGACGTAGAAACCTAAACTATCACTAAAGGATCAAAAATGGCTACAGCCAAATGCATACGACTACGATCAAAACGGGTGATACAACCCAAATAATGCGACTCGGGGATGCCCGACTATTGGCAAAACATTATAGGCCATTACTCCGATATACTTCAGAGAGAAGTGGTTAAAACAGGCTTTCCTCCATAGGAAAAATCGAGCTTCAACAATGTCGGCTCCAAAAAATGCAAAAGTGTCGATCTACTCAATCTACGAGCTATGAACCTTATGAGGTGCTTGAAGCAGCACCGACAACGACTCGAAATTGAGGTTCCTTTGGAACCAACGATGGATTAGGAAAAAATACTGTAAAAAGACATTAATGAGCGGATTCAAAGCCTACACAAACCCCACAAGAAAAAAATAGCATAAGAGCCATTGTCGCAAGCTAAGCAAGACCACGGGCAGAAAACAGCGTAAGATCCATTGTCGCAAGCTAAAATATTTGGACAACTTGAGGATCAAAATTAGCTCAAATCGTAACTCAATTAAGAGACTGGATCAAAATAGTTAACTATGAAAGCCTACGAGCTATGTAGTAAAAGGTCTCAATGACCAAATGGCATAAGTGCCATCGTCGCCAGAAATTCAATAAACTTTAAAGGTCAATCACAGCACAAATCGCAAAGCGATTTGGAGACTGGACCTGAAGATTGCAATACGCTTACGAGCACAACACAAGTGCTACTATCGCCAGGAACTCAAGAAAATTTAAGGGTTGATTACAGCTTGGATCGCAACATAACTCGGAGACTAGATCTGGAAATTATGAGATGCCAAAGGGTGAGGAATAAAAGCCACCATCACCAGCTAGAGATCGAAGGAACTTATAGGCCGATCACAGCCCGAGTCACAACACGACTTGTAGGCCGGGCCACTAAAATAACTAGAAAGCATTAAGCCTAAAGGCATGGCTCAGATGATACTATCATAAGCCGACTAAATCCCCAGCCTACGCGCCTGCAAGATCACTTCAGCCTAGAAGCACAAAGGGTCGTCACCATCCGCCCTTGCTAGCAGGAAAAAACCTATGGGTCAGTTGAAGCTTGAGTCGCAGTGTCACTTGGAGAGTGGAACCAACGCGGTCGGAACAATAAAATTCCCAAGGGAAAAAGATAAAAGCAACTACCATCTGCCCGCACTTGCACAAAATATCTGAAGGCAGCAAAGCTCGAGCCGGAGCCCAATTAAAATATCGAGCCTAATATGGCCAGACCAAGCATGGAGGCCCTAGCATCTAGTCACACCAATGATCTCACATAAGAGTATTGAGACCGTCTGATCAGTTCCGAACCGAAAATAATCTCACCAAATGTCAAGACCTGCCTGCATGATTGAAAGAAACAAAAAAAAGGAGTTGGTATAGAAGAAATAAAGCTTCTAAAACCTATATATATCATATGCCCAAGAAAAAACGTATTTTTCTCATACAGGAATACTCCATATATATCTTGAGCAAAGCGATAAAACTGAAAAATGTATATTTTGTACTAAAAGAACTAAAACTTACCAAAATTGTCCTGCGCAACATCGATGATCAGTGAAAACATCGACAAGCATTGACCAAGCATTGTGTTCATCCACCCGTGCTCGAGCCAATTCCGTTGAGAGAATGAAGCCCCTTGCACCAATCTCTCAAAACACCTCCCTCCGGGATTTACAACGAACATTTTCCTCGATCCTCCTCTACCGAGCCAAGGATTGAATTAGTTCTGCTTGGGCGTCAGTAGCGTCCTTCATGCAAATCGCCATCTCACGATCGGCCTTGGCTCGGTTCAGCACCCCCTCTGTCCGAGCATGAATTATCTCGGCTCTAACCTTTAAGAGGTTAGATTCTAGTCTCCCAATCATATCCGCTTGAACCTTGGCATTGTCTTGATTCAAGAAAAGTTTGATCTCGAGGGCAGGGACCTTGGCCGAAGCATTCATCTCTTCCAAAGCTCGAGCCTGCGCTTGAGCCCTTAGCTCCACGCAAGAAATTCAGACACAGTTGACGTCATCTTTGAGATACTCCAGGGCCTCTGACTTTTTCCGCAGCTGATACAACAAGGAGGAATCAGCCTCAAGGCCAGAAAGGAGCGAAGCACACATCAGTGTAAATTTACCTGCTCCACCAAATAACTCTTATAGTTTGAGCTCCGATATGTCTCATATCGCCAACGATGTATCTCTACTTCCTTCTCCTTGCTGAGGAGTCTATGGGACTCGCGCTCATCCCGAATTTTCAAAAGTTTGGCCTCTTGATGGAGTAGCTCAGACATAAGCCTATTAAAACCCTGCACGAAGGAGGATGATAGGGGATAGGGGATACATGTAGACTATCCATAAACTCACCACAAAATGGAGCTGACAAACTTTCTCGAATTCAAAGCACACTCCTGATGATTTTTACCTATGGCCCTAGAAGAGCCACCTCATCACGGCACGCTCACTCAAAAGAACCACCAACGCGGAATCAGGCTCTCTGGAATATTAGATTTAGGTAACACCCCCTCCACGGAGATACAAGATAGACCGACACTGTAGAAAGCTCCTTCACATTGCAAGTGCTGATCTCCCTCGTTGCCATCGTCCCTCGAGCTAGAGGCCAATGTCTCTTTCTCCTTTTCAGAGCAACATTGCCTCAACCCAAGGAATCGCCCAATATCAACAAGCGGTGCATCCAGCATAAATGGAAGGGAAAAGTGTTACCTCTTATATATGAAGTTAGAGAAAAGGCAATGTATGCGCATACCTCGGTGTTGCGTACCCTATCCAGTGCAAAACACAACTCGCCACCTGCGTTCATCATAGGACGAATGGGTCACCAGCATCCAAACCCAGCCGAGCTGATCATGCACTTCACCCGACATCTATAAAGACTCTACAATAGAAAAAAACAACACTATTACTTAGCTGATTTTTGTCATATACGAGATCTGAAAAAGATCCAAACGCCTCACTTAAGAGCGTATTCCACCCTTGAGGAAATGGCATGAATTATGCAGTGATGATATCAGCCGCTTGAACCCGGACAAACCAACTGTCCCATTCTCGATCCCCGCCTTCCTTGTCGCTAATGACAAAGGGCGTGGATAAGCGGCACCTCAAAGGTAGAAGGCCTCGATGATGAAATGGCCGATATAGCCTGACAAGGTGATCAATCGTGAATTCACGCCCAACCTTCTCCATGAAGAACCTTATTATCAATACCTTTCACCAAAATGACAGATGAATCTGCGCCAGGGTGACTCGATACTTCAGACAAAATTCAAGCACAATCCTATCAGGAGGGCCAAAGGCGAAAGGATATAAATACATGTTCCTGAATCTGTCAGCAAAATCCGTAATGTCGTCGTAAGGGGAAAGCGCCTGCAGGAATACCCCTTCACTCCACCCACAATATCTCCTCGCCATCTTCAAATGTTCTTCCTTTAGCAAAGACACCATCTCCAAGGCGAACTCCCTTGATTCCTGACCACCGGGAGCAGCAACCCCAGCCCCTTATTAGATCGGCCCCAAAGAAGTTTCCATGGCTATGGTGGAACTGACAGGCCAAAGCTAAGGTACGCACCAATACTTCTGCGCCTAGAAAGATGCAGTCCCCCAAACCAGAACAAAAACGCGGCTATTTGAAAATAGTATAGTCTTGCGAAGAAGCCCAGGATGCTCCATATATATATATGCAAAAAGCAACGATTATTCACCCGCACGAGGCAAGCCCCAGGAAACCAACAACCTCGGTACAAATGGACGGATTGATATTCGACTCCGGAAGCATCCTCCAACGAGGAGTCATAACTCGAGAAGTCTTTCATATTATCTCCATACTAGGGACAACACTATACGACAAAAAAACCCCAACCTAGAAAGATGGGGCCTTGATGAGCTCTCATCGACCGGCATTCAGTCTAACTCAAGTATCTGATCTCACCAATCACTCTCTCTAAGAAGGAAGAGTAAATGCACGAAGCTCTGATCGCGAAAGCTACACAAAGGTCCGAGAAAGCGCCCCAAGTACATACCAGCTCCTCAGCAAAAGTCTATCTCATACAGCCTAAAAGGACCATCTACATACAGATCAATAAGGACCTGGGGGTGCCCAAAGATGACCTACATTCGGGGAAGCACCCCCGGAGAACCCGGTTATGAATAAGAAATGAACTTTATTGATCTCTACTCTCGAATTTTGCTCTATTTATTTATGCTTTCATGCCCTTCGAGGCTCTTTAAATGATTATTTTTGTGTTGTTGATCGCTGATATTTAGCTTAAGCGTAAGTGTTTTCTCTGATTATTTGTCAATCGACAAGGGTTCTTTTCAATCCCATCATCACATTTTGGGACAACCCCGGGTCGGTCTGATGGATCGGGGCTATAAAAGTCTCTCAAGTTATTCGCAGATCATGCATTGAATTTGGTTTACAAGTAGCCCTCGAGGGGCCGTTACGTACAGCTACAAAGGCATACTGATGATTTCTTCGACTAACGGAGATAGCACAAGGATGCATGTGCATGGTGAAGACCCAGAGATCGAACCACCTTCGAAAGTCCACAACAGGCCCCTGCAAGCGCGCATCCTCGGGAGTTCATCCCAACCTTCAACACTGATATCCCTATAGGGATAGAGCAAGTGATAAGAAGGGACGAAATAATGCCATAGATCTCCGAAGCCTGAGGACCTTCATTGGCTAAAGATGCCTCAGAGAGACAGCGAACCGAACAGTCCTCGGTCCCGGTTGCCGACCACTTTGAATCCTCTTCTTGGAACGCGCAGCCATGCAAGCCCCCAGCTTAAAGCAGAGTGCCACGTTGAGCGGAGGTATGACGGGGAGCAGTGGTGTATATTTCGAGCCCCCTTTTGAGTAGCGGTGCATAGTACGAGCAGCTATCTATATGAGGGAGGAAAAAACTCTCCATCTACCATCTTCTCGACCCTATAGTAACAGCGATGAGGGCCAACATATCAACAACTACAACGATATCAGGATGGTACATCTCCGTCCTACGGAAAAAAGCTCCGGCTGAAGCCCACAAGACAGTCCAAGAAAGCTCCTTTGTACGGCTTTAAGATCATAAGCCATGGACATGATGATCAAGGGAGGAAAGAAGGAGATAAGAAAAGAAAAGGCAAGCAAACCAACGAAAACTGTGAGACAATGAAAAAAAGGCCAAAGCATCCCCATTTATAGGGGATTATGGAACTGTCAACCATACTTCAGAAGATTGACTGACAGGTACAGTTAATGCACCTAGGAAAAGTGAATCGGCGGAGGCATTTACACGATGGGAAGAAAAAATCAGGCAATGCAATAAATGAGGTCGAAAAGCAAAAGCCAGGGGTCACATCATTAGTACGACGTCATCAAATGAAGCTCGAGGAGGAAAGTGTTAAAATCATTTCCCACTTATATGAATTGAGAAACACGGATACTATCTGTACACGGTGAAATCAGAGGACTTAATTTACCGCTATCGAGAAATTTCGGAAGCATGCCTCGGGACTCCGAGGGTAGGAGGCCACGACCTCGTTCTCGAATTCATGGCTCATCGAAGCTTAACTCGAAGGAAGGAAAGGATGAATCTAGGACAGCGGAATAAACCATCAAGGAATATGGCTACGCCTAACAAACATGGCCTATCCGGAGCCTACGCTAAAGCATCATGTCAAGCCATCCCATCGCCATACTTTGTACCTAACCCCACATATCTGTAGCCGAGTCTACTCCTCTATATGAAGGAGAGTCTCTCCACCTTGTAAATGGTTGGTTGTTGCTCCATTTCTCTACAAGTGCAATAATATCTCTCTTTTCTCAGCCATTTTTACTCATCGAACCAAGGCCACCTCGTGTTCATTATTTTAATACTTGTTCTACGCCCATCTAGCTGTGCAATGGCCCTAAAGAGCATTATTTAAATATATTTTTGCTTGTTATCCCTTCCCCAGCTGTCCTTGATAGCTCAATCTCGGTTCACGCCTCGGCAGTGAGGCCTCCATCAATCTGGTCAACGTTTGGGAAACACGCCCCTTTAGTTTGCTTACTGCTTCCTCAGAGCTCACGTTTTAACTTCACACTTAGCATTTAAAGCATCAACTGCCTTACAAACTAGCTCGATAATAGATTATGTATTTTTAGAATCCCATATACAAATTTAATTATTCTTACCATTTTCATGGTAAACACCTATACCTAGCTGTATATAAAGTAGCGGTAAGCGGCGTACTAGTCTGAGAAGAGCAAGGTACACAATATCATGTTTACAATTTCATGTTTACTATATGATAAGCGCCTCGCACAAGCTAAAGCCATACTTTCAGTTTCACCGCATTTGTGTCCTATCAACTTATACCCTCTGAAGTATACGACATAATCATGAATAATTAGGTTGGTTGACCAAGTGGGCTATAGAACTCGGAGGGTATGACATCGGGTATCAACACCAAAAACCTATCAAGTCTCAAATCTTTGTAGATTTTGTGGCCGACTTCTCACCGACCCTCGTGCCCGAGGTAGAGAAGGATATTTTGTTGAAATAAAGCACATCTTTCGGGGTATGGAACCTATTCACAGATGGTGCCACTAATGTAAGGGGATTCGGTCTCGGTATAGTCCTAAAGCTTCCAGTCAGCAGCATAATCAAGACAATCCATAAAAACTACAAGATTGACTAACAATGAGGCCGAGTATGAGGCTATGATTGCAGGTTTAAAATTGGCCAAAAGTTTAGGAGCCGAGACTGTCGAGGCAAAATACGGCTCGCTCCTCGTGGTATGCCTAGTGAACGGAAGCTACAATCCCTAGAAAATAGGATGCAAAGTTATTTGGACAAAAATCCAAATTTCTTTGCGTCGCATCGAAGAATGGACCTTAGTCCTTGTACTTCGAAAGATAAATTATGAGGTCGATGCCCTCGCGAACCTAGGATCTTCTAGTGATGAAGAAGACCTGTTGTCCGAGACCAATCATTGAACTGTTCAAATCAGTGGTCGAGGAAGGTCACGCAGAAATTAACTCCACGAGCATGACATGGGACTCGGAAAGAAATACATCATTTATCTAAAGGATGGAAAGCTACCCACAGATCAAAAAGAATCGAGGGCTCTGCGAACCAAAGCGGGTCAATTCTCACTCCATGAATGGAACTCTATACACAAGAACTTCTGATGGACCCCTGGTGGTATGCTTGTGGCCAGGCGACATGGATTAAGTACTCCGGGAGATCCACGTGGGCACCTACGAAAATCATTTCGAGTCCGGTTCCTTGGTTCAAAAAGTTATCAGAGTGGGCTGTTATTGGGACATGATCAAGAAAGCGACCAAGGAATTCGTCTGAAAATGCAACAAATTTCATAGGTTTGTTCCCATGATCCATTAACCCGGAAAGCAACTGCATTCCGTTTCATCACCGTAGCCATTCAAAAAATGGGGGATGGACATTGTCGGTCCTTTGCCGACGGTGCAAGTAAGCTTGATTCAATATAATTACGACTAATTATTTCTCAAAATGGATTGAATCGCAGACCTTAGAGAAAATAAGAGATAAGGAAGTCATCAATTTTATGTGGGAACACATCGTATACTGGTTCGGAATCCCGTCCGAAATAACGTGCGGCAACGAGAGGCAATTCATAAGGAGCTAGGTAACAAGTTCCTCGAAGACAACAAAATCAAGAGAATCCCGTCGTCGCCATACCAGCCGTGTGCAAACCGCCAAGAAGAATATACAAAGAAAACCATCATTTAGAACTTAAAAAGAAATTAAAAACAACCAAGGGAAAATGGAGTTAAACGCTACCCGAGGTGCTTTGGGCATATAAGACAACTTAAAAATTGAGCACCGGAGAAATGCCTTTCACTCTAGTGTATGGCGCCAAGGCACTAATGCTGGTGGAGGCCGGATAACCACGCTCCGGATTTCGACACGTTAGCAAGGGGTCAAACAATGAAGCCATGATAACGGCGCTCGAGCTGCTCGACAAAAGATTGGAAGTCTCGCTAGTTTGGATGGCTGCCCAGAAATAGAAAATCGAAAGATACTACAACAGAAGAACAAATCTCCGATACTTCAGAATCATAGACTTGGTCCTAAGGAAGGTTAGCCTCAACACCAGAACCGCTAATGTGGGAAAGCTGGGTAAAAATTGGGAAGGACCGTGCCGTGTCATTAGGATAGTCGGCAAAGGACCCTATAAGCTCTGTACCATAGAGGGCGAGAAGATTCCGTGTAACTGGAATATATCGATGCTTAACCGGCACTATTGCTGAGGTGGCTGAATGTGGAACCCCACATTTGTCCTCAGCGTTGCACTGTTTTCCTTCGACCGGGTTTTTTTACCCTGTAATGGGATTTTGCCAGCAAGGTTTTTAACGATACGACGTCCATAAATTTCCCAAGAAGGATCTAGCATGCCTACATGACTTCCATTACAACTGGAACTATGCTGGAAACTGACGAGCTAAGCCCCAATAGGGAATACAACAATGGGGTGAATGATCCAAGGAACCGAGCGTATGGGCCGAGCTCGCAGTAATGAAACGACATATACTTACAACATATATCTACGCCAAGCATTAAAGGATATCATTTCTGGGTCTTATTCTCTAGACAAGGAAATCTCAATTTGATGACGTCCAAATCCACCGTAAAATGCAATTGACACAGTCGCATACAATATAATTTACCCAACTATGAGTTGGGGTCGAATCCCACAGAAAATAATGTGTAGGCGACTAGGAATGTAAGAAAATTATCGCTAGTTGCGCAATGCCAAACGCTAAGAATTTTTGTTGAAAATTTTTTTTATTACCTAAAATGAGGAAATGTAAACTAACCTTGAAAGCAAGTAAATGATCAATGGCTAAATTATGAATGCACCGGGAATTACACTCAAGTAACAATCCAATGTATTTCACGATTACAAATATGAACGAGTTTATATTAATTAGCCATGGATATTAATTCTTAATTAAGTTCTTCTGAAGACTAACAAGACTTCCTAATTGAATTATCCCTAAGCACAATTAGAAGATTAACCACACCTGGAAGGCTACACGTAGTTCAATCCTATTCCTAGGTAGAATCTACAAAATGAGGGTTAACACCTCAAGTTCTTGTTAATTAACCTTTCCCAACACTAAACTATTTTTTCCAAAATCAATTTGGAGTTAATGGGCGAGCCCTAGGGTTAGATAATCCCTTTGGAAACATTAATGAACAAGCATAATTAAAGTAACAATAACTCACTTCATAAATATATAAAAATCATTCGATACATAAGCACAACAAGGTATTTAATCCACATTTTAAATATGAATATTTCCATAAACAAGATTCAAGTGTTGGAAATAAATACTACACACTTAGATAAACACCAAAAAGTAAGAAAATGAAGAAAGAAATATAAATGGGTAAGAAAATCTTAACTACAAGCTTTAATCTTCAATACCCAAGTGTGTTTGTGCAAACCCTAGCTCAAGAACTTGTTCTCTCTAGTCAATACAAACTGAAAATAAGAAAAAGATGTCCAGAAGATCTGCTTGGATGAGTATAAAAATGATTTGGGGTGAGTAAATGTGAAATGCTTATTCTGCCCCAGGCCGGATTCATAACCTCCGCATCTGATGAACAATAACTGCATATGCGGTTCCGCAAAGGAAGAAATCCAAACGCAGAAGTAGAATGTCACTATTCACCAGTGATTGCATAAACGATCTTCAATGCGCTTCTATGGTTTTGCAGAAACGGAATTTTAATCGCAAAAGCAGTTCTCGACTATTCCTCCATCTCCGCAGAAGCGATCAACAATCAGCAAAAACGGAAGTTGCTCCTGCGATCAATTATCCGCAAAAGAGGAAATCACTGGAGGTTTTCCATAGTTTCACTTTCTTTATGCTCAATTCCACTTCACTTCAATTGAAACCACTTCGTAGCATCATTTACCTGAAAATCTAACAATAACAACCATAAACAACATCATTGTATAATAAAAAGGACATAAAAGCTAAGGAAAAGAGGCAAGAATGAGTGGTTAAATCACCACTGATCCACACCTCCAACTTAAAGCATTTGCTTGTCCTCAAGCGAATCAAAACCAAAACTTCAATGAGGATTCACCATTGAGAACACAAGTGGTATTACCATTACTCACATAACACATTCTCCAATTTAAACACCATACTAATGGATTTGGTTGGTACTAACAATTAGGCTCGAGTATGCACATCTTTCCCGAATAACTCCCTCATAAAGAAAAACAACTTCAAGAATGTGCAAGGTGTTAGAATGAGTGCTTAACGCTAGAGGGGGGGTGAATAGCGTTTTTAAAAATTTTGCGGAATTAAAATCTGCAGGAATTAAATCATTGCGGAAATTAAATAAATGCGGAAGGAACACACGATGTATACTGGTTCACCACACCTTGTGGTTAGTCCAGTCCCCGAGAGACTCTCTCGAGATTTCCACTAGTTCCGTCGAGCTTACGAGTGCCCAACAAACCGTTACAACCTGAGAGCTTGAGTCACACAAGCCTCAGCAAACCGTTAAGTTTACGGGTACCTAACAAACCTTTACACTTGAGAGCTTAAGTCGCATAAGCCTCAATCACCTGCTCGGAGATTCTTCACCCCAAGACTTCTCAAGAAGAAATACAATATTTCCTCTTGGAACAAGTGTATACAAAAACACTTTCTGCTCACTTAAACAATACTCTCTTACAGAGTGGATATGAGTACAAATAATCAGCTCAAGAACACAACAACTTAATCAAGATTGGCTCTCAAAAAAATTAATGTATTTGAATGATATGATATGCAAATGTAGATTGTAAACTTTCACAGATTTTGGATCAGTTGTGTTGTATCAAAACGAGTTTTAGAGGAGTGTTTTTATAAAAGATAGAGTATCTGACCGTTGCCTTATTGTAACAAAATCCCTGATTTTATGCTTATGACAATCGATTGTCACACCCTAACAATCGATTGTTGACCAATATTTCAAAAGACAAATCTTGACTTTTAAGCAGAAAATCGATTGTAAAAGATCTGTCAGATTTGGAAATTCAACAATCGATTGTTACCCCTTGACAATCGATTGTGGTTTACAAATTCAAAATATTTCTGACAACGTTTTGAATAAATCAGATTGTGTAATAAATTCTCAATTAACAGATCTTGACTTTTAAGAACAAAAATGATTGTAAAAATCTGTTTGGGATTTTGCAGCTTCAACAATCGATTGTTGCATGAAGACAATCGATTGTCAATTTGAATTTCAAAAGCATTTTTGATAACGGTACTACGACAATCGATTGTTAGACTATGACAATCGATTGTTGTGAATTATAGGATTTTGAACACTGCCTCGTGACAATCGATTGTTAAACCATGACAATCGATTGTTTTGCATTTTGGAAAATTTCACTGCCTCAAGACAATCGATTGTTTTGCTACTTTGAAAAATTCACTGTCTCATGACAATCGATTGTTTACCACTGACAATCGATTGTTAGCTATTTCCAAAAATTCATTTAAGCAGTCTTAATAAAATCGATTGTTTAAAAGTTCCAGTTTAGGCAGTCTCTATGACAATCGATTGTTGGTCTATGACAATCGATTGTTGTTAGTCCAGATTCAAAATACAAGTTTGAAAATCATTTTGGCTAAAATGCAACTTATTTGTTTGAACATAAAGATGCATGATTTGATGAAAAATGATTTTATGTGAGAGCAAATATTAGAATATGTCGTTGAGTCAAGATTACTAAATAGGACGACTCAACAGTTAACTTCATTTGCAATTCTCGACCTTGTGCTGTTTCTCTTGTACTTGGACTGTTATTGTTCCATCCTCGTTGGTTTGTCATTTATCAAAACCTACATGAATCAACACACGTTTAGATTGAGAACGTGATTCAACACAAGGGAGTTCAAGAATAATCAAGTGATCTACATAAGCCTCAAGAAGTGACTCAAAAGAACTAGTTAACTAAAAATGCTCACTTTACTCAATTTCACCAATATTTCCTAATTCATGTTCCCTTACAAGGAAGAAAGTCCCAAAATCACTATATTTACAATACAACATAAAGGACAAATTTTTCAAGAACACTCACTCTTAGAAAGAACTTGTCACGAACCTAGTTCACCAATTGTGAATCTATCATGACGGTACCCAGTCTTCGCAACTAGGTAAGCTTAACAAATTGCGGAGTTTAACATTTTGAAATAAAAAGAGTAACAAACGCTAAGTAGAATAATATATGTATAATTGTGTCGCTTGGCACATACACTGAACACGCAACTTCTGAAAGTATTAACCCAAAACTTGAAATCCCACGAGCAACAGAGAATATGAGAACATAGGTACAACTCTAATATAAGGAGTATCTAACACAACGGAGAAAAACGGGAAAACAATACTCCTGACTATAGGATATAATGGACGGAGACATTCTGGTTTGTCGATGCAGCAGATATACCTCAAGTGTCTACGCCTGGTCGGACGCACTTGGATCTGCACAACAAAGTGTGCAGAATAGTAGCATGAGTACACCACAGCGGTACTCACTAAGTGCCAAGCCTAACCTCGGTAGAGTAGTGACGAGGAAGGTTGAGGCCCTACTAAGATAAAGATAAGAATAAATATGAAATGAATAGACAGTAGGAAATATAGTATATCTTGAGTATCTAGAAACTATAGTAAAACTGAATAGGCTACAAACACAAATCTACCAATACAGGAACAATCACTCAATATCAGGATGCCACATGGAGCTCCGGGAATTGAACTCGCTGTCCAGTTTTACAATATCTGAGGATCTCCCGGGAATTGAACCCTTAGTCCATCATATCAATAACAGAGGATCTCCGGGACTTGAACCCGCAGTCCATCATACCAATAACAAAGGATCTCCGGGAATTGAACACGCAGTCCATCATACTAATAACAGAGGATCTCCGAGAATTGAAGCGGCAGTCCATCATACAAATAATAGAGGATCTCTGGGAATTGAACCCACCGTCCCAATCATTAACATATCGCAATAATTCAATATTTAACAGAAAGAACCGATTACAAGCAACAGATAAAGATCTAGATTCTAGCATGCTCGCAAAAAGGACAGATATTGCAAATTAGTCAATTAGAGCAAATAAGTTACTAACATGTTTTTTATAAGCTAAAACAAGTGAACTTGCATTTATAACAGTTAAATACGTGAAGAAACACAGTCTAAAAATAAGTCAAGTAATGTGAATTTTCAAAAATTAGCACAAGTACATGCTCGTCACTCCCTCACAAGGCATTTAAACAACAGTCAAGAAATACTAAGGGGAGAGGTCCCCCACACAAGGTTAGACAAGCCACTTACCTCGAACTGGTACAAAAATATCTAAGAAATAGTGCCCTTGCCACGAGTATCTGACTCCGAGTGGCCGTTCAAACCAATTACATATTATAAATAACATCGTAAGTAACTAATTCCACTATTAAAATTACAGCTAAGGCGTGACAATATTTAAAATAACCAAAATTCCCCTCAGGACAATGTCTCAGAATTGAATAATATTAATATTTCAGACACCTCATACTCTCACGAGTCTAACCATATAAAAAATCTCCTAAATCGGAGGTCAAAGGCCCCTTCAAAACTCAATACTTTAGCAAAAAAAGTTTTACCCAAATGATCCAATTTTTGATCCAAAATCTAAATTTAAATGATGGATTTAACCACAAAATAATGGAATGTAACCTAAAAGGATCATAGAAACGTTACCCACTAATTTTCTCTAGAAACCCTCTCAAAATCACCTTTGCCCGAGCTCAAACTTGATTTTTCAAACTTTGAATTTAAGCCTCGGATAAAACCCTTAGCAATACAGTTATTTTCACTTTTGTGGATCTAGGGAACGCTTCCGCGGTCCCGCTTTTGAGGAGAAGCCAACCGTCTTTGTGGTTTCCCTAAATTGTCGATCAACCGCTTCTGCGGTCAAAAACTCGCAGAAGCAAGTCCTCTTCTGCGGAAACCCATACCGGTTCTGCGGTTCCTGGCTCATGGCCCCCTTCTGCTCTTGTGAATGCCAAGCTACATTTGCAGCGCCGCTTCTGAGTTTCCCAAGCCACAGAAGCAGAAACAAAAGAAGCATGCTGTTATAATTCCATTCTAACTTCCAAAGCCAACCCGTCGAGCATCCGAAACTCACCTGAAGCCCCCGAAACATCAACTAACCCTACAAACCTATCCCATAACATCATTCAAAATTGTTCAAATCCTTAAACCACCTACAAGACACCAAAAACTCGAATTAATCAATGATTCAAGCCTGAGAACTTCAAATTTATCCAAAACACGCTTTCGATTCAAAACGTAATCAACACTCGTTTGATTCACCTGAAACTTTGGACGCACGTCCCAAATGACATGACAGTGCTTCAAAAACTCCCAGAATCCCGTTCCGACCCTCGGTCCAAAAACTCACTGTCGGAGCGGAAACTTTAAAAATTTAACTTTCTGCATTTCTAGCCTAGAAAGGCTACAGACATCCAAAATACATTCCTTACACGCTTCCAACCCCGAAACCACCTAACTGAGCTGACAGAACCATCGGATTTCCATTCTGAGGTTGTCTTCACACTGTTCTTATTACAGACCATTTTCCAAAACTTAAGCTCTCATTTAGGGACTAAGTGTCCCAAAACACTCCGAATTCTACTGTCGAACGTCCTAGCAAACCAAAATGGAAGAAATGAACTTAGGGGAAGAAGCTAATGGGGGACAGGGCGAAAATTCCAAAGATGACCAGCCGGGTCGTCACAGAACTTCAAGTGTTACGACATTTCATACCACAGGCTTGCCCTTATTTTAATTCGTCGCTTATTCAAGAATGCTCGGTTGGAGGTCTCATAATGACTTTTTATGCTTGTAATGTAGGTTTAGGGAAGGGTTGGTTAGACATTTGGGTACAAGTGACTTCACCCTCCTTGAGCACTCCTCACAATTCTCCATTCTTTTGCACTTTGCTCCTTTTCAAACCCCCATAGCCTCACCTTTATTTAGTTCCCAATATAGAACCACCTCATCTACCTCTTCTAATTTTTCTTCAAGACTCCATACTTTTATATACATACAGATATTTTATCTCTTTCTTTTGTTATTGTTTATATGTACCTATTTTTCATCTTTTTTTTTCTTTTGGAGATTGAATACTAAACAAACACTTTTAAGGCATGGGTCCTGAACTCACCATACAACCTTACCAATATCCACTTCGATACCACCTCCAACTCAGGATTTTATCCTCATTCTCAGTGTTGAACGAGAGACGGGTTCAATAGAGGAAATTAGTTTTCAAAAGGGAAAAGGTTTGTAATGAGTTGGCCAACGAAAAGGTTTAAAGGCTCAAGTTAGGTACTAGTGATATTATCTATGCAAAGGTAGGCTTGAAATGCTAACGAGGTTTTATAAATACAACAAAGAATGCCAAAGATCATTCCTCCAACCAAACATACCGTCATTAGCATTGAAAAACCAACAGGGCAAGTTCTACATGATAGAAGTAAACATAAGATTTATTTTTAAAAAAACTAACACACATGGCACAGGAACAAATCAAGATGGATCAATGTTGTTTTCTAATAATGATATTTAGAGCAATATTTGAACTAGTAGGTAAAGAGTCAATAAAAGATCCAAATCATTTTTACAAGAATTATTTTGCACCAAGCACATACTTGTTTTTAGTACAAAATCAAATTTTTGGAGGGGTATCCTTAATTTACAATTTGCATACAAGAGACTAATATTATTAGTACCAAATAATCCAAAAGCCTCATCCTAGAAAAACAAGACTAATTCCCTTAAGAAAGCTGTGAATCTACCCATCATCGCGAAAAGTCACCCGGTTCACTTCAAAAGTATACCTTGGGAAAGAACCGTAGCATGAAGAAAACCCTAGAAAGGTTTATATAAAGAAATGAAAATAAAAGAAAAGCAAACTACTAATAAGTATACTAATATAAAAGAAGCTAATACTCCTACCTATATAAAAAATTATAAGCTAATAATAAGAAAAATAAATAATGAAAGCAAAATACAAACACAAATACGACTAATCAAACCAAGCCCGACAAGGGCACCTGCTGCATATACTAGCCCAGCAAGGGCACACAATGTACATAACAACATAATCACAAGCCCGGAAAGGGCATACAGTATCCACAACATAAACATAAACCCGAAAAGGGCACATAATCTCAAAATATGAATACAGTACACAATGCCACCCCCAACTAAAACATTGTAGTGTCCTTACTGTACAATATCTAATATAAAGCATAAAAGGTTTGAGGGTCTCCCTGAGGTCCATATCAGACTAGCAGACTGTGGGAAGATGGCTGATCAATGTTGCACTGCACTCGTAGCTCCATCGTCCTCTGTCTCATCCTCATCATCATCATCATCATCGCCACCATCACTGTGAAAGGAAAGAATACTCCTCACTATCATCTTTTTCCGCCACTAGAATCTTTGTATCTGGTCTTCCCCACTTGAAGATGGCTTTGATGCCTCTCCACATCTTGACCATGAATTTTTTCTTTTTCTTTTTCTTCTTCTTCTCCTTCTGAAAGTCTACCTGAAGGTCAGCATGGGCCTTGGCCAAAGTGCCATAGGCTTCCTCCAGTTTGGTCACTGATGCTGTCATTTTAATCATGTTCTCGGCCTGGCATTTTTGAGCATCTAAGTAACCCTGCATATCTTCCCTGGAGAAGTAAGAAGGGCCAGGCTAGGAGTATGAGGGCACACTCGGAAGCTGCGATACTAACTCCTTAGTTGATTGAAGCTAGGAGTTAAGTATCCCGAATGGCCCTTGAGGGGCTAACTCTGAACATGTGGCGCCGGAAGTGACTTTCCTCTTTTTTCTTTTGACCACAGTTCCCTCTCTTATAACTCTCAAGGGATGGAGAGGTTTGTCATCTAGCAGCCAATGATCAGTGGGGCGGATGGCAACCTCAGCTTGGGTGCATAGTCTTGTAAACAGTGAGGGGATCATCAACCCTGCATCCTTCTCTCTCGAGTACTCTCTCAAGTACTTCCGCATCTCTTGAAGAATGAAGTACCCCACATTCACCTGAATACCATCCAGAATATTATAAATGCCCAGGTGTAGGAGACATCGGAGGCATTTCCAAACAGACATACTCTGTTGTTGATGATATGCAGTCACCTTTTGGCCTCGACGGTGAAGTCAGTTGATTTTAGCCCCTTTCTTTTGTTTCCCCATTTCTCCCTCAAGTGCGGAGGGTAAAGTTTGTATACAAGCCACTCTCTATTTTAGCAGTTATTTTTCTCTTGCATCGGCTACAAGGGATAGTTTGGGTTTCCAAGGGTGTCATTGATGTACTCAATCCCAAACCTCACCATTTGTCCTCTGATTATGATTTGTGGATCGTAATATTTTGTACGCCTAAGGTTGGCATAGAACTCGAAAACCCACATATCATTAGCTTCGCAAAGACTGGCGATGAAACATGGCCATCCGGATGAATAGAGACAAGTATGGAAATCAAGAAGCTTTTCGGCTAGTTTATCCTAAAGGATTCCCTTTTTCAAGAATGATCTTTTTATTAATGAGGTCTTCCAAATATCGGTGCTCACATGAAGCAGACATGAAGCGCAACTCATGGTAAAGCTCATCAATCTCTTCTTGAATTTCTTGGTGTGAACGGCTAGGGTTTGGGTGCATTTTTAAATTGAAACACCTACAAAGAATCAACACAAGATTATCTGGGCAATTGAAGCATGTTAATCAATATAAAACACTGCATTTGAGGCAAACAATTAGGTTGAATGGGTCCGGGAAGCTATTTTTGCAACCCTACTATTTTTGGGATTTTTAGGCATTTTTCGCCTCTGCAGAACTTGAGCCGTAGAGGCAGATCCGCTTTTGCGGTTCTGTAGCTTTTATTTATTTTTTTATTTTTTGCTTATGCGGATTTTGTACCGCAAAATCGTGTCGCTTCTGCAGAACGACGTCCCATTCTGCGGTTTTCACTGCCTTCTTCACAAATATTGCACTGCTCGGTTATTTTATATTCCTTTTTCACTTTCAACCAAATTTTTGGCAACAAAATAAAAAAAGAATGCAAGATACAAGAAACTGATTCAATAGGGACCAAATTTGTGCCATTTCACATAAGATTTTCACTCAAGCCTTGTGTCAAACACTCTACGAGCAAGTTAGAATGAACCCTTCTTCACAAAATGGAGTACTCAAGACATCCCCCAATTTTGTTGAATATATTCAGCGCACACACGTGCACACTCAACCAAATCCTCACTTCCTAAAGCTAACAACAATAATTCAACAAAACGAGAAGGAAAATCACACAACATAAATAGAAAATTCTGTTGTGAAATTGAAGCACAGAGAATGTGAGGAGAAAGACGAAAATTTAGAGGCGAGTTTAGGATACAATTGTTACAACCCATATTTACATATGTTAGCTCATGCCATAAGGTAGTCAACATAAATCCATGAAAGGATTATCGTTAAGATGTTAAGAAGTTAATTCTATTGGTCTTAAATGATACAAAGGTGTATATGGATGGATAACAAGTACTACAAGTAGAACGAATCAAAGATGTTGTCAGCCGTATTTAGGGACAAACCTATAGGTGATTAGTACACTCAAGAGGTTGTGTTTTAAGGTATTTTAATCATATAATATCCATATTACAAGTCTTGAAGACAAATGAGTTATGAGACAAAATTCGACAAAAGTTGTCGCAACGTAGGTTCATAATTTTACTTAAAGATTAGGTCAAACGTTACTAAGATTTTCTCCTAATTTACTTAGAATTATGGTGTGATCTAAAAAACAAAATTGAATATATATGAGTCTAGTTTCTAACGCATTAAACAGTTCATCGATACGATCTCGGAGTAGAGAGTTATTCACGTTATTTCGAGACTGCACCAAGCACCTCTCTATGGGGCCCACTAAGGCGGTTAAGACATTTGTGCCTATATATGCCACCTCCAACCCGTTTTAGTTGTTTATTTTCACTATATTCAGACCTTAGAACACTAGGACACCCTCTCAAGGTTCTCTCAAGATTTAAGACCCAAACAAAGGGCAAACAAAACATATCAAGTGTCGGGAATCCCGTGGAGCTAGTAAGTCTCTTATACTTTTTGTTGTTGTTCTTTTTGTGTTGTTCCAGCTCGTGGGAGGTTTTTATAGAGGGTTCATGTTCTGTAAATACTCTCTCATGTTCTTATTATCAATCTTAGGTGATTTCAAGCCTCCTAAAATAATTCTAGTGCCGAAAAATACTAATTGACCGCTAGTTTCGCTTTCTTGTTGTTGTGGAAGCATTGGAGGGATATTTCAAGGCAAATTAAGGTAAAATTGGAATTTTTATTTCTGTATCAAGGTAAGTAGACTCTTACTCCATATGTATTTAAGATTATCCAAGTTGTGGATAAGCCATTGAAGCTAGAAGTTGTGAAATATATATCGAAATGCTTGGTAGTAATGTTATCGGTTGGTGGATTATTTTGAGAGACTCAATATGATTATTTGATGTTGTTTGGGGTGTTTGGTGATTGTTTTAACTGGTGTGAATTCATATTCATAAGGGAGGTGATGTCCGTTTAACGTATAATAGGTTGTGGTCGATACACAATGGCAATAACGCTTAAATGACAACGATGGTATCATTTCTCTTATTGTAGGCTGAGGAGTGTGACAATTGCATTAGCTTCATATTTCTGAAATACATACAAGGTACGTGAGGCAATACCTTTCCTTCTTTTTCACGACTCTGATTGTACATAATATAATGAATGAGCTTCCAAAGATACTCTACTCTTAAAATCTAGCAGTACTTACATTGTTTCCCCTCTTATGGAACGATTGATGTTAATGTTGCTTCTCTTACTCTTATGTATCAATATTGTTGGTACTTCCTGATTCTTATAAGGTTCATAGCGAAGAGTTAGTCCTAATAATGTGTACAAAGGACACCTTACGTCACTCCTAAATGTTTAGAACGTAATTGCATGACTCGAGCATGAATTATATATATATTTATCTATATTACTCGACCAAAACGTGCTATAGACGGCCGGGTACGGCACCTACTATGCAACCACTGCCCTGTTGGGTTTTACTAAGCTCAACATGGCCAGGTACGATCTACCGAGCCTTATGTTGGTCGGGTACGTTTTTACCGAGCCTATTACACTGGGTACAATACGATGATGATGATGCCCACAGAGGCGTATGTTTTAAAAGTTATGTATTTATACATATGTATCATGTATTTCATGTCAGTAGCCCTCATAGTTACTCAGGTGTTACAGGTTGTATATTCTCTATCCATACTTACATTACTGTTCATATTTATGGTTCCCTGGCTTACATACTCAATACATTAATCGTATTGAAACCCTTTTATTTGTGGATGCTGCATGTCATGTTGCAGGTCCTAATAGACAGGAAGGTGCAGCTCCCCCACCAGAGTATGATTGGGGAGATCCCTTCTCCGGACTTGCCTTGGTCTAGGTATGCTTTTGCTATAGACATTATGGGTATGTTGGGGCGCTATTCCGGCTATGTTGCAGCACTTATGTTCATGTAGAGGCTCACAGATAGGTGTCGACTCATGTATAGTTTGGTATGCCTTGTCGGTTGATTTTTGTTGTGTAGCCTTTCATGATAGTGTGGTAGCTCGGACCATATATATATAGTTTCTTGATTGTCTGGTCATCCCATTTTATGTAGGTTCATGCCATCATATTTTATTGTTAGTTGTCCATGATCCATGTCTACCATTTATATTGATGTCCTCACCCCTAAAAGATAATAAAGAAGGTTATATAAAATGTACGTTGGTGCTCGACAAGTATGGTCGGGTGCTAGTCATGGCCCTCCAGTTTAGGTCGTGACTAACTTGGTATCAGTGCAAGTCTGTCCTAGGTACTGTCTATGAGCCGTGTCTTGTAGAGTCTTGATTATGGATGTGTAGCGCGCCACATTTATAATCAGGAGGCTATATGACATTCAGGGTCGTTACGTTCTTCCTTAATAGATTGTGCATAGAGTTGAGTCGTAGGTGTTCGTCTATAATATTAACCTTGTTTTCTTGCAGAGATGCCTTCGACTAGGAAGCAAACAATTAGTAGGTGGCTTGATACAACTGTGGGAGAGAGTACCAGTCTGGTGTTCCAAGAAAGAGCAGGCCAATGCGAGGCTTAAAGCGAGATGCCGTTTCATACCTCATCTACTCCATCTCCTCCAGAGGATATTAGGAGGCACCCAGCACCCCCAGTTCCTCTGTCTGGCACTACACATTAGGATATGCGTAGTGATTTGCAGTTATTGATCAGCTTGGTGGCTACTCAGGCTCAGAGGCAGAATACAGGTGTTCCCGATAAACCAGTTAGTACGAGAGTTCCTGATTTTATTAATTTGGACCCTCAGTGTTTACCGGATCAAACCCTAAGGAGGACCCGCAGACTTTTATTAACCAGGTTAGTTGTACACTGCGGGTTATGCATGTTAGTGATGTAGATGCAGTAGATTTGGCTTCTTATCAGCTACGTGATTTAGCGGTTCTTTGGTATGATAGTTGAGAGAGATCCAGGGGTCGAACGCTCCTCCAGCAGTTCTCTGAGGCCTTTCTTCATCACTACTTGCCAGTTGAGATACGATGAGCTAGAGTTGATAAGTTCTTGGACCTTAGACAAGGTAATATGAATGTGCGAGAGTACAGTATATAGTTTGATTCTTTAGCAGGGAATTCACCCCATATGGTGGCCGAGATGAGTGATAGCGTACATTTGTTCGTGAACGGGTTGGGACCACATTTGATAAATCAGTGCACGACAGCCTCCTTGGTAGAGGGTATGGATATTTTTCGTATTCAGGCTTATGCCCAAACCCTAGAGGATAGTAAGCACCAGCAGAGGGCAGATAGGGAGCAGGATAGGGGCCAGCATAAGAGGGCGAGATTTGCAAGGTATTCTGATGACTTCAGGGGCAGTGTCAGGCCCCAGCCTTCGAGGAGTTCGACTCCATCTGTAGCTAGTTCTCCTCCACAGTTTCAGAGGCCTCGATATAATCGATCCTATTTTGGTCCAGGTCAGAGTTCGCGGGCACCTGGATCGAAACATCATAGGGATACTAGTCACATGAGACCCCCAACACCATGTTGTGATCAGTGTAGCAATGCCCACTTTGGACTGTGCCATTGAGGTTCTGATGCATGCTATTAGTGCGGACAGCCTGGCCATATGATGAAGGATTGTCCTAACAGAGGAGGTGATGGTATGGACAGCCGACTAGCTTTGTATCTGGTTCTTCCTCATCATTTCTACCTCTAGGATGGTGTTTTCAGCAGTCGATTGGTCGTGGTAGGGGTAGAGAAGCAGTGCCGAGTTCGAGTGGTGCTCAAAATCGAACCTATGCTCAAGTAGGTTGATAGGATCTCGAGTCGTCTCTAGATGTTGTTACAGGTATATTGTCGGTGTTTTCTTATGATGTATATGAGCTGATTGATCCGGGATCTACGTTATCATATGTTACACCCTTTGTGGCTAATAAGTTTGGCATTAAACCTGAATTGATAAGTAAACCCCTTGTGGTATGTACTCCGATAGGAGAATTTGTGATTGTTAGAAGGGTATATAGAGGTTGCACTGTTATGATTTATAGTGGTCAAACCTCGGAAAATATATTTGAGTTAGAAATGGTTGATTTTTATGTGATAATGGGAATGGACTCGTTGGACTCAGCAAAAGCTAACTTGTGCTAGGGAACAATTAGACATTATCCAAAGTCAGATTATGAGGGACCCTGCTTCAACCCACTTGTACAGTGCAGAAAAGGAAGCTCTCCTTAGCATAGAAAAATGGAGTAATGTTGAGGAACAGGTTCTGAGACAAAAATCAAAGGCAAACTGGATAGCTTGTGGGGATTCTAATACCAAGTACTTCCATGCTCAATGGAAGATTAGATCCAGTCAAAGCAACATCACTTCTATATATACAGAAACAGGTATCAAACTTACTGATCCTTTGGCTATTGAGAAAGAATTTATTGAAGTATTTCAGTCATTGATGGGGGATAGTCCTAGTGAGCTTCCTTGTTTAAATTCTACTGTTGTCAAAGAAGGAGTCTGCCTCACTTTTGAACAACAGAAGACCCTTATTAGAGAAGTGACTATGGAGGAAATTAATGAAGCTGTGAAGGAAATGCCAAATGATAAGGCTCCAGGGGTTGATGGCTTCCCTGTGGAGTTCTTCACTAAAAACTGGGAAACTGTCAATGGATGTCTATGCTGCTGTTAAGGAGTTCTTTACTACTTGTCACATGCCACACATGATAAATACCACTGCTATTGCTCTTGTCCCAAAGGTGAAAACTCCTCAAACTGTTAAGGATTTCAGGCCTATTGCTTGCTGCACCACCTTATACAAGATTGTTTCTAAAGTTCTCACTAGAAGAATTAAAGCTGTAATTGATCACATCATTGGAAAGGGACAGTCAGCATTCATAGAAGGTAGAAGTATTCTTGATAATATACTACTCAGTCATGAATTGTTTAAAGGGCATGGAAGGAAAGGTATATCACCTAGGTGTGTGCTTAAGGTTGACTTGAGGAAGGCATATGATACAATTGAATGGAGATTTCTCAGGCAGATGCTAGTGGATCTTGGATTTCCTGCAAAGTTTGTGGACTGGATTATGGCTTGTGTTTCATCAGTCACTTATTCCTTAGTGATTAATGGAGGTCTCACTAAGCCATTCTTAGCTAAAAGAGGTATTAGGCAAGGAGATCCTATGTCTCCTTACCTATTTGTTATTGCTATGGAATATCTCAACAGGAACCTCAACCTACTTCATAAAAATGGTGACTTTAATTTTCACCCTAGATGCAGAAAACTCAACTGTTCTCACATCTGTTTTGCAGATGATTTATTATTATTTTGTAGGGTGATCCTACTTCTATTCAGCTTCTTCAAGCTGCTTTCTCCTCCTTTTCTGTGGCTTCTGGACTCTCATCTAACAAAGCTAAGAGTGCCATATATTTTGCTGGTATATCTCTTGCTGAGAAGGCAGATATTCTTGAAGACTTGGGATTCAATGAAGGGCATCTCCCTTTCAAATATCTGGGCATTCCATTACACTCAAAGAAGCTGAACATACATCAATACTTACCTTTGATTGAGAAAATCACTGAAAAAATTACCTGTTGGTCTGCAAAATTTTTATCCTATGCTGGTAGATGTCAACTTATAAAGTCAGTACTATTTGGAGTTCAAACATATTGGTCTCAGATCTTTATATTGCCAAAGAAGGTGGTGAAATCAATTGAAGCTATTTGCAGGTCCTTTTTATGGACAGACAATGGAATAGTGTCCAAGAGATCACTGATAGCTTGGGACAAAGTGTGTCGACCTGTTACTGCTGGAGGGCTAAACATCATTGACATCCAGACCTGGAATAAAGCAGCTGTTTCTAAATTGCTTTGGGACCTTGCTAGGAAGAAGGATTGTCTTTGGATTAAATGGATTCATTTTTATTACATAAAAAATGATGACATTGAAACAATGGCAAGTCCAAAGAATGCTTCTTGGATTTCTAGGAAGATCATTGACTGTAGAACGCAAATTATGAACACTCACAGTCTACAAGGTGATCTCATATCTAGGTTGCAACAGGTATGTAAGGCTGGAAAATTCCAAATCCATATTCTCTACCTTTCTCTGTTGCCAGATTTTCCTAAGATGGAATGGAGGAACTTGATGGCTACCCCAAATGTTTTGCCTCGACACTTATTTACTATATGGATGGCTGCACATGGTAGATTACCAACTGTTGATAGACTCCTCCAATTTGGGATTCAGGTGGATGCAGCATGTGTGTTTTGTAACCATCACATTGAAGATTTTGAACATTTGTTTTTTGATTGCTCAGTCACAAACAGAATTTGGAGCAAGATTTGTCATTGGCTGGGATATCATAGAAGGCCTGTTTGCTGGAAATCTGAATTAACATGGATATGTAGCAATGCAAGGAGCAAACAGTTCAAAAAAGCTGTAATTGCTACTGCATTTGCTACTACTTTTTCATTGATTTGGAGAGGGAGAAATGCAATACGATTTCAGAAACAACCTTTTGATGACAACAAATTGTGCAGAGAAATTGGAATCCTTATTCATGCAAGAGGTAGAAGATGCAAGACTTGGTTAAAAGGACTGCGACAACTCAATTATTATCCTTAGTGTGGTTAGTTTTATAGATGATATGTAATAATATAGCTTGATAACAGTGAATGATTGTATAGCAAGGTCAAAGGATTAGGATGTGGTAGTTAGTCTATACTACCACAAAAGAACACTCCATTGTATATTTGTTGATATTAATAGAAGCAATATTCATAAAAAAAAAAGAGTTTACAAAACATCTTCAAGCAGAAATAGGTTAATTTGAGGCAGCTTAGGTGGCTTGAATTACTGAAAGACTATGACTTCGAGATATTGTATCATCCCGATAAAGCCAATGCGGTGGAAGACGCCCTTAGCCGTAAGCCAATGGTAAGCTTAGTACATATTGATGAAGGTAGATGGGGGTTGACTAAAGAGCTTTACCAGCTAGCCAAAATGAGAATCAGATTGTTAGACTTTGATGACTGAGGTGTTACCGTACAGAATACATCAGAATAATCTTTGGTAGCCGAGGTAAAAGCACGGCAATATGAAGATCCTATATTAGTATGATTGAGAGAGATCATTTAGCAATGTAAAATTACGGCTTTTGAGATCGGAGGATATGGAGCACTGAGATACCAGGGCCGATTATGTGAGTTTAATATGGTAGGGTTGCGAGAGAAGATTATGAGTGAGATTCATCAATCACGATATTCCATCCATCCCGGCTCCACAAAGATGTATCATGATGTCAAGGAGAAGCATTGGTGGGATAACATGAAGAAGTCTATTGCAGAATTTGTAGCCTAGTGTCCCAATTGTCAACAAGTAAAGATAGAACATAAGAAACCCGGTGGATTGTTTCAGAATATAGAAATTCCGACCTGGAAATGGGAGGTGATTAATATGGAATTAATTATTGGATTACCTCGCACTTATCATAAGTTGACTCCATCTGGGTGATAGTTGATCAACTTACAAAATGTGCCCATTTTCTGCCAGTTAAGACAACTTACACGGCTGAAGATTATGCGAAGTAGTATATCAAATAAATTTTTAGGCTTCATGGTGTGCCAGTATCTATTATATCAGACCGATGAGCTCAATTTACGGCTAACTTTTGGAGGTCTTTTCAAAAAGGCTTAGGCATAAAAGTGAATCTTAGCACAACATTTCATCCGCAAACTGACAGACATGCTGAACGTATCATTCAGACACTGAAGATATGCTATGAGCATGTGTTCTAGATTTTAAGGGGAATTTGGATGACCATCTTCCACTCGTAGAATTCGCCTACAATAATAGCTACCATTCTAGTATTAAAATGGCCCCATACGAGGCACTATATGGGAGGAGATATAGATCACCGGTTTGATGGCTCGAAGTTAGTGAAGCAGAATTATATGGGCCAGATTTGATTCACCGAGCCATTGAGAAGGTGAAAGTGATATATGAGCGGCTGAGAACAGAAGAAAGCAAGCAAAATCTTACTTCGATGTCCGACGTCATGATCTAGAGATTGAGAATGATGATTGGGTTTTCCTATGGATCTCACTAATGAAGGGTGTTATGCGTTTTAGGAAGAAGGGTAAGCTAAGTCCAAGGTATATCGGGCCGTATAAAATTCTTCGACGAATCGGGCAGGTTGCTTATGAATTAGAATTTCCATCCGAACTGGAATTTGTCCATCCGATATTTCATGTCTCTATGTTAAAGAAATGTATTGGAGATACTTCTCGGGTCGTCCCTATCAAAGATGTACAAGTTAAAGAGGATTTATCATATGAAGAAGTACCAGTGGCTATATTAGATCGACAATTCCGCAAGTTGAGAACAAAAGATGTAGCTTCCGTTAAAGAATTGTGGAGGAACAAGAATGTGGAAGAGATGACATGGGAAGTAGAAGATGAGATGAAATTTAAATACCCTTACGTATTCCAAAATGAAGATAACAAGGATGCAGGTGGAACACATGACACATTGGAAGGTGAAACGGCTCTATGAGGTAAGCAATAACTTGAGAATACTCTTCCTTAATACAAAATAGTGATATACAGATATAAATATCCATAATTCTTTCAGTAGCTGACCATATGTTGGGCTTAAGTGCTTGCAAGTTTGGCTAGTGACCATTTTATAGGGGGAAATCGATCAAAAAATTTTGTTGGAATCCACAATGATTTGGACTCTCCATAGACCCTTACATTCGAGGATGAATATTCGTAAAAAGGGAAGGGTGTTACAACCCATATTCACGTATGTTAGCTTATTCCATAAGGTAATCGACATTAATACATGAAAGCATTATCATTAAGATGATAAGAAGTTAATTCTATTGGTCTTAATTGATAGCACCGAAGACTGGAGCTTCGTAACATGTTGACGAAGGCCCCCAAACTGAGGGTTCGGTCAGTAGAAGGGACGACTTTGTCTCCACGGAAGAAGAATAGCCCCGCTCTCTAGCCGACTGATCCCGTTGATCATATAACTGGGAGGGAACGTGTCACATTAGAGGTGAACGATCAGAGGTGTCCTCTAATCACCACGACGAGGCAAAAGGTGTATATGGGTGGATAACAAGTATTAGAAGTTAAACGAATCAAAGATGTTGCCAGCCGTATTTCTAGATAAACATATAGGTTCTTAATACAATCAAAATGTAGTGTTTTAAGGTATTTTAATCATATAATATCCTTATCATACTAAGCTTTTCTCCCAATATACTTAGAATTATGGTGTCATATAAACACCAAATTGAATATATATGAGTCTAATTTCTAAAGAATTAAACTTTTTATCGATACGATCTCGTAGTAGAGAGATACTAGTGTTTTTGCGAGACTGCGCCAAACACCTCTCTATAGGGCCCACTAAGGCTGTTTAAACATTTTGGCCTATATATGCCACATCCAACCCTTTTTTAGTCCTTTATTTTCACTATATTCAGACCTTAGAACCCTAGGAACACCCTCTCAAGGTTCTATCAAGATTCAAGACCCAAACAAAGGGCAAACAACACAAATCAAGTGTCGGGAATCCCATGGCGCTAGTAAGTCTCTTATTCTTCTAGTTGTTGCTCATTTTTGTGTTGTTCCAGCTCGTGTATGAGGTGTTTTTAGAGGTTTTATGTTCTGTAAATACTCCCTCATGTTCTTAATATAAACCTTAGGTGATTTCAAGCCTCCTAAAGTAATTCTAGTGCCGAAAAATACTAATTGACCACAAGTTTCACTTTCTTGTTGTTGTGGCAGCATTGTAGGGATATTTCATGGCAATTTAAGGTAATATTGGAGTTTTTCTTTCTATATAAAGGTGAGGAGCCATTTACTCTATATGTATTTAAGATTATCCAAGTTGTGGCTAAGCCATTAAAGCTAGAACTTGTGAAATATATACCGAAAGGCTTGATAGTAATGTTATCTGTTGGTGGACTATTTTGAGAGACTCAATATGATTATTATTGATGTTGTTTGGGTTGTTTGCTAATTGTTTTGAATTGTGTGAAGTCATATACATAGGGGTGCTGCTGTCCGTTTAGCGTAAAATAGGTTGTGGTCGATACACAATGCTTATGACCTTAAATGATAACGATTATATCGTTTCTCTTATTGTAGACTAAGGAGTGACAATTGCATAGCTTGAGATTTGGGCAATATAAACAAGGTATGTGAGGCTATATCTTTCCTTCTTTTGCACGAGTCTAATTATACATAATATAATGAACGAGCTTCCAAAGATGCAGCTCCCCCACCACAATAGGTTGTCCAGTTCAGCGGTGATTGGCGAGATCCCTTCTCTGGACTTGCCTTGGTCTTGGTATGCATTTTCGTTATAGACATTATGGGTATGACAGGGCCCTGTGCCGGCTATGTTGCAGCACATATGTTCCTGTAGAGGCTCATAGAGAGGTTTCGACTCATATATTGTTTGGTATGCCTTGTCGGCCAATTTTTGTTGTATTCCCTTTCATGATAGCGTGGTAGCTCGCACCATAGATATATATATATATAGTTTCTTGATTGTCTAGTCATCCCATATTATGTAGGTTCATGTCAACATATTTTATTGTTGGTTGTCTATAATCCATGTTTACCATTTATATTGATTTCCTCAGCCCTAAAAGATAATAAAGAAGGTTAGAAAAAATGTACGTTGGTGCTCGGAAACTATGGTCGGGTGCTAGTCATAGCCCTGCAGTTTGGGTCATGACAACAATACCTGACCTCGTGTGAGAGAAATGGATTTACGAGCAAGCTTGTAGAATTTATGGAGGATTATTATTTTAGGGGAGTTAGGGCAGGGAGACACACTGAAGTCTTGTTTTGAGCAAATAAACCATTCAAGAATCTTTTAAGAATTTAAAACCTGGTCGATTTTGGCATATGCGGAAGTTTTCCCGCTTCTACGGTGCCGCGTAAATGGTTTCAGAACCACTTTTGCGGTTTCTGCCGCATTTGCATTTTGGCTTGCGCTTTTGCGAGACCGCAGATACTGTCCAAAAATTGCAGAAGAGGTTTTAGCAAATAGTTTTTGCACAGTTTGTTGCAGCTACTGGTTTTGACCCTTCGGACCACTTCGACCTGTTCAAATCAACTCCAAAAAATCTAAAACATGGCAGATTAGTCAAAAATCAAATTCTAAGCTTTTGTAAAATATAAAATTTCAAAAATGATGAAAATTTTTTAAAAACGATGGGTTGCCTCCCACCAAGTGCCACATTTAACGTCGTGGCACGACGCAAATAACTTTGCCACTTTTTTTGCCACTTTAATGATATAAATTGGGCACCTAGCTTGGAATCAAGCTTGTGACCACGAGCGACGGGGGGTGGTAAGTTAATGATCGAGCCAATGCCTAAATTCTTCATTTTGCACTTCCTTGCTCTCAAGTGAGGCATGTCATTTTGTTTTCTTGTTTCCTCAAACTGTAAAATGAATGGTATGTGTTTTTCTTCCTCGAAATCCTTTATTGATCTGTTTAGTTCGACTTCTACGTCACCACACAATTCCAACGTTGAAAAATGCTTGGAATGTGACTTCAAGCCTTCACTTTACAATTGTTCTATCTTGACATCCTCGTTTTCCCCCGGATTAGAGTCAACATCAACCACATTTTCATTTACACCGGTTGACTCCAATGCCATATTTTTCTCGGCATCACTAACACTCATTGAGTCGGTTGGCTGATGTCAAATTCTTGAATCCTCATAGTAAAACTCACTTTCTTCCTCATATTTGTACTCTTCTTGGCTTTCTTCCCCACACTCAAGTTGTTGGGCATAGTGAGCCTCAAACAACATTTGCATTTGATTTTCCAAAGTGCAGATATGTTCATCATTGTAGGCCAAGCTTTATTTCAAGTCCTCGAGTGCAAAGTTGTGTTTCTCCTCATTTTCAAGAATGGTCTCCAACATGAGCATCATTCTCTCCTTTCGAACATTTGAGAGTTCTTCTTGGTTTGGAAGTATTTTCAACTTCAGTCTCCAAGAAAGGTTCATGGTTTTCATTCCCTTCCAAGGCTTTTTGAACCCTTGAGGCTTCGATGAATTCATTCATTTGTGAGTGCAACCTTTGAAGTGCCAAATCATTTTGGAGACTATTCTCCAAAAGATGTTCCAAGGCATTTTTCTCCTTGTTTCCTTCTTCAAGTAGACACTCCAACATGCACTTGAACTCTCCATTTTGGCCATGCTCAACTTCTTCCATTTCCCTAGCCCTATAGTTCTCGTCGCAAAAAGCACACTCAACAGAGTGGGGGCTTGGGGAAGGGAAGGAAAAATATGCACAACAATCCCAATGACCATTTTGGCAACCACACTTATCACAAATACTCCAACCATGGGGATGAGATTCTGCGCACAATCCACCTTCAGGAGAAGTTAAATAATTTTGCCACGAGTGTGGTCCTCCACAATAAGGGCACGGGTCATCAAAGTATGAACAACTACCACACGACCAATTTTTATTATATGATGCCATCTTTTGAAGAATAAGAAAGTAAACAAGAAATAAACAATAAAAGTAGACCCAAGGTAAGAAAAATAATTACACAAATATTCACAAGTTTGGACCAAAGCACTTTCGCTTACTTCTCAAACAACCTAAATTACGCCAAATTGTTCCCTGACAACGGTGCCAATTTTAATGACGTCCGAATCCATCGCTAAAAAGAAATAGACATGGTCACATGAAATATAATTTACCCAACTATGTGTCGTGGACGAATAAACAGAGAACAATGTGTAGGCAATTATGAATGTAAGAAAATTATCGCTAGTTGCGCAATGCCAAACTCTAAGAATTTTTGTTGAAAATTGTTTTTATATTTAAAATGCAGAAATGTAAACAAACCTAGAAGCAAGTAAAATGATCAATGGCTACAAGTATGAATACATCGGGAATTACTCTCAAATAACGATCCAATGTGTTTTACGGTTTTACAAAAATGAGCGAGTTTATGTCAATTAGCCGCGGATAATAAATCTTAATTAACTTCTTGTAAAGAATAACAAGACTTCCTACTTGAATTATCCCTAATCATAATTAGAATATTAAGCACACCCGGAAGGCTACAAGTAGTTCAATCTTATTCCTAGGTAGAATCTATAAAATGAGGGTTAACGCCTCAATTTCTTGTTAATTTATCTTTCCCAACCCCAAACTATTTTTCCCAAAATCAATTCGGATTTAATGGGCGAGTCCTAGGGTTAGCTAATCCCTTTGGAAACATTAAAGAACAAGAATAATTAAAGTAATAATAACTCACTTCATAAATATATAAAAATCATTTAATACATAAGCACAACAAGGTATTTAATCCACACTTTAAATATGAATATTCCCATTAAACCAGATTCAACTGTTGGAAATAAATACTACACACTTAGATAAACAATACAAAGCAAGAAAATGAAGAAAGAAACATAAAAGGGAAAGAAAATCATAACCAGCAGCTTTGATCTTAAAGACCCAAGTGTGTTTGTGCAAACCCTAGCTCAAGAACTTGTTCTCTCTAGTCTATACAAACTGAAAATAAGCCAAAAATGTCCAAAAGATCTGCTTGGACAAGTATAAAAATGATCTGTAGTGAGAAAATATGAAATGCCTATTCTTCCCCAAGAGTGATGCACGTTCTCCGTATCTGGGGAACAATAACAACAGATGCAGTTCCGCAAAGGCGGAAATCCAAACGCAGAAGCGGAATGTCACTATTCGCCAGTGATCGCATAAGTGGTCTTCAACGCGCTTCTACGGTTCCCCATAAGCGGAATTTCAACCGTTAATGCGGCTCTCGACTGTTTCTCTGTCTCCGCAGAAGCGGTCAACAACCCGCCAAAGCGGAAGTCGCCTATGCGATCAATTATCCGAAGAAGTGGAAATCACTGGAGGTTTTCCATGGTTTCACCTTCTTTTTTCTCAATTCCACTTCACTTCAATTCAAACCTCTTCGTAGCATCATTTACCTAAAAACCTAACAATAACCACCATACACAACCTCATTGTATAATAAAAAGGACATAAAAGCTAAGGAAAAAAGGCAAGAATGAGTGGTAAAATCACAACTAATCACCCCAACAGGGGCCTCTCCACCTAATGCGTCCCGAGATGCTCGAAGATTTGGCATCAGCAACTCAACACTCGCATAACCCTAGCGTTGGAACTCCGGGCTCCTAAAGCCCCATAAGGCATCTTCGAGCTCACGAAAAGTGGTCTTAACGCTTAAAAAAATTCGATGACTCGTAGACTGTCATTCATAGCCTATCGCCATGCACTTGAAAACACAAAAATGTAAGACCACTAGCGGGCCGAATTAGCGTGACCAAATCTACTCTACTTTGCAACAAAAGCTGTAAGACCTCAACTGGAATTACAAACTCTAAGACCTCAACAGGCATGAAGAATTTGAAGTTCATGCTATACGTCATATATGTAAGAACTTCAAAAGGTCATACCCTCGGTGTCGACGTCTGAGCTGTCACTCCGAATCAAAAAGGGCTACGGCAAAACACATATGACTATGGTCAAAACTTCTAATACAGCCAAATTAACACAACTTGAGGATGCCCGACCGTCGCTAAACCAAAATTGCATGCCACTACTTCAAATATACTTCAGAAAGAACTAGTTAACACATGCTCCCCTCAACAGGCAAAAATGAGCTTCGACCATGTCAGCTCCAAATCACAAAGCTTCGGCCTACTCAGCCTACGAGCTATTAACCTTCTAAGGTGATCCAATATTGCCGATAAAGACTTGAAATCGAGGTTCTTTGGAACCGATGATGGGCCATGAAAAAATCTTTCAAAAGACCATAACGAGTGGACAACAAAGCCTACAAAAAGTCCATAGACAGAAACAGCGTAAGAGCCAATGTCGCTAGTTTAAAAATTGACAACATGAGGATTACAATGAGCTCAATCATTACCCGATTCGGAGACTGAATCCAAAAAAGTTAACTTAGCAAACCTCCAGATCACATATTAAAAGGTCTCTACGACCAAATAGCATAAGAGCCATTGTCGCTAGATAAAATTTGAGATCTTGAAGGTTAAAATGAGCTCGAATAGTATCCTGATTTGGAGGCCGAATCCAAAATAGTTAACTATGCAAGCCTCCGAGCCTCAAATGGAAAGTCTCGATGACAAAAAAATAGTATAAATGGCCATCGCCCTCCGCCCATGTAGGCAATAGAGAACTTAAAGGTCAATTAAAGCTCAAATAGCAACACGACCCAGATATTGGACCTGAAATGGTTAAATTACAATATACCTAATGGAATGGCAAAAATGCCACAGTTGCCAGCCGAGTGAGCCTCCGGGTTACCCACCAGTAAGGTCGACTCAATCGGAGGCACAAAAGTACATTGCCATCCATCCATGAAAGCAGGAACGCACATATGGGTCAATTAAAACTCGAATCGCAATACAACTCAGAGATTGGACCTGAATGGCTAAATTAAAATTATACATAAGGACACGACGTAAAAGCTACAATCGCCAACCGAGTGAGTCTCCGGGCCACCCATCTATAAGGTCACTCTGACTAGAAGCACAAAAGGCCATTGTCGTCTGCCCATGCTGGCAGGAAGGAACTTAAGGGTCAATTGAAGCTCCAATCACAATGCGAATCGGAGAATGGGCCCAAAATAGTTGAAACTGCAAAATTCCCTAAGGCAAAAGATAAGAGCCATCATTACCCGATCAAACGGGTATGTTAAAGAAAAAATAAACAATGTTAAGGGACAAACTCGACCTAGAAATCCAACGCAAAATGGCAGGGTAAAAACATGAGATCCCTCACGGTGGTTCGCGTCAAAGGATGCACCTACCAGTCGCATGAAAAACTCCCGAGCCAGCCCAAAAGGGGCCACAGGGCTATATTGCATATCCAAGGTTTATTCGCCAAACATTACTGAATTCAAAAAAGAAAGGGAAATACAGTTGAAAAATGCTCCGCATACAAATGCCAAATTAAAAAGTACTAACCAACAAATAGGGAGATCGACATGGAAAAACAACATATTCTAATCTATTTCCAAAAACTGATGGCCTCAAAAGTAGCTTCAAGGCGATTAGAGATCTCTCGATGGCCTTTTCTCAACAGCATCCCCCTCTTTGGGGATCCACCCCCATTTTTAACCCCGCCAAAGCTACCTTCCAACACGCCCTTGACGGCTGTAGATGCCCAATTTTTACCTATGCATTTTTACATCTCAAAATACTTTGAAATAACATATATATGCATATATACCCATACCCAAGTGTTTTATTATTTTTGTCCAATTTTTAAAGATTTTAAAAATTATTTTTAATTGTTTGTTTTAGCAGTTCAAAATCCAATAATAAATTTCAAGAATATTATTTTGATGAATAACTTATTTTATTATCATATCTACACCAAAATATAATCAAGGTGATTTTTGTATATTTTTACAAATTGATTTGGCATTTTTAAAGCTAAGTTGCATATAATTAAAATTTTAACCTATTATACGATTAACAACATTTTATTATTATAAAATTGGGTTCAGTATTTGTAAACTAATATTTATATATTTCTAATTATCTCAGTACTTCTAATTTTCTTTTAATATCGTTTTGCGATTTTTTCATGAAAAAGGGAGAAATTGTCTATTTAATGTACAGTCCATTAACATTTTAATTCTAACCTAAATAATCCCCCAAATTAAACCCAATATCAGACCCAATTAATCCAACCCAATAATCCATTCAGCCGAATCGCCCGGATTACTTTTAATCTAAGCTGTTGATCATTCTGATCAACGGCCCATATCACATCTTTCCTTTCTTAATTCCCATACCCTAACCTAATCCCCTCATTTTGTTTTGTCCGCCGCATTAGAGTGCTCTCCTCTCTCAAAACACTCTCGAAGCTTCCCGAAACCCTAGCCTCTCTCACTCTTTTCCAACCATAGCCTCACCGAAATTCATGGCTTCTCAAGCCATGGATGGCATGTACTTATCCCCTTCGATCTTAAACCCATGGTTGCTCGAAGGCTCGAAGTCTGAAATCGAGTGTACTCTCTCAGATCTTCTCATATCCGCAGCTTCGAGACCTCTTCGGCCTTGTTTCATCTAAACCAAGGTGTTTCTAGCCTCACTCTGACTCATCCGACTCAGGATCAGACATTTCCAAGCATTTCTCGTTTAGGGTTCGTCTGAAACCCTAGTAACTAGAGGTTCTCTCTGATTATTAATTTTAGATCTGGATACATTTGTGCTTTTTTTAAGTTTCTTAAATGTATTTTTCCAATTTTTCTTTCAAAAAATTACTACTTTTCAATTAGAGTTTCTAAAAAGGTTCTTAAAATGTTTCTGACTCATTATCTTCTTCTTCTTCTTCTTCTTCTTCTTCTTCTTCTTCTTCTTCTTCTTCTTCTTCTTCTTCTTCTTCTTCTTCTTCTTCTTCTTCTTCTTCTTCTTCTTCTTTTTCTTCTTCGTTTTCTTCTTCTTCTTCTTCTTCTTCTTCTTCTTCTTTTCTTGGTATGAATCGATCCATGCTATGTTCTTGTTTCTCTTTTCATATTCGCATATTTTCTCATGCGTTCCTATGTTTGTTATATTATGTGATTTTTCTATTGTTCTATGTTGTTTCTTCAACTTGTTTCAATATCATGCTCACACATATCTATCTTATGTGTTCCTTTACTGTATTTTTTCTACTGATTTTTAATCCTTTGTTTGCCTTTACGAGACTTTCTATGAGTTCTTTCAAAATTCATTTCATCAACGTTTTCCTTAAGTTTACATTACCACTTTATCTCCTGAACTTGTTTAAGTTGTAAGCTTTTCGTAACACATGTTCCCTGTACTTCAAATCAGTTTCTACATTCTATTTTCCTTTAACCTGCTATTGTGTTTGTATATTTTCTCATGAGACTCTAAAAGAAGTCTCTGAGTCTGTTTCAATAGCTTGCCTTCTTATCCCTGTATCAAATTCGAGTTTAAAAGCCCTAGGATTTGGGGGTTTCTTTGACAAGTTTGATTTTTTGTTTGGACAGGGGTTCTACTTTGGAACCCTGAACTCTCAGACCTCCAAGTCTATGAACTGAATTCAACATTTTTCTTGCTTGTGATTTTGAAAGTTGCCTGTCTTTCCTAACTAGCATGATATGCTTCTTGCATGACGTGTCTATGTGCCTTATAAATGAGAACTTTTCTTGTAAAGGGTTTTACCAACTATTAATTTATTCTGAATCCCTTCAATGTTTCTTAGTTGATTGTTTCAAACTTTTACCTAATTGAACCTCCATTAACCCCTCTCTTTCTGGCCTAGTTCAATGGTAATTTCGAATACCTATGTATTTCTAAGATTCTTTATTATTGTTTGTTTAGTTAAACCCCTACGTATTTACCCTTAATTTCCTACTTTACACAAGATGTTTACTTGATTTTATTTACTTAACTGAATTTTGTCTATTACCGTTTGTGTTTAAACTCTTTGATGAAAGGAAGTTCTTATGTTGTTTGATTGAAATTGATACATAGTTCCATACTTACTATGATTCTTCCCTTCCTCTCTACCTATTTTCAAACTATAAATACACGACCTTTTTTCTTTTCACAAAACACACAAAATACACGTCAGAACTTCGCACTTACTTCTCACAACCTCTTCTGAACTTTCTTGTCCGCACTTGGGCTTTCGCAAGACTACTGCCTTCCTTTGCTTGACCTTTCTTAAAGCTGGTATGTCCTAAGTTTGATTCTAGTATCAACCCCAATGTGTTTACTTACAAGCGTTTATGTCTATGCCTACTTTACTGCTTTGTACAGTTCAAATTCTAAAGGAAGTATGCTTATGTCTTGCTATCTGTCACCGCAATGAATACCTATTTCCCATACCCCATTTATGTGCTTGAGCTAGGGTTTAAGACATGGCAATATACATGTTATTGGCCATGGATTAAATTGGATCCTAGTCGCTTTCAATTTCCCATACCCTATTCCATTATGTGTGTTGAGTTAAGGTATAGCCTTGCAGTATCCAAATTGTTGTCCAGGGCTGAACCTGACCTTCAATAGGTCCTAACTCCCCAATTTTTTAGCTGACAGGCTGGTCAGGGGTGTGCCAACATCCCAATTGCCGGGCATGACTACCAGTTTGCGTTGGCATTCCCTAATTCCAATATACTGCACTTGCACTTACTCCTAGCCTCTAAGTTCTGCCCCATCCTATAAGCCTTGCCTTGGGACCTTTGAGTTCCTTCTAAGCTTGGACATTTGAGGGCTGGACTTTCTACACTACACTATAATCTGATTCTGCAATGACATTTGGAAAGTAAGTAACGATTGGAGTTCTTGAAGCTCTTTGGAACATTTATCCATCCCAAATAAGAGAAAGTCTTTGAATATCTGATCATGGAAGGTGCTTTATCTCATATTATTAGACTCTGACTCTGAATTAGTCTGATTAGATGTAAATGTAATCACTGATGTAATTTTACTTTTCTGTCTGATTCATTTGGTCTGCAGTAATATTATAATAACTAATTAGGGTGGATAGTGAAAAAGATGTTATTGAATGCATGCCAAAAGGGTAAATATCATGACAATAGAGCGTCGTTACTTCTAATATTTCTGTACCTCATATTGACAACATGACTATAAGAAAATATTATTTATGAAATATTGCTTTTTTCATATAGTTAACTACTGAAACTATGTGCCTCATATAGATATCATGTTCGTAGGTATTTCTGCATTTCATATAGATATCATGTTCATAGGATTTCTGCATTATATATAGATATCAACTTCGTAGGATTTTCTGCAAGTCGTATAGACATCACGTTCATAGTATTTTATTCATTTTGTTGTACAAACCATGTCTATAAGTATGCATATCATATAGATAATATGCCGATAGGACTTCTGCATTTTTGCATATGCATCAGTCATTAGGAAAACTCATTATATGAATTTAATAACTGACTGCATAAAGATGACCTACCTATACGATTTCTGCATATGCAATAACAGCGACTGAATCAGTAAATTCCTAGAAAGCATTCGTATAGGAGTAATCAACTAAAGTTTGAATCGTCCACTCGCTCCTAATTCTAAAATCAGTAGTGTTTTGTTTAACACTCACGGAACTTGTGACCTTATAATTAATAGTTCTTTCTCTGCAATTAGTTTGCTCTCTTATCTCTGAAGCCAATAGATATCATGCTTATAGGTCTGTTTAACACATAGGCAAATAGTTAGGTAATTAATCAATTGGGTCAGTCTTTGACAATTGCATCTAGACAACGCTAATTTGGACTCCCTATCTAGAAAATATGTTGTAAATCAGCCTGCCCTATGCCTTAATTTAATCCAGACAGAACAAGTATGTGTAAGAAATTCAAAACTATATGCCTTTAGTTGATTTAAGGAGGCTTATTTGAGCCATATCTGTTTACTTGCCTTCCAATACTTGCTGTATACGTTATTAGAATATCGCCTTAGGATTTTATCCTTTGAAAACTCTCAAAAGGTCCCAACACTCTCACTTTAGTATTAGTAGTTTCATATGCCTCTGATAGTGATAGGTTTGGGATGGGTAGTAGCATGCAATAAGTAACGATGCTATTTCACGCTTTAATACCTTAACGGGGTGGAAAGGGTAGAATATGGATATGATGACCGGTGCGCTAATATCACATGTGACCCCTCTTTTAAGGAGTGATTTATGAATATTGTATTGATGTGATCCATATTAATAATAAACCTAGGACCCCTCTCCCTTTATTTGCTTTCATCTCTTCTTGTAAAATTCATTAAATCTTTTTGATAAAATTCTGCCCTCTCTACTTACGTTCACAAGTTTTCAACATATTTGCAATGTTATATGTGTGTCCTTATTTGAGCCTTAATTTCTTATGTGTTTGTGTAAAGTCATAATTGGAACATGGCCGTGAACCACACTTGTGGATCCTGAGGGGTGCCTTACACATTCCCTTCGGGATAATTTCTAGCCATTACCCTAATATCTGGTTTCTAAATCCAAACTTTCTTAGTATCCTAATGTACTTAATCATTAGGTGGCGAATCTTCAATTCTAAAACACAATTCCCAAAAAGGGAACGAGTTGTCCTCCAAAATGTCCCGAGCTCAATCTTGACTCAAGAAAAAAGGGGCGCGACAGCATGGCAACTTTGCTGGAGAATTTTTAGGTTTTTCCATTTCATATTATTTGTGACTTTATTGCTTTTACTTAATATATGTATCTCTTCTTCTATGATCCTGACTTGTTTCTTTGTTTCTTTTCTTTAACGCTTTCTTTTATTGCTTTACCTCAATATTGTTGTAATTACCAGCAATTATTGTAACCATTATCTTATGAATGTGCAAATACGTGACAATTTGTTTCATTCTTGTAATTGCATCTTCAATATAATATTCCACTCGTGCCAAACAAAATGCCATAGCAACGCACCTAGTGAGTTGTTGCGCTCTTCCAATACTATAACCCCCTAAATTTGGCAAAGGCATATTTGCGGTAAAACCAGTAGATCAGTGGTGCAGTCGAAGGTTCTTTGACTTTCCCTCTTGAGTTGTCCGCTAAAGGTACCAGTCTAATACTCCATAGAAACCTTACTCTATTTAGCTCTGCATGCATAATGGTCAAACCTAGCCGAGTCAGTTATGTTGTTCACATAATGACTCTTTAAGATAGCACTGGGTTTCCCAGAACCCAAATGGACACTACTACGTCGATGTATTTATTTGGAGAACTAAATGCCAATATGCTAATTATTGGTATAAATAGTCGAGGCCGGTGGGGTAAGGGCCTAACACTTTATTTTGCAGAAATTGAGGCACGAAGTCCCCAGATTCGGCATGACAACCAACATTCAGCCAAGGTTGCTAAGATTGTGGGAAGATCTCCACTCCAGTGATCAGACTCTCGTCCACAAGTAATTGGGAAATTTTCTTCCAGAGAACCAACCCAACAACAAAATCATAGAGGCTGCAACTCTTTTCTGGGATAGTGACAGATTCCTGTTCCACTTCGGGGAACTTGAACTGACGCGTTTGCTCGATGAAATAAGAGGGTCAGCTGGTATTCCTTGGGAGACTCTGGGTTGGCTTATGCCAGAAAATCGCAAGGGTAGGGGTTTCCTCAAGATAATGGGACTAAAGAAAAACCAGAATTAACCTATTTGAAGGACTCTTACATTCCATTCGACTATCTGTACGAGAGGTACGACGATAGAAAATCATATCGCACTTATCCAGATGAATTTTCCCTCACCTGATTGGGGCATATCCACAGGAGAGCCTTCGTCTTTATGTTCTGCTTTTTGGGAATGATTGTTTTCCCAGGATGAAGGTTAGGATCCACACCAGACTAGCCATGGTAACCAATACTTTAATAGAAGGAATTGGCAGGTAGCCTTTCAGTATAGTACCTATGACTGTTGCTGAGATATACCGAGCCCTGGAAAACTGTCAACGAAGGGCCAATCATTTTGAGGGTTGCAATTTATTACTCCAGCTCTAGCTCTTACAGCACCTCCAAAAGGGTGAATACCGGCAAGAGATTCTATGCAGAGACTGAGATGATCACATCACCTTCCATCAGCCAAGGTGAATGAATTATATGCCTAACATGTTCGCTCAGTCAGAGGACGCTGGAGGATGGGTAGAGTTATTTGAAAATATGAAAGAAGACTAAGTGCAATGGATGTTCGAGTGGTTCCCAATAGAAGAATCATTGTCCGATCACGGGATGTACCATTTTTCATACTCATTGGTCTAAGGGGAACTTATCCATATGTTCCTATCCGAGTTATGAGGCAGACAAGAAGAAAGAAGTTCATACCAAGGTTTGACAAGATGAGTCACTTCAGGGCTGACTTCCAGGACGATGATAGCCATCACAATTGCCAAGCTCAACATATGTGACACCGCAAAATCATCTTGGGGAAGGATTCTATTGAACTAGAAAGGTACCACGCTGGTTGTTCACCATACTACTCAGGTTGGTTAGAAGAAAATCGTAATAGTTTGGGTCAGCTCGTGTTCGGTCGCAAACATAGGATCATCGATGAAAAGGCCTAGGTACAAGTTAAGTACAACCAACTGTGCAAAAGGATTCGATAGTGCGAAAGCGAACATCGAGAAATTCAAGATACACATCAGAAGTTGATTGAATAATGGAAAGATATGGATGTCAGTACCAACAAGCGACTAGGTATTTAGAGCTAGTAAAGTTGGAAAGGAATTTCATCCAGAGGATTAATAACTGCGAGAATGTTGAGGGAAATGAAGGAGGGCACTTGGCTATAGCCTATTTGTTGTAGGTACTGCGCGAGATGGTAATGCTGTTCTATGGAGCTAAAGATGCTATGTCTTGGGAAGGTCCTTCTGGGACCAAGTAGTTAGGAGTATTTTCTTTTCGCTTTTAATGTAATAAGGCCAATGGCCATTAGTGATATTTTACTTTCCGTTATTTAGTATCGTTTTGGGATTCGTCTTATTTTTATCAATAAAAAGAGACATTTGTCATTGTAAGTTTTCGAAATTAACTTGTTGCGAGGTCTACCTCGGGCACAACGAGGCACCCAAATTAGGACACGATTTATATTTTAGCACTATTTGTTTAAATAATTCAATATTTTTGTTCTCATAATCCGCAATAACTTATTACCTTTTTTCCTTTTATTTTTATTCCCCTTCCCAAAGGTTAGTCCGTGCACAATAGCATCATCATCATACTCTACGAGATCCAAAGGCCCTCCATCTCCTCCTTCTCCGAGTCCTATCAAAAACAAGAACAAGGCAAAAAGGGATGACTTGAACAACATCAGAAAGGAGAACTCAGGTGAATAAGCAGAGGTTACTCAGGGTATCCAGGTTTCCAAGGAAAGTGCCGCCCAACTTGAGCATAAGTTATTGAAGCTTCGAGAAGAACTGGACAAAGTTTGGAACCTGGCGAACTTGTCATTTTCCCTTACCACTCTGATATCAACTTTCCCACTACTCAAAATCTCGCACCTCCACAGACTATTCGGAAACACAAAAGCAACATGCCAAACACTGCAACACATGCCACAGTTCAAACAACACTCTATTACTCATCCTTAAACCGCTAAACACCACAAATGATCATCCCCCACAATACCACCATCTATGTGGAAATCGTGGCACTCTATACTCAGCCAATTTCAAGCATACCTGAGTTTGATGACAAAGACTCTCTTATCAAGAACCTAGACGCAGATCTCAAGAAGCTAATTAGCCGAGTCCAGGGTGTTGAGTGAAACAAAGTTATTGAGGGGCTGATTATGAAGACCTATGTATTCAGCCAGATGTTGAACTTCCTGAGGGGTACAAACCTCCCAAGTTCGAAATATTCGATTGCACGAGAGATCCTAAAGTTTATTTGAGGACATACCGCGATAAATTGGTCGGAGTCGAAAAGGATGAGAAGATCCGCATGAAGCTTTTTACGAGAATTCAGAAAGGGGATGCTTTATCTTGGTACATCAGCCAAGACCCCAAGAAGTGGACAAGTTGGGCAGTTATGGCATCTGATTCCATGGACAGGTTCAAATTCAATATGGAGAATGCACCATATGTCTTCTACATCCAGAATCTTAAGAAGAAACTATAGAAACCTTCTGCAAGTATGCTACTCGTTGGAGATCCGAGGATGTTAAGGTCAGGCCGGCCCTAGAAGCAGAGCAGATGAACATGTTTTTTGTCCGAGATCAAGACCCATAATATTATGAAAGGTTGATGCTAACTGAGGGCCAGAAATTTTCTGATATCATCAAGCTATGAGAAAGGATTGAGAAAGGCATTAAAAATGGCATGTTTACTAATTTTGAAGCATTACAGGCTACCAATAAGACTGTACAGTCTAGTGGCAAATCCAAGTGGAGGGTTGTGAGTGTCGTGATAGTCACACAGAGAAAATAGTCCCCAATAAAATATCAAACCTACCCATCACCTCCACTCACATATCAGCCTACCCCGAATTACCAAGCACCCTTACCTTCCTACCAAATTACACCACCCACTTATCAATCATCTCTACCTCCCACATATCAACCCATTTTACCTAGATTCTCTCAACCCTCACCTTTTTTCCAAGCTTATCATACTCAACCCTCTCACTTCCAATTACCTCCCACTCGCCAAAACTTTCCTATAACTCAACCTCACCTCTACTGCAGACCTCCCAAAAAATACAAAGCCATCACCGAACCTATCGACCAGTTGTATGAAAGGCTCAGAGCCGCTGGTTATTTCACCTTATCACTGCCATAACTCAAGAAAATCCTTTCCAATTGGTCAACCCGAATAAAACCTGTGCGTACCATTATGGCATGAAGTGGCATATCATTGACGAGTGTCGCTCACTAAAAGATAAGATCCATGTTGTGATTGATTGCAATATCTTCGTGGCAAAGGAGCCTCCTCCAAATGTTTCCAACAACCCTTTGCCTGACCACAAGGGTGGAGGCGTTCAGTTGATCGAGATAGAAGATGATTGGGACCCCGAAGGGTCCATCGGATTGATTGCTGAGGGTGATGAACCAGTGAAACCAACAGTCACACTTAGCCCGATTGTTGTCTAGATCCAGCCCTCTGGAGCGATGAACTAAACATGTCGATACCACTCGAGTTTGAGGCACCTTCTTATGTAAAGGCGCTCGGATCGTGTGCCATTTGAAGTTGATGTGTTACCTCTAAGGGTGCCTATCAGACATAACACCATTCCACTCAAAGGCCATAACGTGGGATTACACAACCACACCGAGAAAGAAAGGGAAAATTAAAACTGGAGAAGCCATTGCTGCATAAGGTATGACTAGAAGCGGTAGGGTTTACACCCAGAACACCTAGCTGAGTCCAATAAGAAAGCCTCTAGGCGACCAACCGTCACCGAAACTAGGCCTGATGATCTCTGGAGGAAGATACAAGCAAAAATGTACTCGGTCATTGATCAATTGATCAAGACGCCAGCCCAGATCTCCATCTTATCCCTGTTAAAAGCTCTGATACACATAAAAACACCTTATTGAAAGTGCTGAGCGAGGCATATTTGCCCAAAACAATAACTGGAGGGGAAATGGCGAACATGGTTGGGAAAGTACTAGAGAGTCATAAAATCAGTTTCCACGAAGATGAGCTGCCACCAGAAGGGCTGAGCCACAATAAGGTGTTACACGTCACTGTGTAATGGGAAGATTATTTCATCACCAAGATTCTGGTTAACGGAGGGTCCAGCCTCAATATTTGTCCACTTGTGACTCTCAGAACATTGGGGAAGAGCCTGCATGAGATCAAGGATAGAGCCGTCAATTTCAATGCTTTAGATTGATCCCAAAAGTCCATATTGTGGCAATCAGTCCGTCTCTGCAAATAGGACCGACATGGTTTGATGTTGACTTTCAGGTGATAGATGTCCCTGCATATTACAACTTGCTACGAGGGCGGCCCTAGATTCCTGGCGCTGGAGCTGTAGCATCAACCCTACACTAGGCAGTGAAGTTTGAGTTGAATCACTAAGAGATGATTATTCATGGCGATGGTAACAACACCATATACAGTCGCCAAACCATCCTGGTGATTGGACGAAGAAGGAAAATAGGTGGAGAAACCTACAACCACATTGAGCGGGTCAACACCATGGAAAATATAAATGGCGGGATAACAAGATTGAAAGTATACTAAATTGGTGAGGATATGAGCCCGGAAAGGGATTGGGCAAGAATCTCAAAGGGATTGCTAAGTCAAACAAGCTGAAGTAACATGGTAACACTTTCAGTATAAGATATGAGGACACCTAGAAAGAGTTCAATGAATGTTTGCCACCATGACGCGGTCTCTACTATCCACTAAAGCAACCTATACCTCACCTGGAGCAGACTTTCAAGTTGCAGATGTCATATATGGGTCAAATGAAATAGAAGCATTGGCAGCAATGAGAAATCTGTTTCTGGAGAATGACAATATGGACTACTATGTTATTTTTGATTTGTAGGAGAGGAAGAAACTTCCATTCAAGTTGTTAGCCGAGGAGAGCACCACAATAATTGGTCCGTCAGAACCAACAGGGCCCGGAGAGTTTTGAGGTAGCTAGGCTGAACAAAGCACATGCATTGCCTTTTACTTTTTTCTAGTTGATTTTCTTTCCGTATTTTCTTTATTTTGAAAAGAGATCTAATTTTCAGACCATTATGAAATTTATCAAAGCATTTCAGTTTCTTATTAATCTCACAAATATTATTTTCTCTTTTGTTTACTTTATTTACACAACATTTCTATTACTTTTCTTGATGAACTGATGAATGTGAGTTGTAATGAGATAATACAACAAATGGATATAGACTCAAAAGAGGATGATATACCAGAAGAGGTCATTAAAGAGGTTGAAAATTTTGAGAATAGGCCTACCAATTTAGATGAGACTGAGATTGTCAACTTGGGGATACAGAGAATGTCAAAGAAATGCGCATCAATATTCACTTGTCACCATTAGAAAAGAAAGAGTGCATGAAATTTCTGAAGGAATGTGAGGATATATTCACCTGGTGTTATGATGATATGTACGGTCTTAGTACGTCTATTGTAGCTCACAAACTGTCAACAGATCCTACATGTCCGCTGGCAAAACAAAAGCCCAAGATATTCAAGCCTATTATGAGTCTGAAAATCAAGGATGAAGTTACCAAGCAATTCAAAGCCAAAATTCTCAGGGAGGTAGAGTATCCAACATGGTTAGCCAACATTGTACCAGTACCAAAGAAATATGGAAAGTTAGAGTCTGTGTTAAATACCTTTGCTAAGCATGAGCTGTAGTCATTTTCTGATTATTTTGCTGGGTATCATCAAATATGCATGGATGAGGAAGATGTAGAGAAAACAACTTTCATTACACCGTGGGGGATGTATTGTTACAAGATGATGTCATTTCAATTGAAAAAATGCTGGGGCCACCTACATGGGGGCCACGACTACTATTTTTCATGACATGATACACAAAGAGATCGAGGTATATGTATACTATGTCATCATCAAGTCCAAGAGAGCCACTGACCACATAGAAGATTTGAGGAAATTTTTCAACAGACTAAGAAGGTATAACCTAAAATTGAATCCCGCCAAGTGTGCATATGAGGTTTCTGCTGGAAAATTACTGGGGTTCATCGTGAGTCGTTGAGGAATAGAGTTGGATCCATCAAAAGTTAAGGCCATTCAAGACATACCACCACTAAAGAACAAGAAGGACATGATGTGCTTCCTAGGGAGACTCAACTATATAATCCAGTTCATAGCTCAGTCCACTGTCATTTCTGAACAAATCTTCGAAATGTTGAAGAAGGACGATGCTACCAAATGGACTAACGATTGTCAAAAAGTCTTTGACAGAATCAAGGAATACCTGTCAACGCCACCGGTTCTGCTCCCGCCTGAACCAGGTAGACCTCTACTTCTCTACCTTGCAATATTTGATGGAGCATTCAGTTGTGTTCTGGGAGAGCAGGACGAAACAGGGAGAAAGGATCAGGCCATCTACTATCTCAGCAAGAATTTCACCCCGTACGAGGCCATGTATTCCCTATTAAAGCACACATTTTGTGCTCTAACTAGGGTACCACAGAAGTATAGGCATTATTTATGTGCCAATATCACTTAACTCGTATCAATAATGGATCCGCTGAAGTATATCTTCTAGAAGCCCATTCCCACTTGCAAGCTCTCCAAGTGCAAATCTTGCTAAGTGAATTTGATATTGTTTATGTGACACAGAATGCAATCAAAGGACATGCCTTGGCAGATGATCTCACCAAGAAAATTGTGGTTGGAGAATATGAGCCCCTAAAGGCATATTTTCCTGATGAAGAGGTATATTTCATAGAAGATGATATTTAAGAATCTTATGATGGTTGCAAAATGTTTTTCGGTGGAGCGACAAATTTCAATGGAGTTGGCATAAGGGAAGTCGTGGTATCAGAAACCAGCCAGCATTACCATGTATCTGCCAAACTCCGATTCCCGTGCACCAACAATATGAACTATTAAAAAGCATGATTCTTAGGGCTCAAACCGGCCATTGACATGAACATTCAGGAGTTGTTAGTGATCAAAGATTCAGACTTACTCATACATCAGGTTCGATAATAGTAGGCAACTAAGAACTCTAAGATACCCCCTTACCTACATCATGTACAGGAGTTGAGGAAAAGGTTTACAAAGACAGAATTCCATCACGTTCCTAGGGTCCATAATGAGATTGCCCATGCATTGGCTACCTTACATCTATTTTTCAGCATCCAGATAAGAATTTCATTAATCCCATCTCTGTAAAGATTTATGATCAACCAACTTAGTGTACTCATGTCGAGGAAGAAGAAGACGGAAAATCATGGTTCTACGACATCAAGGTGTATTTTACAACAGGAGAATACCCAAAAAATGCGGACGCTACTAAGAAACGCACATTTCAGAGGTTATTTAACAACTTCTTTCACAGTGGAGGAATTCTATATAAGAGGACTCCCGATTTAGGATTGCAGATATATGTCAAAGCAAAAGAAGCATCCAGATTATTGGAAGAGATCCATGTAGGGACCTGCGGTCCACATATGAATGGTTTTGTCTTAGATAAGAAGATACTCCAGGTAGGATATTTTTGGATGACTATGGAAACGAACTGCATCCAGTATGTTCGCAAATGCCATCGTTATCAGATACATGTGGATATGATAAAGTACCTCCAAATGAGCTTACTGCAACAAGCTCACCATGGATGTTTGCTGCCTGGGGAATGGATGTTATCGGACCAATGGAGCCTACCGCATCGAACGTTGTTGGCCCTTGATTATTTAACCAAATGGGTTGAAGTAGCTTCATATAAAGCAGTAACCAAGAAGGTTGTGGCATATTTCATCCACGACCGTATTGTTTGTCGATTCAGAAATCCGGAGTTTACTAACAATGGTTCCAATCTCAACAGTGACCCGATGAAAGCAATGTGTGAAACATTCAAGATCAAACACAAGAATTCTATAGCCTATAGACCGCAGATGAATGGAGCTGTAGAAGCGGCCAACAAGAATATAGAGATGATACTAAGGAAAATGATAGAAAAGCATAAGCAATGGCATGAGAAATTATCATTTGCTCTATTGGGATACATCACCACAATTTGCACGTCAACCGGGATAACTCCCTACATGGTGGTTTGTGATACAGAGGCGATCATTCCTGCCGAGGTGGAAATTCCCTCCTTGAGAATCATACAAGAAGAAGAACTTGATGATGAAGAATAGGTAAAGAGTCGCTATGAGAAGTTGGCTCTTATAGATGGGAAAAGAATGAATGCAGTTTTCCATGGTCAACTGTATTAGAACAGAATGTCCAGAGCTTTCAACAAAAGAGTCAAGCCGATAAAGTTTACACCGGGGCAACTAGTGTTGAAGAAAATATTCCAACATCAAGATGAAGCCAATGGGAAATTCTCTCCCAATTGGCAAAGCCTGTACGTGGTTCACTAGGTTCTAACAGGAGGAGCCCTCACACTTTCAGAAATGGACGAAGAAGTCTGGCCGAAGCAAATTAATTCAGATGCAGTAAACTGATATTATGTGTAGCCATTTGTGATTTCTTTATGATATAATTCGAACTACGCCTGACCTGATTCTTATTTTAGAGGGGATACATAGGCAACCCCATGGTTTGATTCACAATCTAAACCCCCTATTGGAAACTGGGGCAAAAGTTTGAGGAAGACCCTAAGAATTCCAAAGTTGATCATCAGCCATTCATCGCATGCAACCGTCAGAAGCACCAGCCCAGTAAATTGGGTTAGAATTTTTAGGAGGACCCTCAAAATTTTGGAGTGAGAGAGGTTGCAATATCTTGAACCATGTCACAATCGTCGGTTCATCTAAAATATAAATTATTATTTTCGATTATATATTTATGTTACATTTTGATACTAAATCATACATGACTATTATCTGAATTGCTATTTTTAGCAACGCTGCCCTAATGCTACAGAGCACCAAGTGGGTCGAGCAAAATTCACGGGAGGACGGTCTAATCTTCCCCCTTTACAAAACTCATAATCTTTTTGGATACAGGAACCCAAGGCGTAAATCATCAGATATAATTACACACACATACTTTTTCAGGGACATAAATCTCAGAATCATTGCCTATTTACAATTCTTTTCCGCACAGGACATCCCCAGCAGTCACAATATCACGATCAGCTATTAGCTAAGATATTTCATTACTATTCTCTTTCATTTCCTGCATTGCATTAAGGCTACTTTTCTGCCATCTGAGGTTAATATCTACCTCCATCTGTATTTTCGCATAAGGCTACTATTTTGACTTTCAAGACTAAGCATTGTCTCCATCTACATCTCTTTGCATTGCATAAAGTTACGATTCTGTCTTCCGAGGTTAAGCTCTACCTCCCTCTGTATTTTTGCATAAGGCTACTTTTCTGCCTTCCGAGACTAAGCATTGTCTCCATCTATATTTCCTTGCATTGCATAAGGCTACTATTCTGCCTTCTGAGGTTAAGCTCTACCTCCATCTATATTTGTGGGCATAGGGCTACTTTTCTTCCTTCCAAGACTAAGCATTTTCTCCATCTGCATTTCCTTGCACTGCTTATGGCCACTATTCTGCCTTCCGAATTTATGTTCTACCTCTATCTGCATTGCATAAGGCTACTATTCTTCCTTCCAAGGTTATTCTCTACCTCCATATGCATCTCTCTGCATTGCATAATCCTACTTTTCTGCCTTTCGAGACTAAGTGTTGTCTCCATCCTGCATTTCCATGCATTGCATAAGGCTACTTTTCTACTTTCTAAGATTAAGAGATGTCTCCATCCTGCATTTCCTTGCATTGCATAAGGATACTTTTCTACCTTCCGAGACTAAGCACTGTCTACTTCCTGCATTTTCTTGGATTGCATAAGGCTATCTTTTTATCTTTTGAGACTAAAGTCTATCTCCATCTTGCATGGCAGAAATACAGCCACCTTTATCTTTCTTGTACGACTAAAATATCGCTACTTTATTTCTCCTGCATGGCTGAAATACCGCCACCTTTATTTACGCCTTGCATCTACTGTAAGATCGCCACCTATTACATTTCACGAACTGAAACATCACCAAATTGTCAAAAGGTGTCATTGTTCGGAGGCACCATTTTCATAGCCCGAGAACGCCATGCCATAGCCTGAGGACCCGTTTTATCTTATGCATATCATTATTCAAAAGCATCATAATTCGGAGAGATCATTATCATAAATCGAGAACATCATTTCATAGCCCATGAATCCTTCGTTGTACGCTTCATGGCCCAGGACGTCATGGTCTGAGAACGTCATTCTAACCGTCCAAAGACAACATTTATGGTCCAACAGGAACTTGCATCACATTGAGATTTATGCACAATATGTGTTTGTATTGCTCACTTACAGGTACACCGTTTTTCAACGGCCATCTCTGCAGGAGTGATCCCGCTCCGTTTCTGCAGCCTATAGGATTTCAACTACCTTTCTCAACCTAAACATCGCATCCATTCTTTTTGGAAACACTATTGGCATATTCCTCTGATAGATCCTAAACTACATATGGCGTGATTCATATATGACCAAGGATATGTAGGATGCTCAGGAGCCAGAGCTCGGTCAGTATTCCTTGTAAATCGTCTCTTTTGGTCAAATTGACTATCATATCTTTACCAACAACTTTTTCATCCTTCCCGGGTAAAGAGGGGCAGCTGTTGATACCTAATTTTTCTTTATGTATTTTTTACACCCCAAAATACTTTCAAAATAACATATATGCATGTATAGACATACCAAAGTGTTTTAGAATTTATTCAATTTTAAAGATTTTAAAAATCATTTTTTATTATTTGTTTTAGCAGTTCTAAATCCAATAATTATTTCCAAGGTTATCATTTGGTGAATAACTTATTTATTATCATATTTCCACCAAAATATAATTAAGGTAATTTTTGTATATTTTTACAAATTGGTTTGGCATTTTTAAAGCTAAATTGCATATAATTGCAATTTTAGCCTATTCTATGATTTACAATATTTCATAATTATAAAATTGAGTCAAGTATTTATAAACTAATATTTATATATTATTAATTATCTTAGTACTTCTTATTTGCTTTTAAAACTGTTTTGCTATTTTTCATAAATAAAAAGGAAGAAATTGGCTATTTAACGTATAGCCCACTAACATTTCAATTCTAACCTAAAATTGCCGCCAAATTAAACCCAATCTCATACCCAATTAACCCAACCAAATAACCCATTTATCCTACCCACCCGGATTACTTCTAATCCAGGCCGTTGATCATTCTAATCAACGGCTCAGATCACCCCTTTCTTTTTTTCATTCCCCTACCCTGACCTAATCCCCTCATTTCATTTTTTCTGGCGCCTTAGAATGCTCTCCTCTCTCAAAACACTCTTGAAGCTTCCTGGAACCCTAGCCTCTCTCACCCATTTCCAGCCACAACCTCACCGGAATCCATGGCTTCTCAAGCCATGGTTGGCCTGTACTTACCCCCTTCGCTCTTAAACCCATAATTTATCGAAGGATCGAGGCCTGACCTCGATTTTACTCTCTCAGATTGTCTCTGATCCATGGATTCGATGCCTCTGTGGCCATGTCCCAGCTCATCCAAATCGTTTCTAGCCTGACCCTAACTCATCCGACTCAGGATCAGACTTCTTCAAGCCATTCTCGTCCAGGGTTCTTCTGAAACCCTAGTAACTCGAGGTTCTCTCTGATTATTTTTTTCAGATCTAGTATACATTTGTGCTTTGCTTAGGTTTCTTAAATGGTTCCCGGATTTTTCTTTCAAAAAATTACTTCTTTTCGATTAGGGTTTCTTAAAAGGTTCTTAAAATGTTTCTGACGCTTCTTCTTCTTTTCTTGGTATGAATTGATCCATGCTATGTTCTTGTTTCTCTTTCCAGACTCGTATGTTTTCTCATGTGTTCTTACGCTTGTTGTATTGTGTGGGTTTTCTATTATGCTCTATTATTTCTTCTACTGGTTTCAATATCATGCTCTCACATGTCTATCTTTTGTGTCCCTTTACTGTATTTTTTCTACTGATTTTTAATCCTTTGTTTGCATTTGCCAGACTTTGTCTGAGTTCTTTCAAAATACGTTTCATTAACGTTTTCCTTAAGTTTACATTACCTCTTTATCTCCTGAACTTGTTTAAGTTCTAAGCTTTTCTTAATGCGTGTTCCCGTACTTCAAATCAGTTTCTACATTCCATTTGATTTGAACCTGCTATTGTGTTTTTATGTTTTCTCATGAGACTCTGAAAGAGGTCTCTGATTCTGTTTCAATGTCTTGCCTTCTCATCCTTGTATCGAATTTGAGATTAAAAACCATAGGATTTGGGAGGTTTCTTTGGCAAGTTTTATTTTGTGTTTGGACAGGGGTTCTACTTTGGAACCCTGAACTCTCAGACTCACTCGGAGTCTATGAACTGAATTCGAACCTTGTTCTTTTCTTGTGATTTTGAAACTTTCTTGTCTTTCCTAACTAGCATGATATCCTTCTTGCTTGACGTATCTATGAGCCATATATATGAGAACTTTTCATTCAAAGGGTTTACCAACTGTTAATTGATTCTGAATCCCGTCAAAGTTGCTTACTTGATGCTTACTGATTTTTTCCTTATTGAACCTCCCTTTACCTCCCTTTCTGACTTGGTTCTGTAAGGTCCCGTAAATAATTTTGTCTCAGAATTTAGTAAATTGTGGTGTCTACTCTGATTATGTGTTATGAATGTGTAGAGTTCTTCGTGGCGAGCTTGCTCGCCGCGGTTCGGACCCTTGGTAGTGATTTAAGCCTTTAAAAATTGAAAGAATTAACTTCTCCATAAATGTATCAAAATGCGGTCCAGAATGCGGTCGCCGATAAGCTATGCGGACCGTATTCCTACCGCAGAATGAATCAGAGAGCAACCAAATTATGATGTTGAAAATGCAGTCAAATCTGCGATCCATAATCAATATGCGGACCGCAGAGTGATCGCATATTGTCCCGGAATAAATTCAAATGTCAGTTCTGCGGTGCATTCCGCGATCGCAGAACGCAAATGTGGACCGCATAGTCTCCGCATTCCCAATCTGAGAGGTTTGAAACTTGAGCCATTTCTACAGTCCATTCTGCGCACCGCATGTCACTTCTGCGATCATATATAGGCATCGCAGATCGTGTTCGGTTATTTTCTGAAATTCTAAGCCCGACCCCTCTTTTAATAAAACACCCCATCTCTCATTTTTAACCCATTTTCTAAACAAAATAAGAGAGAGGAAAAGAGAGTTTTAGAGAGAAAGCTATTTCTTCATCAATTGATCATTCAAAAATTATCAAAGCCCGGAAAATCATGATCATCTGCCTTCCCCTGTGATTTTAAGGTAAATTCCTAACCCTCTTCCCCTAATTTTCGAACTCAGGTTTGGGGAGGGAGTTTCATACTTTGATTTTGAAAATTCTTCTTAGAAATCCACATGCATGTCTTCAAAACACAAAAATCTTGTAAAAGGGGAACTGGGTAGTAAATGGTGAATTTCTATTCTAAAGGTCTATGTATTAATCATGAACTAGATTGATCCTTCCTTATTTCTTGATGAATTGGAGTAGAGGTTAAAGGGGATATTCAATTCCAGGTATGTATGGCTAACTGTGATCCTCATGAAATCGCCTATGCTAGTTGTGAAATTGATGGTAGTTGATATTCATGTAAAAACCATTGTGAAACTTTTGTGTTGTACAAAGTGTGTGATAGTACCTTATGGTGAATGTTGTGGAACTTGTTATTGGAACAATGGAAATGGAAATAATGTGGAATTGCGGGAATGGAAAAAATGTGGAACAATGGAAAAATGGAAACAATATGGATTAATGGAAATGGAAACAATGTGGAACACTTTTGAAATGGAAATATTGTGGAATAATATGTGTGGTTAGTTGTGAAATGTGATGGTCTAAATTGTGTATCAACTTTAATGAACATGAGGAAAATTGTTGTTGCTAGTTGTGGGATGTTAATACCGTTGTTGTGGAATTATTTGAACAAAGTTCCATGGTTGATTTCTTGTGCTTGTTGTTGTGCTGTTTGTTGTTGTGAATTGAAAACTGTCAAGCAGGGTCGGGTTGCTTGCCGCAACACGGTGAAATAAGGTGTGGGTTGGGGTGATAAGGGTGGCCGAGATAATAAGGGTGAGCGAGGTAATAAGGGTAGAAATGTGATCCAATATCACTATTCATATGAATATGAATCATGAAATGATAAATGTGAAAATGTGAAAGGAGACAGCTGGAGAGTTTGTAACATATGGGGCACCGATTGCCCCTTTGTATGACTAAGTGAATATATGTTGTGAAATGTTTGGTTGTTGCTTCCTAGTTGTACTTGTATTATTGTTGTTCAGTTCTTTACTTGTTCATACAATTTGGATTGAGTTTACTTTGGATAGAGCTAGTTCATACATGCCAGTACAATTCAAGTGTACTGACGTACCTTTCGCCGGGGGCGCTACATTCGTGTTATGATTGTAGGTGGATCCGTGGCAGGCACTCCAGTCCACCGTTCATAGCTCCTCCTCATCCTCTCCATCGGCAGTATGCGTGGATGTTGAGCCCCTTTCCCTCTGGGGCCATGTGTGGCCTACGCCACTCCTGTTGTATTTTGGAGTTTGTATCTTTGGTAAAGGTATAGCCGGGGCCTTGTCACCGACAAGTGTTGTACTATCATTCTCGTAGAGGCTCCGTAGACAGTGGTATGTGGGTCAGGACTTATGTATAAAAGTATATGTTTGGGCGTTGTAAACTTGTGTACCAAGTTCCTCGCTAATCAAATATATGTTTTGTAAAAGGTGTCCCCTGTTAATCATAATGTGTGGTTATAAATGAGAAATCCTACGTTCTTTTAATTGAAATTTTGTATCTTTTGGTTAACTATCATTGAATAATTTGGGGTAAGGCGTGGGGAATAGGAAAGGCACCCAGGTCCACTCGACTTGGGATAACCGGTTGAGTGCTGGTCATGCCCACGGATTTGGGGCGTGACACGTTCATTGGTAATTTTGAATCCCTAATTCCTCGATTTACTATGTACTGATTGATTCACTGTGTTTCTCACCTTATTTGTCTTACCGTGTATTTCAGAGATTCTTTATTATTGTTGGTTTAGTTAAACCCGTATGTATTTACCCTTAATTTCCTATTTTACACAAGATGTTTACTTGATTTTCTTTCCTTAACTGATTGTTGTCCATTACCGTTTGAGTTTAAACTTCTTAATTAAAGGAAGTTATGTTAATTAATTTAATTGATACATAGTTCCATAATTACTATGATTCTTCCCTTGCTCTCTACCTATTTTCAAACAATAAATACATGGCTCTTTTTCTTTTCACAACACACACCGAATACACTTCAGAACTTCACACTTACTCCTCACAACCTCTTCTGAACTTTCTTGTCTGCACTTTGGCGTTCGCAAGACTACTGCCTTCCATTACTTGACCGTTTTTGAAACTGGTATGTCCTAGTTTTGATTCTATTATTAACCCCAATGTGTTTACTTACAAGCTTTTTTGTCCATGCCTACTTCACTACTTTGTAGAGTTCAACGTCTAAAGGAAGTATGCTTATGTCTTGCTATCTGTTACAGCAATTAACCCTTATTCCTCTTACCCCATTTATCTCCTTGAGCTAGGGTTTAAGACATGCCAATATAAAAGTTATTGGCCATGGATTAAATTGGATCCTTTAGTTCCTAGTCTCTTTCAATTTCCCATACCCTATTCCCTTATGTGTGCTGAGTTAAGGTATAGGCTGGCAGCATCCAAATTGTTGTCCATGGCTGAACTTGACCTTCAATAGGTCCTAACTCCCTAATTTTTAAGCTGTCAGGCTGGTCAGAGGTGTGCCAGCATCCCAATTGCAGGGCTTGACCATCAGCCTGCCTTGGCATTCCCTAATTCCCCTCTACTGCACTTGCAAATATTCCTAGCCTCTAAGTTCTGCCCACCCCCCCCCCTCCTATGAGCCTTTCCTTGGGACATTGAGTTCCCTCTGAACTTGGACATTTGGTGGGCTGTCCTTTCCATACTGCACTATAATTTTATTCTGTAATGACATTTGGGGTGTAAGAATCGCCTGGAGTTCTTGAAGCTCCTTCGAATTCTTGAAGCTCCTTCGAACTTTGACATATCCAAATAAGAGAAAGGCTTTGAAAATTTGATCCTGAAAGTTGGTTTATCTCATATTATTAGACTCTGAGTCTGAATTAGGCTTATTAGATGTAGATATAATCACTAATGTAATTTTAGTCGTCTGTCTGATTCATTTGGTCATTAATAATTTTGTAATACCTAATTGGTGTGGATAGAAAAATGGATAGGATTGAATGCATTCCAAAAGGGTAGATATCATGACTATAGGGGATCATTACCTCCAAAGTTTATGCACCTCATATAGACACCATGACTATAGAAAAAAACTATTTCTAAAATTCTGCAATTTTCATGTAGTTAACTACTGAAATTCTGCACCTCATATAAGTATCATGTTCATAGGTATTTCTGCATTTTATATAGATATCATGTTCATAGAATTTCTGCATTACATATAGATATCATGTTGATAGGATTTTTTGCAATTTTGTACAGATATCTTGTTCATAGTATTTTCTGCATTTTTGTATAAAAACCATGTCTATTAGACTGCATATCATATAGATAATATGCCTATAGGACTTCTGTATTTTTGCGTATGCATCAATCATTAGGCAAATTTATTATAGGACTTAAATAAGCGACTCCATATAGATGACCTACCTGTAGGATTTCTGCACAAGTAATAACAACAACTGAATTAGTAAAGGCCTAGAAAGCATGCCTATAGGAGTTATCAACTAAAATTTGCATCGTCCACTCACTCCTAAGTCTAAAATTAGTAGCATTTTGTTTAACACTCACAGAACTTATGACCTTATAATTGATAGTTTTTTCTCTGCAATTAGTTTACTCATTTATCTCTTAAGCCTATATGTCCATTTAACATATAGGCCAATGGTTAGGTAATTAATCATTGGGACAGTCTTTGACAATTGCATCTAAGCAAGGCTAATTTGGACTCCCTATCATGAAAATATGTGGTAAATCAATACTTGTTGTATATCTATTTACTTGCCTTCCAAAACTTGCTGTATATGTTTTTTGAATGTCTCCTTACAATTTTATCCTTTAAAAACTCTCAAAAGGCCCCCAATTCTCTCCTTTTTAGGATTAGTAGTATCATATGCTTCCGGGACTGATAGGATTGGGACGGGTAGTAGCATGCAATATGTAACGATACTATACTGTACTTTAATATCTTAACGGGGTGGGAAGAGTGGAATATAGATATGACGACGGGTGCACTAATATCACGTGTGACCCCTCTTCTGAGGAGTGATTGTTGGATATTGCATGGATGTGATCCGTATTAATCATTAACCTAGGACCCCTATCCATTTATTTGCTTTCGTCTCTTCTTGTAAAATTCTTTAGATCTTTTTCATAAAATTCTGCCCTCTCTACTTACCTTCACAAGTTTTCAACTTATTTGCAATGTTATGTGAGAGTCCTTATTTGAGCCTTGATTGCTTATGTGTTTATGTAAAGTCACAGTTGTAACATGGCTGAGAACCACACTTGTGGATCCTGAGGGGTGCTTAACACCTTCCCATCGATAATTTCTAGCCTTTACCTTAATCTCTTGTTTCAAAACGAAAACCTTCATAGTGTCCTAATGCACTTAATCATTAGGGGGTGACTCTTCAATTCTAAAAACCAATTCCCAAAAGGGAATGAGTTGTCCTCCCAAATGCCACAAGCCCAATATTGACTCAAGAAAAAGGTGGCGCGATAGCATGGCGACTCCGCTGGGGAATTTTGAGGCTTTTACCATTTCATGTTATTTGTGACTTTATTGCTTCTTTATTGCTTTTACTTAACGTCGTTATCTCTTCTTCTATGAATCTAACTTGTTTCTTTTCTTTAACGCTTTCTTTTACCGCTTTACTTCAATAATGTTGTAATTACAAGCAATTATTGTAACCATTAACTTATGAACATGCCAATACGTGACAATTTGTTTCATTCTTGTAATTGCATCTTCAACATCATATTACGCTCCTGCACAACAAAATACCATAGCAACGCTTATAATGAGTGGTTCAACTCTTCCAATACTATAACCCCTGAATTTGGAAAATGCGTATTTGTAGTAAAACCAGTCGATGTGCAGTGCAGTCGACGGTTCTATGCCTTTCTCCCTTGAGTTGCCCTTTCAAGGGTACCTGTCTAATGCTCCATAGAAACCTTATTTTGTTTAATCGATCATGCATCATGGTCAAACCTAGCCGATTACATTACGTTATCTGCATAGCCTTGTCTGAAATCCACTGGGTTTCCCCAGAACGCAAACAAATACTACCATGTATGTGCCTCTATTTAGAGAACTAAATGCCGCTTATGCTAATTATTGGATTAAATAGCCGAGTCCATTGGGGTAAAGGCCTAACACTTTATTTTTCAAAAAAATGAGGCACGAAGTCCCCAGATTCGATATGGTAACCAACATTCACCCAAGGTTGCTAAGCTGGTGGGAAGTCCTCCCCTCCAGTGATCAGACTCTTGTCCGCAAGTATTTGGTAAATTTGCCTTCTCTTCTGGAGATCCAACCCGACAACAAATTCATAAAGGCTGCAAATCTATTTTGGGATAGTGATAGATCCGTGTTCCGCTTCAGGACCTTGAAATGACACCTTTGCTCAAGGAAATAGGAGGGTTAGATGTATTCATTGGGAGACTCTGGGTTGGCTTATGCTAGAAAATAGCAAGGGTGGGGGTTCCTCAAGATGATAGAACTAAAGAAAAACCCAGACTTAACCTGTTTGAATGACTCTTACATTTTATGCGACTATCTATACGAGTGGTACATCCATAGCAAGTCATATCGCACTTACCAAGATTAATATGGCCTCACCTCACTGGGGCATATCCACAGGAGGATCTTTATCTTTATGTTATACTTTTTGGGAATGATAGTGTTCCTCATGATGAAGGCTAGGATCCACACAGAACAAGCCCTCATAACCAAGACTATGATGGAAGGAATTGGTGGATAGCCTTTCACCATAGTACTTATGATCCTTGCTGAGATATATTGAGCCCGGGACAACTGTGAACGAGGGGCTAATCATTTTGAGGGTAGCAACTAATTACTCCAGCTCTAGCTTATGGAGCACCTCCAAATGGGTGAATACGGGAAATAGAATCTACGCAGAGAGTGGGATGACCACATCGCCTTCCATCAGCCAAGGCGAATGAATTATATGCCTAACATGTTCGCTCAGCCAGAGGACGCTGGAGGATGGGTAGAGTTATTTGAAAATCTAAAAGAAGACCAAGTGTAATGGATGTTCGAGTGGTTACCTAGGAAGAATTTATTGTCCAATCTCGGGATGCACCATTTCTCAGACTCTTTGGTTTGAGGGGAACTTATCCATATGTCCCTCTCTGAGTTATGAGGAGTCAGGAAGAAAGTAGGTCATACCAAGGGTCGACAAGATGAGTCACTTTAGGGCTGACTTCCAGGACTATGATAGCCCTCACAAGTGCCAACCTCAGCACATGTGGTACTGTTAAATCATCTTGGGAAAAGATTCTATTGAACCAAATATCTACCACACCCGTGGTTCACCATACTACTCAGGCTGGCTAGAAGAAAATCACAATGGTTTGGGTCAGCCCGGGTTCGTTCGAGGTCATAGGATCATCGATTAAAAAGCCGAGGTACACGTTAAGTACAATCAACTATGCAAAAGGATTCGAGAGTGAAAAAAAGAACATCGGTAAATTGAAGAAGAACATCAGAAGTAGATTGAAGAATGGAAAGATATGGCTGTCAGTGCCAACAACTGACTAGGGTATTTGGAGTGGGGTCTAGTATAGTTGGAAAGGAAGTTCATCTAGAGGATGAAAAATTGCCAGAATGTTGAGGGAAACAAAAGAGGCCACTTGGCTAGAACCTATTTATTGTTGGGACTGTGCGAGCTGGTGAAGTTGTTCGATGGAGCTAAAGATGACGAGTCTGGGGAAGATCTTTCTGGGACCAAGTAGTTAGGAGTCTTTTCTTTTCGCTTTTAGTGTAATAAGGCCAATGGCAATTAGTGATATTTTACTTTCCATTTTTATTGTTGTTTTTGGATTCGTCTTATTTGTATCAATAAAATGAGTCCTTTAGCCTTATAAGCTCTCCAAATTAACTTGTCGCTAAGCTTACCTCGGTGTCACGCCCCAAATCTGTGGGCATGACCGGTACACAACCGGTTATCCCCAGTCAAGTGGACCTAGGTGCCTTTCACGGGGCCTTACATTCTTCCCTGCTTAAGATCATTCGTCCTCGAATGAGGACTTGGGAACCAAACGAGTTTGAACCCTTGATATGCAAGTTTCTACACCTTTTACAAACTTTCAAGTTTGTTTTAGAAAAAATTTGCAAGAGTTTCCTTTGTAATATGGACATAAACACCTCTCAAAGGATCTCGAAAACACATTCCCAAGCATTACTACACAAACTTGCTACCTTTACAACAGTTGCAAAATGCATAATCCTCACACTTGCACATATTCAACCGCTTGATACACTTTTCAACCATTTTAGCACACTACATTTAATCAAATTAAACATTAATCTTCTGTACTTATTAATGCCATCTACCCATCACAAGGGTACGACACAGCTATTCACTTTAGTACAATTCCTTCATGCAAAAACTAATCATTACACAATTAGAACACTTTCATACACAGTCTCCATGCAAAATTAATTATTTCTTCCATACATCACCTTACCACGAGAGAACAAAATTTCCATTACCAAAAAGGACCGCACATTGTTCAAAATAATCACAACACATGAATTGTGTTAGCACAACTTGGAAAAACTACAATAATAAGGCACTTGGAAAGAGAAGGGATGGCTCTTACACCTAATGGAACACAACACTAGACAATATTCGCAAGATCGTTTCTAACTTATCCAAATAGATGTGGGTATTTTATTATTACCTCATCTTCCGCTTCCCATGTGCCTTCTTTGACTTGTTGGTTTCGCCACAACTCTTTGACTGAAGCAATCTCCTTGTTCCGCAACTTTCGAACTTGCCTATCCAGAATAGCAGCCAGAATATCTTCATATGATAACTCTTCCGAAACCTTGATGTCTTCAACTGGAACAATTTTAGAAGGATCACCCACAACTTTCCTCAACATAGATACATGAAACACCGGGTGCACTAAGGACATTTCACGGGCAATTCCAACCTGTACGCAACTTGACCGATCCTTTGAGTGACTCGATAAGGCCCAACATACCTAGGACTTAGTTTTCCCTTCTTCCCAAAGCGCATGACCCCTTTCATAGGAGATACTCTCAAGAATACCCAATCTCCCTCTTGGAACTTCATTTCCTTCGACGCACATCCGCACAAGATTTCTGGCGACTCTGAGCAGTCTTCATTCTCTCTTGAATGACTCTTACCTTCTCCATGGCCTGGTGTACGATAATCGAGGACCTACGCCTTCTTTCGTACAATGCTTCGAATAAGGACATCTGGATGCTAGCGTGGAAGCTGTTATTATAAGCAAACTCTATAAGGGGCAGCTGATCATCCCAATTACCTTTGAAATCCAAAATGCATGCCTGCAACATATCCTTGAGCGTTTGAGTAGTCCGCTCTGCTTGGCCATCGATCTGCGGATGAAAAGCTGTGCAGAGATTCACTTGAGTACCCAAACCTTGCTGAAATTTCCTCCAGAAGTTAGCTGTAAACTGAGCTCCTCGGTCCGAAATGATCGAAAGTGGCGTACCATGAAGCCTGACTATCTCCTTGATATACAACCGTGCATATTGTTCCGCAATATCGATGGACTTGACAGGCAAAAAGTTGAGCTGATTTTGTGAGCCTATCAACAATTACCCAAATTGAGTCGAACTTGTGCTGAGTGCAATGTAGTCCTGTCACAAAGTCCATATTGATCATTTCCCATTTCCACATCGGTATTTCTATAAGCTGAGTCAACCCTCCCGACCGTTGATGCTCGGCCTTCACTTGCTGGCAATTCGGGCACTTAGAGACGAAGTACGCTACACTCTTCTTCTTATCACTCCACCAATAGATATCCTTGAGATCGTGATACATCTTCGTAGAGCCCGGGTGCACTGAATACCTGGAATGATGAGCCTCTACCATTACCCTCTCCCTAAGATTATCCACATCTGGGACACATAACCTGTCGTGGCACCATAGCACACCACCATTGTTGCCGACAGAAAATGCTGAAATTTTATTACTTAGAGTTGCCTCCTTCAATTGTGCCAATGTTGGATCAACAAACGGCTTTTCTTTTATGATGCACCATAAGTTCCTCCTCATTCGGGACCGCGATACAAACCCCAAGGCTGGCCAACTGATGTACCTCCCTGAGCTAGGAACCTCTCATCCGCTATCAAGTGAGCCAAACTACACATCGATTTCCGACTGAGGTTGTCGGCCACCATATTCGCCTTCCCTGGATGGTACAAGATGTCCATATCATAATCCTTATGCAATTCTAACCACCGCCACTGCCTCAAATTTAACTCCTTCTGCTTGAATAAATATTGAAGACACTTATGATCTGAAAACACATCTACATGAACCATATAAAGGTAATGCCGCCATATTTTCTAGGCAAACACCACAGCCGCAAGCTCCAAATCATGCGTCGGATAATTATTCTCTTTATTCTTGAGTTGCCTGGAAGCATATGTTCTGACCTTCCCGTGCTGCATCAGAACACACTCTAAACCAACCCTGGAGGCATCACAATAGACTACAAACCCCTTTGTGCCTTCTGGCAAGGCCAATACTGGTGTCGAAGTCAACCTTGACTTCAATTCCTGAAAGCTTCTCTCACAAGCATTTGAAAACTGGAACTTATCTGACTTCTGCGTCAATTTAGTCAAAGGAGAAGCGAGGGCAGAGAATCCCTCTACAACCCTCTGATAATACCCTGCCAACCCCAAGAAGCTACGGATCTCTATCGGGGTCGTGGGCCTGGGCCAATCCTTCAGCGCTGCAATATTTTGGGGTTCTACCTGAATCCCCTTACTTGAAACAACATGACCCAGAAAAGCGACGGACTCCAATGGAAAACTTGGCCTACAATTGGTGCTTATGTAGAGTCTGCAAAACTGCACTGAGGTGGCTGGCATGATCCTCCCTGCTCCGCGAATACACGAGGATGTCGTTAATGAAAACAATCACGAAGGAGTCTAAAAATGACTTGAAGACCCGATTCATAAGATCCATAAAAGCTGACGGGGAATTGGTTAGCCCAAAAGACATGACCAAGAACTCAAAGTGGCCATAACGCGTCCTAAAAGCAGTCTTAGGAATATCATGTTCCCTAATCTTCAATTGGTGGTACCCGGACCGCAAATCAATTTTGGAGAAGAACCTTGCACTTTGCAATTAATCGAATAAATCATCTATCCGAGGCAAAGGATACTTATTCTTGATGGTGAATTTATTAAGCTGTCGATAATCGATACACATCCGAAGTGACCCATCCTTCTTTCTGATTAAAAGAACCGGAGCACCCCATGGCGACACATTTGGCCGGATAAACCTATTCTCCAATAAATCCTTCAACTGATCTTTTAACTCTCGCAACTCTACCGGCACCATTCTGTACGGTGGAATAGATATTGGCTGGGTATCTGGCAACACATCAATCCCGAAATCAATTTCCCTATCTGGCGGAATTCCTGGAAGCTCATCTGGAAATACCTCAAGAAACTCATTCACAACTGACACGGACTCGGGGGAAGGAATCCAATGTTTGCCACCCGGACTAAATGATAAATACACCCCTTCCTAATTATCTTCGAAGACTTGAGGTAGGAAATAAACCTACCCTTCAGCACAACGCCATTTCCCTTCCATTCAACAACAGGCTTATTAGGGAACTTGAGTCTCATGACACTCGTCCGGCAATCAAGTTTGGCAAAGCACGAGTAGAGCCAATCCATCCCCATGATTACATCAAAATCCACCATCCCAAGCTCGATTAGGTCAGTCGTGGTAACACAACCACCTACCACAACAACACAATTCCTATAGACCCGCGCGGCTGTAATAAAATCACCAACCGGAGTCTATACAGAAAACTGCTCAAGAAGCTGCTCGGGTTCAATCCCAAAAGTCGAAGCAACAAATGGAGTGACATAGGACAAAGAAGACCCTGGATCAATAAGAGCATAGCAGTCAAAGGTCTAAATAGATAGGATACCTGTGATAACATATGGCAAAGCCTCAGCACTCTGACGGCCACTCAATGCATAAAACCTACTGGGTCCGCCCCTACCGTGAGCTCCCCCTCTGGATGCACCACGTCCTGCTGGGGCTGGAGGGCGCACCGATGACGTAGCAACTGATGAACTAGATGGTTGACCAAGTCCCTACTCGTGCCATGTCTGGGCGCATGGCTGTCCCGCTATATGTGACCTCTTACCCCAAAAGTGTAACACGCTCCATGTAACAAGCCTCTGTATGAAATCTCCCACACTTGGGGCATATAACTCCCTACTGTCGAGGTCTCATCCCCGAATGACTGAACTGGCGGGACCTCCAGCTGTCTGAACCTGGCCCCGAAGGTCTACTCTGCTGGAAATAGTGCACAGATAGCGGTGCACTAGATGAGGACTGAGCATAAGACTCAGATGATCCTACTGACCCTCTCCCTGGAGCTGACCTCCCTGAGTGACCCATAGACTGGGCCCTGTTGCTACTCTCCCTATCTGCTCGAATCTTAAACTTCCTGGCCTCTGTGACCTGAGCAAAACCCATGATCTTCCCATAGTTCATTTTTTAATTCAAAGCCGCTATAGCGGCCTCATTTACAACCAAACGGCTGATACCCTGGACAAATTGCCGAACTCTAGCATCCATAGTCGACACCAACTAAGGAGCATACTTGGACAACCTCACGAACTCCATATGATACTCCCAGACACTCATGCAACCCTACTTAAGAACCTCACACTCGGTGGCACGGTATGCCATGCTCTCGGCATGCAAGAAGTGGTCCATGAAGGCATCCACGAACTCATCCCATCTAGCTAGAGGGCTCCCCTCCTCACGGGAATCCTCCCACATCTAAAACCACGAACGTGCATCCTCCTTCAACCAGTACGAAGCCAACTCCACCCCCTCTATTTCCATAGCCTTCATTACTCGAAGGGTCTTGTACATCTCATCAAGGAACTCTTGAGGATCGTCCTCTGGGTCTCTGCCTGAGAACTATGGAGGATTCAATCGCAAAAACTGATGAACTATAGAGCTGGAAAAATCTCCATGTCTGGTGGAGGACACAGGGGCATCATGAGATCTCTGGGCCTAGGCAGCCACTAACTGAGTCAACATACGGATAGCTCCCCTAAGGTCCCCATCAGAAATCCCGGGATCGGAAGCTGGAGCAACATCAGGATGCGGAGCATTGGCAAAAGGGATAGTAGCACCCTCGACCGCTGCTGGAACATGATTGCGTGGATCAGGAACAGATGGAGCAGGCAAATTCAGAACGAGGGAATCACTCTCACCCACGGCAGTCGGCACATGATCCACAGCCGCACTGGAAGTGGCATTGGCCCCTAGGCCAAGTCTAGCTTTCTTCTTAGGTGCCAGCACTGAAAATTCGAAATAGAGCACGAATTAGACACAACATCACTTCACCGCACGAACTTGAAATAACAAAGAAAAGGATCATTTTTCCTAAATTCCGTGTAACCCCCAACTTATAGATGTGGTCGACAACACAGTGATAACAAGGGCTCTACTAGACACGTCTCCGAGACATCTTAGGACTCCTTTAAAACTTGAGGCTCTGATACCAAGTTTGTCACGCCCCAAATCCATGGGCATGACTGGCCTTCAACCGGGTATCCCAGTCGAGTGGACCTGGGTGTCTTTCCTATTCCCCACACATTACCCCACATTATTCAATGATAATTATCCAAAAGATACTAAATTTTGCAAACGAAAGAACGTACGATTCCTCTTTTATAGCAACACATTATGATTAACAGGGTACATCTTTTACAAAACATATATTATGATTAACAGGGAACGTGGTATACAAGTTTACAGCGCCCTATACATACACCTTTATACATAAGTTCCAACCCACATATCACTGTCTACGAAGACTCTAAAAGAAAGATAGTACAACACACATCGGTGACAAGGCCCATACCTTTACAAAAGGACACAAGACTCCAAAATACAGCAACTTAAGTGGCATGAACCACACAAGGCACAAGAAGGAATGGGGCTCACCAACACGGATACCGCCGATAGAGAGAAGGAGGAGCTACGAATGGTGGACTGGAGTGCCTGCCACGGATCCACATGCAATCATAACACGAATGTAGCGCCCCGTCAAAGGGACGACAGTATATTTGAATTGTACTGGCATGTATGAACAAACTCTGTCCCAAGTAAACTCAAACCAAAATGCATATACAAGTATAGAACTGAACAACAGTACTACTATTACAACCATGGAGCATCAACCAAACATCTCACGCAATTTATTCAACTAGTCATACAAAGTGGCAATCAGTGCCCCACAGGTTACAAACTCTCCTGCTGTCACCTTTTACATTTTCACATTTATCATTTCGTGATTCATATTCATATCAATAGTGATATTGGATCACCATTTCCACCCTTATTGCCGCGTCCACCCTTATTACCTCGGAAACCCTTATCACCCCAACCCACACTTATTTCACCATGTTGTGGCGCGCAACCCGACCCCGCTTGACAGTTTTCAGTTCACAAAAACAAACAGAATAACAACAAATACAAGGAATCAACTATGGAACATTATTAACACAGATCCACAACAAGGGTAATACATTTCCACAACTAGCAACCACAATTTCCTCATGTTCATCATATTGGTACACAATTTAATCACACACATTGTTTAATAATATTTCCATTTCCACTATTCCACATTATTTTCATTTCCATTGTTCCACAATGTTCCATTTCCATTGCTCCACATTGTTCCATTTTCCATTGTTCCACACTGTTCCATTTCCGTTGTTCCAATTACAAATTCCACAACATTCATCACAAAGTATTACCACACAATCATACAACACAAAAGCCTCACAATGATTCTCACATGAATCTACTATCAACAATTTCACAACTAGCATACGGCGATTTCACAAAGATCAGAGTTAGCCATACATACCTGGAGATGAGTTTTTCCCCCTTTAAACCTTTAGTCCAAATTTGCCAAGCAATCAAGAAGTCAATCTAGTTCATGAACAACACTTAGGTTTTAGAAATTTAAACTCATAGTTACTACCCAATTCCTTTTTTACAAGATTTTTGAGTTTTGAAGACATGCAAGAAGATTTTATGAAGAAACAAGTGTATGGGGTTCCCTTCCCAATAATTTCAAAATTGGGGGAAATGGGTTAGGGATTTTACCTGAGAAATCAATAGAGAAGACAATGCACCCAGGGTTTTCCACACTCCAATATTTTTGAATGATCAACTGATGAAGAACTTGCTTTCTCTCTAGGACCCTCTCTTCCTCTCTCTTATTTTGTTCAGAAAATGTGTTAAAAATGAGGGATGGGGTGTTTTTATTAAAGTGGGGTTGGGGTTAGATTTTTAGAAAAATAACTGGGTGAGCTCAACTGCGACGCAACTCTGCGCTCGCAGAACAGACATGCAGTCCGCAGAATGTACCGCAGAAATGGCTCAAGTTTCAAACTTCTCAGGTTGGGAATATGGTAGATATGCGGTCCACATTTACGTTATGCGGTCGCAGAATGCACCACAGAACTGACCCTCGAATTTTTTCATGGACAATATGCGATCACTCTGTGGTCCGCATATTAATTATGCGATTGATGATTTGACCGCATTTTCAACATCAAAAATTGGTTACTCTTTGATTCACTATGCGGTAGGAATGCGGTCCGCATAGCTGATCTGCGATCGCATTTTTACCATTTTCTTGAAAAAAAATGATTTCACATTTTTAAGTTCAAAACAGTAAAAGAATCCGATTCACCGAGGTAGACTCGACTCTATGAGCTGCTAACACCTGAGCACTCATTTTCACGAGGCCTTATACTCGAGTGCAGCGAGGCACCCAAATTAGGACACGATTTATATTCTCGCACAATGTGTTTAAGTATTGCAACATTTTCTTCTAATAATCCGCACTAACTTGTTAGCCCGTGTACTATGACATCATAATCATACTCCACGAGATCTAAGGGCCCTCCACCTCCTCCTCATCCGAGTCCTACAAGAAACAAGAATATGGCAAATGGAAGACTTGAACAACATCAGAAAGGAGAATTAGGGTGAACAAGCACAGGTTAGTCAGGGTATCCAGGTTTCCAAGGAAATTGCGGGCCAACTTGAGCAGAAGTTATTGAAGTTTCAACTGATGAATGAATGGTAAGTGGGGGGACTATCTTTAATATGAAATATTGAGTTTACATAATAAAGTGGAAAAGAGATTACGTGTCAAGGAACGTAGACTGGTCAAAGATTCGCAACTGGCAAAGAGACACGAGTTACAATATATACGAGCAAAGGGAAAGAAAGAGGCGCGAGCTTAGGTCCGAGAATCAAAGGGAATGAATATGACAATATAAAAGAGTACAGATACAATATTTTATGAGCATTAAATGCTGAAAACGTTAGAGAATCTGTATTAAATATAATTATTATGTAACGTGGCATTCAATGTCTTTAATTACTCATAATAGCCTCATTATGACATAAGAAAAATGCATATCTCCAAGGTATCTATAAAAGGGAGATAACTGATCAATTGTAAGGAAACGGAACATTATCTAAATATACTTTGAGTTACTTGTTTTTCTCATTATTTTATTCTTGCTACACAAATCTTTAATACACTATCGATTAACACTAACCCGTGTTCTTCTAAATTATAGCTTTGACCGAAATTCCATTTTTGGTTAAACACTACTGATATCAAGCTTCATCAAAATGCACGGGGTGCATCAAGACTCAAGATCCGCCAGGGCCCCTGGCATCCAACCGGGCTCGGGATAAATCCCGCCATGCTTAGTTGGTATACGGGCAGATTGAGTGCAAACAACCAACCTAATCTTGAAGGTCCGGCACCGCGCCGGGGTAGATCGCTGCGGCTAAAAAGTCAAGAAATCTAGAGTCGGATGTATGAAGAGAAGTTACCAAGAAAGGGAAAGGGCACCACGTCTACATATGCCCAGCATTGCATTTCTCATGGAACAACATCTTGGAATCAGATCAGACATCCTCACTCAAACAAATCTACTTAACCACACATCATCCTCGAATTCCTCAGTGGAAGCAAAAATAGACCTCGAAGCTCGACAACAAATCTTGGCTATGTTAGTTTATACGCTTAATGCTAGTGGGGGGTTGAATAGCGTTATAATAAAATTAACGATAAACTTTGCGGAATTAAAACTTGCAGGAAAAATAAGTGCGGAAATAAAATGCAATAAAGAACAAACGCACCGATGTTATCCTGGTTCACCATAACCCGTGGCTAGTCCAGTCCCCGAGAGACTCTCTCGAGATTTCCACTAACTTTGTCAACCTTACGGGTGCTTAAAAAACCGTTACAACTTGAGGACACAAGCCTCGACAACCTTTGCTCGAAGATACCACACTTCAAGACTTCAACAGAAGGAATGAAAACGTTCCTTCTAACCAACCCAAGGGATTAACACTTCCCTTCAAATGTTTACAACAATTTAGCACTCAATAAAAAGACTCTCTATAAGAGTAGGGATGAGTAAAATATGTACGCTCAAGATCGCAACAACTTTTGTCAAGAGTTTGGCTCTCAAAAACTTATGAAATGGATAGAAATTAATGAATGCAAGCTTTAGCAATATAATGATCAGTTGTAGTAAGTTGTTGTACTTAGAAGACTGATTTTGAGGTGTATTTATAGTGTCAAAAACCTTCACAACCATTGCCTAATTGCCAATTAAGAATTGCTGATTTTAAGCTAAGATAATCGATTATCTGATTTGCATAATCGGTTATTTTTCAATCATCCTCAAAATAATCGATTATCCAAATCGTTTAATCGATTACCTGACAACGTTCACAAAATCAATTCCGGATTTTTACTTAACATAATCGATTATCTAAATCACATAATCGATTACCTGACAACGTTCAAAAAATCATTTCCGGATTTTACTTAAAATAATCGATTATCAAAATCACATAATCGATTACCTGACAACGTTCAAAAAATTATTTCCGGATTTTACTTAAAATAATCGATTATCACAATCACATAATCGATTACCTGACAGCAGTTAAAAAATCTTTGGCAACGGTCATTAACATAATCGATTGTTCTATATGCATAATGGATTATCTTCTATATTTTGAAAACTTCAGACTACACTGTTTTAACATAATCGATTGTCATAAGTATATAATCGATTATTTTTCAGTATTGTAAAATTTAATAGACACTGCCTCAACATAATCGATTATCATAAGTACATAATCGATTATTTTATAACATTGAAAAATCTGGTGTACACTGCCTTTAACATAATCGATTATCATAAGTACATAATCGATTATCTTGCAGTTTTGAATGTACATTGATTTAATATAATCGATTATCATAAAGTACATAATCGATTATCTTTGTCCAGATTTGAGAGGCATATTTAAAAATCATTTTGGCTAAAATAACATGTTTGAAAATCATGTTGCTTTAAATTAAATATGCATGATTTGACAAAAATGATTTAATGTTTGAAAATCATTTTGCTCTAAATTAAATATGCATGATTTGATAACAAGTGATTTTACGAGAGAAGCCAAGTCTTGAGTTAAGTGTCGGATCAAGATCACAATTATAGAACGACTCATATATAACTTTAATTCAGCTTAATCTTGATCTTTGTCCATCTTGTGCTTGAGCTTCATTATATGTAAATTGTTCGTTTGTGCTTGGACCTCGTTATATGTTAATCGCGCGTCGTTTGTCATTTATCAAAACCTGCACATATGAATATACGTTTAGTTTAATGCGTTGAGAACGTGATTCAACAATTTCCCCCTTTTTGATAATGGCAAACTATTATCGAGATATGCATGTTAGCTAATTCATAATGACGATCCAAGACAAGTATATATAGGCATGCAATTAGTTCAAGTAGTTCAAGTATATATAGGCATGCAATTAGTTCCCCCTCAGTATATGAATTCCCCCTCAATTTGTGCCAATAAATATAAAGTGCATAGCCCTTAATCTTCCCCCTTTTGACATTAGCAAAAAAATGGGGCAAAGAATTTGTTTAAAAAACTGCAATTTTTAAAAAAAACAGTAGCACAAATAATGTAAACATAATCGATTATTGATACTGGATAATCGATTATTGGGTCCTGAAAAGAAATCGATTGTTTGTATGAGAAATCGAATATTTTGCATCATTGCTTTATAGTTCCCCCTGCCTTAGGGTGATACCTGCAAAAAACAGTTAGGCGCCTCTGACGCTCAAGTTAGTAATTGAAAAAAAATGCAATGCAAGATTTAGATCAATGTCGAGTCAAGAATCCCGAGTTCATTACGAATTCGGAAGAAGGACTCTTTCTCTAAAGGTTTTGTGAAAATATCGGCTAATTGAGATTTGGTTTCAACAAACTCAATTTCGATATCACCTTTGAGAACGTGATCTCTTATAAAGTGGTGCCTTATTTTAATGTGTTTTGTTCTTGAATGAAGAACGGGGTTCTTCGTCAAGCTAATGGTGCTGGTATTATCACATCTAAGAGGAATACGATCGATACACAGGCTATAGTCCGAGAGTTGTTGTTTCATCCAAAGGATTTGAGCGCAACAACTCCCCGTGGCTACATATTCAGCCTCGGTTGTGGACAACGCAACACTTACCTGTTTCTTACTAAACCATGAGACAAGAGAGCTACCGAGCAAATGGCAAGTGCCACTAGTGCTCTTGCGGTCCAATTTGCAACCCGCAAAATCGGAGTCGGAATAGCCAACAGTTGGCATGAAGAGCCTTTGGGATACCATAGTCCCACATTTATAGTACCAACAAGATACCTCATAATTCGCTTAACCGCGGTTAAGTGCGACTCCTTCGGACACGATTGATATCTAGCGCACAAACATATGCTAAACATAATGTACGGTCTACTAGCAGTAAGATAAATAAGGGATCCAATCATACCTCGATACTTCTTAGTGTCGACTTCCTTACCTTTCTCATCTTTGTCGAGATGGTCGGATGTGCTCATAGGGGTGGCCATCGCAAATCGCTTTAGCAACTCTTTGCAATATTTGGATTGACAAATAAAAGTACCTTCTTTCATTTGTTTAACTTGTAATCCCAAGAAGAAGGTTAACTCTCCCATCATAGACATTTCAAATTCGCTTGTCATTAAATCAGAAAATTCCTTGCACAAAGCATTCTTAGTAGCATCAATATAATATCATCTATATAGATTTGAACTAATAAAATATCATTGTCTTATGCTTAATAAAAAGAGTGGTGTCAACTTTCCCCCTAATGAAGTTATTTTTTAAAAGAAATTTGCTCAATCTTTCATACCAAGCTCGGGGAGCTTGTTTAAGACCATAAAGGGCTTTCTTAAGTTTAAAAACATGATCGGAAAATTTAAAATCTTCAAAGCCCAGGGGTTGTTCGACATAAACTTCTTCTTGAATGAAACCATTTAGAAAAGCACTCTTTAGATCCATTTGATATAAAATGAAATTCATAGAAGAGGCAAAAGCAAGCAATAAACGAATAGCTTCTAACCTTGCTACGGGAGCATACGTTTCTTCATAGTCAATTCCTTCTTCTTGATTATAGCCTTTAGCTACAAGCCTAGCTTTGTTTCTAGTGATTACACCATTTTCATCTAATTTATTTCGAAAAACCCATTTCGTGCCAATTATGGTATGATCATCGGGTCTTGGCACCAATTCCCAAATGTCATTTCGTTCGAATTGGTTAAGCTCCTCTTGCATTGCCAGGGTCCAATGTTCATCCCCAATTGCTTCGGAGATGGTTGTTGGTTCAATTTGAGAAACGAAAGCAGCATGTTCTAAGGTGTTCCTAAGAGAGTTCCGAGTACTTACCTTTTGTCCAACGTCGCCAATTACCTGGGCGAGTGGATGGTCTTTGATTGTCCTCCATGCGTTGAGCAATTTGGTTTCTTCTTCCAATTGTGGAGCTTCCTCTGATAATTGCTCCAAAATTTCATCTTGATTTTCATTTGAATTTTCCTCATATACTTTGACTTGAGGGATTATATTATTTAGTGTACCTGCAAGATCAAAACCAGAATCCTTTCTCGCCAAGCGAGCATTATTTTCGGAAAACACAATATACGGAGATTCCTCAACAGTTTTGGTTCTATTATTGTATACTCTATAAGCTTTGCTACGTGATGAATATCCAAGAAAAATTCCTTCATCGGATTTGGCATCAAATTTTCCCAAATTATCTTTACCATTGTTATGAATGAAACATTTGAAACCAAATACTCTAAGATGGGATATGTTTGGTTTTCTTCCTTTGTATTGTTCATAGGGGGTTTTCATGAGTATTGGCCTTATGACTACTCTATATAAAACGTCGCATGTGGTACTCACGGCATCCACCCAAAAGTATTTGGGTATCTTAGCCTCATCGAGCATGGTTCTAGCCATCTCTTCGAGACACCTATTTTTCCTTTCCACCACTCCATTTTACTGTGGTGTGCGTGGAGCAGAGAAAGTGTGCTCGATACCGAGTTCGTCACAAAAGTCCGCGAAGAGATTGTGATCGAACTCTCCCCCATGATCACTCCTTATTGAAGTGATGGTTGTTTCTTTTCATTTTGAACACGTTTAAGAAAGCATTTAAAATTATGAAATGCCTCACTTTTGTGAGCAAGAAATAGAGTCCATGTAAATCTAGAATAATCATCAACAATAACAAAAGCATAACGATTTCTACCAAGACTTTCAATGCGAGATGGTCCAAATAAATCCATATGAAGGAGTTGCAAAGGTCTAGTAGTAGAAACAATATTTTTCGATTTAAAAGATGCTTTTGTTTGCTTCCCTTTTTGACAAGAATCACAAATAGAGTCTTTTTCAAATTTCAAGTTTGGAAGACCAACAACTAAATTTTGTGAAACCAATTTGTTTAAAAGATGCATGTTGATGTGAGCTATTCTACGATGCCATAACCAAATATCATCTTCTTTACTCATAAGACAATTCACGTACTCAGATGAAGAATTTTCGAGGTCAACCATATAGATATTATCAACTCTAAAACCACGAGGATAATTTTAAAATCGCTACGACGAAAGACTAAACATTCTTCCGAATCAAACAAAACAAGATTTCCCTTGTCACATAATTGACATATGCTCAAGAGATTATGCTTTAGACCTTTAACAAGCAATATATGCTTAATGGAGGAAGATTCATTCTTACCGACCGAGCCAATGCCGATAATTTTTCCGTTGTTGTTGTCTCCAAAAATTACGCTACCTCCTTCCTTGCGTTCTAATTGAAGGAACTTGGATGCATCTTCGGTCATATGTTTAGAGCATCCACTATCAAGGTACCAAAGTACACTTGACCCCTTCAAACACACCTACAAAACAGATTAATGAGTTTTAGGTACCCATGCCATTTTGGGTCCTTGGGGGTTAGGCAAATCATAGTGATGTGATTGAGTGTTATGTCTATGTCGTGTAAAACAAGCAGGAGCAATATGTCCAATTCGTCTACAATAATGACAAATCACGTTAGGATTATGCATCCTTCTAGGTTGATAGTAGTTGGACGGGCGAAATTTGTTTACACTATTATTAATGATATGGCTATTGCGTGATTTTTGAAAATCGTCTCTTCTCATGTTTGTTCTAGGATATGCATTAGTTCTAGAATAACTATTTCTAGTTTGAGGGTGTCTAGATTGCGGTTTTTGAAAGTCATTTCTAGATGTTCTAAAATGCTCAAGGTTTCCTCTAGTGTTTGGTCTAGCATGCATGTTGGTTCTAGGATTGTTGTATCTAGGTTGGGCATTGGTTTTATTTATCCTAGGTTGAGCCTTAGGTTGTTGGGGAATGGCTTCAACCTTTTCTTTTGGCTCGTTTTTGAATCCTATGCCATGCTTGGTTGATTTTAATTTAACAAGAACATCATTCAAATTTTTATGGGAAGAATTAAACTTATCTAAGGTGCTCTTAAGTCTTCCTACCTCATCTTTTAGATGAATGCATGAAGTACAATTTTTGCTAGAAGTCTCAGGTTTGTCGGCACTTCTTTTTCCGAAGAACTTGTTTTCTTCTTTCAACTTCTCATTTTCCAAAATCAATTTTTTCAAATCCTTTTCTTTCAAATAGAGTTGTTTTTCAAAATCTTTTTCTTTTAAAGAAAAATTTTTCTTTACATCTCTAACAGTTTCGGAAGCTTTAATAAATTCACTATACAATTCATCAAAAGCATTTTGCATTTCTTCAAGAGAAAAGAAATTTTTTGAAGAAATTTGACATACCTCTTCTTGATTGCCTTCGTGTGCCATGAGACATAGATTTGCGGTTTCGTCTTCTTCATCGCCGCTTGATTCATCTCCGGAGTCACCTCCCCAAGATATGTATGCTCGTTGTTCTTGAAGGGCTTTTTCTCCTTTTTAACATTTGGGCAATTTGATTTAATGTGCCCGATTTCTCCACACCCATAGCACTTTACTTGATCTCCTTGTTGTTTGCCCTTTCGTTCATATTCTTTTCTCATGAATTTTTGAAACCTTTTAATAACGAGTCCGAACTTGTTGTCTCCGTTGTTTAAGTCCTCATCATTTTGAGACGTGCTTGCCTTGAGGGTGATTCTTTGCTTCCTTTGATCATTAAACGGAGGGTTAAGTATAGTAGATTCATAAGTTTTGAGATTACCTCTAAGTCCGTCGATGGTGACATTTGAAAAGCCAATAGACTCTTGAATTGCGTCGGCCTTGGAGCGCCATTCCGGAGTGAGACTTCGGAGGATTTTTTGGACAAGTTCCTTATCCGTAAAGGTCTTCTTAAGAGCATGTAGGTCATTAATGATTTTTGAAAATCGTTCGAACATTTCATCGATCCTCTCGCCTTCCTTCATGTGAAACAGTTCATATGAATGGGTTAGAAAATCAATTTTAGCTTCTCTTACCTGGTCCGTACCTTCGTACATAATTTCCATCTTGTCCCGCATTTCCTTAGCCGTTGTGCAACAAGAGATTTTTCTGTAATCATCAGCATTTACAGCACAATACAGTAGGTTGATGGCTTTAGCGTTGTTTTGCACTTTTTGGATATCATTCGCATCGTATTCATCTTCGGTTTTTGGAATCCATTCATTTTCAACCTTTTTGGTTGGAATTTGTTCTCCATTTGTTACAACCTTCCAAAGATGAAAATTGTTCGACTGGATGAATATTCTCATCCTTTCCTTCCAATACGTATAGTTTGTGCCGTCGAATAGTGGCGGTCTGGTGGAGCACTGTCCCTCACCTATTCCTGCAAAAGAATCACGAGTAGAAGCCATGGATAGTTTCTCTCAAACGGATAAGTTTTCAGAGAGTTGGGCTCTGATACCAATTGTTAGTTTATACGCTTAACGCTAGAGGGGGGTGAATAGCGTTATAATAAAATTAACGAAAAACTTTTCGGAATTAAAACTTGCAGGAAAAATAAGTGCGGAAATTAAATGCAATAAAGAACAAACGCACCGATGTTATCCTGGTTCACCACAACCTGTGGCTAGTCCAGTCCCCGAGAGACTCTCTCGAGATTTCCACTAACTTTGTCAAGCTTACGGGTGCTTAACAAACCGTTACAACTTGAGGACACAAGCCTCGACAACCTTTGCTCGAAGATACCACACTTCAAGACTTCAACAGAAGGAATGAAAACGTTCCTTCTAACCAACCCAAGGGATTAACACTTCCCTTCAAATGTGTACAACAATTTAGCACTCAATACAAAGACTCTCTTTAAGAGTAGGGATGAGTAAAATATGTACGCTCAAGATCGCAACAACTTTTGTCAAGAGTTTGGCTCTCAAAAACTTATGAAATGGATAGAAAATAATGAATGCAAGCTTTAGCAATATAATGATCAGTTGTAGTAAGTTGTTGTACTTAGAAGACTGATTTTGAGGTGTATTTATAGTGTCAAAAACCTTCACAACCGTTGCCTAATTGCCAATTAAGAATTGCTGATTTTAAGCTAAGATAATCGATTATCTGATTTGCATAATCGATTATTTTTCAATCATCCTCAAAATAATCGATTATCCAAATCGTTTAATCGATTACCTGACAACGTTCACAAAATCAATTCCGGATTTTTACTTAACATAATCGATTATCTAAATCACATAATCGATTACTTGACAACGTTCAAAAAATCATTTCCGAATTTTACTTAAAATAATCGATTATCAAAATCACATAATCGATTACCTGACAACGTTCAAAAAATTATTTTCAAATTTTACTTAAAATAATCGATTATCACAATCCCATAATCGATTACCTGACAGCAGTTAAAATATCTTTGGCAACGGTCATTAACATAATCGATTGTTCTATATGCATAATCGGTTATCTTCTATATTTTGAAAACTTCAGACTACACTGTTTTAACATAATCGATTATTTTTCTGTCTTGTAAAATTTAATAGACACTGCCTCAACATAATCGATTATCATAAGTAAATAATCGATTATTTTATAACATTGCAAAATCTGGTGTACACTGCCTTTAACATAATCGATTATCATAAGTACATAATCGATTATCTTGCAGTTTTGAATGTACATTGATTTAATATAATCGATTATCATAAAGTACATAATCGATTATCTTTGTCCAGATTTGAGAGGCAAATTTAAAAATCATTTTGGCTAAAATAACATGTTTGAAAATCATTTTACTTTAAATTAAATATGCATGATTTGACAAAAATGATTTAATGTTTGAAAATCATTTTGCTCTAAATTAAATATGCATGATTTGATAAAAAGTGATTTTACGAGAGAAGCCAAGTCTTGAGTTAAGTGTCGGATCAAGATCACAATTATAGAACGACTCATATATAACTTTAATTCAGCTTAATCTTGATCTTTGTCCATCTTGTGCTTGAGCTTCATTGTATGAAAATTGTTCGCTTGTGCTTGGACCTCGTCATATGTTAATTGCGCGTCTTTTGTCATTTATCAAAACATGCACATATGAATATACGTTTTGTTTAATGCTTTGAGAACGTGATTCAACAGGCTATGCCTCCATGAAGGAGACGATGGCTATACAATCATATCAATTGGTTCAGGGTGAAGGGAATTCCTTCTATAATACTCTAATAATGCCTGATAATATATACCACGTACCAGAATGAAGGGAGGACTTGACCTAGAGTCACCATATAACTTCGACAAAAGTCAAGAATTACGGGGTCAATCAATACCGAGGACTCCCCCACCAGCCCCAAAGAGAATTGGTTGGTATGCAAACTCAAAAAACCGGCTTTATGAGCCGTAACATCTTCATCCAAAACAGGCAACTCCACAAGCATGGTATCTCCCCAGAAGCAGTCCGCCTTCACTCTTTTGATGTCTGTTGTGGAACTAATATACCGGGTTACATGCCCGCAGCATCCAGACTTTGAGGAAGGTCTTTTGACCCTAAAATCGGAGGTCATCACAAAGGGTCCCGGAACAAACTCCTCAGCATGGGGGAGAGTAATCACTTCACCTCGAGAGAAAAATGAAGAGGATGAGCTCGCAGGCTCCCAAGAAGCAGAAGTGGCAATATCCGTCATCCTTGTAAAATTCTTGGAAAAGAAGAGAAGGGGGATTTTGAACCTAAGAAAGGAGGAGAATGGGGAGAAATGGACTTCACTAAGGGTTTTGAGCACAAGATGGAGCACAATCGGGACAAGTGGTCCGCCACTTGATTTCCACTTCTTTTCGATTCACAAATTGTAGATCAAACTCCTGAACAAGTAGCACTCATCTCATCAACCTTGTTTTAAATATTTCTTGGTCATCAAATACCTAAGGGTGGCATGATCGGTATGGATAATACCTTTGGGCCCCATATGGTATGGTCGGAACATTTCCATGGGAAACATAATAGCTACCAACTCCTTCTCAGTGACTATATAGTTTCTTTGAGCTTCAGTCATCATCTTGCTTTAGTAGTAAACCTGATGGAACATCTTGTTCATTCTTTGGCCCAAGACCATCCCTACCATAAAATCACTAGCGTCGCGCATGAGCTCAAATGGAAAGCTCCAATTGGGTGCGGTAATGATAGGGTTGTTGTAAACTTGTATTTTAGAAGCTCTTAAGCCTCCATGCATTTCTCATCAAAGACAAACTTAGCCTCCTTCTCTAACAACTTGCATATCGGGTTAACTACCTTAGATAAATCTTTGATGAACCCTCGGTAGAAACCCGCGTGCCCCATAAAACTCCTCACACCTTTGACAGAAGGAGGTAACCTTGAAATGACTTCAATCTTGGCATTGTCAACTTCAATACCTCTCTTTGAAATCTTATGACCCTATACAATACCCTATTCTACCATAAAATGTCGTTTTCCCAATTGAGAACTAGGTTTGTATCTTCACATCGGGCCAACACACTATCCAAATTTTTTGAAGAATTCCTCAAATGAGTCCCTCACCATGCTAAAATCATTCATAAATACGTCCAATATATCTTCCACCATGTCGATGAAAATTGCCATCATACATCGTTGAAAGGTTACTGGGGCATTACACAATCCAACGGCATCCTCGAAAATGTGAATATGTCGTAGGGACAAGTAAAGGTCATATTTTATTGGTATTTCGGGGAGATGAGAATCTGATTCTACCCCGAATAACCATCTAAAAAGAAATAGAACGATCGACCCGCAAGACGATCAAGCATTTAGTCGAGGAACGGCAACGGGAAATGATCCTTCCGAGTCGCCTTGTTAAGCTTTCTATAGTCCATACAAACTCTCATCCCGTCACTGTCCGAGTAGGAATCAACTCATTATTAGCATTGGTTACCACAGTCATACCGCCCTTCTTCGGTACATATTGCACCGGAGAAGTCCATGAGCTGTCAGAAATAGGATACACCACACCGGCATCAAGCCACTTGATAACTTCCTTCTTGACCACTTCTCGCATAGCTTCGTTGAATCTCCTTTGGTGTTCAAGTGAGGGCCTCACATCCTCATCCAATACGAACTTATGCATGCAAAAAGCGGGGCTTATACCCTGAATATCCACCAATTTCCATCTGATTGCCCTCTTGCTCTACTGTAGAACCGTGAAATGGCGTCAACCTGCACGTTTGTCAAGCAAGATGAAAGAATAACAGGAAAAGTGAAATTAGTACCCAAGTATTCATACTTGAGGTGAGTGGTTTCAACTCCAACACCGGCGGCTCCTCAACATATGGCTTGGTTGGGGGAATTCTGCAATTCTCAAGATCCAAGGGTAACTTCCTAGGCTCATAGGAATACGAGCACATACCATGCAAAACGTTTACACATTCAACTCTCCCGGTATCATAATCAACATCCATGTTCAAGAGCATGGCCTCAAGTGGGTCCTCAACATTCACATTGCACTTGTGCCATCCACTATCATCGTCGTGACAATGTCAACAAACGAGCACACCTCGGTACTAATCGGTTACCTCATAGACCTGCACACATGGAATTCCACCTTTTCATAACCAACACAGAAGGTCAACTCTCCTGCCTCGACATTGATGAAAGCCTTCCTTGTAGCTAGGAAAGGCCTTCCAAGGATAATTGGAACCACAAAATCCACCTCATAATCCAAGATAATGAAATTGGCCAGCAATATGAACTTATCAACTCTAACAAAGACATCATCAATAATCTCCAAAGGCCGATTTATTGACCGGTCCGCCATTTGAAGCCTCATAGAAGTTGGACGAGGTTGTCTGAGTCCCAAGGTCTTGAAGATTGAATATGGCATTAAACTGATACTTGCCCTCAAGTTATAATGGGCTTTTGAAAAGTCGGCACTTCCAACGGTACATGGGATAGTGAATGCACCAGGGTCCTCTAGTTTCAGAGCCATAGAATGTATAATTGCGCTCACTTGATGGGTCATCTTGATTGTCTCACACTCTATTGATCTCTTTTTTGTAACTAAATCTTTCACGAACTTTGTGCACCCTAGCATTTGCTCAGGTGCCTCCACCAACGGCACATTGATAGTCAAACTCTACATTATCTCAATGAATTTCTTAAATGTGTTGTCACCTTTTTGCTTGGCCAACTGTTGAGGATATGGCGGAGGAGGCTGAGGCAAGGGTGCTTTGGCTTTGGGCACCACCGGCTCAGGCATATCAATCACATGTTCCCTAGACATGTTCACGTCCTCTTGTGTCTACTCCTCAACCTCATTAATATCAATCCATACATCATCTCTCATTCTTTGTTCAACTATAGCTTGAACCAACAAAAGCATTTCATCATCTCGTAACTCATCTTCATCCACCATAACTTGGTTTCCTCTTGAGGCATGCACATCACCACCTCTTCCACTTCGCGTTGTCACACCGTCACATGTTTGTTGTGCCCAGCCTTAGGGTTCACTACTGTATCACTTGGTAGAACACCCTCGCGGCGAGTATTTAAAGACTAAGAAATTTGGCCAATTTGTACTTCCATGTTATGGATAGAAGCATTGTGGGTGGCCAATTAAGCATTGAAGTCTTTGTTCTTCTTCATCATTTGCTCAAACATAACTTCAATTCTAGCAAATTCATTTCCCGAAGAACTAGATCCTTGAGATTTAAACGGCAGTGGGTTGTTCGATTGTTGAAACATCGGAAGCCTTTGAAAGCCTTGCCCCCGATTTCCTTGACCACCATTGTTAATCCACCCACCTAGCCCATCGTTATTGTTACAATTGTTGTTGTTTCCGCTCCAATTCCCTTGATTACCTGAATTGTTTTCCCCCAATTCCTTCCTTGGTCGTTGTTATTGTTCCAATTACCACCTTGTTGATTGCCCCAATTTCCTTGGGTCCTTCATTGTTGGTTCCCTTGATTGCCTCTATTCCGTTGATAGTTGTTCGCGTATTGGACTTCCTCACTTTGATCATTATAGAATTCATTCGAATTCAGCATCATCATAGTTATCAAAATTTTCTTGAGGTTGTTGCCCTTTTTGCCTCCTTTTCATCATATTCACTCCTTCCATGGCGTTGACATGGCGTGGGTTTTGATCTTGTTGTAACTGTGCTTTAGCCAACTGATTCATTTTTCTTGTAAGTTTGGAAATGGCTTGGCCGTGATCATGTAAGTCCTTATACAAATGTATATCATTAGGATAACCTTGAGGAACATTAGCTCGATTTTTCCATGCCGATGATGTATCGTCCATCTCATCTAACACATCACAAGCTTCATTTTACAGAAGCTTCATAAAATTTCCTCCCGTCGGTTGGTTTACAATACATTAGTTTGTTATGTTGATGCCCTTATATAATGTTTGTTGGATCATCACATCTTTCATATCATTGTAAGGGTGTTCTTTCACCATAGTTCTAAACCTCTCCCATATCTCGTGTAACGGTTCAGTCGGCTCTTGCTTGAAGGCTAGATTCTCGTCCCGTAGAGCCGACATGTGACTTGAAGAGAAAAAATTAGCGATGAACTTGTCTGCCAACTCATCCCATATAGTGATGGAATGATTACGGAGCCTCTCCAACAAATCTAATGCCTTCCCCCAAAGTGAGAATGGGAAAAGTCGAAGTCTCAATGCATCCTCAAAAATATTTGTCTACTTGCTGCCCTAACAAGCATCCACGAAGCCTTTCAAGTGTATATAAGCATTCTGATCAACTTCCCCCGTGAAATAACCTTGTTTTTCAAGCAAGGTGAGAATCACATTTGTAATATGGAAGTTCCCCGTCCTGATTCGGGGAGGAGCTACTACACTGGCGTACCCTTCATTTGGTAGAACTCTTGGTGTCACTCTTGGTGGAGGTGGAGGAGGGTCTGGTATATTCTCATTTGGATTTGCATTTCGACCTCTCCTAGGAGCTTGAGGTAATACATCTTCTTGTTCTAAATCCCCCACGACCACATTGCTAAGAGAGTCATTTGCTTTTAAAGCCATGTGTACCTGAGTGAATTGACAAAAATAAAATTAGTATAAAGAAGGAAAGAGAAGCAAAACACAAAAATAGCTACAAAAATAGTCAACACTATAAGCTCCCAAGCAACGGCGCCAAAAAGTGATCTCAGCAAACTCAACATTACACAATGGTAGGAACAGCTGGTGCTAAGAATTTTAGCCGAATAGTGGTATCAGGGTCAATTTCCATAGGGAGCTTTGAACTTCACTAATGCGGACCGCATGACCATTGAGTGCGGCCGTATGCATAGGGATGCGGGCCGCATGCATAGGTATATGAGCCACATAAAGAGGACCGTGACCACGTGGTTTTCTAATAGAATATGACACTCTCTGAACTTCTTAGATGCAACCGCATAGCAATATTGTTGCGGCGGCATAAGTGAGACGTGTGCCGCTGAAGTGGCACGCGGCTGCATAAGTTTGATTTGTAGTTTCACAGTCTCTAAACTCCTATGGTGCGTCTGCATAACATGATGGTGCGGTCTGCACCCATTTCTGAATGTACTTACTTTAATGATCTTTGACACTTGAGCAGGTCTCATTCTGATTTTTTAGCCGATCTTTGATGATTTGTCACAATATAGCTCAAAAGTGCAATCAATTGCAATCTGTAAGAATTTTGGGACTATTTTTTAGTGAATCACACTAAAAGCGCAGGCAAGTATGGGTATAAAACATGTTGAAGTCCTACTTTTCAGTAGTCGACACATGATCAGACGTTTCCATCCTTCTTTGGTACTGGCACAATGTTGGCTAACCATGGCGGGTATTTTACTACCTTGAGAACCTTAGCTTTGACCTTCTTGGTGACTTCTTTCTTGATTATCAAACTCATATCAGGCTTGAATTTTCATAGCTTCTTTTTACCCTTGGACATGTTAGGTCGGTCGGCAGTTTATGAGCCACAATAGACGTACTAAGACAAGTCATGTCATCATACGACCAGTCAAATATATTCTCATATTCCTTTAGAAATTTTGTATATTCTTTCCTTTCTAATGGCGATAGGTAAACGTTGATTCGCATTTCCTTAATGTTTTCTACATCTCCCAGGTTAACAATTTTGGTCTCGTCCAGGTTGGACTTACGTCTGTTCTCAAAACTCTCAACTTCTCTAACAATTTCGTTAGGCATGTCATCCTCCTCTAGATTAATGTCAGCTTTTTGCGTTGTCTCATAGCTTGTCAAAGTAGTAGTAATGTTGTATAAGTAAAGTAATGAGAGAAAGCGATAATGAGTGTAGATTCATAAGAAAAGTCAAAATGCTTGGATAAAACTATTTTGAATAGTGAGGATCTTATTGCTGTAATGGAAACTTCAAAAAGAAAATTATTTAGTAAATAAAACAGTGAATGATGCTTGTTTTAGCCTTGCTACACCGAGGCTCGTCGGGATTTGGTTGTCCTGATGGTCCAATTATTGAGTCATGCCCCTCAGCTCACAACTTGTATGGAAGGGCCTTCCTCCCCCTCCTCCTCAAGAAAAACACACCAGCCTATGTCATTGTCTTATAGGAACAATTTCTTCACCACTACTTCTTCTTCATCTGACATATAAACAATGTCAGCATGCTAGCGCGTTAGCTGCTCCAAATATGGTATTATATTTTCTACTGGATAGTAAGGACCGTGCCATGGTGGGAACTAGTTGTTGAATTCTTCCAAGGTGTATTCATATCCCAAACTCAAAGTAGTCCCGTGTTTCTGAGTTTTATGGGCTTAGAGATTCCATAGAGGTTCTTGTTGAGCCCTTCGTCGGGTTCCACTCTAATTCAGTATACTCTCAATTTTTCTATCCCACCATTTGTATTTTTCTATAGCATTGACCCGTTCAAAGTGTTGGTAAGTCTCAATTCCTTGCTTCCTTCTTCCCTCAATTGCCGAAATGGTCTAACAACTTTATATATACATATATATATATATATATATATATATATATATATATATATATATATATATATATATATATATATATATATATATAGATGGTTGTTATCGTAGCCGTGAATGATCACTTCTTAGTGATTCCATTTGAATTTTACTGCCTGATGCAGTATTGATTCTACAGCCCCAGCGGCATAAATCCATGGTCGTCTTAACAATAAGAGTGTAAGATGCTAGCACATCTATCACCTGGAAATCGACATCAAACCATGTTTTCCCATTTGCAAGCATAGAACAATATCACCAATGGTGGACCTTTGAGAACCATCAAAGGCTTTCACATTAGTTCCTACATCTTTTTATCTCGTGTAGTCCTTTACCCAACTTCTTTAGTGTTACCAGTGGACAAATGTTGAGACGATAACACCCGTTGATCAGGATTCTGGTGATGAAATGGTCCGGATATTGCATGGTGATGTGAACTGCTTTGTTGTGCTCCAACCCTTCAGGTGGCAGCTCGTCATCTTATGGCTCTCCAGCACTTGTCCTACCATGTTAGCCATTTTCTCATCAGTGATATTGCTCGGCACGTGTGCTTCACTCATCACTTTTAATAGAGCATTATTGTATGGCTTAGAGTTATGCAACAAGGAGATGATGGAGATTTGTACTGGCGTCTTCTTTATCTGGTCGATGGACGAATATCCTTATCTTGTATTTTCCCTTGAAATTCAGCTGGACCTGTCTTAATGATGGGTGGCCGATTGAAGGCCTGCTTGCTTGACTCAGCTAGATGTTCAGGGGTATAGACTCTACCAGTTCTGGTCATACCCTATGTTGCAACAGTCTTTTCGAACCTTACCTTGCCTTTCCTGCTCGCCTCAGCTATATAGTCTCAAGGTACAACCTTTGTATGGAATGGTTTCATGGTCGACTTTACCACTAGGATCCGCGTAACTATCCTTACTCCAAACAGAGCATGTGCCTTGGGTGGCAAAACTGCAACCTCAAATAGTGCGGGTGCATTTGCCAGAGACGTGAATCCGGCCTCAATTGGTTTGGTGTTGTTGCTTCAAATTCAAGTGGCACAGACATATTCACCTCAACGTCCTCAAACGGTTGAAGTTGGACTATGATTGGATGGATAGTAACTATTGCCTTTATTGTGTCATCACCTTATGCGATCAACCCGATCGATCCCTCAAGATCCCAGTCATCTTCTATTTCAATCATTAGATACTCCACCCTTATGGTCCGGTAGAAGGTTTTTGCTGACATTTGGAGAGGGTTCCTTTGCCACAATAATTTTGTCATCAATTAAGGATTGTATCTTATCCTTCAAGGAGCGATATTCATCGATCGCGTACCCTATCCCACCGGAGTGGTATGCATAGGATTGGTTTTGGTTAACCATTGGGAGGGGTTCTCAAGGGTCGCGACAGGGATGGGGGCAACATAACTAGTAACTTCGAGTCTCTCATACAACTAGTCAATAGGCTCGGCTATATATTGTTTTGGAGGCCAGTGATCAAAATTAGGTCGAGGTTTAGGGAAGTGTTTGAGTGCATGAGATGATTGATAATGGGAATTTTGTGCATTATAGGTTTGGTAGGCATGTGCGGGTTGGGCGTATCTGGGTGAAGTTGGCTAATACGTAGGAGGTGGAGATGAATGATAAGTTGGTGGTGGAGCTGGGAATGAGAGTGAAGGTGCTTAGTAATTTGGGGTTCGCTGATATATGAGTGGAGGCATTGGGTACGTGTTGGCTCAAGATCAGTTGAAGTTTTGAAGAATGACAAATGAACTTAGTGAAGGACCAGGTCCATCTTAGGAGACACGGTTGTTATGGCCTATGCACAAAAGATGCATGTGAAAAAGAAAAGTCTTCGGGGATCAAGCATCGATATCTTCTGAACTGATCAAAAAGATTGCATATGGGATAAGGAGAATGATCTCCTTATGAGAAGAGAACACATCCGGATTAGGGTTGGAGTTTGGATTGGTCTAGGAATCAAACTCAATGGAGGATCAGAATTTGAGTAACAATCAAACTCTAATTACTAATCTAATAAATAACTGAGTTGTTCTCTTTCTACAGGTATGCACATAAGCTGAAGTTAAGCAAAATTGAGAGCAAAATAGCCTTAGCAAAATAGAGAGCAAAAGAGCAAGTCTATTTTACAAGCAATTTGGTGAGATCAAGTGTGCACGCCTACATCTACTTGAACGAGATAGAAGAACCAGTTCCATTGTGTTTATTCCTAATCTAGTTCAATTTTAATAGGTGTTTTAATTATACCTTTCTAGATTTCATTAAATCAATTGTATTAGGTACTTTGAGTATTCAAGTGAGTTAACTAAAAAGTGTCGCAACAGCTGAGGTGGTGTGCCACACTGGGATTAGACATAATCCTTAGGTTTACAAGAGTTTGTAAACGTTGTTTTTGGCTCGTTGAGTTTAGTGGATGTTTGGGAAAATCCTACTGAGTAGTATGTCGTGGTTTTTTCACCTTTTGAGCCAGGTGTTTTCCACGTAAAAATATCTGTGTTCTTTTATTTTTGTATTTTAATTCTGCAAACAGTAGTAATTAGAACACCTAGAAGAACCAGGTTCTTCTAAATTGAAAGTTGGGTACCACACAAATCACCCCCTCTTGTGTGATATTGACGTTTGGAACATCAATTGGTATAAGAGTGGGTTATCCTATAAGAAGCTAACACTTTAGGAAAAGAACAACATAAATGCACCACCTGGGAACTTGGAAGGGCAATCCATGGCCAGGCCTCCACTGTTCAATGGACAGCATTACTCATGGTGCAAGAATAGGATGAAGGATCACATCATAGGAGAAGACTATGAACACTGGGGCATAGTCACTGATGGTCCTTTCGAAACTACAATGAAAAATTAGGAAGGAGTGAAAGTGGCAAAGACAAGGGATGACTGCAGTGCTGAAGATTTGAAAAAGTGGAAAAAAATGCTAAGGCCAGGAAATAGGTTGTATGTGGACTGGGTCCAGGTGAATATAGCAAGGTCCAAAGTTGTACTACTACAAAAGAGATTGGGTCACTTTACAAGTGGCTCATGAAGGAACACCTCAAGTGAAGAGATCCAGAGGAACATTTATGTATTCTCAATATGAGAATTTCACTATGAAAGTTGGAAAAACTAGTTCTAGAGATGTAAACAAGGTTCACTACACTGACAAATGAACTTAAGTCTCTTGGAAGAGTTATTCATGAAATAGACAAGGTTGAGAAGATCTTGACAAGAGTTCTCCCAGTTGCTTGGGAAAGCAAAGTCACTGCCATTCAGGAGTCCATAAATATGTCCACACTCAGGCTGGATGAACTTTTTGGGAATGTTACTGCTTATGAACTGGGAAGGCAATCCAGGAAGATAGATACACCCAAGAAGGAGAGAATCTTGGCTCTCAAAATTATAGAAGGTTCAGATCTAGAAGATGATGAAATTGTTATGATCACTAGAGATTTCAAAAAGTACATGATGAGAGTGGAAAGGGTTCATCAAGAGGTACAAACTTCAACAAGACAAGAGCTCCTATGAAGCAGACCAACGATGGCTCCTATAAGCATGGTAAGACTGACAACATGACCAAGAATTGAGCTTAATGGGAAATTGAGTGGAAGAAAGAAAGGGTCGAATGAAGAAACGGGAAGAAGGAACATGTTCAACCCAAGAGAAACAAAAGGTTCAACCAAGGCTATGGTTGCTGCTAGGGGTGAAACCTCTTATGAAGACTCAGAAGATGAAGCTGAAGAAGAGCAACCTCTTATGGCCATTGGTGAATCAGACGATGAGCAGGAGGTAAGTATTCTGCATCTCAAGGATAAAATTAAATTTCTATCTAAAGAAAGGTTGAGTGAGCTATTATTAGACTTCATTGAAGAGTCTGAAATAGTTAACAATGAAAAGGAAGTTCTGTCTAGGGAATGTGTTACCCTAAAAGCAAAATGCAAAATACTAGAATCTAGGGCAGATGAGAGTGATAACAAAAGTGCTGAGTTGAAGAACCAAGTTCTTGAACTTGACAATAGTATTCTAGAACATAGGTAAGAAAATCTTAAACGGAAATTAGGAATGGGAAAGAAAAAAGTTGATCACTCATTTCTCACTCTTGAAGAAAATCTAGGAAAAATGAAAGATGAACCGTACAAGAAAGATGAATTGATTAAGGTTCTAAAAGAAGATCTTGGAAAGCTGAAACATGAACTAGACAGAACTTGCAAATGGAACAAAGCTTCTGTTGCTCTCTCATAGTTGCAAGAGCATCACAGTAGCAATAAAAGATGACTTGGCTATGGGACTCAAGCTCCAAAATGGGAAACCAAAAACAAGTACCTCACACTTTGTGAAAATAAGATCTACACACACTGTGGTAAGACTAGACATTATAAAAATGAATGCAATGCAAAAGAAAAGACCATTCATAGGAACAAAGCTTTTCAAGAAAAACACAAACTGCCTGGCTGGGCAAGAAAGAATCTGATTCATCTTTTTGCCCATAGAAAGGGACCAAACTAGTTTAGGTTCCTAAGACTAACCCCTAATTTCTTTTTGTAGTTTCAAGTGAACGGGAGTAGCTAAATATGGTACATGGATAGTGGCTGCTCAAGACACATGATTGGAAACAAGGACCAGTTCCTTTCACTTAAGAACCTGAAATAAGGTAATGTCTCCTTTGGAAATGGAAAGAAAGGTGAGGTCATTGGGGTTGGAAAGGTAGGTAAGACAGACTCTCATTCTATAGAGAATGTCTACTTGATAGTGTGCTTGAAATATAGTTTAATCAATGTGTCACAAGGGTGTGACAGAGATAATCTTGTAGCTTTCACCTTTACCAAATGTTTTGTGATTAACATTACCACTGACAAGATTGTTTTGCAGGAAAAAGAGTTAACAATATTTATATAGTAGATTTGTCAGCTCTTTAAAAAAAAAAAGAACTCACTTGTCTGAGTGTTCTAGTTAATGATCCCCTCTCGTGGCTCAAAAGACTTGGCCATGCCAGTCTAAATTAGCAATCAATAGTACACTATTGGGACAGGAATAAGGAAAAGAATCAATCACGGCCAGTGAAATCAGGATTTCAAGTCTTGGCATGAATGAATCCATCCCAGAAAAGTGAAGAGGGACTTAATTTGAAGAAAATCATTAATAGTCAATCAGACCCTTTTGAAAAGGGATTTGGAGTAAATCACAGGCCGGCCAAAGGCCCTTTTGAAAGAGGAGAATATCCTATAAAAAGCATGTAGAGACATGAAAGCATTGTTGTAAAACTTAGCAAAAATAAGAGTAGCAAGGAAATTTAGGTTCATAGACTCAAAGTGAGTCTTGAAAAAGGTTCAGGGTTTTGAATGGGACCCTAGCCCAAGCACACAGCCAAGCTGGTCAAAAACCCCAAACCCTAGGGTTTCAAATTTGAGTAGGTACAGAAAGGATGGGGCAAGCTCTTGAAATAGACTCGGAGAGTCTCATGAAGAAGCACACGGATATAATAGCAAGTTTGAAGCAACGGAGTGAGAAAATCGTAAAGAGCAGGTTTAATAAAAGCTCAGAACTCAAGCAAGTTCAGGAGAGAAAAGAGGTGACATAGCACTTTAGCGACAGTAAAACTCAAACTAACTCAACAAGAAAAAATGGTAAAGGAACACACATAAGATAGACACATAAAGCATGTTGTAGAAAACCAGTAGAAGAGATAACAGAGCACAAGAAGAACATGCATAATAATGGCAAAATATAAGAGCAGAAAAGAAGATATGCACAATAAAAAACACATAAAAACAAAGCATATACATGCAAATTCACATAAAGAAAGAAGAAGAAGAAGAAGAAGAAGAAGAAGAAGAAGAAGAAGAAGAAGAAGAAGAAGAAGAAGCAACAAAAATTGTTTCAAGAGTTTTCTGAAAATCCTAATTCGAAACTGACTAATTTTAAAAAGAGAAATTTGGGGAAAAACTTTAAAACCTCGAGTGTAGCACAGATCTATCATAGATCTAAGAAAATAAAGGAAGACAGAACCTCAAACGGCTTTTAGGGTTTCTCGGAAACCCTAGAGATGGGAAGGCTTGGAAAGGATATGGTCTCGAACAGGTCTGAACCATAGCTAGGCCTTTCACGACTCAAATACCTCTGAACAAAGCCGGAGAAGCCACAGGAAATCAGATCAACGGAGGATCTGGAAAGGCGTTATTAAAGTTAAAGCTCAAAAACCTTGGGCCACCACGATTTTGGGTGAATGGGTGAGAGCACAAGCCATTCATGGCCTGAGAAGGCATGGACGCCGGTGGAATTTGGTCGGAGAAGACGATAGGGGGCGTCTAGGGTTTGAGTAGTAAAGAGCGTTTGAGAGAAGGGGAGGGTTTGAGGGCGTGGTCGAAGAGAAATGACAGATAGGGTTAGGTCTTTCGAAATTAAAAAGGAAATGATGGATGAGGGTCGTTGATAAAAATAATCAACGGAAGGAATTGAAGATACAATGGGCAGGTTTAGTTAATGGGTCGACGGGTTGGGTATAAATTGAATTGGTCTGTTAATTTGGGGCATGATTTTGGGTCAACTGGGGGTCAAAATTGGCTTAAATTGAAAGAAATTGAGGCCATAATTGAAATAGTCAGTTTCCCATTTTGATTTTATTAAAATAGTAAAAGTGTTTTAAAATTAAATTAAAAGTACTGAGTCAATAAATAATATGTATATATTAATTTAAAAATATTGGGATTGATTTTGTAATAAAAATGATATTGAATCAAAAAGTGGGCTAAAATTTCAATTTTATGCAATTTAGTTTTAAAAATACCAGATGGACTTGTAAAATTATGCAAAACTTATGTAAATTATATTTTGATATAAATATGAGAATAAAAAAAGGTTATTCACAAAAATAATAATTTGGGACTAATTTTGGATTTTGTACTATAAAAAATAGACAATAACTTGATTTTTAAAAAATCTTAAAAATTGTGGAAAATAACAAAACATTTGTGCCTGCATATATATTCTTGTACATGCTATTTGAAATTATTTTGAGTATAAAAATACATAGGAAAAAATTGGGTATCAACAGCTTCCCCTCTTTACCCGAGGAGGATGAAAGAGTTGTAGGGTAAAAATAAGATGGCTAATTTTGACCGAAAATGGCGATTGTGAAAGAACTTTGACCGTTCTCTGGTTTATGAGCTTCTTACATATCCTCGGTTTTACAGGAATCAGGCCATATATAGTTCAGGAACCATTGACGGAATGTGTCGATGGAGATTCGAAAAGACAGACGCGATGGTTAAATTTGAAAGGTGTTTGGAGTCGAATAGGTTTCGGAGAACCGGAGTGGGATTGCTCCCGCCGAGACGGTCGTTTGCTAGCTGGTTTACCTGTAAATAAGAAACGTGGCATATATTGTGCATAATTAAAACATGATGCAAGTACCCATTGGACCATGAATGTTGTCTTTGGATGGTTAGGATGACGTCCTCGGACTGTGATGTCCTGGCCCACGAAGAGCATAAAAGTAAAGGTTCGTAGGCCATGAAATGGTGTTCTCGGGCTATGCACGTGGTGCATCCGAACTATGACGCCTTTGAATAAATTGGTGATCTTTCAGCCCATGAGAATGTGGCAATCTTTCAACCAAATGGATGCAAAGAGTGGTGATCTTTCAGCTAAATGAATCCAAAGGGGGGAGATCTTTCAGCCAGAGTGTGAATATAAAATGTAGGTGGCGACATTTTAGCTGAAGCAAAACTTAAACGCAGGTGACGATATTTCAGCCGAGGCAAGAAATTTTAAATGCATGTGGCAATATTTTAGCCATTCAAAAGATGGAGACAATGCTTAGTCTCGGAAGGCAGATAGGTAGCATTATGCAATGCGGATGGAGACTGAGCTTAATCTCGAAAGGCAGAAAATAGCCTTATGTAATGTAAATGGAGACAGAACTTAGTCTCGAAAGGCAAATAAGTAGCCTTATGCAGGATGGAGGTAGAGCTTAACCTTGAAAGGCAGATAGATAGCCTTATGTAAAATGCAGATGGAGATAGAGCTTAGTCTCGGAAGGCAGATATGTAGCCTTATGCAAGATGGAGGTAGAGCTTAACCACGAAAGGCAGAAAAAAGCCTTATGCAAAATGCAGATGGAGACATGGCTTAGTCTCGAAAGGCAGATAAATAGCATTATGCAGGATGGAGGTAGAGCTTAACCTCGGAAGGCAGAAAAGTAGCCTTGTGCAAAAAGCAAATTGAGACAAGGCTTAGTCTCGAAAGGCAAATAGGTAGCCTTATGCAATGCACAAATGTAAAGAAGCGAATGGTAGTAAGTTTTCTTAGCTGATAGACAGTCGTGATATCATGACTGTTGGGGAATGTTGGGCATAGATAGTAGTTTGCGAATGAGCAGTCGTCCTGAGCGTTTTCGACCTTGAAGAGTACAAGGGAATTTATTCAATGATTTGCAACCTAAGTACCTGATCCAAAGAAAAATCATGAGTTCTGTAGATGGGAAGGTTAGCTCATATCCCCTGGCTCTTGACGTCACGTATCATTGGGGTAGCATTGCTAAACAACAGCGATTCAAATGATGTTTATGCCTGATTTAACAGAGTTAGGAAACCATTTAAATAGTTAGAGTTCAACCTTGTAAGCCCTTATTGACTAATTTCCACATTGTTTAACTAGTTTGAGCACTTTAGGCATCGTCTTGAGGCTTCAATCTAGTTCTTGGAATTTGGAGGTGCGGTTCCGAGCGAGGTGAGTCTCCTTTATAACCTTGTGAGAGGGAATTGTCCCATTAGGACTAATAAATGATAAATTTCTATTAAATGTGGGTGTTGCGCACGTATTAGGTGACGAGAGTTCGTGCGTAGCTACTATAATTTTATTGTTTGGGTAGTTTAGGACCCACATCATGTATAATTTGGACTTTCCCTTGTTTGAACTATATAAATGGTCTTTTATGACTTGCTAGAGACTAGAGGAGAATGAAAAATGAACATATGCTCATTTATGAACTTGGAAGGATTTTTCCTCGCATATACATGATGCCTTATTGAGCATTCTTGATATTGCCTTGATATTTGTGGATCGGACCGATCGCCATCGGTGAAATAGATGCATCTATCCAATAGGCCGTTTAACCCTCGGCAGTGCACAAATTTATATTTTGTTTGGACCAGTCCATCGACCACGAAGTTGTTGCGCATGATTTATATGTTTATGCTTGAGTCTAGGCTTTTCATAATTTGTTGCTAAATAAATAAAAGAAGGAAATATGATAAAGGAAAGCATGAGTGCAAGTATGATATGACTTCCGTGGTAAGTGTTATTTAATTATATTATTCGTGTTGTATGTTACACATCACTATTATGATATTATCTGGACCTAGTAGGTATCAGGTCGACCTCTTGTCTCTACTTCTCCGAGATTAGACGGGATACTTACTGGGTACATATTGTTTATCTACTCATGGTACACTTCTGTACTTAAATGTAATGGGTCTGAGGCTGATTCATCTGTATATCGTCAGGGTGCGCGCCAGTGAGTGGCCGTTGAGACTTCTACGGTGAGCTGCTTCCCTTTCTACATCGCTCGGCAACCGAATGGAGTCTACTTTTAAATTTTTGTTGTCTTTACCTTATTTTAGACAGTAGGCTAGAGATGTGTATATTCTACTAGACGCCCTTACACTATGACATCAGGTCTTGGCACGTACATATTAGTAGACTAGTCTTTTGGGTTATGTAATATTCTGTTACTCGCTGCATTTACTATTTTAGTTCTAAACCCAACCAAATGGGTATTTTATTTAAAATTGAGTACAACTCTATATGATTGTCAGTAAAATTTTGCACTTGGCTGGCCCGGCAAGGTTTTTGGGTGCCATCATGACCTGTTTTTGGAAATGGGTCATGACAAGTAATGATACTCAATCAGTCCACAATGAGCTTTACTCATAGTGTTGTTTTAAATGTTGGTTTTGATATCCAAATAAACATAGGAACTAATGTTGCTTTTTGATATCTAGTTTGAATGATTAAAGTACTCTACTGTTAGATTCGCTAAGTGTATGAGTTCAACGTTGATGAATAGTTCTGATTTTCAAATGCATATGATTTATGTGTTCTTTGAGGTGAAGTGTTTTCTTCTGCAATTTAGGTTTAAATTATAATTTGAATCTTTTATTTGGTTTTGGTGAAATCAATCAATCTAATGTAAATAAAGGTTTGATTAATCCATGTACAATAGATGCTGCAATGCTGGACCATATCTCTTAAACATCCAAACCCATTAAATGTGCCAAGCCTGCCCAACAAAATCAGGCTCGGACGTTTCATGCCTTTTTTCCCAGGCTTGGCTAGTTATTTGGCCATCTGAGTTTTACAACTCAAGAAATTCATATGTTGGCCCATTTGTTAGAAACAATCCATGGCCCAATTGTGCTCACAATTAATAAATCATTTAATATCAAGACATTTAGGTTTGCTTATTTAAGACTCCTTTAAATAGATTGAGCTGCGTCGTATTTGCCAAAAATATAATTTATTTCCCTCAAAGACTAGAACAAGAAATTACTTTAATAATAATTTGAGGCATGTCATGCCAAATAAAACCCTAAGCCGATGGCCCTCATTTAATTAATACTAACTCTGTGCCATCAATTTAATTTTCCATAGCCCTCGCAAACTTTGTTGTTAATTTGAACATTCGTAGTTGCTTTAGGCGCATTCTTTAAATTGACTTTCTTTTAATTAATAAATTCGAGTATACATTTCAAGTGATCCAATTTCAATTCTCAACAATTTTAAATAGAACATGTCGCGAACTGCATTTCATGTGGCATGGTTCAAGGCATGTTTTAAATAACATTAAATCTTCCTAAAATAATAAAAGTGGTTATGGAGTTAAAATGCATATAATTTTAAAACATGTAATAAATTCGATAATAAGACAATTTTAATAGTTTAAGAGACCATGCTAGAACCATGAAACCCGGGAATGCCTAACACCTTCTCTCCGGTTAACAGAATTTCTTACTTAGAATTTCTGGGTTGCAGACTTCAAATTGAAAGTTGAATTTCCTCAATTTGAGATTTAAAATAAATCGATAATTTGGAACACCAATTAAATTATTCCAAGTGGCGATTCTGATATAAATAAATAATTTCATTTCGAATAATGTCAGTTAAAGTGAAAAAACTCTTTTATCCCCCTACAGGGTGGAAAATGGAGGTGTGACAATACATGCGTACATGTTTTTCCATCGGGGATTGACTAATCTATATGGACATAGTTCACTCGATCATTTGGCCCATTACAAGGTATCCCTATCATGACCCTTTGACATGAAGTATTTTTCTCAAAAATATAACCTTAGAGGATGGTGCCCCCTAGTATTTAAGGTTGATTGAAAAGAAACCTTGCATACTGTTGAGTTTTTCTCAGGTACCACATAATAGTTGCCTCATTCAAAACCACGTCGAAAAAACCCATTCAGGATAAAACCGAACAAGGGGGAAAAAGAGCACAACGCATTCTTTAAAACCTAAGATCTTCGTGTTGAAGAGCTTCCTCGACACCTCTATCGAACACCTGTAATAAATTAGTCTCAAATGCAAATGGAAAAGGGAGAAATTTATACTTAGCAATAATACTGTTTGAATAGTGACACATTCCAATTGTTTGGAAATCGTTTGCCCTCCATCGCGATAAGTTTGTAAGATCTCTTTTCGATGACACCGATGACTCGATATGGTCCTTCCCAATTCGGGCCTAGTTTTCCTTCATTTGGTTCTCGAGTACTAAGGGTGACTTTCCTTAGAACTAAGTCCTCGATTGTGAAGTGGCGAAGGTTGGCTATTCCATTGTAGTACCTCTCGATTATTTGGTTCTGTGTAGCCATTCGAGCTAGCGCAGCTTATCGTTTTCATCCAATATTTTGAGGCTAGTATTCATAGCCTCGTGATTTGATTCCTCCATTACATGCCAAAATCTAGCAATAGGTTCCTGAACCTCGACTGGAATTAAGGCCTCAGAGCCATATACAAAGGAGAACGGGGTTTCCCCCATGCTGGACTTCGATGTCGTTCGATACGCCCAAAGAACTTTGGATAGAAATTCTCTCCATTTCCTTTTGGCATCGCTCAAGGTTTTCTTTAAGTTTTGAATGATAGTCTTGTTCGTCAATTTGGCCTGCCCATTTCTGCTTGGGTGATACGGCATCGATAAGATCCTTTTATTTTGAGTTCATTAAGGAACGCTATTACTTTGCTGTCGATGAATTTCTTTCCATTGTCGCACAAGATTTCAGTAGGTATCTCGAATCGACACACGATGTGGTCCCTGATAAAGTCTATAACTTCTTTTTCTCTGAACTTCTCGAAGGCATGTGCTTCCACCCATTTAGAAAAGTAGTCATTCATAACAAAATGAATTCAGATTCACATGGGGCCAATAGCAGAGGGTCGGCGATATCCATCCCCTATTTCATGAATGGACATGGGGATAGGACTGAATGAAGTTGCTCTCCGGGCTGATCGATCATCGGTGAAAACCTTTGACATTTATCACATTTTCGAACAAACTCCTAGTGTCATTTTCCATGCTATCCCAATAGTACCTTGCTCTAATGATTTTGTGAATCAAAGATTTGACACCGGAGCGGTTCCCACGAGTACCTTCATGGACCTCTTACAAAACATAATTGGTGTTCCCGGCCCTAAATATACCGCCTGTGGTCCATTAAATGTACTTCTGTATAATGTTCATCTAATGTGAGCTGGCAACTTTGGTTTGTAGGGCCCTAACGCTTTAGGGGTTCGATAAGAGCTTTCTGTTCTTTAAATATTCAATATATTTATTCCTCCAATCTCAGGTTAAGCTCGTAGAGTTTATCTCAGTATGACCCTCCTCGCCCACAAATCCCAATAATCGGACGACAATTCCCGGGATACTATCATCTTCCTCGACTGATGATCCAAAATTTGCAAGTGCATTAGCCTTATTGTTTTGTTCTCGAGTTACATGATCTAGAGTCCAGTCATTGAAGCGGTGCAAAGATACATGTAGCTTGTCCAAATACCTTTGCATTCTATCCTCTCGAACTTTGAAGCTTTTGCTTACTTGATTCACCACTAATAAAGAGTTACCATTGGCTTCATTGACCTATGCACCCAAGCTTTTAGCTAGCTCGAGACTTGCAATCACAGCCTTGTACTTGGCCCCATTGTTAGTCAACTTAGATGTTTTGATAGACTTTCTAATAGTGCTAGTGGTGGCTTCAAAGTGATGCCCACCTCGGACCCCTTCACATTAGAAACGTCGTCTGTGAAAAGGTTCTATACCCCCAAAGATGTGCCCGATTTTAACAAGAGTTCCTTTGGCGTGAAATCAGCCACAATATACGCTAAAATATGAGATTTGATGGTCGTTCGGGGTTGATACTCGATATCGTACCCACTGAGTTCGACGGCCCATTTGACCAATCGGCCTGAAAGTTCGGGCATTTGCAAAATATTACAAAGTGGGTAAGTGGTTAACACACATATATGGTGACATTGAAAGTATGGTTTTAACTTTCTAGAAGCGCTTATTAGTGCAAGTGCTAATTTCTCTAAGTACGGATACCTTGTTTCTACTTGCCCTAAGGTTCGACTTATAGTAAATGGGAAATTGCATACCTTGGTCTTCTAGAACTAGGACACCACTCACCGCAATTTCCAATACTTCCAAGTATAAGTAAATTTTCTCATCTACTTTCAGAGTGCAAAGCACTGGTGGGCTCGATAGGTATCGCTCTAATTCCTCTAATGCTTCTGACACCCCGGTTTCAAGGTGAAATCGTTCTTATTTTTGACTAAAGATAAAAGTTGTGGCTTTGATTCGATGACCTCGATCTAAATTGGCCGAAGTAGCTATACACCCAGTTAGCCTTTGCACGGCTTTTACGGTGTCTACAACGGTGATGTCTTTGGCCTTGATTTTATAGGGGTTGATCTCGATCCCCCAATTTGACATCATGAAGCCTAGGAACTTGCATGAGATAACCCCAAAAGCACATTCATCGGGGTTGAGTTTCATGTTATATTTCCTCAAGATCTCGAATGTATCCTGCAAATGATCCAAGTGGTCCTCTGTGCGCAGGTACTTAACTAGCATGTCATCAATATAAACATCCATTGACTTACCTATTTGTTCTTGAACATCTTATTTACTAGGCATTGGTAAGTAGCTCATGTATTTGTTTAGACCGAAAGGCAATACATTATAACAATACATTCCATATTTAGTGATAAATAAGGTCTTCTCCTGGTCTCGAAGTTTATCTAAAGTTGATTGCACCCAGAATAGCCGTCGAGAATGGTAAGCACCTCGTGGCCAGCCGTAGCATTGATCATGCGATCGATGTTAGGTAGTGGAAAAGAGTCTTTAGGGCATGCTTTGTTCATATCCTTATAATCTGCACACATTCTAAGTTTGTTCCCTTTTTTAGGGACTACGACTACATTGGCTAACCATTTGGGATATTTTACCTCCCGAATGGACCCTAATTTGAGAAGTTTATTTACCTCGTCATTTATGAATGCATGATTTACCTCGGACTGGAGCCTTCTCTTTTTTTCACAGGTTAGAACCTAGGGTCAAGGCTCAGCCGATATGTTGTTAACTTTTGTAGGACCCTGTCATGTCTAAATGGGACCAAGAAAAACAATCCATGTTATCGATAGGAAACTGAATAAGCTTTTTCTTGAGTTCCGGGAATAACCTCGTTCGCAGATACACCTTTTTTCTTGGGCAAATATTCGATCAATATAACCTGTGCCAGCTCCTCAAAAGTTTATTTGGTAGAGTCGGAGTCTTTGCAAATAATAAAGGTTCGAGGGTTCGAGAGGGATTGCATACCGAGCCATTGTTCCTTCGATCTGCGATATATGGTTGATGGGCTCCTAATTAGTCGTCCTCGACCTTGATCTTTGATTGATATTCATTATGCACATCTTCCTAAGTTAAAGCTAGACACTCGAGCAAATTTTACTTCAACTGTTGTGATGCTATCAAACTCTGCTCTTCAACCCCTGGATGAAAGCTTGACTGGGCCAATCTGTGAATGGCGATAACTCCATGCGTTCCATTTGAAATTAGGAACGAACTCCCTCAGCATTTCGTTATCCCTTTGTCTTATCTTGAAAATGTCCAATTTTCTTATTGCGACCTTTATAGCTCCAGTGTATGCCTTCACAAAAGAATCCGCTAACATGGAAAATGAGACGATGGAATTCGGTGGCAAGTTGTGACACAAAATCATTGCTTCCTTTGATAGAGTTTCCCCAAATTTCTTTAACAAAACGGACTCGATCTCATCGCCTTCTAAGTCATTTCCCTTTATCCCGCATGTGTACGAAGTTATATAGTCATTAGGATCAGTGGTCTCGTTGTTTTTCTGTATGTTCGGCATTGGCTCGGTACGGCGAGTGATTTTCAGCTCGACCACACTCGGAGTTCTATGTTGACTTTGAAGCTTAGATATAGCAGCCTGTTAAGCATGTAGCATCTCGAATATTACCTGAAAACTAACTCTCCCGTATCATGCGCCCTGTGTTCCTTGGCCATCAGATCATCCTTCCCTACGCAAACTCCCTCCAAGGTCCTAGCCTAAGTTCACTTTCAAATCAATGTGTGAACTGACATTGACTGGATCAAAAATCGGTATTTCTCCAGGGTTAATCGGTAGCACCCCGGCTCCTGGAGCAATTACGTTATCGTTTACCCCGTGAAATCTAAGACATTCATCACCAAGAGTTTTTGTGACTTTGATATGTTTTTACTTGATAACAAAATTCTCGGCAAGAATAAGTATGAAAGTAACTGTGTTATGAGAATCAGCACTGAAACAATCACTATTATCCTTAGCCCCACTGTGGGTGCCAAACTGTTTACCCTAAAATACGAGTAACAATTAAACTTATATTATGATTTTCGGAATATGTAATTTAGTCCAATACCAATTGATAAACAAAGAATGTATAAATTGAAGAACATAGTAACTCAAACCAATATGCAAGCTATATCTTGACCTCGTGCTATGACAGTCTCGAAGTAGGCCTTCTTCCAACCTCGGCAATGATATCGACCTCCACCTTGAACTCGATATTGGAAAGGAGCCTCGACCTCGAGCTCGGCATCCTGGCCTCTTGATGTGGTATCACCTTTTTCATTGAATGACGAAATTGGGTAGCCCCGATTTTCACCATATACACCTATTGATGCCACCATTCTAAAAAAATCTGAAATCAATAAAATGATATTAGATGGATAAAAAAAGAATTACTAGAATCATAACCAAATAAAATTAAAGATCTCAAAAAGAAAAAGAAAACAAATCTACAATTTAAATAAATAATAGAAAAGAGATTTTAAATAAAGAGGATAACAAATTTAAATGAGATTGTATAAAGAGAGAGGATAACAAAAATGAAGAAAATAAAATAAATTAAGAAAGGAAATATAAAGATACGAAAGAAAAGGGAAAAGGTTAAAAGGGTCCATGTAGGACTGCAAGGATTAATAATGGTGGCGTGAGAATAAAAAAATACAAGACTCACCATCCTAAATCTTGCCTGTGGGACTTCGAAATCAATGTCCATAAAAATGGTTTTTTCGACTTCTTTTCGGCCATAAAAAGGGTTTTTTTTTCTCCAACTATTTTTTCACTTTTCTTCGGAATCTATGTTTCCATGAAAATTTCAAATTTCACTTAAAGAATTTCGAAAAAGTTCGAAATTTGAAAAACTCCAAAAAAAAGCTATTTTTTAAAAAATTTACTTCAAAGTACTCACAAAAATTCAAAACAATTCCAAATTGTATTCATGTCCAAACATAACTTAAATTTTCAAATATCATTTTCATCTTGAAAAAAGGATTTCACGTTTTCTGAAATTTCATAATTTTTATGTCCAAACACCCACTTAGCACTTAAACACAGGCACCTAAGTCAATTTATGATTACGGGTGCCACCCACTATTATAAGTCAACTGAGTATGAGATCCGACAAACAATGAAGGCAAAGAAAGATAAGTGTAAGTTAAAGAGTGTTTACACCTAATGATCCGTTTGATCCCTCCTTTTGTAATGGCAAAGTAAATCCTTGTTTGTTTCAACTCTACAACATTCATAACCTTCATGTCATCATCATCATTTTATTCTTGTATTTTTGCCCGCCTCAACATCAGTACCGCTACCTTCAGCTTCGGTATTACTTTTAATATAATCTTTATCTTCTGCTCATTTACTTTCTTCTCTGGGTCTACACCATGATCAACATATTTGTCTTTTTTCGGATAATTTTCAGGTCGAAGAAGGAGCATTGGAAGATAGTTAGTTAGTCTAATTAGTTAGGACCAAAGTATAACCACTAGAACATAGAGAAGTCATTATTATTATTCTAATTTCCTCGTATATAATAATTTGTTACAACAGTTAATAAAATCAGTTGGAAAATTCCCAAAACTCTGTCTTTTTCTTCACACTCAAAGCTCTCTCTAATGGCCGAATTTTGACATGGTATCAAAGCCATGGAGACTGATTCGTGAAGATTTCGACATTTATCTAACCAATTTCCTACTCATTGAATTGATCACTGCTAATTTCAGTAATTATTTGTTCGATCAGGAAGATCGATTGCTCAAGCTTGTGCGTCAATGGCGACAGAAAAATCGACCGTACGCATCCTCTTTTTTTCAACTTTCTAATACACCTACATTGATTCTAATTCCAATTTAGCTCACATGTTTAGAGAACTACGGACAGTTGAGTAGATCAATGCGACTTGCTCTCAAGGCCAAAGGAAGCTAAGGTTTGTAACAAGAACGTATGTGTTTGTCGTGAAAATAGTAACAACAATTAAGTTGATAAATGGGATTTTAAAAATAGATGATCTATTCCCGAGCTAGTTTCTAGGGTGATTAGTGCTGAAATGAGAAGTAAAGCGATGGAGATCGAGTTAAACAAATCAATAACCAAACCAGTGAAGGGACATTACCCGGGCGCAAAACCAGCCGGTGAGAACCTCGGAGCCAAGCCTCGAGCCTATCTCGGGCTTATCAAGGATAGTCGGGAAAGGGATAATACGTAAAATACAGTTGAACCAAGCTCTATACTACCAATATTGAGGAAAATAATAACAAGAACAAATGATGAAATAATAAAGTGCTAAAGTGACCTCGAGGTCGATGGAGACAAATATCTTAGAAGAGATAGAGAGAGAGAGTATTACTGCTTTCCTAAGATAGATGGGGATGGGATACAAGGTGTTGGTGACCCTTATTTTATAGAAAAAAAGGGTGCCCAAACTTAGTATGGAATAAACAGTACAACAAAAGAATGAGAAGTGAAAACCTGATTCTCCTATGTCGTATGAGGGTTGGCATCGAGTGGCTTTGGACAAGTCTCGTGGACCCCTGATGCATCTCTCGGGGGGAGGATATCTTCGCTTATTAGTGTTGGAACACATTCTTATATTGTTAAAACTAATATTGTGTTCATCTTTAATTTAGTTTTGATAATTGACAAACCGAAGTAGATGGAAAATTCATATATGCCAAATAATTGTGAGTTATTATTGAAATACACTTTAATTTATATTTTAACTAAAGTGCGTTTGTTTTGAAGATATGATATGCGAAATTATATAGCGGACTAAAGTTGAAGTCCAAGAACAAGAAGTCCAAGACAAGATCAAGAGAAGCAATGAAAATAAATGAAGATATTATTTGAGTCATATTTATATTGTGATCTTGATCCAACTTTAGATTTAAGTCTTGGCTTCTCTCAAAAATAATTTTTATAAAAATATGCATATCATAAATATTTTTGTTGCATTTAAAACAAATTGTTTTTAAATGTTTTAATTGAACCAAAAAAGGTCCTTAAAATTGTTTTTCATGTTTAAGACAAATACTATATTTAAAGTATTCAAACAAAACAATGAAAAACGTTTTATAACTGATTTTTTAGTAAGTTAGTCGACTAACATATTTGGTTAATCGACTAACCAATATATTCCATTAAACTGGACCTTTTCAGCAAGGCATGTTAGTCGACTAACAGATTTGGTTAATCGACTAACCTAATGACCGTTGCCAAAGTTAGTCGATTATTACTTTTGTTAGTCGACTAACCTTATGTCCGTTGCATGTTCAAACGACTAGTTTTTTAAATGTTTGAACTAAGTTAGTCGACTAACATACTTGATAGTCGACTAACCTGACAGATTTTCAGAATATTTGTTCAATCATTAGCAACGGACACAAGAGGTTTTGGGGCTATAAATACACCCCAAAAACTCTCAATTAATACACAACATCTGAGCAAAACATATACAAGCTTTCAAATACTCTCTATATTCATTTTATTATATTCAATTGCTTTTGAGAGCCAATTACTTGAATTTATTATCGTGTTCTTGAGCGTACTTGTTTACTCATATCTACTCTTCAAGAGAGTTCTGTTTAAGTGAGTATTAAGTGTTTGTATACACTTGAAGGGAAGTTTTAATCCCTTGTTGTTGTAAGAAGGAATGTTCTTATTCCTTCTGTTGAAGTCTTGAAGTGCGGTATCTTCGAGCAAGGTTGTCGAGGCTTGTGTGATTCAAGTTCTCAAGTTGTAACGGTTTGTTGAGCACCCGGAAGCTTAACATGATTAGTTGAACCTCGAGATAGTATCTCGGGAGACTGGACGTAACCACATTTGTGGCCAACCAGTATAAATTTGGTGCACTTCTTCCTTACTCTTTTATTTCTGCATTTGAGTTATTTTTTATTCCTGCGAATTTTTATAAAACGCTATTCACCCCCCCCCCTCTAGCATTAAGCACTTATTCTAACAATTGGTATCAGAGCCCAACTCTCTGAAATACTTAACTGTTTGAGAGAAACAATCCATGGCTTCTACTCGCAGTGCTTATGCAGGTTTAGGTGAAGGTCAATGCACCACAAGGCCAACACTATTCGATGGCACAAACTATACTTACTGGAAGGAGAGGATGAGAATATTCATCCAATCAAATAATTTTCTACTATGTAAAATTATAAAGAATGGTGAGCAAATACCGACCAAAAAGGTAGAAAATGATTTGGTGCCAAAATCAGAAGAGGAGTATGACGCCGGCGATATTAGAAAGGTGGAAAATAATGCTAAAGCCATCAACATGATGTACTGTGCCGTAAATCCTGATGACTATTGAAAAATCTCATGTTGCACCACGGCGAAGCAAATGTGGGATAAATTAGAAATCACCTATGAAGGCACTGACCAGGTAAGAGAAGCAAAAATTGATTTTCTTACTCACGAATATGAACTGTTTCACATGAAGGAAAGTGAGAAGATAGATGACATGTTCGAACGATTTTCAAAAATCGTTAATGATCTCCATGCTCTAAAGAAAACCTTCACGGATAGGGAGTTTGTCCGAAAAATTCTTCGAAGTCTCAATCCGGAATGGCGCTCCAAAGCCGACGCTATTCAAGAGTCAATCGGCGTTACAAATGTCACAATCGACGGGCTTAGAGGTAACCTTAAAACTTATGAATCTACTATTCTTAACCCTCCTTTGTATGATCAAAGGAAAAGGAGAATTGCCCTAAAAGCAAGCACGGCTCAACCTCAAAATGATGAGGACTCAAGTGACGAAGATAACGAGTTCGGACTCGTTACTAAGAATTTTCACAAGTTCATGCGAAAGGAGTATGAACGAAAGGGGAAGCGGCAAGGAGGACCGCTAAAATGCTACGGATGTGGAGAACATGGGCATATCAAACCAAATTGCCCAAATATCAAAAAGGAGAAGAAACCCGAAAAGAAGCAAAGGGCATACATCTCTTGGGGAGGCGACTCCGGAGACGAATCAAGTGACGGAGAAGAAGAGACCGCAAACTTATGTCTAATGGCACATGAAGAAGATCAAAACGAGGTATGTACTTCTTCTAAAAACCACTTTAGAAGAAATGCAAGATGCCTCTGATGAATTGTATGTTGAGTTTATTAACGCTTCAAAATCTATAAAAGATTTAAGAAAACAAATTTCTTTTAAAGAAAATGATTTTGAAAAACTAACTCTTGAGAATGAAAAATTGAAAAAGGAAAACAAGTTTTACGGCAAAAGTAGCGCCGATAAACCCGAGAATTCAAACGAGGGTTGTAAATCTTGCAAATCTCTTAAAGAGGAAGTAGATAGTCTTAGAAGCACTTTACATAAATTTAATTCTTCGCATAAAAATCTCAATGATGTTCTTGTTAATTTGAAATCCACTAAGCACGGTATAGTTTTTAAAAATGAGCCAAAAGAAAAAGTTGAGTCCATACCTAAGACTCAACCTAGGCCGAATAAACTAAATGCCAACACCCAACCTAGAAATATTAATCCTAGAGTTGCTACTCATCCTAGAATTAATAATAGAAGAAATGTTGGTATATATAGACCACTTAGACAAGATTCTCGAAAATTGCATCAAAACAATTTTCCTAAAAATAGGGTAAATGAATTTAGACCCCCAAATTACTATCATCCGAGAAGAATGCATAATCCGAATGTAATATGCCATTATTGCAACAAAATAGGGCATATAGCTCCTGCTTGTTTTACTCGACATAGGCATTTCTATACAAGCCAACCACAGCACCGTGTTGCACCTAACGCACAAGGACCCAAAATGGCTTGGGTACCAAGATCTCATTAATCTGTTTTGTAGGTGTGTTTGAAGGGATCAAGTGTACTTTGGTACCTTGATAGTGGATGCTCCAAACATATGACTGGAGATGCATCAAAATTCCTTCAACTAAAACCTACGGAAGGAGGAATCGTTGTATTCGGAGACAACAATAAAGAAAAAATAATCGGCATCGGCTCCGTCGGTAAGGACGAATCCTCCTCTATCAAAAATATCTTATTAGTCAAAGGGCTTAAACATAATCTCTTGAGCATAAGTCAATTATGTGACAAGGGAAATCTTGTATTGTTTGATTCCGAAGAATGTTTAGTTTTTCGTCGTAGTGATTTTAAAATTATTCTTCGTGGTATTAGAATTGATAATATTTATATGGTTGATCTTGAAAAGTCTTCATCAAGTTTTGTGAATTGCCTTTTAAGTAAAGAAGACGACATGTGGCTATGGCATCGCAGAGTAGCTCATATCAACATGAATCTTTTAAACAAATTAGTTTCTCAAGATTTAGTAATTGGTCTTCCGAATATAAAATTTGAAAATGATTCTTTTTGTGATTCTTGCCAAAAAGGGAAACAAACAAAAGCTTCTTTTAAATCTAAAAATGTTGTTTCAACCACTAGACCTTTACAACTTCTTCATATGGATCTTTTTGGACCATATCGAATTGAAAGTTTTGGTGGAAATCTCTATGGTTTTGTAATTGTTGATGACTACTCTAGATTCACATGGACGTTATTTCTTGTTTATAAGAGTGATGCCTTCAGGCTTTTAAAAGTTTTCTTAAACGTGTTCAAAATGAAAAGAACACAACCGTCACTTCCATAAGAAGTAATCATGGGGGAGAGTTCGATCATAATCTCTTCGCGGATTTTTGTGAAGAACTCGGTATTGAACATACCTTTTCGGCTCCACGTACACCACAACAAAATGGAGTTGTAGAACGTAAAAATCGATGTCTCGAAGAGATGGCTAGAACCATGCTCGATGAGGCTAAGATTTCCAGGAAATTTTGGGCGGATGCCGTGAGTACCGCATGCTATGTTTTAAACAGAGCTGTCATTAGGCCAATACTCATGAAAACTCCCTATGAACTCTACAAGGGAAGGAAACCAAATATTTCCCATCTTAGAGTCTTTGGTTGTAAATGTTTCATTCATAACAACGGAAAAGATAACTTGGGAAAGTTTGATGCGAAATCTGATGAAGGAGTTTTTCTTGGTTACTCATCACGTAGCAAAGCATATAGAGTATTCAATAACCGCACTGTAACTGTCGAGGAGTCCCCTCATATTGTATTTTGTGAAAATGATGCTCGCTTGGCGAGAAAGGATTTTTGTGATCATCTTGCAGATTCTCTAAACAAGATAAGTCTTCAAGACAAGGAACAAAAGGAGAATCCAAAGGAAGCTCAAGACGTGGAACAACCATCGGAAGAAGCACCACCACAGAAGGAAGAATCGATGATACCTAAGGCTTGGAGGACGTCTAAAGACCATCCTCTCGACAAGGTAATTGGCAACATCGAGAAAGGGGTAAGTACTCGAAATCTTCCTAAAGACACGGTAGGTCATATGGCTTTTGTTTCTCAAATTGAACCTACTACCATTTCCGAGGCAATTGGGGATGAGTATTGGACCTTGGCAATGCAAGAGGAGCTTAACCAATTTAAACGTAATAACGTCTGGGAATTGGTGCCAAGACCCGATAATCATACCATAATTGGTACGAAATGGGTTTTTCGGAATAAATTAGATGAAAATGGAATTATCACTAGAAACAAAGGTAGGTTAGTTGCTAAGGGTTATAATCAAGAAGAAGGTATTGATTATGAAGAAACTTATGCACCCGTTGCACGCTTAGAAGCTATTCGCTTGTTACTTGCATTTTCATCATCTATGAATTTTAAGTTATATCAAATAGATGTCAAGAGTGCCTTCCTCAATGGATTTATTCAAGAGGAAGTGTATGTTGAACAACCCCCGGGGTTCGAAGACTTTAAATCTCCGGATCATGTCTTCAAGCTTAAGAAAGCACTCTATGGTTTAAAACAAGCTCCCCGAGCTTGGTATGAACGCTTAAGCAAATTCCTTTTGGAAAATGAATTCAATAGGGGGAAAGTCGATACTACACTTTTCATCAAGAGTAAAAACAGTGACATTCTATTAGTACAAATATATGTTGATGATATTATTTTTGGTGCTACTAATGATTTTTTATGCGAGGAATTCTCTAAGCTAATGACTAGCGAATTTGAAATGTCAATGATGGGTGAGCTTAACTTCTTCTTGGGGTTGCAAGTGAAACAAATGAAAGAAGGAACTTTCATTTGTCAATCTAAATATTGCAAGGAGTTGCTAAATCGATTTGAAATGAGCAACGCCAAAGCAATGGCCACTCCAATGAGCACATCTGACCATCTTGACAAGGATGAAAAAGGTAAGGAGGTAGACACCAAGAAATATCGAGGTATGATCGGATCTCTTCTTTACCTTACTGCAAGTAGACCGGACATAATGTTTAGCGTTTGTCTATGCGCTAGATATCAATCTTGTCCGAAGGAGTCACATCTTACTGCGGTTAAACGGATAATGAAGTACCTTGTTGGAACGATAAATGTGGGACTTTGGTATCCCAAAGGTTCTTCATGCCAACTAATTTGCTATTCCGATTCCGATTTTGCGGGTTGCAGATTGGACCGCAAGAGCACTAGTGGCACTTGCCATTTGCTCGGTAGCTCCTTAGTTTCTTGGTTTAGCAAGAAACAAGTTAGTGTTGCGTTATCCAAAACTGAGGCTGAATATATAGCCGCGGGAAGCTGTTGTGCACAAATCCTTTGGATGAAACAACAACTCTCGGATTATGGTCTTAGTGTTGATCACGTCCCTCTTCGATGTGACAATACTAGCGCCATAAGCTTGACGAAGAATCCTATTCTTCATTCAAGAACGAAACACATAGAAATTAGGCACCATTTTATAAGAGATCACGTTCTCAAAGGTGATGTCGAGATTGAGTTTGTTGAAACAAAACATCAATTGGCCGACATTTTCACTAAGCTTTTAGATAAAGAGTCATTCTTCCGTATTCGTAGTGAACTCGGAATACTTGACTCTATGTTGATCTAATACATACATTTAGGTTGCATTATTTTCTTGAATTATTACTAACTTGAGCGTCGGAGACGTTTATTTCTATTTTGCAGGTATAGCCCTAAAGACAGGGGGAACTTAGTAGAAATTTCCTTAAGTTTATATTAAATCAGTTTTTTGGCTTATGGAATATTTGATTGTGGAAATAGCATATTTGTTTTGATAAAATTATTTTTGTTTTTACAAAAATTTTGATAAAATATCATATAGATTTATCAACTATTTTTAAAACTATGTTTTATTTTTAAATAAGCGAATTTCATAAAATGAAAATCAATTTTCAAGTATTCTGTTTCTCGATTTTTAAAAGTCGTCGAAGTTAATCGACTAACTTTCAGTTAATCGACTAACCTGTTCATCCAGAATACAAAATGTCACAAGTTAGTCGACTAACAAATATGTTAATCGACTAACAACGGCCAGAATGTTCAAAAAATCTGACTGTTTCTATCCGTTTGAAGGCTCCAAAATCTGAATTATTTTCATTTAATGCATTTCTTTTTCTCAACTCTATAAATAGGAATGATATGTACTCAAATTCTCACTTCAAAATCATTCTTATTCACAAGAATTCTCTTCAAAGGCTTCAAAAATTCTTCAAAAAAAAGTTTTCTTGCCTACTCTTTCAAATGGCCAATAGAAATAAAAAGAGAGCTCGTGCCAGCAAAAATATTGCCTCCTCCTCAAATATTCCGCCATCTCTACATTGCTACCAAGATGGCTCTTATCTATGGTTCAATCAAGAAACCGAACTTTTTCGGTTTACTCAAAAATTTGAAAATCGAGAAATTCTTCCTCCTCGATTTACAACCGGAAGATATCTCGCCGATTCTATTCATTCAAACATACTTCTACAAAGTCAAATAATCGACTTTGTTTATCTACAATACAACTACATTCATCCTCACTTAATTCAAGCTTTTTATTCGAATTTAAAGAAAGATGAGGACGGGGAACTTTCTTCCAACGTCAATGGCGTTTCTATTCTTCTAAGTGAGGAAAATATTCAAGCCCTCACAAATCTACCCCGAGATGGCCAAGACATCGAACACTATACCGGTGTCGAAGGAATTTTCTTTGATGAACAAGTCCTTTTCAACCAAATTGGAATTGGACACTTTGAATTCACTACGGAGCAACGTTGACCCCCTATTAAAAATATGCAACCGGAATTTTGTTTAATATTCTATATCATCACTCGTGTTCTCAAACCTCGAAAACACAATCATACTACAATTGGTCGTGAAGACGCCAAAATTATGCATGCTATTATTTCCGGAGCGCGCATCAATTGGTGCAAGCTTATTCTTACCCACATGCATGATTCAATAGGAGATGACAAACCGCTCCCATATGCTCTTCTTATAATGCTTATCCTTGAAGCATCACAAATCAATACAAATGTTGGCCCAAAGAAAAATCGCACCAAATATTGAGAAATTCAGGAAACATCTTTCCATGGCCATGATCAACTCGCTCCTCCTCCTCCTACTCAAAGTCGTCGCCCTCGTGCTCCCTCGGATGCTACTCTTCAAACCATTTCGGAGCAACTAGCTTCACTATCAACTTCCATGAATCGGATTGATAGAACTGCGACACGCACGGAAAGACACGTGCGAAGGTTGAGCAATGAACTTCACGGGTATTTTGACCATGTCAATTACCCCTATACTCAAGTTTATTCCTCAAACGATTCAAGTGATGAATTTGACGACGATAGTTTTTAGATTTTATTTTTCTTATTTATGTTGCATTACCTCCTTTTATGTAATTTTTCCTTTTCATTAATTAAAATTGTCTTTTTGTTAATGTCAAAAGGGGGAAGAAAAGGGTATATGCATTTTATTTCAAATACTTTTATTTTAAATATTTTATGCATAAATTGAGGGGGAACTCAAGTATAACTCATATAGTATTTGGCATAATCAAATCATATTATTTTTATGCATATCCCCATATCGGTTTGCCATTATCAAAAAGGGAGAAACTGTTGGAACACATTCTTATATTGTTAAAACTAATATTGTGTTCATCTTTAATTTAGTTTTGATAATTGACAAACCGAAGTAGATGGAAAATTCATATATGCCAAATAATTGTGAGTTATTATTGAAATACACTTTAATTTATATTTTAACTAAAGTGCGTTTGTTTTGAAGATATGATATGCGAAATTATATAGCGGACTAAAGTTGAAGTCCAAGAACAAGAAGTTCAAGACAAGATCAAGAGAAGCAATGAAAATAAATGAAGACATTATTTGAGTCATATTTATATTGTGATCTTGATCCAACTTTAGATTTAAGTCTTGGCTTCTCTCAAAAATAATTTTTATAAAAATATGCATATCATAAATATTTTTGTTGCATTTAAAACAATTGTTTTTAAATGTTTTAATTGAACCAAAAAGGTCCTTAAAATTGTTTTTCATGTTTAAGACAAATACTATATTTAAAGTCTTCAAACAAAACAATTAAAAACGTTTTATAACTGATTTTTCAGTAAGTTAGTCGACTAACATATTTGGTTAATCGACTAACCGATATATTCCATTAAACTGGACCTTTTCCGCAAGGCATGTTAGTCGACTAACAGATTTGGTTAATCGACTAACCTAATGACCGTTGCCAAAGTTAGTCGATTATCACTTTTGTTAGTCGACTAACCTTATGTCCGTTGCCTGTTCAAACGACTAGTTTTTTAAATGTTTGAACTAAGTTAGTCGACTAACATACTTGATAGTCGACTAACCTGGCAGATTTTCAGAATATTTGTTCAATCATTAGCAACGGACACAAGAGGTTTTGGGGCTATAAATACACCCCAAAAACTCTCATTTAATACACAACATCTGAGCAAAACATATACAAGCTTTAAAATACCCTCTATATTCATTTTATTATATTCAATTGCTTTTGAGAGCCAATTACTTGAATTTATTGTTGTGTTCTTGAGCGTACTTGTTTACTCATATCTACTCTTCAAGAGAGTTCTGTTTAAGTGAGTATTAAGTGTTTGTATACACTTGAAGGGAAGTTTTAATCCCTTGTTGTTGTAAGAAGGAACGTTCTTATTCCTTCTGTTGAAGTCTTGAAGTGTGGTATCTTCGAGCAAGGTTGTTGAGGCTTGTGTGATTCAAGTTCTCAAGTTGTAACGGTTTGTTGAGCACCCGGAAGCTTAACAGGATTACTTGAACCTCGAGATAGTATCTCGGGAAACTGGACGTAACCACATTTGTGGCCAACCAGTATAAATTTGGTGCACTTCTTCCTTACTCTTTTATTTCCGCATTTGAGTTATTTTTTATTCCTGCGAATTTTTATAAAACGCTATTCACCCCCCCCCCTCTAGCGTTAAGCACTTATTCTAACAATTAGGACATTGGCCGACGCTCGATCTTGGCAAGACGTCGATAAATCTAGAGGGAAGCGGCCGAACCGAGATCCTGCGACTTCGGGATTTACTCTTCAAAGCATTATGCTGAGGGAAAATCGGTCCCCTGATTTTCCCTGTGCACAGATAGTCTCCGCGTTTCTTAGAGAGAAGTGATAAGAAATGTTTTTCACACTTTTCCTTGTGGGCTCCAGCTATGTCATTATGTTGATGGCGTAGCCTCCCTTCATAGAAGTCGATTTTCTCCTTCCCGCTTCTTTAGGACCATTAGAAGTATCATGGCTCCTTACTCCTTGGGGATGCGTTATAGTATTGTTTTGTTTTGTCATTTTGTTGCTATTTTTTCGTCTTACATAAATGCATTAATTATACCTGCTATTTTGTTTTTCGAGGGCGGTAATAGCGTTGTCGGTTACTCTACTTTCCCCCTTATATATATATATATATATATATATATATGGAGTTTCTTTCAGTTCCTCATTCAAAGTTCCCTCCGATATCTGTTCTTCTAGCTCCTCCTGCCATTTTTCCAGCTTTTATTGCTCTACAATGTTTGACGCCTGAGGCCTTGAGATCCTATGTCGGGCATACCATGTCCAGCCCTCGATCTTTGTTCGGTGGGAAAGTCTTGTCCTGCGATGATGCTGTTGTTGTTATGGTTGTTGTTGTTGTTGTAGTTCCCGTTGGCTTGGTACGGCGACACAAGAAGTCGACTTCCTTCGACCTGGAAGAAAATTCGGATTATGCACTCCTGCTCAAGAGGGGGCTTGGATTAGCTCACCCTCCTCCCTCGACTCAGTGCGTTGCACCCCTTTTTGGATTCTTGGGAGTTCGGCGATAGTCGTCGTTGGTGGTTGCCTTCCGAGCCGGGGCAACATCCTAAGAAATGATCTGGCGGACCTCTAGGCTGTCTGATTTTTCCCCTAACCACTTTTTGTCTCCTTCCCTCACCTCTCTTCCTTTTGAAGATGTCATTCTAAAGAATTGAAGGTAGAGTCCCTAAGGTCCTGGGACTTGGAAAATATTATCTTTGAGGTTATAAGCCAGAGGGGACGACAATAGAGATGTCGCAAAAGAGTAGGCTAGACCCTTAGGTTTATTTGTATGCATATCTTCAGATTTTTCTCCTGCGTAATGATCCTCTCGTAGACCTTTGTGTCACATGTAAAGACCCGTCGAGGGCTATCTGATTTAGTATTTCTTATGAATATGAATAAAACCCTTTGTAGATTTCTTTTTTTCTCGCTTCACTTTGCCTTTGAATGTCTTCGATGCCTTTAGAGGCCTCTTGAGCGTGTTCTATTGCTCGCGGACTATCTTTATCTGACATTAATGTGAGCATCCCTCTTTGATAAGCTCGGGCTACCGGGCTCTCCGAATATTTTGGAGTTTTGCTAAACTCCAATACTTTATGGGACGTTGTCCCAGGTGAGGGCTACCTTCGGATACCCAGAGGCATCCTTCAATTTTGACGTGGATAACCATCTTCAGGATGCATGAAGCGAACCATGTTTTATTCGTGCTCGGGCGCTTCTTCTGGCCTTTGTGGAGCTTCGGCATAAAGAGGCAGCTTTGCGCCAGATTTTTCTTGCTCAACGAAATAGGATTAACACGTTGGGCCGCTACATACTTTGTCGTGAAGATGAGGGTGATGTCTTTGAACGTCGCGGTGGCCTTTGATAGGATGCTCTTCCGAGGGCTGGCAGGCTTAGGAGAACTGACGTCTCCCAAATACGGCTTTTGGGCATAGATATGCCTGTGATTTGGTCTCTCTAGTTGTAGCTGGGTGGTTGCTCTACATGAGTGCTCATCAAAATGCCGATGCATCTACTGTCCATCTCCCCCCAGTGGAGGCCCTTGTGCGCTAACCTCATGCAAGTGAAGGCGTTGCTGGCCTTTAGGAGCTTTACTTTAGTGTGATGGGGGCTTTCGAGGCCGTCATCCATGCCTTCTTAGGATATGGCATTGACGGCTAGCATTCTTGGTTGTTGTTTCATTCTTGGGGGCCATCAGGTCCTATCTTCAATGGCCATTTTATTCGGAGGGGCAGAGACCGGTTTTAGGCAAGTCGTTCCTTCCGGACATAGGTACCGTGACCTTGGTACCCTTGTCAGTTGTTCGTATGGGTGAAAGGATGTCCCTCGATCAGCATGCCTTGCGTTCTGCCAGATCTATCTTTTGATGACGATGAAGTTCAGTATGTGCTCTTTCTTTTCCTCATTATGGGAGCCTGTCGGCATCGGGTGGTTCCTTGGGGGTGCGAGTACGCCTTCCCTCGGGGCTGTAGGTTCCCAGGCTGGCGGTGCCAACGATGAGATATATGGTATGTCGGAGCTTTTTATCATGGAGGGGATTCTTTACACTCCCAAGAGGACACATAATCAACTGCTACCAAGATGTAGGTGTTTCCACAAGAACTTACGAATGGTCCCATAAAGTTTATCCCCCAAACATCAAAAATGTCAACCTCTAGAATTGTGTGAAGGGGCATCTCATCTTTCTCAGAAATCCCTCTGGCACGTTGGCATTCATCACATATCTTGATAAAGTCACTGGCATCCTTGAACAAAGAAGGCCAATTGAATCCACAACTAAGCACTTTAGATGTCGTCCTCGCCCTGCCATGATGGCCATCATAGGGTGAAGAGTGACAAGCTTCCACAATACTCAACTGCTCTTCTTTCGGGAACACATCGGAGAATTACATCATCGGTGAAATTTTTGAAAAGATACGGCTAATCCCAATAGTAGTCTAAATAATCCCACTTGAGTTTCTTCCTTTGGTTAGAAGAGAGCTCATATAGGGCCAGACCGGCAACAAGATAGTTGCCAATGTTGGCAAACCATGGCATGTATAGCATTGAGACCAAGAAGAGTTGTTCATCCAGAAAAGCATCATTTATCTCAAGGCCGTCCAAAGGCCTCCCTTCCTCCTCCAATCGAGACAAGTAGTCCGCCACTTGATTTTCACTACCCTTACTATCAACAATCTCCAAATCAAATTCTGGAAGAAGAAGCACCCATCTCATTAACCTCTCTTTTGAATCTTTCTAAGTTATTAAGTACCTAAGGGTGGCGTGATCGGTATGAATGATCACTTTGGCCCTAATTAGGTATGGTCAAAACTTCTCAATGGCAAAAACTATGGCAAGCAATTCCTTCTCGGTAACTGTGTAGTTCTTTTGAGCTTCATTAATTGTCTTACTTGAGCAGTACACCGGATGAAACATTTTGTTGATTCTTTGGCCCAAGACCGCCTCCACCACAATATCACTAGTGTCACACATGAGCTCAAAGGGCAAGCTCCAATTTGGTGTGGTAATGATGGGGGTAGTCATCAACTTTTGCTTTAGAATCTCGAAACCCTCCATACATATCTCATCGAACACATATTTGGCATCAACCCTTTGACAAAAATAGGGGGAGGGAGCCTTGAGATAACCTCAATTTTTGCCCTATACACCTCAATCCCTCTTTTTGAAATTTTGTGACCCAATAAAATTCCTTCTTCTACCATAAAATGGCATTTCTCTCAATTGAGAACAGGTTTGTGTCTTCGCATCGGGCAAACACACGATCCAAGTTTTGAATACATTAACCAAATGAGTCCCCAACCACACTAAAATCATCCATCAAGACCTCCAATATGTCCTCCACCATGTCGGTGAAGATTGCCATCATACATCGTTGGAAGGTCACCGGTTCATTACATAATCCAAATGGCATTCGAGAGAAGGCGAAAGTGATATAAGGACATGTGAAGGTTGTCTTTATTCGGTCTTCCAGGGCAATGAGAATTTGCTAATAGCCTAAATACCCATCCAGAAAACAATAGAAAGCCGGTCCCGCAAGTGGATCAAGCATTTGGTCCAAGAACGGCAATGGGAAATGATCCTTTCTAGTCAGCTTGTTCAACTTTTGGTAGTCCATACATACCCTCCAAACCATCACAGTACAAGTCAGAATAAGTTCATTATTTTCATTGGTCACCACCGTCATTCCTCCTCCCTTTGGGACACATTGTATCGGAGAAGTCCAAGAACTGTCAGAAATTAGATACACCACAACGGCGTCAAGCCACTTGATGACTTCCTTTTTTACCACCTCTTGCAAGACCTCATTGAGTCTCATTTGATGTTCAAGAGATGGCATAGCATCCTCCTCCAATATTATCTTGTACATGCAAAACGCGGGGCTAATACCACAAATATCTGCCAAGGTCCATCCAATCGCCCGCTAGCGCTTTTGAAGAACCACAAAAATTGCATCCACTTGCACGTTAATCAAGAAAAAAGAATGAATAACCGGCAAAGTAAAACTAGGACCAAGAAATTCATACCTGAGGTGAGGAAGAAGTGGTTTCAACTCCAACACCGGAAGCTCCTCAATAGATGGCTTGGTGGGTGGAGTTTTACGATTTTCAAGATCAAGAGATAACTTCCTCGACTCATAAGAATACGAGCCCATGCCATGTAATGCGTTCATACACTCCAACCTTCCAGCATAATCATCAACATCCATGTTCAATAGCGCGGCGTCTAGTGGGGCCTTATCATTTGCCATTGCGCTTGTGTCATCCACTATCACCGCCGTGACAATGTCAACAAACGAGCACACATCGGTGCTATTTGGTTGCCTCATTGATTTGCACACGTGGAACACTACAATTTCATCATCAACACGGAAGGTCAATTCTCCCGCTTCCACATCAACCAAGGCCTTACCTTTAGCTAGGAAAGGCCTTCCAATAATAATAGGCACCTTGAAATCCACTTCGCAATCCAAGATCTCGAAATCGACCGGCAATATGAACTTATCAACACGAACAAGGACATCATCAATAATCCCCAAAGGCCGCTTCATTGACCGGTCTGCCATTTGAAGCCTCATGGAAGTTGGACGAGGTTGTCCGATACCCAAGGTCTTGAAGACCAAATATGGCATGAGATTAATACTTGCCCCCAAATCACATAAGGCTTTTGCGAAATCGGCACTTCCAATGGTACATGGTATTGTGAATGCTCAGGGATCATCAAGCTTTGGAGCCATGGATTGTACAATGGAACTCACTTGGTGCGTTATTTTTATTGTCTCACACTCCATCGATCTCTTTTTAGTAACTAAGTCCTTCATGAATTTTTCATATCCCGGCATTTTTTCAAGTGCCTCCACCAAGGGCACGTTTATAGTCAAACTCTCCATCACCTCAATGAATTTTTTAAACTTGTTGTCACATTTTTGCTTGGCCAGCCTTTGAGGATATGGCGGAGTAGGTCTAGGCAAGGGTGCCTTGGATTTTGGCACCACCAGTCCGGGAATATCAATGATGTGTTCCCTAGACGGGTTCACGGCCTCTCGAGTCTCCTCCTCACCCTCATCAATTTCAATTCTCACATCATCACTTGCATTTGGTTCAACAATATCCTTAACTACCAACGGGGTATCATTATTTTTCACCTCTTCATCAACCACAACTCGATTACCTCTTGAGGATTGCACATCATTGCCTCTTGCGCTTCTCATGGTCACCGACATCATATGATTATTATGCCCACCCTTGGGGTTTACTACCGTATCACTTGGTAGAGCACCCTTTGGGCGAGTGTTGAGAGATTGCGAAATTTGCCTGAGTTGTACTTCCAAATTACATATTGAAGTGTTATAGGAGGCCAATTGAGCTTCGGAGTCATGATTCTTCTACGTCATTTGCTCAAACATGTTCTCTATTCGACCCAAGTCCTTTCCCGACAAACTCAACCCTTGAGATTGAAACAGAGGCGGATTATTTAGTTGTTGATACATCGGGGGTCTTTGAAAACCTTGCCCCCTATTACCTTGACCACCATTATTGTTCCACCCACCTTGACCTCCATTGTTGTTGTTCCAATTGTTGTTCTCGTTCCAATTACCTTGATTCCCCGAATTATTGCTGCCCAATTGCCTCCTTGATTGTTATTGTAATTCCACTTGCCACCTTGTTGATTGCCCAATTACCTTGGGGTCTCCCTTTTTGATTCCCTTGACTACCTCCATTTCCTTGGTAGTTGTTGACATATTCGACTTCCTCACTTTGGTCATCAAAACCTTCATTCGAATATCCACCACAATCATCATAGTTGTCAAAACTTTCTTGAGGTTTTTGTTGCCCTCTTTTCCTTCTTTTCATCATATTCACTCCATCCATGGCATTGACTTGGCGCGGATATTGAATTTGTTGAAGTTGCAGCTTAGCCAATTGGTTCATTGCTTTTGTGAGTTCAGGAATGGCTTGTCTGCGGTCATGTAGCTCCTTGTGTAAATGTATAACATTGGGATTGTAAGAATAAGTGCTTAACGCTAGAGGGGGGGTGAATAGCGTATTATAAAAAATCACAGGAAATTATAACTCAAATGCGGAATTTAAAGAGTAAGGAGAGAGTGCACCAAATTTATACTGGTTCACCACAACCCGTGGCTAAGTCCAGTCTCTTGAGATACAATCTCAAGGTTCAACTATCTCCGTTAAGCTTGCGGGTGCCTAACAAACCGTTACAACTGCTCAAGGATACCGCACCTTAAGACTTCTCTGTTAAGCTTACGGGTGCCTAACAAACCGTTACACTTGCTTGAAGATACCGCACTCCAAGACTTCTGTTAAGTTTCCCGGTACCTAACAAACCGTTACAACTTGAGAACTTGAATCACACAAGTCTCAAACAACCTTGCTCGAGGATACCTCACCCCAAGACTTCTCAAGAAGAAATAAAATATTTCTCCTTGCAACAAGTGTATACAAACACTTACTACTCACTTAAACAAGACTCTCTTAATAGAGTGGATATGAGTAAACAAGTACGCTCAAGAACACAACAATAAATTCAAGAAATAGCTTCTCAAAAGCAATTAAAAATATGAGATAAATGTAGAATGTTTGGAAGCTTGTATATGATATTTGCTCAGATTGTTGTGTGTAAAAGAGTGATTTTGAGGTGTATTTATAGGCCTCAAAATGCACCAGACCGTTGCCTAATTGTTAAACAAAATCCCTGATTCTGTGCTCATACAATCGATTGTATGGTCTATATAATCGATTGTGTGACCAACGTTCAAAAGATAGATTCCTGATTTTAAGGCATATAATCGATTGTATGGACTGCACAATCGATTGTACGTTAATGTTCAAAAATCAGTTTAGGATTCTGTACTAGAATAATCGATTGTAAAAAGTGTATAATCGATTATATTACAAAGTTTGAAAATATTTCTGGCAACGGTTCAAACATAACCGATTGTGAAAAGCATATAATCGATTGTGTTGCTGTTTTGAAAAATTCATTTAAACACTGTCTCAAAACAATCGATTGTAGGAAGTATGTAATCGATTATGTAGCTGATTGAAAATTTCATTTAAACACTGTCTTAGTACAATCGATTGTGAGAGGTATACAATCGATTGTTCAAATCATATTTGAAAATTCCAGTTTTGGCGGTCGTAATATAATCGATTGTAAAGATTATATAATCGATTATATATGTCCAGATTTAAAAGACATGTTTAAAAATTATTTTGACTAAAATGAACATGTTTGAAAATCATTTTTGCATATATTGTAAAATCATTTTTGATATGCATATATTGTAAAATCATTTATGAGAGAAGCCAAGACTCAAACTTAAAGTCGGATCAAGATCACAATAAAGACAATATAAATAAGACTCAACAAAAGGTCTTTATTTATTTTCATTTCTTCATATCTTCTCTTGATCTTGTCTTGAACTTCTTGGACTCCAATTCTTGTCCGCTCGGATAATGTCGCATATCCTTCCCTTATGCGCATATCATATCTACAAAACAAAAACACTTTAATTAAAGTGTATTCAATAATAACTCACATTTATTTGGCATATATTATTTTCCATCTAAATCGGTTTGTCAATTATCAAAACATATGAACATACATGTATGTTCCAACAATTTCCCCCTTTTTGATAATGGCAAACCTTTATGGGAATATGCATATACCCTTATATAAAACTATGTCAAATATAAGACAAGTTATTATTGAGTTCCCCCTCAATTTATGCAATAAAAATAAATATGCATATAAATAAATAAATATGCATATACTCTTATCTTCCCCTAATGCATGGAAAATAAATATACCCTTATCTTCCCCAATGCATGGAAAAATAAATATGCATATACCCTTATCTTCCCCCTTTTGACATTAACAAAAAGATAATTTCATTAATGAAGAAGGAAAATTACAATAAGAGTAATTGAAAATACATTTCAAATAATAAAAAATACAAATTAAGAACTTTCATCGTCGTCGAAATCATCGCTAGAAGCACTTGCGGAAAAGACATAAGAATAAGGATAATTAACATGGTCAAAATATCCATGAAGTTCTGCACTCATCCTTTGCACATTTCTATCAATTCGATTCATTGAAGTTGATAGAGAAGCAAGTTGTGCCGAGATGGTTTGAAGAGACGCATCCGGTTGAGCACGAGGACGACGAGCTTGAGTTGGAGGAGGAGGATTGTTGATCTTGGCCATGAAAAGAAGTCTCTTGAATTTCCCAATATTTGGTACGATTTTTCTTGGTACCAACATTGGTGTTGATTTGAGACGCTTCAAGAAGATGCATTATAAGTAATGCATATGGAAGAGGTTTGTCACTTCCTATTGAATCAAACATATGTGTAAGAACAAATTTACACCAATTTATGCGTGCTTTGGAAATAATAGCATGCATGATTTTTGCATCTTCACGTCCAATTTTCGTGTGATTGCTTTTTCTCGGTTTGAGAATCCGAGTGATAACGTAAAGAATCAAACGAAATTCCGGAAATATTCCTTTAATGGGAGCTCTCTTTTGCTCTTGAGTAAAATCAAATTGTCCAATTCCAATAAGGTTGAAAAGGACTTGTTCATCATAGAGTATTCCTTCGACACCGGTAAGGTTTGTGAGGGCTTGAATATTTTCTTCACTTAGAAGAATAGGAATACCATTAACTTTGGTAGAGAGAACCCCATCCTCATCTTTCTTTAGATTTGAATAGAAAGCTTGAATTAAGTGAGGATGAATGAAATCATATTTCAAATATACAAAGTCGATTATTGAACTTTGTAGAAGATTATTGGAATGAATGGAATCCGCAAGATATCTTCCGGTGGTGAATCGAGGTGGAAGAATTTCTCGATTATCAAACTTTTGAATAAATCTTTGTAGTTCCACTTCTTGTTCGAACCAAAGAACCGATCCATCATCATAGCAAAATGTGGATGGAGGAGTATTGGAAGAAGAAGGGACATTCTTTCCGGCACGAGAACGTTTAGAACTTCTATTTGCCATTGAAATTGTAGGCAAGAAGAACTTTGAAGAGCCCAATTTGAATACTTTGAAATAGAATTCTTGAATATGAAGGATTTTGGTGTGAAGCTTTGAGTACACACTATTCCTATTTATAGATTTCAAGAAAGCATAGCATTGAATGACAAAAATCAGATTTTTGGACTGATTTGAACGGCTATAAAACGGTCAGATTTTTGAAACTGGCCGTGGATAGTCGAATATCTTATTGGATAGTCGACTATCTAGGTACTATAGTCGAATATCTTCTGGGATAGTCGACTATCTGGAAATAGCTTGATTTTCTGGATAATCAAGTTATTCGAATAACGGCAAGTTAGTCGACTAACTTCGACGACTTTGAAAAATTGTTCAAACAGAAAATATTGGAAAAATAATTTTCATTTTAAAACATAGGAATAAACCATATTTTTGATAAAAATATATATCATGATTTTATGAAAATAATTTTATCAAAACAAATATGCTATTTCCAAATTCACAAGCCAAGCAAAAAATAATATTGACTTGAATTAAAACTTCATCTTGGTTCTCCCTGTCTTTAGGGCGATACCTGCAAAAGAAAATACGCGTCTCCGACGCTCAAGTTAGTAATATTCAAAATATAAATGCAACCTAAAATGTATGCATTTAGATCAACGTAGAGTCAAGAATTCCGAGTTCACTTCGTATACGGAAGAACAACTCTTTGTCTAAAGGTTTAGTGAAGATGTTGGCCAATTGAAGTTCAGTTTCAACAAACTCAATTTGGACATCACCTTTAAGAACGTGATCTCTTATAAAATGGTGCCTAATTTCAATATGCTTTGTTCTTGAATGAAGAATTGGATTCTTCGTCAAGCTTATGGCACTAGTATTATCACATCGAAGAGGGACGTGATCAAGACTAAGACCATAATCCAAAAGTTGTTGTTTCATCCAAAGGATTTGTGCGCAACAACTCCCCGCGGCAATATATTCGGCCTCGGTTGTGGACAAAGCGACACTAACTTGTTTCTTGCATAAACCAAGAAACTAAGGAGTTACCGAGCATATGGCAAGTGCCACTTGTGCTCTTGCGGTCTAATCTGCATCCTGCAAAATCAGAGTCGGAATAGCCAATTAATTGGCATGAAGATCCTTTTGGGATACCAAAGTCCCACATTTAAAGTTCCAATTAGATACTTCATTTTCCGTTTAACTGCATTAAGACGTGACTCCTTTGGACATGATTTATATCTAGCACATCAATAAACGCTAAATATTATATCAAGTCTACTAGCAATAAGGTAAAGTAAGGAACGATCATACCTTTGTAATTCTTGGTATTGCTCTCCTTACCTTTCACATTTCTGTCAAGATGGTCATATAAATTCATTGAAGTGGCCATTGCTTTGGTGTTGCTTATTTCAAATAGATTTAGCAACTCATTGCAATATTGAGTTTGACAAATGAAAGTTCCCTCTTTCATTTTTTTCACTTGCAACCTCAAGTTGAAATTAAGCTCGTCCATCATTGACATCTCAAATTTTGCTAGTCATGAGTTTTAAAACTCCTTGCATACAAATTTATTAGTTGCTCCAAACATAATATCATCAATAAAAATTCATTTTGAAATATAAAAATAATATCATCAAAGAAAATAATATCATCAATATAAATTTATCAACATAAATTTATTTTGAAAAATAATATCATCAAAAATTATTTTTAAAAAAAACAAGAAATATCATCAAGATAATATCATCAATAAAATTCATGCAATCTATTTTTCCTTAATGAAAAATTCCCCCTCAAATAAGGCAAACTAGAATGTAAAGACATTCCCCCTTACTTGAAGCATATCGCCTAAACACTTCTTATTTTGGCATTTAGCAAGAAGAGAGTATATTAAGGCTACTTCCCTTTTTCGACATTTTCAGAATGTGAAAATAAAATAGGAAAGACAATGAGGAGTATTCAATATGAAGATTGCTAGAAATTTATCAAGACATACCAACAAAACATATCAATAGATATTTCAAAAGATACTAATTGTTATAAAAACAATGATGAAATTATTTGTTGGAAAACATAACAAATGTATCAAATGTTATTTTATTAACAGTGATACTAATTGTTAGTTTTAGTAAAAAATATATCGATGTCAATTTCAAAAATTATGATTTAATTTTGAAAAATATATCAACTATTTTTCAAATCAAAAATAGCATTAAAAATACGAGTGAAAAGTTTTTGACAAAAGTATGCTAACAATTAATACACACCAAAAAATTATTTATTTTTCTAGTATATACCAACAGTTGTTTAAACCTCAAATAACATTCATCAAAACATAAATAAAATATTTTTATCAAAAACATGCTAACAGTTAATACATACCAACTGTTATCAACTGTTACACAAATATTTCAAAAATTATTTTTATCAAAAAGATACTAATTGTTAACACATATCAACAATTAGATTTTTATCAAAAAATAACTAATATTTATCAAAACATGGATCAATCATTAACAAAAATAATTGATACCAATTGTTATTTAAAAACAAATTATCAAAACATAAATCAACAAAGATAATTGATACTAATTGTAAACAAGGATATCTCAATTGTTAACACATATCAACTATTACGATTAGGCATAAGAAAGCTAACCGAAATTTCCCTTTTGATGCGATAAGGTTCCGTGCTTGGTACATCTACTACAATATTGTAGCCTTCAAGCACACCTGCAAAAGTACCTAAACATAGGTTTTTGGTACCCAAACACTTTTGGGTCCTTGGGAGTTAGGTAAATCATAATGTTGTGATTGACTATTATGTCTATGTCGTGTAAAGCAAACAGGAGCAATATGACCTATCCGGTTGCAATAGTGACAAATCACATTTGGATTATGCATTTTTCTAGGATGATAGTAATTGGAGGATCTAAACTTATTCATCCTATTTTTCTGAAAATTGTTTTCATGCAATTTTCTAGATTCATGTCTAGGTGGTCTAAACATGCCAACATTTCTTCCATTATTTTTAGAAGAATTATCCACTCTATGATTTGAACTTCTAGGTGGATTTCTTTTAACTTTTCTAGGTTGAGTCTTAGGTGATTTATGAATGGACTCAACTTTTTCTTCATTTTTAAAACCTATTCCGTGCTTAGTGGATTTTCAAATTATCAAGCACAACATTGAGGTTTTTTTGTGAAGAATTAAACTTGTGCAAAGTGCTCTTAAATCTATCTACTTCTTCTTTCAAAGAAATGCAAGAAGAACAACCTTTGCTTGAGCTTTCCGGTTTGTCGGCACTCCTTTTGCCGTAAAAACGATTTTCCTCTTTCAATTTCTCGTTTTCAAGATTTAATTTTTCAAAATCTTTTTCTTTTACGAAAAGTTGATTTTTTAAAATTTTTATTGATTTTGAAGCCTTTAAGAATTCTTCATAAAGCTCATCAAAGGCATCTCGCATTTCTTCCAAAGAAAAAATATTTTTGGAGTTGTTACTTACCTCGTTTTCGGCTTCCTCCTGTGCCACAAGACACAAGTTCGCGGCTTCCTCATCTCCGTCGCTTGACTCGTCTCCTGAGCCGCCTCCCCACGAGATGTATGCCCGTTGCTTCTTTTCGGGCTTCTTCTCCTTCTTCACATTTGGGCAATTTGGTTTGATGTGCCCAAATTCCCCACATTCGTAGCATTTCAGCGGTCCGCCTAGCCGCTTCCCTTTTCGTTCATACTCCTTGCGCATGAACTTGTTGAACCTCTTAATAACGAGTCCAAACTCGTTATCTTCGTCACTTGACTCTTCCTCAATTTTGGGTTGAGCCGTGCTTGCCTTTAAGGCAATTCTCCTTTTCCCTTGATCAATTAAAGAGGGTTTAAGGATAGTAGATTCATACGTTTTAAGATTACCTCTTAACCCGTCGATTGTGACATTGGTGACGCCTATTGATTCCTGAATCGCGTCAGCCTTCGAGCGCCATTTCGCAGTTAGGCTTCTCAGAATTTTACGGACAAGTTCTCGATCCGTAAATGTCTTCTTTAAGGCGTGAAGATCGTTGACGATTTTTGAAAATCGTTCAAACATTTCATCTATCTTCTCACCTTCCTGCATATGAAATAACTCATACTCATGGGTTAGACAATCAATTTTTGCTTCTCTAACCTGGTCAGTGCTTTCGTATGTAATCTCCAGTTTGTCCCACATTTGTTTGGCAGTGGAACAACATGATATCTTCCGATAGTCATCGGGATTAACTGCACAGAACATCATGTTGATTGCTTTGGCATTATTTTCCACTTCTCTAATGTCGTCCGCAGTATATTCTTCTTCTAGCTTTGGGACGACTTTATCACCATCTGCTTTGGTGGGAACCTGTTCACCATTTTTAATAATTTTCCAAATTTGAAAATTATTTGCCTGGATGAATATCCTCATCCTTTCCTTCCAGTAGGTATAGTTTGTTCCATCAAACAGTGGTGGCCTTGTGGTGCAAGATCCTTCACCCATTCCTGCATATGCACTACTAGAAGCCATAGAAGTATTCTCTCAAACTGGTAAGTCTTAAAGAGAGTTAGGCTCTGATACCAATTGTAAGAATAAGTGCTTAACACTAGAGGGGGGGTGAATAGCGTTTTATAAAAAATCACAGGAAATTATAACTCAAATGCGGAATTTAAAGAGTAAGGAGAGAGTGCACCAAATTTATACTGGTTCACCACAACCCCTGGCTAAGTCCAGTCTCTTGAGATACAATTTCAAGGTTCAACTATCTCTGTTAAGCTTGCGGGTGCCTAACAAACCGTTACAACTGCTCAAGGATACCGCACCTTAAGACTTCTCTGTTAAGCTTACGGGTGCCTAACAAACCGTTACACTTGCTTGAAGATACCGCACTCCAAGACTTCTGTTAAGTTTCCGGGTACCTAACAAACCGTTACAACTTGAGAACTTGAATCACACAAGTCTCAAACAACCTTGCTCTAGGATACCTCACCCCAAGACTTCTCAAGAAGAAATAAAATATTTCTCCTTGCAATAAGTGTATACAAACATTTACTACTCACTTAAACAAGACTCTCTTAATAGAGTGGATATGAGTAAACAAGTACGCTCAAGAACACAACAATAAATTCAAGAAATAGCTTCTCAAAAGCAATTAAAAATATGAGATGAATGTAGAATGTTTGGAAGCTTGTATATGATATTTGCTCAGATTGTTGTGTGTAAAAGAGTGATTTTGAGGTGTATTTATAGGCCTCAAAATGCACCAGACCGTTGCCTAATTGTTAAACAAAATCCCTGATTCTGTGCTCATACAATCGATTGTATGGTCTATATAATCGATTGTGTGACCAACGTTCAAAAGACAGATTCCTGATTTTAAGGCATATAATCGATTGTATGGACTGCACAATCGATTGTACGTTAACGTTCAAAAATCAGTTTAGGGTTCTGTACTAGAATAATCGATTGTAAAAAGTGTATAATCGATTATATTACAAAGTTTGAATATATTTCTGGCAACAGTTCAAACATAATCGATTGTGAAAAGCATATAATCGATTGTGTTGCTGTTTTGAAAAATTCATTTAAACACTGTCTCAAACAATCGATTGTAGGAAGTATGTAATCGATTATGTAGCTGATTGAAAAATTCATTTAAACACTGTCTTAGTACAATCGGTTGTGAGAGGTATACAATCGATTGTTCAAATCATATTTGAAAATTCCAGTTTTGGCGGTCGTAATATAATCGATTGTAAGATTATATAAACGATTATATATGTCTAGATGTAAAGGACATGTTTAAAAATCATTTTGACTAAAATGAACATGTTTGAAAATCATTTTTGCATATATTGTAAAATCATTTTTGATATGCATATATTGTAAAATCATTTATGAGAGAAGCCAAGACTCAAACTTAAAGTCGGATCAAGATCACAATAAAGACAATATAAATAAGACTCAACAAAAGGCCTTCATTTATTTTCATTGCTTCGTATCTTCTCTTGATCTTGTCTTGAACTTCTTGGACTCCAATTCTTGTCCGCTCAGATAATGTTGCATATCCTTCCCTTATGCGCATATCATATCTACAAAACCAAAACACTTTAATTAAAGTGTATTCAATAATAACTCACATTTATTTGGCATATATTATTTTCCATCTAAATCGGTTTGTCAATTATCAAAACATATGAACATACATGTATGTTCCAACAGGGATCACCTTGAGAAACATTAGCCCGGATTTGCCATGCCAATGATTTATCGGTCATCTCATCTAACACATCACAAGCTTCGTTGTATGGAAGCTTCATAAAGTTACCGCAGGCCAACTGGTTTACAATGCATTGGTTTGTTGTGTTTATACCCCGATAGAACGTCTGTTGGATGATAACATCATTCATATCGTTGTTGGAGCACTCTTTTACCATCGTTCAAAATCTCTCCCATATCTCATGCAAAGGCTCCATCGGCTCTTGCTTGAAATCTAGAATCTCATCTCGAAGAGCCACCATATAACTAGGAGAAAAGAACTTGGCAATAAATTTATCGGCCAACTCATCCCACGTAGTAATGGAATCATTTGGGAGTCTCTCCAACCAATCCAATGCTTTCCCCTCAAGTGAGAAGGGGAAAAGCCTTAACCTCAGTGAATCTTCCGAAACATTAGTCTGCCTTCTCCCCCAACGAGTGTCCACAGACCTTTTCAAATGCTTGTATACATTTTGGTCAAAGGCGCTTGTGAAGTACCCTCGTTATTCGATCAAAGTGAGCATGACATTGGTGATTTGGAATTTCAACGCCCAGATTTGGGGAGGAAGGATTGCACTTGCGTACTCTTGATTGGGTATGCCACTCTTGGTGGAGGTGGAGGAGGGTCTGTTATGTAGTCATTAGCATTAACATTTGCATTAGCATCTCTACCTCGTCTTTGTGCTTGGGGTAAAACCTCCTCTTATTCTATGTCTTCCACCTCCTCCACTCCCACGTTAATAGCATATTGTACGTTTAAAGCCATTCGTACATGAGTGAATAAACACAAATAAAGTAAGTAAAAAAGAAGGAAAAAGAAGATAAACACAAAACTAACCAACAAATAGTCAAACACTGTAAAGCTCTCTGGCAACGGCGCCAAAAAGTGATCGCAGCGGACTCAACCTAAGGAAGAGCGAGCGCTAATACTTTTACCCAATAGTGGTATCGGGGTCAATTTTCCAAAGGGAGCTTCAATTTGGAGTTGAGTGTTTGTATGGTCCAGGACTATGTTTTAGCTCCTAATTGATCTTCTAACATTTTTGGTTTTCTTTTGATTATCAACTACAATTTTAAAGCTAAATTATGCTAAGATATTGATTCTAAGTTGTATGCAATATAAAGAAAGGCACTAGGGTCGTGGCATGTACCTAGGTGGTTAACTAACAGGCAGAGAATCCTAATCAAGAATGATGATTATGGGAATTATGCTATAACCATTGCACTTTTGCATCCACTCTCACACATCTCGGTAGAGAGAGTGATTTTGCCCAATTAACTCTCACGAGACGAATTGGGTAGGTCAATTTTTCCAAGCAACTTAGCGTTCAAGTTGGATAATTACTCTCTCGAGGTTTAACCCGTTAATTGGGACTACCATTCTCATGGGTCCATCCCAATTCCTTGTTGGAATTAATCCTGGGTCATTGACTCTCTTTCTCAAGAAGAGTCAAGACCGGCTAAGCTAGACTTAGTGTTTGAAACCACCAAATATTAAAGAAAACATAAGATTAACCCAAATAACAAATATCCAACATCATTCATGCATTAAACAATCATACCCATTAATTACCCACACTAGGGTTGAGCCACAACCCTAGCTAATGGGTTTAGCTAGACATAGTAGAAACATAAATTGAAGAAATAGAAGATAAAATTGACATATTAATTAATTATGATGTTAATCTACTCAAATCCATGATAATACAAGATGAAATTGCCCAAAATAGGCTAAAACTTTGAAGTCATGAGCTCAGCTGCTATTTGATACACCAAAACTTAACCTAAAAAGGTAAAATATTTTATTTATACTACACAGGAAAAATCGAACAAAAATACCCCTGAAGGTCTGGCACGGACAACAGACAAATGACGTACATCCGCATAAGGGTTTAGGTCTTCATATCTTGCTTCTGACACTAGGGACGCGGACCGCACAAACGCGCGACCGTTAAGGGTAATGTGCGCGGACCGCATAGAAGTGGAGTGTGGCCACGTAGGTGCTTTGGTACAATTCCACCCTCTCTGAACCTCATCCACGCGGACCGCACTGATTAGGTGTGTGGTCCCGTGGGCTTTTGCCTTAAATGACTGAGTCTCTGAACACTCATTGGCGCGGACCGCGTGGAAAAGAGCACGGACCGCACACCTTGACATGGCAAATGCATGGTCTCTGAACTTTTCTACGCGGCCGCGTGTCAAAGCGATGCGGACCGCGCAGGTTCGCTTTGAAATATTTCATTCTATGAACTCTGCTGCGCGGCCGCGTGACACATCAGTGTGGACCGCGCAGGTCATTTTTCCCCACCTCACTTGTATTTTGTCACTTGGCAGATTTCACTCCTTTTAGAGCCGGTCTTTGATGTTTGTCATCTTGTTGCTCAAACCTGTAGTCAAGCGCAACTTGTAAGCATTTTAGGACTAATTTATGGCAATTCATGCACAAAGATTAGGCAAGAATGGGTATAAAACATGTATAAATCAGAGTTATCAGGTACTAGTCAAAAATTGGAGTCGAGCATGACAACTTCAGAGCAGCTTGTGGGTCCATTTATCCCATCAGAACTGACGACAGCCCTAAGAGAGTCGTCGATCATGAATCAAGGCTTGTCCGAGATCGATACCAACCATACAGTGCAGATCGAAGGGGAAAGGGGTTCGGGCACAACTCTAGAAGGAGTGAGAGAAGCTATCTAGGGACCACTAGCTGACGTTTGATTAGCAAAAATGGTTTTGACTGGCCTCTCGGAGGTAGGGAAGCACCAAGATTATTAGAGTATAACTTCAACGTTGATGCAGCCAGCATCTTATCATCCATTGGGCATATCGAGCAAACAAAGTAGCCTCGACCATTGCATTCTAACCCTATCTAGAAATATCCTAAGCTAATGAGTAAATATCAAGGCACTCATGGCCAAAGGACTGTGGAATGCCAACCGTTGAGAGAAGAGGTCGCCCGGTTGCTAAATAACGAGCATCTTAGAGAATTTCGCAGTGATCGAGCCAAAACCACTTCAGGAACAAAGACTCCAATAAATAGGTTGGATAAGAAGAACCTCAGCACATTTCATTAGAGAGGTCAATGTCCCCCACAGACCGATGATAAAGTGCACTAAAGTATCCATGACGAGGGGAAAATGCACCCGAGATTACATCATGGGGGAACTATTTCGTTCAGTGACGAGCATGTCGAAGGCCTCGTAGATCCTCCCAATGATGAACTAGTGATATATGTACTTATCAACAAATCTCGGGTTAAATGTGCGTTGATTGGTCCAAGCAGCTCGGCCAACATCATCAGATCGAGGGTCATCGGGCAGTTGGGGATACAAGATCAAATAGTACCGACAGCCCGGGTGTTGAATGGATTTAATATGACATGAAATACTACAAAGGGACAAATAACCTTGCCAATAAATACTGCCGGCATAATTCAAGATACCAAATTGTACATGATCGAAGGGGACATGAGGTATAACACCGTATTCCAAAGGCCATGGGTTCACAACATTAAGGGCAGTACCCTTAACACTACACCAGGCACTAAAGTTCCCTAAGCAAGAGGAATAAAGACGATCTACGAAGAGCACTCGACCGCAAAAAAAAATATTTGCAGTCAATGAGGTGATTCCAGTGCCCGTTATCTCGACCTAAAAGAACACGGAGCTAGCCTAGAAGAAAGAAATTAAATAGCAATCACCGATATCGGCCCCGTCCGAACCAGAAGACTGAGGAGTAGGTGAGGACGAAGATTACAGAATTTCTAGGTCGTTCATTGCTCCCGATGATTTCGATGCCACTAAATTGATGGTCGAGGAGCTAGAACAAGTCATATTAATCGAACACTTGCTCGACTGGGAGGTATACTTGGGCTCTGGATTAACTCCCGAGTTCAGGAAAAACTTATTGAATTTCTTATATCTAACATAGAGTTTTTTGCTTGGTCCCATCTTGACATGACATGGTTCTCGCCGGAGGTAACCACTCATAAGCTGAGTTTCTACTTGAAGTTCCATCTAGTTAATTAGAAAGGGATATCGTATCTAAAGTCAAGCATGCTTTCATCAAGGACGAGATATCTAAACTCCTTAAAATATGATCCATTAGGGAAGATAAATACCCGGACTGGTTAGCCAACATAGTGGTAGTACCTAAGAAAGTAAATAATCTAAGAATATCTATAGATTATAAAGATATGAACAAGGCATGCCCTAAGGATTCTTTTTCTTTGCCTAACATCGATCGAATGATCGATGCAACGGTCGGGAACGACAACACAGTTTTTCTGATACATCGTCCAGGTACAACCAAATTTGGATGGACCCAGGAGATCAAGAAAAAACTTTATTTGTGACCAAATTCGGCACCAATCATTATAATGTAGTGCCATTTGGATCAAAGGACTTAGGTGTCACCTATCAATGCCAAGTAAACTGGATGTTCGAAGAACAGATATCAAAATCAATAGAAGTTTATATTGATGATATGTTAGTCAAGTCCCTGCAAGAAGAGGATCATTTGAAACATTTGCAAGAAACCTTCGACATATTGAAGAAATACAATAGAAAGCTAAACTCGAAAAAGTGAGCATTTGGGGCCGGATCCGGAAAATTCCTCGGGTTCATGGTATCTAATCAAGGGATCAAGTTCAATCCCAACAAAATCAAATACATAGAAGACATCATTGTAGTGGACAACATCAAGGTCGTTCAAAGGTTGACCGGGCGTATAGCTGCCTTAGGCCGGTTCATATCGAGGTCCTCGGACAAAAGCCATTGGTCCTTCTTACTGTTGAAGAAAAATAATAACTTTTCCTAGACCCTAGAATGCCCACAAGCTTTGGAAGAACTCAAGTGGTACCTCTTTAGTCCCCCCCTACTCCACACACCTCAGGCAAATGAACAGTTATACGTTTACTTCACGGTTTCTAAAGTGGCGGTAAGTGGAGTTTTAGCCCAGCAAGCGGAAGGTACACAATTCCTTTTTTACTATGTTAGTAGGACTCTAGGTGAGGCCGAACAAGGTATCCTCACCTGGAAAAATTGGCCCTTTCTTTGCTAAGCGCCTCTAGAAAATTGAAACAGAACTTTCAATGTCACCACATATATGTCATAACCTCTTACCCACTGCGGAACATCATGCACAAACCAGAGCTATCTGGTCTCTTGGCCAAATGGGCTATCGAAATTAGCGGGTACGATATCGAGTATCAACCTCGAATTGCCATAAAATCACAAATTTAGGTCTACTTCGTGGCCAACTTTACAACAGCCTTAATGCCCAAAGTCAAAAGAGCATTATTGTTAGCCTCGGGGACTACCCCGGGAATTCGGACCCTTTTTATTGATGGTTCCTCGAACGTAAAAGGGTCCGGGATTGGTATCGTGTTGGAGTGTCCTATGGGGAATGTATTTAGACCTCTATTAGAACTCTAAAATTGATTAATAATGAGGCCGAGTATGAGGCCATGATTGCAGGTCTTGAATTGGCAAAAGCCTTGGGGCCAAGGTAGTCGAAGCTAAGTGTGATTCCCTCCTCTTGGTAAATTAATTCAATAAGACGTTCGAAGTGAAAGAGGAATGAATGTGAAGGTATTTAGACAAGTTACAAGTAACACTGCATCAATTCAACGAATGGACCCTACAACACGTGCCCTGAGATCAAAACAGCAAGGATGATGCTCTGACCAACTTTGGTTTATCGATTGATGAGGATAAACTCAGTTCAAGAACAGTGGTACAGCTCATGAAGTCGCTGATAGAAGAAGGTCATGCCAAAGTAAACTCGACGAGTTTAACCTGGGATTGGATGAACAAGTACAGAGACTACTTGAAAACTAGGAAATATCCCTCAGATCTTAAATAATCGAGAGTTATGCATACCAAGGCTGTCAGATTTGGCTTTATCAGAAGGGCATTGTTCAGGAAAATGTTCGACGGACCGTTAGTCAGATGCTTGGGTCGGGAGATACCGAGTAATCCTTAAGAGAAGCTCATGAAAGCACTTTCGAAAAAAATAGAATCTTTGGTTGAAAATTAATCAGGGCCAGCTATTATTGGACGAAAATGGAAAATGATGCAAAAGACTTAGTACGAAAATGCGATGGCTTCCAGAGACACGCACCGATGATCTATCAACCGGGAGAGCTACTACACTTGGTCATGTCCCTATGGATGTTTATGAAATGGGGAATGGACATCGACGTTCCCCTGCTATAGGCACCCGGAAAAGCTCAATTCATACTATTCATAGGTGGATCTTTTTCAAATGGGTTGAGGCCCAAGAATTCGAAAATTTCCAAGAGAAAGAAGTCATTGACTTCATCTGAGACCACATAATATGTCTATTTGGGATAGCGGCCGAAGTCGTGGGTGATAATGGGAAGCAATTTAAAGGCAGCAAGGTAAACAAATTTTTCAAAGATCATAAGATTAAAAAGATACTATAAACACCTTACCACCCTAGTGGGAACGGATAGTGAAGTCAACAAACAAGGCCATATTTAAAAACCTCAAAAAGAGGTTGACCACTGCCAAAGTGAAATGGAAATAAATCTTGCCCGAAGACCTATGGGCATATCGTACAACCTCGAAGTCTAGTACCGGGTCCACTCCATTTTCATTGGTCTAAGGACTGAAGCCTTGATACTATTTGAGGTGGGAGAGCTGAGACTCAAATTCCAATATGCAACCAAAGAGTCGAATGGCAAGTCTAGGGTCACGATCCTATAACTATTAGATGAAAGGCGTAAGACAACTTTAGTCATGTTGGCCGCCCAAAAATAACAGATAGAAAGATACTACAACGGAATAGCAATCTCTCGCATTTGAAGATAGGGTACTTGGTGTTGAGGAAAGCAACATTACACACGCGGAACCTAAACAAGGGAAAGCTGGGATTGAAATGGGAAGGATCGTATTGAGTCATCGGAATTACTAGAAGGCTCAAACAAACTCGAAGCATGAAATAATGTGCAATACCTAGCAATTGGAACGTGAAACACTTAAAACGGTACTATGCTAAGGTACAATCTCAACTACTCTTTAATCATGTTATGAATCGGGCTAATACTTGCAGGAAACGTTCAAGAATGGATGTGGCTATTAGGACTGAAAGCACACATTGCACTCTATTTCCCTTGAACCGGTTTATCCTAAAATGGGTTTTTTGATAAGGTTTTAATGAGGCAACAGTAAAATGTGCTAACTTACAATTGAAGGCCAGTCTCGAACCGAGGCCAATGGGCATTCATTTCGCATCAGTGGCATCCGAGCCCTCTCAAGTTCGACCTTGAATATAGGTGCCATTACCCTCCGATTAAGGTTTTCAGCAAGGAAAAAAGAGAACCTTGTATGCTAGAAGCTAAGTATTGGCTGTTAAGCTTCATTATAAGGTACAAACGGTCGTGTGAACCATACCCACATAGTCCACTTTATTCATGACGCAAGCTTTTATGTGTTTTCAATTATGTACTTTACACACACAAATGAAAGAAAGTTTTGCTTTGCTATTACACATTTTCTTGCCTTTTAAATTTCGGATCTTAAGAGCCCACGGGATACATCGATTCAGGCACTATATAGCCCAACGGATAACCTTGCTCGGGGATTCTCGTTTGAAAAAAATTTCGGATAACTCAGGCCACTAAATCCCAGCGGCACCAAACCTATTAGGTGGTGCCTAAACACAAAAGGGTATAGCTTCCCTAAAAATGGCTCGTAGACGTTCGAAACTCGCAATCAGAACGTAAGGCATTAAAAAAATTTGAAACCTGCTAAAAGGTCACTCTCAGTAAAAGTATCGTCTACAATCACATAAGCATCTCGAAAACACATTCGATCACACCGATTTTTCAAATCCTCAAGAAAACAAAGTTGTATTCAAAGTCAGGATCTGTTTGGACCTCTGAAAAATGAACGCCCTATAACTAAATTTTATTCTATGCTAAGGCATTAGAAACATTGCAAGAATAGAAATTATGAAAAGATACTGAAAAATTAAAGGCTTAATATTTCATAAAGGGAAAATTTTATATATATTCCAGAATATACTTATAAAGGCCCAATAAAAACGGCCCCAAATTAAACCAAAAATGTACGCAAGACAAAAACTAAAGAAGTACTAAGGCATCTACATTGTCGGAGCCTTCAGATACCTTCGGGCCCTCATAACCCTTAGATCCTTTTGCACCTTAAGGCTCGTAAAGCTTCTTTTCCTCTGAATAGGATTTTTTAGTTTCCTCGATCTCAACCGTCATGTCAAAACCTCCGGCATGGATCTCTTCGGGGGCCTCTCTTCAGGATAGTCACTTCATATATTCGGCCTTTAACTTCAGTCATACTTCGTCTACCTCCACATCGTCCTTGTATTGGGCCACCATTTCTTCGGCATCAGCAGAGGTTGTATCCAACTTGGACTTCACTACCTCGTATTCTCTACCAAGGGTATTCCGCTCTATTACTGTCGAGCTCAGCTTTGCTCAAAGATCGTCATTCAGCTGTGACCACTTTTCAACTTTCTCCTTCTCCACTTGGAGTTGGACCTCTATCGATGTCAGCTTCTCCTTAGCAATTTCCTTCTCCGAAGCCAGCAGGTCCATTTTGCTTTTCAACCCACTGCCATGGCTTGGACCGCGTTTATCTCAAATCGGAGTTGGTCGATCAAGTTTATCTTCTATTGGACCTACGAGGTTATGTTGTTAGTAACAATAACTAGCTCCTGATTTTTAGCTTCAAAGACCTTTACCTTTTCAACTAGGTCGACATGTTCCTGCCTCAGGGTCGAAGCTTCCTTCTGAGTTCTGTCCAGCTCGACCTAAAGATCCTTGAGGGCCTCGTCCTATTGCTCACTGAAGAGCTTGAACATGAATTTTTTCCAGACCTGCTCCTTAAGCTCAAACTCGAGCTGGTTGATTTTGATGTGTTCTCGGAGGAAGCTCTCATGGTGAATACCGAGTCCTGCAAAATAAAAAAAGTAGTAAGAGATGTTGAAACTTAAGTGGAATTCAAGAAGGAGTATTGATGCCTTACCCTGTTTAGAGCTTGTTGTGCCTCGCTAAAAAGACATGACGTGCCCACCTCATTCATCTTTTCTTGGTCCTCCTCGGTTACGAGGCATCGGAGGTAGCTATCTATTCCCACATGAGTAGGTAAGACTCGAGCATTCTCCGGGACTATGAGGATAATTGTTCTCTTGAGACCGGAGTCCACACTCATAGCAAGAAACTAATTCACTGGTCGTGGACTCGAACTCGCTGCGCCATCTTCTGAAGGCATGTCCTTTTTAGGGACCTCCAAGTCGCCCAACCGAAAAAAATCTTCTAAAGTGGACATATCCACACCATCGAAGAAGGATAGGAGAGGGTTGTCACTTTCTTCTTTCTTTCTTAGGCCTCCTCAAGCATGGACTCGGTGTAGGAGGGCACCTCCATAATTTTAATACTATGGTCACCTCTTTCGGAAGAGAGGCGACTTCTCAGGAAGTCTCGGCCCCTATCTCTATTTTGACCTCTCGAGTCGGAGAGAGATAGTCTTGGTGGATATCTCCTTGGCTTCAGCCTACTCCTCGGCAAAGGTTGATCCATGCAAAACAAAAATGTCATCTTCCTCCCACTTATCCTGAGCTGGCAAAGTGAGTCAGAATCCGGCACCCGGGAGTTAGTGCTCTTATTTGGCTTACATACCGAGGAAGTTGCCCTCTTTTTTTGGCTTTACCTCGGGATCCGGGGAGCTCGACTTCCTTTTCCTCTTCTTCTTCTCCCCCGCGGCAGCCCTGGTTATCCCACAACTGAGGGATCAAGGAATATGGATGAATCCTTGTCCCCTTTTAGCGGCCTAAGTTCGATGGTCTTTGCAAACCTGTGATGGAAAGAGAAAGGGTTACCATTGTGTAAGTTCGGGGAATAATAGTAACTCTTCTGAGAAAAGTCTTACCATAAGAATGAGCCTCCTATCGGCTCTTCGAAAGCTTGCGCCACGAGCGCTCAAAATACGGTATCTGGTTACAGATGCCTTGGATTCACTCCTTGAGCCGGGGCACTGCATTGGGAACCCGAGCAATAGGTTCATGATCACAAATACTAATGGTGAGAAAGGGAACAAAGAAGACTCAACACTTAAGGAAAGGTTATACTTACAAGATTCATTACACTTTTCGGGGAATGGCAGAAATTCGGGAGGGATCAGATCTTTAGTCTTTACCCGAGCGAAGTACCCCTGCCAGCCTTGGTCTCGATGCTCATCAATGCTAAATAAGGGGGCCCTCAGGCTCAGCGAACCCCTCAAAAAGTTCGGGAAATGTATAGCTGGAGCAGGTGATCGAGGGTGAACTGAGGAGACTTTATATTATTCACAAAGTAAAGAAGGAGGATCACGATCCCTAAGAGACAGTTGGATTTTCCCAAGGCATACCTTGTGTCTCTTGCAAAAGGCCAAAACAAATGGGTCCACTAGGCCTAGTGTGAAGGGAAAAATGTAAATACTTAAATACCCCTCCACATGAGAGGTAATACCGTCCTCAGGCCCGGGGAATACCACGTCCTTATCACCCCATTTACAGTCCTCTCGAACAATAGGAATGGTATATTTGGTGACAGATCATATGCCCCTTCACCTTGGTCTTGTTTGAATGAGGCCTTGACTTTGAAGTCATCTGCGATTGCACAGCCCCCGAGAAATAAAGCTTTTTAAGGGGGGCTCTACGGCTGCTTCGGTGTCAGCCACTTTTGGAACAACCACCTCGGGAGCTGTCGTCTCGAGAACAACTACTTCGGGCATGGTTGTATTGGTACCTATAGCCAGGTGAAAAGATGAAGAGGCAACCTGCTGAGGAACTGATTTAGAATTCTTCACCATCATGGTCTGGCGAATAAGAAGATTTGAGAGAAGATATGAAGATTTGAAGGAAAGATATGAAGATTTGAAGGAAAGGATAGGAAGATTTGAAGATAGGATGAAGATCCTGGGTAAAAACCTAAAAACAGTTATGAAGATTTGAAGATCAAAGGTAAAGAGATGAAGATTTGAAAGAGTTGATAGCCGCCAGAGAATTCAAAGATAAAAGCTAGGATCAGAAAGTGAAAGAAGTACAAATGGTCGAAGCTTTTATAAGAAAAAATGTAATCATTACGCGACGTTTCACATTTGCAGGCTACCATCCGTTGGTTGACATATGTTCGAAGTCATAATACCGCGGCTGATTGGACATTTCGGCTTATTCATCATCTCAATTGTAACATACGAAGGAATGAACCAGGGTTGATCAATCATTCTGTATCGTTTCGTCAAACCTACTCTCTGAAAAATATGGGAACTATCTGTATATGGGTAAACTCGTGGTCGGTACACACCCTGAGTTTTCTAGTGAATCAAACGAAGTATGGATGTGTGAGATAGAGACCGAACCCGAGAACTTTTTGGTTCGAGGATAGAACGGGATGCCACCAGGCCCGATAAGACTGCCGAACCCAAAATGAGCTCCAAGACCTTGGAAAGAATTACAAACTTATGCACACGACTATAACAGGGCTATGATATCCGCACCCAATCGGATATCAAGGCGTGGATCACGCCCGATGCCTGTAGCGTATCAACGATTGATGTACAAGGAGGATTTTTACCTTTTTAGAATTGTACTAGGGGTAAAACTCCCCTAGTATATAATGGAAAGTTTCTTATTCAGTAGATATATTGTAACGCGCATATCGAGACAATACAAAATTATTTCTTTATTTTCTAGCTATTGAAAGGTTCTTATTTTAACCATAGTCCTTTGTACATATTTGGCTCTGAATTGAGGGTCCGTTCGAGGGCAATTCTATTGTTAAGCTTAAATTCGAGCCAGAACTCAACTTCCTAACTGGTTTGATTATTTATCTTATCTTTAATTCATTTATCTAACATTCTTGATTACTTGTGTTGAATCACTTCACATATCCTTAAAACACAAATTTAATTGTTATCCATTTAAGGGCAAACAATTGTATTGCATTCGATAATTAAGACATACATTTTGTATGTCGTATGTATATTATTACTCTTCCAACTAGGGGTATATAAAGAAAACCGATAAACCGCACCAACCCGATAATCAGAGTCAAACCGAGAAAAAAAACCCGACTATGGTTTAGTTTGACTTGGTTTGGTGTTGGAAAAAAAACCCGACCATAATTGGTTTGGTTTGGTTTTAACTAAAGAAAGTCAAACCGAAACTAAACAAACCCGACATTACATATATAGCAATTTTAGATATATTTAATATATAAATATAGTTATTGTAATGTAATTTATAAATATTTCTAAAATAATTTCATAATTTTATCTTTTAAGGTATTATTTCAAGGTTTGATTTAGAACTTTTGAATGCTCCAATAAGTTTTATAGTCATTAATATTAATAAATTAAATAATGCTAGCAGTTAATACTAATGCTAACAAAAGACATTCAATTCAATATTACGAACGGGAATGTATTAAATGTCTATTTTTTATTTTGCAATAATTTAGATAAAAATACATAACCTATTTTTATTTTTCTTTAGCTTTTAGGCATATAACTAATACTCCCTCATTAGTCTATCTAGTTTAGCATGAATTAGTTCTTTTAAATTATGTTTATTTTTATTATGACTTTTTAATTAGCAATATTTATAGTACATAATTTTATTATTTTTTATTGTTCAATATTTTAGGATAATGTCATGAGTCATGACATATCTCATATTTTGTATTATTTTCTTGAAAAACACTTTATATAGTTGTATCTTACTAGGATTAAAGAAATATTTTGAGCATACATTATATATTTTGTTCTACGAAGATTTTACCAGGAAAAATTTTGAAAAAACCCGAATAACCTGAAAGCCCGAAAAAACCGATATTGAAAAACCCGAATTTATTGGTTTGGCTTGGTCTTTAGATATAATAACCCGACACAATTGGTTTGGTTTGGTAATTGTAAAATCCGAACCAACCCGGTCTATGTACACCCCTACTTCCAATGATACTTTGAACATATAAATAACAAACGACTATTTTATTTGTACGTATTCTTTATTTTTTTATTTTTTTTATTTGTTTGTATTCCATGATATTTGTACAGCTGATCGCTTTCCAATTCTACTTCGAAACGGCTCCACCCTAGTATTCCTCATTGAAATTGACAGAGCACCTAAAGTAATTTTTAAAGGTGGGGATACTTTGAAAAAACAAAAAGGAGAACATTTTAATACATCGCATTTCAAAATCATAGAGTAAAAAGAACAAAACATAGTGATGATTGAAACTAATGGAATGCCAGTTGCCATCTTTGTCTTCTCAATAATTTACAGCATTTTTTATACTTTTGCTACCTGACATTAAGGCCCGTTTGGCCATATATTTTCTAAAATAAATTTAAAATTTATTTTCAAAATTCGTATTTGGCCATAAATTTTGCTTATATTTTGGCCAAATCTCAAATCACAAATTTTAAATCCCAATTCAGTTTTTGAGCTGAATTTGGGCCAAAATCCCAAAACTTGAGAAATTTTAGCATGTTTTTCCAAAATAAAGTTAGAAAATATGTTTTGAACATGTATGTCCAAACACATTTTCATCTTCAAATCAAACTCCATCCAAATCAGATTTTTCAAAATAAATTTGAAATATATGGCCTCATGAATTGTAACTTTTTATTTGCTATATTCTATACATATATTTTGGACCTCTATTTGCTACCCGAGCGTTTTGTGGCTTTAAAGTCTCGTTGTACTTTACTAATTATATGCTTGCATATATAATTATTGTCTCCTTTTTAATTTAAATGATACACTTTTTTTATAATTTTTTTCTAAAAAAGAATAATACATTTGTATAATAGAAAATAATTCAACAATAAACTTTTCATTTTTACGCATTTCAACCTTATGAGAAGCTTTTATAACCACACAAATGTCATGGCTTCATAAAGCTTTGATCTTAAGTTTTTAATACCACAAATTTCAAAAGTCTTCATCTTTTCTCTTAAATTCCGTGTCGAGTCAAACTAGCTCATCAAAATTGAAATGGGGGAGCAATACTTATGAAATTACCACTAGAATGTTAAATACGCAATAAATACATGTGTATAGAATTCTCGGTCGATGTGCACAAATAGCCACTAACAGCTCAGGTTTATTTTAAAGCCAGTGTTTATATGTCTTTAGTCTTTAGCCACTTGTTTAATAAACTTTAACTGCCCGGACAAAATACTCTTATGCTCATGTCCTTAACTTCAGGACTTCAGGACTACATGTCCTTAACTTTTGAACTTGAAACTCTAAGTCCAGTACTTCAGGACTACATGTCCTTAATTTTTGAATTTAGAACTCTAAGTTCAGGACTTCAAGGTTAGATGTCCTTAATTTTTGAACTTGGAACTCAAACTTCAAGACCAAGCGTCCTTAACTTTTGAACTTCTAAGTCAAAGTTAAGGACTTATTGTCTTTAACTTTTCAACTTGTAAATGTAAGTTAAGTACTGTTTGCCCTTAACTTTTGAACGTGTAACTGTAAGTTAAGGACATATTGTCCTTAGCTTTTGAACTTGTAACTGTAAGTTAAAGACTGCTTGTCCTTAACTTTTGAACGTGTAACTGTATGTTAAGCACTGTCTATCCTTAACTTTTGAACTTAAAAATCAAAGTTAAGGACCTATTGTCCTTAACTTTTGAACTTATAACTTTAAGTTAAGGACTGCTTGTCCGTGACATTTGAACGTGTACTTGTAAGTTAAGGACTGTTTGTCCTTAACTTTTGAACTTAGAAATCAAAGTTAAGGACCTATAGTCCTTAAATTTAGAACTTGTAATTGTAAGTTAAGGACTGCTTGTCCTTAACTTTTGAACGTGTAACTGTAAGTTAAGCACTGTCTGTCCTTAACTTTTGAACTTAAAATCAAAGTTAAGGACCTATTGTCCTTAACTTTTGAACTTATAGCTGTAAGTTAAGGACTGCTTGTCCGTGACATTTGAACGTGTACTTGTAAGTTAAGGACTGTTTGTCCTTAACTTTTGAACTTAGAAATCAAAGTTAAGGACCTATTGTCCTTAAATTTTGAACTTGTAACTGTAAGTTAAGGACTGCTTGTCCTTAACTTTTGAACGTGTAACTGTAAGTTAAGGATTGTCTGTCTTTAACTTTTGAACTTGGAAATCAAAGTTAAGGACCTATTGTCCTTAACTTTTGAACTTGTAACTGTAAGTTAAGGACTAATTGTCCATAACTTTTGAATGAGCAACTGTAAGTTAAGGATTACTTGTCCTTAACTTTTGAACGTGCAACTAAAAGGACGAGTATAAGCTCAAATAACACAATAATTCAAATTCATCACGAGCTTACGGTGACTCCAGTTTTTTCATTGTTAGACAGCATTATTTGGTAAAGATGACTACAACAACAACAATGATACGAATTAGTTCAACAAGGCAACAACAAACTGACCTAAAAAAAGGGTTAAGAAAATAACTTAAGGAAAAAACTGATACTACTACTAAACAAAGACAAACCATGTAATATAGAGAGCCACCATTGTAGAGACGCTTAATGGGTTTGTCAGCTGTAGATGAAAGCCTCCGAATAGCTATTGTGCCATTGCCATTGCAGTTGTCCTCCTTCTGCACAAACACACACACTCAAAAAGTTGTGAATGTCTTTGTTTGAAGTGAGATCGTGTTTGGATGGTGAGAGAATTTTGCAGTCCAATCCACTGTAATTCTGTTTGGGAAGGAAAGGGTAACTCTGTCTTTTCATATTAATTTTAGTAGGCTAGTGGCTAGTTTTTTCTCAGCATTAAAAATTGTGAATAAAAAGTAAATATTATCTTAAATAGTGGCTACCCCACACAATTTCTATAGAATTCTCTATTTACTCGGCCCACATCCTAGTGGCCCAACAGTTCTGGCTTAGTCTGACATTTCAGATTTTAAATTTTAATTTCTATCCTTATGTTTGTGTCCCGTAAATATAAGGAAAAAATGACACAATATAGCCGTCTCAAAATAATAGTTGAAACATATATATACACACACACACATTCTGTATGGTATACACAAAAATTCTATTAATTTTATACACTTTTCGGCTGTCGAATATAAATAGTTTCTGAAACGGATTAAAAGTAAAAAAAAATCTCAAAAACCATCACAATCACTAAATGAATCTTTTCTTCTCTAACAACATCAAGGTAGAAATGACACCAAATAGCCACTCTAGATGACTACTATTTAAGAATTAGTCGGTACTTTCTGAATTTTAATTTTCAACTCAAAAATTTCACGATAAAATATCCTGAATTATTCTGAAATTAAGATTTTTAATTTAGTATTTCAGGACAAAATAAGTACAGATTACAGGAATACAAGGCTGCTTGGCTAGTGGCAACGAAACAAATCCAAAGATCAGATGTAAACTCATCAACCTTTGAGGTCACATATTAGAGGAAGGCACAATCAAAAACACAACAAAAAACAAGAATTGAGTTATCATATACAAGAACAAGAGGTGGATACATAATATATAATATATACATATATATATATATATATATATATATATATATATATATATATATATATATATATAATTCATACATAATATGTATACAAGGAAAATACAATGAAACCTCATTATTTACTCCAAACCTCATCAACTTATGTGGTGTAAGTCCATGGGCAAACACATATCGTTCTTCTATTAGTCTGAATGAATACCAAATGCGAGTAGATTTTAATTACGATGTAAAAAATGAATGAGGTTTTGCTTTATTTTTCAAGGGGCTAGTAATCAAATTGGTCTTGATAGTTTTCTTTTCCCTCCATGACGAATCAAGGATTTTGAAGTAGTGGGTACTCGCTTAACTTTTACTAATAAGTCGCCACAAAGTATACATGCACATTATTTAAAACTAAAGATGAAAAACTTTAACGAGAAAAACTATCATAAATATTATCATTATATATAGGGATAATTAAGAAAAATTTAATCTAATCGTAAAAAAGAACAGTAATTCACAAGTGTTTCCTAAAGAAAATCTTTTTACTTTCCTTCAGTTTTAGGATTCCTCTATTGGCAAAGCCAGAACACGAAAAGAAAGGGAAAATAAAGAAATAACTTTTACACAAATAGCCGACTATATTCAATATTTACTTTTCTAGCCATTTACATAGTTTATATATTAATTATACATAATTGTGCACTTATAATATATAAATTACAATTATATTATATATTCACCGATTATTTTTAATTTACGCGATTGGGTAGACGCCTATTTGGATTAATGTTCAGTAAAGAAATACACAAATAAAAAAGGAAGAAGAGATACAAAGGTAGAGAGCGAGAGAATCAATTGAGAAATACGAGATGGAGAAGGTCAAAAAATATCCCTAAACTATGTTATATAGCTCAGTTATGTCCTCTGTTAGTAAAATGGGCCAAAAATATCCTCGCCGTTAGTAAAGTGAGCCAAAAATATATCTCAACTTAATAGCCTTCCACACAAGGCATTTTAATCCTACATGGCATTCACGTGGCTGTGACATGGCAACCACATAAGCGGATAACCCTCTAAAGTAGGCCAAAAATGTCCCTCAACTTAACACAATGAGCCAAAAATATCTGTCAACTTAACAGCCTTTCACGCAAGCCATTGTAATCCTATATGGCATCCACGTGGCTGTGACATGGTTTATACATAAGCGGACAGACCTCTAAACCCGCTCCAACCCATTTAAAAACAAAACACTATTGTAATATTACACAAAAAATCGCTAAACATAAAACACTGTCCAAACTGTCCAGTTTTTTTAAATGCAGTAATATTAATTCTCAGATATAGATTAAACAAATCAGATATTTCTTAAACTTTATTAAAGTTGGGAGTCCTTAAAAATACCCGAATATTTTTTCTTATTTAACATATGATTTGTCAAACCTAAAAAGATGCTTACTTTTTTCTTCTTATATTTTTACTTTGAAATGGGTCATATATATGGATAAGATATAATACTCTCTCCATCCACTTTATGTGACGGTATTTGACTGGTTGATTTTTTGTAAATCTTTAAAATTTGCAACGACAACAATAAATATATCTAGTGCATTCTCACAAGTGGGGTCTGGAGATGATAATATTTATGCATACCTTATTCCTTTCTCGTGAAGGTAAAGAGAGGCTATTTTCGATAGACCCTCGGCTCAAGATAGAGAAGTTGTTTCCAGTACCCCTACTACCTTGCGGTCTAAAATATGCTATAAATATTCTTATAGTTTTAAAATTATTACTATTTTAAATTAATAATAAAATGATTATTAAGTTTAAAGATAAATTATTTTTAAATAAAGAAAATTATTATTCCTGTATATATAATTAACAAGCTAAAATAAAAAGTATGTCGCATTAATTTATGGGATGGAGGAGTATCATCCAATCTTGTCCTAATTGAAAGGGAAAAAAGTATAATGGAACTTTTTCATACATTTTTATCAACACAGCGGAAATGCACAGAGACACAAAACTTGTTACTCTCCACTCTAACTCCTTCAATATACTTTGTTTTATCCAACAGTTTTTTGTAAACCATGTCACAGCCACGTGAATGCCATGTAGAATTAAAATAATTTGTGTGGAAGGCTATTAAGTTGAGGATATTTTTGGCCCATTGTGCTAAGTTGAGGGACATTTTTTGCCCACTTAGAGGGTTATCCGCTTATGTGGCTGCCATGTCACGATCACATGGATGCCATGTAGGATTAAAAATGCCTTGTGTAGAAGGCTGTTAAGTTGAGCGATATTTTTGGCCAACTTTACTAACGGAAGACATAACTGAGCTATATACCATAATTTAAGGATATTTTGGCAATTTTCCGTAAAAATATACAAGTGTGGTCCCCATCCATCCACTTGTTTGATTGTGTCTTTTACTTTGAAAAAATCACTAGGGAAATGATTTCACAACTTGGTACTATATCACAAATTATTACTTAATTCTTAATTAAATAACTATTTGCACTCTTATGTTCTTTCTATTTTTAGTTAGAGAGGTAATCGAAAAACAATGAGGTTGTATCATGTTTCATAATTAATCTTCATTCACATTTTTAGCTTTTTAGTGATAGTGTATCACCACATTAATATTAATTTGTATGTATTAATTTTTGCTTACAAAAGTTGAATACTTTAGGATAAAAAAAGAATCTTCACAAAGAAAAAGAAGGAAAAAAAAATTAGGAGTAATGCATATTTCAATCAGATTTATCTTTACATAAATAGTGATTAAATTTCGATTACTTTTAAAACTATGACTAATTTTCAATTACAAATTGTAAATCTGGCTATTTTTTAATTTCACCCATGTAAAAGTTATCTTCATACGACTTATATATCTCGGACTCATGTAAGAAGTCAGTAATACTTATACAGGGTAAGCTATTTATGTCATATCCTTGGAATGCAACCCTTTTTCATACTCATGCGAATGTTAGATATTTTATGTATACTACTTTTCTTTTTCTTTCTTTCTCTAACTTGTCTTTTGTACATTCTTTTTCTTTTTCTAGCTTTTCTTTTTCAAAGTTATGGTTCTGGAAACGAAAGCGGAAATGCCTTTTTTTCAAATTTAAAAATTAAATTCATAGTTTTTAAATTCTTAATCCGCCTAGATTGAAAACAAAAACCTTTTTTCCAAATTTCACAATTATTATATCCAAACGCCCACTAATTTTTAGGCGAATTGGTGAACAAAAGAAAGACTAGAGTTAGATGGAATTTTTTTTTTGTGTGAAATTTGAATTGCGGAAAACGACAAGTAAATTGATTAAAGTGTCAGACAAATTTTAAAATCATAAAGTAAATATATTCTTTCAATTTGAATTACTATACTTCCGCTTTCGTTTCCAGAAACACAACTTTGAACTTTCTTCAATTATTGAGAGAGAAAAATCTACCATTTTGGTTACATCATTCCTTTCTATTGCGACTAAAATCTCTATTTCTGCTAATATTTATGTCGTCAAAAGCGCAGCAGAAGAAACCAAGAACAAGCAGGATCATAACAGCAGATGATCGAACCAAAAATTATTCAACCCGACGAATATGCAGGTCTCTGGAGCTCGACAATAAGGCTCCTTTCATTAGATTTGGTCCTGTATTTGGACAAGACAATGTCCAAATACAGACCGCCAAGGACGAGTCTTGGCAGCATGTAGTCAGATCTAACCAAGATAGTAGTAAAGCAACTACTATCGAGATCTACATGTCTGCAATTAGAGAAATCGAAAAAGAAGCAAGAGATTCATATGACTTCATCGATCCTAAATTGACTAAAATTCCAGGACAACAATTCCGTTGAATGATGATTAAAGATGGTTGTTTCTTTCTTCAACTTTCATTTTCTTTACTTGGAGTTCACGACAACCATTTGGGGCTAAAGCAACATAGTATTAGTAGTGGTTTGAATAAATATAAATGCGTCGCGTCTATGTTTCATGTCGGAAACCAGATTCCTCTGGTGGTACTCCGACAATTACTAGAGCAAAAACATTTCCAAAAGTTGATTAATGATTGCAAGTGGAAGCCGCCTAGGTCAGATCTGGCTAAGATGACTCTCTTTCTGGTTCTGATTTCACCTGTGCTAGAAAGACGACGCCTCATTCGTATACCATCAAATCCTTTTTTACGAGGAATTGGACGAAGATTGAAGCAAATTTGGATGCATCAGTTGCAGCATCAAAGTTGTGATGTGCTCCATGCCCTCCACTTACTACTTCTTGGACCAGAAACTGATCCCCCGAAAGAAGATGAAGAAGATGATGATGACAATGATGATGAAGAAGAAGAAGAAGAAGAAGAAAGACAAGACGATGAAAGAAGAGATAAATGTGACTTGGAAGCTGGAGTCAGTGTTCCTCTTGGCAGAGGCATAAGAATTGTAGCTCAGAAAGAAGATGAAGATAAAGACGAAGATGATGATGATGGTGATTATGATACCAATATTGATGATAATGATAATGGCGTGCGCCGCCACACTAGTGAAGAGATGAAGCCGAAGTTGAAGAATGCTACAAAATTGAAACAATCAGGGATTCATTTTAGGGTCATAAAAACAGAAGGGATAAGAGGGATTAGGTTCAAAAGTTATTTATTTTACCCTCATCTTTCTTTGCCTCCATTATTTGTAGGATCACATACTCAACTCCTTCTGAAAAATCTCAAGCGATATGAAATTAGTCAAAAAATCGACTCCAGTCGACGCGAGGTGAGCTCGTATTTGCACTTTATGTGTGATCTTATTCGCACATCTGAAGATGTCAAGCTCCTTGCGTTAGGTGGGATCATAAAAGGAAACCGCAAATATACAGAAAAACTACCAAAAATTCTTAGAAACCTTGCCTCTAATGATAGAAGAGATGATACTAGTCTCAACCTTGTAAAAGTTCAAATCAACAGCTATTATCGCCCTCCTTGGGTTACACAGTTTGGGCAATACCTTACCCTTGTTTTCTTACTCACATTTGTCCAAACGATTTACGCCATTCTAGCGTACCACAACCCGCCAAAGGACAAAAATTAGTTCTCGTTTGTACTACTTAGTAGATGTTGATCAGTTGTTCTGAAGCAAGCAATCTTAGGTTTATTTGGAATTTCTCAAAACATGCTGTATGTATGAATGCATAGCAAGTGTTTGATGAAATGCATAAGACAACTTGAATAGCTAAGGCTAGTTCATCTTTTTCTCATATTTTTGTTATTACCTGTTAGTTCTTGCGAATTGATTTTCTGATTGCTTTGCTAGTATTGCTGCTTATTGTTATTCCCTGCTTTTTGTCTTTGCTGAGCCTTTTTATCCTCTTTTACCTTTGTATCTTTAATGAAACGAGTATTTACTGGAAACAATCTTCTGAGAAGATGCGAGAAGCGAGGCTGGGGTTGTTCGGGCATGTGCGGAGGAGAAGTGCTGATGCCTCGGTGAGGAGTTGTGAGCGGCTGGCGATTGTCGGCGTTCGGTGAGGCAGAGGGAGGGCCTAAGAAGTATTAGGGAGAGGTGATTAGACATGACATGGATAGAATGCGGGTTTCCGAGGACATGACCCTTGATAGGAAAGTCTGGAGGTCTAGTATCAGGGTTGTAGGATAGGGGCTCCTAGAGTTTTTCGTACTCCTCACCCGGGGTTGGGTGAGGCTTCGCAGGGCTATCCATAGATGATTTGTGTTTTGGCTTGTGTCTCCCTTATGGTAGTTATTTATGGTAGTTACTGTATTATATTATTGCATGCTATTTTATTTATGTTTCTTATGTTTAGATAATTATTTACACTATTTCTGCTGGAATTACTAATGCTCTCTTGTTTTTGTCTTTCCTTTCCTTCACTGAGCCGGGGTCGATTGGAAACAGTCTCTCTGCCCTTTCGGGTAAGGGTAAGGCTCGTTTACATATTACCCTCCGCAGACCCTACTTTGTGGGACCATACTGGGTAGTTGTTATTGTTGTAATCTTCTGTTTTCTCAAGGTAAGGATAAGGATTACAGACACACAAATCTTCCCAGATCCAACATATGAGATTTCACTAAATTTGTTATTGTTATTGTTGTTATGCTAGCTCATCTAGTCGGACTTCAAATGATAAGTCTGCTTTATCAGCTCGTATTTCATTCGATGTCATGTTGTTTTAAAAGACCAAACTTATGATACGTGAAAATGATGTCATGATGAGCCAAGCCAAATAAAAGAGCCAATAAAATTGTCATACAAGCTAATGACACAACATGCCAAAAAGGGCGTTAGAAATAAAGAATTTGCACAAGAGAGTTTTGGAAATTTGAAGAACATATATTCAATCAACAAAGTCAAGTTTAAAATCAAGCATGCAGAAGTCTGTTTTGTTGGCTTGAATTGGAGAATTGATCTTCTTATTAAATCAATAACTAAGTACCTTTGTTTAATTCCTTGAATGAGCAAAATTAATCTCCTCACAAAATTCAGCATGACCAATACCTTATCTCGTTTGGTTGCAATTTTGCATCTTCTTATAAATATACTTGCATAAATTATGCAGGAATTGATATATTATTTTATGCAAGATAAAATGTCAAAATAAATATATAAGTATTAGTAATTCGGAGATTAGACTATTTAAAGATAAAAATACCCTTAAAGTAAGTAGTTCTTGTATAACGATAACCCCTTCATTATTAATCGTCATATAAAATTCTTTCATTAAAAATTATTATATTGCTAATCATGGCATAAATAATTCATGCATTATTAGTTCTTAAATTTTCTTTAGAGATTGTAATATCAAATATATTTGAAATGAAATATCCTAAGTATAACTATAATGTATTTTTCTTGTCTTTATTATTTTTGCACCCAAAATTGGACCCCTATATATACTGACATAAAATAATACGGAGTATAATATACTATTCCTGCAAGGTAGGTATTATAATACTAATATACAATAAGTGACCATTGTTGATAATTATTGGTAATGTGTCAAAAAAAAATTACATGTGGCATTGGTTTATAAGATTGTGTGACAAATGGTTTTACTAAGCCAAGTGGCTATGAATATCTCTCATGTGGCACTTTGCATGTAGATATGTAGCCAAATGACTAAGCCATAACAAGTAGCAATCCTCTTTCACGCAATCAAATATTTGACAATACAAGAAGTTTATAAATAGGCATGATTAGGCCATCATTCTTCTATCATAGAATACCAACAAATACTTTGCTCTATCATGATTACTAATGATTAGTAATCATCACTACAAACCTTCTCTTTTTTCAATTACTTGTAGCCTTTCGTGTGTTCCAATTTCTTTTATAACCTGTGTTTATGTATGGGTCAAAACTAGATTCATGACAATTAGCGCGTCTAACTAGCTCCTAAGCTCGTTCGGGCTAATAAAAGGTATAATCATTCGCTGACCAAAGTACTCCGAGGTTACTCAACCTAATTAATGGGACCACGACCTACTCATTGTTCACGGACGTCCCTTCGATGCGACCACGACCGTCCCTCGCCAGCTGGCAAGATTCACAGCTATAAATATTAAGAGAAAGAACCCTAAAAGAGGGGTTGTTGCTTCTTCTTCACCTCCACTTCAAAAAGAAGTAAATATTCATCATTGTAAGGCTGTGAACCTCTCCATGGAGAGGTAGACCAAATCAACATCATTAATAAAAGATCTCTATCCTCATCCCATTAACCAATAATAACTATTGTCTCTTACATTTTATTCATTTGGTCATTTGGTTTATTACGATCTGCTATGATTTTCCCTCCGTTGATTTTAATTGACTTATGCATATAAAGTGTATGAGAACTTTGAGCTAAACAATTTGGCGCCGTCTATGGGGATATCATAGCAGAATCGTGTAGTTTATCCTTGGACCAAAAAAGGAAAGAAAACAACTCAGCTCGAACAAGCAAAGTGGTGCATCGGATCAAAGGAATTCAAAAGCCTCGAGATGAGCTTGCTTCCACATCCTGCGTCTCCGGAAAGGGGAAGAAGAAGAAGAAGAAGAAGAAGAAGAAGAAGAAGAAGAAGAAGAAGAAGAAGAAGAAGAAGAACACTTATCCCTATGGGAAAAATGCGCATAAGGTACCTCGCCCCCGTTTTACACGGGATCCTGCCAAAAAGGAGGAAAGCACAAAAGCATCTCAAACCAAGATCTGTAACGGGATGACCTGTGCGAACCAGTCGAGAAGAATAAAAGCACGAGTGAGGCAAGATCCTAAACCAGAATCAAATCCCAACGCCCAACACGAAGCGGGTTATGTGGGAGAATAAAGGTTCAACTATGGTTGAACAACAACTTAGGCTACGTGCCCTCGCCCAAAAGTTCAACTATGAGTTGAACTAGGACTCAGGCCAAGTGCCTTCGCCATTGAGAAATACAAAAGGTTGAACATCAACTCAGGCCAAGTTCCTTCGCCATTAAGAATTACAAACGTTCAACTACGGTTGAACGGCAACTCAGGCTACGTGCTCTCGCCAACAAGTTTAACTATAAGTTGAACTGGGACTCAGGCCAAGTGCCTTCGCCATTAAGAAACACAAAAGGTGCAACTACGGTTGAAAAAACTCAGGCTACGTGCCCTCGCCCAAAAGTTTAACTATGATTTGAACTGGGACTCAGGTCAAATGCCTTTGCCATTAAGAATTACAAAGGTTCAACTACGAATGAACAACAACTCAGGCTACGTTCCCTCACCAACAAGTTCAACTACGAGTTGAACTGGGACTCAGGCCAAGTGCCTTCGCCATTAAGAAACACAAAAGGTTCAACTACGGTTGAACAACAACTCAAGCTACGTGCTCTCGCCCAAAAGTTCAACTACGAGTTGAACTGGGACTCAGGCCAAGTGTCTTCGCCATTAAGTATTACAAAGGTTTAACTACGGTTGAATAGCAACTCAGGCTACGTGCCCTCTCCCAAAAGTTAAATTGCGAGTTGAACTGGGACTCAGGCCAAGTGCCTTCGCCATTAAGAATTACAAAGGACTACGGTTGAACAGCAACTCAGGCTACGTGCCCTCGCCAACCAGTTCAACTATGATTTGAACTGGGACTCAGGCCAAGTGCCTTCGCCATTAAGAAACACGAAAGGTTCAACTACGGTTGAACAACAACTCAGGTTACGTGCCCTCGCCAAAAAGTTCAACTACGAGTTGAACTGGGACTCAGGCTAAGTGCCTTCGCCATTAAGAATTACAAAGGTTCAACTACGGTTGAACAATAACTCAGACTACGTGCCTTCGCCCAAAAGTTCAACTATGAATTGAACTGGGACTCAAGCCAAGTGCCTTCGCCGTTAAGAAATACAAAAGGTTAAACTATGATTCAACAAAAACTCAGGCTATGTGCCCTCGCCCGAAAGTTCAACTACGAGTAGAACTGGGACTCAGGCTACACACCTCCGTCGCAAGAGTCACAAACTCAACCACGGATGAATCAAAGCCAAGGGTATACGTGTCCGTAGCTACGAGCCGGGCCGCGATCAGGCGAGGCCGAGTGCCCCCAAATGTTCAACTACAATCGAACCCCAGCTCGAGCCAGGCGCCCCCGCTATTCAAGTAAGTAAAGCTAACTTAAAACAAAAGTTTCGGCCCATGTGATGTTCGGCCCAAGTCGAACTACAAGGCTGTGCTTTTCATCACCACGGCCAGTAGTCCGACTAAGCCCGAACTGGGACTAAGGCTTTGTGCCACCACCGCCCAAACATGGCTACAACCTGCTTCCACCAAGTGGAGGAAGGTGACCACCAAAAGCGTCTATCTATGGCCAAATCCATCTACACAAATTTTCCCTTAAGGTAAGGAACCAATTCGACAATGGTCGAAATCACCTAACCGGTCGAGACCATTAGCATGCTCACTAGAAAAACTTTAAGGCAAGGACCTCTCGAACGAGCACAAAAACAACGCATGAAATTGATACAAAACAAATATAAAGGAAGAAAGTCGCATATATTTACAATATCTACAAGGGATTACCCCCAGTTACATTGGCTCAGAGCCGGCAAAAAAAACAATACCCAAATGGCAACAAAAAGTAAAGGAGAAAAATATAATGAAAACTAAAACAAATATTACAAACTTTTTCTTTACTCACTCAGCGCCACCAGCGCCCTCTTCAACATTGTCAGTGCCCTCAGCCCCATCATCAGCCGCGGGTGTAGGCGGGTCGAAATCGCAGTCGATGCAAGCATCACGAGCCTTTTGGCGTGCTTCCCCAGAGGTGGCCTCAGGCACAACGCCGGCGTCCCACAACCTCTTATACACGTCGAGCTGGGCCTCGGTGTACATCCAAAGCTCACGAATTGGACCAAAAGAAGCGGCCTGACTCCTAAGGCGCTGGTTCTCGGCCTCCAAGGCCGCAATCTGGTCCGCCACAGTACGAGTGTCCTGCAAAAACAGCAATGCATACTCTCAAAAAGTAGCGGCAGCCCTCTCCAATCCACGTTATCTTTCTTGAGCGCGGTTAGTCGCCTGCAGTGTCTCGACCCTTGCCAGGGCATCCTCTGCTTGCTTCCTCAAGGCAGCAGCCTCAATCTCTAGGGCAGCCACTTGCCCAGTCAAAGCCTCAGCGGCCTCTGCTGTCGTAGCTCGATTTCGGTGCTCTCTCTCAGTGGTCACCCTCCTTTCAGTGTCCATCTCCTCGTTTCTTTGACGGAGCTGCCCCTTAAGAGCAGTTACCCTGTTAAGGGTCTGCTGCATATGAAGTTCCCTCCTCGCCAGCTCTTCTACTAGCTCCCGGTTCAGCGGGTCGTTCCATAAGCATTCACGCAAATCACGACACCGGTTCCGATAGCGGCGGTACTTCTCCAACAACTGCACAAAGACAGCCGAGCGGACGTTGGCCCAGCGAATGCTTTCCATCGCCGATAAGAATGACTATAGCAAACAGGACAACGGTTAATATAAGAAGATACACTAAGAAAGAAATAAACTGAGACTTCACACGTACCTTTATACCTAGAGCGGCCACCTCGCCCATCCACCCAACATATGAGATTCCCCTCAAGGACGCACTCTCCATCTCCAAGAACAAAACCTAGAACAATGTCATCAGATTCTCCTCCTCGAGCAGCAGGTTCTGCTCATTAGGAATCTCCACAGAGCGGTAATCCCCTTCGGTCTGCACCGCTGGGCGGGTATAACCCTCCTGGAACAGGCGAACATCCTCAGGGTCCATGTCGGACTCAGAATCATCCCCCTCTCCTAATGTGCCCCTTCCTTCTGCCGCCCTAGAAGTCGAGGCTTCCACTGCTCGGGGGGTTGAAGCACCCACACTCGCCAAACATTGGCACCCGTTTCTTCCACCGAAACAGTTGCTCATGAACTACCTTCCCTCTCAGCAACATGAACTGAAATTTGAATCCCTGAAGCGATTGTGTCACCTTAGCCTAAGCCAACTGGGGCAACCCCCACTGAACGCTCACCCTCTGGGCCATGATCCGCTGCATTCCCTTTTCGCTTCCGATGGCGAAGAATCCAAGCTAATCACTATCGAAAAGACTGGGGTGAACGCTACCCTACGCCAAACCAGCGGCCTCTCCTATTCTTCCTCGTCTTCATTCGGTGTCAACTCCACCCTGGAACGCACGGCCCCTTAAGATTCTCCAACTTGGTGCACGGACCGCAATGGAGAGTAAGCCATTGAGGATTCAACCGAAGTCGCCCTCCAAACTGGCAAGGCACCGACATTGCAACCAAGCGAGCAGTCGCCCCCCACCTTTGAAAAGCGAGCTGAGGAGCCCTCCTGCGACGTGGTCGCCCTAATTGACAAAGGAAGAAAGGTCAAGGGAAAGAAACAGATTACTATGAAATAAGAGCAAAACAGTAAGTCAGATTCTTACAAGAAGCCGGCCTACGGCCATGTGCCTCCCAGAAAGACTCCCACGTGCAAATTCCCGTTGTGACAGGAAGAACGACCTCGACCCACTCGCGGATGCCGGAAATCGGTTCCAGTGGTGCATCTCCAGCTACGACAGAAGAGGAAGGTCAGTACGTACGAATATGAAACAGGGTATGTAACCAAAAGAAATGGAGACCAACGAAAAATAAACTTACGTGCATGGTTCCATTCATCTGGGAAGTCGGTAGCACAAGCCACCAGGTGCTCAGTCCTGATGTAGAAAAATTGCTCATAAGGACGGGCATCAACCTCGCCATCAAGCTCTGCAGTTAAGCCATTTTCCCCACGAGGGACCAACTGAATCATGGTACCTCGTACCCTCTAGGGAGTGTAGAGAGTTATTACGTGCCCAAGGGTAATCTCCCTCCGTGCCAACTCCATATATTTTATTAGCATCGCCAATAACTTGTAGCACGAAGGGACGAGCTAACCAGGGCACACCTTATAGTGGCGACAGAAGTCCACCACTAGCATTGGGATAGGAAGTCTGAATCCCAGCTTGAAAGGGTAGGCATAAAAGACGGAATACCCTCAGTGGTCGACATGTACCCTCTCCCCGCTCCTAGCAAGGACGATGTCAGCGAAGCGAGGAATATCACACTGATCCCTCAGTTGGGCGATGCCTACCTCCCCCATCAATGGGGATTCATCCACTTGGTCCTCTCCTTCATAGTCGGAGAAATTGGTCGTCGGACCGTCGGGTAGAGAAAGAATGTTGGTCACCGACGGGATCCTTTCAATACCCACCGAATCGGTGGTTCTCACCACCGTAGATGGACCTTCAACCGCCGGAATAGCCATCGGAGCAGTATTAGAACGAGGGCTACTCGCCATTGTCAATATATTAGAAGAAAGTGAGCAAAGTTCACCGGAAAAGCAAGAGGAGATGAATATCGGACGATAAACGACAAAGAATAAAGTAACAAGAAGCAGAAAAAGTAATCTAAGAACGAGAAGAGCTGTCTCTCTCCCAAATTTCACTTAAGCAAATATTGGAAAAGTAAGAACTGAATGATACAACCCTTTATTTATAGACAAAGCATAAACGGCTTTCATGAATCCCAAAGGCCACCATTAACTGCCTGACCAACCGCAAAACGGTTTAGATCTACAGTAACATGCATCATTATGAAAAATACCGTGAAACGGCCATTCAACCGTCAATCGGCATATCACCCTTGAAACGGTTGTACGGTCCTAAGACACCAAAAGCACGCCCCATGCGTCACTAATCATATGACGCCTTCCCTATACGCGGCAAGCATGATCGTATCCTCGCCAAACGTAGATAATTGTCTACGGCCGTCTCTAAATCAATAGTGGCTACGACCATCTTCAAAAGTAATTCTGGCTAAGGCCGCCTCCGAAAGTAATATTGATTACATCTATCTCTGAAGTAACAACGGCCACTGCCGTCTTTTGAATACGAAACGGCTACGGCCACCCCCTTAGTAAGGACGGCTACAGGCCTCTCAAATCAACGAACAGTTATCGCCGTCTCGTAAAAATAAGGTGACTACGACCTCCAACCTAAAGAAGAATACATACACATAAAAGGCCACGACCATTTCAGATATACGAACGGCTATGGCCAGTCGCTCGTATGAAAACCAACCAAAGGATTACGACTACGGTCAAAACTAGATTCATGACTATCTATATGTGTCAAAACTAGATTCATGACAATTAGTGCGTCTAACTAGCTCCTAAGCTCGTTCGGGCTAATAAAAGATATAATCATTCGCTGACCAAAGTACTCCGAGGTCACTCAACCTAATTAACCGGACCACGGCCTACTCATTATTTACTGATGTCCCTTCGACGTGGCCACGGCCGTCCCTCGCCAGCTGGCAAGATTCATAGCTATAAATATTAAGAGAAAGAAACCTAAAGGGGAGCTGCTTCTTCTTCTTCACCTCCACTTCTAAAAGAAGTGAATATACATCATTGTAAGGCTCTGAACCTCTAAATGGAATGGCAGACCAAATCAATATCATTAATAAAAGATCTCTATCCTCCTCCCACTAACCAATAACTATTGTCTCTTACATTTTATTCGTTTGGTGTATTAGATTATTACGTCTACTATGATTGGCCCTCCGTTGATTTTAATTGATTTATTCTTATAAAGTATATGAGAACTTTGAGCTAAACAGTTTATTTTCTCATTCCAAATTTTCTGAATTTTTCCGTAAATAGAGATGATCTTGTTTAATCCTGGGGAAATATTTCATATTGTTGAAATAGTTTCCTAGGACAGTGCCTAGTACGACTCAAGACAATTCGTGTGTATGCTTACAAATAATATTATTGCAGTATTATTATTATTATTATTATTTTTATTTTTATTTCAGTGTCATTTCCCTACAATCATTTGACACGTAATAATAGTCGTGGGATTATAATCCATAAAAATATTCCACTTGGGAGATGAGATAAAATAATATCAAGTTTGATGGGAGAATGTGGGATAAAATCAGTGGTGTAGCCAAAAATTTCTTCAAAGCTGATCAAATTTTAAGCAAAGTAATAATTTCTTTAGTAATTTTATTTACAAAAGTAAGCATAAAACCAAAAAAATAAAATAAAGTAGAGTTGATTTGTAGTGTTTGTCAAAGAAATTTTTGTAGAGTTTGGATTTTAAAATACAAAATTTATTTAAGAAATGGCTTTTAGTTAAAAATTACTTTTAAGATTAGTTGTTTATTTCTACACCAATTTTAAATTTTAAGTGTTATTATATTAGAAAATCTTTTAGATTAAAAAAGAATCAAATAGACCATACATGACGTTCTTCATTTAATATTGGCAAATAAAATAGGCACAATTTTTAACTTGTAAACAATACAACATCCTAGACTACTTTACTGCCTCACCTCATTTGTGTTAAGAGTGTTCATAATATAATATATAATTATCTAAAATATATTTAAACTTCTATACGCAATATAAATTTTTTATGTAGGGCGTGTGCTTGACCACCCTTTGCATAGGGTAGTTACGCCATAAGACGAGATATCCACAATTAAGTTTGGAATAAAGATTAGACTATGTTTGGTTCGCAGAATACATTTATTTTGGGATAAATGTATACTGCCAACCAAACATAATACTATAAATTTAGGGTGTGTTTGGTATGAAGGAAAACATTTTTCGAAAAATATTTTTCAATTTTCTCATGTTTGGTTGGCTTAAATGTTTTGGAAAATATTTTCTTTGTCAATTCATTTTCCTCCAATTGGAGGAAAATATTTTCCTTATCAAGAGAAGGGAAAATATTTTCCAAACCTCCTTCTCAACCTTCCTCACCCTCACTAACCCACCCCATCCCTTCTCCAAAAAAAGGTTTTTTTTTTAGTATTTCAGTTTTTCCGATACTACCCCTCCGCCCCACTCTTCCCCCCTCACCCCCACAAAAAAAATATTTTTTTACCTTACTTTTTTTTTTTGCAATTTTTAATTTCTATTTTTTTATTTTTTTGCACCATCCTCCCCCCTCCTGCATCCCCCACCCACGCATCCCCCCACCCCCGCACCCCCGCACCCCCGCACCCCCCCGGGAAAAAAAATTTAAATATATTTTTCAGTTTTAGTTTTATTATTTACCGGTTTAAATGCTCAAAATTTTACAAATTTCAAAATTATGAGTTCGGAGGTTTATGTGTTTGAAAGTTTACGGATTTAGAAAGTATATAGTTACGGGTTCGAAATTTTGCGGTTTTCAATGTTTAGCGGTTCGAAAGTTTATGAAATTTGTGGGTTCAGAAGGTTGTTACTTTGAAAGTTTATGGCTTCATATTTATTATATCTAAATTATTTATGAATACTCTTGAAAAATTATTTTCCTTAATTTGCATGCCAAACACTGGAAAATGAATAAGATTACTACTTGTTTTTCAAGAAAATATTTTCTTGAAAAATATTTTTCCTTATACCGAATACACCATTAGTATCATAGTATCACACGGAATAAATTTATAGTGTCAACCAAATACTCCACCAAATATCGCGTACCAAACGACCCCTGAGACCTTACTCTTTTCTTCTTTAGTCGAATGACAACACGAGGCAGATTAACGAATGAAAGAGGGTTGTATTGTAGAAGTGGATCTACCTTTTGCTACAATACACATCAACTAGCATAAGGTACTTCCTGAAGTGTCTCTCTAAACAGGTGAGTCCCATTCTTCTCAGCATAGTTGTCTGTTATTTTTTCCAAATTCCGTTTTTTATGAGGTGTGATGTTGGGGGTTGGGGTGGAGGGGTTTTTTTTGGGGGGGGGGGGGGGGGGCTTTCCGTCGCAGGAGGAGTTATTAGCCTGTGTATATCTTGGGTGCTATCCTCATTTCTCAGAGCCCAGCACCCCGGTGCACGCTCGTTGTGCGAGTGGTCGGAGGGAGGGTCGGATTACAAGTGTCCAGCACCCAAATTCAGTGCCTCGCACCTAATTCCGTCGCAGGAGGGGTTATTGGCGTGTGTATATGTTGGGTGTTATCCTCAGTGCCCAGCACCCCTGTGCACTAAGCTCTTTATGCGTGAGGACCGGGAAAGGGCCGTGTTATAAGTGTCCAGCACCCAATATAACGCCCAAATTCAGTGCCTCGCACCCAATTCCATCGCAGGAGGGGTTATTAGCGTGTGTATATCTTGGGTGCTATCCTCAGTGCCTAACATTCGGTGCACTAAGCTCCCGTTGTGTGCGGGGTACAGGGAAAAGTCGTATTACAAGTGCCCAATACCCAATATAGCACCCAAATTCAGTACCTCGCACCCAATATAGCATCCAAATTCAATGCTATGTTGGGTGTGCCGCAATCACTATGCCAATCCATTTTTTGTAAGTATGGTAATATTCTGGAATTAATTAACCTAGTTTTTGGGTACTTAGGGTTGCTTCTTAATTCTCTGTACAGGGCATACTACCAATGAAAAATGCAAAACAGTTTTTCTCTCCACTAGCTCTGCCTCTTTAATTTAGCAGGATTTGATCTCAATTCTATAACAACTACTTTAAGCGCTAATAGTTGGATTCTAAATTTATTACCTTCTCCATCTAAATTTACATGTCACCCTTTGACTTGACGTGTAGTTTAAGAAAGAAAGTTAAAAAATGAATTTTTTTGTCGAAAACAAGCCTTAAACATTTGTATGGCTAGAAATCATCTTATTAAGTGTAAACTGGAGATTTTAACGTTAGTTTGTTTCTAAACAGAATTGTGACATTTTTTTTGGGACAAATTAAAAAGAAAAGAGTGCCACATAAATTGAGACAAAGGAAGTAACTCAATGTATGACAATCCTACTGGTTCTGCGGAATCCGTATGTTGCCTTCTAGCTCTGCCCTGCTAGGCCATTGCAAAAGTCGCGCTCCTTCTCGCTATCAAAAAGCTTAGGCAGTTGATTTTAGCTGAAGAAACCGAAAGAATCGGAGCGGACAGAGAAATCAGTGATGTAGTTCAATCTCTGGAGATTTTCCTACAAGATTTAACAGCTGATGAATAAATGCCCAGCGACAGTGCGAGGGAAATTGAAGAACTCGTTTATCGCGTGGAATATATGGTCGAAAATTTGGCATCCAAGTCTAGAAGATCTTTTGTGAAGCAATTTCCTCTGAGTAGGGGACATGGTGCCGCTGTCAAGAAGCAAGACAGGTAAGAGTTTACGAAATTGTGTACCACGATCAAGCGTCTTCTTTCAGAGAATGTCTTGCAGCTCTCCTCCAATGTTAATGTCGATAGCGGCAGCAGCAGCTGGGACAATTGTTGTAAAAAATAGAAGCAACTCTTTGCAATTGAGCTCGGTGGCGAAGCAGTTGGGATTGAGGAAGAGAAGAAGCTGATTTTACGAGCACTGTTTGATAAATCAGAGGGTTACGAACACAGGTTCGAAGTAATTCCCATATGGGGCCCTAGCGGCACAGGAAAGAGTACTCTTGCTCATGCAATATACAATGACCCTAGGGTTTTCCTAGAATTTCACAAGCACCGCATCATTATTACTGTATCTGAAAGCTTCAATTTCAAACGTGAATATTCGTCTGTCCTCACACGCTATGTGGGTTCTACGGCAGATTACGAGGATTCAACAACAGATACTCTTGCAGAAAAGATCCGCGAACAACTAGAGGAGGACGAGTCCAGGTAGGAGTTCAGGAAGGAGTCCAGGAGCTTGATTCTTCTGGAAGATGTACGCTCATTTGAGGATTGGCAGAGGCTACGTCCAGCTGTGGGAGCTAAAGGTAGCAGAATACTTGTGACAAATCGAGCAAAAGAAGCAGAGGAGGGTTTGAATCAGGCGCCTTATGTACATAGAAAGAAGCCTTTAACAGAAGAATACAGCTTGGAGTTGCTTAAAAGGACAGCATGGCCGAAAATGGATCCTGGTAAAATATGTTACATAAGAAAAGAGTTGAAAACACGATAAGCAATAATGTTCTAACATTCTTTTGTTTGATAATTACCAAATCTTTTTAGAGAAGAGGGGTTGCTCTGATGGTAAGCAACCCCCACTTATAAATGAGAGGTTGTGAGTTCAAGTCTCCCCAAGAGAAAGGTGGGAAGTTCTTGGATGGAAGGACACTGGGGGTCTATTTGGAAATAACCTATCTACCCAAGGGTAGGGGTAAGGTTTACGTACACACTACCTTCCCCATGCCCTACTAAGTGAGATTATACCGGGTTGTTGTTGTTGTAATTTGCTTGTTCTATTAAATTTATGGTGGAGGATAACTAAATAACTCAATTACAGTTAGTATCGGTGAAAAAAAGGGTATTCTGTTGCAGAGAGGGATCCAAGATTTGAACTCTATGGGTTCATCTTTAATGTTCTTAGCATTGAACTTATTGTATTTTTATAAAATTATGGGTCCGAAGGGGAGTCTTGGAGTAATTGGTAAAGTTGTTGCATTGTGATCAGGAGGTCACGGGTTTAAGCCGTGGAAATTGCCTCTTGCAGAAATAGCCTCTTGCAGAAAAACAGGGTAAAACTGTGTACAATTGACCCTTGTGATCCGGACCTTCCCTCGATCCCGCGCATAGCGAGAGCTTAGTGCACCGGGTTGCCTTATGGGTTCATATCTGATATTTGTTTTTATAATAGTAGATTTTTACACAAAAAATATATGCTTCGTGCAAAAATTATTGGGGTCAAATGGAACCCCGGTACCACAACGATGTATCTGCCCCTGATTCTATAACATATCTGCTTTCTTTATTACAGGAGCTGAAATCGGAAAAGAGATGGCGACAAAAGGTTTGGAAATCGTAAAAAAGTGTAAAGGTGTACGAGGGGCAGTTATAGAACTTGCAAAATTAGTAGCAGGTAAAGATGCGAGTGAGTGGGACATCGTGCTGAAAAATGCGAGATCAGATCTATCTCAAGTTATGACTCCGATTTATGATGAGTTGTCCGATCATTTGAAACTTTGTTTTCTATATTTGGGCCATTTTAGGGAAGATCCAGAGGTAGAACCAGAGAAATTATGTCATTTGTGGACAATTGAAAGCTTGATATCGCCACAAGAATGTGGAAGAACGATGACACTGTTGGACTTGACAGAGGAGAATTTGAGAATAGAGCTCAAGTCTTGCCACGTAGTTGGATTAATGGGTGATATGTGCCTCTCAAAAGCAGAAGAGAGAGACCTTTTTGAAAGTCATGGATTTACGAAACCTTCGGAGTCTTCTAATTATTGAGACAAATGATCATCAACGATTAGAGGAGCTTGTATGGCCGCCAGTATCATCGGATTTTAAGCAACTCCGCGCTCTCAGGATTCTTGATTTCGACAGGATAGACTTGAGAGAGAGAGAGGGAGGGAACTACCCGAATCTATTTTTGCTCTACCTTTGTTAAGATATTTAAGTTTCAAATGATGTTTCCTAGAGGTGTTGCCATCATCAATAAGCAACTTGTCACATCTACAAGTCCTTGATTTGAGAATTCATGATTTATGCAAGATCATCATCCCCAATGTGTTGCGGAAGATGAGAAGGCTGCAACATCTTTATCTTCCGAAAACATTTCAAATGAAAATTAAGGGAGAAAAACTTCGATTTGATGGATTGACAGAGCTTCAGACACTAAAGAATTTCACCTCCGAGGTATGTGAAATCGCAGATCTCTTTAAATTGACCACACTCAGGTACCTAGATGTGAAAGTTGAAGGGAATCTTGACGACCTTAAGTCAATAACCAGTCCCATGAAAACTGCTCCAGAAACATGGTCTCATTCCTCCATCGAGATAAAAAAGTTCGACTGTTATACAGAAAAAAGGCATAAAGTTTTTAGGCAGCTAATGGAGTCGGGGATTCCACCTAAATTTTCCTTCTAGGGTCACCTTTACAAGCTGCCACCGTTCAATCTGATCTCCGAAAGATTCACAGAGATTGTCCTTATTAACACTCAACTTTGCGAAGATCCGATGGCAACTTTAGAGAAGCTTCCCAATCTAAGGCTTCTAATACTCAAAGACAATGCTTTTCTAGTTAAAGAGATGATATGTTCTGCTGAAGGTTTCCCTCAACTCGAACTTTTAGAACTCTCTGGTTTGTTCGTCTTGGAGAAATGTAGGGCAGGAGATAAGGTGATGCCTCGGCTTTCTCATCTCAATGTTGAAAACTGTGAGAAAGTAGAATTGCTCCCAGATGGTTCAGAATTTCATCATGTCTTCAAAGTTTTCTTGAGCAGAAATATCCCTTAAACTTTCAACTGTGTTAGTTCATGAATTGAATTTGAATTCTGTAAGAATTTGATTTGAACCGAGTGTCTATTGGAAACAATCTCTCTATCTTCATAAGATAAGGATAAGACTGCGTACATACTATCCTTCCCAGACCTCGATATGTGAGATTATATTGGATTTTTTGTTATCATTGTTGTTGTTGTTGTTGTTGTAAGAATTTGAATTATTAAAATTTAGTAAGCGTTTGGACCTAAAAAAATATAATTTTTGAAAAAAAAAAGTAGTATTTGGAGTTTAGTTGAAAAATGGTATTTGAAATTATATTTGGATATACATTTCACTTGAAAAAAATGTTGCAACTTCGTGAGGGGAGAAAGAGAAATTTTCTAAAATTTACGAAAAAGTGGTAATAACTCATTCTCGAAAAATTTCAAAAAACTTGAATTTTTCATGGACAAAGGATTTGTGAGAGATATGTACAACAAAAATAACAACCTAGTGGAATCCCACAAGTGAGATTTAGGGAGGGTAATATGTTTGCAAACCTTATCCCTACTCTGGGAAGGAAGAGAGGCTGTGTCCGAAAGACCTTTGGCTCGAGAGGAAGAACAGAAAAAGGTAAATATCAACAACAAGAAAGGAAAATAAAACCAACAATATATGAACGAAAAAATAGATGGAAGAGCCAACAGCAATAGCCAAGCAGAAATAACGATAAGGTACTAGAAAATCGAAGCGGAATTTGTGAATTCATTTCTATTAATTATTTAGAAGGGGAACCTTGGCGTAACTGGTGAAGTTGTTGTCATGTGACCAGGAGATTACAGGTTCAAGCCGTGAAAATAGTCTCTTGCAAAAAAAGCAGGGTAGAACTGCGTACTATAGACTCTTATGGTCCGGGCTTTCCTCGGACCAGCGCATATCGGAAGCAAATTTACTGCACCGGGCTACCCTAATTTCTATTAATTATTCTGTTCCAGTGGCAAGATAATGTTTAGTAACTTTAGGAACAATGCATCTACGAAATGGTAAATTTTTAAAGCTATCTATCTATACAAGGTTTAAATTTTCAAAAGGAATTTCTAAAAATTTCACCTCCATAGAAGTTTTCTTTGACACCTTAAGCATTGTTGATTTCGGCGGGGAACCTTGGAACAAACGGTAAATTCGTCGGGCCTATCAGCAATAAGTCATGGATTTCCTTGAAGCGGCCAAAGTTTATAAATTAGGATTTTTTCTTTTATTATTTGATTTTTAGGATTAAATTGCGTATTTTTGCGTGTATTTTTTTATTTGTCTGTGCATCATAATTCATAAAAATACAAAAATAACATACGTACATTTAGGACCCAGTTTTATTTTCCACTAGTTAATTAACATTACAAGAAATAGAAGAAAATAACAAAAAAATAGTCCTCTTCGCATTTTACTTTTAATTTTTGATTTTTTTTCCTTAGTTTTCTTTTAAATTAGGGTTTAGTTAACTTTAGAAATTAATTTGTTTAATTCTAGAGTTAAAAATCGGGCCTTTGTTCTTCTTTTTTTTGTATGTAACAAAAATCAAGAAAAAAAATCATTAAAAGAAAAGGATAGAAAATTAAAAGAAAATGGGGTCTTGTTAAAAGACCTAGTTTTTTGGCCAAATTTGACCCCAGCCCAAGCCAAACTCCCCAAGACCGGATCTCTCAAGCCCAAACCCCAGCCCAAATGCCTGGTCTAGCCCCGCTCTATTTGAAACGACACCGTTTCATTGCCCTTGAATCATGACCGTTGGATCGATCCAACGGTCCGCAACTAACTAGGTATAGGGATATAAAAATGTCGGAAGCGCCCCTACCACCAAGATCATCTCTCAGAACACCCTAATACACGCCGGCGTAATGTCACTGCCCTCCGCCGCCGACGATTCTCCGATAACTCCCAAAAATACACTGTAGCACCTCCTCATCCTCCTCATCATGAATCTGACCATCATTCCTTTCAAATCCTACCCTAGCCTATCAAATAATCCAAACAGGAGTCGCCGCCTCCGCCGTGTACGACGACGCCATCTCCCAAACCTCCCCAAAATCATACCTCATACTCTCCTCACTTCCCTTTTCCTAAACCCCTAACTATTTTCTTTCGAATCATCCCTCATTTTATCAAATCTCAAATCTGAGAATGACATAACCCTAGAAGTTTAAATTGCTCGAATTCTTCCCAATTTCTTGTATCCAGTGTTGGATTCGGGTCATGAAATAATGGTTTTCGTTTGTTCTTGGTGAAGAACAAACGTTTAAGATATTTCGAGGCTCGAATCGGAGTCCAGCCTTGTTTAACCACGCGTAGGCAAGTCTTCATGTTTTCCTTTATTATTTGAAATTCCTTGTTGTTAAGAACTAGTTTAAACTTTGTTTTCTGTTAATTCATTCGTCATACAGTGTTTGTTTCTATTAATATAGGCTTTAAGGCTTCAACTTTCATTTCTTATTGATTAGTTTAGTTAGATAACCCAATTAGTGAATCTGTTTGCTCATTGATTCTTGTTCTTAGAATTTGCCTTTTAGTTTCAATTTTTCTATTTATTTTTAGTTTTCTTAGAATTAATTTTGATTTAGTTTGATTCATATTTTTAAGTATTGATTTTTCGATTCATGATTCATTGATTCAATATGTGTTTAAATTTGTTTGTCTCCATAGATTCCTGTTTAATTGATATTTGCCTATAGCATGTTAATTTGAACCGTTAGGGAATAACTTAGGATTAAAATAAGGTTTAGTTGAATTTTTTATGTTTTTGATTAACTGAAGTGTTGTTTGATTACTGTTGAAAGTTTTAAGGTCTTTGTTAATTAACCATAGTCAATTTTGACTAACGTAGGGGGCTAGAGGTTAGTATAACCAGGTTATGTAATTCAGGGGTAAGGGCAGGGTTAGTATAGGTATTTCAAAATAGAGAATAGTGCAATAACTGAAATTGGAAACCCCTAGAACTTTCTAGATGAGGTTCCAATTAGTATTTTAGGAAGCTGGTAGTGTAACTTGGGCAACAAGCCAATAATTGAGGGAATAACTAAGCAAAATCTAAAAATAAAAGAGGGACCTAGAGGTGTAAAGGAAAAATCTGAAAGGTGCCTAGCATTTGCCTATAGAAGGCACCTTGCCTTGCAGGCTAAGTTTAGAGATCCAAAAATTGAAAATCCAAAAAAAATCTTAAGTTTTAGAAGTTTAGAAGTCTGAAAGGTTTTGAGAGAGAGAAAAAAATCTGAGAAGGTGTAGAAAGTTTGGAAATCTGAAAATTTGAAATTCAAAAATAGGCTCTCAAGTCTTAGTTCTATAGAGGGAAAATTCAGATCTGAGAGAGTTTGACAAAGTCTGAAAAACTACCAAAAACCAAAAAATAAAAAAAAAGATCCCGAAACTCTAAATCGAATCTTCAGTTTGTTTAAGCTTGAAAATGGCTTGAACCTTCCTTGTGTTGTGGTAGCTGAAGTTTTAGAAGTTTCTAGGCTTTTTTCGAGTATATTTTTGGTCATTCAAGTCTATTTTTGGCTACTTGCTAGTGTTTTTCCTCTGCAATTCACTTCAGGGCTGTTGTGATACTATTTTGGGTTTATAATTGATCATGTTGCTGCTGGTTTTAACTGATAATTATTAAAGGTGTCTAACATGCTGAGTGACCCGGTTCCGAACCGTCCCGGACCGCTGGGGGGCTGGGCTGGGCTGGGTAGGGAGTTAGGGGGGTTTGGACGATTGAACTAATTGAAGCAGGTAACCAGCCCGGTTGAACCCGGTAAGGTTGTTGTTCACCCTTACCGGTTTAACCGGCCCGGCCCAGCCCGATTCAATGACTAGAATTTTTTTTATTTTTTTATATCTGGTGGGTCCCACAGACCGTTGGCAATGGCCAAAAATATTTTTGGTCCGTTGGCCAACGGATATTTTGCACAAATAGCCTATTTTTATATTTTTTAATCCTTTTTCATTTTACAAAATTAACTTTTTCTAAAACTATAAATATGTCACGACCCATTTCCATAACAGGTTATGATGGCGCCCAAAGATCTTGTCGGGCAAGCTAGTGGCGGAAAACATTTCTAAGTTTAACAACATCAGCATTTTTCATAAGGGAATAAGCATCCCAAAAGGAGTTTTCAGAACCTGATACAATAATCAAAGTAGAGACATAATATTACAACCCTAAACTAGTCTACTAAAGTGTGTGCCAGAACCTGGTGTCACAGCTACATGCAACTAGTAGAGAATATACAAAAGAATAATATACTATCCTACTGTCTGAATTAGGATAGACAGAAAATAAAAGTACAGAGATGACTTCTTCGGCTGTAGATCGTCAAGGAAAGGAAGAAGCTCACTGTAGAAGTCCAAGATATTTCATTGATGCATGCCCGAATACTAACCAGATCCACCTGCCTCAGATCCTATACATTTAAGTACAGAAGCGTAGCATGAGTACATAAACATCATGCACCAAGTAATATCTCGCCTAACCTCGAAGAAGTAGAGACGGGAGGTCGACTTGGTACTTACTAAGGTCAAATAATAGGTGAAATTATTTATAAGCATGGAAGCTACTAGTATTAACATGTTCAAGGCAATATAGATAAGTTATGTCTTTACAATATCTTGATTTACAATTTCATATTCGATGTATGATAGCAAGTAATGTGAACACAAGTTTCCACATAAAAACCATGCGCACCTTATACTGAGGCGACGGCCCGAACCAATCATAATAAAATGTGCACTTGCCGAGGATCGACGACGCGCCTATAGATGCATCTATTCATACTGAGGCGATCGGCCCGATCCACAAATAACAAGTAAGCATAAAAAATGCATACAAAGGCAATACATATTAAATTAAGCCATACAAGCATTCAACAAGTGTACAAGTTCACGTTTAATTTCCATATAGCCTCTAATATATTCTAGGCAATCACATTAGCAGAATGAAATATGGATATTCATAGATATAACATGATGTGGTCCTAAACTACCAGGACAATCAATATGGTAATAGCTACGCACCGACTCTCGTTACCTTGTGCGTATGTAGCTCCCTCATTTAGCAATAATTATACATTTTATTAATCCTAGAGGGACATTTCCCCTTTACAAGGTTAGAAAGGAGACTCGCCTCGCTCCGAAGCTCTCTTTCGATAATAAGAATAGGCTCCAACTTCAATTTGAAGCCGAACGAGCAGCAACTAGTTAAATAGAGCAAGAGCTAGTCAATAAGTGATTACAACTCGAATTCTAACTAATTTAGGTGATTTCCCAACCTTTCCCGCAAGTTTCCTAAATTCCGACCCCGGGCCCACGTGCCCGGATTCCGATATTTTTCGAAGGAAATTACTCTCTATAACCTAAGGATTACTAATACGTGATTATTAGTTCATTACATAGTTAATTAGGTGGTCAAATCTTAATTTTTATCAAAACCCTATGTCTAACTCTAACCCTTGATTTTACTTGGTTGTTGGTGTTAAACCTAGCTAATATTTATGTATTTAAGCCAAGAATGAGTGTGGATTACTTACCTTGTGATGTTATGTTGAAGTCCCTTCTTTGAAAGCTCCAAAATCGCTCCAAAATTGAATGAGAAGAGAGAGAAATGGCTTGGGGTTCGAATTAAATGAACCCCATCCGCGCAGCCTTTTCGCTTCTGCGGAAGGAATACCGCATTTGCGGCAACTGCTTCTGCGGTTTTGGGCCGCTTTTGCGGTCCTGGACCAAGCTGGGGAAACCGCTTCTGCGGTCTAGAAGTCGCTGGTGCGGGACTGCTTTTGCGGTCTGGGAATTGCTTCAGCGATTTTCCCTGAGCTGCCCACGTTCTGCTTCTGCGGATAGACGATCGCTTCCGCAGTCTAAGAGCCGCAGAAGCGGTTATGATAGAAGCAACAGGAATGAGTTTTCTCCAAGTTTCTACTTCGCTTGAACCTCAACTATTTGATGCTCGGGACTTTCGAGGCCCGCCCGAACATACCAGCAAGTCTGAAATTACGAGGCGGACCTAGTCGAACCGTCGAAACACTCAAAACCCCGCTAAATCATGGAATCAAACCCCAAAACCAATTGAATCAAATTATTGAAATTCAAGTTCTTAACTTCCCTTCAACGGGTCAAAATGATAACAACTAAGTCGGGGATCCAAACTAGAGTAAGAATTTGAGGAGTAAATGCGGAAGAAATAACAACAAGGAATTGAACAACTAGAATTAAATAGATGAAAATAAATGATGTGGGAAATTTCAGGGAAAGAATTCCTAGAACTTCCAAGAATGCAATTTCTATAGCCTTGACAAGATTAAAGTAACAACGTCTTGATTTATGGAAGAAATCAAACGCCTTTACTTAAAAGCAAATCAAAACAATAGATTCGGATCTTGACCGCTTTACAAGTAACTTGAGACAATAATTAATAACTAGTATTAACCGCCTTTTAAGAATACCACAAAGGAATCAAAGATATCATAAAAGAGAAGAAATCTTACTACCTTCAAATATGAACTAGTAAAGGTTGAAAGATAAATCTCAAAGCACAAGTAACAAAGGTTCAAAAGAACTCTCAAAGTATGATATACTTAATCAATAATTTTGTATCTTATGAATGAGGAGAACACCTTATTTATAGGAGTAAAAACCCCTTAAAATAATATAGGGGTTGTTAAAAAGTCATCTAAATTAGGTAGGGGCTGCTAAGGGTTACAATAGCCATCAAACTTAGGTAGATGGCTCCTAAGCGGTAACAAAAGCCATCAAAATTAGGTGGGGGGGGGGGGCGGCTAACTCATTTTAGGGCAGATTTGGGCCTTCAAACTACTAGTTTGGGCCATTGATTTGGACTCCAATTGGACTCCTTTTGAAAGACCCCCTTTTGGACCTATTTTGAGGTCATTTTGAGCCCTTTTAGTGGACTTGAAGGGCTGATTTGGTGACACAATCTTCCTCATCTTGGACTTCAATTTGGACCACCAAATAATTATAAAACTTGGATAATTCATCTACTTTGGGCTTGAGCTCTTCCTTTACAATTAAAAGCTTCTTTATTTGCCATTGAGGTACAACAACCTTAGTTTGTAACTCTTTAGCTTGTGACCTAGTAAATGGCCTTGGAGCTTCCAAAACTCTATCATTGTCCTCAATTATATCCTTGTCCTTGATGCTATTATTCCCCCCTTCTTTAAAAGAATTCGACCCCGAATTCCATCCTACATCAAACAAAGATAAGTCAGCAACATTGAATGTAGCACTTACTTGAAACTCACCAGGAAGGTCCAGCTTGTAAGCATTGTCTCCAATCCTTTCAAGGACTTGAAATGGGCCATCTCCTCTAGGATGCAGCTTTGACTTCCTTTTGGAAGGAAATCTCTCCTTTCTAAAGTGAACCCAAACTAAATCTCCAGATTTAAAAATAACTTGTTTTCGACCCTTATTCTTTCTCAAGGTAGTTTGCTCATTTTTCTTCTCAATTGCAAGCCTTTTTGCTCATGAATTGTTTTCATCATCTCAGCCTTTGTTCTACCATCAAGGTTAGCAATATCATTATTCGGGAATTGTAATAAATCAAGTGGATTAAAGGGATTAAAGCCACAAACAACCTCAAAAGGAGACATACCTATAAAAGAATGGATAGTTCTATTGTAAGCAAATTCAATCATAGGTAAGTGATCTTCCCATGAAGTTAATTTACCTTTCAAAACAGCCCTCAACATGTTCCCTAAGGTTCTATTAACTACTTTAGTTTGTCCATCAGTTTGTGAGTGACAAGAAGTAGAAAATAACAATTTAGTGCCTAACTTCCCCCAAAATACACGCCAAAAGTGGCTAAAAAGCTTAGCATCCCTATCACTAACAATAGTTTTAGGTATACCATGCAATTTGACAACCTCTTTTACAAAAAGATTAGCAACATGTGAAGCATCAGTGGTCTTTAAACAAGAATAAAATGAGCCATTTTGGAGAACCTATCTACCACAACAAATATACTATCCTTACCATACCTTGTTCTAGGCAACCCTAACACAAAATCCATTGAAATATCAATCCAAGCGAAGTAGGAACATGTAATGACGTGTAAAGACCATGTGGTAACACTTTAGATTTAGCTTGTTTACATTCCAAACACTGTGTGCACATCCTTTCAACATCTTTTCTCATTTCAGGCCAAAAGAAATTTTCAGCAAGTATGTCTAATGTATTTGGGACTCCAAAGTGCCCCATAAGGCCTCCACAATGTGCTTCCCTTACAAATACTTCACGTAAAGAGCAATTAGGGATACACAACTTATTTTTCTTAAACAGAAACCCATATTGGAGGTTAAACCTCTCAAAAGGACCCAACTTACAATCTGCAAAAAATTTTCAAAAAGTCAACATCTTTTGCATAAAGTCCCTTGATTTGATCAAAACCCATCAATTTAGAAGTCAGGGTAGAAACTAAGACACACCTTCTTGAAAGTGCATCAACAACAACATTTTCTTTCCCTTGTTTGTAAGAAATTACATAAGGGAAAGTTTCAATGAATTCAACCCACTTAGCATACTAAGCTTACCTTGACTCTTTAAGTATTTTACGGATTCATGGTCTGTCTTAATCACAAACTCTCTTGGCCACAAGTAATGTTGCCATTTGGCTAAAGCCCTTACAAAAACATATAGCTCTTTATCATAAGTGGAATAATTCAATGTGGCTCCACTCAAATTTTCACTAAAGTAGGCAATAGGTTTAGAATCTTGCATCAAAACCTTACCTATTTCTTTGCAAGAAGCATCACATTCAATTTTAAAAGATTTAGAAAAATCAGGCAATTGTAACAACGAAGTAGAGCATAACTTTTCTTTCAACAAGTTAAAAGCATCCTCTTGTTATTTTTCCCATTTAAAAATCTTATCCTTTTTAATAACTTCAGTTAAAGGAGAAGAAATGGTGCTAAAGTCTCTCACAAACCTCCTATAAAAACTAGCAAGTCCATGAAAACTCCTAACTTCGGTTACACTCTTGGGTTTAGGCCATTCCTTTATTGCTTTGATTTTCTCTTCATCAACCTCAACTCCTTTAGAACTAACTACAAAACCCAAGAAAATCACACGATCCACACAAAAAGTACACTTTTTAAGATTAGAAAATAAAAGTTACTTTCTAAGAACTTCAAAAACTTGTTTTAGGTGTTCTACATGCTCCTCTAAAGTGTTAGAAAAGATCAAGATACTATTAAAGTACACCACAACATATTTCCCATGAAAGTCCTTAAAGATATGATTCATTAATCTCATGAAAGTTTTAGGTGCATTAGTCAAGCCAAAAGGCATAAATAACCACTCATAAAGCCCATATTTGGTCTTAAAAGCAGGTTTCCATTCATCTCCAGGATTCATTCGAATCTATAGTAACCACTTTTTAGATCAATTTTAGAAAAGATTTTGGATCCATGTAATTGATCCAACATGTCATCAAGACGAGGAATAGGATGGCGATACTTTACCGTTATCGTGTTCATTGCTCTACAATCCACGCACATCCTCCAAGTTCCATCCTTTTTGGGTACCAATAGGACGGGGACAGAGGAAGGGCTCATGCTCTCTCTCACAAAGCCTTTCTCAAGCAGCTCCTGAACTTGCCTTTGAAGCTCTTTTGTCTCTTCTGGATTACTCCTATAAGCAGGCCTATTTGGGATTTGTGATCCAGGCACAAAATCAATTTGATGCTCAATGCCACGTAAAGGTGGCAATCCATTGGGAATATCTTTAGGAAAGACATCTTCAAAATCCTGCAAAAGAGAAGAAATACTACTTGGCAAAGAAGAAGTTAGTAACTCAGAATTAATCAAAGCTTCTTTGTAAGTAAGTAGTATTAACGGGCAACACTTATTTTCTTGCATTTAAACACTCTTTGGCTTTTATATAGAAACTCTTTTTTTTCTTTCCTTAGCCTCTTTCCACTCACCAAGACATTCTTTTTTCCCTCAAACCCTTTTTTATCTTTTCTCTCAAATTGCAACTCTCTTTCTCTTTCTCTCGGCCATCTCTTTTTTTTTCTAATTCTTGGCCACCTTTCTTTTCTTTTTCCTCAAGCTCACTTTTTATCCCTCCCTTTGGTTTTCCCATTGTTTCTCTCAATATCTTTTTATCTTTTAACACTTAAGAAGGAGATAAAGGTGCAAGAGTAAATTTCCTGCCGTTTAGTTCAAGAGAATATCTATTCTTTCTTCCATCATGAAAAACATTCATGTCATACCGCCAAGGACGCCCGAGTAATATATGACAAGCTTGCATAGGTACTATGTCACAAAGAATATCATCCTCATATCTACCAACATTAAATGAAATCATGCATTGTTTGTTCACATTTAGTTCACCACTATCATTTAACCATTGGAGTCTATAGGGAGTAGGGTGTTTGATGCATGCAAGTACCAGTTTTTCCACAAAGTATGAACTCACCACATTAGCACAACTACCACTATTAATGATCATAGAACAAGTTTTTCCCTTTATCCCACACCTAGTATGGAATATGTTCTATCTTTGTGCTTCAATATTTCTTCCCAAATTGATCATCATAATCCTCCTAACTACCCCAACCATTCCATCATTAGGTAGTTCTACATCATCTTCATCACTCACCTCTCTCTCTTCTTCTCCCTCACTTTTGTCACTCTCATATCCTCCATCTTCTCTAAAAATTATGTTTCTTCTACTTGGGAATTCATGCATCATATGTCCCCTTCCTTTACATTTATGACATTGAATTGAACTAGAAGATGTAAAAGGTTTAGGGTTAAAGGTTTTGCCTTCCTCTTTGATCTCAAATTTACCTTTACCCTTGTCTTCATGAGGTTTAGAAGAACTCTTCATCTCATGATTTGGCCATGGCTTCTTGGCTTGGTGCTTGTCCGACCTTTCCACAAGCTAGTCTGCTTTATTTTATTTTGATTTTCTACTTTTACACACAAATCAACTAACTCATCTATTGTTACATATTGTTGTAATTCTACTACATCGGCTATTTCCTTATTTAAACCATTTAAAAACCTAGCCATTTAGCCTCTTCTTCCTATGTACAATTAGCTTGGATCATGGTTATATCCATAGCCTTAAAATACTCATCTACGGACATGGAACCTTGCTTCAATGTTTGAAGACGTTGTTGTAGCTCTCTTTGAAAGTGTGATGGCACGAATCTCTTCCTCATCACCCTCTTCATTTCAGCGCAAGTAGCAATTGGTGCTTGTCCTTCTTGCAATCTATCCGTAGTATGCTTTTTCCACCAAATAGCATCATAATCAGAAAATTCAACAACAACAAGTTTAACCTTCTTACCTTCAGAGTAGTTGTGACAGTCAAATATGGCTTCAACCTTTCTCTCCCAATCAAGATACAAGTCTGGATCCCTTGTTCCCTTGAAAGATGGAATCTTCATCTTTATACTACTTATATTATCATCTTCTGCTCTACCTCTATGTCCCCTCCTATATCTTCCCACCCTATCAAAATCAATATCATTAAAATCATTTAAAAAGTTTTCTTGATTTACAATGGGAGCATGGGGTACATTTCTCCAAGCTTGGGGCCTAACATTATTTTTCCTCCTAAGTTCAGCTATTGTATCATTTTGATCAGCAATTGTATCTCTCATTTCTTGGAGCTGCAAATTCAACCTTTCAAATTGTTGATGCATAGCTTGCAAGGTAAAATCATTTATTGCTTTGAATTCGGCTTCTTGTATAACCTTTCGTTCATCATCACTACATGTATGTGACATCCTTTCTAAAAAAATAAACTGTATCACACAAATTAGCTTATTCTTTTTTTTCTCTCGGAATATCCTTTGAACAAAATACTTTGTAGTTTTATAGTTGGGGAACTAATGAAAGAAAAACCAAATCCTAGAACTATTAGGCCTTCTTGAAACAAGACGCAAACAATAAAGGGAAGGATATAAATATGTAGATTAGAATGAGTAAGAAAATCTAGGATCCCCTCTTCTTATTTCCTTTGCTAACTTTTGAAAACAATTTAGATACAAAATTTTTATTTTTGGAGAGCAAGCAATTCTATTTTTTTAAAATGATTTTCGTTTTTTCAGTTTTTTTTTTTATAAAAAATTTCTTTTCTTTTGTTTTCTTTTCTTTGCTCTTAGTATTCAAGAAATCTCAAGACTTACCAAGAGCAAAATCTTGATAGAACCGCTCTGATACCACTTGATAACAACTAGGTCGGGAATCCAAACTAGAGTAAGAATTTGAGAAGTAAATGAACAACAAGGAATTTAACAACTAGAATTAAACAGATGAAAATAAAGGATATGTGAAATTTCAGGGAAAAAATTCCTAGAACTTCCAAGAATGCAAGTTCTATAGCCTTGACAAGATCAAAGTAACAACGTTTTGATTTATGGAAGAAATCAAACGCCTTTACTTAAAAGAAAATCAAAACAATAGATTCAGATCTTGATCGCTTTACGAGTAACTTGAGACAACAATTAATAACTAGTATTAACCGCCTTCTAATAATACCACAAGGAATCAAAGATATCATAAAAAAGAAGAAATGTTACTACCTTAAACTATGAACTAGTGAAGGTTGAAAGATAAATCTCAAAGCACAGTAACAAAGGTTCAAACGAACTCTCAAAATATGATATACTTCAATAATGTTGTATCTTATGAATGAGAATAACACCTTATTTATAGGAGTAAAAACCCCTTAAAATAATGTAGGGGTTGCTAAGATGTCATTTAAATTTTGTAGGGGGCTGCTAGGGGTCACAATAGCCATCAAACTTAGGTAGGTGGTTCTTAAGGGGTAACAAAAACCATCAAAATTAGGTGGGGGCGGCCAAATCATTTTGGGGCAGATTTGGGCCTTCAAACTACTAGTTTGGGACATTGATTTGTACTCCAATTGGACTCCTTTTGAAAGACCCCCTTTCGGACCTCTTTTGAGGTCATTTTGAGCCCTTTTGGTGGATTTGAAGGGCTGATTTGGTGATACAATCTTTCTCATCTTGGACTTCAATTTGGACCACCAAATAATTGTAAAACTTGGATAATTCATCTCCTTTGGGCTTGAGATCTTCCTCTACAATTAAAAACTTCTTTATTTGCCATTGAAGTCCAACAACCTTAGTTTGCAACTCTTTAGCTTGTGACCTAGTAAATAGCCTTGGAGTTCTAAAACTCTATCATTGTCCTTAAATATATCATTGTCCTTGATGCTATCACAAAAATCCCTTAAACTACTCGGATTGACACCAAATTTTACGGGTACGTTTTGACCGATATTTCGGACTTGTACCAAGTTTCGGAACCGGAATCCAAACCCGATAACTAGGTTTTAATGAATACTTAGATTCTTTAATTCCTTAACACTTCGATTTAACAATTTTACTTAATAATTTCGTACTCGGGCTAGGGACCTTGGAATACGATCCCGAGCATACGCTCAGGTCTCATATTTTCACACGGGCCTCTCGAGACAGTCAAATCATGAATTCGGGTCCGTTTCCCAAGAAAGTTGTCCAAAGTCAAATTTGGCCTTTTAAGAAAACCTTAAGAGAATAATTGGTTTTATTTTCACTCAAAACTCTTCTAACTTCCGAACTAATCGCCTCCCGCAAGTCGTAATTTAGCTAAGGAAAGCGTAGGAATTTTTATTAAAGAGAACGGGGTTCTAGATAGTAAAACGACCAGTCAGGTCGTTACAAAATATCCCCTCCCCCTTCATTTCTTTCCTCAATACTCATTTCTCAATCTTATTTTCTCTCATTCTCTAATTTGCAAGAATTCAAGTCTTCAATTCATCATTTCATCTTCAAATTTGATAATTTTTATTTGGTTCTCTTTTTTTCAGTTTAATTTATCGAAATTTGTCATTTGAAATTTGAAGTTTGAATCTGAAAGTTGAAATACTTGCTTGACGTTTGTGCGTGGTAACATCGGAATTGCGTAATCAAGTGCTCAATTTATTGTCGAATTCGGTGTACTCCCTCCAACTCTTGCTCTTATTTAATATTTTAATTGCACATTTAATTTTAGCTTATATTTTAATTTTTACAATATATTTAAAAGCTAATGAAAGCTAATGAAATAGGAATAGAAGATGAGATACCATCTACACCTACTAGTGCTGGAATTGGTAGTGTTGGAGTTGGAGTTGCTACTAGGGGTGGTGGTCGTCGCACTACTGGTAGACCACATGTGGCTCCGACTAGAAAATGAAGTAAGGTTTGAATTTTTTTTGGAAATAATAGAAGGTACTGATAAAGTTAAATGCAAACTTTGTAAAAGCGAGTTTAAACATTTGTCTGGAGAAAATTTAGGAGGGACTGGGACGCTTAGTAGACATACAAGAATTAAGCATCCCATAGAATGGGGCACTGATGGTGATAAAAATCAAACAACTATTAACCCTACTACTGGAGGTCTAGGAAATATGATAAAATGAGGGATCGTAAGGAGTTAGCAAAAATGATTGCTTTGGGTTGTCTACTTTTTTCTTTTGCGTCTTCATCGTATCTTATTATGCATATTCAATTAATTTACAACCCTTTTATTTAAAGGTATCCCTCGAAGTACTTGTAGAGTTGATATCTTTAGACTTCATGAACAATATCAAACATACATACGTTATTTGCTTAGTCACCTTCCTTGTAGAGTTTCTCTAACTTCTGATATTGGCCATGTTGTTAATGGAAATGATTATTTGACAATTACATGTCATTGGATATATGATAGTACTTGTATGCAAAAACGTATTATCACTTTTAGATATGATGAAGATTAGAGTCATACTGCTGCGTTTATAAGTACTAGTATTTGTGAAGTTGTTGAATTTTATAATCTCAAAGAAAAAGTTTTGTGTATGTCTTTTGATAATACATCTAACAACACTGCCGCAATTCCAATATTAAGAATGCATTTGAAACCACCTCTTGATGAAATTTTTCATGTTAGGTATGCATGTCATGTTTATAATTTAATTATTAAAAGTGTCCTTGATTTATTTTCACCTGAGATTCGCCTTGTTAGAAGAGCATTTGGTGTTATTCAAGGAAATAATAGACAATCTAGAATAAAAAAATTTAAGAATAAGTGTGTCGAGTACAACCTTAAACCCAGATTCATGCCTGATGAAATTGTTACTAGATTGAATTATACATATATATTTTTAAAATATTACCGTAATTATAGATTTTCAATAACTGAAGTTGCTAATGCGCATTGTACCGATCCAAACCGTATGTTAACAACTAGTACTTGGGAGGTCATTAATGATGTTGTTAAATTTTTACATAAATTTTATACAGCTACTGTTGAGTTTTCTGGAGTATATTACCCAACTGTTACTATGGCTTTAGTACATATAGCTGAAATTTCTTTTCTACTATCTGAATTTAAGAAGAAAGAAAATTATAAATATGCTGAAAAAATGCAAGAAAATTTCAAAAAATATTTCTTTCCAATTCCTCCGATTTACTTAATTGGTGCAGTTTTTTAAATATTTCTATTAAGATGTCTGATTGTCACCAATTAATGAATGCTTTATATACTTATATGGAGATTGGAGAAACTGAAACCCCAAATTTATATGTCTCTATGAACATGCTAAATGGTTATTTACAATAATTATATAATTATTATGCAAATGTAGTTGATGATTTTGCTCGTGCTGTAGCCAGTGTTAATCCCATGCAATGTAGCACTTCTGCTACTGTGGATGATGAAGAAGGCCTTGATAGTTATAATATTTTTTTCTACATTTTTTAACACCCAAACCAGTAGTAAGAACATTGATAAAATTCAATTCTACTTGCAGAAGCAAAAAGAGTCCTGCACAAAGGAATTTTCACCGTTGGCATGAGAATGGAAATCAATTTCCTGCTCTTTACGCTATGGCTCGGGACGTGTTAAATGTGTCAATTTCTACTGTTGCATCGAAGAGTGCATTTAGCCAAGCAAGACAACAACTTGGAGATACCTGCCACTCATTGGAAGCAATGCTTTGGAAGTTTTAGTATGTTTCGGAGATTGGATTAGATCGGAACGAAGAAATCAAGGACGTGAAGATGTTGATAGCCCAGAAGACGAGGAACTTGGAGATATTTTGACAAATGGTAATCCATTAGATTTTAACACTACGGAAGAAGTTCAATCGGTTCATATTGATTATGATGAACTTACTAAGGCAATGCAAAACCTTTGAATTTACTGATAAAAATGTAAACCTTTCAATTTGTATGTTTGAAATTTGAATTATGAAATAAAAGTAGCACTTGCAATAAGTGAAATTTTTTCCATCTTCATTGTATTCTTAATTCTTTATAACATACTTTGTATTAATATAACTTACAATAGTTAATTAGTTATATAAAATTCCAATTAATGAATGCTTTATATACTTTTTGCTAATTTACTTTTAAATGCAAACTTTAATTTTGAATTTAGAAATAAATGTAGTACTTGCAATTTATAAATGTAATTTTATCCCAACTTTCTTGTATTCTTTAAATTAATACAAAGTTATGCAAAATTCAAAAAAAAATCAAAAATCACTCAACCCGGCCCGCCCCCTCAACCCGCAACCATTATGGTACAATTTTTACCCGGATTAACTCATACCCATTAAACCCGCTACAAGCCAACCCGGAACCGAACAGGTCCGACCCGGCTCAGCCCACCCGTTAGCCACCTTTACTAATTATTATGTGTAGCTGCTGATTCCTTTGTTCTTCTTATTTTGCTTCAATTCCAGGTATTATTTCAGCCTCACATGACATGTAAAAATTGAGTCAAAGTTGATCAATATTGGAAGAGATGATGAAACACAATATGTTCTCATCAATACCAGTACTCTAGTTTAGTTTAAACTCATTATAACTATGTTTATGTGAACGTTACATGATTTGTACTAATTGGACTGTATGAACTATCTTCAAACTTGTATGAGTATTAGGAGTATGGTACTAGCTGTATATTAGTCAATCTTAGTTTGACTATTATATTAATTTGAGGTTTGAGCTTAGATTAAGGTGTTGTTTGGACTGCATATATGGGCTCTTATACGGAAATGTCTAGTTTTAGATTCTCATATGATTTTGCAATTGAAAGCTTCAATAGCGTCCCTCTTCGTTTCGGTACAGGAATCAATTCTAAAAAAATGTGTTAAATATAGCTGGATTTTATTTTATCTTAGAGAGTAAAATTTCAGAAGCAAACTTATTGATGCAACAGTATACATGTATATGAGCGTAAAGTCCGGATTGAATTGAAATATTCCTATCCTTGTCGTTTGGCCCATTTCATTTGATTTAGTTTAGCAGTAAATTCCTTGAAGTAAAACCCTCTGGAGAAAAATACGTCAATGAGAAATCTCCTTTCTCTTTTCAAAATTGAATTTAATGTAGAATGCATGAACTGCCCGAGTTTATAACCACTGGCCCTATGTGGCCCAGCTAGGTCAAATACTTTCAGCCTTGTATTTAATCTTACACAATTGAGCCCATGGGACTCGATCTTGAGCCCCAGGTCCTGCTGGATGTCTATTTGAGCCTATCCGAAGGCCCAGGCTTTAGACCATTTTACAAACAGTTAAAAATAAAATCAGATAGTCTCCTTTCTTCTCGGGCTGGTTTCGAGGCCCAACATGCTAAAAGTCTTATCGTTCTATTTGAATTGTGGGAGGAATTTAAATGTAGGTTTGGGCATTTCAAGCTAAGTAGTAAATTTAATGGGATTTTTACATATACATACCATATAGCAAACTTTATTTCCACCCATATTAAAGGTTTATATTTATTATATTTAAGTATACCACCTTTCAATTAATGTACCAAAATTCTATTTAAGGTTTAATTATCAACTTATTAATTATAGGCTTGATTTGTGGAACTGAAAATCTTTTCAGATTTTATTGTACACATTTCTTCTCTCTCTTACAAACAAAATCTACGATTTTCTCCCATTTTTTAATTACCCTCCCCCTACGTTTTTTTTACCAAAACCGATTTCCCTCTCTCTCTGCTTGAATTTCATTTGCCATTGTCGAAGCTTGAACAGTTTCAAATCGAGAAGTTCTTCTCAATCCACCATACTTTCAGTCCATAAAATTGTATCAAAGCCAAAACGGCTCTACAAAACCGATTTCTCTCTCTTTGCTTTGAAGTCGGATATCATGTCAGTTTGTATGTCCTTTGGCGTGTAAACAGTCTTAGAATCACAATACTTTGGAACGACAATGCTACCAACTACTGTTGCAGTACATTTGCGTTGTATGAATGTTTCGTCCATTCGGCATCATGTGTTTTGCCGGCTAAACTTCTTATCTTGAACAATGAAGAATCATGAATTGACATTGCCTTGAAATGCCATTTTCAGTTCTCAGCTACACATACAAGCCAGTAGCTACAAAAAATCTAATTTTCAGACATATTTATTAAAAACTACAATTAACTACAAATTGACTACAATTAACTACAAACTGACTACACTTAACTACAAACTGGCTACAATACAAACTGACTACAATTAAATACAAACTGACTACAAGTAACTACAAACGGACTACAATTAACTACAAACTGACTACAAGTAACTACAAACTAACTACAATTAAATACAAACTGACTACAAGTAACTACAAGCGGACTACAATTAACTACAAACTGACTACAATTTAACTACAATTTGTATAAACAAACCTAGCTTCAATAATCTGGAATCTGGAAGAACTACAATTTGATTGACTATCACGCTGTAAATTCTGATTTTTCGATATTTGATGTAGAAGAATGAGAGATTTTCGAAACTGGAATCTGGAAGAACTATCACGCAGAGAGATTTGCGCTGGGATTAGATCTTTTAAGGTTTTAAAAAGATCATTTAATTAAGACAGAATCAAATATTAATTGGGAAGCTTAAAATCTGGCGCTATTTTAGGCTATAAAATCAGCCAGATATGGTTTGGTAATTAAGACAGAATCAAATATTAATTGGGAAGCTTAAAATCTGGCGCTATTTTAGGCTATAAAATGAGCCAGATATGGTTTGGTACAATTTTTGTAACGAAAACATGGAATATGCGGGTAATAACCAAACAAGGCACAATAATGGTAATAAAGTTTGCTATATGGCATATGTAGGTAAAAATCCCAATTTAAATTAAGGGGTCTTTAATAACGGAGATCCCCTTATTTAAGGTTCAGACTTGAATTTGAAGCCCGAATTTTTAAATAGTAATTAATTAATAATGCTAATCAATTAGGCCCTTTAGAGACAATACTTAATAGTTATGTTATAATTAAAATACTCGAAAGTACAAAATTGGAAACGTTTTATTGACAAAAGTTTTGTCCAACACCAACAAATATTAACCTAGAGATACAAAATTGTACATAAAAGAATAAATGTGATCACTAGAAATGTCTTGTTACTTGCTTAGAGTTAATTGATGAACTTAGGGAATAAAGAATATTAATATTTTAGGCTTCTTATATTTATGTTATAATTAATAATATGTATATTGTGTAATATAATATATATTTTGGAAAGGTACTAGTATTTCAGTATTTTATTTTAAAATACCAAATATCATACCTAATAGCATTTTTAAAAAAATCTTAAACTAAATACCATACCGAATACCAAAATATCAAATACCAAATAACAAATTATGCACACCCTTACCCGTGACAACATCAAGTAGTAACAAGGTACTAAGGGCTCGCTTGGTACGAAAAATGACGGACAATTAATTTCGGGATTATATTTAAGATGAATGATTCCATATTTATTTGGGATAAAATCACGGTATAACTAATCTCGGATATTATAATAATTCTGAGATAATTAATTTCCAAATTATTAATTTGGGGATTTGAGATAATAATTTTGTGAAAATCAATTCAGAAATTATTAATTCTGGGATAGTTTATATCCTATCAAATGATCACTAGCAGTTTATTTGGATGATTATAACATATCGTTTCATAATGTATCGTATTGATTGTATTGTAATTTACTGTATCGTTTGATGAATATAATGTTTGAATGGATTGTATCGTTTCACTATTATTTTACGATATAACACGCTAGTAATATGATGAATAAACTTGTAATATTATTAAAAAATTATAATAATGTATATAAAAAGGTAAGTTAATTAATAAAGTAAAATTATTTAATAATAATAAAAGGTGAGATTGAGAAAAATATAAAGTATCGCAAATGGTTGAGTTGACACGTTTCATCCAACAAGTAACAACCATCCATCCAAACGAGGTGTAAATCGGAATAAAAAACCAATGAATGTCCAAGTACACGTATATGTTCTCCATCCCCACTCAACATTTGCACATCTTCCCCAAAACTCAAGTCTCTTTCTCTCTCCATATGCTAAAGCTGAACAGAATTAGGTCAAATACAGTATTCGATAAGAAGGAAAAAACATGGCGGATTTAGGTTTGAGCTTTCTGATAGAGAACTTAAAGCAGTTACTACGGGACAACGAGGAACTGATTATCGGGATTAAGGATGCGGTTGAGAGTCTGCTTGAAGATCTCAAGGAATTCGATGTTTTCCTCAAAAAGGCAGCCGCATATAATAGCGAGAATAAAATTGTAAAAGAATTGGTCAAGAGGATTAGGACGGTAGTCAACGCAGCTGAAGACGCCATTGATAAGTTTGTTATTGAGTCTAAGCTTCACAAGGACAGAGGTGTAAGCAGATTTGTGGACCTTACTCATTATAAAAGAGTGAGAGATGTGGCAAGTGAGATAAAAGCTATTAGAGAGAAAGTGAAGGAAATCCGTCGGACTGAAGTTTATGCCCTTCAAAATGAAGATCTATTCGTTAGAGGTGGACAAGAGAGAAAGGTATGGCTTCAATGATCAATCTCAATTTCATTTTTCAATGATCAGTCCCAATTTTTTTTTAATTTTTTTAATTTTTTGTGGAATTTCTCTAATTTTGTTTGTGAAGTGGAGCTTGGGTGTAAATGGTAAAGTGATTTTCATGTGATTAGTAAGTCACGGGTATGTGGAAACAGCTTCTGGCAGAAATGTAGTTGTCCAAACCTTTCTCGAACCCCGCGCATAGCGTAAGCTTAGTGCATCATGCTATCCTTCTCTAATTTTGTTTTTGAAAGGAAGCCTCGACGCAACGAGTTCGAGCTATGGAAATAGCCTGCATTAAGACGACATATAATAGATTGTGGTTCGGCCTTTTCCCGAATTCCGCCCGCGCATAGCGTGAGCTTAGTGCACCTGGCTACTCTTCTCTAGTTTTGTTTCTGAAGGGGAGCCTCAGCGTTACTAGGAGGTCACGGGTTCGACTGTGGAAACAACCTCTTGTAGAAATGTAGGGAAAGGCTGCGTACAACAGACCCATGCCCTTTCCTGAACCCCGCGCATAGTGGGAGCTTAGTGCATCGGCTACCCTTCTCTAATTTTGTTTCAGAAATTTTGATTATATAAATAAATAGTCCAAAATGTTAGAAAGATGGACAAATCATATTTCTAAAAGTGTGCTCTTTCTTATTTGTTGATATGATTACAATAAACGGGAATTGTATTTGGTGTTAGAAATAACATGAAAATAATTAAACAAAAGACGCTTACCCTAACTCCTTGGGCTATGGTCTTGTGGTACAAGCACATTTTGTTATGTGGATTAGGCACACTTCACGGGTTCAAACCCTGCCGAGGACAAAAGGATGATATTTAAGTGGAGACGGGTAAAGGGGCGTCCCATTATCCACCGAGTTTCGAATCGTGCTCCGCCGGCTGTAGGGGTTTTCTTGGTTATGTAGTGTAACTCTACCCACCTAAGACTTGGAAAAATAAGAACAAATACCCTAGTTGTTCTCTGCGTGATGGGATTCGAACACTGATCATCCATTGCCCTCATTCCAACTTTATGGACGGTTAGACAACACCCTTGGGTGCAAAAGCTGAACCAATTACATAAAACATTTTAGCTTAAATAAATGGACTAAGATCATATATATATTTTATATCATAAACTGATTATATGGCATCGTCATTTCTTAAAAGTACTCTGGAATTTATGCAAAACACAGGAGATATCACTCTATTTGTCATACTTATTTGGCTTTTTTACTCAAGAATGTCCAGAGTTTGGCACACTTGTAGTAAAAACTGATTGTACTAACTTTTATTAGCTTTAATAACATTTAGATTTATCAATTATTGAAATTTTGAACTTTACTAGCTATTTTTTCCACCAAGTTAACTTTTCAACTATTTTTTTGTTTTCCCGCTATATTACTAACTTATGACCTTAGGGCATATTGCATAGGCAAGTTGTATAAAGGTAAAACAGGATTTGCCTATTTTAAAAAAGGTACAACACGAATTCATGATTATGAGTATAACAATGTAGAATATTGATGATTAAGCAAAACTCATTCATGCTAAGAGAAATAACTAAATGTAGGAAAAGAACACATGGATTATTGGGAAATTTTTCTGTTATTCTAAGAGGACTAAGAAAATGATTGCTCCTGAAAAATTTCAGTTGCTATTACCATTTAAGATAACGTTCCAGTAAAAATAATTCGAAATCACATCAAGCTACTTAGACCAAGAAAGTGACACAACATCTTTTGTATATGTCTATTATTATATATTGCCCTCTTTTCATTGTCATGCTGGATCTGAGGGGTGAGGAAATGTATATAGCAATTGTTATTTCCGTCCTACTAATAACTAACCCAACATACAGACTCAGTACATGGTTAGATATTTCATTACTAGTCTGGTAGACCGCACATCGTTACCATCCAAGCAGGCTGTTTAAGATGAGACTGTCTTATCAAAGCCGTCTGCCACTCCTAAATATTTCCGTCCTTCTGTGATTAGCTTGATCGAATAGTCAATCAACTCCTATAAGTTATGTTGCCTAACTAAATACATTTTTGGAAAGAGACATCGTGCTAGAAGAATTTATTATCATTTTAAATCAAATGTTTATATAGTTAAATCCTTAATATATTCCTTAAATGCATGGCAAAACATACAGTATGTTTTATATTATGAATTAAAGCTATTCACTGGTCTTTTTGTTTGTCAAATTATAATTTTGGGAAGTACATGTATTACTTTTAGTGGTAAGACATATACATACGATGCAATTTAGTTCGCATTCACAGCAAAATAATCTTGTAGTCTCACTGTTCTGTGACTGAAAAGCCCATTTTTCTGCAATTAGTTGAACTTACTATCATGTTTCCAAAGAAAGAAGAACTTGTTCTTTTTTGAATAATACAATATTTGGCCTGCCAGTATCTTTTCATATATCTAACCTAGTTCTCTATTATGTAAAAGTCTCCGGTGGTAGAGGAAGATGATGTTGTGGGCTTTGACGAGGAGGTGAGAATGATAATCAACCGTCTTTTTGAAGGATCAGACAGTCTAGAGGTTATTCCAATTGTTGGTATGCCCGGGCTTGGTAAAACGACGTTAGCAAATCATATTTACAAGCATCCTGAAGTTGGATATAAATTCTACACTCGCATTTGGGTTTATGTTTCTCAGACATATAGAAGAAGAGAATTATTTCTCAACATCATCAGTAAGTTCACCCGAAACACCAAACAGTATCATGATAGGCCTGAGGAAGATTTAGCTGACGAAATACGAGAGTTTTTGGGGAAGAGTGGAAAATATCTGATTGTCTTGGATGATGTATGGTCTGGCGAAGCTTGGGAGCGTATCAGGATTGCTTTTCCGGAAAACAATAAAGGTAACAGAGTATTGTTGACAACTCGAGATAGCAAAGTCGCTAAATACTGCAGTCATATCCCTCATGATCTTAAATTTTTGACTATGGATGAAAGTTGGATTTTGCTACAGAAGAAGGTTTTTAACAAGGATAAATGTCCTGTTAAATTGGAACAACCTGGAAAGAGCATAGCTGAAAAGTGTAGGGGACTACCCATTGCAATAGTGGTGATTGCAGGAGCTCTAATAGGAAAAGATAAGACAACAAGGGAGTGGGAACAAGTCGATAAGAATCTGAGCGAGCACATCATAAATGTAGACTCAATGAACTGTAAGAAATTGGTGCAAATGAGTTATGACAGCTTGCCTTATGACTTGAAAGCATGTTTTTTATATTGTGCAGTATTTCCAGGAGGTTTAGAGATACCTTCTTGGAAGTTAATCCGTTTGTGGATCGCGGAAGGATTCATACAGCATAAAAGCGACTTATCTCTTGAATGTAAAGCAGAGGAAAACTTGAATGATCTCGTCAATAGGAATCTAGTAATGGTAATGCAAGTAGCTTCTGATGGCCACATCAAAACATGCCGTGTTCATGACATGTTGCACGAGTTCTGTAGACAAGAGGCTGTGAAGGAGGAAAATCTTTTCCAAGAAATAAAAGTAGGTGCTGAGCAATATTTTCCTGGAAAGCGGGAATTATCCACCTACCGTCGCTTATGCATTCATTCCTCAGTTTTGGATTTTATCAGTACAAAACCCGCAGGTGAACATGTCAGGTCATTCTTATCCTTTTCTTCAAAACAAATTGTGTTGCCATCTGTCGACATCCCAACCATACCAAAAGGCTTTCCGTTGCTAAGGGTTTTGGATGTTGAATCCATCAACTTTAGTCGCTTTTCCAAGGAGTTTTTCCAGTTATATCATTTGAGGTATATTGCTTTCTCATCTGACTTCATCAAGGTCCTTCCTAAACGTATTGGAGAACTTTGGAACGTCCAAACCCTCATAATTAACACGCAACAACGCTCTCTTGATATTCAAGCAAACATATGGAATATGGCACGACTAAGGCATCTGCACACTAACTCTTCTGCTAAGTTGCCTGTGCCTATTGCCCGGAAAAATAGTAAAGTTACTTTGGTAAATCAAAGCCTGCAAACTCTCTCCACAATTGCTCCTGAAAGCTGCACAGAAGAAGTATTTGCAAGGGCTCCAAACCTGAAAAAGCTGGGCATTCGTGGAAAAATAGCTGTGCTTCTTGAGCCAAATACATCTACATCGTTGAAAAATGTTAAGAAGCTAGAATACCTTGAAAGCTTGAAGCTGATAAATGATAGTATTCAAACAGGAAAAGAGTTACACCTTCCACCTGCATATATATTTCCAACAAAGTTGAGGAAGCTGACTTTATGGGACACCTGTTTGGGGTGGAATGATATGTCTGTATTGGGGCAGTTGGAACACCTTGAAGTCCTGAAGCTAAAAAAAAATGGGTTTATGGGAGAGTGCTGGGAGCCAAAAGTTGGAGGTTTTTCTTCGCTACTGGTGTTGTGGGTTGAAAGGACAAACTTAGTTTCTTGGAACGCATCAGCTGATCAATTTCCAAGACTTAAGCGTCTTGTTCTCATCTCCTGTGATAGGCTTAAGGAAATTCCCATTGGTCTGGCTGATATACGCAGCCTCCAAGCGGTAGAGTTGTACAATTCCACCAAAACAGCAGTAATATCTGCCCGGGAACTACAAGACAAAAAGGACAAGCAACCTCAAGGGACCGAGAAGACTGGGTTCAAACTTTCTATATTCCCTCCTGATCTGTGATTGCAACTGGATGTACAGCTTTCTTGAGAGGTGAGTTAATTCATTACTAGACCTTTAATTAAGTTGTTCAATTTCAACTTCCTATTTGTAGAGATTTCCACGACCCTTTTATCTGCTACCCCCCCTTTTCACATCCATACAGGAATTTGTGTCCCTGCGTTGCAATTCAAGTCCAAAATAAATAGGGAGCAGATAAAAATATCCGCTAAATATCAAACAACTCAATCACGCAGTTTCTGCTCTCAGTTTGCCGTCTGATAACATTTAACTAAACTTGAACAAGAGATGTTGATGTTTGGCATAGCTATTTGCCTTCGCATTTTATTTTGGTAATTGGAACTTCTGAAATTTATTTTCAATTCAGTCTATTTGGAAAAGAGAAATTGACTTCCTGATTGGTACAGGTCTTCTTTGATGTATATCACATTGCATCGACTTTGGACAAAATACAACTCTCCCAGGTGGAGGGGCTGCATTGTTTTGCATCCTTGCTTCTGGTTCGTTGGAATTTACTATGAAGCCTGCTGCATTTTGTATATTCTAATCTGATAAATTTCATAATAAAACCAGATTATTTCTCGTTGTCCTTCATATATGGAAAGAGTAAACCGAAAGCAGAGTGTTTCTGTAATTCTTGAGCTGCTTTTGTCTTTCTCATGCCATTTGTATATAGTCTTATCGATAGTGACCCCATGTCCGAATTTGAAATTGGATGTCTGTTGTGGTATGTTAATCCATTAGGGATACATTGGTTTTTTAGATAAGAATTTTAATTGTGTAGCCCTTGGCTTCACAATGAAATTTACAAGGTAGTCTGCAATGTGGTTATGAGATAAGTTATTTGGTAATGGGCTGCATCTCACAATATTATCCTTTGTAATAAAAGTTTTATTATTATGATAAATATTTCTTCATGTTGGATGTTTACTCATCTCCCATGTTCTTCATGTTGGATGTCTACTCATCTCCAATGTTCTTCATCTCAAATGCTTAATGACATATTCAATGACATATTTTGTATGTTCAATGACATAATCCATGACATATTTTCTTCACTTTTATGCCTATATAAAGGCCTTGTAATAGATAGGAAAATACACACAATTGAAGAAGAAAAACTCTTCCTTCTCTCTATCTATATTTCTTGTTCTTATTTCATTAAGTTAGCTTATATTTCTTGTTAACATTTTACTGCTTTGCTTTCATTTTATAACACGTTATCAGCACGAAACTCTACTATCTCAAGAATCTCTTTGAGAAAATTAAGGTATTTTTTCTCCTCCTAATTTTGTTTTAATTATATCTGATATTATGGTCCCCTTATGGTTGTTAGTATGGTAGTTACTGCTTGTTATTATTGCATGCGACTGTATTTATGTTTCCTATGTTTTCATAATTATTTACGTTATTTCTGCGGGATTACTTATGCTTTATTATTTTGTTTTGTCTTGCTTTTGTTTCTAATTTTGTCTTTGTTTTGATGCAGCTTTTCATTTTAGCCTATGCGCTGAGGGTCGATTGGAAACAGCCTCTCTGCCCTTTCGGGTAGGGGTAAGACTCGTCTACATATTACCCTCCCCAGACCCCACCTGGTGGGAATATACTGGGTAGTTGTTGTTGTTGTTGTATGTCTGACATTATGAAAAAAAAGTTTGTTGCCCTTGAAATTTCGGGCAAGAACTACATGACATGCGTGTTGGATGCTGAAATCTATTTGGATGCTATGGGTCTTGGAGACGCTATTAAAGACAGAAATAAAGCATCTACCCAAGACTGTGCTAAGGCCTTGATTTTCTTGCGCCATCACCTTGATGAAGGTTTGAAAATTGAATATCTCACAGTCAAGGATCCACTTATTTTGTGGAATGGTTTAAAGGAGAGATATAACAACTTAAAGTTGGTCACTCTGCCACAAGCACGATATGATTAGGCTCATCTGAGGCTCCAAAACTTTAAGTCTGTTTCTGAATATAATTCTGCGATGTTTTAGAATTACTTCTAAATTGAAACTCTGTGGAGATACTATAACTGATTATGATATGCTTGAAAAAACGTTTACAACGTTTCATGCCTCCAATATGGTTCTGCAACAGCAGTACAGAGAGAAAGGTTTCAAAAAGTACTCTGAGCTGATTTCTCTTCTCCTTGTGGGAGCGAAACAATGACCTGCTCATGAGAAATTACGAAAATCGACCCACTGGGTCTACACCATTGCCTGAAGTAGATAAGGTGTATTCCCATTATGCTAAGCGTGGAAAAGGCTATGACTTTAATCATGGTCGTGGTCGTGGTCGGGGTCATGGCCGTGGACGTGGACAAGGAAGAAATTTTCCTGGTGTCAGTCACCCCCCAAAGAGATATAACCATCAAAAGCGGAAATGGAATTATGAGAATCCAAAAGCAAATAGTTCAGAAGCTATATGTTATCGTTGCGGTGGAAAATGGCACTGGGCAAAAATTTGCCGTGTACCAAGACAATTGGTTGAGCTTTATCAAGCATCTCTAAAGAGTAAAGGCCCTGAAACCAATTTTGTCTCTGACAATAATTTTGACATTACCCACTTGGATGTGGCAGACTTCTTTGAGCACCCTGAGGGGAAAATAAATCACTTGATCAGTGATGGATCCATGGTTAAAGAAGATTGAGCAGTTTGATATTTTTATTTTTATTTTTACTTATTCGTAGTAGTTAATGAATAAACAATTATCATAGTTTACATAAGTTACCTATATTGTGATATGGTTCAAATTTTATGTTTTCCGCTTTAAGCTAGTAAAGCTAAGTATCAAGCAAGTATTCGTTAATATTGTAATATGGTTGAAATAAAAAAAAATTGTGGATTTTGTACACATGTGATCATTGTTTCTATTTATTATATATTCTTATTTCATGCTATAATTTGTTATATAATCTGTATTATGGTTTTAAAATATGTAACTTTAGATTACACATTCATCTTACGCTTTATTTGTAGCACATTAAATATAGTAATAAAAGAAATATTGTGAAGACTCTTTATGCTACTACTAATTGTTAATACTTTGATATTAAAAGGAGAATAACTATGATAAAAGATTTTTTTTTAATAACCGCACTGAAACTATTATGTTGAATCTCATCTCTATAAAAAAAATACTAATATTTTTCGTATATTTCTTTTGTATGTCAAACCATGGGAAGCAAATATGGATATCTCACAAAGCAAACTTGGATCAACGTCCAATTGTAAAAATATTTGTTTAATTGATTCATGTACCACACATACGATATTCAAAGAGAAGAAATATTTCTCTCATTTAAGTATGTTTAAGGCAGATGTTACTACAATTTCTGGTAGTAGTAAATTGATTGAAGGCTCTGGAAGAGCAACTATAACTCTGCCTAAAGGAACAATATTTATCATAGAGAATGCAATGTTCTCTTCCAAGTCCAAGAGGAACTTGTTGAGTTTTAAAGATATCCGTCAAAATGGATATCATATTGAGACAATAGATGAGAATAATCTTGAATACCTCATTATTACAATGAATGTCTTTTGCCAAAAGAGGGTTATTGAGAAGTTCCCATCTTTATCTTGTGGCATGTATTGGACAAAAATTAGTGCAATTGAGGCACATTCTACAGTAAACCAAAAGGTTACTGATTCCAATAGTTTCGTACTTTGGCATGATCGATTGGGACATCGTGGATCAATTATGATGAGACGGATTATAGAAAACTCATATGGGCATCCATTAAAGAATTTAAAGATTCTTTTAAATAATGAATTTTCTAGCACTTCTTGTTATCAAGGCAAGTTAATTATTAGACCATCACCAACAAAGGTTGGAACTGAGTCACCTACGTTTTTGGAACGTATACAAGGGGATATTTGTGGACCTATTCGCCCACCTAGTGGGTCCTTTAGATATTTTATGGTCTTAATAGACGCATCCTCTAGATGGTCTCATGTGTGCCTATTGTCATCACGCAACCTTGCGTTTGCAAAATTAATTGCACAAATAATTCGATTACAGGCACAATTTCCTGATAATCCAGTTAAGTCTATTAGACTAGATAATGCTGCTGAGTTTTCATCCCAAGCATTTAATGATTATTTCTTATCAATTGGGATAAAAGTGGAACATCATGTAGCTCATGTTCACACTCAAAATGGTCTTGCAGAGTCTTTAATTAAACGTCTGCAGTTGATTGCAAGACCATTACTCATGAAAACGAGACTGCCCACTTCGGTTTGGGGTCACGCCATTTTGCATGCAGCAATGCTAGTTCGTCTCAGACCGACGAATTATCACAAATATTCCCTGTTGCAATTAGTTTTGGGTCATGAACCTAATATATCCCATTTACGAATTTTTGGATGCGCAGTATATGTGCCTGTAGCACCGCCATATCGCACCAAAATGGGTCCGCAAAGAAGGTTAAGAATATATGTTGGGTTTGAATCGCCCTCCATTATTCGCTACCTTGAAACATTGACAGGGGATTTGTTCACTGCACGATTTGCAGACTGTCGATTCGATGAGACACTTTTCCCAAAATTAGGGGGAGAAGTTGGTGAAACCAAACGGGAAATTTTGTGGAAAAATCCATCATTATCTCATCTTGATCCATATGCCTCTATTTGTGAAAAAGAGGTGCAAAAGATTATCCATCTGCAAAGAATAGCAAATCAAATGCCTGATGCATTCACGGACTTGAAAAGGATAACAAAATCTCATATCCCCGCAGAGAATGTTCCAATCCGTATTGATGTCCCTATTGGACAATCTTCTAGTGTCATAGCTAATGAGTCGAAAGCACGCCTAAAACGTGGCTGGCCATTAGGTTCCAAAGATCGAAATCCTAGAAAAAGGAAAGCAAATGATCAAAATAACACTACGAAAGAATCTCATGAGGAAATTCACGATTTAATAAATTCTGAGATTCATGAAGAATCCATTGAGCCCGAGACTCAAGAAAATAAGGAACTATCAATAAATCCAAACGATATTGAGACAAATTTTAATCGAGTGGATATAGTGGTGGATTATGTCTTTGCATATAATGTTGCATCTAGCATTATGCAAGAAAGTGAGGATCTTGAACCTCAATCTGTTGGAGAATGTCGACAAAGACTTGATTGGCCAAAATGGCAAGAAGCAATCCAATCAGAATTGAATTCACTTGCAAAACGTGAAGTTTTTGGGCCTATAGTTCAAACACCTAATGGTGTTAAGCCTGTTAGCTATAGATGGGTCTTTGTACGCAAGAGAAATGAGAAAAACGAGGTACAAAGATATAAGGCACGCCTTGTTGCACAAGAATTTTCTCAAAGACCTGTTGTCGATTATGAAGAGACATATTCACCCGTAATGGATGCTATAACTTTCCGTTATCTCATTAGTTTTGCTGTCCTTGAAAAGCTTGACATGCATTTAATGGATGTGGTTACTGCCTATCTTTATGGCTCACTTGATAATGAGATATACATGAAAATTCCCGATGGATTCAAAATGCCACACACTCATAATTCAAAGTCCCGGGAAATGTTTTCAATCAAATTGCAAAGATCTTTGTATGGTCTAAAGCAATCAGGACGAATGTGGTATAATCGTATTAGTGAGTATTTATTAAAGGAAGGCTATATAAATGATGCCATTTGCCCATGTGTTTTTATAAAGAAAACAACATCGGAATTTGTTGTACTTGCCGTATATGTCGATGACATAAACCTTATTTGAACTCCATAGAACTCCAAAAGGCAATTGATTATTTAAAGAAGGAATTCGAGATGAAAGATCTCGGAAAGACAAAATTATGTCTTGGTTTGCAAATTGAATATTTGGCAAACGGAATTTTTGTTCATCAATCTGCCTATATAGAAAAGGTATTGAAACGGTTTTACATGGATGGAGCATATCCTTTAAGTACTCCGATGGTTGTTCAATCACTTGATGTGAATAAGGATCCATTCCGACCGCAAGAAAAGAATGAAGAGCTACTTGGTCCTGAAGTAACATATTCTTAGTGCAATTGGCGCACTAATGTATCTTGCAAATACTACAAGGCCTGACATAACTTTTTCAGTTAATGTCTTAGCAAGATATAGCTCTGCTCCTACAAGGAGACATTGGAATGGAATCAAGCATATATTGCGGTATCTAAAAGGGACTACCGATATGGGCTTATTTTATAGCAATAATTGCAGTCCTGATCTTGTTGGTTATGCTGATGCTGGATATTTATCTGACCCACACAAGGCTCGATCTCAAACAGGTTATGTGTTTATCTGTGGAGGCACTGCCATATCTTGGCGATCGACTAAGCAATCAATTGTGGCTACTTCATCTAATCATGCTGAGATAATCGCTATTCATGAAGCAAGTCGAGAGTGTGTGTGGTTGAGGTCTATAATACATCATATTCGAGACAAATGTGGTTTGAAATGTGACAAACTACCCACGATTTTTTATGAAGACAATGCAGCATGCATAGCCCAATTGAAGGGAGGATTCATTAAAGGAGATAGAACAAAGCATATTTCACCAAAGTTACTTTTCACACATGATCTTCAAAAGAATGGTGATATCAATGTGCAACAGATTCGTTCAAGTGCTAATATGGCTGATTTGTTCACAAAATCTCTACCAACGTCAACCTTCAAGAAGCTAGTACACAAGATTGGAATGCGAAGGCTCAAGGATGTGAATTGATGCTCTTTTCAAGGGGAGTTAATGCGCGTTGCACTCTTTTTCCCATATAAGATTTTGTCCCACTGGGATTTCCTTGCAAGGTTTTTAACGAGGCAACAAAAGATGCATTTTGTTAGATATGTATACTCTTTTTCCTTTTCTAGAATTTTTTCCCATTGGGTTTATTTTAGTTAAGGTTTTTAATGAGGCACTTTATCTATGGACATCCAAAGGGGGAGTATTATGATAAATATCATATTATGTTGGATGTCTACTCATCTCCCATGTTCTTCATGTTGGATGTCTACTAATCTCCCATGTTCTTCATCTCAAATGCTTAATGACATATTCAATGACATATTTTGTATGTTCAATGACATAATCCATGACATATTTTCTTCACTTTTATGCCTATATAAAGGCCTTGTAATAGATAGGAAAATACACACAATTGAAGAAGAAAAACTCTTCCTTCTCTCTATCTATATTTCTTGTTCTTATTTCATTAAGTTGTTTATATTTCTTGTTAACATTTTACTGCTTTGCTTTCATTTTATAACAGTTATCTTATTTTGGTGCTTGCCTATGCTTTCTTGAGATAACTTCTTTGGTATTGTCTCATATAAAACACGAAAATTAAGCTAGCGTTTGGACATATATTTGATGAAACTTGAAAAAAGACTTTTTGAAGTTGTGTTTAAAAGTTGAAGTTTTGTTAGTGGAAGAAAAGTTTTCACTCAAAAACTGTCATAAACGAGTTTTTGGAAAGTTGAAATTTTTTGAAGTTTTTAACCCCCAAAGTATGATTATATTTCATAAACAAACCATGTTTTCAGTTTTCTTTTTTAATAAAAATGAAACCAAAATCAATGACCAAATCGGAGCTAATTTGTTAACCCTTCTTATAAGAAGTAACACAAATAGCTGAATACCCATTCGCTTAAACTAAAATTGCCAGCGAATATATAATATATGCATGACTTTGTATTACATTGTGTAATCGTGTATAATTAATGTATAATTTATATTTATAGATAGAAAAAGTAAATAGTGATATGACTGACTATTTGGATAAACATCCCAGATTAACGATAGTGCAATTTATATTTAAATGAAGGCTGAAAAATTTAGTTTCGTGAGAATATATTACATCACATTTTAAGTTGTGAACCCTTAAATGAATTTGAAATTCATTAAAGTTATGAAAGTGGAATAAAATAATACTGGGTTTTTTTACCTTAATGATGTCTCAAATTTGAAGAATAGTATATTATGTGAGCCACTCGACAAATTCAGTATATTTTTACAAGTATAATTTGGGAAGGATAGTGTATATGCACGTTTTACCAAAGTTGTCTCATCTTCATCTTGACTCGAGTTTATGCCTTGATTCATATTTACCCCCCTCCCATCCCAAAAAAGAAAAGAAAAAAAAAGAAAAGAAAATGTCCTTATACTTGGGTTACCTGTACATGATAAATAATTAAGGACATTTCTCCACAAAAACTTGTGATTAGCTTATGACTGATTTAAACCAATTCCTTTATCTACCCAAGAGAATGTTCACAAAAGAGAGATTTGATTATTTTACAAACTAAACTATGGAAAATTAATCTAGCTAAAACAGGTAATTAAACAAATAGCAAATTCGGGTAACAAACAATAGAGATTGATATTCCAGGGTCACATGCGTATTTAACAATCGTGTTGCGTTCTTAGCTTTAAACGACTAATCAATTTATCAGGGTTATTGATTGACAAGGTTAATGTTACTCATAAGAATCTGTCGAGTTCTTACTCGCCTATTCAAGTCAACTCAATGCCTATATGTCTATGGAATCAAAATTAACAAGAATGCATTTACAACTGTATTTCAACCAAGCAAGGCAATTGTGTATTTGTCTATCCCAATTGCGAATCCATTCCCCGAGGCCCAGGTTCAAGAATTTGCTCTATTTAATTCTATATACAATCTAAAGTTCCCACTTTCAAGTTCAACTAGAGATTCGTAGATAGTACTACACTTTTAGTTACTCAGCAAAATAATTAAGAACAGAATTAAATAAACAACCCAATATGATAAACAGACTTTGTCGAATTAAACTTCAAACAACAACGTTCATGTTTTACCCATGACTCCAGAACAATGGGTTTAGCCAATCATACTATTGTTCATCATAATTAGGTTAAATATCATCACAATTAGCAAAAACAAATAGAAGAAAAGAAGAACTTGATGATCCAAATCCCTCCTTGCCTCTTGCCTCTCTATTTCTTGCTTTAGCCTTTGAATACCTTGATAATTTGACCTTGGGCGAGCTTAACTTTATATAGGTTAAGTGTCTTTTCCTCCAGATTTCCAAATTTTCCCTTAACAAAACTTTCCTGATCTTTGGACTAGTGCAGTCGCGAACCTGGGCGCGTTAGTGGTCGCGCTAGTATGCTGACGCTCTGACTTGGACGCGCTAAAAGTAGCCCAGGCGCGCCAGCCCCATTATATGTTTCTTCGATTCTTTTCCTTGTCTTCAGTTATACTTAATCCCGATGGGTCTTTAATGCTCAACAATGCTCAACAATGGTTACAATCACCTTTCTTTGCATAATATAAGCTCCTTAACCTGAAACATATATAAATCACTATTAGAGCTCATAATTCATCAATTAAGCATAATATGACATTGGAATATAATCAAGCGGACGCATAAACATTAGCTAATTCACCAAAATTTCGCCTATTATCAACACCCCACACATAATTTATTGCTAGTCCTCGAGCAATCAACTGTACCCTCTAGAGCTTCATACACTCAACCATTTCTCCTAACGCATTACACTAAGAACAATGTACATACATTACGCCTTGCAGTGAACAATCCTAGCCCCAAAGCTGACTCTCCTGTGCCATGCAATATTTACACTTCCTCAAACACTCTACACAGAAGTCGAGACTTGCTTTTCCAACATGAATCATATGCCCTCACAACCAAGACAAGAGACTAAGTTGAATCCACACATTTGAATCTCATGATCAAATATATTATAAGGACTCATATAGATCAAAGAAAATATAGCTCACCCACACAAAAGAAGTCACATGCATGTAATTGGTATCATAGGCTTGCCCTGAATGTAAATCTCTACTAATGTAGGCTCACTCGATCTAAAATCAATTAGGACTTTTTCATGGTTGTAATGTGGGCTAAGGGGCGGGTAGGATATATTTAGGGATAGTGACTAACCCTCCTAAGAACTTTAACACATCACGTAATTAATTTTAAGCGTAAATTCTTCAACTCACTTCACTTCCACAAGTGACATCACCCCAAAAATGTTCCCTTATTCTTTAAGCACTATTTTAATTCATTACCATTAGCAAAAATAAGACACTATTTATTTTTTGTGCATACATCTTTTTTTTTTCAACTATCATCTTTCCTCTCTCACTTTCCGCTAGTGGTATATCATTTTACAAAATAAGTGCACCTTTCTTTCTTTCATTGGTTCTAATCGAAAGACATCCCTCACTTATTTCCTTCTTACTTCATTTAGCGCTCATCTCACCAATAAAGTGCTTTAAGAGGTAAACAGTTCAAAACAAGATCAATTAGGAACAAAAGGGTATAGGCTTGTAATGTGGGTGCCAAACAAAAGTCCATAGGCTCAAAAGGGTTAACTAGGGATAAATTTTATTTGTGATCAACGATCAAGCTCAAAAAAGTCAAAGAAAGACTAATATCATTTCTCAAACCGAGCATCACCTAAAATTTCGCTTCAACTCACATACCGGGCAAGTTCTAGACACAAGTACAAGACATGGACTACACAAATCCTCACCACTCATGGCATACGACTCACTCGGATCAGCTCATTAAGACACTCTGTTTCGAGCATTCAATTCAGTAACAAACATACAAATTAAGGCACATCAGTGAGATTCAAACAATAAGACTAAGCATCACACTCTAAGGGACTATCGTGTTCAGGTGTGTCAACGCTTCGGGTGCTCTTTTGGTTTTCTAGCTTGTTGCCCATTACACTAACCTCCTAAAAAAACTATCTAAACCCGGTTCAAGTTAAACCCTTGGAAAAGAACCGTGGCCTAAAGAAAACCAAGGGGAAATTTTTACACTACCTAAGGAAAAAAAATCTTTTTGGTATTTTCTCTAGTCTAACTTCCCTCAAGAAAATTGTCTGAAAGATCCATCATCGGGGAGAGTCTACATCTACAAGAATTTTTTATTTTTATTTTTTATTTCAGTCCCTAAAGAATCCCGTCGAAGGGGATCCGTCATTGGGCCGAACCATTTTTCTCAACTACCAAAACAAACTACTCCTAATCAATAAAACTATCATTTCAGCAAGATACAAACAACACACATGGTTAACTTGCACAACTACATACAACATACAATAAGGGAATCCCCCACCTCACACTTATGATGCAGACATGTCCCCATGGCTGAAATAACTAAAAGAATGGTGGGGTAAAGGAACTTCCCTAAGGAGTCACTCCTGGTTGGAGATAGTGTCGGGGTTTACATTGCACGCACGCCCCAAAGCTCGCGGCCAGCCCATAAAATTTTTCTCTGTCTTGACTTTTCGGTCAGCCAACCCATCCATCCCGGTGCCCAAATCGGTCATGAAGGTCCGCAGACCCGCCATCTCCTGCTCCATAGCAGTAAAATGGGACACCCGGGCATTTCTTAAAGAGGATGCAGCTGTAGAAGGTCCTGCAACTGCCATATTATGCTCTTGGGTTTGTGCTGCTGCTGCCACGTGCTCCTCCTCCTCATCATCCTCATTGTCAGAACTTCTCGACACTACCACTGTTTCCTTTTCCGTTATCACTTTTTCCGCATGGAACTTTCCATCCTTTTGACCAAGCCATCTGTATCTTTATTTTCTGGTACCTGCGCAGCCCTGCATAGTTGAGTAACTAAAGAAGGGAAAAAGAATACATACCTCTTGACTTGGCTGCGCACAAACATTTCATTGTGCATGAGTGTAGCCACATCAAAGTCGTGGCCATTGACAAAACACTATATGAGACAAGCCCGGGGTCCATTGACCTCCGTTGTATTGTGGGACGGGATCAGGCGGTTATTGATGAGGTACTACCAGTATTTGGCTTCATATGTCAGTGCGGAGGAATGAAATTTCTCCCCATAGTCCATCCACGGCACCTCTCTTCTAGGTGCACAAATGGTCTCAAAGAATCTTTTCCATTTCTCGGGCGTCGGATTGCGACCATATTTATAGAAGTCGTCATACCCCATAGGAGGGGCAGGCAGCTGGTAGGCTCTCCGAATCGCCTCGACTGAAGCATTTACTGATCGTCGCCGCACTGTGACAATTCCATCATTATGCTCCGCGACATTTGCATAGAACTCTCGCATGGCAATTAAATTACCTTCACCAGATTCATTGAGGAATGTATGCAATCCTCGCCTCATCATCTCAGTGTACATATGTGGGCAAAATTGTTGGAGCCTCATAACATCCACACCTCTTTTCGGAATTGGCTTTTTCAAAGACTTAGCTACAATCGGGCCTGAGTTTTGGCTGATACAAACCTTGAGGCGTCAAAAGTGGGTGCAGGTGCAACGTTTCTTGACCTTGCTGAGCCAGTCTGGCTGCTTGACGAAGTTCCCGTGGCACATCATTTCCTAGATGAAGACATGATATCTGAAAAATAGAACACATTAGCACACCTCAACAAAAAGTGGTGACCCAAGACGGTTACTCAGACTTCACACGCATCCTGGGTCACCAACTACTTACTCAAGTTCATTGGGGCTTTTCAACAAACACCTTGTGGGAATTAAGCCTTCATTAACCTCTTTCAACATGTTGTAGAAGAGGCACCCACATAATTTTCCCAACATCTCAAATCATGGGGTTTCACCCCACACTTAGCATGTACTAACTTCATAACTTATAGCACCACAATTTCTATATTTACACTAATTTCTACTACAACAACTAACTAATTTGCAACCTTAAAAATCTGAAAACTTAAAACCAAAAATCAAAACAAAAACATACAAGAGAAAAGGGGAACTAGGTTGCATACCTGTGGAGAGGGGGAAGGAGGAAGAACATGGAGACTTTATTGGTTGGAATGGGTGTAGCTTTGGCTTGGTGGAATGGAGGACTGGAGAGATTTTGAGAGAGAAGGAAGAGGAGGGTTTGATTTGGGTGAAGTAGATGGAGCGTTGGTGGAGGGTTTGAGAATGGGGGGGGGGGGTTGTTGTAGTCTTTAGGTGTTAAAAAGAAAAAAAATGAAAAAAAATGACGGAAGTTTCACGCCTCTAGCGCGCCCAGATGCGTGGGCGCGCATATTTAGCACGTCCAACACAGAGAGTTCATGCCACTAGCGAATTCAGATACGCGTCCAGGTGCACGGGCAAGCTAGTAGCGCATCTTGAAGCGCGCTCACGCTTGTTTTATCGCGGCCAATACAGAGAATTTTCGCTTTTAGCGCGCCTAAGTGCGCATCCAGGTGCGTGGGCGTGCTACCTGGGCAATAATTTTTCTCACTATTTTACCTTTTCTCGCCTTGCTCCCTGGCTTTAGCGTCCGCCCTATGTTACCTGCAATGGTTATCTTCTCCTAAAATACAAAATTAGCACTACACTATCGTTGCGTTGCCTCCCAACCAACGCCTGATTTAACGTCCCGACACGACTCAACATGTTCTTAGGCATCCTTCAAGTCCACCGAGGTCTTGTGTCATGCAAAGCCACCACCCCAGTAATGTTTTATTCGTTGACCATTCACCAAGAAGGTACCATTCGAACTCATATCCCGCTGTTCCACAACTCCACGTGGCTTCACGCTTACCATAACGAAAAGGCCCGACCATCGAGATTTAAGCTTCCCGGGGAAGAGCTTCAACCTTGAATTGAATAAGAGAACCTCCTTCCCTAGCTCGAACTCTCGAATTTGAATGTGCTTTTCATGCCACCTCTTAGTTTTCTCTTTATACAATTTGGCATTTTGATATGCGTTCAATCGAAATTCCTCGAGCTCATCTAGTTGCAGCAACCTCTTCTCTCCAGCTAAATACCCATCCATATTCAACTTCTTTATCGCCCAATAGGCCCTGTGCTCAAGTTCAACGGTTAAGTGGCATGCCTTCCCATACACTAATCTATACATAGAAGCACCTATGGGAGTTTTTGTATTGTAAGGACCCATGAAAATGAGTGCTCAGGTGTTAGCAACTCATAGAGTCGAGTCTACCTATGTGGATCGGATCATTTTTACTGTCTTGAACTTAAAAATGTGAAATTGGAATTTTTCCAGAAAATGCTCAAAATGCGATCAAGAATGCGGTCGCAGATCAGCTATGCGGACTGCATTCCTACCGCAGAGTGAATCAGAGAGCAACCAATTTTTGATGTTGAAAATGCGGTTAAATCTGCGATCACATAATCAATATGCGAACCGTAGGATGATCGCATATTGTCCCTGAGGAAATTCGAAGGTCAGTTCTGCGGTGCATTCTGCGATCGCAGAACACAAATATGGACCTCATATTCTCCGCATTCCCAACCCGAGAGGTTTCAGTTCTGCGGTGCATTCTGCGACCGCAGAACCCAAATGTGGACCTCATATTCTCCGCATTCCCAACTCGAAAGGTTTGAAGTTTGAGCCAGTTCTACGATCCATTTTGCGGACCGCATGTTTGTTCTGCGATCGCAGATATACATCGCAAATTGAGCTCGCCCAGTTATTTTTCTAAAAATCTAAGCCCGACCCCTCTTTAATAAAAACACCTCATCCCTCATTTTTAACCCATTTTCTGAACAAAATAAGAGAGAGAGGAAGAGAGGGTCCTAGAGAGAGAAAGCAAGTTCTTCATCAATTGATCTTTCAAAATCATTTGAGTGTGGAAAACCCTTGGTGCATTGTATTCTTTATTGATTTCTCAGGTAAAATCCCTAACCCATTCCCCCAAATTTCGAAATTTAGCTTGGAAAGGAACCCCATAAACTTGTTTTGAATTTTCTTCATAAAATCTTCATGCATGGCTTCAAAACTCAAGAATCTTGTAAAAAGGGAATTGAGTAGTAACTATGAGTTTAAATTTCTTAAACCAAAGTGTTTTTCATGAACTAGATTGACTTCTTGATTGCTTGGCAAATCTGACTAAATGTTTAAAGGGGAAAACTCAACTTCATATATGTATGGCTAACTGTGATCCTTGTGAAATCGCCCTATGCTGGTTGTGAAATTGTTGATAGCTGATATTCATGTGAGAATATTGTGAAGCTTTTGTATGGTATAATTGTATGGTAACACTTTGTGGTGAATGTTGTGGAATTTTTAATTGGAACAACGGAAATGGATAGAATGTGGAAAAATGGAATTGAAAGTAATGTGGAACAATGGAAATGGAACACTGTGGAACAATGGAAATGAGAATAATGTGGAATAGTGGAAATGAAAATATTATGGAACAACGTGTGTGATTAGTTGTGAATAACTGGTGTGATGATCAAAATTGTGTACCAATTTTATGAACATGAGGAAATTGTTGTTGCTAGTTGTGGAATTGCATTACCCTTGTTGTGGATCTATGTTAATAATGTGCCATAGTTGATTCCTTGTATTTGTTGATGTGCTTTTTGTTGTTGTGAATTGAAAACTATCAGGCGGGGTCGGGTTGCGCGCCGCAACACGGTGAATTAAGAAGTGGGTTGGGGTGATAAGGGTGGCCGAGGTAATAAGGGTGGACGAGGCAATAAGGGTGGAAATGTGATCCAATATCACTATTGATATAAATATGAATCATGAAATGATAAATGTGGAAATGTGAAAGGATACAGCAGGAAAGTTTGTAACCTGTGGGGCACTGATTGCCCCTTTGTATGACTACTTGAATTATTTGTTGTGAAGTGTTTGGTTGTTGCTTCATAGTTGTACTTGTACTATTTTTGTTTGGTTCTATACTTGTATATGTAATTTGGCTTGAGTTTACTTGGGACAGAGTTTGTTCATACATGCCAGTACAAATTAAATGTACTGACGTCCCCTTTTGCCGGGGGCGCTACATTCGTGTTATGATTGTAGGTGGATCCGTGGCAAGCACTCCAGTCCACTGTTCGTAGCTCCTCCTCCTCTTTATCGGCGGTAGTCGTGTTGGTGAGCCCCTTTCCTTCCGGGACCTTGTGTGGCTTATGCCACCTATATTGTTGTATTTTGAAGTCTTGTGTCTTTTTTGTTAAGTTATAGCCGAGGTCTTGTCGCCGGCAAGTGTTGTACTATCTTTCTCTTAGAGGCTCTGTAGACAGTGGTATGTGGGTTGGAACTTAGGTATAAAGGTGTATGTTTTGGGCGCTATAAACTTGTATACTACGTTCCTTGTTAATCATAATATATGTTTTGCAAAAGATGTTCCCTGTTAATCATAATGTGTGGTTATTAAAGAGAAAACATATGTTACTTCGATTTCAAATTTAATATCTTTTAGCTAATTATCATTGAATATTGTGGGGTAACGCGTGGGGAATAAGAAAGGCACCCAGGTACACTCGACTGGGGACACCCGGTTGAGTGCCGGTCATGCCCTCGGATTTGGGTGTGACATGTATGCAGTTCTATACGCTTACAATGCATCATCCAACTTCCCGACCCAATCCTTTCTATTCGCAACTCACTGTTTTCTTCAAAATTTGCTTGACCTCTCTGTTTGAGACCTCCACTTGACCACTCGTTTGTGGGTGATTGGCACTAGAGACCTTATGTTTGACCCCGTAATTTGTAAGTACATTATTCAACTATTTATTACAGAAATTCGTACCTCCATCACTGATCAACACTCTGGGAGTTCCAAAACGGGTGAAGATGTGCTTCTTAACAAAGCTCACCACCACCTTTGCGTCATTGGTAGGAAGAACAATGGCCTCTACCCACTTAGACACATAGTCGAATGCCACCAAGATGTACATATGACAGTTAGAGTGTGGAAACGGTCCCATGAAGTGGATTCCGCAAACATCGAAAAGCTCCACTACCAGAATGTTTTGCAGCGGCATCTCATGCGTCTTAGTGATCGTCCCTATTCTTTGGCACTTGTCACACATTTTAACAAAGGTGTGTGTATCCTTAAACAAATTGGGCCAATCGAAACATGATTGTAGTACTTTTTGAGCGGTCTGGTCTCTACCATGATGACCTCCATATGGTGAGGCGTGATACATATGAAGTATTGCGCTCATCTCCTCCTCAGGAACACATCTCCTGACCAACCGATCTGTACATAACCTGTATAAGAATGGCTCATCCCACATGTATAGCCTCACAACATGTAAGAACCTCCTTCTATTATTTGGTGTGAGTTCTGGTGGTGTCACCACTTGCAATGAAGTTCACATAATCAGCATACCACGGGGTTGTGCTTGTTAGTTTATACGCTTAACGCTAGAGGGGGGGGGGGTGAATAGCGTTATAATAAAATTAACGATAAACTTTGCAGAATTAAAACTTGCAGGAAAAATAAGTGCGGAAATTAAATGCAATAAAGAACAAACGCACCGATGTTATCCTGGTTCACCACAACCCGTGGCTAGTCCAGTCCCCGAGAGGCTCTCTCGAGATTTCCACTAACTTTGTCAAGCTTACGGGTGCTTAACAAACCGTTACAACTTGAGGACACAAGCCTCGACAACCTTTGCTCGAAGATACCACACTTCAAGACTTCAACAGAAGGAATGAAAACGTTCCTTCTAACCAACCCAAGGGATTAACACTTCCCTTCAAATGTTTACAACAATTTAGCACTCAATACAAAGACTCTGTTTAAGAGTAGGGATGAGTAAAATATGTACGCTCAAGATCGCAACAATTTTTGTCAAGAGTTTAGCTCTCAAAAACTTATGAAATGGATAGAAAATAATGAATGCAAGCATTAGCAATATAATGATCAGTTGTAGTAAGTTGTTCTACTTAGAAGACTGATTTTGAGGTGTATTTATAGTGTCAAAAACCTTCACAACCGTTGCCTAATTGCCAATTAAGAATTGCTGATTTTAAGCTAAAGATAATCAATTATCTGATTTGCATAATCGATTATTTTTCAATCATCCTCAAAATAATCGATTATCCAAATCGTATAATCGATTACCTGACAACATTCAAAAAATCAATTCCGGATTTTTACTTAACATAATCGATTATCTAAATCACATAATCGATTACCTGACAACGTTCAAAAAATCATTTCCGGATTTTACTTAAAATAATCGATTATCAAAATCCCATAATCGATTACCTGACAGCAGTTAAAAAATCTTTGGCAACGGTCATTAACATAATCGATTGTTCTATATGCATAATCGATTATCTTCTATATTTTGAAAACTTCAGACTACACTGTTTTAACATAATCGATTGTCATAAGTATATAATCGATTATTTTTCAGTCTTGTAAAATTTAATAGACACTGCCTCAACATAATCGATTATCATAAGTACATAATCGATTATTTTATAACATTGAAAAATCTGGTGTACACTGCCTTTAACATAATCGATTATCATAAGTACATAATCGATTATCTTGCAGTTTTGAATGTACATTGATTTAATATAATCGATTATCATAAAGTACATAATCGATTATCTTTGTCCAGATTTGAGAGGCATATTTAAAAATCATTTTGGCTAAAATAACATGTTTGGAAATCATTTTGCTTTAAATTAAATATGCATGATTTGACAAAAATGATTTAATGTTTGAAAATCATTTTGCTCTAAATTAAATATGCATGATTTGATAAAAAGTGATTTTACGAGAGAAGTCAAGTCTTGAGTTAAGTGTCGGATCAAGATCACAATTATAGAACGACTCATATATAACCTTAATTCAGCTTAATCTTGATCTTTGTCCATCTTGTGCTTGAGCTTCATTATATGAAAATTGTTCGCTTGTGCTTGGACCTCGTCATATGTTAATTGCGCGTCGTTTATCATTTATCAAAACCTGCACATATGAATACACGTTTAGTTTAATGCTTTGAGAATGTGATTCAACAATTTCCCCATTTTTGATAATGGCAAACTATTATCGGGATATGCATGTTAGCTAATTCATAATGACGATCCAAGACAAGTATATATTGGCATGCAATTAGTTCAAGTATATATAGGCATGCTATTAGTTCCCCCTCAATATATGAATTCCCCCTCAATTTGTGCCAATAAATATGAAGTGCGTAGCCCTTAATCTTCCCCCTTTTGGCATTAGCAAAAAAATGGGGCAAAGAATTTGTTTAAAAAAAATGCAATTTAAAAAACAGTAGCACAAATAATGTCAACATAATCGATTATTGATACTGGATAATCGATTATTAGGTACTTAAAAGAAAATCGATTGTTTGCAATGAAGGGTCAATTTTTATTTATACAGAGAAACAATTACATGAAGGAGACAAGGAATAAAAAATTATTCATCATTATCCGGCTCGGCATCCGGTACATTTTCCCTAGGAACACTTTGGGCATATGGATAATTGACATAGTCAAAGTATCCATGAATTTCATAGGAGAGACGATTGACATTCATGTCGATACGACTTATTTGCTCGGAAATGGATTGGAGAGTTACATCGGACGGGGCCGGAGGACGACGTCGTTGAGTTGGAGGAGGAGGAGGATGCTCACCAATGTTGGGAAATGAAGTTTCTTGTATTTCCCAATGCTTCGTCGCCTTTTTGATAGGACCGACGGAAGTGTCGACGCCGGATGCAAGAAGAAGGCTCATAACAACAAAAGCATAGGGGAGAGGCTTATCTTCCCCAACTGCATCAAACATATGAGTCATGACGAACTTGCACCAATTGATGCGAGCTCCGGTAATGATGGCATGCATGAGTTTTGAATCCTCATGAGAAATAGTTGTGTGATTGAATTTCCGCGGTTTTAGAACGCGGGTGATGAAATAGAAAATCAACCGGTATTCTGGAAGCATGTTTGTGATGGTGGGACGACGATGATCCAGAGTTGGAGAAAATTCACCAATGCCGATTTGACGAAAAAGAAGTTGTTCGTCAAAGAGAGCGCCTTCTTCCCTAGTATGATGAATAATGTCTTCCCCATTGCGCGGAAGTTTAGAGATAGCTTGAAAATTACCCTCAGAAATGGGAATTTGAATTCCATTGACGGTTGAGAAGAGTTCACCGTCTTCGTCCTTCTTTAGATTCAAATAGAAGGCTTGAAATAAGGATGGGTGAATGTAAGGGGTGTGAAGATATGGGAATTCCAAAAGTCGGCTTTGAGTAAGCATGTTTGCTGTGGAAGGGGCGTTTTGAGTTAGGAACCGTTCGGTGGAAAATCGAGGAGGGAGGATTTCCCGATTTTCAAACTTTTCTATGAAGCGCAAAAGTCCCTCTTCACTATTGAAACGTAAATAGGAGCCGTCGTTGAAACAATAGGGTAGTGGCCGATTGGCGGAAGAGGATGCACCATTTTTACCGGCTCGAGCACGTTTGGAATTTCTGCCCGACATATTTAATAAGTAGAAGAGAGTCTTTAGCAAGAAATTTGAGAGATTTTAGAGAGTTTGAGAGATAGGATTGATGTTTGAGTGAAGAAATTTGAGATAGACAGTCCCTATTTATAATGAGAGGAGTGGTAAGCATAGAGTAGCAAAAATTCTGCAGAAATAGAAAACAAAAACGGTCAGAAAACGGTAACATTTTGATGCATTTACTGAGGATAATCTATTATTGAATTATGGTAATCGATTATTCTGACACAGAAAAACGGTAACAATTTCTGACGCTGGAAATAATTGATTGTGCCTTTGAAATAATCGATTATTTGAGGATGTTCAACACTGGATGGCCGAGACAGAAATCGATTTTAACACAACTTTGATTATTGCTATAGTTAAAACAAATATGTCAACAAAATCAATTTTATAAACATAAGTAATCGATTAGTGATACTTGCTAATCGATTTTCCGGCACAGTAAGCATAAAACATAATGAACTAATAGTCGATTATTGGCTATAGAGAAATCGATTATTCTACACCATCGTCTAATAATTCCCCCCGCCTTTAGGGCGATACCTGCAAAAAAAATTTAGGTGCCTCCGACGCTCAAGTTAGTAATTAAAAAAGAATTGTAGTGCGTGATTTAATGATGAGTCAAGAATTCCGAGTTTACTATGAAGTCGGAGAAGGACTCTTTCTCTAAAGTCCTTGAGAAGGTATCGGCCAATTTAGAATGTGATCTCTTAAGTTGTGTGTTCTGAGATGTTCTTAAGAGTGTTTCGAGTGCTTACCTTTTGTCCAATGTCGCTAATTACCTGGTCGAGTGGATGGTCTTTGATTGTCCTCCATGCGTTGGGCAATTTGGTTTCTTCTTCCAATTGTGGAGCTTCCTCCGATAATTGCTCCAAAATTTCATCTTGATTTTCATTTGAATTTTCCTCATATACTTTGACTTGAGGGATTATATTATTTAGTGTACCTGCAAGATCAAAACCAGAATCCTTTCTCGCCAAGCGAGCATTATTTTCTGAAAACACAATATGCGGAGATTCCTCAACAGTTTTGGTTCTATTATTGTATAATCTATAAGCTTTGCTACGTGATGAATATCCAAGAAAAATTCCTTCATCGGATTTGGCATCAAATTTTCCCAAATTATCTTTTCCATTGTTATGAATGAAACATTTGCAACCAAATACTCTAAGATGGGATATGTTTGGTTGTCTTCCTTTGTAGAGTTCATAGGGGGTTTTCATGAGTATTGGCCTTATGACTACTCTATTTAAAACGTAGCATGCGGTACTCACGGCATCCGCCCAAAAGTATTTGGGTATCTTAGCCTCATCGAGCATGGTTCTAGCCATCTCTTCGAGACACCTATTTTTCCTTTCCACCACTCCATTTTGCTGTGGTGTGCGTGGAGCAGAGAAAGTGTGCTCGATACCGAGTTCGTCACAAAAGTCCGCGAAGAGATTGTGATCGAACTCTACCCCATGATCACTCCTTATTGAAGTGATGGTTGTGTTCTTTTCATTTTGAACACGTTTAAGAAAGCATTTAAAAATGTGAAACGCCTAACTTTTGTGAGCAAGAAATAGAGTCCATGTAAATCTAGAATAATCATCAACAATAACAAAAGCATAACGATTTCTACCAAGACTTTCAATGCGAGATGGTCCAAATAAATCCATATGAAGGAGTTGCAAAGGTCTAGTAGTAGAAACAATATTTTTCGATTTAAAAGATGCTTTTGTTTGCTTCCCCTTTTGACAAGAATCACAAATAGAGTCTTTTTCAAATTTCAAGTTTGGAAGACCAACAACTAAATTTTGTGAAACCAATTTGTTTAAAAGATGCATGTTGATGTGAGCTACTCTACGATGCCATAACCAAATATCATCTTCTTTACTCATAAGACAATTCACGTACTCAGATGAAGAGTTTTCGAGGTCAACCATATAGATATTATCAACTCTAAAACCACGAAGGATAATTTTAAAATCGCTACGACGAAAGACTAAACATTCTTCCGAATCAAACAAAACAAGATTTTCCTTGTCACATAGTTGACTTATGCTCAAGAGATTATGCTTTAGACCTTTAACAAGCAATATATGCTTAATGGAGGAAGATTCATTCTTACCGACCGAGCCAATGCCGATAATTTTCCTTTGTTGTTGTCTCCAAAAATTACGCTACCTCCTTCCTTGTGTTCTAATTGAAGGAACTGGGATGCATCTCCGGTCATATGTTTAGAGCATCCACTATCAAGGTACCAATGTACACTTGACCCCTTCAAACACACCTGCAAAACAGATTAATGAGTTTTAGGTACCCATGCCATTTTAGGTCCTTGGGGGTTAGACAAATCATAGTGATGTGATTGAGTGTTATGTCTATGTCGTGTAAAACAAGCAGGAGCAATATGTCCAATTCGTCTACAATAATGACAAATCACGTTAGGATTATGCATCCATCTAGGTTGATAGTAGTTGGACGGGCGAAAATTGTTTACACTATTATTAATGATATGGCTATTGCGTGATTTTTGAAAATCGTCTCTTCTCATGTTTGTTCTAGGATATGCATTAGTTCTAGAATAACTATTTCTAGTTTGAGGGTGTCTAGATTGCGGTTTTTGAAAGCCATTTCTAGATGTTCTAAAATGCTCAAGGTTTCCTCTAGTGTTTGGTCTAGCATGCTTGTTGGTTCTAGGATTGTTGTATCTACGTTGAGCGTTGGTTTTATTTATCCTAGGTTGAGCCTTAGGTTGTTGGGGAATGGCTTCAACCTTTTCTTTTGGCTCGTTTTTGAATCCTATGCCATGCTTGGTTGATCTTAAATTAACAAGAACATCATTCAAATTTTTATGGGAAGAATTAAACTTATCTAAGGTGCTCTTAAGTCTTCCTACCTCATCTTTTAGATGCATGCATGAAGTACAATTTTTGCTAGAAGTCTCGGGTTTGTCGGCACTTATTTTTTCGAAAAACTTGTTTTCTTCATTCAACTTCTCATTTTCCAAAATCAATTTTTCCAAATCCTTTTCTTTCAAAGAGAGTTGTTTTTCAAAATCTTTTTCTTTAAAAGAAAATTTTTTCTTTACGTCTCTAACAGTTTCGGAAGCTTTAATAAATTCACTATACAATTCATCAAAAGCATTTTGCATTTCTTCAAGAGTAAAGAAATTTTTTGAAGAAATTTGACATACCTCTTCTTAATTGCCTTCGTGTGCCATGAGACATAGATTTGCGGTTTCGTCTTCTTCATCGCCGCTTGATTCATCTCCAGAGTCACCTCCCCAAGATATGTATGCTCGTTGTTTCTTGAAGGGCTTTTTCTCCTTTTTAACATTTGGGCAATTTGATTTAATGTGCCCGATTTCTCCGCACCCATAGCACTTTACTTGATCTCCTTGTTGTTTGCCCTTTCGTTCATATTCTTTTCTCATGAATTTTTGAAACCTTTTAATAACGAGTCCGAACTCGTTGTCTCCGTTGTTTAAGTCCTCATCATTTTGAGACGTGCTTGCCTTGAGGGCGATTCTTTGCTTCCTTTGATCATTAAATGGAGGGTTAAGTATAGTAGATTCATAAGTTTTGAGATTACCTCTAAGTCCGTCGATGGTGATATTTGAAAAGCCAATAGACTCTTGAATTGCGTCGGCCTTGGAGCGCCATTCCGGAGTGAGACTTCGGAGGTTTTTTCGGACAAGTTCCTTATCCGTAAAGGTATTCTTAAGAGCATGTAGGTCATTAACGATTTTTGAAAATCGTTCGAACATTTCATCGATCCTCTTGCCTTCCTTCATGTGAAACAGTTCATATGAATGGGTTAGAAAATCAATTTTAGCTTCTCTTACCTGGTCCGTACCTTCGTACGTAATTTCCAGCTTGTCCCACATTTCCTTAGCCGTTGTGCAACAAGAGATTTTTCTGTAATCATCAGCATTTACAGCACAATACAGTAGGTTGATGGCTTTAGCGTTGCTTTGCACTTTTTGGATATCATTCGCATCGTATTCATCTTCGGTTTTTGGAATCCATTCATTTTCAACCTTTTTGGTTGGAATTTGTTCTCCATTTGTTACAACCTTCCAAAGATGAAAATTGTTCGACTAGATGAATATTCTCATCCTTTCCTTCCAATACGTATAGTTTGTGCCATCGAATAGTGGCGGTCTGGTGGAGCACTGTCCTTCACCTATTCATGCAAAAGAATCACGAGTAGAAGCCATGGATAGTTTCTCTCAAACGGTTAAGTTTTCAGAGAGTTGGGCTCTGATACCAATTGTTAGTTTATACGCTTAACGCTAGAGGGGGGGGGGGGTGAATAGCGTTATAATAAAATTAACGATAAACTTTGCGGAATTAAAACTTGCAGGAAAAATAAGTGCGGAAATTAAATGCAATAAAGAACAAACGCACCGATGTTATCCTGGTTCACCATAACCCGTGGCTAGTCCAATACCCGAGAGACTCTCTCGAGATTTCCACTAACTTTGTCAAGCTTACGGGTGCTTAACAAACCGTTACAACTTGAGGACACAAGCCTCGACAACCTTTGCTCGAAGATACCACACTTCAAGACTTCAACAGAAGGAATGAAAACGTTCCTTCTAACCAACCCAAGGGATTAACACTTCCCTTCAAATGTTTACAACAATTTAGCACTCAATACAAAGGCTCTCTTTAAGAGTAGGGATGAGTAAAATATGTACGCTCAAGATCGCAACAACTTTTGTCAAGAGTTTGGCTCTCAAAAACTTATGAAATGGATAGAAAATAATGAATGCAAGCTTTAGCAATATAATGATCAGTTGTAGTAAGTTGTTGTACTTAGAAGACTGATTTTGAGGTGTATTTTTAGTGTCAAAAACCTTCACAACCGTTGCCTAATTGCCAATTAAGAATTGCCGATTTTAAGCTAAGATAATCGATTATCTGATTTGCATAATCGATTATTTTTCAATCATCCTCAAAATAATCGATTATCCAAATCGAATAATCGATTACCTGACAACGTTCAAAAAATCAATTCCGGATTTTTACTTAACATAATCGATTATCTAAATCACATAATCGATTACCTGACAACTTTCAAAAAATCATTTCCGGATTTTACTTAAAATAATCGATTATCAAAATCCCATAATCGATTACCTGACAACAGTTAAAAAATCTTTGGCAACGGTCATTAACATAATCGATTGTTCTATATGCATAATCGATTATCTTCTATATTTTGAAAACTTCAGACTACACTGTTTTAACATAATCGATTGTCATAAGTATATAATCGATTATTTTTCAGTCTTGTAAAATTTAATAGACACTGCCTCAACATAATCGATTATCATAAGTACATAATCGATTATTTTATAACATTGAAAAATCTGGTGTACACAGCCTTTAACATAATCGATTATCATAAGTACATAATCGATTATCTGGCAGTTTTGAATGTACATTGATTTAATATAATCGATTATCATAAAGTACATAATCGATTATCTTTGTCCAGATTTGAGAGGCATATTTAAAAATCATTTTGGCTAAAATAACATGTTTGAAAATTATTTTGCTTTAAATTAAATATGCATGATTTGACAAAAATGATTTAATGTTTGAAAATCATTTTGCTCTAAATTAAATATGCATGATTTGATAAAAAGTGATTTTACGAGAGAAGCCAAGTCTTGAGTTAAGTGTCGGATCAAGATCACAATTATAGAACGACTCATATATAACCTTAATTCAGCTTAATCTTGATCTTTGTCCATCTTGTGCTTGAGCTTCATTATATGAAAATTGTTCGCTTGTGCTTGGACCTCGTCATATGTTAATTGCGCGTCGTTTGTCATTTATCAAAACCTGCACATATGAATACACGTTTAGTTTAATGCTTTGAGAACGTGATTCAACAGTGCTTGCAGAGATTTCCAACAGCTGCTCATTAGGGAACGTTTCTTTAATTGCACCCCCTTATGCCACATGGTTCAGATTTTCTAATCTGGACAAGTGATCAACCACTCGATTCTCTATTCCTTTGCGGTCTCGGATTTCTAAATCAAACTCTTGCAACAATAGGACCTACCGAATCAATCTCGGCTTGGTATCCTTTTTCTCGAACAAATACCTGATGGCTGAGTGATCAATGTAGACGATGACTTTGGTCCCCACAAGATATGACATGAACTTGTCAAACGCCCACACTACTGCAAGCAACTCTTTTTCAGTGACGGTGTAGTTCATCTGAGCTGGATTCAGAGTTTTGCTCGCATAGTAGATGGAGTAAAAAATCTTATCTCTCATCTGCCCCAAAATAGCCCCAACAGCCACGTCGCTTGCATCACACATCAACTCAAAAGGTTGCTCCCAGTCTTGAGCAATTATGATAGGTGCGGTCACAAGCCTCCCTTTTAGCTCCTTGAATGCCTTCAGACATGCATCATGGAATGTGAAACCCACATCCTTCTCAAGCAACCTGCACAAGGGAGAGGAAAATTTTTGAGAAGTCTTTAATAAAACGACGATAAAAACATGCATGGCCCAAGAAACTTCGGATGCCTTTGACAGATATTGGTGTAGGAAAATTTTCAATTGCTTCCACCTTTGCCTTGTCTACCTGCAAACCGTCTTTGGACACTTTGTGTCCCAAAACTATGCCTTCACGCACCATGAAATGGGACTTTTCCTAGTTTAGCACCAGTTTAGTCTCTTTGCACCTAGCAAGTACTTTATTGAGGTTCATTAAGCAATTATCAAACGAACACCCAAAAACAGAGAAGTCATCCATGAATACTTCTACAAACCTCGCAACTATATCAGTAAGGATGGCCACCATACACCTTTGAAAAGTCGCGAGTGCATTACCAAGACTGAAGGGCATTCTCTTGAACACATACGTGCCATATGGACACGTAACAGTGGTCTTCTCTTGGTCCTCTAGGGCTATAGAAATTTGGTTATACCCCGAGTAACCATCCTGGAAAACCAATCTATCAAGCATTTGGTCAATAAAGGGGAGGGGAAAGTGGTCCTTCCGGGTGGCATTGTTCAGTTTTCTATAGTCAATGCAAATTATCCACCCGGTAACAATTTTGGTTGGGATTAAATCATTATTCTCGTTCACTATCACAATCATCCCCCCTTTTTTGGGGACACATTGCACGGGACTTACCCATTTGCTGTCCGATATGGGGAATACAATACCTGCATAGAGCCACTTAATCACTTCTTTTCTTACCACATCTTTTATGATTGGATTGAGTCGGCGTTGTTGCTCAACACTGGGCTTATGTACCTCCTCCATGAGAATTTTGTGCATGCAAAAGGCTGGACAAATGCCATTGATGTCAAACATAGTCCATCCAAGTGCACGCTTGTGCTCACGCAGCACTCTCAGCAGCTTTTCCTCCTGCAATTTAAACAAGTCAGAAGAAACAATAACAGGTAGGGTGTCAGATTCACCCAAGTAAGCATATTGCATGTGAGATGAGAGCGGTTTAAGCTCCAATTTTGGTGCTTCTTCAATCGATGGCTTTGGAGGAGGTCCCTCTGGCCTGTCTATGGGTTCAAAGAGGGTGCGTCCCATTCATGTATGCACAAGATGTATCAAGGATATGCATCATCTCTTCGACCTCCTCATCAACCCCCAAACTATCAAACAACATGAGTGCTTTCTCTAGAGAATCGTCTAGATAAACACTTGGGTCATAAATTTGCTCATCAGCTTCTACAACAGACATCATGGAGAGCTCCTCATAATGACGGGGATGCTAAATTGCTAGGTAAACATTGAAAACTGCTTCCTCATCTTCTACCCTCAAGATCATCTTTCCCTCTCTCACCTTGATAATGGCGTCACCAGTAGCCAATAGATGTCACCCCAATATGATTGGAACCAGCTCATCAGCCTTATAATCGAGGATAATGAAATCAACAAGGAAAATAAATTTCCCAATATGTAGCAACCCATCTTCAATCACCCCCTCGGGGTGTGCTATTGACCTGTCAGCTAGCTGTAACATCACAGTAGTGGGTCTAGGAGCTCCCAAACCCAATTGTTTGAACAAAGACAGGGGCATCAGATTATGCTTGCCCCCAAATGACAAAGAGCACAACCAACATCAATATTACCAATGTGCACGAGGATCGTAAAGCTGCCAGGATCTTTAAGCTTTTGAGGAAGCTTATTTTGGACCCTGGACGTGCACTCCTCAGTAAGTGAAACTGTCTTAAACTTAGTCAGCCTCCTCTTATGAGCCACTATGTCCTTTATGTACTTAGCATATTTTGGAATTTCACGAAGCACATCAACCAATAGAATATTCAATTGAACCTGGCTCAACATGGAGAGGAATTTGCTGAACATGCGATCATCATTTTTCTTTTGCAATCTCTGGGGGAAGGTGGTGGCGGCCTTGGGGCCTCCACTAGCTCTGGAATTTCAGCACTCGTCTTTGGCTCGTTTGTCACTTTAGGGATCAACTCTCCCTCAGGCACATGGTTATCTATCCTTTTCTTTGGTAATTCCTCGAGCTCCCTCCCGTTTCGAAGTGTAACAGCATTCACTTGTGGATTCTTCTTTGTGTCACTGGGGAGGGCACCTACAGGTCTAGTATTTTGATTAGTGTCCAGTTGTCCCATCTGCCTCTCAAGATTTCTGAAGTCAGTTTGGAGCTGCTGATTGTCAGTCCTTATCTGTTGATTTTCAATTTTTATCTGCTGAGTGTCACTCAACAACTTCTTTAACAAATCGTTGGTGCTTTCTTCCATTTGCTTGGGTTGTTTCTGAGGCCGGTTGAAACCCCATTGAGGTCTGTTCTGATTTGGCTGATTTCCACCCCATGAGAAGTTGGGATGATTTTTCCAATAAGGATTGTAAGAATGGCCATACTGTGCTTGCTGATTTGGTGTCCCTCTGTTCCATTGCCCCACATAATAAATCGATTCTAGATTGGTGGGGCACATGTCGGTCATATGATTATCACCATATAACTCGCAGCAAATAGCCATTTGGTGTACATGTTGCATTGGCTGTGGTGGCTGCATTGACATTCGAGCCATCTGATTGGAAAGCTTTGCTAATTAAGATCCCATGGCTGAAACCTCATTGAGTTCAAGTACTCCAACTGATTTCTGCTTAACTGCCCTTCGTGAATCACCCTAACCCTGCCAGTTGTTGTCATTAGCCGTGAAAGTATTAAGCAAGGTTTGGATTTCACTGTACGGTATGGCCATGCAACTACCCCCACAAGCTGAGTATAGGCTCATCTTTGAAGAATCATCTAACCCGTCCACAAACGTATGACCCAACACCTCGTATGACTGAACAGTCCCTAAGCATCTTCTTGTATCTTTCCCATGTTTGATGAAGTGTCTCGCCAGCTCGTTGTTCGAACCCAAGAATCTGACTCCTCAACACCTTTGCTTTTATGGTGGCGAAAAACTTAATTAAGAATTTTCTCGCCAGATCAACCCAAGTGTGGATTGAATTTGCTGGCTCCTTATTCAACCACTCCTTAGCGTCCCCAATCAGTGAAAAGGAGAACAGTGTCAGCCTGGCATAGTCCTTGGAAATGTTTGGATAGTTGTATGTATCCATAATTTCCAAGAAATTCTGAATGTGCCACTGTGGGTCTTCATAAGGCAAACCCGTAAACAACCCTGCATTTTGGATCAGGTGCACCATGTTTTGTTTCAACTCAAAGTGCACAGTTATGTCAGGCTTCACAATAGTCTGAGTCATATTAGCCAAGTTGGGCCTTGCGGCATCAATCCTCGCCCATTCGTCATTAAATGCCATCTCAATTGATTGTGGTTGAACTACTATATTCAACTCTCTTTCAATTCTGGTTCTAGCATCCACCCCCTTCTCAATCTGTGAAATGTTTGTTCAATTTCAAGATCGAAAGGAAGGAGGTTGTTTGCGCTTCTACTTCTTCGCATTCAATTGAATTTTCTGTATTAGCACAAACAACGTGAAGTAACAGTCAAGCTCGAATAAATAAGTAATAAAAGCTCAATTCATTCAAATATCTAATTTCTAAGTTCCGGGGAACAACGCCAAAAATTTGTTGCGATCAAAAACACCCACGCAAGTGCACGTGATCGTTAAGTAATAAAGTAGTGAGTAGAGTATCGTTCTCACGAAGACTTGTGATTAGCGTATGACTGATTTAAACCTAATTCCTTTATCTACCCAGAGAATCTTCACAAAAGAGAGATTTGATTATTTTACTAACTAAACTATGGAAAGTTAATCTAGCTAAAACAGGTTATTAAACAAATAGCAAATTCGGGTAACAAACAATAGAGAGTGATATTCCAGGGTCACATGCGTATTTAACAATCGTGTTGTGTTCTTAGCTTTAAACGACTAATCAATTTATCTAGGTTATTGATTGACAAGGTTAATATTACTCATAAGAATCTGTCGAGTTCTTACTCGCTTATTCAAGTCAACTTAATGCCTATATGTCTATGGAATCAAGATTAACAAGAACGCATTTACAACTCCTGTATTTCAACCAAGCAAGGCAATTGGGTATATGTTTATCCCAATTGCGAATCCATTCCCCGAGGCCTAGGTTCAAGAACTTACTCTATTTAATTCTATATGCAATCTAAAGTTTCCACTTTCGAGTTCAACTAGAGATTCGTAGATAGTACTTCACTGTTAGCTACTCAGCGAAATAATTACGGACATAATTAAACAAGCAACCCAATATGATAAACTGACTTTGTCGAATTAAACTTCAAACAACAACGTTCATGTTTTACCCATGACCCCAGAACAATGGGCTTAGCCAATCATACTATTGTTCATCACAATTAGGTTTAATATCATCACAATTAGCAGTAACAAAGAGAAGAAAAGAAGAACTTGATTATCCAAATCCCTCCTTGCCTCTTGCCTCTCTATTTATTGCTTTAGCCTTTGAAAATCTTGATAATTTGACCTTGGGCAAGCTTGATTTTATATAGGTTAAGTGTCTCTTCCTCCAGATTTCCAAATTTTCCCTTAACAAAACTTTCCAGGTCTTTGGACTAGCGCGGTCGCGCACCTGGGCGTGCTAGTGGCCGCGCTAGTATGCTGACACTCTGACTTGGACGAGCTAAAAGTAGCACGGGCGCGCACCTAGGCGCGCTATCCCCATTGTCCGTTTCTTCGCTTTTCCTCGTCTTCAGCTATATTTAATCCCAACGGGTCTTTAATGCTCAACAATGGTTCCAATCACCTTTCTTTGAATAATATAAGCTCCTTAACCTGAAACATATACAAATCACTATTAGAGCTCATAATTCATCAATTAAGCACAATATGACATTGGAATATAATCAAGCGGGCGCATAAACAATAGCTAAATCACCAAGATTTCGCCTATTATTAATCGCTAAAACCATTGCAAAAATATGGTGGAATATTATGTTCACCATAATATTTAATGACAACATTAGATTATTACTATGTCGCACTGCTTTACATTTTTTACAAAGTGGAATATTTGTCCCATAATACATAAACACGCTCTCAAACATGACCTCAACTGGCAAATACGTCCTCCAATTTTAGGGGTGCACAAATAGACACTTCAACTTATCTAACTTTTTCAGTTGAACACACCAACTTAAAAAATGATCATCTAGTCACTTCCAAATGTGCCACGATTGTGCCACATCAGCATTTGTGTTTACGTGTTCAACTTTATACAAATTGAGGTGCCTACTAGTATATAACCAAAGTTTGAGGTCATACATGCAAGCCGAAGCCAACTTTGAGGGTCTGTTTATATATTATTTCCCTTTATTAAACGTGACTTTCTATCTTGGAAAAAAGCAGACGAAAAAAAGACCAGGCATTGACTACTACTACTACTACTATGTCGGAGCTATTGCTCTGGTTAGCCCGAGAAAGGCTGCGTGGTTTAGTTTTGGCAGAAGAATCAGCTCCATCGATTTTATCAGTAACCGAACATTTAGATGCTTTATCAGGAGAGCTAAATCGGTTACAACTTCTGTTAAAAAGCAGCAATAAGAATCAACAACATATAAATGGCGCAAGAGAAATTGAGATACGAGTTAGGCGAATTGAATATCTCGTTTATCGAATGGAAGATGTTGTGGAAAAATCAAGAGGAAGTTCGTCTAAGATGGGGTTACTTAAAGGTATAAAGATGATGTTTATCGGAGATGCTGCAGTTACTTTCCAGCAGATTAGATCCGAGATTGAGCTCAACTGCAAGCAAATTAGAATTGCTTATAATGCTGTTAATAAGAAGGAAGATCAAGGTCAAATGAGAAATTCTCCTATTTTGCCCCAACAATTATTTGGTATTGAGGAGAATAAGAAGAAAGTGCTTGGAGTTACGTTATCTGGAGTCGGGTCACGCATCCCTGAGTCGTCCTCCCACTTGGTGTCTGGCATTCCAGAGTCCTCCTCCCCCTTTGTGGCCGGTATCCCCGGGTCGTCCTCCCACTTGATGTCCTGCATCCCCGAGTCGTCGTCCTGCATCCTTGATTTGTCCTCCAACTCCGTGTCCAACATCCCGGAGTCGTCGTACCACTCCACGTCCAAAATCCCTGAGTCGTCCTCCCACTCGGTGTCCGTTGTCCTCGAGTCGTCCTCCCACTTGTTGTCCGGTATCCCCGAGTCGTCCTCCCACTCGGTGTCTGGTGTCCTCGAGTCGTCCTCCCACTCGCTGTCTGGTATCCCCGAGTCGTCATCCCACTCCGTGTCCTGCATCTCTAAGTCGTCGTCCCACTCCGTGCCCAACATCTTAGAGTCGTCCTCCCACTTAGTGCCCAACATTCCCGAGTCGTCCTCCCACTCCATCTCCAATATCCCCGAGTCATCCTCCCACTCAGTGCCCAACATTCCCGAGTCGTCCTCCCACTTAGTGTTCAACACCCCCGAGTCGTCCTTCCACTACGGGCCCAACATCCCCGAGTTGTCCTGCCACTCGGAGTCGTGCATCCCCAACTCGTCCTCCCACTCGAAGTCCTGCATCCCCGAGTCGTCCTTCCACTCGGTGTCTGCCATCCCCAAGTCGTCCTCTCACTTGGTGCCCAACATCCCCGAGTCATCCTCTCACTCGGTGTCCAACATCCCCGAATCGTCCTCCCACTTGGGGGTCTTGGTCATCCCAATATTTGGAGTTGTTGGCTCGGGGAAAACAACTCTGGCTAATGTAATTCTCAATGACCAACTTGTTACTGGTAACTTTAAGTATCGTATCTGGATTTATGTACCCGAGAATTGTAAAAGCAAGGATATACTTCGACAAATACATGAACAGATCGATGGAAAGAACGGAAACATGTTGTACTCGGAAGAACAATTGCTTGAAGAAGTTAGCAAAAGCCTTAAATCTCAGAGGAGCTTAATTGTCCTAGATGACATACGGTCTATTGAAGCTTGGAAAACGCTGCATATAACATTGCCACGGCTTAAGAAAGGTAGCAAAATACTAGTGACGACCCGGGAAGTATTGGTAGCTGAATACATATCTGAAAAGCATGACTTCCATAATATGAGGACCTTGAATGTGGACGAAAGCTGGAATTTGTTTACTCAAGTGTTCTCTCCCCAGTATCCAGGTTTGTGAATTTCCCAACCCAAACTTATCTTAAACTATCTCTATAATTTTATTGTTAACTTATTATGTAGTTGGTAAAGTAAAGATAACCAAGAATTTGTTTGGATGGTTGTTCTGTATCGTTTTATAATGAATAGTGTATATTGTATTATATTGTATCGTTTTGATGTATATAGTGTTTGGATAGATTGTATTGTTTGTTGTCATTTCATGATGCCATGCACCAATAATATAAAGAATAAACTTGTAATATTATAATTAAAAAGTAAGGTACAGGGTATAATTATTATATAGAAAGGTAGTATAAATGATAAAATAGAATTATTCAATAATAAGGAAGGCAAGATGAGAGAAAAAAATAAGGTAGCGAAGCGATCACACCAAATCGGTCGTTTCATAAAGTAGCACTTTTCGTCGTTACAACAGGTAACAACCATCCAAACAAGCTGTCAAATTAATCCCAATAATATATAAGAATTTCAATATAATACTAAGAATACGCCCCAACTCCTCTCGCCACAGTACAATTCTTGGTAATGGCAAAGGATTGAAGATGTCGATAGATAAATGGACAGGTGATAGCCCTTTAATAAAGATATTCCCAGATCTTTATTCTACTGTTACTCCAATGGGGAATGGAACTTACTTTTTGAGGAGAAAACCATGATGGTGGAATGTGTTAAATGGGGACGCCGTAGCCATAAAATCACATGGCATGAGTTGTTTCAAAAGACCTACAATTTCTCGAAGTCCGTGCAGACATAAAGGAAAAAAATGAACATTGACACAATGGAAGCAAACATCCATATGGGTGCTACCAACTAGTTACTAAGGCTTAGTCATGGCGATATGCTTACATTAGGTTCAGTGTTTGGTAGGAGTCAGTTTAATCTGTTTAGAGATGTAAATGTTAATAAAAGTTGTGGAGAATCTTCAGGGATAAAGAACCACAACTCAGTGAATATCAGAAATGAAATAGGTCCAAATGGATAGTGAAATTTATATAACCTATCTCAATTAACCTGGAATTAAGCAGTAGTGACTGTTGTAAGAGAAAATATCATTCCTTTTACATTATATCTGCAAGAAAATCAATATATAATTTTAGAAATTAAACATTTATTATTTAGTCTTGGCACACTACCTGGCATTTCTTAACCTCCAAACTTAAAATGTCGAGCTGTCACCACTAACACAAGCTTAACTTCAAGATCTTGTTATGCTTATAACTCTTCCGCACTTATTTCTGTCTATGACATGACGTCTCAAGAAAGAACAGGAGACTTTTTAGTAGTTCTGTTGTCTAAAAGTATTCAGTAATGGTCCACGAAAACTTATACGAGAAAATGTGAACAATGATATTTTAAGTGGAAAGTTTACGTGTTAATTATCATGTAATTTAGTAGTTTTTTGTTTTCTACTTCACTCCTATCTGACATCTGATAAAGTTAACTTTTGCACAATGTTTAGCGGAAGAAAAGATGGTAATGGTGAGACAAATGGTAGGATCTTGTAAAGGCGTGCCACAGCTTATCAAGGAACTTGCATTTTACTTGGCACCTAAACCAGCGGAGGAGTGGGAGATAGTGTATAAAAATATCCAAACATATGTATCCGCATTCTTTTCTACGATTTATAGTGAGTTATCAGATCACTTGAAACCGTGCTTTCTTCACTTGGGTCAGTTCTCAGAAGATGCAGAAATAGAAACCGAAAAGTTGTTTCATCTGTGGATGATTGAAGGCTTTTTATCCACAAAAGAACGTGCTAGAGGGGAGAGAATGATGGACCTGATGGAACGATATCTGAATGAACTGGCACATATTAACATCATAGGGTTGCAACAAGAGGAAGTTCCTACTGAAAAGAAATTCAAGGCTTGCCGCTTTATTGGAGGAATAAAAAACGTATGTGTCGCATGGGGTGAACAAAAACGTTTTCTCAAAATTGTAAATTTAAGAGAAAATGATTGTTCGCTCTCATCTGAAACATTACCACCTCGACTTGTCGTATATCATGGTGACCATGAACTTTCTATTGCTTATGAAGTTGCTAATAATGTTCGGAGTCTTCGAGTTGTTGGTGGAAACAGGAAGCAATTTGAAATGCTTAATATTAAGGATTTCCGAGTGCTCAGAATTCTTGATGTTGATGGGATTAATTTTCAAGGACAGAAACTACCACGGGGTATATCTAATCTAGCGCTCTTGAGGTATCTGAGTGTCAAAGGGTGTGCCCTCGAGGAGTTGCCATCGTCTATTGGCAAATTGGTGCACTTGCAAGTACTTGATCTGAGAGTGGAAGAATCAACCGAAATGATAGTTGCAGACGTGCTATGGAAGATGACGAAATTAAAACATTTATATCTTCCATCAAAGTTTCGGACTCATAAAGAAGGAGAAAAGTTGCGATTAGATGGCTTGAAGGAGCTTGAAACTATCAAGAACTTCAATACAAGCGTGTGCAAGGTTAACGATGTCTCCAAATTTCCCAAGCTCCGGTACTTGGCAGCAAAGATAGAAGGAAATTTTGAGGATTTCAAGTCAATCAACAGCTACATGCAAACTTCAAACAACTGGCTTTGTGCTTCCATTGATATCGTTGATTTGGATTGCTACTCGGAGGAAAGGCATTCAGTTTTACGAGAATTTTTACGGTGTGAAGTACTTCAAACATTGCACTTCAAAGGACATATTGGCCACCTACCACCATATGATGAAATCTCTCAGAAATTAACTCAGTTAGTACTTAATAATTCTCATCTTAAAGATGATCCCATGCCAACCTTGGAAAAGCTTCCTAATTTAGGGCATCTGATCCTCGCTGATGATGCTTATATGGGGAAGAAAATGGTCTGCTCTGCTTCAGGTTTTCGTCAACTCAAACATTTAGAACTCGTGAATTTGCACTTACTGGAGAAATTTGAGGTGGATTGTACAGCCATGCCTATAGCTTCCGTCCTAAAAATCACAAACTGCGAGAGATATGATCGTGTCATTCCTGATTGTCTGAACGACCGTTCGTCCCTGCATCGCCTTGAAATTGTCCTCAGCTAGTTTCACTATGAGCATGGCTGAAACAGCCTTCTCCTTCTGCTTTTCCAGTAAGACTTATTCTAAATTGGTAGAAGTTGTCATTGTTGTGTGAGTTGGGATAATTTTCTATTAGTGTCTGGTCCAAGCAAATCCTACTGTTTCTCATTTTTTTATAACCTAGCGGCGGATCCAGGATTTATAGGTCGTGGGTGCATCAATTAAATTCTAAATGGTCAAACATGATCATAGTGGGTGCTTATGGTCAATAATTGAATTTTTTGGATATTATCTATGAATATATTACACAGTTTGGCCAAAGCCAATTGGTGCTTCAGCACCCATACCTCCATAGGTAGACCCGCCAATGTTATAACCGTGGTATTCTAACCAGCTTGCGCATCCCTTAATAGTTCCATGGGATAGAAATGATACTAAGTAGCCACTCTGAAGGGGTGTTATTTAGGAATTAACCGGTGCGTCTTGAATTTCAGTTTTTCAATTCAATTTTTTAGGATAAAAATGTCCCAAATAGTCTATTTTAATTTAAAATTTTAGGACAAAATAAATGCTGACTAATCTCTAAATAGCATCCTGAGAATGACTATCTGTGCACTGGCTCCTTCTATGGGATGCCTGCCACTTTCTGCCAGCAACAACAAGTACAAGGTAACACTATCTACCAGCACTTGGACAAATAGGAAGAAATTAGGGTTTTTTACATAGCTATACCATATAGCAAACCTTATTACCCTCAATGTTTAAGGTTTGTGTTTATTATATTTAAGAATACCAAATTACCATTTATATACCATAATTCAAATTAAGGGTATAATTATTGCTTCATTTATTATAGGCGTGATTTTAGGAGCTCATATTCTCCAATTTTAGTTTACCCACCTCTCTCTCCTCCCACCCCCACACCCCCCACATTTTACCATCAGTTAATTCCCCTATTTTCTATCACGTAATATATTTTTTCACTACCCGCTTTGTTCCTCAAGCTTGTGTTATTCTTCTTCCCCAACGTGAGAGAGAGAGAGAGAGAGAGAGAGAGAGAGAGAGAGAGAGAGAGAGAGAGAGAGAGAGAGAGAGAGAGAGAGAGAGAGAGCAATAACGATTACTATTTTTTTTCTGATCCAAACTTTAAAACTGTTTTTTCTTCTTCAACGAGTGGTTAGATGTGTTAATTTTTCCTCAGAAATACTGAGGAATAAAAGGTATGTTTTCTAGAAAAATGAGATGAGATTTTTTTTTGGTTTTGTATTTTGAACTATTAAGTTTTAACTTTTTGTTTAATGTTGTGTTTTGCAGATTTAATGAAGCGATTACGGGATGATGTTTATGCTACTCCTCAATTCAAGCGCCCATTTGTTTGCGGAAACTGCTAGACAATTTTGTGCCAGCCTACTGGTGGTCGTGCTAGACTTACCGAAGGATGTTCTTTCAGGAGAAAGGGAGATTAGAGAAATAGCATTTGATTTGTATTGAAATGAATCTTCAATTGAGAAAACAATAAAGTTGACAGTGTGAGTGCAATTGTAGTTTATTTGTAGAAATTTTGTAGATGAAGAGCAAATTTTGTTGTCAATATTTTTTTTTTTACATAAGATTGTAGTTTAACTGTAGTAATTTTGTAGATACTCTTAAAAATAATACAACTCTATACAATACTTAAACTGATTTGTAGTTTCTTTGTATAAATTTTATCTACAAGATATCTACAAACTGAATACATTCAATTTTAATATCCCAATTCCCATTTCAATTGTAGCATAATTGGCATTTTCGACATAATTGTAGAAGACTTGTAGAAGTTTTAGTATTTCCAATATATAATTTATCTACAATTTCTGGAAATATGTCTTCTTCTTCTTCTTCTTCGACGAGTTTCAATGTGAAATTCAGTCAAAACCAAGTCTAATCTTCACCAAAACCCCTCAAAATTGAGATATAAACTCCTAAACATATTCCGAATTATTTACAACAACACCCAATCCAAACAAATAATGACCCGAATTTGAATTCAAAAATTTGCAAGCTTTTAATGGCTATCAATGGTGGAAAATATATGAAAGAATAGATTTTTTTCAACTTTAAAATTTTTGACATGATATCTACAAACAGAATACATTGAATTTTAATATCCCAATTCCCATTTCAGTTGTAGCATAATTGGCATTTTCGACATAATTGTAGAAGACTTGTAGAAGTTTTAGTTTTCCCAATCTACAATTTATCTACAGTATATCTACAATTTATCTACAATTCTACAATTTATCTACAATTTAACTACTATTCTGGAAATATGTCTTCTACTTCTACTTCTTCTTCGACGAGTTTCAATCTGAAATTCAGTCAAAACTAAGTCAAATCTTCACCAAAACCCCTCAAAATTCAGATATAAACTCCTAAATATATTCTGAATTATTTACAACAACACCCAATCCAAACAAATAATGATTTTTGAAAACCCAAATTTAAATTCAAAGCTTTCCAGCTTTTTAATGGCTATCAATGGTGGAAAATATATGGAGAAGGAGAGAATTACGCAGAAATGAGATTTCCTTCCGTTACAAAATTCGAATTTAATGGTGATAGGATCAGACGCAGATCTGGTGCCTATAATTTCGCGCGTTTTTTATGAAAAATCTGCCTAATTTTGGATTGTATATATTTTGTAGTGAAACTGTGGACAACAAGGGTAAATACCAAATTATGAACATTTTTGGTAATAAGGTTTGATATATGATATAAATATGTAAAAATTTCAAGAAATTACCTAGTGAAACGGAATACTATTTCTCATTTTTATTTCTACAATAAATTTAGATATGGTTAGATGACATTAAATACTTAAGGATATGGATAATTTAGAAGGAAATTTATTAGTTTTTTCCATTGGTAAATTTGAAAGTCAAAAGCGTATTTAATATTATAAGTCAACAATGATATGTACGTGCCATTTAACTAGAGAAAACTACTCTCTATAGCCCCTCAAAATTTTAATAGCCTATGTTTTGTGCTACTTACAAAAAATGGCCTTTCGGCCCAAACAGATTGCATATAGTAGCCGAAATAAATAAGCTTGACATCATAAGCGCTGGTAGCTCAATGGTTGTAGCGCATTTTTCCTAAGCTGAAGGCCGCAAATTTGGCCCTTACCTAGCGCGATAGAGCAACTCTTTTTTGCCTTTTTAAATGTACTTCTGGATCTGATTAGTATTAGCTAACAATTGAATGAAATATGTAATGCACGTCATATACGAGATGTCTATTTTTGTATACTTTTGTATGATAACAGATTATTTTGTATATTTTTTGCATAGTGACAATCTACTTTGTATATTTTTGTATAATAACAGTCTATTTGTAAAGTGACAGTCTATTTTGCATATTTTTTGTATAGTAACAGTCTATTTTGTATATATTTTGTATAGTGAGAGCTAATTGTATATAAATTGTACAGCGACAATCTATTTAGTATATTTTTATATAGTAATAGTCTATTTTATACATGTTTTGTATTATGACAATCTATTTAGTATATTTTTCGTATAATGACATTCTATTTTTGTATAGTGACAATCTATTTATATATAAATCGTATAGTGACAGTCTGTTTTGTATATTTTTTGTATAGGGACAGTCTATATAATATATATTTTGTATGGTGACAGTCTAATTTGTATATTTTTTGTATTGTGGCAGTCTATTGTATATAAATTATACAATGACTATTTATTTTATGTATTTTTGTATAGTGACATTCTATTTAGTATAGTTTTTGTATAATGAAAGTCTATTTGTATATATTTTGTACAACGAAGACTATGCATGAGATAAAAAATTAAAGACAATTGAGACCTAAAGTTAGACATGCATTAGTTTCCACCATATTTGTTTCTCCCACAAAACGCAATCAATCAAAAACCTTCAGCTCCATTACTGCTGCTATGGCCACAACAATACAAAGAAACCTCTCAATTTTCTACACTAGAAAAGAAAAGAAATGAAAACAAGAGCTAGAACCTAACGCCTCTTCTTCAGATTTTGGACCCTCTCTCTCTCAAATGAAAAACCAGCAGACACATACAAAAAAAGAGATCCCATTTTCCCTTCTTGGAGGACGCCTCCCCTCCTTCTGACTTTACCTTCTTTCCGTTCTCAACTGAAAAGAAACACACAAACAAAATTTAAAGAGCACAAGATTGTGGGTGAGAAAAAACAGAGAGCACACGAAAAATAGAGAATAAAACGAGTGAGTAAGAGAGATCAAAATCACCACTGTTGGCCACCATTATTGCCAAAACTGTTTGGTTTCAATTGGAAACCTTCAGATCTGTTTAAACTGACTAGAGAAAGAAAAGAAAATTTATTTTTTGTAAAAGAGAAAAAAGGGATTTTGGAGGTTATGTAGAAGATGGTTGGGTTTAATGAAAATTTTGGATTGAAAGGGTGGATTTGACGTGGATTTCACTAGGTTGAAGGATTTTTGGGATGATTTGGAAGGATTTTAAATATTTTGACTACTAATATTAAGTGTAAAAGAAGGTTGTATTGAGGAGCAAGAGTCTCCGTTGATTTTCTGGGTTTCACTTGCTAGCCCATATAATTGGTTTTGGGCTATAAATTGTATGGCTTATTTTATGACTATCAGTTGCCATTAATCTTCACCGAAGGGCTATAAATGATTTTTGCTCATTTAACTATGACTACTAATATGTAGGTTGTACGTTGTACGTGTATTTCATATAATACAATTTTAAAAGTATCAAAAATATTACTCCATTAATTTCATTTTATGTGATAACGTTTTGATTTAACATGAAGCTTCATAAAGAAAGAAATCCTTTAAATTTTGTGGTATAAAATATGCGTATAGATATTTGTGTGGCGACATCAAACGTAAAATTGTAAAGTTTAAAGTTAAATAATTTTAAATATAAAAGTTATTATTGTTGTTGAGACATACTAAATAGCAATGTTTATTGCATAAAAGGAGACATGGAGTATTAAACGATTTGCTTGAGTTATATATTACTATGAAATTTTAAAGATAAATGTGTAAGTTTTTGAAAATGAAAAATGTTGAATCCATTAGCCAGCTCAAGAGAGGATGAAATCCTGCCCCATAGAGAAATCCTCAATTTTTCTGATTTTTAAGAATTTCTATGAGAATATTTTATGACAATTGCCGTTATTTTTGTGACCTTTTACTAAAAACTTACAAATAATTAAAGATATATCTATTAATAAATTCCGTCATTATTTTATTTTCATATAATAATTCTGGGCCAAGATCGCTTGTTCCCTTCATTTGATCCTGATTAGACACAAAATCCACCCTGTTTCGTTTAAAAGTTATCTAACACTTTTCGAGCAAATTAATCGAAATAAATCAAGGGTAAATCGTAATCGAATATAATAAGATCTTGGGATATATAATGTATTTGTTTTTCTGTTTTCGATCTCAGCAAATTGGAAGATAAGAATGTAGTTTTTAGAGAGAGAGATTGAGAGAAAGAGAGAGAGTGGAAAATAGAGAGATAGATGATCAATTCAATGAATCCCCTTATTACAACGCTTGGGTCCCTTTTATATATCAAGGGACCTTCCTCGAAATAATAAATATACACAAACTGAAAACACGCCCTTGACAGGACGACGAGGCCTGTGGTTCCGCTCGTTACACCATCCCGGGGTCGTACCTTTTTCTTAGTAAGTGCGCGGCTGGAGGTCATCTGTGCCGACGTAGGGACGTAGCGGGTCCAATTTGACCGCCATACAGATAGTCCCTCCGCTCGTCGGGGTCGCATCAAGGTGCGTACTCGATGGGCGGATCCTCGAACTCCGTTAGGGGAGAATTTGACCTGGTTCAGAGGCGGTAACGTAACTAGTAGGAGATAATATTTTAGACTGTTGAAAAGCTGACGTGATCCCTTTGTTCAAGTGACGTCAGCATGCACATGCGTCATCATTACGCGTGTTCCCGAGGTAACACGAAAATGCGTTCTAACGTTTTGGTTTCCCTGACCTTTTGAAATATGCCCACTTCGATTTTAACGTTTCCCAATACTATAAATAGGGGAAGGATTCAACTTGATGCAACTTTTGGTTATTTGCAAGTACATTTTCTTCACTTTCTGAGTATGCACCTTCTTTCACCGGAACTCCACCATTTCTCAGAACTCTTCCACTATGTTGTGTCATTCTTTATTCCCTGAACAGAAACCATGGCTAAATACAGGCGGGACACCTAAGGGCCACCGATGCCACTCAAACAAATATACCGCTTCCCTCTGGCGGTGATGAGGGAGAAGGGGAAGAGGACCTCACCCCTATTACCGTGGACAATGTGCTGCCAAAGTAACTTCTAACCCAGAATGATTTAAACAAGGATTCTCCTGTGCCACCTTCATAGTATACTGAGTTAAAGCAAGAACATTTGGACGATCTTCGTGCATTGCACGACATTTCCACTCATGTGGAGATGGTTCCGGTAGGAACAGATTATGTGAATGTCCACAGGCTGGGATATTGCTTATTTTATGAGTACCCATTTTTAATTGGTTACGGTCTCCCTATCTTTACTCTAGCCGAGGAACTCTACCGGTTTTACAACGTATGTCCATCCCATTTCACTTCATATACCTTAAAGGTATGTCGGATAGTGTCCACATATTATGAGCTAGCTAGATGCGAGGTCTCCGTCCACCATCTTTTGCAGCAATTCAATGCCAGTTACCTAAGGGGCACCATGCTACATTTGTGGAGCCGTGGTGTGAATGTATTGGTAGTTAGGACTGATGACAGAACTAGTCGTGGTTACTGGTGCATGTACTTCTTTATTAAGACGGAGCACCTGGTATCAAAATCTACCGGATTCCCGGAGAAGTGGAATTCGAAACGTAGGTGTTTCCATTCATTGAATTCCTTATCATACGTGGCTGCAATGGTTCTGCTTATATTATCATTACTTTTTTGTTTGCAATGAAGGCTCACACTCCTCGTCTCATCAACGAAATTAGGAAATGGGTCGCCGATCTGCTACCTTATGCGGAGGAGACCTGCACATGGTCCGCATTTATTCAGCGTTATGGCCCCCCAGGCCCTTTATGTAGTTTCTTGACTTTAGTTGACAATTTTTACAAGTTACATCGACTGAATCATCTGTGTCGACATGTCGAGGCATTCCCAAGAAGAGGGCGAGCGTGGCCTCGAATACCCAAGAAGTACTTTGTGCATCTGTTCGAGGGGGCATCTCTGTAGTTCCTTTGCGAGTGGTTGTGCCTGTGGCGATGGTTGCAAGAGAAACAACATCATCGGTACCAACTCCACAACCTACGGATGATTCCTCTACGGGCGAGAAGTCGGTAGAGAGGAAGAGGCGAAGGCTTGAAATGGGCAAGGCGGTGGCTACTGAAGATGAGAGGAGTAGGGTTCCTCGCCAAATGCCTGGACCTGTCTTTATGGCTGATGCTATTCGTTTTGGGAGGTCGGCCCTTTGAGAGAGCACAACCACCGGTACTAGCTCGATTCTTGCTGCCATAAATTGATCAATGATCGTCGTTGGTGGAGCTGGTGGGGATGCTGAGAGATTGGATTCCAAGACCGCCCAAGGAAATGTTGATGAGTGTGTGGGCGGTCTCACGCATGTGTAGATGATGGCGGACGGGTCCAACCGCCGAATCATGATTCTGGGGACCTACAATTTGCAATTGCATAGTGAACATGCGGTGTTAGAGCTTGCGTTGTTGTGTGCCGCCCCTGAACGTGAAATTGTAAAAACTGTTAGCGATGGAGAGCTATCTCAAAGGGTTGCCGGCATGACTCTACAGGTAACCTTTTGTTTTTACGTGTCGTGAGGTCGATTTTGATGTTTACTAATTCTTGTATTTCATCTCAGACCCTTGTTTTGGAGATGGAGCGGAGGCACCGTGAACAGAAAAAGGCTGCCCAATAAGATGGTAAAGAGATACCAGCGGTACCGCTCCAAGCATCAGGCGGAGGCGGATCTTTTTCAGCGGGATCCTGAGTTTCTGGTATTTAGGGAGGGTCTCAAGCAAAAATAAGCCCAATTGGAATGCAGAGCAAAGGAATTGGAGCATACAGACGTGGAGCTGATGAGGGCCGTGGCCCACAATAGTGAGTTAGAATCGTTCCTAAAGTCGAGGGGTGAAGAGCTGGAGCTCAGTCGGGGGTGGCGGCAGAGAATGTCGATCTGCAATGCAGGGTGGCGGAGCTGACTGGAAAACTTGTAGCCAAGACGGTAGAGGTCAGCGTTCTCAGGCAGAGTGCCCGGCCAAGACCCGAGGATGCGGCTTGGACTTCACAACTTTCTTCATTACATCCCCAATCTGACCGGGATACGCGTCATGACACGCACTAGATATGGGTTTATTTTGAAGCCAAAATGGGTGTGTTCAAAGAGCTTCATGACGCGGGGAGAGCTACAGAGGAGGAGGTTTCGTTCCGCTCGGGAAGCCTGCAGGTATAGTTCCGATTCCCCTGAGTGCGAGGGTTATACTTCAGAAGATGTCAACCGCCTAGACTCTGATTCCTTGTATAGTGAAGCTTATCGCCCTGGGACTGATGGACAGGGCAACGAACAGTTAGCGGGCGAAAGACGGGATGGCGTGCAACCTTGAGTTGATATATGTTTTGTTTCTCCCTTCTTTTTTTGGAATGTAATGGGGCCCCTTCGCGGGGCTACATGTAGATATATTCTTTTGCTGTAATATATGAATTGTACCATTTGCTGTTATTCCTTTCTATTTGTTCTTCGCTTTTCGAGACTTCACCTTCGTGGAGGCGATGTTCTTTTATTTGTAGGAAATTTATCGTGACTTTGAGAAACATCAAAATGATTTAAGCGGTCATGGAGGTGGATTAATTGAAGGTGATCCCCCTAGGATTAACCTCATCGTAGAGAGGATATGATGTAACTTTGACCATCGTCGAAGTCTTGTTCATCGCAGGCGACTGGGTCAATGCGTAATGGCGATGACCTTAGCTATTAGGATATGACTTTGACTATCATCAAAGTGTTACCCGGTCGTGGTCGAACTGGGTCGACACTTAATGGTAATGGCCTTAACCATCGGGATATGACTTCGATTATCGATGGCACTATCCGTCGTGGTCAAACTGGCTCGACGCTTAGTGGCGATGGCCTTAGCCATTAGATTCTTAATGGAGATGGCCTTAGCCAGATGGATATGACTTCTATTGTCGTTGGCGTTATCCGTCGTGGTGAAACTGGGTAGACGCTTAGTGGAAATGGCATTATCCATTAGAAGCTTACTGGCAATGGCCTTAGCCATTAAGATACGACTTTTACTGTCATCGAAGCGTTATCACAGTCGAACTTGGTAGACGCTCTTCAACTGTCATCGAAGAGTTACCTGTCGTGGTCAAACTGGATCAACGCTTAATGGCGATGGCCTTAACCATTAGGATACAAATTCAACTGTCGTCGAAGCGTTATCCCTTGTGGTTGAACTTGGTGGACACTTAATGGCTATGGCCTTAGCTATTAGGATACGACTTCAACTGTCGTTGAAGCGTTATCGCGGTCGAACTTGGTCGGCACTCAATGGCAATGGCCTTAGCCATTAGGATACAAATTCGACTGTCGTCGAAGCATTATCCGTCGTGGTCGAACTGGTTGACGCTTAATGGCGGTGGCCTTAGCCCTTAGGATACGACTTTGACTGTGGTTGAAACGTTATCTTCGTGGTCAAACTGGATCGACGCTTAATGGCAATGGCCTTGGCCATTAGGATACGACTTCATGTATCGTCGAAGTGTTATCCGTCGTGGTCAAACTGGGGCGACGCTTAATGGTGATAGCCTTAACCATAAGGATACGACTTTGACTATCGTTGAAGCATTATCCGTCGTGGTCGAACTGGGTCGGCGCTCAATGGCGATGGCCTTAGCCATTAGACGCTTAAATGGCGATGGCCTTAGCCATTGTTGATTTTAATATGGCCTTGGCCGCTTGCACGGATGGAGACAATGGCCTTAGCTTCTTACATGATGGAGATAATGGCCTTAGCCATTTACATGATGGAGATAATGGCCTTAGCTGTTTACATGATGGAGATAATGGCCTTAGCTGTTAGACGCTTATATGGCGATGACCTTAGCCAGTGTTGATTTTCATACAGCCTTGGCCGCTAGCACGGATGGAGATAATGGCCTTAGCCACTTACATAATAGAGATAATGTCCTTAGCCGTTTACATTTTGGAGATATTGGTCTTAGTTGTTTGCATGATGGAGATGATTCTGTAAAATGTAGAGTTTTGCCCATACTGCGGAGATTTGACTAGTGTAGTCCCTTTATTATATCGGCCTGGAGACCGTGTCGACAGGTTGATGTAATAAACTTGCTCTCGAATACCTCCAGGTGTCCCCTTCACCGCCTCGCTAGAAACCTTTATGAGAAAATCCAATTGGGACAAAACTCGAATAAGGTAAAAAGAGTACGATTTCGGGACGCCTTTCAGAAGTGGAAGTATTTGAGGTGGGTGACGTTTCAGTTGTTCTGGAGTGTTTTTCCCTCCATTGTTTCTAACTGGAATGGTCCTTTAGTTGATGCAGATGTGATTTTATATGGTCCATCCAGTTGGTATCCAATTTTCCTTCACTTGGATTCTTTGATGCCAACATTTTGGCTATGAGGACGTAACCACCCACTTTGAATGGCCTTATTTTGGCTTTCTTGTTGTAATACCTTTTGACCTGTTGATTTTGGGCCGTCATTCTTATGTAGGCCATATCCTTTCGTTCCTCGGCCTCGTCTAGGTCATGAAGTCTGTTCCTATCGTTGTCTTCCCCGCTGGTGTGTGAATATCTCAGGCTTGGCTCGTCGATTTCAACTGGTATAACTGCGTCAGTTCCGTAGACCAATGAATATGGCGTCTCTCCTGTGCTAGATTTGGGTGTGGTTCGATGTGCCCACAACACTTGTGGTAGCAATTTTGGCCAGAGACCTTTAGCTTCTTCGAGTTTCTTCTTTAGCATGTTCAATATTGTCTTGTTGGAGGACTCGGCTTGGACGATGGTGGCGGGATGATATGGAGTGGAGAGTATCTGCTTAATGAGTCATTTCTTGAAGAATTCAATTGTTTTTTACCAATGAACTGGGGGCCATTGTCGCAGCTGATTTCTTTAGGGATGCCGAAGCGGCATATGATGCTTTTTCATATAAAGGCGATGATTTCCTGCTTATGTATCTGTGCATATGCACCTACTTCTACCCACTTGGAGAAGTAATCAGTCAAAACTAGAAGAAATCGTACCTTTCCTCGTCCCGCTGGTAGGTGACCGGTTATATCCATTCCCCACTTGATGAAGGGCCAAGGCGAGGTGACTGAGTGAAGAAGCTCCCCTGGTTGGTGTATCATGGGGGCATGCTTTTGGCACTATTCATACCTATGGACGTATGCAGGCTAGTAATAACTGGCTCGGATGAGGAAGCAGACGAGGGCGTGATTACCTGTGTGAGCACCGCAATGGCCTTCGTGTACCTCTTCTAATAATTGTCTCGTTTGGTACGACCCAAGGCACTTAGCGAGTGGTCCACCAAATGATCTTTTATAGAGATCATCTTCTATTAGACTGTATCGGACGGCTTGTATGCGATGTTTTTTTGGCTTTTTTGTCACGTGGGAGTGTCACATACTGCGAGATAGGATATAAACTGGTTTCGCCAATCCTAAATAAGATTTAAAGAAAGTACCTCAATGTGGTGGATGGCCGAGTGGAGTAGCGTGACAATGCTTTCCTTGCTGAAATTCTTGGTGGCCGCGACTAGTTTTGCTAAGCCATCTGCTTCGACATTTTTTGTCCTAGGTATTTGTTTAGGCAGCACTCGTCGAATTCGGTCATCAGCTTGTGGATTTCTGATTGGTACTTTTGCAGCCTCTGTTCTTTGATTTGGTAAGTTCCCGTGACTTGGTTTACTATGAGTTGGGAGTCGCAGGGGAGGATGAGTCATCAGGCCCTGTATTTGATAACTAACTTCATACCTTCAATCACAACCTCATACTCGACCTCATTTTTAGTCATATCGGGGCATCGTATGGAATGATGAATTATTTCGCTCGTGGGGACTTCGAGGAAAAGTCCCAGTCCCGATCCCGAGGCATTGGCGGCACCGTCAGTGTAGAGAGTCTAGAGGTCGGCGTCAGGGGAAGCGCGAATGGCCTCTAGTTTCGCCTCTGGCATTATCTCTGCGCTGAAGTCGGTGACAAAGTCGGCAAGCGCCTGTGACTTGATGGCAGCTCTTGGATGGTAGGATATGTCGTTCTTACTGAGCTCTATGGACCACCTAGCGAGCTTACCCAAAAGTTAGGGCTTGTGTAGGATGCTTCTCAAGGGGAAGGTCGTTATCACCTTTATGGGGTGACACTGGAAATAGGGTCAAAGCTTTCATGAAGCTACGGCCGGCGCGAGAGCCAACTGCTCGAGGTGTGGACGACGTGTTTCGGCATCCACTAAGGTTTTGCTGATATAGTAAATAGGAGATTGTGTACCTTTATTTTTTCAGACCAAGACTGCGCTGACAGCAACTTCGGATATAGCCAGATATGCCAGCAGGCACTCGCCAGGGTTTGCTTTGACCAGTAATGGTGGCGACGATAAGTAAGCTTTCAATTTCCTCAGGGCCTCGATGCATTCTTCTTCCCATTGTAACCTATGATCCTTTCTCAGTACGTTGAAGAACTTATGGCATATGTCGGAGGACCGCGAGATAAATCTTGATAGGGTGGCTATCCGCCCCGCTAATTTCTGTACATGCTTTTTGCTGTTCAAAGTTTCTAATATTGCGTCTATTGCCTTGATCTGGTTCGGGTTGACTTCGATGCCTCATTGTTATACCAGGAAACCTAGAAATTTGCTCGAGGCCACGCCGAAGGCACACTTTTTGGGGTTTAGCTTCATCCTGTACTGTCTCAGTATCTCAAAGGCTTCTTTCAGATGATCAATGTGATCCTCTTTCTTTGTTGACTTTACTAGCATGTCATTAATGTAAACTTCCATGGTCTTGCCGAGCTGTTCCTTGAACATTTTGGTGACCAACCTCTGATACGTTGCCCCTGCATTTTTGAGCTCAAATGGCATCACCTTGTAGCAGTACGTCCCTTGGTAAGGGATGAAAGTTGTCTTTTCTTGATCTTCTTCGGCCATCATGATTCGGTTGTAGCTGGAGTAGGCATCTAAGAAACTTAGCAATTCATGCCCGGCGGTGGCGTCTATTAGCCGGTCGATGTAGGGTAATGGGAATGAGTCTTTTGGGAATGCCTTGTTCAAGTCGGTGAAATCCTCGCACATTCTCCATTTCCCGTTTTTGTTTTTGACCATGAAGACATTAGCGACCCATTGCGGGTACTTCTATTCTGTGATGGAACCGTTAGCTAACAGTTTGTCCACTTCTTCACTGACCGCCTTGTTGATTGCAGCATTGAACTTTCTCCTCATCTACCGTACATACGGATATAGTGGGTCGATATTCAGCTTGTGAGCGGCGATGTCTCTCAGGATTCCTGGCATAACTGAGTGGGAGAAAGTTAACAAATCTACGTGGTTAGCTAAAAATTGTGGTACTTACTTGGGTCGCAGAGACTGTGCCCAATGTAGGATTTCTTTAAGTTGTCGGTGTCGTCCAATTAGATCGGATCGAGGTCTTTGACTGTTGCTTTGCATACTTCTATGATTTTTAGTTCTCTGATGGCTTCCGCTGTCAGGTTGGCTTTAGCCCCCGACAGAGCTGATTGCTATGCTTCTGCACTTGCCCCTTTTAGTTGTTTGGTGTTCGTGCTGTCTTGGGCTGTCCGGTAGCATTCCTGAGCGGTGCGTGGCTCGCCCTGGATGCTGAATACTCCCTATGTGGTAGGCAATTTGATCACCTAGTAGAAGCTCGAGGGGACTGCCCGCATGGCGTGTATCCAGGGGCGCCCTATGATGGAGTTGTAAGCCGTTTCCTGGTTCATCACATGGAATGTGGTTTTCAGCATGACTTCCCCCGTTAAGACTTGCAATGATATCTTTCCGGAGGTCCGCTCCACTGTATTATTAATACTTGTTAAGGTTATGCAATGCAGAATTATCTTATCTTCGAGTTTCATTTGCATGAGGACTCTTGGATGGATAATACAGGCGCCACTTCCGTCATCTACCATAATTCTCTTAACATCAGTATCGGCGATACACAAAATTATAACTAAAGCATCATGAGGAAAAGATAAACCGTCAGTACCAGACTTATCGAAGGTGATACTGTCTTAGAAGTCGTCATACCCTTCATAGGCGATCGTGCATTTCAGTTTATGGGTGGTGGTGAACTTTACATGGTTGATTGTGGAGTCGCCAACGCCACCGAAGATCATGTTTATGATGCATGATGGGGAAGGTGGATTTGGAGGTCCTTGCGGTTGATCTCGTCCTCTGACGAAGTTGATCTTTTCCTTATCGATAAACTGCTCTTTCAGGTGTCCTTGGTTTAGCATCATAACCACTTCTTGTCCAGACCTATGCAATCTTCGATCTTGTGTCCCCTTTCCTGATGGAACTCGCACAAGATGATCGACCTCCTTGTGCTAGGATCTAATTTCATTTTCTGCGGCCACTGTACCTTTGTGCTCTGCTTCTCCAGCGCGTACACTAGTTCTGAAGGGGACACACAAAAGTTATGGGCTGATAATAAACGAGGCATACCTCTTTTGTTCTGGAGTGTGACGACATGTCATTGTACTGCATCTGGGTTCCTTGGAGGGAGAAGATGGGAGTTCCTGATGTAAGGCTGATGCCTTTCTTTGTTGAACCGTGAGGGTTGTTCCCGTCACCTGTCGTGGCATCAATCTCTTCTTGCTTCTGGCTGTCTCGTTGTTAGCTTTGGGTTGGTCTATTTAGATCGTCTTCATATGCTCTTACTTTGGCACAATAGGCATTGTGGATCTCTTCCCATGTGGTGGGGGGATATTTCATGAGTTGGCTTAGAAACTTGGTATCTCTCGAACCATCTCTATTTAGTCTATTTTGGAAAGCCGTTACCGCCATGTCCTCCGATACATTTGGCAAACTCATTCTTACCCTGTTAAACCTGGCCAAGAAGTCTCTGAGTCCCTCACCCGTTGTTTGCCTGATGTCGAAGATATTGTTGACCCTAGCTTCGAATTTCTTTGCTCCTACGTGAGCGGTGGCAAACTTATCCGCCATTTCTTCAAACATCGATATTTTCCTAGCTGGTAGTTGAGAATACCATGTCAGGGCCCCTCTTGTCAGCGTTTCTCCGAACTTTTTCAGCAGTAGGGATGTCAGTTGTTCCTTAGACAAATCGTTTCCCTTCACAGCGGCCACATAATGAATCAGATGATCCTTAGGATCCGTGGTCCCGTCATATATTCTTAAGTATGGTGGCATCTTGAAGTTTTTTGGGATTGGGTGAGGGGCAACCTCCTCACTGTATGATTGTTGAACGAACCGTCCTATGTCGCACTTTGGCAGTAGCTTAGGGGCGCCAAGAATTTTGTCTACTCTTTTCTGGTGCTCCTTCATTTGGTCACGGAGCGCTTTGTTTTCATTCTCCATCTCCTCTATTTTCTTGAGGATGGTTGCAAGTGCACCATCGCTGGCCCTGGCATCAACATGAGTGTTGCTTGCTCGTACAACGCCAAGTTCACCGGTGGCAGTAGTGACGTCTGCTGCTGGTGAGTCCCTGGTGTTGCTGTGAGGTGGTCTTTCGAGCAAGCTACTTAGAGTGTTGGTCAACCACTCTTCCAGTAGCTTCTTGACTACCGGGGGTGTTTCTTTGGCGGCAGATGTAGAAGCCCCTTTCTCGTGCAGAATCGTTAAGTCTTCAAGTGAAGAGGGTGAGACCTCCTCATCTGGTGCACCATCAGGTGTTGTGCCTATGATTTCTCTACTAGCCTCGTTGAGAGGGCATATGAGGTTGGTTGCTACATCTGCTATAATTTTTATCCGTGTTTCTCTTTCTGCCATCATTTGATTTATAAGGAATACGAATAACAGTGACTGTTCTTTTTTGATATCCTAGGTATAAACTATGATTTCGATTGCTGAAATCCCCACAGACGGCGCCCAATTGTTTGGCTCAAAAGTTATCTAATACTTTTAGAACAAATCAATTGAAATAAATCAAGGGTAAATCTTAATCGAATATAATAAGACCTTGGATATATAATGTGTTTGTTTTTATGTTTTCGATCTCAGCAGATTGGTAGATAAGAATGTAGTTTTGAGAGAGAGAGAGAGAGAGAGAAATAGAGTGGAAAATAGAGAGATAGATGATCAATTCAATGAATCCCCTTATTAAAATGCTTGGGTCCTTTTATATACCAAGGGACCTTCCTCGAAATAATAAATATACATAAACTGATAACCCGCCCCTGACAGGACGATGGGGCCTGTGGTGCCGCTCGTTACACCATCCCAGGTTTGTACCCTTTTCTTAGTAAGTGCGCGGCTGGAGGTCATCTGTGCCGACGTAGGGACGTAGAGGGTTCAATTTGACCCCATACACCCCCCCCCCCCCAAAAAAAATTAAAATTTATGGTCTTAAATACAACATACTATTTTGTGGGACGAATCTTAAACTATAATACTTATATGATACGCGCTTTGTGCGTGTTTCCTAAGTTAATGAATAAGCAATTTTTAAAAAAATAGTCAAAACATGAAATACACTTTGAAGGATAAAAGTATTTTTCAAAAAAATAATTATACGAAACTGACATATATAATAGTATATCTGATTTAGGAGAAAAATGTACATCGATAAAACTTTGAAGTTGCTTTATCAAATTCAAATATGCATTTTTGTAGTTCGTATGTTTTAAAAGCAACACATTATAAAGAAGTTGTTTAATTTTATATAAGGTAAATTGTAACTAATTTTAATGTCCTAATATTAGAGTAGGAATTTATATATAGAAATTCAAATAAGGAAAGCTTTAATAAGCAAAGTTTTAGTTGACTTTAAAGTTCAAAGTTGTAGGTAAATAATTAAATTACTATTTTATTTAGTATGAAATCTAATTTTAAAAGGTAAGAATGATAGAATGATATTTCGTGAAGGACTTTGTACTTTTAATATAGAACTAGTTTTATGATACACGCGTTGCGCGTGTACACTATCTCAATGAAAAAAATGATATTAAGATATTATACTTGATTTATAAAATAAAAGTGTATGTTCTTAAAAATAATAAGTGTTGATCTTGTGTACTTAATTTAATAAAAGAAAAATTACGACATAAATATTTTCGATCATCTGTTAGTATATTCAATTATAAACTTATTTTAGTTTTATAATATCATCACTCTAAATTCAAAAATTATTATTCTTTCTTTCCAGTTTCAATATTCACGCATAAACTTTAAAAGATTTATGATTTTAATTTTAAAAGTCTAATTTAAGAGCTTTACCAAAAAGTGAATTAGGTTGATGAAATATTAATAGTTTCCTGCTTATTTTATCTTCTTCTTTTTTCTTTTTGAACCTATGATAATTTTGACTTGAATTTAATAGGGATATTAAATATTAATTTTTTAATTCTTTTTCCTTTTTAAAACAACGACAATCATGTTTTTAAGGATATATTAATTGAAAAGGAGTTTCCCGCTTGTTCTTTTTTTTTTTGATATGCGCAATTTTGAATTTTATAAAAATAAATTTTATTTGTATTTAAATTTTGTAAAGGAAAATAACATTTCACTAAGGAGATTCGTGCTTTTAATATAGTATGTAAATATATAAAATATTATGTAAATATAAATATAGACGTACATAGATATATAAATAAGTAAATAGTTGAAAAAAACTAAATTTTATTATACATGCTTTCCAACTATAATAGTATCTTGATTTAACTTTGTATAACTATGAAGAAATTGGGAATAAAATATCTTCCATTTAGTAGATAAGATATGATGTGACTTAATTTAATCAAAATACAAGAGAGAGAATAATATATAAAGAAAAACAAATATGAATCTTCATGCAATTTTGGACAAAAATGTGGTGTTTTCCATTTTAAAGTAATGTCCATCTTTCTTTTACTTGTCATCAAATAAACTCTTTAAATGAAATTTATTTTAAATTTAGTTTAGTTTTTAATCTTCAAATTGATACGTCACTTAAGAAGAAGAGTGAAAGGTTCTACTATTTGGTAAGAGAATATTTAAGTCAAAAGCGTGTTTTAGTAGTTGAATTAAAATTATTGGTTAAATATTTGGTGTTGAAGTAATATATTCTAAAAAGAAAGAAACTATAAACTAAAATCTTACTCGGTTTCAACTTCTCAATTATATAAGCTAGTACATAGTTCGAATATGGAAAAATTTAATCAATTAATTTTAATTGATTTTATAATCCTAAATATTAGGAAAATAATTATGACTATTCCTAAATATTAAAGAATTAATTTAATTAATATTCCTAAATATTAGGTTATACATTAAAACTAAAAGACTATTTTGTCCAGTGTGAACTTTATTAAAGGATAAAAAAGACAAACGACATTTGGCTAATGACCTTCATACTTTTAATATAGTACTAGTATCTATGCTTGTGCGTTGCACGAATATCTCAAGCCAAGTATGACATAACTTTGTAAAAGATAATAAAATTTTAATTGCAATGATTTTAATATAAAAAAAATGGAACTAATTAATAAATTATCATTGTTTAAAGCGTAGTTGACCATTGCTTGTCCCTCCAAAGAGTTACAACTAAAATGAGTTACATATAATTTGTAATTGCATCACCTTTAGTTATAAGGTCCAAATATGTTATCTGGTCATATATTTCTTAATATTTTTCTATTTTGCGTATATTTGTAGATGCTCTTTCATTGGTATCTCTAAGATGCTGCAAATCGTTAATATTAGGTGATAAATCTAATATTTTACTTTGGCTATTTTGCAGGGTTTACACTCTCGTAACTGCTCTTTAATATGAAGTTCTTCAAGTATACTTTAAACGTCTATTCATAAATTGTTATAAAATAAAAGCAATTTAGTAAAACATGAACAAGAAATATAAGCAACTTAGTGAAACATGAACAAGAGATGTAGATAAAGAGAAGGAAGAGATTTTCTTCTTCAATTGTATATATTTTTCTATCTATTACAAGGCCTTTATATAGGCATAAAAAGTGAAGAAAATATGTCATGGAATATGTCATTGAACATGTCATTAAGCATTTGAGATGAAGATCATGGAAGATGAGTAGACATCCAACATAATATGATATTTATCATAATACTCCCCCTTTGGATGTCCATAGAATAATGTGCCTCATTAAAACCCTACTAGGAAAAAATCCTATGGGAAAAAAATTCTAGTAAAGGAAAAAGTGTACACATGTATAGAAATATGCCCTTTTGTTGCCTCGTTAAAACCTTGCAAGGAAAACCCAGTGGGACAAAACCTTGTAAGGAAAAAAGAGTGCAACGCGCATTAACTCCCCCTGATAAGAGCATCAATTCACATCCTTGGGCCTTCGCATCCCGATCTTGTACACTAGCTTCTTGAAGGTTGATGTTGGTAGAGATTTTGTGAACAAATCAGCTATATTATCACTTGAACGAATCTGTTTGCACGTTGATATCACCATTCTTTTGAAGATCATGTGTGAAAAATAACTTTGATGAAATGTGCTTTGTCCTATTTCCTTTTATGAATCCTCACTTCAATTGAGCTATGCATGCTGTATTATCTTCATACAAAATTGTAGGTAGTTTATCACATTTCAAACCACATTTGTCTCGAATAAGATGTATTATACATCTCAACCACACACACTCTCGACTTGCTTCATGAATAGTAATTATCTCAGCATGATTAGATGAAGTATCCATGATTGATTGCTTAGTCGATTGCCAAGATATGACAATGCCCCCCATATGTAACACATATCAGGTTTGAGATCAAGCCTTGTATGTATTAGATAAATACCCCGCATTAGCATAACCAACAAGATCGTGATTGTAATCATTTCCATAAAATAATCTCATATCGGTAGTCCCTTTTAGATACTGCAATATGTGTTTGATCCCATTCTAATTCCTCCTTGTAGGGGCAGATCTATATCTTGCTAAGACATTAATTGAAAAAGTTATGTAACGCCTTGTAGTATTAGCAAGATACATTAGTGCATCAATTGCACTAAGATATGGTACTTCAGGATCAAGAAGTTCTTCATTATTTTCATGAGATCGGAATGAATCTTCATTTATATCAAGTGATCACACAACCATCAGGGTACTCAATGGATGTACTTCATCCATATAGAATCGCTTTAAAATATTTTCAGTGTATGTTGATTGATGGACCAAAATTTCATCTTTCATTTGTAGACCAAGATAAAATTTTATCTTTCTAAAATCTTTCATTTCAAATTATTTCATAAAATGCTCTACTGCTTTATGATTCTCCTCGGGAGTTCTAATGATATTTGAATCATCAACATATACGGCGATTATAACAAATTCAAATTCAGATCCTTTTGTAAAGGCACAAGGACAAATTGAATTATTCTTGTACCCTTCTTTCAACAAGTATTTTCTCGGGCAATTATACCGTATGCGCCCATATTGTGTCAATCCGCATAAGGATTATTGAAGCCTTATTTAATAAATTTTTTGAAAATCATAATATGCTTCAGAACAATTTAAATCCTTCAATGATTTCCATTATACGCATATCAAGTTTTTTTTTTATGTATTGCCAGATTGAAACCTGAAATGACTACATCCACCACAAGAGAATATGTCTTTATATAATCAATGCCATGATATTTTCAATTTTCCTGTAACACAAGTCGTCTTTATGTTTATCGACTTGACCTTTTTCGCACAAGAATACATTTATACCTCCACTGGCTTTATACTTTCATGTGTTGGGACTATCCGTCCAACTTCACATTTTTCAGGTGAAATCAATCTTAATTGCGTATTTTATTTTATTTTGGCCAATCATTTATCTGTCCAAATTTCATGACAGATTTGAGCTCAAGATCCTCGTCAATATTAATAATATTGAGTGTTATATTATATTAACTATCGTCGACGATCACTTTATGTCAATTCCATTATTACCTAATAAAGACATAACTTATTTATATCTATTTATCTCATTATTTCAGGTACCTGAGCCTCTGCCATGAGGTCTTATGAAGTTTTATGTCATGGTGCTCTTCTAGAGCATTTGCCTCCTTATTATGACCATTTTGAATATTTGCCTCTCTCCTTTTTCAAGGAGTTTATCTTTGGAACCGATTTATCTGTTATGCTTTATGCATGACATAGACTCTGTCCCCTATGGACTTTATTCTATTTGGAGCATTAGCAACTGAAATATGACATTTAGCTTTGGGTCAGCAAAATGTGTCTGGCAATAATTTGTAAATGAATTATCACTTGAACTTCAAGTTCGTATTTTTTTGTACGAGGATCTATATGTATTCATAATAATTCATTTCACATATTATTTTCTCAGCTTCCATTTCTCCCCCTAATGTTGGGATCACCAACACATTTCACAACCTTCGGTGGGAATCCATCTTTGTGCATTGTGGTGGCATAATTAAATCATATAGCACATACATATTTCTATATAGAAATTATTTGGTTCCTGACCCTGAACCAATTGTGATAGGGGAAATTTTCATAACTTGGCTAGATGCGAGCAAGTGCTGCTGTATATTAAATAATACATCTCATACAAAATTTCGTTTTTGAGAGTTTTGTTCTCATAACCAATGATTTAGCTATAATTGGGGGCATACAATTTTTGCTAAACCAACTTGGATTTAAACCAATATTATTAAGATAAATCATCATAATTTATATTCTGGAACTTTGCTCTAATATTTGAGCAAGCAATCTTGCAAAAACCAAAATGCAAGTTGATACAAATGCACATGTGACCATAGAATAGATGCATCTATTAAAATTATATAATAGTAAACGGTCCACATGGCAGGTGACTGGGCCCATATATTTATCACCTTTTATTCGTTTCAGAAATCAAGGGATTCAATCCCAATCTTAACTGGTATATCATGAGAATTAGCAGCACAAGAGAATTCTTGAAGAATCTTCTATTCTTCAATGTACGCCAATGGAATTCTCAATTAATTTTTCGCATCATAATTGAACCGGGATGGTCAACCGGTTATGCCAACTAATATTTATTTGAGTAAACCTCTAGTTTACTTGTGACATATGTTTCAAGCATCATGTTTATATTTGTGTAGTACAAATATAAAGAAAACCGGGTAACATTTCATATTTACCAGGTATGATTATAGAAATATGAAGATATTCAATATTCCTTTCATTTATAGTCTCAAAATGTCAACCACTTTGACTTATACATTTGAAACTCAAAAAGTTCCTTTTGAGACTTTTCAATATCAATATCATAAATAATTTTATTCATCAGGATAGTAACAAATTAGTTCTTTCGGATCTTTTAACAACTTTTGTACTACAAGATCGATTATCATATCATTCATAATGGTAAATATCTCCTTCAGGAAGAAACTTATATCATAATAAATTGTCATGGTCAAAATCATCATAAGAAAAATCATTTCTTGCTTTAATTTTTTCTTTAATAACTTTTATAAGGCATGCCAAAATATTTTGGCATATCACATGTACGAGACCAATGACATATTCATGTAACAACACAATAATATTTATTCTCTTTATTTCACTCAAACCTCTCTCAAGGGCGAGTTGTGTGGTATTCATCCAAGCATGCCTTGCATGTCTTTATTTATTAATTTTATCGCATATTACCACATTCACATATAAGAATGGGTCTGCATTTTCAATGCTTATCACAAGTCACATTTTCTTTAAGGAATGGATCATAATCAGTGACGTGGTTTATTATTTTCATACCAATTTGATGGTAAATATTGCCTTTACATTTTGAAGGACTATTTTGAGAATCTTTATTGTTCTCCTTTTATAATCATAGTAATGATTATCATTGTTTTGATCTTTGGAACGCTCACGTTTATCGTTCAACCACTTATCTTTATTCTGACTTATTATGCCTTGTTGTCACATTCACTTCAAGAATGGAGCAAATCAAGTGGGACAATCTTCATGCCTTTAATGAAAAATATTATATTTTTCTTTAGTCATCGCTATATCATCAATATGGTACAGTGGGACTCAAACCCAATGTCTTATCAATATAAAGGCATATAGGCCATAATGAATTAGGACTCATACCCAACTCTTATTATTATGGTGCATCAGGATTTAATCCTGATGTCTTACCCTCAATCAATGGTATAATATGTTAAACGATATTGAGATTCATTTTCAAGCCTTAATTTCAATCACATGCTAAGAAAGTTGTACACAACAATTTGCAACTTAGCAAATCAAATTTGCTTTCTTAAATAAGTAAAATGTCAAATCATTGTAAAACTTTATCAATTATTTGTAGCATTTATAAAAAAACGTTTGTATGTCTAGTTAGTGCATGCATCATTAAATTATTCAAGTTAATTAGCATGACTAAAGTGTACTAAATACATGTAGGACAATACTGGCTAATATGAATACCCTTATTGCACTAAGGTCTTTATCAAGCAATTTTAGTAATAACTTGGCTAAGTGATTTGACATGCTACATAACTAGTATTGTTACTTTTCTAGATTGACCATATAAAAGAATTATATGTGCACCTAAAGAATATAAAAATTTTAATATTGTAAAATCTATACCGACATAGTATCTCCATGTGTACTAATATTCTGTATTTAGGCTGTCAAAATAAATAGTTAAATGTAGCTAGTGTAGTATATCATGTTATACTGCACAATAATATATAATCACACATCATGTTAGGTGTACCCAAGTGCTTAAGCATGTACCTAGATATACTTGAATTCAATAAGAAAATAGACTTGAAAACAAAAACAATTTCAAGTAACCTCATTATTACTAACATGTTATATTTCTACACATAAGAAGATGAATAATCAATAAAAACTTCTTGGATTTAGTCAAAGTAGGATGTAATATTTTAATGATGCAAACACTATTTATATTCATATTTTGGATACGTACTACCGTCAAGAAAATATTCTTGTTATCTAAGTCTATTGTTGATTACTTCTATTTATATTTTAATAATGCAAATTAATTAAGAAGCAGTTTATTAAAATCATTACATCTTTATTCATAAATAAAGAGATTATGGTGAAGTATGAGTATCTTTCTCTTTCTATTTCTATTTTTAAACATAATTGAGAAAAACTAAGTATCCAACAAAACATATCATTATTCTTACAAAAAAGAGAAACATGTTGTACCCGATAATTTTAAATCAGATTCGAGAACTTTAAAAGAAGATAACTTACCGTGATGGTTAGAGACTCGTGCTGATAACGTGTTATAAAATAAAAGCAATTTAGTAAAACATGAACAAGAAATATAAGCAGCTTAGTGAAACATGAACAAGAGATGTAGATAGAGAGAAGGAAGAGATTTTCTTCTTCAATTGTGTATATTTTCCTATCTATTACAAGGCCTTTATATAGGCATAAATAGTGAAGAAAATATGTCATGGAATATGTCATTGAACATACAAAATATGTCATTGAACATGTCATTAAGCATTTGAGATGAAGATCATGGAGATGAGTAGACATCCAAAATAATATGATATTTATCATAATATATATTGAATAATAGGAGAGATAATATCTCCACCTTTTATTCCTCGCAACTTTACCCTATTACACATCCAATGTGGGGTATGTTCGTTATACCCTTCATAACTCATTTAGGAATAACCAATTCATGGGGCAGTTGGAGTATCACAAGGGGGACTGTAACGGATCCGGGTATTTGGAGTTACGAAGGTGTAGCTGGAGCACATATTGTGTTTCTGGCTTATGCTTTTTGGCAGCTATCTGGCATTGGGTGTATTGGGATCTAGAAATATTTTGTGATGAACGTACAAGAAAAGCTTCTTTGGATTTGCCAAAGATCTTTGGAATTCATTTATTTCTCTCAGGGGTGTCTTGCTTTGGTTTTGGTGCAATTCATGTAACATACTTGTATGGTCCCAGAATATGGGTGTCCGACCCTTATGGACTAACGGGAAAGGTATATTGGTAATGCAATTTACATTGGGCCTCGTAGTTTATATTGAACAAATACATAACTTTTTGAATTTTTGGCAAAATGGTTAGTCCCACGTCGGTGGGTTAACCTTTGGTTTGGGAAGTTTTCTCTATAAAAGAAGGCCTAATATTTAGGATTTAAATACACCTCTCATTTGCCTTCTCATTTGATAAGGTATTTTAAGGTATTTGTGTCTTCTCTTTTTAGTATTATTTCACTTGTATTTTGGAGTGGAATAAAATATTGGTTGTGTCCGAGGAGTAGGTAAAGTTGGTCGAACCTCGTAAATTCTGGTATTCCTTTTATTGTTGCTTTATTGTCTTATTTATTATTTAGTGGCTGCCATAATTTTTAGTATAGTAGTTGTGACTTATTCACACTATATACATCTTTCTTCCGCAACATTTGGTATCAGAGCCAAGGTACTGTCTAAGTAGTGGATTGCAGCTATTCTGATCTTTCACATCAGACAGGATTTATCTTGGTAACTGAGTCAAGGTTATGTCTGAGTATGCTATGTGGTTGCAGCCTGGTCTAATATTCTACATCAGAAAGGAAATAATCTTGATTTGTGTCAAAATGGGAGACAATGAACAAGAAAAATCTACATCAAATGTCAGCAATACGTCATCATTGGCATCTTCGCTTATGACAAGAACTTTGTCAAATGCAAAATTTACGGTAGAAATTTTTGATGGATCCGGACATTTTGGGATGTGGCAAGACGAGGTTCTATATGACCTTTTTCTACAAGGCTAGATCTGGTCACTGAAGAAAAGAAACCAGATGTTATTGGAGAAGAAGATTGGAAGATTCTCAACCGTATTGCTTGCGGTACCATTCGATCCTACCTTGCTGGAGAGCAGAAATATCCATACACAAAGGAAACTTCTGCATGTAATTTATGGAAAGCACTGGAGGATAAATTTTTGAAGAAAAACAGTCAAAATAAGTTGTACATGAAGAAGAGACCGTTTCACTTCACATAGGTTCCTGGTACCACGATGAATGAACATATCACAAGTTTCAAAGTTGGTCACAGATTTGCAAAATATGGATATAACTTATGATGATGGTGACTTGGACTTGATGTTGTTGGCGTCACTTCCTGATGAGTATGAGCACCGAAGCTACTTTACTCCATGGAAATGATGAAGTTTCTCTCAGAGAAGTTTGTTCGGCTTTGTACATCTATGAACAAAGAAAGCGAGAAAAAACAGAAGGGCGGAGAAGGAGAAGCACTGTTTGTGAGGGGTCGTCCACAAAATCAATCGAGGACAAAGAAAGGAAGATCCAAGTCAAGATTTAGACTCAGCAAAGATGAATATGCCTTTTGTCGAGAAAAGGGGCACTGGAAGAAAGACTGTCTAAAGTTGAAGAATAAGGCCAAACATAACAATGGAATGGCCGTTATGGATTCAAATGTAGTTGATTGTGATGATTCATACTTCTCATTAGTTACAACAGAGCCATAAGCATCATCAGACATATGGTTGATGGACTCAGCTTGTAGTTATCATATATGTCCCAACAAGGACTTGTTCCTGGAATTTCAAGAAGGAGAATATTGAGTCATCCACACAGCAGACAACAACCCTCTTACCTCAAATGGAATTGGTTCAATATGTTTAAGGAACCATGATGGAATGATCGGAACATTAACAGCTATTCCATATGTACTGGATTTAAAGAAAAATCTCATCTCTGTGGGAACCCTAGAATCAAAAGGGTTCAAAATCGTTGCAGAAAATGGAGTGATGAGAGTATGTTCTGGTGCACTAGTGGTAATGAAGGCAAATTGAATGAATAATAACATGTACCGCTATCATGGTAGTACAATTATTGGGACAACGACAGTGGCGTCCAGTGACGACAAAGAGGCAAAAGCAACCAGGCTATGACACATGTGCTTGGGACATACTGGAGGAAAATCCTTGAAGACTCTATCAGATCAAGGATTGTTTAAAGGAGTAAAGAATTGCAACTTGGAGTTATAAGAGCATTGTGTCAAAGGAAAACAGACAAGGATTAAATTTGGTACAGCGATCCATAATACGAATGGTAATTTGGATTATGTACACTCTGATGTTTGGGGTCCTTCCAAAACACCTTCATTGGGTAGGAAGCAGTATATTTTAACCTTTGTTGATAATTTGTTCCGAAGAGTATGGACGTATACAATGAAGAGCAAAGCTGAAGTGCTCGGAATTTTTCTCAAATGGAAGACGATGGTGGAGAATCAAACAGCCAGGAGGATCAAGTGTATTCGCACAGACAATGGAGGTGAATACAAAAATGATCTTTTCAACAATTTCTGTAAAAGTGACAGCATCGTCCGACACTTCACTGTCGGAACATACACTACAACAGAATGGAGTGGCAGAACGTATAAACCAAACCTTGCTGGAGAAGGTACTATATATGTTGTCCAATGCTGGCTTGGGCAAAGAATTTTGGGCTGAGGCAATTACATATATATGCCACCTCATTAATCGTATACCATCTGCTGCTATTGTTGGCAAGACACTGTTTGAAAAATGGTATGGAAAGCCTGCTGTAGATTATGACTCTTTGCACGTGTTTGGCTCAACTGCATATTATCATGTGACAGAGTTAAAATTGGATCCAAGGGCAAATAAGGCTATTTTTATGGGGATTACTTCTGGAGTCAAAGGATATCGCTTATGATGTCCTATGACAAAGAAAGTAATATTCAGCAGGGATGTTACCTTCGATGAATCTGCTATAGTAAATAAGGTAACAAGAGAAGATACCGAACAAGATGATGGTGCTTCTAAGCAGGTGGAGTATAAGGGAAAATTTATTTTTCCTACACAAGAAGTATAGGAGGAAACAAATGAAGATTATCCTATAGAAGGTAAGCCAGTAGAGGAGATTCCAACTCAGGAACCTCAACAACAAATTGAATCAATAGTAACCAGCAGGCTTAAAAGGACAACAACAAAACCTCTTCGTCTCATAAAGACAGTTGTTTGTGCAACTGCAGTTATAGCTGATGATGTTCCTACCAAATTTTAGAAGAAGATAAGTGGAGGATTGACATGAATGATTAAATACAGTCTCTTCAGCAGAATCATACACGGAGATTGGCCAATCTCCCGAAAGGAAAGAAAACAATTGGGTACAAATGGGTATTTGCAAAGAAAGAAGGATTTCTTAACCAAGAATATGTTCGCTACAAAGAAAGATTTGTGGCCAAAGGATATGCTCAAAAGGAGGGAATCTATTAGAATTATGTTGGCTTTGGTAGCACAGTTTGATTTGGAACTAGTTCATATGGATGTAAAAACTGCTTTTTTACATGGAAACTTGGAGGAGGAAATTTACATGACTCAACCAGAAGGATCCAAAATTGATGGAAAGGAAAATATGGTGTGGAAACTTAAAAATCATTGTACGGATTGAAACAATCTTCTAGACAATGGTACAAGCGTTTTGACAAGTTTATGTTGTAGCAAGGGTACAAGAGAAGAAAATACGATCATTGTGTGTATTTGCACAGGCTTAAAGATGGTTCCTTTATATATCTTCTCCTATATGTTGATAGCTTCCAAGAATTTGGAAGAAATTGATAAGTTGAAGATTCAACTGAAGAAGGAGTTCGAGATGAAAGATTTGGGCGAGGCAAAGGAAATTCTTGGCCTGGAGATAAAAAGAGATAGACGTTCAAAGAAACTCTGTTTATCTCAGAAAGAATATTTGGCGAGAGACTACAACGTTTTGGCATAGATGACAAGACTAAGCCAGTTAGTACTCCACTTGCTCCCCATTTTAAGTTAAGTACTACTATGTCGCCAAAGGATGAAGCTGAATGAGAGTACATGTCAAAGGTACCATATACAAATGTTGTTGGTAGCTTGATGTATGTAATGGTCCGTACGAGACCTGACATTTCACAAGCTGTTGGAGTTATTAGCAGATATATGCATAATCCATGAAAGGAGCATTAGCAAGCTGTGAAGTGGATTCTACGGTATATTCATAATACTGTAGTTGTTGGGTTACGTTATGAAGACAATCAATTTGTAGTTGGATATTGTGACTCAAATTTTGCCGGTAATCTGGACAAACGAAGATCAACTACTGGTTATGTGTTTACTTTTGCAAAGGCACCAGTTAGTTGGAAGTCTACTTTGCGATCAACAACTGCTTTGTCTACAACAGAGGTCGAGTATATGGCTATTACAAAGGCTGTGAAGGAGGCAATTTGGCTTCAGGGGTTGCTAAAGGAGCTTGGTATTGAACAAAAGGGTATCATAAATTTTTATGATAGTCAAAGTGCTATTCGATTAGCGAAGAACCAAGTTTATCATGCAAGGACGAAGCACATTGATATTCGGTATCATTTCGTACGAGAAATCATAGAAGAAGGTGGAGTAACGATGAAGAATATTCATACTACAGAGAATCCTGCTGATGTGCTGACAAAAGTGGTGACTGCGATCAAGTTTCAACATTATTTGGATTTGATCAACATTGTTGAACACTAACGATTGAAGATAGAGACACAACCAAAATTTATTACAGAGAGAAAATTGAAGATGTGAAATTATGCCAAGGTGGAGATTTGTTGACTTTTTGCAAAATGGTTAGTCCCACACCGGTGTGTTAATATTTGGTTTGAGAATTTTCCCCTATAAAAGAAGGCCTAATGTTTAGGATTTAAACACACCTCTTATTTGCCTTCTCATTTGTTTAAAGCATTTTTGTCTTCTCTCTTTAGTATTTTTTCACTTGTATTTTGAAGTGCAATAAAATATTTGTTGTGTCCGAGGAGTAGGTAAAGTTGGCCGAACCTTGTAAATTCTGATATTCCTTTTATTATTACTTTATTGTCTTATTTATTATTTAGTGGCTACCATAATTTTTTGTATAGTAATTGTGACTCATTCACACTATATACATCTTGCTTCAACAACTATAACTCATTCAAACTATAGTTACTTCAAAAAATGTCTTCTGTTCCTCCTTTGTTAATCCTTCGTGGAAGAAAAAAGTCTCGTTCCTAATGGCGGTGATATTTTTTGGCAAAAATACATAAGAAAAAATTATCCGCACGTTAATACATCAGTTAGATACCCTATTCCTCTTATATTATTTAATATAAATGTTAATAACATTGTCATGAAAAGAATGAACCTTGGGCCTAACTCAACCCCAAAAGCTAGCTTATAAGGTGAGGATTGCCCAAGCCATATAAGAAGACCAAGGACCTAAAATCCCTTCGATGTGGGCCAACTCAACATGTCATCCTTACAATACAATATCAAAATATTAAATTATATATATATTCAAAAAATACCAGTTAATAGTCAACAATAGAAAATATACATAATACTCTAGAACTAAACGGACTCCAGCAACCTATCAACATTAATTAAGAATATCAGATAGCTAGAAAAGATGACAAACACTAGAAAACCAAGGTTAATATCTCTATAATTTGAAATTATCACAAATTGATAGTGTATAGAACATACAAATTATTAGGAAATTACCAGTAAAGGCAAAGAAAAACTAATAAAAGTATAAATATCACCTTATTCTTGAAAATCCAAAACTATAACATGAAAAATAAAGCAATTTAAAGAAGCATCTTTGATAGAGATTTGAGATACAAAATTAGCACCGACGAGCTAAAGAAGAAAGTATCATCTTTGTTGAATAGATATGACAACAACCAAATACACAACCAATTGAGCCCTTTTTATAAATCTATTAATGTGCCAGGTATTCTTTAAACATTCAGTGGTAGTTTGACGGAAGGATTCAACCTTGTATGGGTCAGAATCCAACCTCCCAATAATTAACGAAGTTAATCCCGGTTTAGGTTAATTTATGATTAATAAATTGTACGATCACTCAAAATTAACGGCACTTAACCCTTATCTGATTCGAGCAACAAGGCCACGACCTATTCACCATTGTGAAGGCGAACCCACAACGTGGTTATGTCCACTTATTGACAACTCATGAAGCTCGCACCTATAAATACCAAGAGAGGGAACCCTAGAAAGAGGGCTTCTTCTTGACCACTATTCAACAGTTGAACTGGAACTCAGGTTACGCGTCTTCGCCATTAAATCAAGGCTATGTGCCTTCGCCAGTAAGTTCAACTACGGTTGAACAAAGACTCAGGCTATGTGCCTTCGCCAGTAAGTTCAACTACGGTTGAACCAAGACAGGCTATGCGCCTCCACCATCAAAATCGACAAAATTCAAAAGCAGTTGAACTGGGACTCATGCTACGCACCTTCGCCATTAAATAAAGGCTATGTGACTACGCCAGTAAGTTCAACTATGGTTGAACCAAGATTCAGGCTATGTGCCAGCGCCAGTAAGTTCAACTACAGTTGAACCAAGACTCAGGCTATGCGCCTTCACCAGTAAGTTCAACTACAGTTGAACTGGGACTCAGGCTATGTGCCTCTCCCATCAAAATCGACAAAATTCAACAGCAGTTGAACTAGGACTCAAGCTACGCGCCTTCGCCATTAAATCAAGGCTATGTGCCTTTTCCAGTAAGTTCAACTACGGTTGAACCAAGACTCAGGCTAATGGCCTTTTCCAGTAAGTTCAACTACGGTTGAACCAAGACAGATTATGCACCTCCGCCATCAAAATCGACAAAATTCATCAACAGTTGAACTGGGACTCAAGCTACGCGCCTTCGCCATTAAATCAAGGCTACGTGCCTTCGCCAGTAAGTTTAACTACGGTTGTACCAAGACTCACACTATGTGCCTCCGCCAGTAAGTTTAACAACGGTTGAATCAAGACTCAGGCTATTTGCCTCCGCCAGTAAGTTCAACTACAGTTGAATTGGGAGTCACGCTATGTGCCTCCGCCATCAAAATTGACAAAAATCAACAACAGTTGAACTGGGACTCAGGCTACGCGCCTTCACCATTAATCAAGGCTATGTGTCTTCGCCAGTAAGTTCAACTATAGTTGAACCAAGACTCAGGCTATGTGCCTTCGCCAGTAATTTCAACTACGGTTGAACCAAGACAGGCTATGCGCCTCCGCCATCAAAATCGACAAAATTCAATAATAGTTGAACTAAGACTCAGGCTACGCGCCTTCGCTGTTAAATCAAGGCTATGTGCCTTCGCCAGTAAGTTCAACTGCGGTCGAACCAAGACTCAGGCTATGTGACTCCGTCAGTAAGTTCAAGTACGGTTGAACCAAGAATCAAGCTATGTGCCTCCGCCAGTAAGTTCAACTATGGTTGAACCAAGACTCAGGCTATACGCCTCCACCATCAAAATCGACAAAGTTCAACAACAGTTGAACGGGGACTCAGGCTATGCGCCTTCACCCTCAAATTTGACAAAGTTCAACAGCAGTTGAACTTGGACTCAGGCTACGTGCCTTCGCTATTAAATCAAGCCTATGTGCCTTCGCCAGTAAGTCCAACTACGGTTGAACCAAGACTCAGGCTATGTGCCTCCGCCAGTAAGTTCAATTACGGTTGAACCAAGACTCAGGCTATGTGCCTCCGCCAGTAAGTTCAACTACGGTTGAACTAAGACACAGGCTATGCGCCTCCGCTATCAAAATCGAAAAAGTTAAGCAACAGTTGAACGGGGACTTAGGCTATGCGCCTTCGCCCTCAAATTCGACAAAGTTCAACAACAGTTGAACTGGAACTCAGGCTACATGCCTTCACCATTAAATCAAGGCTATGTTCCTTCGCTAGTAAGTTCAACTACGGTTGAACAAAAACTCAGGCTATGCGCCTTCGCCATTAAATCTAACAAGTTCGACCCCGCTCGAACTGCAATGATAGACGCCTCCGTCCTCAAATCTAACAAGAAACCCAGGCCAAGCACCTTCATCATAGAACTCAGCAAAACGCGACCGCCGACGAATCGATGCACAAACTAGGATCCCTCGCCAGTCAAGTAACTACTCCCAACTCGAACTAAGATTCAGGCCACGTAAAGTTTGGCCCTGGTCAAACTACAAGGCCACACTTTTTATCATCACGGCTGGTAGTTCGACCACGCCCGAACTGGGACTAAGGCTATATGCCGCTATCGCCAAGTAACGACTCGGACTCGCTCACACCGAGTTAAATAAAAAAGTTGTCAACAATCAAAATAAACATGCCTACGAGAGTCAAACTCAAAGGCAAATCACCCCTTTGAACTCGTGCAAAGAAAGGTCTAAGGGGGAAGAAGGGAAGGTATAAAAATAAATACGAAGCAAATGACAGAAAAGAAATTTCATTTATCTACAAAGTTAATTGTGGATCATCCCTTCTTACACCCGACCAAGGCCGGTCAGTACAAGGAAAAAGAAAAATAAAAATAAGAAGCACCTAAACGCCAAGCGGCGAATAAAACAAAAAAAATACAACGAATGCTTTTATTCGGCGCCGTCCGCGCCACCACCTGCACCATCATCAACCTCTGGCGCCGCCGTCTCAAAACCACAGTCGGTACGGGCCTAATGAGCCTTTTTACACGCTTCCTCGAAAGTAGCTTCGGTCACAATACTGGCCTCCCACAAATTCTTATATACATCACGTTGGGCCTCAGCAAAGACCTAAAGCTCACGAGCATGGATTGAAGTGGCAGTTTGGTCCTGTAGCCACTGATTCTCTCTTTCTAAGGTCGTGAACTGATCCACCATTACTTGGGCCTCCTGCTCAATAAGTCCAATCCGCTCCACGAGCCATGCTTCCATATCGTCCGCCGTAGCCCTCTCAGACCCACGCTGATATTCGTGCACGCGGATCGCCTCCTTCGACGTTGTGACTCTTGATGAGGCATCACTCGCCTGAAGTTTCAGAGTCGTAACCTCACTGTCCAACGCAACCACTTTCCCGCTCCATGCCGCAGCGGCCTCCACCTCCTTATCTTGGCCCCGACGCTCGCACTCGACTGCAACCCTCCTTTCCGCCTCGAGTTCCTCATCCTTCTGATGAATCTATTCCTCGAAGGCGTGCGTTCTCCTAAGTATTTTATGCAAATAAGGCTCCCACCTCGCCAGCTCCTTGACCAAGGCCCGGTTATGGGGGTCGGCCCTCAAGCGCTCATGCATCTCTCGGCACCGATCTCGATAGCGGCGGTACTTCTCCAGCACCTGCAAAAATATCCCCGAGCAGACGTTGGCTCGACGGATGCTCTCTACCTTCAACAAATAAGACTGCAAAGCAAAAACAACGATTAAGATAAAGAGTAAACTAAGTCAAGGAAACAATGGACCAAAGTCATAATACGTACCCTCAGGCCCATCACGACCACGTCATTCATCAGTCCGATATCCGTGACGCCACTCAACGACGCGTTCTCGACCTCAAAGCATATCACCTCGAACAATGGCACCAAGCTATTCCGTTGGAGCAATAAGTTTGACTCCGTGGGAACCTCAATGAAACGAGATCGCCCCTCTGCACGCACCATTGAATTGGTGAAGCGTTCTTGAAACATACAGACGTCATTGGGTCTAAGTCGGATTCGGACCCATACTCATCTACAACATCCCTTCCACCTTCCGCCGCCGAAGGGGCGCTTGATTCACCAACAATAGCAGCCACTGAGGAACTGCCTCATGTCTCAGCAACTTGAACCACCAACTGAGTTGCCGAAGCGACGACATCACCATGGCCTAAGCTAACCGGGGCAACCCCCACTGTTTGTTCGCCCTCAAGGGAAGGTGCCGCAGCTGCACTCCTCTCCGTATCCACTAGGGGGAGTCCAAATTAATTACCACATCTGTAGCCGATGTAAACACGACCCCCCGTCTCACCAATGGCCTCTCCTCCTCCTTCTCAGGTGAGTGAGATTCCGCTCTGGGGCGCACAACCCCTGATGGGCCCTCGTCCCAAAGTGCGGCCCGTGCAGGAGAAGGAGCCGCTGAAGATTAAGCTGATGCTGCCCTCGGCAATTAGCACGGTACCGCTGCTGCACTAAGCTGAGAAATTGCACCCGGCCAATGGAAAGCCAACTGAGGGGCCCTGACGCGGTGTGCCCTCCCTGATCATGAAAAAACAAAGCTGATAAACAGAATTGAAACAAAGAGGGGAAAAATAAGAAGTCAACTTTTTACCTGTCATAGGCCTATGGCCGTGCCTCTCCCAAAAAGACGTCCACATGACCGTATGAAGAAGCACGGCCTCTACCCACTCACGTATCCCAGCTAGTGGAGCTGGCAGTGATTTTTCAGCTACAAAATTCACACAAATTAATGCTTACAGGCTCAAGATGTAAAGAGGGAAAAAAAGAGAATTCGACGATTAAAAAACTTACGTGCATGGTTCCAAGCCTCTGCGAACCTAGGTAGGGACGCCACTAAATGATTAGTTCTGATATAAAAGAAGTGCTCAAAAGGGCGAAACCGACCTCGTCATCCAGTTCTATGATCAGGCCCCTGGACCCACGAGTGCGTGCTTGAATCATGGTATCACGGACTCTCTAGGGAGCATACAGACTAAGCACATGCTACAGTGTGACCTCCCTACCGGCCAACTCCGCATACATGATAAACATCGCCAGCAATTTGTAAAGAGAAGGAGCAAGCTGACCCGGGCACACCCCATAATAATAGCAAAAATCAACTACCAGCATGGATAGTGGAAGCTTAAATCCCAACTTGAAGAGATAGGCATAGAAGAAGCAGTATCCCCTGCTGTCGCGGTGTACCCTCTCTTCGCTCCTAGCGAGAACGATGTCGGCATAACTGGGGATGCCCCACTGTTCCCGTATTTGGGCCATCCCAACTTCCCCCCATTAACGAGGCTTCATCCACCCGATCCTCTCCGCCGTCGACGGTGAAGTCAATCATCAGGCATCCGGGCGTAGATACTATCTCATCAATCGACGAAACTTCGTCGATCTCCACCGGTCCTACACCTCCCTTTGCCGGAGATGGTCCATCGACCACCTGAATACTAACCGGAAAATTCGCCGGAAGAAAGTTTTGAGAAGAGCTTCCTGCCATTACTGATTCACTAACAAGAACAAAATAATGCTTGATAGGCAAGATGGAGGTTGTAACGATCGAAGAACAAAGATGAAGATGAATTAGCAAGAAGAAGAGTTTCTTCCAAATCTCTCTCAGACTAACAATAAGAATATGAAAAATAAATGGCTCAACCCTTTATTTATAAGCACACAAGTGGCTTTCACGAACCCCAATAGCCATCATTAACTACATGACCAACCGAAAAACGGTTCATTTTAACAGAAACATGTGTCATTATGACAGGCTCCATGAAGCGACTTTTCAGTCATGAACCGGTGTCTCGCCGTCAAAACGGTCATAACGACCTATGGATGCTGAGGAGACGTTCCGCATGCCTTAGAAATTTTGGACGTCACCAAATGCGTATCAAGCGTGTTATCATCCTCCTCGGTCGCGCAGATTACGATCTGTCCGCCGTGATCGACGGCTCTGTCCCAACCAAACGTAAGTTTCAAAGCACAATAAAGCTCTACCTCACTTGAATTAATGTAAACGGCTAAATGTCTTTGCAAAGAGGAGAGTTCGACCATTGATTAATCGACGACTAGTCACAATAACATAACACTAACACTCTACAAGGCTAAGGCCATCTCCAGCGTGTAAACGGCTAAGGCCTTTGACAGTATTAAGATTGAGAATCATCGAAAAGAGAATTTGGTCTCAACCGAAGCAACAATTTACCTCCCTATCCGAGTTTCTCGAACTACAGTTGATGAAGTCCGCTCATCGAGCTCGTCCAAAGCATGATCTCAATAAGCGGATGGACTAACTGTATGGGCCAGAATCCAACCCCACGATAATTAACAAAGTTAATCTCAGTTTAGGCTAATTCATGATTTATAAGTTGTATGACCACTTAGAATTAACAGTATTTAACCCTTATTTGATTCGACCAACAAGGCCACGGCCTATTCACCATCGTGAAAGCGAAATTATAACATGGTCATGACCACTTATTGACAGCTCATGAAGCTCGCAACTATAAATATCAAGAGAGGGAACCCTAGAAAGGGAGCTTCTTCTTGACCACTATTCACGAGATAGAGAGAGAGAGAGAGAGAAAATATAAAATGAGGCCCATATTATGGGAAAGGGGAACATCATTGTAAGGCTCTGAACCTCTTCATGGAGAGGCAGACCAAATCAATATTATCAATAAAAGCTTCTAATATTTCCTTTCCTAATTCTGAGTACTGATTTTTGTCTCTTTCATTTGGTCCTATGGATTATTACGATTTGCTATGATTTTCCCTTGATTTATTTTTATTGTTTCACACTCAAAGTATATGATAACCTTTTGAGAAAACAAACCTCTTGATCAATTTCAATGTTATTCATACTCGAAGGACTCGTATATCTAATAACCTTGCAGATATAGAATTTGTTTTATAGACGTAAAATTAGACTGTCTTAAATATGACATTACTATCCCACACGAAGTTATAGTTACAAAGCAATAATTTTATTTTTAAAGGGAATAAAAGTCGATCAATATTTCAGGGATATTTTCGTCGTTCGACATTTAGTGTATAATATTCGTTGTTTTATGATAATATAGTTATAGTTATAGCATATAGTATAGATTGATAAAAACTTATAATTAGACGTAAAATGACATAATATTTTTTCACATTTAATTTTATTTAAGGTTAATTTTTTTTTCCCCCAACCATTTGACATGGAGAGAATAGCGAATTTTTATAAAGGAAATACAACCAAATAGAATAAAAAATACAGGATGAACCGAAAAATACGTATTTGGCGCCACTTAGCAACGACTCTATTCTTTCAACCTCTTTTGCTTCTCGTTTTCTTCGCAAAATCAAACAGAATTTTCCTTAACCATCTATTCTTTCCACCTCTCTTTCTCTTTGTCTCAAATCAAAAACTTTTTCTTCTCTTTTTCTGCTAAAAAAGCTTAAAATATAATGTTCATTTGCTTTCATCTGCCGCCTGATATTTAACAAAATTCTATCATGCCGCCTGCCACCACTATCATCCACCCTCCCCACAACATAAAAACTCAGCCCTCTCAAAAACCCGACCCGAATCCGTCCCCGTCCGACGATCCTATCATCGTCGTCGACCTCGTATGGCCATTCGGGGAACTCGAAGGCCTCGATCAAGACGATTTTCGAGAGGCAGCTTACGAGATATTCTTCACGGCATGCCGGTCAACGCCGGGGTTCGGTGGCAGAACAGCGGCTATATCTAACTCTCTCAATCCGTCTTCAGACGGATCAGGAGGAGATGGAAACGGGTTCGAGCCCGGGCCAGGTTCGGGTTCGGGCTTGTCGGGTCCTGGGTCACCGAAGCCGCCCGGGGTAGGGATGGCAATAACTAGTAGGGTGAAAACGGCATTAGGATTAAAGATGTTGAAGAAGTCGCCGTCCCGTAGGACTAGTACTTCTAATGCTCCGTCTTCGCCTAATGCTGGGACGCCGAGCCCTAAGACAAGCTCCACGGTGATGTCGCAGGCGAAAATACGGCGGCCGTTGACGTCGGCAGAGATTATGAGGCTGCAGATGAAAGTGTCGGAGCAGAGTGATAATAGGCTAAGGAAAACTCTTATGAGAACTCTTGTTGGCCAAGTACGTAAATAATGTCTATATGTATTTTTACATGTTTTAGTCCTTTTAATGAACACCACTTCCAACCGAGAGGTTATAAGTTCGAGTCTCCCCAAGAACAAGGTGGGAAGTTCTTGGAGGGAAGGCTGCCGGGGGTCTATTTGGAAACAGCCTCTCTACCCAAGGGTAGGGGTAAGGTCTGCGTACATACTACCCTCCCCAGACCCCACTAAGTAGGATTATACTGGGTTATTGTTATTATTGTTTAGTCCTTTTAATCCTAGAAGAAAAATTTATTGGTTTAGCAAAAATAGTATTTTATTTTTTAATGAATGAAACAACTTTTCTAAATAACGATAATTTTTTAAAGAAGGAATAACTTAAAATAGCTGCTCTTCCAACCACGTAAACTAATGCAAGTGAATATATAATATATGTATAATCAATGTGTAATATGTGTATAACCGTGTATTATAAACGTATACTATATGTATACCACCTAAGATAAGTAAACAATGAATCCACTAAGCTATTTTCATAAATAGAAAAATTAGCTTAAATAGCCATACACCCAACAATTTAAATTAAAAATAGCATATTAATGTATAATATATGAATAATCCATATATAATATGTGTATAACCATATATAATTAATATATAATATCTATATACCAGCTAGGAAAAGAAATCAGTAAATCCGACCACTATTTGTGTAAAGATCCCATTTTTGAATATGATCACTCTATTATTTGGTTCAAGTTTTATATATCTCTTAGAATCCTTTCATTTTATTCCATTTTTCCCTAACAAAATTGGATTTTACAAATGTGAATGAACTTTGTGCAGATGGGGAGGCGAGCAGAGACAATAATCCTACCATTAGAGCTTTTACGCCACCTTAAACCATCCGAATTCAACGATCCACAAGAATACCATCTATGGCAAAAGCGTCAGCTTCGCATACTTGAAATAGGCCTTCTCCTTCACCCCTCTATCCCAGTAGAGAAAGACAATGCATCCGCTGCGCGTTTAAGAGAGATCATTCAAGCTTGTGAGTATAAACCTATTGACACGAGCAAAAATTCCGAAACAATGAGATCGCTCTGCAATGCTGTAGTTTCCTTAGCTTGGAGAAGTGCTGATGGTGCACCTAACGATACTTGTCATTGGGTGGATGGATTCCCTCTCAATATCCACATTTACACGGCTCTTTTAGGTTCGATCTTTGATCTCAAAGACGATACGTTAGTCCTCAATGAGGTCGATGAGCTTCTTGAATTGATGAAAAAGACATGGTCTACATTGGGTATTAATAGATCAATTCATAACTTGTGTTTTACATGGGTACTTTTCGAGCAATATGTTGTGACGAACCAAATCGAACCTGATCTTCTTGGTGCAACATTGACTATGTTAACTGAAGTTGCAAATGATGCTAAGAAGGTGGACAGAGAGCGTATTTATCTTAAGATGTTAAAGAGTGTTTTAACGTCGATGAAACGATGGTGTGAGAAGAGATTGTTGAATTATCATGCAAGTTTTCACACGGAAAATATTGGATTAATGGAAAATATTATTCCTCTTATGTTCTCTGCGTCGAAAATATTAGAGGAAGATGTTCCAGGATATGTATCTTCTGCTGCTGAAAAAGGGGATGTGAAAGATGATACCACAGGGAATAGAGTGAATCACTTTATCCGTTCCTCTTTAAGAACTGCATTCAGTAAGGTTTGTATTTTAGCGCTTCTTTTTTAACCTTTGTGTTGAGGGTCATTTGGAAACGGCCTCTATACTCCTCCGGAGTAGGGTAAGGTCCGCATACACACTACCCTCCCCAGGCCCCACTTGTGGGATTTCACTAGGTTGTTGTTGTTGTTGTTAACCCTTGTCGATACATGTTCAGTTCAAATAATAACATCATCTTTCATTCTTCTTAGATCTTGGAAGAACGGAATATAAACATTGCGAGTTTTGAAAGTGAAGACGTGATCGATACACTCATTAAGTTAGCTAATGAAACAGAAGAATTAGCAACTAAGGAGAAGGAAATATTTACTCCTGTCCTTAAGAAATGGCATCCGATTGCAGCCGGAGTTGCAGCAGTGACATTACATACATGTTATGGAACTTTGTTGAGGCAATACTTAGCAGGAGCAACTTTTCTCACAAGTGAAACAGCGTTAGTGTTGCAGAGGGCAGGAAAACTCGAAAAGGTTTTAGTCCAAATGGTGGTAGAAGACTCGGTCGATTGTGAAGATGGAGGCAAAACAATGGTGAGGGAAATGATTCCTTATGAAGTTGATTCAATCAAAATTAACTTATTGAGGAAATGGATCCAAGATAGTTTGAAGAAAGGGAAAGAAGTTCTTGTGAGATCAAAAGACTCTGAAGTAAGTCGTTTCATTACTTTTTCAGTTTAAAATTGCGACTTCTATAACTCAGGGGCAGAGCTAGAACCCTGTATGCTGGTTCGACAGAACCTAGTAACTTATGCTCAATCAGTATATTTGTGCTAACAACCACTTGAAGCCGTGATTCTAAAATTTAGAACCCGTAAAGTTAGAATCCTGGTTCTGCTTCGAGCCATACTCATACTAGAAGGAGTTAACTATTGTAAAATATTTTTATGCAGACATGGAATCCAAAATCCAAAAGCGAGCCATACGCACAATCAGCAATTGATCTAGTGAAACATGCCAAGGAAGCAGTGGACAGTTTCTTCGAAATTCCGATAATCATCACTGAGAATTTAGTCAATGATCTTGCTGATGGCATAGAAAACCTATTCAAAGATTATTTTACCTTTGTTGCATCATGTGGTAAGAACTTTTCCCTCAAATTCATAGCTCAAAGTCAAATTTGATGCTCAAATAGTTTTTGTTCTTAAATTTTCTGGTTTTATGCAAAGAATTCCTAAATAGACACTCAGCCAACCGCTTAAGCTAAGAATAGCCATCAGATGTAGAATATATCTATGGTTCATGTATAATATGTGTAAACCATATTATACTGTCTAAGAAAAGTAAACAATGAATCTGACCGGCTATTTGTGGAATAATCCATTTATCTGCAGGGTCAAAACATAGTTTTATGCCTACACTTCCTCCTTTAACAAGATGTGGCCAAGACTCAAGATTTGTGAAACTGTGGAAGAAAGCTGCTTGTAGTGTCGGATCAAACGATCCGAACCAGCATTTGACAGACGAAGAAAACAATCCGCGCCCTTCAACAAGCCGAGGAACTCAACGTCTTTATATAAGGCTAAACACCTTACATTATCTTCTTCAGCAACTCAATTCCCTTGACAAAACACTATCGCTCTCCTCAAGAGTTATCGCTACTCCAGGAAGTCGTTACAACAAGAACAGACAGCTCGCATGTTGTTCCTTCTTCGATCCAACACGTTCATCCATCCAAGAAGCCGTTCAACACGTATCAGAAGTTGCTGCATATCGTCTAATCTTCTTCGATTCCAACAATGTATTCTACGCAAGCCTATACGTAAATGATGTTGAAAATGCACGTATTCGACCAGCTTTAAGGATACTTAAGCAAAACCTAACACTTTTATGTGCCATTCTGATCGACCGAGCTCAACCATTAGCACTCAAAGAAGTGATGAAGGCATCTTTTGAGGCCTATCTTATGGTATTACTAGCCGGTGGAAGCCGACGAAACTTCTCAAGAATGGATCATCAAATGATTGAGGAAGATTTTGAGAGCTTAAAGAGAGTATTTTGTACTTGTGGAGAAGGTTTAATACTAGAAGATGTGGTGGAAAAAGAAGCTAAAATAGGTGAAGGAGTTGTGGCATTAATGGGACAAACGACAGAACAATTAGTAGAAGATTTCAGCAGTGTGGCTTGTGAAAGTAGTGTGGGAACAGGACAGAAACTACCTATGCCACCAACAACAGGAAAATGGAATAGATCAGATGCTAATACAATCTTGAGGGTAATTTGTTATAGAAATGATAAATTTGCTAATCATTTCTTAAAGAATACATTTCACTTAGCAAAGAGAAGGGGTTGAGAAAATTGGCTTATAATAAGGACAAAAAGGGGAAAAAAGAGGATTTCACTTGCACAGAAATATCAAGAATTGAAATTTTCAAGTATATATGTATTAAAAGTTGATTTATTTGAATGATTTCACTTGTACAGAAAAATCAAGAATTAAAAATTTTCAAGTATATATGCTACTATTAAAGTTGATTTATCTACTTAAGAGCATTGTACTTACTTGTCTTCCTTTAGGTTCATGGAACTAGGCATCATTAAAGTAACTTACATGCAATTGTTATTGTTTGAGGGGTCTGTTTGGTACGAGAGATAAGATGCGTTATTAATTTATGCCGTATTTGGTAGGTGGTATAAATTTATTCCTGAGTAAATTTATACCTCAAATCAAACAAAGTATAAATTTTATTTCAGACTTAATCCAGGATATCCCATCTTATTCCACCTTATTTCATTAAATGTGGAATTATTTTATCCATCTATCATGCGGTATAAATTAGTTCCAGAATTATAATCTCGGAATAATTTAGTCTGCGTACCAAACGACCCCTTGATATGTCCAGCCAGGTTTGAAACAATTTTGTGCCAATTGTAGGAACATGGCAAATATTCATACTCTATGGTTCAGAAATAGAAGTGCGGTCTTGATCTTGTTAGACTTAATTATATTGCTCAAATCCTTCAAAATTGCCGCTGCGCTGGTGTTGGACATGCAAGCCGTATCCAAGCACCCGAATATTCAATTAATTTAAATAAGAAAGTTATAATTACAAAATAATCATTACTCACTTAACTATATGAAATAGGAATCAGGTATAATTAATTTTTTACCATGCAAGATAATATTGTAGGTAGCAGTATCAATGTTTTTTCTCCCACTATAAAATGCGCAATTGGTTCCAACAGAAATGTCTTGTAAATCGAATATCTTGGATACGACTTGTAAAGCGTATTTCAATAGCGACTTGTAATGCCCATTCAGTTATAATAATTTATAAATCGCATTTTGAAATGCATTTATAAATCGCATTTATGAAATGCTTTTTGTAAATCGTTTTCTCCCTCAATTACTCTCTCCTCCATTTTTGTTTAGCCTTAAGTTGTATTATTCGTGATGACGTTATACTAAAGTAGTGAAAGTATACTTTCTCTTCTTTTTTTTTTTTTGGTTTTTCACCCGGTGTCTGGTACATATTTGACTCAAAAGATACAAAATACTTTATAAGTAAAAACAATCAAAGTGAATCAAGGGTAAATCCTAATCGAAGATAATGAGACCTTATTTATTTATTTATTTTTCAAAACAAAACAATTTCTTTTCATTATTTGCAATTTTCTGAATTTTTGTGGCTTTTCTATTAATTGTTTTTTTGGGCAATCCACTATGCAAGTGCCTAGGGCTCGACTTTATTAATATTCAAAAAGAAAATTACAACAATTAGGAAAATTAAAATAAGGATTAACACCGGTGTTGTTACCTATATAACACAACCAGGGTAAACCTTATCCTAATAATTCTATTGAGGCAAATAAAAACCTCATCTATTAGCAAGCATGTAAAAAGAAAGAACTAGCAAGAACTAAGAATTTGTTAATCATCACAGAGTTTATAACATACTCTGTAATGATATTACAAATTATAATACTAATGAGATGGTACAATAATGTGATGAAGAAACCACCTTGGTGCTCTCTTTTTTCTAGATTTGTGAATACTTCCATTTTGTAGATTGATATCTTCCTCCATAATATTTTTCAAAAATACTTCAAAATTCATGGTTTTTTTATCAATCGACTGGCCCTTGAAGCTATTGTTGGATTGAGTTGTTTTTGTTTTGCGTTTCTCATTGGGGGTCTCCTTATTAAAGCGTCTTCTATCACCCTGTCGTCCCAACTTCTATTCCTTGCACGTGACGTGATACTTTTTCCACTATGCAATGGTGATAAATCACCATTTTTTGAAGCGTCTGCCCAGCATTTCTGTAAGATATCCTCTTCCTCCCCTTCTTCATATATATGTCTACTTGTTAAAATTGGATTTGGCATATCTTGAAAATCGCCTTGAATTAGCAATGTTGTTTCAGCTTGTACATTTGCCGAAATTGCCTTGTTTTGCCTTTGTTTTTGCGGTTTGTTCCTACTCATGTTCGCACAGCTTGAACTGGAATTATCAAGGGCTAGAGCATCTGTATTTATCATCGCATCCAAAAAATGTCTTTCTTCTGAAGAGAATAAAGGGTTATTTGTTACGATGTGTCGTTCATCCCCTTGCTGCTGTTCAGAAATATGACTTGAATCCAAAGGTTGGCTCGTTCCATCGACATGATTTCTCTCCTCTAAAATACTGGCTGGTTCAGTTGTGACAAAATGATTCTGTCCAGTTTTTTGTCGAACAGAAGCATTTTTGTCTGCTGAGTGTTGGTCTGGTTGGATGTGAATTCCTGTTGCTATTTTGTCGATCTTTGGTATTACTTTATTTGAACTAACTGCTTTTGCAGTATTTGTTGGAAGAAAAGCTGGAGCGTTATGGTTTAAATTGCTGATTGGATTTGCTGTAGTTTCCGCAGATGCACGGCAATTCAGATTGGTCTGTTTTGATGATGCAGGTCTCCCATTGAATTTTTGTTTGATTGTAGCGTCAATGTCCTCTCCTACACTATGCTCATCAGTTTCTTGATCGTCTTCTTCAGATGAAAAACCAGCAAAACCGACTCCCCATCCCTCATCGTCATCATACTCTCGTTGATCTTTCCACAATTTCGAGTTAATGACCAGCTTCCTCATGTTTGCTTGAATTACTGCTTTGTTACTGCCAAAGGCGATTGCTGGTTGCCCATATTGTTGTTGCTCGTCAGTTGATTAAAATGATTGATGCAGTGAGGCCAAAGATTGATTGAACTTAGGAACATTGGACATCATTTTATCCTGTGTATCTTTGGTAACAGTTTGATCCCTTGGCACTGGAAAAGTCTTTTGTCTCTGATGAGTTATTGTGATCGTTAATGTCAGTCATCTGCAAGTTAACTGTAGTGACCTTTTCATCATCTTCATTGGCATTGCCAAATGCAGCAAAAGAGTTTTGATTTTTTGGTACATCTGTACTTTTCTGTTCAATTTGCTGTTGTGTTTTGCTTATTAGATTTCTGTTTTTGTTGGAAATCGATGTCCACTTTTCCTTACCATTAATTTCTCCAGCTTCCTTTATGTGTTGACTAGCTTGAGTATGTTGTGATCTGCAAAATTCATTCCCCTGTTGATCAACCTCACCTTGTACTAATTCTGCATTGTGGACAGTTGCAACAGCATGAGCTGTGCTAGAGTTTACAGTGTGTTGTTTTTGAGCCAAATCAGGACATGCTAATCTTTGAAGCATTTCAATCGCAGAGTCCTGGTGATCACTCCCAGTTAACTGTCGATCATCAAACCTGTTAGGAAGAACATGAACTGCCTCAGTCTGAACTGTCAGGATGGAATTCTTGTTAACCTTTGATAGTGATGCTTCAAGCTCAAATTCCATAACATCACAGTGATGTTTCACCTCTTCATTGACACTGTAAATATGTTGTTCACATTTTTCTGTTAATTTGGACAGATTGGTTGTAATATGAGCTGAAGGCTTATTCAATTCAATATGGTCTTGTTGTCCAGTACATTTTGAAGCATGAGTTAGACTTTGCATAGCTGACTGCCCAACACTTACTCTGTTTTGATTCAGATTTTCCTTCTCCAAAAGTTGCTGCTCAATAAGTTTATCCTGCGCAGAGAGATGTATGAAAGAATTGCCTGTCGTTTTTGCATTTTCAGCTGCTGGTAACCTTGATGCGACAGTATGTTCCAAATCAACCACATCTAGCTGTTTTCCAGTTAAGATATTAATATTACCAGGCACAGAAGTTTTACCAAGCAGAGCAAAATGAGAATTTTGCATTGAACGATCTTCAGCATTTGCGGGAAATGAGCCAGAAAAACTTGTTTGTCCTGCATTATCAATCTCATTAGGCTGCACATTGCACCTGTGCTGATGTCCATCCAGATCAATCAGCTGCCCAGAGAGTACACTAGAAGGACAACAATCTACATTACTCTGCATTGCCCCAGCAGTAACCACATTTGTTTGTGCATAGCTATTAGAAACTGGAGCATCTGTAAAGAGTTTAGTATGGCGTTTATCCAGCTTCAATACCTCCTCAATATTCTGAACTGTAACTATTCCATGTGCTGCATCTGATACAACATCAACTACAGCACTCCTAGACATAACATCATCCCTATCATTCACAGTAGGATGAGAAGAATTCAGGACAATAGTATTTTTCGTAACATTTGTTACAATAACAGTTTGTGCAGCTGAATCAATTCGACAAACAACATCCTTCAATCCATCTTTTTCTTGTATATATTTAGTTCCTTGTTCAGTTCTTTTAGCATTTAAGTAGTCCCTTGCATCCCCTTGTAATTTGTCAATATCAATTACCTCTTTACCAAGCAGATCAGTATCAAAATTTTCCTCTGCCACCACATCTACTCCAACTTTATCTTTTTTAATTCTACACGTCTTCTCATTGTGTCCTTGATGTTTGCAATAGGTACAATTCTTAGGAAGGTTGTCGTACACTATTTCTTGGTGGAACTCGACTGATTTACCTAAACCTCTATCTAAGATCTGCAGCTTGACATTTTTTAGATGCTTATCCAAAAGATCAATGATAACCTTAACTCTTGCCGCGCTAGGTCTCGTTCTATCTTGCGTCGCCTTGTCCACATCAAGAGCTTTTCCCACAGCTGAGGCTATAGACATTAACGACCTCTTAGCAAAAAAATTAGGTGGCAGACCTGGCAGAGAAATTACACGACTGCCATCGACGTCTCTTCCTTCGGATTAAAGCCAAAAGTCCATGGAAATGTTCTGAAGAAATAATCGTCTCCTTTGGATTTAAGATATACAGTCGACTTTGAAAGGAAATGAACATAATCATTGAATAGATCAAACCTAATTAACAGGTGACGAAACTCCAACTGCCCAACGATACATTGACCTTGAACATCGAATTGCGATGAAAATATTCTTCGCACTTTCGATAGATCAGGTCTGCAATACAAAAATTTTAAAACAACAGCCTGGTGCAATACTTCTTCCCTAATGAAGTTATTAACCTCTTCCATTGTGAATTGTATTACAGGTTCACCATGATCGATAATAACTGGATACAGTTCTAACTTTGAAGGAGTAGACTGATCTGCTAGCAATGATGTAGCATACTATTGCTTTACGATTTCTTTTGGATCAGCTTTGATGTGGTTTTGAATTGTCTCTCCCACAGCCAAAGGCTGGGGATAGATCAATGCAGCCATGGCTGCCAAGCTTACAACAAAACGCGAGAATCCTTGAAAACGACAGATTTCTCAATCATTGATCTGACCAGAATGCTCCTACATTGCTGCTAGCCCTGGAAAAATTCTGGTTGCTACAGTAAATCTTGAAAATAAGATTTAGGATGTAGGAAAATTTGTTATAGATTTAAGAGAAAAATAAATTGAGGATAGATCACAAAGAGAAGGGGATCATGTGACATAAATTTTGAGACAATCCGGCCAAAATCTATGTCCGATGAATAGTGACAGAAACACTATTCACCCTTCTTCCTAGAGAGAAATCTCGTTCTCCTAATTCTTATTAGATAATGAGACCTAGAGATGTGTATTATGTTTTTTATTGCTTCTATAAATTGGATATTCAAGAGAGAGAGAAAGAGAGAGAGAGAATGGTTTTCTAGAGATAGAGAGAGTTTGAGTCTTGTTCAATAAATAAAAGATGCCCCTTTACAATATTGGATCCTCATTTATATAATAGGAGATCCTCCTTGAAATAATAAAATAATAGAGATATTGGTCGCGTTCCTTCGGGGAGACGATGAGACTGATGACACTGTTCACTCCGACATTCTTAGGTTATGCCCTTACTTTGGTTAGCGTATATTCGTTGGTCATTCCTACCAACATGGAGACGTAATGGGTAGAATTTTCCCCTACACAGTTAGTCCCTCCGTTCGTCGGCGCATCGAGATGCCCCGATGGACCGAACCACGAACCTTGTTCTGGGAGAATTTGACCATGCTTGAAGATGGCAGCGTGAATGAGAGTGAATATTTGAGATTATTGAAATGCTGTCACACAATATCTTTCTTAGAGTGATGTCATCACACGCATGCGTCATCATTACGTGTATTACTAATGAAGCACAAAAGGCTTTCTGATGCTTGGTTTCCCGCGCATGTTTGAACTCTGTCTCTTCGATTTCAACGCCACGCAACCCTATAAATAGGGGAAAGGTTTATCTTGATCCAACTTTTGATCATTTGCAGGCATTTTATGGCCCTCTAAGAAAACACTCCCTTTCTTCAAAACCCCACCGTTTCTCAGAAATCACACTTTCTGTTGAGTCATACACCGCTCCCCGAACAAAAATTATGGCAAAACCCGACAAGATAATAATTCGAGGGCTCACGATAATACGGTATCCGATGTACCGTCTCTATCTGGCAGTGATGAGGGAAAAAGGAGATAGGACCTCACCCCTCTTACTATAGACTACGTGGTACCGAAGCAACTTTTTGTTAGGAAATACTTCCAAAGGACTCCCCCGCGCAACCTTTGGAGCGTTCTAAGTTAACGGATGTTCACTTAGATGGGTTTTGCACGTCGTTTGACATATCTGCTCATGTAGAGATGGTCCCAGCAGGAACAAATTATGCGAACGTCCAAAGACCGGGATATTGCACGTTCTATGAATATCCATTTTTAATTGGTTATGGTCTTCCCATCTTTCCTTTGGCGGAGGAGCTTTGCCGCTTTTACAACATGTGTCTGTCTGAGCTTACTCCATACACCTTAAAAGTATGTAAGATAATGTCTACATACGCAGAGCCGGCTAGGTACGAGGTCTCCGTCCACCACCTTTTGTAGTTATTCAGCTCCAGTTATCTAAGGGGTACCCTGCTGCATTTGAAGAGCCGTAGCTCGAAGGGGCTGGTGGTCAAGACCGATTACCGAGCCAGCCGTGGTTATTGGCGTAGGTACTTCTTTATTAAAACCGAGCACCTGGTATCTAACCCTGTCGGGCCCCAGAGAGGTGGAATTCGAAATGTAAGCATTTCCATCCGTCGAATTCTTTATCATACGTGACCTCGGCGGTTTTGGTCGTACCATCGTTATGATTTTTCCTTTAATTTTGCAGCAATGGCTCACACACCCCAGTTCATCACTGGTATCAAGAAATGGGTAGCCGGTTTGCTGCCTTATGCGGAAGAAACACGCACATGGTCCGCATTTCTTCAACGCTACGGCCCCATACGCCCTTCAGGTAGTTCTTCAACTTTAGTCAGTTGTTTCAACAAACTTCATCAACTGAACTATTTGTGTCGATCGGCCTAAACGTTCCCAAAAAGAAGGCGACAATATCTACCTCGCTTGATTAGATATCAGTCTGAATGCTCAGGAGATACGTTGTGCATCTGTCAGGGAGGGTATTCCTGTAGTTCCTTTACAAGAGGTTGCGCATGTGGAGGCGGCTATGAATGAAGAGACATCATCGACACCATCTTCGCAGCCTGCGGATGAGCCTTCAATAAAATGGTGAAGAAGTATAAGAGGTGCCTCTCCAAGCATCAGGCGGCGGTGGACCTTTTCCAATAGGACCCCAAAATTTTGGGTGTTCCGGAAAGGTCTTTAGCAAAAGGAGGTGCAATTGAAGCGTAGGGTGGCCAAGATGGAGAAGACTGATGAGGAGTTGATGAAGGCTGTGGCTCGTAATAGTGAGCTACAATGACTCCTTAAATCGAGGGAAGAGGAGTTGGAGCTTAGTCGTGGGGAAGCGACAGAGGTTGCCGATTTGAACCGAGGGTGGCGGCTTTGACAGCCAAACTCGAAGCCAAGGCAGTAGAGGTCAACGTTCTTAGGGTGACTATCCCACCAAGGCCGGGAGACGTGGCTCGGCCTTCTTCTTCCCAGCTCTTGTCTGATGAGGATGGGCATCATGATGCGCATGAGATGTGGGTTTATTCTAAGGTCAGACTGGACGTATACAAGAATCTTCTCGTTGCGGGTCGGGCCACTGAGGAGGAGGTTCAGGAGCAGTGGTGCAAGGCTCGTGCCGATCGGGCAATCTGCGGGTATAGTCTCGACTCTCCTGACCGGGAGGGCTATGCTTCAGAGGACGTTAACCGGCTGGATTCTAACTACTGGTACAATGAAGCTTACCACCTATTTGTTTGTAGAAAATTCTTCACATGTTTGGGTAACGTCGAAGTGGTACAGGCGGTCTCGGGGGTGATCCTATGGGGCTAACCGCTGTCGTAGATAAGTCAAAACCCGATCTTAGTGAATAAATAAGACAAAAGTTTAACAATTGTTTGAATGTTATTTTTTGTAAGCGAGCTTGACTATCGCTTAATGGAGATGTCTTTTGCCAATAGGATATAACTTGGACTATCGTTGAAGTGTTATCCGTCAGCGTCAAGCAGGAACGACATTTAATGGCAATGGCCTTAACCAATAGGATGTAACTTCAACTATCGTCGAAGTGTTATCTATCATCGTCAAACATGGTCGATGTTTAATGGCAATGGCCTTGGCCAATAGGATATAACTTCGACTGTCATCGAAGTGTCATCCATCATTGTCGAGTGGGGTCGAAGTTTGGTGGCGATGGCCTTAGCCAATAGGATATAACTTCAACTGTCATCGAAGTGTTATCCTTCATCGTCGAGCAGGTCGAAGTTTAGTGGCGATGGGCTTGGCCAATAGGATATAAATTCGACTATCGTCGAAGCATTATCCATCGTCATTGAGCGGGATCGACGTTTGGTGAAAATGGTCTTGGCCAATAGGATATAACTTCGATTGTTGTCGAATTGTCATTCGTCGTCTTCGAGCATGGTCGACGTTTAGTGGCGATGGCCTTGGACAATAGGATATTACTTCGACTATCATCGAAGTGTTATCCGATATCACCGATCGGGGTCGATGTTTGGTGGCCGTGGCCTTGGCCAATAGGATATAACTTTGACTGTCGTTGAAGCGTTATTCGTCATCACCGAGCTGGGTCAACGTTTGGTGGCGATGGCCTTGGCCGATAGGATATACTTCGACTGTCATCGATGTGTTATTCTTCATCGTCGAGTGGGGTTGACATTTGGTGGCGATGACCTTGGCCAATAGGATATAATTTCGACTGTCGTCAAAGCATTATCCATCATTGTCGAGCGGGGTCGACGTTTAGTGGCGATGGCCTTTTCCGTTTACACAATAGAGATGGTGGCCTTAGCTATTTACACAACGGAAGATGGTGGCCTTAGTCGTTTACACAATAGAGATTGTGGCCTTAGCCGTTTACACAATGGAGATGGTGGCCTTAGCCTTTTACACAACGGAGATGGTGGCCTTAGCAGTTTACACAATGGAGATGGTGGCCTTATCCGTTTACCCAATGGAGATAGAGGCCTTAGCCGTTTACACAATGGATATTCCACTAGGCTAGTCCCTTTATTATATGGGCCCGAAGAGCATGTCGAGTGGCTGATATGATAAACTTATCCTCAGATACCCCCAGGTGTCCCCTCCACCGCCTCGTTAAAAACCTCCTCGATAAACCCAGTTGGGACAGACTCGGGTAAGGGAAAAAGAGTACAACTCGGGAGACGCCTTTCAAAAATGGAAGTATTTGAGGTGGGCGATGTTCCAGTTGTTTTAGAGCGTTTTTCCTTCCATTGTTTCCAACTGGAATGCTCCTTTGGTCGCTGCTGGTGTGATTTTATATGGTCCGTCCCAATTGGTGCTCAATTTTCCTTCGCTCAGGTCTTTTGACGCCAACGTTTTGGCTTTGAGGATGTAATCACCCACTTTGAGTGGTCATATTTTGGCTTTTTTGTTGTAATACCTTTCGACCTGTTGCTTTTGAGCCGTCATTCTTATATGTGCCATGTTCCTTCATTCTTCGGCCTCGTCGAGGTCTTGAAGTCTATTCATTTCGTTATCTGCTCCGCTGGTATGTGAATACCTTATGCCCGGTTCTTCGATTTCGACGGGTATGACCCATCGGTTTCGTAGACATGTGAGTATGGTGTTTTTCCCATGCTGGATTTGGGCATGGTCCGATGCGCCCACAACACTTACGGTAGTAGTTCAGGCCACAACCCTTTGGCTTCTTCGAGTTTCTTTTTCTGTTTGTTTAGTATCATTTTGTTGGAAGATTCTGCTTGGCCGTTGGCGGCAGTGTGATATGGCGTGGAGAGTATTCGCTTAGTGTTCCATTTCTCGAAGAATTCAGTTGTCTTTTTTCCAATGAATTGGGGGCCATTGTCGCAGCTGATTTCCTGGGGGATGCCGAAAGGACATATGATGTTTTTCCATATTAAGGCGATGACTTCCTGTTAACGTATCTGGGCGTACGCACCTGCTTCCACCTACTTGGAAAAATAGTAAGTTAAAACTAATAGAAATCGTACCTTTCCTCGTCTCGCGGGTAGGGGATTGATTATTTCTATCCCCCACTTGATGAATGGCGAAGGTGAGGTTACTGAGTGGAGAGGCTCTTCTGGTTGGTCTATCATGGTGGATTATTTTTTGCAATGTTTGCACATGCGACGTACTCTGCTACCTCTTATTCATAGTGTGCCAGTAATAACCGACTCGGATGATGCAACACAAGAGGGCGCAATTACCTGTATGGGTACCACAGTGACCCTCATGTACCTTTTCGAGTACTTTCCTCATTTGGTGCGGCCCTAGGCACTTAGCGAGGGGTCCGCTAAACGTCCTTTTGTAGAGATCGTGATTTATCATGCTGTATCGGGTGACTTGTACGTGGAGCTTCTTGGCTTCTTTTTTTGTCGAGTGGGAGTGTCCCGTCCTGCAAATAGGATACAAATTGGTTCTACCAGTCCCAAGCCAGACTTAAAGGAGAGTACCTTACCGTGATCGATGGCTGAATGGAGGAGGGTGACTACACTTTCCCTTATGATATTTTTGGTGGCTGCAACCAATTTGACATTTTGCGCCCTAGGGATTTGCTCAGAGCGGCACTCATCGAACTCGGGCATCAACTTGTGGATTTTTGATTGGTATTTTTGTAGTCTGTGCTCCTTGATTTGGTAAGTCCCGGTGACCTGGTTTACAACGACCTGGGAATCGCAATGGAGGATGAGTCGTCGAGCCCCGTATTTGATGTCTAACTTCATACCTGCAATCATAGCCTCATACTCGGCCTCATTGTTAGTCATTTTAGTGCATCGAAGGGAATGAAAAATTATTTCGCCTGTGGGGACTTTGAGAACGAGTCCTAGTCCTGATCCCGAGACATTGGCAGCACCATTAGTGTAGAGGGTTCAAAGGTCGGTACTAGGGGAGGCACGAACGGCCTCAGTTCCGCCTCTAGCAATATCTCTATGCTGAAGTCAGTGACAAAGTCAGCAAGTACCTACAACTTGATGGATTTTCTTGGGTTATAGGATATGTCATGCTCGCTAAGCTCTATAGCACATCTGGAGAGCCTACCCGATAGTTCAGGCTTGTGTAGGATGCTTCTCAGGGGAAGGTCGCTATTACTTTTATGGGGTGGCACTGAAAATAGGGTCTAAGCTTTCATGAAGCTATGACCAGTGCCAGGGCCAACTTCTCGAGGTGTGGGTACCATGTTTCGGAATCCACTAGGGTTTTGATGATATAGTAAATGTGAGGCCGCGTACCTTTGTTTTTGCGGACTAAGACTGCACTGACAGCAACTTCGGACACCGCTAGATATACCAGCAAAGATTCATCTGGGTTCGCTTTGACTAACAACAACGGCGAAAATAAGTATGATTTTAATTTTCTCAAGGCCTTGATGCTTTCCTCGTTCCAGTGCAACCCGTGATCTTTTCTCAACATGTTGAAAAACTTATGGCACTGGTCGAAGGACCGCGAGATAAACCTGGATTGGGAGGCAATTCGTCCTGTTAGCTTTTGTACCTGCTTTTTCCTATTCAAAGTCTAAGCTATTGTGTCTATTGGCTTCATTTGGTCCAGGTTGACATCGATACCTCGTTGTGATACACTTCCACGAGGCCACGACGAAGGTGCACTTTTCCGGTTCAACTTCATTCCGTATCGTCTTAGTATCCTGAAGGCTTGTTTTAGATGGTTGATGTGGTTTTCTTTCTTTGCCGACTTTACTAGCATATCATCGATGTAGACCTCCATGGTCTTGCCGAGCTTTTCCTTGAAGATTTTGGTGAGCAGTCTCTAATATGTTGCTCCTCCATTTTTGAGTCTGAAAGGCATTACCTTATAGCGATACGTTCCCTGGTGGGTGATGAAAGTTATCTTTCTTTGATCCTCTTCGGCCATCATTTTCTGGTTGTAGCTGGAGTAGGCATCTAAGAAACTCAGCAGTTCGTGTCCTGCGGTGGTATCGATCAAGTGGTTGATGTGGGGCAATAGGAAAAAATTCTCTGGGCATGCCTTGTTGAGGTCGGTGAAATCCATGCACATTCTCCATTTCCCATTCTTTGTTTTGACCGGACGACATTTGCGACCAATTGGGGGTATTTTGATTCCCTGAAGGAGCCATTGGCGAGTAACTTATCCACTTTTTCACTGGCCGCCTCGTTGATTGATGCATTGAACTCCTTCTAATTTTCTGCATGGGCGGATATTGTGGTTTTACATTCAGCTTGTGAGTGGTGATGTCTTTCGGGATTTTCAGCATATCTGAGTGAGAAAAGGAAAATAAATCTGTGTGGTTAGTTAGAAACTCATGGTACTTACTTGGGTCGCAGAGGCTATGCCTGATGTAGGCTTTCTTTGTGTGGTCGGTGTTGTCCAGGTTGATTGGGTCGAGATCCTCGATCGTCATTTTGCAGGCTTCTATGATGTTTGTATCATTGATGGCTTCCATCATCGGGTCGACCTTAGTCTCCAATATGGCTGATTGTTATGCCTCCGCACTTCCTCCTTCAACTGTTTGATGTGGGCACAATATTGAGCGATTCAGTAGCATTCCCATGCGGTGTGCGGCTCACCCCGAATGCTAAGTACTCCCCATGGGGCGGGGAACTTGATCACTTGGTAGAAGCTTAAGGGGACTGCTCGCATGGCATGTATCCAAGGGCGTCCTATGATGGCGTTGTAGGTCGTCTCCTAGTTCATGACGTAGAAAAAAGTTTCCAGCGTGCCTTCCCCCGCTAAAATCGGCAATAATATCTCCCTGGATGTCCGTTCTACTGCATTGTTAAAACTTGTCAGTGTCATGCAATGCGGTATTATCTTATCTTCGAGTCTCATTTGTACGAGGACTCTTGGATGGATAATACAGGCACCGCTTCCGTTATCAACCATGATTCTCGTACCATCACTATTAGCAACACATAAAGTTATGATCCAAGCATCACAATGAGCAAAAGATAAATCATCGGCATCAGACTTATCGAATGTCGTACTATCTTTGAAGTCGTCATACCGTTCGTAGGCAATTGTTTATTTCAATTTGTGCGTTGTGGTGAACTTTACATGGTTGATTTCCTAATTGTCACCACCTCTGACGATCAATTTTATGGTGCATGCTGGTGAAGGTGGTTTCATCAGCCCTTGTGGTTGTTCACGCCGTCGTGCGAAGTTGGTCTTTCCCTTATCACTAAGCATCTCCCTCAGGTATCCTTGGTGTAGCATCCTGACTACCTCTTGCCGTTGACCTATGCAGTCTTTGGTTTTGTGTCCTCTTTCCTGATGGAACTCGCACAGGACATTCGACCTCCTTGCGGTAGGATCTGATTTCATTTTCTATGGGCATTGCACCTTTGTGCCCATCTTCTTCAGTGCGTATACTATTTATGAAAGAGACATGCAAAAATTATGGGCAGATAATAAATGGGGCATACCTCTTTCATTCTAGAGTGGAGCAATATTTCGTTGCAATGCCTCCATGTGCCTCGGAGGTTGTGGATGGGAGGATCTAACGTAGGGTTTATGCCTTTCTTTGTTGAAGCGCGGGAGTTATTCCCATCACCCGTTGTTGCGTTGATCCCTTCTTACTTCTGATTGTATTGTCCTTAGCCATTGGGTCGGCCCATTGAGGTTGTCCTTATCCGCTCGTACTTCGGCACAGTAGCGTTGTGGATCTCTTCCTATGTTGTGGGGGATATTTTAAGTTGGCTCAGTAGCTTTTTGGTCGCCTTTGAACCGTCTCTATTCAGCCCTTTTTGGAAAGCCGCGACCGCCATGCCTTCCAATACATTTGGTAGACTCATCCTAATCTTGTTGAATCTTGCCATGAAGTCGCTGAGCCCCTCTCCTACGGTTTGCCTGATGGTAAAGATATCGTTGACCCCGGCCTCTGCGTTCTTTGCTCCTGCATGGGCGGTGACGAACTTATCCGCCAATTCCTCAAACGTTGATATTGTCCTAGCTGGTAGTTGAGAGTACCATGTTAGGTCTCCCCTGTCAATGTTTCTCCGAACTTTTTTAGCAATACGTATGGTACTTGTTCTTTTGACAAATTGTCGCCTTCCACAGCGGCCACATAGTGGATCAGGTGGTCTTCGGATTCATAGTCCCATCATATCCTCAAGTAAAGTGGCATCTCGAAGGTTTTCGGGATTGGGTAAGGGGCAGCCTGTTCCCTATACAACTGCTCGACGAACCTTCCCACGTCGTGTTTCAGCAGTAACTTGGGAGCGCTGTCGATGCCCCCTTTTTCAAAGCGGAGAAATCGATTTACGACATTATGGACAAAACAACTCTTTTCCCTTTTTTTGAAGTGGGTTTGGAGAGTTTTAAGAGTCACCACCTAATGATTATAGTGCATTAGGACACTTAAATAAAAGAAAAAAAAATATTTTTCGAAAGAAAATCAGAGTTCGGGTAAGGGCTTGAGATTATCTTGAGGGGAAGGTGTTAGGCACTCCTCAAGATCCACTAGTGTGGTTCCCGGCTGTGCTTAGTTGTGACTTTAAATGAGAGAGGGAATAAACAAGCAAGAGTTGCACATAGGAAGTAGAAACAAGTTGAAAATTTTGTAAAAAAGAAGACACAAGACAAAGCTTAGTTGAAGAAAACATTAATTTGGGAAAACATCAATAAATAAAGGAGAAGACACATGGTCCTAGGGTTAACTATAATATGGATCACTTTGGTGCAATACCAAGCAATCATTCTCACACGAGATATTAGCGCAACAGTCATCATATCCATATTCTACCATTCCCACCCCTTAGAGGTTATTTTAAACGTGTGTATTGGTCACGAATGATTATCGCGTGCTATTACCCGTCCCATCCTATAGGTCTTAGAGGGTGTTTTAGGACCATTATTCCTACAAGGTGAGGACTACGTTGAACCCTTAAGTTTAAAGGCAAAATACTAAGCGACATACAAAAGCAAGCTGGACTTCATATAAGGGATCACGTAAAAGGCATGTAAATGGCTCAAATACCCCTCCACGAATATACATACAATTAGAATTCCTCAATCACATTAAGGTATAAGGGAGTGAGAGTTTGAAATTTGAGAATAGGAGTTGAAAGTTTAGGCAGAATTTGGCAGGAGAATTTGGAAGAAATTAAAGGTAGAGCAGTAAAATACGTTTCATTTAGGAATAGGGGAAACATTTATTCTTTTAAACATAGTTAAGGCCATATACGTATGCAGTATTCTACTATTAGAAAAATAGTAATTTAGTTCTGGACTAAAAAATAACGTGCAGCGGAGACGTAAAAGTTATTCAGAATTACATAAAAAAGAGTATTGAATATAGCCCTTGTAAATTACTGAGGTTGTAATAATTTTTCAGGGAAAACAGTAGTCTAGTCTTGGACTGGAAAAGGTATTTGGTTGAAAACATATAGGTGAAAAAAAATAAAACAAGAATTTAGTAGTAAAACCAAACAGACTTCAGGGAAGCAGACCAGCTTGGCAACATAAAGAGGTCGAATGGCTTACCCTTACGAAGATTAATCAGTTTTATCCGGCCTAAGGCTTGCCTAAACGTTATAAAAAAAAGCAGACATGCACATAGTTTTTCAGTTTTAGAGAAAACCAGCTTTATGTGATTGAATAACTAATGGGATGGCCAAAACACTGCAAGTGGATTCCTAATTGCATGATATCTAATGCACGTAACAGTCCTAAGACATGATATCGAAATGCAGTAGTAGAGTTTTTAATTATTAACTGATTATTGTCATGAAGAATATCAGACTGAAATCAGAGGAACCTAGGAGTAGGATTTCTATATGTAGAATGCATGCCTTATACATGATTTCTGTTGCTTGAATAGGTAAGTAAAATCCAATAGACATGTTCTCTAGTATACCCTTAAATAATTATGCATAACTCTCTCCAATTCTACTATACACCCCATTGTTCTTAACACGTTATTACAGATTAAGTGATTACATTACAGTAGTGAAGAATAAAACAAGACGTTATTCTATAGGGAGCCTTCATCCGGGCCCAAATCTCCAACCTCACTCCTTTCGAATTTCCTAAACTTCACCAAGAGTTTGGGTGCGGCAAAGTTCCCTAGGGATCCCTTGGGACCCTGGCCAATACCAGGCACCCAAGATAAATCATCATTGCCAAGTGCAAATGTGGAATTGCCAGCCAAAGTTCAATGGTTACTCAAGATACCCAAAGTAATGCTTACACTAAGGAGGCAGAACCTAAATTCTAACACTAGTGTGATTGTGATGGAATTTGAAGGAGTTGAGTTGAAAAATGTTTTTCATGAAGGCAGTTTGAGAAAAACATTAGAAGAGTGAAAAAATCAATTGAGATTGAAAACAGTTAATATAAAGATAGATTTCAAAAGCAACATTCACACAAACAAAGGCAAAGGTATAGGGAACAAACAACTCACAAGCAAGACAATCAGTTAAACATGTATAACATATTAAAGAAGAGTTCATGCTTCAAACTAGGAGTCCAGTTCTTACAACACCAGATTCCAAACCAAATCATCCTCAGGAAGAAGTTTTAGGGCTGTGGTGTAGCCAAGAGGATCTGAACACATGCTAGTAATGTACAGAAGCAAAGGGGAAACATGCATTGGGGTAGGAAAGGGAGGAGGGGTAATGAACATGCTAGGTTAAGCTAGGCCTACTAATTAACACAGATACACACTAGTTGTAATAGGAACAACATGACCATAAGTAGAAGCACACAAGGAACAAAGAAAGTGCAGCACCAATAGAAGCATATTGTTTTAAGGCTGTAACTTAAATAGGATACATACCAGTTGAAAATAATGTAACCCAGAGCAATAGTGAGAAATATTGTGCAGAGAAGTGAGTAGTGGCATGCAGAGAGTATACAGAGAAAAGAGTAGCAGTATCCAAAGAGGTGAGGAACAGGTAAACCAAAGTTAGCAACACAGTATAGGCCAGCAGGGTGGTAAAAATGACCAGGATCACTTAATCTTGGCTTTCAGCAAATTGAGTAATTAGCATTCAACATTAAAGTAAAAGAAGTTGTGTAGAAACACTGGAGAGCACCAAATATGTTTGTGTGAAAGAGAGGGAGTTCACAATAATGAGTTTATTCGTCTATGTGTGTGTCTCAAGTGAGAAAGGAAGAGTAGTACTTATTGTTTTTTGAAAATAGTAGAGAACACGGTAGTGGGTATATAATTATAGAAACAGTACCAAATTGAACCAATCACAGGTCCTAATTCAATTAAATACGAGACTTATGATTCGAATAGGAGTACAGAATGTCAGGTAAGGAAATAATTAGTCAGATGACTTATTATACCATAGCAAGAGCAGTAGGCACTTTAATGTAATAAAGGCTAGGTACACGATGCTTTAAACAAGGCAAAATATACGTGGAATAACCAGAAATATACTTAAGTGCACAAGTATGGTAACCATATAAAATTAACTCTGAAAATCAGTCAAAGAATCACGTGCAAGACCAAAGGTAGAGGGAATCAAAACCATGTATGGAAAACAACTCACAAATAAGGAAATAATTCAAAATTAGTGTAAGAACCCTTAAGGCAAACGTATTCAAATTAGGGATTCAAAGAGATGCTCGGAATTAATAGCATATTCAGTAAAGACGGGCATTCAAATGTATTTAAATACAATAGTCTAAAAAATTAAGAACCCTAAGTAGGAAATCACATAGACAGTAGAGAGTTGGAACCCTAGAAAATATCTAAGACATGGAACTCAGAAACAAAAGGTTTCAAGCACATAACATAGGAGTAATCGAATAATATTCGAAAGAAATAGAAGGATAGTGACTTAAAAAGGGGTCAGAAACCCTAGTTTTGAAAAGAGGAACAAGAACGTTTGAAAACTTGCATTAATGGAAGATATCGAGTAATAAGTAGTGTAGAACACAAAGATTAAACCAGAAATCATTTAATAAGATATAGATTAAGAAGTTTAGGCAAAAATTAGGGTTTGCAATAAAATAAGTGAGATGAGAAACCTGGCAGTGAAACTCGTTAATAATGAAGTTTAAAGCATCATTAGACCAAAACCCATCAGAGAAAGGCCGGAAACGGACCCAGGCGTGGCTTCAGTGACCATCTTGCATGGTGGAAGCTTTTGGGACTTCAAACCTTGTAGAAAAACGATAAGAGGGTCCCATGACAACTAAAGGTCGAGAGGAGTGAGGCCAGAGTTGGCCGGAGAGGCGACGGAACCCATCAGAGACGAAAGAGAGAACCGGAAGGTTCTAGAGAGAAGGGAGAACATACATTATAGAGAGAGAGAGAGAGAGAGAGAGAGAGAGAGAGAGATGAGATAGAGAGAGAGAGAGAGAGAGAGACCGATCTTTGAGAGAATGAGGGGTCGGGGGAGTGGGTAGGCTAGGCTTTAATTTAGGTAATATAATCTGGATCGTTGATCTTATTTGATCAACGGCTCAGATTGAATCAAGGCTGGGTCGGGCTAACAGATCAGATCCAATTTGTTATATGCGTTGGCTGAATTAGGTTTAAAATTGGGGTGAATTGAGGCTAAAATTGAAATAGAAATGGGCCAGTTCTTAAATAGCCACTTTTCCCCTTTTAATTAATTAAAATAGTTAAAAATAATTTGAAATAAATTAAAAACACTGAACTAGTTAATAATATATAAATAATAATCTAAAAATATTAGTAATTATTTTACAATCACAAAGTATAATTAATTACAAAATAGGCTACAATTGCAATTGTATACAATTTGGTTTTAGAAATGCCAAATTAATTTGTAAAAATATGAAAAAATCATATTAATTATGTTTTGATATAAATATGAGGATAAAATAAGTTATTTACCAAAACGATAATTTTTGTGAATAATGCTGATAATTTTTGTAGTATTAAAATAGGCGATAAATTGGTTTAAAAATCATAAATACCAAAACTCATGGGTGCTCTCATATATGAACGTATGCACTATTTGGAAGTAGTTTGAGGTATAAAAAATATATAGGGAAAAATTGGGTATCAACAGCTGCCCCTCTTTACCCGATGAGGATGAACGAGTTGTCGGGTAAAGATGAGATGACCAATTTTGATCGAAAATGGTGATTGTAATAGAATTTTGACCGTGCTTTGGTTTCTGAGCTGCCTACATACCCCTGTTTTTACAGTAATCGGGCCATATGTATTTTGGGAACCATTGACGCAATGTGTCTATGGACTTTTGAAAAGACGGACACAATGGTTAAGTTTTAAAAGGCGTTCGAGTTTAGATAGGCTGAGGAAAAACTGGAGCATGATGGCTCCTTCTGAGATGGTTGTTCGCTAGTCAGTGCACCTGTAAATGAGCAAATGCGTATATTGTGCGCAATTTAAACATGATGCAAGTTCCCGTTGGACCATGAATGCTATATTCGGACAGTTAGGATGATGTCCCCAGACTATGATATCCTGGCCATGAAGAGCATAAAAAACAATGATTTGCAGGCCATGAAATGGTGTTCTCGGGCTATGCAGATGGTGCCTCCAAACTATGATGCCTTTGAACAAGTTGGAGATTTTTCAGCCCATGAGAAGGTGGCAATTTTTCAGCCAAATGAATGCAGAGGGGTGGCGATCTTTCAGCTAGAGCGAGAATTTAAAATGCAGGTGATGATATTTCAGCCGAAGCGAGAATTTAAGTGTAGGTGGCGATATTTCAGCCGAAGCGAGCTGGAGATAGAGATTAGTAACGAAAGGCAGATAGATAGCCTTATGCAATGTGGAGCTAGAGCTTATCCTCGAAAAGTAGAGAATAGCCTTATGCAAAGATATAGGTGGAGATAGAGCTTAGTCTCGAAAGGCAGATATACATCGCTATGCAATATGGAGGTAGAGCTTAACCTCCAAAGGTGGAGAATAGCCTCATGCAAATATGCAAATGGAGACAGAGCTTAGTCTCGAAAGGCAAATAGATCGCCTTATGCAATATGGAGGTAGAGCTTAACCTCGAAAGGCAGATAGTAGCCTTATGTAAAGATGCAGATGGAGAATGAGCTTAGTCTCGAAAGGCAGAAGGTAGCCTTATGTAGGATGGAGGTAGATGTTAACCTCGGAAGGCAGAGAGTAGCCTAAAGAAAAGATGCAGATGGAGACAGAGCTTAGTCTCGAAAGGCAGAAAAGTAGCCTTATGCAATGCAGGGATGTAAAAGAATAAATAATACTAAATTTTCTTAGCTGATAGGCGGTTGCGATATTAGGACTTCTGGGGAATGTTGGGTGTAGATAGTGAACCTTTGAGGGTTTCGATTTTGAAGACCAAATGTACTTTGATCCGTGACCTGAATTCTTGCACCCAAAGAAAAATCGTGAGTTCTGTAGAGGGGAGGTTAGTTCGTATCCCCTGACTCTTGACGTCGGGTATCATCGGGGTAGCGTTGCTAAACGATGGTAATGCAAATGATATTTATGCATGATTTAGTAAATATAATGCAAGTACATATATATAAGAATTTATATTTTGGATGAACCAACAATGGCAGCGTGGTTCAAGACATGGAGACCTCGCTTGTTTCAAAATTTTGAGGGTCCTCCTCAAGATTTTGCCCTAGTTTACTGGGAAGGTGCTGATAATGGCTATGCTGAATGACTGAACACAGATTGATTCTAGAATTTTGAGAACTCCCCTCAAAATTCTGCCCCAGTTTACTGGGTTGATGCTGATGCGAAAGCTGACAAACTGACTTCGGAATTTTGAGGGCCCTCCTTAAAATTCTTCCCCATTTCCAATAGCGGGGAAAATGGAATTTCTATTAAAATGTGACCGAACCCATAGGGCTACTTACGTATCCCCTCTTAATGGGGAATCAGGTCAGGTGTAGTTCAAATTACATCATGAATAAAAACATGTGATCAAATGTAGTATCTTTTTACTGTGTCTAAGTTGATCAGTTTCAGCCAGACATCTCCGTCCATTTCTGTGAGAATAAGGGCTCCCCGAGTTAGAACCCGGTGAACCATGTACGGACCCTGCCAATTGGGAGAGAATTTCCCTTTGGTTTTATCTTGATGCGGAAATAGATTCTTCAATACCAGCTGTATTTGTGTGAACTTCCTTAGTTTAACTCTTTTGTTGAAAGCGACATTCTATTCTGATATAACTGACCGTGGCGAACTGCGTTCATTCTCTTCCCATCTATAAGGGCTATTTTATCGTAGCGACTTTTTACCCACTCTGCATTATCTAACTCTGCTTCATGTATGATTCTCAAGGAAGGTATCTCTACCTTATCGGCAATGAATGCCTCTGTACATAAACCAGCATGTAGGGAGTGGCCCCAGTTGATGTCTAGACCGTGCTACGATAGCCCAATAAGGCGAATGACAATTTCTCGTGCCACTGTTTGTGCCTTTCCATTATCTTTCTTAGTATCTTTTTGATGTTCTTTTGGGCTGCTTCCACAGCCCCATTCATCTGCAGTATGTAAGCCGTAGAGTTCTTATGTTTGATCTTGAATATTTCACACATTGCTTTCACCAGATCACTGTTGAGATTGGAACCGTTGTCGGTGATGATTGACTCTGGAATTTCAAATCGATAAGCAATACGATCGCGGATGAAATGTGTTACAACTTTCTTGGTTACTACTTTGTATGATGCTGCTTCAACCCATTTAGTAAAGCAATCAATTGCTACCAAGATGAACCTGTGCCCGTTTGATGTGGCAGGATCGATTAGTCCAATAGCATCCATTCCCCAAGCGACGAACGACCATGGTGAGCCTGTTGCAGTAAGCTCGTTCGGAGGCACTTTTATCATATCTGCATGTATCTAACAGCCGTGGCACCTTTGGACATACTGGATGCAGTCTGTTTCCATAGTCATCCAAAAATACCCTGCTCGGAGTATCTTCTTTGCCAAAATGAAACCATTCATGTGCGATCTGTAGGTCCCTACGTACACTTACTCTAGTAGTTTGGCCGCTTCTCTCGCCTCGACACATCTTAATAATCTCATATCGGGAGTCCTCCTATATAGGATTCCTCCGCTTTTAAAGAAATTGTTAGACAACCTCCGAAGTGTGTGTTTCTGAGTAGCACTAGTGCGCTCCGAATATTCTCCCTTGGTTAAATACTCTTTGATGTCATGGAACTATAGTCTCCCATCGTCTTCTCCTCAAAATGCACACAATAAGATGGTTGATTATGAATATTGACCTGGATAGGGTCGATGAAGTTTGTATCTGGGTACTGAATCATGGATGACAAAGTAGCTAGCGCATCTCCGAATTCATTATGTATCGTAGGAACGTTCTGGAATTCCATCTTTCTGAATCTCTTCCTCAACTCCTATATGTGATGCAGACAAGGGAGTATCATTGCGTTTTTGGCTGCCCATTCTTCTCGGACCTGATGTATGAGTAATTTTGAATCTCCAATTACTAATAACGCCTGAATGTTCATATCAATGGCCAGTTTAATCCCTTGAATGCAGGCTTCATACTCGGACATGTTGTTGGTGCATGGGAACCAGAGCTTAGTGGATACCGGGTAATGTTGACCAGTTTCTGATACCAAGACTGATCCTATACCCATTTCTTTGAAATTTACGGCTCCGTCGAAAAACATCCTCCAACCGTCATAGGGTTCTGAAATATCTTCTCCTATGAAAGCTACCTCTTCATCGGGAAAATACATATTTAGAGGGTCATATTCGCCTCCCACAGGGTTCTCGAGGTGATCTGCCAAAGCTTGTCCTTTATTGCCTTGTGGGTAACATAAGAAATGTAAAACTCACTTAACAATATTTTTTATTTGGAGCTTGCCGGTAGGGATGGGATTTTGAAAGATATATTTCAATTGGTCCATTATGGATATGAGGTAAGTGGTGTAGGCACAGAAATAATGCCTCAATTTCTGAGCTACCCAGGTCAGAGCACAACATGTGCGTTCTAAAAGGAATACCGAGCCTCGTACGGGGTAAAATTCTTGCTGAGGTAGTAGATGGCTTGCTCCTTTCTTCCCGTATCATCATGGTTCCCCAAAAACCACCAAAAACTCCATCCAGAATAGCGAGATAAAGTAAAAGGGGTTTTCCTGGCTCAGGCGGAACCAAGACTGGCGCCGTTGACAAATATTCCTTCATTTTGTCAAAAGCCTTTTGAAAACCATCAGTCCATTCAATGGCGGCATCTTCCTTTAGCATCTTGAAGATAGGTTCACAAATAACGGTGGACTGGGCTATGAACCGAGTGATATAGTTGAGCCTTTCCAGAAAACTCATTACATCCTTCTTGCTCTTTGGTGGTGGCAACTCTTGAATGGCTTTGACCTTTGATGGATCTAATTCTATTCCTCGGCGACTCACAATGAAATCCAATAACTTTTCGGCAAGAACCCTGAATGCACACTTGGTTAGATTTAGTTTAAAGTTATATCTTCTCAATATCTTGAAGAATTTCCTCAAATCTTCCATGAGATCTGCAGCTTTCTTGGATTTGATGATGATGTCATCCATATACACCTCGATTTCTTTATGTATCATGTCATGAAAGATAGCGGTCATGGCTCTCATGTAGTAGCACCAGCATTCTTCAAATCGAACGGCATCATTCTATAATAGTATATTCCCCATGGTGTGATGAACGTCATTTATTTGCATCCTCTTCGTCCATTCATATCTGATGGTATCCAGTAAAACAATTGACGAACGACTGCAACTCATGTTTGGTGTAGTTGTTGATCAATATGTGTATATTTGGCAAAGGGAAGCCGTCTTTAGGACTGGCCCCGTTGAGATCCCAGTAGTCGACACAGACTCTAACTTTCCCATTCTTTTTTGGTACTAGAACGATGTTGGCTAACCATGTCGGATATTCTACCACTTTGAGAACCATGGCTTTGACTTGCTTGGTAACTTCTTCTTTGATTTTCAAACTCATGTCCAGCTTGAATTTTTTGAGCTTCTGTTTCATTGGCGGGAATGTCGGATTTGTCAGCAAGTTATGAGCCACAATGGATGTGCTGAGTCGGTCATATCATCATACGACCATGTGAAGATATCCTCATACTCTTTTAATAACTCTGTGTACTCTTTCTTTTCTGTCGGTGACAAATGTATGCTAATACGTGTTTCCTTGACATTCTCTGCGTCTTGCAAATTAACAGAATCAGTTTCATCCAAATTGGAGTTAGGCATCTTCTCAAAATTCTCGACCTCCCTGACAACCTCTTCTGGTATTTTATCCTCTTCTTAATCTATGTTTGTTTCTTGCATTGCCTCATTGCAAGTCACAGTCGTTGGTTCATCATCAAGATATGTAGTGGTAATACTGTGTAAAATAAGGTAAACGATAGAGAAAAGTAATAAGAGAGAGATATAAAGATAAACTTGGAAAATACTTTTGATTAAATTCTTAACTATTTGAAACATCGGAGCTCTTTTCAAAAGTAAAGACAATGCGGAAAAGTATAATCAACTAAAAGTAAAATTCATTGCACAATGCGTCATTTAGCCTTGCAACCCCGAATCTCTCCGGCCACTGGTGGTCCTAACCGACCAATTGGTGAGGCATTTCCCTTGGTTAACAGATTGAAAGGAAGGGCCTTCCTCCCCATCCTCCTCGAAGATAAGATATCAATCCATATCATCCTCTAGAAACAGGTTCTTCATTACTGCCAGCGCCTCATCTTCCTTGGTCCATATATAATGTCAACTGCTGAAAGGTTTGCTCTAGCTGAGGTATAGGACTTTACAGTGGATAGTAGGAACCGCGCCATGGTGGCGACCAGTGATTGAACTCCTCCCAAGTGTACTTATACCGCAGGCAAAAAGTGGTACCATGCTTCTTCAACTTGATAGGCTTGGTGATTCCTAGGAGATTTTTACCAAATCCCTTTCTGGGCTAATACTGCTCCAATTCAGAATGCTCTCGATCGTGTTATCCCACCATTTGTCCTTGTCTATGGTTTACTCGCTCAATGTGGTGGTATGTTTCTCCACCTATTCTTATTTACCTCCGATCATCGGGATGGTTTGACGGTTGTATATAGGGTTGCTACCGTCACCATGAATGATCCCTTCCTGATGATTCCCATTCAAATTTTATAGCTTGATGCAAAGTTTATGCCACAACCAGCGGCGTGGATCCAAGGTCGTCCCAGCAACAAATTGTAGGATGCTGGCACGTCTATGACTGGGAAGTAAATATCGAACCAGGTGGGTCCCATATATAAGCATAGGCTAATTTCTCCGATGATGGATCTTTGAGATCCATCAAAAGCTTAACACTGATAGCTCCGTCTTTGATCTCATCCCGATGTCCTGAGGGTTATTAACGGACAGATGTTAAGGCTGGATCCCCCGTCGACTAAGATCCTGGTGGTAAAATAATCTTCACATTGTGCAGTGATGTGAAATGCTTATTGTGACTAAGCCCTTCTAGTGGTAACTCATCCTCATGGAAGGTGATCTTGTAGCTTTCCAGTACATTCCCTACCATATTTGCCATTGCGCTTCATATTATGTTGCTGGAAAAATAAGCTTCTCAGTATTTTCATAGGGTAATTGTTCCTTTGTGCAACCATTACAGAATTTATGTCCTTTTTCTTTGACGAGCCACCAGATTGTAAAGCCTTGTTGGTAGCTTGCAACGCCTCGAGGTTAGTGACCATGCCATTTTTTATGCCTTCTTTGATCCTTTCTCCCAAATTGATGATGTCGGAGAACTTTTGACCCTCTATTAGCATCAACCTTTCATAGTATTGCGGATCCTGAGCATGGACGAAGAACTTGTTCATCTGCTCTTCCTCTAAAGCCGCTCTGACCTTAGCAGCTTCCGACCTCCAATGAGTAGCATACTCGCGAAGGTCTCTGTGGGTTTCTTCTTTAGATTCTGGATATAGAACAGATCTGGTGTGTTCTCAGTTTTGAACCTAAATCGGTCCATAAAGTCAGATGCCATGTTCACCCAACTTGTCCATTTCTTTGCATCCTAGCTGATATACCATGATAAAGCAGCACCTTTAGACTCCCCATGAACAACTTCATGCAGATTTTCTCGTCCCTTCCAACTCTTACCAGCTTATTACAATATACTTTTAGGTGAACCTGGGATCACTTGTATCGTCGAACATTTCAAACTTAGGAGGTTTGTTCCCCTCCGGGAGTTTGACATTTGGCTGAACACAGAGATTTTCGTTATTCAACCCTTCAAAACCTTTGTTACCTTCGAAACCTTGGACCTAGCTAGTCAATTTCTTGAGTTTAGCGGTCAAATTCTGAATGAGGGAACCCTTGTCATCTGATTCGGGTGCACTTGTGATAGGCTGAGTGTAATGGGGTATAGTGTCCACGAAGATAGGGGTGTTATGGTCTTTTGTGGTATTTTGTGGTTCGGGAATGAGCAGTGGAGTGATAAAGCATGTGTTGTAGGCTTGGGTATGATGGGTTGTATTGGTGGTTGCGGGGTATTTTGTAGAGGTGTAGGGTTCTGGGTGTTAACTTCAAGAGTGGCAAGAGTGATTAACAGGCTTGCCAGGTTCCGGACTTAGACCAATTCTTCTCGAAATCTCAGCAGAGTTTGCTCAAGATGAACAGCAGTCTCCTTGGTAATTGTAGCATTCTGAGAAGTTTCCTCAAGTTCCTTTCTAGCGCTTGAATCTCCCATTTTGCCTTTGTTCTTGTTTCTGATAGGACTTGGAGGAGGAGGAGGTGGAGGACCCTTGGATCTTGTTGAGTATGTTGATGGTGCAAGAATGTACGAACTAACCTTTGGGAGGGGAATAAAATAAAATAAAAACAAAACGGTAGAAAGTTAGTGTGGATTCTTAGAAATAATATTGCGGTATTTAAGCACGTTGTGCAGTAGTATAAGTCGCTTCTTAATTTGGGTGCCTCGTTGTGCCCGAGGTAGGCCTAGCGACAAATTAAATTTGGAGAACTTATAATGCAAAATGCCTTATTTTATTGATAAAACGAGACGAGTCTTAAAACAATTGAATGATAAAAGATATCACTAATGGCCAGTGGCCTTATTACACTACAAAAGCGAAAACAAATAAAGGATTGTAACTACTTGGTTCAAGAAGGACCTTCCCCAGATTCGACACTCTTGCCTCCCTCGTACAATTGCATCAACTCTCGCATTCTTAAATGCAGATAGACTCGGGCCTGTTGTCTTCCTATACTTTCTTCAGCATTCTGGCAATCTTCAATTCTCTTCAAGAACTTTCCTTCTAACTCCACTATACCTCGCTCCATATACCCCAGCCGATTCTGGCAATTGACAGCCATATCCTTCCACTCATTGATCAGCTTCTCATGAGCTTCACGTATTTCACGATGTTCATTCTCACATTCTCGCATCCTCTTGCGCAACTAATTATATTTAACTTGCGTTTCAGTTTTCTCATCAATAATCTTATGACCATGGATGAATCCTAGATGACCCAAACCAATGTGATCATCTTCCACCAACTTGTGTAGTGCGGTACACACCCGACATGATACCTGTCTGGTTCAATAGACTCCTTCCCTAAGACGAGCTTGCAGTGCCACATATGCTTAGCGTGAAACCTGTGTGGGCTATCATCTTCTTGAAAGTCAGCCCTGAAATGACTCATTTTCTCTCTCCTAGGTATGATTTGTTTTCTTCCAGCTTGCCTTATGGACCCGAGAGGGACATATGGATGAGTTCCCCTTAGACCGATGTGTATGAGGAATGGCGCGTCTCAAGAATAGACAATGAACTCCCCTATTGGGAACCACTCGGACATCCACTGAACTTGCTCTTCCTTTAGACTTTAACACAACTCTACCCATCCACTGGCATCCTTTGGCTGAGCGAACATGTTGGGCATGAAGTTCATTTGCTTTGGGTGATGAAAAGCGATATGGTCATCCCAATCCATGCGGATGATTTCTTGTTTGTAGTCGCCATTTTGAAGGTGTTCTATGAGTTAGATTTGCAGCAACAGATTACAACCCTGGAAGTGCGGAGCCCCTTGTAGACATTTTGCCAAGGCTCAATAGATTTGAGCGATGATCATGGGCACTATGCTAAAAAACTGCCCGTCGATACCTTCCATAAAGGTCTTGGTCGCCATGGCTAGTCTGGTGTGGATCCTAGCCCTTTTCATGGGAAACGTTATCATACCCAAGAAGAAAAACATGAATACAAAGGCCCTCCTATGTATGTGCCCCAAAGAGGTAAGGGAGAACTCATCAGTGTAGGCGCGATAAGACTTGCTATGGCCATATCTCTCATACAAGAAGTCAAATGGTATGTTGGAGTCCTTCAAGAAAGATAGGTCAGGATTTTTCTTATGTCCCATCATGTTTAGAAAGCCTCTACCTTCGCGAGTGGCATAAGCAAACCCGGAGTCTCCCAAGGGATGCCAGCTAGACCCCCTATCTCTTCTAGTAAAGAAGTCATTTCCAAATGAAAGAAGCGAAACACCGATTGATCTCTATCCCAAAACAAATTGGCACCCTCAATGATCTTGTTGTTAGAGCTGGTTTTTCCAGAAGTTAGGGAAAATTCCCTAAGTACTTGCGAACGAGGGTTTAATCGCTGGCATGAAGATCTTCCCACCAATTTAGCAACCTTGGGTAAATGTTGGAAACTATACCGAATATGGGGACCTCATGCCTCATTTTTTGCAAAACAAAGTGTTAGGCCCTTAACCCCACAAGACTCGACTATTTAGATCAATAATTAGAAAAAGGCATTTAGATCTTCAAATAAATGCATATAACGTGGAGGTGTCCGTTTGGGTTTCGAGGAAACCCGATGGACTTTGGTTTAGGATATCTTAAGGAGTCATTTTGTGGACAACACAACTGACTCGGCTAGGGCTAACCATGATGCATGAACACTTTTAAGGGAATACGGTTTCTACTTTTGAAATGCTAGACAAGGTACCCTTGAGCGGACAACTCAAGAGGGAAAGGCGCGGAACCGTCGACTACACCATTGATCGAATGGTTTCACCGCAAATATGCCTTTTCCATATTTAGGGTGTTATAATATCTGAAGGGCGCAACTACTCATTATAAGCATTGCTATAGGATTTTTTGGCACGAGTAGAATACGATATTGAGGAATGCAATTACAATAATGAAGCAAATTGCATGTATTTTCATGTTCATAAAGATTACAATAAATACATGGAAATTACAACGCAATTAAAATAATAAGGTAATGAAAGAAGAAATCAAAGGAACGAAAAACATGAAGAGCCAAGTTAGTATTCTTGATGAAACAATTAAAGACTCAAAGTAAATGCAATTAAGGAAGCAATAAAATCACAAAGCATGTAATGGTAAAAGGCTTAAAGAAATCTCCAGCAGAGTTGCCTTGCTATCCACTACCCCTTTTTCAAAGCAGAGAAATCGTGTTTACAATATTATGGACAAAACAACTCTTTTCCATTTTGAGGAAGCGGTTTGAAGAGTTTGAAGAGTCGCCACCTAATGATTATAGTGCATTAGGACACATACAAAAAAGAAAAAAAAGTTTTTTCAAAAGAAAACCAAAGTTTATGTAAGGGATTGAGATTATCTCGTGGGGAAGATGTTAGGCACCCCTCAAGATTCACTAGTGTAGTTCCCGCTCGTGCTTAGTTGTGACTTTAAAAGAAAGTGGGAACAAGCAACAGTTGCACATAGGAAGTAGAAACAAGTTGAAAGTTCTGTAAGAAAGAAGACACAAGAGAAAGCTTAGTTGAAGAAAACATTAATTTGGGAAAACATCAATAAATAAAGGAGAAGACAAGGGGTCCTAGGGTTAAATATAATATGGATCACTTCAGTGCAATACCCAGCAATCATCTAGGGTTAAATATAATATGGATCACTTCAGTGCAATACCCAGCAATCATTCTCACAGGAGATATTACCGCACCAGCTCATATCCATATTCTACCCTTCCCGCCTCGTAGAGGTTATTTTAAATGTATTTATTGGTCACAAGTGCTTATCGCGTGATATTACTCGTCCCATCCTATAGGTCCTATAGGTTATTTTAGGACCACTATTCCGACAAGGTGAGGACTAGGTTGAACCCTTAAGTTTAAAGGCAAATTACTAAGCGACATAGAAAAGCAAGTAGGACGTCAGGGATCACGTAAAATGAATGTAAATGGATCAAATACCCCTCCACGAATATACATACAATTAGCACGCCTTAATCACATTAAGGTCTAAGGGTGTAAGAGTTTAAAATGTGAATATAGGAGTTGAAAGTTTGGGCAGAATTTGGCAGGGGAAGTTGGAGAAAACTAAACGTAGAGCAGTAAAATACGTATCATTTAGGTATAGGGGAAAACATTTATTCTTTCAAACACAGTTAAAGCCATATATGTATGCAGTATCCTGCTATTAGAGAAATAGTAGCTTAGTTCCAGACTAAAAAATAATGTACAACGGAGACGTAAAAGTTATTCAGATTACAAAAAAAAGTGTTGAATATAGCCCTTGAAAATTACAAAGGTCGTAATAAGTTTTCAGGGAAAAAATTAGTCCAGTCTTGGACTGGAAAAGCTACTTGGTTGAAAACATATAGGTGAAAAACAAAAAAGATAGGAATTTAGTAGTAAAACCAAATAGACTTCAGGGAAGCAGACCAATTTGGGTAACTTAAAGAGGTCGAATGGCTTAGACTTAAGAAGATTAATATGTTTTATCCAGCCTAAGGCTTTCCTAAGCGTTATATAGAAAGCAGACGTGCACATCGTTTTTCAGTATTAGAGAAAACCAGCTTTATGTGATTGAATAACTAATGGAATGGCCAAAACATTGCAAGTGGATTCCTAATTGCATGATATCTAATGCACGTGATAGTCCAAAGACATGATAACTAAACACAGTAGTAGAGTTTTTAATTATTAGCTAATTATGGTTATGAAAAATATCGGACTGAAAGCAAAGGAACCTAGGAGCAGGATTTCAATACGTAAAATGCATGCCTTATACATGATTTCTATTGCTTGAATAGCTAAATAAAATCCTAGACATGTTCTATACCCGCACCCTTAAATAAACATGTATAACCCTCCCCAATTCCACTATGAACCCCATTGTTCTTTACAAGTTATTACAGATTAAGTGATTGTACTACAGTAGTGAAGAGTAAATAAGAAGTTATTCTATTGGGAGCCTTCAGCCAGACCGAAATCTCCAACCTCACTCCTTTCAAATTTCATAGCGTTTACCAAGAGTTTGGGTGCGGAAAAGTTCCCTAGGGATCCCTTGGTACCATGACCAATACCAAGCACCCAAACAAATCATCATTGCCAAGTGCAAGTGCAAAATTGCCATCCTGGTGCATCAAAGTTCAGTGTGTACTCAAGATACCCAAAGCAATGCTTACACTAAGGAGGCAGAACCTAAATTCTAAGAGTAGTGTGATTGTGATGGAATTTAAAGAAGTTGAGTTGAAAAATGTTTTACATGAAGGACAGTTTGAGAAAAACAGTAGAAGAGTGAAAAAATCAATTGAGTTTGAAAACAATTAGTACGGAGCCAGTTGTTGAAAGCAACAGTCACACAAACAAAGGCATAGGTAAACTGAACAAACAACTCACAAGCAAGACAATCATTTACACGTGTATAACATATTAAAGAAGAGTTCATGCTTCAAACTAGGAGTCTAGTTCTTACAGCACCAGACACCAAACCAAATCATTCTAAGGAAGAGGTTTTAGGGATGTGGTGTAGCCAAGAAGATCTGAACACATGCTAGTAATGTACAAAAGCAAATGGGAACACATGTATTGGGGTAGGAAAGGGGGTAATGAACATGCTAGGTTAAACTAGGGCTACTAATTAACACAGATACACACTAGTTGCAATAGGAACAACAGGACCATAAGTAGAAGCATACCAGGAACAAAGAAAGTGCAGCACCAATAGAATCATATATTTTTGAGGCTATAACTTAAATAGAATACATACCAGTTGAAAATAATGTAACAAGGAGCAATAGTGAGAAATATTGTGCGGAGAAGTGAGCAGTGGCACGCAAAGAGTATGCAGATAAAAGGGCAGCAATATGCAAAGGGGTGAGCGGCAGGTAGACCAAAGCAAGCAACACAGTAGAGGCCAGCAGGGTGGTAAAAATGACCAGGATCACTCAATCTTGTCTATGAGCCAATTGAGTAATTAGCATTCAACAGGAAAGTGAAAGAAGTTGTGTAGAAACAATAGAGAGCACCAACTATGTTTGTGTGAAAGAGAGAGTTTAGAATAATGAGTTTATTCGTGTTTGTGTGTGTCTCAAGTGAGAAAATAAGTGTAGTACTTATAGTTTTATTAAAATAGTAGAGAACAGGGTAGTGAGTATATAATTATAGAAAGAGTACCAAATTGAATCAATCACAGGTCCTAATTTAATTAAATTAGGTATTGATGATTCGAATAGGAGTACAGACTGTCTGGTATGGAAATAATCAGCCAGATGACTGATTATACCATAACAAGAGCAGTAAGAACTTTATTTGTTATAAAGGCTAGGTACACCATGCTTTAAACAAGGAAAATATGCACGGAATAACCAAAAATATACTTAAGTGCACAAGTATGATAACTATATAAAATTAACTCTGAAATCAGTCAAAGAATCACGGGCAAGACCAAGAGTAGATGGAATCAATACCATGTATAGAAAACAACTTACAAATAAGGAAATAATTCAAAATTAGTGTAAGAACCCTTAAGGGAAACACATGCAAATCGGGGATTCAAAGAGATGCTCGGAATTAACAACATATTCATTAAAGACGGGCATACAAACGTATTTAAACACAATAGTCTCAAAAATTAAGAACCCTAAATAGGAAATCACATAGGCAGTAGTGAGTCAGAACTCTAGAAAATATCTAAGACATGGAACTCAGACACACAAGGTTTCAAGCACATAATATAGGAGTAATCACATAATAGTCGAAAGAAATAGAGGCATAGTGATTTAAGAAGGGGTCAAAAACCCTAATTTTTAAAAGAGGAACAAGAACGTTTGAAAACTTGCATTAATCTATGATATCGAGTAATAAGTAGTGTAGAACACAAAGATTAAACCAGAAATCGTTTAAAAAGATATAGATTAACAGGTTTAGGCAAAAAATTAGGGTTTGCAATAAAATAAGTGAGATGAGAAACCTGGCCGTGAAACTCATTAACAATGAAGATTAAAGCATCATCAGACCAAAACCCATGGGAGAAAGGCCAAAAACGGACCCAAGCGAGGCTTCAGTGACCATCTTGCATGGTGGAAGCTTCTGGGACTTTAAACTTTGGTGAGAAATGACAAGATAAGGTCCCATGGCGACATAAGGTCGAGAGGAGTGAGGCCAGAGAGGCAACAGAATCCATCAAAGAAGAAAGAGAGAACCAGAAGGTTCTCGAGAGAAGGGAGAGCAAACATTAGAGAGAGAGATAGAGAGAGAGAGAGACCGATCTTTGAGAGAATGAAGGGTCGGGGGTAGGCTAGGCTTTAACCGTTGATCTCATTTGATCAACGGCTCAGATTGAATCAAGGATGGGTCGGGCTAACGGGTCAGGTCCAAATTGGAATGTGGGGTGGCCGAATTGGGTTTAAAATTGGGGTGAATTTAGGTTAAATTGAAATAGAAATGGGCCAGTTCTTAAATAGCCACTTTTTCCCTTTTTAATTAATTAAAATAGTTAAAAATCATTTAAGACAAATAAAAAACACTGTACTAGCTAATAATATATTAATAATAGGCTAAAACTATTACAAATAATTTTACAATCACAAAATATAATTAATTACAAAATAGGCTACAATTGCAATTATATACAATTTGGCTTTAGAAATGCCAAATAAATTTGTAAAAATATGAAAAAAAATTATATTAATTATGTTTTGATATAAATATAAGGTTAAAATAAGTTATTCACCAAAATTTGGTAATTTTTGGGAATAAGTTTGATAAATTTTGTGGTATTAAAATAGGCGATAAATTGGTTTAAAAATCATAAAAATATCAAACCTCATAGGTTCTCTCATATATGCACGTATACACTATTTTTGAAGTATTTTGGTGTACAAAAATATTGGGAAAAAATGGGTATCTACAAGCGTCGGGGATTTGGTCCACTCTTTCCTAATGCTCTTTCATTTGGTCACAAAGTGCTTTGTTCTCATTCTCTATTCTTCCATCTTCTTAAAGATGGCCACAAGTGCACCATCATTGTCTTGGACATCGATGTGAGTGTTATTTGTTCGTACCATATCGGGTTTACCGGTGGTTGCGGCGATCTTTGCCACTGATGGATTTCTGATGTTGCTTTTGGGTGACTTTTCAAGCAAGCTACCTTGAGTGTTCATCAACCACTCTATAATACCCCTGATATTTTAAATGAGGTCATATGGGGTATTTAGAAAAATAATTTAAGTTTTCTTTATTTAAAAAAAAGAGAGAAAAAAATGAACTAACTTAAAAAAAGGGAAAAGTTAAAAATTTAAAACCGAAGGGCCGAAGCCCATTGGCACATCTATCAATATAAGATGAAAAGTGTTAGAAGCAAAATACCTTCTGAAGTAAATGAAACAGAACATAAAAAAATACAAAGCGCATACAAAACAAAAGACGAACAGAGAAAGGAAAAGGCCTTAAGAAGAATTGGGGCTTGATATTGACAATATTAAAGTTCTACTTCGACTCAAGAGGATAACCTTCTTCTTATCATCTGTTGAATTATTTTACTGAATTTATACAATTTCATGAAGTACAAAAGAATTCAATATCACATTTCTTATATATATATATATATATATATATATATATATATATATATATATATATATATACAATTACTATGGAGATAATAACGCTATAAAGGTTTGGTTTAAGCACCGATAGGTCTAGTTTTAGGGGAATAAATTATACTAGATAGTTTGAAATTGATAGAATTATGGACTAGTTCTATGATTAAATATAAATTCACAAACTAATACTCAAACATAAACCCCGATGATTTGGTATTCTAAATTAGTGATGGATTTAGCATAAATGAGGAAATTAATAATAGATTGATATTATGTAATTATAGATTGATTGGAGGAATTTATATGAGTTGCTAAAGGTGAATCAATCGGTATTTTGGCACGAGTACTGTGAGTGGTAATCTTACCGCAATTTGTGTTTTCATAACTTGCATAATTTACACATGATTTTTAATATGAATATGTTACCGATTATTTTGAGTTGCATGTGTGGCAAGTCTTTTACTCGATATGATACCGAAATAGTTAATTGAGATGAATACCGTTGTTCTAATTATTTTAGTTGTCACTAAATATGATTTACCGTTACTTGCATTTACTGTTATCGAAAGGAAATTATATGATTTGATGAACCGAAATGCCCTATATTGTTGTAAAATAGTTTCTATGAGTATATACAGACTACAGAGATAAAATCTAATATAGCCTTATAGATCGGTACAGAGATGTCTGTATTTATCTTCGAGAGGCTATAGGGTGTTAGGAAAGACTACTCTTTATTCACTTCCTATCGTGCAGTGGTTAATGTATTAAATTTCCATTCTATTCTCTCACAGATGGTGAGGACTCATACCACCGATGTTCCTGACCCGGGAGAAGTTCCCCCCCTATTGCTTGAGGCCGAGGTAGAGGCTGGGGGAGGGCCCCTGCTCGTGGTAGGGGATGAGGACGCCCCAAAGATATTCCAGTTGCACCACCAGCAGATCCTGCGAGGGATCCTATCGTTGAGGAGCAGGGCAAGGCGCCCGCAGCTGAGCATATTCCGGTGGATTTCATGACAGCATTGGGATTTCAGGAGGTCATGGGCCGCATGCTTTGGTTCATGGACACTATGACCCATGCTGGTTTATTTCTAGTAGATCCAGCCACCTCGCAGGCAGGAGGCAGATCACAGACCCCTACTGCTCAGGATCTAGGTGGTACAGCCGTTGTTTATCAAACTCTGGGTGCACTACCCGCAGATGGGGTTCAGCCAGTTGCTGCAGTGGCACCCGAGGCCATGTTAGTTAGGGATGGTGATCCACAGAAGTTACTTGACGGATGGACTATACTTTGCCCTCCAGTATTCGAGAGTGAACGTCATGAGGACGCTCAGGATTTTATTGAGAGGTGTAGGGACAGACTGCACAATATAAGGATACTGGAGTCAGATGGGGTGGACTTCACCACTTTCTAGTTGGAGGGTAGGGCCCGCAAATGGTGGAAGTCTTATATTCTTCTTAGGCCAGCAGGTTCTCCTCCTCTCACTTGGGATCAGTTCACTCAGTTGTTCTTGGACAAGTATATTCCTCCCTCCGAGAGGGAAGAGATGCGGTATCAGTTTGAACATCTCGAGCAGGGTCAGATGTCGGTGATCGATTATGAGACAAGGTTCTCTGAGTTATCTCGCCATGCACTTATGATACTTCCTACAGACGCCGAGAGAGTGTGAAGGTTTGTCTCAGGGTTTCAGCCAGGTATCCGGAACAACATGGCTTAGAGGTGGAGATGGGTACAGGGTACCAGCTAGTGGTAGAGATTGCTCGCCGGATTGAGGGGTATCGCTAGAAGGGTAAAGAGCAGGTTCAGCAAGACAAGATAGAGAGGTTCTTTGGAGAGTTCAAAGGTGCCCCAGCTAGGGGCAGAGTTCATCATGGTAGGGGTCAGCCGAGCAGGCCCCCAGCTTCAGCACCACCACTTCTGCCCGGGGGAGCTCCAACACGTCCATATTCAGTGCTATGCCAGAGGGTCCTTATCGCCTACCAGCTACTCAGGGTTCATCCAGTGGGTATTCAGGTCCTCAGTGTCCTTCTAGCTCTTACTTCAGTGCCATGCTAGTGAGTTCATATCATCCACTGACACTTCCAACTCCTCCTAGTAGTTCTGCAGGTTTTTAGGATCAGTCTTCGGGGTAGCAGGCCGCTGTACCACGTTGTTATGAGAGCGGAGATCCTAGTCACTTGACAAGGGCTTGTCCTAGGCTTAGAGGTAAGGCAGTGCAGCAGAGACAATAGGCAGTGACTCCAGCACCAACAGCCCATCCACCTAGAGTTAAAGAGCATACTGGTAGAGGTCTTTCAAGAGATGGAGGCCAGACGGTAGAGGACAACCCTTTATTGCATAGTCCGGTGGAGGCCAATCAGCCGGTGCTCCAGCCAGATTTTATGCTCTTCCAGCTGAGCCAGATGCATTGTCATCTGATTCCGTCATCACATATATTATTTCATTCAACGGTAGGGATGCTTCGGAATTATTTGATCCAGGATCTACTCACTCATATGTATCATCTCAATTTGCTCGTTTGCTGGTCATTTCTCCCGAGCCTTTGGGTGTTCCTATTCATATGTCCACTCCTGTGGGCGATTTTATGGTTTTGGACCGGATCTGCCGGTCTTGTGTGGTTACTTTCTATGGTTATGATACTAGGGAAGATCTTTTGTTTCTTGATATGATCGATTTTGAGGTCATCTTGGGCATGGATTGGCTATCTCCCTAACACGTCGTCCTTGATTGTCATGCCAAGACTATTTCAATAGCGAGGCCAGGATTGCCGAGATTAGAATGGAAGGGTTCCACTGTTGACGGGGTTGTTTTTTTCTGAAGGCTCAGCGCATGGTTGAGAAAGGGTGTTTGACCTATCTGGCTTATGTTCGAGACACCGCAGCAGAGTCTATGATGATTGATTTGGTGCCAGTGGTCCGAGAGTTTGCCGATATTTTTCCTTCTAATCTTCCAGGCATGCCTTTGGATGGTGATATTGAATTCTGCATTGATTTGGTTCCAGGAGCTCAACCTATGTCTATCCTACCGTACCGTATGGCTCCTCAAGAGCTGAAGAAGTTGAAGGAGTAGTTGGAGGAGTTATTAGCAAAGGTGTTTGTCATGCCCAATGTGTCACCTCGGGGTGCACCAATACTTTTTGTAAAGAAGAAAGATGTGATTATACGGATGTGCATTAATTATCGCAAGTTGAACAAAGTGACCATCAAGAACAAGTACCCATTGCTGCACAGTGATGATTTATTTGACCAATTACAGGGTGCTAGGGTGCAGTCTAAGATTGACTTGAGATCAGTGTATCATTACTTGAAGATTCAGGATTTAGACATTTTGAAGACTGCATTCAGGACTAGATATGGTCACTACGAGTTTTTGGTGATGTCTTTTGGGTTGACGAATGCTCCAGTGACGTTCATGAACTTGATGAACCGGGTGTTCCGGCCTTTTATTGATTCTTCTATTATCGTCTTCATTGACGACATCTTGATATACTCGCACAGCTTAGGGGAGCACGAGCAGCATTTGAGAGTAGTGCTTCAGACTTTGCAAGAGCAGATGCTATATGCTAAGTTCCCCAAGTGCGAGTTTTGGCTAGATTCGGTGGCATTCTTGGGGCACATTGTGTCAGGAGAGGTTATTAATATGGATCTCTAGAAGATTGAGGAAGTTCAGAAATGGCCACAACTTACTGTAGTGACCGATATCAGGAGTTTCGTTGGGTTAGCAAGTTATTACCGGCGGTTTGTGCAGGGCTTTTCTTCTATTGCTTCGCCCTTGACTAGATTAACCCAGAAGGGTATCCCATTTGGTTGTTCCGATGAGTGCGAGGAGAGATTTCTGAAGCTCAAGACGGTTTTGACTACCATACCGATTTTGTAAGGCCCCGTGAAAATGAGTGCTCAGATGTTAGCATCTCATAGAGTCGAGTCTACCTGCGTGGATCAGATTCTTTTTACTGTTTTGAACTTAATAATGTGAAATCGAAATTTTTCCATAAAATGGTCAAAATGCGGTCCAGAATGTGGTCGCAGATCAGCTATGCGGGCTGCATTCCTACCGCAGAGTGAATCAGAGAATAACCAATTTTTGATGTTGAAAATGCGGTCAAATCTGTGATCGCATAATCAATATGCAGAAGCCAGAGTGATAACACATTGTCCCTGAGGAAATTCGAAGTTCAGTTCTGCGGTGCATTCAGCGATCGCAGAACTCAAATACGGACCGCATATTCACCACATTCCCAACTCGAGGGGTTTGAAACTTGGGCCAATTCTGCGGACCGCATGTCAGTTCTGTGACAGCAGATTGCGTAGCAGATCGAGCTCGCCCGGTATTTTTCTAATTTTAGACCCGACCCACCTTTTATTAAAATACCTTCTCCCTCATTTTTAACACACTTCTGATCAAAATAAGAGAGAGGGAGAGAGCGTTCTTGAGAGAGAAAGAAAATCCTTCATCATCTGGTTTTTCAAAATCATTGGAGCTTGGAAATATTCTTGGTGCATTGTCTTCTCTATTAATTTGTCAGGTAAAATCCCTAACCCATTTACCCCAAAATTTTAAATTAAGCTTGGGAAGGGAACCCCATACATTTGCTTTGAAATATGTTCATAAAACCTTCATGCATGTCTGCAAAACTCTAAAATCTTGTAAAAAAGGGAATTGAGTAGTAACTATGAGTTTAATTTGCTTTGAAATATGTTCATAAAACCTTCATGCATGTCTGCAAAACTCTAAAATCGTGTAAAAAAGGGAATTGAGTAGTAACTATGAGTTTAATTTCTAAAACCTAAGTGTTGTTCATGAACTAGATTGACTTCTTGATTTGCTTGGCAAATTTGACTAAAGGTTTAAAAAGGGGAAAACTCAACTCCGGGTATGTATGGCTAATTGTGATCCTTGTGAAATCGCCCTGTGCTAGTTGTGAAATTGTTGATAGTTGATATTCATATGAAAATCATGGTGAAACTTTTGTGTTGTATAATTGTATGGTACCACTTTGTGGTGAAAGTTGTGGAACTTGTATTGGAACAACGAAAATGAGAATAATGTGGAACATTGGGAATGAAAATATTGTGGAACAAAATGTGTGATTAGTTGTAAACAATGGTTGTGGCAATCCAAATTGTGTACAAATTAATGAACATGAAGAAATTGTGTTACTGGTTGTGGAATTGAATTGTTGTTGCTAGTTGTGTAATTGCATTACCCTTGTTTTGGATCTATGTTAACAATGTGCCATAGTTGATTTTTTGTATTTGTTGTTGTGAATTGAAAACTGTCAGGCGGGGTCGGGTTGCGCGCCGCAACACCGTGAAATAAGGTATGGGTTGGGGTGATAAGGGTGGCCGAGGTAATAAGGGTGGACGAGGCAATAAGGGTGGAAAAATGTGATCCAATATCACTTTTGATATGAATATAAATCATAAAATGATAAATGTGGAAATGAGAAAGGAGACAGCAGGAGAGTTTGTAACCATTGGGGCACTAATAGCCCCTCTGTTTGACTACTTGAATCATTTGTTGTGAAATGTTTGGTTGTTGCTCCATGGTTGTACTTGTACTATTGTTGTTTAGTCTTATACTTGTATATGCACTTTGGCTTGAGTTTACTTGGGACAGAGTTTGTTCATACATGGCAGCACAATTCAAATGTACTGACGTCCCTTTTGCCGGGGGTGCTACATTCGTGTTATGATTGAAGGTGGATCCGTGGTAGGCACCCCAATCCACCATTCGTAGCTCCTCCTCCTCTCTATCGGTGGTATTCTTGTTTGGTGAGCCCCTTTTCCTGCGGGGCCTTGTGTGGCTCATGCCACCGATGTTGTTGTATTTTGGAGTCTTGTGTCCTTTTGTAAAGGTATAGCCGAGGCCTTGTCGCTGGCAAGTTTTGTGTTATCTCTCTCCTAGAGGCTCTGTAGATAGTGGTATGTGGGTTAGAATATATGTATGGAGGTGTATGGTTTGGGCACCGTAAACTTGTATACCACGTTCCCTGTTAACCATAATGTATGTTTTGTAAAAGACGTTCCCTGTTAATCGTAATGTGTGTTTATAAAAGAGAAATTATGTGTTCTTTAGATTGCAAATTTGGTATCATTTAATTGTCATTGAATAATGAGGGGTAACGCGTGGGAAATAGGAAAGGCACCCAGGTCCACTCGACTGGGGATACCAGGTTGAGTACTGACCATGCCCCTCGGATTTGAGGCGTGACAGTTTCTTATATTGCCTCCTGGTTCAGGGATGTATACTGTATATTGTGAAGCCTCTCGAGATGTCTTGGGATGTGTATTGATGCAGGAGGGACGAGTTATTGCATATGCTTCACCTCAGCTAAAAATTCATGAGAAGAACTACCCAGTGGACGATCTAGAGTTGGTAGCAATTGTTCATGCTCTGAAGATGTGGAGGCATTATTTATATGGGGTGTCATGTGAGGTTTACACCGATCATCGCAGTTTGCAACACTTGTCTCCACTTGATTGTTGTTACGGGTTCTAGAAGCCCCTTTGGGATACTTATTCCCTTATTAAAAATGTTGATGTTGATAAACTTAGAAATGTTTTCCGAAATTGGCTTGCCGGGCAAGGTAGTTTGGCGCCATCACGATCTGTTGTGGAAATGGGTCGTGACACCTGGTGCACCTTCTAATTTCTGATTACCTTTATATCCCTGCTAGTATGAAGGTAGAACTAGCATACGGTTACTGATTTTGCTCGAGTAGGGACTACCGTTATATTTGACTTCTTGCGAAGAAGTCTGCAGTTATACCGATTACATGATCCGTTCATTTAAACCTCCAAAAAAATGTGAATACGATATTATACAATGGTTACCGAGCTTATTACTAAATTGTTAGTTATATTTTACTACAAGAAAAGCGTGATGAGACTGAAAATTATTTATTATTTCTGAAAGGACCATTTTATATTGTTTTCTATTTAATATACTAGCATATTTTCTGACTTGTCAAATTAAAAACGGTAGTGGTTAAATGTTATCACTCACTGAGCTAGCGACTTATTCCCCGCTAATTTGTACAGAGATAGAAGTTGATGCAGACGAGGATTTCGTTTATTAGAGCGTACAGGTTGAGAACTCTTGGTGAGCCTCGCACTTGTTCCCGTAGGCGGAGTTTTTTATCAATTGTTATGGTCTTTCTTTAAATTCTTAGAGTCACTTCATAGTGATTCTTTTAGTGTCATAAGTATTATTTTCCTATTAGTCTTATGTCGAGTATCGTTCTTTATTTTTAAAGTCGAAGATCAATTAGTATTTGTAGTTGTCAGTGGGTTGATTAGTAATGGTGAAGACTATTTTGGTTAATTGATAGGTTGTCAATTGCCAGTTAAATTTCTATTTGGTTGTTTGGTTGCTAATTTGAAACATGAAAAATTTTGGATGGTCCAAAAATAAGGGAAACTCTGCCTGATTTTCTATTAATATTTCCGATGAGGCTTACTTGGGAGCACTTGCTCCTAATCGCCGGTCCGGATCCTAAATTGGGTCGTGACACACTCCTCCAGTAGTTTCTTAACCACTGGGGGTGGTGTTTCTTTGACTGTAGATGTAGAGGCTCCAACGTGGAGACGTAATGGGTAGAATTTGACCCTATACAGTACCCGCATTGGAGCCGTGCATTGCTTAAGTATACTAAAGTTGCATTCTTATTTTATATTTTTATTTTACTTATTATTTTTGTATGTATAAATAGTAAAAAATTTTGATGAAGCGGTATCCCGTAACACCGCTTGCCACCTTGTTAATTTGCCTTTGCTATCCAGAGCTCGAATCTGAGACGTAATTTTCAAACTTAACTATTTTTTATGATATCCTAATTTTTCTTCTCTTTTTAAATATGTTATGAACTTGTGTATGAACAAATGTATCTTATTTTTTATATGAGAAAAATAAGGAGTAAAAATCAATTATATAAGTTAATGGAATTGATAAATAAGAAATGGCGGAATGCTACGATATTGTATGTAGTAGGTAACACACCTACGATTAGAGCTCTGGAGAGATTCGTTGCTAGCAAATGGAATTTCGTAGTTAACCAATGATTTACTTCCATAATGAAGGATATTTTGTAATAAAATTCACTAATGAGGAGGATAGAGATGCAATTCTATTTTCCGGTCCTCATACAATCAGTAACAAGCCTATAATCGATAAAGTTTCGACACCTGAATTTAACTTCAAGGATGAAATACTGAAAATCATTCCCCTGTGGATTACACTGCCAAATTTACCATTGAATAGGTGGAGTGCTGATTCATTAAGCATGATTGGGAGTGGGCTAAGAGTGCCATTATATGCTGATGAATTTACAGCAAAAGTGGAAATAATATCATATGCTAGAATTTTAATTGAATTAGATGTAATTGTACCACTACTAGAACCTGTACTGGTACAAGATCCAATGAAAGGAAATTTAGGAAAAGAGTGGAATACATATGAAAGCCAGATTATTTTGGAAAGTGTTTGATGATTAGTCACAGTTGCAATGAGATAAGGCAACAGAAAAATGCAAAACCAACAAGGAACAATATGAAGAAGAATATATGGAAAATAAAAGGGGCAGGAGAGAAAATGCAGGAAAAAGAAAAAGTAAAAGAGATAACAATCAATAATGAAAGCCAAATAATAGCAGGAGACAATGGAGGATGGAAGGAAGTTAAAGGAAAATCAGCAGCAAAGTCAACACGTGTAACAGCTGAAGGAAGGACACGTATAACAAATGGCTTTAATGTTCTCAACAAGCAAAATGAACAGGAAAAGTAGCATGATCAAGGTAGAACAATGTAAAAGGGCCAATGTAGTAGGAGTGAGGGTACTGGGGTAGTGCAAAATCTATTCAACCAGAAATGAAATTAGTAGCATGGTATATTAGGGGTCTTAATAAATGCTTCAAGCAAAAGAAACTAGGTAGATTTATTAATACAAATAAAATTAATCTTATGGCTATATATGAGCATAGAAAAAATGAAGAAAAAGGCAAGCAGATTATGAGAAATATTGCAGCAGGCTGGAGATGCAGTACAAATTATAATAACAAAGGGAAGGGAAAAATATGGGTAATGTGGGATCCAAACAATATTCAATTCAATGAACTGTGGAAAAGTAGTCAATTGATTCATGGGACGGTAAATATTGGTAATGGCAGTATACAATTATACTTTACAGCTGTTTATGGTCTTCATACAGTAGAAGATAGAAAGGTATAGTGCCAGGAACTGGAAGGGATCCAAAATGGAATTGATGGAGCATGGATAACAATGAGGCACTACAATGCAGTGATGGGAGTGGAGGCTAGAAAAAGTGAAAATCCAGTACAAGGAGTAGAAATAAGGGATTTTAGGGATTTCATGTTAAACAATGACATGAATGAACTAAAATATATAGGCAGGATATTCACATGGACAAATAACCATGTGTGGAGTAAAATAGATAGAGCCATAGTCAATGCTTAATGGATGACAACAATGAACCAAATGGAAGTGGTGCTGATGGAACCATTCATATCTGATCATACTCATCTTTTTTTACAATTTGAGAAAATAGGTAAAGCTGGTACAAAGCTATATAGATTCTATAACTATGTTGTTGAGCACTCAGAATTTCTAAAAGTGATAGAAAAAGCATGGAATAAGTAAATAGAGGGGAAGGAATAGAAAGAGTGTGGCAGAAATTTAAAGCACTTAAGCTAGAACTGAAGAAGATGCATACAGAGGAATTCAAAAAAATTGGAGAGACAGTCCAAAAAATGAGAAAGCACCTGTAGGAAACACAAGAGAAGATGCAAGATCCAAATCATCTAACCGACTTATTTGATACTGAGAAGAAACTAAGAAAGAATCTTGAGAAATGGGGAATGATTGAACAGAGTATTTTAAGGCAGAAATCAAGAACAAAATGGCAGAAGCTTGAGGACTCTAATAGTGCTTATTTTTATGGTTATATGAAGAGTAAAATTTCTACAACTATATTAAAGGCCTAGCAAACCAGGATGGAAAGCTGCAATAAAATAATAAAGAGGTGGAGGAGGAAACTGTGGGATACTATAAAAAAACTTCCAGGAAATGCTGATGAACAAGTGTAAATGATTAACCCAACAATAACGAAAAATGGAGCAATATTGAAAAGAAACCAACAGATAAAGCTAATTAAACCAATATCCACAGAGAAGATCTATAAAGAAGTGAAGAATATAAATGACAATAATGTTTGAACACATTCTTATGTTGTTAAAACTAATATTGTGTTCATCTTTATAGGTTTTGATAATTGACAAACCGAAGAAGATGGAAAATTCATATATGCCAAATAATTGTGAGTTATTATTGAAATACACTTTAATTTATATTTTAACTAAAATGTGTTTGTTTTGTAGATGTGATATGCGAAATTAAATAGCGGACTAAAGTTGAAGTCCAAGAATAAGAAGTTCAAGACAAGATCAAGAGAAGCAATGAAAATAAATGAAGACATATTTGAGTCATATTTATATTGTAATCTTGATCCTACTTTAAATTTAAGTCTTGACTTCTCTCAAAAATAATTTTTATAAAAATATGCATATCATAAATATTTTTATTACACTTAGAACAAATTGATTTTAAATGTTTTAATTGAACCAAAAAGGTCCTTAAAATTGTTTTTCATGTTTAAACATATACTATTTTCATAGTCTTCAAACAAAACAATGAAAAACGTTTTGTAACTGATTTTTCAGTAAGTTAATAGATTAACATAACAGATAATCGATTAACCAATATATTCTATTAAACTGGACCTTTTCCGCAGGGCATGTTAGTCGACTATCCGATTTAGTTAATCGACTAACCTAATGACCGTTGCCTAAGTTAATCGATTATCACTTTAGTTAATCGATTAACCTTATGTCCGTTGCCTGTTCAACAACTAAGTTTTTTAAACGTTGAAACAGGTTAGTCGATTATCTATTTGGTTAATCGAATAACCTCAGCAGATTTTGAAAATATTGTTTAATTATTAAGCAACGGATACAAGAGTTTTTGGGGCTATAAATACACCCCAAAACCTCTCATTTGACACACAACATCTGAGCAAAACATATACAAGCTTTCAAATACACTCTATATTTATTTTATTATATTCAATTGCTTTTAAGAGCCAATTACTTGAATTTATTGTTGTGTTCTTGAGCGTACTTGTTTACTCATATCTACTCTTTAAGAGAGTTCTGTTTAAGTGAGTGTTAAGTGTTTGTATACACTTGAAGGGAAGTTTTAATCCCTTGTTGTTGTAAGAAGGAACGTCTTTATTCCTTCTGTTGAAGTCTTGAAGTGCGGTATCTTCGAGCAAAGATTGTTGAGGCTTGTGTGATTCAAGTTCTCAAGTTGTAGCGGTTTGTTGAGCACCCAGAAGCTTAACAAGATTAGTTGAACCTCGAGAGAGTCTCTCGAGAGACTGGACGTAACCACATTTGTGGTCAACCAGTATAAATTTGGTGCAATTCTTCTTTACTCTTTTATTTCTGCATTTGAATTATTTTTTATTCCTGCGAATTTTTATAAAACGTTATTCACACCCCCTCTAGCGTTTAGCATATATACTAACAATTGGTATCAGAGCCTAACTCTCTGAAATACTTAACCGTTTGAGAGAAACTATCCATGGCTTCTACTCGCAGTTCTTATGCAGGATTAGGTGAAGGTCAATGCACCACAAGGCCACCACTATTCGATGGAACAAACTATACTTATTGGAAGGAGAGGATGAGAATATTCATCCAATCAAATAACTTTCTACTGTGGAAAATTATAAAGAATGGAGAGCAAATACCAACCAAAAAGGTTGAAAATGAAATGGTTCCTAAATCCGAAGATGAATACGATGCGGACGATATCAGAAAAGTGGAGAACAACGCTAAAGCCATCAACATGATGTACTGTGCTGTAAATCCCGATGATTATAGGAAAATATCATGTTGCACAACGGCCAAGCAAATGTGGGATAAATTGAAAATCACCCACGAAGGTACGGACCAGGTAAGAGAAGCTAAAATAGATTTTCTAACCCACGAATATGATCTTTTTCATATGAAGGAAAACGCGAAGATAGATGATATGTTCGAATGATTTTCAAAAATCGTTAATGATCTTCATGCTCTTAAGAAGACATTCACGGATAGGGAGCTTGTCCGTAAAATTCTTAGAAGTCTCAATCCGGAATGGCGCTCCAAAGCCGACGCTATTCAAGAGTCAATCGGCATTACAAATGTCACAATCGACGGGCTTAGAGGTAATCTTAAAACCTATGAATCTACTATTCTTAACCCTCCGTTGGATGATCAAAGGAAAAGGAGAAACGCCCTAAAAGCAAGCACGGCTCAACCTCAAAATGATGAGGATTCAAGTGACGAGGATAACGAGTTCGGACTCGTTATTAAGAAATTCCACAAGTTCATGCGAAAGGAGTATGAACGAAAAGGGAAGCGGCAAGGAGGACCGTTCAAATGTTACGGATGCGGAGAAATCGGGCATATCAAACCCAATTGCCCAAATGCCAAAACAGAGAAGAAGGTCGCCAAAAAGCAAAGGGCCTACATCTCTTGGGGAGGCTACTCCGGAGACGAATCAAGTGATGGAGAAGGAGACGAGACCGCAAACTTGTGTCTTATGGCACACGAAGAAACTCAAAATGAGGTATGTACTACTTCTAAGAACTATTTCACTTTAGAAGAAATGCAAGATGCCTTTGATGAATTGTATGAAGAGTTCATTAGCGCTTCTAAATCTATAAAAGATTTAAGAAAACAAATTTCTTCAAAAGAAAAGGATTTTGATAAACTAACTCTTGAAAATGAAAAATTAAAAGATGAAAACAAATTTTACGGCAAAAGAAGCGCCGATAAACCCGAAAGTTCAAACAAAGGTTGTACTTCTTGCAAATCTCTAAAAGAAGAAGTAGAAAGTCTTAGAAGCACTTTGCACAAATTCAATTCTTCACACAAAAATCTCAATGATGTGCTTGTAAATTTGAAATCCACTAAGCACGGTATAGGCTTTAAAAACGAGCCAAAAGAAAAAGTTGAGTCCATTCCTAAACCACCTAAGACTCAACTTAGGCAAAATAAAATAAATGTCAACACTCAACCTAGAAATATTAATTCTAGAGTTGCAACTCATCCTAGAACAAATGCTAGAAGAAATGTTAGTATGTATAGACCACCTAGACAAGAATTTCGAAAATTGCATCAAAACTATATTCCTAAAAATAGGGTGAATGAATTTAGACCCCCAAATTATTATCATCCTAGAAGAATGCACAATCCGAATGTCATTTGTCACTATTGTAATAAAATTGGACATATTGCTCCCGTATGTTTCACTAGACATAGGCATTTCAACACTAGCCAATCACACTACCATGTTGCACCTAACACACAAGGACCCAAAATGGCTTGGGTACCAAAATCTCATTAATTTGTTTTGTAGGTGTGTTTGAAGGGATCAAGTGTACTTTGGTACCTTGATAGTGGATGCTCCAAACATATGACCGGGGATGCATCAAAATTCCTTCAACTAAAACCCACGGAAAGAGGAAATGTTATTTTTGGAGATAATAACAAAGGAAAGATTATCGGAATTGGCTCGGTCAGCAAGGACAAATCCTCCTCCATTAAGCATATTTTGCTAGTTAAAGGTCTTAAACATAATCTCTTGAGCATAAGTCAATTATGTGACAAGGGAAATCTTGTATTGTTTGACTTCGAAGAATGCTTAGTTATCCGTCGTCGTGATTTTAAAGTTATTCTTCATGGTATTAGAATTGATAATATCTATATGGTTGATCTTGAAAATTCTTCATCAAGTTTTGTGAATTTCCTTTTGAGTAAAGAAGACGACATGTGGTTATGGCATCGTAGAGTAGCTCATGTCAACATGAATCATTTAAACAAATTAGTTTCTCAAGCTTTAGTAATCGGTCTGCCAAAACTAAAATTTGAAAAACATTCTATTTGTGATTCATGCCAAAAAGGGAAACAAATGAAAGCCTCTTTTAAATCTAAAAATGTTGTTTCAACCACTAGACCTTTACAACTTCTTCACATGGATCTTTTTGGACCATCTCGTGTTGAAAGTCTTGGTGGAAATCTTTATGCTTTTGTAATTGTTGATGACTACTCTAGATTCACATGGACGTTATTTCTTGCTCATAAAAGTGATGCCTTTCAAGCTTTTAAAAGTTTTCTTAATTGTGTTCAAAATGAAAAGAACACAACCGTCACTTCCATAAGAAGTGATCATGGGGGAGAGTTCGATCATAATCTCTTCGCGGATTTTTGTGACGAACTCGGTATTGAACATACCTTTTCGGCTCCACGTACACCACAACAAAATGGAGTGGTGGAACGTAAAAATCGATGTCTCGAAGAGATGGCTAGAACCATGCTCGATGAGGCTAAGATTTCCAAAAAGTTTTGGGCGGATGCCGTGAGTACCGCAAGCTATGTTTTAAGCAGAGCTGTTATAAGACCGATACTCATGAAAACTCCCTATGAACTCTATAAGGGAAGGAAACCAAATCTTTCCCATCTTAGAGTCTTCGGTTGTAAATGTTTCATTCACAACAACGGAAAAGATAACTTGGGAAAATTTGACGCAAAATCTGATGAAGGAATTTTTCTTGGTTACTCATCGCGTAGCGAAGCATATAGAGTTTTCAATAATCGAACCAAAACTGTTGAGGAATCTCCTCATGTAGTATTTTGTGAAAATGATGCTCGCTTGGCGAGAAAGGATTTTTGTGATCATCTTGCAGATTCTCTAAACAAGATAAGTCTTCAAGACAAGGTGCAAAAGGAGAATCCAAAGGAAGTTCAAGATGAAGCTGTGGAACAATCATCGGAAGAAGAACCACCACAAGAGGAAGAATCGATGATGCCTAAGGCTTGGAGGACGTCTAAAGATCATCCTATCGACAAGGTAATTGGAAACATCGAGAAAGGGGTAAGTACTCGAAACCTTCTTAAAGACACTGTAGGACATATGGCTTTTGTTTCACAAATAGAACCTACAACCATTTCCGAAGCAATTGGGGATGAGCATTAGACCTTGGCAATGCAAGAGGAGCTTAACCAATTCAAACGTAATGATATTTGGGAATTGGTGCCAAGACCCGATAATCACACCATAATTGGTACGAAATGGGTTTTTCGAAATAAATTAGATGAAAATGGTATAATCACTAGAAACAAAGCTAGGCTTGTTGCTAAAGGTTATAATCAAGAAGAAGGAATTGATTATGAAGAAACTTATGCACCAATTGCATGACTAGAAGCCATTCGTTTATTACTTCCTTTTTCATCATCTATGAATTTCAAATTATTTCAAATGGATGTCAAGAGTGCCTTCCTCAATGGGTTTATTCAAGAGGAAGTGTATGTTGAACAACCCCCGGGTTTTGAAGACGTTAAATCTCCCGATCATGTCTTCAAGCTTAAGAAAGCGTTATATGGACTTAAACAAGCTCCTCGAGCGTGGTACGAGCGCTTAAGCAAATTTCTTTTGGACAATGAGTTTGAAAGGGGGAAAGTTGACACTACACTGTTTATCAAGAATAAAAACAATGACATTCTATTAGTTCAAATTTATGTCGATGATATTATTTTTGGTGCTACTAATGATTTTTTATGCGAGGAATTCTCTAAGTTAATGACTAGCGAATTCGAAATGTCAATGATGGGTGAGCTAAATTTCTTTTTGGGGTTGCAAGTGAAACAAATGAAAGAAGGAGCTTTCATTTGTCAATCTAAGTATTGCAAGGAGTTGCTAAATCGTTATGAAATGAGCAACGCCAAAGCAATGGCCACTCCAATGAGCACATCCGACCATCTTGACAAGGATGAGAAAGGTAAAGAAGCAGACACCAAGAAATACCGAGGTATGATCGGATCCCTTCTTTATCTTACTGCATGTAGACCAGACATTATGTTTAGCGTCTGTCTATGCGCTAGATATCAATCTTGTCCGAAGGAGTCACATCTTACTGCGGTAAAACGGATAATGAAGTACCTTGTTGGAACGATGAATGTGGGACTTTGGTATCCCAAGGGTTCTTCATGCCAACTAATTGGCTATACCGATTCTGATTTTGCAGGTTGCAGATTAGACCGCAAGAGCACCAGTGGCACTTGCCATTTGCTCGGTAGCTCCTTAGTTTCTTGGTTTAGCAAGAAACAAGTTAGTGTTGCGTTATCCACAACCGAGGTTGAATATATAGCCGCGGGGAGCTGTTGCGCACAAATCCTTTGGATGAAGCAACAACTCTCGGATTATGGTCTTAGTGTTGATCATGTCCCTCTTCGATGTGACAATACTAGCGCCATAAGCTTGACGAAGAATCCTATTCTTCATTCAAGAACAAAACACATAGAAATTAGGCACCATTTCATAAGAGATCACGTTCGAAAAGGTGATGTCGAGATTGAGTTTGTCGAAACCAAACATCAATTGGCCGACATCTTCATTAAGCCTTTAGATAAAGAGTCATTCTTCCGTATTCGTAGTGAACTCGGAATACTTGACTCAACATTGATCTAATGCATACATATAGAGTGCATTATTTTCTTAAATTATTACTAACTTGGGTGTCGGAGGCGTTTATTTCTATTTTGCTGGTATCGCCCTAAAGACAGGGGGAACTTAGTTGAAGTTTCCTTAAGTCATTTTTTTTTTGGCTTGGCAAATGGCATGATCAATTATAAATTTTTTTTATTTATAATTTTTTTTAATCTATGTTTTATTTTAAAATAATCGACTATCATAAAATGATAATCGATTATCAAAACTGTCTGCTTTTCAACCTATTTTAAAATCGTCGAAGTTAATCGATTAACTTTAGGATAATCGATTAACCTATTCATCCGGAACTCAAACTGTCACAAGTTAATCGATTAACTTTTCAGATAATCGATTAACAACGGCCAGAATTTCAAAAATTCTTACCGTTTCTATCCGTTTGAAGGCTTCAAAATCTGAAAATTTTTCATTAAATTTGTTCTCTTTCTCAACTCTATAAATAGGGATGTCAAATAGTCACTTTCTCACTTCACAATCACTTTTATTCACAAAGTTTCTCTTCAAAAGCTTCAAATTTTTTTTTTTTTGCCTACTCTTTCAAATGGCAAATAGAAATACCAAGAGAGCTCGTGCCGGCAAGAATGTTGCCTCTTCCTCCAACATCCCGCCATCTCTACATTGCTACCAAGATGGCTCTTTTCTATGGTTCAATCAAGAAACCGAACTTCTTCGGTTTATTCAAAAATTTGAAAATCGAGAAATTCTTCCTCCTCGATTTACAACCGGAAGATATCTCGCCGACTCTATTCATTCAACCATACTTCTCCAAAGTCAAATAATCGACTTTGTTTATCTACAATACTCCTACATTCATCCTCATTTAATTTAAGCGTTTTATTCCAATTTAAAGAAAGATGAGGACGGGGAACTTTCTTCCAACGTCAATGGCGTTTTTATACTTTTGAGTGAGGAAAATATTAAAGCCCTCACAAATCTACCCCGAGATGGCCAAGACATCGATCACTACACCGGGGTCGAAGGAATTTTATTTGATGAGCAAGTCCTTTTCAACCAAATTGGAATTGGACACTTTGAATTCACTCCGGAGCAACGTCGACCCCCTATTAAAAATATGCTACCGGAATTTCGTTTAATATTCTATATCATCACTCGTGTTCTCAAACCACGAAAACACAATCATACTACAATTGGTCGTGAAGACGCCAAAATTATGCATGCTATTATTTCCGGAGCGCGCATCAATTGGTGAAAGCTTATTCTAACTCACATGCATGATTCAGTAGGAGATGACAAACCGCTCCCATATGCTCTTCTTATAATGCTTATCCTTGAGGCATCACAAATCAATACCAATGTTGGTCCTAAGAAAAATCGCACCAAACATGGGGAAATTCAAGAAACATCCTTCCATGGCGGTGATCATCATCCTCCTCCTCCTCCTACTCAAAGTTGTCGCCCTCGTGCTCCCTCTGATGCTACACTCCAAACCATTTCGGAGCAACTAGCTTCATTATCAACTTCCATGAATCGGATTGATAGAAATGTGTCCCGCACGGAAAGAAACGTGCGAAGGTTGAGTAATGAATTTCACGGGTATTTTGACCACGTCAATTATCCCTATACTCAAGTTTATTCCTCAAACGACTCAAGTGATGAATTCGACGACGATAGCTTTTAGCTTTTATTTTTATTTTTGAAATTTATTTTGTATTACCTCTTTTATGTAATTTTTCCTTTTCATTAATAAAATCGTCTTTTCGGTAATGTCAAAAGGGGGAAGAAAAAGGGTATATGCATATGTATTTTGTTTTTGCATAAATTGAGGGGGAACTCAATTATAACTCATCTAATATTTTGGCATAATCAAAATATATTATTTTTAATGCATATCCCCATATCGGTTTGCCATTATCAAAAACGGGGAAATTGTTGGAACACATTATTATGTTGTTAAAACTAATATTGTGTTTCATCTTTATAGGTTTTGATAATTGACAAACCGAAGAAGATGGAAAATTCATATATGCCAAATAATTGTGAGTTATTATTGAAATACACTTTAATTTATATTTTAACTAAAGTGTGTTTGTTTTGTAGATGTGATATGCAAAATTAAATAGCGGACTAAAGTTGAAGTCCAAGAACAAGAAGTTCAAGACAAGATCAAGAGAAGCAATGAAAATAAATGAAGACATATTTGAGTCATATTTATATTGTGATCTTGATCCTACTTTAAATTTAAGTCTTGACTTCTCTCAAAAATAATTTTTATAAAAATATGCATATCATAAATATTTTTATTACACTTAGAACAAATTGATTTTAAATGTTTTAATTGAACCAAAAAGGTCCTTAAAATTGTTTTTCATGTTTAAGACATATACTATTTTCATAGTCTTCAAACAAAACAATAAAAAACGTTTTATAACTGATTTTTCAGTAAGTTAATAGATTAACATAACAGATAATCGATTAACCAATATATTCTATTAAACTGGACCTTTTCCGCAGGGCATGTTAGTCGACTATCCGATTTAGTTAATCGACTAACCTAATGACCGTTGCCTAAGTTAATCGATTATCACTTTAGTTAATCGATTAACCTTATGTCCGTTGCCTGTTCAACAACTAAGTTTTTTAAACGTTGAAACAGGTTAGTCGATTATCTATTTGGTTAATCGACTAACCTCAGCAGATTTTTAAAATATTGTTTAATTATTAAGCAACGGATGCAAGAGTTTTTGGGCTATAAATACACCCCAAAACCTCTCATTTGACACACAACATCTGAGCAAAACATATACAAGCTTTCAAATACTCTCTACATTCATTTTATTATATTCAATTGCTTTTGAGAGCCAAATACTTGAATTTATTGTTGTGTTCTTGAGCGTACTTGTTTACTCATATCTACTCTTCAAGAGAGTTCTGTTTAAGTGAGTGTTAAGTGTTTGTATACACTTGAAGGGAAGTTTTAATCCCTTGTTGTTGTAAGAAGGAACGTCTTTATTCCTTCTGTTGAAGTCTTGAAGTGCGGTATCTTCGAGCAAAGATTGTTGAGGCTTGTGTGATTCATGTTCTCAAGTTGTAACGGTTTGTTGAGTACCCGGAAGCTTAACAAGATTAGTTGAACCTCGAGAGAGTCTCTCAGGAGACTGGACGTAACCACATTTGTGGCCAACCAGTATAAATTTGGTGCACTTCCTCCTTACTCTTTTATTTCCGCATTTGAATTATTTTTTATTCCTGCGAATTTTTATAAAACGCTATTCACCCCCCCCCCTCTAGCGCTAAGCATTTATACTAACAAATAATGCCCCAAGATGTGATGTTTCAATGCATGTTTCTTTAAGAAAGCATGATCAATCGCTGGAGAAGAAGTAATTCAAGCAACAAAATAGTTTTTTGATACTGGAGAGATTTACAAACCAATACATTGTACTGCTGTGACTTTGATTCCAAAGTTAAGAATCCAACCTCAATCAAAGAATATAGGCCCATATCCCGTTGTACTATTCTATACAAGGTGATACCCAAGGTAATTACTACAAGGCTGCAGATGGTTATGGACAGTCTCATTGATATAAGTCAGGATGCATTTGTACGGGGAAGAGTTGTATCTAATAATATTATTCTAAATCATAAATTGGTAAAGGGTTATAGAAGGAAGGGCAGTCCTCCAAGATGCATGATCAAACTAGATATGGAAAAGGCCTATGATTCTTTAGAGTGGGGCTTCTTAAAACAGGTCTTGCTAGCAATGAACTTCCTTGAAAGATTTATGCAGTGGATCATGAAGTGTGTAAGTACTGCTTCATATTCTATACAAATGAATGACATGCCTACTTGTCCATTCCCAGCAAGAAAAGGGCTAATCAAGGGGATTCACTATCTCCATTCTTATTTATCTTAGCTATGGATTACCTAAGCATGCTACTCAGATCTTTGAAGAACCAGCCTGATTTTAACTATCACCCAAGATGTGAGAAGTTGCAAATTATTCAACTAGGTTTTGCTGATGATTTGTTGCTATTCTACAGAGGTGATGAATTATCTATCCAGGTGATATACAATTATTTCGCGGAGTTTTAAAAAGTGTCAGGTCAGAAGGCAAATAAGAACAAAAGCTCTATATACTTTGGGGGGGGGGGGTGGGTGTGTGAGCACAACTATACAACAAAATATCATGGAGAAGCTGGGGTTTCCAAAAGGAGAGTTGCCTATAAGGTATCTGGGAGTCCCATTAAGCACAAAAAGAATGTCAATCATACAATTCCCACCACCGCTAGACAAGATGCTTGGTAGAATAACATCATGGACTAGAAAATTTCTCTCATATCGTTAATTAAGAGTGTACTGCTATCAATCCAAATATATTGGTCCCAAATATTTGTTTCCTCAAAGAAAGTGATCCATTTTATAGAAGCTATATGCAGTAAATTCTTATGGACTGGGGGGAGGGTGGGTTGATGTAACAAAAAATGCTCTACTGACATGGAATAAATTGTGTCAACCAAAGGTAAATGGAGGCTAGAACTTACTGGATATTACACTATAGAATAAAGCAGCCCTATGTAAACTACTATGGAATCTAGCTCAAAAGAAGGACAAACTTTGAGTGCAGTGGATTCACACTTATTATGGGAAAGGCAAAGCTATAAAATCATTGAAGCTAATCAAGCTTCATAGCTAGTAAAGAAGATTATGAGGGCTAAGCAGTACATGATAGAGGCAGTGATCAATTTGGAAGAAATACTTGAGAAGAAACACATAACCATCAACAGCATATACAAGATGTTAAGGAAGGATCACCAGAAGGTTCACTGGAGGAAGCTGGTATGTAATAATGGAGATTCGCCGAAGTGGATTTTTATATTGGCTATACTGGGCAAACTCAATACCAGAGATAGACTAGCAAGATGGGGAATAACAACTGAAACTATATGTCATGTGTAAAGTGGAAGAGGAAAGCATGGAACACTTGTTTTTCAAGTGTTCATTTACAACAGGATTTTGGATTAAGATACTGCACTGGATGAGTATTACAAGGCAAACGATGGAATGGAGTCAAGAAATAGAAATAAAATATGATAATTACCAAAAGAAAAAGAGAAATTTCGCAAAATAAAAAGACTTGAGAATGAATATAATTTACTGATTTGCTCGTATGTATCTTTTTATTGCTAGCAAATAGAACTCAAAAATTTATATATACAACTTAAAACAGAAAAGAAAGAACCTTATAACCACGTACTTAATGCATGTAATTCAAAAAATCTTTTTAAGAATTCTTTACAATAAATTCCTAAAAAATATATTTATTGTTTAAAATTGGAGGATGAGTTAGATTTAAAAAGAATGTTAGGTAATTTAAATAATTTTCAGTCATTAACATTTGTATTTCCTTGAGCTCTCTAATACAAATATTACTAGGTTTTCAAACACTTCACTTATTTTTTTTACTCTCTCGTCAGTTTCTTGAATAACAACACATTCATAATCCTGAAGAACAACTAATTAATATGCACTCTATACATAGTTTAAGTATTATAAGACATATAATAGTTAATTATTAGATAAAAGAATCATTTCTTTCTAATAGTTTAAGTAAAATATGACTATTGACTTCAATGTGGTATTGAACGGAGGCACATAGTTCAATCTTACTAAAACTTATTATTGATATCTAGTTCTATATCATTATACTATATTATATGTATGAAATTTTTTAAGTGAAAGTTATTTTACTAAAATAACCTTTAAAAACTAGATGACCTTTATACCCTTTAAGCAAATACTGTACCAATAACATTTTTTGACAAATCTACATACACCTCACTTCATTACTATCGTTGTTATTGAATTCCTTGAAGGAACATGAATCACACTAAGTTTGGTTAATTTAAATCAGAAAGCAAATAAAAAGGCAATTATAATTAATCTATATCTTTATTCTATAATTATATATAATTGTGGTATTAATTAAGGTGATGTGGCATTAACTTTTAAAAGCCACCCTTAACTGTTATTAAAATCTCAAAAGATGCTAAGTAATGGAAAATCACTCTTAAGATAAAACTGTTTTTATTTTTCAGCTACGTAATAATAATGTTTTTTAACTTGGAAGCTCAAAAGCTACAACATTTTCCTTATCGTCTAATTATATATATATATATATATATATATATATATATATATATATATATATATATAAAAACAAATAGGCCCAATTTCTATAGATTCAAAAAGCGAAAGAGTTCCTCTTTAAAGTAATTAGTTATCTAGTATCATTTTACTTTTTTAAAATTTGCATTCATTTGTTTAAGATGTAATCATTATTTTTGCCTTACTTTCTTTTATTTAATTTGGTGTGCAAATAATTGATTTATTATTCTTTTTTTTCTTTTCTTCTTAGGGTGTAACAATAATTTATTTTTTATACTGTGAAATGCAACAACAACAACAACAACCAAGCATAATCCCACTTAGTGGGGTCTGGGGAGGGTAGTGTGTACGCAGACCTTACCCCTATTCTTGGGTAGAGAGGCTGTTTCCAAATAGAAACTCAGCATCCTTCCCTCCAAGAACTTCCCACCTTGCTCTTGGGAAGACTCGAACTCACAACCTCTTGGTTGGAAGTGGGGGTTGCTTACCATCAGAGCAACCTCTTTTGTCTACGAGAGGTCGATCAGGTAAATAGTATATATTCTCTCACAATTTATACTATGTATTTTCACGCACATTATATAAGAAATTTAATTTAAATTTTATTTTCTAAGGTCTCTAGAATATTTTAATTATATTGGATGAGAATTTGACCATCTAAATAACACATATTCTCTCAGCAAATTGATCTTTAGCACTTTATATGTATTTTCACTTATCTAATATAACTATAACTAATTTAATTTAAGTTTCATCATTTTAAATTTTTAGGAGATTTCAGTTATTTTGAATGAGAGAATTTAATCATCTAAGTAGCATATATACTCTCACTTGAATGAGCTTTAACTTTTTATATGTACTTTCACTTATGTTATATATAACAAGAAAATGGATAAATATTCATAAAGTTAAGTTTATGTTTTTAATTTTTTTGATAACTTAATTACATCATCTAATAATATTTATGTAATATTTGTAATTTTAAAACTTTATAATTAACTGATATGGAGTACATGCACAACATATATATATATATATATATATATATATATATATATATATATATATATATATATATATATATATATATGTTACACGCACGAAGGTACTTAGAGAAATGTCGTTCGCCTTTTTTACCCTCTAAAAATATAATTTTTCCAATGTAAATCTATTTCGAAAAAACGAAAAAATTTGCCAGTATTTAGTTATAATACCTTCCATGTTGTTTTCTTAATGTTAGCATTTACTAAAATTTTGTTTACTAAATATTTTCTTATTAGGTAGGAAGTCGTTAAAATCAATTAGAATTTCAAATAACTTATCCAAGTCATTTAATTTCATCTATAGAACAATGTAACATAACTGTTTGGAAAGATAAAAAACACTTATGATTTACAAATAAAAAGATCCAAACATATACTTTTTCACTATTTGAAAATATAATTCTTATTGGATAAATTTATAATTACTGTTAAATATTTAAAACACGGAATAAGATACTATTAAAAATTTAATTGAGTAAATTATTTCCTTTAATTTTGAAAGATTGGAAGCGATGACGTAAGCCTCTTTCTTCTTCTTTTCTTATAGGGCGTTTAAAGAGCGTGACTCTTTAGTTAATTAAATTCAAATTAGTTAAATTAAAAGGCCCCATTTGATTAAATAACTAATTAATTCTTTGAATTAGCTAATTAGCAAAAGTATCTATGTCATTACTTTTCCAAATTTAATCATTCGTAAGACGAACCAAAAAATAGACGATCGGATTATAAAATATTAGTTCAACATTAATGTTTTTAGACTTTGTATTGTCAATGTCAAATCTTTAGGGAGTATATGATCAACCTTTTCATACTCAAATCTTTTAAAGAGTAAAAGATTCAATTTACAATTTGTGTTATTTGACAAATCTTTAAAGAATCCTAAAAAAAATATCTTGTTTTATTTTCATTATTAGGTTAAAGAAATAATAATAACTGTCATAAGATATTTTTACATAAATACCCAAAAAATTACAGTAAGGCATTTGAAAACTTATGTAGAACAATATATCTTAATTTATTGAGCTTGCTAAATGGGAGAAACTTTTATCATTTTCAGAAAGTTTTCTTCAATTTTTTTCTTTATAGAACTTAACCACATTGTCCAACAATATTTACATAATTTTAAAAAATATTATATACTCATTAATATGTTTACACGAGCAAAGCGCGTACCCTACGATTAGTTTTAGAAAATACAATCACGTGCTTAACGTCTTTTTATTTTTAATAATATAATATTCGGACCAACTTACGTGCATATTGATTAATTACGAGTTTAACTTGAGTAAAATAAATCCAATAAACAAGCCGAAGATGATCACTCAATAAATAATAAGTGTCTTGATTTGTTACTTAGTCGAGGATGGTGAAATGCATGTATTAAATGTAATATAGGGGCTTAAAATGCATATATAATATTACAAAACTACGAATCCTGTAATTTAATACAACATTTCTTAAATTTGTGAACACGTGATTTTTGCCTATATATGAATTATTCCCACAAAATTCAAACAAAAAATTTTTTCTTATTTTTATAATTTTTATGAATTTTGTGCTAATTGTTTGCATTTTTATGTGTGCATGCTAATTCATAAAAATATACAAAAAAATGCATTTGCAATTAGGATTTAATTTCATATTTTAATATTAATTGGGGATCAAATTATCTTAGAATAGTGTATGAAAAATTACAATAATAGTTCACTTTAGCATTTTTTGGAAATTATCACAAATTAGTTTAAAAGTACTTTTAGGCCATTAATTAGTTTAGTTTAAAGTTTATTTTTATTTTTATTTTTACATATTTATAAAATTCAGAAAATGCAACACAAATTTATAAAATGGAAAATGGAAAACTGAAAAAAAGCAAGAAATAAAAGAGAAAAATAAAAGGAAAAGCATAAAAAAGGTTGCCTTATGAAGAGACCCAAATTGAGTTGTGTAATCAAAACATTTCCAGCCCAATACCTGTTTTAACCCGCCCAACCCACATCCCACTTCACCCCGACCCAATCCAGCTCGGGGACTTAGCGAAATGACGCCGTTTTGTTCCCTTCAATCCTGGCCGTCGAGGTTATCAAATCTAACAGCCAGGAACTCATCCCTCCTCCATATATATATGTCCGAATATACCCCGCCCCACCCCTGTCTCAACCCATCGTCTTCTCCACCCAGCCCTAGCTCTAAGAACCCTAGTTGCGCCGTCCTTAAATCCTTAGGCCGCCGGTGGAGGCGCCACCTCCAATCACCGCCAAAATCACACCCCTGAACCACCTCGACTCCCTCAGTCCAAATATGTAGCTATTGGCCGTCGAGTATCAACCAAACGCTTCAAAAATCAAATCGAAATTGGCGGCTAAGTCTCAAACTCACCCAAATCCGACCAAATTAACACCAAATCATCTTTTCTCATCCCTCATCCCAAATTTCTATGTGGTTTCCGTCAAATATCGCCGGAGCTCGTCGAATCGTGAATTAAGGACTGTTGAAATCCAAGTCTGTTTGAGGTTTCATCTGCTTGGTTGGCTTTGAGCTAATGTTACGTGTTTATTTAAGATGAAACAAACACGCAACATTAACTCGAAGCCAAGTTCGAGGCCAGACATCTATTGGATGTCAAAATTAGTGAGTTCTTCCTACTTGCTTATATTTTAGTTTTGTGTTATTTATTTTAGTTAAATTTTAGTTAGTTTAGTTCATGACCATGTTGTCGATTAATCAATTTAGGATTAGATTTCACTCTCACTTATTTTTTGTTATCAGCTTTGTTTAATTAGAAATCTGTTTAGGATAGTTTCTAATTATTTTCTTATTCTTCATCCTTTTTTATCAATATTGAGTATTAGCTCGTCAAATCAGTTAGTTCAATTCAGAGTTAATCGTAAGTAGTCTGTTTTAATAGTTCAATTATGTGTTTAACCAATTTGTTGCTGCATTTTGGTTTAAGTTTCGTGATCAGTTTAACAGGTTCAGCTAGAATTGTTTTTTGATTTTGAATGAGTGTTTGAAGTTTTGTTTTGTTTAATCTTGGATAATTTGAGTTGTTTGGTTATAGCTATTTTAGACTCATTAGGAATTAGCTTCAGTTAACTTTTAACAGAGTAAGGGTTTGGTATAGCTAAACACTTGGCTATAAATTTCAGGTTGTTAGAAAGTTATTTTAGGCATAGAAAATGGTAGTTTCTTTAGGAATAGTAATTTCAAAGTAAGGGTAAGGGTAGAGTAGGTATTTCATAGCTAAAAGAATACCCTAGGGCCTTTAAGAAAGGGGCCTTAGTGTAATTTCTCTGTATTTTTATGTAGTAACTTGGGTAACAAGCCGTAAAAATAGGGTCTAATAGCCAAATCCTGAAAATAAAGTGGGAGAAAGGTGATTAAAAGGGTCCAGAACATTCTGCCCCAATTTAGGCATATAAAAGGCATCAAAATGCCTTGAGAAGTAAGTTTTGGCAACCTAATAATTCCCCAAAAAATACTCTCCAAGCTTCCATATCTGAAATTGAATTTCAGATCTGAAATTTCTTTAGATCTTATAGTTTTTTTAGAAAAACCAAAAAAGCAAAAAACCTTCACAAAACCAAAATTAGGCACTGTTACATTAATGTATGGCTAAATTTGATGATCTCCTTTCTCTTCTGTTTGTCGAAATCTTCTTCGAAAGCTCAGTGGTTTAGTTTCGAGCATTTTGGGCCATTTACTGACTGTGGTGAAGCTTTGGTCTGGTATTGGGTTCATTCGGAGGTCATTGATATTCTGTTTGAGTTTGTTAGATTGTGTACTGGATTAGTTTGTTGCTGTTGCTCTATTTTGAAATATCTCTGCGTCGTGAATCATTGCTGGGCTGCCTATGATCACTTGTTATTGCTGCTGACCTTATCTCTCCTTTGTTCGCTCTTCCAGGTACCCTACTGAGCTCAAATTAATGTAGCTTTACCTATGGAAATCATGAAATAAAATTTTTGCAAAGTTTCCTGGCGAGCATCTGCACATTAGTTAATTTTTGTCATGTTTCGATCAGTGCTTCATTGTATTCATATTGGTATTGTTGTTGAATTTTTTGATTCAAGGATTGTTAATTTTGTACCGTGATTAGGTTCGTTTAAAATGATTTGGGCTATTCAGTGGTGAATCCCAGAATAGTAACTTGTTAATGTCAGAAATTATTTATTAGAATTATGCTTGTGGTTTCAGTAGGCGATTTGTGTTAATAATTAGATTTGTGCGAATTAGATTTGTGTTAATAATGTCAGAAATTTACTTTTAGGCTTATCAAGTGCCAATTTGATTAAGTATTAGATTATTGCTTTGTTAACTCACAAGCATATCCAAGTAGTAGTAGTAGTAAATATTAACTGAATACAATTGGATTGAACATATTTTCATTGATTAATCTTGGTATCACAGAAAGCATTGGGTTATTATGTAGTTTAGGTAATGTTCACTATGCTATAGCCATTTAGTCTATTTTGCCCAAGTTTTTTGCAAGCTCAGACTGCCCAATCGTGGAAGCCATACTAACGAACCCAGCTTTTATTGGGCACCGAGTTTTTAAGCTTTTGCGGGCCCAAGCAGTCTAAGTTTTACTTAATGAAATCTGAGGTCGTTTTAGGCCCATCCGTTGGAACATTTGGCCCCAAAATGAGGCTCATTCAATTGTCCTCTAAAGGAATCAAACTCCTGACCCTCCGTCTACCCCAGTTCCTTCAATTGGGGTCATTGGGCCAGCCCTTTGGGCCTTTTTTTCAGAACGCCTTCTTGAGTGGTTAATTAACAAGAATTCGAGTTTGGAGTTAGGTAGTGGGTCCAAGATAAAAATTCTTTCCTTTTGTTTGATCCCGGACTTGAACTTAAAACCCGAGTTGGGATAACAATAAATTAGGATTTTTTTTCTTTTTTTTAGAGACAAAAACAAAAATTGAAAATATAGTCACTTTTAGGCTTATCCTTTGAGATAAAATGAGACGAGCCTCACCCAATAAACTGCAAAATTACGGGGCCTTCAAATTAAGGTTTTAAAATATTTAGAAAATCGGGAAGGGTCGTTTAGTGAATTTCGCGACCTTCCCAAAAGATTACAACGCGTTAGACCCTATTAGGCGCGAGTTTAATAAATTACATTCCTAAATACACGTGGGCATTTTATGCGATCCAAATCCAAATCCTATAGCTTTGGATAGAGTGTGCCTAGGATTGCGGGTTCATTTGATGCGGCGCAATCCAAAAACACACTTTAAACGACGTTCACTTTCTCTTAAATAAATACTATATTAAATAAAAGCGGTTAAGCATAATATTGGCACATTGGCTCTTCATGTAATAAAATCAGATAAAAGCTAAATGCAACAGTTGAGCGACCGTGCTAGAATCATGAAACCCGAGAATGCCTAACACCTTCTCTCGGATTAACAGAATTCCTTATCCGGATTTCTGGTTCACAGACTGTGAACAGAGTCATCGTTTTCCTCGTTTCGGGATTCAATCGGTGACTTGGGACACCATTAATCTTCCAAGTGCCGACTCTTAATAAATAATAACCAAATCCTGTTCCGATTGTCCTTGATTTGGAAACACTCCTTTACGCCCGCGGGGTGCATAGTGAAAAAGAAGGTGTGACAGCTTTGGCTACTCTGCTGGGACAAGAACCCAGAACGTTTTATTCAGGGTTCAGAATTCGAGCTTAGAATAATGGTTGTGTTTGGATTTATCTGATTCTGTTACATGATATGTGCTTAATTTGCTAATTGATTGCTTTTACCGCTTTTATATTACGTGAACTGTATATAAACTTTGCCGAAACCTATCTCCTCTCTCAGTCTTCTGAATTGTGAAGAAGGGTGTACAATGTATGACTTCTTTTCTATCTAGTTTAAAATCCCAATTTAGAATGAGGTTTGGATAAGTTGTAAAGCCGGCGAAGCTTCTGTATTCCCGGATTGTTGCCTCCTCCTCGGATCAAGTTGTCCACTCGGTAAGCCAGGTCTCGAACAAACACCAGGTTTTGAACCTAGAATAACTTAACCTCATACCGGATCCCTGGTAGGAATGATTATTTGCATCATGTGAATTTTGACTTAGGGGACTCAACACGGGGGTTGGGTCCGTCTATGATTAGCAACATGAAATGAAAAGACCATCCTGATGCATCTTGCTTGTTTTCTGTGCATATATTTGTTTTGACCTCCATGTTGACCGGCTTTCTAAATCTTGGGAAGGTTAGAAAACTGTATATAAAAAATAGTTTTTCCATTTTTGCGTAAACAACCATTTTTTGGTCAATTGTGATATTTGACAGGTTGACTACACAGCCTTAAAATCTTCGTTTCTGAAGTGTTGAAAGGCCGTGTTTGAAAATCGAGTCTTTTATTTTCCAATTTGAAAACACATAAAACAATATATAAATAGTTTTATCTTTTTGAGTCTAATAAACGTTTTCCTTTTTCTTAGTCGCCTTAATAAATATGCAGGATGAGCACAAATCAAATTGAACCATTCTCAGTCTTTAGTGAGGTCCCTCTACAGCTCCACATGTGGTGGAATGATTTGGGAGATGATAGTAAAAGAACAGTGGAAAGAATTTTGGGAGGTCTCGTCAGTCTGTTAGACATCAAGCCAAGGACAAACGTCATTGAAACTTTAATACCGTTCTGGGATCCAACCCGTAATGTATTCCGCTTTACAGACTTTGAGCTTACACCTACACTAGAGGAGCTTGCGGGTTATGCAGGTTTGGATGAAAACTGAGGGGGAAATATTTGCTTTCACCTAGAACGGTGTCTCCACATGGGTTTTTGAATTTGCTACACATTATTTGGAAAGTGCAAGAAGACGATTTGTCGAAAGGCTATTGTGCTCTTTAATTCTTATATCAACGGTATGGTACTCCTCGGGCTTTTGAAGAACTGAATCTCGGACTAACTCACGATGGGGACAGAAACAAGTGAGAGGCAAGACGTCCTTTAGCTTTCCTCACGGCCTTCTCGGGAATCGTGGTTTGTCCACACAAAGATAAGAAAATAGAGATAGGCCTTGTAGGGATGGCCGACGTTGCGATCAAAAGGCCCAATAGTACTGTGGTGCCTTTGGTGTTATCTGGAATCTACCGAGCCTTAACTGTTAGTTGTGAGAGAGGCGCTTTCTTCTAGGGTTTCAATCTATTACTCCAGCTATGTATACATGAACATCTCTCTCATCAGGTAGGATACAAGAATCACGTGTTAACTGGAAAAAACTGCATCAGTGGTTTTTGAGAAGCGGGTGACGGGCGTTGAATTCCCTAAAGGTTTCGAAGCATGGTTTGCACAATTGAGGTCATTGACAACTAATCAAGCTGAATGGGCATTTGGATGGTTGCCTGATACCGTGGTAATACACATGGAGCCCGAAGAATGTCATATTCTTTTGATGGGGGTTCACAGTATCCAGCCCTATGCTCCTCATCGAGTATTGTGCCAATTAGGAAGGTTTCAGACAATCCCCACCGATGTGGATCTAAGAAAGCATGCCATTGAGTTAAGTCCAAGAGACAAATTTCCCGAAAAGAAAGTTCGAAAGCTATGGAATGAATGTAGATTTCTCGAGTCAAATACCATGGTTCGAGAATGTGCTAACGGACAAGTAGATCCGAAGTACAATGCTTGGTTCGGAAAAAGGTTCCAGATTCAGAGACCTGCTAAAAGAGCCCATGTCCAACAATTTACGAACGATTCACAATAACAATGGGGCTGGTTGGCAAAGGAAGAGAACTATCAGGCTGAAATTGGCAAATTGAAGCAACAAATTGCAAGTTTGACTTTGGAGAACAGTGTGCAAGCTGCGGTGGACCAAGGTGCAAAGAATAGACTGGCTCAGGAAAATGAGATGCTCAAGGCTCAAATATATCAAATGAAGGTAACCGTCAATAATCAACATACAAGTAGGCCGGATGAGAGACGCATAAAAGGTTTGGAAAATAAGATCAATGGGTATCGGGACAAGTTGTAAAGATCTAAGAACATCATGGCAAAGCTCAAGGAACAATGGGATACAAAGATAGAAGAGTATCGCCAGTATTTAACCAATTGAAACGGTATCATGAGAAAATTGTGTCCGGCTTGAAAAGAAAGGTGGTTGCCTTCAAGGGAAAAGTGGTTAAGTAGGCCAAAGACTTTGAAGTGGAAAGTGGGCATTGGTATGACTTATTGGCTCAGATTTAAGTGGAAATGCAACAGTTGCAAGATCAGCACCTGCAAGATTCTCAGGCCCTAAAAACATGAGGTAACCAGATAAGACGCCTACTCATTGAAAAGAAGCGAGCCAAAGACAGGATCAGAGCCATTGCTCATACCATTTTGAGAAGATGCAGAGCGTGTAAGAATATGACTTATACCACCTTTGTCCCAGCCGTAGTGATCTTTGTTAAACGAGTAACATGATTTGGAACCCAGGTCCGCATCAAGGCCGAACGACGCCCCGCGAACACCTACTTTTGAAGCTTTAGAGTATGCTTAGTCCGTGTCTGTAGTTTTTCTATTTTTGAGGTTTCATTGGTTGTCCTGTGTCTTCTTATGCCAAATATGTAGTCTTTGTGTCTGTAATCATTTTAGTTTGTGTCTGTTCCACAAAAGTGTTTAGTTTTCAACAGTTTGTTTTAATAATGAAAAATTGAAAATTCCAAAAAATTTATTTCCATCCTTTATTCTTGCATTTATTTTCACGAACTACGCTTGGTCTGATTCGTGTGGGGTCACAATACGTAGGCAGTCTCCATAGGATTAGACCGTAATCATAAACAAAATAGAAGAAAAGAAAGGGATAAAAAGAAAAAGAGATAAAACGAAAGAAAAGAGCGAAAAAAGAAGAAGAGAATAACAAAGGAAAAAGGGAGCAAGAGCGGAAAAACAAAGGTAAGAATAAGAGAAAGAGAAAAAGAAAAAAAGAGAGCGGAATAGAATGAGGAAAATGAAACAGAGAAAGGAATGCCGGGATGATACATATGGGCCAACAAATGCATAATAGAAATGATTAACTGTATAGGTGCATTCATGCCAACGTGCAGTTATAAAATCTGTTAAAGCCTAATCTTCAATGAAGTGGTTGTTTTAAATGCGTGAGTAAATGTAGGTGGTTAGTTAATTGGCAATTCTGGTAAATCACCATTACAACACCCGGTCGAAGGATAAGATAGAAATGACTGGACAGGATTCAGATACTAGTACCATGGATCCCACGAAAGAGGTCGAGGTGACCGACGTAGGGGCTATGAAAGAGGAGATGAAGAAGCTGAAAGACCAAATGGATGCTATGCACCGGCTTGGGCTCAGGGGCACCCAACACCTTTATACCCAGCCAACCCCTCTTACATACCACACCTAGTGCAGGCTCAGGAGCCTCCCACTCCCAAAACATCTCCACCATTTCAATATAACACCCAGGGGTATGCCACTACTTCATACGCCCTTCCAGCTCCACCACCCAAATAGAACCCTTTTCAACCTGTGGCTCCGATTTTTGTGGCACCTCCTCCAGCTCCATTACAAAGGTCCTCTAGTGAACCACTATTCAAAGCCCATGACACCCAATATTACCCTCCTGAACCCACTATTTAGGCTCCTGAGCCATACTCATATACCCCTCACTTTGAGATCCCAGAGGAAGTGGATAAACCAGTTAAGAATGCAGAGCATGAGGAAGTGATTAGAAAGTTCAAAAGCCTGGAGCAATCCTTCAGGAACATGCACAGTTTAGGCAAGCAAGTCAGCATCAACTATAAAGATTTGTGCCCTTTACTTGATCTCCAGTTGCCCGCAGGGTTTAAGATGCCCAAGTTTGACCTATACGAGGGACATGTCGATCCGGTGGCTCACCTTCGAGGTATTTGCAGCAAAATGAGAGGGGCAGGAGGAAAAGATGAACTGCTGATAGCCTATTTTGGTCAAAGTCTGTGTGGATCCGCACTGGAGTGGTACACGAGACAGGACCCTAGCCGCTGATATACATGGGATGATTTGGCACAGGCGTTTATTGGCCTTTTTCAATACAACCTCGAGATAGTCCTTGATCGTCTGTCATTGTTGAAATTTGAGAAGAAGCCGGGAGAAAGCTTTAGAGAATTTGGTTTCCGATGGAGGGAACAAGCAGCCAGAGTGGATCCTCTAATGAGGGAGAATGAGATGGTAGACTAATTCCTGCAATCGTTGGAGCCGACATACTTCGATCATCTAGTGACGTCTGTAGGTAAATCATTCAAAGAAGTAGTGAAGATGGGCCCCATGATTGAAGGTTTTAAAGTCTAACAAAATCTTGAGTTATTCAGTGCTAAAAGCAACCACGCAGGCCATACAAAGGGGTACTGGTGGTGTGCTAGGAAACAAGAAGAAGGAAGAAGTGGCGACAACAAAAACTAGAACCTGGTCCACGCCCACCAATCCTCTACCCTACGATAGCCAACCCAGACCCCACCACCCAAACTACCCATATACCCCATACGATCCACCACAAAATTACTACCGACCACCAGAACCACACTTCTCTCTCCACCATCCCCAGACATACACTCAGCCTCCGGCGCACCTGCAATGGCATGCACTGGTTCCCCAAAACGTAAATACACCTCCACAAAACACCCGTGCACACCCCAGGGCTAACAGACCAAGACCCAACTTTCGCCCGAACCAAACTTTTCGAAATGAGAGGGCCCTAAACAGAAGAACTTTTACCCCATTGGGAGAATCTTACACCTCTTTATTCCATACACTGAAGTAGTTGGGAATGTTAACCAGAATCGAGCCCAAAGTACCAAACCCACTTCCCAGAAACCTGGACCAGTCCGTTAGCTGTGAGTATTGCTTGGGAATGCTGAGGCATGAAATAGAAAATGTTGGAAGTTGAAGAGTGCAGTGCAGGAGCTTATTAACAACCGCCATATTGAAGTACAGGCCCCGGAGGTGCCAAACATCAATAAGAACCCGCTGCTAGTGCATCACGAGACTAACATGATTGAGTTGGTGCACAAGCATGGAGAGGTGAAGAAACCCTCACAAACCGTGATGATGATTCGTGCTATTGAGGCCAGTTTAAAAGAGAAGCTGACTAGGGGAAAGGCAAGGGTGAAGTTGAAAGGTACAAGTGACAAGCCAGTGGTAGTGATGGGGAAAGAATTATCTACTCTTGCAAAGAAGCCAGAGCCAACCAAGTTAGTGGTACCAGGGGCGTCACCCGCGCACGTGGTTGTTGTGAAAGGGCCTGCGTAGAATTGGTCATCATAAAGCCGGTAATCCAACTAACTGTGGTCAATAGCAATGCCGTGCCATGGAAATATGAGAAGGTGGTAGTAGCATACAAGGGAAATGAAATTGAGTAAGAGAGTTGTGATGCGCAAGGGCTGACTCGATCGGGACGCTATTTTGCTCCTAAAGGGTTGAGAAATGCTAAGAGCACTAAATACAATGCAACATTAGTTAAGAAGGCAATAACGAAAGAAGATGCAGAAGAATTTGTGAAGAAGATGAAGGCACATGATTATTCTATTGTGGAACAACTGAAAAAAAACTCCGGCTCAGATCTCATTGTTATCATTATTGATCCATTCGGACGAGCATCGCCAAGCCTTTATGAAAATATTGAGTGAGGCCCATGTCCCTGACCAAATTTTAGTCAACCATCTGGAAACAATTGCGAACAAGATCTTCGAGGTGAACAGAATAACATTTTCTGATGACGAATTACCTGTGGAGGGCACGGAACACAACAAGGCTCTTTATTTAACAGTCAAGTGTAAAGACTGAAATGTGACTCGGGTGTTGATCGACAACGGGTCTAGTGTCAATATTTGTCCGTTGTCTACACCCAGTTGAAGGTTGATGATGATAGGATCCACAAAAATAGAGTTTGTGTTCGAGGGTTTGACGGGGGAGGAACAGACAAAGTGGGAGATATTATACTCGAACTGACTATCGGTCTGATAGAATTCACTATGGAATTTCAAATGCCGGACGCTCAGCATCTTATAATCTTTTGCTGGGATGACCATGGATCCATGCAGCTAAGGCACTGCCCTCCACATTGCACCAAATGGTCAAGTTTGAGTGGGATAGGCAAGAAATCGTGTTGCATAGGGAAGATCCTACATGCGCTGTAAGTGATGCCATTGTGCCCTTTATAGAGACTGATGATGATAAGGGACCATTGGTTTATCAAGTCTTTGAAACGATCCGGGTGAACCGAGTGCCAGAGGGTAAAAGTATCCCACATCCCAAGGTAGCGGCCACGACTGTCATGGTGGTTTCAGATATGTTCGGTAATGGGTTCGTGCCAGGAAAATGTCTGGGTGCCAAGCTTCAGGGAATCGTTCAACCCGTTTCCTTGCCTAAGAATTTAGATACCTTTGAGCTGGGGTTCAAGCCAACAACAGAAGATATCGTAAGGGCTCATAAAATGAAAAAGAAATCTTGGGTTCTTCCCAAACCAACTCCACGTTTGTCCAAGTCCTTCATTAGGCCGAGGGCCAAAAAGCAGTTATCAACACAGGCGACGGGTTCATTGATTGGTGGAGGGGGGAATTTGGACAAAGTGATTAAGAGGGTATTTGCAGAAGTAAATATGGTTGAGGCTGGTGAACGTTTCAGCAATGCAGACATTCAGCACATTGGGCCACATGCTAGGATCAATAATTGGGAAGTCACTCCTCTGCCAGTTCAGAGGGAGTCGCGGTAGTGGGACTTTGTTTTTCCTTTTTTCTTTCACCTGGATTATCCCAGGGTTTGTAATCCTTGTGACTATGTTCCATCCATTTGGATGAGCTAAGCCTTATTATCTTTGCGTTTTAATGAAATGCAATTTTCTTTCCTTTTTCCTTTCCTAATTTTGTTTCCATTTTCTTTTCTTTTATGTATAGTTCTATTTGTGCTAGTATCAATGACATGACATGCATGAGGACTTCTCGACCTAGTTTTATAAGCCAACCTAACTCAGAAATAATAATACAAGAAATTAAATGTAACGATAAAGAGGAATACGATGATGATGAGGCCTATGAAGAAATCAGCAAGGAACTAAAACACTTTGACGAAAAAGCCAAACACAACTTATATGACACATAAGCAATTAACCTAGGGGGACCAAGATAATGTTCGTAAAACTATAATAAGTGTTCATCTGGAACCGCAACTCAAGGAAGAATAATCGCAGCGTTGTTGGAATATAAAGATGTTTTTGCTTGGTCCTACGATGATATGCCAGGGTTTAGTACTGATTTAGTGTCTCACAAACTTCCTACTGATCCATCACTCCCTCCTGTTAAGCAGAAACTAAGAAAGTTTAAAACAGATATTAGTGTGAAGATTAAAGAAGAGATCACCAAGCATTTTAATGCAAAGGTCATTCAGGTTACACGGTATCCCACCTGGGTAGCTAATGTTGTGCCTGTGCCAAAGAAACATGGCAAAACCAGGGTGTGTGTTGATTATCGAGATCTCAACAAGGCAAGTCCAAAAGATAATTTTCCATTACCAAACATCCACATATTGATCGACAATTATGCCAAACAAGAGATTGGTTCTTTTGTGGATTGTTATTCAGGATATCATCAGATCTTAATGGACGAGGAAGATGCTGAAAGACGGCATTTATCACACCGTGGGGAACATGCTGCAATTGGGTCATACCAGTCAGTTTGAAAAATGTCGGGGCAACCTATATATATATATATATATATATATATATATATATATATATATATATATATATATATATATATATATATATATATATATATATATATATATATATATATATATATATATATATATATATATATATATATATATATATATATATATATATCAGGGATTTGAGGAAATTCTTTCAAAGTCTTCGCAGGTACAATCTCAAGCTCAATCCTTTAAAGTGTGCTTTCGGGGTGCCATCTGGAATGTTGATGGGGTTTATAGTCAGTCGCCGAGGTATTGAATTGGATCCATCGAAGATTAAGGCCTGTCAGGAATTGCCGCCTCCGAGAAACAAAAATGATATTAAGAGTTTGTTGGGAAGATTAAACTACATTAGCAGGTTCATTGCTCAGCTCACAACTACTTTTGAGCCCATTTTCAAACTACTAAAGAAAGATGTTGCTGTTAAATGGATGGATGAATGTCAGAAAGCTTTTGATAAGATAAAGAGATATTTGTCGAATCCACCCGAGTTAGTTCCGCCAGAACCACAAAGGCCTTTGATTCTGTATCTGACGGTCTTGGATAATTCGTTTGGCTGCATACTGGGGCAGCATGATGTTACTGGCAGGAAGGAGAAGGCAATCTACTATCTCAGCAAAGTTCACATCTTTCGAGGTTAAGTACACTCATCTGGACAGGCTGTGTTGCACCCTAACTTGGGTGGCATAGAAATTGAAACATTATTTTTCTTCCTACACTACTTACCTCATATCTCGGTTAGATCCACTAAAGTATATTTTCCAGAAGCCTATGCCCACGGGGAGGCTTGCAAAGTGGCAGATTTTGCTTACAGAGTTTGATATTATCCATGTGTCACAGACTACAATGAAAGCACAAGCTTTAGTTGATCATTTGGCTGAGAATCCAGTTGATGACAATTACGAGCCTTTGAAAATTTACTTCCCTGATAAAGAGGTGATGCATATTGATGAGTTGGAGCAGGTATTGAAACAAGGATGGAAACTGTTCTTTGATGGAGTGGCAAATATGAAAGGCGTGGGAATAGGAGCCATACTTATTTCTGAAACAGGTCAGCACTATCCAGTTACGGCTCCGCTTTGTTTCTATTGTACGAACAATATTGCGGAATATGAAGCATGTATTATGAGGTTGAGATTAGCTGTGGATGTGGGTGTCTGGGAAGTCTTGGTCATGGGTGACTCAGACCCACTGGTACACAACATTTAAGGAGACTAGGAAACACGAGATTTAAAATTGATACCATACTGACAGTGCCTGAATGAGCTTTGTCAACGGTTTCAATCAATAAGTTCAGACACATCCCGAGGGTTCATAATGAGGCTACCGATGATTTGTTTACTTTGGCATCAATGTCACATCATCCAGATAAGGCTTACGTAGATCCGTTGCAGATTCAAGTCTATGGTTAAAATGCTTATTGTAATGTGATAGAAGAGGAACTTGACGGTGAGCCATGGTTTCATGACATTATGGAATATATTAGGATGGGAGTATATTCTGCACAGGCCACCGGTGATTAGAAAAGGACTATTTGTCGATTGGCAAGAAATTTTTTCCTGAGTGGAGGAGTATTGTACAAAAGAACACCACATCTCGGATTATTGAGGTGCGTGGATGCAAGGAAAGCAACATCTATCATGACTGAAGTACATTCAGGAGTCTGTGGACCGCATATGAGTGGATATGTTTTAGCAAAGAAGATCCTATGGGTGGTTTATTATTGGCTTACTATGGAGTGGGATTGTATCGGTTTTGTGCGTAAATGCCATCAGTGCCAAGTGCATGGAGATTTGATTCATTATCCTCCATCAAAACTACATATGATGTCCGCACCATGGCCTTTTGTCGCATGAGGAATGGATGTTATCGGGCCAATCAAACTGGCAGCGTCAAATGGGCACATGTTCATTTTGGTAGCTATAGACTATTTTACCAAATGGGTAGAGGCTAAGACATTCAAGTCTGTAACCAAGAAAGTTGTGGTGGATTTTGTGCATGCAAACATTATCTGTCGATTTGGGGTATCGAAAGTGATCATTACATTCAATAGGGCAAACCTTAATAGTCATTTGATGAAGGAGACATGTGATAAATTCAAGATTACCCATAGGCATTCTACTCCCTATCTCCCTAAAGCAAATGGTGCGGTTGAGGCAGCAAATAAGAATATAAAGAAAATATTGCGGAAGATGGTGGAAGGTTCGAGATAGTGGAATGAAAAGTTACCTTTTGCATTGTTGGGGTATCGCACCACCGTCCGTACTTCAGTGGAGGCAACTCCTTATTCATTGGTGTATGCACTGAGGCAGTAATACCCGCAGAGGTGGTAATTCAATATTTGCGAATCATTGCAGAGGTTGAGATCGATGATGATGAATGGGTGAAAGGCCGCCTTGAGAATTTGAGTTTAACTGACGAGAAGATATTGGAATTAGTGTGTCATAGTCAACTGTACTAGCGAAAAATGGCAAGAGCATATAACAAGAAAGTGTGCCCGAGGAAATTCGAAGTCGTACAGCTAGTACTAAGTTGGATTTTTCCTCATTGGGCTGAAGCAAAAGGAAAATTCACCCCGAACTGGCAAGGGCCATTTATAGTAACCAACGTGTTGTCTAATGGCGCACTGTATTTGACAGATGTAGAAGGAAAATGTGTAGAAATGACCATCAATTTCGATGCGGTCGAGAGATATTATGTATGATTTCTTATTTCTACATGTATTTGTTTGTATTTGGCATGTTTTAAAGATTGAAATGATGAAGGCATTTTGTTCTGCTATCCAAACACTTATATCCATTGTCATCCCTTTGAGCCTTAGTTATTTTCGTTCATATCCCTCTTTCGAAATCAACGGCACAATCAAGAAATGCGGGTGCCGAGCGTAAAGCAAAGAAAAAGGAAAAGAAAGAATAAAAAGAAAAGAAAGAAAAGAAAAAAAGAGAGAAAAGAAAAGAAGGAAAATGAAAAGAAAACAAAACAAAACAAAAGAAAAGATCACAACAAAGGTAACTACGATAAAGTGAACTACATTTGTTTTGATCCCGAAAGGGTACGTAGGTGGCCTTACTTCGAGTTTCAGTCACACCAAAAGAAAAATCCGAAAGTCCCCAAGCAATAAATTGGGGAAGCAGTTGTAATTGTCTTGAGAAATTGGATTCCGAAAGTTGTAAGTTTAACCCATTAGAAACTATTTTGAGCCTTTTATACCCCTTCTTTCTAACCCATCATAGAGCCTACATTTCGGTCCAAAGAAAGATATTCTGATCACTTTTTGAGAAATGCCAAGTCGATCATGAAAATGTGATTTGCAACAAGGGAAACACTCTGGTAAGCAAGGAAAACAAAAGATAAAAATGAGAGAGTCTTACTGGTGAAAACCCTCACGGGCACCATAAGGCGACGAGAGTTGAGAGAAAATAAAATGAGAGATTCTTAGTGGTGAAAACCCTCACGGGCACCCTAAGGCAAAAGTGAGTTAAGTAATGGCAAACTGAGAAAGGTTAGTTGGTGAAAATTGTTCGTGGCATCACAGGGTAAATGAGGTTAAGGTTTGGGTAAAGTAATCAAGTGATGGAAGTTCTGGGAAATGAAGTATGGCAACTGAAGAGCTGGTTAGTTGGATCAGTTGGACCGGTTAGTCCGAAATGCATGTCATGATTATTGGTGCCAGTTGTTCCGGTCAGATAAGTTTCTTCTCCTTTTCCTTTTCAATAGTCATCTACTCTTGGATTCTTCTTATCCTTAACTCATAAAATTATTGCATTTCATTCTATTTTGGGGGTTTTGGTTTGTCTAAAATGTTCCAATGTCAGTTTTGTTCAATATATAGGAGAAAGGATTTCAAAGCCCACCACCGGCTTCCGAAAATGGTAAAGCAAAATGTGGCCAGAGCATGTCAGCAACAATGTGATGTAAAGTGAAATAAGGGAAGTCGCCAGAAGTTTCATCAGCAGAATATTAGGAAACCCTGCAGGAAATATGAAAGTTCAGGCAAGAGAGTCAGAAAGGGGAAACAACAGTGGGAGTACAAAAGCACTCAGGTTGTTAGAAATTGGGGAATGTGAAAGTCGGTCAGAAAGTCAGGCAGTTAAGAGGAAGTCAGGCAACACAAAGCAAGGCAATGGAAGGATGGCGCAACAAGAATGCCATCAACTAACCACCATTTTTAAACTAACAAATTTTTTGTGATTGAAACAGGGGTAGAAAACTTGTTTGTCAGGAGGAATTCTTCACGAAAAAAAAGCAGGCATTAATCAAATTTAATCGCAAATGTGGCATGGGTAAAATAGAAGAACATGCATAGTGGCATAAGGATATGTTGAAGTCAGGAGCCCGTCTGAAAAATAGAGGAATACATCATAGTCTTTGGGTTTTAAAGTTACAATTTTAGTCCTGTCGCAATTCAAGTGTTAGTTTTAATCCTTATTAGCATGTGGTGAAAAGCCCGAGTATTCCCAAACTGGGGCAGAATGTTTTGTTGTTTTGTCTATTTTTGTGAAATTAGGAACCTGCCTGGGGAATAGAGGAATACATTATAAGTTAGCATTTCGGAGTCCTCCTGAAGAACAGAGATATAGAATTCAAGTTTGGAATCAGGAGACCGCTTGAAAAATAGAGGTGATATAATTCAAAGTTTTAGTTTTCGATCAACTTCTTTGTCTATTTTGAAGTCAGGAGTCTGCCAGGAGAATAGAGACATGCATTTAGAATGTTTGAAGTCAGGAGTCTGCCTGGAGAATAGAGACATGCATTTATAATTTTTGAAGTCAGGAGTCCGCCTGGAGAATAGAGACATGCATTTACAATTTTTGAAGTCAGGAGTCCGCCTGGAGAATGGAGACATGCATTTAGAATTTTTGAAGTCAGGAGTCCGACTGGAGAAGAGAAATGTATTTAGAATTTTTGAAGTCAGGAGTCCGCCTGGAGAACGGAGGTGTTGAATCTTAAGTTGTAGCCAAAGTCAGGAGCCCGCCTGAAGAACGGAGGTATACAATTCAAGTTTCGAAATTAGGAGCTTGCCTGTATTAACGAGGTATTTCGAGTCTAGTTTTAGTAAAAACAATTTATTAATATCTGGTAACGGTACCCAATTTCCAAACTAGGACAGAAAAGTTTCTTTGTTTTGTCTATTTTTTATGAAGTCAGGAGCCCTCCTAGATAACAGAGGAATACTTTCCGGTTCAAGTTTATTCAAGTTCATCAATTAGGAGCCCGCCTCTATAATAGAGGAATACAGTCAAGTTAAAGTTCACATATCAGGAGCCCGCCTGGATAACAGAGGAATATAGTCAAGTTCAAGTTCAGCAATTAGGAGCTCGCCTGGATAACAGAGTTATACATTCAAATTCAAGTTCAGTAGTCAGGAACCCGCCTGGATAATAGAGGAATACATCCAAGTTCAAGTTTAGCGGTTCAGATAAAAGGAATAACATCTCAATTAATGATTAGAAGTAACAACAATGAGTGTCGCCGAGGAAACGCAAGACAACAAGGAAGTACAAGATGCAAGTTTGAAGATTTTAGATAGGATTTGTAATTTGTAGCTTGTAGATTAGGTTAGCTTATTTTATTTTCGACATGGTGTAATAAAGACAGTCAGCGAGCAGTAGCAGCAGCAGCAAGCACAGTTAAATCACAGATCCTGGTAGTCCCAGCTACCGAACACTCCTGAACTACACTGGCATGATTCCTGTTTAGCCCAAGATATGTAGGCAACCTCTGAAGTAGGGTGAGATCAAGCTTTTCAAAAATTATTCACACGACATTTTCAAATGGACAAAAATTGCTCGAATTTGTTCACTTATCTTTGCCCGAAAATATTTCATGTTTCCAAGCAAAGAAGGGCAGCTGTGAGCACGTGATTTTTGCCCTATATATGAATTATTCCCACAAAATTCAGACAAAAGATTTTTCCTTGTTTCTAAAATTTATGTGAATTTTGTGCTAATTCTTTGCATTTTTATGTGTGCATGCTAATTCATAAAAAATGAAAAAAAATATGCTGTAAGGCCCTGGAATATTTTTCCAAGTAAATTGAGATTTAGTCATCCCAAGGTAGGCTAATTATTTCATTTTGTGTGCTAATGAGGATTTGTGTTATAGTGGCTATGAATTAGATATGTTAATAATCATATAGTTCATATTAGAGGTGAATTGGCGTCTAAAGAGAGGCCTAAGTCTAAGCCAAGTTGGAAAATTTCAGATTAGACAAAATCTGTAGATAAGTGTGCACATGACCTCACTTTGAAGGATCATATATCCAACTATATAAGGATTTGTGTTTATCTACGTATTACTTTAAAGCTCTTTGAGTCTAGTTTACAACGCAACAAACCGTGCATCATTTGGAGGTGAATACAAAACGTTCTGATCATTTTACTAGGCATAGGTCAGTAGTGCGACCTTAGGGCAGGAGTGCGTAGCCCGCGCTAATTGGGTTTACTTCTACCTCACTAGCGCGGGATATGCGCTGGTTATGCATTGGAGCGCTAGTGTCAGGTCCCTAAATACCTCAAAAACCGGGTATAGAGAGTTCCCAAGTCATTTTTGGACCAAGGGCTTGCTCTCTCAAGAGGATTTCGTCCCAACCTTCATCTCTATGATCCAAGGTAAGTTTTTTGAGTACTTTGAGTGATTTCTAACCCCTAATCACTTATGCTAACAAGGATTAATCTTCAAAATCCTTAGATGTTTCTTCAAATTCTTGAATTCATCAAGAACACCACAGTGGGAAGTCTTAATATTCTTACAATAAAAGGTATGTTTATCATCTCTATCTACTTTATGGTGATTATTCATGTAAGATATATACATTAGGAATCATGGGGTGGTGATTGGGAGCCATAGGTGCCTAACCTAGGCTATGTTCGTATTGTAGAGAATGTGAATGGGTTATTGGGTATGATCCTTGGTATAACAGTATTACGTATACATGCACGTGCAAATTAGGATTATGGAAAGATTGATGAACACACATAGGTAAAGATTGGGTTGGGTAATGAAGAGAATCTTGTAAAAGAGAATTAATAATCAAGACGGTGAACTTGTGTTTGATAAAATGCTCCAATCAGCTGGAACCATAGATATCTTCCTAATATGCGTTTAATTTTGCTATGTTTCAAGTAGCTTGGGATTACTAAATTTCTGAAACGTCGTAGTAACTTAAGGAAAGCTTAAACGAGGACTGTATGGCTAACTTTGATCTTTGTGAAATCGCCTTGTTTGGTGTATGAATATTTGGTATGTGATAGCTACGTAGATTGTTTGTGAAATTCTTGTGATTGGTTTGTTGGGTGTTTCATTGGTTTGATTAAATGTTATGTAGTAAGATTTGAGAAACAAATGATAGAAGGAAATTTTAAATGATGCAATTGGAAAAATTATGGTAATAACATATTTGGATTCTTGTGGGTAATTATCGCAATGGGTTGAATTGCTTATGAACTGTTGAATATAATGGAATTGGAACCGTTGGCTATGGAAACACTTGTAACATTGTTGTAGCTGTGTACTGTTGTTTCTCTTATTGTTTTAAAATTGATTGTTGTTTATCTTTGTGATTTGGTGTTTGGTGGTGATTGTTGTGAACTGAAACTGTACGGCGGGGTCGAGTTGCGCGCCCCAACACGGTGTTATAAGGTGGCGGGTTGTGGTGATAAGGGTGGCCGAGGTAATAAGGATGGACGAGGTAATAAGGGTGGAAAAGTAATCGAAATTACAATTGAAATATACACTTGAACAAAAATTGTGAAATCATTGATGTGGAATTGTGAAAGGAGACAGAAGGAGAGTTTGTAACCTGTGGGGCACTGATTGCCCCTTTGTTTGGCTAATTTTACCTTCTATGCGTGTTTGGTTGTTGCTTCTATTATTGTTTCTCACTTGTGTATGGTTGAGTTTACTTGGAACAAAGTTAGATGTTGAAAACTTGTTTGGCTTGATTGTTCCCTTGCTTGTGCATTTGATTGTTGTTTCTATCACTATTATCCATTTGTGTATGGCTTGAGTTTACTTGGGACAAAGTTTGTTCACACATACTAGTACAATTCAAATGTTTTGACATCCCTTTTTCCGGGGGCACTACATTCATGTTATGATTGAAGGTGGATCCATAGCAGGTACTCTAGTCCACCAACTGTAGCTCCTCATCACTTCCCGTCAGCTGATTCAGCGAGTCCCTTTCCATTCGGGGCCCTATGTGGCTCACGCCACTTTTGTTTTGGGATCTTGTTTGATGTGTATAAGTTACAGCCGCAGCCTTGTTTCCGGTATTTCCATATTATTCTTAAATTGTACTTAGAAGCTCCGTAGACATGTTGTGGGTAGTGTCGGGCATGGAAATAAAAAAGATAAATATTGATATTTGGCAATGATGTATAAAAAAATAGAATACCTTTATTATGGTGAATGAAGTTGCTAATGGAAATTGTTACAGTTATCTTTATAAAAATTCGATTAATGGGGTGCATACCTATAAATGGCTATTTCACTTGGCTATTAAGTAATGAGAATGAAGGATAATATGTGGGATAGGAAAGGCACCCGGTCCGATTGACTGGGGATACCCGATCGAGTGCCGGTCATATCCCTCAAATTTGGGGCGTGACAAACTTGGTATCAGAGCCTAAGGTTTTAAGGTGTCCTAGGATGTCTCGGAGCTGTGTCTAGTAGAGTCCTTCTTATCGGTGTGTTTTCAACCACATATATAAGTTGGAGGCCATTTGGACATTTAAGAATTTCATCCTTCTTTCATAATCCAGATCGTGCGATATAGATCAAGATAGGGAGTTGATTTACTCTGTAAGTTTTATTCTCAAGATTGGTAATTTTGACACCATAATCCGCGAATTTGAAGCTTGTAAGGAGGGATCGATCCCACCATTGAGTCCGAGTGGATTACCCAAGGACTTGGTAGAGGAATGTATTAAGCCGTGGAGGGATTGGTAGAACTTGTCCTAAGAGGAGTACCCTTGTTCCTACTAATGTAACTGCACCACCATATCATGTATTATATTATCTGTATGTACGGATGAAATCCGTCTTTTAGGAATTAAGCTTCTATGGTGCACGCGTAAATGTTGTAAGTTTAAAATATAATTGATACAGTACTCGTTTTGTTATGTTAAGCGAATTATTGTTGTGAACATATATGTGGGAGGTACTTCTTCATGTGTTTAATATATTATTCATGTTAAATGAGGATATGTAAAGAATGTGAACTATGTGCTAAAATGCCTAGACTTCAAGTCTAGTTTAAATTGATATTTTGATGCTAAATTTTGTGAGAAAACTTGTTATGGTTGATTCCTCCAAAGTGTTCTTATGTGTACCAAAGGTATTTGATTGACTGCGTCTAGTTGTTGGTAACATATAAAGATGTTTGGAAGTGAAGTAAGTGACTGTGTAAATATGGTAAGACTAAATGTTGGATTCTAGCTGTGATTGATACTTTACATGAATTGGTGTTGCGACCCGATGATTGTGAAAAATGCATTCCAATATAATCAATGTGCTATTCTTGACAACTTAAAATGGGTAAAAGGAATATGAATCATGCATAGAAATGTGAAGGCCTTAAATTGAAATTGGAGCAGCATATATTAAATAAAACTGTGTGAAATCTTCTGTGTATAGAGATGTTTAAATAAGTCAAATGTTTTTGAGAAATAGAGTATAGACAATGTATCGAGAACTCAAAATGAAATTGTACCTGGTGATACTTATGACATGAGGGAATACGAAACAAATTATGAAGTTGATATGAAATATGCGAAAAAGATGTGAAATGCAGGGAAGAAGAGGCTATGTTATGAAATGTGGCCTAATGCCAAGTCTGATGTGATAATTGTGCCCCCAAGAGCTGATGAACTAATATACGTAAAAATGGAATGAAGATTTTATTTGATAATGTGGTGATACATTAAAGTGTTTGATTCGTACTTGTGATTTCCTTATTTCTGTATGAAGCGCATAGGTGTATAGTTTAATATGTGAACATGGCTATGAAATGCAGCCTAGAGGTATGGAGATTATGTGAAAACTATGTGATCCATTCTATTTGGTAATGTGGTTATTGTATAAACTTTTTGTTAGACCCTTATAACTTTCTTGTCCTTGCATAGATTTGTTCTTAAAAAGAATCTAAATTACAAAATATTTCATGCACCATCATAGAGTTTGTACATGTGGTGTCGAGTTCCATGCAAAGTATTCAAGATTTGTGATCCTTCTCGAGTCACTCTTTTACTCAGTTGTGTATATGGCTTAAACAACCAATCCGCTCTCTTGCAAGTAACATCATGAAAACCTTCTTACTATCAAGTAACATGAGAGCACGCGCCCACACATATCCTACAAGTACTTATCAATTGAAATGGTCATTGTGTGCATAAAGTTTTCTGAAAATTGAGATCCTCACATCCCATCATAGGAAGATCTTGTGTCGCCATAATTTTCATGTTCATTTGAGATATCCGTAGTAAGTAGCTCACTTGGTTTCTAGTACTCTGGCTGCCCATGGTGTGAAATTGTATTGCAGTTTGGAAGTTAGTATAGCATAAACATGTCCAGCTCATAACGAATGATTATTTTCTCTTTATGTCTCCACAATGTGTTACTTGCATTCCCTATTTAGTGAATTTGTTGTGCTAGTACCCAACACTTGTACAATAACCATGAGAGAACATGCCCCTCTATGTGTCACTATGACACCTCCTTTTTCCTTCAAGTCAAAACCTATGGAGATCCCATTATGAACATCTGCAAACCTTCCGTGGTTATTGTGCACTGTCTCATTGAGTTTGGTTTTCTTTACACCCTCAACTTCTGAAATCCTTGACTATGTCATTGTCATGTGTGGGGAGCTATACTACCCTTGGAATCTCGCCTTTTTGGCTGTCTAGAAGTGCTATATTCCTTACCTCCGGAGCATCGTGTTAACTATTCGAACCATCTAACCAATTCATGATTTTGTCCCAATATTATTTCCTAGCTATGGAGTTTCACTCAGTTGAGATTATACGACTTCGGATTTTGTACATATCATGAACATATTGATTTGAATGACAACTGGTCGTATTTTTAGTTCCCTTAGATATGATCAATTACCAAGAGGTGTTAAGCTGTCTAAAATATGGTAATCTCATAAGCGTTCAATTCTTTTCATCCTTATAGGTTTGTGGCCTAGATTCTATGCGTTAAGTAATGTTAAGGGTGAAATTCAACTTCATGAATTTTGAAACCCATATCACATTCAAGGTTCTAAAGTATCTTATTCTGGATAGACGGATTTTCCCTACACTTTAGAAAATGAGTACTCAGTATTTGAGTATTCCTCCTTAATGATTCCTATTTCCTATGTACTATTTACCCCTATGCCTCATTTGTTTATTAATTGAGGTAGTCACAAGGATTAACCATGTCAGCATTGTTAGTAGTAACCTTTTCTGTCTCTTAGTATATGACCTCATAATGTACTCTACTCAGCGTATTAATGGATTTCTGAATAACTCCAGCCTGATCTTGAACTCTATTGCTCCTTATTATATTAGATCCATTGGGTATTGTAAGTTTAAAAAATCAAGGATAAAGCTTCATAGTGTGATCAGATATACACATATTGGATAGGTAATTTTAGGGTCAGTTTATGGTATCACATCTTAGAGTAACTATTAATGGTCATCGAGGGTTTAGTGTGAGTGTCGCCCTGAAAATATTATGTGAGTTGATAATAAAGGTAACATAAATGTATTAAACATTAGGGTACAATAGGTGTATGTTATTTCCCGTAACTGTTCCTTATATACTTTGTGTTTTCAAATGCTTAGATTGAACTATACGATCATGGTAATATCCTATATGATGCACTACTAGAAAGAATTATGATGGCTTGGCTTCGTAAGGATTGTTAATTGAAACGAAATTATATTCTTGTTGATGAACACCTTTGTGATTACATTAATGGCTGGTAAGGACTATTATGAACACATGATTGTTTGTTTACTATGAAATAACATCCTTGAGGGTATAATGTCATGTTATGGAATTGCGGGTTATTATTGTTATCATGGATTGCTATATCCAATGGAGTGTAAATTCTACATTGGAGGTTATCTAAAGGAAAAGTCAATGGACAGTTATCTCATGCAAGAAGTTTATTTGTTGTCCTTGCTATGTATGTTTAGGAGCTTATATTATTTTTGAGAAGATGTCATGACAATGCTTGTAAGTCGATAATGTCATCTGGAAGGCTAAATGTGTCGTGGAAGGAAAATATTTTCGCTTGATTGAATACCAGTTAGTTTTGACTTGGAATGTACCATATCAGTTCTTTGATATAAAACTGTGCAGTCCATGTTCTGGTATCCTTATGATAATGTAGTGCTTGTAATACTGGGATTAGGATTGTTGATATATTCATTGTGATGCTATGTATAGTTGTTGATGTGTTGTTGAGACGAATTTGGCGATTCTCTGGCAGGTAGATAGGCCTAGTTACAAAGGAGAGTCTGCCGAAATTTCTAACAAATTTGGGAGTTAGTCAAAAATTTATGGACTTAAGGAAGGTTAGAAAAGAGATGTGTGCTGTTAAAGTGTTTGGGGAAGACTCTACTCCTCATTACAGGACGAATGATGCTAATGAGGATTTATGTTATAATGTTTATCAATTAGATATGTTAATAATCATATAGTTCATATTAGAGGTGAATTGGGGTCTAAGGATAGGCCTAAGTCTAAGCCAAGTTGGAAAATTTCAGATTAGAAAAAATCTGTAAATAAGTGTGCACACGACCTCACTTTGAAGGATCATATATCCAATTATATAAGGGGTTGTGTGTTTATCTACCTATCAAATTAAATCTCTTTGATTCTAGTTTATAACGCAACAAACCGTGCATCATTTGGAGGTGCATACAAAACGTTATGATCATTTTACTGGGCATAGGTTAGTAGTGCGACCTTAGCGCGGGAGCGAGTAGCCCGCGCTAATTGGGTTTCCTTCTGCCTCACTAGCGCGGGTTATGCACTGGAGCGCTAGCGTCAGGTCCCTAAATACCTCAAAAACCGGGTATAGAGAGTTCCCACGTCATTTTTGGACCAAGGGCTTGCTCTCTCAAGGGGATTTCGTCTCAACCTTCATCTCTATGATCCAAGGTAAGTTTTTTGAGTACTTTGAGTGATTTCTAACCCCTAAACACCTATGCTAACAAGGATTAATCTTCAAAATCCTTAAATTTTTCTTCAAATTCTTGAATTCATCAAGAACACCACAAGTGGGAAGTCATAGTATTCTTACTACAAAAGGTATGTCTATCTTCTCTATCTACTTCATGGTGATTATTCATGTAAGATATATACATTACGACTCATGGGGTGGTGATTGGGAGCCATAGGTGCCTAACCAAGGTTATGTTGGTATTGTAGAAATTGTGAGATGGGTTATTAAGGTATGATCCTTGGTATAACAGTATTACGTATACATGCATGTGCAAATTAGGATAATCAGAAGATTGATGAACACAAATAGGTAAAGATTGGGTTAGGTAATGAAGGAAATCTTTTAAAAGAAAATTAATAATCAAGACGCTCAACTTTTGTTTGATAAAATGCTCCAATGAGCTGAAACCGTAGATATCTTCCTAATATGTGTTTAATTTTTCTATGTTTCAAGTAGATTGGGATTACTAAATTTCCGAAACATTGTAGTAATTTAAGGAAAGCTTAAACGAGGTATGTATGGCTAAATTTGATTTTTGTGAAATCACCTTGTTTGGTGTATGAATATTTGGTATGTGATAGCTATGTAGATTGTTTGTGAAATTCTTGTGATTGGTGTTATGGGTGTTTGATTGTGGTAATAACATATTTGGCTTCTTGTGGGTAATTATCGCAATGGCTTGATTTGCTTATGAACTGTTGAATATAATGGAATTAGAACTATTGGCTATGGAAACATTTGTAACATTGTTGAGGTTGTGTCTTGAGAAGCATTGATGTTGCTCTTCTAGTTTGAAAATTGATTGTTGTTTATCTTTGTGATTTGCTATTTTGTTGTGATTGTTGTGAACTAAAACTCTACGGCGGGGTCGGTTTGCGCGCCGCAACATAGTGTTATAAGGTGGCGGGTTGTGCTGATAAGGATGGCCGAGGTAATAAGGGTGTACGAGGTAATAAGGGTGGAAAAATCGAAAGCACTATTGAAATAGAATTGAACAAAAATTATTAAATCATTGATGTTGAATTGTGAAAGGAGACAAAAGGAGAGTTTGTAACTTGTGGGGCAGTGATTGCCCCTTTGTTTGGATAATTGTACCTTATATGTGTGTTTGGTTGTTCCTTCTGTTGTTGTTTCTTACTTGTGTATGGTTGAGTTTACTTGGAACAGAGTTAGATGTTGAAAACTTGTTTGGCTTGATTCTTCCCTTACTTGTGCATTTGATTGTTGTTTCTATCACTGTTATCCATTTGTGTATGGCTTGAGTTTACTTGGGACAAAGTTTGTTCACACATACCAGTACAATTCAAATGTAGTGACGTCCCTTTTGCCGGGGGCGCTACATTCATGTTATGATTGTAGGTGGACCCATAGCAGGTACTCCAATCCACCGACCGTAGCTCCTCATCACTTCCCGTCAGCTGATTCGGCGAGACCCTTTCCATTCAGGGACTTATGTGGCTCATGCCACTTTCTGTTTTGGGATCTTGTTTTGATGTGTATAAGGTATAGCTAGAGCCCTTCTTGCCGGTATTTCCATATTATTCTTCAATTGTATTTAGAGGCTCCGTAGACAGCTTGTGGATAGTGTCGGGCATGGTAATATAAAAGATAAATGTTGATGTGTGGAAATGATGCATAAAAAAATGGAATACCTTTATTATGGTGAATGAAGTTGGTAATGGAAATTGTTATTGTTATTGTTATGTTTATAAAAATTCGATTAATGGAGTTCATACCTTATAAATGGCTATTTCACTTAGTTATAGGTAATGATAATGGGGTAATACGTGGGATAGGAAAGGCACTCAGGTCCGCTTGACTGGGGATACCCGGTCGAGTGTCGGTCATGTCCCTCAAATATGGGGCGTGACATATGCATTTGCATTTAATTGTCTTAGAACAATGTATAAAAATCACAAAAATAGTTCACTTTAGTATTTTTTGGAAATTTTCACAAAATAGTTTAAAAGTAATTTTAGGCCATTAATTAGTTTCGTTTAAAGTTTAATTTTTATTTTTATTTTTACATATTTATGAAATTCAGAAAATACAATACAAATTTATAAAATGGAAAATGAAAAAATTGAACAAAGGCAAGAAATAAAAGAGAAAAACAAAAGGAAAAGCATAAAAAAGGTTTCCTGAGAGACCCAAATTAGGCTGTGTAATAAAAAAATGTCCAGCCCAATACCTGTTTTAACTTGCCCAACCCACATCCCACTTCGCCCCGACCCAGTCCAGCTCGGGGACTTAGTGAAATGCTGCCATTTTGTTCCCTTTAATCCTGGTCGTCGAGCTTATCAAATCTAACGGCCAGGAACTCATCCCTACTCAATGTATATATGTCTGAGTATACCTCCACCCTAGTCTCAACCCATAGTCTTCTCCACCCAACACTAGCTCTAAGTACCCTAGTTGCTCCGCCTTAAATCCCCAGGCCGCCGGTGGCGGCGCCACCTTCAATCACCACCAAAATCACACCCCTGAACCACCTCGACTCCCTCAGCCCAAATATGAAACTATTGGCCGTTGAATATCAACAAAACGCTTCAAAAATCAAATAGAAATTGGCGGCCAAGTCTCAAACTCACCAAAATCCGACCAAATTAACACCAAATCATCTTCTCTCTTCCCTCATCCCAAATATTTATGTGGTTTCCGTCAAATATAGCCGGAGCTCGTCGAATCGTGAATTAAGGACTGTTGAAATCCAAGTTTTGTTTGAGGTTTCGTCTGCTCGGTTGGCTTTGAGCTAATGTTACATGTTTATTTCAGACGAAAAGAACACGCAACATGAACTAGAAGCAAAGTTCGAGGCCAAACATCTATTGGATGTCGAAATCAGTGAGTTCTTCCAAGTTGCTTATATATTTTAGTTTTGTGTTATTTAGTTTAGTTAAATTTCAGTTAGTTTCATTCATGACCATGTTGTCGATTAATCAATTTAGGATTAGATTTCACTCTCCCTCATTTTCTGTTATCAGTTTTTTTTAACTAGCAATCTGTTTAGGATAGTTTCTGATTATTTTCTTATTCTTCATCTTTTTTATCAATATTGAGTGTTAGCTCGTCAGATCAGTTAGTTCAATTTAGAGTTAATCGTAAGTAGTCGGTATTAATAGTTCCATTATGTGCTTAATCAATTAGTCGCTGCATTTTAGTTTAAGATTCGTGATCAGTTTAACGGGTTCAGCCAGAAATTTTATTTGATTTTGAATGAATACTTGAAGTTTTGTTTTGTTTAATCTTTGTTAATTTGAGTTGTTTGGTTATAACTATTTTAGACTCATTAGGAATTAGCTTCAGTTAATTTTTAACAGGGCAAGGGTTTGGTTTAGCTAAACACTGGGCTGTAAATTTCAGGTTGTTAGAAGGTTATTTTAGGCATTATAAAGGTAGTTTCTTTAGGAATAGTAATTTCAAAGTAAGGGTAAGGGTAGTGTAGGTATTTCATAGCTAAAAGAATCCCCCAGGGCCTTCTAGAAAGGGGCCTCAGTGTAATTTCTCTGCATTTTTATGAAGTAACTTGGGTAACAAGCAATAAAAAAAGGGTCTAATAGCTAAATCCTGAAAATAAAGTGGGGGAAAGGTGATTAAAAGGGTCCAGAACATTCTGCCCCAATTTAGGCCTATAGAAGGCATCAAAATGCCTTGAGAAGCAAGTTTTGGCAGCCTAAAAATTCCCCAAAAAATACTCTTCAAGCTTCCAGATATGAAATTCAAATTTGAGATCTGAAATTTCTTTAGATCTTATAGTTTTTTTTAGAAAAACCAAAAAAAAAAGTAAATACCTTAAATTAGGCATTTTTACATTAATGTATGGCTAAATTTGATGATCTCCTTTCTCTTCTGTTTGCCGAAATCTTCTCGGAAATCTCACTGGTTTAGTTTCGAGAATTTTGGGCCATTTACTAACTGTGGTGAAGCTTTGGTCTGGCATTGGGTTCATTCGGCGGTCATTGAGATTCTGTTTGGGTTTGTTAGATTGTGTACTGGATTGGTTTGTTGTTGTTGCTCTATTTTGAAATATCTCTGTAGCGTGAATCATTCTCGGGTTGCCTGTGGTCGCTTGTTATCGCTGCTGACCTTATCTCTCCTTTGTTCGCTCTTCCAGATACCCTACTGAGCTCAAATTGATGTAGCTTTACCGATGGAAATCATGAAATAAAATTGTTGCAAAGTTTCCTGCTGAACATCTACACCTTAGTTAGTTTTTGTCAGGTTTCGAATTAGTGGTTCATTGTATTCAAATTGGTATTGTTGTTGAATTTTTTTATTCAAGGATTGTATAAGTTTGGACTGTGATTAGGTTTGTTTTAAATGATTTGGGATGTTCATTGGTGAATCACAGAATTGCGACGACCCCAAAGGGTCATCACCGTAATTCTCCCTTTCCTTGCGCTTCTCAGGCCTTGAAAACCTCTTATTGGGTTGCCTCGATTTACGTGTTAGTCCGGATGCAAAGCCAAAAATTTTTTTATGTAAAAATATGTTAAAAACTATGAATTTTGATACTAATAATGTTATAGTTGGCTTTGGTCAACGTTTTGGGTAAACGGACTCAGACCTGTGATGTGATGGTCTCGGAGGGTCCGCAAGGAAATTTGAGACCCGGGTGTATTCCCGGAATCCAAAACCGAGGTCCCAGGCCCGAGTACAACGCTTTTTTGTGAAATTATTTTATGAATATGCTTAAGGAAAAATGAAAACGGAAATTGATCAAAATAATGGTATCGGGCTCATATTTTGGTTCTGAAGCTTTGTACAAGTCTTAAATGGGCGCTAAGAACAATCTGTAAAGTTTGATTGAAAACGAACGTTGTTTGACGTGTTTCGAACTACAAGGGGAAAGTTTGAAAGATTTTGAACTTAGAAATGAATATCATGAGTTTTGGGGGTTAATTCTTTGTATTTTGAGGTTATTTTGGCGATTTGATTGCTCGAGCAAGTTCATAGGATGATATTGAGTTAGTGTGTATGTTTGGTTGGGAGCCCCGAGGGCTCGGGGGTGATTTCGAGGGTGTTTCAGGGTGTTTTTAAACTTTGAAAAATACCAGTTTTTTCAACAGCTGTCGCAGACCCATTTTCCCTTCGCAATCGCCTGCATCCAGTTACGTTTGCGTAGCCCAAATCCTCTTACCCTTCGTGATCGCGTCCAATACCATGCGTTCGCGTAGCTTAACCTCACCCTTCACCGTGTTCGCGAGTCTGTTTCCGTGTTCGCGTAAGCCAAGTTCCAGGACCCCTAAATTTCCTTCTTTGCGATCGCGTGATCCCAATCGCGATGGCCCCAGTTTTCTCTTCAACGCGAATACATCCCCTATGTCGCGATCGCGTAGACCAATTTGCTTCAGTGAATTAAATTAAAAACATAACCGTTCCCTTTGCACATTCCACACTTTTCTCACACGAACTCTCTTCCTACACTCTCCATTGACGAAATTCAAGCTCCTATTTAACCATAATTCTTTGGGTATGTTATTCCAACTTCGTTCTTCCATTATTTCTTCATCCAATCATCAATTTTCTAGCCCTAAATCATAGAATCATGGTAGAATTTAGGGATTTTTGGGCATAGCTAGGGTTTTTAGAAAATTGGATGATTCAACCTCAATTTGGGGTCGAATCTTAAAACAAACATATATTTGGACTCGTGGGGTTATGGGTAATTCGAATTTGGTCCGAGCCTCGAGCTTGGACCATGTGGTCCCGGTGTCGGATTTTGGTATTTTTTTTTGAAGAAAAATTAGAAATGAATTTCTAAGCTAGGAAATTGTATCCTTGTACTATTATTGATAAAATTGAATGAATTTATGTTAGATATCGTTGGTTCGGGGTCGAATTCTAGAGAAAAAGCGTTTGTTGAATTTTGAGTTGCTATTTTCGGATTCGAGCTAAGTGTTTATTCTATCTTTGGCTTGAGGGAATAAGATTAGGATAATATTTGCCATGTGCTATGTGGAGTCGGTGTATAGGTATGGTGACGGTTACCTATGCGCCTGAGTCTAGCATGTCTGTGTGTCATAATTGCTATTAAAATGTCGAAAGAAGTGAACAATTGTGATAACTATTTGTTAAATAAACTAAAGAGGAATTTTTGGGTTCTTTTTCCCTTGTCGGGACTTATTGTTGAAAAGTTCTCCCTTCCCGGGATGATTAATCCTATTGTCTATACCCTCTCCCCATTATTTATGCTATTGTTTGGGTGAGGATGAGCGATAAAGCAAGATGGGTGGTGCCGTGTAACTACTTTATGCTATTGTTTGGGTGAGGATGAGCGATAAAGCACGATGGGTGATGCCGTGTAACTACTTTATGCTATTGTTTGGGTGAGGTTGAGCGATAAAGCACGATGGGTGATGGCGTGTAACTACTTTATGCTATTGATTGGGTGAGGAAGAGTGATAAAGTACAATGGGTGATGTCGTACAATTTAATTGATTGTCTTGGTGAGGACGAGAATAAAAGCGCGATGGTTGGTGTCGTACAACATTTGATTTACGATTTCGTTTTTATTGATGTTAATTATACAGTTTCCATTTCTTTGTTTGCAGAGTATATAATTGAACCGCTATACACCCAGCATGTCCCCTCCCCATTATCTGTTTAAATTTTGTTATCTTTCTGTTATCGCCCGTATATCTGTACAGGTTGATTGTGGGAGGTCCGGTTTAGCCTCGTCACTACCTCGCCGAGGTTAGGCCAGGCACTTACCAGCACATGGGGTCGGTTGTGCTGATACTACACTTCTGTGCCTTTTGCGCATAGGTCAGGATACATCTTACGGACCGCAGCAGTAGCTAGGAAGCGAGTTTTTAGTCCAAAGACTCCTAGGTAGTTCGCTCGCGTTCTCGGGCCTTGAGTCTCCTCTTTTTCCTCCATTTGGTTTCATTGTATCGAAATAGAGATTTTATGCATTCTTCTTTTAGAATGATGTTTGTAGAATTCTGTTAGTAGTCCGTATGTAGTGACACCAGATGTTGGGTAGTGCTATGTTAAAAGTCTTCCGCACATTTATTTAATTATCTCGGTTATTATATTGTTTAGATGAAAGTTTTATGGAATATTTTTTATAAGGTTGGCTTGCCTATCTCCTACAGTAGACGCCATTACGACTCCCGATGGTGGAAAAAATCCGGGTCGTGACAAGTGGCATCAGAGCACTAAGTTACTTGGGTCTCACAACTCAAGGACAAGCTCGGTAAAGTCTGAGGGATCGGTACGTAGATGTCTGTATTTATCAGCCAGGGGCTATAGAGTTTGGAAAAAATTCACTTTGTTCTTTCTTGTCGTGCGTTTCCCTTCCTCCAACACCTATTGAATTTCTACTCTATTCTTTCGTAGATGACGAGAACACGTGCTTCCTCTTTTACCGCACAACAGTCTGAGCCTCCAACAGCAGCTCCTATCAGAGGTGGAGGGCAAGGCCGAGGCGGGGGCAATACTCAGCCCTGAGCAGCAGCCCTAGAGGTAGAGCCACATGTTGACTACGATGAGGAGGTTCCAGCTCCAGCCATTCCAGTGGTCCTAGCTCTGGTCCCAGAGGGGCTTATAGCCACCCCAGCTCTTCAGGACACTTTGGTCCGATTAGTGTATCTTGTGGAGGGTGCTATTCAAGCGGGTTTGCCTCCATAGTCTCAGCCAGCGGTAGTAGATCATCTAGGTGCAGCGGCTTAGACTAGAAGTGGGGTCCCTTTTACAGAGAAGGCCAATGAGGGCCGTGGACTTGAGGTGGTACTGCCATAGGGAGGCGGTCATCGATCGGCTAAGAGGCCCCATCATGCGGGCAGATTCAGTGGTACCTCTTCTAGAAGTAGAGATTCTTATGGTAGAGGCCATTCTTCTAGGCCCTTTCAGTCGGTTTCCCCTGCCACTCATGGTACTTCAGGTGATCGTTTGGGTCGACAGGGCTAGCCTCAGTTTCCTCAATTGCAGCGTGTCTGTAGGTGTTGTGCGTGTGACGAGTATGGTCACCTCAGGAGGGCCTGGCCGAGGCCAAGGGGTGCTCATCCGCAGTAGTCAAGGTTTTTCCATGCTTGTGGCAATTCGAGGCACATGGTCAGATCTTTCCCTAGAGTAGCTCTCAGTATCAGAGTTATCGTGCTTGGCTCCGGGCATCGGAGGTTCCACAGCCTACCCAGCCGGCTAGAGGCGGGGGTAGAGGTCTTAGAGTAGTAGTTCAGACCGCCAACAGTAGGGATCAACGAGTTTTGAGGTTGAGACTTCTGATGCAAACATTACAGGTATTGTTCCGATTTGTATTAGATATTCTTCAGTGCTATTTGACCCTGAATCTACGTATTCATATGTTTCGTCCTATTTTGCACCCCATTTGATTATGCCTAGTGAGGCCTTGGGTTTTCTATATGTGTGTCTACACCGGTGAGCGGCCGACCTAGTGCATCGTTCATGGGTGGTAGTATTTGAGTGTTTGGAGACCCGTGTCGAATTATTGCTCTTAGATATGGTGGACTTTGATGTTATGTTGGGGATGGAATAGTTGTCCCCGTGCCATACTATTTTGGGATTGTCGCACCAAGACCGTGACTTTGACTTTACCCGATTTGATCCATTTAGAGTGGGGAGGGATTTTAGATCATCTGACCCGCAGTGCGATATTGTATGCGAAGGCTCGATGCATTGTTAAGAAGAGGTGTTTAGCTCAAGTGGCATATGATCGCGACTCTAGCGCAGAGGTTCCTCTCATTGGTTATGTTCCTATTGTTAGGGAGCTTCCCCTATATGTTGCCATCAGACCTACCGCGCATGCCACCTGGCAGGGATATCAATTTCTGTATTGATCTGGCGCCGGGCACTCACCCTATTCCCATTTTGTCATATCACATGGCCCCGCCAGAGCCGAGATATTTAGAAAAAGCTTCAGGATTTTCTTGATAAGGCCTACATTAGGCCAAGAGTTTCTCCTTGGGGCGCACCAACATTATTGCAAATAAGAAGGACGGTTCGATGAGGATATGTTTCGATCTGCTTCAAAGAACCAAGGTCTTTTCAAGGATAGATTGGGAATCTGGTTACCATTAGTTGAGGATTAGGGCACTCGGCGTCCTTAAGATAGTTTTCGGCACTCGATTACGGCATTATGAGTTCTTGGGGGTGTCATTTAGGTTTACAAATGCCCCGGCAGCATTCATGGAGTTGATAAACTGAGTGTTCAGGCCCTAATTGGATTAGTTTATGATCGTATTTATTGACGACATCTTGATACACTCCTGCAGCCAGGAGGAGCATGAGAAACACCTCAGAGTGGTTCTTCAGACGCTGAAGGATAGCCAGTTGTACGCCAAGTTTTCAAAGTGCAAATTTTGGTTGAGTTCAGTCGCATTCCTGGGTCATGTCGTATTAGTAGAGGGTATTTAGGTGGACCACAAGAAGATAGAGGCAGTCAAGAACTAGCCTCGACCAGCTTCAGCAACAGGGATTCTGAGCTTCTTGGGGTTAGCTGGTTACTACAGATGTTTCGTGGATGGGTTTTCATCCATCGCAGCCCCGATGGCTAGATTAACTTAGAAGGGTGCCCAGTTCAGGTGGTCAGATGGGTGCGAGGCGAGCTTCCAAAAGCTCAAGACAGCTCTGACTACGGCACTGGTATTTGTATTACCCACGGGATCTGGGACTTATACTGTGTATTGTGATAATTCCCACATCGGGCTTGGTGCAGTATTAATGCATAATGGCATGGTCATAGCATATGCTTCGACGAAGTTGAAGATCCACGAGAAGATTTATCCAGTTCATAACCTAGAGTTTGCAGACATTGTTCATGCCTTGAAGATCCGGAGGCATCATTTGTATGGCGTGACGTGTGAGGTGTACAAGGATCACAAGAGCCTTCAGTACTTGTTCAAGTAGAAAGAGTTGAATTTGAGACAACGAAGGTGGTTGGAGTTGTTAAAATATTATGATGTTTCTATTTTATACCACCCGGGGAAGGCCAATGTGGTGGCCGATGCATTGAGTAGAAAGTCCGCCAGCATGGGTAGTCTTGCATATATTTCGGTCAGCCACAGACCGCTTGCCTTGGATGTTCAGGCCTTGGCCAATAGATTTGTGAGATTGGATATCTCTGAGCCCAGCAGGGTGTTAGCTTGCACGGTTGCTCGTTCGTCTTTGATGGAGCGTATCCAAGAGCGGCAATTTGATGATCCCCATTTGTGTGTCCTGAGAGACACGGTGCAGCGGGGAGGTGCCAAGGAGATGACTTTGGGAGATGATGGCGTGTTAAGGTTATAGGGACGAGTCTTTGTGCCCAATGTTGATGCTATCCGAGAGTCGATCTTAGCGGAGGCCCACAGTTCTCGGTATTCTATTTACCCGGGCGCCTCGAAGATGTATCAGGATTTGAGACAACATTATTCGTGGCGTAGAATGAATAAAGACATTGTTACATATGTGGCTCGTTGTCTAAGTTGTCCGTAGGTTAATTATGAGCATCATAGGCTCGGTGGGTTATTTCAGAGGATTGAGCTTCCCGAGTGGAAGTGGGAGAAGAATCACCATGGATTTTGTTACTAGCGTTCCGATGACTCGAAAGAAGTTTTATGCTATATCGGTTATTGTTGATAGGCTGACCAAGTCAGTGCATTTTATCCAAGTTTCCACCACATATTCCTCCGAGAGGTATGTTGAGATTTATATTAGGGATATCGTCCGCCTTCATGGGGTTCCCATATCTATTATTTCAGACAGGCGTCCGCAGTTTACCTCGCATTTCTATAGAGCGGTGCAGCATGAGTTGGGCACCCAGGTTCGGTTGAGTACAACATTTCACCCCCCAGACGGACGGTCAGTCTGAGATGACTATTCAGATTCTTGAGGGTATAATCCAAGCCTGCGTTATTTATTTTGGATGCTCATAGGACTAGTTCTTGCCTTTAGCAGAGTTTGTCTACAAGAAGAGCTACCAGTCCAGTATTCAGATGGCTCTATATGAGGCGTTGTATGGTAGGCGGTGTCGGTCCGCAGTCGGATGGTTTGAGCTAGGAGAGGCTCGGTTATTGGGTACAGATTTGGTACATAAGGCCTTGGATAAGGTCAAGATCATTCAGGATAGACTTTGGTCAGCTCAGTCTAGGCAGAAGCGTTTTGCAGATCGTAAGGTCAGGGATGTTGCTTTCATGGTTGGTGAGCGGGTATTGATCCGTGTATCTCCTATGAAGGTCGTGATGAGGTTCGGGAAGAAGGGCAAGCTTAGCCCTAGGTATATTGGCCCATTTGAGATTCTTGACCGTGTGGGGAATGTGGCTTATACACTTGCATTGCCGCCTAGCTTGTCAGATGTGCATCTGGTTTTTCATGTATTCATGCTTCGAAAGGATCACAGCTATCCCACCCACGTGTTAGACATCAGTACTGTTCAATTGGACAAGGATATTTCATATGAGAAGGAGCCGGTAGCTATTTTAGACCGGCAGGTTCGACAGTTGAGGTTGCGGAGTTTTCCTTCAGTGCGTGTTCAGTGGAGAGGTCAGCCTCCTGAGGCATATACCTGGGAGTGCGAGTCTGATATGCGCAGCCGTTATCCCGATCTATTCCCCGACTCAGGTACTTCTTTCTTTTGTCCGTTCGAGGACGAACGGTTGTTTTAGAGGTGGAGGATGTGATGACCCCAAAGGTTCATCACCGTAATTCTCCCTTTCCTTGCGCTTATGAGGCCTTGAAAACCTCTTATTGGGTTGCCTTCATTTGCGTGCACAATCCTGGCGCGAAGCCAAAAAACTTTTATGTGAAAATGTTTGAATTCTGTGTCACAAACTATGAATTTTGATACTAATATTGCTATAGTTGGCTTTGGTCAACGTTTTGGGTAAAAAGACCCGGACCCATGATGTGACGGCTCCAGAGGTTCGTATGGAAATTTGGGACTCGGGCATATTCCCGGTATCGAAATCCGAGGTCCCAGGTCCGAGTACGGAGCTTTCTATGAAATTGTTTTATGAATATGTTTAAGGAAAAATGAAAACGGAAATTGATCAAAAATAATGGCATCGGGCTCGTACTTTGGTTCCGACGCCCGGTACAAGTCATAAATGGGTGTTAAGCGCTATCTATAAAGATTATTTGAAAACGGTTGTCGTTTGACGTGTTTCGGACTAAAAGTGGAAAGTTTAAAAGTTTTAAACTTAGAAATGAAAATCATTAGTTTTGGGGGTTAATTCTTTGATTTTGAGGTTACTTTGGCGATTTGATCGCTCGAAAAAGTTCGTAGGATGATATTGATTTAGTGTGTGTGTTTGGTTGGGAGCCCCAAGGGCTCGGGGGTAATTTCGGGGTGTTTTGAAACTTAGAAAAATACACGATTTTTCAACAGCTGTTGCAGACACATTTTCCCTTCGCGATCGCGTGCATCTAGTCGCGTTCGCGTAGCCCAAATCCTCTTACCCTTCGCGAGCGCGTCTGATACCACGCATTCGCGTAGCTTAACCTCACCCTTCACCGCGTTCGCTAGTCTGTTTCCGCATTCGCGTAAGCCATGTTCCTGGACCCCTGTATTTCCTTCTTCACGATTGCGTGATCCCAATCGCGACCTCGATGGCCCCAGTTTTCCCTTCAAGGTGAACGCTTCCCCTATGTCGCGATCGCGTAGACCAATTTGCTTTAGTGAATTAAATTAAAAATAGAACAGTTCCTTTCACGAATTCCTCACTTTTCTCACATGAACTCTCCTCCTATACTCTCCATTGACGAACTTCAAGCTCCTATTTCCCCATAACTCTTTGGGTAAGTGATTCCAACTTCGTTATTCCATTATTTCTTCATCCAATCATCAATTTTCTAGCCCTAAATCATAGAATCATGGTAGAATTTAGGGATTTTTGGGCATAGCTAGGGTTTTTAGAAAATTGGGCAATTCAACCTCAATTTAGGGTTGAATCTTAAAACAAACCATATATTTGGACTCGTGGGGTTATGGGCAATTGGAATTTGGTCCGAGCCTCGAGTTTGGACCATATGGGCCCGGTGTCGGATTTTGGTATTTTTTTGGAAGAAATATTAGAAATGAATTTGTAAGCTAGGAAACTGTATCCTTGTACTTTTATTGATAATATTGAATAATTTTATGCTAGATATCGTTGGTTCGGGGTCGAATTTTAGAGGAAAGGCGATTGTTGAGTTTTGAGTTGTTATTTTTGGATTCGAGGTAAGTGTTTATTCTAACTTTGGCATGAGGGAATAGGATTAGGATAATATTTGCCATGTGCTATGTGGAGTTGGTGTATGGTATGGTGACGGTTACCTATGCACCTGAGTCTAGCATGACCGTGAGTCATAATTGCTATTAAAATATCGAAAGAAGTGAACAATTTTGATAATTATTTGTTAAATAAACTAAAGAGAAATTTTTGGGTACTTTTCCCTTCTGGGGACTTGTTGTTGGAATGTTCTCCCTTGCTGGGATGATTAATCATGTTGTCTATACCCTCGCCCCATTATTTATGCTTTTGTCTGGGTGAGGATGCGCGATAAAGAACGATGGGTGATGCCCAGTAACTACTTTATGCTATTGTTTGGGTGAGTATGAGCAATAAAGCACGACGGGTGATGCTGTGTAACTACTTTATGCTATTGTTTGGGTGAGGATGAGCAATAAAGTACGATGGGTGATGTCGTGTAACTATTTTATGCTATTGATTGGGCGAGGAAGAGTGATAAAGTATGATGGGTGATGTCGTACACTTAAATTGATTGTCTTGGTGAGGACGAGAGTATAATCACGATGGGTGGTGCCGTGCAATGTTGGATTAACTGGATTCCTTTTTATTGATGTTAATTATACAGTTTCCATTTCTTTGTTTATTGAGTATATAATTGAACCACTATACTGGGGGTACAGGTTGACTGTGGTAGGTCCGGTTTAGCCTCGTCACTACCTCCCCGAGGTTAGGCCGGGAACTTACCAACACATGGGGTCGGTTATGCTGATACTACACTTATGTGCCTTTTGTACACAGGTCAGGATACAGCTTACAGACCATAGTAGTAGCTAGGGAATGAGCTTTCAGTCTAGAGACTCCGAGGTAGTTCGCTGGCGTTCGCGGGCCCTGAGTCTCCTCTTTTTCCTCCGTTTGTTTTCATTGTATCGAAACAAACTTTTTATGCATTCTTCTTTCAAACTGATGTTTGTAGAATTCTGTTAGTAGTCCGTGAGTAGTGACACTAGATGCTGGGTAGTGCTATGTTAAAAGTCTTCTGCGCATTTTTATTTAATTATCTCTGTTATTATATTGTTTAGATTAAAGTTTTATGGAATATTTTAAAAAGGTTGGCTTGCCTAGCTCCTACAGTAGGTGCCATCACGGCTCCCGATGGTGGGAAAAATCCGGGTCGTGACAAGAATAGTAACCTATGAATGTGAGAAATTTTTTATTAGAATTATGCTTGTGGTTTCAGTAGGCGATTAGTGTTAATAATTAGATTTGTGTTAATAATGTCAGAAATTCAAAATGTTTATTATCAAGTGCCAATTTGATTAAGTATTAGATTATTGCTCTGTTAACTCACAAGCATATTCAAGTAGCAGTAGTAGTTAACATTAACTGAATACAATTGGATTGAAAAGATTTTCATTGATTAATCTTGGTATCACAGAAAGCATTGGGTTATTATGCAGTTTAGGTAATGTTCACTACGTTATGGCCATTTAGTATATTTTTCCCAAGTTCGTTGCAAGCTCAGACTGCCTCGTGTGAGCCATAGCCATACTAACGAACCCAGCTTTCATTGGGCACCAGGTTTTTGAGCTATTGCAGGCCCAAGCAGTATAAGTTTTACTTAATGAAATCTGAGGCCGTTTAAGTCCCATCCGTTGGAACGTGTGGCCCCCAAATGACGATCATTCAATTGTGCTCTCAAGGAGTCGAACTCCTGACCCTACGTCTACCCCAGTTTCATCGATTGGGGTCATTAGGCCAGCCCTTTGGGCCTTTTTTTTCAGAACGCCTTCTTGAGTGGTTAATTAACAAGAATTTGAGTTTGGAGTTAGGTAGCGAGTCCAAGCTAAAAGGTCTTTCCTTTTGTTTGAGTCCGGACTTGAACTTAAAACCCGAGTTCGGATAACAATCAATTAGTATTTTTTTATTTTTTTAGAAACAAAAATAAAAATAGAAAATATAGTCGCTTTTAGGCTTATCCTTTAAAATAAAATGAGACGAGCCTCGCCCAATAAAACGTAAAATTGCGGGGCCCACAATAAAAGTTTTAAAATATTTAGAAAATCGGGAAGGGTCTTTTAGCGAATTTCACGACCTTCCCAAAAGATTACAATGCGTTTGACCATATAGGGCGCAAGTTTAATAAATTATATTCCTAAATACGGGTGAGCATTTTATGCAACCCACATCCAAATCCTAAAATATTGAATAGAATGTGCCTCGGATTTCGGGTTCATTTGATGCGGCGCAATCCGAAAACACACTTTAAACGACGTTCACTTTCTCTTAAATAAATATTATATTAAATAAAAGTGGTTAGACACAAAATTGGCACATAGGCTCTTCTTGTAATAAAATCAGATAAAAGCTAAATGCAATAATTGAGCGACCGTGCTAGAATCACGGAACCCGAGAATGCCTAACACCTTCTCCCGGATTAACAGAATTCCTTCTCCGGATTTCTTGTTCGTAGACTGTGAACAGAGTCATCGTTTTCCTCTGTTCGGGATTCAATCGGTGACTTGGGACACCATTAATCTCCCAAATGGCGAATCTAAATAAATAATAACCAAATCCCGTTCCGATTGTCCATTAATTGGAAAAACTCTTTTACGCCCGCGCGGGTGTATAGTGTAAAGGAGGTGTGACAAAATTTACCCCAAAATATATAATACTTTTATATATTTAATTATAATTTACTATAACTTTGAAATTTCGATTTTACTCGTAATTATATGATTTTATAACCATAAAATATTATAATATATTTAAGACCACAAAATTTTAAAAAATTTCTTTGAGTCAGTTTGGACATAAGTAATTTTTTCCTTTTTCTTCCAAAAATTTTTTACTTTTTTCGGAAAGTGTTTGTTCATAAAATTTTTAATTTTCATTTGAAGATGCATTTTGAAAATTTTTTAAAATTTGAAAAACTTCAAAAAGTTATTTTTAAAATTTTCATTCAAATCACTCACAAAACTTCAAAAACGACCGAAAATCCTATTCATGCCAGAACACAACTCTAAATTTCAAATACTATTTTCACTTCAAAAATTGTTCACCCTTCTTCTGAAATTTTACAATTCTTGTGTCCAAATGCCCATTTTATCATATTAAATCTTGTGCCTAGTTAAACATCTTCCGTTAGAATGGATGGAGGGAGTACTACCAATCAAAATTGAGTGTCTCTTTTTCTTATGTTGTGAAGAAAACAAAAAATTAAAAGAAATTAAACATTAGGCAGGCCCCACTTAATAGATTAGCGTGGCCCCACACATTATTACATCACAAGAAAGTTAAAAGTTGACAACATATTAAAACTAGCCGTTACAAAATCTAACGTTAACTTCCACTTTTATTCAACTTCAAAAAAACATCCAAAATATACAAACTTTTGTTCTTTCAATTCATTCACTCTCTTCTCTATCTCCTTGTCTTCCATTTTCAGCTTAGACAAAATTCTCAATTCTCAGAAGAAAAATAAGGCAGAATCTTGAATTTTCCTTCTTGAATTCAAGCTATTTTTACTTCTCTAATGGCGCCAACGCCTTCGTCAAAAAATCCAAGAACCCCAACACCATTTTCAAGATTAAATCAAACGCAAATACCCAATTCAAGAACACCTCAATCTAAGCACCGTTTAAATTTCACCACAGCAGTTGCAGCAGAGCACCCAATAGAAGTAATTGGGCGAATTCGTGATTATTGTTCAGAGAAAAATAAAGAAAAGGCCTTATCTTTATTACATATTAATCCTGATCGCGAGTCCTTGAGAGTTAAAACCGATAATGGATATAGAGATTTTACCCTAGATGGTGTATCAGTATCTGAAGAACAAGATCTTGATGAATTTTACAAGAAATTCGTGCAGTCGAGAATTAATGGAGTTAAAATAGGAGAGAAATGTACAATTATGATGTATGGACCGACGGGAGCTGGAAAAAGTTATACTATGTTTGGAAGTAATAAACAACCTGGAATTGTGTATAAATCTTTAAGAGATATATTGGGTGATGGAAATGAAGAAAATGATGAAAATGGTGTTGGGATTTTTGTGCAAGTTACTGTTTTGGAGATATATAATGAGGAATTATATGATTTGTTGTCAACTAATAATGGTGGAGGATTTGGTTTTGGATGGTCTAAGGGCAATGCTTCTAAGGTAAAAATTATTTTTCTTCTGATTTAGAAATTTAGTTCTTTTAAGTACTCCCGCTGTTCCATTTTATGTGATGTCTTTTGACTGAGCACGGAGTATAAGAAAGAAAAAAAATGTTGAAATTTGTGGTCTAAATATAGAAATGTGTTATTCTTTTAGGATAGACTAAAAAGGAAAGCGTGTCGCATAATTTTCTTCTGGCTAGGAAGACATTTTTTTAATTCTGTAACATAGGTTTCTGCTATGACATGATTATGTTTAGAGAAGGAAAAGAGAAATTATAGCCATTTTTTATGGAATGAACGATTTGGTATACTTGGACAATGATTAGCCTGAATCAATGTATTCTATGTTATTATTGTGTGTTAATATCATTTGTCATCTACAAATTGTGCTGTACACATATTTGCTTAAATATATTTGTGACATTTTCTGACTGGAGTGTAAGATATTCTGCTCGCGCAACTTGATTTTGCGTTTTCGCCTTAGAAACTTTCATTGGATAATGTTGTCATTCAATATTGATGGATCATTTGTTCTAACACTTCTCGAAAGGAAGTTTGGCACTCTACTATGAAAATTTAATTTTGCAGTCGCTCCATTTTGGATCCAATCGCTCTTTTCACTTAGTTAAAGAAAAGTAATTGACTGCCTAATAGAGCTTAGCCATGAATTAGCCGAAATGCTCTCAGGGGGAATTTGCTGGAGAAGTAGCTCCTACTTTAGACTGATTTCAAGGAAAGAAAATGCTAATGATTTATAGTACTTCACCTAATTTCTTGAAATGCCAATGAATTATAGTACTTTGCCTAATTTCTTGGTACGTATTTTCGCCTTAGAGACATTGTGTTGCACAAATAAGATGTGCAGGACCTCAAGAAGCTGGCAAACAATGAGCTGTGAGATCTTCTTGTTATTGTTGATCAGTATACGTAAAATAACTCCGAATTTAGGATAAGATAAAGTTTGTTAGGAGATGACATTAGGCTTAGAATGTGAAAGTTGAAAATAAGAAAGGCTGGTATGACTGTACTTACTTTGTATGTCTCATTGTCTATGTATAATGTTAGCCCTGTGTTTCTTTCCTTTGCAGGTGAGACTTGAAGTTATCGGTAAAAAGGCCAAAAATGCAACTTTTATTTCTGGTAATGAGGCTACAAAGATATCAAAGGAGATACAGAAAGTGGAGAAGAGGAGAATAGTGAAAAGCACTTTGTGTAATGAGCGGAGTTCTCGCAGCCACTGCTTGGTATCAATTATGAAATTATGTTTAACGACGTCTAAATGGAAAGAAGTTCGTTTCTATATGTATTCATCTTTTCTGAAGGAAGTCTAATTGTTGTTTGCAGATAATTCTTGATGTTCCAACAGTAGGAGGTCGGTTAATGCTTGTCGACATGGCTGGTTCTGAGAATATAGAACAAGCTGGTCAAACTGGCCTAGAAGCAAAAATTCAGGTCAAGTTTCATTTTCTTTTAAGTTTTTTATCAGATTTCTTAAGAATAGTAATTCTACATGTCTCCTACTGGTAATTGACAATCAAATTTGGCAGACTGGAAAAATTAATCAGGGTAACATTGCTCTGAAAAGGGTGGTCGAGTCCATTGCTAATGGTGATTCTCATGTTCCATTCCGAGACAGCAAGTTAACCATGCTCTTACAGGTATATCTCGTGTATACCATCGATAGTTTGGCTGTAACCTTTTGAAAGTTATGCTAGTCGTTGGAAGAAGTTGATTCAACTATTTGATGCAGTTGAGTCCATTATAAGAAAAATCTACACTGTATAGCTGCCCTCCAAAGTAATAGCCAGAAAATGTATATTTTTTGTATATTTGGCTAGCGGTTTAAATTATTTTTGTCCGATAGCCAATGTATTTAGAAGCTCTTTGGTGAAATTACACATTTAACAGCTCAGCTGAAAATTTTTACATTCGTTAGCCAATATATGTATATTATACATTAACTATACGTAATATACTCATTTTTCAGCTATTTTCTGGGTGGATGGCTATTTAAGTTAATTTCTGCTAATGGTGAATTTCATGTGCCATTCCGAGCCAGCAAGTTAACCATGCTCTTACTGTATTTATAGCTATATCTCGATTATATTACAGATAGTTTGGCGGTAGGTTTGAAAGTTATATTAGTCATTGTAAGAAGTTGATTAAAGTATATTTGATGTAGGATTCTTTTGAGGATGATAAGTCCAAAATTCTCATGATATTGTGTGCGAGCCCGGATCCTAAAGAGCTCCACAAAACTATCTCTACTCTAGAGTACGGCGCAAAAGCGAAATGTATTGTCCGTGGCCCTCATACACCGTTGAAAGAGAAAGGCGCAGAAGATTCCTCAACGGCTATTGTTCTGGTGTCGAGAATTGCAGCTATGGATCAGTTCATTTGCAAGCTGCAAATGGAGAACAAACTCAAAGAGAAAGAGTGTAATGAAGCAAAGAGAAAAATTATGAAGAAAGAAGAAGAAATTGCTACACTAAGGTCTAAGCTTGAATTAGCAGTAGTACATGGAGGAGTGGAGAAAACTGAGGAGGATATCATTGTTAAAGTTAACGAGAGAACTCGGATGTTGAAACATGAATTCGAAAAGAAGATACAACAATGTCAGGAAACAGCAAATGAATTTGTTGCGACAGAAAGGAGGAAGATGGAAGAGAGAATGTTGGAACAGCAACAAGAGTTTGAAATGCTCAGGAGGCGCTTGGAGGAGATCGAGGCTGAGCTTTGGCGTTCAAGGGTTGATGAAAACAGATCAACTGAAGTGGAAGAGGAGAATAGTTTTGCAAAAAGGCTGCTGGATGTTTACTCTGAAGACTCAGGAATGGTGAAGTCTATGGATTTGGACAGATCTATCGACATGGACTCTGGAAAGCGGGACACAGTTGTTTATAATCCAAGAGAAGTTGAAGATCCTTCTATCTTATTGCAACATTTCACCAACAAATCGTGCTTGTACACTGTGTTCGAGGATGAAGAAGAAGACGAAAGCATTGTTAGTGAGGGGGACAAAGAGAATCTTCATGTTGAGGAGGTGCAAAAAGAGGTTATTGAGGAAAAGACTATATGTTCTGTTGGTCTTTCTAGTGATGCAGTCCCGTCGAGAAAAGAGCTAATTCAAAATATATTCAAACTTTGTGGAAATTCTAGAGAACTTTCTCAGCAGTGTAGAACACCAGTGCCTGCAGAAAAGAAAGTTAAAGGCGCTGAATCGAAATCACCTCCAGTTAAGGAAATTGAAGAGGATTCACCTAGAAGAAAACATCATAATGATTCAAAGGAGAACTTCAACCCGACATTTGAAAGCATAGGCGCTGCTGATCTGGAAGTGCACGTGAAATGGGAAGCTGAATCGTTAAAGGAAAATCCTGCGATTATCACCACACTAAAGGTTGTTAAAGGTTCAACTTTAGCTGATTTGCGCAAGCTGATTGAGATATATCTTGGTGCTGATAATCAAGCACTCAATTTCCTGGTACGATATGTTACTTCACTTGCCTTCACACATTCATTCACCATTCTTTGATATCGTCTGCATATATGAAGGATAGATTTCTAATCTTGAATAATTGAATTTTGTGTAAATAGGACATGTCTGGTGCTCCAGTGCGTAAAGAACAGGAAGCAGTCACACCAGTAAGTGAGCTGCCGAGGTTCAATAACCAGTCGAATGGACACCTAGCTTGTTTGCAGCCACTGAAGGGAACCGAGCGGCTCAATTACCTGCCATTTACTCCATTGGAAAATAAGCTTCCATTGGCTTTATAGTCACATGGTATAGAGGCAGGTATTTGATTTTTGCCTAAAGTTGGCGAACCACCGGAGTTTCCCTTCGTCGTCACTATCAAAGATATCTCAGTGACTAATTACTTGATATGGTTGTATATTTGTTGTTTTGCTCTGAAATACACTTGCAAGCTGTAATCATATGCCTAAATATATGATTTGTTTTTTCTGGCTAAGCAAAGAGCAACACTAAAGGGACCTATTAGTCATGGGTTCGAGACTTGGAATCAGCAACTAAATAGGCTGTCTTGGAGCCGGACCTTGCGTAAATGCAGGGTTTTATATTCTGAATGAGTAATCAAGCGTTGTTTGAATAGGAACCCGTTTGGCTTAGCTAATTTCGAGTAGCTGATAAGTATTAGTTCCAAAAAGCACTTTAAGTGCTGAAACTGATTTAAAAAATAAGTAGTTACATGTTTGGATAAAAGTGCTGAAATTAATAATAAGCAGCTGAAGAACTGGTATACGAAGAGTTTTGTTTTAAAAATAAGAATTTTAGGGATAGAATAGTAAATATTTTGATCAAACCTAAAGTGCTTATAAGTTGAAATGTGATAAACTGGGGGAGACCAACTTATACATGAAATTTGGTCAAACTTTTGGTTTATTTTTGGCTTACAAGCACTTAACTTATGAGTAGTTTTAATTACACCAAACACGTATATAAGTCAAAAAGTGCTTATAAGCCACTTTGACCAGCTTATAAGCTTGGCCAAACACATCTAGGTCATATTTTTACCCTTGCATATACTTCATTCCATTTTACATGAAAGGGTTTGAAGGAGGAGAATTAAAGTACCTCACTTTTCGTGTAGATTCTAACATAGATTCTTCAATTCTTTTGAAATAACATTTAATTATTTGATGAAAACTACTATGGGAAAAGTACTATAAGTCAAACATAATTAATTAAGTCAAAATTTTATTAAATTTTTTTTTGATAAAATCATAGCCAAAGAATAAGTATGGACTCGACAACTCTATTTACAATTTTTAGATAGAGAAATATAAAGTTCACTCCAAATAAAACATCTCAACCAACCTGATACTGAAGCTGCAGTAATTACTCTCTCTAGAATAGCAAAAGAGACGGAAATAAACCTGACATATTTAAGGGAATTTCATATAAAAAAAGGCATAAGGTCCATTATGCGCAAGGTCCCAGTAAGGATCTTATATGATTTCTGTAAGAGGCTGTTTTCATGGCTTGATTTTATAAGTTACGCCAAGATTTCCCTATGCACGGGTCAGGGGAAGGGCTCGTACAGCAGCCTTACCCTGTATACGGTTGGAACCTGTGATCTCCTGGTCGTCTTACAACACCTTTACCGATTACGCCAAGACTTTTCTTAGTATTATGAAACTGCTACTAATAATAGATTGATTCAATAATCCTGAAAAAGCACATAACTACAGAAATGCAAAGGAAAGCTACCTAAATAGGGGGTAAAAAACAATATATGATATAAGAAAGATAAACAACATTATATTGGTTTTCAATGTTACTTTGGTCCATGAAACTAGGAATTCTGAGAAGATTTCAAAACAACAAAAGTGCATAACCAACCAAATTAAAAAAAAATGATCTTGAACATAATTTCATTTGTTGCTGACGTTGAGTGTGTGTAGGATTCTCGGTTTAACTGCAATATTTGTGAAGACCCGGCCGGTCGTCTTTGGAATTTATGCTCCATTTCCCCATTAACTACTCCCCCTAAGATCATTTCTGTTATTTTGATTTTCCGGTATGTTCGGTAATAGAATTCGGAGTGTTTTGGGACACTTAGTCCCTAAATGAGAGGTTAAGTGGTGGAAGAAGGGTCCGTAATCAGAACAGTGTCAAGACGGCCTCAGAATTGAAATCCGATGGTTCCGTTAGTTCTGTTAGGTGATTTCGGGGTGGGGAGCGTGTTCCAGATGTATTTTGGATGTCCATAGCTCATTAGGCTAGAAATGCCGAAAGTTAGAATTTTGAAGTTCCGGTCCGATAGGAAATTTTGATTCGAGGGTCGGAACGCATTTTCGAAAGTTACTGTAGCATCGTCATGTCATTTAAGACGTGAGTGCAATATTTCAGGTCAATCGGATGTGTTTTGGTTGGGTTTTATATCGAAAGTGAGTTTGGTTAAGTTTTGGAAATTTTAAGTTCAAATCATTGATTAAATGGTTTTCTGGCGTTGCTTTAGGTGATTTAAGGATTGGTGCAAGTCTGAATGACGTTAAGGGATAGGTTTGTGGGTTTGGTTGAGGTCCCGAGGGCCTCGGGTTTGTTTCGGATGCTCGACCGGTTGATTTTGGGATTTTTGGATGAAGTTCTTCTGCTGCTTCTGTTGCTTCCGCGTCTGCGGAAGGGGAGCCGGGTAAGTGGTTACCGCAGATGTGGCTTGGAAATCGCGGACGCGGTCGAGGGGAGGCCTGGGACCGCAGAAGCGGTAAAGGAACCGCATAAGCGGTGACCGTGGACATGGCCAGTTGTCCGCAGAAGCGGAAAATTAGGATTTTAGTGAGACCGCTGAAGCGGCTATTTTGACCGTGAAAGCGGGACCGGAGGAGCGGTTCCTGGTCCGCGAAAGCGGAATCTCTGTGGGTTAAGAAATTTTTCCGAGGGTTTAATTTCATAAGTTGAAAAACCAATTGAGAGCTCGGACCAAGGCGATTTCAAGTGAGTTTTGAAGAAGAGATTATTGGGTAACTTTTCTACGATCCTTTCTAGCTTTAATCCATCATTTAGTTGTTAAATTCATCTTTTAAATTTAAATTAAGGTCCAAAAATAGAGGAATTTGGGTAGAAGTTCATTGACTAAACAATTGGGATTTGAGGGAGCATTTGACCTCCGATTTGGGAGATGTTTATATGGTTAGACTCGTGAGACTACTAGGTTTCTGAAAATATTAAAATTATTCGATTCCGAGACGTTGACCTGAGAAGTATTTTGGTAATTTCACCTATTTTCGCGCCTTAACTTTAATTTTAACAGTGTAATTAGTTACTTGCGATGTTATTTACAATATGTAATTTTTTTGAATAGATTTGGGCCACTCGGAGTCGGATACTTGTGACAAGGGTATTGTTTCTTAGCGATTTTGTACCAATTCGAGGTAAGTGGCTTGTCTAACCTTGTGTGGGGGACCTCTCCCCTTAAGATATCTTTATCATTGTTTTAAAGCCAGGTGCGCGAGGTGACGGGCGTGTACTTGTGCTAGTTGTTGTAAATTCACCTCACCTAGCTTATTTAGACTGTGTTTTATTCCATATTTAACTGTTAAAAATGAAACTTCGCTTGTTTTGATTTAAGAAAAGCATGTTAGTAACTTATTTTCTCTATTTGACTAAGTTGAAATATCCGTTTTTCCTTGGGAAGCATGCTAGGGATTTATTTGCTCTATTTGACTAAATTACCATATTTGTCTTTCTTGTACTTAGATTCTTGACTTTACTTGTTCGCATTTGGCTTCCTTTCCGTTAAATATTGAATTGTTGTGGTGTATTTTACTTTTTGGGACTGCGGTTTCAATTCCCGAAGATCCTCTATTACTAGTATGTTGGACTGCGGGTTCAATTCTCGGGAGATCCTCTGATTTGGCATGACGGACTACAGGTTCAATTCCCGGGAGATCCTCTGATATTGATATCACGGACAGCGGGTTCAATTCTCGTAGATCCTCTGTTATTAGTATAAAGGACTGCGAGTTCAATTCCCGGAGATCCTCTGTTATTGGTATAAAGTACTGCAGGTTCACGTCCCGAAGATCCTCTATTATTGGTATGAAGGATTGCGGGTTCAATTCCCGGAGATCCTCTGTTAGAGATGTGATGGACTACGAGTTCAATTCCTGGGAGATCCTCCGATATTGGTATAATGGACTGCGGGTTCGATTCCCGGAGCTCCAAGTACAGATCCCGACTTTTGAGTGATTTGCCTTGTGTTCGTAGTCTGTACTTGTAGCCGTTCTGTTTTAATTACTGTCTTGCTAGATTTTCGGGATTTACTTCATTATCTGCTAGTTATTTATTTTTGCATTATTTCTTATGTTCTTCTCAGTAGGTCCTCGACCTTCCTCGTCACTACTCCATCGGGGTTAGGCTTGGCACTTACTAGGTACCGTTGTGGTGTACTCGTGCTACTATTCTGCACACTTTTGTTGCGCATATCCAGGTACATCTGGTCAGGCGCGCTATTAGGGGTTCGGAGCTGCATTTGGAGGCTTGAGGTATGCATCTGCCGCGTCCGCAGAGCCGAAGGGCCTTCCTCTATTCTACCTTTATTTGATAGTTTCTTTCATACACTCAATTGTTATAGACACTTCTGGATGTTAGAGCATTGTGTTATGTTTACTCTTAGCCTGTGTTGCCCATGGGTTTTCAGGTCTTGGAGGTTTTTACGTTATTTTGAGTCGACATGTATGTGCCAGGCAGCACTCTATGCATTACATTATGCTATTTATGTTTTATTTATCGTATCAGCAAAGATTTTTGAATTTTCGCAGTGTGTTAGGCTTACCTAGTCGCGAAAACTCGGTGCCGTCATGACAAGTTTACGATTGGTGAACTAGGGTCGTGACAAGTTAGTATCAGAGCTCTAGGTTCATAGGAGTCACGGGACACATGCCGGTTATTTAGAGTCTCGCTGATCGGTACAGAGATGTCTGTACTTATCTACGGGAGGCTACGTAACTGTTTAGGAAAAATCTTCACTTCATTTTGATTCTTGTCGTGCTATGTTTTTTACCTTGATTCTAAACTACTGTTTCATATTCTCTCACAGATGGTGAGAACACGCACGACCCGGGACGATCAGGCACCCGCACCCCCTGCTGCAGCCGCTAGAGGTAGGGGCCGGGGTCGTGGATGTGCGCGGGGTGCAGCCAGGGCACCTGCGCGAGCTGCCGAGGTGCCACCAGCAGACCCAGTCAGGACTCAGGCACCAGAGACGCCCATAGCCACCACTACTCCAGCTGTTTAGGAGGCATTGGCGCAGTTTATGAGTATGTATACCACGTTGTCACAGGGAGGGTTGCTTCCATCGACCCAGCTACGTCCCAGTCTGAGGGAGGAGCCCTGACTATCGCAGCCCACACTCTAGAGCAGAGGGTGCACATGGGGTCGATTCTAGATATTATTCCTTTCCATCCTACAGTGCCGGTTTAGCCCGAGAATGGGGGAACCTGCTTCGGAGGATGAGCAGCGTAGATTGGAGCGGTTCAAGAAGTATGACCCTCCTACTTTTAGCGGATTAGCTACAGACGAAGCCTTGGGATTTTTGAAGGATTGTCACTGAAGTTTTCGCACCATGGATATTACTTCTTCGAGTTGGGTTTCCTTTGCAGCTTTCTAGCTTCGGGGAGCCGCCTATGACTGGTGGCGCACCTTTGAGCTAGACAGTCCGGATGAGGCTGCCTCCCTAACTTGGAGCAGTTTTCAAATATGTTTCATAGGGAGTTTGTTCCCCAGAGCCTTCGATATGCATGGCGCGTGGAGTTTGAGCACTTGCGTCAGGAGCCCTATGACTCTATCTGAGTATGCCATCTGTTATACTAGGTTGGCCAGGCATGCACCTGCTTTGGTGGCTACTGTTCGTGAGAGGCTTCGCAGGTTTATCGAGGGTCTTATTCCTTCCATCAGGTCTGGCATGGCGGGAGAGTTGGAGATGGATATACCCTATCAGCACGTGGTGAGTATAGCTAGGAGGATAGAGGGTATGCATGCCAGAGAGCGAGAGGAGTGAGAGGCCAAGAGGTTTCGAGAGTCTGGTCATTTCTTTGGTACCCGTACTTTTGGAGCAGCACGTCATGGTAGGGGCCATACGGGCCGCCCAGTTCACTCAGCCCTTCCTTCCTCCAGCAGTACTCCAGCTCCTCCCAGATCTCAAGAGCTTTATTATGCACCCCCGGTTTCTAGTGTGCCTCCTGCGCAGGGAACCTCAAGAGGTCAGTCTAGCAGGGGTGGGTCTAGTCAGTCACAGCCGCCGTGCGCTCCTAGAGCTTGTTATGAGTGTGGGGATACCCTCCACTTGGCTAGAGAGTGCCCTAGACGTGGTAGGGGTGTGCCTTCTCAGACTCCACAGCCCCAGCATGCTCCACAGGGTCATCAAGCCATTGTTCCAGCTCCAGCTGCGACCCCACCTGCCCAGCCAGCAAGAGACGGGGATCGGGGAGATAGAGGTCGCCCTCGAGGTAGGGGCCGAGCCAGATTTTATGCCATTCCTGATCCTGCCGAGGCTGTAGCCTCTGATTCTGTTATCACATGTATTATTATGGTTATTCACAACGAGGCATCGGTTCTATTTGATCCAGGATCTACTTATTCTTATGTGTCATCTTATTTTGCCCCGCATTTGGGTACAGCTCGAGAGACCTTGAGCTCTCCTATTTATGTTAGATTCTATTGTTGTGGACCATGTGTATCGTTCATGTTTGGTTACTATTTGTGGTTTTGAGACCAGGGCAGATCTTTTATTACTTGATGTGGTCGATTTTGATATTATCTTGGGCATGGACTGGTTGTCACCCTATTATGCTATTCTTGATTGTCACGCTAAGACGTGACACTGGCTATGCTAGGTATTCCTCGTATTGAGTGGAGTGGGACTTTTGATCACACTCCCAGTAGAGTTATATCTTTTCTTAAAGCTTAGCGTATGGCTGAGAAGGGGTGTGCCGCATATTTGGCCTATGTGAGAGATGTCAGTGCGGATAACCCTTCTGTTTACTCTGTCCTAGTAGTACGGGATTTCCCCAATGTGTTCCCAGCTTATCTTCCAGGTATGCCGCCCGATCGGGACATTTATTTTGGTATTGATTTGTTGTCAGGCACTCATCCCATATCTGTTCCTCCTTATCGTATGGCTCCTCCGGAATTGAAGGAGTTGAAGGATCAGTTACATGAATTGCTTGATAAGGGTTTTATTTGACGTAGTGTTTCACCATGGGGTGCTCCCGTATTGTTTGTGACAAAAAAGGATGGTTCTATACGCATGTGTATCGATTATCGTCAGTTGAAAAAAGCTAAAGTGAAGATCTGGTATCCTTTGCCTTGTATTGATGATCTATTTGACCAGCTACAGGGCGCACAAGTGTTTTCCAAGATTGATTTGCGTTCAGGTTATCACCAGCTAAAGATTCGGCAGCCGGATATCCCGAAGACTGCTTTCAGGACTCGGTATTGTCATTACGAGTTCCTGGTCATGTCATTTCGGCTGACCAACGCCCCAGCAGCTTTTATGCATTTGATTCACACTGTATTCAGGCCCTATCTCGACTCAATTATCATTGTTTTCATAGATGATATTATTTTATACTCCCGGAGCGGGGAGGATCATGAGCAGCACCTGAAGATAGTGCTTCAGCCCCTGAGAGAAAAGAAATTATATGCAAAGTTTTCAAAATGTGAGTGTTGGTTGAGTTCCGTGGCATTTCTAGGCCACATGATATCGAGTGAGGGCATTTGGGTAGATCCGAAGAAGGTGGAGGCCGTGCAGAGTTGGCCCAGGCCCTTCTTAGCTACAGAGATCCGCAGTTTCCTTAGCCTGGTGGGGTATTACTATCGTTTTGTGGAGGTTTTCTCGTCGATTGCATCCCTTATGACTAGATTAACCTAGAAGGGTGCTCGTTTTCAGTGGTTGGACGAGTGTGAGGCGAGCTTCCAAAAGCTCAAGACGGCTTTGACTTCAACCCCTATTCTGATTTTGCCTACTGGTTCGGGGTCCTATACTACTATTGTGATGCCTCATGAGTTAGACTTGGAGCAGTATTGATGCAGGACGGTAGGGTGATTGCCTACGTGTCCAGGCAGTTGAAGGTGCATGAAAAGAACTATCTTGTCCATGACATTGAGTTAGCTGCTACTGTTCATGCCTTAAAGATCTGGCGTCATTATTTATATGGTGTCCCTTGTGAGATTTATACGGATCATCGGAGTTTGCAGCATTTGTTCAAGCAAAAAGATCTGAACTTGCCCCATAGGAGATGGTTGGAGCTACTGAAGGATTATGATATTACTATTCTTTATCACCTGGGCAAGTCAAATGTGGTTGCCGACGCCTTGAGCTGCCAGGTGGAGAGTTTGAGGAGTTTGGCATATTTACCAGCTTCAAAGAGACCTATGGCGATGGATGTCGAGGCCTTAGACAGTCAGTTCGTGAGGTTGGACCTTTCGGAGCCCAGCCGAGTTCTAGCCTGTGTGGTTTCTCGGTCTTTATTATTTGACCGTATTATGGAGCGGCAGTATGATGACCCTCATTTGCTTGTCCTCAGGGCCACAGTTCAGCATGGCGATGCTAAAGATGTGACTGTTGGAGATGACGGGGTGTTAAGGATACATGGGCGGATCTGTGTGCCCGATGTTGATGATATTCAGGAGTTGATATTGACTTAGGCCCATAGCTCGGGGTACTCCATCCACCCGAGTGACGCAAAGATGTATCAGGATCTGAGGCAGCATTATTGGTGGAGGCGCATGAAGAAAGACGTAGTAGAGTTTGTAGCTAGATGTCTCAACTGTCAGCAGGTGAAGGCTGAGCATCAAAGATCGGGAGGGTTACTCCAGCAGATGGAGATTCCGGAGTGGATATGGGAGAATATCACTATGGATTTTGTGACTGGTCTCCCTCTGACGACGAGGAAGTTTGATTCTATTTGGGTTGTTGTGGATCGGCTGACCAAGTTTGCTCATTTCATTCCAGTATGCACTTCTTACTCAGTGGAGCGGTTAGCAGGGATTTATATCAGGGAGATTGTCCTTCTGCATGGCATTCCAGTTTCTATCATCTCAGACAAGGGTTCCGTGTTTACAACACGGTTCTGGAGAACCGTCCACCATGAGTTGGGTACCACAGTGACCATGAGCACAACTTTTCACACTCAGATGAACAGACAGTCCGAGAGCACTATTCAGATTCTTGAGGATATGCCTCGTGCGTGCGCGATTGAGCTTAGAGGGTCTTGGGGTCAGTTTTTGCCATTGGCTGAGTTTGCATACAATAATAGTTACCAGTCCAATATTTAGATGGCACCTTATGAGACCTTACATGGTAGGAGATGCAGATCCCCGGTGGGTTAGTTTGAGCAGAGCGACGCCAGATTATTGGGCACTGATTTGGTTCAGGATGCGGTGGAGAAGGATAAGGTGATTCAGGATAGACTCTGTGCGGCCCAGTCCAGACAGAAGAGTTATGCGGACCGGAAGGTTCGTGATATTTCATTTATGGTTGGTGAGCAGGTTTTGCTTTGGGTCTCACCTATGAAAGGTGTCATAAGGTTTGGAAAGGAGGGAAAATTGAGCCCGAGGTTCATTGGTCCATTAGAGATTTTGAAGCAGGTTGGGAAAGTTGCTTATGAGCTTGCTTTACCTACCAGTTTGGCCGGGGTTCATCCCGTATTCATGTTTCGATGCTTCAAAAGTATCATGGCGACCCATCTCACGTGTTGGAGTTTACTTCAGTCTAGTTGGACAATGACTTGTCCTATGTTGAGGAGCCAGTGGCAATATTGTATAGACAGGTTCGAAAGCTCAGGTCAAAGGATATAGCTTCAGTGAAGGTGCAGTGGCGGGGTCAGCCGGTCACAGAGGCGACTTGGGAGACCGAGCGGGATATGTGCAGCCGATACCGTCATCTTTTTTCTACTTCAGTTATGTTCTCTATGCTCGTTCGAGGACAAATGAATGTTTAAGTGTAGGAGGATGTGATGACCCGGCCGGTCATCTTTGGAATGTATGCCCCGTTTCCCCATTAACTGCTTCCCCTAAGTTCATTTCTGTAACAGAATTTAGAGTGTTTTGGGACACCTAGTCCCTAAATGAGAGCTTAAGTGGTGGAAGAAGGGTCTGTAATCAGAACAGCGTCAAGATGACCTCTGAATGGAAATTCGATGGTTTCGTTAGCTCTGTTAGGTAATTTCGGGGTCGGGAGCATGTTCGGAATGTATTTTGGATGTCAGTTTTCAGGTCAATCAGACGTGTTTTGGTTAGGTTTTAAATCGAAAGTGAGTTTGGTTAAGTTTTGGAAATTTTAAGTTTAAACATTGATTCAATGGTATTCCGGAGTTGTTTTAGGTGATTTAAGGATTGGTGCAAGTTCGAATGATGTTAAGAGATAGGTTTTTGGGTTTGGTTAAGGTCCTGGGGGCCTCGGGTTCATTTCGGATGCTGAACGGGTTGATTTTTGGATTTTTTGATGAAGTTCTTCTAGTGCTTCTATTGCTTCCGCGTTCGCGGAAGGGGAGCCGCGTAAGCGCTTACTGCAGATGCGTCTTGGAAATCACGGACGCGGTCTGAGGAGAGGCCTGGGACCGCAAAAGCGGAGAAGGAACCGCATAAGCGGCGACCGTGCACAAGGCCAGTTGTTCGCAGAAGCAAAAAATTAGGATTTTTAGTGAGACCGCTGAAGCGGCTATTTTGAACGCGAAAGCGGGACCGCAGGAGTGGTCCTTGGTCCGCGAAATGAGTTAAAAAGTCTATCTGAGGGTTTAATTTCATAAGTTAAAAAACCAATTGAGAGCTTGAACCAAGGCGATTTAGAGTGAGTTTTGAAGAAGAGATCGTTGGTTAACGTTTGTATGATCCTTTCTAGCTTTAATCCTTTATTTAGTTGTTAAATTCATCTTTTAAATTCAAATTAAGGTCCAAAAATGGAGGAATTTGGGTAGAAGTTCACTGACTAAAACATTTGGATTTGAGGGACCATTTGACCTCCAATTTGAGAGATTTATATATGGTTAGACTCGAGAGAGTACTAAGTTTCTGAAAATATAAAAATTACTCGATTCCGAGACATTGGCCTGATGGGCATTTTGGTCATTTCACATATTTTTGCGCCTTAGCTTTAATTTTAACAGTGTAATTAGTTACTTGCGATGTAATTTACAAAATATAATTGGTTTGAGTTGATTTGGGCCACTCGGAGTCAGATACTCATAGCAAGGGCGTTGTTTCTTAGCGGTTTTGTACCAATTCGAGGTAAGTGGCTTGTCTAGCCTTGTGTGGGGAACCTCTCCTCTTAAGATATCTTTGTCATTATTTTAAAGCCTGGTGCGCGAGGTGACAGGCGTGTACTTGTGCTAGTTGTTGGAAATTCACCTCACTTAGCTTATCTAGACTGTGTTTTATTCCATATTTAACTGTTAAAAATGAAACTTCGCTTGTTTTGATTTAGGTAAAGCATGTTAGTAACTTATTTCCTCTATTTGACTAAGTTGAAATATCTGTTTTTTTTGGGAAGCATGCTAGGGACTTATTTGCTCTATTTGACTAAATTTACATATTTGTCTTTCTTGCGAAGCATGATTTGCTTTTGGCTTCCTTTCCATTAAATATTGAATTGTTGTGGTGTATTTTAGTTTTAGGACTACAGGTTCAATTCCCGGAGATCCTCTATTACTGGTATGTTTGACTGCGGGTTCAATTCCCAGGAGATCCTCTGATTTTGGCCTGACGGACTACGAGTTCAATTCCCGGGAGATCATCTGATATTGATATGAAGGACTGCGGGTTCAATTCCTGGAGATCCTATTTTATTGGTATGAAGGACTGCGGGTTCGATTCCTGGTGATCCTCTGTTATTCGTATAATGGACTGCGGGTTTAATTCGCGAAGATCCTCTGTAATTGGTACAAAGGACTGCGGGTTCAATTCCCGGAGATCCTCTGTTAGAGATGTGATAGACTACGGGTTTGATTCCCGGGAGATCCTCCGATATCGGTATAATGGACTGCGGGTTTGATTCCCGGAGCTCCAAGTAGAGATCCCGACTTTTAAGTGATTTGCCTTGTGTTCGTAGTCTGTACTTGTAGCGGTTATGTTTTAATTACTGTCTTGCTAGATATTTGGGTTTTACTTCATTATCACTATTTATTTATTTTTGCATTATTTCTTATGTTCTTTTCAGCAGGGCCTCGACCTTTCTCGACACTACTCAATCGTGGTTAGGCTTGGCACTTACTAGGTATCACTGTGGTGTACTCATGCTACTCTTTTGAACACTTTTGTTATAGATATCCAGGTACATCTTGTCAGGCGCGCTATTAGGGGTTCGGAGCTGCATTTTGAGGCTTGAGGTATGCATCTTCCATGTCCGCAGAGCCGAAGAGCCTTCCTCTATTCTACCTTTAGTTGATAGTTTCTTTCATAGACTCAATTGTTATAGACACTTCGGGATATTAGAGCATTGTGTTATGTTTACTCTTAGCCTGTGTTGCTCGTGGGTTTTCGGGTCTTGGAGGTATTTAAGTTTTTTTGAGTCAACACGTATGTGCCAGGCAACACTCTATACATTATCTTATGCTATTTGTGTTTTATTTATCGTTTCCGCAAGGATTGTTGAATTTCCGCAGTGTTCCAGGCTTACCTAGTCGCGAAAACTGGGTGCCGTCATGACAGGTTCACAATTGGTAAACTAGGGTCGTGACAATATCATAGCTTGCTAAATCCCGGAAATTAGCTAAAAGTTACCGCGCAAACAAAAGATCATGTAGATGAACAACAACATACCCACTATAATCCCATAAGTTGGGTCGGGGAAGGGAAATGTGTACGCATATCTTACCGCTACCCATAAGAAGGCAGAGAGGTTGTTTGCAGTAGACCCCCGGTAAGTTCAAACCATACGACATATCAAAGACAACATGTCCTCAAGTTGGCCAAAACAGTCAATACACAATCTCATCAGGCATTGACGTTGAGTGTGTGTAGTATTCTCGGTTTATTTGCAATCATTCGAAAGGAGGGTCGAGTCATTTTCAATATCGTAGCTAGCTATATTGCGGGAATCAGCTAATCCATTTCCTTCAACCACAAGATTTTGCGGATGAACTAGTATTCCTAGCTTATTTTGAATCATGCCCTTCATAGTCTTGATCAACTCGTGGTGGTGCACATCGAATGTTATCTCTTGAACATTCTATTTCCTGATAACGATCTATATTATTCTAAGAACGACTTGTAAGAGGGAGTATTTTTTGATATCATACCGATATAATTCCTTCAAATCTTCCAGTTTCTATTTTCCTAATAACAGATCCATATCGTCCATCGGCTGGCCAACTCTGCTCTCTATTACTGTTTTAACATCGCGAACAAATAAAGTAAGCTTGAGTTAAGAAGAGTGTACAACATAGGAGTTAGTTAGGGTGTTAAAAGTTAGTTAGTGGGGCCCCATGTACAGCTGTCAACAGCTAATATATTATTAGATGTGTAGGTTACCTGTGTATATGTATATATATGTAAATATATATATATATATATATATATATATATATATATATATATATATATATATATATATATATATATATATATATATATATATATATATATAATAGATTCGATATTTTTCAGCTCTTCCACTATCTTCTCTTCCTAATATAATCGAGTCTAGATCTATTCTTTGTTTTTTCATCTCATTTGGTTCAAGTTACTGGTGAAGATTCAAATCTTCCTTCAATTCTCTCTTCCAGCGAGGGTTGGTGAAGCTATGAACAATTCACCAATCTCCTACGCATTTTGCAACAATTTGATTAAGTAATTCTCTCTACTATGGCTGTTACTGAAAATGAGTCGATATCGACCACTGTTACATAATATACATCTGATAATCAGAATTGTGACTTAGTTCATCATAATCATCCTTTATCTATACATCCTTCTGATACTCAAGGTGATGTTCTTATCTCGATTCAACTTCGAGGATCTGAAAACTACTCTTTTTGGAGTATATATATGAAAATTGTGTTGCATGTAAAAACAAGTTAGGTTTTGTGTTAGGAACTTGTATAAAGGAGCTCTATGATCCCAGCCTTCATGAACTTTGGGATCGATGTAATGCAATTGTTTTAGCTTGGATAATGAACACTGTAGCTCCTAATCTACTAACTACTGTGATCTATGCTTCCAATGCCTTCAAGGTCTGAGAAGATCTTCGTGGAAGGTTTGATAAGGTGAATGCTACTAGGTCATTTTATCTTCAAAAGAAAATTGCTAAATTGACTCAAAATCTGCTAACAGCGTCAGAGTATTTCTCAAAACTTAGAGTGTTATGGGATGAGTATGAGGCTTTAGCTCCTCCTCCTTCATGTGGATGCCTTGAATCTAAGCAACATGTAGAACACTACCAACTACAGAAACTGCATCAGTTCTTGACAGGTTTAAATGACTCATTTGACAATGCTAAAGATCAGATTCTCATCATCCAACCACTTCCCAATGTCAATCAGGCTTATGCTATGGTAGTTAATGTTGAGAGCCAAAGGAAAAATAGTGGAGCCCTATATGTTGACATTGTTGAGTCTACAACACTAATGAGTAAAGCTAATGCAGGAAATGGAAATAGCAACTTCAAACCTAGAAATAATTTTGGGAGTCCTACACTGCAATGTAACTACTTTCACATGAAAGGTCATATAAAGGACACCTGCTATAAATTTCATGGATATCCTACTGATTTCAAAGCCATGAGAGGTTATTCTGGCCCACAGGTGAACAATGCATTTACTGCCAGAGAATTTCAACCTCCTGATCTTCCACACCCTACTACACAACCATCTGCACAACCTACTCCTCAGTTTTCTCCTGCTTTAGTGTTTACTCAAGAACAATATGATCAGATATTGCACATGCTGAGCAAAGGAAAACAGGTAGAACCAGTGGCTAATGAAGCATCTATGAATAACACAGGTACTATAAAAGCCTTTATGACTCATCTAGTGAATAGTAACTTGATAGTAGATACAGGGGCTTCAAATCATATGGTGCACAATTCCAAACTACTAAGTGAAATCAAAGATCTGACTAGTATAGATCATAACAAGGTCCATTTGCCTAATGGTGAACATATTTCTACCATTCACTCAGAAGTGACCACAAACTTTAAAAAACTCATTACGGAATGTATTGTACATTCCAGACTTCAAATACAACTTACTTTCAACCTCAAAGCTTACAAAGGAGTTAAGATGTCTTGTGGCTTTCTTTCCTGGTTTCTATCTTTTTCAGGATCTATTGAGTGGGAAGGTACTGGGGATTGGTAAGCAAGAATGTGGACTTTATCTTATGAAGCTAGATACTCCTGAAGGATCAGTACAACAGCTGAATGTCAAGCACAGCAACAAGCTAGCATCTTTTGCTAATAATAGTTCTAGTTCAAATAAGGCAGCTCATATTACATCTACTAAGAATTGTAGTGTGTCTCTATGGCAGAAGAGGTTGGGACACGCTCCTCTAAAATTTCTATAGAAAATTGTAAGTTTACCTTACATGTCTATGCAAGACCATCATTATACTGCTTGCCCAATTGCTAAGAAATCTAGACTTCCATTTCCTCACAGCATCTCTAGTTCTATTCTTCTCTTTGAACTCGTGCATGTTGATGTATGGGTTCCATACAGGGTCCCAAATCATAATGGTAAAGATATTTCATGAAATTTGTGGATGAATTTTCTAAGTATACATGGATTTTCTTGATGAACACAAAGGCAGAATCTATTGTTGTCTTAAGATGTTCCTAGCACTGCTTCAAACTTAATTTGATAGCAATGTTAAATGTCTGAGGTCTGACAACAGTAATGAGTTATTTAATGAACATGTAACTAGTCTTTTGTTACTGCATGGAATTACTCACTAGAGTTCTTGTGTGTATACACCTCAGCAGAATGGTAAAGTAGAGAGAAAGCATAGGTCCATCCTCAACATGGCAAGGGCTTTCAGGTTTCAAGCTTTTATACCTCTCCATTTTCGGGGTGAGTGTGTCTCCACAGCTGTTTATCTTTTGAATAGATTTCCTACTGTTCTATATAAAGGATCATCTCTTTTTGAGAAACTCTATGGTAAGATTCCTTCTCTTCTGCACATGAAATTTTTTGGAAGTCTTTGTTATGCTTCTTCCACTAGTAAGTCTGATAAGTTTAGTCTAAGAGTTGTTCCTGCTGTTCATCTTGGATATTCTTCTGTCCAAAAAGGTTACATTCTTTATGGTCTTCACTCTAAATCTTTTTTTTGTGAGCAGGGACACTGTTCTTCAGGAAGACATCTTTCCTTTTAAACATGACATCTCTAGCTCATCCCCTTTGTTTCCTGTCTTGGATCTGATAGACTCTGAATCTTCTCCTAAGGTCTCTTCTTCTCTTAATTATTATTCTTCTTCTTATTCTTCTTCTTTTCCTTCTGCTCCATCACCTGACTCTCCTCAGCCATCTTCTTCCATGCCATCACCTAGTCCTGTTTCTCTTGCTCCTCCTCCTCCTCTTATCAGGAAATCATCTAGGACATCTGTTCCTCTTATTTGGTTATAAGACTATGGTGTTCCTTCTAAAGGTGCTACTTACATTTACTCCATTTCTCAGCATATTTGCTATGACAAGTTGTCTCCAGCCTATCAATCTTGTATTTCTGCATATTCTACTGTGTCTGAACCTACCTTCTATGCTGAGGCCACTACTGATCCTAAATGGATAGAGGCTATGAAGGCTGAAATTGCGGATCTTGATAAAAATCAAACCTGGTCCGTTGTGGACCTACCTCCTGGTAAGTCTCCTATTAGCTGTAAGTGGGTGTTCAAAGTCAAATACAAGTCCAATTGGGAGGTGGAGAGGTATATGGCTCGACTAGTTGCTAAGGGCTACAGTCAGATGGGTGGTTCATTTTTCAAATGGATGTTCACAATGCTTTCCTCCAAGGAGATCTTCTTGAGGAAGTCTATATGCATATCCCAGATGGTTTTGCCAGTCAGGGGAGTATCATCAGAGGAAGGTGCATAAATTACAATAAGTCCTTTTATGGATTTAAACAGGCTCCAAGACAATGGAACCTGAAATTGACCTTTGCTCTCAAAGACATGGGATTTGTTCAATCTCATTATGATTACTCACTCTTCACACAAAGAGTAAGTGGTGATCTAATAGTAATTTTAGTGTATCTTGATGATCTATTGGTCACTAGGAACAATGTGAAGCTTATTCATCAAGTGAAGACAGACTTGCAGGCTAGATTTAAAATGAAGGACTTAGGGGAATTGAAGTTCTTTCTGGGAATTGAGTTCTGTAGGCCTAAGGAAGGTATTTTGATGAATCAAAGGAAATATGCCCTTGAACTTGTGTCTGAAATAGGATTAGCTGGCAGTAAGCCTGTTGCTACACCTCTTGAGTTTAATCATAAACTCAACTTAGTAGCATTTGATGAATTCATGAACAAAGGGGAAACCTCTACAGATGTAAAACTTGAGGACCCAGGAAGCTATCAAAGTCTTATTGGCAGGTTATTATACCTAACAATGACAACGCCAGACATTGCCTTTGTGGTTCAAGTATTGAGTCAACATATGCATGCTCCTAAGCAGACACACTTTGAGGTAGCTATGAGAGTTGTCAATACATCAAGGGAACTGCAGGTCCGGGGTTGTTTATTCCATCAAAAGGTAACAATGCACTAGTTGCCTATTGTGATTCAGACTGGGGTTCATGTGTGGAGACAAGAAAGTCCATCACTGGTTATATAGTCAAGTTTGGTGAAGCTATAATTTCCTGGAAGTCCAAGAAACAAAGCACAGTTTCCAGGAGCTCAACAGAATCAGAATTTAGGAGTATGGCAGCTAATGTGGCAGAGATCACTTGGCTGATTGGTCTAGTTGGAGAGCTTGGGATAGTTGTCACTACTCCAGTGCAGTTGTTCAGTCATAGCAAGGCTCCTATACAGATTGCAGAACATCCCATATTCCATGAAAAGTCAAAACATTTTGATATTGATTGCCACATTGTAAGGGAAAAAATTCAGTGTGGTTAGATTCAAACGCAACATATAGGGAAAAAACAACAACCTGGTGATCTTCTTACCAAGATCCTATGCAAGCCACAACATGAGCATTTGATTAGCAAGCTGGGAATGAAGAACCTCTTCTATTCCTTAGCTTAAGGGGGAGTGTTGAGAAGAGTGTGCAGTGTAGGAGTTAGTTAGGGTGTTAGAAGTTAGCAACACCTAATATATTATTAGATGTGTAGGTGATGTATATGTATATATATATATATATATATATATATATATATATATATATATATATATATATATATATATATATATATATATATATATATATATATATATATATATGCATCTACAGTGTACTTAATGAAGAGATTCGATATTTTTCAGCTCTTCCACTTTCTTCTCTTCCTCTTCTTTTACTTTGTTGCTATGGCTGCTTTAACACCTTGACTTCTATTTGTATGATTTCATAAGTTAGCATTACGATAGGAATAAGAAACTTGTCGCTAGGATTGAGCACGATATGAAGGGTCGATCCATCATTAATATTGTGAAAAGCTAAGGTTTTTTCATCCTCAATAAACTTTCCATCATGAATAAGAGCGAATTTGTCTGAGTCTATTTCTTCTTTGGCCCCAATCCTAGATTTGACATCCTGGATAGTGTCATATATCATTGAATTAACCGTAATTGTACCTTTAGCATACGTTCTGTTTACATATAACATCACGAGGACTGAATCTTCAACATAAGCACAAACAATGGAGTTTTTGTGAATGTCATAATCGACTAGCTTCCGTTCATCCATTAGCCGATTATCTTCTGGAAAAAAATGTTGAAGATGTTCATGTAAGCCCTCCTTATCGTGTAGTAACGCTTTGACATTTCCAATAATATCTGATTCCTTAACTTTTAACTCGACTGTTTTAGTGACTCTCAAGTATATAGTCATCTACAAGACGATAACAAAACAAACAAAAGTAAGATTGGATTGCTGCACAATATTTAATAGATGCATGTTGCAGGAAAGGTAATAACTCTGTTAACTTATGACTTCAAGCCGTACTTCTAGATATTCAAACTAGCAAACTTTGAACAATCCAACCATAGCCTCCATGGGAAGCTTCCTTATTCACACGGGCAACCCACAATGGTTCAACAAGCCAACCATAGCCTCCATGGGAAGCTTCCTTATTCACACGGGCAGCCCACAATGGTTGAACAAGCCAACCATAGCCTCCATGGGAAGCTTCCTTATTCACACGGGAATTTCCACAAAAAACCCTTACCATTTTTGCTATAAACAGAGGTGCTTGCCTTCATTGTATATCATCACAAAAATTAGAGTGTTCATCACCAAGAAGAGTGAGAACAATAATGATCCTAGAGAGTGATCCTCATTTGTGAGTTTTTGAGAGTTTTTTATGAGTTTTGTAAATACTCGTGTAATCTATTCTTGTGAGTAATAGAGGTTGTTTTTCTCTCAAATTTGTATTTACCAACGCCCAATCGATCCACATACCCCAACAAGTGGTATCACAGCTTTGCTCGAAATCTAATTCTGATGGCACCATTGGATTCGTCTTGTCGAACGGAGTCCAACGCACCAAACAGCGACTTAATCGGAGTTCAAACGAGCCCTGATATCGCGGTCAAATTTTGGTCAACATTGCCGTAGGTTCGCCGGGAAATCGCCGGAGAAGACAACCGTCGCCGGAAATTTTGCCGGAGAAGACGACCGGTCACTGTAGCAAACCAGTCAACTCCCTGAAATTGCAGATTGGTCCCTCAACTTTCAAAAATTATAATTTTGCCCCTATAGTGAAATTTCAGCCACGAAGTGACAATTCCACCATTTTCGACCGTTCCGAACGAAACGGTGAACTCCGTGCTTAAAGATTCAACCCAGATTGTGTTGAAAAATTATTTTACATGATAATGTCCACAGAAGAGTCAACATTATCTTTCGGAGCCATGATTACTCTTACTTCCACAAATTACACACTATGGAGACCTCTGATGGAAGATCTCCTAAGCTGTAAAGATTTGTTTGATCCCATAGAATTGATGGGTGAAAATCCTGATCCCGCCAAGGATTCAGAGTGGAAGAAATCAAATCGAAAAACTATTGATCAAATCCGTCAATGGGTTGATCATAGTGTCTTCCACCATGTTGCACAACAAACAGACGCATATACCCTGTGGAAGAAGTTGGAAGACATGTACCAGGCCAAGACCGCTCGGAATAAGGCCCTATTGATTAGGCGCTTAGTCAACAATAAGCTAAAACATGAAACTTCAGTTGCCGAGCATACCAGAGAGTTCCAAAACCTGGTCAACCAGTTGTCGTCTGTAGAGATGCCACTTAGTGATGAAGTTCAGGCGCTGTTACTACTGAGTTCCCTTCCCGATAGTTGGTAAACACTGGTCGTATCACTCAGCAACTCAGCCCCTAATGGCAAACTTACCATGTCAATGGTCAAGGATGCCCTATTCAGTAAAGAGGCAAGGAGAAAGGAGATGGGCACAGATCAGACCCATGCCTTTGTCACAGAGAACTGGGGGAGGCAACAAAAAAGTAGCAAAAGCAAATGGAGAGGTAGAAGCAAGAGCAGGGGCAGGTCCACTGATGGCAGAAAACCAACATATAAGTGCCATCATTGTGGAATAGAGGGACATATGAAGAAGAACTGCTACAAATGGAAAGAGGAGCAAGGCCAGAGCAGTTCGCAGCCGAAGAACAAGGGTGGAGAAACGTTAGTTACTATCTCTGGTGATGTAGCTTATTGTTCAACCCAAGATGAGACATCGCTTCACGTCTCACGAGAAGACACGGAATGGGTGGTAGATACTGCAGCATCCTACCAGGTGACTCCATACAAGGAATACTTCACAACATACAAAGTCGGTGACTTTGGAGCTGTGAAAATGGGAAATTCCAGTTCCGCTGAGATTGTCGAAATTGGTGATGTCCAGATAAAGACAAGTTTCGGGAGCACAATCACTTTGAAGGCTGTCCGCCATGTGCTAGATCTTCGGCTAAATCTATTGTCAAGAATAGCTCTTGACAAACAGGGCAATAATAGTCACTTCAGTAAAGAAACATGGAAGTTAACAAGAGGCGCTATGATAGTCGCCTGAGGACATATTTGTGGCACGCATACAAGACTCATGTGAAGATATGCATAGACAACCTCAGCGTTTCAGAAAATGAGGCTTCTCAAAATTTATGGCACCAGAGACTCGGCCACATGAGTGAGAAAGGGTTGTCTACCCTAATAAAAAAGGAATTCACCAATATGGACAAGGATGTTGTACTAAATCCTTGCAATCATTGTCTCTTTGGTAAGCAGCATAGAGTCTCGTTTAATTCCTCTTCAATAAGAAGATCAGAGTAACTTAGTCTGGCACAATATGATGTTTGCGGTCCCTTAGAGGTTGAATCACTCGGCGGCAATCGATACTTTTCAACGTTCATTGATGATGCTTCTCGAAAGGTGTGGGTGTATTTCTTACGGATGAAGGACCAGGTGTTAGATTACTTCAAACTGTTCCCTGTCCTGGTAGAACGTGAGACAGGAAAGAAGTTGAAGTGTCTTCGATCCGACAATGGAGGAGAATACTCTTCCAGGCAGTTCAATGCATATTGCAGATCATATGGCATTCGACATGAGAAGACGGTCCCACGCACCCCTCAACACAACGATGTAGCTGAAAGAATGAACCTAGCAATCATGGAACCTGTTTGGAGCATGCTCAGTATGGCTAAGCTGCCAAAGCCATTTTGGGGAGAAGCAGTCAGAGCCGCATGTTACTTGATCAACCGGTCTCCATCAGTATCATTGAATTTTGAAGTTCCGAAGAAATTTTGGTCTGGAAAGGATCCATCATATTCTCACTTGAGAATATTTGGATGTTTGGCATACGCACACGTATCCAAGGATCTCAGGCAGAAGCTAGATGCAAGGACCTCTCCATGCATATTCATAGGCTATGGAGATGAAGAATTTGGATACAGATTATGGGATCCAAAGGAGAAAAAGGTGATCAGAAGTAGGGACGTAGTGTTCCATGAAAACCAGACAATAGAAGATATTGAAAAGCCCACAATATCTCAGAAGGCAAATGTTGCTCCTCAGGTGCCAGAGGCAACAGCAGAATCATTCATTAGAAATGAAGATACGGTGCCAGAAGATATTCCAGAAGTAGAAGATAATGAGGAAGAAGACGGGGTTGAGCAGGGGGAGCCACAACCCGCTCTGCCAGATGTTTCAGAACCATCAGAAGACTCAGATGATGGTGGATCTCCTCATATTCCAGAAGTTCGTAGATCTGAACGAGGACGGATTCCATCGAGAAGATATCCAGAATACAAATATCTTCTACTCACTGAAGATGGAGAACCAAAGGGTTTCCATGAAGCAGTATCTCATAAGGACAAAGAACAGTGGTTGCTCGCAATGCAGGACGAGATGGAATCTCTGCAGAAAAATCATAAATATGAGATTGTAGAACTTCCAAAAGGGAAGAAGGCACTGAAAAATAAATGGGTGTTCAAGTTGAAGAAAGATGGCAGTGGAAAAGTGGAGAAATACAAAGCATGGTTGGTAGTAAAAGGATTCCAGCAGAAGAAGGGAATCGATTTTGATGAGATTTTTTCACCCATAGTCAAGATGACTTCAATCAGAGTCATACTTGGATTGGTCGCAAGTATGAACTTGTTGAACAGATGGATGTGAAGACAGTGTTTCTTCACGGAGATTTAAAAGAAGAAATCTATATGCAGCAGCTCGAAGGTTTTGAGGTTTCAAGAGATAACCTCGTGTGCAAGCTAAAGAAGAGTTTGTACGGTTTGAAGCAGGCACCAAGACAGTGGTATAAGAAATTTGACTCGTGCATGGTGAGTCAAGGGTACAAGAAAACTGCCACAGATGAATGTGTTTACATTAAAAAAATTTCTGACGGGAATTGCGTTGCTCTTCTACTATATGTAGACGATATTATGATCGTGGGGAAAGACGCAACGAAGATCAACCAGCTGAGAAAGGAACTCTCTAAGTCTTTTGTCATGAAAGACTTAGGACCGGCACAACAAGTATTGGGAATGCAGATCACACGAGACAGGAAGAACCAGAGGTTATGGCTATCTCAGGAGAAGTATATTGAACGAGTGCTTGCACGGTTCAATATGAACAATGCCAAACCAGTTAGAATTCCATTAGCCAACCATTTCAAGCTGAGGTAAAGTTCCTGTCCCACATCCAAGGAAGATATTGGGGAGATGTCGTAAGTACCATATTCTTCAGCAGTTGGATGTTTGATGTATGCAATGGTGTGTACGAGGCCTGATATTTCTCACGCAGTGGGAACGGTGAGACGTTTTCTCTCCAACCCCGGGAAAGAGCATTAGGAGGCAGTAAAGTGGATTCTTAGGTATCTTAAGGGTACAATGAAATTATATCTTCGATACGGGGGAGCTGATCCTCTTGGAAGGCTATACAGATGCAGATATGGCCGGAGATCTTGATAGTAGAAAATCTACTTCAAGATTCATTTACACTTTTGTAGGGGGAGCTGTTTCATGGTAGTCTAGCCTACAGAAGTGTGTTGATTTATCCACAACCGAAGCAGAATACATTGCTGCCGCTGAAGATGGAAAAGAGATGTTGTGGCTAAAGCGTTATCTCCAAGAGTTTGGAATCAAACAAAAGGAGTACAAAGTACATTGTGACAGTCAGAGTGATTTGGAATTGAGCAAGAACTCCATGTACCATTCCTGTACAAAACATATTGGTATTCGCTATCATTGGATACGCGAGGTGATGAATCGACAACTATTAAGACTAGTGAAGATCCATATGAAGGAGAATCCAGCTGATATGCTAACAAAGATAGTGACTTGAGAAAAGATAGAGTTATGCAGAGACATAGCCGGGATGTTTATTTCAGATACGGTTGGAGGGGGAAAATTGATGACTTCCAGCCGTACTTCTAGATGTTCAAACTAGCAAACTTTGAACAAGCCAACCATAGCCTCCATAGGAAGCTTCCTTATTCACACGGGCAGCCCACAATGGTTGAACAAGCCAACCATAGCCTCCATGGGAAGCTTCCTTATTCACACGGGAATTTCCACAAAAAAACTCTCACCATTTTTGCTATAAATAGAGGTGCTTGCCTTCATTGTATATCATCACAAAAATTAGAGTGTTCATCACCAAGAAGAGTGAGAACAAGAATGATCCTAGAGAGTGATCCTCCTTTCTGAGTTTTTGAGAGTTTTTTATGAGTTTTGTAAATACTCGTGTAATCTATTCTTGTGAGTAATAGAGGTAGTTTTCTCTCAAATTTGTGTTTACCAACGCCCAATCGATCCACATACCCCAACATTAACAACTATAAACATCATTCAACAGAAACAACCTCTTGGAGTTGTAGAAATGCAGTATAAAACTACATACAATAGACCTTTGTGGTACAAACAGGCAGAAATAGCATCTCTAGTCTATTTCCAGATTAAATATTAGAAAGATACATAAAAACTATATTTCTTTCATCATTTTTTACCGGAAACCTAATAGCATGTACATACTATATATATGTATCAATATCATGAAATACATTTGATGACTGGTACATATAGATATTATACATGGCACCACAGATCAACAATGCCATGTCCCTGTCCAAGGCAGAGCTAGGGTGATCGACGGGACCCCCTTCATCGAAAATTAGTTTTTATGCATAAATAGTAGATGTTGATTCCCCTTGACTTGTTCGTATGTTTATTTTTTTGATATTTTGAATCCCATTAGCAATAATGCTGGCTACGCCACTAGTCTCCTGTCATCTTATGTTTTTTCTCTTCCATTAGATTGTAGGGTATAGTGCGACGTTCTATTATCTTATTTGACACATATAATCATACTGACGAGCCAAATGCATGATCAGGAGGGGACTTTTTCGAAGATTGGAATAAGGAAAAACTTATATTTCTTAAAAGTTTTTCTATCTCCATCTCTGAAAGATAAGACTACTAATCAACAAAGTTATACCTGTCAACAACAACAACATACCCATTATATTCTTACATGTGAGGTCAGATGAGGATAGTATGTACGCAGACCTTACCCATACTAGCTAAAAAAATTAAAAGAACCGCATATATTACAGAACAACCAAAGTATGTTTTAATAAAGAGGTCTCTTTAGGTATGTCTTAACTCATTAATTAAATGCATGTTTTTCTATTATGCATGGCAGATTGTGTATAAGGAAAGTTTTCCCACTCTGCATGTTAAAACTTAGGGTGAGCAGCATTCGGTAACTGTATCTGAAGTACAGAAAGAGTGTAGCTGATGATAGCATTACTATGCATAATAAAGGTGAAGATTGAAAGCCTGGCATGCCTCTTGCAGAAATGCCGAGTATAGACTGCGTAATATATATTCTTGTGGTCCGGCCCTTCCTCGACCATTCCTAGGAGTATACTTTCCTCGACTATAACTTCTTTTGGATATATGGAAATCTATCTTTTAACTTTATTTCAAATAAAAATTGATAGTATTTGATGCTAAGATGTGGATCTTTACAAGTTTGTAAGTAGTGCATCCCTGTTTTGCTATAGAGATACCGAACCATACTGAATTACTTCTGTATGTTAATGATATACTAATATATTTAAAAGTCGAAAATCAAATTTATTGAAATGATTTCAAAATCGTATCATGAGAACCTTTAGATCAAAATTAGAAGCTTTGGTCCAAACCCTGTATATATGTTAAAAGTTAAATAAACAAGTACAAATAATTGCTTTCGGACCATTAAATCAAATGAATTTTGGCATAATCCTCAATTCTGAATCCATAAAGTTAAAATCATGGATTTAGAGTACTAATGAACCCACGAATAACATTCAGAGAGATCAGACAAAATACACATCCAAAAAATACCAGCCAGCACAAGATTCATTGACAAAAGAAGAGACAACAACAACGACAACAAACCTAGTGATTTTCTACAAGTGGATTCTGGGAAGGATAGTGTGTACGCAGACCTTATTATTCCCACTCTAAAGGTTCGGTTGATACGAAGGATAAGGGATAATTAACACTGGGGTTAAATTTGATATGGGTTTATCCCACGTTTGGTTGGAATAAAATCATGGTATAACTAATCCCCGAATTAGTTATCCTGTGATTATAGTATTTTTTATCAGCATGGAAGGGTGAAATAACTAATCTCGAAAAAACTAATCCTGAGATAAATAATCATGGGATAACTTGTTTTCCAACCAAATGATCCCTAAGAGGATAGAAATGTTATTTGTGGTAGACTATCGGCTAATGTGACGACCCAAAGGGTCATCACTTGTTTTCTCTCTTTTTCGTGCTTCTGAGGCCTTGAAAACCTCACTTGTAGTTGCCTCGATTTGTGTGCCCAGTACGGACGCGTAGCCGGAAAGCATATGTGGTAAAACACGTGAAATTTGATAAATTGTGATTTTAAAATGGTTAAGGTTGTCTTTGGTCAACATTTTGGGTAAACGGACACGTGCCCATAATGTGACGGTCCTGGAGGGTCTGTATGAAACTTTGGGACTTGGGCGTATTCCCGAAATCGAATTTCGAGGTCCTGAGCCCGAAAAATAAATTTTTGAAAGAAATTCTTTTCTGAAATTCAATATGAATACTTGAAATGAAAATGAATTAGAAAGCATTGGTATCGGGCATGTATTTTGCTTCCGGCGCTCGGTACAAGTCTTATATGTTATTCAGGCGCTTTCTGTGAATATTAGGTCAAAATCGGGCCTCATTTGACGTGTTTCAGATCTAAATATCTAAAATTGGAAGTTTAAGATGTTTGAATGAGAAATAATGATTTTGAGGTTTGATTCCTCGTTTATGATGTTATTTTGGCAATTTGATCGCTCAGTTAAGTTTATAGGGTGTTGTTGAGTTAGTGTGTGTGTTTGGTTAGGAGCCCCGAGGGCTCGGGAGTTATTCGGAGGTGGCTCGGGGTGTTGTTGGCCTTAGAAAAGTTTGAGAAATTGCTGCTATCAGTTGTCCATTTTTTCCTTCTATGTGATAGCATAGGACATGCTGCGATCGCATAGAGCAAATTGTGAGGTCCATAAAATCATTCTGTGAGATCACATTCTAGCCTTCGCAATCACATTGTACAAGCTCATCCCACATTCATTTTACTCTATGCGTTCGCATTTTTGCCTCTGCGATCGCAGAGCTCACACAACCTGACCCTATGCGATCGCATCCCCTCTTCTGTGATCGCACTGGGCAATTTTGCCCAGTTATATTAAAAGCTCAAAATAGACCAGTGACGGGATTTTCACTATATTTTCATAATCAATCTTCTTTCCCACGCCCCATAGACGAATATTGAAGAGCTCTTCCTCTATAACTTCATAGGTAAGTGTTCCTAACCTCGTTTTCTCTTAATTTCTTCAACTAATCACTAATTTCAAAGCCTAAAAATATGAAATTGAAGTAAAAATTAGGGGTTTTGGGTAGAGTTAGGTTTTTGGCAATATTGGGTGATTCCACCTCAATTTGGAATCGAATCATAAAATAAATTATATATTTGAACTCATAGGGTTATGGGTGATCGGGTTTTGGTTCGAGCCTCGTGTTTGGACCATGTGGGCCTGAGGTCAAATTGTTGTATCCTTGGAAGAATGCTAGGAACTTCATATCTAGGCTATGAGATTTTGTTATTGAACTTTTATTGATATTATTGAATTAATTATGCCTAGATATCGTTGTTTTGGAGTTGGATTGTAAAGGAAAGGTGGTATTTTGAGGGTTGATTGCTAGTCTTTGGACCGAGGTAAGTGTTTGTTTAACTTTGGCTTGAGGGAATAGGATTAGAGTGTTGTTTCTATTGCTAATTGTTGAATACAGTTTATAGGCATGGTGACGAGTATCTATACACTGGAGTCTAGCATGACTGTGAGTCTTGTTTGTGTTTATTTGGATTCTGTGATACCTCTTCCTTGTTTAATTGATAAATTTCATATAATGTGAAGAGTTTGAGGAAGAAATATGATTTGTGCATTCCTGGGGCATTGGCCCGAATGAGAATAAGATAATTGAGTAACAAGTGATCAAATGAGAAAGTGATGTAATTATTCCCTTACCGGGATGTGTAGTTTATTACTGTTGTTGCTCCCTTGCCGGGATTTAAGTGTTATATGTGTTCTCCCTTGCTTGGATGTTTAACATTGTTTGTCTAACCCCTCGCTCCATTTGGTTATGATTAAGGTTTGGGTGAGGAAGAGTGACAATGCACGAAGGGTCATTCCGTGCCATGTTCTGAATATTGTGCATGAAGGGTCATTACATGCCATGTTTTGATTATATTTAAACGAAGGGACATTCCGTGCCCTGATTTGATTACAATTGCACGAAGGATTATTATGTTCCATGATATGAGAGATATGCTAGAAAAGCACGAAGGTTGATGTCGTGCACTTTATTTGATTGCTTTTGGTGGGAATGAGAGTAAAATCACGAAGGTTGGTGTCGTGCAATTGTTAATTTTCCTGCTCTCATTAATTATTGTTATTGCGCAGTTTCTTATCGTAATTGCTGACTTTATGTCCGTACTGTATTTCCCCCATAGCATGCTCCCCTCCCTCCTAACTGCTTAATTTATGTATTCTTTACTTTTATTTTATATATATACATATATATATATATATATACATACATATATATATATATATATATATATATATATATATATATATATATATATATATATATATATATATATATATATTGAACTGCTCAGGTTGGTTTAGTAGTCCTATCTTGCCTCGTCATTACTTTGTCGGGGTTAGGCCAAGCACTTAACAGCACATAGGGTTGGTTGTGCTGATGTTACAGTCTGCACTTATCTGCAAATACTCAAGCGGCTTACGGAGTGCGGTAGTAATCGGGGAGCCATCCTTCAGTCCAGGGACTTTCGACGTAGCCTTGATGGCGTCTGCAGGCCAGAGTCCCTTTTTATGCTATTAGTTTGTTTTTCCTTGTACCGAAACAAACATTGATGTACTTCTATTCAGACTTGTTTTAGCACTCTTTAGTAGTTCGTCAGTTAGTGACATCGGATCTAGGTAGAGTTGCATTTAAACTTCCACATTTGGTTTTCAGTTATCTATGTTTTTAAGACTTTCCTTTTTATTTAATTGACTCGTTCTATTCATATTGTTGAGATTTTGTCAGAAAATGTTATAATACTTGGCTTTCCTAGCTCCAATAGTAGGCGCCATCACGACTTCTGATGGTGGAAAATACGAGTCGTGACAAGCTGGTATCAGAGCACGATGTTACATAGGTCTCACAACTCACGGACAAACTCGGTATTTTCTAAGGATCGGTACAGAGACTTCTATATTTATCTCATAGAGGCTGTAGAGTTGGGAAAATTTTCACTTTTGTTCTTTCTTGTCGTGCGACTATGTTTCTCAAATAATGATTTTCTTTCTACTCTGTTCTTTCACAGATGATGAGAACACGTGCTTCCTCTTCTAATGCGCTGCAGCCCTAGCCCTAGCAGCAGCTTTTACAAGGGGCAGAGGGCGAGGCCGAGGCCGTGCTAGAGGGCGAGGCCGAGGCCGTGCTAGAGGGCGAGGCCAAGGCCGTGCTAGAGGGCGAGGCCGAGGCCGTGCTAGAGGCCGAGGCTGGGGCAGAGCTTAGTCCCCAGCAGAAGTCCAAGAGGTGGAGCCTCATATTGATTATGATGAGGAGGTTCCAAGCCTAGCAACTCCAGTGGGCCCAGATCAGGTCCCAGAGGGGTTCATAGCCACCCCTGTTCTTCAGGGCGCTTTGGTCATATTGGTGGGCCATATGGAGAGCGCCACTAGAGCGGGTTTGCTTCCCGTAGCACCAGCCACTTCTCAGGATGGGGATGAGTCTAGACTCCCGCTACACGTACTCTGGAGCAGGTATCTCCTCAAGCAAAGGTTCTAGCAGTTCATCCAACTGTGGCAGCTTAGCCGGGTATTGCGGCTCAGACCGCCGATGGTGCGGTGATGTCCGTCGATGCTTTATGGAGGCTTGACAGGTTCACCAAGCTCTTTACCACCACATTTAGCAGTGCTTCTACAAAGGACCCCCATGATTTCTTTTTCAGTTTCCATGAGTTTCTCCGAACTATGGGTATTGTGGAGACCAATAGGGTCGACTTCTCAACTTTTCGACTAGCGGGATCCGCCAAGACTTGGTGGAGGGACTATTGTTCATCCGGACCAGTAGGGTCGCCATGATTGACTTGAGACCAGTTAGTAGAGTTGTTTTTGGAGAATTTTCTCCCAGTTACTGAGCGAGAGGCTCTACGCAGGCAGTTCGAGCGCCTCCATCAAGGTGTTATGACATTCACGCAGTGTGAGACCTATTTTATTGATCTGGCACGCCATGCTATTATTAGACTCCTCACCGAGAGAGAGAGGGTGCGGAGGTTTATTGATGGGTTGATTCAGCTTATACGTCTCCAGATGGCTATGGGAGCTGGGAGTGAAATTTCTTTTCAGGAGGAGGCTAATATGGCCCATAGAGTTGAGAAGGCTCTTGCACGGGGAGGTGGTTAGGGGTCAGATTAGAGGCCTCGTCATTATGGTAGGTTCGGTGGTACCTCTTCTAAAGGTAGGAATTCTTATGGTAGATGCCATCCACTGAGACCCATTTAGTCAGCACTCCAGGTCTCTCATGGTAGTCCAAGCGGTGGTCGTTCTCAACAGCATTATTCTGATCAGCAGTCCTTCAGTACACCACCAGCTCCTAGTAGTGCACCGCCACTTTAGAGTTTCCGAGGAGGACATACAAGTCAACAGGGCCATCCTTCTAAGCAGCCGAGGGCAAGTTATGGTTGTGGTTACCCAATTCTCATTGTTAGGTTTTACCCTCGAGCCTCGGGTAGCTCTCATCAGTAGGGTCCTCACCCCAAGATTCAGGCACCAAGTGATCCACATCCTGCCCAGCCAGCTAGAGGCGGAGGTAGGGATCATAGAGGCGGAGGTAGAGACTATAGAGGTGGATCTTGGACCGCTAGAAGTAGGGTTCAGCTAGTAGCCGATTATACCAGAGACATGGTTCAGGGAGGTGGGGCCCAGTCCCAAATTTATGCTTTGCCAGTCAGGCCATAGGCTGAGTCATCAAATGCCGTGACTACAGATACAATTCTGGGTTGTGATAGAGATGCTTCAGTACTATTTGACCTTGGGTCTATGTATTCATATGTGTCATCCTATTTTGCACCGTACTTTGGTTATGGCTAGCGATGCTTGAGTGTTCATGTTTATATCTCTACGTCGGTGGGTGATCCTATAGTGGTGAGAACGAGTGCATCGTTCTTGTGTCGTAGTATTTGAGGGTCTTAAGACCCGTGTTGATTTATTGGTCTTAGACATGGTGGTATTCGACGTTATATTAGGGATGGATTGGTTGTCCCCATATCATGCGATCATGGATTGTCACTCCAAGACTGTGTCCTGGGCTTTGCCGGGTTTTCCTTGACTAGAGTGGAGAGGGACACCAGTTCATGCCACCCACAGTGTTATATCATATATGAAATCTCGACGCATGGTTGAGAAGGGTGTTTAGCTTACTTGGCATATGCTAGCGACTCCAGCACAGTGGTCCCTATTTTTCGGGAGTTCCCCAAGGTTTTCCCTTCAGACCTGCCAGGTATGCCGCCCAATAGGGATATCGATTTCTGTATTGATTTGGCTCCGAGCACGCAGCCCATTTCTGTTTTTCCGTATCGCATGGCCCCGCCAAGTTGAAAGATTTGCAGGATTTGCTCAATAAGGGTTTCATTAGACCTAGTGTATCACCTTGGGGTGCGCTGATGTTATTTGTGAAGAAAAGGGATGGTTGGATGAGGATGTGCATTGATTACCAGAAATTGAACAAAGTGACGATAAAGAACAAGTATTCACTACCAAGGATCGACGATTTATTCGACCAGCTTCAGGGTGCAAAGGTGTTTCCAAAGATAGATCTGAGATCTCGCTATCATCAGCTAAGGATTAGGGCATCTAACGTCCCTAAGACAGCATTCCGCACTCGGTATGGGCATTATGAGTTTCTGGTCATGTCATTTTTGTTGACTGATACCCCAACAACATTTGTGGAGTTGGAGTTGATGAACCGAGTGTTCAGGCCTTATTTGGATTTATTCATGATTGTTTTCATTGATGATATTCTGATATATTCCTGCAGTCAGAAGTAGCATGAGAAGCACCTCAAAGTGGTTCTTTAGACTCTGAAGGATAGTCAGTTATATGCCAAGTTTTCAAAGTGCGAGTTCTGGTTGAGTTCGGTTGCATTTTTGGGTCACGTTGTTTCAGTAGAGGGTATTGAGGTGGACTCAAAGAAATTTGAGACAGTCAAGAACTGGCCTTGACCAGCATCACATACTGAGATCCAGAGTTTCATGGGATTAGCGGGATACTACCATCGGTTCGTGGAGGGGTTTTCATCTATTGCAGCCCCGAAGACCAGATTGACCTAGAAAGGTACCTAATTCAGATGATAAGATGAGATGAGTCAAGCTTTTAGAAGCTCAAGACAGCTCTGACTACGGCACCGATATTGGTTTTGCCCACAGGTTCAGGGCCTTATACAGTTTATTGTGATGCTTCCCGTATTGGGCTTGGTGTAGTATTGATGCAGGATGGAAAAGACATTGCCTATGCTTCGAGGCAGTTGAAGATCCACGAGAATAATTATCCGGTTCATGATCTATAGTTGGCAGCCATTGTTCATGTCTTGATGATTTGGAGGCGTTATCTCTATGGCATGACGTGTGAGGTGTACATGGATCACAAAAGCCTTCAGTACTTGTTCAAGCAAAAGGATATAAATTTTAGGCAGATAAGGTGGTTGGAGTTGTTGAAAGACTATGATATTACTATCATATACCACCCAGGGAAGGCCAATGTGGTGGCCGATGCATTGAATAGGAAGTCCGCAAGCATGGGTAGTCTTGTTTATACTCCGGCCAGCCAGAGACCGCTTGCTTTGGATGTTCAGGCCTTGTCCAATCAATTTGTGAGGTTGGATATTTCTCACCGTAGCAGGGTGTTATTGCACTACCGCTCTTTCTTCGTTGTTGGAGCATATCCCTGAGCGGCAGTTTGATTATCCCCATTTGTGTGTCCTTAGATAGTGATTGTGTTTTGGGATTGCAGAGGCGAGTTTGTATGCCCAATGTCGATGGGATTCGAGAGTTGATCTTAGCGGAGGCCCATATTCTCGGTATTCTATTCATCCGGGCGACGCGAAGATGTATCAGGATCTGAGGCAGCACTATTTGTGGCGAGGACTAAAGAAAGATATTGTCGCATATGTAGCCCGATGTTTGAACTATCAGCAGGTTAAGTATGAGCATCAGAGACCAGGTGGTCTATTTTAGAGGATTGAGCTTCCCCCGTGGAAGTGGGAGAGGATTTCTATGGATTTTATTACTGAAATTCCGTTGACTCAGAAGAAGATTGATGGTATATGGGTCATTGTTGATAGGATGACCAAGTCAGCACATTTTTTTCCCATTGTAGCCACTTATTCATCAGGGAGGTTAGCTAAGATCTACATTAGAGAGATTGTTCGCCTTCATGGGGTGCCGGTATATATCATTTTGGACCAGGTATGCAGTTTACCTCGCACTTCGGGAGGGCAGTACAGCAAGAACTGGGCACCCAGGTTGAGTTGAGCACAGAATTACATCCGCAGATGAACAGACAGTCCGAATGGATGATTCATATATTGGAGGATATGCTCTGAGCCTGTGTCATTGATTTTGGAGGCTCGTGGGACCAGTTTTTGCCTTTAGCAGAGTTCGCCTACAACAACAGCTACTAGTCCAACATTCAGATGGCTCCATATGAAGTGTTGTATGGTAGGTGATGTCGGTCTCTAGTTGGATGGTTTGAGCCAGGATAGGCTCTATTATTGGGTACAAATTTAGTTCAGGAGGCCTTGGATAAGGTCAAGATCATTCAAGACAGACTTCGGATAGCCAGTCCAGGCAGAAGAGTTATGTAGACCGCAAGGTCCGAGATGTTGCTTTCATGGTTGATGAGCAAGTATTGCTCCGTGTGTCACCTATGAATGGTGTGATGAGATTCGGGAAGAAGGTAAAGCTTAGCCCTAGGGCCAATGGCCCATTCAAGATTCTTGATCATGTGGGAGAGGTGTTTTACAGACTTGCCTTGCCGCCTAGATTGTCAGCCGTGCATCCGGTATTTCACGTATCCATGCTTCGGAGGTATCACAGAAATCAAGCCCACGTGTTAGATTTCAGCACTGTCTAGTTGGATAAGGATCTGTCTTATGAGGACTAGCCGATGGCTATTCTAGACCGGCAGATTTGACAGTTGAGGTCGAAGAGTTTTCCTTCGGTGCGTATTCAGTGGAGAGGTCATCCTCCTAAGGCATCAACCTGGGAGTCCAAGTCTGATATGTGGAGCCGCTATCCTCATCTATTTCCCGACTCAGGTACTTCATTCTTTTATCCGTTCGAGGACAAACAGTTATTTTAGAGGTGGAGAATGTTACGACCCAAAGGGTCATCCCCTGGTTTCTCTCTTTTCTGCGCTTTCGAGGCCTTGAAAACCTCACGTTTAGTCACCCCAATTTGCGTGTACAGTCCGAGCGCGTAGCCGAAAAGCTTGTGTGTTAAAATACATGAAATTTGATAAATTGTGACTTTTAAATTGTTAAGGTTGACTTTGGTCAACATTTTGGGTAAATTTTCCCGGACACGTGATGTAACGATCCCGGAGGGTCCGTACGAAAATATAGGACTCGTGCATATTCCCGAAATCGAAATACAAGGTCCCGAGCCCGAGAAATACATTTTTGAAAGAAATTGTTTTCTGAAATTTTATATGAAAATTGTGATGAAAATGAATTAGTAAGCATTGGTATCGAGCCTTTATTTTGGTTCCAGCACCCGGTACAAGTCATATATGTGTTTTAATCGCGTTTTGTAAAATTTGGTCGAAATAGGGCGTCATTTGATGTGTTACGGACCTAAATATAAAATATTAGAAGTTTAAGAAGTTTGAATGAGAAATGATGATTTTGATGTTTGATTCCTTGTTTATGATGTTATTTTGGCGATTTGATCGCTTGATTAAGTTTGTAGGGTATTGTTGAGTTAGTGTGTGTGTTTGGTTAGGAGCCCCGAGGGCCAAGGTGTGATTCAAAGGTGGTTCTGGGTGTTGTTGGCCTTAGAAAAGTTGGAGAAATTGCTGCTATCAATTGTCCATTTTTTCCTTCAATACGATCGCATAGGACAGGCCGCGATCGCATAGAGCAAATTGTGAGGTCCGAAAAATCCTTCTATGCGATCGCATTCTAGCCTACGCGATCACATTGTACAAGCTTAGCCCACATTCATTTTACTCTATGCGTTCGCAACTTTTCCTCTGCGATCGCAGAGCTCACACAACCTGACCCTATGTGATCGCATCCCATCTTCTGCGATCACGTATGGAAATTTTAGCCGGTTATTTTAAAAGCTCAAAACAGACCAGTAACGGGATTTTCACTACATTTTCATAACCCATCTTCTTCCCCATACCCCATAGACGAATTTTGAAGAGCTCTTCCTCCGTAACTTCATAGGTAAGTGTTCCTAACCTCGTTTTCTGTTAATTTCTTCAACATCACTAATGTTTAAGCCTAAATACAAGAAATAAGAGTAGAAATTAGGGTTTTTTGGTAAAGTTAGCTTTTTGGGAATTTTGGGTGATTCAACCTCAATTTGGGATCGAATCATAAAATAAATTATACATTTGAACTCATAGGGTTATGGGTGATCGGGTTATGGTCCGATCCTCGTGATTGGACCATGTGGGCCCGAGGTCGAATTTTGGTATCTTTGGAAGAATGCTAGGAACTTCATATCGAGGCTATGGGATTTTGTTATTGAGCCTTTATTGATATTATTGAATTAATTCTTCCTAGATATCGTTGTTTCGGAGTCGGATTGTAATGGAAAGGCGATATTTGAGGGTTGATTGCTAATCTTTGGACTGAGGTAAGTGTTTGTTCTAACTTTGGCTTGAGGGAATAGGATTATAGTGTTGTTTTTTATTTGCTAATTGTTGAATGCGGTGTATATGCATGGTGATGAGTCTCTATACACTGGAGTCTAGCACTGGAGTCTAGCATGACCGTGAGTCTTGTTTGTGTTTATTCGGATTCTGTTATACCTCTTTCTTGTTAAATTGATAAATTTCATATAATGTGAAGAGTTTGAGGAAGAATTGGTATTTGTACATTCTTGGGGCGTTGGCCCGAACGAGAATATGATAACTGAGTAACAAGTGATCAAAAGAGAAAGTGATGCAATTATTCCCTTGCCGGGACGTGTTGTTTATTACTGTTGTTGCTCCCTTGTCGGGATTTATGCGTTATATGTGTTCTCCCTTGCTGAGATGTTTAACCTTGTTTGTCCATTCCCTCGCCCGGTTTGGTTATGATTACTATGTGGGTGAGAAAGAGTGACAATGCATGAAGGGTCATTCAGTGCCATGTTCTAAATATTATGCACGAAGGGTCATTCCGTGCCATATTTTGATTATATTTGCACGAAGGAACATTCCGTGCCATGTTTTGGTTATTTATGCAAGAAAGAACATTCCATGCCCTGATTTGATTATAATTGCACGAAGTATTACTATGTGCCATAATATGTGAAATATGCGAGAAAAGCACGAAAGTTGATGTCGTGCACATTATTCGATTGTTTTTTTTTTTGAGAATGAGGTTAAAAGCACAAAGTTTGGTACAATGCAACTGTTAATTTTCCTGCTCTCATTAATTATTGTTATTTCACGGTTTCTTGCCGTAATTTCTTACTTTATGTCCGGACTGTATTTACCCCATTGCATGTTCCCCTCCTTCCTAACTGTTTAATTTCTGTATTCTTTACTTTTATTACATACATATATATATATATATATATATATATACATATATATATATATATATATATATATATATGTATATATATACACACACACACACACATATGCGTAGATGGGGTCGGTTGTGCTGATGCTACACTCTGCACTTATGTGTAGATACCCAAGCGGCTTACGAAGTGCAGCAGTAGTCGGGGAGCCATCCTTCAGTCCAGGGACTTTCAAGGTAGCCTTGACGATGTCCGCATGCTGGAGTCCCTTTCTATGTTATTAGTTTGTTTTTTCTTGTACCGAGACAAACATTGATGTACTTTTATTCAAATTTGTTTTTAGCACTCATTACTAGTTCGTGAGTTACTGACACCGGATCTGGGTAGAGTTGTATCTAAACTTCTGCATTTCGTTTTCAGTTATCTATGTTTTTAAGACTTCCATTTTTATTTAAATGACTCGTTCTATTTATGTTGTTAAGATGTTATCAGAAAATATTATAATACTTGGCTTGCCTATCTTCAATAGTAGGCTCCATTGTTGTATAGATCAAAGCAATATAATATTTCTCATTTTTCTCTGGTTCATCAACTTGTTGTTCTTTAATTGTTCTTGCTTTACTAAGCTCGAGGGTTCATCAGCTTGAGTGCACTATCATGGCATTGGTTTATTTCACATTCTTGTCAATTCCCATCACTTTTCTTTAAGTTAATCTATTGGTATTAGGTGAAATCACGTATCTTTAAAATCACATTATATGTTTAACTATTAACCAGTTTTTAAGGTAAATAGTTTGGTGCCCACCGTGGGGCTAAGGATAATAGTAATTGCCTAGTATTAATCCTCATAACACACACTGCTTTTACACTAGTTCTTGTAAGTGTCTTTTATTTCAGGAATCAACATGTCAAACTATCAAGCAGTGCCCCCTCACACCGACACCGGCCTTGGTCTTCATGGAGAGAACGAGCACATAGTCACCCCGGAAAACGGAGTACCTCCAATCAATCCCGATGGAACACAGACCGTAAATCCAATCGATGTCAATTCGCATGTTGAGATTCATAGAAATTTAGGCACCGATTGTCACGACCCAAAATCCACCAAGGGTCGTGGTGGCGCCGAATACTGCTGTCAGGCCAGTCAACTAAAATACTTAATTAAAATTTTATTTTAATAATTTCAAAAATACTTCTTTATTATGATTAAAAAAATACTCAGTATGTTCCTCCAATTAAATAAGGAAATATTCAATCAACTTTCAAAATTTCTGAATAAATCCAAAGATATCCCCAGAACACGGAGTCACAAGTACATGAGCAATTTTCTAAAGGAAACCAAATAGGTACAACAACTGCCCGGGATACAATTGGACAGAAAGTAAATAAAATTCTGAAAGAGACTATACTAGCTGCGGAATCACCTCGAAGAAATATAGCTCACCCGCTATGCCGCTAAGCCACGAGCCACACAATAACCCTGTGCAACAAACTACACAGCAAGTGTAGTATGAGTACAAAAACAACATGTACCCAATGAGTGTCCCCCCTAATCTTGAAGATGTAGAGACGAGATCGTCAACCTTGACACTCACTAGCAGTCCAATGATTATTTATCCATAATAAATATATTAGACAGTGGAATTGTTTTATAAACATGGTTCTAATCTAGATAGAGGAAACAAGTAAACATATAATTCTTTCATGGAAAATTTTCTTAGATTTCTTGTTATTATTAACAATATGATATTGCCATAGTGAGGCATAAAACAACTCAAATGAGTTCAAGACAACAGCATAAACATGCGCAAATCATGTCGAGGTCGACGGCCCGCTCCAACATAAATGTAAAGTGTGCACTGCTGAGGGTCGAGTGGCCCGTACCATAGATGCATCTATTTCACCAAGGCGATCGGCCCATTCCAAAATTAAACATATACCCTACTCGCAAATCATACATGCGACGCAGGTACACATCAAAATCATGCACAAATAGCCAATTAGGAATTTATTCGGGAACAATTATCCAACTACAAGCAATTCCCTTTTTAATCAATTTTAAGGAAAGAAGTGTAATCCTTTCGGAAATCATTTACAAATTCTATGTGATTCAAGAAATTCAAGCCATCAATGGGTTCGCAACTAATCCAGGTATAACATGATTTTGGGTCATAGACTACCCGGACAATAGCATAATAGTAGCTAAGCACAGACTCTCCTCACCTCGTGCGTACGTAGCCCCAACAATTATGAGTACATAATCAGTTTAACTCACCTATGGGGTAATATCCCCCTCACAAGATTAAAAGGAGACCCACCTCGCTCTGAATACCCATAACCGACATTCTACATTCCTCTGAAGGCTTGAACTGATGTAGAATGCTCCTAAAACTAACCAATGATTATGTAAATCCATTAATATATGCTAAGGTATTCATTATAATCAAATTTATAACAATTTCCAACCCTGAATGAAAAGTTGACCAAAACGCCCTCAGGTCCACGTGCTCGGAAATCCAAAATATTTTGAATAGAAAGTTTACCCATGACCTTAGGAACTCAAATATATAATTTTCTCTTAATTCCATGCTCAAATTAGTGGTAAACATCTAATAACAGAATATTTCTAGGTCTTCCTCTAACCCTCAAATTTCTACCCATTTTCATGCTAAAATCCATACATAGTTGATGTATATGCTCAAAACTAGTAGAGATCACTTACCTCATGCCAAGTGATGAAAATGGCTCTCCAAATTTGCTCCAAAGTCAGCTCCCTTGGAAGAAATGAAGTGAAAAATAAGCCAAGTCCGATTTTTAAAGAAACCTCTCTGCCTCCAGCAGTTTCCGCTTCTGCGGTCCCGCTTTTGAGAAAACATTTCCGCTTCCGCGGAAATTTCTGTTTATGCAGATAAATTTCTGCTTTTGCGGTTTTGACAGTACTATCACTTTTCTCGGCACGAAAACAAGCATAACTTCCTCATACGATGTCCAAATTCGATGATTTTTTTTATATGGCTACGAAATTATGATACGGATCTAATGGTTCAATAAAAAATTAATTTGGATCTCATTTTCTTAATATGGTACACCTTTATGTCCGAATAAACAGTGTTGAAATATCAAATAAAAGCGCAACACAATCCGAAACACACCCGAAGGCCCGGGACCCCGACCAATAACACCAACCAGTCCCAAAACACATTACGGACTTGATCGAGGCCTCAAATCACACCAAAAATGCTAAAATAATGAATCAACCTCCAATCTAAGCTTTATGAACTTTAGAACTTCCAACTTCTACTCTCGATGCTTAAACCTATCAAATCACGTCCAATCGACCTCAAATTCTGCACATAAATCATATTTGACATTGCAGACCTACTACAGCTTTTGAAATGGATTCTGATCCCGATATCAAAAAGTCCACTTTTGGTCAAACTTCTCCAAAACCTTCAAATTTCTATCTTTAGCCAAACGGCCTCAAAATGACCTACGGACCTTTGAATTCACTTCCGATAACGCTCCCAACTCCAGAATCACCATACGAAGCTACTTCCAGTCTCGGAATCCACTAAAATAACACGGACGGAAATAACACTAAAATGCATTTTAAGCCAAACTGATGCAATTTCTTCTAAAATTTTAACTTCCACAATAGGTGCCAGAATGCTCCCGGGTCATCCAAAATCCGATCTGGGCATACGCCCAAGTCCGAAATAATCATACAAACCTGCTGGAACCTTTGGATCCCAATTCCAAGGTTATTTACTCAAAATTCCAATCCTAGTTCATTTCTTCAACTTTAAGCTTTCAAAATGAGAATTCTCCTTCCAATTCCTTTATGAACTTACCGAAATTCAATTTCAACCATGCATACAAGTCCATATACATAAAATGAAGTTGCTTATGGCCTCATACTACTGAATGACGTATTAGAGCTCAAAACAACCGGTTGGGTTGTTACACCAACCCTAATAATAGCATCCACAAGGACACCCGGGTAGTCGATCAGAATGCACAAAGCGGTGAGGAAGGCGAGATTAGCTTTCAAATGATATTTGAAATGTTATAAACTCAACATGTTGTAATAGTGCAACTCCAGAGTCGTGCACTAAGAAGAATCGAACTCGATACATCACAAGAAGTTGTTCATAGGGTCGAACCTGGCTAGAAGAAATTGAACGATAATGGATCAGGAATTGACCCCACCATCATGAAGATGATCGAGGATCTCACTAAATGGATGGAATCAGGTGAAAATAAAATCGAGGCTAATGATAAAAAAATAGAAACGTACAACTCACGAGTTGACCACATACCGGGGGCACCCCCGATCCTAAAGTGTTTGGATTTGAAGAAGTTTGCGCAGAAGCCTTTTCCTCGAAATGCGGCTTCGAAGCCCATTCTTAAGAAGTTTTGTATGCCAGACATTCCCAAGTACAATGGGACCACCAATCCTAATGAATACATCACTTTTTACAAATGCGCAATAAAGGGAAATGACTTAGAAAATGATGAGATTGAATCTGTTTTGCTGAAAACATTTGGAGAAAAATTTTTGAAGCGGGAAAATGATATGGTAACACAATTTGTCACCCAATTCCATCGATTCTGCCGATTCATATATAAAGGTACATGTCGGAGCAATAAAGGTCGCAAAAAGGAAGAAGAACCTCTTCAAACTAAGACAAAAAGGACAATGAAATGCTAAGGGAATTCGTTTCTCGATTTTAGATGGAACACATGCACCTACCCCTGATTATCGATGATTGATTTGTCCAAGACTATACTTTGGCTTTGAACGAGCGATGTTTGGTAGCATCACGTCAACTAATGCATAATTTGATTGAGTATCCAATAATGACCTGGGACGATGTGCATAATCAATACTATTCAAAGATCAGAGTCAAGGACGATCAGTTGGGAGCTTTATCCGGTTCCGTTTACCCAAATAGATCTGAAGGCAGTATTCAAAGAGACATCTATAGAAATCCCACATCATATAGAGATCGGTACCAACCATATAGCGTAGATTGTAGAAACAACGAACGAGGATGTAATTGATCGCAGCAAACTCAATCTTAGGAAGAGCGAGCGCTAGACTTTTACCTCAATATTGGTATCGGGGTCAATTTTCACAGGGAGCTTGGAATGGAGTTCCGTATTTGTTTAGTCTAGGAATGCATTTGTACTCCAAATTTTACTTCTAACATTTTTGGGGTTTTATGATTATCAAATTTATCAACTACTAATTAAAACTAGGTTATGCTAAGTTATTACTTCTAGGTTGTATGCAAGATATAGAAAGGCACTAGTGTCGTGGCATTTGCCTAGGTGGTCAACTAATGGGTAAAGATTCCTAATACAAGGATGACGATTATGGGGTTTATGCTATAACCGTTGCGCGATTGCACTCTCTCTCACACCTCTCGGTAGATAGAGTGATTTACCCAATTGACTTTATCGATACCAATTGGGTAGGCCAATTTGCCCAAGAAACTTATGGTTCAGGTTGAATAATTACTCTCTCGAGGTTTAACCCATTAATTGGGACTCCCATTCTCATGGGTCCATCCCAATTCCTTGTTGGGTCAATTTTGGGGTCATGGACTCTCTTTCTCAGAAGAGTCAAGACCCACTAAGCTAGACTTAGTGTTTGCAACCACCAAATCCTAATGAAATCATAAAATTAACCCAACAAGCAAACACCCAACATCATTCAAGCATTAAAAAAATCACACCCATTAATTACCCAGACTAGGGTTGAGCCACAACCCTTGCTAATGGGTTTAGCTAGACATAATGGAAACAGAAATTGATGAAAAATAAGATGAAACAATCATATTAATTAACTACTAATTTTAATCTACAAGAATCCACAATGAAACAGGATAAAATTACCCAAAATAGGCTAAAACTTGAGTCTCACGGGTGCAACAGTTATCTGATATTAAATACTTAACCTAAAAAGGTAAAATGTTCTATTTACAGTGCACGCGAGAAATTAGACAAAAATGCCCCTGTGGGTTTGGCGCAGACCGCGCATAAATGTAGTGTGGCCGCGCAGGGTCTTGGCCTTTTAAATATCTCCTCTGAAGTTGGGGACGCGAACCACGCAAGAAGGTGGCATGGCCACGCTGGCTGATGGGCGTGGACCACACATAAAAGGGGCGCGGCTGCGTTGGCTGTCTGGCGCGGACCACGCTTAAATGGGACGCGGCCGCGTGAACAGACTTGGCAAAATAATCAACTATCTGAATATCATCCACGTGGACCACACTGTTTTGGTGCACGGCCGCGTGGGATTTGCCTTGAATTTGTTAGCCTCTGAATCTCCACGAACGCGGACCTCGTAAGGATGAGCACAGACCGTGCAAGAAACCACTGAAATGCACATTCTGTGAACTCCTAGCGTGGTTGAGTAGCAAAGCAGTGGGGTCCGAGCTAGGTCTCCTTGTTCCCCACTTCACTTGTCTTTGACACTTGGAAAGTTTCACTCCATTTTGAGCCGATCTTTGACATTTGTCATCTTGTCGCTCAAACCTGCAATCAACCGCAACTTTTAAGCTTTATGGGACTAATTTGTGGAAATTCACTCACAAAACGTAGGCAAGTATGGGCGTAAAACGTGTTAAATCATAGTTATCAACTCCCCAAACTTAAACTTTTGCTTGTCCTCAAGCAAATAAAATAAGACCTACCCTTCAAAGGAAAATACCCAAGTAATCCCTGTTTATCGTATGGTAACCTCAATAAGCATCAATTGGGACTAACAATTTCCTTCAATGCAAATGCATCATTAACACATTTGGATTTTGAAAACTTGTGGATCAAGTGTGATACAAGAGCATCAAGAGTTGATACATTTCATCAAGGAACCTTTCTCAATTACTTTGGTCACTGTGGAACCCAAACTCACACATCCTCAACTCTCCTTAAGTGAACGTCACTTTTTAGAGTATTGACATACAAATTGAGGTGGATGGATTTTCGATCATCTCTCTCAAAGAAAAGGCCATATGTCCGACTCTAAGTTCCATATGCTTTCCCCTTATGTAAGTATCCACTAAACTCAAGATTATATAGGGCTTTTGAGGAGTTCTTGTGAAGGCTTTTGGTAAAGGTAGGACATGTTTTTGCTCAATTGGGTTCAATATTCCCTTAAGCATTTTTTTTTATTCATTTTGGCACACTTTCTTGACTCATTTTAGTATTTCACTTCTTTCAAGGGGTTAGAGAGACACATTGTCACTCTTTCTTATGCAATTCAAAACCTTTCTCCTTTTGTCTACTTTTTCGTCACCTTTTTCACTTTTTGTTGTCCTTAGATTCCCTTTTTGTTCTTATTCACTATTGTCTTTCTTTTTGTCTTTTTCTCTTTTTTATTGCCTTCCTTTTCTTTTGCTTTTGCACCTTCTTACCACATTGTTTCCTTTCTTGTCCCCCCCCCCCCCAAACTTAGACATTTGCCATTACTCAAGGGAATATTTGTGTGCCAAGAGAGGGTCTCATTGAGAACAGGTATATGCTTGTAGCTTTTGTTCATAAAAGAAGAAGGTTTAAGGCTCAAAAGGGGTGAACTAGGGATCATTTTATTGCTAGGTCATGGAAATGTTCAAATTTGGCATTTTGGATCAAGGAGAGCCTATAATCACTTCTCAAGTCACGTTTCACCTATGATTTCACCTCAAAAAATATTCTGGGCAAGTTCTAGACCGTTGGCTCGGTACTTGGGCTCAAAATTTGAATTCTCACCACATACACTCAAGGATTGCAAAAGATACCGAGTCGAGGGACCAAAATGACCTTAGTTACGATTCAAGCACACAATGGCCCGAAATGACCACATAATGATTGTTTGGTCAACACAAGAGTCTCAAGGCCACGACTTTCACCATCCTAAGCACAATATTATGTCTTTGACCATGGGATCAAAGGAAAATGTGTTAGGCCCAAGTGAAGCTTTGCCTGAGGTACCCTTAACTACAAAACTTGAAATCAAAATGAAAAATAAAAAACAGACTCAAACCCTTAAGAAGGTTGTCACGCCATCTATCATTGAGAAGAGACGCCCGGTTTGCACAACACTCTAACCTTTAAAATAATCGTTGCATTAATAAAATCAAGGGCTTATTGCAAACGCCAAAACAAAACAGAAAGGCTACGAGCCTAACTATGAAACTAAAATAAAAATTTTAACAAAAAATAGAAAACAAAGAAAACCAAAATGAAAAACCGATTGAATATGTAGAATAGGGGAGTAGAATATACAACTGGGGGTAATGAATATATACAGAAAATTGAAAAGCATCTAAAATGAAAAGTTATATACAAACCAACTATCAACTACAAATATACTAAAAGTCCAATGAATAAATACAGTCATCTATCAACATAGTAGGGCACACCCCCACGAACAAAAGCTGGCATTATCCCCAATGTCAACTACCAAAATAAGCATAAAATGAGAGGTAAAGGATATAGAGTGTCCCCTCAAGCCTGATCTATCGCCATGTGCTGATCAGTGGTCCCCTAGTCCTCTATACTGGCGGGAACCTCAGATTGGTTCCCGACTTGCTGCTCTGCTGTTGGGACAAAGGCCACATCATGAATTGGATGAACATACGGTGGAGCACTGGAGGTACCCTCATGAACCTAGGCCACCTCTATCACAACACCCTCAGTGTTAGGAAGCTTCCTTTTCTTTCTTGGGTGCCTAGGCTCCTCCACCTACTGTGGCTGAGCTACTACTGGATCTACAACTGGGTCCCCAAATAGTAAGTCTAATGGAATCTGGTATGCCAAAAGCTTATCTACATCTTCTCGCAGCTTCATCACTGACTCCTTTGAATCCTTTTGCTTCCTCAACTTTTTGTGCTCTCGGGCCAACATTTCCAATGCAGTGTTCTGTGCCCCAACTGCCTTACTCAAGGCATCCGGCTTCTCCATCATCTTTTCCTAGTTGGACAGAATCTTCTTCAATGTTTCCTTAATAGAAGGAGGAATATCAATAGTGGCAGGAGCTGACTGTGCCTGAATTACACTGGCCGAGATGGACAACTTGGATGTCGCAGCTGACATCCAGTTGTTCAAACTGGATAAAGACTGAGTGAGTTGGTGGGCAGTGAACCGGTGAGTCTTTGATGAAGGGAAAACTGTGTCAGCTGAAGTAGATATGCCAGCAACAGAAGAAGGACCCGGGGGAAAAGTCTCACTGGTAGTAGCAGCATGGATGGTGGATGGCTCAGTAGAATGCTTAATAACCGCTGGTCCTCAGACTAGCCAGGTGCGGTAGAAGTGGTTGTCTGATGCTATTTAGACTTCTTTGGGTTGTCGGTACCTAACTGATTGTACCATGAATAAGGAGCCATTGGTTTTACCCTGACATCAAAGCATCTCTTTTTCACATCCAAATCTCTAAAGTACAGGGAAAGAGTGTTCGGGAAAGGGTAGTTTGTGTTGGTCTCCTGTCCGACCATAGAGATCACCCTTGAGATAATGTTGCCCACATTGAGGGAAGCTGGACCATGATAGATTCTACTAGAACAGCTCGGGAAATAGGAACTGAGTGATCATGGGTGGAGGGATCAAGTCTACTATACAGGAACGTCAACCAACCTTGGCCTCAAAATTGAAAGTGTTCTGCAGAATCTTCTCCCCTGCCTTCAACAATATTGGAACAGTGCCTGGGGCTGCCAAGTATTAGGCCAACAAAGGACGCACCTCTTATTTCATTTCCAGCTTTGCTAAGTATTCGAATTCATCATCTTCATTGTACCCCCAAATATTCATTCGGTGACTTCCCATCAAACATCACCTATTTGTCCTGCACATTTGTCGCCTTTGTGTCCCTAACAACATGATGAACATAAAATAGAACTATTTTACCATATGTTCATTGGCAACTATACATCGCTCCTTGAAGAAACCCCAACACTCTCTAGTACCGAATTGTGCTTGCACCTTTGGGTTGATAGGAAGAAGATCAGCGTCAATGAATTATCTCTTTGGAATCAATTTTCTTGCAGGCCACCACTCTCTAAATTTGTTAAACGCAAACTCGCTCACAAATCTGTCTGCCTAGGCTTCAAGTTTTCTGGTCTGCTCCACTCCTCCGACTTGAGGTTCAGTCCCTCACCATATCCTGCACTCTTCCCAAATAATGAAGTTGTACGGGAGGTGGAGTATTGTTTTTCATTTCTTGCTATGGACTCATCAGACGAATCTAAAATTACATTGACGGGCTGTTTGGAAGTGGGTGATGGTATAGGTGAAGGGTGTCATGTAACTGGAACGAGCTAGACATGTGAGTCGGAGCTGATTCTGAAGTGATGCTTCTGGATGGTGCATACTCACTCCCCGTACAGTGGTAGGCATCTCTATCAGCTTCCCATATCAGCTTACGGCTCTTTTTGATGTTATCTCGAACCTGGGGAGTGAGTTTAACAACCCTCTTTCCTTTGCCACATTGGGAGGAACCACTTGTCCCAGGTTGTTGCTGTTGTTTTCCTCCACGATTCTTAACCATAAACTGCAACGAATACAATTCTAACATTGTTAGTTTAAGCATATGCAGTGAATTAGATGAAACAGTTAAGTTCATGTATTAGAACAATGCAGCAGAAATGAGGGACACGGACCGCGCAAAAAAGTCACGCGGTTGCACTGGGGTAGCGCGAACCGCATAAAACTGGAGCGCAGACCGCGCTTGAAAATGACCTAAACACACCCTTCTCTGAACCTCACCAACAGAGTCCGCACTGATTTAGATCGTAGCCGCGTTGGTCCAGTGCGAACCACGCAAAAATGCAATATGGACCGCGCAGCTAAGACTTAGCACACACAAGAGAAGCGGCGCGGACCGCGCAAAAAGGACGTGCGGTCGCGCAGGGCTTAAAAATTAACAGAGTTAGGAATTATCCGTTTGAGTCCAATTTTTTATCAAATTTTTGAGTCCTAATTATTCCTACTCAATTAACTACACTTGAATTCATGCCCATTGTTTAAAATTAACACAGAAAAAAAATCTATCCTAATAATTAAATCTAAGAGAATAAGAAGAAACAAGAAGTTATACTAATGGGAAGCAAGTAAAATAATCAAAAATTAAACTATGTATGAAATTAGCAAGGAGTGTTACTAGGGATTGTGAAAATTCAACTACTTGAAGCAATGTACTCTGTGAATAGTGAAAATTAGAGCCTAGGGAGTAAAAATGCGAAAAGGGCAAAATGAAGCATAAGGTCTCTATTTATAGAAAAACGTGGGACCCTTCACCTACCTACCAGCGCGGCCACGCAAAAATGGCCGCTGACTGCACTGGATTTCCTTCCTTCACAATTAACTGAACAGCCCACACAGACCATACTCTTTTGTCATGTGGCCGCGTGGGAAACTTCGGATAGCATGTAATTTGGACCTTCCCAGCGCGGGCCACACTGTTTTGTCACGCGGCCGCATTGGGAAACTTCAGAGAAATAGCAATTTTGTGTCTTCCCAGCCCGGACCATAGTGTTTTAGTGCTCGGTCGTGTGGGCAAACTTTAGAGACCTATCTTTTTTTTTACTTGTGTCCTGCACTGGTTTAACATTATCCCTACAACATCTCACAAACTATTAGCTCAAAAATCATAATATACAACATAAAACGAAAAGAAAGAAAAAGACATGGGTTGTCTCCCAAGAAGTGCCTGATTTAATGTCACGACACGACACATGTTACTATTACATCGCTTCAAATCAAGAAACGCCACGCTGCGTCTCTCATCAAATTTTCCAAGAAACGATAAAATGCACGTCCAACGAGTTTGTGAATCATCCGATCAATGAATAGCAATGGATAATAATCATTTTGTGCACCTTGTTCAAATTACCATGGTTCATGCCAAACTCCCAACCTGTGTCGGGCCTTGTGGGACCAACCACATCATGAAGAGTAGGCATCATTTCATTCTCTGTTGTAGGTAATCTCTCTTGAGGCTCCAAAATAGGTGTTTTGACATCCCCCAAGATAGCATCGGGTTCAAAAATTGTGAGACTCGTGTGTGGCTCAATTTGTTTTATCTCAAACACCGGAGGAACTTCATTTGCTGGCTTCTCTAGGGGACTTTCCATTTGATCAAGGTCCAATGACCACATACTGGGTTCACACAGTTCCATGGCATGCAACGCATCTATGCACATCACTCTACTTGAATCATCATTCATCTCACGATCTAGAGGTGTGGAGACAAGTGGATCTTCAACATCAATCATAGTACGGTTTTGGCCATTATCATAGCAGTGAAAATGTCAACAAAGGATCACACACCGGTGCTATTAGGCTGCTTCATGGACTTGCACACCGGAAATACCACCTTTTTATCACCAACACGGAAGGTCAACTCTCCCGCCTCGACATCGACCAAAGCCTTCCCTGTAGCTAGGAAAGGTCTTCCAAGGATAATTGGGACTTCGAAGTCCGCTTCATAATCTAGTATCACGAAGTCAGCCCTCAAGATGAATTTATCAAAACGCACAAGGACGCCATCAATTATACCCAAGGGTCTTTTCATCGACCGGCCTGCCATTTGAAGCCTCATCAATGTTCCTCGTGGTTGACCAATTCTCAAGGTCTTAAAGACTGAATATGGCATCAAGTTTATACTTGCCCCTAAGTCACAAAGGGCTTTTGTAAAGTCGGCACTTCCAATTGTACATGGGATAGTGAACGCTCCCGGATCCTCGAGTTTTGGGGCTATAGAATGCACAATTGAACTCACTTGATATGTCATCGGTATTGTATCGCAATCCATTGACCTCTTTTTTAGTAACCAATTCCTTCATTAATTTTGCATATCCTGGCATTTGCTCAAGTTCTTCAACCAACGGCACGTTGATAGTAAGACTCTTCATCATTTCTATGAACTTCTTGAACTGATGGTCACTCTTGTTCTTTGCTAAACATTGAGGATATGGCGAAGGTGGACTAGGCAAGGGTGCCTTAGCCTTGGGTACCACTGGCTGACAATATCAGTCACGTGTTCCCTAGACGGGTTCACGGCTTATTGTGTCTCCACCTACATCATCAACATTCAACGGTTCATTATCATCATGCAACTCAACATCAATATCTACAACATGCTTTTCTCTTGAGGCCTGCACATCAACGGCTCACCCACTTCTTGTCGTGGCCACCATTACTTGGTTGGTATTTCTGCTCTTTAGGTTTACTACTAAATCACTTGGTAGAGCTCCCTTGGGGTGAGTATTTAAGGCTCGAGACAGTTTCCCTAGTTGCACTTCCAAGTTCCAGATGGACGTATATGAGAAGCCAATTGCGCATCGGAATCTTGGTTCTTTTTCATCATGTGCTCAAACATATTCTCAATTCTACCCAAATTATATCTAGAAGAACTCAGTCCTTGAGATTGAAACGGCAGTGCGTTGTTCGTTTGTTGAAACATCGGAGGCCTTTGAAATCCTTGACCACCATTGTTATTCCACCCACCTTGCCCATTGTTGTTGTTCCAATTGTTGTTGTTGTTTCCTCTCCAATTCCCTTGATTACCCAAATTGTTGTTCCCCCAATTTTCTCCTTGGTTGTTGTTATTCTTCCAATTACCACTTTGTTGATTGCCCCAATTTCCTTTGGGTCTCCATTGTTGGTTCCCTTGATTACCTTTATTCCCTTGATAGTTGTTGACATATTGGACTTCCTCACTTTGCTCATCATAGCATTTATTTGAATAACCACTACCATCATCATAGTTATCAAAATTTCCTTGAAAAGTTGTTGCCCTCTTTGCCTCATTTTCATTATATTCATTCCTTCCATGGCGTTGACTTGGTGCGGGTTTTGAACTTGTTGTAATTGCGCTTTGTCCAATTGATTCATTATTTTTGTAAGTTCGAGAAAGGCTTGGCCGTGATCATGAAACTGCTTATGCAAATATATGATATTAGGATCACCTTGAGCAACATTAGCCCGACTTTTCCATGCTGATGATGTATCGGTTATCTCATCAAACGCACCACAAGCTTCATTGCGTGGAAGCTTCATAAAATTTCCTTCCGTCAGTTGGTTCAAAATACATTGGTTGGTTGTGTTGATTCCCCTATACAATGTTTGTTGGGTCATCACATCATTCATATCATTGTTAGGGCACTCTTTCACCATCCTTCTAAACCTCTCCCATATCTCGTGTAATGGTTAAATCGGCTCTTGCTTCAAGGCTAGAATCTCGTCCCGTAGAGCTGCTGCGTGACTTGGAGAGAAACACTTAGCGATGAACTGGTCCTCTAACTCATCCCATATAGTGATGGAATGATTAGGGAGCCTCTCCAACCAATCTAACGCCTTCCCCAGAAGTGAGAACCGGAAAAGTCGAAGTCTCAACGCATCCTCCGAAACATTTGTCTGATTGCTTCCCCAACAAGTATCCACGAAGCCTTTCAAGTGTTCATATGAATTCTGATCAGTGGCCCCCCATGAAATAACCTGAATGTTCGAGCAAGGGGAGCATTACATTTGCAATCTGGAAGTTCTCCGCCCGGATTCAGGGAGGAACTATTGCACTGGCGTACCATTGATTGGGTAAAACTCTTGGTGCCACTCTTGGTGGAGGTGGAGGAGGGTCTGGTATATTCTCATTTGCATTGGCATTTTCAGCCTCTCCTAGGAGCTTGAGGTAATACATCTTCTTGTTCTAGATCCTCAACCTCCTTCTCCAGGACCATATCGACAAGAGGGTAATTTGCGTTTAAAGCTATGTGTACCTGAGTGAATTGACACAAATACAATTAGTAAAAAGAAGGAAAAAGAAGCAAAACGGAACACTAGGTACACAAATAGTCAACACCATAAAATCCCCAGCAACGGCGCCAAAAAGTGATCGCAGCAAACTCAACCTTAGGAAGAGCGGGCGCTAAGACTTTTACCCAATAGTGATATCAGGGTCAATTTCCATAGGGACCTTGGAATGGAGTTGCATATTTGTTTAGTCTAGGAATGTGTTTGTACTCCTAATTGTACTTCTAACATTTTTGGATTTTTATGATTATCAACTACTAATTAAAACTAGGTTATGCTAAGATAATAATTCTAGGTTGTATGAAAGATAGAGAAAGGCACTGGGTCGTGGCATTTACCTAGGGGGTTAACTAACGGGTAGAGATTCCTAATACAAGAATGATGATTGTGGGGCTTATGCTATAACCATTGCACGATTGCACTCACACCTCTCGGTAAAGAGAGTAATTTTGCTTAATTGACTTTCTCGAGACCAATTGGGTAGGACAAGTTGCGCAAGCAACTTAGGGTTCAGGTTGGGTAATTACTCTCTCGAGGTTTAACCCGTTAATTGGGACTACCATTCTCATGGGTCCATCCTAATTCCTTATTGGGTCAATTTTGGGGTCATAGACTCTCTTTCTCAAGAAGAGTCAAGACCCACTAAGCTAAACTTAGTGTTTGCAATCACCAAATTCTAATGAAATCATAAAATTAACCCAAATAGCAAACACCCAACATCATTCAAGCATTAAACAATCACATCCATTAATTACCCACACTAGGGTTGAGACACACCCCTAGCTAACGGGTTTAGCTGGACATAATGGAAACAGAAATAAAAGAAATAGAAGATGAAAAAATCATATTAATTAACTATTAATGTTAATCTAGAAGAATCCATGATGAAACAAGATAAAATTGCCCAAAATAGGCTAAACCTTGAGTCCCATGAGTGCAGTAGCTATCTGATATCTAATAGTTAACCTTAAAAAGTAAAATGTTCTATTTATAGTGCATAGGAAAAAATGGAAAAAAACGCCCCTGCGGGGTTGGCGCAGACTGCGCATAAATGTAGCGCGGCCGCGCGGGGTATTGGCCTTTTGAATCTCTCCTCTGAGGTTGGGGATGCGGATCGCGCAAGGTGGCACGGCCATGCTGGCTGATAGGCTAGACAGCACATAAAAGAAGCGCAGCCATGTTGGCTGAATGGCGTGGACCGCGCATAAATGGGACGCAGCCGCGTGAACAGACTTGGCAAAATGATCAACTCTCTGAATATCATCCATTCGGACCGCACTATTTTGGTGCGCGACCGCATGGGATTTGCCTTGAATTTGTTAGCCACAAACGTGGACCGTGTAAGGATGAGCGTGGAACGTGCAGGATACCACTAAAATGCATAGTCTCTGAACTCCTAGTACGGCCGCGTGGCAAAGCTGTGCGGTCCGCGCTAGGTCTCCTTGTTCCCCACTTCACTTGTCTTTGAAACTTGGTCGGTTTCACTCCATTTTGATCCGATCTTTGACATTTGTCATCTTCTAGCTGAAACCAGCAATCAAGCGCAACTTGAAAGCTTTTCGGGACTAATTTATGGCAATTCACACACAAAGCTTAGGCAAGTATGTGCATAAAATGTGTTAAAATCATAGTTATTAGTAATCCCGTTCGAAATGATCGAAGGAATGATCAAGGTTAAAATTCCCCATGACTCATGGTAAGAGTGGCTTCGATAATCATGTCGAGCCTAAAAAAGAGCCACGATTATCAAACTACAACTTCTGCATTGATGCTTCAGGTATTGTGTTAACCATTGGACGAATCAAGGATACTAGGTGGCCCAGACTCCTCTAAACCGATCCAACTCAAAGGAATCCAAATCAAATGTGCAAGTACCATGTAACCCATGGTTACAGGACCAAAGACTGTAGACATTTAAGGGATGAGATCACTCGTTTATTCAACGAGGGTCATCTAGAGAGTTCTTAAGTGACCGACCGAAAAATCACTTTAAAGATAGGGACGCAAACAGGAAGAACCGCAACATGTAATTCATATGATCATTGGTGGATTTGGTGTTCCTCAAGGACCAATATTCAAACACACCAAAGTGACAATCACAAGGGAGAAATTTACTCAGGATTATTACAAGAGGATACCTTATCTTTCAATGATAAGGATGCAGAAGGAATCGAACAGCCTCTCAATGACACGCTGGTAATATCTATCCTTATGAATAAAAGTCAAGTTAAACGTGTGTTGGTTAATCTAGGTATCTCGGAAAATATTATTCGATCGAGGGTCGTGGAGCAGCTCGGCATTCAAGATCAAATCGTGCCTGCAGCTCAAGTGTCCAACGGTTTCAACATGGCGAGTGAAACCACAAACGGGAAAATAATTTCACCAGTAAACGTGGCCGGAACAATCCAGAAAATAAAGTTCCACGTGATCAAAGGTGATATGAGGTACAATGCGCTGCTCGGAAGATCTTGGACCCACAATATTAGGGCAATACCTTCAATACATCATCAAGTCTTGAAATTCCAATACCGGAAGGAGTCAAAACGGTGTATGCCGAATAACTAGCAGCCAAAGAGATGTTTGCAATTGATGAAGTAATTCCAGTATCGGCACTAACAACAACAAAGGGATCAGAATAAAAGGAAAAGCAGGAAGTCAAATAGCAACCACAATTGCTAGCCTCGACTGGATCAGAACATCAGCAAATTATCGAGGATGATGAATGGAGATACCTCAAACCTTTGTAATCCCTGATTATTCTAACGCCAAAAAGTCGACGGTCGAAGAACTGGAGCAAGTCATATTGATCGAGCATCTGCCCATTGCCCAATCTAAAGAGATACCTAGGCATGTGGTTAACTCCCAAGCTCATCAGAAGATTACCACTTACCGGCTAAAATATTATAAATTAATTATAATTTCCTTTCAGTATACTCTCTCTAGTCTTTTTTTTGGATGACGTTTTAGTCAATCCAATTTGGTACAAAATAAGTGTAATTTTAAGAACTGATGAACCAATTTGGTACACAAAAAAAAGGTGATTTTTTTAAAACCATGTGTTACAATAAATGGTAAATTAGAATTTTTTTCAAAGTTTCTTAGCAGTTATTATTCATTTTGATAAGAGATAAATGATACTTTAGTCAAATAACTCCTATGATAAATGATACTTCCCCTGTCCATATTTATGTGACATATTTCTTTAGTTCGTCAAAAAAAATAACACTTTTTTATTTTACCGCCAATTATACAATTCTTTTAAGCTTTTCTACCCAGTATCCCATACACTAATTGGGGTCCAATTAAATTTGGATTTTTGTTATAAAGTCCCGTATTTGATTAAAATGATTATTAGGGATATAGTAGATATGCCCTAGATCCAATCTTATATTTGATAATTTGAACGTATTTTGTGAGCGTTATTTGATATAAAAATATATGGCATGTGATATTCTTTTATCATAATTATTATCAATTTCTTGATTAATTTGATAAGGTCCTTGATTAAATTTTGAGACTTGTAATTGTGATGGAAATTATGACAATGAGAGTGAAATTTCTTATAATTTAATCTAAATATGTTCTTGATCGTGGCTTAGTGCAAGGGAGAACGAGAAAGAGGGACAAGTTCTTCCAACTGCTGAGTTAGCCTATAAAAGCAATGTGAATCGGCCTATGTTAAATAAGGGGGAAGTAAGCATTTGAAGCTGTGTATGGTAAGATGACTAACAATAAGGGGTAAGCACATCGATCAAAGCTTTGGTTTAGGGTCTACCACTGAAGCGTTAAATATGCTTCCATTTAGCAAGGAGTTTGACATTATTAATTTGGACATTGGTAATTAGGTTAGATCAATATTATGTGATCATCTTTATGGGATAAAGATTAGTTGATCTCGTTAACTAAATCACATATATAGATTATGCATATTTAGATATGATCCTTGAACCGACTCATTGCATAATTCCTACTGGCCAGAATTACCATAAACTATGAATATATTATTCTCTTGAAGAATGTAATGTAAGAGTTTCCTTTGACCTAAGATCGTCATAGTAATTAACAAGTTATTAATTGTACTTTTATACTAGACACTTATGGTCGGCCCTACGGCGATAGGTGAAAGGATATTAGGTATGATTAAACGCTTGTACAATTAGTGGTTGATCAAGATGGAATTTGTCAACTCTTGGTATTGAGTTTAAGCTACATGTTTTCATGAATCATTATTACGACCCAAAACTAAATCTTAACGTGATAGCGCCTATCATGGTACTAGGCAAGCTGACACACTTCCAAATTACTTCGATAATTCATTTAAAACATAAGTGAAAGATTTTCATACAAAAATCTTCATAAAAGAGTTCAAATCAAATAAAATACGGAAAAGATAGTCCGACATCGGGGTGTCACTAAGTCATGACTCTAAATCAGATGATAGTATTTACAATAGTCTGCATCTAATATCAATACACCGAAAGAAAGAAAATAAGGAAGGAGCACAAGGTCTGTGAACGCCGGCAGCTACCTTGTAAATCTCCAGAAAAGTCAAGTATACACGAGCTCAATGACCTCCGTATCTGGTCACACCTGGATATGCACACAAGGTGCAGGGAATAACATGAGTACTTCCAACTTAGTAAGTAACAGAACCAAATAAGGAACTAAGAAGCAGTGACGAGCTACATAAAATACAATTCATTTCAGTAATTTCATCAAAGAAAATAGGCATGTTTTCAATCTGGTATTTTGAAATCAAAACATTTTGAGCTCAAGCAAAAAAAATATAAGTTCTCCAAAAATTTCACAACAACAACGACTGCCAACAAAGTGCAACATAAATAAGAGAAAGCACAACCTCACATGCTACTATCACTCATCTATCTCAAAACCTCAATCACTCGGTTCTTAGCTCAATACTCACAATCAAGGTACATGCGATCACTAGGGGTGTACAGACTCTAGAGGGGCTCCTACAGTCCAAACGTTATATTGATGCGGCGTACAGTCATGCCCAATACAGTTGAGTGTGCAACCCGATTCATATATTATTGCATCATGTAGCCCGATCCAAGTATTGTTCCAGTCTGAAACCCGATTCAATAAAATGGCCTAAAGTCTTATTGCGGCGTGCAACCCAATCCAACATTACTGCCGTGTGCAACCCAATCCAGTATATCTCACATAGATCTCTACCCGGCACTCAAGCCCTATATCAGTTGCCTCTCCAGCCTGAGGAATATCACAATAAATAGCCCAAACAGAGAATATAACAAGTATTAATCAAATCATGAGAGAGAGCTGGGATAAAATGCATAAGCAAACGGTGACTGAGTACAAGACAACAATTTAGCAGTCAATACAATAAATCCACGACCACTGCGGTTCCCAATAGTGCTTTCATATAGCCTAAGCATGGATTCTAACATGTAAGACAGTCAATAACTCAAAAACAAGAATAAACAGGTAAACAATGGGCTATTTGACTTTATAGTCTACCGGGATGGACCAAGTCTCATTCCCACACGGTGCCCGCTCACACGCCCGCAACCTAGCATGTATGTCACCTCTAAATATCAACATCATATGAACTTCTCAGGGTTTCATACCCTCAAGGCCAGATTTGAGATCGTTATTTACCTCAATTCGAACAAATCCTCACTTTGAAATGCTCTTACCTCTCGATTTGGTATACAAATGCTCTGAAACTAACCATAACCAGTACAATGCCATTAATATATGCTAAAGGAATCAATTACACAAGAAAAATTACTAAATTAGACTCAAAACTCGAAATTGGCTCAAACTCAATCCCCGGGCCCACATCTCGAAATTCGATAAAAGTCACAAAACCCAAAATTTCATTCACTCACGAGTCTACCATACAAAATCTATCAAAATACGACCTCATTTAGTCCCTCAAATCCCCAAATTACACTCTCCATAACCCTAAGCCCTAACCCCTTGTTTCACTTCAAAAATCCTACTAATTAATTGGGAAATCAACGGGAAAATGCCATAGCTAATGATAATAGAGCTCAAGTAACTTACCTCAATGAATATCCTTGAATCCTTTTCAAAAATCACTCCAATACCTCCAAAGTCCAAGTTGAAAATGGTGGAAATAAGGGAAAAACCATGAAGTCCCCTTTTATACCTTCTGCCCAGTGAAACCGCACCTGCGATCCTTTCTCCGCATCAGTAGACAAAGTTCCGCTTCTGTGTAAAGTCACTTAAAAATCCCTAGATCACTTCTGCGGCTCTTGACCGCATCTGCGATCATCGCAGGTGCGGAGACTACCTCACACCTGTGCTTACCTACCCGCATATGTGACTCTCGCAAGTGCAGGTAAAACATCACACATGCGCTCCACCTCAAGTCCCCTATGACCGAATATGCGGTTCATTAGTCGTTCCTATGGGCTGGTACCTGCGGCTCCCACTCTGCAAGTGCGGAAGCCACCAGACCCAGCAACTATTCAGGTGTATTTCCAAGTTTCAAACTTCCCGTTAGTCATTCGAAATCACCCCGAGTCCCTATGGACCTCAACAAAACTTACCAACAAGTCATATATCAACATACGAGCTTAGTCGATCCTGCGAATCACAAATATCATCAAAACACCAAATTACCCTTGGATTCAAGCCTAAGAACTTCTAAACCTTCATATTCCGCAACAACGCCGAAACCTATCAAACCACGTCCGACTGACCTCAAATTTTACACACACATCAAAAATGGAACCACGATCCTACTCCAACTTTTGGAAATTCATTTCGACGCGGATATCAAATTTTCCACTACCGACCAAAATGGCCCAATTTCAACAATCGCTAATTCAAGTCTAATTCCACTACGGACCTCCAAATCACATTTTGGACGCTCCTAAGTCCAAAATTACTTAACGGAGCTAAAGGAGTCATAAAAATTCAAATCCAGGAACGTTTATACATAAGTCAACATCCGGTTGACTTTTCTAACTTAATCTTCTAACAAAGAGACTAAGTGTCTTAATTCATTCCGAAACCACTCCAGACCCAAACCCACTAAGCCGATATATCACAATATAGCTGTATATAGAAATGGGAGAAACGAAGCTATGACTCTCGAAACGACCGGCTGGTCGTTACAATTATAAACGACCAAATACCTTGGCCATAACAATTGAATGAAAGAAGAAAAGAGTTTCATAGATCATTCAATTGTCGATTATATTTGACACAAACACATAGTTGATTGTCTATTAGGATTTGACAGTTGAATCATATCCTAGGGTGACCCAAACCTCTAAGGGCAGAAGGAATTATTACATTATTCTTGTACTAGTTCTTGAGAGTAAATTATATACTTCATTCTATGTGAGCGTTAAGGAGTGTTGCTAGACGCCACCCTTGATTAGTATATTGATGTGATCAATTTACTACTGGTTTTGTATTGAACCTATGGGGTCGCACACTAACGAGTGTTCTGATCTTTGCTAAAAAATTAATTTATTTATTGTTCGGTAATTAAATTGAAGGATTGACCAGTCAAACAATTTAAATTATTAATCAAAATAAAATATTATTATATTCTTTGATAGCACAACAGATATAATTAATATTGCGAAAAAATTAAAATTTTCTATTTGGAATAGAAAATTAAATTATTTCTTAGTTGAAATATATAAAGGGTGATGCTATATAAAGGTGATAGAGAAAATTTGTCGTAATTTTTTTGAGAAGAAAAATCGCTTTGTGAAAGTGAGAGTACAATACAAATCAAAGAGAGAAAATACAACTACAAGAAAAGTGTTTTTGTTCTTCCACTTTTAAGTTGAGATTTTTGAAAATAATTTCAACACTTATTTTTTATTAAATGTGTTCTCGGGTTTCAATAATCAAAGAATTGATAGGATCAGTTTCGATGTGGATACGGATAGAATCTTCGCACTATCGAAATACTTTTGAATCGAGAATCTCTAGGTACGTCTTAGATCCGATCTTTGACATGTAAATAAATTTTAAACACGAAAACTCCTGCGTAAGATTGTTATTATTTTCCGCTGCATGTTACGAACATCTATATGCAATCCTTCAACGATCCCTAACAAAAGCAATTTCGTACCTAAAGCTCGAACCCAAGACCTTTAATTCCATCGTTATATAATTTTATAGGAACATAAATACTTATAAAATGTTATTGATTATAAATTTTAATTTTGTTTATTTATTTCTTAAATTTCGTGCGCAATCAACCCTATAAAAAATTTTTAATCACATTTCAAATGAATCTGAGGGAGTAGTTCCCAAACATTAGGCTGCGCAATCGTGATGGGATTAAGTTAAGATTTAAAGAAAATCCACAACAGATTACTACATAACTCATAAGTAACTCTATTTTAATAATGGGTATTATCAATCTCAAATTTCACAATTCCTTAATGGCAGAAGTAATGGCTATCGAAAATTCATCTCAGCAAAAGGCTAATCCCAATGGAGAAGAAGAGGTTAGTTTACTTTTATATACAGTTAAATATTTATCACGTTATTTTTATTGGACAAAATAGAAAATCAGAGATTTTTTGTTTGGTTTGGGGTCTTTTGGTCATTGTGAGATAGTCAAAGAAAATTATTGCAGAATTATTGCTCTATCCTTAACCAGATGTTTTGAGTTCGATTCCTAGAAATTAAAAAAAATTCTTGATAGGAAGTATTTTGCCTCTAATCCTTTCTTCGAATTAGCCGGGCCACTGAGCCGATACCATATGCAGGGGCAGAGGGAGAGTAGAACCAATGGGTTCGGCCAAACTCAATAGCTTTGGTCTATACTTTAAGAAATTTATTGAATATATGTAAATTACTTTAAAATTTAGTAACTTAAAAGATTTAGAATCTCGAAGCCATAAACTCTGCACCATATGGCTATACCAACAAAAAAAGGTTTTTCTTGTATTGAGAGGGTATATCATTTCTTTTTTAAGAGAAGGTATAAATTATAATGGCACCGTTTTTAAATTAACGAATGCAAGATTAATGTCTTGCATACGCGCATTTACCACTTAATCATGATTGAAAGATATGCATTCTCAGTTTAATTTTAATTGTTAAGATTAAATTGTTTGGTATGAACACGAGATGCAAGTTTACATCTTATACATGTTACTAGCACAAATATCGAGTATCGAGTATCGATATTGAGCTACCATCACAAATTATAACGGCAACGTTTTTACATTAAGGAATGCAAGATTAATGTCTTGCATACGCATATTTATCACTTAATCAGGGTTGAATGATATGCATTCTCACTTTAATTTTTAACTTTTAAACGATAAGGTTAAATTGTTTGGTTCGAACACGGAATGCAAATATTCATCTCATACCTTCTACCAGCACAAATACTGAGTATTTCCATATGTGTTTATATAACAAAAGGGTGACGTGTGCGTAGGGATGCAGGAATACAGAGAAATATAAAGCTAAAAAGAGCGCGTGTGTGTCAGGTTGGGGGGAGGGGGGTGCAGTCGCTACCCTTTGGGTGTGTACTAGGTAGCCTCTGCTCACTATGTAATAGCTCGTCAACCACAGAAGAGATGTAAAACTGTACTAGGCAAGCCCGGTACGACGAGCTTTGACTGAGAAGCTTGTTGGTGAGAGAAATCGATCTCAAATCTCCCCGCTGGGACAGCTCACCCAGCCAACTCAGCCAGCCCTTAAGGGCGTCAACATATATTTTTTGTGGCTTGTTATAATTAGTGATCGCTTGATGGATTGATTACTTGGAGCCATTGCAATATAACAATTACCTAATAAACAAAACTAGTGAATCTCTAGAAAGTTACTCGACAAAAGTCACAAATTTAGACTCATTATAATGTGTACTCTGATACACCTTTTAGTAATTTGACATAACAAGATTTCTTTCTTATATGTGTCTGCAAATCATGCCAGAACGGTTCTAATTGGTTTGCTTGTTATTGTCCCTTCCCTTTAACTTTCCTGAACGAGAGTCTATCGGAAACAACATTTCTGCCTTCCCTTTAACTTTCCTGAACGAGAGTCTAGCGGAACCAGCCTCTCTGTCTTCTTAAATGTAGTTGTTGCTGCATTATTATAATTACAGATTGTTTCTTTTGCTATCTTGTTGCAGATGGATATATATGTGAAGGTCATTAAAACAATACCTTTAAAGGTTAAGAAATCGGATACTATTAAATCTGTCAAAACATTGTTATATCACGAGGAAGGCGTACAGAATATCGTCAGGAGCTCGTTTTCGCTGGTAATCAGATCAAGGATGATCAAAAGCTTGTTCATTTTGGCATTCATCATAACTCTAGTATCGATGTTTACGTTAAGAGTTCAGAGTTGCTTAGGTTGTTTGTTACTATACCACATTCTGAGATAATCGACGTGTTTGAAGCAAGGAGTATTGACAGAATCCGGGATATCAAGAACTTGATTGGAACCAAACGTGGTATTCATTTTTATCAATACGCTCTAGTCTACAACGGGAAGTTGCTAGAAGATGACAAGACCTTAGGTTTTCTCAAAATTCCATCCGAATCAACGTTGGAGATTTTGTTTGTTAGAAGCGAAAAGTTGTTGGCTTCAGTGAAGATGCCTTGTGGGAAAATTGCAGAACTTGAAGTTAAGGTATGGCACACTGTTAATGATCTTAAAACTCTGCTCGACAGACATCTTGGCTACTCACTTGATCGTTTGTACTTTGTTTTACGAAGGTAAGAAACTCGAGGATTCAAATATGCTATTGTCGTATAATCTTGTACAAAAATCCAGGTTCGTGTTGATGTCTTGGTTTATTCAAGTATTCATTAAGTCGAATGGTGGAAGTATGACCCTGGACGCGCTCCCAACGGACTTAGTGAGTAACCTGAAGTTGAAAATTTTCGACAAGGCTGGAATACCTATACATATTCAGAGTCTAGATTTTGAGGGAAAAGTTTTACAAGATTCCAGGAATTTAGCTAGCTATAATATCCAGAAAAACTCCACGATTCGTTTGGCTTTATGGAAAAAGCACGTTCGCGCCCATTGATGTCGTTACTATTTAGTATTTACCATGTTTTGCTTCTGGTTTTGGGACCATTTATCATTGAAAGAGATGTGGTACTATTTGGGAAAATTGAGCTGCATGTTCAAGTTAGTATTTTGAGAACACAACATGCTTGTGTCCATGTACTTTTAGATTGTTTTCTCCTTGCCTTTTTGTTATCATATAAATACTTATATGGTTAAGTCCAAGGATGTCTGATGTTTTGTCCTGAGACTTCATTTTTCATTTACTGGAGTTGCTGTTTGAGTTTTATTTGTGTTATTTCTCACAACTCTGCTGGCTTTATTTTCATATATAAATTTGGACCATCTCGATTTGTGTGCATGTCATCTATCGGAAACAGTCTCTCTACTTTTACAAAAGTAAAAGTAAAGGTCTGTGTATCTTCTACCATCTCCAAAGCCCTCTTTATGAGATTACACCGGGTATGTTATTATTGTTGTTGTTGTTCTTGCTCAGGGGTCATGCCACCGCCTACCGGGTGTCCCCGAAGGGGCAGGTTTGCAAACTTGATTCTTGAAGTCGAACAACAACAACAAAGGATTAGACATTTTTACGGAGAGTATTACATATTGGTTATTTGCAGTTTTATCAAAAACTCGCTAGTCTTGAAGCTATGTGCTAAATTGAGTGCTTCCCCTACCTTAAGTGGCACTTGCACTTCACTGAAGGCACCAAAGCGCTGAGGCATGCACCTCATCACTTAATTGTTAATTTTTTTCAATTTCGACATTCATACAATTAATATATGTTTTCATAATTATTGTTCTTAAATTGCATGCATTTTTTTAAAAAAGAAAATTTCACATAAAACACAAGAAAGTCCACAAGCTAGAAGAAAGTAAGCAAAAAAAAAAAAAATTAAAACTATGGTTAGTAAAAAATTATATAGTTGACTCCAACTTGTTTCGGAGTGCGCCATATTTCTTATTGTTGTTGTTTGCAATGTGGGTAGAACTACATAATGATAATCTACAATCAATGCCGAAACGAAAGGAAAATATATCAAAAGTAAGCAAAAAATACATCCTTTACTTTTTTGTATCACTTATTGCTTTGATAGGCAGTTAATAGAAAAAATAAAGAAACACAAAAGGAAAGGTCCTACCGGGAGTCGAACCAAGGTCACTGAATTCAAAGTCCAGATTGCTAACCACTACACCATAGAACCTTAGACATCAAGGTGCCAACAGTTTTGGTTTTTATACGTATGAATTTGTCAAATCGTGATTACCACCTAACGAATTTCCATTATCACCTTAATTGGACATCAAAATCAAGAAGTAGAACCATAACATTGATAATAGTCAAATTTCAAAGTTCTTAGCAAGCACGAAATTTGTAGCTCACCAGCTACCATACAAGTCAATTTACTCTTATCGCTAATTCCGAGAGAGGTTGTTGGAAGGTTGGGGGCGTCTTGTACGTCTTGAGAAAATCAAACTTTATATCTGAAGTTATTGGTTCACGGTCCTCAATAAGGACTAGACTTAGAACAGAGAGGAAGTTAAAAGTAATTCTTAGTTCTTTTTTCTCAAAAAATATGATGTGAGGGAATAGCAACGAAAAGAATATAAGTAAAAAATTATCCAAAATCAATTCAAAACTCATCATACATAGTCATGAAAAATCTAAACTATACATTGATTCAACCATTCAATCCTTTTATCGATGACAATGTGTATAGATTCTGTTAATTTTAATGCACCCTCGATTATATGTCGTCGATTGACACGGGCCAAGCGTACCTATGAGGTTAAAATATTATGGTATAGTCAGTTTTTATATTGGTCAATAAAAAATAATCACTTTTTACCAAGTCAATAAAAAATAGTCATTATTTTGTTGTAATAGGAACCGATCCAGTATAATATACTGGAGTTCTAGTGCATTTGTATACGAACCAGAGGCAGCTTAATGTTTTTAGAGGCATAAAGCCAAGAGGTAATAAGAGGCTTTAGACTTGTTTAATAATTTTAGATATTTGAAGTTTATTCTTTTTACTTTTCGAGATGCAATTTCATCTTCGCGATGTAACCAACAATTTCATCTTGACGATGCAACCAACCTCTAACATTTGATAATATTTTATTAAGTTTAATTTTTAATTTTGTCTTTTTACATGACCGCCAACATAACTCACAATATGGCATTGCCTTCCAAAGTAATAATCGTGTAGATATTTGTATTTACAACGATGATAAATATATTACGATCTAATTAGCTTGAAGCACGTCTATAGAGAGAGCTTGAAAGAAAATATCTTACAAAGTTAGAACTGTAAATAAATTTATTCAAGTTGGAGCGATCAGGTCGGTTGAGGGCAACAGCACACCAATAGGTGGATTTCCATTCTTGTACAAGAACTAGAAAGTAACTACAGATTTAATTGTTTTTCATTTTCATTTGAATTTTCTCAACCAACTCCGAAAGAAGCTACATAAAATAAATATAAAACTATTTTATTAACGATTGGTGACAAAGTAGCAAAAGATGGTTGAAAAAATTTCTTATCACTATCTAATAATAAATACAATAAATATTCAAATTACATATAAAAGGAGTAACTTTTGGGCCTCTAATTTTGTGAGGCCTAAACGGCTGCTTCACTAGCTTGGGGGTTAAACCGCCTCTGATACGAACTCCAGCATATTATGCTGGACCGGTATACTTTGCTAACTCCTGTAAAATTTGCGGGAGATTGGAACACATATGCTCCAAACTCCAGTACATTATACTGGACATTTATACTTGCTGGATCTCTCGTAAAATATGCGCGAGTTCCAGCATAATTATGCTTGAAATCCCGTAAAATTTGCGGGAGTTCAAGCATGCTTATGCTGGAACTCCCGTAAAATTTACGGACGTATTTTTCGGATTTTGAACAGTATTTTCGCTCAAATTTATCTTTACATAAAAAGTGGCTAAATTTTGATGACTTTTGAAACTTGGCTGTTTCTCAACGACCAGTGGTAAATCTGGCTATATTTAAATTTCTCACTATATAATCGGTTATAGGGAGAAATTCAAAAATACCAGATTTACAAGTACTCATTTAAAAATAGTTACATTTTTAAAAGTAATTTAAATTTAGCCACTTTTCATGTGAAGATAAATTTGAACGAAAACACTGTTCAAAATTCGAAAAATACTCCAGCATAATATATTGGAGTTCCATCATAAGTATACTGGAACTTCAGTATATTATACCGGATTTCTAGTATGGTATATTGGTTCAGCATAATATGTTGAAAGTTCATATGCATGTGCTCCAATCTCTAGTATATTATACTGGAATTTTCCACGTATTGGAGTTCCAGTATAAAATGCTGGAAGTTCATAACACGGTATAAACTCAATTTTTAATATTTCAAATACAAGATCCACTTTTCATTGTTAAAGCTTGCAACGGTGATTTTAATGCTGAAAACCATCATTTGGCTACAAATGCAAAAAATTTTAATAAGTGATTGTCCCTTAAATGGTGGTCCAGAAATTTTTCAGTTTACACGCCAATGAATATATGTCGAATCCAACCAATGAATTTTTCGCTCAATCTTTATACGCTAAAATTGATACTCCCACTGAACTAATTTTATAATCCTTCACAAATTTATTTTTAGGTTCCATGTCTTTTCTACAAGGAGGTCTTCACGATTTATACATATAAGAAATCGGAAGGTAATACATAAAAGATCTAAAATTATTATTTTCTTCTATTAAAATTGTAAGTGACCATATGTGATCATTTCCTTAATTTTTCCTTGTTTGTATAACAACGAATGCAACAATAGAAAAGCATAAATTCATGAAGATAAAAGCATCAATCTCAATTCCAACCAATGAATTTCTGCTACGCTTCAACCTTGTCCCTAATAATTTCATTCTTGATTTTATCTTTCCAAATATAACCACATATTCATCTCTATATTCTCATTTCTGCTACGCTCATCTTTAATATATGTAGAATCCAACCAATGAATTTTTGCAATATTTTTATACTCTAAAATTGACACTTCCACTTAATTGATTTTATAGTCCTTTATAAATTTATTTTTAGTTTTCATGTCTTTGCTACAAGTAGATCTTCATTTATACACATAAAATCTGAAAATAACTCACGATAGATCAAACTATATCATTTTTGTTATAAATAGAACTCTATTTAAGGTGAATGTATATCTTATAAGAAGAGTCTTACTTCAAGGCTAAGTCTTTTATCTTCCTATAAATAGAGGGGTCTTACCCCATTGTAAATCATCCCAAAAGTATTAATAAGAATACTCCTCTCTCTACTTTTCTCTCTATTGTTCTTGTTCTTGTATTATTGTTCTTGTTCTTATATTATTTCATAACACGTTATCAGCACGAGACTCTACCGTCTCAAGAATCTTTTCGAAAAATTTAAGCACGAGACTCTACCGTCTCAAGAATCTTCTCGAAAAATTTAAGGTATTTCTCTCTTCCTAATTTGATTTTTTCGATTATGTCTGACATTATGAAAAGACAGTTCGTTGCCCTTGAAATTTCGGGCAAGAACTATATGACATGGGTGTTGGATGCTGAAATCCACTTAGATGCTATGGGTCTTGGAGACGCCATTAAAAACAGAGATAAAGTATCCACCCAAGACTGTGCTAAGGCCTTGATTTTCTTGCGCCATCACCTTGATGAAGGTTTGAAAATTAAATATCTCACAGTCAAAGATCCACTTATCTTGTGGAAGGGCTTAAAGGAGAGATATGACAACCTGAAGTTGGTCACTCTGCCACAAGCACGATATGATTGGACTCATCTGAGGCTCCAGGACTTTAAGTCCGTTTCTGAATATAATTCTGCAATGTTCAGAATTACCTCCAAATTGAAACTCTGTGGAGATAATATCACTGATTATGATATGCTTGAGAAAACGTTTACAATGTTTCATGCCTCCAATATGGTACTGCAACAACAGTACAGAGAGAAAGGTTTCAAAAAGTACTCTGAACTGATTTCTTTTCTCCTTGTGGCTGAGCGAAACAATGACCTGCTCATGAGAAATCACGAAAATCGACCCACTGGGTCTACACCATTGCCTGAAGTAGATAAGGTGTATTCCCATTATGCTAAGCGTGGAAAAGGCTATGGCTTTAATCGTGGTCGTGGTCGTGATCGGGGTCATGGCCGTGGACGTGGACAAGGAAGAAATTTTCCTGGTGTTAGTCACCCCCCAAAGAGAGATAACCACCAAAAGCGGAAACAGAATTATGAGGATCCAAAAGCAAATAGTTCAGAAACTATGTGTTATCGTTGCGGTGGAGAAGGGCACTGGGCAAAAATTTGCCGCGTACCAAGACATTTGGTTGAGCTCTATCAAGCATCTCTAAAGAGTAAAGACCCTGAAACCAATTTTGTCTCTGACAACAATTTTGAAAACACCCACTTGGATGTGGCAGACTTCTTTGAGCACCCTGAGGGGAAAATAGACCACTTGATCGGTGACGGATCCATGATTAAGGATGATGGAGTTGTTTGATTTTATTTTACTTATTTGTATTAGCTAGTGGATAACTACTAGTCATTAGTATCAGCTCGTATTAGTTAGTTTATGATATAATGTTAGTATTAGTTCTTTAGAATGTTTCAATATGCTTAAATTTTGATGGTATTTTTATTTTCCAGCAAAGTTAGTCGATTAACTAATAAAATCGACTATCCAATATTTTGTATTAAAACTGGAATTTCCGCAAGCTAAGATATTCGAATATCTGATTTAGATATTCGAATAACCTGATTTAGTTATTCGAATATCAGGTTTAGTTATTCGAATAACCTAATGACTGCTTCCCTAAAGTTAGTCGACTATCAATCCAGTTATTCGAATAACCTCAACAGATTTTGAAAATATTGTTTAAATTAAGAAGCAACGGATTAAATTTGTTTACCACACTGATTTTTAGAAAATTAATCAACATAACGTATTTAAGCAACTTTTGCAAACACACTCGTAATGTACTTAACAACTGACGTACTTACATGACATTTCAACTTGAAACATTGTACCCTATACAGAGATATTATTAACACAGTGTACTGTCACATGTCTGCATTGGCTTATAAATGTACACTTCTATACTATTCACATATTCATGTCAATTGCTTAGTTCCAAATTTGTAATTATGTGATCGTCCATGATAATGTGCTAAATTATTCATCACATAACTTTTACACATTCTTTACATATTACATACACTACTCGAGTTTTATGATACGCTGTCATCTATTCACTGTATTACCTGTGTATATGTCCGTAACATACATGCGTGCACCTTTGTAACTACTGCACAATATAGTTTCCACTTCTATATGTTCATTCATTTATGCATCACATTCATGTACCACACACACGATACCGGAAAAGCAACTTTTCTCAAAATTAGGGGGAGAAGTTGGTGAAATTTTGTGGAAAAATGCATCATTATCTCATCCCCGCAGTGAATGTGACAACATCTGATTCACGAATACATATTCATTATTGGAAGAATATGAACATGAAATTGGTATTGACTATACCACACTCACCCCTAGAAGGAGGTTTGAGATGATACCACACTTACCCCTAGAAGATGGTTTGAGATGATGTCATTATTATGGCATGAATGGTCATTGGTCACGTACCTATTGTACGTCAAAATAATTTGTCAATGTGATTACCAAAGGACAATAATAATGCAAGAAACATATCTTGCATATAATTTTTGACATGAGCATAATAGTATAACTTTCTCTTTAAAAGAGATATTCACCACATGGATGTTGATGAATTTGTGGTAGTACAAAATTAATTGAGAGCTCTAGAAAAGCCAATTACTACTATGTTGGAGAAACACAATTGATTACCAATAAGGTATTGTGTTGTAGTAAGTCTCAAAGATACTTATTCAGTTTCCAAAGTATATGTGAAAGTGGTTGATTATATTGAGACTATAAATAAAGGAAAGATTTTATATCTTCTATTACTACAACTTGTAGCGGGATAATTTGTGTATGAAAAGCTACCCGCTTCATTCTCCAGTTTGTACTACTTGTTCTCATTAATTAATTGACCAACTAAAGAGTTCGGGTTGAATCCCATAAATTCTGAAAATATCAAAGGTGAATATGGGCCCATTCACCTGCCATGTATACCACATATGATGCATCTATGATATGGTTACATGCGCGATTGTTATTAACCTGCAGCCTGGCCGGTGCTTGCGAGGTAAATTGCTTAGTAATCTAACTTCGAGCATAATTTCCAGATTGTCTATTCAAGATAGTTCATCTTGATAAGTTGGTTTACATCATAGTTGGTTTAGCAAAATGATTTATTGAGTGCCTCCACTTAATAGCTAAACTATTGCTTATGAGAACAAAGTTATATATATCAGTTTGATATACGTTGTATACGAGAGTATATTATATTCTCCCCTCATAAGTGGTTCAGGGTCAGGAACCAAATAATTTCATCTTATTATTATTAATGTGCTGTGTATATTGACATGATAATGCACAAAGATAATTTCCCAGAGGTGAGGAAACATGTTAGTTTTCCTAACATGAGGGGGAGACATGATGAACACTTGAGAAAAGGTTACATGAGATGAATTATCATTTGTATATATAGATCCTCGAATATCATAATATCAACATGAAGTTCATAAAAGGATAATTCAATTGCAACATTTTGCAAAGCATGCTACACCCAAAGGAAGTAACTATATTCTCACTGCAAATGCTCATATTAAGTCCTAGAAGGACAAAGTCTTGGATACGCTTAAAACGTATAGACAAATCGGTTTCAAAATAACTTCTTAATAAAGAAGATGAGCAAATGATCAAAGTGATCATAATAAGGAGGCAAGTGATCCAAAAGATCACACGACATAACACTTCATAAAATCTCATGAGAGATTCAGGTACCTGAATGTATGAATGAAGAGATCTCCATGTTATGTCTTTATGAAATTTACTGGAACCGATATAAAATGATCGTCGACGACATCTATGATAGCGCTAAATATCGATGAGGATCTTATGTTTGTCAAATACAAACAAAATATTGACTAAATGGAAAAGATACAATTCAAGAAGAATTGATTCCATATGAAAGACATGTAGTTTTGGACATGTAGTTCAAATACTTGAAAGTATAAGGTCAAAGGTATGTGTAATCAGTTTTCGATACTTTATTTGTATAGCATGACATGAAAACTTGATGTGCATCTAAAGTTTATTATATGGCTTATATGACTTAACTTGAAAGATTTAAGTTGCTCAAAGCATATACAATTCTTGGTCCTGAAGTACCACATCCTAAGTGCAATTTGTGTACATATGTATCTTGCTATAACTATGATAATGTGATGGCGAGATATCCCTATGGAAGTATTGAAGAGTCATTCCACGACATTACATGAAGATGTTCATATCTATCAAGAATGATAATTTCAAGGTACGGAATATTCATTCAAGTCAATATGGTTGATTTATTTATTAAATATCTACTAACGATTTCTTGAAGCTAGTGCACAAGATTGGAATGTGAAGGTTCAAGGATGTGAATTGATGTTCTTTTTAGGGGGAGTTAATGCGCGTTGCACTCTTTTTCCCTTACAAGGTTTTGTCCCACTGGGTTTTCCTTGCAAGGTTTTTAACGAGGCAACAAATAGGCGTATTTCTAAACATATGTACTCTTTTCTTTTTCTAGAATTTTTCCCATTGGGTTTTGTTTTAGTTAAGGTTTTAACGAGGCACATTATTGAATAGACATTCAAGGGGGAGTGTTATAAATAGAACTCTATTTAAGGTGAATGTCTATCTTATAAGAAGAGTCTTACTTCAAGGCTAAGTCTTTTATCTTCCTAGAAATAGATGGGTCTTACCCCATTGTAAATCATCCCAAAAGTATTAATAAGAATACTCCTCTCTCTACTTTTCTCTCTATTGTTCTTGTTCTTGTATTATTGTTCTTGTTCTTGTATTATTTCATAACATTTTCTTCTATTAAAATTGTAAGTTACATAAGAGATCATTTCCTTAATTTGCTCCGTGTTTGTAAAAGCAGAAATTCATAATGATAAAAGCAACAACAACAACAAAAATAACAACAACATGGACAACGACCTAGTACAATTTCATAAGTGGGTTTGGGAAAATAATGTGTACGTAGACCTTATCTTTACCTCGTTGGGGTAGAGAATTTGTTTCTGATAGACTCTCGGCTTAAAAAGACGAAAAGAGACAATATATCAGTACCATCAACAAAAACTATAGAAATAATAACATCACAAAAATCGATGAATAGATGCAAAGCAGAAATTCATAAAGATAAAAGCGACAACAACAATGACCTAGTATAATCCCACAAGTGGGGTCTTGGGAATATAGTGTGTACGCAAATCCAACCTCTACTCCGATGGGATAGAGAAGTTGTTTCCAATAAACTCTCGGCTTATGAAGACGAAAAGAGACAATATATCGATACCATCAATAAAAATTATAAAAAAAATAATAATATTACAAGAACAAGTGAATAGATGGAAAGCAGAAATTCATAAAGATAAAAGCAATAATTTCAATTCCAACCACTAAGCCCAACTAAAATGGTAATTAATTTTACCACTAGAAAAGAGATACAAACCATCTTGATTAGCATGCCAACTACACAAATGCCCATTTTGACACATAGCATTATAATTTGTATAATCAAAGACATAGAAAAAACCTTTCTTCTCAAAATTAGGAGTGTGCATATCACATGATACTAATGTTTGTGCTTGTGCACTAACATCAACATTCCATCTCATATGAGAACCGGGTTTTAGTGTTGCTTGTGGTAAACCTTTTAATTGTGATTCGCATGTCAAAATCAATGGAAGGTTCAAATCATTGATTACTTGCCATGACCAAATTTCTGCTTTTACTACCATTGTTGATGATTTTAGTAGTAATAGTGAATAAATTGCAATAATAAGGAAGTTTTGGTATTTAAGAGGAGGAGATTTCATGGTTTTCTTGATTTTTGGTTTAATTTTCTTGGATGTCTAAGTGCCTTCTCTATGCTCAATTTATATATTTGTAAATGATAGATTCATAATGAATATTTATGATGGGATTTTAGTAATTCGGATTGTGGTATGTGAGTTAAGAAAAATATTTATGGTATTACTAATTATTAACAAAATTATGCTGATCTCTTTCCTAAATGAGTATTAATGATTACGTGGTTTCTTGAAATAGACAGAGTTGAATTGGAGAATATAATTAATACTCCCTCCGGACCATAATAAGTAATTTTTTGGTATTTTTTGTGGTTCAAAATAAGTAATTCTTTCAAATTTCAAAAATGAATTAATTATTTTTTTCCTACATTGTCATTTGACTAAATAGTGTTGGAGTATGTGTTAGCAGTGTTATGTGAAGAGATAGTAAATATTAATATGGTCAATTTAATTTCTAATTAATGTTAGAAGGTGAATTTGTTAATGTGTGTGAAAACATTCAAAGCACCTCTTATTGTGGACTGGAGGAAGTACTTTATTAGTTTTGTATTTTCTATACAGTGAAATCTCTCTCTCACATCCTCGTTTGTTCCAAATATTTTTGGATGTTACCGCCAAGTACTGTTATAGAGAATATATGTTATAATATAATATAAAACTAGTTTCGAAACAGTTTGATGTTTATAGAAATTGCGTTGTTATATAGGGATGCTGTTATAGAGAGGTCTGGTTGTACTAGCATATTTTTGTTGATTTTGAGACATAAAAAAATGGTAGGGTATTCAATAAATTCTTATTTTTTTATAATTATTTTCTATAATTTTACATTGCCCCAGACCCCACCTGGTGGGAGTATACTGGGTAGTTGTTGTTGTATAATTTTACATTGGAGTTTCTAAACTTGGTCAACAAAATCAAACGTTATAGATGGATTATTTTTAATTTATTTATGGTATAACTAATTATTAACTAAAGGCAGAATGGCCTTAATGGCACCTATACTTGTTTCACTTTGTCATGTCGGTTCCCAAACTTAACAATTTATCATCCAGACATTTTAACTTGATCAAAACTTATTATTTAAACCCTTCTGACCGTTGAGCAAGCATATTTGGCAAAATAATGATTGAGTTAGACAGAGTGAGTGTAATTCATGCAGATAATGAGAGTGAATATGAACATTTTAAACAAGAAATAATTAAAATAAGACGAAATAAATATTAAAATAAGAATGAATAATTGTAGCAAAAATTTGAGGCTCTGATGATAATTTTTTCTTCTGTCTTGGAGCAACCGGTGTTTGCAACCATGGTAGTATTTCTAATCTCTTACCTTGTCTTCATTATTATAGATCCAAGCCACCCCACCTTTTTTAAAGAGCTCACCTACCTGTTTTCTAAGAAGTATTTTCTCAACTTTATTCTATTTTTCCAATATACAAATTTTGGATTACACATAGTGTGTGGATGCTAACCAATTTCCAGATGTACCTCCAGATGTGCCTCTCTGGGCACCTACAGGCTCTTTTCCTCTATTTTCAAAAGAATAAGGAATCGTAGATCTGCACCTGTGTTCTTTCTCTACTATCTTAATTTGTATTTCATGAAAAAAATTTATGTTGGGACACATAAATCTACCAACGTGCCAAAAAGACAAAAATTAAATTATATAATTACTGCTCCTCTCTGTTTCACCATTGATTTCTTAGATTTGAGCTCCTCTCTGTTCCGCCATTAGTTTTCCTCGATCTGAACGCCTCTTTGTTCTGTCATTGATTTTCCTCCATTATAAAAAAACATAAAAAAATCAACAGCCCGGCAAAATCAGAAGCAGGCATGATTTAAGTGGGCTTTGGACATAAAAATTCCGGCAAAAATGATAGAGAAGAGATGAGAGACATAAGTAGTTCATATTTTTTAAGCCCTAACTACGCATATAAGTGTGAAATGAGGGGAAAATTTGAGTTTGGCGGATAACAATTATTTTTGTTTTATTTTCCTATGTGGCCATAACAAATAACCTGGAGCTTACGTGCTTTAATTTTATTGATGTGGCATTCTATGTGTTGGAGATTGTATTATACACACTGACGGCCTTGTATTATAAGTGTTTATTATACACGGTTTGAAAGAGTGTAAGTGTTCAATTGACAAATTATTAAGTTTAAGACCGGCATAACAAATTGGGACAAATATAGAAGTCATTTAGGCTGTTCTACCTTAACTAAATTAAGCTGATCTCTTTCCTAATTACATGAGTATTACTGATTACGTGGCTTCTTGAAGTAGTCAGAATAGAATTGGATTATAATTAATACTTTATTTGTTTTTCTATTTTCTATACTAGCATATTTTTGTTGATTTGAGACATATAAAAAATGGTAGGGTATTCAATAAATTCTTATCTTTTTTTAATTATTTCCAAAACTTTTACATTAGAGTTTCTAAACTTAGTCAACAAAATCAGACGTCATAGGTGGATTAAATATTTATTAATTTTTTTATGTTAACTAAAGTACGCTGATCTCTTTCCTAAATGAGTATTAATGATTACGTGGCTTCTTGAAATAGTCAGAGTATTTTTGGAAAATTTAATTAACACTTTATTTGTTTTCTGTTTTCTATACTAGCATATTTTTGTGTTAAAATACCATGGTATAGCCTTATTTTACACTGGTCAATAAAAAATAGCTACCATTTACCAAGTCAATAAAAATAGCTATTATTTTGCTGCACAGGGACCGGTCCAATATAATATACGGGAGTTCTGGTGCATTTGTGTACGAACTCTAGCATATTATACTGGACCGGTATACTTTGTTAATTCCTGTAAAATTTGCAGGAGACTGAAGCACCAGTGCCCCAAACTCCAGTATATTATACTGTACAATTATACTCTTTGCTAACTTCTGTAAAATTTGCGGGAGACTGGAGCACCAGTGCTCCAAACTCCAGTATATTATACTGAACAATTATACTCTTTGCTAACTCCTGTAAAATTTGCGGCAGACTGGAGCACCGGTGCTCCAAATTCCAGTATATTATACTAGACAATTATACTTGCTGGAACTCCAGTAAAATTTGCGGGAGCTCCACCATTGTTATCCTGGAACTCCCTTAAAATTTAAGGGCCCGAAATTTGAACAGTGTTTTCGCTCAGATTTGAAGTGGCTAAATTTCGATGACTTTTGAAACTTGGCTAATTTTCAACGACCAATAGTAAATTTGGCTATTTTTAAATTTCTCGCTTTTTTGTTGATTTTGAGACATATAAAAAATGATAGGGTATTCAATAAATTCTTATACCTTTTTAATTGTTTTCTATAATTTTAGATTGGAGTTTCTAAATTTGGTCAACAAAATCAGACGTTATAGATGGATTAAATATTTATTAAATTTCTTGGATGCCTATTTGCCTTCTTTATGCTCATCTTTTAGAATTGTAAATGATAGATTCATAATGTATATTTTTATGAGATTTTAGTAATTTAAATGGTTGTATATGAGTTAAGAAAACTATTTATGATACTACTAATTATAAGTTATATTTAACTAAATTACTCTGATCTCTTTCCTAAATATAATTGATACATAGTTTTCTATACCAGAGTATTTTTGTTGATTTTGAGACATATAAAAAATGGTAGGGTATTCAATCAATTCTTATATATTTTTTAATTATTTTCTATCACATTGGAGTTTCTAAACTTGGTCAACAAAATCAGACGTTATAGATGGATAAACTTGAGGCATTTATATCTATACTCGTTTTTTGTATCACTTTCTAATATGTGTTTGCTTTTGGAAAAAAAATTACAAGCGTATCCGCTTTTTCGTATAACTTCAGCATAGGGGGTTTAAGTAGCAAAAACAATCACGCAAAACTTCAGCATTTTAGTAGACGGAATACGCTTTTTGTAACATTTTTGTTTTTGTAACTGGCAAACTTCAGCTCTAGTTTTTATTTTGTAACTGGCGAAGTTTTTATTTTTGTAACTGGCAAACTTCAGCTCTAGAGCTGAAAAGTTTTATTTTTATAATTGGCGAACTTGAAGATTTTGTTTGGTAACTAGTAAACTTTAACTCTAAAGCTAAAGTTTTTGTTTTATAAGTGTCGAACGTCAGCCATAAAGCTGAAGTAATTTTGTTCCTTTAGCCATGTGGGTCGGATCCAATGTTGCTAGGTATGCACCTCTCCCACAAGGTGTCATTCTTACTCTGTTATGCATGTCAATCAAACTACAAGTTGATCTTAGCTAAAGTTTCTGCAATAAAGACACCGCTTTCTGGATATGCCAATCTTTATGTTCTGTAAATATGCCCCACTGTAAGTTTCAGTTATGTTTGTTATAGTCTAGTCAATAGTAGTGGCTGAAACAGCCGTAGTATGAGACAGAAGCAGTTGGTTCTTAAATGTAAATGCATAATGACAAACGTTAACCAGCAGAACTGAAAGTTATTGCCCATATTTATGGCAATCATCTCATGAATTGAAGTTCCATAGCAGCACCAACAGAAAAAGGAGGAGGATGAGGAGGAGGAGGAGGAGAAAAGGGGCTGAAGTTATTTAAGAAGTGGGTACAAGTTAAAAGTTTTTTAAAAAGTAGGTATAAGTTAAATGGGAATAACCATATAAGGCGCCATGTATTGGTAAGTGCCAAATCTAACATCGGCGAAGTAGTGACGAGGCTAGGACACGACAAAAATATAAACATGTGCAGTTAAATCATATACGAGAAAATAACGATAACAGAAATTTAACAGATAATAACGGGAAGGGGGAAAACATGCCGAAGGGACTATGAATATTCTGAAAATAGTACAGTATAGGAACACAGTAAATATCATGATTTGAACCAACGAAGGTAATAACACATCAATCACGCGCACGACATCACCCTTCGTGCTTTTACTCTCGTCGTTACAATAAGAAACAACAGAAACGACATGGCATCACCCTTCGTGCATTAACTTTCTCATAATCATGGCACGGCATCACCCTTCGTGTATTATCAATATTGGAATATGGAACGACATCACTCTTCGTGCATTAACACTCATAGAATATTGTACAGCCTCACCCTTCGTACTTTACACTCTTCCTCACCCAAATAGCAAAACAAATAACAATTCAACAAGGGAATCATCAATAAACAACTACGTTTAAACATCTAAATTCACAATATGAACCTAAACTTGAGTCAATACTCAACAATTATCCAATACCAGGAAACATAATAAGACTTCTTTAAGATGGAGAATAACCAGATTAAGCATGAACAATACATATAAGGAAATACAATAATCACAATTATAAGATTCACTCGCATGATATGAATCTACAACAACGTATAAGTACTCGTCACCTCACCTATACGGCGTACTCAACAACTAAAAAGAATCAAATAAGGTAAAAATATATAATCCCTCAAGTTAAAGTTAGCCACAACACTTACCTCGATTCCACGATAAAAATCAAGCCTCAATTACCGCTTTCCCTCTCGGTTTCACCTCCAATCCACTCGTATCTACTCATAATTAACTTAGTAATATCAATTATTGCTAAAGAAATTAATCCCAATGCATATTTACAAGTTTCGCAACATTTTTTCCAAAAAGTCAAAAATCGATCCCAGGCCTGCTTGGTCAAAACTCGAAGTTCGGACCAAAATCCGATTATCCATTCACCTCCTAGCTTGAATATACAATTAGTTTTGGAATCCGACCTCAATTTGAGGTTGAATTCCCTAAATTTCAAAATTCCTAAGTGTTAGGATTTATATCCGTCACCAGAGGGGGGTGAATAGTGCGGCACAAGAATATTGATAAATGTTGCGGAATTAAAAATTGCAAGAATAAAATAAATTCGGTAATTAAAATAGCAACGAAAGAACACACCGAATTTATCCTGGTTTACTACAACTTGTGGTTAGTCCAGTCCCCGAGAGACTCTCTCGAGATTCCACTAACTCCGTTAAGCTTTCGGGTGCCTAACAAACCGTTACACTTGCTCGTAGATGTACACTCTACCAGACTTCAACTTGCTCGAGGATACCGCACCTCAAGACTTCAACCTTGCCCGTGGATACCGCACCACTAGACTTCACACACTAAGACTTAGGGTACTTAGCGAACCCGACAATCAATGAGCAGATATGTTCTTCTCATACACCTTTCTCTTTTACAACAAGAACTCTCTCAAAAGAGTAGATAAAGAGATACAAATTTAGCTCTATGAACAACTCAAAGTTGTCTCTCAAATAGCTCAACAAAAGCTCTAAAATGATGCTCAAATAATGTCAATATGTATATTAATATTGGGAGGTGTTGTGTGTTTAAAAACATCTCAAAAGATCTCTTTTTATAGTGGTTAAAGGGTGAATGTCCGTTGCTTAATTGGCAATCAATTATGCTGATTTTATGCAAGGATAATCGATTATTTGATTTGCATAATCGATTATCCTTTTACCGTTACAAAATCGGAAGAGATTCTGCTCAAGAATAATCGATTATTTGCATGGCATAATCGATTATTTTGTTCCAGTGTTTAAAACTTTGGCAACGGATACAAGTTAATCGATTATATACCATTGATATACACTGTGTATACCATAGTATACCAGAATTGAAAACTTACTTCAAAAACCATTTTGGTTAAAATGAAAACGTTAAAATCATTTTGTTTGAAGTATATTAAAAATGTTTATGATATATATGATTTAATATAATGATTTTATGCATATTAATGATGACCTATGTAATATACCAGAATTGAAAACTTACTTCAAAAACCATTTTGGTTAAAATGAAAACGTTAAAATCATTTTGTTTGAAGTATTAAAAATATGTTTATGATAAATATTGTTTGGTAAAATGATTTTATGCATATTTATGATGACCTATGTTGAGCCAAAAGACGAGATAACTTTAAACGTTGCTCTTACATTTGTTCTACCTAACGACCTACGCCTTGGGTCTTTGGTCTTGAACTTTTGAACTCGTCCTTGGCTTGTCTATGCAATTCCGTCTTCAATATGCTTCTTGGCATTCAATCTTGATTGTTCGTCATATAATATCGTTGTTTGACACTGACTTCATTGTTTGTCATTCATCAAAACCTATACCTGAAAATCATGCTAATACAACCAAAGCGCACATATCATAGATAGAATGATTTTCTACAATTTCCCCCTTTTTGATAATGACAAAAAATAGGAGATATGCATATTGGATTCCCCCTATATTCATGATAGATCTCAACATACAATTCATGTAAACAATTTAATATAATTCCCTCTTAATTAAATATTCCCCCCCAATTAAAGCATGCTAGAATGTGAAGACATTCCCCTTTATTCGATGCATATCGCCTAAATTCTTCCCCCTTTTGGCATTAGCAAAAAGAGTATACCAATTGTTATTGAAACTATTGACGATACCAATTGTTAAAAAAAATCATATCAATATCAAATAATGCCAAATGTTAGTAAAAACATGCCAATCATAATAACGGTCATTTTTCGCAAATATACCAACTGTTATTTAAACTAAAAATATTCATCAAAACATGAATCAATCATTTAACATAAAAATAATTGATACCAATTTGTTATTCAAAATAACACTTATCAAAACATGAATCAATAATTAATATCAATTGTTAGCACATATCAACTATTACGTTATTATCAAGAGTACGATAACTAACCGACGTTCCCCCTCGATGCAGTAAGGTTTCGTGCTTGGTGCATCTACTATAATATTGTAGTCTTCAAGCACACCTGCAAAAGTACCTAAAAATAGGTTTTCGGTACCCAACTTCTTTTGGGTCCTTGGGGGTTAGGCAAATAATAATTATAATCAAAATATGAATCTCTATGTTTAGCAAAACATACGGATGCAATGTGTCCTACCCGGTTACAATAATGACATATAACATTAGGGTTGTGCATATGTCTAGGTTGAGCCAAATGCGTTTTAGGTGATCTAAAGTCGTTATTCCTAGAAGCGTTGAAATTCCTAGAGTCATTTCTAGGTGGTCTGAATTTATTTATTTTAGACTCATTAATAAAATTCCTAGAATTGTGTCTAAAAAAATTAGTTTTAGACTTATTAACAAAAATCCTAGAGTCGTTTCTAGGTGGTTTAACCTCATTTCTATCATCCTTTTTAATTACTTCACTTGTTTTAGAATCATTTACACTACATTTTTCTAGTTATTTCTAAGTTCTATGTTCTATATTTTCAAAGAACTACAAGAAGAACAATTTGAACTTTGAACATTTAAAGAGGCTTCATTCATCTCCTTGATTTTATTTTTGAGATCGATATTGTCATTTTCCAAAAATCTATTTTCTTCTTCTAAAATTTTGATTTTATTTTTAGGAACAGTATTGTCATTTTCTAAAAAATCATTTTCTTCTTTTAATTTTTCAAAATCTTTTTCTTTTAAAGAAGGTTGTTTTTCAAAATCTTTTTCTTGCAAAGAAAGTGTTTTCTCAAAATCTTTTTCTTGCAAAGAAAGTGTTTTCTCAAAATCTTTTTCTTGCAAAGAAAGTGTTTTCTTCAATTCTTTTATGGTTTTGGAAGCTTTAATAAATTCACCAAATAATTCATCATAGGCATTTTGCATTTCTTCAAAAGAGCAAGAATTAGAAGTGCTTACCTCTTCTTCTTCGTCGGCCATGAAGCATAGGGTAGTCGTTTCATCACACGAGCTGTCCGAGTCCCATGTCACATGCTTTTGGACTTGAGGCGTACCTTCATAAACGGCTTCAAGTTCATCCCACATTTCTTTGGCGGTTGTGCAATAGGAGATCCTCCGATAGTCATTTGAATTCACCGCACAACATAACATATTTTTGGCCTTGGCATTATATTCATTCTCCTCCTTTGGAACCATGGCTTCTCCAACTTTCTTTGTCGGCATACCATTCTTAATAATTTGCCACAAACGAAAGTTATTTGATTGGATGAAGATTCTCATCCGCTCTTTCCAATATGTGTAATTTGTTCCATCAAATAGTGGAGGCATAGTGGTGGAGTGACCTTCGCTCATCATTCCTGCGTTCAACATTCTTCAACAAAAAATATATATCGCTCTCAACCGGTTAAGGCTTTCAGAGAGTTAGGCTCTGATACCAATTGTTAGGATTTATGCCCGTCACTAGAGGGGGGGTGAATAGTGCGGCACAAGAATATTGATAAATGTTGCGGAATTAAAAATTGCAAGAATAAAATAAATTCGGTAATTAAAATAGCAAGGAAAGAACACACCGAATTTATCCTGGTTCACCACAACTTGTGGTTAGTCCAGTCCCGAGAGACTCTCTCGAGATTCCACTAACTCCGTTAAGCTTTCGGGTGCCTAACAAACCGTTACACTTGCTCGTAGATGTACACTCTACAAGACTTCAACTTGCTCGAGGATACCGCACCTCAAGACTTCAACCTTGCTCGTGGATACCGCGCCACAAGACTTCACACACTAAGACTTAGGGTACTTAGCGAACCCGACAATCAATGAGAAGATATGTTCTTCTCAAACACCTTTCTCTTTTACAACAAGAACTCTCTCAAGAGTAGATAAAGAGATACAAATTTAGCTCTATGAACAACTCAAAGTTGTCTCTCAAATGGCTCAACAAAATCTCTAAAATGATGCTCAAATAATGTCAATATGTATATCAATATTGGGAGGTGTTTTGTGTTTAAAAACATCTCAAAAGATCTCTTTTTATAGAGGTTAAAGGGTGGATGTTCGTTGCTTAATTGACAATCAATTATGCTGATTTTATGCAAGGATAATCGATTATTTGATTTGCATAATCGATTATCCTTTTACCGTTACAAAATCGGAAGAGATTCTGCTCAAGAATAATCGATTATTTGGATGGCAGAATCGATTATTTTGTTCCAGTGTTCAAAACTTTGGTAACGGATACAAGATAATCGATTATTTAAGAATTATAATCGATTATATACCATTGATATACACTGTATATACCACAGTATACCAGAATTGAAAACTTACTTCAAAAACCATTTTGGTTAAAATGAAAACGTTAAAATCATTTTGTTTGAAGTATATTAAAAATGTTTATGATATATATGATTTAATAAAATGATTTTATGCATATTAATGATGACCTATGTAATATACCAGAATATACCAGAATTGAAAACTTACTTCAAAAACCATTTTTGTTAAAATGAAAACGTTAAAATCATTTTGTTTGAAGTATTTATAACATGTTTATGATAAATATGATTTGGTAAAATGATTTTATGCATATTTATGATGACCTATGTTGAGCCAAAAGATGAGATAACTTTAAACGTTGCTCTTACATTTGTTCTACCTAACGACCTACGCCTTGGGTCTTTGGTCTTGAACTTTTGAACTCGTCCTTGGCTTGTCTATGCAATTCCGTCATCAATATGCTTCTTGGCATTCAATCTTGATTGTTTGTCATATAATATCGTTGTTTGACACTGACTTCATTGTTTGTCATTCATCAAAACCTATACCTGAAAATCATGCTAATACAACCAAAGCGCACATATCATAGATAGAATGATTTTCTACACTAAGTTCTATCTAAAAACAACCAATTCCATTATGAAAACCCCTAGATTCTAAGACGAAATCTTGTAAAAGATGAAATAGATTAAAGGAAATGAGTTATGAATCATTTATCTATGATTTGGGGAAGAAAAGTTCTTTGGAAAATCACCTTTTGAAGTTTAGGGTTTGAAATTTTGAGAAATGAATCAAAAATCCTATCCAAAATCGTTTTTGAACAGTTGCAGATAAAGCATTTGCGATTGCGAACCCCGCAAATGCGAACATTTTTATCGCTAATGTGAAGAATGTCCAAGACCTACTATCATCGCTAATTCAAACACTTGTTCGCAAATGCGACTTGTTTCTATCAAAAATTCGATCCTGAGCTTCGCAATTACGAAGGTCCCTCCTATCCTACTAATCACAAATGCGAAGCTTCTTTGCAAATGCGATGCTCCCATTTGTGAATGCGAATTCCGCTTGAAATATACCAGCAATTTTCTTAAGTTTCAATACGCCATGTAACATATCTAAAAATCACCCGAGCACTCGGGGCTCAAACCAAACATACAAACAAGTCTTAAAATATCGTACGAACTTTCTCGTGTGATCAAATCATAAAAATAATATCTAAAACGGATTTGGCATCAAAATCAATAAATTTCTCAAGAACACTTAAAGTTTCTATTTTCACAACCGATGGTCTAAATCATGTCATATAAACTCCGTTTCTTACCAAATTTCACAGGCATGGCTTAAATACCATATTAAACTTGTAGTGGGCTTTAGAACCAAAAAACAGGCCCAATACCAACAAGATCAAACATTATTCAATTTCTAAAAACCATTATATTTTCAGTTTAATAATTTTCTTCAAAAATTTATTTCTCGGGCTACGGACCTCGGAATTCAATTTTCGGTATGCCCAAGTCCCATATTTTAATACGGACTATCTAGGACTGCCAATATACGTGTTCAGGTCCGTTTACTCAAAATATTGACCAAAGTCAACTTAAATTAATTTTAAAGGCAAATTTTAGTATTTTTCTCAATTTTCACATGGAGACTTTCCGAAAATACGTCCGGACTGTGCACGCAAATCGAGGGAAAGTAAGATGAGGTTTTCAAGACCTAGGAACACTGAATTGGATATTTAAAACACGAGATGACCTTTTGGGTCATCACATTCTCAATCTCTAAAGTAATCGTTCCTCCTCGAATGGACATACAAAAGTACCTGCGCTAGTGAAAAGACGGGGATATTTGCTCCGCATATCGGACTCGAACTCCCAGGTAGTTGTCTCAAATAGATGACCTCTCCACTACACACAGACCTAAGGATAACTCTTTGATATCATATGACGAACCTGCCTGTCTAAAATGGCTACCGGCTCTTCCTCGCAGGTCAAATCCTTGCCTAGCATGGACAGTGCTGAAATCTAATATGTGGGATGGATTGCCGTGATATTTCCAAAGTATGGACACATGAAAGACTGGATGTACCCCTGATAAGCCTGGTGGCAGTGCAAGTCTGTAAGCAACCTCTCTCACTTGACAAGGATCTTAAAAGGCTCGATGAACCTAGGGCTTACCTTGACCTTCTTCCCAAATCTCATCGACCCCTTCATGGACGACACCCGAAGCAACACTGGCTCTCCTACCATGAATGCCACATCACGGACATTATGGTCGGCATAACTCTTTTACCTGGACTGAGATATACGAAGTCTATCTTGAATGATCTTATCCTTATCCAAGGCATCCTGTAATAAATCTGTATCCAATAACGGAGCCTCTCCCAGCTCAAACTTTCCAATCGGTGATCGACACGGTCTACCATACAAAGGATCATAGAGAGCCATCTGGATGCTCGACTGATAACTTTTGTTGTAGGAAACTCCATTAATGGAAAGAACTGATTCGAAAAACCTCCAAAGTCAATAACACAGGAGCTGAGCATATCCTCCAAAATCTGAATAGTACGCTTGGATTGTGTGTCCCGTATGAGGATGTAATGCCGTGCTCAACTCGACCCGCGTACCCAACTCATAATGAACTGCCCTTCAGAATGTGAGGTAAAGTACGTACCTCTATCAGAAATGGGGCACACCATGGAGATGAACAATCTCACGGATATAAATCTCTGTCAATCGCTTAAAAGAATAGGAAACCGCCACTGGAATGAAATGCGTTGACTTGAGTCAAGCCTATCCACAATAACCATATTGCATCAAACTTCCTCTGCGTCCGTGGGAGTCTAACAATGAAATCTACAGTGATACGCTCCCACTTCAACTTAGGAATCTCAATCTTCTGAAGCAAACCACCAGGTCCGTGATGCTCGTAATTTATCTGCTAACAATTCAAACACCGAGCTACAAATGCAACAATATCCTTCTTCATCCTCCTCCAACAATAATGCTTCCATAAGTCCTGATACATCTTGGCGGTGCCCGAATGAATACAGTACCAGGAGTTATGAATCTCCTCTAAAATCAACACATGAAGTCCATCCACATTGGGCACATAAATATGACCCTGCATCCCCAAAACTCTAGATCTCCAACTATAACCTACTTGGCTTCTCCATGCCGCACCATGTCCCTAAGGACAAGCAGATGAGGGCCGTCATATAGCTGATCTTTGATATGCTCAAATAATGAAGACCGAGAGACTATACAATCTAGAACACGGCTAGGCTCTGAAACATCCAACCTCACGAATTGATTGGCAAAATCCTGAACATCTAAAGCAAGCAGTCTCTCATTGACTGGAATATATGCAAGGCTACCCATACTAGCCAAGTTCTTAATCAAAGCATCGGCCACCATATTGGCCTTCCGGGGATGATACAAGATGATAATATCATAATCTTTCAATAGCTCCAACCACCCTCACTGCCTCAAATTGAGCTCTTCTTTTCTTGAACAAATTCTGCAAACTCTTGTGATCTGTGAACACCTCATACGACACACCATATAGACAGTACCTCCAATTCTTCCGCGCGTGAACAATGGCTGCTAGCTCCAAGTGATGAATTAGATAATTCTTCTCGTGAATCTTCAATTTCCGTGAAGCATATGAAATAACCTTGCCATTCTGCATCAATACCGCACCAAGTCCAATACGATATGTATGAAAATAAATTATATATGGCCCTGAACCTGTAGGAAACACCAACACTGGTGCTGTAGTCAAAGCTGTATTGAGCTTCTGAAAGCTCGAGGCACAATCATACGACCACCTAAACGAGGCACCCTTCTAGGTCAATTTGGTCATCGGGGATGCTATGGATGAAAACCCCTCCACAAATAGATGATAGCAACCCAAGATCAAGAAACTCCGGATCTCTGTAGCTGCTTGACTGCCTCACTCTTCTTAGGATCCACTTGAATACTCTGCTGATGCAACGTGACCCAAGAAAGAAACTAAACTCAACCAAAACTCACACTTCAAAAACTTAGCATATAATTGACTATCTCTTAGAGTCTGAAGAACAACTCGAAGATGCAGCTCATGGTCCTCGTAACTGGGGGAGCAGATCATGATATCATCGATAAAAACAATCACGAAGGAATCCAAGTAGGGATCGAACACTCGGCTTATCAAATCCATGAACCCTGCTATGCATTTGTCAACCCAAATGACATCACTAGAAACTTATAATGCCTAGAACAAGTCCGAAAAACTGCCTTAGGGACATCAGATGCCCTAATCCTCAACTGGTGGTAGCCAGACCTCAAATCAATCTTTGAAAACACATTTGCACCCTAAAGATGATAAAATAAATCACCAATCCTCATTAATGTATACTTGTTATTAACGGCGACTTTGTTCAACTGCCGATAGTCCATGGACATCCTCAGTGATCCATCCTTTTTCTTTACAAATAACACTAGTGCACCCTAAGGCGAGACACTGCGTAATAAAGCCCTTATCAAGCAAATCTTGCAATATTCCCTTCAATTCTTTCAACTATGGCATGGCCATACGTTATGGAAAAATAGATATAGGCTGAGTGCCTGGAGCCAAATCAATGCAAAAGTCAATATCCACGTCGGGTGTCATCCCAGCAGGTCTGCAGGAAATACCTCTGGAAACTTACTAACAACTAGTATGGAATCCATGGAAGTAATCTTCGCACTGGAATCATGAACATAAGCCAAATAAGACAAAAACACCTTCTCAACCATACGCCAAGCCTTCATATAAGAGATGACCCTACTGGTAGAATGACCATGAGTCCCTCTCCACTCCAATCAAGGCAACCCCGACAAGTCTAAGGTCATGGTCTTGGCGTGACAGTCCAATATAGCATAATAAGGTGCCAGCCAATCCATCCCTAAAATAACATCAAATATTACCATATCCAGAAGTAGGAGATCTACATGGGTCTCAAGACCCCCAATGTGGTACAAAAATTCCAAAAGCCTAAAGAGGATGCGTTAAGTTTGCCCTCTTAGCTATGGTTATAACAACATATAGCGGTGCATAATCAACCTAGTGGCGGAAGCAGGATTTTTCACTAAGGGGTTCAAAAAAGAAAAAAAGTGAAAAAACTAAAAGAGATTGCACCCAGTGAGAATTGAACCTATGACCTCGCAAAGGTTTTGAAACCCCTTGACCACTAAGCTATGCTTCTAGGAAATGTGAAGGCGATTCAAAACGTAACATATAGAGGCAAAAAATATATTTTTGTCTTATATATATAATGTAACTTATCGGCAAAGGGAGTTTGGGTGAACCACCTTCGTCACGACCCGGATTTCCCACCCTCAGGAGTCGTGATGGCACATACTAGTGAAAGCTAGTCACGCCAACTATTTTGATTAATTTACCATTTTCATTTTTTAAGTTTTTAACAGTTGAGAGTTAACATATTAAACAACGAAAATAATAATGTGGAAAGGAGAAATTTAACGATTAAGCTAATACCAATGCGAATTCATAAACATAAACTATCCAGAACTGGTGTCACAATCTCACAGACTATCTAGGAATACTACAAATAGGGTCCGAACAAAATAAATGCATATGTATCTGAAATAGTAAAGAACAGAAGAAAACTAGATAGGAAGGGGACGCCAAGGCCTACGGACGCCTGCAGGATTACCTCGGGTCTCCTGATGGACTGAAAGGCAGCAACCCCTAGCTATGGTCTGTATGCTCGAGTACCAAGATCTGCACAAAAGAGCGCATAGTGTAGTATTAGCACAACCGACCCCATGTGCTAGTAAGTGTCGAGCCTAAACTCGGTAAAGTAGTGATGAGGCTAGGGCACAACAATAAACATAACATGCAGTTAAATAGTACCTAGCAGAATAACAGTAATAGAAGATATTCAAAAGTAATGGGGGAAATACCAACATAATGAATCACAATATAGTGGAATGAGACTACTAAGGTACTTGAACCGAAACAACAAGAAATCATATCAAACAAGCAATAAGTGTACGACATCACCCTTCATTCTTTTACTCTTACTTCTCACCAATGCAATCAAGTAATAAAAATATGCATGGTATCACCCATCATTCTTTAACTCTCTTGCTCGCCATGTAAATATTATAAATATACACGGCATCACCCTTTGTGCTTTATCTCTCTTCCTCACCATATGTATCAATATCAATGAAAATGTACACGATACCGCCCTTCATGCTTTATCACACTTTCCTAACCAAGTGCATAAATATAAATATGCACGACATCACCCTTCATGTTTTATCTCTCTTTCCTCACCCAAAAATAGCAACAATAACATCTTGGCAAGGGAATCAACAACAACAAGAATAAAGACATACCGTCAAAGGAACGTATAGTAAGAAATAAATACGTCCCGGCAAGGAAATCAACTATAACAAAACTTGTACCAACAATTAACTTCACAAATGAAACCTCAACTAGAGCCAATTCTCAACAGTAAACAAATATCGAACATAATCATAAGTCTATCCCAACACGGAGAATCAACAATTTAGGCATTTGTAGTACTTATTAAGAAACACAATGATTACAATTTAAGACTCACGGGCATGCTTGACAATGACGTATAGATACTCGTCACCACACCTATACGTCATACACTACACTAGAACATAGAAAAATAGAGCACAATGCATATACCCTCAAGCTAAGGTTAGACCAAATAGTTACCTCGAACTTTCACGGCCAACTCAAGCCTCAAAACATCGCTTTTCCTTTAGAATTCACCTCCAATTTACTTGCATCTAGCCCAAATTAGTTTGACAACATTAATCAATGCTAACAAATTCATACCCAATTCTTAATAATAGGTTTTCTATCATTTTCCCCAAAAAGTCAAAATTCGACATCGAGCCCGCTTGGTCAAAACCCGAGGTTCGGACCAAAACCCGATCAACCATCTACCCACGAGCTCGAACAAGCAATGATTTTGAAATCTGATCCCAAAATGAGGTCTAAATTCCAACTATTCAAAAAGCTCTAATTCTACCCGAAACCCCTAATTCTACCATGAAAGAACAATATTTTGGCCTTGAAATCTAATAGGTGTTGATGGAAAAAGGAAGGAGATGAGTTAAGAAATACAAACCTATGATTTGGTGTTGGAATATTTCTTCAAAAATCACCAATGGTCTGATTTCAGGGAAGAAGATATGAAAATATTGCATATTCCTTTTTTTGGTTCTATTTTTAATTCACTTGACAGGTCTTCTTCGCGTTCGCGAAATATTAACCCTCCAGGCCTTCGTGTTCGCGTAGGGTAAAATCCATTCCCCTATTTCCCTGCCAAATGGCCTTCGTGTTCGCGATAGCCAGGTCACATTCGTGAAGGGTAACACCGCAAGGCTTCGTGTCTGCATAGGAGAAAATCTCCCTTAGATTAACTTACTCTTTGCTTTCATGAGAGTTCCTTTGCGAATGCGAAGAACAATACACCAGCACACCAGAATCAGCAAAACACCAGAAAATCCTGAGTCCAAAACACCCCGAAACCTATCCGAAACTCACCCGAGCCCGGGGTTCAAAACAAAACATGCATACTAACTCAAAAATATCATATGGATTTACTCATGCAATCAAATCGCCAAATTAACATCTCGAACAACATGTTTAGCATCAAAATCAAAGAAAAATCTCAATAACTCTTAAGTTCAAATTTTTAACAACCCAGGTCCGATTCACGTTATATTAAGTCTGTTTTTTTACTAAATTTTACAGGTTCAACTTAAATACTATATAAGACCTGTACCGGGCTCCTGAAATAAAATACGGGCCCGATACCATCAAATTCAAACGCATTTAAGTTTCCAAAAACTCTTATAATTGTAGTTAATCAATTTGATGTCATAAGCATCAATACCATACAAGGGGGGGGGGTGATTTGTTTGATACCCAATTTTCGCGTTAGAAGAACCAGGTTTTTCTAAGTGTTCTAACTACTGCAGTTTGCGGAATAATAAATACTGAAAGTAAAGTGCATAGAGATTTTTACGTGGAAAACACCTAGCTCAAAAGGTGGAAAAACCATGACCTACTGCTCAGTAGGATTTTCCCAAACTTCCACTAAAATCACTAATCCAACACAGCATTTACAAAGACTCTGTGTCAACTGAAGGATTAACTCTAATCCTAGTGTGGAATACAACCTCAACTGTTGCAACACCTCAAGTTAACTCTAACTTGAATACTCAAAGTACCTAATTCAATTGCTTCTAAATAAGCTGAAAGGTACAATATGAAACTCGTACTACAATTGAACTAGAATAAGAATAAACACAATGGAGCTTGTTCTTATATCTCGTTCAAGTAGCTTCATGCGTGCACACTTATATCTCACATACATTGCTTGCAAAATAGTCTTGCTCTTTTGCTCTCAATTATGTTTTACTTCTGCATATGTGTATTACCTGTAAAAGAGAACAACTCAGTTATTTAATAGATTAGTAATTAGAGTTGGATTTTAACTCAATTTCTGATTCTGCATTGAGTTTGAGTCCTAGACCAATCCAAACTCCAGCCCTTATCTGTATGTGTTCTCTTCTAATAAGGAGACATCTTCTCCTTATCCCATATGCAATCTTTTCGATCAGTTAAGAAGATATTCAGAAGATATTGCTACTTGATCCCCAAGGATTTATCTTCTTCGCGTGCGTCTCATGTGTATGGTCCATAACAACTATATCTCCCAAGATGTATCAGGTCCATCACTGAGTTCATTTGTCAATATTCAAATCTATAACTGAACGTGGGCCAACAAATTCCCCTTTTTTGATGATAACAAACTCTGTGCTTTTACTGATCTGATAACCTGAGGAACTCATCTAAAACACTTAAAATTTTAACTGATCATTTAGGCTAGATTTAATTAGGTCATAAACATCACTATTCAGATAATAGAATTTAAGCACAATATCTTCCCCTTTTGGCATCATCGAAAATTTACATAAATAATGTGAATCCCGGAATATCAATTATTACTCATGGCCACTAGGGAAACTGCAAGTGAATGCACGCTTTAGTTAATCAAAAATCAACTTGACAAAAAGAACTATTAAGATTAAAATTAACATAAAGCAAAAGAACTTCATATTTTTATTGATAAGTGATGATTCTACATAGCAGTTCAGAAAAAGAAAGACAAAACTACCAACCATGAGCAAAGATAAAAAGAAACACAACAGATAAAGTCCCTAATTTGGGTCACTAGGGGTTTTCAAGAATGGTTTACTACAAGACAACGAAACCTAAGGCTTTGAGGAGCCAGAGGGTTGGGTTTGTAGCAGATTGAAGCCTTGCAATCTCAACATCCTTTGTCCCAACCTCCAGAACCAAGGCTCTGACCTTGCTATTCACAGGATTCTTCACCGATGAACCAGGTTCAACTGGGCCTACACGAAGCAGATAATCACAGGCTTGGAGGGTCTTGATGCTAAAGTTCTCTTTGCTGGAAGTATTTTCCCATTTCTTCAAGGGAACTTTCAGCTTGTCCAACACATCAGTCAGAATAAATCCATAAGGAATGGCATGAACGTTTGAACCATTGAGCACCTTGTCTAGCAGCTTCACAATAAAAGCAGGCCAGTTTATCTGCTTTCCTTCCACCAAGCACTGCATAAGGACCAGGTCCATGTAGTTTGATGTATGCCTCCTCTCCTATCTAGGCAGTAGGCATTTGTTCACAAATTCAAAGAGCACTTTATGCTCTGGCCTCATCTCACTCTTTTGTACAGCCCTTGCTTCAGGCACCTCCTCATCATCTTGGGTGTCACAGAAGTTCCTAGTGATTTGAAGATTAGTAGGCAGTCCATCCGGACAAGGCCATCTTTGCCTTGTATAATCATCATATCCCTCACTAGGAATGACCAGAATTTTGCCCAGCTTGGGTGCATCAAATTTCACCTTCACCCCCTTTACTATGCTAGTTACCAGTTCATTTATCATAGTCCCATTGGCCATGAATTCAACAAGCTCATTTCTCACCAATTTACCATCCATCTGAAGGAACATGTCCTTCCATCCTTGTGTTTCCAGTGCAGTCAACAATCTCATCATGCCTGGCTCCTCCAGGTCTTTAAGCAGCCTTCCTTTCAGAATATTTCTTTTTCCAAACATGGCATACCTATCTTGTTCCTGTTCTGACTCATATTCTCCCTCTTCTCCACTTCACTCTTCATCCTCTTCTTCAGTTATTTTCAATTGTTTACCTTTCACAGCTGACCTAGTTCTCTTGGCTAGAGAGGCTTCAGCAGGTACAAACTTGGAGGGCTTCTTTGCAAAAGACCTGGTTCCCTTTGATTTGGCAGTGGGAACTTCCACAGTAGTACTCTCTTGATGGACCAGTTCCATCTCTTCCTCCTCTTCTTTTTCTTACTCTCCTCTAGAGTCTTTTGCAGTTACGCTTCACTCTCCCTAACTCTACTTCTTGTGGTTCTTACCATAGGAGCATTCTTAGTTGATGACACTTTGCTCTTTTTAGTAGATTTGGACGCAATAGAGGTCCTTTGTGAGGAAGCCTTGCATTTCTTGGGATCATAACTGGCATCAACTTTCTTCAGCATCTCAGCCAAAGTCTCCTCCACAGATAAACCAGGTTCATATGGTTTTTCACTCAAGTTTACCAGTCCCTCAGCAGCTTCACCTGACCCACTTCCCCCTGACTTCATGCCTCCCCCCTTCTCCACTACCACAGATAGTTAAAACCTCATCCTTCTTTTTCTTTCTCCTTTTCTAGATTCAGCCCCTTCAACATTTTTAACAGGACCTATAAGAACAAACCTATTTTCCTCCTTTTCAACTACATCAGAAGACAAGTAACATGTGTTTATCTCTCTTAGGTTTTCTTGACTGTTGTCATTTTCAGAAGACCCGGGTTCTTATCCATCGCTAGCAAAGATGAAATTTTCGAACTCAGAACTTGAGTCAGTTTTTTTAGCTAGAACTGCCTTTCTCTGACTAGTCTGTAGTATTTAATTCAAAACCCTCCTCAAAGCACCAGATGCAACTGTTTTTTTGGCTAATATTTTATGGCGATGGAATCTGGGTTTTGAGGTTTCATTATGAGGATTTGATGATGAGGTGTTCGGGAAAACTGGTACTGGAGTTCTTGGATTATCTTGGGAATTAGTCATGATGGTGAAATATCTAGAAATTTTGGGGATTTTTGGAGCAGAAGGTAGATGATAAGAAGTTTTGAGAATAGAGTGACAGTTATGAGTGATTTAGGGTTTTTAAATAGGTGTCATGATTCGATCAGTGATGGCAGGCTTTTCAGATGTCATTAGGAGTCTAATCAGTTGAGAATTCTGGTCTCTTTAGTGATTAATGAGAATTGCTGATATTTAGGGAAGAGACCCGTTATACTTAGACTCCTAGTTTTAATGAAACTAGTTCAATTTGCTCAACGGATAAAATTTTTGGACGTTTGGTGTATCTAAGACTTCTGCTCATGATTGAAAGTTTTATCTTTCTAATTGTGCAAAGCATAGAAATATACCTGAGCTTTCTCATAAGCATATATTGATGAACCATGTTCTTCAAATAAAACTTCTCTTGATTATGCCTGAAATGTCAGAATAGAAACTTTGTAAGAGACCAATGAGTCATAAAAACACATGTCACAAGAGTATACTTGTTAAAGTATGAGACTGAGTAAGAATTAGTCTAGATATTTATATGAACTAAGAACTCCGAACCAAAAAAAAATATTTTTTTCAAAACTTTTTTTCATTTTTTTTCATTGTGCAATCGGAACTGGACCTTTTAGGTGATCTTAATCATCCCTAATTCCAACCTGTTACTTTCCAAGTTTTTTCTATTTAGTACCTTAGTGAAGATATCAGCTATTTGCTTGTCAGTAGCACAAAATTCTATGGATATTAACCCTTTCTCATAGTTATATCTTAAGAAGTAGTGTCTAACATCTATGTTCTTAGTCTTTTTATGATGAACATGGTCCTTAGTCATACTTATAGCACTATCGTTATCACAGAATATTGGTATGCATCCCACTTCAATTCCAAAATCTATCAGTTGTTGCTTAATCCACAGCAATTAAGCACAACATGAAGCATCAGCAACATATTCAGCTTCAGCAGTAGAGAGAGCTACTGAATTCTGCTTTTTGGTAGTGCATGATACTAGACAAGAACCCAGGAAGTGTGCAATACCTGAGGTGCTCTTCCTATCTACTAGGAAACCTGTATGATCAATATCAGCGTATCCATTTAAATCAAAATTACTACCTTTGGGATACCAATTATACAAATCAGTGGTGCCTTTCAAATATCTCAATATCCTTTTAACAATTGTGTAGTGTTACTCCTTTGGATTTGCCTGGAAACGAGCACAAAGCCCTACACAGAAAATCCGGTCTACTGGCAGTAAGTTACAAAAGTGAACCAATCATACCCTTATACAACTTCTGATCAACTGATGAACCAGGTTCATCAATATCTAATTTAGTGGCAGTTGCAATAAGAGTATCTATTTATTTGGATTCTTCCATTTTAAAATTTTTTATTAGTTCTTTTGTATACTTCTGCTTATGGATCATAGTTCCATTTGGACTTTGTTTGATTTGCAATTATAGGAAGAAGTTGAGTTCACCCATCTTATGTCACGACCCAATTCCCAAACTCGGTCGTGATGGCGCCTCTCATGAAGACAAGGCTAGCCAACAGAACATCATTTCCTATTTTAACAATTACATAGCATGAATAAGTCTGAATCATAGGTAAGAAAATCATATGGCGAAATAAATATGATAAAACAGGGAATCCAACCCAACTCAGCTCGAAATCGGAGTGTCACAAGCCATGAACATCTAGAAGGATTTCTTTTATACAGCTACAAAGCCTTTAATACCTAGAGTAAAACTCAGGAATCAAAAAGGAAGAAGATCCAGTGCCGCGAACGCTGGCGGTCACCTTGCTCAGCTCCGATAGCAAATCCTCAACCAGATCAAACCCGATTCTAGGTAAACCAATACATGCATCTGCACGCGAGGTGCAGGGACTAAAGTGAGTACTCCAACTCAGCGAGTAATAAAATTAAATAATAGATGAAAGCAAGAATTCATGTAAGGCACTCCATCCTGTTGTATAGAACAGTACAACCCTTTTGAGAAAAATAGTAAAACCGTGAAATCCTTTGGAAAACATCTGGGCTGAGTTAAAACCTTTTTTGAAAATATCTCTTTTCAATAGTTAAGCAAATGAATGCGAAACATATAGTGCAAGTCAGCACGTAAGTTATCCCCTCGGGCACAACACTCTATCAACAAATAACATCAGGATATCCGATAAACAGTGCAAGAAGTAGCAAGGATGCCAATGAAATGAGAGTGTTGTATGTCATGACAACTAGTACAAATAGGAATAAATGAATGAGTGCAATGAAATTTCATATGATGGTACATTCCAGTAAGCGCTATGGTGTGTAACCCGAGCCATCCATATTTATTCATCATCGACGGCGCTCATTGTGGGTGTGTACAGACTCTGGAGGGGCTCCTACAACCCAAGAGCAAAACAAGCCATCTCGTGGCATCAATAATTACCTGGTCAGTCATTGTTACCTGACCATTTGTATATCATACAGTGTCATTGTTACCACTGCTTCAAGTCACATCATGCAGTGTCATAGTTACCACTACTTCAAGTCATATCATATAGTGTCATTATTACCACTATTTCAAAATCACTGTTGCGGCGCATAGCCCGATACATGGTCAGTCCAGAAATCAATATAAGTCCCTTGGAATTTGTAGAAAGCTAATTCCCAGCGTGAAATATCAATTAAATATCAATTGAGTTTTAAAAACTTAGAAGTATGGCTGGGTTTGCAAAACAGTATTTAAAACGTTGGACTAAAACCAAATGATATGCAAGATATGCTAAAATAGTAATCTCAATCCCCGAAGGATTCACATAGTTGGCACGAAGCCCAAACATGTCAATCAGCCCAAATTATGATGATAACAAGTAGTTTCAGTCAAATACACGGTAAAATCGACAACCGGGACGGAAAAAGTCACAATCCCCAACGGTGCTCTACCCCGTGCTCATATCCGGCGTGCAAGTCACCTCAATACAACACTATGATGTGCAAATTCGGGGTTTCAAACCCTCAATATATCATTAAACAGTATTACTCACCTCGAACCGGTGAAATTTCTAGCCCGCGATGCCTTTGCCCCTCAAATCGGCCTCCACGCACGTCGTATGTAACCTATATTACAATAGGCTAAGGGAATATAGCCCAATCGAAAAGACTCAAAAAATATCGAAAACCATGAAATTAGCAAAACCCGAGCCCCAAGCCCACACCTCAAAATCTAGAAAAGTTTACATAACTATGATTCTTATCTCGTCACGAGTCTATATATATCAACTTCACAAGAATCGGAGACCATTTGACCCCTAAAATTGTTAATTTAAACTCTCTTAAGTTTCAATCCCTTACCTCCATTTTTAACCTTTAATCCCTTGAATTTTCAGTGTTTAATCCATGTTTGTACACCATAATAACATAATCCGAGTCGAATAATTTATACCTGATGAAAACCCCTCGTACTCTCTTACAAAATCACCCAAAAATCTCCTTAGCCGAAGTCCCAAAATGCTTTCTTCTATTTTTTTCAAAATCGTGAGCACTGTTCACTTACAATTTAGCTCGCAGGAAGGAGAAGGGGAACTGAACTGGCCAATCCGGCTGTGCTTTCCGGGCTGTCCATTCCCTACCTTATGATTTTGCAGTAGTCCAAGCCTTGCCCAAGCTTTTCATTCTAGTCCGTCACTGGCATCCATCAAGTCAATAAAATCTCTGTCTTGCTTGGTGATTTCCTTCTGTCTTCAGTCAGCCAATCAATCAGTCAGCGAATAAGCCTTTTAGTGCTTGACGAACTCTCTCCGTGGCCACATTCGGTCCTGTTTTTTAGCTTCTGCAGTTAAAATACTGCACATGCGGTCACCGCATTTGCATTTAATTGACCGCTTCTGCGGTCTAACTTAAATACCTCAGGACCGCTTCTGCGGTTGCCGCATATGCAGACTTTTGTCTGTGTTAAAAGTGTAAATATAGTAGAACTCTAATCCAAAGTGTATTAGGAGTAGGTTAGGTTATGTATATTATATATGGGGCTCATTGTGTCAAGTTTAGTATCAATTATATATTTTTCTCCCGTGCTTTCTCACATGGTATCAGAGCTTTGGTGAGAATATTATAGATGTGCGTCATTCCAGCTAACTTCGGGAAGAAAGACCTCGTCGCCGTGCAATTTTCCGGCGACTTAAGAGGCTGTCCGTAACTAAACTACCTTTTTTGTTGGTCTTGTGCAAATTCCGAGACCACCACGAGGTTCGGAAGAGAATTCCGAACAACCCCAGAAAATATCACCGGAAAACCATCATCCACGCGCCCCCACACGCCGGCTATACCCTCGGCGCGTGAGCCCACGCGTGAGGGCAGTTCCGGCCAGTTTTTCAGTTCGCTCCTTCAGGACAGTTTGGTCGGCCTTCAATTCTGACCCTACCCATACATTTTTCGTTCGATTCCGACAACTTTCAATTTTTTCTGGCGACTTTATTGACTTTTCCGGTAGCTACAGTACTTTCCGACCAGAATTTCTTCAGGACAGTTTGCTCCACCTTGAATTCCGAGCCTATCCATATTTGTACTTTTCAATTCCGACAACTTTGAATTTTTCCGGCAGCTACAGTGTTCCTGTTTTCCGGCAGCGCCAGTTTTCAGTTCTCTGTTTCAGTTTCAGCAAGTTTTCAGTTGATAATCCAAAGATGTCTTTGGGACTAGATGCTTTCGGGTCTAGAAACCAGGGTTCTGGCAGTTTCGGTATTATGATTACCTCAGAACCTTTAATGGGAGGTTCAAACTACCTAGCTTGGGCTTCGTCTGTCGAGTTGTGGTGTAAAGGCCAAGGCGTTCAGGATCATCTAACCAAGGAGTCTAGTGACGGAGATGAAAAAAGCCAAAGCACATTGGGAGAAGATTGATGCTCAATTATGCAGTATTTGTGGCGATCTATTGATTCCAAGTTGATGCCCTTGTTTCGTCCATTCCAAACATGTTATTTGGTTTTGGAAAAGGCTCGTACTTTATACACTAATGACATATCTCGTTCTATGATGTGGTATCGCGGATGACAAATTTAAAGAAACAGGAATTGGATATGTCTACTTACTTGGGTCAAGTGCGGGCAGTTATGGAGGAATTTGAGACGTTGATGCCAGTTTCTGCTAGCGTTGCAAAGCAGCAAGAGCAACGACAAAAGCTGTTTTTAGTTCTTACTCTTGCTGGATTTCCTAATGATCTTAACTCAGTACGCGATCAGATTTTGGCTAGTCCGACTGTCCCCACAGTTGATGAATTATTTCTCGCTTACTTCGCCTTGCTGCACCCAGTGAGCTCATCACAGACACTAGATTCATCTATCCTCGTCTCCCAATCCGTGGACAATCGGGCTTCTCATACTATGGATTATAGACGAGGAGGAGGTCGTTTTGGAAGATCTAGACCCAAGTGTTCTTATTGTTATAAACTTGGTCACACTCGTGACGTGTGCCATTATTTACGTGGTCGACCAACAAAAAATGCTTATGTTGCTTAGACCGAGCCTACAGGTAACCAGGGATTTTCTGTATCTGAAAGGGAGTATAATGAGTTCCTTAAATATTGAGCAAGTAAGCAGACGTCTCCACAAGTAGCCACTGTTGCTCAGCCTGATACTTCTGTTGCTGGTAATTCTTTTGCTTGTGTTTCCCAGTCTAGTCCTCTTGAACAATGGGTTGTGGACTCAGCTGCTTCTGATCATATCTCTGGTAATAAATCCCTTTTGTCAAATATTGAGTATTCATAGTTTCTTCCCAATGTTACTTTAGCTAATGGGTCTCAAACTAAAGCAAAAGGAGTTGGACAAGCAAATCCTCTACCCTCTGTCACTCTAGATTCCGTTCTTTATGTCCCTGGCTGTCCTTTTAATCTTGCATCTGTGAGTCGTTTGACTCGTGCCCTCCATTGCGGAATATATTTTATTGATGACTCTTTTATTATGCTGGACCGCAGTACGGGACAGACGGTTGGAACAGGACTTGAATCAGACGGACTCTACTACCTTCACTCACTAACATCCTCTAAGGCCTGTCTAGCTGCAGATCCTCCAGACCTACTTCACGGTTGTTTAGGACATCCTAGCTTGTGCAAACTTCAGAATATGGTGCCTCGTTTGTCCAGTTTATCCACATTAGAGTGTGAGTCATGTCAGCTCGGGAAACATACCCGCGCCTCCTTTCTTCGTAGTATTGAGAGTCGTGCAGAGTCTGTTTATTCTTTAGTTCATTCGGATATATGGGGTCCTAGTAGAGTATGTTCAACCTTGGGATTTCGTTATTTTGTTAGTTTCATTGATGATCATTCAAGATGTACTTGGATTTTCTTAATGAAAGATCGTTCTGAGTTGTTTTCTATATTCCAAAATTTTGTGCTGAAATTAAAAATCAATTTGGTGTTTCTATTCGCACCCTTCGCAGTGATAATGCCTTAGAATATTTATCCTCTCAATTTCAGCAGTATGTCTTCTCATGGAATTATTCATCAAACCTCTTGTCCTTATACCCCTCAGCAAAATGGGGTTGCAGAGAGAAAGAATAGGCACATTATTGAGACTGCTCGCACGCTTCTCATTGAATCTCATGTTCCGCTGCGTTTTTGGGGCGATGCAGTTCTCACATCTTGTTATTTGGTTAATCGGATGCCTTCATCTCCCATCCTGAATCAGATTTCGCATGAGGTATTATTTCCCCAGTCACCCTTATACTTTGTTCCCCCTCGTGTTTTTGGGAGCACTTGTTTCGTTCATAACTTAGCTTCTGGGAAAGATAAGTTAGCTCCTCGTGCTATCAAGTGTGTCTTCCTTGGTTATTCGCGTTCTCAGAAGGGCTATCGTTGTTATTCACCTGATCTTCGTAGGTACCTTATGTCAGCCGATGTCACATTTTTTGAGTCTAAACCTTTCTTTACCTCTTCTGACCATTCTGATCATCTGGCTATATCTGAAGTTTTACCTATACCGGCCTTTAGGGAGTCTACTATATCTCCTCCTTCACCTTCCGCTACATAAGTCTTACCCATTCCAAACGTTGGACCATCTACTGTGGCTCCTCCTAGACTCCCTGCACCAGACACTCCACTCTTGACATATCATCGCGTCCTCGCCCATCATCCGGCCCGGCTGATTCACTTCCAGCACCTGACCCTGCTCCTACTGCGGACTTGTCTCTTCCAATTGCATATCGGAAAGGTATACGGAACACCCTTAATCCTAATCCCCATTATATCGGTTTAAGTTATCATCGTTTGTCATCACCCTATTATGCTTTTCTATCTTCTTTGTCCTCTGTTGCCATCCCTAAGTCTACAGGTGAAGCATTGTCTCATCCAGGGTGGCGACAGGCTATGATTGACGAGATGTCTGCTTTACATATGAGTGGTACTTGGGAGCTCGTCCCTCTTCCTTCCGGTAAATCTACTGTTGGTTGTCGATGGGTGTAAGCAGTCAAGGTTGGTCCAGATGGTAAGGTTGATCATCTTAAGGCTCGTCTTGTGGCCAAGGGATATACTCAGATATTTGGGCTTGATTACAGTGATACCTTCTCTCCCGTGGCTAAGATAGCATCAGTCCGCCTTTTTCTCTCTATGGCTGCTGTTCTCCATTGGCCCCTATATCAGCTGGACATTAAAAATGCAGTTTTACACGGTGACCTTGAGGATGAAGTTTATATGGAGCAACCACCTGGGTTTGTTGCTCAGGGGGAATCTCGTGGCCTTGTATGTTGCTTGCGCCGGTCACTTTATGGTCTAAAGCAGTCTCCTCGAGCCTGGTTTTGTAAGTTTAGCACTGTTATCCAGGACTTTGGCATGACTCAGAGTGAAGCTGATCACTCTGTATTCTATCGGCATTCTGATTCACGTCTCTGTATTTATCTAGTGGTCTATGTTGACGACATCGTTATTACCGGCAATGACCAGGATGGTATTACTAAATTGAAGCAACATCTCTTTCAACACTTTCAGGCTAAGGATCTGGGCACACTAAAGTATTTTTTGGGTATTGAGGTCGCACAGTCTAGCTCAGGTATTGTGATTCACAACGGAAGTATGCCTTAGATATTCTTGAGGAGACAGGAATGTCAGGTTGTAAACCTGTTGACACTCCCATGGATCCGAATTCTTAACTTCTTCCAGGACAGGGGGAGCCTCTTAACGATCCTGAAAGATATAGGCAGTTAGTTGGTAAACTAAATTATCTTACAGTGACAAGACCTGACATTTCCTTTCCTGTGAGTGTTGTGAGCCAGTTTATGGGTTCGTCATGTGATAGTCGTTGGGATGCAGTTGTTCGCATTCTTCGATATATAATATCAACTCCAGGTAAAGGTTTATTGTTTGAGGATCGAGGCCATGAGGAGATTGTTGGATACTCCGATGCTGATTGGGCAGGATCGCCTTCTGACAGACGTTCTACTTCTGGATATTGTGTCTTAGTAGGAGGAAATTTGGTATCTTGGAAAAGCAAGAAACAGAATGTGGTTGCTCGGTCTAGTGCAGAAGCAGAATATCGAGCAATGGCTATGGCGACATGTGAGCTTGTTTGGGTCAAAGAGTTGCTCAAAGAGCTAAAATTTGGTGATGTTAGTCAGATGGGACTTGTGTGTGATAATCAAGCTGCTCTTGCGTCAAATCCAGTGTTCCATGAGAGAACTAAGCATATTGAGATTGACTGTCACTTTATCAGAGAAAAGATACTCTCGGGAGATATTGCTACAAAGTTTGTAAAGTCAAATGATCAGCTTGCAGACATTTTCACCAAGTCCCTCACTGGTCCTCGTATTAACTACATATGTAACAAGCTCGGTACATATGATTTATATGCACCAGCTTGAGGGGGAGTGTTAGAAGTGTAAATATAGTAGAACTCTAATCCAAAGTGTATTAGGAGTAGGTTAGGTTATGTGTATTATATATAGGGCTCATTATGTCATGTTTAGTATCAATTCTGCAGAAAGACTCCAAGTTCCCAAAATCCGCTTTTGCGATCACTCCGTCACATTTTCGGAATTGACTATGATGTCCCTTTTCCCCAGATGCGGAAATGAAAGAACCAGCAAGACTCAAACATGTAACAAACTCCAAACTCTCTGTTTAACCACCTGAATTCACCCCGAGGCCCTCGGGACCTCAACCAAAAGCATAAACATGATCTTTTACCCTATTCAAACTTGCTCGAACCATCAAAACATTACCGTTAATATAAAAATCATCAAATTTCCCCAAATCAAAGCCTAAGTTCCTCAAGAACTTCCGATATGCACTTTCGATCAAAAATCCGGCCAAACAGTATCCGAATTACCTGAAAATTTGCACACGTATCCAAAATCACCAAGTGATACTTCAGTAACTCTCGAAATTACATTCTGACCCTCAGATCAAATTCTCACCCATCAACCGGAATTCGCCAAAATGCTAACTTTGCTAATTCAAGCCTAATTCTACACCGGGCCTCCAAAATCAATTCCGATCACACTCCTAAGTCACAAATCACTTTCCAAAGCTAGCCAAATAATAGGAAATCCCGTATGAGCCCTCTAACTCATAAGTCAACATCCGATTGACGCTTTCAAAACAAGCCTTCCTTAAGTGTCTCATTTTCCACCAATATCAATCTAAATTAACTCTAATACACTACATACTGATAATGAAACATGAAGAAGCATAAAACGGAGAAAACATGAGTAGTAACGCATGAGACTATTGGTCGGGTCCTCACGTCATACTCATTTCAAACTCACTTCCCATTAGTTTTGAAAATTCCTTGCTCAACCTATCTGTAGTGGCCCCAAATATTATGTCATCAATATATATTTGTACAACAAGAAGATCTTTATTTTTTTCCCTTAGGAACAAAGTGCTGTTAATTTTACCTCATTTGTACACATGCTCTAGTAGGAATTTTGAAAATCTTTCATACCAAGCTCTTGGGGCCTGCTTGAGACCATATAGAGCATTATCTAACTTGTACACATGTTCAGACACTCTTTGCTTTCAAATCCTTGAGGTTATTTCACAAACACTTCTTCCTTGAGGTAGCCATTTAGGAAGGCACTTTTGACATCCATCTGATGAAGAGTGAATTCCATAAGTGATGCAAAGGCTATGAGGAGTCTAATTGCTTCAAGTCTAGCAACTGGAGCAAAAGTCTCATCATATTTAATACCTTCCTCTTGACTGTAAGCTTGAACCACCAGCCTTGCCTTATTTCCTGTAATTGTTCCATCTTCATCTAGTTTGTTCCTAAAGACCTATTTTGTCCCAATGACTAATTTGTCCTTGGGTCTTGGAACCAAATTCTAGAATTGACTTCTCTAAAACTGATTCAGTTCATCCTGCATAACATTGACCCAATCTGCATCCTGCAAAGCATCAATAACATTTTCTGGTTCAATGATGGATAGAAAGGCATCAAATGCACACAGATTCTTCATTTGAGATCTAGTTTTGACTCTAGATGTTTGATCATTGATGATTTTCTCAATGGGATGAGAACTCAGGTACTTGTAAGATTTCCCCATTATCCGGTCCCTACAAGATGCTTCTTCATTGTTATGCTGCAGAGGAACAGGTTGAGGACATGTTCCTTTAGAGAGTTTTGATCAATTTCTCTCAGATTGGTTCCCCCTATCAGGTAGTCCTGAGTGGAAGGACATATTCCATCACACGTTACTTCCTTTGATGCCACCTTGACATGTTTTGTGGATTCACTCAATTGTCTTACCAGTCCAATGGCTTTATCTTCATGTTCCCGTCTCTCTGAAAGAAGGTTAGATTCATCAAATACAAAATGAACACTTTCTTCTAAACACAAAGTTCTTTAAACACTTTCTATGCTTTGTTATATGACGAATATCCCAAGAACACTCCCACATCACTTCTGGGATCAAACTTACCCAGCGAGTCTTTGCCATTACTGTGCACATAGCACTTGCAACCAAAAGCTCTAAGATGGGTTATGTTTGGTTTTATCCCTTTAAGTAACTCAAAGGAAGTTTTCTCTACAAGAATTCTAGTCATGCATACATTGATTATGTAGCATGCAGCGTTTATGGCCTCTGCCCAGAAGCTGTGAGGTAGTTTAGTGGAAAGAAGCATGGTCATTGCCATATCCTCAAGGGTCCTGTTCTTCCTTTCAACTACCACATTTTGCTGAGGGGTCCTAGGAGCAGAGAAGTTATGATCTATTCCATTTTCATCACAGAATTCACCAAACTATACATTTTCAAATTTAGTTCCATGATCAGACTTAATGGATGCAAGTTGATTTCCTAACTGTTTCTGGGTTTTTCTAACAAAATCAGTGAACATTTCAAATGCTTCATCTTTAGAGGTTAGAAACAACACCCAGGTAAATCTAGAATAATCATCAACAAGCACTATTACATATCTTTTTCCACCTATTCTCATGGTTCTCATTGGACCACAGAGATCTATATGAACCAGTTCCAACATCTTGGACGTACTTACCATTTTCTTGGGTTTGAAGGATGACCTCACATGCTTCCCCCTTGCACATGCCTCACAAACTTTGTCTTCCTTAAACTTGATATTAGGTAACCCTATCACCATGTCTTTGGAGACTAATTTGTTCAATTGATTTAGATTGGTATGAACAAGTTTTTTTTTGCAAAAGGAGGAGATCATTAATTAACACACTTAAACAAGTTAGTTCATTTTGAAAAAGAGTTGACAAATCTACAATGTAAATATTGTTAACTCTCTTTCCTGCAAAACAATCTTGTCAGTAGTAAGGCTAATCACAAAGTATTTGGTGGAAGTGAAAGCCACAAGATTACCTCTGTCACACAGTTGTGACACACTTATTAGGCTATATTTCAAGCCATCTATAAAATAGACATTCTCAATAGAATTGGAGTCTGTCTTTCCTACCTTTCCAACTCCAATGTTCTCACCTTTCTTTCCATTTCCAAAGGAGACATTATCTCCTTTTAGGTTCTCAAGTGAAAGGAACTGGTCCTTGTTCCCAGTCATATATTGTTAACACTATTTTTTCCAAAATTAATTTGAAGTTAATGGGCGAGTCCTAGGGTTAGCTAATCCCTTTAGAAACATTCAATAACAAGAATAATTAAAGTAACAATAAATCACTTCATAAATATATAAAAATCATTCAATACATAAGCACAACAAGGTATAAAATCCACACTTTAATTATGAATATTCCCATAAACAAGATTCAAATGTTGGATAAAATACTATGCACTTAGATAAACAATACAAAGCAAGGAAATGAAGAAATAAACATAAATGGATAAGAAAATATTAACCACAAGTTTTAATCTTCAAGACCTGAGTGTGTTTTTGCAAACCCTAGCTCGAGAACTTGTTCTCTCTAGCCTCTATAGACTGAAAATAAGCAAAATATCCTCAAAATATCTGCTTGGACGAGTATAAAACTGATTTTGGGGTGAGAAAATGTGAAATTTCAATTTTTCCCAGGCCTGATGCACTGTTTCCGCATCTGCGTAAAAGTAACCGCAGATGCGGTTCCGCAAAAGTTAAAAAACCATCGCATAAGCAAAAATCCACAAAAGTGTCAGGAATCGCATAAGCGGAAATCCTGAATAGCTGTGATTTTTCTTTCCTAGGTAATTGGTAGAACACTAGTTACGATCTTCTCAACCTTGTCTTCTTTCAGAATAATCCTTCCAAGAGACTCAAGTTTATTTGTCTATGTAGTGAACCTAGTGCATATCTCTTGGACGGTTTCTTTATCCTTCATAGTGAAATTCTCATATTGAGAATACAACAATGTTCCTCTTGATCTCTTCACTTTAGGTGTTCCCTCATGGGCCATTTGTAATGTGTCCAAAATTCCTTGGCAGTATTGCAGCTTTGAATCCTGTTGTACTCATCTGGTCCTCATATACTTTGTGTTTTCAAATGCTCAGATTGAACTATATGATCATGGTAATATCCTATATGATGAAATACTAGAAAGAATCATGATGGCTTGGTTTCGTATGGATTGTTGATTGAAACGAAATTATATTCTTGTTGATGAACACCTTTGTGATTACATTAATGGCTGGTAAGGACTATTATGAACACATGATTGTTTGTTTACTATGAAATGACATCCTTGAGGGTATAATGCCATGTTATGGAATTGCGGGTTATTGTTGTTATCATGAATTGTAATATCCAGTGGAGTGTAAATTGTACAGTGGAGGTTATCAAAAGGTAACGTCAATGGATAGTTATCTTTTTGAGGTATCCATGAGAAGGTGTCATGACAATGCTTGTAAAGTCAATGGAGAGTTAAACGAGGTATGTATGGCTAACTTTGATCTTTGTGAAATTGCCTTGTTTGGTGTATGAATTTTTGTTATGTGATAGCTACGTGGATTGTTTGTGAAATTCTTGTGATTGGTTTTTTGGGTGTTTGATTGGTTTGGTTAAGTGTTATTTCATAAGAGTTGAGAAACAAATGATAGAAGGAAATCATAAATGATGCAATTGGAACAACTGTGATAATAACATATTTAGCTTCTTGTGGGTAATTATTGCAATGGCTTGAATTGCTTATGAAATGTTGAATATAATGGAATTGGACTTGTTGGCTATGGAAACACTTGTAACATTGTTGTGGCTATGTCTTGAGAAGTACTGTTGTTGCTCTTCTTGTTTGAAAATTGATTGTTGTTTATCTTTGTGATTTTTTGTTTGGTTGTGATTATTGTGAACTGAAACTGTACGGCGGGGTCGGGTTGCACGCCACAACACAGTGTTATAAGGTGGCGAGTTGTGGTGATAAGGGTGGCCAAAGTAATAAGGGTGGACGAGGTAATAAGGGTGGTAAAGTGATCGAAATCACTATTGAAATATACACTTGAACAAAAATTGTTAAATCATTGATGTGGAATTGTGAAAGGAGACAGAAGGAGAGTTTGTAACCTGTGGGGCACTGACTGCCCCTTTGTTTGGCTAATTGTACCTTCTATGTGTGTTTGGTTGTTGCTTTTGTTGTTGCTTCTTTCTTGTGTATGGTTGAGTTTACTTGGAACAAAGTTACATGTTGAAAATTTGTTTGTCTTGATTGTTCCCCAGCTTGTGCATTTGATTGTTGTTTCTATCACTGTTATCCATTTGTGTATGGCTTAAGTTTACTTGGGACAAAGATTGTTCATACATACCAGTACAATTCAAATGTATTGATGTCCCTTTTGTCGGGGGCGCTACATTGGTGTTATGATTGTAGGTGGATCCATAGCGGGTACTCCAGTCCACCGACCGTAGCTCCTCATCACTTCCCGTCAGCTGATTCGGCGAGCCCCTTTCCATTTGGAGCCCTATGTGGCTCACGCGACTTTTTGTTTGGGATCTTTTTTTGATGTGTATAAAGTATAGCTAGAGCCTTGTTGCCGACATTTCCATTTTATTCTTCAATTGTATTTAGAGTCTCCGTAGACAGGTTGTGGGTAGTGTCGGGCATGGTAATATAAAAGATAAATATTGATGTGTGGCAATGATGTATAAAAAAATTGAATACCTTTACTATGGTGAATGAAGTTGCTAATGGAAATTGTTATTATTATGTTTATAAAAATTCGATTAATGGAGTTCATATCCTATAAATGGCTATTTCACATTGTTATTAGGTAATGAGAATGAGGGGTAATACGTGGGATAGGAAAGGCACCTAGGTCCGCTTGACTAGGGATACCTGGTCGAGTGTCGGTCATGTCCCTCGAATTTGGGGTGTGACAAAATATCAGGAAAGAGACCAAGTGATTGCCGGGCTTGCTACAAATGTGAATGTGCTAATAAAGATGTTTGCCGAGAATCAAACGAAGAAAGTAAATGTACTGGAAGATGCCCAACTCAACATTGAGGAATATTTCGAGGAGGAAAATTACATCAAAAATCCTCAAGGAGGGTATGAAAGGCAGCCCTACCATGGTCAAGGGCAACAAAACCAGTGGAGGCCAAACCCGCAAGGGCAAGGCAACCAACAATGGAGAAATGATGAAGATATTCGCACCAAGGAAATTGGAACAACAACAATAATTTTGCAAATTGAAGCTCCAAACCCTATGTTCCACCAAAGGGTCAATATGCAAATCAAGGGTCGTCAAGTGAGTCCAAGTTAGAAGGCATGCTTGAAAGAGTGTTGCAAAATCAATAGAAGTCAGACGCATCCATTAGAAACATGACCGAAGTTGTTAGCTCTCACACCGCATCGATTCAAAAGCTATAGATGCAAATGAGAGACCTTTCAAGAGATCATAAGCCAAAGCAAAAAGGTCAACTACCGAGTGACACCATTGCGAACCTAAAGAGTGGTGGAGGTGGCTCAACTTCTCACGTCATGGCGATAAATACTAGAAGTGGGAAGGTCTTGCAAGGGGACATTGAACATATGATTGTTGGGGAAGAAGTTGAGCAAGGAGTCAACAACGAAGAAAAAGAAACTATTGATGTTGAAAGGGTGCCGGAAGAAGAATGGGTGCAAGAACTGATCCCAGAAAAGGTAAGGAAAAGGAGAAGGAGACACCAAAAGCTCCACCTCCCATTCCTAGACCTCCTCCTCCTTTTCCTCAAAGACTTATTAGAAGGGTTGATGATAGCAAGCTTGAGAAATTTTATTATATTCTAAAGCAATTGTCGGTGAATATTCCATTCTTGGAAGCCTTCCAAGAAATGCCAGGGTTTGCCAAATAGTTGAAAGATTTGATCACCAAAAAGAGGACCAAAAAGAATGAGGTAGTGAACATGACTCACCGGTTGAGCTCCAACACAGCCAGAAGCCCCGTCCAAAAGAAAGAGGACCCGTGAGCATTCACTATCCCATGCACTATCAGAGAGCGTGATTTTGCAAGAGCTCTTTGTTACAATGGGGCAAGCATTAACTTGATGCCGCTTGCCATCTACAAGCAAGCTGGATTAGGGATGCCAAGGCCAACAATCATGAGGTTACAAATGGCCGATTGATTTATCAGAGACCGGTAGGAATTGTAGATTATGTGCTTGTGAAAGTTGGGAAGTTTCAATTGCCTGCCAACTTTGTGATTCTTGATCGTGTTTTCGATAAGGAGATCCCTATCATCTTAGGGAGACCTTTCCTAGCTACGGGAAGAGCACTCATGGACTTGGAGCGAAATGAGATCAAGTTCCGGGTGAATGATGAATAAGTCACTTTTCAAGAGAGCAACGGAATGAAGCTTCCGCACGAGTATGAGAGAATTTCCGTGATAGATGTGGTAGATAAAGGTGAAGATGTCGTCCAGTTAAAAATGGAAGAACAATGCCTTGGTGAGGCTTTGGTGGCCATCTTGGTAAAGTTTGATGGTGAAAACATGGAAGGGTACATGGAGTCCGTGAATGCATTGGAGGGTCTTGGATCCTACACCTACACTCCGGCAAAGCTTTCTCTTGACTTGGAGAATAGGACCACACACCCCGCAAAGCCATCAATCATTGAGCCACCACAACTAGAGCTCAAACCTCTTCCTCCACACTTGAGGTATAAATTTCTTAGCTCTAATGATACTTTACCCGTAATCGTTTTGTCTTTGTTAAATGATGTGCAGGTAAATCAATAATTGGAGGTCTTGAAGGAACATAGGAAAGCTATTAGATGGACTATTGCAGACATCTGTGGGATTCCCGCGGGAATTTGTGAACACAAAATCCAATTGGACAGCGAGACAAAGCCAAGCTTGGAGAATCAAAGACGGTTAAATCCATCAATGCCAGAGGTCGTGAAGAAGGAGATCATCAAATTGTTGGACGCAAGGGTAGTCTACCCCATTGTAGATAGTTCATGGGTGAGCCCAGTACAATGTGTGACAAAAATATGTGTGCATGACTGTGATCGAAAATGAGAAAAATGAACTCATCCCAAGACGAACCGTCATAGGATGGTGAGTTTGTATGGACTATCGGAAGCTTAACAACTCAACTTGCAAAGACCATTTCCCTATGACTTTTATTAATCAACTGCTTGATCGTCTAGCGGGAAAGTCTTTTTATTGTTTCCTTGATGGGTACTCTGACTATAATCAAATTAGCATCACAGAAAACCACCTTCACTTGCCCATATGGCACTTTTGCTTTTAGCCAGATGCCATTTGGTTTATGTAATGCTCCGGCCACCTTTCAAAGATGTATGATGTCCATCTCCACTGACATGGTTGAGGATTTTCTTGAAGTCTTTATGGATGACTTATCGGGTTGGCGATTCATTTGAGAACTGTCTTAGCAACCTGAAACAAGTGCTAAAAAGATGTGAAGAAACCAATCTTGTACTAAATTGGGAGAAGTGTCACTTCATGGTTAACAAAGTATCGTGCTTGGGCACAAAATTTCAAAGCATGTCATTGAGGTTGACCAGGAAAAGATCGAAATCATTTCAAAGCTACCTCCACCAACATCTGTGAAAGGTGTTAGAAGTTTTCTAGGGCATGCCGGTTTTATAGGCATTTCATCAAGGACTTCTCCAAGATTGCTAACCCTATGGGCAAACTCCTCGAAAAATATGCTAAGTTCGTGTTTGATGAAAAATGTCTTAAGTCATTCGAGGAGTTAAAGGAAAGGCTTGCCACGACACCCATTATTATTACACCCGATTGGTCACTTCCTTTCGAGCTTATGTGTGACGCTAGTGGTATCGTCGCTGGGGCTGTTGATACCCAATGTTTCCCCATATATTTTATACTCAAAATATTCCCGAAAAAGTAGCATATATAAGCATCCACAAAGGTTTTGGTCTTTTTCTACATTTTTTAAAGATTTTTAAAATCAATTTATGGCCTATTTTTGCATTATAAAATTCATTAATTATTCCCAAAATTTATTATTTTGGTGAATAATCTATTTTATTCTCTCATTTACAGAAAAATATATTTTACATGGTTTTTACATAATGTTACGAGCTCATTTAGTATTTCTAAATTGAAATTGCATGAAATTGCAATTTTTGTCAATTTCTCAATTTAATAGCTTTTTTAATCATAAAATCATTCCTAATATTTTTTAATCTAATACTTATGCTTTTTTTATTAACTCAATATTTTAATTTGATTTTTAAACATCGTTTGCTATTTATAAAATTAAATTTAGGGGAAATTGGTTATTTAAGTTATAGCCCTTTTGTTTAAATTATAGCCTTAATTTCAACCTCAATTACACTACCCATTTGATTAAATAACCCGACCCACACCCCATTAATATAACCCGCCCGAAATCCCCTTTCAATCAGGACCGTTGATCATTCAGATTAACGGCCCACGTAGCCCCTTACCTTAATTAAACCTCAATACACCCTTAACCCTAATCATTTTACAACTTCAGCTGCCCTTGTATCCCCCTCATTTCTCAAACGCTCTCATGCCCCCCTGAAACCCTAGCCGCCTCCGGTCACTTTCTGACCTGTTTTCACCGGAGACTGTGGCTTTCCAGGCTTCACGCTACCTGTACTCACCCCTCAATCCCTTCTACGACCCTTTTGTTCGAGAATTGAAACCCTATTGTGAAGACCACTGTCTTAGAGGTCCATCGACTTGATTTTCTACTACCATGTCAGGTCTCTCTCATGCGAGCCTTAAGGTTGTGAGTACGTTGTGGACTTGGAGCTAGCCAGTTCCAGGCTTTCTCTTTTTCTAGGGTTCTCTCTGAAACCCTAAATCACCAAGATTCTTCTGTGTTTCTCTTTACAATCTACTTTAGATATATCTGATTTTCTAAAGCTTCAAAGTGTTTTTCACATTTTTACCGATTTTTATCTTCAAACTGTTCATCTTCCTAAGATTAGGGTTTCTCCGATTTTCTTTTTTTAACTACTCTACTATGATTTCTTTGCTTTTGCTATGATTCTTTCGAATGTTTACCTGTGATCCCAAGTGATTTCACCTAGGGTTTCTCCAATTTTTCTTTCTAAAAACTCCTCTACTGTGATTTCTTTATTTCTTGCAATGGCTTACGAATGTTTTCCTTTTACGTAGGATTTCGGTAACTCTAGTGTGTTTTACCTTATTTGTCTCCTCTCTGAGTTTGTTTACCTGAGTATCCTTTTGTTTTCCTTTTTACACCGTGAAATGTTAAGGAACCCTAGATTTTGGGGGTTTTCGTCTTTGTGTCTGTTATTTTCCTGATTCTGAAAACCTAACTGCTTAAACGCTACATGCTTCTGATTTCTGCAAGAATTTCTAATTTCATCTCATGTGCTTTTGCTCTCTGATTACATGACTTTTCCATTAGTTTCAACTTTGTGCATCCTTTATAATAAGCCATTCCCTTTTCGAAACAACCTTAATTTTGGGAAACTGATTTGTATGAACTTATTTCATTCTATAATTTGGACTTGCTTTCTGACTAAATTCGGTATCAATGTGTATCCCAGTTTCCTTGATTCTTTGAATGATTGACGATTTATTTGCCTTATTTGTTTAAACCGCGTGTATTTTGAAAACCCTTAAATGTATTTACCCCTTCTTTTTACAACAAATTCTTGATTCTCTTTCCATATATGGAACTCTATTTATTTACCCTAAGTCCGACTCCCTTAATTAAAGAGAATTTTTTCCTTGATTGATTTTGATTGAAACCAATTTATTTTCCTGCCTTAGTTGCTACTTGTTTTCAGACTGTAAAACCCCCCTTATCTTCATTTCAAAGACACGAACAATGCAAGTTCACACTCAAAAAACTCTCTCTTATTCTCTCTGCTTTTCTTTGTTACTTTTCTGCTACTCGAGTTTAGCCGGCTGAAAGCCAAGGCTAAACTATAAGGTTCCATTTTCCCTATTTGCTTTATCATTTGACGTTGCAAACTCATAGGTCTATGATTTAATACTATATGCAAAATTCCATGTTCAATTGTTTCTTTCCACATGTCTGTTTATATTCATTTTGCAGTTAAAACCTTAGCATATATATCCCTACCCCCATATCCCTATATGATAATACTGTGTGCTCGTACCAATGCTTTCATGTATTTCCCTCTCCCAAATCCCTTTAGTATACTTCTGTTTGACTTTATTTCTGTTTTTATTGAAAATGCTTTCATGTTTGATCCCTTTCCCTGACCCTCATTGTATGTGAGTAATGTTTTGGACTGGAATGGCACCCTATTTCCACCTTTAGTTCGGAACTAGGTTATTCTAAACCTCTACTCAAATCAGTCACATTCCCTTACCCCCGTTTATGTGTTGAGCTTGACTTAGGTCTATTGATGTCCTAATCATCATATAGGACTAAGTCTGACCTTATTTCAAGTCTGCTCTTATTTTTTAAGGCATGTAAAAGGTCAGGGGTGTGCCAGCCCTGTTCATAGCTAAGTATGACCACCTTTTGCATTGGTCTTCCTCTAATCCCTCACTTTACACTTACTCTTAGTTCTTTAAGACCTAGCTCCCCCCCTGGTAAGCCATGCTTAGGGACCCTTGAGTTCCCTCTGAACTTGGATACCTAAAGGCTAGTAATTCTACACCTTGCACTACTCTAATCATTATTTTTAGGGTGTAAGCATTGCCTGGGCTTCCTGAAATCCCTTGGAACTTTGAAACACTCTAAGAGAAAGCCTTGGAACATGGAGCCTGGATTTGGTATAATACATATGTTAGACATTAAGGTTGTTTTGAGCTTCCTCGAGTCCATTTAGCTTTTATGTACTTATTTTCTTAGTCTTTTTCTCTCCATTTATGTAACAAGCTTTGTAAAAAGAATTTGGGAATATAGTGAAAAGGGTGTGAGAGGGGTTTATATTTCTGCTAATCATAATAGAAATCATGCCTATAGGAGTTTTGTATTAGAAATCATGCCTATAGGATTTTTGTATTAGAAATCATGCCTATCAGATTTCAATATTACATCTCATCTAGCAAATCATGTCCATAGGATTTCAATGTTGCATCTCATATAGAAACCATGTATATAGGATTTCAGTATCGCAAATTACTTAGAAATCATGCCTATAGGATCTTAACATTGTATCTAGCAATACCTGCCCATAACTCTTTAACATTCTGTAATCAATTGCATATAGAAATCATGTCTATATGGGCTATATAAAAACAATGCTAGGAAAACAGTAGGTCCCTTGAACGTTTAAAAGCAAAACAAATCAATCTTTAGATGTCATGCCTATAGGGTTCAAACTCGCTTAATAATTTAGACACCTTCAATAAAATAAATTGTCTAATACTGTCTATTTTGAAATCTGGCCAAATCTTCCTTCTACGCTATTTTAAATCTATAAGAATCTTTTTAATTCCAAACCTGCATTTTTCTGAAATCAACCTTTCTTTTCCTGTATAGTTTATACTTCAATACTTTTCTTGCACCATTTTACTTATGCAGTTCGGTTATTTCATAAGCCATTTGTGAATTTTTGCAAATCCTAAATTCTTGTTTCAAATCATCGCTTTCTAAAATTGCTGCTTTTCAAAAATACTTTAAGTTTCAACAAACCGGATGTGAGGGAGGCTTAAAGTAGACTTATTGTCCAACTTTATATGTTAAGCTAATCCATCCATTGTCAGTTTTAAACTTAAGACCAAATCAGTAATTGCAAGTCATGCTAAACTAATTGTTGTTGTGATTTGCGGGGTTTGTATGAGCCAATTGAATGTCTGATTTGTATGCCCTTATGTGCTATTTCTTTTTATTGACGCCTTAGCATTTTTACCTTTGAAAATCCATATATGTCTTATCCTTCTTCCCCATTTTAAGATTAGAATTCCTAATACCCCGGGACTAATAGGTTGGGACGGATATTAGCATGCAATAAGCAAACGAGACCAAACGCGTTTAAATACCTTAATGGGATGGGAAGGGTAGAATATGGAGATGATGACGATGCAATAATATCTTAAAGCGACCCCTCTTTGGGGATATGTGCAGGATATTGTATCGAATGATCCATATTATTGTTAAACTTTGGACCCCCTTACCTTTTATTTTTGTTTAAATATTTTCTCTCACATTTCTCTTCTTACTTGTGCTATTCTTCTTTCAAAATTGTCCACTAGCTTGTATTCCTTATATTCACTTTTTGCCTATTTATCTCTATGCTTCTTAAAGTCACATCTAAGAAAGGCTGGGAACCACACTAGTGGAATTTGAGGGGTGCCTAACACCTTCCCCTTGAGATAATTTCAAGCCCTTACCCGAACTCTAGTTATAATTCAAAACCCTTTTCTTCTTAAAAGTGTCCTAATGCACTATAAATATTAGGTGGAAACTCTTCAAACTCCATAACCCAATTCCCACAAGGGGATAAGAGTTGTTTTGTCCATAATGTCGTAAACCCGAATTCGCCTCTTTTAGGAGGGTAGGGGGCATCGGCAACATGGCGACTCTGCTGGGGAATTTCTTTAAGGCTTTTACCATTACATCCTTTTGTGACTTTACTTGTTTACTTTAATAGCATTTATTTCATGTTTGAATTATTCCATCACAATTACTAACTTGACTCTTCATGTTTTCTCTTTCCTTTAACTGTTTTCTTTATTGATTAATTATTTCAATACTATTTTAATTTCGAGCAACCATTATAACAATTTATCTTATGAACGTGAAAATACATGTAACTTATTTCATTATTGTAACTGCATTTCTCAACATCATGTTCCACTCGTGCCAAAACAAATCCTATAGCAACACTTACAATTTCTGGTTGCCCTATTCCAATATTATAAACCCCCTAAATGTTGCAAAGGCATATTTGCAGTAAAACCAATCGATCAACAGTGTAGTAGATGGTTCCACGCCTTTCCCTCTTGAGTTGTCCGCTCAAGGGTACCTTGTCTAGCACTTCAAAAGCATAAACCTTATTCCTTTTAACTGTTCATGCATCATGGTCAACCCTAGCCGAGTCAGTTGTGTTGTCCGCATAATGACTCATTAAGATAGCCTAAGCCAAAGTCCATCGGGTTTCCTGAAACCCAAACAGACACCTTCACGTTATGTTCATCTATTTGGAGAATTGAATGCTTTTTGCTTATTATTGATTTAAATAGTCGAGTCTTGTGAGGCAAAGGGCCTAGCACTTTATTTTGTATAAATGAGGCACGAGGTCCCCAGATGCAGTATGGTATCCAACATCCACCCAAGGTTGCTGAGTTGGTGGGAGGAGCTTTATAGCAGTGATCAAACCCTCGTCTATAATCACTTAGGGAATTTGCCTTCGCTTTTGGAAATCCAACCCAACAACAAAATCATTAAAGCTGGCACTTTGTTTTGGGATGGTGACCGATCAGTGTTCCGTTTTGGGGATTTGGAAATAACCCCTTTGCTAGAAGAAATAGGGGGCCAAGCTGGCATCCCTTGTGAAATGCCGGGTTTGCTTATGCCGGAGAATCGCAAAAGTAGATGCTTGCATAGAATGATGGGACTCAAGAAAAATCCCAACCTTTCTTGCTTTAAGGACTCTTATATGCCACTTGACCTCTTATACGAGAGATATGGCCACAATAAGTCCTATCGCACCTACATGGATGAATTCGCCCTCACCTCTTTCAGGCGCATACATAGAAGGGTGTTTGTGTTTATGGTTTGCTTCTTCAGCATGGTAATTTTCCATATGAAAAAGGATACCATCCACACCAGACTAGCCATGGTTATCTTTAATGGAAGGGATCTATGGACAATCATTTAGACTAGTACTTATGATCCCCGCGGAAATCTATCGAGCCTTGGGAAAGTGCCAACAAGGGGCTCCACATTTTGAGGGTTGTAACTTACTACTTCAACTATGGCTCCTGGAACACCTTCAGAAAGGCGACTACAGACAGGAAATCATACGCAGAGATTGGGATGACCATATCACTTTTCATCATCCAAAGCGAATGGAATTCATGCCCAATATGTTTGCTCAGCCAGAGCATTCCAGGGGATGGGTAGAGTTATTCGAAAGTCTGAAAGAAGAGCAAATTCAGTGGATGTTTGAGTGATTCCCGACAGGGGAGTTCATTGTCCTTTCTCAAGACGCACCATTCCCCATACTCATTGGCCTGTGGGGAACTCATCCTTATGTCCCCCTCCGAGTTATAAGGCAAGCTGGATGGAAACATATCATATCCAGGATAGAAAAAATGAGTCACTTCAGGGCTGACTTTCAAAATGGTGATAGCCCACATAGGTGTCATGCTCAGGATATGTGGCACTGCAAGCTCGTTCTAGGGATGGATTCTATTGAACTAGAAATGTATCATGCCGGGAATGTTCCGCACTAAACACAGGTTGGTTAGAAGATGATCACATTGGTTTGGGTCATCCGGAGTTCGTCCATGGTCACAGAATTATTGACGAGTAAGCTGAGGTGCACGTCATACAAAATCAACTGCGCAAGAGGATGAGAGGATGAGAGAATGTTAGAACAAACATCGGGAAATACAGGAAGCCCACGAGAAGCTAATCAATGAGTGGAAGGATATGGCTGTCAACGCCAACAACCCATTGGGGAATCTGGAGCAAGGTTTGGTAGAGTTGGAAGGAAAGTTCATGCAAAGGATCTAAGAATGCCAGAAGGCTGAGGGAAGCGCAGGAGGACATTTTACCCAAGTCTACCTACTGTTAGAGCTGCGGGAGTTGATGTAGCTATACGAGGGAGGCAAGAATATCGAATCTGGGGAAGGTCCTTCTGAGACCAAGTAGTTAGGGATTCTACTTATCTGCTTTAATGTAATAAGGACACTGGCCATTGCTGACTTATTTTATCATTTAGTTGTTTTTATCAATAAAATGAGGCATTTAGCATTACAAGTTCTCCAAATTTTGTTTTGTAGGCCTACCTCGGGCACAAACAAGGCACCCAAATTAGAAATCAATTTATATTCCCACATAATGTGTTTAAATATTTCAATATTATTTATCAGAAGCGCACTAACTTATTACATTTTTGTTTTTCTTTTATTTTTATTCCCCTCCCCAAAGGTTTGTTCATGCATTCTGGAACCATCAGCATATTCCATAAGATCAAAGGGTCCTCCACCTCCTCCTCCTCCAAGTCCTCACAGAAACAGGAACAAGAACAAAATGGAAGATACCAATGCTAGAAAGGAAATCGGAGAGGCTTCAATCACCAAAGAAACTGCTGCTCATCTTGAGCAAACTTTGCTGAGGTTTCGAGAAGAGTTGTAACAAGTCCAAAACTTGGCAAGTCTGTCGATCACTTTTGCTGCTGCTGATGCCACCAGCCCAGCCTGCTCAGACCCAAGTCTGCAACACATGCAACAATGCTCCACTACTTATCCCGGAGCCCCAAAACACCAAAGATAACCAGAACACTCATGTCTTTGTGGATGTTGTACCACATTACGGTCAGCCAATCACCAATGTAGCCGAGTTGGACGATAAAAGCTCCCTCATTTAGAATTTGGCCGTTGATTAAGAAGTTGACAAACCGGGTTCAGGGTTTTGAAGGTAACAAGGGTGTTGAAGGGTTGAATTACAAAGATCTCTATGTTTAACCAGATGTTGAGCTCCCGGATGGGTACAAACCTCCTAAGTTTGAATTGTTCGATGGTACCGGGGATCTCCGGATTCACTTGAGAATGTATTGTGACAAGCTAGTAGGAGTCGGTAGGGACGAGAAGATCCATATGAAGCTATTTATGAGGAGCTTGAAGGGTGATGCCTTATCCTGGTATATTACCCAAGATGTGAAGAAATGGACTAGTTGGTAAACATGGCGTCTGATTTCATGGATCTATTTAGGTTCAGCGTTGAGAATGCACTATAATGTGTTCTATATTCGGAATCTTAAGAAGAAGCCCACAGAGACCTTTCGCGAGTATGCTACTCGTTGGAGGCTGGATGCTGCTAAGGTCAGACCGGCCTTGGAGGAAGAACAAATGAACAGATTTTTTGTTCGTGCTCAAGATCCACAGTACTATGAAAGATTGATGCTAATTGAGGGTCAAAAGTTCTCCGATATCAACAAATTGGGAGAAAGGATTGAAGAAGGCATCAAGAACGGTATGGTCACTAACCTCGAGGCATTGCAAGCCACCAAAAAACTCTACAGTGTGGTGGCTCGACAAAAAAGAAGGATGTAAATTCCTTAATGGTTGCGCAAAGAAACAACTCTCCCATGAAGTACCAAACCTATCCCTCAGCTCCACTCACATATCAGCCTACCCTAAATTACCAGGCACCGTCACCCACTTACCAAATTCCACCACCTGCTTACCAATCACCTCCACCACCCACATATCAACCCACTTCACCCAGATATTCCCAACCTGCACCCATATATCAAGCATATATCTCCCAACCTTCTCACTACCCATCACCGCCTACTCGCCAAAGTTTCCCTCGACCTAGACCAAAACTTCGACCGGAAACCTCCTAGACAATACACCGCCATAGCCGAGCCGATTGACCAATTATATGAGAAACTCAAAGCAGCAGGTTATGTTACCTGTATCGCAGCCATAACTCCAGAAAAACCTTCCCAATGGATTAACCCAAACAAGACTTGCGCATACCATTCCGGGATGAAGGGCCATACCATTGACGAGTGTCGCTCGTTAAAAGACAAGATTCAGAATCTGATTAACAACAAGATCATTATAGAAAAGGATCTCACTCCTAATGTCCGCAATAACCCTCTACCTGACCACAAGGGTAGAGGTATCCACATCATTGAGATCGAAGATGATTGGGACCCCAAGGGGTCAATTGGTTTGATAGCTGAAGGAGATGAGCCTAAGAAGCCAGCGGTTACTCTCAATCCCATTATCGTCCAGATTCAGCCCTCTGAGGGCGACGTGGTAAATGTATCCATGCCACTCGAGTTTGAAGTAAATTTTGCAAAGATGCCAAAACCAATTGAGGTTGAGTTTGGAGTTCCAAAACCACCTACACCGTTTGAAGTTGTTTTGTTGCCTCTCAAGGGACCTATTCCAGTCTACATGACATACATGACCTCGTTCCAAATGAATGCTATACCTTGGGATTACGCCGCTGAGGCTAGAAGAAAAGGAAAGACACATATTGGAGAAGCAATTTCTGCACAAGGCATGGCTAGGACAGGCAGGGTATACACCCTGGAACATTTGGCTTAGTCTAGCAAGCAAGCTTTTGGGCGAGCTGTTGAAACTGGACCCGATAACCTCTAGAGAAAGGTATAGGCCAAAGAGTACTCGGTCGTTGAGCAACTGAACAAGACACTGACGCAGATTTCTATTCTGGCCCTCCTACAAAGCTCTGAGGCACATAAAATGCCTCAATGAAGATACTAAGTGAAGCCTATGTTCCCAGCAACATAACACGAGGCGAAATGGCAAACATTGTGGGACAAATATTGGAAAGCCACAACATCACCTTCCACGAGGATGAACTACCACCGGAAGGGCTTGGTCACAACAAAGCATTGCACATCACTACGCAATCCGAGGATCGCTTTATCACCAGGATTCTAGTCGACGGGGGATCTAGCCTCAACATTTGTCCGTTGGTCACTCTCAAGACATTGGGCAAGGGAATGCATGAGATCAAGGACTGGGCTACCAATGTCAAGGCTTTTGACGGATCTAAGAAGTCCACCATTGGGGAAATTAATTTATTCCTTCAACGTCGAGTTCTAAGTCATTGACGTACCAGCCTCCTACAACTTATTGCTAGGACGACCCTGGATCCACGCCGTTGGGGCTGTGGCGTCAACATTGCATCAAGCTGTGAAATTTTTGTGGAATCATCAAGAAGTAATCATTAATGGCGATGGTAGCAACCACATGGCGAGGTCCCTACTACCCAGTGGAGCACGCTATACCCCAGTTAGAGCGGACCTTTCAGCTCGCTGCTGTCATATCAGAGGAAGATGAGACGCTAGCAGCCATGATGAACCTGTTTCTGGAGGATGATATGGATTGTTGTGTTACCTTCGAGGAGGAATGGGAGGAAGTCCCTTCCATTCAAGCGGTGAACCGGGGAGAACACCTCACCAATTGGTCAATCAGGACCACCAGTGCTCCTAGAGCCTCAGGGTAGCAAGGCTAAATGACACATATGCATTCGCACTTTACTTTTAGTTGATTTTTACTTTTCAAGCATTGTTTTTAGTTTCGAAAAGAGCTCCGATGTTTCAGACAATTATGAATTTAATCAAAAGCATTTTCCAAGTTTATCTTTATATTTCGCTCTTATTTATTTTCTCTACCATTTACTTTATTTTACATAGCATTCCTATTACATATCTTGATGATGAACCGACGACTGTAACTTGCAATGAGACAATGCGACAAACGGACATAGATTCAGAAGAGGATGAGTACCATAAAAGGTTCTTAGAGAGGTCGAAAACTTTGAGAACAGACCTAAGTCCAATTTAGATGAAACTGAGGTCATTAATTTGGGAGATGCACACAATGTCAAGGAAACACGAATTAGCGTACACTTGTCACCGTCTGAAAAGGAAGAATATACAGAACTTTTGAAAGAGATGAGGACATATTTGCCTGGTCGTATAATGATATGACCGGCCTCAGCACGTCCATTGTGGCTGGCAAGTTGTCGACAGATCCGACATGCCCACCGGTCAAGCAGAAACTCAGAAAATTCAAGCCAGACATGAGTTTAAAAATTAAAGAAGAAGTCACCAAGCAAGTCAAATCCAGGGTTCTCAGAGTGGTAGAGTATCCAAAATGGTTAGCCAACATTAAATTGGTGCCAAAGAAGGATGGAAAGGTTAGAGTCTATGTCGACTACCGGGATCTCAACCGGGCCAGTCCTAAAGAGGACTTTCCTTTTCCAAATAAACACATATTGATTGATAACTATGCCAAACATGAGCTGCAGTCGTTCGTCACTTGTTTTGTTATGTACCATCAGATATGGATGGACGAAGAGGATACAGAGAAAACGGCATTCATCATACCGTGGGGATATGTGCTGTTACAGAATGATTCCTTTCGATTTGAAATATGTCGGTGCTACCTTCATGAGAGCCATGACCACAATCTTTCATGATATGATACACAAGGAGATCGAGGTATACGTGGACGACGTCATCATTAAATCAAGAAAAGCTGCAGATCACATGGAAGATTTGAGGAAATTCTTCAATAGTCTAAGGGGATACAACTTGAAACTGAATCCCTCCAAGTGTGCATTCGTGGTCTCAGCCGGAAAATTATTGGGTTTCATTGTGAGTCGTCGGGGTATAGAGTTGGACCTGTCAAAGGTCAAGGCCATTCAAGAGTAGCCACCGCCGAAGAACAAGAAAGATGTAATAAGTTTCCTGGGGAGGCTCAACTATATCAGCCGATTCATAGCTCAGTCCATTGTCATGTGCGAACCCATCCTCAAGATGCTAAGAAAAGATGCCGCCACTAAGTGGACTGATGATTGTCAAAAGGCCTTCGACAGAATCAAGGAATACTTGTCAATGCCGCCGGTCATGGTTCCACCCGAGCCAGGGAGACCTCTATTGCTTTATCTTGCAGTATTGGATGGGGGAATTTGGTTGTGTTTTGGGAAAATATGATGAAACAGAAAGGAAGGAGCAGGCCATCTACTACCTCAGTAAGAAGTTTACCCCTTACGAGGCTTGGTATTGCTTATTAGAGTGCACTTGTTGTGCTTTAACCTGGGTAGCTAAGAAATTGAGGCATTATTTCTGCGCTTACACCACTCATCTCATATCCAGGATGGATCCATTGAATTACATTTTCTAGAAGCCCATGCCTACTGGCAAGCTCGCCAAGTGGCATATTTTATTGAGTGAATTTGACATTATTTATGTTACCCACAAGGCGGTCAAAGGACAAGCCCTAGCAAATCACCTCGTTGAGAATCATGTAGGAGGAGAATACGAACCCTTAAAGACGTATTTTCCTAATGAATAGATAGGAGAATATATTGTAGATTCCTATGATGGTTGGGGATGTTTTTTGACGGAGCCATAAACTTCAAAGGAGTGGATATAGGAGCAGTTCTGGTATCAGAGACTGGTCAGCATAACCCTGTGTCCGCCAAGCTCAGATTCCTCTGTACCAACAATATGGGCGAGTGCGAAGCTTGCATATTAGAGATCTAGCTGGCCATTGACATGAATATTCAATATTTCTAGTGATCAGAGATTCAGACCTACTCATACATCAGGTTCGAGAAGAATGGGAAACCAAGAATTCCAAGATACTCCCCTATTTACACCATGTGAAAGAGGTGAGGAAAAGATTCAAAAAGACGGAGTTCTAGCATATTCCCAGAACACAAAATGAGTTCACCGATGCTTTAGCCACTTTATCATCTATGATCCAGCATCCAGATACAAACTTTATGGATCCTATCCCGGTCAGGATTCACGACCATCCCGCTTATTGTGCTCATGTCAAGGAAGAAGCCGGCGGGAAACTTTGGTTCTATGATATCAGCGAATATTTGACAAAAGAAGAGTACCCATAGCGTGGAAATGCTACTCAGAAACCAAAACTTCGGAGATTGTCTAACAATTTCTTTCACAGTGGAGAAATCATGTATAGGAGGACTCCCGATTTGGGATTATTAAGGTATGTCGAGCCAAAAGAAGCAACCAGACTATTGGAGGAAGTGCACGCAGGGACTTGTGGACCGCATATGAATGGTTTCGTTTTGGCAAAGAAGATACTTCGAGCAGGTTATTATTGGATGACTATGGAGACGGATTGCATTCAGTACGTCCGAAAATGCCACCGATGTCAAGTACATGCAGATATGATAAAAGTGCCTCCAAACGAGCTTACTGCGCTAACCATGGCCATTCTCCTCTTGGGGTATGGACGTCATTGGACCAATTGAACCAGCCACATCAAATGGGCACAGGTTTATCCTAGTGGCAAATGATTACTTTACCAAATGGGTTGAAGCAGCATCATACAAGGTAGTCACCAAGAAAGTAGTAGCAGATTTTTTCCGAGATCGTATGGTTTGTTGATTCGGGGTTCGAGAACCAATCATCACCGACAACAGTTCTAATCTCAATAGCAACCTAATGAAGGCAATGTGCGAAACATTCAAGATCAGACATAAGAACTCTACGGCTTACAGACCTCAGATGAATGGAGATGTAGAAGCAGCCAATAAGAACATCAAGAAGATACTAAGGAAAATGATTGAAAGGCACAAGCAGTGGCATTAGAAATTGTCTTTTGCTTTATTGGGTTACCGTACCACGGTCCGCACATCAGCCGGGGTTACTCCTTACATGTTGGTTTATGGTACAGAAGTGGTCATTCCCGCAGAGGTAGAAATTCCATCCTTAAGGGTCATACAAGAAGCAGAATTAGATGATGCAGAATGGGTCAAAAGTCGCTACGAGCAGTTAGCCCTCATCGACGGGAAGAGAATGAATGATAACTGTCATGGTCAATTATATCAGAACAGAATGTCCAGAGACTTTAACAGGAGAGTTAGACCAAGGATGTTTACACCAGGGCAGCTGGTGTTGAAGAAGATATTTCCACATCAAGATGAAGCCAAAGGGAAATTCTTTCCCATCTGGAAGGGTCCATACATGGTTCACCGGGTTCTAACTAGAGGAGCCCTTATTCTTGAAGAAATGGATGGAGAAATCTGTCCGAAGCCTATCAACTCACACGCAGTGAAGAGATACTACATTTGATCATGATGCTTTCCTTTATGATGTAATCTGAACTACGTTTGACCTGATTCCCGTTTAAAAGGGGATACATAGGCAGCCCTATGGGTTCGGTCACATTTTAATAAAAATTCCATTTTTCCCCGCTATTGGAAATGGGGAAAAATTTTGAGGAGGGCCCTCAAAATTCTGAAGTTAATTTCTCACCCTCTTCGTCAGCGACGACCTAGTAAACTGGGCAGAATTTTAAGGAGGACCCTCAAAATTTTGGAGTTGTTCCGCGTTCGGTTAATTAGCACATCTACCAGTAGCACCAGCACACTAAACTAGGGTAGAATTTTGAGGAGGACCCTCAATATTCCGAAGCAAGCAAGGTCGCCGTGTCTTGAACAACGATGCAGTTCGTTGGTTCTTCCAAAATAGAAACATTTTTTATATATATACGTACTTGCATTATATTTACTAAGTCATACATAAACATCAATTAAACCACCACAATTTAGCAACGGTACCCCCATGATACACGACACCAAAGAATGGAGGATACGGACTAACCTCCCCCTACTGAACTCACGATTTTTTTTGGATGCAAGAAGTCAGGTTACGGATCAAAGAGCATTTGCTCTGCAGGATCGAAATCCTCGTGGGGTCACTATCCGCATCGCATTCAACATTCCCCAAAAGTCCTAATATCATAAAATCGTCAATCAGCTAAGAAAACTTACTGCTATAAGCTCATTTACATTCCTGCATTGCATAAGGCTATATCTGCCTTTCGAGACTAAGCTCTGTCTCTATCTGCATTTTGCATAAGGCTACTCTATGCCTTCCGAGGTTAAGCTCTACCTTCATATTGCATAAGGCTACTATCTGCCTTTCGAGACTAAGCCCCAATAAACCCCAATACACCCCAAACCCTAATCATTTTACACCTTCAGCCGCCCTTGTATCCCCCTCATCTCTCAAACGCTCCCAAGCCCCCCTGAAACCCGCCTCCGGTCACTTTCTGACCTCTTTTCACCAGAGAATATAGCTTTCTAGGCTTCACGCTACCTGTACTCACCCCTCAATCCCTTCTACGAACCTTTTGTTTGAGGATTGAAACCCTATTGTAAAGACCTCTGTCTCAGAGGTCCACCGACTTGAGTTTCTACGACCATGTCTGGTCTCTCTCAGGCGAGCCTTAAGGTTGTGAGTCCGTTGTCGACTCGCATCTAGCCAATTCCAGGCTTTCTTATTTTCTAGGGTTCTCTCTAAAACCCTAAATCTCACTGAGTCTGTTTCTCTTTACGATCTACTTCAGATCTATCTGATATTCTAAAGCATCAAAGTGTTTTTCATATTTTTACAGATTTTTATCATCAAACTGTTCATCTTCCTAAAATTAGGGTTTCTCCGATTTTCTTTTTTTAACTACTCTACTGTGATTTCTTTGCTTTTGCTATAAATTTTTCGGATGTTTACCTGTGATCGAATGTGATTTTCACCTAGGGTTTCTCCTATTTTTCTTTCTAAAAACTCCTCTACTGTGATTTCTTTATTTCTTCCTATAGCTTTCAAATGTTTGCCTTTTACCTAGGGTTTCCGGTAACTCTACTGCCTTTTGCCTTATTTGCGTCCTCTCTGAGTTTGTTACCTGAGTATCCTTTTTTTTATTCTTTACACCGTGAAATGTGAGGGAACCCTAGATTTTGGGGATTCTCGTCTTTGTGTGTGTTGTTTGCCTGATTCTGAAAACCTAACTGCTTAAACGCTTCATGCTTCTGGATTCTGCATGAATTTCTAATTGCATCTCATGCTTGTGTGCTTCTGCTCGATGATTACGTGACGTTTCCATTAATTTCAACCTTTCATGTCTTTGTGCATCTTTTATTATCAGCCTTTCGCATTTCGAAACAACCTTAATTTTGGGAAACTGATTTGTATGAACTTATTTCATTCTTTAATTTGGACTTGCTTTCTGACTAAATTCAGTACCAATGTGTATCCCAGTTTCCTTGATTCCTTAAATGATTGACGATTTTATTTGCCCTTACTTTTTTAAACCGTGTGTATTTCGTAAAACATTAAATGTATTTGCCCCTTATTTCTACAACCCATTCTCGATTCTCTTTCCATATGTGGAACTCTATTTATTTACCCTAAGTCCGACTCCCTTAATTAAAGGGAATTCTTTCCTTGATTGATTTTGATTGATACCAATTTATTTTCCTACCTTAGTTGCTACTTGTTTTTGAGACTATAAAATACCCTTTATCTTCACTTCAAAGACACGAACAATACAAGTTCACACTCAAAAAACTCTCTCTTCTCCTCTTTGCTTTTTTTTTGTTACTTGTTCTGCTACTCGAGTTTAGCCGGATAAAGGCCGAGGCTAAACTATAAGGTTCCATTTTCCCTATTTGATTTATCATTTGAAGTTGCGAACTGGTAGGTCTATGATTTAATACCATCTTCAAAACTACATGTTTAATTATGTCTTTCCACATGTCTATTTATGTTCATTATGCAGTTAAAACCTCAGCATGTATATCCCTACCCCCATATGCCTATATGTTAATATTGTGTGCTAGTACGAATGTTTTCATGTATTTCCCCCTCCCTAAATCCCTTTAGTCTACTTTTATTTGATTTTGTTTCTTTTTTTATGCAAAATGCTTTCATGTTTGATCCCTTTCCCTGACCCCCTTTGTATGTGAGTATTGTTTTGGACTGGAATGGCACCCTATTGCCACCTTTAGTTAAGAACCAGGTTATTCTAAACCTCTTCTCAAATCAGTCTCATTCCCTTACCCCCATTTATGTGTTGAGCATGACTCAGGTCTGTTGATGTCATAATCATCATACAGGCCTAAATCTGACTTTATTTCAAGTATGCTCTTATTTGTTTAAGGCATGTAAAAGGTCAAGGGTGTGCCAGCCCTGTTCATGGCTATGTATGACCACCTTTTGCATTGGTCTTTCTCTAATCCCTCACTTTACACTTACTCTTAGTTCATTAAGCCCTACCCCCCTCTGGTAAGCCATGCTCAGGGATCCTTGAATTCCCTCTGAACTTGGATACCTAAGGGCTGGTAATTCTACACCTTGCACAACTCTAATCATTATTTTTAGGGTGTAAGCATTGCCTTGTCTTCCTGAAAGCCCTTGGAACTTTGAAACACTCTAAGAGAAAGCCTTGAAATCTGGAGCCTGGATTTGGTAAAATACATATGTTGGACATTAAGGTTGCTTTGAGCTTCCTCGGGTTCATTTTAGCTTTGATGTACTTATTTCCTTAGTCTTTTTCTCTCCATTTATGTAACAAGCTCTGTAAAAAGAATTTGGAGATATAGTGAAAAGTGTGTGGGAGGGGTTTATATTTTTTCTAATCATAATAGAAATCATGCCTATAGGAGTTTTGTATTACAAATCATGCCTATAGGATTTCAATATTACATCTCATCTAGCAAATCATGTCTATATGATTTCTATATTGCATATCATCTAGAAACCATGTCTATATGATTTCAATATCGCAAATTACTTAGAAATCACGCTTATAGGATCTTAACATTGCATCTAGAAATCCTGCCCATAAGTCTTTAATATTCTGTAATCAGGTGCATATAGAAATCATGTCTATAGGGACTATATATAAAAAATGCTAGGAAAACAGTAGGTCCCTTGAACGTTTAAAAGCAACAACAAATAAATCAGTAGATGTCATGCCTATAGGGTTCAAACTCGCCTAATTTGTTAGACGTCTTCAACAAAAGAATTTGACTAATACTATCTATTTTGAAATCTGACCAAATCTGCCATCTACGCTATTTTAAATCTATAAGAATCTTTTTAATTCCAAACCTGCATTTTTTCTGAAATCAACCTTTCTTTTCCTGCATAGTTTATACTTCAATACTTTTCTTGCACCATTTAACTTAAGCAGTTTGGTTATTTTATAAGCCATTTCTGAATTTTTGCAAATCCTAAATTCTTGTTTCAAATCATCGCTTTTTGAAATTGTTGGTGTTCAAAAATACTTTAAGTTTCAACAAATCGGATCCGAGGGGCTCAAAGTATACTTATTATCCAACTTTATATGTTAAACTAATCAATCCATTGTCAGTTTTATACTTAAGACCAAATCAGTAATTCCAAGTCATGCTAAACTAATTGTTGTTGTGATTTGCGGGGTTTGTATGAGCCAATTGAATGTCTGATTTGTATGCCCTTATGTGCTATCTGTTTTGGTTGACGCCTTAGCATTTTTACCTTTGAAACTCCATATATGTATTATCCTTCTTCCCCCTTTTAGGATTAGAAGTCCTAATACCATGGGACTAATAGGTTGGGACGGGTATTAGCATGCAATAAGGAAACGATACCCAACGCATTTAAATACCTTAACGGGATGGAATGGTAGAATATGAAGATGATGACGATGCGATAATATCTTAAAGCGACCCCTCTTTGGGGATATCTCCAGGATATTGTATTGAATGATCCATATTATAGTTAAACTTAGGACCCCCCTTAACTTTTATTTTTGTTTAAATATTTTCCCTAACATTTCCCTTTTTACTTGTGATATTCTTCTTTCAAAACTGTCCACTAGTTTGTATTCCTTATATGCACTCTTTGCCTGTTTATTTCTATGCTTCTTAAAGTCACATCTAAGCAAGGCCGGGAACCACACTAGTGGATCTTGAGGGGTGCCTAACACCTTCCCCTCGAGATAATTTCAAGCCCTTACCCGAACTTTGATTTTCATTCAAAATCTTCTTCTTCATAAAAGTGTCCTGCTGCACTATAATCATTAGGTGGCGACTGTTCAAACTCCATAACCCAATTCCTCCAAGGGGATAACTGTTGTTTTGTCCATAATATCGTAAACCCCATTTCGCTTCTTTTGTGGTGGAGGGGGCGTCGACAGGGGAAATGCTTGGCCAACGCCACAACAAAATTCTTCACCCGGTGTCCTAAGCGAGTAAGACTCTCAATGGGGCACAAATGAATTACACAGTGACTGAGCAAGAATTTCTTGCCTTTGTATATGCCTTTGAGAAGTTCCGGGCATATTTGTTGGGGTCCAAGGTGATAGTTTACACGGATCATGCAGCTCTTCGTTATGTCATGGAAAAAAATATGCAAAGCCTCGATGATTCGTTGGGTCTTGTTGTTACAAGAATTTGACATTGATGTCAAGGATCACAAGGGAACGCAAAATCAAGTGGCAGATCATTGTCAAGGTTGGAAGAAGCAGGAAGACCAAAGGGGGATCTTGAAATAAATGACGCATTCCCAGATGAGCACATATTGGCATTGTCTAGTACCCTTTCTCCTTGGTATCCCTACATTGCTAATTATTTGATGAGTGACCTTAGCCCCGACGGATTGGAATCTTACCAAAAGAAGAAATTCTTGAGAGATTGCCGGCAATACTATTGGGAGGAGCCATACTTTTTCCGTGCATGTGCTGAAAATATTATCCGGGGGTGTATTCTCGAAGAAGAGGTTGTGCCAATTCTTAGGGCATGTCGTGACTCACCGTTTGGGGGTCATCATGGAGGAAATCGGATGGCGGCTAAAGTTCTTGAATGTGGATATTATTGGCCTTCCATCTACCATGATGCCTATCAAATGGTCAAGGCGTGTGACCAATGCCAACGACAGGGTTCAATTTCCAAGAGGCATGAAATGCCAATGCACTTTGTGATTGAGATAGAAATTTTCGACGTGTGGGGGATCGACTCCATGGGTCCTTTCGTGAGTTCTTGTGAAATGAAGTACATCTTAGTGGCGATGGACTACGTGAATGGGTTGAAGCCGTTGCCTTACCAAACAATGAGGCAAGGAGTGTGACCGCATTACTGAAGAAGAACATATTCACTCGGTTTGGCACTCCTAGAGCCATCTTAGTGATGGTAGGTCTCATTTCTGTAACTAAACTTTTTCGGGACTACTTGAGAAATATGGTGTCATGCACAAGGTGGCCACACCTTATCATCCGCAATCAAGTGGTCAGGTTGAGGTTTCTAACCGGAAGATCAAAAATATTCTAGCTAAAACTGGGAACGCAAATAGGAATGACTGGTCAAGAAAGCTATATGATGCATTGTGGGCATACCGTACGGCCTACAAAACTCCTATTGGTACTTCTCCTTATCGGCTCATCTTTGGTAAAGCATGTCATCTACCCGTGGAATTGGAACACAAAGCCATGTGGGCGTTGAAGAAGTTGAATCTGGAATGGGCTGAGGCTGCAAATTTGAGGTTGACACAACTCAATGAACTGGAGGAATTTCGGTTCCATGCGTATGAAAGAGCGGCTGTGTACAAAAAGCGAATGAAGTTTCTCCACAACAAGAAGATCTTAAAGAGAGAGTTCAAGGCGGGTACTTGGTCTTGCGCTTTTAGTCGAGGCTCAAATTGTTTCCGGGCAAGCTTATATCAAAATGGTCTGGTCCCTTCAAAGTGGTGAATGTTTCCCCGTATGGAGCAGTGGAATCAAAATCAACAGACGGATCCGGACATTCAAGGTAAATGTCCAACACATCAAGAATTATTTAGGCATTGGTGGTGAAAATATGTGGTGGAGCAGCTGGCTCTCAAAAATGGTCCTTTCCCGACCACTTAGTGAAATCGAAGGAGCATCAATCCCGTCGTGCCGCGACGTCAAATCAAGCGCTTCATGGGAGGAAACCCATGGGTGGTAACACCCTTTTTGTCTTTGAATTTTTTATTTCTATGTTTACAATGTTTGTTGGAGTGCAGGGGGTTCAAAATATTTCAACACTTGGTGAATATGCATGAAAAAGTGAATGAAAAGCAAAATGTGAAAATTGCGGCAGAAATGCGTTCGCAGATTTGACATGTGGTCCGCAGATCCACGCAGACATATTCAGAGAGGAGCCAAAAATGGCAGTTGAAAGTACGGCAAAAATGAATATTCTGTGATCCACATGTTGTTTCTGAGACCGCAGAATGGACCGCATTTGAGGCCATCTAATTCCCTTCATGACCCACACCGCATAACACACATGCGATCGCATAGTGTGCTATGCGGTTCCGCATAGTGCATCGCAGATCTATATGGTACGTCCCCCTATATCCTTTGATTTAAAACAAAAAAAGAGAAAGGATGAAAAAAAAAAGCTAAATAAAACAAAAAACTAGAAAGATCAAGGAAATCTGATCGAACCTAGGCAAGAGCAATCACCAAACTCACCAATAACTCTCTATTTGACATCAGTGCACCGACTCTGGTATGCAAATTTCTTCCCTTCTCTTTCATTCAATATTCGTGTGCAAAGGTTTGGTCCTAATTAGTTTGTGTAGTTTTCTCTTTCTAATTGTTGTCGATTTTAGGCTACGCATGATGTGGGGAGTGGGGTTGAACAAAAATAGGGTAGCCATTATAGAAAAGTAGGTTTTCTGTTGAGAACGATGAGTTATGCGATTCGCATGTTTGATATGCAGACCGCATTTGATCACAGACCTGACCCTAGGTCACCTGGAGAAGATGAAGTAATGCGTTCATTATGCGATCGCAAAATTGGAATGTGGTCCGCAGAATGACTGCACAATTGACTCCCTGATTGTCTAAGGAAAATAGTGAAACTGTTGTGGAGATTGCAGTCGCAGAATTGATCTGCGATCTGCATATCTACCGCAGAATAGATTAGAGAGCTTGTTAAATTGACATTCTAAAATGTTCATTCTGCAATGATTATGCGTCCGCATAGCGGTTATGGGACCGCATTTTGCATCGCAGATTAACCAACTTGTTGGGCATACATGTCTGTGGTGACTCTGCGGTCCGCAGAGTGGACCGCATTTTGAACTTTTCTTTTTAAATTCCTCTATTTCTTCTCTCAAGTTCTTGACGCTGCTATTCCACCCTTGTGCAGATATGTCTCCCCGACAAAAACGAGTAGCGACTAAGCCTCCAAAGGCAAAGAGACAGAAAGTTGAAATCGTACAGCAACACCCCTCCCAGTCTGACGAGGAGAGGCTTTGCCCTGAGGTTGATATAATGGCTTAAGCAACGCAAAAGAAACAGGCTGAAGGTGCTGAATATCATATCCTCTAGGGAGTCGAGGGGTCTAGGGAGAAGTACAGAGAAGGGCTCATCAGGAGATCTCTCCTACCCGAGAAGCAATTGAGCCTGAATGGGCTAAAGGAGAAGTACCCTCACACCCTCGCTAACATAAAGCAGAGGAATCTGTTTTCTTTCATTGAACCGCCTGCTAAGTACAACGAATCAATTATCCGCAAGTTCTATGCATCATACGGGGCATCTAGAACAAAGACCATAAGCGCCGTCGGATGTATCTGGAGCAAGTGAAAGTTTAGGGATTCACAGTCAAATGCAGTGCCAAAGCAAACATGATGCCAAGTTAGAAAACAAAGAGGGTGAGTATGGGTGGATTGCCTTAGTCATTGGCAATGGAACACCTACATGGATAAATCCAAGGAATAAGATATACAAGAAGAGCTTCTCACGGGAGGGACGCTTCTGGCTTGCATTCCTCTCATCCAGATTGATCCAACTCAGAATGAAATGGAGATTGACATTGAGAAGGCTCTCTTGATAGCCTGCATCGTGCAAGGCGTCAAGATAGATACGGGGTCGATCATTTTCCAAGAGATGGGTAAAAGATCCATGTAAGAGGCTACATCCCTTCCATTCCCATCATTGATCACTACACTATACCAAGCTGGAAACGTCCCGGTGGATGAACGGAAAGATGAAAGGGTAGGGAGTTAGTGATTATTGATATCAATCGTTGGTGAAGCTGTGGTGCCTCCATTAGGAATAATTCAGGAGTATTTCCCTCCACCCCAGCCTTCTGTGACTCTTTCGGCCGATGCTACAGATTCATCCACTCCTCAGACTGCACCCTCCTTCGCTCAGCCTACCACTGCTCAGGTTCCACATGCTACTCCAGTAGTCTCAAAGCTTCTTCTATTGGCCCAACATGAGAATGCAAAAGTTGACCAACTTTTGAAGACTTTGCCTAACTTGATCAAGAAAGCACTCACTCCCATGCAAGCGGCCGTGGCAGATATTCAGCAGAAGCAATCAACATATGCGGAGCATTTAAAGGGAATTGAGTTGGGTGGAGAAATTAGAAAGAGGTGAGGTGAGTGAACTGCCCGAACTCAAGAAGGAGGTTGTCTCTATGAAGGTCAAGTTCCAAAAGATGCAAAATTTTGAATTCGATCTTTCATTCCTCCTTCCCTCGAAAAGTGATCAGGGTGCATGCACAGCTCCTCCAGACTTGGGAGTTGATTTCTCTACCTTGATGTCTGATCCTGTGCTTCCTACTCCCGAAGTTCTCGCACCACAGCTCCCACTAGTTCTATTGACATTTCTTCTGATGAGGAGACCGGAGGTTCGGGTAAATTGGACGGTGACGAAGAGGATGAAGAAGACATTTTGGGGTTTTCCAATGATGAAGCCCCTCAGGATAAGGGGAAGAAGATTGCTGAGGATGCAGAGATTGAGGATGTTGCAGCCGACGACGTAGAAAGGGCAGTGATACAGATTGCCCTTCAGCGATCTTTGATAGATAGAGGGGATGCTACAGGTCCTGTAGCCTCTCCATCTACAGTGGGTGCATCCACTAGCTTACAGGTGCCAGCAGATGATGTTATACCTCAAGCACTAGCTCCAGCTTCACTACCAGTTCCCTCCCCTACCTCAGATCAGATCCCAGCGGAGGATATCACACCTGAGACTGAGCCATTGTCAGTCTGTCCCGCCACATCAGAGGGTGATCCCTCCGACACTCAGCCAGCTGCCGACTCCCATAGCACTTAGGGTGCCTCAGGGAGTTACCCCTCAAAGTTTACTCTTTATTTAATATGTATTGGGGACAATGCATGATTTTCAGTTGGGGGTGGCGGGTAGCACTGTATGACCTTTTGTGTATATAGTTGGAAACTCATGTACTTATCCATATCATGTATCTGGATACATTGGTATAACTTTGGCATATGAGTAGTGTTGTGATGTTGTTTGTGGTTTCTGTATAATATCAGTGTTCTGTTATAATATCAATGTTTATTTCATTTTTGTTAATATCATTACTTATTTCGCTTGTGTTAATATCAATGATTATGAATCAATTCCCCTTGGTTTTTCTTTTTCTGGTTCCTTTCCAAGGGTGTAATAGTAGAATCAGGATTATAAGTGTAACTTATTTTGACTAGTTTGGAGTAATTGCCTGGTATCAAGCATGTGTATCTGTACATAGCACATACCCTTCTACAGTCATTTTTTTCGACTTTTCCCAATGATAGATGGATTAACGACTTTCTTAAGGGAATTAGTCAATGTGATCAACTTTGTGAATCTGAGGCTCGCTCTGTAACTCTATGGCGACTCAGAGTTATACTTGTGTATGATGAAAGCTTTGAGTTGCTGAATGTTTACTTGGAGGTGTCAAATTATGTGAATGAAGCAGTTCATGTACCATGTAGGTGTGAGTTCTCTGTGTGTACATAATTCTTGTGTTTACTTCTATCATCTAGAACTTGCCCGGTTAGTCTTTCAAAGCTAATGATAGTATGTTTGGTTGGAGAAAGGATCGTAGGCATTTGTTGTGTTATTTACAAAACCTCTTTAGCCTTTCAAGCCTACCCATTGCATAAATGATACCACTAGTACCCAATTTGAGCCTTTAAATCTTTCTTTGGTCAACTCATTACAAACCTTTCCCGTTTTGAAAAATAATTTCCTCTCTTGAACCCGTCTCTCTTTGAACATTGAGAATGAGCTAAAAGCCTGAGTTGGGGGTAAGGTTGAAGTGGAGATCGAGAGGTTGTACGTTGAGTTTAGGAAAACATGCCTCAAAAGAGTTTGTGAAATTGTTCAAGCTCCAAAAAAAAAGAGTGATAAAAATAAAAAAAAAGAATAAATAAATAAATAGTGGAAAGTATAATAATAATGCTTTTATGTTTACAAAATGTAGAGTCTTGAACAACAATTGAAAGAGGTTTTCCAGGTGGCTCTATACCGGAAGCTAGATGAAAACAGGGATATGGGGGTTTGAAAAGAAGTGCAAAAAAATGGTAAAATGTGATTAGTGTTCAAAGAGGGTGAAGCCACTTGTACCCAAATGTTTATCTAACCCATCCCTGAACCTACATTACAAGCTGAAAAGCCCTTATAAGACCTCCAACCGAACATTCTTGAACAAGCGGAGAATTAAAATAAGGGCAAGCATATGGTATGACATGTTGTAACAATTGTAGTTCCTTCTGAGAGTGAGTGTGTTTATAGATGATACCTTTTTGCCGTCTTTGTAAATATCATGATTCTGGGACTTTCTTTCTTATAAGGGTATATGAACTGTGGAGTTGAATAGAAGTTGAGCTTTTTGAGGCAAATGAAAGTGCACTCAGCTGAGGGTAACATCTTGTTGCACAGTTTGAGGCTCAGAGTTCACGTGTTGATTAGTTTTCTTTGTACATACTACTAATGTAGGAAGGGTAAAGCAACTGTAAATGCATGCTTGAAGGACTAGCAATGAACACCATCTTGAGTCACTATTATTTCGTGTTTGTAAATAGAGTTAAAATAGGCTAAGTATGTTTTAGTTACTTGAGGACAAGCAAGAGTTTAAGTTGGGGTGTTGGTGTGCCGGAGAATTTCGGCACATTTCAATACTAATTGCTTAGATTCTAGCTTGTTTTAATGCAATTATAACTGGGACTCATGAAGATTTTTTGTTTTTACAGCATAAGAGGAAGGGAAGCTCAAGGACATGAAAATGGAAGAAAAAAGAGAAGAAAAGAGCTAAATATTGCACAAAGATTGATCTGCGGCCCATTCTGCGGTCGTAGATCACATATACGGGCCGCAGAAAGGTGCATCAAATTGCAAAGCAAAACAGAGTCTGGAGCTAAAATTTACATCAAGAATGTGGCACACTCTGTGATCGCAGAATCAACATGCGGACGGCAGATATGCCGCAGAACAAACAAGAAGAAAACTGAGGGTCAAAGATGCAATGAAATCTGCGGCTGCATAACTCAAATGCGGAGCGCAGAATGGAAATGTGATGTAGACTTGATAACTATGGTTTTTATTCTACGAAAAAACTATTCAATATACGGACCGCATACTTGTTTTGCGGCAAGAATGCGGTCGCGACGTGACCTGAAAGGGCAATTTTGTCCACTTTCTGTCCCGAATTTGGTCCCTCTATAAATAGTTTTAAGAAGCCTTTGTGGGCTCATCTTGTCTTACTTTTTGAGCTATATTCCAAGACATTAATATTCCTTCTTTTAGGAAGCTTTTGGGTGAATATTCTCTTCTTTGTAAGCATTTATGAAATTTAATATTAGTTGGTTTTTGTGTTTTAGCGTGTGTAACTAACTTTAAATACTAAGGTTGTGGACCTTAAATGGGTATTATGTTAATGGGTGTTTAACATTGAATATTTGTATTATGATTGGTTGATATTTATTTACTTCTCATTCTTCATTTATTGTTGGTGGTTGCAAACATTAACAAAAGCCATTAAATTCTTGCTTAGCTTGGTAGTTGGTTAGAATTTGGTAGAAGTAAATATCAATGACTCAAGGCTTTAAACATTGTTTGATAAAATCGCTTAGGAATAAGTGAATTTTAATTGGCATTTATTGATGGTTCTTAATTACAACTCTTTTATGTTAGGGAAAATACAAAGAGGAAATACTACTCATTTATTGGGAAATAATGGATAGTATCTTAGACATCATTTGCATATCTAAAGAACCTTCCATTAGAAATATATCATACTAACACATGTTGGCATTACACTCCATTAAAGGGGACACAACCTTGGTTGCTTTAATCCACTTGTTTACTCATTAATTATTGAAATTAGTTGCTACTTCCAATCAAACACCATACATACTCTTGTTACTATAAACCATCCTCTCTTGTTACTATTAACTGAATAGAGATTGAACTTTAGTCGAGCAACGCACTAAACAAGTACCTTTTTCACACCTATTCCATGTGGGATTCGACCCCAACCTTGTTGGGTCATTATATTTGACATCGACCGCCTTACACTATTTATGTCACAACCCAAACCCCGGTCGTGATGGCGCCAAATACCTTGAAAGGCAAGCTCGACCATTTAAACATTCCCAGCCAAATCATTAACTTAAATACCATTTAAGATAAAAATTCAGTTTGAAATAAAAGATAATACTGCGGAAAATCGTAATCCCAAGTAATAACAGCCACAAGATCCGGCGTCACAAGTCTGAGCCTTTGATACAACCAAACAGAATCCAATACAAGGAAAAAGTCTAAATACGGAAAACTAAAGGTAGATAGAGGAGAGATCAGGTCCTGCGGACGCCAGGAGCTACCTTTACAACTTTGGTACGGGACTGAAAGGAAACAGCAAATCACAACTACGCCTCAGGAATCCCTGTATCTACAAACAAGGTGCAAGGAGTAGAGTGAGTACTTCCAACTCAGTGAGTAATAACAATAAATAATAACTGAATGTAAGAAATCTGATAAAAACACTATACAGTTCTATTTTCAACAGCAAGAACAGTAAATGAGTACCAAATAGGGAGAAAAAATTTTGATAAATACTTTCCTTTCCGTCCGACCTGTTACTTACACTGCTGCGACGCGCAGCCCGATCCAACACCAGATATATAAACATGTTGCGGTGTGATACACAATCCAATATAATGTAATATATATAATGATGTGGCACACAGCCCCGATCCAATAAATATAATATATATAATGCTGCGGCACGCAGCCCGATCCAATAAATATAGCCAGCTGCACGCACTGGGGTGTGTACAGAATACGGAGGGGCTCCTTCAGCCCAAGCGCTAAAATACTGCGGCGTGCAGTCCGATCAGTATATCACTGTGGCATGCAGTTGGATCCATATAATATACTACTTCGTCGTGCAGTCCGATCCATATAATATACTATTTCGGCGTGCAGTCTGATCCAATACATGTATATGTATATACTGCTGCGGCGTGCAGCCCGACCCGATATATATGAATATATATCAAATAACCTCATTACAGGGTCCATGACCCCTCTCAGTCAATATAGACTTGGCATCTTGGGCCCACTCAGCTAAGACAGGGTATTCAACCCTAGGTATTGCTCATTTAGGGTGCCAGTTACGAAATCCTGTTTATTTCACGATTTACAGTCAACGTCAAGACAGATGGTATGTGTCCAATAGGTAAAGTGAGGTCAATCAGCTCAACATAGTCCCTAGGAGTTCTACAGATCGGCACAAGGCCCCAAACATGGCAACTAGCCCAAATTATATGAGCACAAGCTCAGTCTCAGGTAAAAAAAAAAGTACAGTAAGTCATAAATCGTGATGGACCAAGTCTGAGTCCCCAGCAGATACATCACCATTCTCATCACAAGACGTGTGTCACATCTCAACATAGCACCGCATAATGCAAATACGAGGTTTCAAACCCTCAGTATATAATTCATAGCCATTACTCACCTCAAACCGGCCAAAATCCTAGCTCGCCTTGCGCTATCCTTGCAAATCAACCTCCTCGAGTGCATAATCTGACCAAAACCACAAGGAATATGTTCTAATAGGATAATAGGACATGACCAAATAGAAAAAACTAAAAAAACACTCAAAAACACGAAGTTGGCAAAACCCGAGCCCCCGGACCACTTCTCAAAAAATTACACAATTCATATTTTCGGAATCCTCGTCTCAGCCACGAGTCTGTACATATAAGGTTTATGAAAATTGGAGTCCAACAGCCCCTTCAAATTCCAAATTTTTAATACCAAAAACCAAGCCCTAAGTTCCCAAATTCCCCCCCACCCCCACCCCCATTTTCAGAGATTTAGATGATCATTCCTCAATAAAATCACGTAATTAGCTCATAAGTGTTACCTCAAGTCGAAACCTAGGTGAAATCCTCTTACTACCTCGTCCAATAGCTCCAAAATGTGCTCAATAATGGTGAAAAATGATATTTGCTCGCAGAAGAAATGTAATAAAATCAGGTCTGACTGCCCAGATATCCTTCTACGTGATCGCGTGGATCCTCCTGCGATCGCGATCAACAAAAATCCTCGGGCCCTCTTTGACCCTACGCAATCGCGTCACCTAGACCGCGATCGCAGTAAACAAGAAGTCCACCTTACGCGAACGCAACCCAGAACTTGCGAACGCGAAGACCAACACCACAGGTTTACGCGATCGCAACCCAACTCATGCGATCGCGATCAACAAATTTATGTTGCATTGCTGCTGCATTTTCTGCAGCATTTCTTAAATCCAAACTTCCCGGAAATCATCCGAAATCACCCCGAGGCCTCCCGGGACCTCAACCAAAAGCACCAACATACCCAAATCATCATACGAACTTTTTCCAATCATAATACACGCCCAACAACACAAAAATCATCGTTTCACGACGGATTCAAGACTAAGTTAAACTAAAACTTCCAAAACTCATATCCGATCTAAAACCCAACCAAACAACGTCCAATTAACCTGAAAACTTGCAGATATATCCAAAATCATCTAACGAAGCTGCAGTAACTCTCGAAATTCCATTCCGTCCCCCGGATAAAAATATCACCTATCAACCAGAATTCGCTGAAATTCAAACTTAGCCAATTCAAAGCTAATTCAACACCGGACCTAAAAATTAAATTCCAGTTTCACTCCTAAGTCATAAATGATCACCTGAAACTAGTTGAACTGTCGGAAATCCATTCCAAGCCCTATAACTCATAGTCAACATCCGGTTGACTTTTCCAACCTAACATTCTCTTAAAGAGACTAATTGTCTCAATTCCATCCAAACTCTCACCGAATCACCTCAAACTCTACCAACATATAATGAAGCATACAGAAGTATAAAACGGGGAAAACGGAGCGGTAACTCATGCGACGACGGGTCGGGTCGTCACAATTTATTAAAGTGTAATTTGAGCGTATCAGTGCCAACACAATTTGGTTCAAAAAATCATTTCTTGGGCATACGCCCAAGTCCTATATTTTTCTACGGACCTTTCAAGATCGTTAAATCACGGGTTGGTGTCTGTTTACCCAAAATATTGACCGAAGTCAACTTAAATTTAATTTTAAAGGCAAAATTAGCATTTTTCTCAAATTTCCACATAAAGCATTCTGGATATACGTCTGGACCATGCACGCACATTGAGGTGAGATAAAAAGAGGTTTTTAAGGCCTCAGGATACAGAATTGGCTTGTAAATCAAGTCATCACATCCTACACCTCTAAAACAAGTGTTCTTTCTCAAACGGACATAGAAAAGAAGTACCTAAGTAGGGGAAAAGATGGGGATATCGGCTCCACATATCGGACTTAGACTCCCACGCAGCTGACAGGGCAGGCTGACCTTTCCACTGAACACGAACTGAAAGGAATATCTTCGATCTTAACTAGAACATGTCGGTCTAGAATAGCTATTGGCTCCACCTCATAGGTCAGATCCTTGTCCAACTGGCCAGTGGTGAACTCTAACACGTGGAATGGATTGCCATGGTACTTCCGAAGCATGGACACATGAAACACTAGGTGAACAGTTGATAAACTCGACGGCCACGCAACTCTGTAATCCACATCTCCCATTCAATCAAGAATCTCAAAAGGACCAATGAACCCAGGGCTTAGCCTTCCCTTCTTCCCAAATCTTATCACACCCTTTATGGGCACACTCGGAGCAACACTCGCTCTCCGACCATAAATTCCACATCACAAAACATACAGTCAACATAACTCTTTTGCCTAAACTGAGCGGTACAAATTCTATCTTGAATGATCTTCACCTTATCCATCCTGAACTAAATCCGTACCCAACAATCGAGCCTCTCCCGGCACAAACCACCCAATCGGAGACACAAATCGCCTACCGTATAATACCTTATAGGGATATCTGACTGCTCGGCTGGTAGCTGTTATAATAGGCAAACTCTGCTAATGGGAAGAACTGATCCCAAGAACCTCCAAAGTCAATAACACGTGCTCGGAGCATATCCTCCAAAATTTGAATAGTACGCTCGGACTTTCCGTCCGTCTAGAGATGAAATGTTATGCTCAACTCAACCCGTGTGCCCAACTCACGCTGACACGGGTACACCATGAAGATGAACAATCTCCCTTTTATAGATCTCAGCAAATCGCTTAGAGGAATAGGAAACTAAACATGAATGAAATGTGTTGACTTGGTCAGCCTTAACCCATACTGCATCAAAATTTCTTTGATTCTGTAGGAGTCCAACAACAAAGTCCCTAGTGATCCGCTCCCACTTTCACTCAGGAATCTTAATCTTCTTAAACAAACCACCAGGTCTCGGATGCTCGTACTTTACATGCTGATGATACAAACAGCGAGCTACATAGGCAAAAATGTCATTCTTCATCCTCCTCCACCAATAATGCTTCCACAAATCCTGATACATCTTAGCGGTGCCCAGATGAATAGAATAGCGAGAACTATGGGCCTCTTCTAGAATCAACTCAGGAATGCCATCCATATTAGCCACACAAATACGACCCTGCATCCCCAAGACTCCATCATCTCCAATTATAACCTATTTGGAATCTCCATGCAGCACTGTGTCCCTAAGGACAAGCAGATAAAGGTCATAATACTACCAATCTCGGATACGCTAAAATAATGAAGACCGAGAGATTGTACAAGATAGAACACGACTACGCTCTGAAACATCCAAGCTCACGAATTGATTGGCTAAAGCCTGAATATGCAAAGCAAAGAGCTTTTCACCGGCTGGAATATATGCAAGACTTCCATACTGGCTGACTTCCTACTCAAAGCATCAGCTACTACATTGGCCTTCCCCGGATGATACAAGATGGTGATATCATAGTCTTTCAACAACTCCAAACACCTCATCTGCCTCAAATTTATCTCCTTCCGCATGAACAAGTATTGCAAAATCTTGTGATCCGTGAACACCTCACATGACACGCCATATTAATAATGCCTCCAAATCTTCAATGCATGAACAATGGATATTATCGCTAAATCATGAACTAGATAATTCTTCTCGTGGATCTTCAATTGAAACGAAGCATATGCAATAACCTTTCCACTCTACATCAATACCGCACCAAGTCCAATACATGCATCACAAAACACTGTATATGGCCCCGAACCTGTGGACAACACCAACACTAGCCCCGTAGTCAAAGTTGTCTTGAGCTTCTGAAAGCTCACCTCACACACATCCGACCACCTAAACTTGTCACCCTTCTAGGCCAACCTGGTCATCGGGGTTGCAATAGATGAAAACCCCTCCCAAACCGATGGTAATAACATACCTAACCCAAGAAACCCGTAGACTTTGTAGCTGATATGGGTCTAGGCCAATCCTTGACTACCGCAATCTTCTTAGAATCCACCTTAATACCCTTTGCTGATACAACATGACCCAATAATGCAATCGAACTCAACCAAAACTCACACTTTGAGAAACTTAGCATTCAACTGAATATCCTTCAGAGCCTGAAGAACAACTCAAAGATGCTTCTCGTGATCCTCCCATCTGTGGTAATAAATAAAATATCATCAATGAATACAACCATGAAGGAATCCAAATAAGGCTTGAACACTCATTTTATCAAATCCATGAAAGTTGTTGGGGCACTTGTTAACCTGAATGACATCACTAAGAACTCATAATCCTCATACTGAGTGCGAAAAGTTGTCATAGGGACATCGAATGCCCTAATCCTCAATTGATGGTAGCCAGATCTCAAATCAATCTTCGAAAACACCTTGGCACCCTGAATTTGGTCAAACAAATCATCAATCCTCAACAATGGATACTTGTTCTTAACAAAAAACATTGAAATAACCTAAAGCGAGACACTCAGTCTAATAAATCCTTTATCCAGCAAGTCCTACAAATGTGCTTTTAAATCTTTCAACTCTGGCGGGTGTCGACGCCTCTTTTTCTATGAGTCAAAATTGGGTATACGACATTTGGGAGGACAACTTTATTCCCTTTTGGGAATTGGGTTTGGAGTTGAAGAGTCACCACCTAATGATTATAGTGCATTAGAACACTTTAAAACGAATTTGAGATGAAGAAACCAGAGATTAGGGTAAGGGCTAGAAATTATCCCGAGGGAAAGGTGTTAAGCACCCCTCAAGATCCACTAGTGTGGTCCCGACCATGCTACAATTGTGACTTCACATAAACATATAAACACTTAAGGCCTGAGTACAAATTTGCATATAATGTGCAACAGGTTGAAAATTGAAAAGATAAGCGGAGAAGACAGAATTTTACAAAGAAGAAAAATTAAAAGACTAATAAAAGATAAAGAAGAAAATGAGGGAAGTGGGGTCCTAGGTTTATGATTAGTATGGATCACATCAATGCAATATCTAGCAATCACTCATGCGAAGAAGGGTCGCACATGGTATTAGCACATCGGTCATCATATCCAAATTCAACCCTTCCCACCCTGTTAAGGTATTGAGACGGGAAAAGGTGTCATTACTTATTGCATGCTAGTACCCGTCCCAATCCTATCAGTCTGAAGGAATTTGGGACTACTAATCCAAATAGGGAAAGGAGTTTGGGTCTTTTGAGGGTTTGCAAAGGATAAAATTCTAAGGCGACATTCAAAATATATAATTCAAGTATTGGTAGGCAAGTAAACAAATATGGCTCAAATAAGCATCCTTAAATCAAGAAAATCATATAGTTACACATACTGGTTTGTCTGGATTAAATTAAGGCGTTACGCGGACTGGTTCAACACATATTTTTAGACAAGGAATCCGCATTAGGTCCACTTAGATGCAACTGTCAAAGACTAACCCAATTGATTAATTTACCTAACCTTTTGCCTATGTGTTAAACAGACCTATAGGCATGGTATCTACCGGTTTCAGAAAAGAGGCAAACTGATTACAGAAAAAGGTTGCTAGTTTTGACAGAATAATATAATTTTTGTAGTTGATATTGCTTAAGCTAGTGAGGCGGTTCAGAATCAATATTTCCTATAGGAATGTTGTCTAGGTGTTTACCAATTTTAGACACCTTTTACATATGTTGGTAAGAGTGCAGAAATCCTACGAGCACGGTATTTATAGTGTAGCTTGTTATTATTATTGAACCTATAGGCTGTTTGCCTAATGACATGTATATATTCATAAATGCAGAAGCTTATAGGAAAGATTTGTATTTGCAAATGCATAAACTTATAGGTAGAATTTCTATACAAGCGCAGAAAACTTATAGACATGATTTCTATATGTAGAAGTGCAGAAAACTTATAGGCATGATTTCTATATGATATGCAGAATACATGGTTTATATATGTGAAAGTGCAGTGATGTTTTATACGTCAATACCACACATGATGGGGGTGATTATGTGGTACCCAATTTTTTGCTTAAACTTCTTATGAAGGACATGATTCTTCTATGTGTTCCAACTACTACTGTTGCAGAATAATAAATATAGAAAATAAAGAACACAAAGATTTTACTATGAAAACACTTGGCTCAAAGGTAAAAAAAACCATGACCTACTACTCAGTAGGATTTTCCCCTATACTTGACTATATCACTGAGCCAAAATAGCCTTTACTAAACTCTTTGTAAACGTAAGGATTATCTTTAATCCTATTGTGGCAACCAGCCTCAAATTGTTGCGACAACTTCAAGTTAACTCTAACTTGAATACTCAAATACCTATTACAATTGCTTCTATGAAAGCTGATAGGTACAATATGAAAACACCTACTACAATTGAACTAGAAATAAAGAAAGAGACATAAACTCTGTATGGAACTGGTTCTTCAGCCTGGTTCATGTAGCTTCAGGTTTACACTCTTGAATCATACACGAATTGCTTGCACAAAGCCTTGCTATTTTGCTCCCAATTCATGCTTAACTTCTGAGTTTTTGTGCAACCCTGTAATTTAAGAACATCTTGCAATTTATAGAGTTAGTAGATGAAGAAACAACTAGAGTTCTGATGCAACGCTTCCTTGATGGAAGAGTTCTAGTTGATTTCAACTTCTAACTCCTTCCTTATCTTGGATAGTGTTCTCTTTGATTAAGGACTCCTTTCCCTTATAAATTATGCAACTTTTTCGATCAAAAGATATTAAATACAGCAAGTTAAGCTTATCTCCTTCACATGCATCCCACATGCTTGAATCTGCCCGTTTTATAAACCTGAGGGATGGATCACTGGGATGGACCTGGTTCATCCTGAGTTCCTTTTTCAATCTTCAAAACTTAACCTTTACTTGGGCCAACAAATTCCCCCTTTTGATGATGACAAACTTTGTGCTTTTCATCATATTAGGATCTGTTTTAACTCAGATCAACATCAACACAATGTTAGAAACATTGTTCTTTTTTATCAGTTATCATCAAGGACCAGGTACATTAGGTTATAAACATTCAAAGTGTAAAGCACAACCTTTTTCCCCTTTTGGCATCATCGAAAAGTTTTATTAAAAATGTGAGATAACCAGATTTTAAAACTTACTTATGGCCACTGGGTCTACTTCAAATGTAATCATAGATTAATCATCATAGATCAACCTAAGAATTTTAACCACCAAAGAAATATGAACAAACGGTTAAAGCAAAAATAGTGAATTTCATCGATGATTGATAAGATTCTACCACAAAGCATAAGAAGAAATAGAAATACTAAAAACATGAGCAAAAGTAAAAAAAATGTCCCGAGCTGGGTCACTGGTTTATCTTCACTAGGTTAGGAGGCTTAAGGCTGGGAAGAACTAGGTGCTTGGTTTTTTACTTTGAGGAGTTTCAGCATACCATGAATAATGACATCATTCTTCTCTTTTTCTCTTTCCAGCTCAGTTCTGAGAACATCTTTCTTAGTCTCTATCTGAGCCAACCTCTTCTTCAGCCTTTCAATCTCAGCATCCTTAGCTTTACTTTCTTGCACCAAGTCTCTGACCTTGCTATTTACTGATTCCTTTTTGGGTGAACTAGGTTCTGTAGGAGTGATATTGACTTCATATCGCATGCAAGCAGAGTACGAACCCAAAAAAATGATCCATGCTTGTACTAACCTCCCACCTTTTCATAGGTACATTGATGTGCAAGCACAGTTTTGAGAATGAAGCTTTAGGGAATGGTATGAGTTTTGGTGCCATTGATAACTCTATCAAGACGTTGGATTATAGCTTTCAGTCTCTTTCTTCTGCAGGTCTTGCAAGGGTTTCCTCTACAGGTGAACCAAGTTCATCACCCCAAATAACCATTGCACTTGTATCTTTGGTTAAACTCACAGGAGTGGGTGAAGAATCAGCCACTCTTGTTCCTCTTACCCTCACAGTACTTCTTGCACCATTGCTCTCCTTTTTTTCTTTTTCATTTTTACCACGAACATCTCCAAATTCTATAGTCTCAACACCTGCTATAGATCCTACAACTCTATTCTCCAAATTTGCAACAACTTTAGAAATTGTCTCAGGAGAAATTTTAGAATTAGAAGATACCTGTTCAATTTCAGAAGAACCAATTTATTCCCCTGAGTTGAAGACTTAAAAGAATCTAGGTAGTTTAATACGGTCAAGAGTCTCGAACGTAACTAGTTCACTTGTAACGGATAAGTCCAAATAACTATGGTATTTGGTAGGACTCTGCTCATGATCCAAATATAGTTATTCCAAATTATGTAGAATGTAGAAAACATACCGTGTTGTCTTGATGAACCAGATTCTTCACTGATAATTCACCTGTGTAAGTCAGAATTTGCCAAAATAGAGAAAATATCATTAGAGATTAATGATTTATTTTAAAACTTGGCAAAAGAGTATACTATGGAAAGTATAAGACTGAGCAACATTTAATCTAACTATACACAATTTACAGACTTTCTACCCAAATATTTTTTTCCTAATTTTTTTTTCATTTTTTTCATTTAACCATGAACTTGTCATTTTAGGTGATCTTAATCATCCCTAATATGTTCCTCTCAAAATGATCTCTATTTAAACCTTTTATGAATATGTCAGCAATTTGCTTATCAGACGCACAAAACTCCACAATGATCAAGCCTTTTTAATAGTTGTCCCTCAAAAATTGGTGTCTAACATCTATGTGCTTAGTTCTCTTATGATGAATCATATTCTTAGTCATACCAATAGCACTATTGTTATCACAGAAAATAGGGATGTAACCAACTTCAGTACCAAAATCCATCAACGACTGCATGATACACAACAATTCAGCACAATAATGAAGCAACATCAACATACTCAGCTTCAGCAATAGATAAGGCCACCGAATTTTCCTTTTAATAGCCCATGACACAAGACACGAACCAAGGAAGTGTTCCATACCTGAAGAAGTGCTCTTCCTATCCACTAGGAAACCTGCATAATCAGTGTCAGCATATCCCACTATGTTAAAGTTACTAATTTTGGTTACCAAAGGCAAAGGTCAGTGGTGTCTTTCAAGTATCTCAATATTTTCTTTACATTAGTCAAGTGGGACTCCTTTGGATTTGCCTGAAATCGAGCATAAAGACCTACTCTACACACAATGTCAGGTCTGCTAGTAGTGAGATATAAAAGAGAACCAATCATTCCCCTATACAACTTCTGATCAACAGATGAACCATGTTCATCTATTTCCAATTTTGTGGATGCTTCAATAGGAGTGTCAATTTTTGTGGATGTTCCTTCCTGTTTTTGTTACTAAGGATATGTTCATGGACAGGTTCCCTCGAGGTTTGAGGATCAATTACTCTTTAGTCAATTCCCTATGTCATGTTGCCCGGATTGAAGGACCTGTTCCATCCTATGATGCATATTCAGGTGGACTGTGGTTTTACCATTTGAATTTCTTATCAGCCCAATCTCTTCATTATCTTAATCTTACCTCTCAGAAAGAATGTTAGGTTTTCAATAAAATAACATATACATTTTTTCTACACACTTAATTCTTTTACTGAGTATCTTATAAGATTTACTGTGTGAAGAATATCCCAGGAATTCTCCCTCATCACTTCTGGGATCATACTTACCTGGGGGGTCTTTGCCATTATTGTGCACAAAAGCACTTGCATCTAAATGCCCTAAGATGGGATATATTTAGCTTTCTCCATTTAAGTAACTCATAGGGAATCTTCTTAACAAGAGGTCTATCATGCAACTATTTATAACGTAGCATGCAAAAATTCAGCAAACTTAGCATTTTCAAATTCAGTTCCATGATCAGGCCTAATTGATGCAAGTTGATTACCTAGTTGTTTCTGAGTTTTTCTAACAAAAGAAGTAAACATGTCAAATGCTTTATCTTTAGATGTTAAAAACAATGTCCAACTAAACCAAGAGTAATCATCAACAAGCATCATCACAAATATTTTACCACCTCCATTTAATGTTCTCATTAGACCACAGAGATCCATATGAACCAGTTCTATCATTCTGGTGGTGCTTATCATTTTCTTGCTTTTGAAAGTGGATCTTACCTGCTTCCCCCTTGCACAAGCCTCACAAATTTTATCTTCCTTGAACTTAATGTTAGGTAGTAATATCACCAAGTCCTTGGAGACTAGTTTGTTAAGTTGACTTAGACTGACATGTCCAAGTCTCGTGTGCTAAAAGAGGGGATCATTATCCAACACACTTATGCAAGTAAGTTCATTTTCTTAACATGTGGACAAATCTACAACATATAATTGTTTACTTTTTTTCCCTGCACAACAATCTTGTCAGTGGTAAGATTAATCACAAAATATTTGGTAGAGGTGAATGCTACCAAGTTACCTTTATCAAACAATTGTGATTGTCTCATTAGGCATTATTTTAGCCCATCTATCAATTAGACATTCTCAATAGAGTGAGAATCAGCCTTACCTACCTTTCCAACCCCAATGATCTCACCTTTATTCCCATTTTCAAAGGAGACATCACCTCCTTTGAGGTCCTCAAGTGAAGGAACGGGTTCTCACTTCATGTCATATGCTTTGAGCAACCATTATCCATGTACCATATTTGGGTGCTTCCCTTCACTTGGACCCACAAAAAGAAATTAAGGGTTAGTCATACGAACTTAAACTAGTTTGGGTCCCTTTCTATAAGAAAAGGGTGAATCAGATTCTTTTTAGCCCAACCTGGCAGCCTATTTTTTCATTGAACAAATTCCTTATTCTTTTGACTAGCCTTTTCTTTTGCAATACATTCAGATTTATAGTGACCAATTTTACCACAGTGTGTGCAAATTATAGGTACTTACTTTTGGGATCCCACTTAGGTGCAGGGGCCCCGTAGACAAGTCCTCTCTTATTGCTAATATGGTGTTCATGCAGCTATGAAAGTGCATCGGAGGACCTATTCCATTTACAGGTTCTTTGTAGCTCGTGCTTAACCTTGTTTAGATCCTCCTTAAGGACTCTTATCACCTCGTCTCTTTTGTACAACTCATCTTTCATTTTTCCTACATTTTCTTCTAAAGTGAGTTGTGTGTGATCAACTTTATTATTACCAGTTCCTAATTTCAATTTTAAATTTTCAAATCTAAGCTCTAGGACAGTGGTGTCAAGTTCATGAATCTCTAACTCAGCATTTTTACTATCTCTTTCACTAGACCTAAGTTCCAGATTTTTGCACTTAGCTTTCAAAATCAGACACTCCTTAGACAGTTAATCCTTTTCATTGTTTAGATCCTCATATTCATCAATAAAATCCAGGAGTAACTCAGATAGCCTTTTTTTAGACAAAACTGTAATCTTGTCTTTGAGATGATTTATACTTACCTTGGATTTCTCATCGGATTCTCCAATTGCCATAATGGCTTCTTCATCTCCATCTTCACCTTCTGAGTCCTTATCTGAGCTTTCTCCCCATGCAGCAACCATAGCCTTTTTTGATCCTTTGGTCTTCTTCAGTTGAACTTGTTCCTTCTTCTTGTTCCTTCGTTCAGCTCTTTCTTTCTTCCATTAAATTTCCATTGAGGGCTATTTCTAATGTGGTGATCAGTCTTTCAACACTTGTACCACCCCTCATTGGTGTGTTTTTCAAGATCCCTTGGTTTGTTGTAGCTTCCACTTCTTGAAGGACCATTTCCTCTCATTAAGTACTTCTTGAGTTCTTTTGTGATCATGGTTATTTCATCCTCCTCTAGATCAGCACCTTCAGTGATTCCGAATGCCATGCTCCTTTCCTTCTTGGGTGCATCCATCTTCATGGTTTTCCTTCTATGTTCATAGGCTGTGATATTTCCAATTAGCTTGTCCAACTTAAGAACGGCAATGTTTTTTGATTCCTGAATGGCAGTGATTTTGCTTTCCAAGTGACTGGCAGAACCCTTGTCAAAATTTTCTCAACTTTGTCCTCTTCAAGAATAACCCTTCCAAGAGACTTAAGTTCATTTATTAGTATGGTGAACCTTGTGTACATCTCCTGGATGGTTTTCCCTTCCTCCATGGTGAAATTCTCATTTTGAGAATATAGCAATGTTCCTCTTGATCTCTTTACTTGAGGAGTTCCTTTATGATCCACTTGTAAAGTGTCCCATATTTCCTTGGCAATGGTACAACTTTGAATTCCATTGTACTCGTCTGGACCAAGTCCACACACAAGCCATTTTTTGGCCTTAGCATTCTTTTCCCATTTTCTCAAGTCATTGAAGTCAGCTCTTGTTTTTGGCACATCTACTCCTTCAGCGTTCTCCTTCATGGTAGCTAGGTACCATCAGTGACAATGCCACATAGCTCATAGTCTTCTCCGATGATATGATCTCTCATTCTATTTTTCCACCAAGAGAAGTAGTGGCCATTAAAGAGTAGAGGCCTATCAGTGGGTCGCCCTTCCCAGATTCCAGGTAGTGCTCTCATCTTGATGTTTTTCTAATGTGTTACCTCTTTAAGGATAACCTGCTATGATACCAATTGATGTTTCATACATCAATACCACACAAGAGGGGTTGATTTGTGTGGTACCCAATTTTTTGCTTAAACTTCTTATGAAGGACCTGGTCCTTCTATGTGTTCCAACTACTACTGTTGCGGAATAATCAATACAGAAAACAAAGAACACAAAGATTTTGCATGAAAAACACCTGGCTCAAAAGGTGAAAAAATAATGATCTACTATTTAGTCGGATTTTCCCAACCACTTCACTAAATCACTGAGCCCAAACAACATTTACAAAACTCTTTGTAAACCTAAGGATTACCTCTAATCCCGTTGTGGCAACCAGCCTCAAGCTGTTGTGACAACTTCAAGTTAACGCTAACTTGAATACTCAAATACCTATTACAATTGCTTCTATGAAAGCTAAAGGTACAATATGTAAACACCTACTACAACTGAACTAGAAATAAAGAAAGACACATAAAACTCTTTATGGAATTGGTTCTTCAATCTGGTTCATGTAGCTTCAGGTTTGCACTCTTGAATCACACACGAATTGCTTGTAAAAACCTTGTTATTTTGCTCCCAATTCACGCTTACCTTCTGAGTTTTTGAGCAACCCTGTAATGTGAGAACATTCTGCAATTTATAGAGTTAGTAGATGAAGAAATAACTAGAGTTCTGATGCAGCTCTTCCTTGGTGGAAGAGTTCTAGTTGATTTCAACTTCTAACTCCTTTCCTATCTTGGATATTGTTCTCTTTTATTAAGGAGTCCTTCTCCTTATAAATTATGCAACCTTTTTGATTAGGAGATATTAAATACAAAAAATAAGCTTATCCCCTTTACATGCATCCCACATGCTTGAATCTGCCCATTTTATTAACCTCAGGGATCGACCACTGGGATGGACTTGGTTCATCCTGAGTTCCTTTGTCAATCTTCAAAAATTAACCTTTACTTGGGCCAACATGCATAAATTAATAAACAAACCCTATAAGCAGGATATCTACCCTTATGTATACATATAGTAACCCCCTCCCTTTCTTTACTAAGCCCCATAAGTTTTTACAAATTATTACAGACCAAATGAACCAAACTGGAAATAAAATTACATTAGAATTTTAAGTTGCATCCAAGGAGCCTAATTCAGACTTAATATCTAACAACATGAGATGAACCAAACTTCCGGGACCAAGATTTCCAAGGCCTCTCGCTTATCTAGAGTTCATCAAAGTTCCAAGGAGTCTCAAGGACCCAGAAAATGCTTACACCCAGGTATCATTAGAGAACTAAACTAAGGTGCCGTATGGAAGGGCCAGCCCTCCAATGTCTAAGTTCAGAGGGAAACTCAAGGTCCCAAGGTAAGGCTCATGGGAGGGGGCAGAACTTAGAGTCTAGGAACAAGTGTAAGTGCAATAGAGGGAATTAGGGGATGCCAAGGTAGGCTGGTGGTCAAGCCCAAAAACATGGAGTGCTGGAACACCCCTGACCAACCTTCTAGCCAAATGTTGGAGAGTTAGGGCCTAGTGCAGGTCAAGCCGCAGCCTGGGAGGTAATTAGAAAACTGTCAGGCCAAGGGTCTTACTCAGCACATAGAAAAGGGAATGGGGGATGGGGAATTGAAATAGCTTACGACCCAAAAAGGTCCAGTTTGTATCCATGGACAATAACTTATATATAGACTGCCAGGTTTTTCAACTATAGCTCAAATACATAAGGGGGTATGGGAATGGGATTCATTGTAAGAAGTGAATAAGATATAAGCACATTGCACAAAGGGAAGATTCTACAAAAGTTTAAAGTAAGCATAGACATAAGAACTGGTAAGTAAACACATTAGAGTTGGTGCTGAAATTAGAACTAGGACATACTAGTTTCAGAAAGAGACAAGCAGAAGAAAGCAGAAGTCTTGCAAAGAAGCCACAGTACAAACAACAAGAGAAAATACTTTGTGTGTGAGTGTGAGTTCAGAAATGACTCGAGTTGGTGGTGTTTTTGTTAAGAAAGGAGCAGGTATTTATAGTTTGAAATCAGGCAGGGAACAACGCAAGAAAATAATGATGTATCAATTAAAATCCATCAGTAGCAGAAATCCCTTTAATTAAGGAGTTCAAATTTGAACGATAAAGGGCAGAAGTTATTTAAGGAAGGACATCAAGTATTGTGCATAGCAACACATAAGGGGGAAATACATAGGGGTTTTAATTAAGGGAAGAAATTTGATACACGGTTAAGCAAAATAAGGCAAGAAAAAAGTAAATCAATTAGTACATAGTAAATTGGGGAATTAGGGATACAAAATCACTAATGAACTAAATCAGGAATAGGGGAATGGAAAGGCTAAAAAGAATCTTCAAAATAAACAAGGAAAGAATCAATTATTCTTACACAAGGAAGTTTGAAATCCGTCCCAAAATTGAACGTCATTCTAGAGGGACAACCATTGTATATAAAGAATGCACAACATTGGGCATGTGAGGTTAAATCATGGCAAAGAGAAACAGTAGTGCTAACAAAATATGATAGTCGTATAGAATAATCTAGTAATAGGGAGAAGGGATATCCGAAGCATGCCAAAGAGGTCATGTAAACAAGGTCTTATAGAGTTTAGCAACAAGTCAGAACCACATGGAGAAACAAAGTCTAAACAAAGATTAAACAACTTCAGGAACTCAGAGATTAGGGTTTTGAAACCAAGCAAGTTTAGAGATGAGAAGCACACAAATCATGTAACAAGTGGCCTCAAAGCTCGATTGAAACCCCAAATTCTATGGTTTTTACCATTAATCGAATCTAGACATGAAAACAACAAGTCAGGCAAAAATACTAACGAAATAAATTCAGAAAACTCAAAGGGACGGATACCTACATGTATTTCCCAGAAAACTTCATGAAAACCAATAAAACAAAAATCATGCAAAATACAGTAGGGGAAATGATAAGAACAAGGTAGAACAAAACACATAAGAATCACAGTAGAGCATGTAAAATCAGAGAAACCCTAAGTCGGAGAAGATGAAAGGTTTGAAAGCAAACTTTCGAAAGAAACTTTGGGATGTCGTTTGAAACCTTAAAATAAACATAGATCTAGAACAGATCTAGAGAAATCAGGGGAACCTCAAAATACTAGGGTTTCAGAAGAACCATGGAAGCGAGAAAGCCTGGAAAAGTCACGAGCTAAGCCAGAGGATATCACAAACAGGCTCAAAAGACCAAGAGCCACCGGAGCAAGGCCGGAGATGGCCGGGATCTTCGAATAGATGAAGGTCTAAGTGAAGACCCTCAAGATCTATTCTCGATCCTTCAAACAACGGGCATGCAGGAGCCATATGAGGTAGGTACACACCTTCAATGGCTTTGGAAGCCATGGATTCAGGCAGTTTTTGGGTGGTAACCGGAGGGAGGCGGCTAGGATTAGGTTTTGGTCTTAAGGAGAATCAGAGAGGAGAGGGGATTCAAAGGAAGCTGATAGAAGAGAATGAGGGAATTTGGGTAGTCATTTGCATTAAAAAGGGAAGGGACGAATAGGGTCCGTTGATCTCTTAGATCAACGGCCAAGATGAAAAGGGGTTTGGGTCGGGTTATTCGAAATTAGGTTGTGGATTAGGTTAAACGGAATTGGATTGGGTAATTGGGGTTTAATTTAAGGCTAAAATTTAAATAGATGAGGCTAGTATTTAATTAGCCAATTTTTCTTTGTATAATTTTATAAAAATAGTGAAATTGACTTTGGGATAAAATCAAAAGCACTGAACCCCTTAATAATTCATAAATATTAAATAGAAAATGCTGGAACTAATTTTATAACTATAAAATACTAGTAATCGTAAAATAGGCTATAATTGCAATTATATGCAATTTAGCTTTAATATACCGGATAAATTCATACAAATATGCAAAAATCACCTTACTTATATTTTGGTGTAAATATGAGAATAAAAATAAATTACTCGCAAAATGATAATTTTTGGAAATAATTATTGAATTTTTGTACTATTTAAATAGACAATAAATTGGCTAAAAATATTTAAAAATTTGGAAAAATACCAAAATACTTGGGTATGCTCATATATATATATATATATATATATATATATATATATATATATATATATATATATATATATATATATATATATATATATATATATATATATATATATATCATTTTGGAAGCAGTTTGAGTATAAAAATTATCTAGGGAAAAATTGGGTATCAACAGTTGCCTCTCTTTACCCGGGAAGGATGAAAGAGTTGTTAGGTAAATATAGGATGGCCAATTTTGACCGGAATAGGAGATTTGCAAGGAATTTTGACCGGGCTCTGGTTCCTGAGCTGCCTATATATCCTTGATCTTAGAGGAATCAGGCCATATGTAGTTCCGGATCCATTGACGGAATATGCCGATGGGGATTTTGAAAGGCAGACCCAATGTTTATGTTGAGAAAAGTGGTTGGAATTTGATAGGATGTGGGAACCGCAGCGGGATCGCTCCTGCTGGGATGGCCGTTGCTAGCCGGTGTACCTGCAGATGAATAATACCAACATATATTGCGCCTAAATTTAAATGTGATGCAAGTTCCCGTTGGACCATGAATGTTGTCTTTGGACGGTTAGGATGATGTCCTAAGACCATGACATCCTAGGCCATGAAGCACATAAATAAAGATTCGCAGGCTATGAAATGATGTTCTCGGACTATGCATTTGGTGCCTCCGAACTATGATTCCTTTGAATAGGTTGGCAATTTTTCAGCCCATGAAATGCAAAAGGTGGCGATCTTTCAGCCCATGCAAGAAGTGGCAATATTTCAGCACATGCAAGAATTGGTGATATTTTAGCGGGTGCAGAATTTAACTGAAGGTGGCGATCTTTCAGCCATGCAGATAGAGACAGTGCTTAGTCTCAGAAGGCAGGAAGGTAGCATGTAAAATGCAAAGAAATGCAGGATGGAGGTAGAGCTTAACCTCAGAAGGAAGAAAGGTAGCCTTATACAAAATGGAGATGGAGACAATGCTTAGTCTCGGAAGGCAGAAAGGTAGCCTTATGCAATGCAAGAAATGCAGATAGAGACAATGTTTAGTCTCGGAAGGCAGAAAAGTAGCCTTATGCAGAAATACATATGGATGTAGAGCTTAACCTCGGAGGTAGAAAGGTAGCCTTATGCAATGCAGATAATGCAGATGGAGACAATGCTTAGTCTCGGAAGATAGAAGAGTAGCCTTATGCTATGCAGATAATGCAGATGGAGACAATGCTTAGTCTCGGAAGGCAGAAGAGTAGCCTTATACAATGAGGAGATATGCAGATGGATACAATGCTTAGTCTAGGAAGGCAGAAGTGTAGCCTTATGCAAGAAAATGCAGATGGAGGTAATGCTTAGCATCGGAAGGCAGAAAAGTAGCCATATGCAATGCAAGAAATGAAAGCGAATAGTAATAAAATCTCTAAGCTAGTAGATGATAGCGGATAGCTGATTATGATATTGTGCCTGCTGGGGATGCCATGTGTGGGTAACAATTGTAAATAGGCGATGATTCTGAGAGTTGTATCTTGAGAAAGTATGAGTGCATAAATATATCTAATGTTTTTGCGACTTTGAGAGACTGCATCCAAAGAAAATCATGAGTTTTGTAAAGGGGGGAAGGTCAGTTCATCTTCCTGCGGCCTTTGTTCGTCCTACTCGACGTTGTGTTTTTATTGGGGTAGCATTGCTAAACAGAGCAATTTTGATAATAGTCATGCATGATTTAGTAAAAAAATCTAATGTAAATATACCATCGAAAATGGTTTTCTTTTAGATGATTCAACGAATGTGGCGCGGTTCAAGACATTGCAACCTTTCCTGCTCTAGAATTTTGAGGGTCCTCCTCAATGTTTTGCCCCAGTTTACTAGGCTGGCACTTCTGACGGTTGCGAGCGATGAATGGCTGAAACTCAACTTCAGAATTTTGAGGGTCCTCCTCAAATTCTGCCCCAATTTCCAATAGCGGGGGAAAATGGAAATTTTATTAAATTGTGACAGAACCCATAGGACTGCCTACGTATCCCCTATTAAATGGGAATCAGATTAGGCGTAGTTTAAATTACATCATAAAGAGATCATAAATGATTACACATAGTATCGCTTGACTGCATCTGAATTGATTGGCTTTGGCCAAACTTCTCCGTCTATTTCTGGGAGAATAATGTCTCCTCCTGTCAGAAACCGATGAACCATATATGGACCTTGCCATTTGGGAGTGAATTTCCCCTTGGCTTCATCTTAATGCGAAATTATTTTCTTCAGCACCAGTTGTCCTAGTGTAAACTTCCTCGGCTTGACTCTATTGTTGAAAGCTGTGGACATTCTGTTTTGATACAATTGGCAATGGAAAATGACATTCATTCTCTTTCCATCTATAATAGCCAACTGCTCGCAGCGACTCCTTGCCCATTCTGCATCATCTAACTACGCTTCTTTTATGATTCTTAAGGAGGGAATTTCTACCTCAGCAGGAATGACCGCCTCTGTACCATAAACCAGCATATAGGGAGTTGTCCCGGTTAATGTGCGGACTGTCGTGCAATATCCAAATAGGAAAATGATAACTTCTCATGCCAATGCTTGTACTTTTCTATCATCTTTCTTAGTATCTTCTACAGCTCCATTAATCTTAGGCTACTAAGCTGTAGAATTCTTTTGTTTAATCTTGAACATTTCACACATTGCTTTCATCAGATCATTGTTGAGATTGGGTCCATTATTGGTAATGATCGACTCGGGGATGCCGAACCGACAAAAAATACGGTCGGGGACGAAATCTGCCACAACCTTCTTGGTTATTCCTTTATATGATGTTGCTTCGACCCATTTGGTGAAATAATCAATCGCTGCCAGAATAAACATGTGCCCGTTTGACGTGGCCGATTCGATTGGTCCAATAACATCAATTTCCCAAGAGGCGAATGGCCATGGAGGGCTTGTTGCAGTAATCTCATTTGGAGGTACTTTTGTCATATCCGCATATATCTGATAGCGATGACATTTGCGAACATACTAGATGCAGTCCGTTTCAATAGTCATCCAAAAATAACCTGGCCGGAGTATTTTGTTTTCTAAGACAAAACCATTCATGTGTGGACCACAGGTTCCTACTTGAACCTCTTCTAATAACTTGGATGCTTCATTTGCTTTGAGACACCTTAGTAACCCCAAATCTGGAGTCCTCCTATATAGGATTCCTCCACTATGAAAGAAATTGTTGGACAACCGCCGAAGGGTGCGTTTTTGAGTAGCGTTGGCAAGTTTTGGATATTCTCCTGTCGTCAAGTACTCTTTGATGTCATGGAACCATGGTTTCTCATAGGCTTCTTCCTCAACACGAGCACAATAAGTTGGTTGATCATAAATCTTTACCGGAATGGGATCAACGATATTCTTATCCGAATGTTGGATCATGGATGATAGAGTAGCTAATGCATCTGCGAATTTGTTCTGGAACCTGGGACTTACTGAAACTCTGTATTTGTGAATCTTTTCCTCAACTCTTGTTTGTAATATAGATAAGGAAGTATCTTAGAATTCTTGGTTGCCCATTCTTCTCGAACTTGGTGTATGAGCAAATATGAGTCTCTGATTACTAGCAATTCCAGAACGTTCATGTCAATGGCTATCTTTAGACCCAAGATTCAGGCTTCATATTCGGCCATATTGTTGGTGCAGGGAACCCGAGCTTGGCCGATACCGGGTAATGTTGGCCGTTTTCTGATACTATGACTGCTCATATGCCAACTCCCTTGAAATTTGCGGCTCTATCGAAAAATATTCTCCAACTATCATAAGATTCTGCAATATCTTCTCCTATGAAGGATACCTCCTCATCGAGAAAATACGTCTTGAAAGGCTCGTATTCTTCATCCATGGAATTCTTATCGAGATGATCCGCCAAGTCTTGTCCTTTGATTGACTTCTGAGTCATGTAAACAATGTTGAATTCACTTAGCAGGATTTTTCACTTGGCGATCTTACCATTGGGCATGGGCTTCTGAAAGATATACTTCAACGGGTCCATTCTTCATATGAGATAAGTGGCATAGGCACGAAAATAATGCCTCCACTTCTGAGCTACCCAAGTCAGAGCACAACAAGTGTGCTCTAGTAGAGAATATCGGGCCTCGTACGGGGTGAAATTCTTGATGAGATAGTAGATGGCTTGCTCCTTTCTACCTATTTCATCATGTTGTCCTAAACCCAACCGAATGCTCCATCCAATACTGCAAGGTAAAACAATATAGGTCTTTTTGGTTTGGGCAGAACCAGGACTGGCAGCATTGGTAGATATTCCTTGATTCTATCAAAGGCTTTCTAATAGTCATCAGTCCATTTGGTGGCAGCGTCTTTCTTTAACATTTTAAAGATGGGTTCACAGATGACAGTGGACTAAGCTATGAATTGCCTGATGTAGTTGAGTCTCCCCGGGAACCTCATCACGTCCATCTTGTTCTTTGGAGGCGGCATATATTGAATGGATTTAACCTTTTATGGAACCAATTCTATCCCTCGATGACTCATGATAAAACCCAGTAATTTTTTGGCAGGAACCCCGAATGCGCACTTGGTGGGATTCACTTTCAGGTTGTATCTCCTCAGCCTGTTGAAGAACTTTCTCAAATCTTCCATATGATCAATGGCTCTTTTGGATTTGATGATGACGTCATCTATATATACCACAATCTTCTTGTGTATCATGATATGAAAAATAGTAGTCATGGCTCTAATATTGGTGGCCACCGCATTTTTTAGCCCGAACAACATCATTTTGCAACAATACATCCCCGCGGCATGATAAAGGTTGTTTTCTCTGTATCTTCCTCATCCATCCATATCTGATGATACCCATCAAAACAATCAACAAAAGACTGCAACTCATGCTTGGTGCAATTGTCAATAAGAATATATATGTTTGGTAAGGGAAAGTCGTCTTTGGGACTGGCCCGGTTAAGATCCTGGTAGTCGACACAGACTCTAATTTTCCCATCCTTCTTTGGTACTACATGATGTTGTCTAACCATGTAGGATATTCCACTACTCTAAGAACCTTGGCTTTGACTTTCTTGGTGACTTCTTCCATGATTTTAGAACTCATGTCAGGCTTGAACTTTCTGAGTTTCTGCTTTACCGGTGGATATGTTGGATCTGTTGGCACTTTGTGGGATACAATGGATGTACTGAGACCATTCATATCATCATATGACCAGGCGAATATGTCCTCATATTCCTTTAAAAACTCCGAGTACTCTTTCTTTTTTTATGGTGACAGGCGAACACTAATGCGCATTTCCTTGACATTCTCTGTATCCCCCAAGTTAACGACCTCAATTTCGTCCAACTTAGACTTAGGCCTATTCTCAAAATCCTCAACCTCTCCGATGACCTTTTATGGTATATCATCCTCTTCTGAGTCTATGTCCGTTTGTTGTGTTGTCTCGTTGCAAGTCATAGTCATCGGTTCATCATCAAGATAAGTAATAATAGTAATGTTGTGTAAATAACGTAAATGATAGAGAAAATAAAGAAAATAAGAGCAAGAGATATAAGAAACTGAAATGCTTTAATTAAACTTCATAATTGTTTTTGAACATCGGAGCTCTTTTCAAAATTAAAGTCAATGCAGAAAGAAAATTAGCTTAGTAAAAGTAAAAATGTGATGCATGGTGCTTTGTTTAACCTTGCTACCCCAAAGCTTTCCGGGCCTTGGTGGTTTTGATGGACCAATTGCTAACGCGTTCTCCTCGGTTCACATCTTGTATAGAAGGGCCTTCCTCCCCTTCTTCCTCGAAAATAATACAACAGTCCATATCATCGTCCTTCAGAAACAGATTCTTCATTGTTGTCAATGCTTCATATTCTTCTGGCCCATATATAGTATCTGCCGATTGGATAGTCTGCTCCAGATGAGGTATAGGATGTTCCAGCATGTAGTAGAGACCGCAACATGGTGGTGACCAGTAGTTGAACTCCTCCCAAGTGTATTCATACCCCAAACCAAAAGTGGTGTCATATTTCTTCAGCTTGATGGGTTTGGCAATCCCTTGGAGGTTTTTGCAAAGTCCTTTTCCAGGCTCATATCCACGCCAATTTAGGATACTTTCAATCCTGTTGTCCCACCATTTATTTTTATCCATAGCGTTGACCCACTCGCTGTGATAGTAGGTTTCACCACCTATTCTCCTTCTTTCTCCAATTATCGGGATGGTCAGGCGACTGTATATGGGGTTGCTACCATCGCCATGAATAATCACCTCTTGGTGATTCCACTCGAACTTCACTGCCTGGTGCAGGGTTGATGCTACAGCTCTGGCGGCATGAATCCACGGTCGTCCCAGCAGCAAGTTATAGGATGCTGAGATGTCTATTACTTGAAAGTCAACGTCGAACCAAGTTGGTCCCATCTGCAGGCATAAACTGATCTCTCCAATAGTGGACCTTTGGGACCCACCAAAGACATTGATAGCCCCATATTTAATCTCATGTAGGCTCTTTCCCAATGTTCTGACAGTTATCAACGGACAGATGTTGAGGCTGGATTCTCCGTCGATCAGGACTCTAGTGATGAAATAATCCTTGCATTGCACGGTGATGTGCAGTTCCTTGTCGTGACTCAGCCCTTCCGGTGGTAGCTCATCTTTGTGAAAGGTGATTTTGTGGCTCTCTAGTACCTTCCCCACCATGTTCGCCATTTCTCCTCCAGTTATGTTGCTTGGAACATATGCCTCACTCGGTATTTTCATCAAGGCATTCTTGTGTGTTTCGGAGCTCTGCAGAAGATCTAGTATGGAAATCTGTGTCGGTGTCTTATTTAGTTTTTCAATGACCGAGTACTCTTTTACATGTATTTTTCTCCAAAGATCATCAGGCCCAATTTTAATAGGTTGTCCAGAGGCTTGCTTACTAGACTTAGGTATTCTGGGTGTAAACGTTGCCTGTTCTGGTCATACCCTGCGCAGCAATTGTTTCTCCCATTTTAGTTTTTCCATTCCTTCTGGCTTCGGCTGTGTAATCCCACGGTATGGCATTTGAATGGAACGGCAGTAGGACTGTAATTACTACAGGAATAGGCACTCTTGGAGGTAACACAACAATTTCAAATGGCACAGGTGCTTTTGGAGCCCTTAACTCAACCTCAGTTGGTCCGGGCATCTTCGTATAAGGAGGTGTTACAAACTCGAGTGGTATAGACATGTTCACTTCATCTCCCGGGGAGGGTTGGTTCTGGACAAAAATTGAGTTAAGTGTAATTGTTGGTTTCTTTGGCTCACCACCCTCAGTAATCAACCCTATCGACCTCTTGGGGTCCCAGTCCTCCTCTATCTCGATCATGTGAATGTTTCCACCCTTGTGGTCAGGTGGAGGTTGTTGCAAGTGGTCTCCTTCCCTACGATGATCATATTGTCGATCAGTGTTTGAATCTATTCCTTCAGAGAGTGGCACTCGTCAATGGTATATCCCTTCATGTCGGAATGGTACGGACAGGTCTTATTCGGGTTGACCTACTAGGAAGGATTTTCTGGAGTTATGGTAGGGATAGGGGTGACGTAACCGGCAACTTTAAGTCTTCTATATAGGTGGTCAATTGGCTCAGCAATGGCTGTGTACTATTTGGGAGGTCTACGATAAAAATTCGTTCTAGGTCTAGGAATATTTTGGTGAGTGGGAGGTGATTGGTAGTTAGAGTGTTGGGCATTATAAGCTTGGTAGACAAGTGCAGGTTGAGAGTATCTAGGTGAAGTGGGATGATATGTGGGAGGTGGGATGATTGGTAAACGAGTGGTGGATTTTAGTAAGAGGGTGTGGGTGCTTGGTAATTTGGGATAGGCTCATATGTAAGTGGAAGTGATGGGTAAGCGTGGTATTTTATTGGGGACTTTTTTCTTCGTGCGACCATCGCGACACTCACATCCTTCTTCTTGGACGTACCACTAGACTGTAAAGCCTTGTTGTTGGCCTGTAATGCTTCAAGATTAATAACCATACCACTCATAATGCCTTCCTTAATTCTTTCCCCCAGTTTGATGATATCGAAGAATTTCTGGCCCTCGATCAGCATCAAACTCTCATAATATTGCGGATCCTGAGCCCAGAATAAGAAGTTGTTCATATGTTCCTCTTCTAAGGCTGGCCTGACCTTAGCAGCCTCTGATCTCCAATGAGTAGCATAATCGTGGAATGTCTCAGAAGGCTTCTTCTTCAAATTCTGGATGTAGAATACATCCAGTGCATTCTTTGTATTAAATCGGAACCTATCCATGAAATTTGACGCCATACCTACTCAGTTTGTCCACTTCTTGGGATCCTGGCTGATGTACCAAGATAAAGCATCCCCTTTCAGACTCCTCATAAAGAGCTTCAAACGGATCTTCTCATCTTTTCTGACTTCCACCAGTTTGTCAAAATATGTCCTCAAATGGACTCTGGGATCTCCCGTGCCATCGAACATTTTGAACTTGGGAGGTTTGTAACCCTCGGGAAGTTCAACATCTTGCTGAATGCAAATGTCCTCATAATTCAGCCCCTCAATACCTTTGTTTCCTTCAATACCCTGGACTCGACTAGTCAACTTCTTAATTTCCACGGCCAAGTTCCTGATAAGAGAGTCTTTGTCATCAGACTCGGGTTCGTTTGAGATTGGTTGAGTGTAGTGGGGTACGGCCTCCACATAGATGGGAGTGTTGTGGAAATGGTCATTTGTGGTATTTAGCGGTTCACCGATGAGCAATAGAGGGTTGTTGAGAATGTGGCATATGTTGCAGTGTTGAGTATGAGTGGGTTGTTTCGGTGGTAGTGGGGTGTTCTGTGAAGGTGCGAGATTTTGGGTGTTGGGAAAGTTGATATCGGGAGTGGTAAGGGAGAATGACAAGTTGGCCAAGTTCCAAACTTGATCCAGTTCTTCTCGGAATTTCAATAACTTCTGCTCAAGTTGGGCGGCACTTTCCTTAGAGATCTGGCTACCCTGCATAACCTCTGTCCGTTTACATGAGTTCTCCTTTCTGATGTTGTTCCCCGTTTTCCATTGTAGTCTTGTTCTTGTTTCTGATAGGACTTGGAGGAGGAGGTGGTGGAGGGACCTTGGATCTCGTACTGTATGATGATGATGCCAGAATGCATGAACTAACCTTTGAGAAGGGGGATAAAAATAAAAGAAAAACAAAAAGGAAATAAGTTAGTGTGGATTATGAGAAGAAAAGTGTTGCAATATTTAAACATATTGTGAAAAAATATAAATCGCGTCCTAATTTGGGTGCCTCGTAGTACCCGAGGTAGGCCTTGCTTCAAGTTAATTTGGAAAACTTATAATGCTAAATGCCTCATTTTATTGATAAAAATAAGACGAATCCCAAAATGATACTAAATAACATAAAGTAAAATATCACTAATGGCCATTGGCCTTATTACATTAAAAGCGGAAAAGAAAAGACTCCTAATTACTTGGTCCCTGAAGGACCTTCCCCAGATTCAGCTTCTTTATCTCCCTCGAACAGTTTCACCAGCTCACGAAGTCCTAGCAACAAATAAGCTCGGGCTAGATGTCCGCCCGTATTTCCCTCAGGGTTTTGACAGTCTTCAATCCTCTTGATGAACTTTCCTTCCAGCTCCACAATACCCCATTAAAGATACCCCAGTCGCTTGTTGGCACTGACAGCCATATCTTTCCATTCTTCGATCAACTTCTGATGGGCTTATTGTATTTCCTGGTGCTCGGTTTCACATTCTCGAATTCTCTTGCGCAGTTGGTTGTACTTATCACGTGCTTCAGCCTTTTGGTCGATGACCATATGACCTTGAAAGAACCTAGGCTGACCCAAACCATTGTGATTATCTTCCAACCAAGCCGAGTAGTGTAGTGCACAGCCGGCGGAACACATGTCTGGCTCAATAGAATATTTCCCCAAAATCACTTGGCAGTTCCGTATGTGCTTATCTTGGCACTTGTTAGGCCAATCATTGTCCTGGAAGTTAGCCCTGAAGTTACTCATCTTGTCAACCCTTGGTATGATTTTCTTTCTTCCTTCCTGCCTCATGACTAGGAGGGGAACGTAGAAATAAGTTCCCCTCAGACCAATGTGTATGAGAAATGGTGCATGCCGAGATCGGACAATGAATTCTTCCTTAGGGAACCACTTGAACATCCACTGCACTTGGTCTTCTTTTAGATTTTCAAACAACTCTACCCATCCTACAACGTCCTCTGGCTGAGCGAATATGTTAGGCATATAATTCATGTGCCTTGTCTGATGGAAGGCAACGTGATCATCCTAATCTCTGCGTAGGATCTCTTGCTGGTATTCACACTTCTGGAGGGGCTCCATGAGCCAGAGCTGAAGTAATAAATTGCAACTCTAAAAATGGTTGGCCTCTTGTTGACAATTGTCCAGGGCTCGGTATATCTCAACAATTATCATAGGTACTATGCTGAAAGGCTGCCCACCAATTCATTCCATCAATATCTTGGTTACCATGGCCATTTTGGTGTGGATCCTAGCCTTCTTCATGGGAAACACTATCATTCCCAAAAGGCAGAACATAAAGACGAAAACTCTCATGTGGATATACCTCAATGAGGTGAGTAGGTGCAGTATGACTTGTTATGGTCGTACCTCTCGTACAGATAGTCGAATGGAATGTAAGAGTCCTTCAAACAGGTCAAATCTGGATTTTTCTTTAGTCCCATCATCTTGAGGAAACCTCTACCTTTGTGATTTTCGGGCATAAGCAAACCCGGAGTCTCCCAAGGAATACCAGCTAACCCTCCTATTTCCTCAAGCAAAGGAGTCATTTCAAGATCCCCGAAGCGGAACACAGTTCTGTTACGACCCTAGAATAGAGTTGCAACCTCTATGATCTTGTTGTCAGGCTGGATCTCTAGAATAGAAGGAAAATTCCCTAAGTATTTGCGGACGAACGTCCGATCACTGAATGGAGGTCTTTCCACCAATTTAGCAGCCTTGGGTGAATGATGGTTATCATGCCAAATCTGGGGACTTCGTGCCTTATTTTAGGCAAAACAAAGTGTTAGGCCCTTACCCCACCAGACTTGACTATTTAAGCCAATAATTAGCATAAAAAATATTAGTTCTCCAAATGAATGCATAGAATATGGTGGCGTCCATTTGGGTTCCAAGGAAACCTGATGGACTTTGGACAAGGCTAACTTAATGAGTTATTATGCGGACAACATAACTGACTCGGCTAGGTTGGACCATGATGCATGCACAATTAAATAGAGTAAAGTTTCTATGGGGTATTAGACCGGTACCCTTGAGTGGAGAAATCAAGAGGGAAAGGCACGGAACCGTCGACTACATCACTGATAACCTGGTTTTACCGCAAATACGCTTTTGCTAAATTTAGGGGGTGATAACATTGGAAAAGCACAACCACTCATTATAAGTGTTGCAATGGTGTTTTGTTTAGCACGAGGGGAATATGATGTTGAATATGCAATTACAAGAATAAAATAAGTTGTCACGTATTTCCACGTTCATAAGATAATAATTACAATAATTTCTCGTAATTACAATAGAGGTAAAGGAAAGCGGTAAAGAAAGCATTATAGAAAGAAAAGACACGAAGATCCAAGTCAGTTTCACAGTAGTAAAAATAAAGACAGTAAGTAAATGCAATTTAAAAGATAATAAATTCACAAGTAGCATGCAATGGTAAAAGCCTAAAGAAATTCCCCAGCAGAGTCGCCATGCTGTCGATGCCCTCTTCTTCTGTGACTCAAAATCGGGTATACGACATTTGAGAGGACAACTCTATTCCCTTTCGATAATTGGGTTTGAAGTTGAAAATTCACCACCTAATGATTATAGTGCATTAGGATACTTTAAGAAGAATTTGAGATGAAGAAACGAGAGATTAGGGTAAGGGCTAGAAATTATCTCGAGGGGAAGGTGTTAGGCACCCCTCAGGATCCACTAGTGTGGTCCCGGCCATGCTATGATTGTGACTTCACATAAACACATAAACACTCAAGGCTCGAGTAACAATTTGCATATAATGTTGCAACAAGTTAAAATTTGAAAAGATAAGTGGAGAAGACAGAATTTTATAAAGAAGAAAGATTTAAAGAGTAAGAAAAGATAAAAAAGAAAATGAAGGAAGATGGGTCCTAGGTTTATGATTAATATGGATCACATCAATGCAATATCCAGCAATCACTCCTCCGAGGAGGGGTCGCACGTGATATTAGCGCATCGGTCATCATATCCATATTCTACCTTTCCCACCCTGTTAAAATTTTGAGACGCGAAAAGGTACTGTTACTTATTGCATGCTAGTACTCGTCCCAATCCTACCAGTCCCGAAGGCATTTGGTACTACTAATCCTAAAAGGGAAAAGAGTTTGGGTCTTTTGAGGGTTTGCAAAGGATAAAATTTTAAGGCGACATTCAAAACATATAATGCAAGTATTGGTAGGCAAGTAAACAAATATGACTCAAATAAGCCTCCTTAAATCAAGAAAATCATATAGTTTAGCCTGTCTTAAACATACTAGTTTGTGTGGATTAAATTAAGGCGTTAAGCGGACTGGTTCAGCACATATTTTTAGACAAGGAGTCCGCATTAGGTCTGCTTAGATGTAGTTGTCAAAGACTGACCCAATTGATTAATTTACCTAACCTTTTGCCTATGTGTTAAACAAACATATAGGCATGGTATCTACTGGTTTCAAAAAAATAGGCAAATTGATTACAGAAAAAGTTTGCAAGTTTTAATAGAATAATACAAGTTTTGCAGTTGATATTGCTTAAACGAGTGAGACGGTTCAGAATCAATATTTCCTATTGGCATGTTGTCTAGGCATTTATCAATTTTAGAAACCTTTTATAGACATTGGCAAGAGTGCAGAAATCCTACGAGCATGGTATATATAGTGTAGCTTGTTATTATTATTAAACCTATAGACTGTTTGCCTAATGACATATGTATATGCAGAAATACAGAAGCTTATAGGCAAGATTTCTATATGCATATGCATAAACTTATAGGCAAAATTTCTATAAAAGGCAGAAAACTTATGGGCATGATTTCTATATGCAGAAATGCAGAAAACTTATAGGCATGATTTCTATATGATATGCAGAATACATGTTTTATATATGTAAAACTACAGAAATTCAGAAAACAAACCCTATAGGCAGGATATCTACCCTTATGCATACATAAAGTAACCCCCCTCCCTTTCTTTACTAAAGCCCCGTAAGTTTCTACAAATTATTACAGACCAAATGAATCAAACTGAAAATAAAATTCCATTAGAATTTTAAGCTACATCAGAGGAGCCTAATTCAGGCTTAATATCTAATAACATGAGATGAACCAAACTTCCGGGATAAAGATTTCGAAGGCCTCTCGCTTATCTGGAGTTCATCAAAGTTCCAAGGAGCCTCAAGGACCAAGGCAATGCTTACACCCATATATCATTACATAACTGAATTAAGGTGTAGTGTGGACAGGCCAGCCCTCCAATGTCCAATTTCAGAAGGAAACTCAAGGTCCCAAGGCAACGCTCGTGGGAGGGGGCAGAACTTAGAGTATAGGAACAGGTGTAAGTGCAATGGAGAGAATTAAGGGATGCCAAGGTAGGCTGGTGATCATTCCCAGAAACATGGAGTGCTGGCACACCCCTGACCAATGTGCTAGCCAAACGTTTGAGAGTTAGGGCCTATTGAAGGTCACTCCATGGACTAGGCAGTAATTAGAATACTGTCAGGCCAAGGCTCTTACTTAGCACATAGAAAAGGGAATGTGGGGTGCGAAATTGAAAGATCTTAGGACCCAAAAGGGTCTAGTTTGTACCTATGGATAGTAACGTGTGTATATATATATATATATATATATATATATATATATATATATATATATATATATATATATATATATATTGATAAATTTTAAACTATTGCTCAAACACATAAGGGGGTATGGGAATGGGATTCATTGCAGCAAGTGAACAAGATATGAGCACATTGCACAACAGTTAGATTCTACAAACGTTTAAAGTAAGCATTGACATAAGAACTGGTAAGTAAACTCATTAGAGTTGGTGCTGAAATTAGACTAGGACATACTAGTTTCATAAAGAGACAAGCAGAAGAAATCAGAAGTCTTGTAAAGAAGCTACAATACAAACAACAAGAGAAAATACTTTGTGTGTAAGTGTGAGTTCAGAAAAGACTCGAGTGTTGGTGGTGTTTATGTTAAGAAATGAGTAGGTATTTACAGTTTGAAATCAGGCAAGGAACAAGGCAAGAAAATAATCATGTATCAATAAGAATCCATCAGTAGCTGAAATCCTTTAATAAAGGAGTTCAAATTTGGACGATAAAGGGCAGAAGTTATTTAAGGAAGGAGATCAAGTAAACATATTGTGCATAGCATACAAAGAAGGGGTATATACATAGGGGTTTAATTAAGGGAAGAAAATTTGAAATATACAGTTAATTAAATAAGGCAAGAAGAAAGTAAGTCAATTAGTTCATAGTAAATCAGGGAATCAAGGATTCAAAATCACTAATGAACCAAATCAGGAATAGGGGAATCGAAAGGTTAAAGAGAATCTTCAAATTAAAAAAGGAAAGAATCAATTATGCTTACACAAGGAAGTCTGAAGTCAGTCCTAATATTGAACGTCATTCTAGAGGGACGGCCAGTGTATATAACGAATGTACAACATTAGGCGTGTGAGGTTTAAATCATAGCAAAGAGAAACAGTAGTGCTAACGAAACATGTTAGTCGTATAGGCTAATCTAGTAATAGGGAGAAAGGGGTATCAAAAGCATGTTAAAGAGGTCGAGTAAATAAGGTCTTATAGAGCTTAGCAAAAAGTCAGAACCACATGGAGAAACAAAGTTGAAACAAAATGAAACAATTTTAGGAACTCAGAGATTAGGGTTTTAAAACCAAGAAAGTTTAGAGATGAGAAGCACACAAATCACGTAATAAGTGGACTCAAAACTCAAATGAAACCCCAAATCCTAGAGTTTTTACCTATAGTCGAGTCTAGAGATGAAAACAAGCAAGTCAGGCAAAAATACTAACAAAATAAGTTCAGAAAACTCAAAGGGACTGATACCTTAAACATGTATTTCCCAGAAAACTTCATGAAACCCAATAAAAGAAAAATCATGCAAAATACAGTAGGGGAAATCATAAGACCAAGGTATAAGAAAACATATAAAAATCACAGTAGAGCATGTAAAATCAGAGAAACCCTAAGTTGGAGAAGATGAAAGGCTTGAAAGAAACTTTGGGAAATTGTTTGAAACCTTAAAATAAACATAGATCTAGAACAGATCTAGAGAAATCAGGGGAACCTCAAAATACTAGGGTTTCAGAAGAACCATGGAAGCGAGAAAGCCTGGAAAAGTCACGAGCTAAGCCAGAGGATATCACAAACAGGCTCAAAAGACCAAGAGCCACCGGAGCAAGGCTGGAGATGGCCGGGATCTTAGAATAGGTGAAGGTCTAAGTGAAGACCCTCAAGATCTGTTCTCGATCCTTCAAACAACGGGCATGCAGGAGCCATATGAGGTAGGTACGGTCCTTCAATGGCTTTGGAAGCTATTGATTCAGGCGATTTTTGGGTGGTAACCGGAGGGACGCCACTAGGGTTAGGTTTTGGTCTTAGAGAGAATCAAAAAGGAGAGGGGATTCAAGGGCGGCTGATAGAAGAGAATAAGGGAATTTGGGTGGTCATTTGGATTTAAAAATGAAGGGACGAATAGGGGCCGTTGAGATCAACGACCAAGATGAAAAGGGGTTTGGGTCGGGTTATTCAAAATTGGGTCATGGGTTAGGTTTAAACGGAATTGGGTTGGGTAATTAGGGTTGATATTGAGGTTTATTTTAAGGCTAAAATTGAAATAGATGGGGCTAGTATTTAAATAGCCAATTTTCCTTTGTTCATTTTTATAAAAATAGTGAAAATGACTTTGGGATAAAATCAAAAGCACTGAGCCCCTTAATAATTCATAAATATTAACTAAAAAATACTGAAACTAATTTTATAATAACAAAATACTATTAATCATAAATTAGTCTATAATTACAATTATATGTAATTTAGTATTAAAATACCAGGTAAATTCTTAAAAATATGCAAAAATCAACTTACTTATATTTTGGTGTAAATATGAGAATAAAAATGAATTACTCACAAAAATGATAATTTTTGGAAATAATTATTGAATTTTTGTAGTACAAAAATACACAATAAATTGGTTAAAATCATTAAAATTTTGAAAAAATACTTAAGCACTTGGGTATGATCATATATAAATATATGTTTCATTTTGGAAGCGTTTTGAGTATAAAAATTATCTAGAGAAAAATTGGGTGTCAGCAACGGGGCCATATGATATGGAGGAACTGAAGTGCCTGGAGCCAAATCAATGCAAAAGTCAATATCCTTGTTGGGTGGCATCCCCGCCAGGTTTGAAGGAAATACCTCTGGAAACTCAGGAACAATGGGAATAGAATCCATACAAGGAACCTCAGTACTAGAATTACGAGCATAAGCCAAATAGGTTAAACATCCTTATTAACCATACAATGAGCCTTCATATATGAGATAACCCTGTTGGTAGAATGATAAGGAGTCCTTCACCACTCCAATGAGGCAACCCTGGTAATTCCAAGGTCATTGTCTTGCCATGACAATCCAATATATCATGATATAGGGATAACCAATCCATCCAAGAATGACATCGAAATCCACCATGTCGAGAAGTAGGATATCTACATGGGTCTCAATACCCCCCAATAATGACCATGCAAGTACAATAAACACGATCAACAATAATAGAATCACCCACCGATGTAGACACATATACAGGAGCACTCAAGGAATCACAAGGCAAAACCAGATAAAGGGCAAAATAAGATGATACATAAGAATATTTGGACCCTGGATCAAATAGAATTGGGGTATCTCTACTGCACACTAAAACCGCACCTGTGATAACTACATTGGAGGCCTTAGCCTCAGGTGTACCTGGCATATCATAACATCGAGGTTGGGCCCCATCACTCTGAATTGCATCCCTAGGATGGCCTCCTGCTTGATGGCATCTACCTCTAGTGGCCTGAACTCCACCTCTATCACCTCTACCCTTACCTTTTGCTGGCTTAGCGGGTGGTGGAACACCCAGTGTTGGAACTATAGCATGAGAACCCTGGTGTTGAGAACTACTCGAGGCTCGAGGGAAAAACCTAGCAATTTTTGTAGTATCACCACAAGAATAGTAAGACTTGGGATGACTGTTGACCTGGAAACTGATCCTGACGACCTGGATAACCACCCTAAAAACTCTGGAGCCGAGGTGCACTAATAGGAGCTGGTGGTGCACTGTAGGGCAACTAATCAGAATATATCATATGAGAACCACGACCACTTGGAGCACCATGAGAAACCTGAAGTGCTGAGTGAAATGACCTAGGAGGGTGGACTCTACAAAAAGAATCCCTACCTCCAGACGAGGCACCACTGAATCTACCAGAATGACGAGGCATCATAAGAAGACTTGGGATGCTGAGACTGCTAACCTGGAAATTAATCCCGACGGCCTAGATAACTACCCTAAAAACTCTTGAGTGGAGGTGCACTGATAGGAGCTGGTGGTGCACTATAGGGAAACTCATCAGAATACTGCATATGAGAACCACGACCACCTGGAGAACCGGGAGAAACCTGAAGTGCTGACTGAAATGACGTAAGAGGGTGGCCTCTACCAAAATAATCCCTGCCTCCAGAAGAGGCACCACTAAATCTACCAGAATGACGAGTCCTCTTATCATACCCCTGACCGATCCCTAGAGCTAAAACCATATCAACCCGTCTGGACACATTGGCCGCATCTTGGAAAGAAATCTTGCTACTTGTCTCCTTATCCATCTGCAGTCTAATAGGCTGAGCGAGTCCCTCAATAAACCTTCTCACCCTCTCTCTCTCAGTGGGGAGTATCAGAAGAGCATGACGAGTCAAATCAATAAACCTCATCTCGTACTGGGTGACAGTCATAGAACCCTGTTAGAGATACTCAAACCGCCTGCGGTACTGCTCTCTCTGAGTGACGGGACGAAACTTCTCAAGAAATAGCTGCGAGTACTGGTCCCAAGTGAGAGCTGGTGATCCAATGGTTCTAGCCAAAACAATAATCCCTCCACTATTTCTTAGCGGAACCTAACATACGGAAAGCAGCAAAGTCGACCCTATTGGTCTCTACTATCTCCATTCGAAGAACCTCATAACAATTGTCTAAGTAATCTTGGGGATACTCTGAAGATGTACCACCATAAGTAGTAGTGAACAGCTTGGTGAACCTGTCCAACCTCCACAAAGCATCAGCAGACATAACTGCTCCATCACTTGTCTGAGCTACTACACCCAACTGAACTGCTCCAACTGGCTGAGCTGCTGGAGTCTGAAACCGGGGAACCATTTGCTCCGGAGCGCGGGTAGCTGGAGTCTTCACTCCTCCCCATACTGAGAGACAGGTGGTGTTATTGGAAGTAATCCTTCCTGAGTGACACTTTCCATAAGGCTCACTAGACGGACCAGAGCATCCTGGAGTACTTGGGTAGTAATAAACCCCTCTAAGACCTGAGTTGGGCCCTACGAAACTGTATGGATCTGAACCTCATCAGCAAACTCTACCTGAGGCTCCGCCGCTGGTGCTGCTACTCTAGACTGAGCGCTGCCCTTGCCCCTAGCACGGCCTCGAACTCTTCCTCTACCCCTTGTGGATGCTGCCACTAGGGGCTCGGGCTGCTGGTCAGTGGATGAAGAAGTGCGTGTTCTCGCCATCTACAAAATAAGAGAGTATTTCAATTAGCATTGAGAAACCAAATGCACGACAGAGAAGAACATAAGTGAATTGTTGCTAACTTTGTAGCCTCTAAGGGTTACGCACAGACGTCTCTGTACCGATGCCTTAGACTCTACCAAGCTTGTCCCTGAATTGTGAGACCTAAGCAACTTAGAGCTCTAATACCAACTTGTCACGACCTCGATTTTTCACCCTCGGGATTCGTGATGGAACCTACTAGTGAAAGTTAGGTAAGCTAACTATTCTGTTTAATCTACCATTTTCCTTTTTTCTAACTTCTTACAATTGAGATCTAACATACTATAAACAACGGAAATAATAATGTGGAAACAAATTTTAACGATTAATCTAATACCAATACGAATACATAAACATAAACCACCCAGAACTTGTGTCAAAATCTCACAGACTATATAGGAATACTAAAAATAGGGTCGAATAAAATAAATACATGTCTATCTCTAAAATAGTGAAGAACAGAAGAAAACTAGATAGGAAGGGGACGCCAAGTCCTGCTGACGCCTGCAGGACTACCTCGAGTCTCCTAATGAATGAAGGCAGCAACCCCTAGCTAAGGTCCGTATGCTCCAATACATAGATCTGCACAAAAGAGCACAGAGTATAATATTAGCACAACCTACCCCATGTGCTGGTAAGTGTCTAGCCTAACCTTGGCAAAGTAGTGACGAGGCTAAGACATAACAATTAACATAACCTGCAGTTAAACATTACCTAGAAAAATAATAGTAATAGAAGATATTCAAAAGTAATGGGGTAAGGGTAATATGCTATGGGGGAAATACCAACATAATGAATCACATAAACAGTGGAATAAAACTACTAAGGTACTTGAACCGAAATAGCAAGAAATCATATAAAACATGCAATAAGTGTACGGCATCACCCTTCGTGTTTTTACTCTCAGTTCTCACCAATGCAATCAAGTAATGAAAATGTGCACGGCATCACTCTTCGTGTTAATTCTCTTCCTTACCATGTAAATATGATAAATGTGCATGGCATCACCCTTCATGCTTTATCTCTCTTTATCACCATATGTATCAATATCAATGAAAATGTACACGACACCACCCTTCAAACTTTATCACTTTTTCCTCACCAAATGCATAAATATGAATGTGCACGGTATCACCCTTCGTGCTTTATCTCTCTTTCCTCACCCAAGCAATATCAACAACATCCCGACAAGGGAATCAACAATAAGACTAAACACATCCCGGCTAGGGAACAAATAGTAAGAAATAAATACGTCCCGGCAAGGGAATCAGATATAACCAAACTTGTATCAACTATTAACTTCACAAATGAAATCTCAACTGGAGCCAATGCTCAACAATAAACAAATACCACGAAGATAATCATAAGTCTTGCCCAACACGGAGAATCAACAATTTAGGCATTTGTAGTACTTATTAAGAAACACAACAATTACAATTTAAGACTCATGGGCATGCTTGACAATGACATATAGATACTCGTCACCACACTTATACATCATACACTACACAACCACATATAAATTAAAGCACAATACATATTCCCTCAAGCTAAGGTTCGGTCAAACACTTACCTCAAACTTTCACGGCCAACTCACGCCTCAAACACCTGTTTTTCTTTAGAATTTGCCTCCAATTTACTTGTATCTAGCCTAAATTAATCTAACAACATCAATAAATGATAAAGAATTCATACCCAATGCTTAATTATAGATTTTCTCTCATTTTCTCCAAAAAGTCAAAAATCAGCACGAGGCATTCTTAGTCAGAATGCGAGGTTTGGACCAAAACCCGATCACTCATCTACCCACGAGCCCGAATATGCAATTAGTTTCGAAATTTGATCCCAAAACAAGGTCTGAATTTCAATTATTCAAAAAACCCTAATTCTCTACCATGGAAGAACATTATTTAGGCCTAGAAATCTAATGGGTGTTAATGGAAAAGGAAGGATATGAGTTTAGGATAACATACCTATGATTTGGTGTTGGAACTTTTCTTCAAAAATCGTCTAAGGTATGATTTTAGGGAAGGAGATATGAAAATATGGTTAATTCCCATTTTTGGTTCTGTTTTTAATTCAGTGATAGGTCTTCTTCGCTTCCGCGAAGGGTTAACCCCACTCCCTTGACCTTCGCGTTCGCGAGACCTACATCAGATTTACGTAGGGTAAAATCCCCTCCCCTAGTTCCCTTCCAAATGGCCTTCGTGTTCACAATAGCCAGGTCGTGTTTGGGAACGGTAACATCCCTAATGCTTCGGGTTCGCGACCTGAACCTCCCGTTCGCATAGGAGAAAATCTCCCTGAGACTAACTTACGCTTCGCGTTTGCGAGACTTCTTTAGCAAACATGAAGAACAATGCACCAGCCCACCAGAAGCGGCAAAATAGCAGAAAATCCTAAGTCCAAAACACCACGAAACATATCTAAAACTCACCAGAGCCCTCGGGGCTCCAAATCAAACATGCAAAAACATCATATGGACTTACTTGTGCGACCAAATCGTCAAATGAACATCTCGAACTACAAGTTTAGCGTCAAAATCAAAGAAAATCTCCATAACTCTTATGTTCTAATTTTAACAACCGAGGGTCAGATTCACGTCATCTTTATTAAGTCCATTTCTTACCAGATTTTACAGGCTCAACTTAAATATTATATAACACCTGTACTGGGCTTCGAAAATAAAATACAGGCCTGATACCATTAAATTCAAACACTTTTAAGTTTCCAAAAACTCTTATAATTATGTTAAAACACTTTTCTTCAAAAATTCATTTCTCGGGCTTGGGACCTCGAAATTTAATTCTGGGCATACGCCCAAGTCCTATATTCATCTATGAATCTTTCGGGACCGTCAAATTATGGGTTTGGGTCTGTTTACCTAAAATATTGACTGAAATCAAAATCAATTAAATTTTAAAGGAAAAATTATCATTTTTATCAAATTTCCACATAAAGCGTTTCGGATATATGCGCGGACCGCGCACATAAATCGATGTGAGATAAAAGAAGGTTTTTAAGGTCTTGGAACACAAACTTGACTTGTAAATCAAGAGATGACCTTTTGGGTCATTGCATCCTTCCACCCCTTAATTCTGCTCCTGAATCAACCTGCACATCATATGGTCAGCTAGACCGCAATAGTACTAATGAACATAACAGTTCATACACATACACACAGTAAAGAACATATAGCTTCACATTTATTCCTTCATATAATCTCTTCTCAAGATACAACAATGGAGAATAGAAGTACAAGTAGATAGTGTTCGTGCACCATTTTCCTCTTGAAATGAGACCGACTTACTTTCCATGTTAACTTTCGAAGCATTAACTGAGGAAATGAGTGCATTACCATGTGGAAATACATTTTGATTTGTCGAAAAGAGGTTAATTTCACAAAACAGGAATGTCTATACTATACGTTAACACTAAAAAGCCACAGAAGCACAAACCTCAGGAATAAAGTTGAGTAGAAACGGATTTCCTCTAAGGACCAAATGGATGGATAACGCTCAAATGATACATGATGCATAAAAAATGGGGTTATGATCGTTTAAATTCCTGCCCTTTACCTTCAATGCATGAGGAAAATCACCATCAGCATGTAGATTATGAAATAGATAAACTCACTGCTAGTTTAGTATCTAGAAAAAAATAACAAAACCTAGCTTCTGTTCAAGCTAACAGAAAGAGGCCACACTACATTTGTATGCATAAGCTCCAGATATAACCAAATAAAATCTGTCACGCAAATTTCCCATTGAGTTCCTACAACGAACTTTTAAAAACTTAGTTGCTCAGTTAAATTCCATTCTCTACACCCCTCTTCTATAAATAACCTATGGTTCTTCATGTATATGGTGAAGTCGGAGGGTTTGATTTCTTGTCATCGAGGTACCTCAGAATACCATTGTAGATATTGAAATTTTAAGAGATTAAGAGAAATCTTAAATTGAAGATACTACATGACTCTTGAAATCCTAGGATTCTATTAGGGTTTCTTAGAGGTTACTCTACCCTAAACCCTAATTTACACCTATATAAAGGGATACATATTCCCTTAAAGAGGCGTCTCAAAAAATTCCATAAATTCTCGGGATATTCACAAATTTATCAAGGCATAAAACAATGTCGTGATCAATAGATGTGTTTCTTGATAATCAAATACTTCAAGAAGAATATATATATACAATGATTGACTTTCATGGGGATCAAATGTCCATATCGTCCTACGTTCGAGAATATGTTGATCCATCCCTCAAATCACAGAGAATAATTCGGAGGAAGAATCAAGGGATAAACAGAGCAGTAACCCGCAATGTTTATCAATAAAATCACTTTCTTATTTTTTGATTGCGATTTATTTTTCATATCTTGAAAATTTATTGCAAACAAATTGGCACGCCTAGTGGGACCAGTTCCACCCTTCATCTCTTCCTCCTGTAAATCGAAAACTCCAAGTTTCAAAACTATATGTTGCGATGGTCAAGTATTTCGACTCTCGTCTTTAAGTTTCGGCAAGCCTAGACCCCGGCAAACCTTGAAGTATGGGGCATTTGTAGACATTGAAATTTTAAGGGAGTCAAGCAAAAACCTAAATTGAAGATACTACATGACTCTTGAAATCCTCGGAGTCAACTAGTGTTTCTTAGAGGTTACTCTACCCTAAACCTTAATTCACACATATATAAAGGGATACATATTCCCTTAAAGAGGCGTCTCAAAAATCCCATAAATTCTCGGGATATTCACTAAGATATCAAGGCATAAAATAATACCGTGATCGATACATGTTCTTATTGATAATCAAATACTTCAAGAAGAATATCTATGTAATGATCGACTTTCATGGAGATCAAATGTCCATATCATTTTCAGTCGAGAATATACTAATCCATCCCTCAAATCACAGAGAATAATTCGGAGGAAGTATCAAGGGATAAACAGAGTTGTAACCCACAATGTTTATCAATAAAATATTTTATTATTTTGTGATTGCAATTTATTTTTCATCTCTTGAAAATTTATTGCAAACAACCATCTCAAAGCCTTGAGGCTACAACGCTATGGTCGAGTTTCCTCCATCAAGGTTCGTCGATGCCCGGTCTTGGGATAACGTTGTTCGCTGCCACGGTAGAAATGGGGAGTTCCCAAGGTACATGGCTAGGATTGACAGGCCCTAGTGGACTATCCTAGCCCTGAATCAGGGTGTCACTCAGTTGTCCCATCCCATTTTCTTTGTCATTAATGTATTTTGTACTATATTGGAACTCCACTCCTATATAAAGGGGACCCTTGTCATTTTTGTAAACTCTCTCTATTGTTTCAGCTGCTCTATATAATATATGCAAGAACTTTAATTTTCTCTCGAACATATTCTCTTGATATTATTGCTTCCATTTATTATCTCCATTGTTGTTCATCATTTATTGCTTTCATTGGCCATAAAAGATTCTTCGTTGATTTTACTATAATTTTTAGTCGTACTTTGACCAGCTTCAGTAGCTCGTAACAGAGCTCCGGAATCGACCTCGAGGCCCCCAAATCGACAAGCTCAAGGCCTTGATAAATAACCTATCGGTTTGATTATCACCCTATCCTTAACTCTTATTTTATTTCTAAGTCTCACATACATAGGATCAACTGATTAACAACTAGCATAAAAATAGATCACGTATTTTTAGAGTCCCATAATCAAATGTAATTGTTATTACTATTTTTTCAATAAAAAGTTTGGCACCACCATGGGGCTAAAAATAATAGTGATTATTTTCTTGCTTGTTTGACTACATAACGCAAGTTATATTTCACGTTTTTTCTTGTCCAAGATCTCTTAATTTCAGATAAAAATGTCTGACTCAGTGAATAACAATCTCAAGAACCACAGAGAGAACGATGTGGAAGTTCCAGGTGTTGGTGTACCACCGCTAAACCCTGAGAATGCTCCAGACCCAATTCCTATGGACATAGTTTCATGCGACACCCAACACGCCGATATAGGCTCACCAACTTATAGGAGTGTGCGCCAAGGAGACCAACATGAGGCTCAGAAAACCCCGGCTAGGGAAGAATGGGAGGTTAGCCTCCATATTATTTTTGAAATGTTGCAGGCACAGCAGCTAGATATTGCTCAGCTACAAGGTCACTAGAAAACTCCTAGCATGGTAGCATTGGGGATAGCTCCCCCAGCTGAACAGGTACCAGAGAGATCGAGCAATAACTGGTCAATGGACGATCCCGTCATCATGAAAATGCTCGAGGGCCTCACCAAAAGGATCGAACTAGGAAAGAAAATGATATAAGCCAACGACAAGAAGGTCTACAACTCCAGGGTCGCGCACCCCTGGTCCAAAAGGGTGTGGATTCAAAGAAGTTCGTATAAAGTCTGTTTCTAGAGGAGGCGGCCCCGAAACCAATTCCAAAGAAGTTCAAAATGCCAGAACTCCCAAAGTACAACGGGACTCGGGCCGCAATGAGCACGTTAGTGCTTACACTTATGCAGCAAAGGGTATCGACATAAAGGACGGCGAGATCGAGTCTGTCGTACTAAAGAAGTTCGGGTAAACACTCTCGAAGGGAGCCATGATGTGGTATCACAACCTGGCTCCTAACTCCATAGATTTATTTGCCATAATGGCAGACTCCTTCATGAAGGCATATGCCAGTGCCATCAAAGTAGTAACAAGGAAATCTGTCGTGTTCAAGATCAATATGAGGTAGAATGAAATTCTATGAGAGTTTACGTCTTGCTTCGAAGCGGAACAAATGGAACTACCACCGGTCTCTGATGAGTGGGTGGTGCAGGCCTTCACTCAAGGTCTAAATGAGCGAAGCTCGGTGGCTTCGAAGCATCTGAAAGAGAATCTGGTCAAGTATTATGTTGTGACCTGTCCAAACGTTCACAACCGATACCAATCAAAAATCAGGGTCGAAGATGACCAGCTGGGAGCCCCCTCGGGCTCAGTATACCCAAGCGGGCTCCTGACAAAGGAGCTAAAGCCAAACAAATAAAGATACCAGCCATACACCCAAGACAAAAGGAACGCCCTGAGGTTCAACCCACCTTGTAACAATCGAAGGATACACCGAGGACAGAATCCCCGAGGACTCATCAATAGAGCCGGGTTTCATAGGAATGAAGGACCGGCAGAGGCACCGCTCTTAATAAAATACAACTTCAATGTCGATATATCGAACATGGTGTTCGCCATCAATTAAATTAGAGACGTCAGATGGAACAGACCAGTACAATCAGATCCTTCAAAAAGGAACCATAACTTAGTGTGTGAATTTCAAAACACGCACAGACACAGGACCGAGGAGTTCCGGCGAATCCGGGAGGAAGTGGCCCGGTTGCTCGATAATGGTCACCTTCGGGAGTTCCTCAGCAACCGAGCCAAAAATTAGTTTCGAGAGAGGGAAACAACCGAAAAGAACAAAGCAGACGAGCCGTGACAAGCCATCCACATGATCTTTTGATACAGCCTCCACTAGCCAAAAAACCAAAGTCCCCTTCAACAGAGGGACTAAGAAATAAACCGACGACAAGACAGCAACCGCTAGACACGCCCTCAGTTGTATCTGAATAAAGGACCATCCCGCGTCCTTCAAAAGCGCCATCACCACTGAGGTATAATCATCTCCCTTTTCATATAATATTTAATATTAACCTTTTTGCATGCACCCGACCAAGGCAGTCAAAGTGCTAACCCAACACGAAGACCTTAAGGTTTAAAAGCATATGTTGGACTCTTTTATTGGACCGAGTTTTTGTCCCAAAAGAGGTTTTACCAACAAGGTTTTTAACGAGGCAATATCCATATACAACCTAAGGAAGACTCAACAAGTGTTCAAGGCTTCTATTTCAATCAACCTTGAACACTTGGGGGAATCCCCCCGGAAGGTCATCCACTCGAAAAAGCTGAGAAATGCCAAATGGGGTCCTAATAGGAAGATGATGTACCGAGCCAAACGATCAAACAAACTGTGTTTGTATAGTCGGGCCCCTCAACTACAAAAACATGTACACGTGTACCAAGTAATCGAAGAATATCTTTTATCAAAGCACCTCATGCTCCAAAAGAAACTCGGCGCCTTTGCAAAAATGACTCCTCCAACAAAACATCCCGAACAATGGGGACTGGCATCAACGATACAACACCTGAACGACTTCTGGGTCGGGAATCCAAACTCACAAGCCCTCAAGCGAGGCAACATGAAAATCATCAAACGTCTCCAAAGTCAAAAATGTCCCGAACACTTGGGGACTGGCGTTAAAATCTCAAAAATTGCATGACCTCAGGGTCGGATCTCCAAAATCGTAAGCTCTCAATGAAGCAATATCAAGTTCGCAAAGTTACGGCTCCTCAATGACTTGGGGACTGTCGCCAATCACCATTCGTCAAAACCTGAGGCCATAAGACCCCAAGCGGTAAACCTCGGTCCCGTAAGACCTACGTAAGTTAGCAACAAAAACTGTAAGACATCAAAGGCTTTAAAACTCGGAAAGACCTCAATAAGGAATAAACCATACATGCACCAAGTATTTTAAAAATTGTAAGAACTCAAAGGCATGAAAATTTTGTAAGACCTTACTAAAGGCATAAACTCGATCTCAAAGTTCTGGCTACATATCAAACTTGTAAGACCCCTAATAAGGCATGCCCTCGATATAGATGCCAAAACTACTCCACTCAGAACTTAAAGGCTCTAGCCAAACACTAATGACTCCGATCACAAGGTTGTACCATCCAAACTAACGCGACTCGGGGACGCCCGACCATCACTACAAAATCACATCCTTCAATTACTTTGAATCTATTTCCAAAAGAACCGGTTAAACAGGCTATCCTCTATACAGGCAAATGGGCTTTGACCATGTCAGCTCCTAAACATCGGCTTCGAGATACTCATCCTCGGAGCCAAACCTCTCGAGGTGCTCGATCATCGCCATATAATGACTCACAATTGAGGTTTTTTATTAAGCCATCGAAGAGTCAGGTAAACACTATTTAAAAAATCTTTGAGCAAAAAATAAACCTGATCTGGATACTGCACCCAAAATAGTTAACTAAATTCCCTAAGCGCGAAGCATAAGAGCCATAGTCGCCAGCCTAATGAGCATTAGGTTCACATTCATAAAAGGTCGCTTCGACCCAAGGCATAAGAGCCACTGATGCCAAACCACACAAATACTAAACTTGAGGGTTGACTAAGCTCGAGTCAAACCCGAACCAAAGACTGAACCCAAAATAGTTAACTAAAAGGGTCGCAGCGACAAAACTCGTAAGAGCCTACGGGCCAGCCTAATGGGACCTAGGGCCGCATCATGGATCCAAAGATTCATGCCAACTCAAAGACCAGTTCACCTAGCCGAATTCAAGATAGAAAGAAATATATAAGAAATAAAACCGCAAGGTTTTATTTATACACTTATACAATAAAATACAAGCTCCATTCACGGCATATTATGAAAGCACTATATACAAAGAGAAAGAAAATAAACATCCCCCTTGGGGGCTATGGCTCAACAGCCCCATCCTCTCCATCTTCGGCATCAGACAGAAGGAACTCTGCATCATATTCTTCCGCCTTGGCTTATTCGATCTCTTCCGAAAGATCGTAACCCCTGGTGTGAATTTCCTCGAGAGTTTCCCTCCGAGATTTGCACTTCATACACTCTTTACTACTGCTCTCATGACCAAGGGTTCTCCTCATTTCAGCTCTAGCAGTGGCAATGCTCTTTAAATAGGCCGCCATTTTTTTGTCTGCCCTAGTGCCGCTCATCACAAACTCGACCCAGGCATTTACCACATCGGCATTTGCCTTTGAAAGCTCGGACTCGAGCCTTGCGATCATGTTCGCTCGCGCTACATCATTCGCACGAGCAATCCAAATTTGCATCTCAAAGATGGAAGATTTAGCCAAAGCACTCTCCTTGGTCACAACTTGGGCATCTGCATGGGCCTGCAGCTCGTTAAACTCACGTTTGGTCCTATCAACTTTGCCCCAAAGTTGCTCCAGCTCCTCTATTTTGCTCTCCAACTAAAAAATCGAGACATTAATCTCTGAAGTTGAAAGGAGGATCATACATCAACATGAAAAACACAAGATACATGTCTCTCGAGGCAGCTCTCGTGGCTCTGGCTTCAATTCGCCTCACACCACAGGGATACCAGCTCGCTTTCCATTCTCTCACAAAAAAGCTTAAAGGATTTCTCCATATCTAAATATATCCACAACCTAGCTTCATACCAAAGAAGCTCAGATTTAAGCATGTCAAATTACTGCAAAAGAAAATTTTATAAAGAAGGAAGGGTGTGAAACCGGATTAATCCTATCCCAGCTACCGAAGCCTACCATAAAGCTGAGCCGCTGAGCCTCACCAAAGGCCAAGCCATTGTCTGATGGCTTAGTGTCCCCCGAAGCGCCTTTGGCAGGAAAATAAGAAGGCTCAACATGCACCTCGCTCTTTGAAGTGCCTGCAGCGAAGCGAGGAATGTTCTTTCGATAGCGGGGGCCTCAGAACCGGATGATCGGTTGAACCTCCTTTTTTGAACCGTTAAGAGGGACTTGCCCCACTGCGAGTCTCCTCACATTCCAAAGCACCTTTTAATTTATCATCTACTCTCAACCCAGAGGTTGGCAGTCTCTCCTCCACCCCCAAAGGGCACGGCCTTATCTCGGAAAAATTCCCAATACATGTGACGGCTAAGTTAGAACGTTTAGAATAAAAGTACAATTCATGGGAAATAAGCAACCAAGCTCATACCATGATGCTTTGCCTCCCATCTCCCTTTGGACAGGTCTCGCCATCTACGCTTATCATAGGTCGAACAAATTTCCAGCTTAGGAGACCACTCGGCTAAATCAGGGACCTTGTCCGGCAACCAAGGAGTTGCGACAAGAAATAAAAAAGAAAAATATCACTATGGAGCCCGCCTCCAGATAAAATAATAAAAATTACAGGTATGACACTTACGTGTAAAATTCCATTTCTCAGGAAAGGGCAGAAACTCTCCAGGAATGATATCGATCGTCCGTGCTCGAACGAATTGGTTCATCGATCCTCGGTCCTCATCCTTTTCTCTATCAACAGTTGTAGAGTAATCAAACCCCGATAGCACTATGACCAATAACCTCATGAGATGATTGAGGGTAAATTCGAGCTCAGCCCTCTCTGTAAAGTATCTTATCATCTGCACTATCTTCCAAATGGATGGGTGAGCCTACGCCAAGGTAACCTAATATCTCTGACAGAACTTAAGCACCCGGTCAGGGGGAACCCATGTAAAAGTGTGCGTGTACATACTCAAAAACCCCTCGACGTAGGTTATTATGCTCTCCTCATAAAAAGGTAATTTTAGCACCACTCTTTCTCCCCATCCACAGTCTTTTCTGATCATTTCGAGGTGTTCCTCCCCTACTGATGAGATGAAACTCGACGCATTCTCCTGATGTCCTTGAACGTTGGGAGGTCTCTCCAGCGTAAAGTCTTTCCTCGAGACAAATCACCTCGAGGTCTGTTCACCGGGCACCGGCCGTGTACCACCGACCGGACGTGGAACATAGGCAAAGCTCCCCTATCCTTGATGGACGAATGTCGACATAGCAGGCATGGCTATGATAAAATAAGAGGAGGAGGATATAGATTTGGGCAAAGATTTTGAGTTGAAGCAACGGGAGAACTAGCACAAAGCAACAAGTTCTATGAATGAAATAGTTACTAAGAGTAGTAAAATCTCCACTGAAGGAGCAAGTGAATGAAAACATAAGTGCAAAGTAGCGGCCGCTTGCCTACCCAGATGGCCAATTAATTCTAACCATGGTAACATCACTTTTTCCTTGGGAACTGTACTGGAAGGATCACCTCGGGGCTCCCTTTATTAGATAACATGAATGTTGCGACCCCACGAAATTCGAGAAGTATCAAGACCTCGGGGGCTTCTTGCTGTCACAAGCATCGGCCTTAAAGAATCTATCAACCTAACTTCAATGTAGGGCCCGATTTCAGGTGTCCCGATTACTCCAAGGATGGTTCCAAAGAGTTAATATTAAAACTCAAAGTATAACTCAGTAAGAGCAACGAGATATAAAAAACTTGGGGCAGAAAGACCTTTTTGCATTGCCAAAAACATATTTACAAGGGATGTCTTTACAAGGCTCATTCCCCCGGGAGTACATGCACAGAAAGAAAAAAGAAAAAAGCAAAAGTGACACAACGCCTACTCTTCATTGCCACTATCCTCTAAGCCATCTCCAAGGTCTTCATCTAAAGAGACCAAGAGCGCCGATTTTCTCTCCGCCTCTAGGGCCTCCTAAATCTCGGTTAAAATATTGACACCTCTGGTTCCGACCCCCTCCAAGTTTTCCTTCCTCGCCTTCGCCTAGCATGCTCGATAGATCGAGCTAGTTTCAACTTGGCCCCTATAGATATATAATGGGCTATTCGATTTGTCGTGGCCGCGTCGTGCAGATAAGTAGAAACTTTCCCTTCGATCTCGGACTTGGCCGCAGTGAGCTCATCAAACTCCTTTTGAAAATTTTAAAGAAGATCATGGGTCGATGCTAATTCCAAGGGATCCTTCTCGTTTTGTTCCTTCAGCCCAAGGATCTCCACATCATCAGCGTATCCTTTTGGCCGATCTGCGAAGGGAAAGGTAAGCAGTCATTATCGAATTGTGGGAGCGAAGGATGGACTCATGCATAACAAAATACCTGCTCAGCAAAAGAAACTTTTTCTCGAAATTCTCCCTCCAAAGCAGCCCGGAGCTCGCCTGACTCTTTCTCCTTTCGGGCAGAGTAAGCCTCTGATTCTCGCAGTTCTAAGGTTAGCTTCTCGAGATCCTTTTCAAGGCATGAAAGCTCCTCATTAAGACTGGAGAGGGCATGATTACATCTCATTACACTACAGCAAAATAGAAGAGTTAGAAGAACGATGAAAAATGCTCGAGACTAAAGGAAATGTACATAAACAGCTATCACCTGCTGTATGAACCTCTTCATCGCCTTGATAGAGCCAGGTGCATCAAGACCGACGTTCTCGCAAATGTTGTCAAGGATTTTTTCAAGCGTGCCTCCCCCTTGAAAGGATCCTCAGCTTTGGCGGTATTCGCACCTTGAGAAACCTTAGCTCCCTTGACGAGAACTGAGGGCCCAAACTGGAACCTTCTATGTCATCGATGTCTTCAATGGGCAACTCTTGCCCATGAAAAGCTCCGAATCCCGATCCTTAAGGAGTAGTGACAATGGCCCCACACCAAAAAATGCACTAGATCTGATCATAGGATCCGGGACCACATTGACACCGTCCTCGAGGGTCTTCGATTCCAGGGACCGACCCGAGTCGGTCGTTCCCAATCAGCAGCCTCTGATTGAGGCATATGTGAGTTTCTCGTGCTTGACCTCGTCCTCTATTCCAATAGACACTCTCCCTCGTCGTCATCATCATCATCATCTTCAACATCGGGGCTTGTTCCGAAAGTTGAAGCCGAGATCCTAATAACGGCTTGAGGCTCGCATGACTTAGGTTTCCTTGCCACGGGAGAATCGGCAACCACCTTGCCTTTCCTTTTCTTTCCCTTGGCGGGCTCCGAAGTTTCTACCTCACCATTAGGGGGCGGCCTCATCCCTATATTCTAACTAAGTCTTGCACGAGCGCAGTGACCATAACTTATCAGCACAAAGGATACGGGGAAAAACATAAATCTAAGGCATAGGTGTCAAGGGAGCTTTACCGTGATTCTTGGCCACCCATAGTTCCTCTGCCAGGTCAAGCTAAGACCAAACAAGATATGGGAATGCAGTGTCCAACTGCTCGATTCATCCCGGTAGATCCGAAACCGTTTCGGAATACCAAGAGGTAGCTGCAGAAACCAAAAAGGTGCCATTTCTCTGGAAGAAAGGAAAAAAATCACAAAACATGTCGGAGGGAAAAAATGCTTACGCTGTGTGTTCTACTTCTCCGAGAAAGGCATCCTCCCGTCTGGAATGATGTCCGAGGTCTTCACCCATACAAACCTACTCATCCACCCTCGATCATTCTCCTTGTCGATGCTCGAGAAAAATAATTTTTTTGATGGATGGTGAAGCCTAATCAAACCTCGATAAAATTAAGGGTTGTACAACCTAATCAAATGGTCGAGGGTAAAGGTCTCGCCCTCAACCCCATGGGAGAAATAGTGGAACATGAAGATTATCCTTCGGAAACAAAGATAGATTTGACTGAGTATCACTTGACATTTGTCACATAAATCAAGGATAACCGGATCTATCTCCAGGGGAGGGGATTTAGAGGGATCGATATGACCCAAAGTTAACCGGTAAGTATATAAATGAAGGAAGAAAATCTTATGATTCATTATATTCTCATCAGGGCTTGGAATCTCCACCTCCATTGCCTCCCTCCATCGGCAGTCTTTCTTTATCTTCCCTATGTTCATCACGACACTAATGCATCGGGACACGTGTTCGTATCAGCCCGATGTGGCTGAAGTTTTATAGATGGTAAAGTCCTTCGACATATTAAGATCGGTGGGTATACATTTTCCCAAGGTGGGTATCACTTTGGGTTTCCCTTTAGATATTCGAGATGGAGAAGCAGCCTCGTCTTTCCGAGGAACCGTCTTGGAGACTCTAGCCATGATGATGGTGAAATTTCTCCAAGGAAGCAGGAGGAAAGGATGCAAGTGGGGATGGTTCGGGCTTTGCGAATCTGAATAAGCTGGGAAAGTAAGAATTATCCAACAATTGGTGCCTCTATAGGAGCCGTGTGGGAAGCGGAAGGGGCGAACTAGTAGCGGTTTGTGGGCTTCTCAATAGTCGCATTTGACAGTGACCCTTGCACAATTTTTTGGGCATGGCATTTAATGCTCTTATAGGTTCAGCTCATAGCGATGATGTACTTGGAATAAAATATCATAATCGTTTCTTATCGCTTTGCTCTAGGAAATGCGGGGACTATCTGTATACGGCAAAATCGGAGGGTCCGATTTCTTGTCATCGGGGCACCTCAGAAGACCTTCTCGAAGCGTTGAGGCTACAAGGCTATGCTCAAGTATCCTCCCTCAAGGTTCATCGATGCCCGGTCTTGGGACAACGTTGATCACGACCACGGTAGAAATGAGGAGTTCCCAAGGTACACGGCTAGGATTGACAGGGCCCGGCGGACTATCCTAGCCCTGAATCAGGGTATCACTCAGCTGTCCCGTCCCCTTTTCTTTATCATTAATGTGTTTTGTATTATGTTGGGATTCCTTTTCTATGTAAAGGGAATCCTTGTCATTTTTGTAAACTCTTTTTGTTGCTTCAGCTGCTCTACATGAAATATACAAGAACTTTACTTTGCTCTCTAACATATTCTCTTGATATTATTGCTTTTATTTATTATCTTCATCGTTGTTCATCCTTTATTGCTTATCATTGGCTATAAAGAGCCTTCATTGATTTAACTATAATTTTTTGATGAACATCGACCATCTTCGATAGCTCGCAATCGAGCTCTAGAATCGACCTTGAGGGCCCCAAATCTACAAGCTCAAGGCCCCGATAGATAACTTATCGCTTTGATTATCATCATATCCTTAACTCTCATTTCGTTTCTAAGTCTCACATACATAGCGTCAACTGCTTAACAACTAGCAGAAAAATAGATCACGTATTTTTATAGTCCCATAATCAAATTTAATTGTTATTATCATTTTCACGGTAAATACTCCATTTTTTCCAAGCACTCGTCCAATTCCAAATTGGACAGATTTTTTTTCATGAAGTATCCATGTTCCTCTAGTCATAATCTGCTCCTTCCATTTTGCTATATGGCTCGCTCTGGCCGTGCGACCATCTCCAAATTTCTCTGCATCACTCACACTTTACCTTTCCCTTCCCGTCTACCTTCTTCAAGCTTTCGCCCAATCTCCACCTCCCACTTTTCCCCTCAGTTTTCCCTTATGGCCTCTCTGGGTAGCCATTTCCGTAGTTCGTTCAGTCGTTCCCGAGATTTCAATCACTCTGCACTCTCCTTGTTTAGGAAATATCTCAGTGACGTTTTCTCTTACTTCGTCACCGTCTCTAGCCATCGCTGCCATGCTGAAAAAAGACGAGCATAGACAAAGTATCTCTCAACAGCAACAACTGCTGCCACAGATTCTGATATCGAAGTGGGAAACGGTGGCGGCTCCTGAGGGAAAAGAACGAATTAGAAATATTCGGTCCGCGTGCACACAATATATATATATATATATATATATATATATATATGCGCGTGTACAACGCATGCAATAATGCTTAATTGATAGATGTCCATTATATTATACTATATATTAATACAATTTTATGTTTTATTTTATTTAGCTCATATACTGGAGGGTACGCATGCAATAACTTCCCCAAGAGCAAGGTGGGAAGTTCTTGGAGGGAAGGATGCCGGGGGTCTATTTGGAAACAGCCTCTCTACCCAAGGGTAGGGGTAAGGTCTGCGTACACACTACCCTCCCCAGATCCCATTAAGTGGGATTATACTGGGTTGTTTGTTGTTGTTGTTAGCTCATATACCGGAAGAACTAAAGGCTCTTGCTGAGATGTTTATTCCTGATATAGCGATATTCCAATAGGCAGTGGTCAGATGCACCAATAGGAAGAGAAAATAATGATTCGTTTGGTATGGTTGAAATAGGATGTTAGTAATGCTAGTACTTAATTGGGATATTATTTTGAGAATACTTTTTCCACAATAAATGAAATCATGGATTGTGTGTATTGTCGACGAGTGATTAGATATTTGAAACTTATTTATTAAAATTGTCCTAATTTTATATATTACCCACCCTAAACTAAACAAGGTTTGCTTATAATTTATATAAATTCATTATTTGTGCATTAAATTAGGGAAGTATGTTATATTTTTTTTCTTTTTTCTCTTTTCTCCTCTTTCCCTATTTTTTGTCGCCTCTCTATATATACAATTCATTATTAGTGCCTTAATTCAAGGAATTTAGTTACACTCTTTTGAATTTTGAAAGTTTTAAAGTTTTTTAATGGCTGGCAATGATGAAGAATCAAAATCTTCAAAATTTATTGATTGACAACTTCAATTCGAACATCAATTGTGCAACCTGAAAGAAAATTGTTAAATTTAAACTCTATATAGAAAAATCCATTGATGAATCCCCTGGAAAAATAAAGTGAGGACGAAAAGCCGAGAAAAACAAAGGAAGAAAATTAGGAAAAGAACATAGAAGGAGAAAGAGACAGCGAGAGATAAAGAGAGGGGGGGACGGGGAGCATGAACGGGAAAGAAATATTTTTCTATTCAATTCCTAATATAAAGGGCAATCATTAATACTAGTTGTATATAATTAGTAAATTGTATATATCTATGTAATTAAGTTAAAATTTGATTATGAAGGGTAATAAAGCTGGAAGATAAAAATCCCTTCGTTTAATTTATTTGAAAACTCAATCGCTTTTAATAAATAGTTAAATATTTTTCAAAAGCGTTAGGCAAATTTTGAGGCTCGAATATAAGTATATATTTTTTATCAAAATGCTTCGCTTGTGATATAAGCCTTTATTTAATTAAATTCGAGTAGGCTCTAATTTTAGGTTAGTGTAGACTAGGATCGAGAATGCTCGTCCTAGTTGAGATTAATAAAAGTTTAACAAATAAAAGCAGTAAAAGCTGATATAGCCAAAAAAGCGCTCTTTGGTTATGCTCGCAAAAAAGTGAAAATTTATATCCGAAAAAGGAAATCGATAACCTTCCATATTACTATTTCTTCATCAGGTCAGCATTTTTCTAACATTAACCATGTGATGTAACCATTTATTGTAATATATCGTCGTTTGTTTTCTTCGTGAGCCGAGGGTTTCTGAAAACAGTCTCTTTATTCTTCGAGGTAGGGGTAAGATCTGCATATATATTATCCTCTTCAGACCTTACTTGTGAAAATATACTTGGTTATTGTTGTTGTAACCTTGTGGTGTAAAGATCCTGTTATTTTAAGTTCATCCAAATACCTAAATAACGGGATATTTACATAAATAGCCGGTAGAATTCACTATTTTTTTCAAAAACTAATATACATAAACTATATATATATATATATATATATATATATATATATATATATATATATATATATATATATATATATATAATACATTTTTAGCAGTCGATATTGGCAACGTTTTTAGGGAGCTCTCTGGGAGCGAAATGACTGACGCGCTAGGAGTGGTCTTTAAGAGCCTGCTTTCGGGTAGGCAACTATTTTGAATAATTAGCAAAGCGGCAACACGCCTCTATTTCTAGTAATTTATTTGTGGTAAGGTCAAATAATGAGTATTATCACTTTTAGCCCGTATCAAAAATATTTAGTAATTAAAAAATGTATAAGATGTATATAATTTTTATATATAACATATAGAATGTATATACAAAAGATATATAAATTTTATATATTTTTTCAGCTAATATTTTTATAGCGGCTGGACAGTGCCATTTTTCCAATAATAAATAATAGCCTATGAATGCACTATGTAGTCCAACAGTTCGTCAACTACATGAAAAGGCGTGGAAAAAGGTATAAAAGAAATAAATATAACGCACAATACAAAATCAAACTGATATCTCCCAGACTTTAGGACGCACAATACAAAATCAAACTGATATCTCCCAGACTTTTAGGGCATACTTTTGTTTTCTTAATCCCTAAAGGTTAAGAGAAAATAATCAGGAAAAAGTGTTCAAACTTTACTGTCTATTCTGTATCTCTGACGCTTCCGCTGGTGAGCCACAACTTCTTTTGTACGATTAAAACAATGTCATCGCCCTCCTGCTCGGGATCTGAGGTGGAATCGGCTGATCCAACTGCTTCCCAGTGCAATGCCGATAAATGCTTCTGTACAAAGTCGATAACATGTTGTTTATCACGGATGATAACGAAACCTGTAGGTCTTAGTATGCGATCAATCTCGAGTAACAAGTCCTCGCCACTGCAACCTTTCTTCTCAAGGTGAGAGAAGACGGTCCATGCATGGAGCAAATCATAGGTCCTTGGATATGTTGAGAATGGTTCACACCTGCACAAAAGAAGCGTAAGCAACTAATATTACAGATAAACCCCTTGACTATGATCATGTTCCACTTAAAGGCGGATTTAGAATTTAAGTTCTATGGGTTCAGCATTGAAGATGCTCAGCATTGAACCCATTATATCTTCAAAATTACAACAATAACTACACAGTATAGTCCCACAAAGTGGGATCTGGGTAGGGTAATATGTAAACAGGCCTTACCCCTACCCGAAAGGGCAGAGAGGCTGTTTCCAATCGACCTTCAGCTCAGGGAAGTAAAGGAAAAACAAAAACAAAAACAGAAACAAAAGAGTATTAGTAAATCCAGCAAAACAACAGCAACAACAACAACCCAGTATAATCCCACTTAGTGGGGTCTGGGTAGGATAGTGTGTACGCAGACCTTACCCCTACCCTTGGGTAGAGAGGCTGTTTTCAAATAGACCCCTGGCATCCTTCCCTCCAAGAACTTCTCACCTTGCTCTTGGGAAGACTCGAACTCACAACCTCTCGGTTGGAAGTGGGGGTTGCTTACCATCAGAGCAACCCCTCTTGTCTAGTAACTCCAGACTTTCCTATCAATGGTCATGTCCTCGGGAACCCGCATTCTAGCCATGTCATGCCTAATCACCTCTCCCCAATACCTCTTAGGCCTCCCTCTGCCTCGCCGTACGCCGACCATCGCCAGCCGGTCACAACTCCTCACCGGGGCATCAGGACTTCTCCTCCGCACATGCCCGAACCACCTTAGCCTCGCTTCTCGCATCTTCTCATCCATCGGGGCCACCCCCACCTTCTCTCGAATAACTTCATTCTTAACCTTATCTAACCTGGTGAGCCCGCACATCCACCCGAGCATTCTCATCTCCGCAACCTTCATTCTCTAAACATGAGAGTTCTTTACTGGCCAGCATTTCACCCCATACAACATGGCAGGTCTAACCGCAGCTCTATAAAATTTCCCCTTGAGTTTCTGTGGAACTTTCTTGTCACACAGGACTCCTGATGCAAGCTTCCACTTTGACCACCCCGCTCCTATACGATGAGTGACGTCCCCATCAATCTCTCTGTCCCCTGAATCACCGACCCAAGCCTGATACTATATCTTCAAAATTACGAGTTCATATTTACTATTTGTTGCAATTTTAGTGAGAACTTCTAACACATAAATTTATGCAACGCACAAAATGACTGGGTTCAGATGAACTGGTACAAAGAGAAAGATAAGACCAATACTGACGTTAGAGCTCCTCAACCACGAAAAGACTAAATCAACTACACAGTTACCTTAGTTTTTCTTTTTGAGAAGACACAGCTACCTTAGTTTTATTGAAAATAAAGTTGGATAATGGCAAGAAAAAGTTTATTACGCATTTTTGGCAATGTCCTAAAGTATGCTGGCATAGTGCTTACTAAACAAAAGACTGAAGGCGAAAGACTTACGCCACAAAATGGACTAGCAGACTATATAATTACACAAAGTAAAAAAAAAAAATTATCCACTTACCAGTCGTGAGTTGTGCCAATCAAGCCTCGGTCATATACAATCTTGAGTGTGTTGGGTCCATCTTTCGATACGACGTTCATGACCCACACATTTTTGTCCTTCAGAGCAGCAGCAAAAGACCCCAAGTTAGCCTTCATGTCCATGATATTTCTCAAGGTGTCTGATGAAATCTTTGGACTTAACAGACTCCAATATTGGTCTACTCTCTGCCTCCAAGTTTCCTATTGATAAGCCAAGAATGCAACGAGTTGTTAAGTTCTCAATTCTCTTACTCAATTGCAATGGAGAAATTAAGCTCGTGTGCCTAATCAAATGGTACAAGTTGACCAAGATTACTAAAAACTTACCATGTCTTTGTCAAACATTCCATTTGAATACCCAAAATCAGCAAGACGGGGAGGAGGACTAGTTAATCGAGCTGGCCAAGGAGCCAGTCCGCTTCCACCGACTTTGTGGTCATCTGAGAGAGAACATGGCAATAAGGAAATTAATGTTCTGAGGAAAACTAATAGTAATCAACTTTAAAGTTTCTTACGACCTTCAATAAACAAAAGAGGTATCATTTTAATAATTAATGCAACTAAAACTTACTGTTTCATGTATATCTAAAAAAGACTACTGCAAAACAACAACCCAGTGAAATCCCACTAATGGGATGTGGGGAGGGTAGTGTGTATGCAGCCCTTAAAAAGACTACTGCAACGGTATTCAAATGTACATTCAAGAAAATACTCTAAACATATTATAAAGAACACAAGAAACATGCAGTTATGAAGTCCATCAACCAATGTGGGACACTTTAACACAATTAAAATAAAATACCATAACTTCAAATTGCTTTAGTCGCCATCACAAGCTAGCCCTCAAAATGAGCAAAAATGGATAATCTAAATCAGGGTAGAATTTTTTTTTAGAACACAGAATTCAAGCCAGAACTGGTGGTTAGCAGTTAGCTGGAAACGCCTTTACTATATTATGCTATTATTTCCAAACTCTTCGGTCATGAAATGAACTTTATAGAAGAGCCGACTGAACTAGCTTGCTATTGAGGCGGAGTTGTGTTATAGTTGTTGTACTAGGGGACACCAAAAGAAAGACCGAACCGACAAGAGGGGCAAGCACTTACATTCAGAATAAGGTGTTATGCATGGTTCCATATTCACACCCCAAACAGCATCAGGATCATCATCAGACCGACAGAGCGGTGGTTGAGTACCAGGAGGTCTTTCCATGTAACAATCATTGTTTAGAGGCTTTTGCCAAATGACAGTTTGGTTCCTTTTAGCTGCAATTCTCCAGCACATGCGTTCGACAAGTGCACTCATCTCCCTCCATATTCTTAAATCCTCTTCATCCTGTGCATATGCTTCAGGGGATGAGTACGCAAAATAGCCTCCAGGTCTAAGTACTCTATCGAGCTCAAGGAGGAGGATCCCATCCCTTTGAAGCCAATCAATCCTACAACGAGAACAGTGAGCAAATTCAAATGACCTGCTTGGATAAGGAAGCCTTTTTGTTCCAAGGACACCAAGATATGCGGGAATTCCTCTCTCTAAGGCAAACTGGATTTGGTTCTGATGCACATCGTTCGGTGCCAATGACATTGCTATGATATCAGAGGATAGAAGATAACCTCCAAAACTGGCCACACCGCAACCAACATCAAACACAGTGCGTATCCTTCCCTCATTGTTCAAGTTATTGTTTGAAAAGTTTAGCATCTGCAGTTTATCATTTCGTAATGGCTAATTACTTAGTTCCTTTTTTTTTTTGACATATCTGCAAATATCTAAGAAAGAGAGAAGAAGTCCTTACATTTGCAATCGAGGCAATGTACTTATCTGCTCCATAGTGAAAGTGAGTGCCTCCACCAGGAAATATTATTTTTTCACCCTTAACAACCATCCAGTTCTGGTCAGATTTCTCATGTGCAAGGTGCGTATGCGGAATGTTCACTTTCCAAACCTCATCTCTACTTCTTGGCCACTTAATTGGCACCTATAACAGCAACCAAGGGAGAAAATAAGAATAAGTGTCTGTTAAAAGGAAAAATAATTGCTTGTAAAATTGGAAATGTGTCTAGATTATCTTCACTACAGCTTCAGCATATTCACCTTGTATCCAGGAGGGGGAGGAATCAGACAATTGAAACGCCTTTCAGGCAAGGGGCAATGTCTTTCATAGTGCTCCATCAATGACAAATCCAACTTTAATCTCATTTGATATATGAGATGCCTGTCTAGACACGGAATTAGTTCTGAATGGCGATCATCACAAACCTTCAGAGACCAGCACAAAATTAACAAGGCAAACAAAGTACACAACCAAACTTTGTGACTTCATATCGGACCGTGAAATGAAGAAAGATGACTTACTGGGAAGCTCTTAGGGATGATGCCACCGTCACCATCTTCCAGTGCAAACTTCTCGTCTTGCCTGCTGCTGAGATCAGAGTTGTCATCCCCACCCAAATAAGATGATCCCAATTTCCTCAAACGGCTGCCGTACTCAAGAGCTGACTCACCATTGCTCTTGGATCCGAAATACATGTACAGGAAAATAACGAGGACTGCCCCAATACCTACAGAAGTCAACAAGCGCTTCTTCTGCGCTCCGTCTGACCTCCCTCGCATCATTTGGGTAGTTTGTTGTGTCCGCAAATTAACTTCTCTCTTTTCTACTTCAACTCTTTGAAATCATAATTGTCTAACAAGGGAAGAATTGGAACCAAGTCTCCAAATAGGAGATTGAACAACTTTGACTCTCGCAACAAATGGATCTATAACATTGAGTAAGCAACCTGTGAAATCAAATGCATGAACCGTCAGAACTAATCAAGTAGTGTAGGCCGGAAAAAAACAAGAAAGAAAAGAACAAAAACGAAAAAGATCAACTCAAGCAAAAAAATTGCATAACATATTAAGGTTGGCAGAAGTCTTAGAAAGCTACTGCGACACATTTTAGCACCACTCACTCAAAATGCCAACTTTGTAAACAAAATTCTGTACTATGAGGATTCAACATGAGTTGGCAAGTTTTATATTGGCTGCCAGCCTACCGCAACCCTCCTATTTTATCCGAGCTTGTGATCGGCAATGTGAGCAAGCTCACACAGTTTAAAAGTTAACATACTAACAAGACTCAAACCTATTAATAATTTATTATTGTCATTAATATTACTATTACTTAATATATAAATCTTTTTTTTGATTTCTTTTTTATTGGTATGACAATGACATGAGTTGAGCTTAAACGAAGAAGCATGGTCAGTTTTAAAAGGGATAACAGAGGCATTTCTTTTACAATTTTCATGAATCTCAACTCTAATTACTGCGAAGTTAGCATTCAAGCCCCCCCCCCCCCCCCCTCACCACTACCACAAAAAAAAAGGAAAAAAAGATATCATATCAATTAGTACTAGGGACCATTACCTTAAAAATCAATTGTTCAAGTTCTGAAATTCAAGCTTGTATAGTTGTCATTGCATTGTCAAAGAAAATGACGAAGTTTAATTCGAGTGTGAATCACTTAGTTATTGCACACCTATGTGTGTAATCAATCATAAGCAATTTTATAAACCAAGTTGCAGATCATTATTGAAAGAATATATATTAACTACAGTAGCATTTACTTTAAAGGAACACTTTTACTCAGTATTATCCATACTAAATGATGAATCAAAACCAAAATTTCATTAAAATATAAAGTAATGCCAAAGTCTAAAAACAAAGTATTTTTCTTTTGTTTTTAAAAAACATAAAAGACTACCTATATAAATCAACAACAACAACAATAATGACCCAGAAAAATTTCGAGAGTGGGGTCTGGGAAGGGCAGTGTGTAAGCATACCATATCCTACCTTATGGATTACACAGGTTGTTTCCGAAAGACTAACTACCTATATAAATCACAAAGACATAATATGAAACGCAGAACTGAATATGGAACTATATATTGAAGAATTCATGATTTACCAAACAGAGATAACCAAACAAAATTAATATTTGCATAAATGGGGAATAATTAACTACAGCCAAAAAATAAAAAGGACACCCTTTTAAGTGATTGAGTTGCATCATTAGTTTATATATCAAAAAAAATTAATATAATTAGAGCAAAGAGGAGGTTTTATATTAAAAAGGCATACAGAAAAACAGCAAATATTCAATTAAATCCAAGAAAAAAATAACTTACAAGATTGGAGCATGGATTTGTACAGATCTGAATTTGGAAAAAAATGAGAAGGAAATTGGGGAATAAGGAGGGAACCCAAATAAATGTAGAGATGGGTTCCTAGAGATGTGATGAGTGGGAAAAAGCTGGTATAAAAGGATATACGAGAGAGAGGGAGTGTGTGTGTGCGAGTTTTTTCAGAGGAATAAATGGTGAGAGAGAGAGACGGTGGATTAGATCTAAGATTTTGTAGTGTGAAAATTTTGGGGAATTCTTTGCTAAATTGACATTTTTGCATATCAAGTGAAAGATGGAAACTCGAAAACTTTCTATTATAAGAAATGCAAATGCTCTTATCCGTCTCATATATCTCAAATTATTTATACTCGCCCTACACGCTATCAGTATTAAAAAATATTAATTAAATTAATTATAATCATATTTGTTTGATCCTATTAGATTGTATTGCTTTAATAAAATTCAATTGTCATCTTACTTGTTAATTCAATATTTCCAATAATAAAATCTCTATTAAATCAAAGTTACATATATAGTTAGTGAAAAACTTTTTTGTTCTATATTTTTTATTATATTAAGCAATATTTAATATTCGCTTTCTTTTTGTCATATATGAGAAGATTTATAATTTATTATTATTGAAATATCTTTTTATTTTAAATTTTATTTTATTGTTCTTAATAATATTATCTAAATTTTAATGAACAATAGAATAAAATTTGAATTGGTTATCAAACTTTAAAAAATCACGTGAATGCTTGTTATTTCTCCTTCTTCTTTTTTCTTTCTTTTTTGTTTATTTTCTTTTATAAGTAGAAATTTAATTAAACTATTAACTCAATAAATATTAATTAAATAACTCTAGTATAACACTATATATATATATATATAAGAACTTAAATATTTACATACACTTTAAGTAATCTAAAGAAAAGATACCATAAATTACTTATCTAATTAAATGAAACCAAATATTTTTTTTGGGTTAATTTTCTTCTTCTCTTTATAAATAGAAATAAAATTTATACTATAAGTATGTGAATATTTTTTGTAGTTTTTAAATAAACCTATTAAGCGAATGATAAAAGTTTAAAATATCAACATTAGACGTAAAAAGAAATATTTACACTAAAATAATATAGAATTTGGGTGTGGTCAAAAATTAGGTGTTCACATGGCATAGTCAATTTTGAGCAATTTCGAATTGTTACTGATCGTGATTAGGTTTAGTAAGGGTAGGTTTAGATAAAATATAAAATTTAGAGTGTGATAAAAATATGAAATTTTAATTAACAGTGAACTAAAAAACCTGTGTATTCATATCCACACATAGATACAGTTACTTTTTTAAAAAAAAATTGAAATATTTAATCAACAAAACAGTTACCTTTTGTTTTAAAAAACAAAACTGAAATATTTAGTTAACAAAAGTAAAATAATGAATTTTGTAAATAAAATTTAAATTAAACAAACTGCACAGCAGTTTTGACGCTTTAATCATTAAGGGTTTGAATTCAGCTTGCTAATATTAAGGAGTTATGTCTTAACATGACATGTGTCAATCATTTGTTATGCCATTTGGCTTAATGAGAGGCTTTTATCTTTGGCTATTATTTATACTAGTATACGTACCCGTGCGATGCGCGGATCGGTTAAAAGAAAAATATTTACCGAATAGAGATAGTAAACATATATGTATATTGCAGATTTAATTTAGTAATTGCAATAAAAACAATTCAATCTATAAGATAAGCTTTACATCACTTTGGTCTAATTGGAATAGTAAAAAATGACGCAAATGAATTACTTTAATAGAATTGCAAATAAATAGGCAAGAGTGAGATTTGAACTGCCAATCCAGTGAAAATATATTATGATAGTGAAAATATGAGTCAGTACCTCCTTATTGACATAACATTCAAAGGAATTTCTAAATCTCTTGGTAACTACATTTCTTAGTTGGCGTAACTTTGACGCATCAACGAATATTGCTGCTACAAAAATCAATAATGATACAATTCCTTTGCACTCCTCGTGACATTCCCTATGAACAAAAATTACCAAAGATGAAATAACATGTGGTAAATCATCTTATATTAAGAAGAAAAGATAAATTAGTTGACATTAGTTATGAAAGTTTTGTGCACAATCTTTGTATAAAGCAATAGTCATTGTAACGAAATTTAGCTAAGTAACATAGGTAATCTAGTTCTTCTATATAATGGTTACAAAAGTGATCGATACAAAATACAGAGTGACTAACCTTTATGTCAATATTTCAATCATAAGATAGTTGTTGAACTGTAATATTTAACCTTCCAATGCAAGCGATCCCACCCGGCTGCCTCATTGTGTTGTACTATTGAGAAGAAATGCTAGCAATCCAGAAGAATTGCTAATTTATGGTCTATGAAACAGAAGGCTGAGTAAGGAATTCTGTTGACCAAGGGAAGGTGTAAGGCACCCCTCGAGTCCCGTAGTTCTAACACGGTCGCTTTTATTGACTAATGTAAGGTTTAAATCAATTTTTGACTATTCTTGTATTTTATTCGTTATGGCCTGTCTATTACAACTTTACTCAATCTTTATATTTTTTTAATTGTTTTGACCACGATGCGGTACGCACACAAGGTATTTCTTTGAAGGTAGATATTAAACTAAGATATGGAATGTACACATGGCTAAAATATAATTATTTTAAATTTAAAGGCATTGAGACACGGTAATGCGTACATGATCCTTTTATTATTTTAACATGTCAATCTAAGGTTTGGATATGAACACATGAACTAATATTCAAAGTACGTGGAAAGCTTTCTAACATTTTTAGAGTATTTCAATTATTTTGTCTCTTTCTGATTCAAGACATTTATTTTTATAATTTATTTTTAGTTAGATTATTTTGCCATAGTTGCGCGAGCTCATACCTTGATTTTAAATTTGGAAATCATAATTATGTCACGTGAACGTATATATAATCATAATAATAGATTTGTTAATACATGCCTAAAGAATAGCAGTGATTTTGACACAAGTTGGCGTTATTTATTAAAGAATGATGGACCACGCGTACAAATTTCAAAACTTTAGGCTGCTGAGTTCAAGTCAATTGCTCACTAAATATCTAAAGCCTAAATTACAAATTTGATTGCCAAACTAATGTTCTTTCCATTAGCCAAGAAATATGTGGTCCAATTAAATATTAACTGTCAGTGCGGTCCAAAATCTATACTAACACAAAGAAAACAAGTCCTAAAGAATAGTATCATAACATACAGAAAACAACAAAGCAATTTAACATAGAAATAAACTGCCAAGTAATTTACAGACGTGTCTCTCTTTTCTTCAATTATGTAACTGAAGAGCTTCAATAATAGTATTTTCTTTGTAAAATGAAGATATGACAATTAGCATCAGTATACTTTTCTTTATTTGTACAAAAGAGAACAAAACAAAGTTATTACCGAAAATCCACTTAAGTTTTAATATGCATAAACAGAACTCCTTGATTTCCTATACCTTCACACCCCTTACATTCATCCTTCCTTAATTCAGGCCTTCTATTCAAATCTCGAGAAAGACGAAGATGATGAACTCTTTTCAAATATCAGACTTTATATATATATATATATATGAAGAATACTGTGAGAATCATATTATCATTATTATTATTATTATTATTATTATTATTATTATTATTATTATTATTATTATTATTATTATAGTAGCAGTAGCAGTAGCAGCGGCAAGTAGCAGTAGTAGTAGCAGCGGCAACGGGAGCAGGAGCAGCAGGAGCAGGAGCAACAACAACAGCAGCAGCAGAAGAAGAAGTAGTAATAGTAGTATTTTTATTATTATTTATGATTTATAATTTAGCAAGCAAACCAAACATTCAACATATATTTTAGAAGATTTATGCAAAGAAACAGTTAAAAGCTTTTAGTTGACCCATTAACATAATAATTAAAACAATAAAATAAAGAGAAAAAGACCTTTGTATAGATGGATAAAACTGAAAAATTTACAATTCAATCGGGATAACAAAGCAAAAACTGCCAGACTGAAATGCCGAACCTGCGTACCGGAATCTCGAACTCTTGAACCGTAGACCTCGACTTTTCAACCTCAAACCGATCTCAAACTAAAACCCATTTCTGTTTCACGTGCTTCGATTCAAACTTATACCAAGCAAAATTATCTTTGACATGAGATCAATAAGCTAAAAATGGGATTTTTTTTTATTTTTCATTTATGGATTAATGATGGGGTAATTGCTGTTTCTTTTATTGTGTATCTGCATGTGTGCGTAATTTTTCCTCCTTCTATGTTAGTTCCTTCCCCTTTATTTATAAAGTCGAATAAGTAGTTATCTAATCTTGTGCAAAAGATTTATAAGTGGGGATGTGGGAAAGTGAGTGGAGGAAAGTGGGGAATGGAGCGTGAGTGAAGAGGGAAAAATGAGAAACATGGTATAATGGGGTGTTATTTTTTAGTGGATATATATATATATATATATATATATATATATATATATATATATATATATATATATATATATATATAAGAGAACCCAATATTTATAATATAGTTTAAATTATACTAAGAAAAATACTACTAATCTAAGTAATGTTTAAAGCCAACAACATAGTAAAAACTTAATTTTTCTTTTTCAATCCCAAAACTTAGAAGTGATGTAACTGTTTCCTCCTTTGATATGTATAATTTGTTCCCCAATATTGATTTAGGGGAAGCGGTTATTCTATTTATAATATATTTTTTACTATACTTTGCCAAAATTTTAAGATAGGAATTACCTTTTTAAACATTATGCGTATACATTTTTTATATTTAAAATTATTAGATTAGATTCTGCAGGTAGTGGGAACAACTACCTTTCATAGGAGAAACCATAATTAGCAGTTGTAAGTAGTGGAATCTATTACTCTAGATAATAGGTTTTAAACTAATTTAAACTTCTACATTAACCAATTAATTTAAAATTTAAAATTGAAAAATTTTTCTTAGTTAGAAAGTTGGTTTGTTTTATCTTAACATTACATGTGGCAATCAAGTGTTATGCCATTTGGCTTAATGAGAAGTTTTTGTCTTTTGCTTTTAAGTATATATAGATTTATAAATTCTAGACAAAATTATTAATGTATCTTTTGTTTTATTCTTAGTAGTAATAATAATAATAGTAATAATACTTGAAGACTACAAATACCTCAATTATGGATAACTTAATAAAGAAAAATTAAATACTAAGACATCAATAAGGGTAAAGTAGTTAAAATTCCATCCTAATTAATTTTTCTTAAGAGGTATGTACAAGAGATTCATGACGGATAATATGAGACGGAAGGAGTATATAATTTTTTTTATACAATTGTGGTGTCCGAATTAAATTGTGCAATAAATCATGAGACACCTAGAAAAGAAAATGTTATTATAAGGATTTCCTTATTTCATTTATTGATGTATTTTATTAAACTCTCATAAAAATGGACAGACAATCCAAAAAATTTTAAGTTATATACACCATTAATATGAAAAACTTTTACATCATTAGATGATCATTTTTATGTGTTGTAGCAGGTAACTTAATTTATTTCAAGATTAAAAAATATTATTTTACAGAAGTTTACATGTAAATATCTTTTTAGACTTTTAGTGATATAATAGCATGGAATTCATTACACGTATTTAACTTAAACTAAACCTAGAAACATTTATAATGAGCGATACAATCTGATTTATGGTCGTCAATGCCGCCTGTCGGTGGTTTTTGATTGGGCCGGATCATTATTCGAGGCAGCCATTCAGTCCAATAAGGTCTTGGGCTTAGAACATATTGGACCTATTATAAGGTCCAATCCAAAGGGAGCTCATAATAAAGCCTTTTTTAGAAGGAAGAATTAACCTAAATAATCCTTTGTTCAACCGCTTAAATAAAAGAAAAAGTAGAAAAATATAGTATTATGTCTAGTTCATGCAATATATGTATATAGTCGTGTATAGTGCTGGCAAAATAAGCTCATTTTGTCAATTCGCCCATATTTTAGTGGGTTGGATGAGTGATATTTAAATTGGGTAAAATCTGGGCTTCAACCCATATTTAACCCATAAATATATGGGTATTCACTGATAAAATATGGGTTAGCCTAATGGGTTATCTTCTAACTTTTGCTCATTCAAATTATATGATAGCATTTTTGAAACTTATAATACTATAAAGGTATTCCAACTCCTCTTCCTTCCTATATTTCTTCTTACTATAATTGAATGTGAGTATTTTTTTCCTTTTTTTTTTCTCTTCTAAACATTGTAAGTACAATTTACTTTTGCTTAGCATTTTTTTAGAAAATATCTTTGAACTGGATATACTAATTAGCTCTATACATCACAAGAACTTAGAACTATTAGTGGTTTCTTTAGCTTATATAAATGTGATTTGTATGCAAACAAGTTTTTCCTTCTTTTTTTGTCAAAGTAGATTTTTATAATAATACATGTTCTTAGTAGTAGTGAAAGATGCAATCACAGTAAAGTTCATGAGTCATTGTGGTAATTTACTAATTGGTATGATTTGATTTGTGCTTAATACTAGACTTCTTAGTGTTATTGCTGGTGTGCTGATGCAAAAGAAAAATAAAAAGAAACAGGAAAAAATGATAAAGAAAAGTCGATCTAATGCATTCCAGTATATCGTGATAAAGAAATAAAAATATTTTCCAAGTATCCTCTTATGAAATTTCAATCTTTAATACTATCCAACAAAATATTTTCAATATGAAATTTGTGTTGATGCTTCGACTATTATGTGATAGTTCAAAGATGTAGTTGTTCCTTCATATTTTGGCTAAACTTTTAAGTTTGGGATACAGAGGCATTTTACCATCTTGGTCGCATTTTCTTCCTAAAATAAAAATTATGATATTTTGTTGAAAAGTAACTTAAGTTTACAAGATAATAGTCAAATTTGAATAAATTTAATAATTAAAAGTATATATTATTCATGTTAAACTTATGTCACTAAATAATTTGAGCAAAAAAAATTATAAATTGCACTAAAAAAATATTAAATTTATATAATATGGGTTAACCCATACTCAACCCGCCCATTTGACACCCAACTCATTTTGACCCGCAAAAAAATGGGTAGGTTGAGACCCAACCCATTTTTGTTTAATTCATTTTTAACCCGTCCAAATCCGGCTCAACCCGTCTATTTGCCAGTATTAGTCGTATATAATATATGTAAATTGGCTAAAAAGATAAATAATGAATCTGACTAACAATTTGAATAAAGGTCTTCATAATATCTAATAAATCCTTTTTTTGTGTCAAAAAGAACGAACAATGGGGCCTTATGGGAACGTGGATGATTAGTGATGAACAACATGAGGTAGAAAATGCAAATCAAACTTTTTTCTTATTGTTCTTATTTTTATTATATGTCATAATTTGTCCTCCGTTGGCGTTACTCTGCTCACATTTTTGTAATTGGTTGTTCAGGAAATTTGTGTGAACTTGTTCACGTTGTCGATTTCAAGTCCTGCTAAAGAAAAAGAGTTGCGCTAGGTTAACACTTGTCAATCAATATAAAACTTAGGAAAAAAGGTTAAAATTGTCCCTCTACTTTGGACAATTAGTTATATTTATACTCGTTTCTACTTTCTGTTTAAAATTGTACCTACCGATAGCATAATAAATAAATTATCCCTAACCCTAACAGATATCCAACGTGGCACCTGGAAACCCATAATAATTTGCCAACTAAGCATATATGAATCCATTTTTAAAAATCCGCCCCACCGATTTGGATTACCCTAGAACCCATTAATTAGTCTTTTTCTTTGTCGATTAAAGAAGACCATAGTCAGTCGGAGTTGAATAAATGGTCAGAATGCGGTCAAAGTTCTTCTGATCTGGATCCCTGAAACAAAAGAGAAAAAGTATAAGAGAAATAACATTAATGGGGGTGGGCGTCTCCAACTAAGCCCGATTCACCATCGCCGACAAGTTTTATCTCCATGTCCGATTGAGAAACACAGTCTTCTTCAATTTAAAATTAAAGTAAATCCCCTAAAATTTACTACTGTAAATAGTCATCAGATTGGTTTTCAAAAAAATATACTGATAAAAGAAGAGATATTTATGTAGACATCAAAATGTTAATGAATTAAGTCGAATCCTAAATTAAAGATACTACAAGACTCTTGAAATATAATCCTAGGACTTTATTAGGGTTTCTTGGAGGTTACTCTACCCTAAACCCTAACTCACACATATATAAAGGGATACATATTCTCCTGAAGAGCTATCTCAAAATCCCATAAACACTTGAGATACTCACAAAGAGATCAAAATTTGACTGGATACTTTTTGACAATCAAAGAGTTCAAGAAGCTGGAGATCAAATATATCACCAAATATAGCCGGATACTACTTGACAATCAAATAGTTCAAGAAGCTGGAGATCAAATATATCCCCGCGAGGTTTGAATCATCCTACATTTGAGAAATACACGGCTTCAGCCTCGAATCACGAAGATAATCAGAAGAGAAGAATCAAGGAAGAAGCAAAATTGTACTCACAATTGATTAGTAACAATATTTTATTTTGTAATTGTAATTTATTTTTCATATATTGAAAATTAGTTGCAAATAAATTGGTATGCCCGGTGGGACTAGTTCTACACTTCATCTCTTCCTCCTGCAAATTGAAAACTATTGCGATGATCTTCAAAAATAGAACAGATCTCAAATACTGTTCATAATCTCTGGGGGCAATATTGCTTGTTCTCTATCAAAGTAGTTCTTCATCAAAGCTGCAAAACTGCTAGAAGAACGCGCTGCTTCTTTACTAGGAAGAAAATGAGTACAAAATCCATGCACAACAAGGAATAAAGCTCCTGCCATTTAGTGCTACGTGGAGAAAATTGCTTTTGAGATTGAAATACTATCTCAAATACAAGTTGGGTGGATAATTAGAGAAAGATAATTTCCCCGTTAGAAAAGAAGTCCACGTGAAGAAAAGGGACACACTAAGATGTTGTCTAAGTACTTTAAGTCTCGTCTAAGTCTTCGCCTTGACAAATATTGAATTAGGAGGTATTTGTAGATATTGAAATTTTGATAATAGATTAAGCTAAATCTTAAATTCAAGATACTACAAGACTCTTAAAATTCTATAAGTCTATTAGGATTTCTTGGAGGTTACTCTACTCTAAACCCTAATGCATACCTATATATCCATATATTCCCTTGAAGAGGAGTCTAAAAAATCTCAAAAATTCTCGGGATATCCACATAGGGATCAAGACATAAAATAATGTCGTGATCAATAGATGTTCTTCTTAATAATGAATTACTTCAAGAACAATTTCTATAAATTGATCGACTTTCATGGAGACCAAATAATCTAGAGAGGTTTATATCATCCTACGTTCGAGGATATGTTGATCCAGCTCTCGAATCACGGAGAACAATTTGAAGGAAAAATTAAGGGAACAAACAGAATTGTACCCTCATTATTTTATCAATAAAATTATATTTTTTTATATTTATATTGTGATTGTAATTTATTTTTGTATCACAAATAATTTGTCGCAACAATTTACTCTTCAAGAAGTGAACTTTCCCGTATATCATTCCAAACAAACAATTTTATCTCATAAAATTGGACCCATAAGTTTATATGAAAAAGATACCCATCAAACTCAAAATATTTTGTGCTTCTTCAGAAAGAATTTGTGAAATTTCGTTGGTGAAACAATTGGGTTCAGGACGTCGGTTATGGTGTTTTTCATTTCATTTTCGGTGGTTGACGGTGACGGATTAACAAAGTGATTCTTCTGGTAAGACTTTTATTTTTGACAAGTATGTGATGGTCACAATTTGAAGAAATATTCAGGAATGATTGATTATATGTGCATGTGGCTGGCTGGATTTCTTTGAGCTACCACACCCTAGTTGGATAGTTAGGTCAAATAAATGGGTACGGGTCTTTAAAGTTTGTGTTTGATATGATTTCTTATTTTCTTAGTTGGCAAATTATTATGGTTCTTAGGTAACACGTTGGACATCTGTTAGGGTTAGGATAATTTTAGCTACTATATTAACGGTTGATACAATTTTAGACGAAAAGCATAAACGGGTATACACGTAGCTAATTATCCAAAGTAGAGGGACAATTTTGGCCTATTTCCCTAAACTTATCAGATCATGATAAATCCACATAATACATATATTGTTATTTGTTATAAATAAAATTATATTTAAGGTGAATGTCTATATTTAAAGAGATTCTAGGGTTTTCTTACTTGGTGGCTAAGTCACCCTTTTCCTATAAATAGAGAGTTTTATTCCATTGTAATTCATCCGAAAAATTCAATAAGAATTTTCCTTTTCTCCCTTTCTCGGCAATATTGTTCTTCTTCTTTTATTGTTTCATAACATGTTATCAGCACAATACTTTAACCAATTGAGTATAAGCTTTGGGATTGAGCATAATGGTTGTCAATTGTTCTATAAACTTTCTTCATGATTAAATTCTGGATTTAAGATAAGTATTTTACTTTATTTTTCTCTTTTAAGTTCTTGAAATTCTATAATTTGATTTTATATACAAGCAAAGACAACAAAATTTGATTATAACTCTAATGGAGTTTGTAAGAAATTACACCCACCTAAAGTAAAATTTCTATGCCTTGTCATGATCAAATTCATGTATGATTGTGGGCAAAGAATTGAAAACCCGTCCCATTGAATTTACTCCATTCTCATTTCCTTAAGAGATATGATAGCAGTATGTGATAAGTCTGAAAGAAGATAAAATTATTACCTTGAATGTATCAATGGATGTGGACGTGGCAGTAGACGAAATTATAATAGTCATTATTGTGATGATAAGAACAATAAGGATTCTCAAAATATTCCTTCACTTTGTGAAAGTAATATTTGTCATTTATTTGACATGAGATTTTATAAAGTACATATAGATGATTATGGTCCATTTATGATATGAATGTGACAACATCTGATTTATGAATACATATTCATTCTTCAAAGAATATGAACACGCTAGTGGTAGCGAATATACCACACTCACCTCTAGAAGGAGGTTTGAGATGAAATAAGATAATAATTTGATTATTATGGCATGATGGTCACTGATCACATACCCATTGTGATTAGCCAAAATATTATGATAGTGCAATTATTATATGGCAAAAGTAATAGAAGCAACATATCTTGCCTCTAATGATTTTAACCATAACCATAATGGTATAACTTTCTCTTTAAAATAGATATTCACCACATGGATGTTGATGAATTTGTGGTAGTACAAAATTAATTGAGAGCTCCGAAAGAACCAATTATTACTATTTTGGAGCAATACAATTGATTAGCATGTCAATTTATTGTGTTGTAGTAAGTCTCAACGAAACTTATTCAGTTTCCAAAGTACATGCGAAAATGGTTGATTATATTGAGACTATAATAAAGGAAATATTTAATATCCCCTATTACTACAACTTATAGAGGGATAATATATATGTGAAAAGCTATCCACTTTATTCTCCAGTTTGTACTACACAAATAAAAGAACACCACACTAAAGTAAATGTTTATTGATATAAAAACCGATATCATAATAAACTTGAAGTTTATTGATAATTGCACATGTCATGGTGTAAACCTGAACTTATCAATGTTGATAATTTATTCAGCTGGCATAATCAGTTTAGCCATATCAATTTAAGTATGATGTGCAAAAATAATAGAGAATTCACATAGGTAATTATTAAAGAACTAGAAAGTTCTTTACGAATTCTCTTATATTACCTGTTCTCATTAATTAATTGACCAACTAAAATTGGGATTGAATCCCATGAATGCTGAAAATATCAAAGGTAAATATGGGCCCATTCACCAGTCATGTATACAATGTAAGATATATCTATGAGATGGTTGCATGTGCAATTATTATTAACCCGCAATATTGTGTTTTGCAAGATAACTTGCACAATAATTTAATTTCGAGCGTAATTTCTATATATTCTATTCAAGAAGTTTATCTTGATAAGTTGGTTTACTTCATAACTGGTTTAGCAAGATGATTTATTGAGTGCCTCTGCTTAATAGCTAAAATTATTACTTATGAGAACAAAGTTATCTATATCAGTTTGATATATGTTATATACGAAAGTATATTACATTCTCCCCTCATAAATGGTTCAAGGTCAGGCACCAAATAATTCCATCTTATTAATATTGATGTGCGGTGTATATTGATTAATACCATAACGCACAAAGATAGGTTCTCAAAGTTGAGGAAACAAGTTAGTTTTCTAACATGAGGGGGAGACATGATAAACAATTGAGAAAAAGTTACGTGAAATGAATTATCATGTGCACATCTAGATCCTTGAATAAAATAATATGAACTTGAAGTTCATACAAAATATAATTCATTTGCAATATATTACAAAGCAAGCCAGACTCATTTACTTACCCAAATAAAGTAACTATATTCTCATTGTAAATGCTCATATTAAGTCCTAGAAGGACAAAGTCTATGGTACGCTTAAAGCGAATAGACAAATCGGTTTCAAATAGAACTCCTTGATAAAGAAGGTGAGCAAATGATCAAAGTGATCATAATAAGGAGGCAAGTGATCTAGAAGATCACATGACATAGCACTTCATAAAAGTTTATGAGAGATTCAAGTACCTGAATATATGAATGAAGATATCTCCATGTTATGTCTTTATGAAAAATAAGGAGGTTGGAACCGATATAAAATGTTCGTCGACGATATCTATTATAGCACTAAATATATGAGGATCTTAAGTCTAGAGAAACAATTCAAATAGAATTGGTTTCATATGAAAAACATGTTGTTTTGGAATTGCAGTTCAAACACTTGAAAGTATAAAGTCAATAGTGTGTGCAATCGCTTTTATTTTTTTTTATATGTCTAGCATGACATGAAAAGTTGATATGCATCTAAAGTCTCTTTTAATGGCTTATTTGACTATACTTATATGACAATCCCCAAAGGATTTAAACTGCTTAAAGCATATACAATTCTTGATCTTGAGATACCACTTCCTCAATGCAATTTGTGCACAAATATATCTTGCTATAACTATTAGCATGATAATGTGATAGCGAGAAAAACTCTATAGAGATATTGAAAAGGCCATCTACGACAGTTTATGAAGACATTACATATCTATCAGAAATGATTATTTCAAGATGCAATATATTCATTCAAGTTAATATGGTTGATTTGTTTATCAAGTCTCTACCAAAGATCGTTGGGAATATGGTGCATAAGTTTGGAATGAAAATGCATAAAGATGTGAATTGATGCTCTCATCAGGGGGAGTTAATGTGCGTTGCGCTCTTTTTTCCTTACAAAGTTTTGTCCCACTGGATTTTCCTTGCAAGGTTTTTAACGAGGCAACCAAAAGACGTATTCTTAGATATGTGTAGTCTTTCTTCTTGTCTAAATTTTTTTCCCATTGGGTTTTCTTTCAGTTAAGGTTTTAAAGAGACACATTATCTGTTGAATAGACATTCAAGGGGAAGTGTTATAAATAGAATTCTATTTAAGGTGAATGTCTATATTTAGAGAGATTCTAGGATTTTATTACTTGGTAGATAAGTTACCCTTTCCCTATAAATAGAGGGTTTTATTTTATTGTAATTCATCACAAAAATTCAATAAGAATTTTTTCTTTTTTTTTTTCTCTACAATATTATTCTTCTTCTTTTATTATTTCATAACATTATTATTGTTGTTATATTATTCAAGAGGACTTGAAAGTAGCCAGTAGTAATTCCTTGTTAGAATCAGAGAAAATGCTAAGTATGTAAACTAATCAAATGGGAGAATTAGGCAAGTCAAAATGGAGACATCAAGTCATACTTGATGTTAAAAAACGTAATCCAATTTGAAAATTCTTTTCTTAGTCCACGATTGCTATATAAAATAGAGTGTGATAAGTAGGGGAGTACATGAATCGGGTTGGTTCGGTTTTTATCAAAATCAATCAAATTAATTGATATCGGTTTGGATTGGTTCGATTTTTTCGGGGGTCTCGGGGTTTTTTTATATGAATATTATTTCAATCTTACTTTGTTAAAATTAATGATAAAACTTTGATAAGTGAATATATGTTTAGTAAATATGGAAAAAAATTCACAAACATATAATCTAGTGGGAGATTTTTTTTTAGTTATACACGATAGTTATTTTCTTAGTCGTCTAACAATAATTTTACGTTAATTTACGCTTTCAAGGTTAATACATGAGAGGATCCCAAATATTTCTATATTTTCTAAAGAAAATTCACTATAAAGTCTTAAAATATAAATAAAATTTATATACTTATATGTCGGTTTGGTTTGAGTTTTTTTACTCAATACCAAATCAAGTCAAACCAAACCTAGTCGGGTTTTTAATCAATTTGGTTTGATGCGGTTTTCCGGTTTGGTTTGAACACCCCTAGTGATAAGCAATGCCTTTTTAAAAATTGGAATTGGTCGAGAAAGGTGGTATTTCTTTTTGGTAACTAAAGCTTTTATTACCAAGTAACAACTTTACAAAACTTTTATGTAGCTTGTTCTGGACATACGTCTCAGACTAAGCTACTACTTTTTCTATGCTTCCTATATCCTTATCTATACATTAGTCTAAACAATAGGATGTAAATTCAACTTTTTCTCCAGACATTTCTTAACAGTTTCTCTGCCATGGATGTCTTATACTAAGCTTCTTGTAATTGCTTCAGCATTGCTTTCAACTCCTTTAAAATTTTTTGAGTTACTTTCTTGCCAAATGTAGTATATGCTTCCAGTCAATACCATTCTATATATCTCAGCTATTGCATTTTTTCCACAACAATATTGCTCAGCCCATTATAGTTCATGCTTCCAGTCCATAGCTGGTTAATTCATTTTCATCCATCGTAGCATAGCAGCCCATATTTTCATTGAGAATGGGCACACAAATAATATATGGTCAATACTCTCTGCCTCTGCTTTGCACAATGGACATGTCTCATCTTCAACACATCCCCCATCTTTCAGTCTATCTCTCATTTAAAATTGTCTATGAGCTACCAAGTATCCCACAAAGATCCATTTTGGTAAACCTGCATTGTTCCAAATGATCTTTCGCCATGTCACTTTGTTATATTCTCCTTTTTTCTTCAGGTACATATCTTTCACGTTAAAGTTCCGCATTATGAGTACGTCTTCTTCTGAATAACCAGCTTCTTCAAAGTACTTCTTAGCTTTGAAAATTTTCTGGATAACCCATGAGGCCTGTTTAGGTATAGCCCCAACCAGGATTGTATTTCTTGTAATAGATATGAATCTATTGTACCCATAGATTATCTTTCTTTTTGCACAGATTCCATAGAAGTTTACACATTGCAGCCATATTCCATGTGCCTATATCCATCAAGTTCAAACCACCTGCTACTTTTGGGTAACACATCTTGTTCCATGCTATGAGAGACTTCTTTGTATTCTCCATATTTCTTGTTCATAGAAACTTCCTGCATATACTCTCAGTTAGCTATATAAGCTTCTTAGGAAGTAAGAAGATTTGAGATCGGTATGCTTGGATCGAGAATAGTACGCTTTTAATAAGTTGCACTCTTCCTGCATACGTTAAGAATTTTGCAGTTCATGTATTGATTGTCCCTACCATCTTCTCAAGCAAAGGTTGGTACCGTATCATTGTCATCCTTTTAGTGCTCAAAGGTACTCCTAAATATCTCACTAGGAGTGTCCTTTGGTAAATCCCAGCATATTCAAGATCTCCTGTTGAATATATTCTCGAACCCCACCAAAATATATTGAACTTTTCTTTGTATTTGCAATTAAACCTGAAGCTTGCGAAAACTCTAAGAAGCACTGATACGGCATCTTCACAGACACATAGTCACATCGACAGAATAATAAGAGGTCATCAACAAAACTAAGCTGAACTATGTTCAACTTAGCATATTTTGGATGAAAGTTAAAATTTGGATTTCTTCTTAAAGTCTTCAGTAACCTTGTAAGATATTCCATAGCCAAAACAAATAGATAAAGAGATAATGGATCACCTTGCCTCAATCCCTTCCTTACTTTAAAGAGCACTGAATATTGACCATTGATGATTATGGAATATGATATACTTTTCATGCATATCATAATTCAATTTACAAAGTGACCTGGCAATTGTATACTCCTTAGCACCTGCTCCATATAATCCCATTCAATGGAATCGTATGCTTTCCTCATATCAACTTTTAGCATGCACCTGGGGATATGCCCTTTCTGCTATACCCTTTGACAAGTTCATGACTCATCAATATGTTATCATTGATCAATCTTCCTGGTACAAAAGCTGATTGGATTTCATCTACAATGTCATTCATTACTCCCTGCAGTCTATTTGTTAGTACCTTTGCGATTATCTTGTAGAGAATGGTACAACAAGAAATTGACCTAAACACAGCCACCCTGATTGGATTAGGAACCTTAGGAATCAGTGTCATTGTAGTACAATTGATTTGTTGATATAACATTCCCTCTGAGAAGAACTGCATCACTGCCTTACTGATCTCATCTCCAACCACTAGCCAAGTCTTTTTGAAAAATAGTGCATTGAATCCATCACATCCTGGCGCCTTGTTGCCACTAATCCCCATCAATGCTCTATGAGTTACCTCCTTTGTTACACTTGCTATCAACTGCCTCTGCTGCTATCTATTGACCATTGGTCCTTCTCTCATTATTGCTGTGTTAATGACTAGTATCTTTTCTGCTGTTGTTCCTAGCAGTATTTTTTTGTAGAAGCTCATTACCTCATCCTCCATCTCCTGCTTTGTTTGTGTCACTATGCCATTACTTCTTGTCAGCTTTTGTATCTTATTTTGAGAGTTTCTGTTCTTCATACTAGAATAGAAGTAGGCATTGTTGCCATCTCCTAGTTTCAACCATTGTATTCTTCATTTTTTCTTTAGAATACTCTCTTCCACCCTTAGCTATTTTTCCAGTTGTAACTTTGTCTCCTTTTCAGCTAATGCCATAGTACTTGGTTGGCCTGGCTTTCTCATTTGTTCATGCAATATATAAAGTTGTTCTCTACTTTTTGCAGTTCTTCCTCCTACAATATTGTACTCCTCAGCATTTAACTTCTTCATTTCTATCTTTATCCTTTTCAATTTCTCCTAGACATCTTTCATTTTGTCCCATGTCGATTCTCCTGTCCAAGCTTTACTAACTATTTCTAGAAAATCTTCATGATCAGCAAGATGGTTCAGAAACTTGAAAGGTTTAGGTCCTGATTCTTCTTTGTCTATAAAAGTAATGTTCAAAGGTGAGTGGTCTGTCCATCCCGGATCCGTTACCCATACCTCTAGTTGAAGCATTGTCAGCATCCATTTATTATTCACTAAAGCTCTATCAACTTTGCTATATGTGTGGCCATTTGTCCACGTGAATTTGTTCTCATTTCAGTCAACATAGCATCATCAATAAAGTTTTTGAAATCCTTCACCTCTCCTTTTTGCACAGGGTTCCCTATTTGGTCTATCATCCTTAGACCTTATACCATTGAAGTCACCCATGATTAAGAAAGGTGGTATTAAGAGCCCGTTTGGACATAATATTTTTTTCTTTTGTTTCTTCGAAATCAATGTTTGTTCATAAAATTTTTAATTTTCACTTGAAAATGCATTTTGTAAATATTCGAAAATTCGAAAAACTCCGAAAGCTGTTTTTCAAAATTTTTCACTCAAATCACTTACAAAACTCCAAAGACAATCCAAAATATATTCATGTCCAAACATAATTCTAAATTTCAAATACCATTTTCCCCTATTTTAAAATTTTACAATTCTTATGTCCAAACACCCACTAATATCACCTCAAAATAGTTCAAGCCCTGCATAAGTAAATTAAACTATGCAACTGAAAAAACAATATGATTTATCCATTTTGAATTTATTGAATTATCCAAACGTCAAACTTTAATTTGATATTATTTTCACGTGAATAAATAGATGATATATAAGGTAGTTAATGGCAGCCAAATAAGGGCGCCAAAATCGAAAATGTTTGGTTCCCCTAAACTTGCTGTCACTTATACTTTCTCTTTCTTTCATTTCTCTTTTCTCTCTTTTTGCTATCTCTGATCTATTCTGAAAATTTCCCAAAATTCTACATTACCCCTTTTCACTTCCATAGCAATCCAACATGAATTCACCAAAATCTTGATTTTTCTTTTAAATTTTTGTTAATTCGGTGGATCAAGGAAAAAGCAGTGACAAAATTAAAATTTCAAGTGTTATTTGAGATCTAATTAAGGGATTAGCTTAATTAAAAAAAAGACACAGTTGATGATAGGCCAAAGAATTTTGCATTGGTATCTATGATGATGGTTGGGAAAAGTAGTCTTTTTTGGTGGATAGCCAAGAATTGTTTCAGATGGAATGGCAGATCCTGCTAACTATGGCAATCCTGACCGTGACATTGACCAGGTACCTATTTTAATCAGTGACGAAGTCAGAATTTTTGCTAAAGGCGTTCAAGATTAAATGTATATGTAATTTTTTGACGAAGGTTGTGAACGGACCACCTTTTGGTGTATGTAGCTATGCATTTGCCTTTTAAGTATGGTTGTGTTGTGGAAATTGGAAAATCGAATTGCTTAGTTTGAATTAATGCAAGAGTTTAAGTTTTTATGCACTGATGATGTAAAAAATAAATTTAAGCTATCATGTCATTCAGTATATTATAGATTTATAATCTAAATGAAATGGTTAGTAACCTACTATAACAGGTCAAATTAGGTATATTCTTTTTTTTTACATTGTAAGTGCATATTACTTAAATCCTTTATAAAAATGTCTAATGTGTCCTTAGCATGATTAGATGAATTTAACCAAATAAACTTGTTATTAAACAATTAAACGTGTCATATGAGTAGATGATTTAAGTGAAATCAGCTCATATGTGTGAGTCCACTGTCTCTTTCCATCGTCGTGAGTTGAGGGTCTACCGGAAACAACCTCTCTATTCCTCCAGAGTAGGGGTAAGGTCTGCGTACACACTACCCTTCCCAGACCCCACTTGTGGGATTGTGCTGGGTGGTTGTTGTTGAGCTCATATGTGTGAGTGTGTAACAGCTCAAACCCAACTGTTTCACGGTTTTGTCCCCTTGGGCTTTAACTCAAAAGGTGCCTCAATAGGAACTCGCCTTTTTGTGGCCCTAATAACTTTCGTCTCTCATTCCGTTGTGGAATTTTCCTAATGCAAGCTTCACAACAAAACCCTGTTCGAGTTCAATTGCGAGCAATATGTGGGTTGTTGTTACGGCATGCTTGAGAAAAAGAAAAGAAAGAAGAAATATGCAGCAAATTACAGAGTTATGATAATCTTTGTCTGTTGAAACTTTTAGGACACCAGATATATTTTTGACTAAACAACATATCATGCTAGACATGGGCAAAAAAGACGATCCTTAACTTGTTGACGTAGTTGAGAGTTGTGTTACAATTAGTAACTTTACAGATAAAGCATATTCCTATCATGACAATGTGTTAATTGCCTAGACTTTCCTAAAATAACATCAAAATGCAACTATATATGGATGTGGGCTTAGATATATTATGATTGGAGCATCATAAAATGAAGGATTCAAAAGTTGATGGAGTTGAAAGCTAATTTTACTACTTACAAACAAGTTGATTGAACCTATGTTGCCCGGACTCTCCGAAATATCTTTGGGTGCGTGTTAGATCCTATAAACGTAGCATATTTTTGGAGCATCCGACACGAGTGCAACATTATTTTGGAGAGTCCGCGCAACATTGTATTGAACCAATGGCGGCAATACCAAAATGATACATTTACTATCTCAACTAGAATTAGCAATGTAAGAAAGAGAATCATTTTGCAAAAGCATCTTTGTCTTCTCATGACTTTGCATATATAGAATTTTCATGTTGTTTTTTCGTTTACATTACAGCCTAATTATCGTAAAGTTATTGATTGACCAATGATCAGTATGCCTGATATGCTTATTCGCTTAAAACTTTCTTTTGAAGGGGCTAATCGCTTTGAAGAAAGGTACACAACTAATAAAGTATAGCCGGAAGGGGAAGCCTAAGTTCTGCCCTTTCAGAGTTTCTCCGGTAATTCATTATGTTACTTCTCAACTTCATATCAACTAGCAATTGTGCTTTTTGTTTAGGACAGCATTTGCAATATGAGAGCTTCTGCATGAAATTTAATCGTTACTTTTCTGCTTGAAGATTACATTTTTGTTGTTGATAATTCCAGGATGAAACAACGTTAATTTGGTACTCTCGTGGAGCAGAAAGGAATCTAAAGCTATCTGCAGTTTCAAAAATTATTCCTGGCCAGAGAACTGTGAGTTATTGATTATATGTCTAGATTTCGTTCACCTATCGATGAGATATACTGAAAATATATAAACTTTTGCCGGTGGATATGTCTATGCAGCCGGTTTTTAAAAGATATTTGCGTCCAGAGAAGGAGTACTTGTCATTTTCCCTTATATACAACAATGGTGAAAGATCTCTAGATCTGGTTGGTGAACAGATTAATTTATTTTCATGTTAACATTTTTTGTGTCGTGAATGTTGTTTGGAATAAGGTTTACTATAGTGAAAGTTAATTATCATTTTCTTTCTGAAGATTTGCAAGGATAAAATTGAAGCAGAGATTTGGATTGCTGGTCTAAAGAATTTAATTTCAGCTGGCCAAGCTCGTAATAGTAGACGTACTCGGAGTGATATTTCTGATGTAAGTTTTCGAGCTTCATAGTTAAGATCAAAAGAACCAGATATTTGTTTTGCCAGATCTATCTTGCATATTATAACAACGAGTGATTACATATTTGACATCTCTCTATATGATTTTATATGCAGTTACAAAATACCCATCCATGTGGTTCAACATTAGATTTCAGCCAAACTATTGCTCGGGATTGGACATCTGCTGATCCCTATAGTGGTGAAACTTCCTTGAGTGTGCGAAGCTCAGATGTGGGGTCTGAACGTGGAAATATGCAAGTAAGAACAAGTTCGGATGGTTTCCGTATTAGTGTCTCTAGCACTCCAAGTTGTTCGAGTGGGGGTTCGGGTCCAGATGACATAGAATCGTTAGGTGATGTTTATGTGTGGGGGGAGATTTGGTGTGATGGAGTGTCGAAAGATGGAGCTGGGAATCCAATTACCGTTAAACATGATGTACTTAGTCCTAAACCTTTGGAGTCGAATGTGGTTCTTGATGTTCATCAAATTGCTTGTGGCGTACGACACATTGCTCTTGTTACAAGGCAAGGAGAGGTTTTCACTTGGGGAGAAGAGTCTGGTGGCAGGCTAGGTCATGGAATTGAAAAGGATTTTAGTCGCCCTCGACTTGTTGAATTTCTGGCTGTTACAAACGTCGATTTTGTTTCATGTGGCGAGTATCATACCTGTGCTGTGTCTACATTGGGCGATTTATATACTTGGGGAGATGGAACTCACAATGCTGGACTTCTTGGGCATGGCAATGATGTTAGCCATTGGATTCCAAAAAGAGTTTCCGGTCCGCTTGAAGGGCTTCAAGTTTTATCAGTTGCATGTGGCACGTGGCATTCAGCTTTGGCGACTGCAAATGGAAAACTATTCACATTTGGCGATGGATCATTTGGAGTCTTAGGTCATGGCGGTCGTGAAAGTGTACTGTATCCCAAGGAAGTTCAATCATTGAACGGACTCAAGACAATTAAAGTTGCGTGTGGTGTGTGGCACACGGCTGCTATTGTGGAAGTCACAAACCATAACTGTGGAAATGTGCCCACTAGAAAGTTATTCACTTGGGGAGATGGTGATAAGAACAGATTAGGCCATGGAAATAAGGACACTTATCTGCTTCCGACCTGTGTTTCTGCAATTATCGATTACAACTTCCATCAGTTAGCATGCGGACATAATATAACTGTTGGTCTTACCACATCCGGTCATGTCTTCATCATGGGGAGCAATGCCTATGGTCAGCTAGGTAATCCGCAGGCCGATGGAAAGGTCCCGTCCCTTGTACAAGATAAATTGGTAGGTGAATTCGTCGAAGAAATAGCATGTGGTTCATTTCATGTTGCTGTCCTTACATCAAGAAGTGAAGTTTTTACATGGGGAAAAGGTGCTAACGGAAGGTTAGGTCATGGCGATACAGAAGATCGGAACGCTCCAACATTAGTTGAGGCCTTAAAAGACAGGCATGTGAAGAACATAGCATGTGGCTCTAATTACACTGCTAGTATTTGCATTCATAAGTGGGTATCTGGAGCAGATCAATCTGTTTGCTCAGGTTGTCGACAAGCATTTGGATTTACTCGAAAGAGACATAACTGTTATAACTGTGGACTAGTTCATTGTCATGCTTGCAGTTCAAAAAAAGCACTCAAAGCTGCACTTGCTCCGACACCAGGAAAACCACATCGCGTTTGTGACTCTTGCTACATGAAATTGAAAAAGGCTTCCGAAGGAAGTTCCTCATTTTATGCTAAGAAATTCAACTCCTCTCATCGACCAGAGAATAGTAAGTTAGACAGAGGTGACCCAAAAACATCAAGAGTTTTGCTATCGCCCACTGTGGAACCCATTAAGTATCTTGAAGTCAAGTCTACTAGGCCTGGTGTCAAATCAGATTCTTTTAATATAGTGAGAGCTTCACAAGTTCCATCACTTTTGCAATTAAAAGACATCGCTTTTCCAAGTTCACTTAGCGCACTTCAACATGCGTTGAAGCCTGTTGTGACCGCGCCACCACAGCCTCAATATCAGTCTCAATCTCAATCTCAGCCTCAACCTCCTTCGTCCAACTCTAGGCCTGTTTCACCTTACTCAAGAAGACCAAGTCCTCCACGCTCGCCTGCTCCTGTTTTTTCAAGGGGTGTAATCGATAGTCTTAGAAAGACAAATGATGTATTACACCAAGAAGTTGCCAAATTGCAAAACCAGGTACGGAAACTCTTCACATACAAAGCAAGAAGATTTTATCCTTCTATTGATTAACTTTTATGTTCTAGCGCTATCGTTATTAGTTGTCACATTTATATTTGTAGATCAAAAGCTTAAAGCAGAAAAGTGATGGACAAGACGCTGAAATTAAAAAACTGAAGGAAAGTTCTCAAGAATCATCTAAGTTGGTTGCAGATAGAGCATCAAAGTGTAATATCGCGGTGGAAACTATGAAGTCTATTACTGCTCAAGTAATGTTCAAATTGCTTCTCTTATCTTTATGCTTGACTTATGGTTTGCGTTATATCGATAAAGCAAAATTCACATATGTCGTGAACCCAGAACTCTGAACCCTAAAATGTCTACATAAAAGAAAATATAGGAATATATGCTTATTTGACATGTATAACTTTGAGAATTAGGACAGGGCAACCCGATGCACAAAACATACGCGTTCAAGTAGGTTTAGGGGAAGGGCCGCACCCCAAGGTGGTGTGATGTAGAATGGCTATCCTAATGCAAGCATTAATGGCTGATTGTACGACTCGAACCCGTGACCTATAGGTCACACGGAGACAACTTGATCGTTGCTCCAAAGCTCCCCTTCGACTATGAGAATTAGGATAGAAGTTTTTTCATGAGCTTTCAAAAGATATCTTGATTAAACATACCTAGGATTGAAACTTACATATTCTTCTTACAAAATATTAGAACTCATAGAAATTGTTCTTTCTTGTGGTAAATTTTTTGCTTATACTTTTCTGTGCATTGCGAAAGTATATATGTCACGATAATGAAGCGTATTATCGCGTCTTTTGTTATTCAGTTGAAAGAGATGACACAAGAACTACCTCCTGATATCTCTGAAAGTTCAGCCCTTAAATCCATACAAAATCAAGTGGAAGCTTTTCTTAATACATTCGCGAATCAATCATCTGAAGACAACGCTTCTCTGTCACCTGATATGTCTTATAATCAACAGAAGCCAACACATAGAAATAATCTATCTTCTGAGTCTGTTATTAGAAATGATCAATGGGATGCTGCTGGAGTTCAAGAAACATCACATAATGCTGATGGAACTATACGTGATTTTCACGGACAATCAAGCACGGAAAGTGTCTCGGGGTCACCTAAAGCTCAGAGAGAGGGACAAAAGGAAGTTATTGAACAATTTGAACCGGGTGTCTACGTTACGCTACTTCAACTTACAAATGGCACCAAGATCTTCAAGCGCGTTAGGTTCAGGTATTTCACTAAAATCCCTTTGTTGCTAAACTAAAATTTGATAACTTGTATTCCATCTGTCCTATTTTATGTGGCATACTTTCTTTTTTAGTCTATACTGGCAAAGTGACACCTTTCTATATTTAAACAATTTAACTTTATATGTATAAAATGATGTATAGCAACAGAAATGTCTATGACCTGTTTTCGACCGCAAGTTTGTACTGTTGGTTGACATCTCAAACACAACCATCAGTGTTTTAAGAATGAGTCCGATATAGTTTTTATTTTTATTTTTCACTGTCCCATTTTATGTGACTCACTTACTTTTTTTAGTCTATACTAGCAAAGTGACACCTTTCTATATTTAAAAACAATTTAACTTTACACGTGTAAAATGATGTATGGCCACAGAAATGCCTATGACCTATTTTCGACCACAAGTTTGTACTGTTTCATGGCATCTTTTCTACGTCAAACACAACCATCACATAAACTAGGTATCAACAAAGTGACACCTCTCTACATTTAGAAATAATTTAACTTTTTACGTGTAAAACAATGTATAACCACAGAAATGTCTTTGACCTTTTTTCGACCACAAGTTTGTCCAGTTTGTTGATATCTTTGTGTCAAACACATCCATAACATGGGTACCATCAAAGTGACATCTTTCTATATTTAGAGATAATTTAACTTTATATGTGTAAAACGATGTGTAGCTACAGAAATACCTAGTATGACCTATTTTCGACCACAAGTTTGTACTGTTTGTTGACATCTTTGTATGTCAAACACAACCATCACATAAACTAGGTGCCAAATGATCTAAGTTGCGTGGACTCTTCGATTTTGGTGCCGTCCCCGTCCCAATACGAGACGGGGACGAGAGCGGGAGCGTGATACGTCCCGGGTACGGTCAATTCACTTCGGACACTTTGACTGGAGTCCATCAACAAATTTGGGAGAAAAATTGAGATTTTGATTTCTAAAAATAAAAAATTAAATAGATTTATGAGAATGAAAGAATAATGTCCATTTTGAAGAATGAAAGATTGAATTCTACAATATTCATGTAAGTTTTTCACGGAATCTCTCAAAATTTACAATATTTTTATAGCTCTATTTTTTATAGCCGAATCCTCGCACCCGTATCCATATCCGGATCCGCACCCCCGAATCTTAAAATTTAGATTTTGTCGAATCCGATACTCGGTTCCGTTCCCGTATCGGATACCCGCATCCGAGTCCGAGCAACTTAGCTAATGATACATTTTTATATTTAGAAACAATTTAACTTTATACGTATAAAAATGATGTATACCCGTAGAAATGCCTATGGCTTATTTTCGACCACAAGTTTGTACTGTTGATTGACAGAACCATCACATAAACAATTTACCAGCAAAATTACATCTTTCTATATTTAGAAACAATTTAACTTTATACGTGTAAAATGATGCATAGCCACATAAATGCCTATGACCTGTTTTCGACCACAAGTTTGTACTGTTTGTTCACATCTTTGTATGTCAAACACAACCATCACATAAACTAGATACCGGCAAAGTGACACTTTTCTATATTTAGAAACAATTTAACTTTATACGTGTAAAATGATGTATAGCACGGAAATGCGTATGATCTGTTTTCGACCACAAGTTTGTATTGTTTGTTGACATCTTTGTACGTCAAACACAACCATCACATAAACTGAGACGGAGGGAGTACCTAATCAACATCTTTGTACTATTTGTTGATTGGACAATTTCCTGCAGTAAACGGAGGTTTGCGGAGCAACAAGCAGAAGAATGGTGGAAGGAAAACAAAGATAGGCTACTGAAAAAATACAGCCCTCCGAAGACAAACGTCGCGTCTGCTGATTCATCATTTCCTCCACCACCAGCAACAGAGGAAAATAGTGAAACATCACAACAGTCTACATAGACTTGACTGCTAATTTTGTTAGCTTAGTGTTGTTAGCAGCAGAAGCAGGTATAAATTCTAGATGTAGTGATTTTGAAGTGGATACATTTATGCTTTGTTAACCTTTTTGGAGCAGTGGCGGAGCCACATTCAACCAACGGGTGTCGCCAGAAAATTACTTAGTATTGCTAGATAATTCTTTTTTGATTTATGTATATTTACTATACGTTGACCCTCTTGACTTTTTAGTGCATCTAATTTTTTTATATTTGACACCTCTTAATGAAAATTGTGGTTCCGCTACTATTTTGGAGAACATAGATATTTGATATGAGCAAAAGAGCAATGTGAATGCTATTTATGCAAAAATTTATACATGTAGGACTTGATTTTAACAGAAGGTAAGAAAGGAAAAAAAAAGTATTGTTAAATAGAAGTCAGAATGTTGTTCTAAGGAAGAATGAGAAATGATTAAAGTATTCTTTTTCCAGATGCATGATATTTTAATTTTGTAGAATTTAAGTTTTGTGCACTATCAATGTATGAATTTTCTACGCCATCAGGTTAAGTTACTTACAGCAATAGGTAAATCTTCATAGCAAGTCGATATGACAATCTGAAAAATAGAAGAGTGACCTGCTATAATCGGTTAAATTGATCTATGTAGTAAGAATTATTTATATTATCACGTAGTGTAATTTAAATTCAATTTTTGCATTGATTATAGACGTCTCTTAAATAGTGCTTTTACCTTTTCAAAAAGCGCTCTTCAATTTTTGTCACGTACAATTTGACAATCTCACCTAAAACATGCAATTTTTAACATAAATAGATGATTGTAACAAGATAGAAGATCGTTTAGTCCCTACTGTTACGGCCTTAGAACTCAAGCTAAGTGTCGTACGACGCTAGATGGTTTGCCTGCGGAATTATGGCAAAATCTAGTAAGCCTTGTTGCCTAAAATCGAACTAAGGACGTTGGACAGCAAACAAAGAAAGTTTAGAGGGAAATGAGCTTGTATTGCCTTTGAGAATGCTATACAGTTGCTTGAGAATACAAGATTTCTCTAAGTGTGGGAAGTATTTCTGGATGCCTGGCTTATGTCTTGATATCTATATGTCTGGTTGCTATATGCCTTGATGAGTGCCTAACAATTGCTAAGTGTTAAGCTATTTATACAAGTCCCTAATATCTACAAGAGGGGCACTAGCCGTTTCTGGTTGTTGGGGCAGTCTTGACCGTTGCTGGCAGACTAGCCGTTGGGCACAACTGGCTGCCTAGCCGTTGGGCAGTGCTGGCAGATTATAGCCGTTGGCCGACAGTGCGCGCGCGTGCTGGGGCGCTGGGCGCTGGCGTGTGCTGGACAGGTTTGCACGCAGATTTGGGGCGGAATGGGTGCGGGATGTGTCATGCTCCCCCGCCTAATGACGCGACGACCTCGGCGCATACTGCATCTGTCACTGCATCTGTCTGAACTTCTCTACTTTGTCCCGAAATTGCCATAGGTCTTCGTACCTTTCCCATGTAGCTTATTCTGGAGATTGTCCTTTCCAGTGGACAAGGAACATGGCCGTCGTCGGTTGACCCCGTTTCTGCTCCGCTTGATAATCGATGATATTTTCTATCTCCTTATCATGCGAGACAGTGACTGTGATGGGTGGTCTACCTATTTGCCCCCTCGTCGGATCCTCCTTGTCCTCAAAATAAGGCTTGAGAACACTGGCATGGAAGACCGGATGAATTTTGAGAACTGGTGGTAGCTCTAACCGATAAGAGTCTTGCCAACCTTGGCAAGAATTCGGAAAGGTCCCTCATACTTGCGGACTAAATTGGGATTTACGCCCCTTAGTGCCTTAAACTGCCTCGAGTTGAATTTCACCAACACCAAGTCTCCAACTTTGTAATTTGTTGGGCGTCGCGACCGGTCGGCAAATTTCTTCATCCGCTTGGCCGCTTTGGCTAGGTGAGACTTTGCAGTGTCTAACTGCTCCTTGAATCCTTTGGCGAAGTGATGGGCACCCAAACTCTTCCCTTCAAACGCCGCTGACAGTGAGTAGTGAGTGTGCGGTTGTTGGCCCATAGCAAGCTCGAACGGGGTTCTCCCGGTTGACTCGCTCCATTGCAAGTTGTAAGAGAATTGGGCCATGTCAAGTAGTTTAGCCCAGTCCCGTTGATTGGAGCTTACATAATGCCTTAGGTATCATTCCAACAAGGCATTGACCCTTTCGGTTTGGCCGTCCGTCTGAGGATGGAAACTGGAAAAGAAGTGTAGCTCCGTACCTAGAATCTGGAACAATTCTCTCCAGAAGTTCCTGGTGAAACGAGGGTCGGATCGCTGATTATGTGTTTTGGCAAGCCCCACTACTTGACCACGTTCTTAAAGAACAGTTGGGCTGCCTCTTTAGCATTGCATCCTGGTGTGGCTGGCATGAAGGTGGCATATTTGGAAAATCTCTCCACCACCACCATGATGGTGCCAAAACCATTGGACTTTGGCAGGCTAGTGATAAAGTCCATGGTGATGCTTTTCAACGGACGCTCTGCTATGGGAAGTGGCTCCAAGAGTCCTCCAGGTTGCCGTTGCTTCATCTTGTCTTGTTGGCAGACAAGGCAAGTTCGCACATAAGCCTCGATGTCGTCCCGCATCTTTGGCCAATAGTAGACTGCTTCGATTAGGGCACGCGTACGGTGTTGCCCTGGGTGTCCAGCCCACAAGGTGTTGTGGCTTTCCTTCATAATTTGTCGCCTGATATTGCCATATCTTGGCACGTAGACCCTTCTACCAGGGGCAAGAAAGAAGCCTTCTTCGACCCAAAAACATCGGGTCTTACCTTACGATGCTAGTTCCATCAGGCTCCTTGCGTCCGGATCATTCACTAAGCCCTCTTTAATGGACTCTGGAATGTCGCATTTGGTTGTTGTTTTGGCGGCAAGTTCTGCCTTCCGACTTAAGTCGTCAGCCACCACATTGCTTTTTCCCGGCTCTAACTCGACCCGGTGATCCACCTCTCTCCTTGGTGGAAGTTGCCTTGGTAACTCCTCGGGCATGACGTCTTTGCAATCGTCCAGTACCCTTTTAATGCAAGGCGGAATGGGTTCTGGGGCACCATGATTTTCATTCAAACTTTCGATGGTGGCCAGATAAGTTGGTTCTCCCCTCTTATGGCCTTTCTCAATCTGCATGGCCGAAAGATGGGAGAGTTGTGCCATCTTGGGCATTTCGACCAATGGTACCATACACGATCCTTCCTTTTCCAGTACAAACATTTTCTGGAAGTAGGGGTATATAATTGAAGGGCATTGGCGGAAAAACTCCTGACCAAGCACAATCTCGAAGATGTCCAAGGTGTTAGAATATACGCTTAACGCTAGGGGGGGGGGAGGTGAATAGCGTTATAATAAAAAATAATATAAACTTGCGGAATTAAAAATTGTAGGATTGAAATAAGTGCGGTAAGTAAATAATAAGGAACGAACACACCGAAATTATCCTGGTTCACCACAACCTGTGGCTAGTCCAGTCCCCGAGAGACTCTCTCGAGATTCCACTAACTTCGTTAAGCTTACGGGTGCTTAACAAACCGTTACAAACTGAGAACTTGAGTCACACAAGCCTCAACAAACTTTGCTCGAAGATACCACACTTCAAGACTTCAACCGAAGGAATGAAAACGTTCCTTCTTACAACCACAAGGGATTAACACTTCCCTTCAAGTGTATACAAACACTTAGCACTCAAGACAAGACTCTCTTTAAGAGTAGATATGAGTAAAACAAATACGCTCAAGAACACAACAACTTTCGTCAAGAGTTTGGCTCTCAAAAACTTATCAAATGAATAGAAAATGATGAATATGAGAGTATGCAAGCTTTAGCTAGAATATAATCAGTTGTTGTACTTAGAAGACTGATTTTGAGTTGTATTTATAGTGTTCAAAACCCCCACAACCCTTGCCTAATTGCCAATCAAGAATTGCTGATTTTGTGCTAAGATAATCGATTATCTGATTTGCATAATCGATTATTTTCCAATCGTTCAAAAATCATTCCCAGATTTTAAACAGAATAATCGATTATCCAAATCGTATAATCGATTACCTGACAACGTTCAAAAAATCATATTCAGATTTTACTTAACATGATCGATTATCAGATTGTGTATAATCGATACCTGACAACGTTCAAAAAATCATATGCAGATTTTACTTAGCATAATCGATTATCAGATTGTGTATAATCGATTATCTTTCAGAGTTTAAAAATACTTTGGCAACGGTCATTTGCATAATCGATTATGCTATAAGGATAATCGATTATCTTTTATATTTTGAAAACTTCGGACTTCACTGTCTTAACATAATTGATTATCATAAAGTACATAATCGATTATTTTACAGTCTTGTAAAATTTGATAGACACTGCCTCAACATAATCGATTATCATAATGTGCATAATCGATTATTTTATAGCTTTGAAAAATCTGATGGACACTGCCTCAACATAATCGATTATCATGAGGTACATAATCGATTATCTTGTAGCTTTGAAAAATCTAATGTACACTGCCTTAAAATAATCGATTATCATAAGGTACATAATCGATTATTGTTCAGCTTCGTAAATCTGGTGTACATTCTCTTAACATAATCGATTATCATAAAGTACATAATCTATTATCTTTGTCCAGATTTGAGAGGCATGTTTAAAAATCATTTTGGCTAAAATAAAATGTTTGAAAATCATTTTGCTTTAAATTAAATATGCATGATTTGATAAAAATGATTTTACGAGAGAAGCCAAGTCTTGAGTTAATTGTCGGATCAAGATCACAATTAATGAACGACTCATGTATAACTTTATTTCTTTGCTTGATCATGATCTTTGTTCGTCTTGTGCTTGAACCTCGTTATGTGTCAATTGCGCGCTTGTGCTTGGACCTCGTCATATGTCAATTGCGCGTCGTTTGTCATTTATCAAAACCTACAAATATGAACACACGTTTAGATTAGTGCCTTGAGAACGTGTTTCAACAATTTCCCCCTTTTTGATAATGGCAAACCAATATCGGGATATGCATATTAGATAATTCATAATGACGATCCAAGACAAGTATATAGATATGCAATTAGTTCCCCCTCAACATATGAATTCCCCCTCAATTTATGCCAATAAATATTAAGTGCAGAGCCCTTATTCTTCCCCCTTTTGACATTAGCAAAAAAAAAACATTAGTAAATAACTTGTTTATTGATTGACCAAAAATCCGAGTACATAAAAAGAGACAATGAAACATAGAACAACAAGCTAGAAAAAGAAAGAAATTATTCATTATCATTATTAGTTTCCGGCTCGGCAGCGGGTACATCTTCCCGAAGGACAATTTGGGCATATGGATAATTGACATGGTCAAAGTATCCATGAAGTTCACGGGAGAGACAAGTGACATTCATATCGATGCGATTCATGGAGGTGGACAGAGACGCAATTTGCTCGCAAATGGTATTGAGGGATACATCGGATGGGGCCGGAGGACCACGTCGCTGAGTTGGATGAGGAGGTGGATGCTCACCGATATTGGGAAATGAAGATTCTTGTATTTCCCAATGTTTCGTCGCCTTTTTGTGAGGGCCGACGGAAGTGTCGACACCGGATGCAACAAGAAGGGTCATAACGACAAAAGCATAAGGGAGAGGCTTATCTTCCCCAATAGCATCATACATATGAGTCTTGACGAACTTGCACCAATTGATGCGAGCTCCGGTGATGATGACATGCATGAGTTTTGAATCCTCATGAGATATAGTTGTATGATTGAATTTCCGCGGTTTTAGAACGCGGGTGATGACATAAAAAATTAAACGGTATTCGGGGAGCATGTTTGTGATGGTGGGACGACGATGGTCCGGAGTTGGAAAAAATTCACCGATGCCGATTTGAGTAAAAAGAAGTTGTTCATCAAACAGAGCGCCTTCTTCCCTAGTATAGCGTAAAATGTCTTCCCCATTGCGCGGAAGTTTAGTGATGGCTTGAATATTTGCCTCAGATACAGGGATGTGAATTCCATTGACGGTCGAGAAGAGTTCATCATCTTCGTCTTTCTCGAGATTTGAATAGAAGGCCTGAATTAAGGAAGGATGAGTGTAAGGGGTGTGAAGGTATAGGAAATCAAGGAGTTGGCTTTGTAGGAGCATATTTGCCGTGGATGGAGGGGCGCTTTGACTAGGAAATCGATTAGTGGAAAATCGAGGAGGGAGTATTTCTCGATTTTCAAACTTTTCAGCGAAGCGCATAAGTTGTTCTTCACTGTTGAATCGTAAGAAGGAGCCATCTTTATAACAATAAACTGGTGGACGAGTGGCGGAAGAGGAGCAACATTTTTGCCGGCACGAGCATGTTTGGAGTTTCTGCCGGACATTTTGAACAAGTAGTAATGGCCTTTGAAAGAAATTTGAGAAATTTTGAGAGTTTGGGAGATAAGTTTGATGTTTGAGTGAAGAAATTGAAGACTTATAGCACTTATTTATAATGAGAAGGATGGCATTGCATTGAAGATGAAAATCTGCAGAAATTTAAGAGACAAAACGGTTAGAAACGGTAATAATTTTGAAATACTGACTGAGGATAATCGATTATTGAATTATGGTAGTCGATTATTCTGACACAGAGTGCACAGTGATTTTCTGACTCGGGAAATAATCGATTATACTTTTGAGATAATCGATTATTTTAGGAAGTGCAGTAATGAATAGCCGAGACGGTAATCGATTATACAGTTTTAAAAAAATTGATTATTGCCACAATTTACACCTGAAAAATAATGTCAACAAAATCGATTGAAAAAAAATTATAATCGATTTTTATATTTACCATCCAAAAACCTGCAAAGCAAAAACTGTTAGATAATCGATTGTAGTGTTGCATAATCGATTATGTTAATTTTCCGGCATAATAAACATAAAACGTAAATAATCGATTAGTGATACTTGCTAATCGATTTTCCGGCATAGTAAGCATAAGACAAAAAGATGTGATAATCGATTATCGACTTTAGAGAAATCGATTATTCTACACCATCGTCTTATAATTCCCCCTGCTTTTAGGGTGATACCTGCAAAAGAGAATTAGGCGCCTCCGACGCTCAAGTTAGTAAATTTTTAAAAGAATAATGCAATGCATGGCTTGGATCAATGTGGAGTCAAGAATTAAGAATTCTTTCTCTAAGAGCTTTGTGAAGATGTTGACCAATTGACAACGTGATCTCTTAAGAAGTGTGTCCTAAGGTGTTCTTAAGAGTGTTTCGAGTACTTACCTTTTGTTCAATGTCACCAATTACCTTGTCGAGAGGATGGTCTTTGATTTTCCTCCACGCGTTAGGCAGTTTCGTTTCTTTCACCAGTGGTGGCGCTTCCTCCGATAATTGTTTCAAGATTTCATCTTGAATTTCCTTTGGATTTTCCTCTTGTACTTTGTCTTGAGGACTTATTGTGTTTAAAATACCTGCAAGATCAAAACCAGAATCCTTTCTCGCCAAGCGAGCATTATTTTCGGAAAACACAATATGAGGGGATTCCTCAACAGTTTCGGTTCTATTATTGAATACTCTATATGCTTTAGTACGTGATGAATAACCAAGAAAAATTCCTTCATCCGATTTGGCATCAAATTTTCCCAAATTATCTTTTCCGTTGTTATGAATAAAGCATTTACAACCGAATACTCTAAGATGGGAGAGATTAGGTTTCCTTCCCTTATAGAGTTCATAGGGAGTTTTCATGAGTATTGGCCTTATGACTACTCTGTTTAAAATGTAGTATGCGGTACTCACAGCATCCGCCCAAAATTGTTTGGGAATCTTAGCCTCATCGAGCATGGTTCTAGCCATCTCTTCGAGACACCTATTTTTCCGTTCCACCACTCCATTTTGTTGTGGTGTACGTGGAGCAGAGAAGGTGTGCTCAATACCGAGTTCGTCACAAAAGTCCGTGAAGATATTGTGATCGAACTCTCCCCCATGATCACTTCTTATGGAAGTGACGGTTGTGTTCTTTTCATTTTGAACACGTTTAAGAAAACATTTAAAATTTTGAAAAGGCTCACTTTTGTGAGCAAGAAATAGTGTCCATGTAAATCTAGAATAATCATCAACAATAACAAAAGCATAACGATTTCTACCAAGACTTTCAATGCGAGATGGTCCAAAGAGATCCATGTGAAGAAGTTGCAAAGGTCTTGTAGTTGAGACAACATTCTTAGATTTAAAAGATTCTTTTGTTTGCTTCCCTTTTTGACAAGAATCACAAATAGTGTCATTTTCAAATTTCAAATTTGGAAGACCAATAACTAAATTTTGTGAAACCAATTTGTTTAAAAGATGCATGTTGATATGAGCTACTCTACGATGCCATAACCACATATCATCTTCTTTACTCATAAGACAATTCACATACTCTGATGAAGAGTTTTCAAGATCAACCATATAGATGTTATCAATTCTAAAACCACGAAGAATAATTTTAAAATCACTACGACGAAAAACTAAGCATTCTTCCAAATCAAACAAAACAAGATTTCCCTTGTCACATAATTGACTTATGCTCAAGAGATTATGTTTTAGACCTTTAACTAGCAATATATGCTTAATGGAAGAAGATTCATTCTTACCGACCGAGCCAATGCCGATAATTTTTCCCTTGTTGTTATCTCCAAAAATAACGTTTCCTCCTTCCTTGTGTTCTAATTGAAGGACCTTCGATGCGTCTCCGGTCATGTGTTTGGAGCATCCACTATCAAGGTACCAAAGTACACTTGATCCCTTCAAACATACCTACAAGACAAATCAATGAGTTTTTGGTACCCAAGCTGTTTTGGGTCCTTGAGAGTTAGGTGTAAAATGCTGTTGTGCTTGACATGCAGTTAAGTGTCTGTGTCTAGTAAAACAAGCAGGAGCAATATGTCCTATTCGACTACAATAGTGACAAATGACATTAGGATTATGCATTCTTCTAGGTTGGTAGTAGTTGGAGGTACGAAAATTGTTTGCTCTATTTTTGACAATATGGCTATTGCGCAATCCTTGAAAATAATTTCTCCTACTGTTTGTTCTAGGATATGCAGCGTTTCTAGAATAATTGTTTCTAGGTCGAGTATGTCTAGGTTGCGATTGTTGAAGGCCATTTCTAGGCGTTCTAAAATGTTCAAAGTTTCTTCTAGTGTTTGGTCTAGGATGCATGTTGATTCTAGGATGGTTATTTCTAGGATGAATGTTTATTTTATTTATCCTAGGTTGAGCCTTGGGTTGTTGGGGGATGGCTTCAATTTTTTCTTTAGGCTCGTTTTTGAAGCCTATGCCATGTTTGGTCGATTTCAAATTGACAAGAACATCATTCAAATTTTTATGAGAAGAATTGAACTTATCTAGGGTGCCCTTAAGTATTTCTACTTCATCTTTTAGATGCATGCAAGAAATACAATTTTTACTAGAACTCTCGGGTTTGACGGCGCTTCTCTTGCCGAAAAATTTGTTTTCTTCTTTCAACTTCTCATTTTCCAAAATCAATTTTTCCAAATCTTTTTCTTCAAAGAGAGTTGTTTTTCAAAATCTTTTTCTTTCAAAGAAGAATTTTTCTTTACGTCTCTAACAGTTTCGGAAGCTCTAATGAATTCGCTATACAATTCATTAAAAGCATGTTGCATTTCCTCAAGAGAAAAGAAATTTTTTGAAGAAATTTAACATACCTCTTCTTGATTGTCTTCGTGTGCCATGAGACATAGATTTGCGGCTTCGTCTTCTTCATCGTTGCTTGATTCATCTCCGGAGTCACCTCCCCAAGATATGTATGCTCGTTGTTTCTTGAAGGGTTTCTTCTCCTTTTTGACATTTGGGCAATTTGATTTAATGTGCCCGATTTCTCCGCATCCATAGCACTTTACTTGATCTCCTTGTTGTTTGCCTTTTCGTTCATACTCTTTTTGCATGAACTTTTGAAACCTCTTAATAATGAGTCCGAACTCGTTATCTCCGTTGTTTGAATCCTCATCATTTTGAGGTTGATCCGTGCTTGCCTTGAGGGCGATTCTTTGTTTCCTTTGATCATTAAACGGAGGGTTTAGTATAGTAGATTCATAGGTTTTAAGATTACCTCTTAGTCCGTCGATGGTGACATTTGAAACGCCGATAGACTCTTGAATCGCGTCGGCCTTGGAGCGCCATTCCGGGGTGAGACTTCGGGGAATTTTTCGGACAAGTTCCTTATCCGTGAAGGTCTTCTTAAGAGCATGTAGTTCATTGACGATTTTTGAAAATCGTTCGAACATTTCATCGATCCTCTCGCTTTCCTTCATGTGAAACAGTTCATATGCATGGGTTAGAAAATCAATTTTAGCTTCTCTTACCTGGTCCGTACCTTCGTACATGATTTCCAGCTTATCCCACATTTTCTTAGCCGTTGTGCAACATGATATTTTTCTGTAATCATCAGCATTTACAGCACAATATAATAAGTTGATGGCTCTAGCGTTGTTCTGCACTTTTCGGATATCATCCGCATCGTATTCATCTTCGAATTTTGGAACCCATTCATTTTCAACCTTTTTGGTTGGAATTTGTTCTCCCTTCGTTATAACCTTCCATAGATGAAAATTATTCGATTGGATGAATATTCTCATCCTTTCCTTCCAGTACGTATAGTTTGTGCTGTCGAACAGTGGTGGTCTGGTGGAGCATTGTCCTTCACCTATTCCTACATTAAAGTCACAAGTAGAAGCCATGGATTGTTTCTCTCAAACGGTTAAGTCTTTCAGAGAGTTGGGCTCTGATGCCAATTGTTAGAATATACACTTAACGCTAGAGGGGGGGGGGGTGAATAGCGTTATAATAAAAGATAATATAAACTTGCGGAATTAAAAATTGCAGGATTGAATAAGTGCGGTAAGTAAATAATAAGGAACGAACGCACCGAAATTATCCTGGTTCACCACAAGCTGTGGCTAGTCCAGTCCCCGAGAGACTCTCTCGAGATTCCACTAAATTCGTTAAGCTTACGGGTGCTTAACAAACCGTTACAAACTGAGAACTTGTGTCACACAAGCCTCAACAACCTTTGCTCGAAGATACCACACTTCAAGACTTCAACCGAAGGAATGAAAACGTTCCTTCTTACAACCACAAGGGATTAACACTTCCCTTCAAGTGTATACAAACACTTAGCACTCAAGACAAGACTCTATTTAAGAGTAGATATGAGTAAAATAAATACGCTCAAGAACACAACAACTTTCGTCAAGAGTTTGGCTCTCAAAAACTTATCAAATGAATAGAAAATGATGAATATGAGAGTATGCAAGCTTTAGCTAGAATATAATCAGTTGTTGTACTTAGAAGACTGATTTTGAGTTGTATTTATAGTGTTCAAAACCCCCACAACCGTTGCCTAATTGCCAATCAAGAATTGCTGATTTTGTGCTAAGATAATCGATTATCTGATTTGCATAATCGATTATTTTCCAATCGTTCAAAAATCATTCCCAGATTTTAAGCAGAATAATCAATTATCCAAATCGTATAATCGATTGCCTGACAACGTTCAAAAAATCATATTCAGATTTTACTTAACATGATCGATTATCAGATTGTGTATAATCGATTACCTGACAACGTTCAAAAAATCATATGCAGATTTTACTTAGCATAATCGATTATCAGATTGTGTATAATCGATTATCTTTCAGAGTTTAAAAATACTTTTGCAACGGTCATTTGCATAATCGATTATGCTATATGGATAATCGATTATCTTTTATATTTTGAAAACTCCGGACTTCACTGTCTTAACATAATCGATTATCATAAAGTACATAATCGATTATTTTACAGTCTTGTAAAATTTGATAGACACTGCCTCAACATAATCGATTATCATAATGTGCATAATCGATTATTTTATAGCTTTGAAAAATCTGATGGATACTGCCTCAACATAATCGATTATCATGAGGTACATAATCAATTATCTTGTAGCTTTAAAAAATCTAATGTACACTGCCTTAACATAATCGATTATCATCAGGTACATAATCGATTATTGTTCAGCTTTGTAAATCAGGTGTACATTGTCTTAACATAATCGATTATCATAAAGTACATAATCGATTATCTTTGTCCAGATTTGAGAGGCATGTTTAAAAATCTTTAAATTAAATATGCATGATTTGATAAAAATGATTTTACGAGAGAAGCCAAGTCTTGAGTTAATTGTCGGATCAAGATCACAATTAAAGAATGACTCATGTATAACTTTATTTCTTTGCTTGATCATGATCTTTGTTCGTCTTGTGCTTGAACCTCGTTATGTGTCAATTGCGCGCTTGTGCTTGGACCTCGTCATATGTCAATTGCGCGTCGTTTGTCATTTATTAAAACCTACAAATATGAACACACGTTTAGATTAGTGCCTTGAGAACGTGTTTCAACACAAGGGAGCCACGACAAAATTGGTCTTGCCTCGCAAGTTGCCTAAAGTGATGTCTAGGCCGTGGCTATACCATTTACTGGCGTAGGTGGGGCATTGACTGTCTTATGCCGAGTCTCGCTTGGGCTGTATGTAAGACCCAATTTGGTTGCCGTCATCCGGGTCATTACGTTGGCTTCTGCTCCAGTGTCCACCAAGGCACGTATTGGTTTGCCATTGATGGTCATGTCCACGTATTGTGTGGGGAAAGCCATTAGTTGTCCGGCTTGTTGGGTGGTAGTAGCACAAAGTCCGATCATGCCTACATGTGCGAAGCCCCTGGAACTGTTACCTTGTTCCTTGACCTCCTTCTGTTGGTGGTCCTTTATGATGGCACCGATGCTCTTCATCTGAGGGCATTTTGCGTACCAATGCAGCCCTCCGCAAATGTAGCAGTTTGTCTCCTTGTGCTGCTGGTGTGGCTGACTTGTCTTCTCGGCAAGTCTTTGTCTAAGTGACTTCCTGGGAATGTGGGTGTCTCTGCTCCTTCCGCGTTCTCCCCCGCTTTCAGCATGGCTACTTCGTATCTCCTTCGCCTTGCCTCGGTCCTGCTTGAAGTCAGTTACACTCTCAGCTTGTGAGATAGCCTCATTAAGAGTGGAAACCTGTTGGCGTTCCAACTCAGTTTTGGCCCAGCCTTTTAGTCCATCTTTAAAGTAGAACAACAAGTCTCTTGGGGTGACTTCGGGAATTTGAAGCGTAAGGGTAGTGAATTCCCATATGTAGGCCTTTATGGAACCCGTATGCTTCAATTCTCGTAACCTCCTCATGGCTTCGTCGAAGACATTGCTGATCGTGAAAAGTCCCTTACCGATGTCCGCATCCATACGTCTCCACCACAGCATTGCGTTCTCCGTCAAGTAGATCACGACAGTTTGGATCTTCATCTCGCCGCTGCCTATTCTGCTGCTTGAAATAATTTTCAAGGTGCCACAGGAAACTCTCAACTTCTTGGGCATCACAAACGCCTTTGAAGATGGGTGGCTTGGGAGCGTCGATCCTTTCTTCGGGCTCTATGATCGGAGCAACATGTTTCTCTTGTCGTGCAGCTTCCTCGAGGTCTTTCACTCTGGCGCTCAAGGCTTCTACCAGATTTGTGAGTTTTTCGATGGAAGCTTGAGCTTCTTCCTGTGCTTCCCGCTGCTCGTCGATGTCTTTGCGAATGTTGTCGTTTTCCTCGATTAAAGACTCCTTGAATGATTCATATTTGCCTTCGAACTTGTTGAAGCGATGGCCCAGCACCTCGACTGTTCTGTGGGCACTCTCGACCCTGGTAACCAATTCCAATTCTGGAGTGATGTTTGTGGGCAGCTCTTCTCGCTCCCAATCACTCACTTCTGTTGTTGGAAGGTTGGCAGCATCGCTTGGGACATGATCTGCTGGCATTTTTCCTACCTTCTTGGTTGTCTTTTTGCTCTTGGACCTTCTCGTAATGTTTGCAAGGACTTCGGCAGTGCTGGATGCAAAAACTTCTCCGTCGCTGGCCATTGTTTATCCTTAGAACCTGCTCTGATACCACTTTGTTATGTCCTTAGAACTCAAGCTAAGTGTCGTACGACGCTAGATGGTTTGCCTGCGGAATTATGGCAAAGTCTAGTAAGCGTTGTTGCCTAAAATCGAACTAAGGGACGTTGGACAGAAAACAAAGAAAGTTTTGAGGGAAACGAGCTTGTATTGCCTTTGAGAATGCTATACAATTGCTTGAGAATACAAGATTTCTCTAAGTGTGGGAAGTATTTCTGGATGCCTGGCTGCTATATGCCTTGATGAGTGCCTAACAATTGCTAAGTGCTAAGCTATTTATACAAGTCCCTAATATCTAGAAGAGGGGCACTAGCCGTTGGGCTAGTGGTTTCTGGCTGTTGGGGCAGTCTGGACCATTGCTGGCAGACTAGCAGTTGGGCACAACTGGCTGCCTAGCCGTTGGGCAGTGCTGGCAGATTATAGCCGTTGGCCGACAGTGCGCGCACGTGTTGGGCGCTGGCGCTGGGCGCAGGCGCGTGCTGTGGCGCTGAGCGCTGGCGCTGGCATGTGCTGGACAGGTCTGCGTGCAAATTTGGGGCGGAATGGGTGCGGGACGTGTCACTACGCTCCCTTAAAAAATATATATTATGAAATTAATATATTGTTATAAACAAAAATTTTGAGATGAATGCCAAGGAGAAAGTACCAACATTTTCACAATTGGAGGGAGACTATATTTAATTAAAGATTGCATGATCTATTACATACTGAGCCACAAGTAACTTATTTTTTAATTTACATTCTTTCGAAGTTAATATGCATAATCTATTTTGTTAGCGAATTAAAAATTGTATGAGCAAATATGAGGGCCGATCCAATCGATCCTCGCATCGAAGCATAAGAGCGTGCCATGTATGCAATCTTGTAAAAGTATATATGTACACCCTCAGTTCTAATTTATGTGGGCATAATTTGACCAGCAACGCATTACATTTGGGAAAGAAAGAATGTTATTTTGGATACTTTAGTTTTAAAACATGTGATGAGATTTCTAAGGAACTATTTGAAATTAAGGGAGTAATGAGAAATTTAAAAAACAAATATTTTCAAATGTGTATTGTACTGGAGTGGATTAATAAGGATATAATGCCACGTGAAGTGAAATAGAGAGAATGGTTAATTTTGCCACCTGAGTATGGCAATGGAACGAAGGGGATTGTCAATGAAAAAGAGATACCAATAGATACTCCATATGTTGAATTTAGTTAGTTGAATATTTTACAGTTATAAATGTCAGTAATAGGTTGTTTAAATAAATAATTTATATTTGTTAAAAATATTCTTATCTAATTAATTTATGACTTAAAACAAATTGAGACACAGATTATTTTGTATTTGAATTAATTAAAAATTTAAAATATTGCAACAATGAACTCATTCTAGTGTTAAGAAAATGAGAGCAAATTGGTTTGAGATATAATGTGTGACGATCCAAAGGGTCATCACCGGTATTCTTACTCCTATTGTGACTCCGAGGCCTTGAAAACCTCATTTTGGATTGTATCGATTTACGTACACAGTCCGGGCGCGTAGTCGGAAAGCTTAAATATGAATTATGTGTGAAAAATAATGAATTTTGATATTAACATGAGTAAAGTTGACTTTGGTCAATATTTTCGGTAAACGAACCCGGACCAGTGATATAAAAGTCCCGCAGGGTCTGTAGGAAAATATGGGACTTGGCGTATGCCCGGAATCGAATTCCGAGATACCAAGCCCGAGAAGTGAATTTTTGTATGAAATTATTTTCTGAAATTAATTAAGGAAATTAGAAAAGAAAATTGATCAGAAGACTAGGGTATTAGGCTCGTATTTTGGTTCCGACGCCCAGTACAAGTTGTATATGTGGTTTAAGCGCTTTTTGTAAAATTTGGTTGAAAACGGACTTCGTTTGACGTGTTTCAGACTTAAAATGGAAGAATTAGTGTTATATGAAAAGTTGGAAGAAATCTTGTGTTTTGAGGCTTGATTTGATGAATATGATGTTATTTTGGCGATTTTATCACACGAGTAAGACCGTAGAATGTTTTTGAGGTCAATGTGTGTTTAGCTTGGAGCCCCGAGGGCTCGGATGAGTTTTAGATAGGCCACGAGTTGCATTTTTGAACTAATAGAACTGTTGGTATGCCTGAAATGCAGGCTTCGCAAATGCGAAGCCAGCCTCCCAATTGTGGGACTCCACCTGGGCATCATCCTTTGCAAATGCGATGCCCGCCCTCAGCCTCAGACTTCGCAAATGTGGAGACTTGTCCGCAAAAGTGATGAAGAGCCAATCGCAAATGCGACAAAATGGCTAGTAAATCCTAGATTTCCATATTTCCTCAGAGTTTGCAAATGCGAACTCGATCTCGCATTTCCCATGCCTGCTGGGTTCGCAAGTTCGCAATTCCCATATCTGTAGCCCAGCACTTTCATACTTAGACGAATTTTAAATCCCATGTTTTCATTCTTTCAAAACCCAAACTCCATATGCGATTTTCCAAGAAATCTATCTTCTCCAATCATTTGTAACTCAACTTTTACTTAATTTGATCAAGCTTTAACATCATTAAACATGATTTCATCTTAAAATCAAGGACTTTCATGGGTGAAAATGGGGATTTTGGGTAGAACTTAGGTTTTCTTAAAACTGGGGATTTGAGCCTCAATTTTGAGGTCCGATTTCAAAAAAGTCATAGATATGAACTCGTGGGGGAATGGATAACCATGTTTTGGTTTGAACCTCTGGTTTTGACCACGTGGGCCTGAGGGCATTTTGGGAATTTTGAGCAAAACTTTAGGAAATTCATTTTTGTGCATTCACATTGATTCAATTAGCAGTTGTTGATACATTGAAGTAATTTGATTATATTCGAGTGGTTTTGTGGTGAATTTGAAGGGTAAATCTATACTAGAGGCTTTAGTTGAGTTTGGAGCATTCGAGGTAAGTGTTTGATCTAACTTTGGTTTGAGGCTATAGGATTAGAGTATTGTTTGCTAATTGATAAATGATGAGTACGGTGTATATGCATGGTGACGAGAATCTACAGACTAGTGTATAGCATGACCGTGAGTCTTTACTTGTACTTATTCTGGTTTTGTTGTGACTCTTCCATGTTTATTTGATGATTTCTATGCATGTGAAGAGTATGGGAAATAATTATGAGCTGTAAACTCTTTGGAGCGTTGGCTCGAGTGATAAAATGACTATTGAGAAAGAAACAAAAGAAATAAAAAGAGATGTCATTATTTCCTTGCCGGGCTGTTTGAGTATATTGATTATCTCCTTTGCCGGGATGTGAAAGTTATTGTTCTTTCTCCCTTGCTGGGATTTAGCTGTTTACTTGTGGTTTCCCTTGCCGGGATATTTATTATTGGTTGTATATCCCCTCGCCTCGTTTGGTTGGGATTGCTGTTTGGGTGAGGAAGAGTGATAATGCACGAAGGGTCATTTTGTATCATGTTTGGATATGTATGCACGAAGGGTCATTCCGTGCCATGATTTGATTATTAATGCACAGAGGAATATTCCGTTCCCTGATTTGATTACCATTGCACGAAGGGGCATTCCGTGCCATGATATGAGAGTTTATGTGAGAAAAAGCACGAAGGTTGATGCCGTGTACTCTATTGATTGTTTTGGTGAGGACGAGAGTAAAAGCTCGAAGGACAGTGCCGTGCAACTGTTGATTATCATGCTCTCATTGATTGTTGTCATTGTACAATTTCATTTCTCTATTTGTTGATTTTATATCTGGACTGCTACATCCCCATAGCATCCTCCCCTTCCTGTTAACTGTTTAAATTTATGTATCCTCATCTACTGCATATATATTGAACTGCACATCTTTATTTGGTAGTCCTGTCTAGCCTCGTCACTACTTCGCCGGGGTTAGGCCAGGCACTTACAAGTACATGGGATCGTTTGTGTTGATGCTACACTCTGTTCATCCTTTTGCACAGATTACAGAGCTGGAGCAGCTTGTGGATCACAATAAGAGCATTGCGAGCTGACTTCAATCCAGAGATTCCCGAGGTAGCTTTGCTGATGTCCGCATGACTCGGAGTCTCTCCTATCTTTATTTTTCGTTTGATTTCCTTTATATAGGAACAAATAATGTTGTATTATTATTCAGACTTTGTATTTAGCATTCTGTAGAAGTTCATGAGTTAGTGACACCATATCTGGATAGAGTTGTATTTGGACTTCCGTACTTGTTTCGGTTTATTTTTTTATATTAAGAATTTCGTGTGATATTAATGTCTCTTTGTTTTAATATTGTTGGTGTTTTGTTTAAAGAAATTTCTAATAATCGGCTTGCCTAGCTCCTAATAGTAGACGCCATCACGACTCTCGATGGTGGAAAATTCGGGTTGTGACAAGTTGGTATCAGAGGACTAGGTTACATAGGTCTCACAACTCACGGACAACTCGGTAGAGTCTCAGGGATCAGTACAAAGACGTCTGTATATATCCTTAGAGGCTACAGAGTTAGGAAAAATTTTACTTTTGTTCTTTCTTGTCGTACGATTTTGTTTCTCAAATAGTGATTATCTTTCTACTCTGTTCTTTTGCAGATGGCAAGAACACGTTCTTTCTCTTCTACTGCACAACAACCCGAGCCCCCAGTAGCAGCTCTTACGAGGGGTAGAGGGCAAGGCCGAGGCCATGCCAGAGGCCGAGGCATGGGTGGAGCTCAGCCCAGGGCAGCAGTCCTAGAGGTGGAGCCTCATGTTGATTATGATGAGGAGGTTCCAGCCCCAACAGCTCCGGTGGGCCCAGCTCAGGTCCCAGAGGGGTTCATAGCTACCCCTGTTCTTCCGAATGCTTTGGTCAGATTGGTAGGCCTTATGGAGAGCGTCACTAGAGCGGGTTTGCTTCCAGTAGCACCAGCCACTTCTCAGGCTGGGGGGAGGAGTCCAGACTCCCGCTACACGTACTCCGAAGCAGGTTGCTCCTCAGGATCAGGTTCCAGCGGTTCAGCCGGCTGTGGCAGTTCAGCCGGGTATTGGGGCTCAGACCGGCGACAGAGCAGCTATGTCCACATATGCTTTGTGGAGGCTTGATAGGTTCACCAAGCTCTCCACCACCACATTCAGCGGTGCTTCTTCAGAGGACCCCTAGGATTTCTTATTTAGCTGCCATGAGGTTCTTCGAACTATGGGTATTGTGGAGACCAATGGGATCGACTTTGCCACCTTTCGACTAGCTGGATCCGCCAAGACTTGGTGGAGGGACTATTGTTTATCAAGACCAGTAGGGTCTCCATCATTGACTTGGGACCATTTTGCAGAGTTGTTTTTGGAGAATTTTCTCCCAGTTACTCAGCGGGAGGCTCTTCGTAGGTAGTTCGAGCGCCTCCTGCACGGCTCTATGAGAGTTACGCAGTATGATACCCGATTCATTGATCTAGCATGACATGCTATTGATATACTCCCCACCAAGAGAGAGAGGGTCCGGAGGTTTATTGATGGATTGATTCAGCCGATCCGTTTCCAGATGGCTATAGGAGATTAGAGTGAGATTTCTTTTTAGCAGGCGGCCAACGAGCCCGTAAAGTTGAGTTGTCTCTTGCACGGGGAGGTGGTCAGGGGTCAGATAAAAGGCCCCGTCATTCTGGTAGGTTTAGTGGTACCTCATCTGGCGGTAGGGATTCTTATGGTATAGGCCATCCACCAAGGCCCTTTCAGTCACCACTCCAGGTCCCTCATGGTACTTCAGGTGGTGGTGGTTCTCAACAGCATTATTATGATCAACATTCTTTCAGTGCACCACCAGTTCCCATCAGTGCACCGCCACTTTAGAGTTTCTGGGGAGGACATTCAGGTCTACAAGGCCAATAGTCTCAATAGCCGAGGGCTTATTACAGTTGTGGTGATCTGAGTCACATTGTCAGATTTTGTCCTCGAGCTTCGGGTAGTTCTCAGCAGTAGGGTCCTCACCCCATGATTCAGGCACCCAGTGATCCACAGCCTACCTAGCTAGCTAGGCTGGGGTAGGGATCATAGATGTGGAGGTAGAGACCGTAGAGATGGATATCGAACCGCTAGAGGTAGAGACCAGCCAACAACCGACCGTCCTAGAGATATGATTCAGGGAGGTGGGGCCCAGCCCCGACGTTATACTTTGCCAGCTAGGCCAAAGGCTGAGTCATCAGATGCTGTTATTACAAGTACTATTCTGGTCTGTGATAGAGATGCTTCTATGCTATTTGACCCTGGGTCTACGTATTCGTATGTGTCATCCTTTTTTTCACCCTACTTGGTTATACATAGTGATTGTGATGCTTTGAGTATTTTTGTTTATGTATCTACATCGGTGGGTGATTCTATAGTGGTTGGTCAAGTGCATCATTCCTGCATAGTGGTGTTTGAGGGTTTTGAGACCCGTTTTGATTTATTGCTCTTAGATATGGTGGATTTCGATGTTATATTGGGGATGGATTGGTTGACCCTGTATCATGCCATCTTGGATTTTCACGCCAAGACCGTGACCTTGGCTTTACGATATTTTCCCTGACTAGAGTGGAGAGGGACCCCAGGTCATATCACTCGTAGTGTTATTTCATATGTGAAGGCTCGACGCATGATCGAGAAGGGGTGCTTATCTTATCTGGCGTATGTTCGTGACTCCAGCGCAGAGGTCCCTTCTATTGATTCTGTTCCTGTTGTTCAATAGTTCCTCGAGGTTTCCCTTCAGGTCTACGGGGTATGCTGCCCAACACTGATATCGATTTTTGTATTGATTTGGCTCCAGGCACTCAGCCCATTTCCATTATGCCGTATCACATGGCCTTGCCAGAGTTGAAAGAGTTAATGGAGTAGCTGCAGGATTTGCATGAGAAGGGTTTTATTAGAACCAACATTTTGCCTTGGGGTGTGCCAATGTTATTTGTGAAGAAAAAGGATGGTTCGATGAGGATGTGCATTGATTACCGACAATTGAACAAGGTGACGAAAAGAATAAGTATCCACTGCCGAGGATCGCTGATTTATTCGACCAGCTTCAGGGTGCAAAGGTGTTATCAAAGATAGATTTGAGATCTAGCTACCATCAACTGAGGATTAGGGCGTCTGATATCCCTAAGACAACATTCCACACTCGGTATGTGCATTGTGAGTTTTTGGTTGTTAGAAACTACGCTTAACGCTAGAGGGGGGGTGAATAGCGTTTTAATGAAATTTAGCGTTTTCTTGCGGAATTTAAATTTTACAGGAAGTAAATAAGTGCAATAAAAATAACTTACACAAGGATATATCATGGTTGGCCACAACAGTGGTTAGTCCAGTCCCCGAGAGACTCTCTCGAGATTTTCTACTAACTTGTTAAGCTTACGGGTGCTTAACAAACCTTTACAGTTGCTCGGAGATACAATCTCAAAGACTTCACTTGCTCGGAGGTTCCTCACCTCAAAGACTTCACTTGCTCGGAGGTTCCTCACCTCAAAGACTTCACTTGCTCGGGGATACAATCCCAAAGACTTCACTTGCTCGGGGATACAATCCCAAAGACTTCACTTGCTCGGGGATACAATCCCAAAGACTTCAACAGAGGAAGCACAAGTTCCTCAACACAAGAGAATCAAAATTCTCTTACAAGTATTTGAAATACTTGAACACTCACTTAACAAAGGTACTCCTTGATGAGTAGATATGAGTAAAATAATACGCTCAAGATCACAACAACTTTGAACAATAATATGGCTCTCAAAAGCTTTATGAAATGAGTAGAAAATGATGAACAATTGAATGAAAGCTTAAAGCAATGTAATGATCAGTTGTATGTTGTTGTGTTTAAAACACTGAGTTGAAGCTGTATTTATGGGTGCAAGACTTGGTCTTACCGTTGTCTAATTGCCAATTAAGAATTGCTGAATTTACTCAGTGACAATCGATTGTCAAGACCAAACAATCGATTATCTGCCAGTCAGATAAAAAATCAATCCCAGATTTTACGCTTAATAATCGATTACTTACAATTCATAATCGATTACTGGCAAAATTCAAATTCAGATAATCGATTATACCAAATCCATAATCGATTACTTCAGCAACGTTCAAAAAATCATTTACAGATTTTAATCAAAAACATCGATTATAGCAAATCAATAATCGATTACCTCATTAACGTTTTAAAAATTATTTCCGGATTTTGAGCAAAACATTGATTACAGAAAACCAATAATCGATTACTTTGAGGTATTTGAAAATCATTTGACAACGGTCAGCTTCAACAATCGATTGTCCCTTGCAACAATCGATTACTTGTCATTTTCTGAAAATCTCAAATCACATGTTTCAAGCCAAAGTTTTTGCGACTAAGTATAAACTTTGACAATCGATTGTTGGACATAGACAATCGATTGTTAAGCCCAGTTAACTCAACATAATCGATTACTATTAGTTACTAATCGATTACTTAAGTAATTTTAAAATCACTGGGAGACATCAACTCAACATAATCGATTACCATTAGTTCATAATCGATTATTCTGAGTATTGGAAAACTTTACCTCATCAATAATCGATTGTCATTAGTTCACAATCGATTATCTTGCAGATTTGGAAAAACCTGACGTTAACTGTCTTATTCACAATCGATTATCATTAGTTCATAATCGATTGTCATGCAGTCTTGGCTTATAAACAATCGATTATCATAAGTACATAATCGATTATTCTTAGCCCAGATTTCTGAGGTATGTTTAGAAAACATTTTGTCTAATGTAAATATGCATCATTTGAAATTATTTGATACAGAAATAAGTATGCATGATTTTGGAAAATAGTTTTATGAGAGAAGCCATGTTATGGAGTCAAGTTATAGGATCAAGATCACATTTAAGAATAACTCAATAATAACAATTAAAAACAACGTCTTGGGCTTCAATCTCAACATTTGTGCTCTTGTACTTGAACTCCGTCATATATCAATTTGTGCTTTGTTTGTCATTCATCAAAACCTACAAAAGAATACACGTTTAGTATATCGCATTGAGAACGTGTTTCCAACATTGGTCATGTCATTTTGTTTGACCAATGCCCCAACAAATTATGGAGTTGATGAACCCAGTGTTTAGGCCTTATTTTGACTTGTTCGTGATAGTTTTCATTGATGGTATTTTTACATACTCCCGCATCCAGGAGGAGCATGAGCAACACCTCAAAGTGTTTCTACAGACTCTGAAGGATAGTGAGTTATATGCTAAGTTCTCGAAGTATGAGTTCTCTGAGTTCGATTACATTTCTGGGTCACGTTGTATCAGCAGAAGGTATTCAGTTGGACCCGAAGTAGATTGAGGCAATCAAGAATTGGCCTTGACCAGCATCAACTACAGAGATTCAGAGTTTCTTGGGGTTAGCAGGCTACTACCATCGGTTCGTGGAGGGGTTTTCATATATTGCAGCCCGATTACTAGATTGACCCAGAAGGGTGCCCATTTCATATGGTCGAATGAGTGTGAGGCGAGATTTCAGAAGCTCAAGACTGCTCTGAATACGACACTAGTGTTGGTTTTTCCCACATGTTTAGGGCTCTATACAATCTATTGTGATGGTTCCCGTATTGGGCTTGATATTGTATTGATACAGGATGGAAAAGTCATTTCCTATTCTTCGAGGCAGTTGAAGATCCATGATAAGAATTATTCGGTTCATGATCTAGAGTTGGCAGCCATTGTTCATGCTTTGAAGATTTGGAGGCATTATCTATATGGTTTGACGTGTGAGGTGTACACTGATCACAAGAGTCTTCAGTATCTGTTCAAGTAGAAAGAGTTGAATTTGAGGCAGAGAAGGTGGTTGGAATTGCTAAAGGATTATGATGTTACCATCTTGTACCACCCGGGAAAGGCCAATGCGGTGGCCGATGCGTTGAGTAGAAAGTCCGGCAGCATGGGTAGTCTTGCTTATGTTTCGGTCAGTCAGAGGCCATTTTCTTTGGATGTTCAGGACTTGGACAATCGATTCTTGAGGTTGGATATTTCTGAGCCTAGCCGAGTGTTAGCTTGCATGGTCGCTCGTTCTTCACTATTGGAGCGTATCCATGATCGACAGTTTGATGATCCCCATTTGTGTGTCATAAGAGACACATTGCAACGTGGAGGTGCTGATAAAGTGACCTTAGATGATGATGGTGTTTTGAGATTGCAGGGGCGAGTTTTGTGCCCATGTTGATGGTATTCGAGAGTTGATCTTAGCGGAGGCCCATAGTTCTCGGTATTCTATTCACCAGGGCACCATGAAGATGCATCAGGATCTGAGGCAGCACTATTGGTGGCGCAGGATGAAGAGTGATATTGTTGCATATGTGACTCGATGTTTGAATTGTCAGCAGGTTAAGTAAGAGCATCAAAGGCCTGGTGGACTGTTTCAGAGGATTGAGCTTCCCGAGTGGAAGTGGGAGAGGATAACTATGGATTTTGTTACTGGACATCTGATGACCCAGAAGAAGTTTGATGCAATTTGGGTTATTGTTGATAGGCTGACCAAGTCATTGCATTTTGTTCCGGTTTCATCCACTTATTCATCAGAGAGGTGCTGAGATCTACATCAGAGAGATTGTTCACCTTCATGGGGTGCCGTCATCTATTATTTCGGACCGGGGAACGTGGTTTACTTCGCGCTTCTAGAAAGCAGTTCAGCGAGAGTTGGGTACCCAGGTTGAGTTGAGCACAACATTTCATCCTCAGACGGATGGTCAGTCCAATCGGACTATTCAGATTCTTGAGGATATGCTCCGAATCCGTGTCATTGATTTTGGAGGCTCGTGGGATCAGTTCTTTCCTTTAGTAGAGTTTGCCTACAAAAACAGCTACCAGTCCAGCATTCAGATGGCTCCATATGAGGCATTGTATGGTAGGCGATGTCGGTACCCAATTGGATGATTTGATCCAGGAGAGGCTTGATTATTGGGTACAGATTTAGTTCAGGAGGCCTTGGATAAGGTCAAGATCATTCAGGATAGACTTCATACAGCTCAGTCTAGGCAGAAGAGGTATGCAGACCGCAAGATTCGAGATGTGGCTTTCATGGTTAGTGAGAGGGTACCGCTCCGAGTGTCGTCTATGAAGGGCGTGATGAGATCCGGGAAGAAGGGAAAGCTTAGCCCTAGGTTCATTGGTCCATTTGAGATTCTCAATCGTGTGGGAGAGGTGCTTATAGATTTTCCTTGCCACCTAGAATGTCAGTTGTGCATCCGGTGTTTCATGCATCCATGCTTCAGAAGAATCATGGCGATCCAGCCCACGTGTTAGATTTCAGCACTGTCTAGTTGGACAAGGATTTGTCATATGAAGAGGAGCAGATAGCTACTCTAGACCGGCAGGTTCAACTGTTGAGGTCGAATAGTTTTCCTTTAGTGCATTTTTAGTGGAGAGGTCAGCCTCCTGAGGCATCGACCTGCGAGTTCGAGTCTAATATGCGGAGCAGTTATCCTCATCTATTTTCCAACTAGGGTACTTCTTTCTTTTGTCCGTTCGAGGACGAATGATTATTTTAGAGGTGGAGAATGTGACGACCCAAAGGGTCATCACCGGTGTTCTTAATCCTTCTGTGTCTCTGAAGCCTTGAAAACCTCATTTTGGGTTGCGTCGATTTGTATCGCAGTCCGGGCGCGTGGCCGAAAAGCTTAAATATGAATTCTTTGTAAAAATGATGAATTTTGATATTAATAAAAGTAAAGTTGACTTTGGTAAATATTTACGGTAAACGGACCTGGACCCGTGATTTGACAGTCCTGGAAGATTCGTAGGAAAATATGGGACTTGGACGTATGCACGGAATCGAATTCTGAGGTCCCAAGCCTGAGAAATGAATTTTTGTGTGCAATTGTTTTTTGAAATTAAAAAAGGAAATTGGAAAATAAAATTGATCAGAAGACTAGAGTATCGGGCTCGTATTTTAGTTCGTACGCCCAGTACAAGTCGTATATGTAGTTTAAGCAATTTATGTAAAGTTTGGTTGAAAACGGACTTAGTTTGACGTATTTTGGACTTAAAATGGAAGAATTAGTGTTTTATGAAAAGTTGGAATAAATCATGTATTTTGACGCTTGATTATTTGTATATGATGTTATTTTGGTGATTTAATCATACGAGTAAGTCCGTAGGATGTTTTTGAGGTTGAGTGTGTGTTTGTCTTGGAGCCTTGAGGGCTCAGGTGAGTTTTAGATACGCCACGAGTTGCATTTTTGAACTAATAGAACTGCTGGTATGCCTGACCTGCAGGCTTCACAAATGCGAAGCCTACCTCGCAACTGCGAGTCTCAAACTAGGCATCATCCTTCGCAAATGTGAAGATTTCCATCGCAAATGCGATGCCGTCCCTCAGCCTCAACCTTCGCAAATGCGAAGAATTGTTTGCAAAAGCGATGAAGAGCCAGTCACAAATGTGACAATATGGCTCGCAAATGCGAGATTTCCAGATTTCCTCAGAGTTCGCAAATCCTCGCACTTCTCAGGCCTGCTTGGTTTGCAATTGTGAACCCAAGTTCACAATTCCCATATCTGTAGCCCACAACTTTCATACTTAGACGAAGTTTTAACCTCATTTCTTCATTCTTTCAAAACCCAAACTCCATAGGTGATTTTCCAAAAAATCTATCTTCTCCAAATCATTTGTAACTCAACGTTTACTTAATTTCATTAATATTTAACATCATTAAACATGATTTCATCTTAAAATCAAGGATTTTCTAGGGTGAAAATGGGAATTTTTGGTAGAGCTTAGGTTTTATTAAAATTGGGGATTTGGGACTCAATTTGTGATCCGATTTCAAAGCAAATCATAGATATGAAATCGTGAGGGAATGGGTAACCGAGTTTTGGCTCGAACCTCGGGTTTTGACCGTGTGGGCACGGGGGCATTTTGGAAAATTTTGAGCAAAACTTTTGAAAATTTATTTTTATGCATTCAAATTGATTCAATTATCATTTGTTGATACATTCAAGTAATTTGTGACTAGATTTGAGCGGTTTTGTGATGAATTTGAGGGGTAAAGCTATACTAGAGGCTTGAGTTGAGTTTGGAGCATTCAAGGTAAGTGTTTGATCTAACTTTGGTTTGAGGGAATAGGACTAGAGTATTGTTTGCTAATTGCTAAATGATAAGTACGGTGTATAGGCATGGTGACGAGTATCTATACACTAGTGTCTAGCATGACCATGAGTCTTTACTTGTACTTATTCTAGTTTTGTTGTGACTCTTCCATGTTTAATTGATGATTTCTATGTAATGTGAAGAGTATGAGAAATAATTATGAGTTGTAAACTCTTTGGAGTGTTGGCTTGAGTGATAAAATGACTATTGAGAAAGAAAACGAAAGAAATAGAAAGAGATATCATTATTTCATTGCCGGGCTGTTTGAGTATATTGATTATCTCCCTTGCCGGGATGTGAAAGTTGTTTTTGTTGCTCCCATGCCGGGATTTTAGCTGTTTACTTGTGATTTTTCTTGCTGGGATGTTTATTATTGGTTGTCTATCCCCTCACCTCGTTTTGTTGTGATTGCTGTTTGGGTGAGGAAGAGTAATATTGCACGAAGGGTCATTCCGTGCCATGTTTAGATATTTATGCACGAAGGGTCATTCCGTGCCATGTTTTGATTATTAATGCACGAAGGAACATTCTGTGCCTTGATCTGATTACTATTGTACGAAGGGTCATTCCGTGCCACGATATGATAGTTTATGTGAGGAAAAACACGAAGGTTGATGGCGTGCACTCTATTGATTGTTTTCGTGAGGACGAGAGTAAAAGCACGAAGGGCAGTGCCGTGCAACTGTTGATTATCCTGCTCTCGTTGATTCTTGTCATTTTACAGTTTCATTTCTCTATCTGTTTATTTTATATCTGGAATGCTACATCCCCCATAGCATGCTCCCCTTCCTCTTAACTATTTAAATTTCTATGTCCTCTTCTACTGCATATATATATATATATATATATATATATATATATATATATATATATATATATATATATATATATATATATATATATATATATATATATATATATATATATTGAACTGCACATGTTTATTTGGTAGTCTTGTCTAGCCTCGTCACTACTTCGCCGGGGTTAGGCCAGGCACTTACTAGTACATGGGATCGGTTGTGCTGATGCTACACTCTCTGCATCCTTTTGCACAGATTACAGAGCCGGAGTAGCTTGTGCACCATAGTAGGAGCTTTGGAAACTGACTTCAGTCCAGAGATTCCCGAGGTAGATTTGCTGACGTCCGCATGGCCCGGAGTTTCTCTTATCTTTGTTTTTCGTTTGATTTCCTTTGTATCAGAAAAAAATATTTTATTGTTATTTAGACTTTGTATTTAGCATTTTGTTGAAGTTCGTGAGTTAGTGACACCAGATCTGGGTAGAGTTGTATTTGGACTTCCGTACTTGTTTCGGTTTATTTTTTTGTATTAAGACTTCCGCGTTATATTAATGTCTCTTTGTTTTAATATTGTTGGTGTTTTGTTTAAAGAAATCTTTTAATAATCAGCCTGCCTAGCTCCTAATAGTAGGCGCAATCACGACTCCCGATGATGAAAATTTCGGGTCGTCAGATAATGTGACGAAAGAAAATAATTTTTCATAATAATAAAAAACATTCGTGTGAGTTAGCACGTCGCTTGTTGTAACAGCAACATGTTGTTAAGTATTCACGCTGTTAGACTAGAGAGCTAGAATACCGTCAGTTTTTAACTCCGTTAAACAAAATAATGCTCAATTTATTTCTATTTCCGTGATTAGGTTGGTGTTTAATGTTTTACATCATTTTGATTCCGCACTCCATGTAATTCAACATATAAATTTACATTTTTACTGTCAGGTCACTCAAAGTTTCAAAGACATTTACAAATAATTCTTCATAAAAATAGAATTAGTACTCTTGAATAAGACAAGTCCTTTAACTAAATCCTATTGTATATTACGCAAGTTTTCTTTCTCACTTCTCTCTAAAGCAATGGTCTGATATCGGCTAACTTCCAGCGGGTTGGTCCATGCGCCACTGGCATGAACAAATCGGACAGCGCCCCACCGACGCATCTGGGTGGCCAAAACACTACAAACCAACCTACAAATAAAACCACTGATATAGTTGACAAGAAGATCTCCTATGCAGAAACAATCCCAGCCTCTAAACAATTTCAACCCCCAAATCAACAAGCAAGGGATTCTGTAATAGCAACTCACTCGACTCACAATGGGATGCCGACTGTCTTATTCAAGGCATCGGACTACTATGGAATTATGACCGAAGAATGTAAACACATAATTATTGGTAGATTCCTTAACCCTAGGCCCCAAATTGACCGGATTAGGTCAAAATTCAAAGAGATAATCTCCATCAAAGGTAATGTGAAAATTGGGGTTTATGAATATTTTAATGTATTTCTGAATTTTTCAAATAAAGATGATTTTAATGTCTGGTTCATACGAGCAATTGAAATAGAGGTACAACAAATGTGGCTTCAGACGTGGTCGCCGAACTTACAACCAGAGGAGGATCTCCCAGTGGCACCGATATGGGTGTTGTTAACCGGTCTCCCCTTTCATATGCCCACATGGCAGTATGTTAAGCAAGTTGTCAGTGCCGTCGGAACTCCATTGGAAATGGACCTAGATATGTGTGGTAAAACTAGACCTAGTATGGCGAAGGTTCGAATTGAGATTGATTTACTTAAACAGCAACCAGACGCTGTTTATGTCAGGCAGGTATTCGAGAATGCTCCTCAAAAAGGTTTCATATAAAAACATGAATATGAAGGGGTTCCTAAATATTGTAAACATTGTAGAAAACTTGGTCATAATATGATGAATTGCAGAGTTTTAGAGAGGAAAAGAGTGTTGAAAAAGAGAGAACAAGAGGAAGAATTGAATAAAGAAGAAAGGGAAGAAACTGAGATTAAGGAAAAAAGTGCAATGAATGATAAAGGTGAAATAGGGGAAGCTGGAAACTCCAATAAACCGCAGCAGTCCCAGATGAAACAAGGGCAAAATAGAACACAGAAGAAATAGGCTCCTAACAAGTCTGATACTAACACCAAGTCTGATCAGACCACTGTCCAAATACAAGTTCCAAAGCATCAAAGCATCAAGAGTAGAACTATAAAGAGGAACAAGGTTAGAAAACAAAAGAAAATTCCAAAAAAGAGGTCTAAAGTTATATTCAAACTTGTCAAAACTTTCAGAAGTTCAAAGAACAAAAATATTTTATTGCCTAATGAAGAGAGCCTTCAAATTAGCAGCAGCAACATAAAAACTACCGAGGGGCTTAACAGTGAAGAAATCAGAAATGAAAGGAGTACCAATGACAATATGAAGGAAGGTCCTTTGGATAATGAGAAAAGTGGATTGAAAACAAGTAATGCGGTGGTTAAGACAACCAAGGGGTTGGAATGGCAATAATATGTCAATGAGTCAGTCAGTATCCCATCAGAAATAAAAATTTGCCTGGAATGTCTTGAACTAAATCTGAACCCTGTGCAGCAACAAATCAACCACGATTCTGTCTTAATAAGGAAAGAAACATTACAATAGTTTGAGATCACAACGCCAAACACTATGCCTGTTCGGATAGCAGAAGATCAACTTCAAAATGGCCAGGACCATGACAATAAAGAAGAATTTTCTCCAGCGATTAGACGCAAGAAGCAAAACAAAAAGAAGGAAAAGAAGAAAAAACAAATGAAAATACACCTCATCACAAAGGTAGATCAAACTAATTTCCCTCATTGTTCCGTGATTAGTGTTATTTTTTGGAACATTAGAGGAGTTAACACAAAAAGGCACTGCCTAGATTGAAAACGCTTGTCAACATCAACAAAGTTGATTTCATAGCACTCATGGAGCCTTTTATTAGTATGAATAAAATCATCAAATGCATGAAATTTCTTAGGCTTAAGCATTGTGTATCCAACACTAATGGGCAAATTTGTCTCATGTGGTCTGAAAACTTTCAGTCAAGTGTGATTACTGTGGATGATAAATTAATTACTATCAAAATTCAGAATGGGATGGATGACAAGAGTATGTTCCTAGCTGTCGTTTATACAAAATGTTAACGTTAATGAAAGACAAGACCTTTGGTGTACCTTGAAAATTACACACATGATGATTGATGTGCATTGGAGGTGACTTTAATGTTATTTTGGATCCGGCAGAGAAGCAGGGTGGCCGACCTCGCATATTGTATAAATTATAGATTTCAGCTCATGTATGGATAAATGTGAAGTTAAGTATTTGGGTTATGTTGCCTAATTTCACTTGGTGCAATAATTGGGAAGCTAGAAGAAGAATTTGGAAGAGGCTTGATAGAGTCTTTGTTAGTGACTTATGGTGCCAGACTATGCAAAATAATGTTGTCAAGCATCTTCCAAGAATTGGTTCTCATCATAGGCCTTTACTTCTCAAATGCTATAACACAAGCAACAATAGTATTAAGTACTTAAAATTCTTGGATTTCTGGACTACCTTCCTTCATGAACCTAGTAGAAGATGTGTGGAACTCTAATATTAGTAGAAATTGTTAGAAACTACGCTTTACGCTAGAGGGGGGGTGAATAGCGTATTAATAGAATTTAGCATTTTCTTGCGGAATTTAAACTTTGCAGGAAGTAAAATAAATGCAGAAAAATAAACTTACACAAAGATGTATACTGGTTGGCCACCAACGTGGTTAGTCCAGTCCCCGAGAGACTCTCTCGAGATTTTTCACTATCTTGTTAAGCTTAAGGGTGCTCAACAAACCGTTACACACTTGAGGACACAAGCCTCAAACAGTTGCTCGGAGATCGCAATCTCAAAGACTTCACCCAAGGAAACGCAAGTTCCTTGAAACAAGAGAATCGCAATTCTCTTACAAGTATATCAAATACTTGGACACTCACTTAACTAAAGTACTCCTTATTGAGTAGATATGAGTAAAAGAATATGTTCAAGATCACAACAACTTTAAGCAATAATATGGCTCTCAAAAGCTTTATGAAATGAGTAGAAAATGAAGAACAATTGAATGAAAGCTTATAGCAATGTAATGATCAGTTTGTGTATGTTGTTGTTTTTAAAACACTGAAATGAAGCTGTATTTATAGTTGAAAAAGTTGGTTCAACCGTTGTCTAATTGCCAATTAAGAGTTGCTGAAATTACTCAGTGATAATCGATTATTAAGACCAAACAATCGATTATCTGCCAGTCAGTTTAAAAATCAATCCCAGATTTAACGCTTCACAATCGATTATACATAATCTATTATCGATTACTGGCAATATTCAAAATCAGATAATCGATTACACTAAGTTCATAATCGATTACTTTAGCAACGTTCTAAAAATCATTTCCAGATTTTAAGCAAAACATCGATTATATAAAATCAATAATCGATTACTTCAGCAACGTTCTAAAAATCATTTCCAGATTTTAAGCAGAACATCGATTATCTAGAATCAATAATCGATTACCTTATGGTATTTGAAAATCATTTGACAACGGCCAGCTTCAACAATCGATTGTCCTTTGCAACAATCGATTACTTGTTATTTTCTGAAAATCATAAGACTTACTGTCTCAGTGATAATCGATTATCTAAAGACATAATCGATTACTTAATTAAATTTAAAATCACTGGAAGACATCAACTCAACACAATCGATCACCATTAGTTCATAATCGATTATTTTGAGTATTGAAAAACTTTACCTCAATAACAATCGATTGTCCTTTGTTCACAATCGATTATCATGCAGATTTGGAAAAACCTGATGTTCACTGTCTTACTCACAATCGATTACCATTAATTCATAATCGATTGTCATGCAGTCTTGGCTCAGAAACAATCGATTATCATAAGTACATAATCGATTATTTTAGCCCAGATTTTTGAGGCATGTTTAGAAAACATTTTGTCTAATGTAAATATGCATGATTTAAAATCTTTTTGACACAGAATTAAATATGCATGATTTTGGAAAATAGTTTTATGAGAGAGGCCATACTATGAGTCAAGTTATAGGATCGAGATTACAATTTAGAACAACTCAATAACAATTAAAAGCTATATCTTGAACTTCAATCTTATTCGCAACCATTGTGCGCTTGTACTTGAATTCCGTCATATATCAATTTTTGCTTCGTTTGTCATTCATCAAAACCTACAAAAGAGTACACGTTTAGTATATTGCATTGAGAACGTATTTCTAACAGAAATGCCTTTTGGATACTTTAGCAGAAGCTTAAAAGGCTTAGTAAAAGACTTACTCAATGGTTGAAGGAGGAGATTGGAAATGTGTATGACCATGTTCATCACTGGGAATGCAAAATGAATGCCCTTGAAGAACTTGATCTACAAAATAATACTGACCTATCTAGAGAAGAGCTTAATCATGGGCAAGCCGAATACATCAAATGGATGACCTTGCAAGACTCTATTCTTAAACAGAGAGCAAACATCAAGTGGTTCGAATAAGGTGATTCAAATACCATGTATTTCCATAGCCTAATCAGAGAAATAAGAAGAAGTATACAACTTCACAAGATCAAAGATCATAGAGACAGATGGGTGGAAGGTGATGATAACATTTCCAAAGCTACAGTTAGACACTTCCACAAGAGATTCAATATCAAGCATCAATTCAATGGTAATGATATACTGCAATGCATTTCCAGGATTATTACTGAAGAATACAACATTGCCCTGACTTCCATACCTAACACAGAGGAAATCAGGGATGCTATTTTTGATATAGGAGCTAATAGTACAACTGGTCCAGCTGGTCCAGATTTCTTTAATGACACATTTTTTTAGAAATTTTGGGATATAATCAAAGAGGATATCACTAACTTCGTGCAAGAAATTTTCAATGGAAAGAGACCAACCATCTTATTCTCACACACTTGCCTGGTTTTGCTTCCCAAAGTAGAATCTCCCAATAACTTCTTAGAAGTTAGACCCATCAGTCTAAGCAATTTCACCGCCAAGATCATATCCAAAATTCTTTCGAGAAGACTAAATCCTATGCTTCATAGAATCATTTTAGAGAACCAAAGGGGTTTGTCAAAGGAAGATCCATTATTGAAAAAATTTTGCTAGCACAGGAGATCACACAGAACATCAAAAATAAAAACTGCAGGGGAAAAGTTATTATCAAATTGAACATGGAGAAAGCATATGATAGAATAATCTGGAGCTTTATCATGTCAGTTTTGAGGAAATTTGGATTCTTGGAGGAATGGATTGATATCGTTTGGGGTCTGGTTAATGAATTCTGGTACTCTATTATTATTAATGGCAATAGAAAAGGCTTCTTTGCCTCATCTCATGGCTTGAAATAGGGAGATCCACTGTCTCCTTCTTTGTTCATTATTAGTGCTGAAATGCGAACCACGTCCTTGAATAATCTCATCAATTGTGAAAACTTTACTCCTTTCATAATGAATAACAGAGGTCCAAAGATCAATCACCTTGCATATGCTTATGACATTGTCAAATTCTGCGGGGGTAACAAAAAATCCATCAAGCTTATCAAGAAACAAATAAGGAGATATGATAAGGATTTAGGGCAAAAAGTCAATAACGGCAAGAGTTACTTCATCACTTCTCCTAATACCTCTGCTTCCAAGATCAATTGAATTGGGCAAGCATAAGGGTTCATGGATAAAAAGTTTCCTTTCAATTATCCGGGATTCCCAATCTATCATGGAAGAAAAACATAGTCTTATTTGATGAAATATTAACAAAGATTGCTAGAAGGATCAATGCATGAAAAGGTAAAATTCTATCTCCATGGGGGAAAATCATACTTATCAATCATGTATTACAGTCCCTCCTCACTTACACTCTGTCTGCATGAGTCCTCCCAATAGCACTATTACTCTCATGGAAAAACATTTTGCAAACGTTTTCTGTGGGTCGACAAATAGGTCAAACAAATATCATTGGAGTTCTTTGCATAATATGTGTCTTCCCAAAGAGGAAGGTGGAATTAGAACTAGGAAAATGCGAGATGTTATTTATACTTTTAGTATTAAGTGCTGGTGGAGGTTTAGAACATAGAACTCTCTATGGGCCACCTTTCTCAGGGCAAATACTGCACCCGGTAAGTAAATTCATCGTTTCGGCACTCTCACGGGTGGAGAAACATGTTAAAGACCAGACAAATGGAATTTCACATCAAATGGAGCATTCAAAATGGCTCTTCAAGCTTTTGGTGGGATAATTGGACGAGTGATGGTCCACTTGCTCACCAGGTGCAAGGTATTAGGAAATCAGCCAAAACTCAAGCGAAGGAATTCTTAACAAATGGGCAACGAGACATCAAGATGTTAAACTAGGTTCTTCCTTCTCACATCACTTATTTTATTTGTAGAATTGACATTGGTAATGATGAAGAAGATGATTTCCTTATTTGGACCTTGTAGATTGATGTAAAGTTCTCAAATAATTCAGTGTGGCATTTACTTAGACATAAAACACCAAAAACAATTTTTTAGAGAATGTTTGGCATCAGGAAATATGTTTTGAAATGTCCTTTCTGACTTGGAGAATTATGAAAAGAATATTACCTTTGATGACATGATTAGTAAGTTTGGTTCTAATATTGTTTCGAGATGTTTTTGTTGTAGTGTCCCACATGTGGAATCCATGCAACATGTTTTCGTGGAAAGTGAAGCTGCAAAGCAAATTTGGAAGAATATCGGCAGCCCCTTGGGTATTATTCATCCAAATGCACCTATTACGGCAATCTTCAAGAATTGGTGGGATGAAAAAATAAAGAATAAAATTTATGGCTTGGTTCTACAAGCTGCACCAACTCTTATTTGCTGGGAAATCTAGAAACAATGAAGTCCATGTAAATATGGCACAAGAATTAGGAGGCTACAAGAACAAGCCCCGGAAAGGGGAGTCATCGTCCGGGCGGAGAACCTTCGATTTATCCAACCCGAAGAGTCTGAAGAAGAAGAAGAACAACAATGGCAAGGAGGTAGAAGAGGAGAAAGCTGGCCTTTGAATGGGTTGGAAGAAACTTTTTGCACAATGAAGTTGAGGGAAAACATTGGCCATCCTACTAGATCTGACGTGTACAATCCACGTGGCGTTCGTATTAGCACGGTCAATGGTTTGACTCTACCTGTCCTTAACTATCTCCAACTTAATGCTGAAAGAGGAACCCTCTACTGGGTAATTCATTATCCCTTAACTTGACAATTATATCAAGAGTTTAATATAATGAGCCAAACAGTCGATAAAAATTATTCATTACTATTCCTTGTATTATTAATCTTCTTTGTATTATGCTCTTGTATAACATGTTTCTCCGTCCAACGACCCCCGGTAGGATAGCTACACAAAATCTCTAAAAAAATAATTGGCACAGTTGTCTATACTTAACGAGCCATATCATAAGTGATTTGGGGTCCAAGAAGAGGCCTAAGTCTAAGCCAAGTTGGAAAATTACATGATAGACTAAAATCCCAAATGAGAACGCACAAGACCAAAGTTTGGACGATAATATCTATAGATATATAAGGTGTTATGTGATTAACCTGTCAAATGAAATATCTTTGAGTCTAGTTTCCAACGCTTCAAACCGTTCGCCATTTGGACACTTCTACCAGAAGTTATGACCAATTTACCAAAAGGTGGCAGAATTTTACACTATCGCGCCGCCCCATGCATCGCGCCATGAAGCGCGGCTGTGTATAATACCAGAGCACTGCCAAATTTCGTTTCTAGACATATGTTTCTTTACCGTACAACCCCACGTGGCGCCCCATGCACCGCAGCTGTGCAAATCTTGTTTTTTTCCCAAGCCGACCCTATTTTGATATAAAACCTTCGGGGGTTATTTTTCCCACTTTATTTGGACGAATTTTAGGGTTTTCCTCCACTATCTCAAGACATCCAAGCCCTCCCATCTTCAAGGTATGCAATTCTCATTATTTTGATGTGAATTGTATTATTTATGCACAAGTATCAATGAAATCTACACATAAAAAAATTCTTAGATATTCAAGGGATTCCTTCAAGGATTCAAAGGCGAGTTTTGCAAGATTTCTTTCAAAAAGTTAATCCTACACCCTTAGACTTACATGTATGGATTTATTAAGGGATATGAGTATGAATAAGAATTGGAACTCTTGGTATTATGATTGGAAACCATAAGTTCCCAATTTGATTACACAACTATTATAGAGATTGAAAGATGTTTATTTAATGAAACTTTGTGGGTTGGGTATGGATGGATGGTCATTTATGTATTTTGAAAGTTATAAATTGGTTAATCATGATGGTGGGATAAATTGTTTATGAATGGTGGTAGTTAGATGAACTAATTATATGGTGATAAGACTTAGAGATTTATGCCTACAAGGTGTTTGATAATATGCCTAAATGGCTTAAGTTATAGAATTTGTTACTAATATTGGGTTCCATTGGATGTTGCTATTGTAGATTAAAGGTTCTTAGTATTGTGTATCATTGTAGTATCATTAAGGGGTGAAATTGAGGTATGTGAGGCTAACTTCTTTACGTTTGGGAATGTCTATGGTTCTCCCTACGTCCCATTCATTATGTCTATTACTAGTTTCCTCAGAAAGAAATTATGCCTTAGTTCCATGAATAGTCGTAAAACTTCTATTCTCTAGCTTCATAACATATTCATGACTAAACGTCGTGAAATCAATACATAATAAATATAGACTTGGGTTTGATTCCCATGAGTCTCAGTCTAGATTACTCAGCATGTCATAAACAGTTGAAGTTTCACTTTTTCATAATCAGTTCATGAATACATTTCTCAGTTAGCTCTATTCAACATTCAAGTATTAAGTGACTCAGTATGGTTCAGTATTTCAGCATCATGTAACCAGTATGATTCTCAGTTCCTGAATATTGAACACCTATATTTGGGTCTGAGGCTGTAGTTTATTTGCTTTATGCATACTTGGGCCTGAGGCCATACTTTACGCTTTATGCATGTTTGGCCCAAAGGCCGTAGTTTATGCTTTATGTATTTTTGGGCCTGAGGTCATAGTTTGTGCACATATATATTAGGCCCGAGGCTGTAGCTTATTCAGATATATAAGTCGTTCATCATTCATAAGAGGGAGTAATCATATCGTTACTTCCTTTGTCCAGTTTATTTATCAGCTATCATTTCAGTTATCAGTTATTAGTTATCAGTTATTATTTATCAGCTATCAGCTATCCATTATCATTTCAGTTTCAGTTTCAATAGTTATAATTTCAGTTATCAATTATCAATTATCAATTATCAATTCTCAGTTATCAGCCCAATATTAGTTTCAGCATTTATAATTCTTTCTTTCAGTTGCTTTACATACCAGTTCAATTCAAATGTACTGATGCCCCTTTTAGCCCGAGGCCTGCATCTTACGATGCATGTATTTGTTTACAGGTTGACGATTCAGGGCGCTAGGATTCTCGTACCAGCTATTTGGTGATCCCCAGTTCTTTCGGGGCATTATCATTACCGTACAGTCTTTCAGTATTTACAGATAGTCAGTGTTTTCAGTACTTCAAATTTCAATAGAGGATTCATACACTAGAGTAACAGCTAGACGGAGTTGCATGCTTTTCATATTAAGCTATGTTAACTACAAATATGTTTCAAAGTTGTATTAGTATTTCCGTACTTTAATTTTTATCATTCAGACTATTAGCATATCAGCATGCGTTAGTTTATCTTCCTCATTTGGTATGTTATAATATAACATGGTTATTCAGCCAGCCAGTTGGTTCGCTCGGTCACATGTAGTCAGGTACCGACTGTCGTGCTACGTCTAGGCCCAAGTTCGGGGCATGACACCCCAATAAATATTATTTAAAAAAAAATATATTAACAAGTAGTATATATTGTGATTGTCACCTTAAGACTTAAAGTTTTGGCAACTGCATTGGTAGATTTAAGGGCACAACTGACTTTTAGTTAGCTGTCTGGGTGCGATTCGCACTCTCGTTTTTGCTCAAATATTGATTCAGCAATAGGACGTTGCTGCTTTCAAATCTTGGGTCCGGCTTTGGCGTTGCGTAAATTCTTTATTCATATGTCAGGATTTGAAGTTTGTGGATAATTACAATGCTAAAATCCAATCACAATTGGATGTGTGTGAGTGTGTGCGCGCGTGTGTCTATATATATATATATATATATATATATATATATATATATATATATATATATATATATATATATATATACAGATACATACATAGACACACACACAAAAAAAAGAAGTACCCCATGAACTACAACCACATTTCCAACTGCACACTTTATCTTTGTAGAGAGGCTATTACTCTCTGGAACTATTTTTAACCGGAATTAGTATATCCTTAGTGTCGATGTGGCATAAAGGAGTGTATGCCACTCTCCCTGGCAGAGTGAGATAGATAGAGAATGCTGAAATTTTATTTTTATAATTTTTTATTAAATATAATATTTTCTTATTTTTCTTTCTCTTCTCTTTCCTTTGTTCCTTTCTTTTCCTTTTCTTTCCTCCTGTTTTGTTACTTATAGATTGACATGAAATTAGCTCCGATATTCTCCATATTTTTTGGCGAGATTAAGTTGAAGATTTTATTCTTTTCTCTCCATATTTCACTACACGTTATAGAGGATTACTGATATATCTAATATGTTAACTCACCACTTTTAAACTTTCAATTACAATTGCTTCTCACAGAAAAGATTGAAATTATCTCGTCTCAAGATCAATTTCCGTTTAAATCCAGAAGAAACCCACAAAAGACTGAGCAAGAATAAGAGTTTTGATTTTTAGTTGCAAAAAAATATTATCGCCATGCTCACCGTTTTCCGATTGGGGCCTTCGGCCTTGCACTGGTTCAGGTAGTGAGGTGGGGGATGGGAGTCCTATTTTTTTAATTAATCAAATTTACCTAAAAGAGATAACAAGAATGTAACGACGCGGCCAATCATTTTGCTTTCTAGGTCCCCATTTCCCTAGTTAACACGTCACGTATGCACTTTTACTGTTTCATGACTTGTAGAGATGGTTTGCTAGGGTTTGAAAGGATTCGGGTTGAAATCGAAACACTTAGTTCTTAATAGTAGCATATAACGGTTAAGCTTTACTAGAGTTAACATTTTGAGTAAACGACCTCGGAACCAGAATTTGACAGTCACAATAGGTTCATATGATGATTTTGGACTTGAGCATGCATTTGGATCGGGTTTCGTATACGAGAGCTTTTTGACGCTTTATATTGAAAGGTGGCGTATTGAAGTTTTTTCAAGTTCTGTAAGTTTTGTTTGGAGTAGAATTTGGTGTTATTGAGGTCCATTGGAGATTTTGAGCCTGATAATAGTCCGCGGTGATGTCTAACTTACACGCAAAATTTGGCATCATTTAGAGTTCATTTGATAGGAATCAGACCCGCGGAAGTGGTTTTGGAAGTTTTTGAGTTCCATGTTGAATTCATGTGTTTTAACGTCCGATTCGTAATTTTAGATGTTATTTTGTTGTTTTGATTGCACGAACGAGTCCGTATTATGCTATTGGATGTGTGAGTATATTTTGATGGGGCACGGGGGGCTCAGACACGAAATAGATTGGAATCGGACTAGATTTGGGCATGGGGGAAATTGTTGGTGCTTCTGATCTAGTGCAGTTACACCTTTGTGGAAAGGGCCGCAGGTGCGAACTCGCAGAAGCTGCCTGCTGGTCGCGGAAATGGATTTGAGGCTGGGCGGTCTCAGGTACGAGAATTTTTCTGCATCTGCGCAACCCACAAAAGTGATCGAGGCTTCGCATATGCGGACTTCGGCTGGCTGGCTATCAGTCGTAAAAGCAAAAGGAATTTGCAGAAGCAACTCCCCGTTTGCAGAATCCAAGAAGCTGAAGGTAGTGGGGATCGTATGTGCGACCTTTTGAACGCGCCTGCAGTTCCGCAAATGCGATCAAATGACTGCATGTGTGGAAATGGCTAAGGGCAGTGAGGGCTTTTAATGCGGGGCTTAGACTTTTTTCATCACATTTGCATTTTGTCTTGGGAGATCTTGAAAATACATTTGAGAGGGATTCTCATCAATATCCTAAGGTAACTAACTCCTACCCATTTTCTAGTTAATTATCCAGATTATGTAGATTAAATTGGAAATATTATGAAAACTCGTGGGATATGTGAAGAACCAAGGATTTTGGCAAAAAATGGGATTTGACCACGAAATTGGTCATTGAATTAAGCAAAAATTATATATTTGAGTTTGTAAGGCTATGAGTAATCTTTATCTTTAAAAATTTCCGCAATTCGGGCTTATGGGCCCGGGGGAAAATTTTACGAATCTTCCAATTTGGGTAACATTATTAGTCTAAAAGCTAAATTATGAACTTTTGAGTATATACTGATTAAATTATATAATAATTGAATAGTTTCAGATTGTTCGACATCGACTTGGGGCTTTTAGAGCAGATTAGTGGACCGGAAGTGAGCTTGGGAATGAGGTAAGTCTCTAGCATAACCTTGTAAGAGGAAACTCATCCCCTTAGGAGTATCTTTGTTGTGTATTACTTGTGTGGGGAGCTACATCCATACGATGTGACGAGATTTCGTGCGTAGATATATTCCATGATATGTCTGGGTCGACTAAGATTCACATCATACTTTTAATGCATTGTTATTTATCATGCGTATTAACTATCTTGAATAGAGCAGAGACTAGGGATTATAGAGTTGCAATTATGGACTTAGCCTTCTTATTTTGGACAATTGAGGAATACTTAATAACTATGAAAAATCAATGTCCTCTTGTATTGCAAGTACTTCCGCAAGTGAGGTAAACTTCTCTACTTTAATGGGATCGGGCCGTTCAACCTCAACAATATTGTAACACCACTCTTATGTGATCGGGACGTTCGCCTCGGTAGTATGATGGTAACTCTATTCTTTTAGGATCGATTCGTTCGCCTCGGTAACTTCGTGCTTAACAATCGAAACGGGTTACAGTTTGGACATGATTGAGTTAGGGTCTTGACGACCGTTATGAGATGTTGGTGCTGTATTATGGACTATTGTTGTATTTATTGTAGTTTCTTTTATTTATCTCATTGATACTTGTTGTATGTTCACCATGTCTTCTTTATGCACTTCCATTATTATTAACCTCTAGTAAGTGTCAAATCGACCACCCGTTACTACTTCTTCAAGGTTAGATTAGATACTTTTTGGGTACGCGTTGATCTTCGTACTCACGCTACAGTTTTGCACTGATGTGCAGGTACGGAGACAAGTTCCACCAGTGGCCATGCAGGCGCGTAGCCAATCATCTATGGATACTTAAGGGTGATCTGCTTGCCTTTCCACAATTCGCAACACCGGAATATTCTTGTCTATTACTTTTGGACAATATTTTAGTAGTTTTGTATATTCCCTAGATTTCTCATGTACCTGTGACAGCGAGTTTTAGGGATTTGTAGAACCTATGTATTGTTGTAATTGTCATTTCTATCACCACATACTATGCACTTATTATGTTGATATTTTGTTTAAAAGACTTATCACAGTTGCATGAAATTTAGTAAATTAAAAATATGTCAAAAGGGGTTAAATAAATAGTAGTTTCTCTTGCGGGCTTGCCTAACGACCGCGTTAGGTATAGTCTCGATCTAGTATGGAATTGAGTTGTGGCAACTTGGTATTGGAGCTTTAGATTCACATCGGTCTCACGAGTCATGAGCAGACCTAGTAAAGTCTTGCATATCATCACAGAGACGTTCGTGCTTATCTTTGAGAAACTATAGGGTGTTAGGAAATTTCACTTTCTTCATCTCATATTGTGCAGTTCATATTATACTAAGTGTCTTTCTATTGATCTCTCACAAATGGTGAGAACACGTGCAACTGATGTACCAAGCGGTCGAGGGGCTGTGTCACAACCCAAATCTTGCTCCGGTCGTGATGGCACATCTCGTGAAGACAAGGCCATCCAACCAACCCTTTTTTTCAGAATAATTAAAAGTAAATACTCAATTTTAATAAGATTATATAACAACAATTTAAACAGAAGAGTTCTCATTTAAGTGTGGAAGAAAACCCAAACACAACCCAAATCGGGGTGTCACAAGTCACGAGCATCTAGAAGAGTTTTTAATATAACTACAAGGTCTATAATATATAGAATTAGAATTTAGAATCAAAAGGAAGACATCCGGTTCTGTGAACACTGGCGGTCACCTGGCTCAGCTACGATAAAAAAATCTCCAATCAGCTCAAAACCCGCTACCGGTGATCAAATACCTGCATTTGCACATGAGGTGCTGGGAGTAAAGTGAGTACTCCAACTTAGTGAGTAATAAAAGTAAATAACAACCGAGCAGTAAGAAATCACGTATAACAGATCATCATGCTATTTAGAAGCAGAGAAAAACCCTCTTTAAGTAAAACAGTGAAACTGTGAAATCTTTAGAACTTTTCTTAACTCGGTTTAAGCCTCTTTTGAAAAATAACCTTTTCAACAATTACGCTAATGAATGCAAAATAAATAATGCAGATAAGCACTGAATTCCGCCCCTTGGACCCCACGCTCAGTGATAAGATAATACGAGAACAACAGGTAAAGATTTCAAAAAATACCACAAGCAATAGATAATGGCACAAATGAGATAAAGTAAACACATAAATTAGTACTAATACCACTGTGGCGTGCAGCCTGCTCCACGCTAGGGCATGTAGCCCGCTCCACGCTGCGGCATGCAACCCGTTCCATTTATCATCGATGGTGCTCACTGGGGGTGTGTACAGACTCTGGATGGGCTTCTACAGCCTAAGCGCAATATCAAGCCATCTCGTGGAATCAACTAGGCTCTCGACCTCAATATCAATATAATACTGCTGCGGCGTGCAACCCAATCCATGCTCAGTATAGAAATTTAAACAAGACCCTCGGACAATATTAAATTAATAGTTCTCAGAAAAGTGTTTGAGTTTGCAAAACATTATTTAAAACGTTGGGCTGATATCAGATAATATGTCAAATAATGTGGAAACAGTGATAACAATCCCCGAAGGATTCAAATAATTGGCATGAAGCCTCAAATATAACAATTAAATCCAGGTAAGGATGATTTCAAATGAATTCTAATCAAATACACGGTAAAAACATCACTCGAGATGGACCAAGTCACAATCCCCAATAGTAAACAACCCCGCACTCGTCAGAGAGTGCGTGTCTCGCCTCAATATAGCACTATGATGTGCAATCCGGGGTCCTAAACCCTCAGGCTATCATTTACAATCATTACTCACCTTGAACCGGTGAAATCTCTAGCTCGCGACGCCTTTGCCTCTCAATCTTCCTCCACGCGCGTCAAATCTATTCACAATCAGAGCAAATACATCATAATATGCTAAGGGAACAAAGCCCAAGCGAAAACAATCAATAACGGTCACAAATCCCTAAATTACAAAAACCCAACCCCCGGGCCCACTTCTTGAAACTCAGAGATTTCTATATTAAGGGGTTCTATATCTCTCCACGAGTTTATGCATATAAAGAAAACCAAAATCGGACTCCAAGTAGCCCCTCAAATCCCAAAATTCCAAGCCCCATTTAATCAATTTTATGCTTGATTTCCATAGATTTCTAGGTGGATTTCACAATATAATCGAGTTTTAAGACCAAGATTCTTACCTTAAGTCGTTCTTCCTTGAATCCCTCTTTATCTCCTAAAATAATCCCCAAAAAGAGCAGCCATGGGTGAAAATAGACCCACATTCGCGAATAAGATGATTTTAAAACATTCTGCCCAGGCAATATTTCTTCTATTCGATCGTGGGAGAACCTTCCCGATCGCGAAGCACAAAAAATCAACTCCCAGAATTAACCACGTGCAAACATAGCAGCTCTCATGCGAACATAATGCACAATGTAATCAAGCTATGCGATTGTAGACAACACTTCACATTCGCGATGAACAATTCCAAACAATACCTCAGGCCCTTTTTAACTCTATGCGAACGCGGCCTTAAAAATGCGTTCGCAAAGAACAATTTCACCCAACTATGTGATTGCATCCCAACTTGTGTGAATGTGAAGAACCAAAAGTGGGCTGCCCCAAAAGCTTCCATGCGATCGCAATTACACCTATGCGATCGCAATGAACAAAAATCTCTGGAACTGAAGCCTGCAATTTCTGCTATCCTTTAAGGTACAAAATGATTCGATTGACCATCTGAAACTCACCCAAAGCCCTCTGGATCTCAACCACATATCCATAGTATCATTGAACCTCATTACAGTCATCAAAATACCTCAAAACAACCCGTCGGGTTGTTACATCCTCCCCCACTTAAACACACGTTTGTCCTCGAAAGTACTTGGAGTTCTTCTAATAACCAACCAATTGCAGAATAACCTTACCACGTATGTACTCGGGGATGATCCCACGTCACCCTATCTCACATAGGTTCGATAACACAATATAACTAAAATTTCACAATTCATCTTAGTCCATAAGCTAAAGAACCACATTTCCACTGTCGAAATCATCCACAAGATCAAAACCCCACATCTATACTCTGAATAAGCCCGAACAAGCTGTAATAACCCATACCTGCAACCTCGATGCCATTACATGATAAACCACATAACTATAATGCTCGTAACAATAACTTCTATTCACAGCTGCTGTACACAACACCTAAATACCGATTGAGAGACTCTTGCTGACTAAAGTCTCATTCCAACACTTACATATACTGGCAACTATAACTTAGACATGCAATAAACTGTAACCATTTATCAGATTAACCATTCATGAGGCCTTTTCCCCTCTGGCAATTACCATAGTAATTTTGAACCGAACCTCGATATTAACCCCATCAAGAGGAGTGATTCAGAAGGTGAAAAGTTATCCTCCCATCTCTATATCCAGTATATACAGCTGGGAAGATATTTTTCCAGTTCAAACAGGGGAGCAATTCACAATGGCAAAACTGCAAGACACTTCAAACTTTGCTGCAGTAGATACAATTGCAGAGGCTGTAACTAATACTGCCTCAACACAAGCAAACTCTGCTATGCAGTTTACTGATCATCGACAACACAACAGGGAAGATAGACAATGCTCATCGATGGCCAACAAAGCAGAATCATCAAAATCCAAAAATAAAAATCACATTGCAGCAAACAATCCAGGCAATACAGCTTTACTGTCACTTTCAAATTCTTTTAAAGTACTTGCCAAGGACAAATCTCCTCCTATGAACAACATTGTCAAAGAGTACGGGGAACCCTCAATTTCAAGCAACAAAAAAGATGAGGAGAGCTGGGATGAAGTAATCAGTAGTTTAAACTATAATGCCTCAATTTTTGTTTCAAGAAATAATGCTAAGGTAGAGTCTCATCAAAGGGAAAGAAGTTGGGACGGCAGGGTGATCGAAGACGTCAACATAAGGAGGCCCCCAATGCGAAATGCAAAACAAAAACAGGTTGCTCAAACATTACTTTCAAAATCCAAGAATAAAGTATGAATTTTGAAGAATTTTTGAATAATCATGTGGAAGAAGACAACATTTTACAAATCGAAACTTTCACAATAAAAGAGAAAAAAAGGCACCTTGATGGTTTCCTCATCTTTTTATTTTACCATCACATTAGTATTATTCTATGTAATATCATCACAGAGTATATTATAAACTCTTTGATGATCAGTCAATTCTTAGTTCTTGCGAGTTCCTTCTTTTTACATGCTTGCTAGTCCAGGAGGCCTTTTGCCTAATAGGATAGCTTAGGTAAGGTCTATGCCGGCTGTGTTATATGGGTAATATTACCGGCGTAATCCGCCTTATTTTATTTCTCCTATTTGTTGTAATTTTCCTATTCCTATCAATTAATAAATAAATAAAAAACCCTAGGCGATTGCCTAGTGGACCAAAAAGAAATAAAAAAAATAAAGAAAAAAAACCCATCAAACATGCTAAAATCAAATCCGTTTGTATTCATTGATGATCCCAACGATCTGTTCTAACCAAACACACCATCCTGGTGACATGACACATCAATACGGGCCTAAGTCAAACTTGCAAAACTACACGCATCAATAAGCAACACTCCGAACATACTCAATCGTGAAAATGACAGAGTTGTACCGCAATCTCACTTAAACCACCAAAACACAATGTTGAGAATCCATCTCACATCATAGAATAAAATACAAAAATCTAACCCGCAAGATCATGTCCCCACATAAACTCTCTGTAATGTACGATCTTATCCAAACACTGCTCCACATGAGACACCTCAAGTCACTATGCTCGAAATTGAAGAGCACGTGCAATTTGATATCTGGAACCAAAGAAATCATCATACCCACGGTGAAGCAAACAACATACACCACACAACCCTGAGAGGGTATAACCGATACGCTATTCACCGAGCAACACCCAATTACGCTTCCCGCTCGACTTCCACTATGAACCCCATTAGTACTGTATCATACGTGCTCATAACCAACAATCATAACATCTCGCAACACAAAAGAAACTCGACTTCCCTGATCACTAATAAGCTCAACATCGGTCGAATCAACCTATCCCTCAACAATGCAACTCGGGACAACCAAGCCGACTCAAGCTAGAACACACATCCACATTGTCTGCCAACGAACTTCTTACCTAGGAAACCTGAAGTTGTTCCTTTATACTCCAATAACTCCTATCGGTGCCATTCGATACGGTGCCCGGCACCAAATTAATACCCAAATCCAAAACATCGACAGACAACATGCTCGGCCACAAGAAATGCCTCTGAATAGTCCTTCAACACCAGAACTGAACCAATGGTAGAAACCTCTGCACTGACATCCATCACGAAAGACCAATTTAGGAAAACAATCCTCCAAGCCGTCAGCTGGGTCTTCAAAATATAAACCACTATTCTAGAACATAGTGCACGCATCTCGCCACTCAAACCACGGTATTTACGGCATAACCCATAGCGCAATAGTCTAGAATAACCCAACACTGAGACGACCACTCTAAATCCCCCAACCTCACATCCACGATTTAACATACCAAGTAAATAAATATCCACTCGGGCCTCCAAATCCCGATGGCCGCTAAACGGTGCCGATACACACGGTCCACAACCATAACTTAGCCTGAAGATGATAACTCCAGTCTTTAATTCCATATAGCACACGAATCATTGTACCTAATCCAAATTTTGCCGTCCAAAAGCATAACACACCTTTAATACTCAATAATTCCACGATAGATACTCTAAAAGTTTCGTATGCCACCAAGCGAACCCGAATATCACCAGTTGATTTGACAAGAAAAATGCCACAATACTATCGAAGTGCCATCAACTTAATTACATTACCCTTTTTCTGAACATATACTATCGTCGAATCACTTCCAATTAGAAATATCATTCCCTTAACTATCTAAGGCTACCTGCGGCCTAAGAGTTTTATGAACCCCCTTTCATAACTGAACTATAACCTAACACATGCAAGTCTCGGTCCTCCATAACATACCACAATTACCATGCCACCCGATGATAACATCAAAACGTTATCTCCTTTCCGAGCCATAGACGCCTATGCACTCAACTAGTCAAAAACTTTCCATTGGCCCCATCTAGAAGAAAATTCATTATGCATCTCGTACTCTGCATGCCCATAGAAATGTATATCTCCAAACCACGGTAAAACCCGACAAGAACTGTCCCAATTTCATTTGCACAAACTAAACTGCCAGGACTTATTCCATCAAATTAGACCAAGCTAAGCAAGCTACCAAACCTAAGAGCTTTGCAACAAAATACTTGTACGAACTCATTACATAGAACACACATAAGGACTTAATCATGTCTTTACCATGTCGATTAGGGCTACTATCTAGCTACTTCTTCTATCTAAATCTCTTTCTGATTCGTCTTCAACTTGATATGTTTCCTTGCCGTAGCACCACAATTCCTCAACCTAGGCTCACTACACGAGACCTAAGCACAAGACGACACTGTATAAGACAAAGATCCATAAGCTGTTGAATACTCTCTCAAATATTCCCAAAAACACCACATTCCAGAATGCTTTACTCTGGAGAACTTCTCGCGAATCTAAATCTGTTACCTTTTCCTTCCTGATACTGACACATAGAATCCCATAATTAACATACCACAAGTCTTGACCTCTTCCAATGAAAACACAATATCTATCCACATACACAACCTTAAGATACCCCATTGTTCCCTGTAGAATCTTGAACACATTAGAAACGTTCTCGAAAGCCATTCATACTCTTATTCAAACTATAACTTACCTGACCTAACAAACAGAACCACCAAGCCTCACTGGCACTCCGATACCGCAAAATGGAATCCTTATCCCAATACAACTAAGCAACTTCTTGCTCTATGCACCGAGCATTATTTACCAACAACACTCTAGACATTCCATGAATCTTATACCCTATGAAGCATAATATAACCTTGGTCAAACTTTTTCCTTTACTCAATCCATATCTAATTCACTCGCATGCCCCAACTGGAACCAACATAGCACCTAACTGGGCAATTCAACTGCTCACAGCAGACTTCTCCAGTTGGCCCGAAGCCATAGATCAAGATACACTCAACAACTCATTAAATTTCTCCTTTGTTGATGCCCCCAATACCATAGTGAGATTAACCTCAAATCATTTATAAAATTGCAAAACTCATATTGTGTAGTACTGTAAACCTTCTACAATCTTGCATTCATTCCTACAACAGTTAAGCCCACTCTCTTAGACGACCCAAAATTCTAAATTCCAATACATAATTTTCACTTGCACATGAGATTTTCCAACATACACATAGGGATAACACCACTTCAGAACACTCCGTAGGAGATAACCCCCTGCTTCGCCTCAATATAACATTGATGTATACTTTCCAGTGTCATACAAATTACACAGTCACTTAGTCTTACTGAGTCTGAACTCATTCCACAACATACAATTTACTTCACTCCCCATTAGGAGACTTGAAATTTCTTCACACGCCCATAACTCAGAGCTACACTTCCACTCACAATGGAAATAATACACTTAGTAGTCCACCTATCATCCAACATATCTTCCTCGACACTTCCAAGTCATATAGAAACATCACGCATTGCTAACATACTCATCACAAAGCTATCCAGCAATTATTCACACTAATAGGGACAATACCGAACATATAAGTTCAAAATACTTGCTCACACAAAAAGCACCTCGGTGCTCAAGCAATTGGCAAATATCCGACCTCATGTCCTTCAGACTGGCCCAATATCAACTCACAGAGACCATGTCTTGCCGTCGATCAGGGAATCACAAGCCATCAAGGCACATCTAATTCTGAGCGCTTATGCGCGCATGCAAACACGTAGAAGGAAATTCAAAAGTTACTTTCCAAACTGAATCAAGGACACACGATAAGAGCTCAAGAATGTGAAGTAAAAGTTCTGCACACTCTCGAGGGTAAATACAAACGTCTCTGTACCGATCCACGAGACTCTGCTAAACCTGCCCATGACTCTTGAGACCTATGTAACCTAGGCTCTAATACCAACTTGTCACGACCCAAACCTCGCTCCAGTTTTGATGGCGCTTCTCGTGAAGACAAGAACAACAAACCAACCCTTTTTCCTTTTCAAAACAGTTAAAGGTAAATACTCAAAATTAATAAGATTATATAACCACAATTTAAGTTGAAGAGTTCTTATTTAAGTGCGGAAGGCAACCTAAACATAGCCCAAATCGGGTGTCACAAGTCAGGGGCATCTAGAAGAGTTTTTAATACAACTATAAGGTTTGTAATATGTAGAATAGAATTAAGAATCAAAAGGAAGATATCTGGTGCCGCGAATGCTGGCGGTCACCTGGCTTAGTTACGATAAACAAAATCTCCAATTAGCTCAAAACCTGCTGCCGGTAATCAAATACCCGCATCTACACACGAGGTGCAGGGAGTAAAGTGAGTACTCCGACTCAGTGAGTAATAAAAGTAAATAATAACTAGGAAGTAAAAATCACGTCTAACAAATCATCATGTTTTATACAAGCAAAAAAAAAACCCTCTTTGAGTAAACTGGTGAAACTGTGAAATGTTTAGAAAATTTCTTAACTCGGTTTAAGCCTATTTTGAAATATGACCTTTTCAATGATTACGCTAATTAATACAAAACAAATAGCGCAGATAAGCACCGAATTCCACCCCTTGGGCCCCACACTCAGTGATCAGATAATACCAGAACAGTAGGTAAAGATTTCAAGAAATAGCACCAGCAAGAGATAATGGCACAAATGGATAAAGTGAACACATAAAATAGTACTAATACTGCTGCGGCGTGCAGCCCACTCCACGCTGCGGCATGCAGCCCGTTCCATTTATCGTCGACGATGCTCACTAGGAGTGTGTACTGACTCCAGAGGGTTTCTTATAGCCCAAGCGCAATATCAAGACGTCTTGTGGTATCAACAAGGCTCTCGGCTTCAATACCAATATAATACTGTTGTGGTGCGCAGCCCGATCGATGCTCTGTCTAGAAATTTACATAAGCCCATCGGGCAATACTAAATAATGGTTCTCAGCTCAAAATGTCAATAAAATATTGTTTAAGTTTTCGAATAAGATAATATGTCAAATAATGTGGAAACAGTGATAACAATCCCTGAAGGATTCAAATAATTGGCATAAAGCCTCAAATATAACAATTAAGTCTAGGTAAGGATGATCTCAAATGAATTCTAATCAAATACACGATAAAAACATCACTCGGGACGGTTCAAGTCACAATCCCCAACAGTAAGCAACCCCACACTCATCAGAGAGCGCGTGTCTCGCCTCAATATAGCACTACGATGTGCAATCCAGGGTCTCAAACCCTCAGGATATCATTAAAATCCCAAAATTCCAAGCCCTAGTTCATTACTTTTATGCTTAATTTTCATAAATGTCTAGGTGGATTTCACAATATAATCAAGTTTATGACCAAGAGTCCTACCTAATGTTGTTCCCCCTTAAATCCCTATTTAATCTCCTCCAAGAATCCCCAAACGAGCCGCCATGGGTGAAAATAGACCCCTATTCGCGAACAAGATAATTTTTAAACATTCTGCCCAGGGACAACACTTCACGTTCGCGATGAACAATTCCAAACGATACCTCATGCCCTTTTTAACTCTATGCAAACGCGGCCTTAAAAATGCGTTCGCAAAGAACAATTTCCCCCAACTATGCGATCGCATCCCAACTTGTGAGGTGTAGGAGTGGATGGGGGTAAGCCCAAGAAGAGTTGCTCCTCGCAGGAAAAGAAAGATACATCCTTTAACCGGCCTAGAAAGTGGCTATCAAAGTCCATTCTTCTTACATGAACAGCCATGCTCCATGACGGAGAAGGAACTTATCCTTAGAATTTTGGAGCTTTGGCTTTGGTTTGGACCTGTACTAGTCCGAGAAGTGAGAGCACCAGGTTGGAAGATGCTGGTTCGAGAGGACCTGGAAAAATGCTAGTAAGAAGGAGGCTAGTTCCGATGAAGCCTTTACAACGGCAACTTCCGAGACTTATTCAGCTCCTGCTAAACCATTCGTTACCCCTCCTTTTGTGAAAGTCTTTCTCGGAAACGCGAAGAACAAAAAGTGGGCTGCCCCAAAAGCTTCTATGCAATCGCAATGAACAAAAATCTCTGCAACTGAAGCCTGCAATATCTGCTATCCTTTAAGGTACAGAATGATCCGATTGACCATTCGAAACTCACCCGAGTCCCTCGGAACCTCAACCAAACATACCAACATGATTTATAAGATCATTCAAACTCGTTCCAATCATCAAAATACCTCATACAACATCAAATTACTTAAAACTCATCAAATTCAAGCCTAAGTTCTTTTAAAACTTTCGAAACACGCATTTGATCAAAAACCCAAACAAATCACCTCCGAATGATATGAAATTTTGCACACATATCTCAAATAACATAACAAAGCTTTATCAACTCTCGAAATTCCATTGCATCCCTTGGATAAAAATCTCACCTATCAACCAGAAATCGCCAAAGTACTAGTTTAACATATTCAAGTCAAATTCCACACCGGACCTCCAAAACTAATTCTGATCACGTTCCTAAGTTATAAATCATCTGAAAAAGCAAACCAAATCATAAAAACGTTGATCCAAGCTCTTATAAACATGATAAACTGTTGATCAAACACTTCAAATTCAAAGCTTCAAACTGAGATTATTGTTTGAAATTTATTTTGATTTTCCTGAAAACTAAAACCAACGATCCACATCAGTTAAAATGCGTAACACGGGGCAAGTCATTCCTGAGAACTGGCGATCAAAATACAAAAGCTTAAAATGACAGTCGGGTCGTTACAGGCTGCTCCCCTCATTTCTAGAAGCTGAGGCAGAGGCCGAGGGAGGGCTCTGGCTCCAGTTTGACGATGAGGATTCCCTAGGGTTTCTAATATTATGCTATATGTGGTTTCCAGCCATAGAAGATTTCATGAATGCACCGAGAATCCAAGAGTTCATAGGCGGTATGCTGCGTTTTATGGACTCTATGACGCAGGCTGGTTTATTTCCAGCAGACCGTGCATATATCAGGCATGAGGGGGAGCATGGACCCCTAACTATCATGCTCTAGGGCACGCCATTGTCATTTTAAGAACTCATGTACACTACCTGCGGGAAAAGCCAAGCCTATTGTAGAAGCTATGCTAGAGGCTGTACCACTCGTGACCAATGATCAACAGTGTGGCTGGACATATGGACTAGCATCACCCTTTGCCTTTGAGGATGAGTGGTTAGGGGAGCCCTAGGATTTCATTTGTCGATGCAAGGGTAGGCTCCATGATATGGGGATATTCGAGTCCAACGAGGTGGACTTCACCACTTTTCAATTTGAGGGGAACGCCCGTAGATGGTGGTAAGATTATCTTCTTAGCAGGCCAACAGGTTCACCTCCATTGGCTTGGGATCAGTTTACACATTTGTTATTGGAGAAATATATACCACTATCTGAGAAAGAGGATCTTCGAGGTCCGTTTAGTGACTCCGTCTGGGTCACCTGTCTGTTATCCACTATGAGGTGAGATTCACTAACCTGTTTCGCCATGCATCTATTATACTCTCTACAGATGCAGAGAGGGTGAAAAGTTTCATCGTAGGTTTGCACCTTGAGATTCAGGTACCTATGGCCTGTAAGGCAGAGATGGGGACTTATTTTCTTCAGGTTGTAGGATCGATCGTATTCGCAACTGTAGTGGGGAGTTTGAGCCGAAGGAAAAGCGGTCTGGGCAGCTTTTAGGATTCAATGGAAACCTATCTTATGGCCAAAATCAGTTCATGAGGGGTCAGCACCACCATCTGCTCGGGGTGCTCCAGCGTGACCCTATTTCAATGCCTTTCCAGAGAGTACCTACTACAAAAAAGCTATTTAAGGTTCCTCAAGTGAGTATTCAGGCCATCAGGATCAGACTTCGGATCAGCAGTCTACCATTTCGAGGGGTATTTAAGGTTCCCCAACTTTAAGGCAAGGCTGAGCATCAAGACTATCGTCCCATGATTATCACACTAGCTACCGCACCAGCTGCCTAGAGGTAGAGGGAAGATGAGTAGGGGCAGTCCTAGCGGTGAAGGCAAGATAGGTGGCGCTCCAACTAGGTTTTATGCCTTTTCAACCAGACCAGATGTAGTAGCTCAGATGCCCTGATCACATGTATTATTTCTGTTTGTGGTAGGGATGTTTTGGGAGTATTTGATCTAGGGTCGATACATTCATATGTTTCATATGTGTTTGCTTATTTTTTGTGTGTTCCTCATGAGTCCTTGGGTACTCCTTTATATGTATCCATGCCAATGGGCGATTCTATTATTGTGATCGAATTTATCGGTCATGTATCTTGACTTTATATAGTTATGAGGCTAGATCAAATCTTCTGTGGATTGATATGACCGACTTTGAGGCCAATCCTAGGCATGGACTGGTTGTCTCTATATCATACCGTCCTTGACTGCCATGCCAAGACTGTTACCTTAGCGATACTAGAGTTGCCTAAACTAGATGGAAGGGTTCATTTGTTAGTGCATCTAGCAGAGTTATCTCTTTCCTAAAGGCTCAACACATGATCGAGAAGGTTTGCTTGGATAATCTAGATTATGTCCGGGATATTATTGCAGACTCTGATGATTGATTCAGTGCCAGTGGTGTGGGAGTTCTCAGATGTGTTTCCTTCTGATCTAGCAGGCTTGCCACTAGATTGTGATATCAATTTTGTATTGATTTGGCTGTTCTATCTCTATTCCCTCATATCACATGGCTCCAAAGAGTTGAAGTAACAACTTTAGGAGTTTCTAGTAAAGGGGTTCGTCATACCGAATGCGTCACCTTGGGGTGCACATGTGTTGTTATTGAAGAAGAAGGATGAGACTATGCAGATATGCATTGATTACTGCCAGTTGAACAAAGTTACCATTAATAACAGGTACATGTTACCATGTATTGATGATTTATTTGACACGTTACAGGTGCCAAGATGTTCTCTTAGATCAACTTGAGATTTTGGTATCATCAACTGAAGATTCATGCTTCATTTGTTCTTAAGACGACCTTCTGGATTAGATATGGTCACTATGAGTTTTTGGTAATGTTCTTTGGTTTGACGAACGCTCCGAAAATATTTATGGATTGGATGAACTGGGTGTTCAAGCCGTATATTCATCATTGTCATTTTATTCATTAATGACATATTGATCTACTCACATAGTATAAGGGAGAACGAGTAGTATCTGTGATTGTGCTTCACACCTTGCGAGAGCAAAAGCTATATGCTTATTTTTCCAAGTGCGAGTTCTAGTTAGATTCTGTGCCATTCTTGGGGCATGTTATATCAGACGAGGGTATTAAGCTTGATCCCAAGAAGATCGAGACAGTCCAAAGTTGGCCTTGTCCTACTATAGTGACTGAGATCATGAGTTTCTTGAGGTTAGCAGGTTAGTACCTCAGGTTTGTAGAGGATTTCTCATCTATTACAACACCTTTGATTAGATTGACCCAGAAGGTGCTCCATTCTGATGGTACGATGATTGCGTTGTGAACTTTTAGAAGCTCAAGACAACTTTGACTACATCACCGGTGTTAGTGTTTCCTTCTAGTTCAGGGATGTATACTGTGGATTGCAATGCCTCATGCATTAGCCTAGGTTGTGTATTGATGCAGTAGGGGAGAGTTATTGCATATGCTTTACGTCACTTGAAGCCTCATGAGAAGAATTACCCCATACAAGATTATGTTAGATAATACGCTTAACGCTAGAGGGGGGGGTGAATAGCGTTATAATAAAAATTAGCGTAAACTTGCGGAATTTAAAAATTGCAGGAAATAAATAAGTGCGATAAGTAAATAAATTAGAACAAACGCACCGATGTATCTTGGTTCACCACAACCCGTGGCTAGTCCAGTCCCCGAGAGACTCTCTCGAGATTTCCACTAACTTGTTAAGCTTACAGGTGCTCAACAAACCGCTACAACTTGAGGACACAAGCCTCAACAACCTTTGCTCGGAGATACAACACTCCAAGACTTCAACCAAGGAAACACAAGTTCCTTCTTACAACACAAGGGACTAACACTTCCCTTCAAGTGTACAAAAACACTTAGCACTCAAACAAGACACTCCTTTAAGAGTAGATATGAGTAAAAAGAATACGCTCAAGATCGCAACAACTTTCGACAAGAATTTGGCTCTCAAAAGCTTATGTAATGAATATAAAATGATAAGCAATAAAGTATGCAAGATTTAGCAATTGTGTGATCAGTTGTTGTGTTTAGAAGACTGAGTTGAAGCTGTATTTATAGTTGAAAAACTTTGTATTACCGTTGCCTAATTGCCAATTAAGAATTGTTGATTTTACTCTATGACAATCGATTGTCGAATTACCACAATCGATTGTTTGCCAGTTCTTCCAAAAATCAATCCCAGATTTTACGCATAACAATCGATTATCTAAGATCAATAATCGATTACTGGCAACGTTCAAAAAATCATTTCCAGATTTTACTTAAAACAATCGATTGTCAGCAATCTACAATCGATTACTCAGCAACGTTCAAAAAATCCTTTCCAGATTTTAATTAAAACAATCGATTATAGGAAATCAATAATCGATTACCTGACGGTATTTGAAAACATTTTGGCAACGGTCAGTTATACAATCGATTATATTAAGTTAACAATCGATTATATATCAGTCTTGAAAAAATCAATTTAGACACTGCCTCTTGACAATCGATTGTTATAGGTTCACAATCGATTATTTAATAACTTTGAAAAAGTCTGGAAGACACTGCCTCAACACAATCGATTGTCATAAGTTCACAATCAATTATTTTGTGACTTTGAAAAATCTGATGGACACTGTCTCTTCACAATCGATTGTCATTAGCTTCACAATCTATTATTTTGAGCTTTGAAAAACTTTGATGGACACTGCCTCATCACAATCGATTGTCATAAGGTTCACAATCGATTGTCATGCAGATTTGAGAAAATCTGATGCGCACTGCCTTAACACAATCGATTGTCATAAGTTCACAATCGATTGTCAAGCAGCTGACTTAAACATAATCGATTATCATAAGTAAATAATCGATTATCTTAGTCCAGATTTTAGAGGCATGTTTAAAAATCATTTTGACTAAAGTAAATATGCATTATTTAAAATCATTTTGCTCTAAATTAAATATGCATGATTTGTTAAAAATATTTTTACTAGAGAAGCCAGGTCTTGAGTTTAAGTTGTCGGATCAAGATCACAATTAAATACTGACTCATATAAAATTTAATCTCGATCTTTGTCTTGTGCTTGAATCTCGTTATATATCAATTTTGCGCTTGTGCTTGGACCTCGTCATATGTCAATTTGCGCATAGTTTGTCATTCATCAAAACATACAAATATGAACACATGTTTAGTATAATGCCTTGAGAACGTGTTTCCAACAATTTTCCCCTTTTTGATAATGGCAAACTTTAAGCGGGATATGCATACGATTCAAGACAAGTAAAGATATGCAACAAGTAGATATGAAATTAGTTCCCCCTCAATATATTAAATTCCCCTCTTTTTATGCCGATAAGTATTGAGAGTGCATACCCGTTATCTTCCCCCTTTTGCCATTAGCAAAAAAATATAGAATAATAAAAAAACTTGTTTATTTATTAAAAAAACGGTTACATAACGGGAACAATAAAACATAGAACAATACAATAGAAAAACAGATAAAGAAATTATTCATCATCATTTCCCGCCTCATCATCCGGCACTGCTTCATAGGGAACAAGACCGGCATATGGATAATGAAGATGGTCAAAATATCCATGGATCTCATGTGTCAATTGACCGACAGAGGTGGTCAATGACGCAATTTGGTCGGAAATGGATTGAAGAGTAGGTTCTTGAGGCTGACGCGATTGACGGGTTGCAGGAGGAGCAGGAGCTACATGATCACCGTCATGGGGAAAGGAGGATTCTGAAATTTCCCACTTCTTGGTGCTCTTTTTGAGAGGACCGATGGAAGTGTTGAACCCGGAAGCTTCAAGAAAATTCATAAAGGAGGGCATAGGGAAGGGGTCTATCATCTCCGATGGCATCAAGCATGTGAATCTTGACGAACTTACACCAATTGATGTGAGCTCCGGTTATAATGGCATGCATGAGCTTAGCGTCCTCTTGGGAAAGAGTGGTATGATTATGCTTCCGAGGCTTGAGGACTCAGGTGATGAAATAGAAAATCAAACGATACTCGGGGAGCATTCTCGTGATAGTAGGACGCCGAGTGGATAGATTAGGATCATAAGATGTAAGACCTATTTGGTTTAGGAGAATTTTCTCATCAATAAGGCGCCGGCCTCTCTAATGTAGCGAGTAATGTTTTCGCCATTTCAAGGAAGATGGGCAATGGAATGTAAGTTTTCATTGGACAAAAGAATTTGAACACCATTAATATTTGACACAAGCTCACCATCGTCATCCTCATGAAGGTTTGAGTAAAACGCTTGAATCAATGGAGGATTAATATAAGGATAGGTAAGATATAAGAAGTCAAGAAGTTGACATTCTTTAAGAATGTTTGCAGCGGGGGCGTATGATTCAAGATATTTGTTTGTTGAAAAGCGAGGAGGAAGAATGTCACGCTTTTCGAATTTTGTCAAAAATCTAGTAAGCTCGGTTTCGGTATTGAATTGTAAATAGACCCATCTTGATAAGGGAAATTTGGAGGTGGAGGAGCAGCAGAGGAAGATGCACCTTGTCTACCTGAACGGGAACGTTTAGGGTGTCTGCCCGACATTTTCAAAAAGTAGTAATGAACATTGTAAGAAACTTGAAAGATTTTTGAAGGTTTGGGAGCAAAGATTGATGCTTGAGTGAATAAAATTGAAGACTTATGATGCCTATTTATAATGGGAAGAATGGCATTTCATTTATGATGAAAATCTGCAGAAATTTATGAGCCAAAACAGTCAGAAACGGTAAAAATAAATTGCACTGACCGTTAGACAATCGATTGTTGAAACGAAATAATCGATTGTTGAGCAGGTTTTGACTTGAAATCGGAACTGACACAAAATAGATTGCAGGACCCAACCGGTAACAAATATTTGAATTACTGACAAAAAATAATCGATTGTTGAATTATGATAATCGATTGTTGTGATACAGTGAGCACGGTGATTTTCTGACTCGGAAAATAATCGATTATATTTATGAAACAATCGATTGTTTTAGGAAAGCAGTACTGAATGGCTGATACGGTAATCGATTATACAATTAAAAAATCGATTATTACACAAATGCATAATAAGCATCAAACATAAATAATCGATTAGTGATACTTGCTAATGATTGTCCGCACAGTAAAATAATCGATTATTTGCTGTAACAATCGATTGTTCTATGCCATTTCTTTATAATTCCCCCTGACTTTAGGGCGATACCTGCAAAAGAGAATTAGACGTCTCCGACGCTCAAGTTAGTAATTTGTAACGAAATAATGCAATGAGAACGTAATCTCTTAAGAAGTGTGTCCTAAGGTGTTCTTAAGAGAGTTTCGGGTACTTACCTTTTCTCCGACGTTGCCAATTACCTGTTCGAGAGGGTGATCTTTGATTGTCCTCCACTCGTTAGGTATTTTCGTTTCTTTCTCCAATTGTGGTGTTTCCTCCGTTGATTGTTCCAAGATTTCATCTTGAATTTCCTTAGGAGTTTCTTCTTGTACTTTGTCTTTTAAACTATTTAAAATACCTGCAAGATCAGAACAAGAATCCTTTCTCGCCAAGCGAGCATTATTTTCCGAAAACACAATATGAGGGGATTCCTCCACAGTTTGGGTTCTATTATTAAATACCCTATATGCTTTGCTACGTGAAGAATACCCAATAAAAATTCCCTCATCGGATTTGGCATCAAATTTTCCCAATTGATCTTTTCCATTATTATGAATAAAACATTTACAACCGAATACTCTAAAATGGGAGATATTTGGTTTCCTTCCCTTGTAGAGTTCATAAGGGGTTTTCATGAGTATTGGCCTTATGACTACTCTATTTAAAACGTAGCATGCGGTACTCACGGCATCCGCCCAAAAATGTTTGGGAATCTTAGCCTCTTCGAGCATGGTTCTAGCCATCTCTTAGAGACACCTATTTTTCCTTTCCACCACCCCATTTTGTTGTGGTGTTCGTGGAGCGGAAGAGGTATGCTCGATACCGAGTTCGTCACAAAAGTCCGTAAAGAGATTGTGATCAAACTCTCCCCCATGATCACTTCTGATTAAAGTGACGGTTTTTTCCTTTTCGTTTTGAACACGTTTAAGAAAATATTTAAAATTCTGAAAAGCATCACTTTTATGGGCAAGAAATAAAGTCCAAGTAAATCTGGAATAATCATCAACAATAACAAAAGCATAGCAATTTCTACCAAGATTTTCAATGCGAGATGGTCCAAACAAATCCATGTGAAGCAATTGCAATGGTCTAGTAGTTGAAACAATATTTTTTGATTTAAAAGATGCTTTTGTTTGCTTCCCTTTTTGACAAGAATCACAAATAGAGTCATTTCCAAATTTCAAATTTGGAAGACCAACAACTAAATTTTGTGAAACCAATTTGTTCAAAAGATGCATGTTGATGTGAGCTACTCTACGATGCCATAACCAAGAATCATCCTCTTTGCTCATTAAACAATTCACATATTCGGGTGAAGAATTTGCAAGATCATCCATATAAATGTTATCCATTCTAAAACCACGAAGGATAATTTTAATATCGCTACGTCTAAAAACTAAGCATTCATCCGAATCAAATAAAACAAGATTTCCCTTGTCACATAATTGACTTATGCTCAAGAGATTATGTTTTAAACTTTTCACAAGTAATGTATGCTTAATGGAAGAAATTTCATCCTTACCGACCGATCCGATGCCGATAATCTTTCCTTTGTTGTTATCACCAAAAATAACACTTCCCCCTTCCTTGTGTTCTAGTTGAAGGAATTTGGATTCGTCTCCCGTCATGTGCTTGGAGCATCCACTATCAAGGTACCATAGTACACTTGATCCCTTCAAACATACCTACAAAACAGATTAATGAGTTTTAGGTACCCATGCCATTTTGGGTCCTTGGGGGTTAGGCAAATTATAATGATGTGATTGAGTGTTATGTCTATGTCGTGTAAAACAAGCAGGAGCAATATGTCCAATTCGTCTACAATAATGACAAGTCACGTTAGGATTATGCATCCTTCTAAGTTGATAGTAATTGGACGGACGAAATTCATTTACTCTATTCTTGACAATATAACTATTGCGCAAATCATGAAAATCATTTCTCCTACCATTTGTTCTAGGATATGCATCATTTCTAGAATAGTTGTTTCTAGGTTGGAAGTCATTTCTAGGTGTTCTAAAAGGTTCAAAATTCCTTCTAGTGTTTGGCCTAGAATGTGCATTATTTCTAGCATGATTATTTCTAGGTTGCGATTGATGAAAACCATTTCTAGGTTTGTTGTATCTAGGATGAACATTTGTATATTTATCCTAGGTTGAGCCTTAGGTGGTTGGGGGTTGGCTTCAACTTTCTCTTTAGGCTCGTTTCTAAAACCTATGCCATGCTTGGTTGACTTCAAATTAACAAGCACTTCATTCAAATTTTTATGAGAAGAGTTAAACTTATCTAAGGTGCCCTTAAGCCTTTCTACTTCATCTTTGAGATGCATGCAAGAAGTACCATTTCTAGAACTCTCGGGCTTGTCGGCGCTTCTCTTGCGAAAAATTTGTTTTCCTCTTTCAACTTCTCATTTTCTAAAATCAGTTTTTCCAATTCCTTTTCTTTAAAAGAGAGTTGTTTTTGAAAATCTTTTTCTTTTAAAGAAGCATTTTCTTTTATACTCTTAACAGTTTTTGAAGCTTTAATAAATTCGCTATACAACTCATCAAAAGCATTTTGCATTTCTTCAAGGGAAAAGAAATTTTTGGAAGAAATTTGACATACCTCTTCTTTGTTGTCTTCTTGTGCCATAAGACAAAGATTTGCGGCTTCGTCTTCTTCTTCCTCACTTGGATCGTCACAGGAGTCGCCTCCCCAAGATATGTATGCTCGTTGCTTCTTGAAGGGTTTCTTCTCCTTTTTAACATTTGGGCAATTTGATTTGATGTGCCCGGTTTCTCCGCACTCATAGCACTTTATTTGATCTCCTTGCTTTTTGCTCTTTCGTTCATACTCTTTTCGCATGAACTTTTGAAATCTCATGATAACGAGTCCGAACTCGTTGTCTCCGTCCTCATCATTTTGAGGTTGGCTTGTGCTTGCCTTGAGAGCGATTCTTTGCTTCCTTTGATCATCAACAAGAGGGTTAAGTATAGTAGATTCATAAGTATTGAGATTACCTCTTAATGCGTCGATGGTGACATTTGAAATGCCAATGGATTCTTGAATCGCGTCGGCCTTAGATCGCCATTCCGGAGTGAGACTTCGGAGAATTTTTTGGACAAGTTCCTTATCCGTCAAGGTCTTCTTAAGAGCATGTAAATCATATACGATTTTTGAAAATCGTTCAAACATCTCATCGACCTTTTCGCCTTCCTTCATGTGAAACAATTCATATGCATGGGTTAGGAAATCAATTTTGGCTTCCCTTACCTGATCCGTACCTTCGTACGTAATTTCCAGCTTGTCCCACATTTGCTTCGTCGTTGTGCAACAAGATATCTTCCTGTAATCATCAGCATTTACAGCACAATATAATAAATTAATAGCTTTAACATTATTTTGCACTTTTCGGATATCATCCGCATCGTATTCATCTTCGGACTTTGGGACCCATTCATTTTCGACCTTCTTGGTTGGTATTGTTCTCCCTTCATTATGACCTTCCAAAGATGAAAACTATTTGATTGTACAAATATTCTCATCCTCTCCTTCCAGTATGTATAATTTGTACCATCGAATAGCGGTGGTCGGGTGGAGCATTGTCCTTCACCTATTCCTGCAAAAAAATCACGAGTAGAAGCCATGGATGTTTCTCTCAAACGGTTATGTTTTCAGAGAGTTGGGCTCTGATACCAATTGCTAGATAATACGCTTAACGCTAGAGGGGGGGTGAATAGCGTTATAATAAAAATTAGCGTAAACTTGCGAAATTTAAAAATTGCTGGAAATAAATAAGTGCGATAAGTAAATAAATTAGAACAAACGCACCGATGTATCCTGGTTCACCACAACCCGTGGCTAGTCCAGTCCCCGAGAGACTCTCTCGAGATTTCCACTAACTTGTTAAGCTTAGGGGTGCTCAACAAACCGTTACAACTTGAGGACACAAGCCTCAACAACCTTTGCTCGGAGATACAACACTCCAAGACTTCAACCAAGGAAACACAAGTTCCTTCTTACAACACAAGGGACTAACACTTCCCTTCAAGTGTACAAAAACACTTAGCACTCAAACAAGACACTCCTTTAAGAGTAGATATGAGTAAAAAGAATACGCTCAAGATCGCAACAACTTTCGACAAGAATTTGGCTCTCAAAAGCTTATGTAATGAACATAAAATGATAAGCAATAAAGTATGCAAGCTTTAGCAATTGTGTGATCAATTGTTGTGTTTAGAAGACTGAATTGAAGCTGTATTTATAGTTGAAAAACTTTGTATTACCGTTGCCTAATTGCCAATTAAGAATTGCTGATTGTACTATGTGACAATCGATTGTCGAATTACCACAATCGATTGTTTGCCAGTTCTTCCAAAAATCAATCCCAGATTTTACGCATAACAATCGATTATCTAAGATCAATAATCTATTACTGGCAACGTTCAAAAAATCATTTCCAGATTTTACTTAAAACAATCGATTGTCAGAAATCTACAATCGATTACTCAGCAACATTCAAAAAATCCTTTCCAGATTTTAATTAAAACAATCGATTATAGGAAATCAATAATCGATTACCTGACTGTAGTTGAAAACATTTTGGCAATGTTCAGTTATACAATCGATTATATTAAGTTAACAATCGATTATATATCAGTCTTGAAAAATCAATTTAGACACTGCCTCTTGACAATCGATTGTTATATGTTCACAATCGATTATTTAATAACTTTGAAAAAGTCTGGAAGACACTGCCTCAACACAATCGATTGTCATAAGTTCACAATCGATTATTTTGTGACTTTGAAAAATCTGATGGACACTGTCTCTTCACAATCGATTGTCATTAGCTTCACAATCTATTATTTTGAGCTTTGAAAAACTTTGATGGACACTGCCTCATCACAATCGATTGTCATTAGCTTCACAATCGATTATTTTGAGCTTTGAAAAACTTTGATGGACACTGCCTCATCACAATCGATTGTCATAAGGTTCACAATCGATTGTCATGCAGATTTGAGAAAATCTGATGCGCACTGCCTTAACACAATCGATTGTCATAAGTTCACAATCGATTTTCAACCAGCTGACTTAAACATAATCGATTATCATAAGTACATAATCGATTATCTTAGTCCAGATTTTAGAGGCATGTTTAAAAATCATTTTGACTAAAGTAAATAGGCATTATTTAAAATCATTTTGCTCTAAATTAAATATGCATGATTTGTTAAAAATATTTTTACGAGAGAAGCCAGGTCTTGAGTTTAAGTTGTCCGATCAAGATCACAATTAAATACCGACTCATATAAAACTTAATCTCGATCTTTGTCTTGTGCTTGAATCTCGTTATATATCAATTTTGCGCTTGTGCTTGGACCTCGTCATATGTCAATTTGCGCATAGTTTGTCATTCATCAAAACCTATTAATATGAACACACGTTTAGTATAATGCCTTGAGAACGTGTTTCCAACAGATTAGAAGTTGGCTGTGATAGTTCATGCTCTCAAGATCTGGAGGCATTATTTTTATGGGGTGTCCTATGAGGCTTATTCCCATCGTCGTAGCTTGGAACATTTGTTCAAGCAGAGAGATCTCAATTTGAGGCAGTGCATGTGGCTTGAGTTACTAAAGGACTATGATATTACCATACTTTATCATCCGGGCAAGGCGAATATGGTTGTGGATGCCTTGAGCAGAAGGCTGAGAGTGTGGGGAGTTTGGCATTCATTTCACGAGAGAAGAGGCCATTGGCTTTGGACATTCAGTCCTTAGCTAACAGACTTGTGAGATTTGATATTTCACAGCCCAACCTAGTTCTTCCGTGCGTAGTGGCTCGGTCTTTATTACTTTAGCGCATCAAGGCTCGTCAGTACCATGATCCATACTTGTTGGTTCTCAGAGGGACGGTACTATAGGGTGGTGCCAATGAGGTTTCTATTGATTATAATGATGTTCTGCGGCTCCATGGTTGCCTATGCGTTCCTAATGTTGATGGCATGAGGGAGAAGGTTCTAGAGGAGGGGCATAGTTCTTGGGATTCTATTCATCCATGTGTTACGAAGATGTATGGTGACTTGAGGCAACATTATTGGGTGGCGTTAGATGAAGAAGGACATAGTTGAGTGTGTAGAGAGGTGCATAAATTACCAGCATGTTAAGTTTGAGCACTAGAGGCCAGGTGGCCTACTTTAGCATATGGTTATATCTGAGTGGTAATAAGAGCGCATTACTATGGACTTCATAGTTGTGTTTCCACGGAATTTGAGGAAATTTGATGCAGTTTGGGTCATGTCGATATCTTGACCAAGTCGGCACACTTTGTTCTGATTGTGACTATGTATTCATTAGAGAGATTGGCCCAGATTTATATTAAGGAGATTGTTCGGTTACATGGTGTGCATGTTTCCATCATTTTAGATAGAGGTCATCAATTCACTTAGCACTTCTGGTGAACAGTTCAGAGGAGTTGGGTAGTCAGGAAGAGCTCACCACAGCCTTTCATATACCGAACGACGAGCACTCAGAGTGCATAGTTCAGATTCTGCAGGATATGCTCAGAGCATGTGTCATAGACTTTGGAGATCAGTGGGATAGATTTTTGCCCTAGGACGAGTTTTCTTACAAAAATATTTACCAGTTCAACATCGAGATGGCTCCGTTTGAGGCTTTATATGGTCGGCGATGTCGTTCTCCCATTGGATAGTTTGAGCCCAACGAGGCTAAGTTATGTGGTACTGATTTGGTGAAAGATGCCTTGGAATAGGTAAAGTTCATTTTGGAGAAAATTTGCACAACTCAGTTCGGATAGAAGTGTTACGTAGATCAGAAGGTGCATGATCTATCAGTAATGGTGGGCGAGAGGATTTGCTGGAAAGTTTTTCCGATGAAGGGGATCATGAGGTTCGAGAAGAAGGGCAAGTTGAGCCCGAGGTTTATTGACCCATTTGAGGTGTTGCGGCGAGTTGGGGAGGCTGCTTATTAGCTTGCTTTTCCTCCCAGTCTACCGGGAGTTCATCCGGTCTTCCATGGGTATATCCTCCGGCGGTATCATAGAGGCAGGTTGCGCGTGCTAATTACTTCATAGTTCAGTCAGATGAGAGTTTGGGTAATGAAGAAGAGCCAGCTGCCATTATTGACAAACATGTTCGCGAGTTGAGGTCCAAGAAGATTGCTACGGTGGAGGGGTCAACAAGGGTTTTCAATCTGTAAGATTGGTATGGAGTAGATTTCGGTGTTATCAAGGTCAGTTTTGGATTTCATTCCTAGGAATTGTTCCGTATGGTGATTATGACTTGCACACTAAATTTGTGTCATTCCAAGTTGATTGATAGGAATCAGACGCGCAAAAATGTTTTCGGAAGTTTTTGAGTTTCATGTCGAATTCATGCATTTAGTGTCCGATTCGTAATTCTAGATGTTATTTTGGTGCTTTGTAAGCGGACGAATCCATATTATGTTATTGGAGGTGTGAGTATATTTAGATGGGGCCCCAGGAGCCCCAAACGTGAAACGAATTGGAATCAGACTCGATTAGGGCATGGGAAAACTGCTAGTGCTTCTAATCTGGTGCAATCGCACCTGCATGGAAAGGTTCGCAGGTGCGAACTCACAGAAGAGGCCTACTGGTGGCGGAAGAAAATTTGAGGCTGGAGATGCGCTGTCGTAGGTACGAGGATTTTTTCGTATCTAAGCGCCGCAGAATCGATCGAGATTTTGTAGATGCGGACTTGAGCTGGCCAACTATGGTTCATAAAAGAAAAAGGAATCCGCATAAGTGGAAGAAGTTTGTAGAAATGGATGAAGCTCGTAGAAGCAGACCCGCAAAAGAGGCTCCCCGTCCACAAAAGCGAGGAAGCTAGATCCAGTGGGGATCGCAGGTGTGATATTTTTACTGCACCTGCGGTTCGATGTGATCAAGTGGCCGCAATTGCGGAAATCACTGGGGCAGTGAGAGGGGGATTCTCATCAATATCCCAATGTAAGTAACTCCTATATTAGAGTAGGGAAGTTTACCTCACTTGCGGAAGTATTTGCAATGCAAGAGGTATGGATTTTTCATAGTTATTAAGTATTCCTCAATTTTCCAAAATACGAAGGCTAAGTCGATAATTGCAACTCTATAATCCATAGTCTCAGCTCTATTCAAGAGAGTTAATACGCATGAGTTCCCTCTTATAAGGTGAGGCCAGAGACATACCTCATTCCCAAGCTCACTTCTGGTCAAGTATCTACTCTAAAAGTCCTAAGTCGATGTCGAACAATCCAAAACTTGTCAATTATTATATAATTTAATCAATATATACTCAAAAGTTTATAATTTAGCTTTTAGAGTAATTACATCATCCAAATTGGAAGATTTTTAAAATATACCCCCGGGCCCATGTGGCCGGATTCCGGAAATTTTTAAAAAAATTATTATTCATAGCCTCACAAATTCAAATATATAATTTTTTCTTAATTCATTAACCAATTTCGTGGTCAAACCCCATTTTTACAAAACCCTAGGTTCTTCACAAATCCCATAAGTTTTCACAATATTTCCATATTTAATCTACATAATCCACATAATTAACCAGAAAAAGGGTAGGAGTTTGTTACCTTAGGATATTGATGAGAATCCCTCTCAAATGTACTTTCAAGATCTCCAAAGACTAAATGAAAATGTGAGGAAAAAATTCTAAGTGCAGCAATAAAAGCCCTCACTGTCCCCAGCGATTTTTGTACCTTCAGCCATTTGATCGCATCTGTGGAACTACAGGAGAGGTCAAAAGGTCGCACATGTGATTCCCACTACCTCTAGCTTCCTGGACTGGCATACGGGGAGCGGCTTCTGCGGATTCCTTTTTCTTTTGCGACCCACAGCCAGCCAGCCGCAGTCCGCATACCAGAAGCCTCGATCGCTTCTGCGGGGTGCGCAGATGCAGAAAAATTCTTGCACTTGCAATCGCCCAGCCCCAGCCTCAAATCCATTTCTGCGATTAGTGGGCAGCTTCTTCAAGTTCGCACCTACGACCCTTTCCTCGTAGGTGCGATTGCACCAGATCAAAAGCACTAACAGTTTTCCCCATGCCCAAATTGAGTCTAATTCCAATCCGTTTTGTATCTGAGGCCCCAGGGCACCATCTGAATATACCCACACATATAATAGCATTACAGACTCGTTCGTGCAATCGAAGTAACAAAATAACGTATAGAATTACAAAGCAGACGCTAAAACCCATAAATTCAACATGAAACTCAAAAACATCCAAAAGCACTTCAGTGCATCCGATTCCTATCAGATGAATTCCGAATGAAACAAAATTTTGCGTGTAAGTTATAAATCACCACGGAACTATTCTCAAGCTCAAAATCTCCAACGGACCTTGATAACACCAATTTCTACTCCAAACCAAACTTACAGAACTTGAAAAAACTTCAATGCACAACCTTTCAATATAAAGCATCAAAACGCTCCCGTATACAGAACCCGATCCAAATACACGCTCAAGTCCAAAATTATCATAAGAACCTATAATGAGCGTCAAACTCCGGTTCGTTTACTCAAAAAGTTGACTCTAGTCAAGCATAACCATTATAGGTTACTATTGAAGAACTAAGCGTTTCAATTTCAATATGAACCTTTACAAACAGTAACAAACCATCTTTGCAAGTAATAAAATAGTAAAAACACAAACATGGAGTGTTAACTAGGGGAATGGGACCTAGAAAGAAAAATGACTGGTCGAGTCATTACATTCTTGTTATCTCTTTTATGTGAATTTGATTAATTAAAAAAAATAGGACTCCCATCCCCCACCTCACTACCTGAAGCAGTACAAGGCCGAAGGCCCCAATCAGAGAATGGCAAGCATGGGGATAAATTTTTTTTGCAGCTAACAATCAAAACACTTTTTCTTATTCAGTCTTTTGTGGGTTTTTACTAGATTTAAATGAAACTGATCTTGAGATGAGATTTTTTTATTCCTTTCTGTAAAAAGAAATTGTAATTGAAAGTTTAAAAATGATGAGTGAAGATATTAGATATATCAGTAATCCTCTACAATGTGTAGTGAAATATGGAGAGGAAAGAATAAAATCTTCAACTTGATCTCGCCAAACAATATGGAGAATGTTGGAGTTAATTCCCAGTCAATCTTTAAGTAACAAACAGGAGGAAAGAAAAGAAAAAAAAGGAATAAAGGAAAAAGAAGCGAAAAGAAAAATGAGAAAATATTATGTTTAATAATAATATTATAAAAATAAAATTTCAGCATTCTCTCTCTTTCTCACTCTCCCAGGGAAAGTGGCATAGACTCTCTTATGCCACATCAACACTAAGGATATACTAATTTCATTTAAAAATAGTTCCAGAGAGTACTAGGATCTCCACAAAGATAAAATATGCAGTTAAAATGTGGCTGTAGGTCATGGGGTACTTTTATATATATATATATATATATATATAAAAGAATTGAACCCAAGTAGTAGACTAAAAGTCAATTGTGCCCTTAAATCTACCAATGCAGGTGCCAAAACGTTTAGTCTTAAGGTTACAATCAAAATATATACTACTTGTTATTTTATATATATACATTATATTGTTTTTCAAAATTATTGGGGGGTCATGCCCCGAACCTAGGCCTAGAAGTAACACGACACTCCGTGTCCGATTACATGTAATCGAGCAAACCAACTAGCTGGCTGAATCAAAATGTGGTATAATAACATACCAATTGCGGAGAGTCTGAATGATAAAAATTAAAGTGGAAAATACTAATACAATTTTGAAACGTATTTGTAGTCAACATATATTAATATGAAAAGTCTGCTACCCTATCTAGCTATTACTCTAGTCTATGAAGCCTCTATTGAAATTTGAAGTACTGAAAACGCAGACTATCTGTAAATATTGAAAGACTGTAAGGTAATGATAATACCTCGAAAGAACTGGGGATCACCAAATAGCTGGTACGAGAATCCTAGCCCTCTGAATCGTTAATCTATGAACCAGTATCTGCATCGTGAGATGCATGCCCCGGGTAAAAAGGGACATCAGTGCATTTTAATTGCACTTGTATGTAAAGAAATTGAAAGAAAGAATTATAAATGTTAAAACTAATGCTGGGCTGATAACTGAAAATTGATACTTGATAATTGATAACTGAAATTATAACTGTTGAAACTGAAACTAAAATGATAACTGATAGCTGATAGCTAATAACTAATAACGGAGATAATAACTGATAATAACTGATAACTGAAATGATAGATGATAAATGAACTGGACAAAGGAAGTAAGGATATGATTACTCCCTCTTCTAAAGATGAACAACCTGTTTATCTGAATAAGCTACAGCCACGGTCCCAATTATATATATATATATATACATATATATGCACAAACTACAACCTCAGGCCCAAAAATGCATAAAGCATAAACTACGGCCTCTGGCCCAAACATGCATAAAGAATAAACTACAGCCTCAAGCCCAAGTATGCATAAAGCATATAAACTACGGCCTTAGGCCCAAATATAGGTGTTCAACATTAAGGAACTGAGAATCATACTAGGATACATGATGCTGAAATATTGAACCATACTGAGCCACATGATACTTGAATGTTGAATAGAGCTAGACTAAGACATGTATTTATGAACTGATTATGAAAAAATTAAACTTCAACTGTTTATGACATGCTGAGTAATCTAGATTGAGACTCATGGGCATTAAACCCAAGTCTATATTTAATATGTACTGATTTCACGATGGTTAGTCATGAATGGGTTATGAAGCTAGCGAATAGAAGTTCTACGACTATTCATGGAACTAAGGCATAATTACTTTGTGAGGAAACTAGTAATAGTCATAATGAATGGGACGTAGGGAGAATCATAGACATTCCCAAACGTAAAGAAAGTTAGCCTCACATACCTTAATTTTACCCCTTAGTGATACTAGAATGATCCACAATACTAAGAACACTTAATCTATAATAGCAACATCCTATGGAACCCAATATTAGTAACAAATTTCATAACTTAAGCCATTTAGGCATATTATCAAACACCTTTGTAGGCATAAATCTATATATCTAATCACCATATAGTTAGTTCATCTAACCACCACTATTCATCAATAAATTATTCCACCATCACGATTAATCAATTTATAACTTCCAAAATCACAAAAATGACCATCCATCCACACCCAACCAATAAAAAATTCCATTAAATAAACATCTTTCAATCTCTATAATAGTTGTGTAATAAAATTGGGAACTTACGGTTTCAAATCACAATTCCAAGAGTTTCAATACTTATTCATACTCATATTCCTTAATAAATCCATACATGTAAGTCTAAGGGTGTAGGATTACCTTTTTGGAAGAAATCTTACAAAATTCTCCTTTGAGTTCTTGAAGGAATCCCTTGAAGATCTAAGTATTTTTTGTATAGATTTCTTCAATACTAGTGTATAAATGATAGAATTTACACCAAGATAACGGGGATTGCCTACCTTGAAGATGGGAGGGGTTGGAAGTCTTTAGAGAGTGGAGGAAAACTAAAATTCGTCCAAATGAAGTTGGAAAAATAACCCCCGAAGGTTTTATATCAAAATAGGTCCAGATTGAAAAACAACCAAGATTTGCACATGTGCTGCGCATGGGACACCGCATGGGGAGGTGCGGTAATGAAAAATATGTCTAGAAACGAAATTTGGCAGTGCTCTGGTAATCTACACAGTAGTGTAAAATTCTGCCAGCGTTTGGTTAATTAGTTATATCTTCTGGTAGGAGTGTCCAAATGACGAACGGTATGAAGCATTAAAAACCTAATATATCTGTAGATATTCTCGTCAGAATTTTGGTCTTGTGCATGCTCATTTGCAATTTTAGTCTATCATGTAAATTTCCAACTTGGCTTAGACTTAGCCATCTCCTTGGACCCCAATTCACCTAAGATATGCCTTGTAAACTTATTATAATAACAAATTGATAACCATCTAATTAATACTCATTTGATGCATCCACAACTAGTTCAAATTTACGGGGTTCTACTTGGGGGACCGGTGATCCCCCTACTCAAAGGGTATGTTTGCCTTTGAAAATATTAAAAAAAAGTGAAGGAAAAGAAAAAGAAAAAGAAAAGTAATGGCTTATAGTAAGACCACACAACAGTATATTAAATAGTCAGTAAAAGTTTATTCACTCAATGATTTATGAAGATCCAGCCCGTTGTCACATGAGTACCGTCCCGTTTCCCTTATATTATATTTCCCTATGCTTCATTACGGTATTTGAGGTAATCGAGTAGAATTGGAATGGGTTTAGATTGAAATAAGACACATAGTCTCTTAAAGGAAAGCTTGTTTTGAAAAAGTCAGGATCGAATGTGAATTCTGGTGATTCAGGTGATTTTGGATATGTGTGCAAAGTTTCAGGTTGTTCGGAGGTGTTTTGGTCGTGTTTTTGATTTAATGTGCAATTTGAAAGTTTTCAAGAAACTTAGGCTTTGGTTTGATGATATTTGTAGATTTTGATGTTAACGATAGTGTTTTGATGGTTCAAGCAAGTTTAAATAAGGTAATAGAACATATGAATGCTTTTGGTTGAGGTCCCGGAGGCCTCGGGGTGATTTCGGATGGCTAAACGGAAGAATCTTGGACTTGGAATATTATAGAAATGCAACAGGAGTTGCAGGCCACTTTTGGCCTTCGCGTTCACGGAGGGGTCTTCGCATTCACGTAGTTATAACTTTTGGATCATCACGTTCGTGATAATGGCCTCGCATTCACGTAGAAAATCCTGGGATCCCTGCCTAGTTTTATCAGTGCGTTCGTGATGTGGGAGTCGCATTCACGTAAGAGGAGGTACTTGGGCATAGCTTTCACGTCTGGAGTATCACGTTTGATTAGTGTTTGTAGCTAAAGGATCGCTTTTGCATTTCGAGTATCCCGTTTTCGAAGGGTTAAAATGGTTATAGTATTGCTTGAGCATCGCGAATGAGAGGGTGGTCTCGCGTTCGCATAGAAGGAAAAGCTTGGCATCAGAAGGTTTAATTATGATATTTCATCCGTGACCCATTTATTATTTCCTCCATTTCGAACCACCTTGGTAGAAATTGAAGAGGGTTTTGACGGGAATTGATTCATAGGTAAGTCTCGTGACCTAGAAATGCTATTTTTATCGAAGAATCAACCTTTAATTCTTGGAAAAAATGGGTGAAAATTGAAGAACTAGGGCTTGGTTTTTGAAAAGAAAATTTGGTATTTGAAAGGGCATTTGAACTGCGATTTTAGTAAATTTTATATGTACGGACTCGTGGCTAGACTGGGAATCCGGTGATGTGAATTTCGTAATTTTTTGAGAAGTGGCCTCGGTGCTCGGGTTTTGACAACTTCGTGATTGTTAGTGTTTTCCGAGTATTTTTATTGGGTTATGTTTCTTTGGCACATTATAACGTATTCGTTTTGGTTTTGGACAGATTTGATGCGTGAGGAGGTCAATTCTAGAGGAAAGGGCATTGTGAGCTAGTCTCGACCGACTAGAGGTGAGTAATAAATGTAGATGATGACCTGAGGGCTTGAAACCCTAGTTTATCACATTGTGACACTATATTGAGGCGAGAGATGCACTCCATGACGAGTGCAGAGTCGTTTTTGATTGGGGATTTTGGCTTAGTCCGCCCCGAGTGGTGTCCAAGCTGCGCTTTGGATTATAAACCGACTTGTAAACATCATGCTTGGAGTTTTCTGATATATTTGGGCTGTGTGCCGACTATTTGAATCCCTTGGGGATTATTGTCACTGCTTCCATGATGATTAGAATGCTATATGATTTCAGTCCTGAGGTTTAAACACTATTTTGAAATATTTAGTCACATTCCTAAGGTTTTAAAGACTTAAATGATAATTCCTAATAATTGGAACTGAGAACTAAAATTTGTCTTTGCTGTATAAATCACATGCATATTCTGGACTGAGTGTGGATCGGTCTGCATGCCGCAACGATGTCACGATGATATTGCGCTTGGGCTATGGGGGCCCTCCGGAGTCTGAACCCCCAAAATGAGCGTAGGTACCCAAATGTATCAGGTTGCACGCAGCCGCGGTCATGTGCATTGCATTGCATTCATGCTTTGATGTGTATTTGATCTATCTGATTCTGTTTGTTTTCATTTTATTGTATCTACGCTAAAGTGTTAGCTATATCTTTACATTGTGGTATTTTCGTAGATTCTTATCGTCAGTCATTATATATGCTTATTACTCACTGAGTTGGAAGAACTCGCTTTACTCCTTACACCATGTGTGCAAATTCAGGTGCGACGGGAGCTTAATTGGGCGGTTTGCTGTCTTTTAGAGTTACTTCGGAGTTGTCGAGGTAGCTGCCTGACGTTCGCAGGACCCGACTTCTCCCCCTTATCCATTTATATTTCCATATCCTAGACTTATGTGTTTTGAGGATTTATTACTCGGTTGTGTTTAGAGGCTCTAAACTCGTGACCCCAGATCTTTTGGGAGTTGTTGACAGTTATTCGGGTTTCCCGTGTCGTTTTCTATTTATTTTCAGATTGTGACTCTTGTTAACTGTTAAATTTACTTAACCAAAGTGGTGTTGAAATTGCGTATTCGAGTGAGAGTGTCTAAATGGTCCGGCTTTCCTAGCATTATTTTTTGGCGCCATCACGACCGAGATTAAGGTCGTGATAAGTTATGAGAGCCTAGGTTACTAGGATTCACGAGTTATGAGCCAGTTTAGTAGAGTCTAGCGGATCGGTACAGATACGTTTGTATTTATCCTCGAGAGGCTGCAGAACCTTTAGGAAACATTTCACATTCTTGAAACTCTTGTCGTGCGACTTTGTTTATCCGAGAACTAAAATTTTGTATTCTGTTCTTTCACAGATGGCAAGAACCCGTGCCACCGGACGTTACGGACAACCACCTTTGTCACATGCTAAAGGCCGTGGGCGTGGTCGTGGTCATGGTAGAGGCTGACTAGTGAGGGCAGCACTTGCAGATCCACTAGCTGTGCCGATTCAGGACTAACCTCCAGCTGTAGATGCTCCTGCAGCACCTGTTCAGGCACTGGCAGTGCCCATTGTGATTCTTGGTCTCCAGGAGGCTTTCGCTTAGATCTTATCCGTCTGCACTGGCTTGGCTCAGGCATTCTCAGCCACTGCAGCATCAGCTACTTCTCATATCAGGGGTGGTCATCAGACCCACACTGCTTGCACACCCGAGCAGGGTGTTCAGGGATTATAGACACTAGGAGCAGCCCCATTTGCGCCAGTCGAACCAGCTCCAAAATTTGTGGTTCCAGGTATTCTAGACGATGAGCAACGTCGATTGGAGAGGTTCGGTAGGCTTAAGCCTCCGACGTTCAGTGGTACTAACGGCGAGGATGCCAAGGGATTTCTAGAAAAGTGTCATCGTATGCTTCGGACTACAGGGATTTTCGAGTCGAGTGTAGTGGCTTTTACTACCTTCCAGTTCTTAGGGCCTGCATTTACATGGTGGGAGGAGTTTGAGAGGCGTAGGACTTTTGGGGTAGCACCCCTTACTTGCAAGAAGTTCTCCACTCTCTTTCTGGAGAAGTATGTACCGTAGTCTTGTAGAAAGGAGTTGCGTCGTCAGTTTGAGTGGTTGGTTCAGGGGGACATGACTGTGATCCAGTACGAGTTGAGGTTTACGCAGATAGCTCAACATACTACTTGGATGATCCCGATAGATCGGGAGAGCATTTGGAGTTTTGTGGATGGTCTCAACTATCCAGTATGCATTTTGATAACTAAAGAAAGGGTTGTGGCCGCCTTGTTTGAGGAGGTAGTTGACATAGCTCGACAGATTGAGACAGACCACCATCAGGAGCGTGAGGAGAGGGAGGTCAAAAATCCTTAAGGTTTAGGTAGCTTAAGTGGTTTTCCATCTAGGGGGCCAGTTCCAGCATGGCAGAGGTCGTTCCTCCAGACATCCTCAGTTAGGTCGCAGAGTACAGTGGGGCTTCTTCAGGCATTGGTCATCAGGGATATCAGCAGGTCCAGTCTTCACTTAGCACCCTTCTAGGTCAGAGCTCTAATCTTTTCTCTTCAGCCCTGGGTTCATCTGCTGCGAGAGGTTCCCTTCAGTCCCCTTCTCCTGCCCGAGTAGTTTTTAAGAGTGCGGTGAGTTTGGTCACATGAGGAGACATTGTCCTCGGTTTCGTGGCGGTCAGTCTCAGAAGAGGGATTAGCCCTCATCTTCTACTCCTATTTTATCAACACCCACTCAGTCAGCTAGGGGTTGAGGCCAGGTACCCAGAGGCCGCCGCAAGGGTGGAGGCCAGACTAGCAGTGGTCAGGCTCAATTCTATGCTCTTCCAAACAGGAGGGACGCCATTGCATCAGATGCTGTTATCACAGGTATTATCTCATTCTGCCACATGGATGCTTCTGTCTTATTTGATCCCAGATCTACATATTCTTATGTGTCTTCTTATTATTCCCAATATTTGGGTACGACCGTTGGTTGTCTTCCCTTACCTGTGCATGTATCTACCCCGTTGGGTGATACAATATATCAATCATGTCTGGAGACCCGAGTTGACTTGTTATTGTTGGGAATGGTAGACTTTGATGTGATTCTGGGTATGGATTGGCTATCCCTGTACCATGGTATTTTGGACTGTCATACCAAGACAGTTATGTTGGCTATTCCGGGTGTTTCGAGGATCAAGTGGTGGGGTGTGACTGATTATGTGCCCAGCAGGGTGATCTCTTTCTTAAAGGCCCAATGGATGATTGGGAAGGGTAATTTATCGTATTTGTCTTTCATGAGAGATGTTGGAGCTGAGTCTCCTAGTCTTGATTCGATTCCTGTGGTGAGGTATTGCCCTGATATGTTTCCAGTAGACCTGTTGGGCATGCCGCCGGACAGGGATATAAATTTTGGTATTGATCTTTTGCCGGACACTCAGCACATCTCTATTTCTCCCTATCGTATGAGACCTGTTGAAGTAAAGGAATTTGAAGGTGCAACTTCAGGAACTCCTAAATAAGGGGTTCATTTGCCTGAGTGTGTCACCGTAGGGTGCACCTATCTTATTTGTGAAGAAGAAGGATGGAACGATGAGAATGTGCATTGACTACAGACAGTTAAACAAGGTGACGGTGAAGAATAAATACCCACTAACCCGTATTGAGGATTTGTTTGACCAGCTTCAGGGGCCAAAGGTGTTCTCCAAGATTGATCTCCATATAGGCTATTACCAGTTGAAGATTAGGGATTCAGACATTGTGAATACAGATTTCAGGACGAGATATGGGCACTATAAGTTTCTGGTTATGTCATTCGAGTTGACTAATGCCCTAGCCACGTTCATGCACTTGATGAACAATGTATTTCGGACGTATTTGGATTCATTTGTTATTGTTTTATTGATGATATCTTGGTGTACTCGCGTAGCCAGGAGGAGCACGCGCAACATTTGAGGGTGGTATTGCAGAGACTGAGAGAGGAGACGCTCTATGCAAAGTTCTCCAAGTGCGAGTTCTGGCATAGTTCTATGGATTATCTCGGACACGTGGTGTCCAGTGATGGTATTCTGGTAGATCCAAAGAAGATTGAGGCGGTGCAGAGTTGGCCTAGACCGTCCTTAGCCATTGAGATTCGGTGTTTCCTTGATTTTGCGGGTTATTATTGCAGGTTCGTTCAGGGTTTTTCATCTGTTGCTTCACCTTGGACCAATTTGACGCAGAATAATGCTCTATTTGTGTGGTCGGATGAGTGCGAGGAGAGATTTCAGAAGCTCAAGATAACTTTGACCACAACTCTGGTATTAGTATTGCCATCGGCTTCAGGTTCTTACACGGTGTATTGTGATGCTTCGAGAGTTGGGATCAGATGTGTATTGGTGCAAGTGGGTAGAGTTATTGCTTAAGCTTCTCGTTAGTTGAAACCCCATGAGAAGAATTACCCCGTTCATATTTTAGAGTTGGCTGCAATAGTTCATGCTTTGATGATTTGGAGGCACTATTTATATGGCATATCTTGTGAGGTGTTCACGGACCATCATAGTCTTCAGCGTTTCTTCAAGCATAGGATCTTAATTTGAGGCAGCGGAGGTGGCTTGACTTATTCAAGGACTATGATATTACCATTTTGTATCACCCGGGGAAGGCCAATATAGTGGCTGATGCTTTGAGCTGGAAGGCGGTTAGTATGGGTAGTTTGGCATATATTCCAGTTGGGGAGAGGCCCTTTGCAATTGATGTCAAGGCTTTGGCCAATCAGATGGTGAGACTAGATATTTCTGAGCCTAGTCGAGTGTTGGCTTGTATGGTTTCTCGATCTTCTTTGTATGACCACCTTAGAGAGCGCCAGTATGATCATTTGGTTGTCTCTGAAGGACAAGGTACAACATGACGATGCTAGAGATGTGACTATTGGAGATGATGGTGTGTTGAGAATCCAGGGCCTTATTTGCGTGCCCAATGTGGATGGGCTTCAGGAGTTGATATTAGAGGAGGCCCAGAGCTCGCGGTATTCCATTCATCCGGGAGCCGTGAAGATGTACCAGGATTTGAGGCAACACTACTGGTGGAGGTGAATGAAAAAGGATGTTGTGAGTTATGTAGCTCGATGTCTCAATTGTTAGCAGGTTAAATATGAGCACCAGAGGCCCGGTGGTGTACTTCAGCGTATGGATATTCCCGAATGAAAGTGGGAGAGGATTACTATGGATTTTGTGAGTGGTCTCCCTCGAACAGCAAGGAAGTTTGATGAGATTTGGGTAATTGTATATACACTGACCAAGTCCGTGCACTTCATTCCCGTGTGCACTACCTATTCTTCTGAGCGGTTAGCAGAGATAATCATCTGGGAGATTATGCGGTTGCATGGGGTACCAGTTATATTATATTAAATAAGGGTACTCTGTTCACTTCCCAGTTTTGGAGTACTTTTCAGCGAGAGTTGGGTACTCAGGTAGAGCCGAGCACATCATTTCATCCTTAGACGAACGGGCAGTCCGAGCGTACTATTCAGATATTGGAGGACATAAGGATATAGCTTCGCTGAAGGTACACAGGAAAGGTCGGTCCGTGGAGGAGGCTACCTGGGAGACCGAGCAGGAGATGCGGAGCACATATCCTCACCTATTTGAGGCTTCAGGTATGTTTCTTGACCTGCTTGAGTACGAGCTTTTGTTTTAGTTGGGGAGGATGTGATGACCGGGCCCTTTGTCACGTGATTTAGCTCCGTGTTTCCCTCATATTGTGTTTCTCTTTGCTTCATTATCGGTATTTGAGGTGATCGAGTAGAATTGGATTGGTTTTAGATGGAAATGAGACACTTAGTCTCAAAAGGAAAGCTTGTTTTAGAAAAGTCAACAAGAAGTTGACTATAGTGTTAGAAGGCTCTGATGTGAATTATGGTGATTTGGTTAGCTTCGGGGGATGATTTTTGACTTCGGAGTGCGATCAGAATTGATTTTGGAGGTCTGGTGTAGAATTAGGCTTGAATTGGTAAAGTTTGTATTTTGGCGAATTCCGGTAGATAGGTGAGATTTTGATCCGAGGGTCGGAATGGAATTCCGGGAGTTGCATTAGGTCCGTTAGGTGATTTTGGACATGTGTGCATTGTTTTAGGTCGTTCGGAGGTGTTTAGCTCGGGTTTTTGATCGAATGTGCAATTCAGAAGTTTTTAAGAAACTTAGGCTTCGATATATTTGAGGATTTTGATGTTAACAATAGTGTTTTGATGGTTTGAGCAAGTTTGAATAAGGTAATAGAACATGTCAGTGCTTTTGGTTGAGGTCCCGGTGGCCTCAGGATGATTTTAGATAGCTATACGGAAGAATCTTGGACTTGGAATATTGCAAAAATGCAGCAGTTATTGCAGGCCACTTTTGGCCTTCACGTTCGCAGGGGGTCTTCACGTTTGAGTAGTTATAATTTCTGGGTCATCATGTTCGTGATAATGGCCTCGTGTTCGTGTAGAAGGGCCTGGGGTCCCTACCTAGTTTGTTCAGTGCGTTCGCAATATGGGAGTCGCGTTCTTGTAAGAGGAGGTCCTTGTGCATCGCGTTTGCGTCTGGAGTATCGTGTTCGCATTTGGAGTATCACGTTCACAAAAGGGTTAAAATGGGCAGAGTATTTCTTGTGCATCGCAAACGCAGGGGTGGTCTCACGTTCGCATAGAAGGAAAAGCTGGGCGTCAGAAGGTTTAATTATGATATTTTATCCGCGACCCATTTATTATTTCCTCCGTTTTTTAACCACATTGAGATTTTTTTGTTATAGATTGAAGAGGGTTTTGACGGGAATTGATTGGAGGTAAGTCTCGTGACCTAGAAACGCTATTTTTATTGCAGAATCAACTTTAATTCTTGAAAAATTGGGTGAAAATTTTAAGAACTAAGGCTTGGTTTTTGAAAAGAAAATTTGGGATTTGAAAGGGCATTTGTACTCCAATTTTGGTAAATTATATGAACTCGCGGCGAGACGAGGAATCTGGTGAAGTGAATTTCTTAGTTTTTCCAAAAGTGGGCCCGGGGCTCGAATTTTGCCAACTTCGTAATTTTTGGTGTTTTTTGAGTATTTTGAATCGGGTTATGTTTCTTTGGCACATTGTAGCATATTTGTGGTGGTTTTTGCCAGATTCGATGCGCGAGGAGGTCGATTCGAGAGGAAAGGGCATTGCGAGCTAGTCTTCGGCCAACTAGAGGTGAGTAATAGATGTAGATGATGACCTGAGTATTTGAAACCCCGGTTTATCACATTGTGATGCTATATTGATGCGAGCCACGCACTCCATGACGAGTGGGGAGTCGTTTGTGATTGGGGATTTTGGCTTAGTCCGCCGCGAGTGGTGTCCAAGCTGCACTTTGGACTATAGACCGACTTGTAAACATCCTACTTGGATTGCTATGATATATTTGGCCTGTGTGCCGACTATTTGAATCCCTTGGGTATTATTATCATTGCTTCCATGATGATTAGCATGTTATATGATTTCAGTCCTGAGTTTTAAACACTGTTTTGAAATATTTAGTCATATTCCTAAGGTTTTGAAGACTTAAACGATAATTTCCTAATAATTGGAACTGAGAACTAAAATTTTACTTTGTTGTATAAGTCACATGCATATTCTAGACTGAGTGTGGATCAGTCTGCACGCCGCATCGATGTCACGGTGATATTGCGCTTCGGCTGTAGGAGCCCCTCCGAAGTCTGAACCCCCACAGTGAGCACGAGTACCCAAATGGGTCGGGTTGAACGCCGCCGTGGTCATGTGCATTGAATTGCATTCATGCTTTGATGTGTATCTGATCTATCTGATTCTATTTGTTGTCATTTCACTGTAACTATCTTAAACTGTTAGTTATAGCTTTACATTGTGGTATTTTCGCGGATTCTCATCTTCAGTCATTATATATGCTTATTACTCACTGAGTTGGAAGTGCTCACTATACTCCCGGCACTATGTGTGCTAATTCAGGTGTGACGAGAGCTTAGTTGAGCGATTTGCTGTCTTCCAGAGTTACTTCGGAGTTATCGAGGTAGCTGATTGACGTCCGCACGACCCGAATTCTCCCCCTTATCCATTTATATTTCCACATCCTAGACTTATGTGTTTTGAGGATTTATGACTCGGTTGTGTTTAGAGGCTCTAAACTCGTGACCCCAGATCTTTTGGGAGTTGTTGACAGTCATTCGGTTTTCCTGTGTCATTTTCTATTTATTTTCGGAATGCGACTCTCGTTAACTGCTAAATTTACTTAACCAAAGTGGTGTTGAGATTTCGTATTCGAGTGAGAGTGTCTAAACGGTTGGGCTTGCCTAGCATTATTGTTGGGCGCCATTACGACCGGAATTTTGGTCTTGACATGATTAAACGCCAGAACTCCCGCTTACAAAATACTTAAAACTCAAGATTTAAAGACATTTTTTATTTCCTCGGTATTGAAAATCCTAGCATTACATTACATAGCATTAAACATAGGGTTTGAGCATATTACATTACATTTGATTTTACATTTCTTACGCAGATTTCTACCTAGATCCTGGTCCAAAAACATTCAACTTATCCCTGTTATACTTCAAACTCCTTTCCTCTTGTCTCGAAATCTGGTACGAGTTCATCAGAACTTCCTCGGGCATGGCTCGAATGGCGGACAACCTCCCTGCTGACGGGCTGGTTATGGCGTTGTCATTGGTCTTGAAGGTAATGTACTCGATCCTTTGTTCGCTTACCTTCTTCACCAACGCGAAGTTCTAAGGCACGACGAGCAGCTGACCCTATCTCATCTCGTCGCCGAACACAGATATTCCGGCGTTTCCTACCACCTGAATCTGGATGCTCTCTCAGATAATGTATAAAATTGACCAATCGGCAAAACTAACTAATTACATGATTAGTATTGCTTAAACTAATTATACAAGATTTGTTGAAAAGAGATCAAATTCAATTAAGGCAGTAGTGCTAGTTCTATTATACAATAAAAATCCCTTTGTTTTTCTACCTTGGTCAAATAATAGGTGTACTAGTACCAAATTCAATAGTTTAAAGTTGCAACATATATATAGTTTTAACTTGTCATATTAAATCGCTAAGTATAGACAACTGCGCCAATTATCATTTTAGAGAGTTTTGTGTAGCTATCATTTCGGGGGGTCCTTTGATTGAGAAACATGTTATAGATGATCGTAATACAAAGAAGATTCATAATACAAGTAATAGTAATGTATATTTTTTATCGACTGTTTGGTTCATTATATTAAACTCTTGATATAATTGACAAGTTAAGGGATAATGAATTACCCGGTAGAGGGGTTACTCTTCCAGCACTGAGTTGGAGAAAGTTAAGGACTGGGAGTATGACGACCCGACCCGTCGTCATGTGAGTTACTTCCCTTTTTATCCCTTACGGTGTTTCTCCATGTCTCAATGTCAATATTAGAGTTTATCGGGTTTAATTGAATTGGTTTTGGTTGAAAATAAGGAACATAGCCTATTAGAAAGAAGCTTGTATGAGAAAAGTTAATCAGAAGTTAGCTATGTGGTTAGAGGGCTCGGATGTAATTCTATTTTTTTTGTTAGCTTAGGGGGATGATTTGTGACTTAGGAGTGTGATCGAAATTGAATTTGGAGGTCCAGTGTAGAATTAGGCTTGAATTGGTGAAGTTTGAATTTTGGCGGATTCCGATTGGCAGGTGAGATTTTGATCCGAGGGTCGGAATGGAATTTCGAGAGGTGCAGTAGCTTCCTTAGGTGATTTTGGATATGTATTCAAATTTTCAGGTCATTCGAACGTCGTTTGGTTGGGTTTTTCTTTATCAAATGCGAGTTTAAGAAGTTTTGGAGAAAACTAGGCTGGAATCTGATGTGTTTTAATGGTTTTAGCGTTGTTTGATGTGTTTTGAGGATTGGAACAAGTTTGTATGATATTTTGGGATGTGTTGGTACAGTTGGTCGAGGTTTCAGGGGCCTCGGGACGATTTCAGATGGTCAACCGGACCATTTGTAGCCTTTGGGAGTTGCAGAAATTGCAGAATCAGGTGTTGCAGGATATAGGCCCATGCGATCGCAATATCTTGGACGTGATCGCATAGAAGAGTCTAGGAAGGCTGGATATTTGGTCTTTGCGATCGCATAATGTTGCTTGCGTTCACATAGGGTTGTGTCTCAAAGTAGTGCGATCGCATATGTATTGCTGCGATCGCATAGTTCATTTTGAGGTTGGGGAAATTTTGTGCATTGGGATCGCAAGACCTGGTTCGTGATCGCATAAAAGGGCTTCAGACCTGGGCAGAATGTTTTATATCATTTCATCCGCGATTTTGGGTCATTTTCCTCAATAGTTGGTCATTTGAGAGCTTCTTGGTTGATATTGAAGAGGGTTTCGACGGAAAATGATTGGAGGTAAGTCTCGTGGTCTAGAAACATCATTTAATCAAAGAATCATCCATTAATTTTCTGAATTTGGGAATAAAATTGAACAAACTAGGGCTTGAGTTTTTGATATTTCAAATTGGGATTTGATAGGTCATATGAGATCGGATTTGGGAGTTCTTGGTATGCATGAACTCGTGGCAAGAGGAGGATTCCAGAAATCTAAGTTTCGTAATTTTTCGAGAAGCAGGCCCGTGGCTAGGGTTTTGCTAGGTTTGAGTTGCTTGCTATAATTCGATAGTTTTCGATTAGGTAGTGTATCATTTGCATATTGTAATGTATTCTCTCTATTTTTGGCTAGACTCGATGAGTGTGGAGGCCTATTTGAGGGAAAAAGGTGTCGTAGGCTTGAGATTTTGCCGGTTTGAGGTGGGTAATTCTTGTGAATGATATCCTTAGGATTTGAAACCCCAGATTTGCACATCATAGTGGTGTATTGTGGTGACTTGCATGCCAGGTATGAGCGTGGGGTAGAGCATCGTTGGGGATTGTGACTTGGTCCGTCCCGGTTGTCGTACTGCGTGATTGACTGAAAACTACTTGATGCTATCATGATTTGGGCTGATCGTCATGCTTTAGGCTTCGTGCTGTTTATTTGAATCCTTTAGGGATTGATATCACTAATTTGTATTACGTTGCATATTATTTGATCTCATACCAAGGTTCTAAATACTATTTTGCAAACTCAACCATTTTCCTAAGAGTTGAAAACCTAAATGATATTTTACTGATGTTTTGAGCTGAGAACTGCTATTTTACTATCGCCCAAAGGGCATATGTGCATTTCTGGATGAGATATCGGTCGGCTGCAAGACACTGTAGTATATACATATACATGCATGTGTTGGATTGCACGTCGCAGTAGTATATTATATGGATAGGACTGCATGCTGCAATAGTATATTATACGGATCGAACTACACGCCGCAGTAGTATATTATATGGATCGGACTGCACGCCGCAGTATTATAGCACTTGGGTTGTAGGAGTTCCTCCGGAGTCTGTACACAACCCCCAGTGGGCGCAGGGTACCCAAATTGATCGGCCTGTGCGCCGTAGCGGTCATATGCATTGTATTGCATTCATGCATCCACTCCTAATTGTACTACGTGGCATGACATTTAGCGCTCATATATCATTGGCATGCATACTGTTACTTGCCTTGTTGACCAGATACCCTGGAGTTATATGTTATGGAGTGTTGTGCCCAAAGGGCCTATTATGAGCCGACTTGCTCTAACTGATATAGCATTCATATGCTTGGTTGTTGAAAAAGAAAAAGGGATAATTTGTAAAAGAGATTTTTAGCCGATCTTGAGATTTTCAAAAGGATTCGTTTACAGCATTACGGTTTTTCGCAAAGGATTGTACTGTCTTTTATAGCATTTTGGTGTGCCCATACTTGTTTTCTTATCGCTCAATTATTATTCTCTCTTATTACCACTGAGTTGGAAGTACCCACTTTACTCCCTGCACGCTGCATGCAGGTTCAGATATTTTGGATGTTTAGCTGTGATAATTGTTGCTTCAGAGTTTTATTGGAGTTGTCGAGGTAGCTGCCTGACGTTTGCAGGGCCCGACTCTTTCCCTATTCCCTTATTATTATTTCCGTAGTTTTGATCATTTGTAGTATGAGGTTATTTCTCTGAATTGTTAAAGGCTCTAGGCTCATGATCCCCAAGTCTTTGGAGGTTTCTCAGTATTTTTGATTTTCGGATTATTTCTATCTATCAGTTATACTCTTAGTTTCAATGCTGATAATAATTTTCAAACAAATGGTTTCGCGATTTGTGCTCGGGTTGAGAGTGAAATAGGTCGGGCTTGCCTAACAGTTGTGTTGCGCGTCGTCACGACCGGGTTTGGGGTCGTGAGAAGTTGGTATCAGAGTCTAGGTTACTAGGCCTCATGAGTCATAAGCTGGTTACTAGAGTCTCGCGGATCGGTAAGGAAACGTCTATATTTATCCTCGAGAGGCTGCTGAACCTTTAGGAAAATTTTACTTTCTTGTAATTCTTATCGTGCGCACTTGATTCAGCTTGATATATAATTCTTAAAATTCCTTCCACACGTCTGTATGCGCACGTGATCACTCAGTAGTATATGTGCTGGGATGGCTTGTGATTCCCCGATCGAGGGGCGAGTTGTATTCTCCGAGACTTTATGTTGGGCCAGTCAGGAGGACTTGAGGCCGGATCTTTGCATATGGCTTGAGCACCGAGGTGCTGATTGTGTGAGCAAGTGTTTTGAACTTATCTGTTCAGTAAAGTTATTATTAGCCGGGTTGGCGGTGGGATATCATGCGATGAGTATGTCAGTACTGCGAGGTGTATCTATGTGATTTTGGTAAGGACGAAGAAGTCTGATGGTTAATAGATGAGTTGTTAAGTGTTTATTTTCTATTGTGATTCATTGTGTAGCCTCACGTTATGGGCGCGTGAATAATATTTTTCGTATTCCTAGGTGGGAAGTTTAGTACTATACGTTGGCCGTCTGAGTTCCGACTCAGGAAGGCTTAATGTCTGTGTTATGTGTATGCCGATGAAAGGTATATAAAAAATAAATAAATACTGAGATTAATGTTGTTGATATACATTCTGATATTTTTCAAGAGTTGGGGGTGTTGTTAGGATGGTTTTGGTGATTCTATGACAGGTGGATGGGCTCACTTACAAAGGAAACTCTGCCGAAATTTTTGAATTTGGGGATTTAGTATAAATTTTGTTGCCTAGAGTGGGCTTAACTGTTGCGGAATGAATGAGAGAATTGAAAAGAGTTATAATACTAGATGATCTGTGTCTTCAAAACTTGTAAATGACTTGATTTTAATCTCATTATAATGTTGTGGTTTCATTAGGGTAAAAATATTAAGGATTTATTGAGCGTGCCCTGGTATTTGTCTTCGAGCCAAGTTGGGGAGGTTGCTATTTAGCTGATTGCAACTATTAGGTTCTATATTGGTTCTGTCTCAGGGTATGTTGGCGAATCAATTATGGTTGCAGACATTGAGTCGAGAGTGGCGCGTGTGAAGGAAAATTTTGATAAAGGTTATATGGTGCTTCGTAGGTGTGAGAAAATACTGGGTTGTTTTGAGCTGTTAATGATAAAGAATGCTCAGTGTATAGAGAAGAAAGATGGTTGTTTGTATCTACATGAAATCATGTTCTGCAGTGGAAGGGTACCAATAAGGCACGAGTGGTTCCATTCATTTAGAGCAGGTGAATTACAACTGAATAAGAGTGAATGACTCTCGAGAATGGTTTTACTATGTTCAACGTTTTGCATGTAACAATAACGTATTTTAAGTTTGTGTATGTGGCTAGAGACTATTTTTTCGTTAGAAAATATCAAGACTTGTGGTACTTTGTGTTAATCATGGGATTCTACGTATCAGCATTTGGGAGGTAATGGTAAACGAATTCAGAATCGCAGAAAGTTCTTCAAAGAAATGTATTTTGGAATGTGGTACTTTTGGGAAACGTTGAGAGGGTATTCTGTGGCCTATGGGTCTTAGACAATGTGGTTTTATGTGTGAGTATTATGTGGTAACCTGGGTTGAGGTATTGTGGTGCTACAGCAAGGGAGAATATCAAATTAAAGATTAATCGGGAAGGAAATTGGATAAATCGAAGAGCTTGATAATGAACCGAATCAGAATGGTAAGGATATAATTAATTATTGTATGTGTTCGAGATAATGAGCCCTACAGGTATTGTGCAGCAAAGCTTTAAAGTGCTGGCAGTTTGCTTAACTTGGTTTGGGGTAGAAAGATTCAGTCCTGGTAGTTTAGCTTGTGCAATGGAATTGGGTGAAAGAGTTCTTGATGTATTCTATCGTGGTTTGAAAATGAGTATATTTCCTATGGGTATGCGAAGCATGGAGTGTGTAATAATTTTTCTCCTATATGGAATCATGAAATTTCTTTACTAATTGAGTACGCCGATGTCTGCGGCATAGGAGAGAGATAAAAGTCCTCATGTTATCCTAGTGTGGTATGGTATATGTGTTATGATATAGAGAATTGAGATTTGCATGTTCAAGGTTTTGGTTAAGTCCATAATATAATGGGAAGTCATTAAATACTTGAGCAGCACGGGCAGCTGCAGGTGATTTAAGAATCGATCTTCAGATGATTAAGGGAGATGGTATTGCTATGCTAGTGATTTGGAGGGGATATATGTTCAGAGAAGGGACAAGGTAATGTAAACTGATAATATTTGGTGGTATTGCGGTATTCCCTTGTTGGATCGACTATTGACAATTGAGTTATTGATGGCGCAGGGAACGTTTTTAATATCTTTCGTGGTATGAATGGATACTTGATGTGTGTTATATGTGTTGGAGACTAGAATTTCTCGTGATCCGACTATGCAGTGGTTGTAGATCATGTGTATCGACATTGTCTAGCGGTTATGGAAATTGGAGGTCCGAGCGGATCATTCATTGCTTGGTAAGTTAAATTTGGGTTATGATATTAGATGGCAGACTAGTTGTTCCAATGTCAGGTTGTCTAGAATAATGTGTTATAGGCTATGTCCGAAAATGCCACAGGCTGCGTGACAAGGTGCATCGGATTATGCTCTAGCAGGGTAGCTTGTATTCTAGAGACCGGGGGACGGATAGCAAGCATTCCTTTATTAATTGAGCCTTTGTGGCGGGTGTCAGTGCATAGGTTTCTACCATTGGTTCAGTTCCAGTATTGACGGACGTTTCAGATGCGTTACTTGTGTCCGGGCATGAGACTATATGTGTTTATGGTAATGAGCAAATTTGGCTCGATGTGCATCTCCTTTTGTGAGATATATGTGTGGATCGGGCGGCATGACGCCACGGATATGTTATCTGGATCGGGTTGCACGACGCAACAATGTGATGTGGAGAATAGTTTTCTATATGCTACTTTGTATGCCTAGCTTCTTGGTTTCTGAGGAAAATCCGTATTGGGTTTTGCTCGGCGAATAGCGCATCGATTTCCCCCTTTCAGGATTGGATATTGTATATTAATTATTTCTCTGTAGGTGTGATGGATTGCATGGTTTCACAACACAATCTGTGCGTGGCTGATCGTGTTGAGCATGGTGACTTGAGATGCTTCATGGGTAATAGTGTTTGGATAGGATCGCGCATTGTGGCGAGGCCACGTGAAGTTATGACCTTTCGAGGAGAATTCAGATACTCTATTTCTATGATGTGAGGCAGGATCTCAGTTTTGTGTTGTCATGATGCTGTTGAGCTTGAGGTACATCTCTTTCATTTGAGTCATTGTCATGATTTGAGTATGTTCAGACTGCTTCTCATTGGTGCATGTATTGTGGCTTAGGCCTGTGTCGAGATGTCATATCACCATAGGGGTTGTTAGAGTCGAAGTGATCATTGGAGTCATTAATGAGCATGAACCAATTTGATTTCAGCTTGTTAGAAAGGTAATATCGAGGTTTGGCTCGGAAATCTGTGGTAGTATCAGTGAACAGGGAAATGGATTCATGAATGGTTGACCTAAGAGAGGGGTTCGGTATATCGCATGTTTCAGTTACCGTTTCGGTATATGAAAGTGTTTGAATAAGACTTTAGCTAATAAAAAGGTTTTCTATCGGCATTCGGCTATTGTGGGCAATAGTTGTTAACAAAGGCCATCGTCTCAAGTGTTTTGGTTGTGTAGTATATCATATGGTCTCACCTGGAGTGGCGAGTATGGGTTATTACAGTTGGTTCGGGTTTATTCTGAATGCATACTTGAGATTCTGATATGGTGTATGATTTCAGGAAGTGCAATGTGGTTTATGGTTTAGATGGACTATGAACTTCCAGCTATATTCTGTTATCGGACCTATGTGAAATAGTATGACGTGGGATCACCCCGAGTATATGCTTGGTAAGGTCATTCAGGTATTGGGTTGCTTCTAGTACAACTCTAGGTACGCTCTAGGACGAGCGTTTGTTTAAGTTGGGGAGGATGTGATGACCTGACCCGTTACCACGTGAGTTACTACCCTGTTTCCCTCTTATGGTGTTGGTTCGTGTATCAGTGTCAGTATTAGAGTTGATCGGGTTTAATTGAATTGGTTTTGGCTGAAAATAAGACACATAGCCTCTAAGAAGGAAACTTGTATTAGAAAAGTCAATCGGAAGTTGACTATGTGGTTAGAGGGCTCGGATGTTAATTCTGGTGGTTCGGTTAGCTTTGGGGGATGATTTGTGACTTAGGAGTGTGATCGAAATTGAATTTGGAGGTCCGGTGTAGAATTAGGCTTGAATTGCGAAGTTGGAATTTTGGCGGATTCCGGTTGGTAGGTGAGATTTTGATCCGAAGGTCGGAATGGAATTCAGAGAGTTGCAGTAGCTTCATTATGTGATTATGGATATGTCTGCAAATTGTTAGGTCATTTGGACGTCGTTTGGTCGGGTTTTTGATCGAATGCAAGTTTCGAAAGTTTTGAAGAAAACTAGGCTTGAATCCAATGTGTTGTAATGATTTTAGCATTGTTTAATGTGTTTTGAGGATTGTAACAAGTTCGTATGATGTTTTGGGATATGTTCATATGTTTGGTTGATTTAGGCCTATGTGATCGCAATATCTTGGATCGATCGCATAGAAGAGTCTGGGCAGGCGTGATATTTGGTCTCTGCAATCGCACAATGTTGCCTGCGTTCACATAGGGTTGTGTCTCAAAGCAATGCGATCGCATATGTATTGCTCGATCGCGTAGTTCATTTTGAGGTTGGGGAAATTTTGTGCATTGCGATCGCAAGATCTGGATTGCGATCGCATAGAAGGGCTTCAGATCTGGGCAGAATGTTTTATGTCATTTCATCCGCGATTTGGGTCATTTTTCCTCCATGGTTGGTCATTATGATAGCTTCTTAGTTTATATTTAAGAGGGTTTCGATGGGAAGTGATTGAAGGTAAGTCTCGTGTTCCAGAAACATCATTTAAACAAAGAATCATCCATTAATTCTCTGAATTTGCGTATAAAATTGAAGAAACTAGGGCTTGAGTTTTTGATATTTCAAATTGGGATTTCATAGGTCATTTGAGCTTGGATTTGGGAGTCTTGGTTTCCATGAACTCATGGCGAAACGAGGATTCCGGAAATGTAAGTTTCGTAATTTTTTGAGAAACGGGCCCGGGGCTCGGGTTTTGCTAGTTTCGAGTTTCGTGCTATAATTCGATAGTTTTTGATTGGGTATTGTCCCATTTGCATATTGTACTGTATTCGCTCTGCTTTTGGCTAGACTCGACACACGTGGAGGCCGATTTGAGGGGAAAAGGCATCGCAGGCTTGAGATTTCGCCGGTACGAGGTGAGTAATTCTTGTGAATGATATCTTGAGGGTTTGAAACCCCGGATTTGCACATCATAGTGCTGTATTATAGTGACTTGCACGCCAGGTATGAGCGTGGGGTAGAGCACCCTTGGGGATTGTGACTTGGTCCATCCCGGATGTCGATTTTACTGCGTGATAGACTCAAAACTACTTGATGCTATCATGATTTGGGCTGATCGCCATGCTTTGGGCTTCGCGCCAATTATTTGAGTCCTTCATGGATTGATATCACTGTTTTGTATTACGTTACATATTATTTGATCTCGGATCAAGGTTCTAAATACTATTTAGCAAACTCAGCCATTTTCCTAAGAGTTGAAAACCTAAATGATATTTTACTGACGTTTTGATTTGAGAACTACTATTTTACTATCGCCCAAAGGGCTTCTGTGCATTGCTGGATTGAGATTTGGGTCGGGCTGCACGCCGCAGCAGTTTATACATATACATGCATGGATGGACTGCACGCCACAGTAGTATATGATATGGATCGGACTGCACACCGCAGTAGTATATTATATGGATCGGATTGCACGCCACAATATTATAGCGGTTGGGCTGTAGGAGCCCCTCTGTAGTCTGTACACACCCCCAGTGAGCACAGGGTACCCAAATGGATCGGGCTACGCGCCATAACGGTCATATCATTGCATTGCATTCATGTATCCACTCCTATTTGTATTGTGTGGCATGCCATCTAGTGATCATATATCATTGGCATACATACTATTACTTACCTTGTTGAACAGATGCCCTGGTGTTAGATGTTAAGGACTGCTGTGCCCAAGCGGCCGATTATGAGCCAACTTGCTCTAACTGATATAGCATTCATATGCTTGGTTGTTGAAAAAGAAAAAGGGATATTTTGTAAAAGAGATTTTTAACAGATCTTGAAATTTTCTAAAGGATTTTTTCACAGTATTACGGTTTTTCTCAAAGGGTTGTACTGTCTTTTATAGCATTTTGGTATGCCCAACGTGTTTTCTTATCGCTCAATTATTATTCTCTCTTATTACCACCGAGTTCGAAGTACTCACTTTACTCCTTGCACCTTGCATGCAGGTTCAGGTATTTTCGAAGTTTTGCTGTGATAATTGCTGCTTCAGAGTTTTATTGGAGTTGTCGAGGTAGCTGCCTGACGTTCGTAGGACCTGACTCTTTCCCTATTCCCTTATTATTATTTTCACAGTTTTGATCATTCGTAGTATGGGGTTTTATTTCTCTGTATTGTTAGAGGCCCTAGACTCATGATCCCCAGGTCTTTGGGAGGTTGTTTAGTATTTTTGATTTTCGGATTACTTCTATCTATCAGTTATACTTTTATTTTCAATACTGTTAATGATTTTCGAACAAATGGTTTCGAGCTTTATGCTCGGGTTGAGAGTGAAATTGGTCGGGATTGCCTAGCAATTGTGTTGGACACCATCACGACCAAGTTTGGGGTCGTGACTGGGATAGTCTAACCATTGACCGTGCTAATGCGATCGCCATGTGGATTGTACACGTCAGATCTTGTAGGATGGCCAATGTTTTCCCTCAACTTCATTGTGCAAAAGGTTTCTTCCAACCCATTCAAAGGCTAGCTTTCTCCTCTTCTACCCTGTTGCCATTGTTGTTCTTCTTCTTCAGACTCTTCGGGTGGGGGAAATCGAAGGTTCTCCGCCCGAACGATAACTCCCCTTTCCGAGATTGTTCTCGTAGCCTCATAATTATTTCAGGATCGACGTTGAAAGCATCGGACAAAAGTTGAGTGTCGAATCCGCTCAAGATGTTGCCTCCTCTCTCTTGTTCACCTCTTCTTCCTAGGCCAGCTCCCTCTTGTTGTCTTCCTTACATTGATTGTTGTACATCACGTTGAGGATTTCCAGCAAAGAAGAATTTCTGCATATTGAAATTCAGTCAAATAATCACCATTTATGTCTAAAAAGTAAAAATTAGAAACTACTAAAAACATTGAATAGTTGTCGTGAAGGCCTTTTTAGTGGTACCAAATGGTGTCATTCTATGCTACTCGAACTCTCTAAAACTGTTGTCACACTCATATCTCACATCGGATTCTATAAAATTACATTCTTTTGGATAATCCGATACACACCGGATCTTGCTGGAACTCTTTAGAAGTACTATCACCACATCTATATCAGATCCTCCAAAAAAGCACTACTTGGAGGATCCGACACACATCGGACGTTGCCCAGCCTCTCCAAAAATATTGTCACACCTGAATCAAATTCTCCGAAAGGATCTGACATACCAATACACCAAAAGACATTTTTAAGAGTCCGAGCATAACCATTTCAGTGTTCTATTTTAATTAGCAGTATTGTGCTTCATTTAATTTTCCTTAAATTAAAACACAAATAGAGTTTGGAAATGATTATTAGTACAATTAAATAAGTAGTTACCCTGAAGGTGAGATCAAGTTGATTGTCCTGGTTGGAAGTGTCAATTAGAGAGACACTAATGATTGGTTTTTCACCATCATTATATGTCCAGTGAGTAACACCAGCAGGTAAAGCAAGATATCACCAGCTCTAAAACGTTTAACTTTCTTGTGACGGTCGTTGAATATTTGTCCAGCTTCTCGTCTTTCTCCCCTTTTTCCCCTCCTGGATTGTGCTGACTTTGTCTCAAATGTCTCGGCACAACCCGGGAATACAGTCGAATGCACTCCACATCTTGCATTCAATAAGATTTTATAGCCACACAAATATTATAGCGTATTTACACGATCACAAGCGCTAACACACATACTCCCTTTGTCCAATAACAATGGCAAATGCAGGTTTTCCGCTAAGAAGTTTAAAAAGACAGTTAAATACCTAAAAGAAATTGCAGTCAGTGTGAGAACTCCCTCGACCACTGAGGATATACTTCTTGGTTGTTACAACTGTATTGAAAATATAATATATAGATCCACAAAATAAATTTTGTGTTATAGGTAAAATATAATTTTCGGGCAAAAGTGGTTCGAATGAATCCTCTTCCGCCCTCTAGGACGCCCTTGAATACTAATAGTGACAATAGTTAGTAATAAAAATTTATTATAAAATATAAAAGAGAATTGTGGTCAAACAAAAATACAAAAAGTAATTGTGTCACATAAAATAAAACAGATAAACCACATATACTAGCCTTGAATTATATGCGGCTAGTATTATAGATTTGTTAACCTTTTTACTTAACCTTTTTCATAGTTCAATATAACAGGTGATCAACAACGGAAATACTATTTATAAAAATGCAGAAGACGAAAACTAATAGTTTAACCATACACTAGTGCAGAATCCAACATACAACTCTACCTAGAATTTAGTGTCACAATGTCACAGACTATCTACGAATACTATAAATAGTGGTCTGAAAGATAAATAAAAAGTTGTCTCTGAAATGCATAAAAAGAAACAGAATGGAAAGATAGAAGGAGACGCCAAGTCCTGCGGACACCTGCAGGACTACCTCGGGTCTCTACCACTGGATTGAAGACAGCAACCTCAGTGCAGTCTGAAAGTTGCAGCACCGGGGTCTCCACACAGTGCAGAGTGTAGTATCAGCACAACCGACCCCATGTGCTAGTAAGTGTCTAGCCTAACCTCAGAGAAGTAGTGACGAGGCTAGAAAAAGACTACCAAATAAATTGTGCAGTTACATCATTTACGACAAGTAATAATGGCATAAACTAACAGTTAAGGATGGAAAGGGAAACATGTTACGGGGAATATCATGTACAACAAAATTTCCGTAAAGAAGTGAAAGGAATACAAAAATTCGATTGTAAGAAAGAATAATGAACTCCATGACAAGTGCATGGTATCACCCTTTGTGCTTTTACTCTCATCCTCACCATAAGAATTAATATAATCGGTACGACATCACGCTTCGTGCTTTTACCTCACATAATCTTGCACGGAATTATCCTTCGTGAATTTTCACTCATATCATGGCACGTCATTGTACATCGTGCGGCACGGAATCACCCTATCGTGCTTTTACCTTACAATATCGGTATGTCATCACCTTCGTGCATTAACACTCTCTCACAAATACCATGCATGGCATCCCTCTTCGTGCTTTTACATTCTTCCTTATCCAAGAAACAATCACAAGGCAATACGGGCAATGGAATCAATAAAATCACAATAGAATCCTGGCAAGGGAATAATACCATAACAACAATATCCCGAAAACGAAAAATAATATCACGAGTAATAATATTCAGGAAAGGGAGATAATATCAAAAGCAATAACATCCCGGCAAGGGGGACAATATCATAAACTACTTCTCTTTTCCACAATTATTTCACAACTTAATTCTCAACTTGAGCCAACTCTCTACAATGTTCAATTACCAATAATACTTCACCTAGCCTTGTTCAACAGTAGAAATAATCATATAAAGCATGAACAATACGAAAAGGAGTCACATCGATCATAGTATAAGACTCAAGGGCATGCTTGATACCGACGTATATGTCACGATCCTAGTTTACAAATTATGAACATGTCATGACAGCACCCAGCCTGCACGACCAACTAAGCCTACACACTGCGGAATTTAATAACAATCACGGAAATTATAATCAATGACTTAATAAAATGAAGAAATATATACGATTGTCGCCTGGCCCACACATTTTAACACTTACAATTCCAAACCATCCCAAAGACCAGGAAACCCGCGGGCAACACAGGCTAAGAAGAGGACATTATACGCTCTACACCAGAGTATCTAAAACAGACATAAGTAAAAGGAGAAATGCTATCTACTACAGCTGGAATGGAATAGAGACTTCAGATTTGCAGGCGTAGTAGATATACCTCAAGTATCCGTAAGCTCCATGAAGCTACTGATAGCACGCCTACGTAGAGGTACCTGGATCTGCACATGAAATACATACATAGAAGAGGCGTGAGTACACCACAGCGGTACTCAGTAAGTGCCAAGCCTAACCTCAGTTGGGTAGTGACGAGGAAGGTCAGGACCCTACTGAGAATAACATAATAATTTAAGGATACAATATATACGAGCAGGTAAGTTAATAGAGACAACAATAATTTAAGAGAGAAAAACTACAAGTCAACTACAATTAAGTGCACTAAGGAATTTACATAGTAAAATATAGCTCGGCATCAAAAGTGCCCTGAGGATCTCCCAGGATACCTTCCTGTAATCCTTTTCTCAACTGTCTCAGTGGATCTCCTGGGGTACCATTTCATAATACAACTTTCACTGTGCAGGGGGATCTACCGAGAATCATACCTGTAGACCCAAAATAAACAAACCGGGGGGGGGGGGGGGGTACCAGAATCCCATATCCGTAGTCCCAATTTAAATGTGCACCCATAACCAAGGATGTACGAGAATTCAAATACAAAACATCAAGAGTTAGAATAAACTAGCCTTGCATGCTTCATACAATTTAGACAAAGAGGCAATTAAGCAGTTAATTCTGACTAATCACGCTCTTCTAACTAACACATGTTAAACTTGCATTTATATTAGTCAAGTAAGCGAGAAACACAACCTAAATAATTCAAGTAAAGTGAGTTTTCAACTATTATCATAAATACACGCTCGTCACCTCGCGTACAAGGAATTTAAATCAACAATTACAAAGTCCTAAGAGGAGAGGTCCCCCACACAAGGTTAGACAAGCCACTTACCTCGAACCTATGCAAACCAACTACGAAACAATGCCCTTGCCACGATTATCCGACTCCGAATAACCCAAATCTATTCAATTCAATTACATAATGTAAATAATATTTCAAGTATCTAATTCCACTATTAAAATTAAAGCTTAGGCGCAAAAATAAGTAAAATGTATAAAATTCCCTCTGGCCAACGGATCAGATCGAATAATTTCTACATTTTTAGAACCCTCACACTCTCACGATTCTAAGCATATAAAAATCTCCCAAATCGGAGGTCAAATGCCCACTCCTAATGGGATTACTAGGGTTGGAGATCTGGACAAAATTGGGCTTAATAAGCTAGCTGATGAAGAGAAGGAAAAAAAGAAGTCCACGATTGAATGGGCACATAGGAGATTTGGGACCAACAAAGAAGATTTGATGAAGCTCAACGTGACTACTAATCATTCCTGCCAAGAAATACCATCTCAAACTTATGGTGAGTCTGGGAAAGTTGAGGAGCATAATGAAGTAAACTCAGCTAGAGTATTATGGAGTGATGAAGTGGAGACCATGAAGGGTTTGCAAGGTGAGAAAGCTACATCACAAAATATAGAAGGAGTGAGCAACATCCAATCACAAGAAGCTGGATTTTCAAGGGATGCTACAATAAACACAACTAGTCTCAATGCTAGGGTTGAAGATAATTCGAGTTATATGGTAGATCAATGGGTGAAAGTAATTCAAGGGGATAAAGGAGAAGTTGTGGAAGCAGGCAAAGAATATAGTTCATTACAAATATATGGGGGTAAAAATGAGGGCAATGGAACTGTAATTTCTACAAAATCTGGTTAAATTCTAACATATGTGGATGGTGTTCCAATCTATGCAAAGGACAAGGGACATCATGGGGGTGTTCATAGCAGTAGTAGGGATGATACAATGGCCTTAGCTAATCAAAAGGACCAAGGGAAGGGTGGTGATTTCAATGGAATAGTAACAGAGGCAGTTTTAGCTAATGTTACTACTGTCAACCCTAACCTAAGCTCTGTGTATGAGCTGCAGTTTAAGATGATGCAAGAGAAGCTTGGGGATATGGCTAATGATCGGATAATTTGGAGGCTGCCTTGACTCATTTTGATCCGGATGAAAAAGCTATGATTGTGCAGGATGGTGATAATTTGCCTATGGCCTGCTCATCTGGAACTAGATTTCCATTACAAATAAAAGTCAATGTGCCATTGAGGTTTCCAAATCAGGTTTTACATGACATTATTACACACAAGGAGCTTCCAGAAGATATTCAGATAAAATTGATTGACCAACATATACAATATGAAGGAGAAGAAGAAGAAGAAGAATCCACAACTAAAAATTTCAAGGCTGTATCTAGGGAGGGGATATTTCTCCAAGATCAGCTAGTAAGAGTGGAAAGAAAGGGAAGAAAAACCAAGCTAGAGAACCAGTGTAACCTACAGGAATATTGCCTAGAAAGGCAACTTCAGGCATCTCCAGATGATGATCAAAATAGTAATATGGAACATAAGGTCTGTTAAAACTCAACAGGCCTTTCAAAGAGTGATTAATATGCAGAAAAAACTAGGTTTCTTCATTGTAGCACTGATGGAACCAAAACAAAGGAAGTTTATTGATAAATATAGAAGAAGACTGGGAATAGAGGCATCAATTTCTAATGTGAATGGTAAGATATGGTTGTTCTTTGATGTTGTAGTTGAATCGGATTTGTTGATTGATACTGAACAAAAAATGAATATTAGGGTGTATCATAGAGAATTGGGAAAATTTATAATGCTGACATTTGTATATGCTAAGTGTTGTGCAGTAGAGAGGTTAGAACTATGGGACAATCTTTATTATTTGTCTAGTGACATGGAGTTGCCTAGGCTTGTTGGCGGGGATTTTAATGTTGTTATGAGTAGTGAGGATGAGAAGATAGGAGGTCTACCTGTGTATCCCACGGAGTATGAAGACTTTGCATTTTGTTTCAACTCTTGTGTATTGTTTGATCTTGGATATAAGGGCAGTCCTTTCACATGGTGGAATGGTAGGCCAAATGAGAAGTGTATATTCAAGAGCTTAGATCGAATACTAGTCAATATGCCTTTTCAATATCTATTTCCTGACATAGAGGTGAAGCATCTCATTAGAACTGGATCAGACCATGCTCCTTTATTGATGAGCTGTGGAGAGGAAGCAATGAAGTTTGTTAAACCTTTCAAATTTCTGAACTTTTGGGTAAAGCATGAGTCTTTTATGGAGGTGGTGAAGAATAGTTGGATGGCTGATTTCATAGGAGATCCTTTCCTAATGATTAAGCAAAAATTGAAGAGGGTGAAAATTGCTCCTTCCAAATGGAGAAAATTAACCTATGAAGATATATTTAAGCAGCTTGCAATCAGAGAGGATTTGGTATGGGTGAAGGAGATTTTGTTTGAGGAAGATCCATCTGTGGAGAATAAGATAGTGCTTCAACAAGCTCAAGCTGAACTGAAGAAATATCTGAGTATTTAGGAGGACTATTGGAAACAGAAGGCATGCATGACATGGTTTGAGGAGGGGGATATAAATACAAGATGTTTTCATAATTGTGTCAATGGAAAGAGGCAAAAGCTGAAACTCAAAAGAATTCAACATGATGATGGTTCATGGGTTGAAGATCGAAACAAGCTGTCTGAGGCTGCTATAGAGTTCTATCAAAAACAGTTCTTTAAGGAGGGAAATCTTATAAATTTTGAGATATTATATAATGTGCCTACAATGGTGACAAGGGAGCAGAACTTTGAACTATGTCGACAGCCAACTATGGAGGAGATCAAGGCTGAAGTTTTTCTTTGAGTAATGAAAGTGCAAGTGGCCCAAATGGTTTCTCAGGTTTGGTTTTTCAAGCATGTTGGGACATTCTAGGAAAAGACTTATACTCGATGGTTGTGTTGTTTTTCGAAGGTAATCCTCTACCTAAATCAATGACACACTCTAATCTGGTTCTATTACCTCAGAAACCACAAGTACGAACATTTTTTTACCTCAGACCTATTAGTTTGAGTAATTTTGTTAACAGGGTGTTCTCAATGGTGGTTCATGATAGACTTTAAAAGATATTACCTTCATTGATCTCCTTAAATTAGTCTAGTTTTGTCAAGGGAAGGAGTATCTTTGAGAATATATTGTTGATTCAGGAAATTGTTACTAATATAAGATTAAGAGGTAAACTTGCTAATGCGGTGATCAAGCTAGATATGGCCAAGGCATATGATAGGGAATCTTGGAAGTATTGGATGCATGTTCTGAGAAAGATTGGGTTTGCAGAATGCTTTATAAATATGGTGTGGAACCTTATCTCAAATAATTGGTATTAAGTTATTGCTACTCGTTTCTTTCACTCATCAAAGGGTGTGAAGCAAGGAGATCCTCTTTCAGCTGCATTGTTTATTTTGTCAGCAGAAGTTCTATCAAGATCTTTGAACAAGCTGTTATAGGAGATTTAGTGGTTTTGGTATGCCAAAGTGGTCTAATCCATTGAATCACTTGGCCTATGTATATGATACTATTATTTTTGCAGCTGCTGATCTATAATCCCTTCAGAAGATAGTAGATCTTTTGGCATTGCATGACAGCACATCTGTGCAGCTTATCAACAAGGCAAAGAGCTCCTTTTATATGCACTCAAATGTGGATGGGAACTTGGTGGTTGCTGTAGCTAATATCACTAGTTTTACTAAAGGGAGCTTCCCGTTTACTTATTGGGATGTCCTATTTTATACACAAGGAGGAGAAAGCATTACTACAATAATGTGATTCAAAAAGTTAAGTCCAAACTACACTCATGGAAGCGAAAACGGTTATCATATGGAGGGAAGGCTACATTGATATCAAGTGTGCTACAAAGTATTCCTACACATATTCTGCCAGTTCTTGATGCACCTGAAAATGTGTTGGAACATCTGTATAAGACCTTTGCAAGATTCTTCTGGAGTAATAAGGAAGAAGGAAGGAGTAGGCATTGGACAAAGTGGCTAAATGTATGTCTGCCCAAGGAGGAGGGGGAGTAGGTTTTAGATCTTTGTTTGATGTATCTAAGACTTTGTTTACTAAATTGTGGTGGAGATTCAGAACTTCTAAATCCTTATGGTCCAACTTCATGTGGAATACATATTGCAAGAAGGAAATTCCTACTGTGGTTCAGTTTAGGGAAGGATCACATGTTTGGAAAAAGATGTTAGAGGCTAGGGATGCAATTGAACATGAGATTCTATGGGAAATAAATAGGGTAGCTACTAACATTTGGCATGAGAACTGGACTGGATTGGGGGCCTTGTATCATGTAGTGCCTTAGGAGTTTCCCATTAATGAGGATCTACAAGATGTGGATGAGCTGAGAAATGAGGATCAGTGGAATGAAGCAGTTTTGGATCAAAATTCCCCTTTGGAAATTGCTGATCACATTAGACAGGAGGTACATTGTGCAGGCAGTGATGAAGTGTGGGATGTTCCAAGGTGGATGCCTACACCATCTGGGAAATTTTCAGTCAGTAGTGCGTGGAAATTGCTAAGACATAGAGCTCCAACAAATCCATAATTTGCAAAACAATGGGCTAAGGGACTGCCTTTTAAAATCTCAGTTTTCTTATGGAGAGTTTGGAGAGGGAAGGTGCTTACTGATGATCTGTGGAGGAGAGGGGGTTACATGGTGGTGTCCCAAGAAGACTCTTTCCAACATTTGTTTGTACAAGTAGCACAGCAACTAAAGTATGGCAGACCTTTTTACAGGCTGCAGGTTTATGGACAAATATGGTGCAGGTTCATCAGGTGATAAGGGTATGGTGGAATGCTAAGTTATGTCCTAAGCTGAGACCTTTGTTTCAAGCAGTTCCTGCTGTGATTTTATGGGAGCTTTGGAAGAGGAGGAATACCATTAAACATGGGGGAGCAGTATCTTTCAGTAGATTTATTCATGAAGTTAACAAGACATTATATTATTTGGAAAAGGTGAGGTATCCATGGCTGCCTGGGATTCTAGTTTTATGGCCAGAGATGATTAGTTTTTTTGAAAATTATAAACCATTGGAGATCACATGGAGAGTTACATGGCAGTTTCCATATAAAGGTTGGTTCAAGTGTAACACAGAGGGAGCATCAAGGGGAAATCCGGGGCCAAGCTCTTATAGTTATTGTGTTAGGGATTATACGGGAGATCTGCTATTTGCAAAGGCAAAAGAGATAGGTGAGACAACAAATATAGTAGCTGAGGCTAAGGCAATTGTGGAAAGTTTGACATATTGTGTAGAGAGGCAGCTTCATCCTTTGATAATTAAATCTGATTCATTTGTGATGATGAAGATAATTAGTGATGAATGGGAGACACCATGGGGTATAGGAGCAGATGTGAGGAGAATCAAGAAGATTAAGAGCTCATACAATGTGGTGTTTCAGCATATGATGAGGGAGGGCAACAAGGTTGCAGAGTTTTTAGCTAACATTGTTTTCTCTTTTGCAGGTACAGTCAGTTATCATTCTTTCCAAGAGTTACCAAGTGAAGGAAAATTTTTAATCAACATGGACAAAGCTCAGATTCCTAATCTAAGGGTTATGATTGCGAAACAAAAAGCTCCAGATTGATGGACACATTGGTTGTAGTACTACCTAGTTCTGATGCTATTTTAATATGTGCTTTGTTAGGTGACTACTAAGTGGTATTAGCTTGGTATCATGCTCAGCCTGGGGGTTAATTAGCAGGGTATGAATGGTGTCATTTGCAGAGTATGGTAGTTAGTTCAAGCATCACACATGATAATCAGTTACATGCTCAAATGATTAGTTTTTTTGGTTGAAGTTTTGTATCTAATCTTGCTGGACTATGTATGGCTTTCCTATGTGATCGTGTGGTACTATTAGGAGCCAGTCCCTACTTATGCATTGCATTTACAGGAAGCTACAGATGTGCAACAATTCTATAGAAGGAAAGGTAGATCAATATAGTGCATTTTGTTAATATTGTGCAGGTTGATTCATGACATACGAGGTCGAGGAGGAACACCATTAAACATGGGGGAGCAGTATCTTTTAGTTGAGTTATTCATGAAGTTAACAACACAGTTTATTATTTTGCAAAGGTGAGGTATCCATGGCTGCCTGGGATTCTAGTTTTATGGCCAGAGATGATTAGATTTTTTGAAAATTATAAACCATTGGAGATCACATGGAGAGTTACATGGCAGTTTCCATATGAAGGTTGGTTCAAGTGTAACACATAGGGAGCATCAAGGGGCAATCCGGGGCCAAGCTCTTATAGTTATTGTGCTAGGGATTATAAGGGAGATCTGGTATTTGCAAAGGCAAAGGAGATAGGTGAGACAACAAATATAGTAGCTGAGGCTAAGGCAATTGTGGAAAGTTTGACATATTGTGTAGAGAGGCAGCTTCATCCTTTGATAATGAAATCTGATTCATTGGTGATGATGAAGATAATTAGTGATGAATGGGAGACAACATGGGGTATAGGAGAAGATGTGAGGAGAATCAAGGAGATTAAGAGCTCATACAATGTGGTGTTTCAGCATGTGATGAGGGAGGGCAACAAGGTTGCAGAGTTTTTAGCTAACATTGTTTTCTCTTTTTGCAGGTAAAGTCAGTTATCATTCTTTACTAGGTGAAGGAAAATTGTTAATCAACATGGACAAAGCTCAGATTCCTAGTCTAAGGGTTATTATTGCAAAACAAAAAGCTCCAGATTGATGGACACATTGGCTGCAGTACTACCTAGTTCTGATGCTATTTTAATATGTGCTTTGTTAGGTGACTACTCAGTGGTATTGGCTTGGTATCATGCTCAGCCTTGGGGTTAATTAGCAGGGTATGGATGGTGTCATTTGTAGAGTATGGTAGTTAGTTCAAGCATCACACATGATAACCAGTTACATGCTCAAGTGATTAGTTTTTTTTGGTTGAAGGTTTGTATCTAATCTTGCTGGACTATGTATGGTTTTCCTATGTGATCCTGTGGTACTTTTGGGAGCCAGTCCCTACTTGTGCATTGCATTTACAGGAAGCTAAAGATGTGCAACAATTCTATAGAAGGAAAGGTAGATCAATACATTGCATTTTATTAATATTGTGCAGGTTGATTCATGACATACGAGGGCATACTCATGAAGTTGCAACTGTTCTATTCAACTTTAAGCTAAGCTTGCTGCATCTTTCCCTTGATTATTTGATAAGATTGCTCCAGTTTTCTTCAGGTTTTTGTAAGGTCCCGTAAATAATTGTCTCAAAACTTAGTAAACCGTGGTGTCTACTCTGATTATGTGTTACGATTCGGACCCTTGGTAGTGATTTAAGCCTTTAAAAATTGAAAGAATTAACTTTTCCAGAAAAGTGTCAAAATGTGGTTTAGAATGCGGTCGCAGATCAGCTGTGCTGATTGCATTCCTACCAATGAATGAATCAGAGAGCAACCAAATTTTGATGTTGAAATGCTGTCAAATTTGCGATCGTATAATCAATATGCGGACTGTAGAGTGATCGCATACTGTCCCTGAAGAAATTCAAAGGTCAGTTCTGCGGTGCATTCTGCGACCGCATAATGCAAATGCGGACCGCATAGTCATCGCATTCCCAACCCGAGAGGTTTGAAACTTGAGCCATTTTTGCGATCCATTTTGCGGACCGCATGTCAGTTCTGCGATCGCAGATAGGCGTCGCAGATCGTGTTCGCTCAGTTATTTTCTAAAATTCTAAGCCTGACCCCTCTTTTAGTAAAACACCCCATCTCTCATTTTTCACCCATTTTCTGTACAAAATAAGATAGAGGAAGAGAGGGTTCTAGAGAGAGAAAGCTATTTCTTCATCCATTGATCTTTTAAAATCATCAAAGCCCAGAAAATCTTGAGCATCTGTCTTCCCCTCTAATTTCAAGGTAAAATCCCTAACCATTTTCCCCTAATTTTCAAACTCAGGTTTGGGGAGGGAGTTTCATACTTTGATTTGGAAAATTCTTGTTAGAAATCCACATGCATGTCTTCAAAACCCAAATATATTGTAAAAAGGGAACGGGGTAGTAATCGTGAATTCCTATTCTAAAGGTCTATGTATTAATCATTAACTGGATTGATCCTTCTTGATTGCTTGATGAATTGGAGTAGAGGCTAAAGAGGATATTCAATCCCAGGTATGTAGCTAACTGTGATCCTCGTGAAATCGCCTATGCTAGTCGTGAAATTGTTTATAGTTGATATTCATATGAAAATCATTGTGAAGCTTTAGTGTTGTATAAATTGTGTGGTAGTACCTTGTGGTGAATGTTGTGGAACTTGTAATTGGAACAACAGAAACGAAAATAATGTGGAATAGTGGAAATGGAAATATTGTGGAACAACGCGTGTCATTAATTGTGAATAGCTGTTGTGATGATCTAAATTGTGTATCAACTTTGATAAACATGAGGAAAATTGTTGTATCTAGTTGTGGGATTTTAGTACCCTTGTTGTGGAATTATTCTAACAAAGTGCCATGGTTGATTTCTTGTACTTGTTGTGTTGTTTGTTGTTGTGGATTGAAAACTGTCAGGCGGGGTTGGATTGCGCGCCGCAACATGGGGAAATAAGGTGTGGGTTGGGGTCATAAGAGTGGCCGGGGTAACAAGGGTGGACGAGGCAATAAGGGTGAAAATGTGATCCAATATCACTATTGATATGAATATGAATCATGAAAAGATAAATGTAAAAATGTGAATGGAGACAGCAGGAGAGTTTGTAACATGGGGGGCACTGATTGCCCCTTTGTATGACTACGTGATTAATTGTTGTAAAATGTTTGGTTGTTGCTTCTTGGTTGTACTTGTACTGTTGTTTTTCAGTTCTATACTTGTTCATGCAATTTGTCTTGAGTTTACTTGGGACAGAGTTAGTTCATACATGCCAGTACAATTCAAGTGTACTGACATCCCTTTTGCTGGGGGCGCTACATTCGTGTTATAATTGTAGGTGGATCCGTGGCAGGCACTCCAGTCCACCGTACATAGCTCTCCTCCTCTTTTCTATTGGCAGTATTCGTGTTTGGTGAGCCCTTTTCCTTCTGGGGCCATGTGTGGCCTACGCCACTCCTGTTGTTGTATTTTGGAGTTTGTATCTTTTGGTAAAGGTATAGCCGGGGTCTTGTCACCGGCAAGTGTTGTACTACCATTCTTGTAGAGGATCCGTAGACAGTATGGGTCGGGACTTCTGTATAAAAGTGTATGTTTGGGCGCTGTAAAGTTGTGTACCACGTTCCTTGCTAATAAAATATATGTTTTGTAAAAAGGCATCCCCTGTTAATCATAATGTGTGGTTATAAAAGAGAAATACTATGTACTTTTAATTGAAATTTCATATCTTTTTGTTAACTATCATCGAATAATGTGGGGTAACGCGTGGGGAATAGGAAAGGCTCCCAGGTCCACTCGACTAGGGATACCCGGTTGAGTGTCGGTCATGCCCACGGATTTGGGGCGTGACAGTTTTATAGAAGGTTTCGTACCTTGTCTATTGCTTTGTCATTTTCCAGTGGTATTAGTATGGTTTCACACTCATTCTGAAGGTGGTACTGCAGTTGACAGGGTCGGATTGTGGAGAGCTCTTCTGGTTGCTCTCATGAATGTTGAACTGTTTTTTACAGGTCTGCAGAGTTCACAAAGTTTGTGTATTTGTTTGGAATTCAATTTGGTATTTGGATTGAATACTTTGGCGCCTGGTGAGAGTTTAATAGGTGCTACTTGGTATTTGCCATTGCCATTTGGATTCACATACATGGACAGGAGATGGACTTATGCTGCAACACATGATGTAATAGCTAGTTTAATAGTTTTTCATATTTTACTATTAGCAGTAGCTAGTAGCTTCATAAATCATTTATGGTCGTTTGGACATATTGTATACTTTGGACCCAATTTTGGGATTCTATTAAAATATTAGCCATTAGGCAGTGCCTAGGGGAATATTTACTTAAAAAAATGCCCACTCAAAATCAAACAATTATGTCTAAGAAGTTTCACCCATTTTTCCCAATTTTAGACCTCGAATTTGAATTTTAATGCCGTATTTAAAAAGATATTGATGAAATATAACTAGAAAGGGTCAAAACAACGTTACCTAATGATCTTCTCTTCAAAACCCACTCAAAATCGCCTTCTTCTGAGCTCTCAATTGATTTTTCAACTTTTGAAATAAACCCTTAGATTTTTCCTATTTCATACCAGTGATTCCCACTTTCGCGGTCCAGGGACCGCTTTGTGGTCCCGCTTTTGCAGAAAACTAACCGCTTCTACGGTTTATCTTAATTAGCTGACCAACCGTTTCTGCGGTCCATCCATCGCAGAAGCGAGTTCGCTTTTGCGGGACTTACACCGCTTCTATGGTTCCCAAGGCAACGTCCACTTTCCACTTCTGCAGCTGTCAAGCCGCTTTTGCGGTTCCCAAGCTGCAGAAGCGAAAACGCCAGAAGGCCTGCTAGAAATTCACTTGTAACTTCAAAATTTACCCGTTGAGCATATGAAAAACACCCGAGGCACCCGAGACCTCAACCAAAAATACCAATACCACCTAATACCTTATTGAAACTTATACCAATCTTTAAAACACCTAAAACAACACCGAAACCTCAACTAAATCAAAGATTCAAGCCTAAGAACTTCAAGTTCATCCAAAATACGCTTTCGATCCAACACCTAACCAACACTTGTTCGATTGACGTGAAATTTTGCACGCACGTCCCAAATGACATGGTGGTGCTACAGCAACCTCTGGAATCCCGTTTCGACCCTCGAATATAAAATTCACTATCGGACCGGAAACCTTCTAATTCTAACTTTCGACATTTCTAGCCTAAATGAGCTATGAACATCCAAAATACATTCTGAACACGCTCCCAACTCCGAAATCACCTAACAGAGCTAACAAAAGCATCGAATTTCCATTCCGAGGCTGTCTTTACACTATTCAAATTACAAATCATTTTTCCAACACTTAAGCTCTCATTTAGGGACTAAGTTTGCCAAAACACTCCGAATCCTAACACCGAACGTCCCGGCAAACCAAAATAGTAGAAATGAACTTAGGGGAAGCAGTTAATGGGGAATGGGCATAAATTCCAAAAATGACCGGCCAGCTAATCACATCCTCCTACACTTAAACGTTCATTCGTCCTCGAACGAGATTAGAGAACATACATGAAGTAGAAAATAGATGAGGGTATCAGTTGCGCATATCCCGCTTGGTCTCCTAAGTTGCATTCTTGGCCGACTAACCCAGCCACTGAACCTTTACTGAAGCTATATCCTTTGACTTGAGCTTTCGGACCTGCCTGTCTAATATTGCCAATGGCTCCTCAACATAGGACAAATCCTTGTCCAACTAGATTGAAGTGAACTCCAACACATGAGTCAGATCATCGTGATACCTCCGAGGCATTGAGACGTGAAATACCGGATGAACCCCGGCCAAACTTGGAGGTAAGTCATGCTCAAATGCAACCTCCCCAACTCGCCTCAAAGTCTCAAAAGGGCCAATAAACCTCGAACTCAACTTCCCTTTCTTCCCAAACCTCATGACGCCCTTCATAGGCGAGTCGCGAAGCAGAACCTGCTCACCAACAATAAAGGAAATATGATGAACCTTTCGGTCTGCATAACTCTTTTGTCTGGACTGGGCCGTACGGAGTCTGTCCTGAATCACCTTAACCTTCTCTACCGCATCATGTACCAAATTAGTGCCCAACGGCCTAGCCTCACCCGGCTCAAACCAACCCACTGGGGATCATCATCTCCTACCATATAAGGCCTTATACGGTGCTATCTGAATGCTGGACTGATAACTGTTATTGTAAGCAAACTCAGCCAATGGCAAGAACTGATTCCAAGACCCTCTAAGCTCAATCACGCACGCACGAAGAATATTCTCAAGAATCTAAATGGTGCACTCGGATTGTCCGTCCGTCTGAGGGTGAAAAGGTTTACTCATAGTCACCAAGGTACCCAACTCCTGCTGGATGGCTCTCCATAATAGTGATGTAAACTGAGTACCCTTGTTCTAGATGATAGAAACCGGTATACTGTGCAATCAGACAACTTCTCTGATGTAAATTCCTGCTAATCACTTCATTGAGTAAGTAGTACACACCGGTATGAAATGAGCAGACTTGATCAGCTGATCCACAACAACCCAAATAGAATTGAATTTCTTCGCAGTCAGATGGAGACCAACTACAAAATCCATTGTGATCTTCTTCCATTTCCACTCACGAATCTCCATCTACTGGAGTAATCCTCCCGTTCCATGGTGCTCAGCCTTCACCTAAACCTCCCGACATTAATTTATCCCACACAATCCAAAATACATCTTTCAATGATAAACTCTTGTCCAATGACATTGAAAGAAACCTCTCCTTTATCCAATCACACCTCATTTACTGTCTATGGCAGTTGACACAAACGAGGAGGAAGAGAAAATAACATACAAAAACAGAAAAGAAGAATTTTCAATTCCAGTAACTGGGGAAGACAAGCAACCTATGTATTATCCTTGGAGATACTCGGTAATAATTCAACTCCAGGGGGAAAAAAATTCACATCAAATACTTACGAAAAAAATTACTGATATCTGGAACCAACAGAAAATTTTCCTTTGATTGATCTTGGTGGAGACTACTTCACAATTAAATTTAACAAAGATGAAAATATGGTTAATGCATTATAAAATTGTCCATGGTTTATCTTTGTCAATTTCTTATCTGTTCAACGATGGAAGCCAAACTATGTACCCTCTAAGGCTAAGCAATCATACTAACAATATGTTGCATGCCCCGAATGACCTATCTTACTTGTCTGCTTCTCATACAATCATGGAATAAATGGCCAATGACATGGGACACGTATCCGCAGCCCAATCTACCAAAGTTTCTAATAAAAAATACACACTAACCGTCTCAAACAATACCTCCAATCATTGCAAAAGATATTGCAATATCTGTTGAATCCAAGAATCACTCAACTCACTCTATAAGTTCTTACCCTATCCATATAATGCCAAGGATTATTCTATCACAAAGGAGGCACCACAGTCTCATTCACATATTTCGTCTCAACAGGATCCAAAACATGGCAAACCAACCTCCCAACTGTTAACTCCAGAACAGCCCCATGATATTCATCCAACCTCCATTACCAGCAAACGACCAACCATTGTCTTGGGAAGAATTATGGATAATGGGACATTCCATATCATTCAAAAAAATGTTGAATGGAAGAGAGGCAATGATAATCATACAGAACTCCCATTATCTAGCTCAACTATTATTGAAAGGCATTTGACTTTTGATGAACAACTTCATGAACTACATTTGGGTGGACAACATCCTACACCCAGTGGTCCCAAACATGACTCCAAATATCACTCAAATGGTGATTGGTGAGTGGAACATTCCATCCCACTTTTTCCTAATTCAGAACACTCATCATGTGATGGATCTATCCTTCTTCACCCCAGAAATAGCGACGAGTATCAACCTACTCTTCACTCCTTCGGATGTTCATGCACCCCAGGTTCAGCCACCCCATGTAATCACTACCACAACTCATCAGAACCGAACACATCCTCAAGCACAACAAAACCCACCAAATCAAAAGGAAATGATGGAGGAGGCGGTGACCATCAACTTAACACCAAACCTAGTGATAGACGATTCAAATCTTGATGATCTAAAAGTCTTCATCTTCACAGAGATGTAGGAACAAAGGCAAGTTCTCAATTGTCTAGTGGCACTCTACAAGTGCACTATGGACATAAGGCCCCCAGCAGATCCATCAGTAGGACAACATGCAATGATCATAGTCCCCTTCCAAAGGAGGAACCCAGTTCATTCACAAAGAGTGCTGGAAATTGGAAATCTTCGCAACTGGACAATCAACATGAACAGGCCAATCTCCTTCATCATATGGAATGTATGTGGGGGAACTAACGATACATTTAGTCTTAATCTAAGGTAAATGGTTTATATGCATCGCCCATGCATGATCACGTTGTTGGAAACTAGGATGGACAACCACATGTCTCTCATAAACCCCTTTGGGTTTTCTGATATGATTGAGATTCCGCCAGAAGGACAATCTAGTGGAATGGTTATCCTGTGGGATCAACATATGGTCAATGTCCATTAAAAGGAATCAATAAATCAGTTCTACAATTGAGGTAATCCCTGCTAGAAAAACTTGGTTATTCATCTCTATTTACGCTAGTACTAATATCAATTTAAGAAATCAAATAAGGAACAACCTTTTAATATTAATGCTAATTATCAAGGGTTTTGGCTAGTAGGTGGTGATTTTAATGATGTTCTTGACTCCTCTGAAAAAATTGGTGGTAACCTAGTCAATAGAACCTGCTCTAAATACTTATGGAAATGTATTAATAGTTGTAATTTTATTGACCTAGGTTTTAAAGGTTCTAAGTATACTTGGACTAACCATAAGAAATCAAAAAAAGGCTTAATCATGGAAAGGCTAGATAAAGTGCTAGCTAATAGTGAGTGTATCAGTTTCTTTCCAACTGCTTCTGTCACTTATCTTCTAAAACACACTCTTACCATAATCCCTTACTTCTTGAAATCATCCCTAGACACAGTGCCACACTGCCTAAACCTTTTAAATGTGAAACATATTGGTGTACGCATCCGGATTTTATTAACTTAGTAAAGAGGAGTTGGATCGAGTACAATTATATAACCTCATCAAAATGCTTTCTTACTAATATTAAATTTTGGAAGGATGAAACCTTTGGGGATCTTTACAAAAGAAAAAGAATCTTAGCCAAGATTAAATGGCAAAAAAAATTATAGTCACTACTACACTAGTCCCTTCCTCCAACAATTGGAAACTTCCCTACAAATTGAGTGTAACAATATCCTTAAAATTGAGAACAACTATTTGAAGCTAAGGTCCCGTATTACTTGGTTACAAGAATGCGATGCTAATACTAGATTCCACTATATCATGGCTTGTAACAACAAAAGAAGAAACAAAATTAGCTTCTTCAAAAGTGATGATGGAAATTGGATTAATGATCCTTTTGAAATCCTTCTACACAAAAATAATTATTTTCAAAACTCCTTCAACACTTCTCATTCTTCCACTAATTAGACCAGTATATTGCAAGACCCTACTAGTCATAAAATAGTGGATTTCCAAAGCCTTTACAATCCCTTAATACCTTCTGAGCTCACAAAGGTAATATTCTCCTTCAAACCTTTTAAAGATCCGGGTCCCGATGGAATTCATACCTAAATATTGGAAAATAGTGGGTCCTTCTGTCATTAAGTTATACCTTCAAATATTTCATAATAATTCCCTACCAGATGGTATAAATAAAACATACATCTGCCTCATTCCTAAAATTATTAATGCCAACAATTTAAAAACAATTCGACCAATTGTTCTTTGTAACACTGTGTACAAGCTTGTGACAAAAATAATTGCTAATAGATTAAAGCTCTTTCTAAATGATATTATTAACCCTTACCAATCCAGTTTTATTAAGGGTAGGAGGACCAGTGATAATGCGATCATAATTCAAGAATTGATTAGCCAATTCAAGAAAATAAAAAGAAAAAGGCCAAATTGATCCTAAAAATTGATTTAGAAAAGGCATTCGACCGCCTTGAGTGGTCCTTTATCTATAATACTTAATTTCTTTCACTTCCCCCCATCTATCTCTAAATTAATAATAAATTGTCTTTGTAGTAGCAATTCTTGTTAATGGTTCTACTACTGAATTTTTCAGTCCTACTAGAGGCATCACAAAAGGGTGTTCTCTCTCACCCTAAATCTTCATGCTTTGCATGAAAATGCTTTCTTGATTTGTCTCTAACGAAGTTGATATCTGTAAATGGGACCCAATTCAAATTAATCCTAACAGTCCCGAAATATCTCACTTTTCTTCGCATAAAATCTTCACTCTCTCGGCTAAAGTATGATAAATCCTGTAATACTATCAAAAGATTCCTCACCATCTTTTGCAACCTATCTGGTCAAAATATCAATGTTCAAAAATCTAGGATTATATTCTCTAAGAATTGCTCTCCAAATGTTATTAAGGATGTGGCCAATGATTTTCAAAATTCGAGTCAACAACTCCTTTGGGATTTACTTAGGGTACCCCATCCTCCAAAACTAACATAAACCCAAAGATTACCAAATTATTATTGAAAATATGTAGAGAAAATTAACTGTATGGAAAGCCAAATTCCTCAACATTGCAAGCAGAACAACTTTAGCCTCCTCCTCATTATATTCCATACCTAGCCATGCCATGCAGTATACATACCTCCCTACAAAAGTTCTTAACCAAATAGATCGTATCCAACGTAACTTTCTTTGGGAACGACTGAGAATGTCAAGAAAATATACTATGTAAGCTGGAACACTATAAGAGCTCCAACGAAAGAGGGAGGTCTAGGGCTAAAAAAGTCAAAGACAAAAAACCTCATTTCCCTTTCCAATATAGCATGGAGAATACTCTCAGACCCAACCACCCTTTGGTCCAATATTATCATCACCAAATATACCAGAAGTAATCCAAAAATATAATCCTCCTTCATCTAGAAAAGTATATTTAAAGGTTGGTCAATATGCTCAAAAGGAATTAGGTGGAAACCTTGAAAAAATTCTAATTTGGACCTATGGAACTCGATTTAGATTCCAAACAATCAACCTCTTTGGGCATATATTGAAGGTCCCCTAACCATAAAAGATTCAACTTTAAGACTTAGGGATGTAATTTCCAGCAACAAATGGGATCTAGCAAAATGTTTCTTCAATATCCCAGATGACATCCTTCATAGTATTGAGCAAATCCCAAAACCTCTTACTGATAATAATAATGACACACTTATTTGGACTCTCAACTCCGCTGGCTCCTTTTGTAGCAGAAGTTGTCATAGCATTATCAAAGATACCATAACTCCAGAACATTTCTTCATGTGGCTATGAAAACTTCATTTCCCTAACAATTGAAATTCTTCATGTGGCAATTCCTTCATAATAGAATTCTTTTTCGCCAATATCTCAGCCGCATCAGTATTAATATTGATAATAACTGTACAGCCTGTCGACTAGAAGAGGAATCCATTAAGCACATATACACTAGATGTCCTATTGTGCAGCCCCTTTGGACCAAATTAGGTTTGAAAACCCAATTAAAGGCTAACATGGATCATTGGCTTATACACATCAAAGGCCTAAGACCTAACTGGAAACCAACCTATACTGATTGGGATGACTTCTTAGCTTTCATAATTTGGGGTATTTGGTTAAACAAAAATAGAAATAATATCAATAACACCAATTACAGCCCCTCACTAACAATCATCATCAATCACTTTGACGAGTTTCACTACTTAGCCAAACCAACCCCTCAACCAACAAAAAAAATTACGATTCCTATCCAGTGGCATGCACCACCAAAAGGACGGACCAAATTAAACATAGATGGTGCCTTCACTCTTAGAAACAGTGATATAGGAGGAGTGTTTAGGGATAGCAATGGGAAATGGATCTTAGGTTTTAACAAATATTGTCATGGGATATTTTCTCTTCAAATTGAAGTGGAAGCTCTTTATGAGGGAATCCAATTAATTACTAGATTTGGAATCCTGCCACGGGAAATCGAGACTAACTCAACGGATTTAATAAATGCAATGAATAATGGACATTGTGAGAATGTGATTTTTTCCTTGCTTGAATTATTCCTATAAATTCATAAAATTAGGATTATTTTTCTTTTGCTATTTGCATTTTAGGAAATTAATTTGGTGTTTGTTTGTATTTTTGTGTGCATTGTTAATTGATATAAGCCATAAAAATACAAAATAGCTTGCTTGCATTTAGGACCTCGTTTTAACATTTTATTAGTTAATTAACATCACAAAAATAGAAGAAAAGAACAAAATAGCCCCTTTTATATCTTTTACTTTTAATTTAGATTTTTTTAGTTTTCATTTAAGATAGGATTTAGTTAATTTTTGAAATTAATTAGTGTAGTTATAGAATTAAATCAGGTCTTTATTTTTATGAATTTTAAATTTAACAAAATAGAAATAAAAATGAGTGATAAAAAAGAAAGCAAAAACAAGAGAAAATTAAAAGAAAACAAATTGTTTTCATAAACTACCCAATTTTGTGGCCATTTTCGCCCTAAACCCGTTCAATCCCGCTTCAAATCGACCTAAAATCCGTCTCCCACCCGGCCGAGTCTCCAGTGGAGATGAAACGACCTCGTTTTGGGGTTAGGAAATTTGGGTTGTTGAGGATCTTTGAAACTACGACTCAGAACTATGGGTATGTTTAATATAAAAATGTCAGAAATGCCTTACTCCTCAAGCTATCTCTCTCACCCCACTCTCATCAAAGAAGATCCCCATTGGATCCGCCCTAGACTGCCACCGTAAATCGCCCCATGACGGCAGCGGATCATCCAACAGCCACCAAATTTACACCATAACACCTCCTCATCCTCCTCATCATGAATCTGACCTTCATTCTTTTCGAATCACATCCTAGCTCGTTGAATATTCGAATCAGTAGACACCACCTTCGGCGTGTCCGGAGGCGCCACCTCTAAACGTTACTAGATTAACACCATAACCTCCCCTCCTTCTCCTCTTTCCAAATTCGACTCTAGTTTCCCTCAAAACGTACCAAATTCTTTGAATCTTCGTTTGAACTTATGAATCCTAGCCGCCGCCTTTACTCGCTGGTGGCGGCGTCGCCCTCAAACCTCTAGGGTATTTGTTCAACACTATTTGAGTTTCCAGGGTAAGCTAATGTTCGAAAGGGTTTTGAAATTATGCTATGTGTTTGTTCTTGGCAAGAACAAACTCATAACATTATTTGAAGACCAGATTCGAAAGCAGTCGAGTTAAATCTATAAATAAGTGAGTGTTCTTAAATTTCTTTTTTATCTGTAAATTTCCCTTTTATGCATTAGCTTTCTGATTTTGTTTTGCTTTTGTTCGTCTTCAATATTTCTTCTATTTTTAGTATTGATTTAGGTATTGACTTGTTTTGATTACATTTTGTCATATGGATTGATTGCAGCCGTATAATTCATGGTTAACTACTTAGTTTGATTAGTTAAGTTTGATAATTTGATTAGTATTTCTGCCTGTGGTTTGATTTTCTTTGCCAGAATTCGATTTTCTTTTCTTCTCTAGTTATACTATTTTTTGTGTTAATTTTGTTCACTTATTAATTTTAGTTTGACTGATAATAGATAGTAGTTAGTTAGTTATTTCAGAATTAAGAGTTTTGTTATAATTGAATTTGGTTATAGTTGAATGATCTTCAAGTTGTTGATTGACCATGGTTTAGTTCAAAGGGTTAGATTTGTAATTTTAGGGGGGAATTCAGGGGTACTCTAGGTATTCTACTTCGGAAATATTGCAATAACAGAAAAAGAACCCTCTAGAAGCTTCTAAGTTGGAGTGTTAAGTTGAATATGAGATTTTAGGTAGTATAACTTGGAAAATAAGCTAGGAATTCTAGGAACTAAAATAGTTAAAAACTGAAAATATAAAGAGGGGGCAAGGGTGTAAAGATAAAATATAAAAAATAATTAGCCTTGGCTATAACGGCAGCCTACTACTGCCTTGCCGAACAAGGGTCTGGAGATTCAAAAGAGTTTGAAATTCAAAATTCAAGAGTTGTGAGAAGGTGTAATAGATCTTAAAATCCAATTCAAACAAAAAACCCCAAAAAAAATCCTAAACCTTAAAAGATGAGAACTCACACTGAAAATATATAGAAATCCTGTTGAATCTGAGAACTTCTGAGCGTTTGGAGTTCAAATCCTAGATCTCCAAACACTAAAACTCTAAAGTTTCAGTTCGTTAAACGTTTCATAGGTTCTGGTGTTATTTCAAGTGCAAATAAAGTCATTCTAGCTTGGTTTAAGTGTTTGTTGTAGCTGACTTATGTGAAATGATTTCCAAGACTATTTTACACCATTTGTTGGGCTGTGAATTTGGTTCTAAGCTGTTGTTGTTTGTTTGATGCTGCTGACTATACCTTCTTCTTCTCATTGTGCCTCAATTCCAAGTACATTTCTAGCCTCAAGTAACGTTGAAGATTGGAATCAATATGTATGAACACACTCAAGTTAAATAATGAGGAACTGCTTGATTCAAATGAAGTTAGCTTCTGTTATTTAGTTTAGATACTTAGTTTAATAGTGATATTTGGATAACTATCTCATTTGTATTAATAGGACTGTACTTGATTATTTGGATTGTTTTCATCATTCTGTGAATACTTTATCTAATAGTTTACTGATTTAAGGTCACATCTCATGTCAAATGTTAGTAGAAATCGTATCATGTTAGTTTGAATGGTTAAAATTAGAGTGTAATATGAACATGAAGCTGTTTTTTTTAGAATCAATATTGGAATTCAAAACCAAACATTAAGTTTAGGTTTAACACATGATGTTCAATTTTAATTTCGGCGTTTCTGATATTGAAATCAGGAAATCGACATTTCAGCATGCCAAATTTGTTTTGAGTTTGATATTTAAATATAGTTTTTGGTAATTAACTTTCTTTTATTAATCACCAATGAAGTCATTACAAACCCATAATTCAGCTCGCACAGCTGAATTATCAGATAAAGGACAACTCCTACATCTAATCTATATCTCTTTAACTAATTACATGAACCTGTTGAGATTGTAGACTAAGTACAAGAGGACTCCTAACATGACAAATATAGGCTGTATTTCTAAGCAACTGTCCGGCACAAGTTGACACATTTGTGAATACTCTAGCATTTCTTTCAAGCCAAACACAATAACAGACTTCTGCCAAGATTAGTTTAATATTTTGAGCACGTGCATTCCTTCCCTTAGACATGTTCACAGCCCATTGAATAAATTGGTCCCAAGATTGACTGGTAGGCTGCGGCACTCCAATCCAATTCAGTGCTTGTTGCATCAATAAGGCAGTGAAAGGACAAAGAAGAAACAGATGATTTCTGTCTTCTTCTCCTTGGTTGCATAGACTACATAAACTATCAATGGTTGGATTCCATTGTTTCACTCTTTCTTTAGTAGGCAGCCTATCTTGTAACAATAACCATAGGTTAAACACTGCCTTTGGTCTTGCTCGATTCTTAATAGTTAAGCTCCTCCACTGTACTCTTGGCAGCTGTCCTATTTGATGTAGATAGAGTTTCTTTACAGAGCACTCCTTGTTAGAAATCTGCTGCTGGTGATGCAATGTAACAGTGCCTTCAAGAATTTTCCTAACCATCCAACTTGCTTGGTTAGGAATTTTGATATTGGAAAACTGTTGTTGCTTGATATACCTAGAGTGAATCCATTTAATCCATAAAGTGTCTTTCTCGTTGGCTAAATCCCATCCTAACTTGAGTATAGCAGCTCTATTCCATAGTAGTAGGTTCATGAGACCTAGTCCACCTGCTGACTTTGGTAAGCACACCTTGTCCCATGCCACATAAGCCTTCTTTGTGATGCTGGCATTACCAGTCCAGATATATGATCTGCATGTTGCATCTAGTAGCTTCAGTATCTTGTAAGGAATGAGAAATATTTGAGCCCAGTATGCTTGGATGCCAAAAATGATTGATTGGACAAGCTGAATTCTCCCCGCATATGATAACTTCCTTGCAGTCCAAGAAGTTATCTTGGTAGTTATTTTGTCCACCAAAGGTTGCCATTGTATGAGTGACATCTTTCTTGTTGACAGAGGGATTCCCAGGTACTTAAAAGGTAATTCACCTGCTGTAAACCCAAGTTGATTCAGAATAAGTAGCTTAGTTTCATGAGGTACTCCACCAAAGTATACAGAGCTTTTATGTAAGTTTGCCTTCAGACCTGATGCCTCTGTAAATTGAGTGATAAGCTGGAACATGGAGCATACAGATAGGTAATCACCTTTTGCAAATAATAGTAGATCATCTGCAAAGCTAAGATGTGTGATCCCAAGTTTTTTGCAACCTGGATGAAAAGAGAAGTTTGAATCCTTCTTGAGTTCCAGTAGGGCCCTACTGAGGTATTCCATAACAATAGTAAAGAGAAATGGTGACATTGGATCACCTTGCCTCAGTCCTTTAGCAGCTTGAAATGGTTCTGTGGTTTCCCCATTCACCATGATTGTGTAGCTCACAGTTTTGACACATTCCATGATCCATTTGATGAGCTTCCAAGGAAAATTTAGAGCTTCCATCACCTGTTGTAGAAAAATCCATTCCACTGAATCATAAGCTTTCTGCAAATCAATCTTTATCATGCATCTGGGGGAGATATGATTCCTAGTGTAGTGTTTAATAAGTTCATGAGCAAGGATAACATTGTCTGTTATCCTTCTTCCTGGGATGAATCCAGCCTGTGTCTCACAGATGATGCTTGCAATACATTTCTGTAGTCTATTAGCCAGAATTTTGGAGATGATTTTATAGACAACTGAGCAGCATGCTATAGGTCTATATTCCTTGACTGAAGTAGGATTTGTAACTTTAGGAAGCAGAGTAAGGGTAGCACAATTAGCAGGTTTATACATACTGCAAGTTTGAAAGAAGTCTTGAACTGCAACTGTGATCTGATCACCTGTAATATGCCATGTTTGCTTGAAGAACACAGCATTGTAACCATCAATGCCTGGGGCTTTGTGATCACCAATGGCTTTTAGACTGTCAACAATCTCTTCCTTAGACACCTCAGCTACTAGTTGTAATTGTTGTCTGTGATTAAGTTTGGGACCATTGTCCATATAAGTCCTGTTAATAGCTGGCAATGCCTTAGCAGCTGTGCCCATCAGGGATTTGTAGAACTGCTTCACTTCCTCCTTGATAGCATCTGGATGAGTGAGTTTAGTTCCTTCAGCTGTAGTTAATTCTGTGATGGTCTTGTGTTGATTCCTCTCTTTCATTAAGGCAGAGAAATATTTGTTATTTGAGTCTCCCAGTTGAATCCATTTAGCCCTTGATTTCTGCTGAAGCATGCTCTCTTCAATCATTGACCATTTCTCCAATTGTAATGTGAGTTCCTTTTCCTTCAGTTGCAATTCATCAGAATAATGAACTCCCATCTGAATTTGAGTGCTCAATAGTTCCCTCCTGTTGTCGTCAATCCTTTGGGATATGTTCTTAAATTCTCTAGTGTTGAGAGATTTAAGAACAGGCTTGAGGTCTTTGAGATTAAGCCAGATATCCCTGATAGTTGCTTGGTGGTGATCCTTCCAGTTGTCTTTGACAATGCATTGAAAATCCTTATGAGAAGCCCACACATTATAGAACCTAAAAGGTGCTTTCCTGATTCTGCAGTCTTCATTCAAAGTAAGGATCATAGGATTATGATCCGAAATTAGGGGAGGACCATAAACAGTTTGTAAATGACTCCATTTCATCAACCACTCATAATTGCCAAAGATCCTATCCAATCGACTGTTCACTCTATCAGGACCAGTTTGTTTGTTGGACCATGTATAGAATGACCCTCTCCAAGGTAGTTCTGATAGACCTGCATTATGAATACATTGATTGAAATCCTGAATTTCTGATTGTGTCACCTGATTACATGATTGTCTGTCTGAAATAGCCATCACAGCATTGAAGTCACCTGCTATTATCCAAGGCTCATTTATGCTAATAGCCAACTGTTGGATCTGCTGCCATAATACTCTTCTTTGCTCTAAAGCATTGCTACCATAAACTATAGTAAGTTCACAGATCAATTCCCCTTGAGGAGTGTGCACTTTGCAGTGAATGAATTGGTCTCCTTCTTGACTGTCTGTGATCTGAATCTTCTGTTCATCCCAAAGAATCCATATCCTTCCCCTTGTAGAGTCCCTGTAGTTAGCTACCAATTTCCAGCCAGGTAATAAAGCATTAGCTATTCTACCTGCATTGTGAGCTTTAACCTTTGTTTCTACTATACTTACTATACTAAATTTATTTTGTTTGAAGTATTCCTTAGCTTCCTTTTGCTTGTATCTCTTATTTACACCTCTAATGTTCCATACTAGCAGCTTCATTTAGTAAAACTAGGTCCACCTTTGTCAGGATGAATTCTAGGTTTACCCTCAGACATACTTTGGAATCTATTACTCAGTAGCAAAGGAGTTAAAGGGGGAAAGTTGTCTATGTTGAATTCTGGGAGGACATGCTTCCCTCTATCTTCCTTCACCACTTCATTACTACCATTTACTTTGCTTGGGACCATCATCTGTTCTGGCAGATCTTGTTTGCTTGGGGCCATAGCCTGCTCTTGGGGAGTATGTGTTTGTACCTGTATGTTCTCCTCATTAGCACCTTTTGGTCTCCATTGTTGAGTAATTTTGGGCTTGTTGGTTGGCTTAGGCTTGGGCATGGTTAAGCAGTTGTGACCTATTTGCAGACACTTCTCACAGTATGTAGGTTTCCAATCATAATCAACATCCTGAAGAAATCTGTTACCGTTTGGATCCATGAGTTCAATTTCACTTGGTAGTGGCTTGGAAACATTAACTTCAATAAGCATACGAGCAAATGAAATCCTAGACTGATTGGTAGTACATTCATCAGCAAACAATGGCTTTCCTAGCACACTAGCAATCCTGCTAAGGGATCTAATCCCCCAACATGACATAGGCAGGTTAGGGAATTTCACCCACAGTGGGATTTCATTTGGAAATTCAGCCTTAAAATCAAAATCAGCTGCCCAATGCTTCAGAATCATTGGCCTATTAGCTATTGTATAAGGTCCTGCATACATTACTTCTTTGGCATCCTCAATGGTCAAAAATTTAGCAACATAATAACCCTCCTCATGGTAATAGAGTTCCGGCTCAGGGACATGAGACCACTGCTGGTTGATGAATCGTTTCATGGCATTAAAACCTGGACCATTACCAAACACATATATTACTAATGCACTCTTCCATTTCCTCTCTTCCTCCTCCATTTCCTCCTTCAACAATTGTCCCACAGGTTTACCATCTAGAATAACAGGTGGAATAAATTCCAATGCCATACCATTAGATGAGAATCTATTTTTCTGAAACAAATTTGCCCAAACCTTTGGTTGATCCTTGTCATCCTTTGATGCATTTGACTCTAGCTTCTGAGGAGGACTCTGCATGGCAGCATCTGGTACTTCCAATCCTGTGAGTGGTACCTGAGGTGAAGCTAGATTACTGGATTTCTTCACATGAGCCAATGTAACAGTGCTCTTCATCAATGGAACAGTGTTCTGCACCAAATCTAGCAATGGAACAGTGTTCTTCACCAATGGAACATTGGTGCATGCAGCTACAGCACTCTCATCTGAAGATCCACCAGCATCCTCTGAGTTAGCATCACTTCGACCATTTGATACAACAACTGGATCACTAGTTACCTGCATATCAACATTGATTGTGGCATGGGAGTTCGTTGCGATTGGGGGGTTAGGGTTTGCATAGATTGGGACTAAAATTTTCCTTGGTCTACCTCTTCCTCGACCACGTCCTCTTCCTCTTGCCATCACTATCAGTGTATGTTATTTAAATATAGTTGGTAATCACTTTAGTTAAATACTTGCTTTTCTAAAAATATTTGTAGCAATTCATTGGTTTAGACACGATCTGAACATGAAATTTGAATTTTACAAAAATATTAGTTGTTGATTTAAATGGAACTACATGGCCCCTTTGTCACAAAAATCTTTAAATGCAATTGAAATAAGTTCAGTGGCTATAAAATCTAATTGAGGTCTAGTTTTGCTTTAGGGCCAGCTAATGGACTAAGGCTTGATAGTCTGGTCTGAATGACTTAGGCTTCAATTTTGTTGTGCACAGCCTCACTCTAGTTCCAACTCGCCTCTCACTTGGGTCTGTGCAAAGTCCCATGACTGACCAGCTTTTTTTATATAAAACTTGACTAAAATCCCTCCTCCTTGGGCTAATCTTGAAGCCCAGTGACCTGAATTCATTTAAAAGTTGTTATTTAATTTGAGTAATGCAAATTTAGGCTTTCCAACATAGGTAGCAGATTTGAACTAAATGAGTTTTCAGAAATGGAGATTCTTTTGTTTGGATTGGACTGGACCTTGGGGCCTGAATTTATTCAAATATGTCAGTAATGGTTCATTAACAATGCTTATTAATTAGGCCCTCTAGAAACAGTACTAAATAGAAAATAGTAGTTCTTTTAGGTTGGCCTTTAAAATAAAATAAGGTGCCACACGCCAAATAAAATCGAAAATTGTTTGGCCCACTTTAGTTACTTCATTAAAAATTATTTAGAACTCGAGACGTGCCATTTAGAGAATTTTCATGGCCTCCCGTAGAGTTAATAGCACGTTAGTTGTTTTAGGTGCGTTCTTTAATAATTTTATCTTCTTAAATTTGGGTGTGCATTTCATGTGACCCAAATCCAAATCCCAAAATATTGAATAAAATATGCCGATGATCCAGGTGAATTTCATGTGACGTGATCCAAAAGCATATTTTAAACGATGCTCAATTTCCTAAAAATTCTTAACTGAAAGTGGTAAATAATTTCAAAATTTTCACTATAGGATGACATGTAATAAAATCGGATTTTAGACAATTATAATAGTATAAGCGACCATGCTAGAACCACGGGATCCGAGGGTGCCTAATACCTTCCTCGGGTCAATAAAATTCCTTACACGGAATTTCTTGTTCGCGGACTTCGTTTGGAAAGTCGAAAGTTTCCTCGATTTGGGATTCAAGATAAACCGCTGACTTGGGACACCAAAAGCCAAACCTATCCCAAGTGGCGACTCTAAATCAAATAAATAATCCCAATTCGAATAATATAATTTAAATTGAAAAAACTCCCTTATAAATTATCCTTCGGGGTAGATGTGTAAAAAGGAGGTGTGACAGCTCTGGCGACTCTACTGGGGATACAAACCCAGAACTTCAATTCAGGGTTCAAGAATTTGAGCTTAGAATAATTGTTATATTTGACTTTATCTAATTTTAATACATGTTTCATTCTAAACGTGCTAAATGCTTTACCTCTTTGATATTGGATGAATTGTATATATAAACTGCTATAAAACCCTTCCTCTCTCTGAGTCTTCTACATCATGGAGAAGGGTGCACTTTGTGTGACTACTATTCTGTTTAGAGTCATATCCCATATAGAACAAGGTTCAGATAAGTTGGTAAGCCGGCGGAGCTTCTGTATTCCCGATACGCCGCCCCCCCTCCTCCCAGCTCGAGTTGTCCACTCGGGTAAGCCAAGTCTAAAACAATAAACCAGGGACTAAACCTAGTATAAAAAAGCCACATGTCGGATCCCTAGTAGGAACGTTTGTTTGCATCATGTGTATTTGAGTTAGGGGACTCAACACAGGGTTGGGTCCGTCTAGGACAGTTAACCTGAAATGGAAAGACTATCTTGATGCATCTACGTGCTACTTGTGAATTTGTTTGCTCGGAATGTTGACCGGTTTGACAAAAATGAGAAAGAGTTGAAAGAAAATAGCAATGTTAGGGATAAATGAGGGTAATCACCCGACTTGAAAAATCAATGTCCGAATAGTACTGAAACTCTGCCAGATATTTGAGAAAAAGAAAAAGAAAGATTTTTGTTTTCAAAAAAAGTTTTGCCCGAACTAAGCCAGTTTGATTGTCACTGGATGTGGGATACGTAGGCAACCCCCATCGGGTCCTACTTCCCTTTTTGAAAAAATAGCCAAAAACAAAAAAAATTATTTTGTCATAAATAAGTCGAGAGAGGCCACTCTTGTCTAAAAATAACCCGAATGTCCCAAAAAGGATGCCAGAAGGCTCTTTTGGCAAGAAGAACCACCTCGTGTCATTTTTAACGGTTAGCAGGCAGAACCTTAATGCTTTCTTTCCCGAAATGCTAAAAGGTAGTGTCTGCAAAATCGTGCTTTTGTTTTTCTTAAATGAAATCTTTCGAAAAATGTTCACTTTTTTTAAAATCAAAATGAGTCATTAAATCACCTTAACAAATTTGCAGGATGAGCATGATTGAAATTGAACCCTTCACGGTCCTTAAAGACATCCCTTTGCAAATCCACATCTAGGAGAGGGTAGCAGAGAAATAGTGGTAAAAGTTCTAGGCGGCCTTGTCATATTATTGAATGTCAAGCCAATAATTGATATCATTAAAGCCTTAGTACCTTTTTGGGACCCCACTCTCAATGTGTTCCAATTCTCCGAATTTGAGATCAAACCTACGTTGGAGGAAGTTGCGGGTTATGCAAGCCTCAACGGAAACCTCAGAACTCGATATCCATTAGCACCAAAGCTGGTAACTCCGTACAGATTTCTAGACTTGTTGAGTATTAGTCTGGATGTTCAGGACGAGAAGCTATCAGAATGGTATTGCACACTTCAGTTCTTGTATCATCGATATGGCAACCCCCATGGTTTCGAAGAGCCCAACACTAGTTTAACTCACGCTGGAAAGAAGGATAAGTGGGAGGCTAGTCGGGGTATAGCTTTCATATTAGCTTTTTTGGGAGTTGTGGTTTGCCCACGAAAAGATGGGCATATAGAGTCGGCCTCGTAGGAATGTTAGATGTTGCAGTCAAGAGAGCCAAAAACACGGTGGTTCCTCTGATTGTGTCTAAAATATATTGAGCATTGACTATATGCCGAGAAGGGGGAAAGTTCTTCCAGGGTTGCAATTTGTCGCTACAGCTATGGATGCAAGAGCACCTCTATCACCGTAATGGGTACATGAACTATGGTTTGACCGGGTTGGGTTGCATTGGAGAATTTGGGACCCGGTAGCAGGCATTGAGTTCCCTGAAGGTATGGATGCTTGTTTATCACATTTGAGATCTTTGACTGGTGACAAAATCGACTGGGCCTTCGGATGGCTTCCTTTTCTAGAAGGAATATACACTTTAGCTGAGGTGCCTTATATCCTCTTAATGGGCGTCAAGAGCATACAACCCTATGCTCCCTACAGGGTCTTGTGCCAATTGGGAATATTTCAAACTGTCCCAAATGATGATGATCTAAGTAACAAATCATTGAACTAGGCCCAAAAGCTGCATTTTCGGAAGGGAAATTTCCAAATATGGAATAAGTGTAGGTTTCTCGAACTGAAGACCATAGTGCGGGATAAGTCTAGAGGCGAAGTGGACTCAAAATACATGATTTGGTTTGGCAATCTAAATAGTTGAAAGGCTCACAAAGAGACCTCACGTCCAACAATTTACCGTGTAGTGGGATTTGTTAGAGAATGAGAATGAATATAGGGCCAGAATAGGAGAATTGGAATAGTATGCTCGGGATCTACAGTTTGAAAATAACTTGCAAGCCGCAGCTGATGAAGGTGACAAGAAGAAACTGACCCAAGAAAATGAGGCTCTTAAAGCTCAGATCCGGCAGATGAAAATAGCCATCAAAAACTAAGAACGAAGTCAGGCTGATGAAAGGTTGATAAGCGGACTAAAAAGGAAAGTCCTCGAGTGCCAAGAAGACTTGGAAAAATCCAAAGAGAATATAGCAAAATTCCAGGCGTTATTGGCAAAGAAAACAGAAGAACGAGCCCAATTTGTGCGACAAATAAAGAGAAATTATGAAGGGACCATTGCTAATCTTAGAAGAAAAATGACTACTCTTGAGGACGAGCTAACCAAACAAGCCAAAGATTTCAAGGCTGAAAGGGAACATTTCTATGATTTGATGGCCCAAATAGGGGAGGAAATACGACAATTACAAAGTCAACGCCTTCGTGGCTCTCAGGTTTTGGAAGCTAGGAATGATCATATAGGGCGGTCACTTCAAGAAAAAGGCAGAATCAAAAAAAGGATCCTAACCACTGCTCACCGCATCACTAGGAAATGCCATGTGTTCGAGAACATGACTCGCACCACCTTTTTTGCGGCAGTGATGACATTTGTTAAAAAGATAATGAATGATTTGGAGCAACTACAAAGGGTTCTCGCACATAGGCTCACGGCAAGGCCGAACGATGTCCCGCGGGTCCTAACAATTGAAGCTTTAATGTACTCTTGATTTTTAAGCATCGAGTCTGTATTTAATTTTATTTTGAGCCTGTAATTTTTCTTTCCAAGAAGACAAGTAGTTAATTATCTTTTGTAATAGAAGTGTGTATTAACTAAAAAATGAAAATTCCCAAAATTGTTTCTTTACTTTTCGTGTATTTTCTTCACAAACTACGCTTGGTCTGATTCATGCGGGGTCATGATGCGTAGGCAATCTCTATATGATTCGACCGTATACCTAAGAAAAAGAAAAAAGAGAAAGGAAAATAAAATAAGAACAAGAGAGGAAAAGAAATAAAAAAAGAGAAAATAGGACAGCAAGAGAAAAGAATGATGCCAAAAAGCAAAGGCATGAATTAAAGAAAAGAAAAGAGAGTGGAAATCCATTGGATGACGAAAGCCGGGATGACGCATGCATCAGTTGCAAAACATATAGAAACACATTTAAGTGCATAGGTGCAGCACACCCTAATGTGAGGTTATCTATCTGTTATTAGTCTCAAACTAACCATTTGTTGTTGTCACACTCCATTCCATGTTTTATAGAAACAGTCGTTTGTTTTCGTGGTAAACTGGCTTCACTTCCCTATTTTACCGTATCAAAGGGTAGCACAGAAATGTCTTAGAAAATGACCTTGTGAGCAATTCCCAGCTCAGAAGATCGCCCAATCTCGGGCGTCCCGGCCTCAGTGTCTGCAGCGGCCAAGGAAAACAGTATTTTACATCTTAGGGCCATGGAGATGTGGAATGCATTGATGAATTGAAGGGAGCCTTCGAGTGTTATCCCTGGATTTACCAAACTTTTCCCTAGATCAGAGCGTACCTCCAATATTCCCATCAGTCATCCAAATATCTCACTAGGACAGCCCACGATACTGGCTCACTTCGTAGGAGCACCTTCTGAGGTCTGCCCCATGTGTTCACATCCACAACAGTCCCCAATATCTTTACTGGTCTCTCATGCTCAGCCACAACACCGCCGACGCTCCCTAGACCCACTTTTGATCCTTCGACTTTACATTCCAAACACCCACTTACCAAATGGAGCCTCCTCAGTACCCTACCTACACTTATCCTCAGCCACCTCTATTTTAGTTTACAATAGGACAGGACAAGACTCCCGAATAGGACAAAATGGCAAAAAGGATGAGAAGCATGGAGCAAAGCCTCAAAAACATGCAGGGTTTGAGTGGGCAAAAGTGTGTGCCATATAATGATCTATGCATGTTCCCTCACGTGCATTCCAATCGGATTCAAAACTCCAAGGTTCGAAAAATACAATAGGCATGGTAATCCTATTGCTCACCTGAAGAAGTACTGCAATCAATTGCGCGAAGCTAGAGGAAAAGAAGAATTTCTCATGGCTTACTTTGGGGAATGCTTGGTGGGTATTGCCTCCAAGTGGTATATGGATCAGGACATCTCTCGTTGGCACATCTGGTTTGACCTCGCAAGAGAATTTGTTAGATAGTTCCAGTACAATATAGACATTGCTCTAGACCGGAACTTGTTGGCAAATCTGAAAAATAATTCCTCTGAGAATTTTAGGTAATATACAATCAAATGTCGTGAAAAAGCATCGAAGGTAAAGCCTCCAACAGATGAGGTGGAGATGGTCACGGTATTTCTTCAAGCTCAGGAAGCTAATTATTTCCAGAATATGATGTCAGCTATGGGAAAACCATTCGTGGAGGCCATTAAAATTTGTGAAATAGTGGATAATAGATTGAAAATGGGAAGAATTCTGAGCCAATCGGCTATTAGAGCAATCTCCCAAGCCATACAAGGCGGGTCTGGAGGAATGGCAAAACGTAAGAAGAAAGAAGAAGCATCTATGGTGGTTTCTGGTGGCAGAAGACACCGAACTCCTAGACCTATATTTTCAGAAAGACCCCCTCAAAATTATTACCCTCACCACTACATGGCATATGCTCCTCGACCGTATGCGGGCGTGAATTCTCAACCTTTTGTATGACTGCAGCAACATGCCAATAGAAGCCAAGCTCCATTTCCAAGAAATCAGCCTCCTCACCAAAACCACTATAATCCTCATCCTCCAAAGAATAACTTTCCTCCCCGTGAGCCACCCAAGAGACAAAATTTTACTCCAATTTGTGAATCTTACTCTAATCTATTCCCAAAACTTGTCCAAATGGGTCTACTGCAGCCGGTCCCTCAAACAAGTCATAACCCAGCATTGGGTTCCTATAAAAATGACTGTTTACTCTGAAACAAGCGGTGGAGAACTTAATAGAGCATGGAAAGATCGTGCTGAGGGACAAGGAAATCCCAAACATGACTAACAATCCATTGCCAGCCCATAATAACGGTCCAGTGATTAGGATTATTTGCGAAGACAACGAATTTGATCCAGTGCTTAAGGCCATAATTGCCATTGCTGATGTTGAGAGAAAGAAAAAAATTTCCCCTAAACAAGATAAAGGGAAAAAAAGAATAAAGTTATCAAGACAGAACCAGAAAAGAAAGTTGAAACGGGAACAAAGGCAATGCCTTCCAAGAAGGAACTCTCTATGTCCAACGATGCAGTAAAGAAAAGCGGTTGACTCTGAGCCCTCCAAAGAATTTTGAACTGAAAAAAGCAACCCAAATTTATGTTACTAAGGGAGCTTATGTGGTGAGGGGCCAACTAATCTACCAAGGCTGACTGATTTCATGGTTATTGGTTGCGTTCCACAGAGACCCATGATGGATCCTGCTACCGTGCCATGGAACTATCATAAAATAGTAGTTACGGATAATGGCAAAGAGATCTTAGAGGAGCTTTAATAAAACCATCATACTGATAAGTATTCTAACATAGAAGAAGTGAAAGCGCCACCAGAAGGCATTCCACACCTAAGAAACATGTAAGTGCCGAAGAGGCACAAGCTATCTTTCGGAAAATGAAAATGGCCGACTATGAAGTGGTTGATCGACTACGAAAGTATCCTAAACATGGGTCCTTACCGTCATTGCTAATGAAGCCTCCCAAACACCGGAAGGTTTTAGTGAAGAAATTGAATGAAGCATACGTGCCAGCTAATACTTCGGTGGAACAATTAGAAAGAATGGCAGAAAACATTTTCGCTATCAATCAGATTTCATTCAGGAAAATGACTTGCCTCTAGAAGGGGCTGTTCACAACAAATATTTGCACATATCTGTCAAATGTGAGGGATACTATGTGAATCGGGTCATGGTAGACGGCAGTTCTGGGGTAGACAATTTCCCACTCTCTACAATACAATGTATGGAAAGGGAAATCTGTGCCCCCAACCTTTCTTATCCAACACCTCGACTATGGTTGACAAGGAAATGATCAGACATGGTTTCAAGATAGGAAAAGGACTTGGAAAAGCTTTGCAAGGAATATCTGAGCTAGTGACTCTGCCTACCACTCAAAAGTTCTCTAGGATAGGTTTCCTACCTACTTCAGATGATACAAAGTGGACAGATGAGACAAAGAAGGAGGTATGGGTCCTGCCACAGCCACTGCCACATCTGTGTGAGACCTTTGTCAAGACAAAGTACAATGACGAAAGGGATGATAAGACCTTCACAGCTGAAGCGATTGAAGAAATATGTGGAGAAATGAAGAAGATACTCCACAAAACCCACATGGTTCAGCCGGGAGAGGGCAGCAACACCGTTGAGGTGCTGTATATGGGACCAAATGCCAAGCTACAAAATTGGAATGCTACGCCATTTCCGATCAGGCGGGAGTCCCGGTAGACCTGTCCTGCTACTTTTTATGTATCTCGAGTTATCCAGGGTGTAACTCGGATGTGTTCCTTAGTGTCTTGTCATTAAATTTCAGATGTAAACCCTGTTATCTTCCCAATTCCAAGAAATGAAATCAATATTTCATCGTTTATTTTTCTTTTTATTCTTTCTAATGTTCTTTATTTTTCTCTTCTAGTTCTTATTTTCAGTTATAATAATGCGAGTTTAAATAACATGACATGCTTGTGGACTTCATGCCCAGATCCAAACCTGCTATCTAATTGTGGAATAATGAACCAAGAATTGGAATATGATTAAAAAGAGGCTTTTAGGGAAATAAATCGAGAACTGGAACATTTTGAGAATAAACCTACGATGGTTCAATGATACTAAGCCGGTAACTTAGTAACTTTTGAAAAATTCGAGAAACCAAATAAGCATTCACATGGATGAGAAAACTCGGGATGCAATAATCCAACTCCTTTTTTAGTTCAAATATGTGTTTGCTTGTTTGTACGACGGCATGCCAGGGTTGAGTGTTCATATAGTGGTTCATAAGTTGCCAATTTACCCAGATTGCCCTCTGGTACAGCAAAAATAAAGAAAGTTCAAGACTGACAGCAGTGATAAGATCAAGGAAGAGATCACAAAACAGTTTAAAATAAGGGTAATTCGGGTGGTCAGGTATACTACATCGTTGGCTAATGTAGTCCCAATTCCAAAGAATGATGGGAAGACTCGGGTGTGTATGGATTACAGAGATTTAAACAAGGCGAGTCCCAAGTATAATTTCCCTTTGCCCAATATCCACATCCTTGTTGATAATTGCGCCAAACATGAGATACAGTCCTTAGTGGATTGTTACGCAGGATATCACCACTTGCTCATGGATGAAGAAGATGCAGAAAAGACAGGCTTCACCACGCCCTGGGGTACATATTATAATCGAGTTATGCCATTTGGTTTGAAGAATACTGGGGAAACTTACATAAGGGCCAAGACCATAATTTTCCATGATATAATGCATCAGGAGATAGAGGTATATGTGAACGACGTAATCATCAAGTCCTGAACTCAGGATGACCATGTCCGAGATTGGAGAAAGTTCTTTGAGTGGTTGCGTAAGTATGATATGAAGCTCCCAACTAAATGTGCATTCGGAGTCCCGTCAGGCAAACTTCTAGGTTTCATAGTCAGCAGAAGAGGTATCGAGTTATACCGAACAAAGATAAAGTCTATCCAGGATTTGCATCCTCCAAGAACCAAGAATGATGATATGAGCTTGTTGGATAGACTAAATTATATCAGCTAGTTCATTGCTCAACTGACTTCCACATGTGAGCCTATATTAAAGTTATTAAAAAACGATGCAGCAGTCAAGTGGACGGATGAATGTGAAGAAGCCTTTGACAAGATAAAAGAATATCTGTGAAATTTTCCAGTCTTGGTCCCACCGGAGCCAGGGAGACCTCTTTTCTTATATCTGACAGCCATAGAAAACTCTTTCGGTTTATGTCCTTGGACAATACGATGTAACTGCAAAGAAATAACATGCAATCGATTACTTGAGCAAGAAGCTCACCATTTATGAAGCTAAGTATACTCTATTTGAGATAACCTGTTGTGCGTTGACTTGGGTTGCTCAGAAGCTAAAACATTATATGCAATCCCACACCACTTACCTCATAACCAGGTTGGATCCTTTGAAATATATATTCCAAAAGCCGATACCCACAAGGAGGTTAGCAAAATTGCAGATTTTGGTCACTCAATTTGATATATTCTATGTCACTCACACGGTGATGAAATCCCAAACATTGGCATATCATTTGGCAGAAAACCTGATTGACGAGGAATACTAACCCTTGAGCACTTATTTCCCAGATGCAGAGGTAAATTTAATAGAAGCAATCTTGGAAGACACTCATGCTTGGAAAATTTTCTTTGATGGGGCATAAAATTCCAAAGGTGTAGGAATTGGGGAAATCTTGATCTCACCCACTAGTCAGCAATACCCGGCCACAGCTAAGCTTCGGGTTTTTTGCACAAACAATACTATTGAGTATGAAGCCTACATCATGGGTATGAAGATGGCGATTGAACAAGACGTTGAAGATTTATTGATTATGGGGGATTCAGATTTGATTATTCGGCAAGCCCAAAGAGAATGGGAAACCCAAGATGTTAAGCTTATTCCCTACCGCCAATATGTAGAAGATCTTAGTAAGCGGTTCAAGTCAATAGAGTTCAGGTACATCCCTCGGTGTCACAATAAACTAGCTGATGCACATGCTACTCTAGCTCGATGTTGCCTACGTAGGCAACACTTAGATTGATCCCTTGGAAATCCAAATCAGGGAATGACTTGGTTATTGTAATACGGTTGAGGCAGAACCAAACATCTAGCCATGGTACCATGACATTAAGAGGTTTTTGAAAATGCAAGAATATCCCGAACAAGCTACTGGGGATCAAAAGAGGACCATTAGACGGCATGCGAGTGGTTTCTTTTTGAGTGACGATGTCTTGTACAAAAGGCCCCCGGATCTCAATTTGATAAGGTGTGTTGATGCCGAGTAAGTTGGAAAAATTATGCATGAAGTGCATGCAGGAGTATGTAGACCCCACAAGAATGGGTACATTTTGGCGAAGAAAATCTTTCGAGCAGGGTATTACTGGACAACTATGGAAAATAAATGCTTTAGTTTTGTCCAGAAGTGCCATCTGTGTTAGGTGCATGGTGATTTGATTCATGCATCTCCAACAGAACTGCACCCCATGTCAGCATCTTGGTCGTTCGTTGCTTGGGGCATGTACGTCATTGGGCCAATCGAGCCGAAAGCCTCAAATGGGAATAGATTCATATTGGTTGGCATTGACTATTTCACGAAGTGGCTTGAAGCCATCACTCTCAGATCAGCCACCAAGAAAGCTGTTGTAGATTTTGTGCATTCTAATCTTATATGTCGTTTTGGCATTTGTGCAAATCTCATCATGGATAATGCTGCAAACCTGAATAGTCGTTTGATGGAAGAAGTATGCGAACAATTCAAAATAACTCATATAAACTCCATTCCTTATCGACCCAAAGCCAATAGTGGCGTTGAAGCAACAAACAAGAACATCAAGAAGATTTTGAAAAAGATGATTCAGAGTTCCAGACAATGGCATGAAAAGCTGCCTTTTTCATTACTAGGGTATTGCACTACAGTGCACACGTCGGTATGAGCAACCCATACATGATGGTTTATGGAACAGAGGTTGTTATACCCGCAGAGGTAGAAATCCCTTCACTCCAGATAATCGTTGAAGGTGAGATTGAGGATAGAGAGTGGGTGAAGACTTGGCTGGAACAATTGTCTTTAGTTGACAAAAAACGGATGGACGCGGTTTGTCATGGCAGTTGAACCATCAAAGAATGGCTCGTGCTTATGACAAGAAAGCACGGCCCAGGAATTTTGAAGTGGAACAACGGGTATTAAGGCGCATTATTCCTCATCACCAGGAAGCAAAAGGAAAGTTTGCTCCTAATTGGAAGGGTCCATACATCATTAGAAAGATATTACCGAGAGGAGCATTGTATTTAGGTGACATTGAAGGAAATGATTCCGAGGCAGCTGTGAATCCGGATGCAGTAAAAAGGTACTATGTCTAAGTGTTCTGCGGTAATGAGTTTTGTGCAATTAAGATAACGAAGACTTCGTTCCCGCTACCCAAACTCTATCAACCCTTTGTAAACCCTTTGAGCTGGTTACCCTTCTTCGATTACCTTCTTTGGAACCCGGAAGTACTATTGAAAAAAATGGAAAAGGGGAAAAAATAAAAATGAAAAAAAGAAAAGAAAAATAAAAGGAAAAAAAATACAAAAAAAATAAATAACAAAAACAAATATTTCCATGAACTATGTCTGACTTGATTCCGAAATGATACGTAGGCATCCTCCCTCTGGGGTTCAGTCACACCAAAACAAAAATCCCAATTCCCCCAAAAAGTAAAGCTGGGGCAGATGATATAATGGCTCGATCAACGGCCCACCAAAATGGTTCCAAAGTTTTAATTCCATCAAAATTCATTTTACCCAAAAATTTTGTCCTAGACTTTCCGATAAATTAGCAAAGGCGTTGGAATTGAAAACATCATTGTTGGAATTCTATGCTGTCCAATCCGAGAGAAATAAAATGAGAGAGTCTTATCAGTGAAAACATTCGGGCACCATAAGGCAACGGTGAGTAGAGAAATTGAAAATGAGAGAGTCTATTTGGTGAAAACTCGTAAAGAGCACTATTGAGCGAAGGTGAGAAGAGAAATGAGAGAGGTCCATTGGTGAAAACCCGCAAAGGGTGATGTCGGCCGAATATAAGATATCTCCCACCACTGAAAGAGTCCTGGCAAGGTTCCCTGGTTCTAAAGTAGGGGTCGATGAGTTTATGAGAAGTTGGGAAAGTTTGTTCGGGCATGGAATCCAGTCCAAAAAGCATGTCATGTCCATTTGAAGGCTACATGCACCCCCATATAAGTATTTTCTTCCCCCGAAAGAGACGCTTTTACTTAAATTCATCCTCGTGCTCTCTGTTTACTTTTTCCTTGAATACCTTTCGGTTTAATTCTAATTCTGAAACTATTACAAAGACAAGACGGTAGGACTCGTTTTACAGGGCTCTCCCTCTCAAAAGATAAAAAAAAGCACTCATCCACAACGGATGTGTTAAGCTAACCCCGACTGGCTATGATCATTGATGCTTTCAAAGAAAAGACATTGAAAAGGAAAGAATGTCAAAATACAAAGGTCCCAAAAGTAGAATAAGTGAAAGGACGGAGCCCCACGCAGGCGAGTTGTCATGAAATCCTGAAGGTTTAGGCCCGCGGTTTGAAAGAGAGATTAATGTTCAAAACTAGCAAATAGCAGAGGTTCTCGACAGAAGTTGGGCCGGGATCAATAAATCAAGGCCACAAAACCAACAACCATTTCAAACTAACAATTGTGCATTGTTTGTAAATTGAAATAGGTGCAATCCATGCAATCGTGCAAAAGCAGGGGCAGCCAAAAAGAAACGCGCAAGTGCTGAAACAGCTTTGCAGGAAATAAATCAATGCAAAAGGTTTCTTCCAAGTACTTTCCTGCATCTTATCAAAATCAAAAATAAATAAAAAAGAGATAACCAAAAGAGGTCAGTTTGGAATTCCCAATATCAACCTGCTACTTTATTTTTCCTTTAGCCAACATTAGGGCTCAAATCCCTGAGTTAAGCATTTTTTTTCCCTTAGAAAAAATTAGGGCTCCAGTCCCTGAGTTGAGTGGTTTTCCTTTAGCCAACATTAAGGCTCCAATTCCTCAGTTGAGCATTTTTCCTTTAGCCAACATTAGGGTTCCAATCTCTGAGTTGAGCACTTTCCCTTTAGACAACATTAAGGCTCCAATTCCTGTGTTGAGTGTTTTTCCATTTAGCCAATATTAGGGCTCCAATACCTAAGTTGATAATTTTTTCCTTAGCCAACATTTGGGCTCTAATCCCTGAGTTGAGCGTTTTTCCCTTAGCCAACATTAGGGCTCCAATCCCTGAGTTGAACATTTTTCCCTTTAGACAACATTAGGTCTCTAATCCTTGAGTTGAGCATTTTTCCATTTAGCCAACATTAGGGCTCCAATCCCTGAGTTGAGCATTTTTTCCTTAGCCAGCATTAGGGATCCAATTCCTGAGTTGAGCTTTTTTCCATTTATCCAACATTAAGGCTCCAATAACTAAGTTGAGAATTTTTCCCTTAGCCAACATTAGGGCTCCAATCCCTGAGTTGAGCGTTTTTCCCTTAGCCAACCTTAGGGCTCCAATCCCTGAGTTGAGCATTTTTCCCTTTAGCCAATATTAGGGCTCAAATACCTGAGTTGAGCATTTTTCCCTTTAGCCAATATTAGGGCTCCAATGCCTGAGTTGAGCATTTTTCCATTTAGCCAACATTAGGGCTCAAATCCTTGAGTTGAGCGTTTTCCTTTAGACAACATTAGGGCTCTAATCCCTGAGTTGAGTGTTTTCTCTTAGCCAACATTAGGGCTCCAATCCTTGAGTTGAGCATTTTTATCTTTAGCCAACATTAGGGCTCCAATCCTTCAGTTTTAGTTGAGAATTTCTCTCTTAGTCAACGTTAGAGCTCCAATATCTGAGTTGAATATTTGTTTCTTTACTCAACATCAGGGCTCCAATCCCTGAGTTGAACATTTTTCCCTTTAGCCAAGATTAAGGCTCCAATCCCTGAGTTGAGCATTTTTCCCTTTAGCCAACATTGGGTCTTCAATCTCTGAGTTGAGAATTTTTTCCTTTAGACAACATTAGGGCTCCAATCCCTGAGTTGAGCGTTTTACCTCTTGTCAACGTTAGGGATCCAATCCCTGAGTTGAGCTTTTTTACCTTTTGCCAACATTATGGCTCCAATCTCTGAGTTACATCTTTTAGGAAACAGGGCTCCATTCCCTAATCCGTTCTATCATAGATAAATGCAATTCTTGAAAAAAAAAAGGAGAAATGAACAAGCTTAGATTTTTGTCACAAATAACTCATGAAATTTTCCTAGTGAAAACAGGGACAGAAAATATTGTTTGTTTGTTTTGTTTTGGTATCTTATGCAGGTTTGACCTCGAAGCACAGGGTTCAAGACCAAAAGAATGAATCTTAATCCAAAATAGAAAAAAAGAAAATGAACAAAAGAAGTGAATTCAAAATGATGAAATGAACAAAGATGTGGACTGCTCAGAGCATGATTGAAGTCACAAGCTCCGGCCGTGATGTTTTGACACAATGATGAAGAAAGAACCAACACCTATAGCTAGCGAGCATCAAGATTCAGATCGGAGTCCATAGTAATACTAGCTTAGACTCAAGATCATGTTTCAAGAGAATTATAGATAGAAATCTTGTAACTCATAGTTAATAGGCATAGCTAGCATAACTTTGATTTTCCTTTTTGGTGTAATAAGGAGATCAGCAAGTAGTAGCAACAGCAACAGCAGTGAAATCAGAGCTACTGGCAGTCTCAACTACCAAAACTTTCAGAACTACACTGACCTGATCTCTTTATAGCCAATGATATGTAGGCAATATTTTGAAGTAGGGTTCTGTCAGACTGTTTTCAAAATGCTTCTCATGGAGTTCTAAGGAGGCAAAAATCTTTCATGATTGCTCATTTATCTTTTCCCGAACGTGTTTCCGAGCAAAGAGGAACAATTGTGAGCATTTGCCTTGCTTGAATTATTCATATTGAATTCATAAAATTAGGATTTTTTCTTTTATTATTTGAATTTTAGGAAATGAATTTGGTATTTGTTTGCATTTTTGTGTGCATTGTTAATTGATATAAGTCATAAAAATATAAAATAGCATACTTTCATTTAGGAAAATCACCCCAAGGCAGCGGCTATCATCCAATAGCCACCAAATTTACACAATAACACCTCCTCATCCTCTTCATCACGAATCTGACCTTCATTCTTTTCATATCCTATCCAATCTCTTCGAATATTTGAATCAGTGGTCGCTGCCTCAACCGTGTCCGATGGATCCACCTCTAAACATTACCTGATTAACACCATAGCCTCCCCTCCTTCTCTCTTTTGCCAAATCAAACTCCAGTTTCCTTCAAAACACACCTAAATTCTTCGAATCTTCGCTTGAACTTATGAACCTTAGCCACCACCTTTACTCACTGGTGGCGCAGCCGCCCTCAAACCTCATATAAATCACACCACAGGGCCTCCTTGACCTCCTCTTTCCAAATCCTAAATCCAAATCCCTCAAATCCAGTTGTAACCCCTAGGGTTTTAGATCTAGGGTTTTCGCTCAAGGTTGTTCGAGTTTCCAGGGTTAGCCAGTGTTCGAAAGGGTTTTGAAGTTATGCTATGTGTTTGTTCTTGGAAGGGACAAACACATAACATTATTTGAAGATCGGATTCGAAATCAGTGGAGTTAAAGCTCAAAATAAGTGAGTGTTCTTAAATTTCTTTTTTATCTATAAATTTTTCATTTTATGCATTAGCTTTCTGATTTTGTTTTGCTTTTAATCATCTTCAGTATTTCTTCGATTTTTAGGATTGATATAGGTATTGGTTGGTTTTGATTACATTTTATCATTTGATTTGATTGCAACTGTATGATTCCTGTTTAACTACTTAATTTAATTAATTTAGTTTAATAATTTGATTAGTATTTCTGGCTGTGGGTTGATTTTCTTTGCCAGTATTTGATTTTCTTTTCTTCTCTAGATATACTATTTTTTGTGTTAATTTTGTTAATTTATTAATTTAGTTTAACTGATAATAGATAGTAGCAGTTCACTTAGTTAATCCAGAATTAAAATTTTTTTAATAATTGAATTTGTTTATAGTTGAATGATCCTCAAGTTGTTGATTAACCATGGTTTAGTTTAAAGGGTTAGGTTAGTAATTTTGGGGGGGGGGGGGAATTTATGGGTGTCGTAGGTATTCTACTTAGGAAATATTGCAATAACATAAAAAGAACACAATATAAGCTTCTAGGTTGGGGTGTTAAGTTGAATATAAGATGTTAGGTAGTATAACTTGAAAAACAAGCTAGGAATTCTAGAGACTAAAATAGTTAAAAACTAAAAATTTAAAGAGGGGGCAAGGGTGTAATGATAAAATCTAAACAAATACTTAGCCTTGCCTATAAAAACAGCCTACTACTGCCTTGCTAAACAGGGGTCTGGATATTCAAAAAAGTTTGAAATTCAAAATTCAAAAGCAGTGAGAAGGAGAAATAGATCTGAAAATCCCAAATTCAAACAAAAAAACAAACAAAATCTAAACCTTGAAAAATGAGAGCTCATACTGGAAATCGATAGAAATCATGTTGAATCGGAGAACTTCCGAGCTTTTGGAGTTCAAATCCTAGATCTCCTAAAATCTAAAATTTCAGTTAGTTAAAAGTTTCAGAGGTTCTGGTGTTATTTCAAGTGCGAATTAGGTCATTATATCTTGGTTTAAGTGTTTGTTGTAGCTCATTTGTGTGAAATGATTTCCTGGATTGTTTGACACCATTTTCTGAGCTGTGAATTTATTTCTAAGCTGCTATTGTTTGTTTACTGCTGCTGACTCTACTTTCTGCTTCTCATTGTGCCTCTATTCCAGGTACATTTCTAGCCTCAAGTAATGTTGAAGATTGAAATCAATATGCATGAACACATTCGAAATTAAATAATGAGGAACTGCTTGATTCACATGAAGTTAAATTCTGTTATTTAGCTTAGATACTTAATTTAATAGTGATATTTGTATAACTGTCTCATCTATATAAAAGCTAAAGATAAAAACCTCTCATTAAGCCAAATGGCATAACAATTGATTGCCAGATGTCATGTTAAGACATAACTCCTAAATATTAGAAAGTTGAATTCTAACCCTTAATGAATAAAACTCCAAAATTGTTGTGCAGTTTTTTTTAATTTATATTTTATTTCAATTATTAATGGTTGCATTTAGAAAAGAACAATTATATTTTTAAAAAAATACACGCTTCCTCAACTTAAATAAAAATACAATCATACAAAATATAATTGCGAGATATCGTAAGTAAATGACATTTTAGTCAGATCGTCAGTTTTAGTATCCTTGAATTCATACCTGTTAAGCTGATATGAGAGCGTTGTCCGAAACCAAGCTTATATTTCATTTCGCAGGATTGCTGACTGCAATATATATATATATATATATATATATATATATATATATATATATATATATATATATATATATATATATATATATATATATATATATATATATATATATATATATATTTGGATTAATAAATATAGATATCTTATACTTATAAAAAGTAAAATTTTAAAAATAAATAAAACCACCCAACTTCCCCACTTCCCCACTTCACTCATGCCTCACTCCCACTCCCTCACTTCTCCAACTTCCCACACATATTAACTTCCCTCTCTATATAAAATACACATACATTCACATAAAAGTAGGGGACGAATGGATAAAAAAACAAATCAGAAGAAGAGAAAAAGTCTGGAGACGACAACAAAAAGAATAAACAAAAAAAGAAAAGAACAAAAAGTGGAGGAGAACGAACAGAAGGGAGGAAAATCTTGAGAAAAAGGAAAAAGGATTTTTTTTTCCATTTCTTAGATTTTGGTTCTTTTTTTTTTCTAGAAAATACAAGTCAGAGATTTTTTTTCCCTCTTTATGGTTTAATCTCTGCTTCAAATTCAAAAGAAAAAAAATAAAGATCTTTCACTTTTAGGTTTCTTTCAATATCGAATTTGGATGTTAAAATGTAGTTCAGTTGAGACGAGAGTTCGATTTGCCGATTCAAGATTCTGTTTGGGTTCGGTTTGAGATTCTTGCTATTTTTACTTTGGCCGTGTTTATGGTTCATACCATGTCCGAGAAAGTACTGTGAGATTTGAATATATTGGAAGGCAATTCAGGTCCCTCTTTCTCCTCTTTTTTGTTATTTGTGATGGTACTTTCATGTATTGTAATTGAAAATGTTGCTGGCCTATTCTCTTAGTTGTTTGTTGATTTCATATGTGTTTATCAAGTTTATGTTATGAATCAGCGAAACTCTAAAAACTAAGGTTTCATAATTATAACACTTTCAATAAACAATGTAAAAGATTGCAAAAAAAAAACTGTATAATTGCTCAATTTAGGTGTGAAATGTAACAAAAGTTAGCAATTTTTCAATTTGGACAACGAACTTATGTTATCTTTCAAGTTTTCAACGATAGCTTGGAAATTCATATAAAGCAAGTAATTCTTAAATCTTTCGTAATGATCGGGATTTGGAGGGCCAGTGCATTATACCTGGTTGAAGCAATCATCTTCATTTTTTTTAAATTTTTATATAAATACATTTTTTTGGTGTATATTACATATTTTGCTACATTATTTAACCTTCCCATGGCTTAATCTCATTTATGTGTTATCGACGAGTTTTTGGGTCTTGATCTATTGGATTCATTTGGCAAATGTTTAAATAGAAAAATGGTTTCTTTTGTTTTACTTTCTACTAATTTGAATCAGCTTGGTTATTTGCACTTTAAGATGTCTTTTTGCCCCGTTTGCGATCTTTGTGTGTTCATGCCATTCTTTAATTGAGTACAAATTTTTGTAAACAAGTTGAGATGTGTCATCTAATCACATAGTCTACGTCCCTCGCATCAATATATTAACTAATGCGGGAAAATATCTTAAATACTCATAGCTTGCTTTAGGCGTGATTTAATTGTGATTATGTATACGTTCGCGTAATATAATTATGAATTTAATTCTAAAAGTACTTCGAGGGATGCGTCTGCGCAACTTCAACCAAACTTTTTATTAAAAAATAAACAAAGCGTTATTAATTGTGGACACGTTCGGGTGACATGATTTTTACACGCCAAAGGAAAAGAGTATACGTACACATAACTCAATTCTTTAATTATATTAAACCGGTTAAAAGGTAAATGCACAGAGCTCCTAAAATGAGTAGTTAAAAAATTTAAGCCAAATAATAATTACTAAGCGACCGTGCTAGAACCACGAAACTCAGAAATGCTTAACACCTTCTCCCGAGTTAACAGAATTCCTTACTCAGAATTTCTGGTTCGCGAACTTTTTAAAAAAAATCGAAATCTCCTCGATTTGGGATTTTAAAATAAACAGGTGACTTGGGACACCAAATAAACTATTCCAAGTGGCGACTCTGATAAATTAATTAATCTCATTTCGAATAATGTCACTTTAAAAGGAGAATGGATCTTATACATGTAATATGACTTCTACTCTTGGAGTTTCCGGAAGTAATGTAAGCAGGAGGGTTGCAACCATCAGGTTAGTAGCTTCGAAGTCTTAAATGGATTAGCTTCTTTCAAAAGGTCATCAGTTGGTTTTAGATGCTCGTGTTGTTGGTTCTAGTAGGGTATTCCTTTACCCACAGTATGTTTCTTTCTGTTGAAGTGTCTGGCATTAATTTAACTAACTTAATAGCTACGACCATTAGTCATTGCATTGGCTTATTTAAGTTGCAAATTCTTTTCATTCACTTCAATAATCATGCAATGTATGCTATTTCCAGATGCATGTGACTAAGCACACTTTCAGCGCTCTTCTAAGAGTTGCATAATGATGCCTTGAATTTTCTTTGAATGCTTTTTCACTGTGATGTTGTTGCAAATGAAAGTAAAAAAGCCAGCACCACTAGCAGTTGATGGTGTTTCATCCGTATCACAACATTCTTCTGGATATCAACCTATTTGGGGCGGGGTGCCAAGTCAAGTTTCCATGGCTGATATTGTGAAGATGGGTAATCCGCAGAGCAAAGTGCCAAGTGTACCTAATGTATCTCACCACAATGCCAATGCCCACCAAAACCATATTCAAGGGATGTCGTCTGGTGCATCACATCAAAATCAGTTTTCTGACGATCATACATCTAATGTTTTTGATGAATATCGAGAGTCTGGGGATTATCTGGTGCAGCATCGTTCAATCAATGAAGAATGGCCTCTAATCGAGCAGCCATCAGTTGCTAGCCAGCCCTCTATCTCAGAGCCTCCCACAGATTCTGAGTTGTATCCTGATCCAGCTAACATATCATATGACAGAATTAATCATCAAACTGAGATTGATGAGGTTTTGGGGATAGATGACAGCACTGCTGAAAATCTTGGTAGTCCTTCAAGCAGGGGAAGTTGCATTAAGTTGCAAGGATGGAATAAGCAAGCTAAGTACGGATTGTTTCTATGTTGTTTCGTCAAGATCTATGCTTTATTGAAAAAAGAGTCTGGACAAAGCTTTTCTGATAATCATGTATCAAGCAGGCTGAATTTGGTTAAGGCTAAATTAGGTTAACTTGGTCTCTCGAAAAACATGAGACATTAAAAGTCGTTGATATTTGCAGTGTATAGAAATATTTGCAGTGTATAGAGTTATTTGCAGTGTTTGAGTTTAAAGAGTATGTTGATCAGTGATTTGATGACTACTGATATTAGTAGTTATTTGAAACTGTTTGTTGTAATCCCGCCTTGCGTATTGTATGTGTGTAAAGAGATCTTCTCAATATTAATGAGGAATCTATATAAACGAGGAATCAAAAATAAATGAGGAATCGATCAAATGGTTTAAATTCTACGATTGATCAAGTTATAAAAATATGAGGTGGTTAAGCAACTAAGTTAATACTTTATTATATTTTATTCTTTGTATTTTTCGCGCATCGCGCGAGTACTATACTAGTTTGTATTAATAGGACTGTACTTGATTATTTGGACTATTTTCATCATTATGTGAACACTTTGTCTAATAGTTTGTTGATTTAGGGTACCCCATCCTCCAAAACTAACATAAACCCAAAGATTACCAAATTATTATTGAAAATATGTAGAGAAAATTAACTGCATGGAAAGCCAAATTCCTCAACATTGCAAGCAGAACAACTTTAGCCTCCTCCTCATTATATTCCATACCTAGCCATGCCATGCAGTATACATACCTCCCTACAAAAGTTCTTAACCAAATAGATCGTATCCAACGTAACTTTCTTTGGGGAACGACTGAGAATTTCAAGAAAATATACTATGTAAGCTGGAACACTATAAGAGCTCCAACGAAAGAGGGAGGTCTAGGGCTAAAAAAGTCAAAGACAAAAAACCTCATTTCCCTTTCCAATATAGCATGGAGAATACTCTCAGACCCAACCACCCTTTGGTCCAAAATTATCATCACCAAATATACCAGAAGTAATCCAAAAATATAGTCCTCCTTCATCTAGAAAAGTATATTTAAAGGTTGGTCAATATGCTCAAAAGGAATTAGGTGGAAACCTTGAAAAAATTCTAATTTGGACCTATGGAACTCGATTTAGATTCCAAACAATCAACCTCTTTGGGCATGTATTGAAGGTCCCCTAACCATAAAAGATTCAACTTTAAGACTTAGGGATGTAATTTCCAGCAACAAATGGGATCTAGCAAAATGTTTCTTCAATATCCCAGATGACATCCTTCATAGTATTGAGCAAATCCCAAAACCTCTTACTGATAATAATAATGACACACTTATTTGGACTCTCAACTCCACTGGCTCCTTTTGTAGCAGAAGTTGTCATAGCATTATCAAAGATACCATAACTCCAGAACATGACTTCATGTGGCTATGAAAACTTCATTTCCCTAACAATTGAAATTCTTCATGTGGCAATTCCTTCATAATAGAATTCTTTTTCACCAATATCTCAGCCGCATCAGTATTAATATTGATAATAACTGTACAGCCTGTCGACTAGAAGAGGAATCCATTAAGCACATATTCACTAGATGTCCTATAGTGCAGCCCCTTTGGACCAAATTAGGTTTGAAAACCCAATTAAAGGCTAACATGGATCATTGGCTTATACACATCAAAGGCCTAAGACCTAACTGGAAACCAACCTATACTGATTGGGATGACTTCTTAGCTTTCATAATTTGGGGTATTTGGTTAAACAAAAATAGAAATAATATCAATAACACCAATTACAGCCCCTCACTAACAATCATCATCAATCACTTTGACGAGTTTCACTACTTAGCCAAAACAACCCCTCAACCAACAAAAAAAATTACGATTCCTATCCAGTGGCATGCACCACCAAAAGGACGGACCAAATTAAACATAGATGGTGCCTTCACTCTTACAAACAGTGGTATAGGAGGAGTGTTTAGGGATAGCAATGGGAAATGGATCTTAGGTTTTAACAAATATTGTCATGGGATATTTTCTCTTCAAATTGAAGTGGAAGCTCTTTATGAGGGAATCCAATTAATTACTAGATTTGGAATCCTGCCACTGGAAATCGAGACTAACTCAACGAATTTAATAAATGCAATGAATAATGGACATTGTGAGAATGTGATTTTTTTCTTGCTTGAATTATTCCTATAAATTCATAAAATTAGGATTATTTTTCTTTTGTTATTTGCATTTTAGGAAATTAATTTGGTGTTTGTTTGTATTTTTGTGTGCATTGTTAATTGATATAAGCCATAAAAATACAAAATAGCTTGCTTGCATTTAGGACCTCGTTTTAACATTTTATTAGTTAATTAACATCACAAAAATAGAAGAAAAGAACAAAATAGCCCCTTTTATATCTTTTACTTTTAATTTAGATTTTTTTTAGTTTTCTTTTAAGATAGGATTTAGTTAATTTTTGAAATTAATTAGTGTAGTTATAGAATTAAATCAGGCCTATATTTTTATGAATTTTAAATTTAACAAAATAGAAATAAAACTGAGTGATAAAAAAGAAAGCAAAAACAAGAGAAAATTAAAAGAAAACAAATTGTTTTCATAAACTACCCAATTTTGTGGCCATTTTCGCCCTAAACCCGTTCAACCCCGCTTCAAATCGACCTAATATCCGTCTCCCACCCGGCCGAGTCTCCAGTGGAGATGAAACAACCTCGTTTTGGGGTTAGGAAATTTGGGTTGTCGAGGATCTTTGAAACTACGACTCACAACTATGGGTATGTTTAATATAAAAATGTCAGAAATGCCTTACCCCTCAAGCTATCTCTCTCACCCCACTCTCATCAGAGAAGATCCCCATTGGATCCGCTCTAGACTGCCACCGTAAATCGCCTCATGACGGCAGCGGATCATCCAATAGCCACCAAATTTACACCATAACACCTCCTCATCCTCCTCATCATGAACCTGACCTTCATTCTTTTCGAATCACATCCTAGCTCGTTGAATATTCGAATCAGTAGACACCACCTCCGGCGTGTCCGGAGGCGCCACCTCTAAACGTTAGTAGATTAACACCATAGCCTCCCTTCCTTCTCCTCTTTCCAAATTCGACTCTAGTTTCCCTCAAAACATACCAAATTCTTTGAATCTTCGTTTGAACTTATGAATCCTAGCTACCGCCTTTACTCGCTGGTGGCGGCGTCGCCCTCAAACCTCTAGGGTATTTGTTCAACACTATTGGAGTTTCCAAGGTAAGCTAATGTTCGAAAGGGTTTTGAAATTATGCTATATGTTTGTTCTTGGCAAGAACAAACTCATAACATTATTTGAAGACCAGATTCGAAAGCAGTCGAGTTAAATCTATAAATAAGTGAGTGTTCTTAAATTTCTTTTTTATCTGTAAATTTTCCCTTTTATGCATTAGCTTTCTGATTTTGTTTTGCTTTTGTTCGTCTTCAATATTTCTTCTATTTTTAGTATTGATTTAGGTATTGACTTTTTTTTATTACATTTTGTCATATGATTTGATTGCAACCGTATAATTCATGTTTAACTACTTAGTTTGATTAGTTAAGTTTGATAATTTGATTAGTATTTCTGCCTGTGGTTTGATTTTCTTTGCCAGAATTCGATTTTCTTTTCTTCTCTAGTTATACTATTTTTTGTGTTAATTTTTTTCACTTATTAATTTTAGTTTGACTGATAATAGATAGTAGTTAGTTAGTTATTTCAGAATTAAGAGTTTTGTTATAATTGAATTTGGTTATAGTTGAATGATCTTCAAGTTGTTGATTGACCATGGTTTAGTTCAAAGGGTTAGATTAGTAATTTTAGGGGGGAATTCAGGGGTACTCTAGGTATTCTACTTAGGAAATATTGCAATAACAGAAAAAGAACCCTCTAGAAGCTTCTAAGTTGGAGTGTTAAGTTGAATATGAGATTTTAGGTAGTGTAACTTGGAAAATAAGCTAGGAATTCTAGGAACTAAAATAGTTAAAAACTAAAAATTGAAAGAGGGGGCAAGGGTGTAAAGATAAAATATAAAAAATAATTAGCCTTGGCTATAACGGCAGCCTACTACTGTCTTGCCGAACAAGGGTCTGGAGATTCAAAAGAGTTTGAAATTCAAAATTCAAGAGTTGTGAGAAGGTGTAATAGATCTTAAAATCCAATTCAAACAAAAAACCCCAAAAAAAATCCTAAGCCTTAAAAGATGAGAACTCACACTGAAAATATATAGAAATCCTGTTGAATCTGAGAACTTCTGAGCGTTTGGAGTTCAAATCCTAGATCTCCAAGCGCTAAAACTCTAAAGTTTCAGTTAGTTAAACGTTTCATAGGTTCTTGTGTTATTTCAAGTGCAAATAGAGTCATTCTAGCTTGGTTTAAGTTTTTGTTGTAGCTGACTTATGTGAAATGATTTCCTAGACTATTTTACACCATTTGTTGGGCTGTGAATTTGGTTCTAAGCTGTTGTTGTTTGTTTGCTGCTGCTGACTATACCTTCTTCTTCTCATTGTGCCTCAATTCCAAGTACATTTCTAGCCTCAAGTAACGTTGAAGATTGGAATCAATATGTATGAACACATTCAAGTTAAATAATGAGGAACTGCTTGATTCAAATGAAGTTAGCTTCTGTTATTTAGCTTAGATACTTAGTTTAATAGTGATATTTGGATAACTATCTCATTTGTATTAATAGGACTGTACTTGATTATTTGGATTGTTTTCATCATTCTGTGAATACTTTATCTAATAGTTTACTGATTTAAGGTCACATCTCATGTCAAATGTTAGTAGAAATCGTATCATGTTAGTTTGAATTGTTAAAATTAGAGTGTAATATGAACATGAAGCTGTTTTTTTAGAATCAATATTGGAATTCAAAACCAAACATTAAGTTTAGGTTTAACACATGATGTTCAATTTTAATTTCGGTGTTTCTGGTATTGAAATCAGGAAATCGACATTTCAGCATGTCAAATTTGTTTTGAGTTTGATATTTAAATATAGTTGGTAATCACTTTAGTTTAATACTTGCTTTTCTAAAAATATTTGTAGCAATTCATTGGTTTAGACACGATCTGAACATGAAATTTGAATTTTACAAAAATATTAGTTGTTGATTTAAATGGAACTACATGGCCCCTTTGTCACAAAAGTCTTTAAATGCAATTGAAATAAGTTCAGTGGCTATAAAATCTAATTGAGGTCTAGTTTTGCTTTAGGGCCTGCTAATGGACTAAGGCTTGACAGTCTGGTCTGAATGACTTAGGCTTCAATTTTGTTGTGCACAGCCTCACTCTAGTTCCAACTCGCCTCTCACTTGGGTCTGTGCAAAGTCCCACGACTGACCAGCTTTTTTTATATAAAACTTGACTAAAATTCCTCCTCCTTGGGCTAATCTTGAAGCCCAGTGACCTGAATTCATTTAAAAGTTGTTATTTAATTTGAGTAATGCAAATTTAGGCTTTCCAACATAGGTAGCAGATTTGAATTAAATGAGTTTTCAGAAATGGAGATTCTTTTGTTTGGATTGGACTGGACCTTGGGGCCTGAATTTATTCAAATATGTTAGTAATGGTTCATTAACAATGCTAATTAATTAGGCCCTCTAGAAACAGTACTTAATAGAAAATAGTAGTTCTTTTAGGTTGGCCTTTAAAATAAAATAAGGTGCGCCACGCCAAATAAAATCGCAAATTGTTTGGCCCCCTTTAGTTACTTCATTAAAAATTATTTAGAACTCGAGACGTGCCATTTAGAGAATTTTCATGGCCTCCCGTAGAGTTAATAGCACGTTAGTTGTTTTAGGTGCGTTCTTTAATAATTTTATCTTCTTAAATTTGGGTGTGCATTTCATGTGACCCAAATCCAAATCCCAATATATTGAATAAAATATGTCGATGATCCAGGTGAATTTCATGCGACGTGATCCAAAAGCATATTTTAAACGATGCTCAATTTCCTAAAAATTCTTAACTGAAAGCGGTAAATAATTTCAAAATTTTCACTATAGGATGACATGTATTAAAATCGGATTTTAGACAATTATAATAGTATAAGCGACCATGCTAGAACCACGGGATCCGAGGGTGCCTAATACCTTCCTCGGGTCAACAAAATTCCTTACTCAGAATTTCTTGTTCGCGGACTTCGTTTGGAAAGTCGAAAGTTTCCTCGATTTGGATTCAAGATAAACCGCTGACTTGGGACACCAAAAGCCAAACCTATCCCAAGTGGCGACTCTAAATCAAATAAATAATCCCAATTCGAATAATATAATTTAAATTGAAAAAACTCCCTTATATATTATCCTTCGGGGTAGATGTGTAAAAAGGAGGTGTGACAGCTCTGGCGACTCTACTGGGGATACAAACCCAGAACTTCAGTTCAGGGTTCAAGAATTTGAGCTTAGAATAATTGTTATATTTGACTTTATCTAATTTTAATACATGTTTCATTCTAAACGTGCTAAATACTTTACCTCTTTGATATTGGATGAATTGTATATATAAACTGCTATGAAACCCTTCCTCTCTCTGAGTCTTCTACATCATGGAGAAGGGTGCACTTTGTGTGACTTCTCTTCTATTTAGAGTCATATCCCATATAGAACAAGGTTCAGATAAGTTGGTAAGCCGGCGGAGCTTCTGTATTCCCGATACGCCGCCCCCCCTCCCAGCTCGAGTTGTCCACTCGGGTAAGCCAAGTCTAAAACAATAAACCAGGGACTAAACCTAGTATAAAAAAGCCACATGTCGGATCCCTAGTAGGAACGTTTGTTTGCATCATGTGTATTTGAGTTAGGGGACTCAACACAGGGTTGGGTCCGTCTAGGACAGTTAACCTGAAATGGAAAGACTATCTTGATGCATCTACGTGCTACTTGTGAATTTGTTTGCTCGGAATGTTGACCGGTTTGACAAAAATGAGAAAGAGTTGAAAGAAAACAGCAATGTTAGGGATAAATGAGGGTAATCACTCGACTTGAAAAATCAATGTCCGAATAGTACTGAAACTCTGCCAGATATTTGAGAAAAAGAAAAAGAAAGATTTTTGTTTTCAAAAATAATTTTGCCCGAACTAAGCCAGTTTGATTGTCACTGGATGTGGGATACGTAGGCAACCCCCATCGGGTCCTACTTCCCTTTTTGAAAAAATAGCCAAAAACAAAAAAAAATTATTTTGTCATAAATAAGTCGAGAGAGGCCACTCTTGTCTAAAAATAACCCGAATGTCCCAAAAAGGACGCCAGAAGGCTCTTTTGGCAAGAAGAACCACCTCGTGTCAGTTTTAACGGTTAGCAGGCACAACCTTAATGCTTTCTTTCCCGAAATGTTAAAAGGTAGTGTCTGCAAAATCGTGTTTTTGTTTTTCTTAAATGAAATCTTTCGAAAAATGTTCACTTTTTTTAAAATCAAAATGAGTCATTAAATCACCTTAACAAATTTGCAGGATGAGCATGATTGAAATTGAACCCTTCACGGTCCTTAAAGACATCCCTTTGCAAATCCACATCTAGGAGAGGGTAGCAGAGAAATAGTGGTAAAAGTTCTGGGCGGCCTTGTCATATTATTGAATGTCAAGCCAATAATTGATATCATTAAAGCCTTAGTACCTTTTTGGGACCCCACTCTCAATGTGTTCCAATTCTCCGAATTTGAGATCAAACCTACGTTGGAGGAAGTTGCGGGTTATGCAAGCCTCAACGGAAACCTCAGAACTCGATATCCATTAGCACCAAAGCCGGTAACTCCGTACAGATTTCTAGACTTGTTGAGTATTAGTCCGGATGTTCAGGACGAGAAGCTATCAGAAGGGTATTGCACACTTCAGTTCTTGTATCATCGATATGGCAACCCCCATGGTTTCGAAGAGCCCAACACTAGTTTAACTCACGCTGGAAAGAAAGATAAGTGGGAGGCTAGTCGGGGTATAGCTTTCATATTAGCTTTTTTGGGAGTTGTGGTTTGCCCACGAAAAGATGGGCATATAGAGTCGGCCTCGTAGGAATGTTAGATGTTGCAGTCAAGAGAGCCAAAAACACGGTGGTTCCTCTGATTGTGTCTAAAATATATTGAGCATTGACTATATGCCGAGAAGGGGGAAAGTTCTTCCAGGGTTGCAATTTGTCGCTACAGCTATGGATGCAAGAGCACCTCTATCACCGTAATGGGTACATGAACTATGGTTTGACCGGGTTGGGTTGCATTGGAGAATTTGGGACCCGGTAGCAGGCATTGAGTTCCCTGAAGGTATGGATGCTTGTTTATCACATTTGAGATCTTTGACTGGTGACAAAATTGGCTGGGCCTTCAGATGGCTTCCTTTTCTAGAAGGAATATACACTTTAGCTGAGGTGCCTTATATCCTCTTAATGGGCGTCAGGAGCATACAACCCTATGCTCCCTACAGGGTCTTGTGCCAATTGGGAATATTTCAAACCGTCCCAAATGATGATGATCTAAGTAAACAAATCATTGAACTAGGCCCAAAAGCTGCATTTTCGGAAGGGAAATTTCCAAATATGGAATAAGTGTAGGTTTCTCGAACTGAAGACCATAGTGCGGGATAAGTCTAGAGGCGAAGTGGACTCAAAATACATGATTTGGTTTGGCAATCTAAATAGTTGAAAGGCTCGCAAAGAGACCTCACGTCCAACAATTTACCGTGTAGTGGGATTTGTTAGAGAATGAGAATGAATATAGGGCCAGAATAGGAGAATTGGAATAGTATGCTCGGGATCTACAGTTTGAAAATAACTTGCAAGCCGCAGCTGATGAAGGTGACAAGAAGAAACTGACCCAAGAAAATGAGGCTCTTAAAGCTCAGATCCGGCAGATGAAAATAGCCATCAAAAACTAAGAACGAAGTCAGGCTGATGAAAGGTTGATAAGCGGACTAAAAAAGAAAGTCCTTGAGTGCCAAGAAGACTTCGAAAAATCCAAAGAGAATATAGCAAAATTCCAGGCGTTATGGGCAAAGAAAACAGAAGAACGAGCCCAATTTGTGCGACAAATAAAGAAAAATTATGAAGGGACCATTACTAATCTGAGAAGAAAAATGACTACTCTTGAGGACGAGCTAACCAAGCAAGCCAAAGATTTCAAGGCTGAAAGGGAACATTTCTATGATTTGATGGCCCAAATAGAGGAGGAAATAGGACAATTACAAAGTCCACACCTTCGTGGCTCTCAGGTTTTGGAAGCTAGGAATGATCATATAGGGCGGTCACTTCAAGAAAAAGGCAGAATCAAAAAAAGGATCCTAACCACTGCTCACTGCATCACTAGGAAATGCCATGTGTTCGAGAACATGACTCGCACCACCTTTTTTGTGGCAGTGATGACATTTGTTAAAAAGATAATGAATGATTTGGAGCAACTACAAAGCGTTCTCGCACATAGGCCCACGGCAAGGCCGAACGATGTCCCGCGGGTCCTAACAATTGAAGCTTTAATGTACTCTTGATTTTTAAGCATCGAGTCTGTATTTAATTTTATTTTGAGCCTGTAATTTTTCTTTCCAAGAAGACAAGTAGTTAATAATCTTTTGTAATAGAAGTGTGTATTAACTAAAAAAATTGAAAATTCCCAAAATTGTTTCTTTACTTTTCGTGTTTATTCTTCACAAACTATGCTTGGTCTGATTCATGCAGGGTCATGATGCGTAGGCAATCTCTATATGATTCGACCGTATACCTAAGAAAAAGAAAAAAGAGAAAGGAAAATAAAATAAGAACAAGAGAGGAAAAGAAATAAAAAGAGAGAAAATAGGACAGCAAGAGAAAAGAATGACGCCAAAAAGCAAAGGCATGAATTAAAGAAAAGAAAAGAGAGTGGAAATCCATTGGATGACGAAAGGCGGGATGACGCATGCATCAGTTGCAAAACATATAGAAACCCATTTAAGTGCATAGGTGCATCACACCCTAATGTGAGGTTATCTATCTGTTATTAGTCTCAAACTAACCATTTGTTGTTGTCACACTCCATTCCATGTTTTATAGAAACAGTCGTTTGTTTTCGTGGTAAACTGGCTTCACTTCCCTATTTTACCGTATCAAAGGGTAGCACAGAAATGTCTTCGAAAATGACCTTGTGAGCAATTCCCAGCTCAGAAGATCGCCCAATCTCGGGTGTCCCGGCCTCAGTCTCTGCAGCGGCCAAGGAAAACAGTATTTTACATCTCAGGGCCATGGAGATGTGGGATGCATTGATGAATTGAAGGGAGCCTTCGAGTGTTATCCCTGGATTTACCAAACTTTTCCCTAGATCAGAGCGTACCTCCAATATTCCCATCAGTCATCCAAATATCTCACTAGGACAGCCCACGATACTGGCTCACTTCGTAGGAGCACCTTCTGAGGTCTGCCCCATGTGTTCACATCCACAACAGTCCCCAATATCTTTACTGGTCTCTCATGCTCAGCCACAACACCGCCGACGCTCCCTAGACCCACTTTTGATCCTTCGACTTTACATTCCAAACACCCACTTACCAAATGGAGCCTCCTCAGTACCCTACCTACACTTATCCTCAGCCACCTCTATTTGAGTTTACAATAGGACAGGACAAGACTCCCGAATAGGACAAAATGGCAAAAAGGATGAGAAGCATGGAGCAAAGCCTCAAAAACATGCAGGGTTTGAGTGGGCAAAAGTGTGTGCCATATAATGATCTATGCATGTTCCCTCACGTGCATTCCAATCGGATTCAAAACTCCAAGGTTCGAAAAATACAATAGGCATGGTAATCCTATTGCTCAACTGAAGAAGTACTGCAATCAATTGCGCGAAGCTAGAGGAAAAGAAGAATTTCTCATGGCTTACTTTGGGGAATGTTTGGTGGGGATTGCCTCCAAGTGGTATATGGATCAGGACATCTCTCGTTGGCACATCTGGTTTGACCTCGCAAGAGAATTTGTTAGATAGTTCCAGTACAATATAGACATTGCTCTAGACCGGAACTTGCTGGCAAATCTGAAAAATAATTCCTCTGAGAATTTTAGGTAATATGCAATCAAATGTCGTGAAAAAGCATCGAAGGTAAAGCCTCCAACAGATGAGGTAGAGATGGTCACGGTATTTCTTCAAGCTCAGGAAGCTAATTATTTCCAGAATATGATGTCAGCTATGGGAAAACCATTCGTGGAGGCCATTAAAATTTGTGAAATAGTGGATAATAGATTGAAAATGGGAAGAATTCTGAGCCAATCGGCTATTAGAGCAACCTCCCAAGCCATACAAGGCGGGTCTGGAAGAATGGCAAAACGTAAGAAGAAAGAAGAAGCATCTATGGTGGTTTCTGGTGGCAGAAGACACCGAACTCCTAGACCTATATTTTCAGAAAGACCCCCTCAAAATTATTACCCTCACCACTACATGGCCTATGCTCCTCGACCGTATGCGGGCGTGAATTCTCAACCTTTTGTATGACTGCAGCAACAAGCCAATAGAAGCCAAGCTCCATTTCCAAGAAATCAGCCTCCTCACCAAAACCACTATAATCCTCATCCTCCACAGAATAACTTTCCTCCCCGTGAGCCACCCAAGAGACAAAATTTTACTCCAATTTGTGAATCTTACTCTAATCTATTCCAAAACTTGTCCAAATGGGTCTACTGCAGCCGGTCCCTCAAACAGTCATAACCCAGCATTGGGTTCCTATAAAAATGACTGTTTACTCTGAAACAAGCGGTGGAGAACTTAATAGAGCATGGAAAGATCGTGCTGAGGGACAAGGAAATCCCAAACATGACTAACAATCCATTGCCATCCCATAATAACGGTCCAGTGATTAGGATAATTTGCGAAGACAAAGAATTTGATCCAGTGCTTAAGGCCATAATTGCCATTGCTGATGTTGAGAGAAAGAAAAAAATTTCCCCTAAACAAGATAAAGGGAAAAAAAGAATAAAGTCATCAAGACAGAACCAGAAAAGAAAGTTGAAACGGGAACAAAGGCAATGCCTTCCAAGAAGGAACTCTCTATGTTCAACGATGCAGTAAAGAAAAGCGGTTGACTCTGAGCCCTCCAAAGAATTTTGAACTGAAAAAAGCAACCCAAGTTTATGTTACTAAGGGAGCTTATGTGGTGAGGGGCCAACTAATCTACCAAGGCTGACTGATTTCATGGTTATTGGTTGCGTTCCACAGAGACCCATGACGGATCCTACTACAGTGCCATGGAACTATCATAAAATAGTAGTTACGGATAATGGCAAAGAGATCTCAGAGGAGCTTTAATAAAACCATCATACTGATAAGTATTCTAACATAGAAGAAGTGAAAGCGCCACCAGAAGGCGTTTCACACCTAAGAAACATGTAAGTGCCGAAGAGGCACAAGCTATCTTTCGGAAAATGAAAATGGCCGACTATGAAGTGGTTGATCGACTACGAAAGTATCCCAAACAAGGGTCCTTACCGTCATTGCTAATGAAGCCTCCCAAACACCGGAAGGTTTTAGTGAAGACATTGAATGAAGCATACGTGCCAGCTAAAAGTTCGGTGGAACAATTAGAAAGAATGGCAGAAAACATTTTCGCTATCAATCAGATTTCATTCAGGAAAATGACTTGCCTCTAGAAGGGGCTGTTCACAACAAATATTTGCACATAGCTGTCAAATGTGAGGGATACTATGTGAATCGGGTCATGGTAGACGGCAGTTCTGGGGTAGACAATTTCCCACTCTCTACAATACAATGTATGGAAAGGGAAATCTGTGCCCCCAACCTTTCTTATCCAACACCTCGACTATGGTTGACAAGGAAATGATCAGACATGGTTTCAAGATAGGAAAAGGACTTGGAAAACTTTGCAAGGAATACCTGAGCTAGTGACTCTGCCTACCACTCAAAAGTTCTCTAGGATAGGTTTCCTACCTACTTCAGATGATACAAAGTGGACAGATGAGACAAAGAAGGAGGTATGGGTCCTGCCACAGCCACTGCCACATCTGTGTGAGACCTTTGTCAAGACAAAGTACAATGACGAAGGGGCTGATAAGACCTTCACAGCTGAAGCGATTGAAGAAATATGTGGGGAAATGAAGAAGATACTCCACAAAACCCACATGGTTCAGCCGGGAGAGGGCAGCAACACCGTTGAGGTGCTGTATATGGGACCAAATGCCAAGCTACAAAATTGGAATGCTACGCCATTTCCGATCAGGCGGGAGTCCCGGTAGACCTGTCCTGCTACTTTTTATGTTTCTCGAGTTATCCAGGGTGTAACTCGGATGTGTTCCTTAGTGTCTTGTCATTAATTTTCTAGATGTAAACCCTGTTATCTTCCCAATTCCAAGAAATGAAATCAATATTTCATCGTTTATTTTTCTTTTTATTCTTTCTAATTTTCTTTATTTTTCTCTTCTAGTTCTTATTTTTAGTTATAATAATGCGAGTTTAAATAACATGACATGCTTGTGGACTTCATGCCCAGATCCAAACCTGCTATCTAATTGTGAAATAATGAACCAAGAATTGGAATATGATTAAAAAGAGGCTTTTAGGGAAATAAATCGAGAACTGGAACATTTTGAGAATAAACTTACGATGGTTCAATGATACTGAGCCGGTTAACTTAGTAACTTTTGAAAAAATCCGAGAAACCAAATAAGCATTCACATGGATGAGAAAACTCGGGATGCAATAATCCAACTCCTTTTTTAGTTCAAATATGTGTTTGCTTGGTTGTAGGACGGCATGCCAGGGTTGAGTGTTCATCTAGTGGTTCATATGTTGCCAATTTACCCAGATTGCCCTCTGGTACAGCAAAAATAAAGAAAGTTCAAGACTGACAGCAGTGATAAGATCAAGGAAGAGATCACAAAACAGTTTCAAATAAGGGTAATTCGGGTGGTCAGGTATACTACATGGTTGGCTAATGTAGTCCCAATTCCAATGAATGATGGGAAGACTCGGGTGTGTATGGATTACAGAGATTTAAACAAGGCGAGTCCCAAGTATAATTTCCCTTTGCCCAATATCCACATCCTTGTTGATAACTGCGCCAAACATGAGATACATTCCTTAGTGGATTGTTACGCAGGATATCACCAGTTGCTCATGGATGAAGAAGATGCAGAAAAGACAGGCTTCACCACGCCCTGGGGTACATATTATAATCGAGTTATGCCATTTGGTTTGAAGAATACTGGGCAAACTTACATAAGGGCCAAGACCATAATTTTCCATGATATAATGCATCAGGAGATAGAGGTATATGTGAACGACGTAATCATCAAGTCCCGAACTCAGGATGACCATGTCCGAGATTGGAGAAAGTTCTTTGAGTGGTTGCGTAAGTATGATTTGAAGCTCCCAGCTAAATGTGCATTCGGAGTCCCGTCAGGCAAACTTCTAGGTTTCATAGTCAGCAGAAGAGGTATCGAGTTATACCCAACAAAGATAAGTCTATCCAGGATTTGCATCCTCCAAGAACCAAGAATGATGATATGAGCTTGTTGGATAGACTAAATTATATCAGCCAGTTCATTGCTCAACTGACTTTCACATGTGAGCCTATATTAAAGTTATTAAAAAACAATGCAGCAGTCAAGTGGACGGATGAATGTCAAGAAGCCTTTGACAAGATAAAAGAATATCTGTGAAATTTTCCAGTCTTGGTCCCACCAGAGCCAGGGAGACCTCTTTTCTTATATCTAACAGTCATAGAAAACTCTTTCGGTTTATGTCCTTGGACAATGCGATGTAACTGCAAAGAAATAACATGCAATCGATTACTTGAGCAAGAAGCTCACCGTTTATGAAGCTAAGTATACTCTATTTGAGATAACCTGTTGTGCGTTGACTTGGGTTGCTCAGAAGCTAAAACATTATATGCAATCCCACACCACTTACCTCATAACCAGGTTGGATCCTTTGAAATATATATTCCAAAAGCTGATACCCACAAGGAGGTTAGCAAAATTGTAGATTTTGGTCACTCAATTTGATATATTCTATGTCACTCACACGGTGATGAAATCCCAAACATTGGCATATCATTTGGCAGAAAACCTGATTGACGAGGAATACTAACCCTTGAGCACTTATTTCCCAGATGCAGAGGTAAATTTAATAGAAGCAATCTTGGAAGACACTCATGCTTGGAAAATTTTCTTTGATGGGGCATTAAATTCCAAAGGTGTAGGAATTGGGGCAATCTTGATCTCACCCACTAGTCAGCAATACCCGGCCACAGCTAAGCTTCGGGTTTTTTGCACAAACAATACTATTGAGTATGAAGCCTACATCATGGGTATGAAGATGGCGATTGAACAAGACGTTGAAGATTTATTGATTATGGGGGATTCAGATTTGATTATTCGTCAAGCCCAAAGAGAATGGGAAACCCGAGATGTTAAGCTTATTCCCTACCGCCAATATGTGGAAGATCTCAGTAAGCGGTTCAAGTCAAGAGAGTTCAGGTACATCCCTCGGTGTCACAATAAACTAGCTGATGCACATGCTACTCTAGCTCAATGTTGCCTACGTAGGCAACACTTAGATTGATCCCTTGGAAATCCAAATCAGGGAATGACTTGGTTATTGTAATACGGTTGAGGCAGAACCAAACATCTAGCCATGGTACCATGACATTAAGAGGTTTTTGAAAATGCAAGAATATCCCGAACAAGCTACTGGGGATCAAAAGAGGACCATTAGACGGCATGCGAGTGGTTTCTTTTTGAGTGACGATGTCTTGTACAAAAGGCCCCCGGATCTCAATTTGATAAGGTGTGTTGATGCCGAGTAAGTTGGAAAAATTATGCATGAAATGCATGCAGGAGTATGTAGACCCCACATGAATGGGTACATATTGGCGAAGAAAATCTTTCGAGCAGGGTATTACTAGACAACTATGGAAAATAAATGCTTTAGTTTTGTCCAGAAGTGCCATCTGTGTCAGGTGCATGGTGATTTGATTCATGCATCTCCAACAGAACTGCACCCCATGTCAGCATCTTGGTCGTTCGTTGCTTGGGGCATGTACGTCATTGGGCCAATCGAGCCGAAAGCCTCAAATGGGAATTGATTCATATTGGTTGGCATTGACTATTTCACGAAGTGGCTTGAAGCCATCACTCTCAGATCAGCCACCAAGAAAGTTGTTGTAGATTTTGTGCATTCTAATCTTATATGTCGTTTTGGCATTCGTGCAAATCTCATCATGGATAATGCTGCAAACCTGAATAGTCGTTTGATGGAAGAAGTATGCGAACAATTCAAAATAACTCATAGAAACTCCACTCCTTATCGACCCAAAGCCAATAGTGGCGCTGAAGCAACAAACAAGAACATAAAGAAGATTTTGAAAAAGATGATTCAGAGTTCCAGACAATGGCATGAAAAGCTGCCTTTTTCATTACTATGGTATCGCACTACAGTGCACACGTCGGTATGAGCAACCCATACATGTTGGTTTATGGTACAGAGGTTGTTATACCCGCAGAGGTAGAAATCCCTTCACTCCAGATAATCGTTGAAGGTGAGATTGAGGATATAGAGTGGGTCAAGACTTGGCTGGAACAATTGTCTTTAGTTGGCAAAAAACGGATGGACGCGGTTTGTCACGGCAGTTGAACCATCAAAGAACGGCTCGTGCTTATGACAAGAAAGCACGGCCCAGGAATTTTGAAGTGGAACAACGGGTATTAAGGCGCATTATTCCTCATCACCAGGAAGCAAAAGGAAAGTTTGCTCCTAATTGGAAGGGTCCATACATCATTAGAAAGATATTAGCGAGAGGAGCATTGTATTTAGGTGACATTGAAGGAAATGATTCCGAGGAAGCTGTGAATCCAGATGCAGTAAAAAGGTACTATGTCTAAGTGTTCTGCGGTAATGAGTTTTGTGCAATTAAGATGACGAAGACTTCGTTCCCGCTACCCAAACTCTATCAACCCTTTGCAAACCCTTTGAGTTGGTTACCCTTCTTCGATTACCTTCTTTGGAACCCGGAAGTACTATTGAAAAAAATGGAAAAGGGGAAAAAATAAAAATGAAAAAAAGAAAAGAAAATTAAAAGGAAAAAAAAAGAAAAAAAAATACAAAAAAAATAAATAACAAAAACAAATATTTCCATGAACTACGTCTGACTTGATTCCGAAATGATACGTAGGCATCCTCCCTCTGGGGTTCAGTCACACCAAACAAAAATCCCAATTCCCCCAAAAAGTAAAGCTGGGGCAGATGATATAATGGCTCGATCAACGGCCCACCAAAATGGTTCCAAAGTTTTAATTCCATCAAAATTCATTTTACCCAAAAATTTTGTCCTAGACTTTCCGATAAATTAGCAAAGGCGTTGGAATTGAAAACATCATTGTTGGAATTCTATGCAGTCCAATCCGAGAGAAATAAAATGAGAGAGTCTTATCAGCGAAAACATTCGGGCACCATAAGGCGATGGTGAGTAGAGAAATTGAAAATGAGAGAGTCTATTTGGTGAAAACTCGTAAAGAGCACTATTGAGCGAAGGTGAGAAGAGAAATGAGAGAGGTCCATTGGTGAAAACCCGCAAAGGGTGATGTCGGCCGAATATAAGATATCTCCCACCACTTAAAGAGTCCTGGCAAGGTTCCCTGGTTCTAAAGTAGGGGTCGATGAGTTTATGAGAAGTTGGGAAAGTTTGTTCGGGCCTGGAATCCAGTCCAAAAAGCATGTCATGTCCATTTAAAGGCTACATGCACCCCCATATAAGTATTTTCCTCCCCCGAAAGAGACGCTTTTACTTAAATTCATCCTCGTGCTCTCTGTTTACTTTTTCCTTGAATACCTTTCGGTTTAATTTTGATTCTGAAACTATTACAAAGACAAGACGGTAGGACTCGTTTACAGGGCTCTCCCTCACAAAAGACAAAGAAAAGCACTCATCCACAATGGATGTGTTAAGCTAACCCCGACTGGCTATGATCATTGATGCTTTCAAAGAAAAGACATTGAAAAGGAAAGAATGTCAAAATACAAAGGTCCCAAAAGCAGAATAAGTGAAAGGACGGAGCCCCACGCAGGCGAGTTGTCATGAAATCCTAAAGGTTTAGGCCCGCGGTTTGAAAGAGAGATTAATGTTCAAAACTAGCAAATAGCAGAGGTTCTCAACAGAAGTTGGGCCGGGATCAATAAATCAAGGCCAAAAAACCAACAACCATTTCAAACTAACAATTGTGCATTTTTTGTAAATTGAAACAGGTGCAATCCATGCAATCGTGCAAAAGCAGGGGCAGCCAAAAAGAAACGCGCAAGTGCTGAAACAGCTTTGTAGGAAATAAATCAATGCAAAAGGTTTCTTCCAAGTACTTTCCTGCATCTAATCAAAATCAAAAATAAATAAAAAAGAGATAACCAAAAGAGGTCAGTTTGGAATTCCCAATATCAACCTGCTACTTTGTTTTTCCTTTAGCCAACATTAGGGCTTAAATCCCTGAGTTAAGCATTTTTTTCCCTTAGCAAAAATTAGGGCTCCAGTCCCTGAGTTGAGTGGTTTTCCATTAGCCAACATTAAGGCTCCAATTCCTCAGTTGAGCATTTTTCCTTTAGCCAACATTAGGGTTCCAATCTCTGAGTTGAGCACTTTCCCTTTAGACAACATTAAGGCTCCAATTCCTGTGTTGAGTGTTTTTCCATTTAGCCAATATTAGGGCTCCAATACCTAAGTTGATAATTTTTTCCTTAGCCGACATTTGGGCTCCAATCCCTGAGTTGAGCGTTTATCCCTTAGCCAACATTAGGGCTCTAATCCCTGAGTTGAGCATTTTTCCCTTTAGACAACATTAGGTCTCTAATCCTTGAGTTGAGCATTTTTCCATTTAGCCAACATTAGGGCTCCAATCCCTGAGTTGAGCATTTTTTCCTTAGCCAGCATTAGGGATCCAATTCCTGAGTTGAGCCTTTTTCCATTTATCCAACATTAAGGCTCCAATAACTAAGTTGAGAATTTTTCCCTTAGCCAACATTAGGGCTCCAATCCCTGAGTTGAGCGTTTTTCCCTTAGCCAACCTTAGGGCTCCAATCCCTGAGTTGAGCATTTTTCCCTTTAGCCAATATTAGGGCTCAAATACCTGAGTTGAACATTTTTCCCTTTAGCCAATATTAGGGCTCCAATGCCTGAGTTGAGCATTTTTCCATTTAGCCAACATTAGGGCTCAAATCCTTGAGTTGAGCGTTTTCCCTTAGACAACATTAGGGCTCTAATCCCTGAGTTGAGTGTTTTCTCTTAGCCAACATTAGGGCTCCAATCCTTGAGTTGAGCATTTTTACCTTTAGCCAACATTAGGGCTCCAATCCTTCAGTTTTAGTTGAGAATTTCTCTATTAGTCAACGTTAGAGCTCCAATATCTGAGTTGAATATTTGTTTCTTTACTCAACATCAGGGCTCCAATCCTTGAGTTGAACATTTTTCCCTTTAGCCAACATTAAGGCTCCAATCCCTGAGTTGAGCATTTTTCCCTTTAGCCAACATTGGGTCTTCAATCTTTGAGTTGAGCATTTTTTCCTTTAGACAACATTAGGGCTCCAATCCCTGAGTTGAGCGTTTTACCTCTTGTCAACGTTAGGGATCCAATCCCTGAGTTGAGCTTTTTTACCTTTTGCCAACATTATGGCTCCAATCTCTGAGTTACATCTTTTAGGAAACAGGGCTCCATTCCCTAATCCGTTCTATCATAGATAAATACAATTCTTGAAAAAAAAGGAGAAATGAACGAGCTTAGATTTTTGTCAACAAATAACTCATGAAATTTTCCTAGTGAAAACAGGGACAGAAAATATTGTTTGTTTGTTTTGTTTTGGTATCTTATGCAGGTTTGACCTCGAAGCACAGGGTTCAAGACCAAAAGAATGAATCTTAATCCAAAATAGAAAAAAAGAAAATGAAGAAAAGAAGTGAATTCAAAATGATGAAATGAACAAAGATGCGGACTGCTCAGAGCATGATTGAAGTCTCAAGATCCGGCCGTGATGTTTTGACACAATGATGAAGAAAGAACCAACACCTACAGCTGGCGAGCATCAAGATTCATATCGGAGTCCATAGTAATACTATCTTAGACTCAAGATCATGTTTCAAGAGAATTATAGATAGGAATCTTGTAACTCATAGTTAATAGGCATAGCTAGCATAGCTTTGATTTTCCTTTTTGGTGTAATAAGGAGATCAGCAAGTAGTAGCAGCAGCAACAGCAGTGAAATCACAGCTACTGGCAGTCTCAACTACCAAAACTTTCAGAACTACACTGACCTGATCCCTTTATAGCCAATGATATGTAGGCAATATTTTGAAGTAGGGTTCTGTCAGACTGTTTTCAAAATGCTTCTCATGGAGTTCTAAGGAGGCAAAAATCTTTCATGATTGCTCATTTATCTTTTCCCGAAAACCCTTCGTGTTTCCGAGCAAAGAGGAACAGTTGTGAGCATTTGCCTTGCTTGAATTATTCATATTGAATTCATAAAATTAGGATTTTTTCTTTTATTATTTGAATTTTAGGAAATGAATTTGGTATTTGTTTGCATTTTTATGTGCATTGTTAATTGATATAAGTCATAAAAATATAAAATAGCATACTTTCATTTAGGAAAATCACCCCAAGGCAGCGGCTATCATCCAATAGCCACCAAATTTACACATTAACACCTCCTCATCCTCTTCATCACGAATCTGACCTTCATTCTTTTCATATCCTATCCAATCTCTTCCAATATTTGAATCAGTGGTCGCTGCCTCCACCGTGTCCGATGGATCCACCTCTAAACATTACCTGATTAACACCATAGCCTCCCCTCCTTCTCCCTTTTCCAAATCAAACTCCAGTTTCCTTCAAAACACACCTAAATTCTTCGAATCTACGCTTGAACTTATGAACCTTAGCCACCACCTTTACTCACTGGTGGCGCAACCGCCCTCAAACCTCATAAAAATCACACCCCAGGGCCTCCTTGACCTCCTCTTTCCAAATCCTAAATCCAAATCCCTCAAATCCAGTTGTAACCCCTAGGGTTTTAGATCTAGGGTTTTCGCTCAAGGTTGTTCGAGTTTCCAGGGTTAGCCAGTGTTCGAAAGGGTTTTGAAGTTATGATATGTGTTTGTTCTTGGCAGGAACAAACACATAACATTATTTGAAGATCGGATTCGAAATCAGTGGAGTTAAAGCTCAAAATAAGTGAGTGTTCTTAAATTTCTTTTTTATCTATAAATTTTTCATTTTATGCATTAGCTTTCTGATTTTGTTTTGCTTTTAATCATCTTCAGTATTTCTTCGATTTTTAGGATTGATATAGGTATTGGTTGGTTTTGATTACATTTTATCATTTGATTTGATTGCAACTGCATGATTCCTGTTTAACTACTTAATTTAATTAATTTAGTTTAATAATTTGATTAGTATTTCTGGCTGTGGGTTGATTTTCTTTGCCAGTATTTGATTTTCTTTTCTTCTCTAGATATACTATTTTTTGTGTTAATTTTGTTAATTTATTAATTTAGTTTAACTGATAATAGATAGTAGCAGTTCACTTAGTTAATCCAGAACTAAAAATTTTTTTATAATTGAATTTGGTTATAGTGGAATGATCCTCAAGTTGTTGATTAACCATGGTTTAGTTTAAAGGGTTAGGTTAGTAATTTTAGGGGGGGGGGGAATTTAGGGGTGTCGTAGGTATTCTACTTAGGAAATATTGCAATAACATAAAAAGAACACAATATAAGCTTCTAGGTTGGGGTGTTAAGTTGAATATAAGATGTTAGGTAGTATAACTTGAAAAACAAGCTAGGAATTCTAGAGACTAAAATAGTTAAAAACTGAAAATTGAAAGAGAGCGCAAGGGTGTAATGATAAAATCTAAACAAATACTTAGCCTTGCCTATAAAAACAGCCTACTACTGCCTTGCTAAACATGGGTCTGGATATTCAAAAAAGTTTGAAATTCAAAATTCAAAAGCAATGAGAAGGAGAAATAGATCTGAAAATCCCAAATTCAAACAAAAAAACAAACAAAATCTAAACATTGAAAAATGAGAGCTCATACTGGAAATCGATAGAAATCATGTTGAATCGGAGAACTTCCGAGCTTTTGGAGTTCAAATCCTAGATCTCCTAAAATCTAAAATTTCAGTTAGTTAAAAGTTTCAGAGGTTTTGGTGTTATTTCAAGTGCGAATTGGGTCATTGTATCTTGGTTTAAGTGTTTGTTGTAGCTCATTTGTGTGAAATGATTTCCTGGATTGTTTGACACCATTTTCTGAGCTGTGAATTTATTTCTAAGCTGTTATTGTTTGTTTACTGCTGCTGACTCTACTTTCTGCTTCTCATTGTGCCTCTATTCCAGGTACATTTCTAGCCTCAAGTAATGTTGAAGATTGAAATCAATATGCATGAACACATTCGAAATTAAATAATGAGGAACTGCTTGATTCATATGAAGTTAAATTTTGTTATTTAGCTTAGATACTTAGTTTAATAGTGATATTTGTATAACTGTCTCATCTATATAAAAGCTAAAGATAAAAGCCTCTCATTAAGCCAAATGGCATAACAATTGATTGCCAGATGTCATGTTAAGACATAACTCCTAAATATTAGAAAGTTGAATTCTAACCCTTAATGAATAAAACTCCAAAATTGTTGTGCAGTTTTTTTTAATTTAAATTTTATTTCAATTATTAATGGTTGCATTTAGAAAAGAACAATTATATTTTTAAAAAAATGCACGCTTCCTCAACTTAAATAAAAATACAATCATAAAAAATATAATTGCGAGATATCGTAAGTAAATGATATTTTAGTCAGATCGTCAGTTTTAGTATCCTTGAATTCATACCTGTTAAGCTAGTATGAGAGCGTTGTCTGAAACCAAGCTTATATTTCATTTCGCAGGATTGCTGACTGCTATATATATATATATATATATATATATATATATATATATATATATATATATATATATATATATATATATATATATATATATATATATATATATATATATATATATATATATATTACTTTATTTGGATTAATAAATATAGATATCTTATACTTAAAAAAAGTAAAATTTTAAAAATAAATAAAACCACCCAACTTCCCCACTTTCCCACTTCACTCATGCCTCACTCCCACTCCCTCATATCTCCAACTTCCCACACATATTAACTTCCCTCTCTATATAAAATACACATACATTCACATAAAAGTAGGGGACGAATGGATAAAAAACAAATCAGAAGAAGAGAAAAAGTCTGGAGACGACAACAAAAAGAATAAACAAAAAGAGAACAGAACAAAAAGTGGAGGAGAACGAACAGAAGGGAGGAAAATCTTGAGAAAAAGGAAAAAGGATTTTTATTCATTTCTTAGATTTTGGTTCTTTTTTTTTCTAGAAAATACAAGTCAGAGATTTTTTTTCCCTCTTTATGGTTTAATCTCTGCTTCAAATTCAAAAGAAAAAAAATAAAGATCTTTCACTTTTATGTTTCTTTCAATATCGAATTTGGATGTTAAAATGTAGTTCAGTTGAGACGAGGTTCGATTTGCCGATTCAAGATTCCGTTTGGGTTCGGTTTGAGATTCTTGCTATTTTTACTTTGGCCGTGTTTATGGTTCATACCATGTCCGAGTAAGTACTGTGAGATTTGAATATATTGGAAGGCAATTCAGGTCCCTCTTTCTCCTCTTTTTTGTTATTTGTGATGGTACTTTCATGTATTGTAATTGAAAATGTTGCTGGCCTATTCTCTTAGTTGTTTGTTGATTTCATATGTGTTTATCAAGTTTATGTTATGAATCAGCGAAACTCTAAAAACTAATGTTTCATAATTATAACACTTTCAATAAACAATGTAAAAGATTGCAAAAAAAAAACTGTATAATTGCTCAATTTAGGTGTGAAATGTAACAAAAGTTAGCAATTTTTCAATTTGGACAACGAACTTATGTTATCTTTCAAGTTTTCAACGATAGCTTGGAAATTCATATAAAGCAAGTAATTCTTAAATCTTTCGTAATGATCGGGATTTGGAGGGCCAGTGCATTATACCTGGTTGAAGCAATCATCTTCATTTTTTTTTAAATTTTATATAAATACATTTTTTTGGTGTATATTACATATTTTGCTACATTATTTAACCTTCCCATGGCTTAATCTCATTTATGTGTTATCGACGAGTTTTTGGATCTTGATCTATTGGATTCATTTGGCAAATGTTTAAATAGAAAAATGGTTTCTTTTGTTTTACTTTCTACTAATTTGAATCAGCTTGGTTATTTGCACTTTCAGATGTCTTTTTGCCCCGTTTGCGATCTTTGTGTGTTCATGCCATTCTTTAATTGAGTACAAATTTTCGTAAACAAGTTGAGATGTGTCATCTAATCACATAGTCTACGCTCCTCGCATCAATATATTAACTATGCGGGAAAATATCTTAAATACTCATAGCTTGCTTTAGGCGTGATTTAATTGTGATTATGTATACGTTCGCGTAATATAATTATGAATTTAATTCTAAAAGTAATTCGAGGGATGCGTCTGCGTAACTTCAACCAAACTTTTTATTAAAAAATAAACAAAGCGTTATTAATTGTGGACACGTTCGAGCGACATGATTTTTACACGCCAAAGGAAAAGAGTATACGTATGCATAACTCAATTCTTTAATTATATTAAACCGGTTAAAAGGTAAATGCACAGAGGTCCTAAAATATGAGTAGTTAAAAAATTTAAGCCAAATAATAATTACTAAGCGACCGTGCTAGAACCACGAAACTCAGAAATGCTTAACACCTTCTCCCGAGTTAATAGAATTCCTTACTCAGAATTTCTGGTTCGCGAACTTTTTTAAAAAAATCGAAATCTCCTCGATTTGGGATTTTAAAATAAACAGGTGACTTGGGACACCAAATAAACTATTCCAAGTGGCGACTCTGATAAATTAATTAATCTCATTTCGAATAATGTCACTTTAAAAGGAGAATGGATATTATACATGTAATATGACTTCTACTCCTGGAGTTTCCGGAAGTAATGTAAGCAGGAGGGTTGCAACCATCAGGTTAGTAGCTTCGAAGTCTTAAATGGTTTAGCTTCTTTCAAAAGGTCATCAGTTGGTTTAGATGCTCGTGTTGTTGGTTCTAGTAGGGTATTCCTTTACCCACAGTATGTTTCTTTCTGTTGAAGTGTCTGGCATTAATTTAACTAACTTAATAGCTACGACCATTAGTCATTGCATTGGCTTATTTAAGTTGCAAATTCTTTTCATTCACTTCAATAATCATGCAATGTATGCTATTTCCAGATGCATGTGACTAAGCACACTTTCAGCGCTCTTCTAAGAGTTGCATAATGATGCCTTGAATTTTCTTTGAATGCTTTTTCACTGTGATGTTGTTGCAAATGAAAGTAAAAAAGCCAGCACCACTAGCAGTTGATGGTGTTTCATCAGTATCACAACATTCTTCTGGATATCAACCTATTTGGGGCGGGGTGCCAAGTCAATTTTCCATGGCTGATATTGTGAAGATGGGTAATCCGCAGAGCAAAGTGCCAAGTGTACCTAATGTATCTCACCACAATGCCAATGCCCACGAAAACCATATTCAAGGGATGTCGTCTGGTGCATCACATCAAAATCAGTTTTTTGACGATCATACATCTAATGTTTTTGATGAATATCGAGAGTCTGGGATTATCTGGTGCAGCATCGTTCAATCAATGAGGAATGGCCTCTAATCGAGCAGCCATCAGTTGCTAGCCAGCCCTCTATCTCAGAGCCTCCCACAGATTCTGAGTTGTATCCTGATCCAGCTAACATATCATATGAAAGAATAAATCATCAAACTGAGATTGATGAGGTTTTGGGGATAGATGACAGCACTACTAAAAATCTTGGTAGTCCTTCAAGCAGGGGAAGTTGCATTATGTTGCAAGGATGGAATAAGCAAGCTAAGTACGGATTGTTTCTATGTTGTTTCGTCAAGATCTATGCTTTATTGAAAAAAGAGTTTGGACAAAGCTTTTCTGATAATCATGTATCAAGCAGGCTGAATTTGGTTAAGGCTAAATTAGGTTAACTTGGTCTCTCGAAAAACATGAGACATTAAAAGTCGTTGATATTTGCAGTGTATAGAAATATTTGCAGTGTATAGAGTTATTTGCAATGTTTGAGTTTGAAGAGTATGTTGATCAGTGATTTGATGACTGCTGATATTAGTAGTTATTTGAAACTGTTTGTTGTAATCCCGCCTTGCGTATTGTATGCGTGTAAAGAGATCTTCTCAACATTAATGAGGAATCTATATAAACGAGGAATCAAAAATAAATGAGGAATCGATCAAATGGTTTAAATTCTACGATTGATTAAGTTATAAAAATATGAGGTGGTTAAGCAACTAAGTTAATACTTTATTATATTTTTTCTTTGTATTTTTCGTGCATCGCGCGGGTACTATACTAGTTTGTATTAATAGGACTGTACTTGATTATTTGGACTATTTTCATCATTATGTGAACACTTTGTCTAATAGTTTGTTGATTTAAGGTCAACTCTCATGTCAAATGTTAGTAGAAATAGTATCATGTTAGTTTGAATGGTTAAAATTAGAGTATAATATGAACTTGAAGCTGTTTATTTTACAATCAATATTAGAATTCAACAGGAAACATTAAGTCTAGGTTTAACACATGAGCTTCAGTTTTATTTTTGGCGTTTCTGATTTTAAAATCAGGGAATCGACGTTTCAACATGTCAAGTTTGTTGAGTTTGATATTTGAATATAGTTGGTAATCACTTTAGTTTGATCCTTTCTTTTCCAAAAATGTTTGTAGCAATTTATTGGTTTAGACACGATCTGAACTGGAAATTTAAATTTAATAAAAATAGTAGTTGTTGATTTGAATGGAACTACATGGCCCATTTGTCCCAAAAATGATTGAATGCAATTTGAAATAAGTTCAGTGGCTGTAAATCTAATTAAGTTCCAGTTTGGTTTGGGGCCTGCCAGTGGACTAAGGCTTGACAGCCTGCTCTAAATGACTTGGGCCTCAATTTTGCTGGTGCACAGCATCGCTCCAGTTCCAACTCATCTCCCCCTTGGGATAATCTTGAAGCCCAGTGATCTGAATTCATTTCAAAGTTGTTATTTAATTTGAGTAATGCAAATTTAGGCCTTTCAAGATAAGTAGCAGATTTAATTAAAGGAATTTTCAAAAATGGAGATTCTTTTGTTTGCATTTGGACTTGATCTTGGGGGGCCCGAATTTATTCGAATATGTCAGTATGGTTCATTAACAATGCTAATTAATTAGGCCTTCTAGAGACAATACTTAATAGAAAATAATAGTTCTTTTAGGTTGCCATTTAAAATAAAACAAGGTACGCCGCTCCAAATAAAATTGCAAATTGTGTGGCCCTCTTTAATTACTCCATTACAAAATATTTAGAACACGTGCCATCTAGCCAATTTTCATGGCCTCCCGCAAAGTTAATAGAACGTTAGTTGCTTATGCGCGTTCTTTAATAATTTTACCTTCTTAAATTCGGGTGTGCATTTCATGTGACCCAAATCCAAATCCCAAAACGTTGAATAAAATATGTCGAGGATCCGGGTATATTTCATGTAAAGTGATCCAAAAATATATTTTAAACAATGTTCAATTTCCTAAAAAGTATTAATTGAAAGTGGTAAATAATTTAAAAAATTGCACTATATGATGACATGTATTAAAATCAGATTTTTGGCAAATTATAATAGTTTAAGCGACCATGCTAGAACCACGGGATCCGGAGGTGCCTAATACCTTCCCTTGGGCAACATAATTGCTTACTCAGAATTTCTGGTTCGCAGACTTTGTTTGGAAAGTCGAAAGTTTCCTCGATTTGGGGTTCAAGATAAACCGGTGATTTGGGACACCAAAAGCCAAACCTATCCCAAGTGGCGACTCTAAATCAAATAAAAAATCTCAATTCGAATAATATCACTTGAATTGAAAAAACTCTCTCATACATTATCTTTCGGGGTAGGTGTGTAAAAAGGAGGTGTGACAGACACACAATATTATCTAATTTGATACAATCTTGTAGGTCGTTAATGCACCAGGAGAAGGGCCTACTACTACAGCATTATTTCAGGCAAGGCAATTCAGTAGCGGATGCATTAGCCAAGGTGGTAAATAACAAAGAAAACAAACAATATAAACCAGGAGGCACAAAAATTTTTGCTGATCCCCCATTTTTGGGGAAGCATCTCCAAATGAAGGAACTCAGTCAGGAATGCATCTCTACAAAAACCAGTACCTCTTCAGTATGTAATGTACTAAGGGCTTTTGGCAACAAAAATGTCACAACTAGTAGCAGTATTTTGTACACGGGGATACCAATCCTCATAACTACCTCTACGAACAATATGGCAGGTAATATGTCACTTATCTGATCTATCTAATACAATTCCTATTGTTACTCAAAAAAAGTAATGTAACTACAAATAATATCACCTAAAAATTTTGGCACTGACCGAAATTGACAGAGAATACGTTTATAGAGACTAGTACACATTTATACATATATATTTTTTCGAAGTTATTGGGGAACAGGTGAATCCCTTCCCAAAAGGTAGGTTTGCCTTTGTCAACAGAAAAAAAAAAGTGAAGGAAAAGAAAGAAGAAAAAAAAGCAGTGGCCTATAGTAAAGCACAGACAACAAGATATTTAAATAGTCACCATGATTTTATTCACTCACAGATTAAACGCCACAACTCTCGCTTACAAAGTACTAAAAATTCAAGATTCTAGAGGCATTACAAATCCTAACATTACTTCACATAGCATAAAACATAGGATTTGAGTCCATTACATTACATTTGATTTTACATTTCTTAGGCATATTATTGCCTACCAGGTCTAGCTCCTGGTCCAAAAACATTCAACTCGTCCCTATTATACTTCAAGCTCTTTGCCTCTTGTCTCGAAATCTGGTACGAGTTCATCAGAACTTCCTCGGGCATGGCTCGGATGGCGGACAACCTCCCGGCTAACGGGCTGGTCATGGCGTTGTCATTGGTCTTGAAGGTGATGTACTCGAGCCCTTGTTCGCCTGCCCTCTTCACCAACGCAAAGTTCTGAGGCACGACGAGTAGCTGACCCTGCCTCACCTCGTCGTCGAACACAGATCTTCCGGCGTTTCCTACCACCTGAATTCGGCCGCTTCCTCGGATAATGTAGATTATTGCGTGTGCGTTCATGTTCCAGTGTGGTGCCACTATAGCATTCTGAAAAACCATGCAACAAAAATATCACACATTCATATATTATAAACAACAACGACAACAACAACAAACCCTTAAAAAGGATAAAATGTACGCAGCCTTACTCCTATCCTGAAAGGGCAGAGAGGTTGTTCTCAATACTCACCATATTATAAGTGTAGGTGAAAATATTTATACATGATTAACATGGTTTAAACTATTTAATCTTGACCAAGATTATAATTAATAATACAGGATTTAGTAATGAATATTTTTTGTCGACAATTTGGTTCATCAAATTAAACTCTTGATATAATTGTCACGTTAAGGGATAAAGAATTACCCGATAGAGGGTTCCTCTTTCGGCACTGAGTTGGAGAAAGTTAAGGACAGGGAGAGTCAAACCATTGACTGTGCTAATGCGACCGCCACGTGGATTGTACACGTCAGATCTAGTAGGATGGCCAATGTTTTCCCTCAACTTCATTGTGCAAAAAGTTTCTTCCAACCCATTCAAAGGCCAGCTTTCTCCTCTTCTACCTCGTTGCCATTGTTGTTCTTCTTCTTCAGACTCTTCGGGTTGGAGAAATCGAAGGTTCTCCGCCCGGACGATGACTCCCCTTTCCGGGGCTTGTTCTTGTAGCCTTCTAATTATTTCAGGATCGACGTTGAAAGCATCGGACAAAAGTTGAGCGTCGAATCCGCTCAAGATGTTGCCTCCTCTCTCTTGTTCACCTCTTCTTCCTAGGCCAGCAGCTTCCTCTTGTTGTCTTCCTAACATTTGTTGTTGTACACCACGTTGAGGATTTCCAGCAAGGAAGAATTTCTGCAAATTGAAATTCAGTCAAATAATTGCCATGATTTTGTTTCAATTTATGTCTTAAAAGCGAAAATTAGAAGGAATCAATTAAGTGTAGATCAGAGCATCTTATAGTCTAATTTAACATTAAAAATGATAACATTGAATGTTGTCGTGTAGGCCTTGTTAGCAGGGGCATATCTAGCTTAGAAGCTATGAGATATGATAGAAATATATACAGATAACAAATTTTGAACCTACTAAATTAGATGAGATATATATGGTAAAATTGCGAATCGGAACCTATAAATTTAAATCCTGGATCTGCCTCTACTTGTTAGTGGTACCAAATGATGTCATTCTATGTTATCGAAGTCTCTAAAATTATTGTCACACTTATATCGGATCCCCTAAATATGCATTCTTTTGGATAATCCGAAACATGCAGGACGTTGCTCGAACTTTTCAAAAATATAGTCACAAAAGCGCGCTTCCAAAAATGCACTACTTTGCAGTTCCAAAAGTGAAAAATGCACCACTTTTGAGAATCCAACCCACATTAGACGCTGCCACACATGAATCCGATCCTCAAAAATGCATTATGTACTATTTTTGGAGAATCCGACACACCAAAATGCATTTTTTGAAGAGTTCGAGCATTAACCATTTTAGTTTTCTGTTTTAGAAGTACTATTCTTCATTTTCTTTCCCTTAAAATGCAAAGTGAGTATTGAAAATGAAATATTAAGACAATTCAAGAATCTACAGTTATTTACCCTGAAGGTGAGATCAAGTTGATTAGCCTGGTTAGAAGTGTCAATAAGAGAGACACTAAAGATTGGTTCTTCACCATCATTGTATGTCCAATGAGTAACACCAGCAGGTAAAGCAAGAATATCACCAGCTCTAAAACGTCTAACTTTCTGGTGACAGTCATTGAATCTCTGTCTAGCTTCTCCTCTTTCTCCCCTCCTCGATTGTGCTGACTCTGTCTCAAATGTCTCAGCACAACCCGGGAACACAGCCGAATGCACTCCACTTCCTGCATTCGATCAGACTTTCTAGTCACACAATATTATGGCATATTTACACGATCACAAGTGCTAACATACATACTCTCTCTGTCCAATAACAATGGCAAAGGCTGTTTTTTCGCTAAGGAGTTTAAAAAAACAGTTGAAAACTTAAAAGAAATTGCAGTCAGTGTGAGAACTCCCTCGACCATTGAGGTTATACTTTTTGGTTGTTATAGCAGTATTGAAAATATAATATATAGAGACACAAAATGAATTTTGTGTTATAGGTAAAATATAATTTTCAGGCGAAAGCGGTTCGGACCTCTAAGTCCGCCTTTGAATACTAATAGTAATAAAAATTTATTTAAAAATGTTAAAGAGAATTGTGGTCAAACAAAAATCCAAAAAGTAATTATGTCACATAAAATAAAACAGATAAACCACATGTACTAGCCTTGAATTATGTAGATGAGCTGGGGAGTGTTGCTGTAGTAAGGCAACAAAAGCCCATTTCGTCGGATTTCATGCCTAACTGCTTGAACTCCGGCGCACTCAAATTGTTCCTGAGTATGATCCCAGAACTCAGTGACACCAGCCTCAGACTCAAACCTACGAGTAGGTTCCTGAGCATTCAGGCGCTCGATCCGACACTCAGTTCTGGACCTGAGCGCCCGATGTTGCTGCTGCTGTTGAAGCCTCTGCCAGACTTGCTGGTGCTCAAAGATCTGAGCCAAAGTGCCATGGAAAAGAAAGAAGAAACAAAGGCTAAAACAAATGAGAGAGGAGTTAGAAGCCATTTTTGTGCTGATGGGAAATGGAGAAGAGAAAGGGTGAGAATATATTGGGAAGGAATTCAAGAATAAGGTTTGACACGTACTTATTTGCATGGATAAAATAGTTTGATTGCTTTACACATACGTAGAGGATTTCTGGTAATGTGGCGAAGGGTTTGTGCATGCAGAAAGAGTCATTTCTTTTGTGTTTGTATTTGCATGGCCTTTGTATGTTTTTACTGGCTAATTCGTTAACACTTGTTTTCTTTTTTGATAGAAGAGTTCAACTAAGTTTAATTTATTATGTACACCGATTCAGACTATTCAACCAGGTTTTAAGTATTTGGTGCTTCTACAATGGACTTCCTGCACAATCTGTTCGCATAGTATTTCCCATCCTCTTTCTCTTGCTTGAGAAGAGGGTTTGCTCTGATGGTAAGCAACCCTCGCTTCCAACCGAGAGGTTATGAGTTCGAGTCTTCCCAAGAGCAAGGTAGGAAGGTCTTGAAGGGAAGGATGTCGGGGGTCTATTTTGAAACAGCCTCTCTACCCAGGGTAGGGGTAAGGTCTGCGTACACCCCAAACCCCACTAAGTAGGTTTATACTGGGTTGGTGTTGCTATTGTTGTTGTTGTTTCTCTTGCTTGAAATATTCTTGCACTTCTCTCTTGCCATACATAATACACTGTTGCTGCTAGTATCATCTTGAACAGTTCTGTTTTTGGATTCCTTCTTTTAGTAAACTGTGTTGCCCATAGCAACTCTTGAGTATTCACACTCCAAAAACAAGGGTTGGATACTTTCTCTTCCTGTTTTGCACAACACACATTCTTCCTCTACTTGTATACCCCATTTCTATAGCCTATTCTTCGTGTATAGTTTGCCATGGGCCGTCAGAGTTAGCATGAAAGACCATCTTGAACACCCTGCATTCTGGCACACAACCTTTTTCCAACACACCTTTTCAAATGCTCCTCGCAGCCTGTGGTATATTGCTTTGATACTGCAGTTCTTGGTTCTCTTTACATCATCATAATTGAAACCAGCTTTATCAAGTGTTTCCTTTGCCTTTAGAATCTTCCCAACTACCCATGATGCTTGTTTTACTTGCAGACTCCATACTTCTCTGCCTTTGATATAGTAGCTAATAGTAGCTATGGATCCATTGAATTCATAGCTTATAAAAAATATTCTTTTTGATGTTCAGATATACTGGGCACAAATCTTTGTGATGCCCAAAAAGATTACAAAACTAATAGAATCTATCTACAGGAGCTTCCTATGGACAGGTGAGAATAATGTATCAAAAAAGGCACTTGTAGCATGGGAGAAGATTTGCATGCCCAAGACAGCAGGAGGTTTCTATATTTATTAATTTTAGTTATTTAAATTCTTTTAATAGTATAAACCTGTATTTTTAAAGGATTTCCTGGGACTCACTTTGGGGTTTGCCCCGGGACAAGGAACTATCAAAATGTATTGGGACACATGTGGAGGCTTAGTTTTATGAGGCTTATGCCCTCAAACGCCCAATGGTGTGCTCTAAACACACCTAATGCTCTACGCTCAAGACTCGACTAACAGTTCCTATGCAAATCATGTGTTGAATTCTTTAATTTGCATTGTTGACTCCCAAAATTCTTTAACAAATGAATGATTAAAGTTATTTTTATTCATCGAATTATGAAAATTGTGAATAACTTAAATAACTAAAAATATTATTGCATATTTGCCAATTGAGAACATCGTGAGGATGAATATCATTTGAATATTTCTTTAAAAATATAGATAATCAAAATATATATTTTTACTTGATAGATCTTCATGTCTTAGTTTATATCTCTCAAAATTATCATACATTTCTTATTTTACTATTTAAAAGTTATTTTATATTTGCATGGCCTATGAATGGGTTGGAGGAAACTTTTTGCACAATAAAGTTGAGGGAAAACATTGGCCATCTTACTAGATCTGACGTGTACAATCCACATGGCGGTCAAATTAGCACGGTCAACGATTTGACTCTCCCTGTCCTTAAATTCCTCCAACTCAGTGCCGAAAGAGGAATCCTCTGCCGGATAATTCATTATCCCTTAACATGACAATTATATTAACAGTTCAATAATAAACCAAACAGTCAATCAAACGACCCCCGAAAGGGTAACCTGCATAAAACGGTCCAAAAAGATAACTGGCGCTATTGTCTATACATAAAGTGATTTTAAATATAGAATTTGGTACTAATACAACTATTATTTGAACAAGGTTAAAAAAGGATTTTTGTTATATAATAGAACTAACACTAATATTTCAATTGAACTGGTCAAGATTAAATTAAATAGTTTAATCTATGCTAATCATGTATAAATACCTTTACCTACACTTATAATCAGGGGCGGAGCTAGAGTGTCACTATCGGATTCGCCAAACTCAGTAGCCTTGGTTCAAATCTTGTATTTGTCTTATAAAATCTATTGAATATGTATAAATTATTAGTTTAGAACCCAGTAACTTAAAATAATTAAAACCCCGAACTCATAAACTTGAAATCCTAGCTCCGCCCTACTTATAACATAGTTATTGTGTATATATCAGTTGTAATTCTTTAGGTTATAAAAGATGACTCTAGAATTTAGGATTTTAAGTACTTTGTAAGCTGGAGTTCAGGCGTTTAATCGTTGAGTGAATAAAATCGTGCTGACTAGTTAATATCCTGTTATGTGGGCTTACTACAGCCAACTGCTTTTCTTTTTCTTTTCTTATACACTTCTGTTTTCCTATTGGATTAAATGAATTGTTACAGTATTAATATTCAATAACCGTTGGTTTTATAGAAAACTTTTTATATACAAGGTGTTTACATCAAACTAATAGATACATGACATGTGTCTTGTATATGGACTTTAATTATTTAACCATGATAAATTATATGTATTCTCATCTAATTAAATTAGTTAACCATTGTGAATTAATATGATTTGGTATAAACATCCGATGTGGGTAAGTATTTTCCATTTTATGATCAAGCCTAAAGCTGTCAATATGGGCATGGCCGGGCTAGCACAGCCCAGTCCACGTGGACTTAATTAGCGGGTTCGGCTGGGCTAGTCCACCATTTTTATGGGCGTTATAATTATCAGCCCACCCAAGCCATATGTGGGTCGCGGGCCCCCACGGACCGGCCCATCATTTTTAAAAATATAATTTTATATTTTCCTTTAGTTCTGACCTAAAAAAAGATAATTATTTAAAGGTTAAAAAAATATCTTATTGGAAAAAATATGCAAAACTTAATACCTTTTTATATTGTTCCAATATATCACAATAAATACTAAAAAAAAGTAAAAGAAAAGACTATATTTCATTCACTAAAAGTCAAAACTAAACAACTATTCAAGAGAAAGTTCATGATGCTTATGAGATATCCAACACATCATCTTCATCTAACATATTTGAATCCGCTTGTGACGAGGTTATCTTAACATCTTCACTTTCATCTACAATTCATATGCAACATTAATTAGTTAAATATTAAGAAAAAAAATTTTAAAAATTAATAATATTTAAATTAACATAAAAAATATTACAAGTTTGAGTACGGGAAAACTTGTGCAGTCAATTTCAAGTAGTAATAAGTGTTTGGACATTTTCATAATAAATGCAACTTCTATACTTTGTAAGAACACGCCACTAATGCTAAATATTGATTCTGATGGTACAATGGTTATAAGAATGCTAAGTACATCACGCACCATCATTGAAAGATCGGGATATTTTCTAGAATATCCTTTCAATATATGACAAACATCACCTCTCGGAACTTTTCAAGATCAAGTTTTGGTTCCTCTTAGTAAAGATCCAATTATGACTTTTCATATTTAAAGGCAGTATAAATTTTATTTTTTATATATTTTAAATAAATATTTATTAGGCCCACGGGCCGGCACGGTCCAGCCTCAGTCAAGCCTCGCGGGCCACGGGCTTACTCGGGCCGGGCTTAAAAGCCTTATTTTTAAACGGACTCTAAAAATTCTAGCCCAGCTAAATCACGAATTGGGATAGGTTGGCCCAATAGACCAAGCACATATTGACAGCTCTAATCAAGTCATCCAAAAAATATTTATAAGCTAACTCTCTATAAAACTAAAGTTTGTAATTTTAATTTAAAAATAAAACAAGTAAATGCTAGATAGTATAGAAAGTTTTTTTACACTATCAATATACTGTCTTCGTTAATTTTTACCCGTCCATTTTACTCAAAATACAGTTTTACTTTTACTTTCTCATTATACTAAATCAAGAAAAAAGGTATTTTTTCTATTTTATCTTTATTATTTACTACTCATTACCTAAATTATTTTTTAAGACTTTTGAAAATATTATTATTATTATAGATAAAATAATTAAATACATACTGTATTTATTTTTTCTTAAAAAGAATATAAAGTCAAAAGTAACAACTAAAAGTGAACCGAACGAGTACATCAAATTAATCTCAATAATAAGAATAGAAAAGACAAAGCACTCAATACGAGAATTTTGATTACACTTCTTTTAAGATACTCCTCCGATTTTACAATAAGTAATTTTTTGACTTTAACTATTGAAAATAAATATTTTTTTCAAGTTTTAAGAATAAATATTTTTTTTCTATATTGTTCTTGAAGTACATAGTATTGAAGTCTGTGCTAGCATGCTAGGAGTGTCATGTGAAGAGATAGTAAAGCTTAATATGATCAATTTGATTGCTAATTAAATGTTAAAAAGTGAATTTTTTAATTTCTGTAAAAACAATCAAAAAATTATTTATTGTGGGCCGGAGGGAGTATTCATTTAATCCAAAATCTTTTTTATTTTTGGGTTTGTGCCCGTACATAATGTCCCCCAATATGTCTATTTGTACAAGGAACATTTTTCTATGCCACCGATAAGGGTTGTGGTGGAGTGGTAAGTACTCCTTCATCCTTAATCAGAGGTCTTGAATTCGAGCCCTGAGTATGGAGTCGCCTTTGCTATAGAGTGCTTTAGCCTCCATTGTGAGATTTCCCAGCGCGAATCCGAATTTAATCGGACCCCAATATGAAATCAGATACCTCGTGAAAAATAAAAAAAATATTTCCTATGCCAATATAATAATTTCCACATTCTTTTCCCATCACTATCAACTTTATACTCCATGCTAAAACTAAAGACAAAGAAGTTCAAAACTAAAAATATAGTAACAAAAGAATATCCTATTTTGACACCAAAAAAAGTAAGAAAATAATAAAAGAATATCCTAGCTGAAAAGCACTAACTTCAGTTTTTTTGTGGTCCTCTCTATATTCAAATGGTCAAGAAATAAATATGAAATTTCAAACTTGCCCACCTTTTAGCAAGAAACCTCAAATTTATGATAAACCTCAAATTGACCCCTCAAAGTTCTGGTAAATATTGTAAATCCTCAGTCCTTATGAAAAAGTTGAACAAAAAGTCCATGTCATCCTCCATTGTTGTATTAAACATGTCCAAACTTTGAAATTCTTCACCAGCCATAGTAACAAAATTAGAAATACTGTTGTCAATTGGCAATTCATCTGTCCATAAACTCTCTTGCATCTCGGTAAAATACTCTGGCGAATCCATAATTTCTTCTAATTTTATCATTATTCGATTATCGGTTGTCACAGGTGTGATGACCGACGATAAATCAGCTGTCACGGTTGACATTTCGCTAGTTGATATTTGTGGCGAGTTAGGAGCATGCACAAAATTATTTGTTTCGTGTTGAATAAAAGTACTGACATCTGAATTGATTTTCTTGTAATGTCCTTTGGAGTTTTGAGGAGGCTGATAATTTTTTAGCTTCTTCTTCAAGTGGGTACGCCAAATATTTTTGATTTCATTGTCTGTTCTTCCTGGTAATCTTGATGCTATTACAGACCATCTGGAAAAAAAATCAAGAAATAAATTATTATTAAATAGACATAAAATTCTTTATAATTTAAACATTGGGTTGAGATTTGATATTAACTGAAATTATAGTGTCAAACTAAGGACATAGGGATCATGTCACGTGCATTTATTTATTTTAACACTTAATAAATAGATTTGTGTAGATTTGCCAGAGGAATTAATTAATATTCTATTTACCAATTTATCTAATAAATCTTTTCACATCTACTTAGATTAATACTTCCAAGAAACCAAAAAAGAAAAAAAACATGGGCAACAAGAACAGAGATATGGAATTGTGCATAAAAACAAAGGCAGTAGAGTACACGAAGTATTTTATTTTTATATAGGTTTAAATCTCAAGAAGTGTGATGTATGCAGTATACCGTGATGAAAGCATAAGTAATTAATTTTACGACTCAAACTCGCGACCTATAAGTCAGAGACAACTTTACCGTTGCTCCAAGGCTCCCTTTCAAAGTGTATATGCAATTATTCTTAAGTGATATGCTCATCAGGAGCGGAGCTAGAGTGTGGAGAGCGAGTTTTGCCGAACCCAGTAGCCTTGGTTCGAACTCTATATTTGTCTTAAAAATTTCATTAAATATGTATAAATTATTAATCTAGAACTCGTTAATTTCAAACGATTAAAATCTCGAAAGCTTAAAATTTTGGATCTGCATCTGGATATGCCCTAATACTTACAGATTTGTCATGACATATTTCTGAATTTTTTTTTTTAAATTTCACATTTAGTCAAATAACATCACATCAAAGCAAACGAGGAAATAGAAATTAGGAGAAAGATAAGAGTTTGAATACAAGATATTGATATGAGAAGTTTGACCTAAAAATTACCTATTTCCAAACTTTTCATGTAAATGAATGATGGTATCTTCTTCTTCTTTGGTGAAATTTCCCCTCTTTATATTTGGACTCAAGTAATTCATCCATCTTAGTCTGCAACTCTTCCCACATCTCAATAATCCTAAAATAACCAAAAATGAGCTTTACCCATCAAAATCTCAAGAAAAATATAATCCAAAATTGGGGTTTTGATCCTGTAACAAAATACTTTAAATACATCATTTTTCTTCACCTTTCACCATATATTTCTATTAAATTCTTCAAAAAGCTTGGTGAATATATGGCAAAGAAATAGTTACTCCCTCTGTTTCATTTTATTTAATCATGTTTGACTCGGCACGGAATTTATTTATTTTTTAAAAATTGTAAGATTAAACATGTCATAACATTTCTATAGTTATAACACTTTTGCAAATTTTAATTCTAAACACAACATAACATTTATCCCGGCTATACGAGTCTATCATTGAGAAAAAAATAAAAACTTTAAATTAAACTGTTTTCAAATTTCGAAAGTTTTTTAAAACAAACTAAAAAGGGAAATAGAATCACATAAACTGCAACAAGGACCATGGCCTCACCAGCTTGTTTAGGAAGCGCTCGCCAATTGCCATGGCCATTTCTTTGAATGTAAGAGATGAGAATTTCGTCTTCTTCGGGTGACCATGGGCCTTTCTTCAAACCCATTTTCTCACAACAAAGAGATCTCACCAATTTTTCTTTTTCTTGATATCTTCCTTTTTGGGCGGTGCTCTGATCAATTGACGGGACGTAGCAGAAAATTTGACTTTTTTTTCTCTCTTTTGTTGCGTGTGTGTGTGTTTGACAAACTATTAGAACTCTGGCTCTTCAGTCTTCAGTGCTAAAGGAAAGAGTGAAATATGGAAAGGCTAGGCTCAAGAGTGTAGTAAATTAAAGGCCACGCGGGGTATTTATTTATCTTCTTTTGTGATAACATTATTTATAAAAGCACACCAAAAAAAAGAAAGAAAAAAGGAATAGTCAAAGGTTAGCCATCCATTCAAAAAGTCTTTACTTGCAGTTTCCAGGAAGTTGGTGTTGAAATTGGCAAGTCCCATATAGGTGGGATAGTCATTTTGATTACGATCTTTTCTAATGTTTAGGGATTTAAACACACTTCTCATTTGCTTTCTTATTTGTGTAAGGTATTTGCATTTTCTCTCTTTAGTATTATTTTACTTATATTTTTGAAGTGGAATAAAATATTAATTGTATCCGAAAAGTAAGCAAAGTTGGCCGAATCTCATTAAATTTTGGTGTTCCTTTTATTATTGCTTTATTGTCTTATTTATTATTTAGTGACTGCTATATTTTTTTGATATAATTATTATGACACATTCACATTATATACATTTGAATCTCTTTCTTTCTCTTCAAAAAGAAAAATCACTTTAGTAAATTACATTTTTACTTCCCAGTGTGTGGACCAGTGAGTGAGTAAGATATTAAACAAATGGTCAGTCCAATAATGGAAGATCTATAAGATAATACTATAAGCTTAACGTTAAAGACCAAGGCCTTGGATGTCATTAGGCAATAATAATTTTTTAAAAACAACATATTAATCATCCAATAATAAATCATTTCTACTATACAGTGAGATCTCTTGATATCACCATTTTTATATAACAGTCATTCGTTATAAAAATTCTTATCAGAACTGAAGTAAGTTATATTTTACCTTTTTATAATAGTGTTTTACTTATAACAGCTAGGTGTATACATAGACCGCGTTGTTTCGAGTTTTTCAATTTGGTCGGATTGTTAAATCTAAAGACCAAACCAAACCAAAAAAACTCGGGGTTTCAATCTAGATTTTTTTCAAATTTTCGATTTTTTTAGGATTTTCCCGTATGAAGTCTTCATAGCATAACTATATAAGGTGTGCTATAACTTGTGCTCCAAATATTTCTTTAATCCTAATAAGATACAACTATATATGGTGTTTCCCAAAAAAATAATATAATATATGAGATGCGTCATGATATTGTCCTAAAATATTCAACAATAATGATAATGAAATCGTACAAAATAAATATTGCCAGTTAGTAAGCCATAATGAAAAATAAACATAATTTAAAAGTAATAAGTCATGCTAAAATAAGTATTACTAATAAGTACTATCAGTTACATAATTAAATACTAAAAAAATAAAAATAGGTTATGCATTTTTATCTAAATCATTACAAATTTAAAAATGCATATTCAATATATTATCATTTCTAATATTGGATTGAATGTCTTTTGTTAGCATTAGTATTAATTTGATTTTGATTTAAGTTTTATTAATAATGGATTATAAAATTTATTGGAGTATTCAAAAGTTCTAAGTCCAAACTTGAAATAATATGTTAAGATAAAACTATGAAAATTTTAAGAAATACTTAAAAATTATATTACAATAACTATTTTATGCATTAATTATACTTATTTCAATATATGTGATGCCAAATTGGTTTGGGTTCAGTTTCACTTTTATTAGTTGTCACGACCCCAAATTCCGATCGTGATTGCGCGTATCAAACTATTAGGCAAGCCGACAAACTCATAATCACAAGCCATTTACCACTACCATTAAGCCATTTTTCTAACATAAGATTTAAACGCGGAATTCATCATAAATATTAAAAGGATAAAAATATGCGAAAAACCAACACAGCCACTATTACACATACCCAACAATCTGGTGTCACGAGTCTAGAGCCTCTAATACAAGTCTAAAACAACCTACAACATAGATAGTCTAGGAATGCGAAAAAGTAATAAGATAGAATGCAGAAATCAGGGCTGCGAATGACATGCAACTACCTAGAAATCCCCGGCAAATGTTATACGACTGAGAAAGCTTTCACTCAGCTCCTGAAACACGTCGATCTGCACATAATATGCAAGGAGTAATGTGAGTACTCTGACCCAATGAGCAATAAACTTAAATAATGGTTGAAAGTTAGAAAACACAGACAAGACAAGGCATTATATACTGAAGCCGTAAAATCACTTAAAATCTGCAAATCACTGAATAATCAAGTAAAATCCCTTTTTCAACAAGTAAAACAAGTAATTAATAGGTAAATGCAAATAGAAATCCGTCCATCGGGCAACAACTCGGAACAGTACCAGCCCTTAGGGCTCAATCTCAAAATAATACCAACCACTCGGGCTCAATCTCACATCACAATGGGTACCCGCGCTCATTGGGAGTGTGCAGACTCTTGAAGGGGCACCTTACTGTCCAAGCGCAATAACAAGCCACCTCATGGCATCAAATCTAGGCCCTCAGCCTCATGTCAATCAATCCATCTCGTGGCGTATATGTGTATCTCAGGCCCTCGACCTCATATCAGTAACAATATTCCTCACAATATAGGCTCTCGGCCTTACTCAGCCAAAAAATCATCACAAGCCCCTCGTGCAATAGTAAAATGGTATTTTCAGCCGAAACACCATTTAAAATATCATTTAAACGTTAAAATTGAGAAAAAGTGGCTGAATAGTAAAAAGTGGAAATCATAAGGACTGTGTTCAAGTATTAAATTAAAACATTGAGGAAAATATCAGTAAATAGCATCAAAGGGTTTTAATAAATGGCACTAGGCCCAAATATGGCTTTCAGCCCAATTCATGAAGAAAACAAATAAGTTTCAGTCAAATACGCGATAAAATTATCAATCTGGATGGAATAAATCACAATCCCTAGTAGTAAACAATCCCACGCTCGTCATTGAGTGTGTGCCTCACCTCAATATAGCACTACAATGTGCAAATCCGGTGTTTCAAACCCTCAAGACATCATTTACATTCATTACTCACCTCGAACAGGCTAAATCTCTGGATCGCGATGCATTTGCCCCTCGAATCGGCCTCCACGCGCGTCGATCCAAAATCAGAACGAATACATCAAAATATGCTAAGAGAACAAAGCCCAAGCGAAAACAATCGAAAAATACCGAAAATTCCGAAGTTAGCAAAACCTGAGCCCCGGACCCACTTCTCGAAACTCAAAATTTTTTACATCAACGGGTTCCTTATCTCCTCATGAGTTCATACATACCAAAAGTTCTCAAATCTGACCCCAATTGATCATTCAAATCCCCAAATTTCAAATTCCCAAGCTCTAGTTTCTTCCATTTTTAGCTAAAGTTCCATGATTTTCTAGGTAATTTTCACAATAAAAATGAGATTTAAGTTCAAAAATCTTACTTCCAATCGATTCTCCTTTAATCCCTCTTTAATCTCCTCCAAGAAGCTCTCAAAATGATTAACTATGGATGAATATATACCCAAAATTGTGGATAAAATAAAATTATAATATTTTGCTCAGGTTTGACGTTCCTTCTTCGCGAACGTGGTCAACGCCTCGCGTTCGCGAAGCACAAAATTACATTGACCACTTCTCCTTCTACAAGATCGCGACCAAGGACTCACGAATATGATGCTTCACCAGGCGAACCTTCGGAAACCTGACCTCTCTTCCACGAACGCAAAGCATAATTTGGATTCCAATCCACCTGCCCCAATTATTCTAGGCGAACGCGACACTACGCTCGCGAACGCGATGAACTGAACTCATTGCCCTTCGCGAACGCGTAGCCTGCTCGCGAACGTGAAGGCCAAATTTTCACCTTAATAACCTTACTGTTCGCGAACAAAAGAGTCCTCCCGCGAACGCGAAGACCAAAAGTCTACAACAACTGAACCTGCAATTTCTGCAATTTTTCCAACTTAGAAATGGCCCGATTGACCACCCAAAACGCACTCGAGGCCTCGGGACCTCAACCAAAAGCACTAACAAATTCTAAAACCTTATTCAAACTTGTTCCAATCATCAAAACACCTCAAACAATATCAAATTACATAAAATACATCGAATTCAAGCCTAAGTTTCTAAAATCTTCAAAAATACGCTTTTGATCAAACACCCAACCAAACCACGTCCGAATGACCTAAAGTTTTGCGCACACATCCCAAATGACACATAGAAGCTATAACAACTCTCGTAATTCCATTCCGATCCCTGGATCAAAATCTCACCTATCAATCGAAAATCGCCAAAATATCAACATTGCCAATTCAAGACTAATTCTACGCCGGACCTCCAAAACCCATTCCGATCACACTCCTAAGTCATAAATGATTTCCTGAAGCTAACCAAACCATCGAAACTCACATGCAATTCCTCTAACTCATAAGTCAACATCCGGTTGACTTTTCCAACTTAAACCTTCTTAAAAGAGACTACGTGTCTCATAACTTAGCAAATCCTCTTCGAACATAAGCTAATCAACTTGATCACATAAAATACGGATAACGAAGCATAAAGAAGCAGAAATGGGGGAAATGGAGCGGTAACGCATGATACAACTGGCCCGGTCGTCACATCCTCCCCAACTTAAATAAACGTTCATCCTCGAACGAGTCAAGAAACATACCTGTCGTCACATCCTCCCCAACTTAAATAAACGTTCATCCTCGAATGAGTTAAGAAACATACCTGAAGCCTCAAATATGTGGGTATATCAGCTTCGCATCTCTCGCTCGGTCTCCCAAGTAGCCTCTTCCATGAGCTGACCTCTCCACTGCACCTTCACTGAAGCTATATCTTTATGATCTCAACTTTCGAACCTGACGCTCCAAAATAGATGATGGCTCTCCATCATAAGTCAAATCACCCTCCAACTGAACTGTCCTGAAATCTAGAACATGGGACGGGTGTCCAATATACTTCCGAAGCATAGAAGCATGCAATACTAGATGCACACTCGTAAAGCTGGGTGGAAAGGCAAGCTCATAAGCCACCTCCCCAATCCCCCGAAGTACCTCAAAAGGCCTAATGAACTGCGGACTCAACTTCCCTTTCTTTACGAACCTCATAACATGCTTCGTGGGTGAAACCTTCAACATGACCTTCTCACCAACTATGTATGACACATCTCGAACCTTCATGTTCGCATAACTCTTCTGCCTCGACTGCGCCGTACGAAGTCTCTCCTAAATCACCTTCACTTTATCTAAAGCATCCTAAACCAAATCTGTCCCCAATAGCCTAGCCTCACCTGACTTGAAACAACCAACTGGAGATCTACACCACCTCTCGCACAAAGCCTCATATGGAGCCATTTGAATACTCGACTTGTAGCTGTTGTTGTAGGTAAACTCTGTAAGCAATAGAAACTCATCCTATGATCCTCCAAAATCAATGACACAAGCACGCAACATGTCCTCCAATATTTGAATAGTACGCTCGGACTGCCTGTCCGTTTGAGGATGAAAAGATCTACTCAACTGCACCTGAGTACCCAACTCTCTCTACAAGGATCTCCAAAACTGTGAGGTAAACTGATTACCTCTATCTGAAATTATGGAAACCAGAACATCATACAAACGAACAATTTCTCGAATAAAAGTCCCTGCCAGTCGCTCTGAAGAATAGGTAGTATAATAATTATTTTATGCATTAATTATACTTATTTTTATATATCTAATGCCGAATTGGTTTGAGTTCAGTTTTACTTTTATTCATTAACACCAAACCAATTATGGTCGGGATTTTTTTCAAAACCAAACCAAATCAAACTGAACCATAGTCTGGTTTTTTCCTCAGTTTGACTAGGATCATCGATTTAATGCAATTTGTCGGTTTCCTTTTGTACACCTCTTAATAACTTATATTTATAACAGAACACTCTTTGTAAATTACCCCTATATAACATCCTTATATAAACTTTAAGGTTACTAATAATAATTCTAACATATGCACACAATCTTTTCCATTAAACAAAGTTTATATGTTGCATAAGCCATAAGATTTCAAGATTTGCACATGATATCTTTTTCATTGGACACATGCCAAAAAATATTTATTCTATAAAATTTTAACTGTTAAGCTCTTGTGACGACCTGGACCGTCGTCACGTGATTTACCGTCCCGTTTCCCTCATATTATGTGTCACTATGTTTCAATATCAGTATTTGAATTGATCAGGTAAAATTCGATTGGTTTTAGTTGGAAATGAGATACTTAGTCTCTTAAAAGGAAGCTTGTTTTGGAAAAGTCAACTGGAAGTTGACTATTTAGTTAGAGGGCTCGAATGTGAATATTGAGTATTCGGTTAGCTTCGGGGGATGATTCTTGAATTAGGAGTGCAATCAGAATTGAATTTGGAGGTCCGGTATAGAATTAGACTTGAATTGGATAAGTTTGAATTTTGGCGAATTCCGGTTGATAGGTGAGATTTTGATCCCGAGGGTCGGAATGGAATTTTGAGAGTTGCAGCAGCTTCGTTAGGTGATTTTGGATGTGTGTGCAAATTTTCAGGTCATTCAGACGTCGTGTGGTTGAGTTTTTTATCAAATATGTAATTCAGAAGTTTTTAAGAAATTTAGGATTTGATATGATCATAATTGAGGTTTTGATGTTAACGTTAGTGTTTCGATGATTCGAGTAAGTTTGAATGAAGTAGTAGATCAGGTCTATGCCTTTGGTTGAGGTCCCGGGGGCCTCGGGGCGAATTCAGGTGGTTGAACGAAGGTTTTTGGAGTTGTTGCATGAAATTGAGTTCCGGTGTCTGTTGTTTTCGCATCTGCGGAAAAGGGTACGCAAGGCGATTCCGCAGATGCGGCTGTTGGAATGCATAAGTGGCATGAGGAGGGCCGGCTTGGACCGCAGAAGCGGAAGGGTGATCGCATACGCGGTGACTGCATAAGCGGTCTTGGACCGCAGAAGCGGTCCCTGCGTTTAAGTGAAATTGCATAAGCAGTCTTTTGGCCGCAAAAGCCAGTCCCGCATAGGCTGTAGCGGGACTCCAAAAGCAAAACCTTGGTGGGGGGTTTTTAGTGAACAGTGTTTCACGATTTTTGAAAGAGAAGAGAAACATTTTGGACTTCAGACTTAGGCGACTCTTGGGCTATTTTGAAGAAAATTTGAAGGGGTTTCATCGGGTATGAATTATTTGCCTTGGAATATATTGTTATGGTGTAAAGTATTGATTAATTACTGAATTTCAAGGATTTGAAGGTTAAAAATAGAGGTTAGGGCTTGAAACTCAAGAGAGTTTAAATAGGAATATTTAATGGGCAAACATATCTCGATTTTGGTAAAATTGATATGTATAGACTCGTGGCAAGACGAGGAGTCCGGTGATGTAAATTTTGTAATTTTTGAGAAGTGGGCGTGGGGCTCGGGTTTTCGTTCAAGTGGGGGGGGGGTCAATTGGGACCGGGTAATGGGTCGGGTTTGGGGAACGGGTAAGGAGATGTGATCTTGGCTGTTGGATTGATTTAGTCCAATGACATCGATTGAAAGCGACCAATACGATGCCCTTTGAAGCGACTGAGGGATCTGGTCAACTGGACCGGGTAAAGGCATTGTTTGGGCCTGATTTTAATTTAGTGTTTTTTGGCGCAATTACGATTTTGTTCTCTACTTTAATTTTTTCTTCTTTTTTCATACATTTTCCTTTTAATTCTTAAATTAAATTGTAAAAATCAAAATTAACTTAGGAAAATATTAATTGACCTTTAAATAGTTATCACACAAAAATTAAACATTAATCACAAACAAAATCGGGCAATTGGACATTAAATGTCAAAAATACAAAAATACATATTCTTTTGTGATTTTCATAAAACCCAAATATGGTTCAGCTAATTCCTAATTGCACAATTAAATCCTAAAAATATGTATGCCACATATTTTTTTTGTATTTTTAATTAATTAATGCAAAATAAACATTCACAGTCAAGAAATACAGATAATTATCCAAAAATGCCACGCAAATTCCCAAAATTGCACACAAAGAAAAAAAATTTTATTTTTAAATTTCTTATGGAGTAGTTTTTGGGAAGCAAAAATCACGTGCTCACAGCTGCCCTTCTTTTTCTAAAAATACGAAGAGTTTTTGTGCAAAGATAAGGTGAGCAGATACGAGCGATTTTTGCCCGTTGGAATACTCCGTGTGAAACATTTTTTGAAATATTTAACCGAACTATTACTTCGAAGGCTTCGTACATATTTTTGGCTAAATGGGAATCAGGTTAATGTAGTTCGGAAAATTTTAGTAGCTTGGACTACCATGGGACTGCAATTTGCTGTTACTACTACTGCATGTTGTTACTGCCGCTTTCCGACCTCCTTATTACACCAACTGCTAAAAGAAAACTAAGAAGCTAGACTAAACTAGGAATTACAAAATCTGATCTATCTTCAACTTGCTCTTATAGTCTTCCTTTTGATTTCTGCGGCGGAATTTATGCTGGGGGTATTTTGTCGTAACCCTTCACAATATTGCCTTCTGACTTCAACTTTAAATGCATTCCTACGTTTTACATACGGGCTCCTAACTTTATCAACAACTTTGAAAATAAAATACATTTGGCAATAATTTATGAAATATATATTTTGGAAATGTTTATACAAGAAGGACCACTCGGGTTGAAATAAATTAAATGTCTTTTTGAGAAAGGATTAAATTCAATATCCTATTTGAGGGAGGATAGACCCATCATATCCTATTTGAGGATGGATAGTCTCGAAAATCCTATTTGAGAAAGGATAGACTCGAAAAATTCTATTCGAGGGCAGATGAACCCAATATATCCTATTCGAGGGCGGATGAACCCAAAATATCCTATTCGAGGGTGGATGAACCCAAAATATCCTATTCGAGGGGGGATGAACCCAAAATATCCTATTCGAGCGCGGATGACCCCAAAATATCCTATTCGAGCGCGGATGACACCAAAATATCCTATTCGAGGGCGGATGACACCAAAATATCCTATTCGAGGGTGGATGAACCCGAAATATCCTATTAGATGGAGGATGAACCCAAAATATCCTATTCGAGAGAGGATGAACCCAAAATATCCTCTTCGAGGGCGGATGAAACCAAAATATCCTGTTCGAGGGCGGATGAACCAAAAATATCCTGTTCGAGGGCTTATGAACCCAAAATATCCTGTTCGAGGGCGGATGAACCCAAAATATCCTGTTCTAGGTGGATGAACCCAAAATATTCTGTTCGAGGGCAGATGAACCCAAAATATCCTGTTCGAGGGCAGATGAACCCAAAATATCCTGTTCGAGCACGGATGAACCCAAAATATCCTTTTTGAGGGCGGATGAACCCAAAATAACTATTCCAGGGCGGATGAACCCAAAATATCCTATTCGAGGGCGGATGAACCCAAAATATCCTATTCGAGAGCGTATGAACCCAAAATACCCTATTCCAGGGCGGATGAACACAAAATATCCTATTCAAGGGCGGATGAACCTAAAATATGCAGTTCAAGGGCGGATGAACCCAAAATATCCTATTCGAGGGCGGATGAACCCAGAATATCCTGTTCGAGTGCAGATGAACCCAAAATATTCTATTCGAGGGCTGATGAATCCAAGATATCCTATTCGATGGCGGATGAACGCAAAATATCCTGTTCGAGGGCGGATGAATCCTAAATATCCTGTTCAAGGACGAATGAACCCAAAATATCCTATTCGAGGGTGGATGAACCCACGATATCCTATTCGAGGGCGGATGAATCCAAAATATCCTATTCGAGGGCGGATGAACCCAAAATAACCTATTCGATGGCGGATGAACCCAAAATATCCTATTCGGGGGCGGATGAACCCAAAAAATCCTATTCGAAGGCGGATGAACCCAAAATATCCTATTTGAGGTCAGATGAACCCAAAATATCCTATTTTAGGGCGGATAGACCCGAAATATCCTATTTGAAGGTGGACAAACCTGATATGTCCTATTTGAAGGTGGACAAGCCTGTATTATCTTCCTTCTTCCTAAAGTGGGTACCTGACTTCAACAAAAATATAAAGGTAACGCCTCCGTTCTATGGGTGGGCTCCCGACTTCAAAACTGCACTTGTATTGCCATTGTTCCTCTTAGCAACTATTGCCTTCTTACTGTGTTGCATCCCTTTTAACTGCTGGGGATAACATTGCTAGGGGAGTTTTCCTTCCTTTAAAACTGGTGCTTCATTCTTTTAATAGCTGCTGGGGATGACACTGGATACAGCTTCATTCATTAAAACTTGTTGTTTTTCTTCTTTCAACACTGCTGGGCATAATACTGGTTCAAAGACCACTTCCCTTGTGTTATCTGGCTTCTTTCCTAAGTGGATACCTGACTTCTGGAAATTTTTCTACCCCAGTTTGATAATCTTCCACGTGGCATGACTTTCCGTCAATGCCATTTCCTTTTTCCTGTTTCAAATCAAAGAAAACTTGTTAGTTTAAAACGTGGTAGTTGGTTGTGATTCTTATGCTGGAGATGGTTCTCCTTCTCTCCTTCCATGCTCTGCGTTTCCATTACACCACCAAAACTTTGCAGGGGATGATATTCCCGTTGGGGATGGTTTCTCTTTTTCTCCCTTCTTTCCCTGCTCGGTGTTGTCCAACCCTCTTGGAACTTGGTCGAAGATCTGCCGGGGATGCTCCTACATTTCGATGATCCTTATCCACAAATTTCTCAACTGTTGTTTTTCTATTTTTCTCCATTCCGCCTTTGAAATTCTGACCAATTCATCATTTAGTCTTGCAACAAACGTCTTTTCCATTTTATTGCCTTATCTTTGGCATGTCCTGTTTGCATCTAGCTTTGCACCATTTTGGCAACTGGTAGTAAGCTCTGAAAAAATCTTTCTCAAAAACAAACTGCTGGAGAAAAAGTTTTTAAAACAAAGAAATGAAAAGTGATGACTTTGAAAGATAGAAAATAAGAAGTCTTTCTGAACAAATGCTGGGGAGAATAAAAATGAAAAGAACTTATCTGAATGGTATAACCGATCCCAATGATTGTGTTGTGCATTCCGGATCTAACCAACAAAGTCTATTTATCAATCAATCGTTCTGACGGCCTCATTTTTTCTGGGGATAAACAGGCACCCAACTGTTTTGCCAAATGCGGATCCTTTCCGCCAATCTTATCTTGTCGCCTCATAGCCCTATGGGGGGGGGGGGGGTTTCACTAATAAGACCCTCTCATTTCTCTCAACTCCTGTCAGCCTATGGTGCCTGTGAAGGTTTTTACCATAAGACTCTCATTTTGTTTCTCTCAGCTTTCGTCGCCTTATGGTACATGTGAAGGTTTTCACCGATAAGACTCTTTCATTTTATTTTTCTTTCTGAGCTGGGGATTGGAGTGTTACTGATAAGATTCTATCTATTGGGGATTCTTTTGGCTATCAATTCCTTCATCTCATGATATTCATTCAGTCGGGGATCAGTGTGTTATTCTCGACTTTTATTTGCCTAACTTGGAACCTCTTGAATACTGATCGAGAGGTCTTTTTTGGACAGAAAATGGGTTTTTGCGTGGGGTTAAAAGAAAAGGATATCAAAACTTTGAAATAATTTCGATGGGTAAAACATTACAACTTTCGGAATCAAACTTTTTCCAAATTTTTTTAAAATATAACTTCTGCCCCAGTTTTCTTTCTTGTGGGATTTTTGATTTTTATTACACGTTGACCGAGCCGTGAGGCGCCTACATATCCTCTTTAAGGAATCAGTATGAATGTAGTTCACTCGGTTCCTTTGTTTTTTCTTGTGGCTTTTTTTGTTTTGTTATTATTTTTTTCTTCCTTTTCTTTCTTTCCTTTTTTTCTTCACTCATTAGTGATTCCAAAAGAGGGGTATGAAAGAATGAATAAGACTCAAAGGGGGAAGCAAATGTTAAAGTGTTTGGATAGAAGAAAGAATTGCATTCGTCATTCATTCTCCGATAAATGGCGAGTATAAGCATACAGACTTATAATCAAAGAAATTACACATAATATCTCTTGACTGCATCAGAATTGATAGCCATGTTGATGCATCTCCCATCAACATCTGTCAAACATAAATTGCCATTGGATAAGACCCTGGTCACAATAAAAGGCCCTTGCCAATTCGGGGCGAACTTTCCCTTTGATTCGGCCTGATGTGGCAAGATTCGTTTCAGCACCTGCTGTCCTACTTCAAATTTCCTGGGATGCACCTTCTTGTTATATGCTCTTGCCATCCTTTTCTGATACTATTGGCCATGACATACTGCTGCCAATCTCTTTTCATCAATCAAGCTCAACTGCTCCAATCGGTCTTTGACCCATTCATCATCATCAATCTCGGCCTCAGCGACAATCCGAAGGGATGGAATTTCAATTTCTGCTGGTATCACTGCTTCAATTTTGTATACCAACGAATAAGGAGTTGCGCCTACTGAAGTAAGAATAGTAGTGCGATAACCCAACAATGCAAATGGCAACTTTTCATGTCATTGCCTAGGCCCTTCTACCATCTTCCTCAATATCTTCTTTATGTTTTTGTTGGCTACCTCAACTGCTCCATTCGCCTTGGGACGATCTAAGGTGGAATTACGGTGTGTAATCTTGAACTGTTGACATACTTCTTTCATCAAAATACTGTTAATATTAGCACTATTGTCCGTGATAATCACTTTTGGGATCCCAAATCTACAGATGATATGGGAGTGAACAAAGTTCACCATTTCTTTCTTGGTAATCGACTTGAAAGTTTTAGCTTCAACCCACTTGGTGAAATAGTCGATGGCCACCAGAATGAACCTATGACCGTTGGAAGCTGCCGGATCGATAGATCTAATGACATCCATGCCCTATGCAACGAAGGGCTAGGGTGCTGACATTATGTGTAATTCTTTCGGCGGAGAATGAATCAGATATCCGTGTATTTGACATTGATGGAATTTACGCACAAAACTGATACAATCTCGCTCCATGGTAAGCCAATATAGTATCCTGCTCGGAGAATCTTCTTTTCCAACCCATATCCGCTCATATGTGGTCCACATACTCCAGAATGCACCTCTGTCATAACTGTCGCGGCTTGACTAGCATCTATGCTTCTTAGCAACCCCAAGTCCTGTATTCTTTTGTACAACACTCCTCTACTGAGGAAAAATCCATTTGCCAATTGCTGAATGTCTCTCTTTTGATATCCGGTGGCTTGATCCGGATATATCCCCATCTTGAGGTATTCCTTTACATCATAGAACCATGTCTCGCCATCCAGTTCTTCCTCTATCATGTTGCAGTAAGCATGCTGATCACGAACCTGAATATGCAATGGGTCAACATGAATTTTGCCTGGGTGGCGCAACATTGATGCCAAAGTGGCCAAAGCATCGGCAACCTCATTATGAACTCTTGGTATGTGTTGGAACTTCCCTGATCAGAATCACTTACGCAGATTGTGCAAGCATTATCGATATGGTATAAGCTTCAAATACCATGTTTCCCATTCACCTTGAATCTGATGCACCCAGAGGTTCGAGTCTCCCAATACCAAGACGCCCTAGACATCCATGTCTATAGATAACTGCAAGCCCAAAATGCATGCCTCATATTCAGCCATATTGTTAGTACAATAGAAATGTAGATAAGCCGTAATAGGATAGTGATGTCCTGTTTCAGAAATAAGTACCGCTCCTATTACAACTCCCTTCGCATTTGCAGCTCTATCAAAGAAGAGCTTCCAACATGGTTCTTCAAATAATTCCAACTCATTTATATGCATCACTTCTTCATCAGGAAAATACGTCCTCAATGGCTCGTATTCTTCATCAACAGGATTCTCAGCCAAGTGATCGGCCAATGCTTGGGCTTTCATGGCCGTCCTGTCACATAGAACATGTCGAACTCTTGAGTAATATCTGCCATTTCGCCAATCTCCTTGTGGGCATAGGCTTCTGGAAAATATACTTTAATGGATCCAGACGAGAAATAAGGTAAGTAGTATATGACGACAGATAACGCTTTAATTTCTGTGCCACCCAAGTTAGGGCGAAACATGTCTTCTCAAGTTGAGTGTACTTAACCTCATAGACTGTAAACTTCTTGCTAAGATAATAGATGGCTTGCTCCTTCCTTCCTATGATATCATGTTGCCCCAGTATGCAACCAAATGCATTCTCTAGTAATGATAGATAGAGAATCAACGGTCATCCCCCTTCAGGTGGGACCAACACAGGTGGGTTTGATAGATACCCCTTGATTCGGTCGAAGGATTCCTGACATTCTTCCATCAATTCTACCGTACGTCTTTCTTCAATAGCCAAAAAATAGGTTTACAAGTCGCCTTGAGTTGAGCGATGAACCTGCTAATATAATTCGACTTTCCCAACAGACTCATTACTTCTGTTTTGTTCTTTGGCGGTGGCAATTCTTGGATGGATTTGATCTTTGACGGGTCCAACTCAATGCCTCGCTGACTAACGATGAATCCCAACAGCTTTCCATATGGAACACCAAATGCACATTTGGTCAGGTTGAGCTTAATATCGTACCTTCGAAGTCTTTGGAAAAACTTCCTTAGGTCTGCCACGTGGTCTTCCTGACGTTTGGATTTTATGACCACATTATCTACGTACACCTCAATCTCTTTATGTATCATGTCATAAAACACAATAGTCATTGCTCTCATGTATGTTTCCCCAACTTTCTTCAAGCCAAACGGCATTACCCTGTAGCAATAAGTCCCCCATGACATAATGAAATCTGTCTTTTCCGCATCTTCTTCATCCATCAGAATCTGATGATACCCCGCATAGTAGTCCACAAAAGACCCGATCTGACGTCCATCACAATTATCGATTAGAATATGGATGTTGGGTAATGGAAAGTTATCCTTAGGTCTAGCCGTGTTCATATCGCGGTAATAGACACATACCCAGATCTTCCCATCTTTCTTCTGCATTGGCACCATATTAGCCAACCAATCAGGATATCGAGTGATCCAAATAACCTTTGCCTGCAGCTGATTGGTTACTTCTTCTTTAATCTTCACACTCATGTCTGTCTTGAACTTCCTCAATTGCTAATTGACGGGAGGTCATGCCAGGTTAGTGGGCAATTTGTGAACCATTAGATCAGTGCTTAAGCCAGACATGTCATCATACGACTATGCAAAAACATCTTTGAATTCGATGAGTGCTTTGATTAGTTCCTCCCTGATGTTAGACTCAATGTGGATGCTTATTTTGGTTTCCCTAACATCGTCTGCATACCCTAAATTGACAGCTTCATTGTCATTCAAATTGCGCTTAGGTTTCTCTTCGAACTTGATTAATTATTTGTTTATTTCTTCAAAGGCTTCATCCTCATCGTATTCCGATTCATCATAATAATTGGCCTCTTGTACAATTAGTTTGGAATCAGATTAATTTTTTAGACTAGATTGAAGATCCGTTGCGCATGCCGTGTTATTAGAACCAGTATGAAAAGAACTGTTCAGAAAGAGAAAAGAAGAAAATAGAATTAAAAAAATAAAGAGAGAAAACTTTCACTTTATTAAAATGCGGGATAACAGAGTTTCACACTTTTGCCTAATACAAAAATAAAACAAAAAAACAAGAAAGCAAAATCCAGAGCCTACTACCAAGACTCCCTCCGGGTAGGAAGAGGAGTAGTCGCCCAATTGTTGATATTGGCCCTAGACCCCACAAATTGTATATCTTCCCTACTGGAACCTTCTCCACCTTCTATCATGTTAACGTCGGCGAACAGCCTTTCAAAACCTTGATTCAAATCTCCATCTGACCCAATCAGTGGTCCGAGAACTTTGGGGCCTGGCAACCTTTTGATACCTGCTCTAACAAAGGATCTGGAGAGACGCGGAACCGGTTTGGAAGAAACCAAACTCTCTTCTTCAATTTTCGAGCCCGTCTTACATCTGCTGCGATAGGCTTGAATCGAAGCCCAAAAGTATCCAAATTCTTGGGCAAAGAAACTGGCAGGACAATGCCCTGCAGATCAACCCCTAAAACTTTCCCTAGTACAAACCCGCTGTTTAGCATTTCCGAGGATATCATGAAGGCGGCCGTTGCGATTCTGGGAAGTTAAAGTTCCTTGCCTTCAGAAATTTTGTTCACTGAGACTGCATCAAAAATCTGGTAAACCCATGGACCTTGGTCGTCATCCATTTCTATGAAAGGCACAATGGCATCACCCACAGCGCCTATACTGTCATCCCGTGCACCACGATGTCTTTCCTGTCCCACTAAAATTTCCCCATCTGGTGCAATGTAGAAGACACTGCTTTGGTCGTATGGATCTAGGGTCTCCCCAATAGAAGATTGTATGATACTGCCACGTTTACCACTTGGAATTCCATGGTGAATTTGACTGGACCAATGGTTAATTCCAGTATGATATCACCCACCATGTCAGTACCACTCCCATCAAAACCTCAGACGCAGACGTTGTTCCTGTGAATCCGATCATGATCAACCTTCAGCTTGTTCAGAGTAGTCAGAGTACAGATGTTGGTGCTTGTCCCATTAAAAATCAATACTCGGGTGCCCACCGAGTCTTTGCATTTTACAGTAAAATAGAGGTCTTTGTTGTGTTCTATACCCTCTACCGACAGTTCATTGTCGAAAAACATCACTCGGTTTAACTCAAAGATTTTGTGCACTATCCTCTCCAAGTGGTTTACAGAGATTTTATCTAGAAAATGGGCTTCATTCAGGATTTTCATCAGTGCCTGGCAATGGTCGCTGGAATGGATCAACAAGGATAGCAACGAAATCTGTGCCTAGGTTTTTCTACTTGCTCCGCAATGGAGCAGCCTTAGGCCTTCATTTTCTTCAGAAACTCCTCCGCCTCTTCCTTCGTCACGGGTTTCTTTACCACCGCTGGGATGGTCCTTCTTAACCCTACGGGAGAAAAAGACCTTCCCGAATGAGTTAACCCCTAGGCCTCACATATTTCTTCCACAACCTCCTTCCCCTTGTACACTACCATTTCTTTACTGTAGCTCCATGGCATGAATTTCTCGTTGATTATCGGCATCTGCATTACTGGCCTAGTAACAATTGGCCCTATGCATGCTGGCTTGCTTGGTACCCCTTGCACCGTTACTTTGAGCGGCTCTGGATTCTGTGCAATAACAAGCAAACTTTTCCCCATCACCACTATGTTAGAATATACGCTTAACGCTAGAGGGGGGGGGGGGGTGAATAGCGTTATAATAAAAAACAATATAAACTTGCGGAAATAAAAATTGCAGGATTGAAATAAGTGCGGTAAGTAAATAATAAGGAACGAACGCACCAAAATTATCCTGGTTCACCACAACCTGTGGCTAGTCCAGTCCCCGAGAGACTCTCTCGAGATTCCACTAACTTCGTTAAGCTTACGGGTGCTTAACAAACCGTTACAAACTGAGAACTTGAGTCACACAAGCCTCAACAACCTTTGCTCGAAGATACCACACTTCAAGACTTTAACCGAAGGAATGAAAACGTTCCTTCTTACAACCACAAGGGATTAGCACTTCCCTTCAAGTGTATACAAACACTTAGCACTCAAGACAAGACTCTCTTTAAGAGTAGATATGAGTAAAATAAATACGCTCAAGAACACAACAACTTTCCTCAAGAGTTTGGCTCTCAAAAACTTATGAAATGAATATAAAATGATGTATATGAGAGTATGCAAGCTTTAGCAAGAATATGATCAGTTGTTGTACTTAGAAGACTGATTTTGAGTTGTATTTATAGTATTCAAAACCCCCACAACCGTTGCCTAATTGCCAATCAAGAATTGCTGATTTTGTGCTAAGATAATCGATTATCTGATTTGCATAATCGATTATTTTCCAATTGTTCAAAAATCATTCCCAGATTTTAAGCAGAATAACCGATTATCCAAATCGTATAATCGATTACCTGACAACGTTCAAAAAATCATATGTAGATTTTACTTAGCATAATCGATTATCAGATTGTGTACAATCGATTATCTTTCAGAGTTTAAAAATACTTTGGCAACGGTCATTTGCATAATCGATTATGCTATAAGGATAATCGATTATCTTTTATATTTTGAAAACTTCGGACTACACTGTCTTAACATAATCGATTGTTATAAAGTACATAATCGATTATTTTACAGTCTTGTAAAATTTGATAGACACTGCCTCAACATAATCGATTATCATATTGTGCATAATCGATTATTTTATAGCTTTGAAAAATCTGATGGACACTGCCTCAACATAATCGATTATCATAAGGTACATAATCAATTATCTTGTAGCTTTGAAACATCTGATGGACACTGCCTCAACATAATCGATTATCATAAGGTACATAATCGATTATCTTGTAGCTTTGAAAAATCTAATGTACACTGCCTTAACATAATCGATTATCATAAGGTACATAATCGATTATTGTTCAGCTTTGTAAATCTGGTGTACATTGTCTTAACATAATCGATTATCATAAAGTACATAATCGATTATCTTTGTCCAGATTTGAGAGGCATGTTTAAAAATCATTTTGGCTAAAATAAAATGTTTGAAAATCATTTTGCTTTAAATTAAATATGCATGATTTGATAAAAATGATTTTACGAGAGAAGCCAAGTCTTGAGTCAATTGTCGGATCAAGATCACAATTAAAGAACGACTCATGTATAACTTTATTTCTTTGCTTGATCATGATCTTTGTTCGTCTTGTGCTTGAACCTCGTTATGTGTCAATTGCGCGCTTGTGCTTGGACCTCGTCATATGTCAATTACGCGTCGTTTGTCATTTATCAAAACCTACAAATATGAACACACGTTTAGTATGTATTGAGAACGTGTTTCAACAATTTCCCCCTTTTTGATAATGGCAAACCAATAACGGGATATGCATATTAGAGAATTCATAATGACGATCCAAGACAAGTATATAGATATGCAATTAGTTCCCCCTCAACATATGAATTCCCCCTCAATTTATGCCAATAAATATTAAGTGCATAACCCTTATTCTTCCCCCTTTTGACATTAGCAAAAAAATAAGTAAATAACTAGTTTAATGATTAACCAATATTGCATTTATAAAAGGGACAATATAATGTCAACATAATCGATTATTGATACTTGATAATCGATTATGTACTTAAGAGAAATCGATTATTCTGCACCAGTGCTTTATAATTCCCCCTGTCTTTGGGGCGATACCTGCAAAACAGAATTAGGCGCCTCCGACGCTCAAGTTAGTAATGAAAAGAAAAAAATGAAATGCATGACTTAGATCAACGTGGAGTCAAGAATCCCGAGTTCACTACGAATTCGGAAAAAGGACTCTTTCTCTAAAGGCTTTGTGAAAATGTCGGCCAATTGAGATTTGGTTTCAACAAACTCAATTCCGACATCACCTTTGAGAACGTGATCTGTTATAAAGTGGTGCCTAATTTCAATGTGTTTTGTTCTTGAATGAAGAACGGGGTTCTTCGTCAAGCTTATGGCGCTAGTATTATCACATCTAAGAGGGATATGATCGATACTTAGTCCATAGTTCGAGAGTTGTTTCATCCAAAGGATTTGAGCACAACAACTCCCCGCGGGTACATATTCAGCCTCGGTTGTGGACAACGCAACACTTACCTGTTTCTTACTAAACCAAGAGACAAGAGAGCTACCGAGCAAATGGCAAGTGCCACTAGTGCTCTTGCGGTCCAATTTGCAACCCGCAAAATCGGAGTCGGAATAGCCAACAAGTTGGCATGAAGAACCTTTGGGATACCATAGTCCCACATTTATAGTACCAACAAGATACTTCATTATCCGCTTAACCGCAGTTAGGTGCGACTCCTTCGGACATGATTGATATCGAGCGCATAAACATACGCTAAACATTATGTCCGGTCTACTAGAAGTAAGATGAAGAAGGGATCCGATCATACCTCGATACTTCTTGGTGTCGACTTCCTTACCTTTCTCATCTTTGTCAAGATGATCGGATGTGCTCATTGGAGTGGCCATTGCTTTGGCGTTGCTCATTTCAATTCGTTTTAGCAACTCTTTGCAATATTTAGATTGACAAATGAAAGTTCCTTCTTTCATTTGTTTCACTTGCAACCCCAAGAAGAAGGTTAGCTCACCCATCATAGACATCTCAAATTCGCTTGTCATTAAATCAGAAAATTCCTTGCACAAAGCATTGTTAGTAGCACCAAAAATAATATCATCCACATAGATTTGAACTAATAAAATATTACTGTTTTTATGCTTAATAAATAGTGTGGTGTCAACTTTCCCCCTAATGAACTCATTGTCCAAAAGAAATTTTCTCAATCGTTCATACCAAGCTCGGGGAGCTTGTTTAAGACCATAAAGGGCTTTCTTAAGTTTGAAAACATGATCGGGAGATTTAAAATATTCAAAGCCCGGGGGTTGTTCAACATAAACTTCTTCTTGAATAAAACTATTTAGAAAAGCACTCTTTACATCCATTTGATATAAATTGAAATTCATAGAAGAGGCAAAAGCAAGTAATAAACGAATAGCTTCTAACCTTGCTACGGGTGCATACGTTTCTTCATAGTCAATTCCTTCTTCTTGATTGTAACCTTTTGCTACAAGCCTAGCTTTTTTTCTAGTGATTACACCATTTTCATCTAATTTATTTCGAAAAACCCATTTCGTACCAATTATGGTATGATTGTCGGGTCTTGGCACCAATTCCCAAACGTCATTTCGTTTGAATTGGTTAAGCTCCTCTTGCATTGCCAAGGTCCAATGCTCATCCCCAATTGCTTCGGAAATGGTTGAGGGGTCAATTTGAGAAACGAAAGCAGTATGCCCCAAGGTGTTCTTAAGATTGTTTCGAGTACTTACCTTTTGTTCAATGTCGCCAATTACCTTGTCGAGAGGATGGTCTTTGATTGTCCTCCACGCGTTAGGCAGTTTCGTTTCTTTCACCAGTGGTGGCGCTTCCTCCGATAATTGTTTCAAGATTTCATCTTGAATTTCCTTTGGATTTTCCTCTTGTAGGGCTTATTGTGTTTAAAATACCTGCAAGATCAAAACCAGAATCCTTTCTCGCCAAGCGAGCATTATTTTCGGAAAACACAATATGAGGGGATTCCTCAACAGTTTCGGTTCTATTATTGAATACTCTATATGCTTTGCTACGTGATGAATAACCAAGAAAAATTCCTTCATCGGATTTTGCATCAAACTTTCCCAAATTATCTTTTCCATTGTTATGAATAAAGCATTTATAACCGAATACTCTAAGATGGGAGAGATTAGGTTTCCTTCCCTTATAGAGTTCATAGGGAGTTTTCATGGGTATTGGCCTTATGACTACTCTGTTTAAAACGTAGCATGCGCTACTCACGGCATCCGCCCAAAATTGTTTAGGAATCTTAGCCTCATCGAGCATGGTTCTAGCCATCTCTTCGAGACACCTATTTTTCCGTTCCACCACTCCATTTTGTTGTGGTGTACGTGGAGCAGAGAAGGTGTGCTCAATGCCGAGTTTGTCACAAAAGTCCGCGAAGAGATTGTGATCGAACTCTCCCCCATGATCACTTCTTATGGAAGTGACGGTTGTGTTCTTTTCATTTTGAACACGTTTAAGAAAACATTTAAAATTTTGAAAAGCCTCACTTTTGTGAGCAAGAAATAGTGTCCATGTAAATCTAGAATAATCATCAACAATAATAAAAGCATAACAATTTCTACCAAGACTTTCAATGCGAGATGGTCCAAAGAGATCCATGTGAAGAAGTTGCAAAGGTCTTGTAGTTGAAACAATATTCTTAGATTTAAAACATGCTTTTGTTTGCTTCCCTTTTTGACAAGAATCACAAATAGTGTCATTTTCAAATTTCAAATTTGGAAGACCAATAACTAAATTTTGTGAAACCAATTTGTTTAAAAGATGCATGTTGATATGAGCTGCTCTACGATGCCATAACCACATATCATCTTCTTTACTCATAAGACAATTCACATACTCTGATGAAGAGTTTTCATGATCAACCATATAGATGTTATCAATTCTTAAACCACGAAGAATAATATTAAAATCACTACGACGAAAAACTAAGCATTCTTCCGAATCAAACAAAACAAGATTTCCCTTGTCACATAATTGACTTATGCTCAAGAGATTATGTATTAGACCTTTAACTAGCAATATATGCTTAATGGAAGAAGATTCATTCTTACCGACCGAGCCAATGCCGATAATTTTTCCCTTGTTGTTATCTCCAAAAATAACGTTTCCTCCTTCCTTGTGTTCTAGTTGAAGGAACTTGGATGCGTCTCCGGTCATGTGTTTGAAGCATCCACTATCAAGGTACCAAAGTACACTTGATCCCTTCAAACATACCTACAAGACAAATTAATGAGTTTTTGGTACCCAAGCTGTTTTGGGTCCTTGAGAGTTAGGTGTAAAATGCTGTTGTGCTTGACATGCAGTTAAGTGTTTGTGTCTAGTAAAACAAGCAGGAGCAATATGTCCTATTCGACTACAATAATGACAAATGACATTAGGATTATGCATTCTTCTAGGTTGGTAGTAGTTGGAGGTACGAAAATCGTTTGCTCTATTTTTGACAATATGGCTATTGCGCAATTCTTGAAAATCATTTCTCCTACTGTTTGTTCTAGGATATGCAGCGTTTCTAGAAAAATTATTTCTAGGTCGAGTGTGTCTATGTTGCGATTGTTGAAAGCCATTTCTAGGTGTTCTAAATTTTTCAACGTTTCTTCTAGTGTTTGGTCTAGCATGCATGTTGATTCTAGGATTGTTATACCTAGGTTGAACGTTTACTTTATTTATCCTAGGTTGAGCCTTAGGTTGTTGGGGGATGGCTTCAACTTTTTCTTTAGGCTCGTTTTTGTAACCTATGCCATGTTTGGTCGATTTCAAATTGACAAGAACATCATTCAAATTTTTATGAGAAGAATTGAACTTATCTAGGGTGCCCTTAAGTCTTTCTACTTCATCTTTTAGATGCACGCAAGAAATACTATTTTTACTAGAACTCTCGGGTTTGTCGGCGCTTCTCTTGCCGAAAAATTTGTTTTCTTCTTTCAAATTCTCATTTTCCAAAATCAATTTTTCCAAATATTTTTCTTTCAAAGAGAGTTGTTTTCAAAATCTTTTTCTTTCAAAGAAGAATTTTTCTTTACGTCTCTAACAGTTTCGGAAGCTCTAATGAATTCACTATACAATTCATCAAAAACATTTTGCATTTCCTCAAGAGAAAAGAAGTTTTTAGAGGAAATTTGACGTACCTCTTCTTGATTGTCTTCGTGCGCCATGAGACAAAGATTTGCGGTTTCGTCTTCTTCTTCCTAACTTGACTCGTCTCCGGAGTCACCTCCCCAAGATATGTATGCTCGTTGTTTCTTGAAGGGTTTCTTCTCCTTTTTGACATTTGGGCAATTTGATTTAATGTGTCCGATTTCTCCGCATCCATAGCACTTTACTTGATCTCCTTGTTGTTTTCCTTTTTTTTCATACTCTTTTCGCATGAACTTTTGAAACCTCTTAATAACGAGTCCGAACTCGTTATCTCCGTTGTTTGAGTCCTCATCATTTTGAGGTTGAGCCGTGCTTGCCTTGAGGGCAATTCTTTGTTTCCTTTGATCATTAAACGGAGGGTTAAGTATAGTAGATTCATGGGTTTTAAGATTACCTCTTAGTCCGTCGATGGTGACATTTGAAACGCCGATAGACTCTTGAATCGCGTCGGCCTTGGAGCGCCATTCTGGAGTGAGACTTCGGAGAATTTTTCGGACAAGTTCCTTATTCGTGAAGGTCTTCTTAAGAGCATGTAGGTCATTGACGGTTTTTGAAAATCGTTCGAACATGTCATCGATCCTCTCGCTTTCCTTCATGTGAAACAGTTCATATGCATGGGTTAGAAAATCAATTTTAGCTTCTCTTACCTGGTCCGTACCTTCGTACGTGATTTCCAGATTATCCCACATTTGCTTAGCCGTTGTGCAACATGATATTTTTCTGTAATCATCAGCATTTACAGCACAATATAATAAGTTGATGGCTCTAGCGTTGTTCTGCACTTTTCGGATATCATCCGCATCGTATTCATCTTCGAATTTTGGAACCCATTCATTTTCAACCTTTTTGGTTGGAATTTGTTCTCCCTTCGTTATAACCTTCCATAGATGAAAATTATTCGATTGGATGAATATTCTCATCCTCTCCTTCCAGTACGTATAGTTTGTGCCATCGAATAGTGGTGGTCTGGTGGAGCATTGTCCTTCACCTATTCCTGCATTAAAGTCACGAGTAGAAGCCATGGATTGTTTCTCTCAAACGGTTAAGTCTTTCAGAGAATTGGGCTCTGATACCAATTGTTAGAATATACGCTTAACGCTAGAGGGGGGGGGGGTGAATAGCGTTATAATAAAAAACAATATAAACTTGCGGAATTAAAAATTGCAGGATTGAAATAAGTGCGGTAAGTAAATAATAAGGAAAAAACGCACCGAAATTATCCTGGTTCACCACAACCTGTGGCTAGTCCAGTCCCCGAGAGACTCTCTCGAGATTCCACTAACTTCGTTAAGCTTACGGGTGCTTAACAAACCGTTACAAACTGAAAACTTGAGTCACACAAGCCTCAACAACCTTTGCTCGAAGATACCACACTTCAAGACTTCAACCGAAGGAATGAAAACGTTCCTTCTCACAACCACAAGGGATTAACACTTCCCTTCAAGTGTATACAAACACTTAGCACTCAAGACAAGACTCTCTTTAAGAGTAGATATGAGTAAAATAAATACGCTCAAGAACACAACAACTTTCCTCAAGAGTTTGGCTCTCAAAAACTTATGAAATGAATATAAAATGATGTATATAAGAGTATGCAAGCTTTAGCAAGAATATGATCAGTTGTTGTACTTAGAAGACTAATTTTGAGTTGTATTTATAGTGTTCAAAACCCCCACAACCGTTGCCTAATTGCCAATCAAGAATTGCTGATTTTGTGCTAAGATAATCGATTATCTTATTTGGATAATCGATTATTTTCCAATCGTTCAAAAATCATTCCCAGATTTTAAGCAGAATAATCGATTATCCAAATCGTATAATCGATTACCTGACAACGTTCAAAAAATCATATTCAGATTTTACTTAGCGTAATTGATTATCAGATTGTGTATAATCGATTACCTGACAACGTTCAAAAAATCATATGTAGATTTTACTTAGCATAATCGATTATCAGATTGTGTACAATCGATTATCTTTCAGAGTTTAAAAATACTTTGGCAACGGTCATTTGCATAATCGATTATGCTATAAGGATAATCGATTATCTTTTATATTTTGAAAACTTCGGACTACACTGTCTTAACATAATCGATTATCATAAAGTGGATAATCAATTATTTTACAGTCTTGTAAAATTTGATAGATACTGCCTCAACATAATCGATTATCATATTGTGCATCATCGATTATTTTATAGCTTTGAAAAATCTGATGGACACTGCCTCAACATAATCGATTATCATAAAGTACATAATCGATTATCTTGTAGCTTTGAAACATCTGATGGACACTGCCTCAACATAATCGATTATCATAAGGTACATAATCGATTATCTTGTAGCTTTGAAAAATCTAATGTACACTGCCTTAACATAATCGATTATCATAAGGTACATAATTGATTATTGTTCAGCTTTGTAAATCTGGTGTACATTGTCTTAACATAATCGATTATCATAAAGTACATAATCGATTATCTTTGTCCAGATTTGAGAGGCATGTTTAAAAATCATTTTGGCTAAAATAAAATGTTTGAAAATCATTTTGCTTTAAATTAAATATGCATGATTTGATAAAAATGATTTTACGAGAGAAGCCAAGTCTTGAGTCAATTGTCGGATCAAGATCACAATTAAAGAACGACTCATGTATAACTTTATTTCTTTGCTTGATCATGATCTTTGTTCGTCTTGTGCTTGAACCTCGTTATGTGTCAATTGCGCGCTTGTGCTTGGACCTCGTCATATGTCAATTGCGCGTCGTTTGTCATTTATCAAAACCTACAAATATGAACACACGTTTAGTATGTATTGAGAACGTGCTTCAACACACTACTGGCTTGACGTTTACCTTTTCCAACTGTACCACGTCTTTTCCACTGGTCAACTTTTCTTTTAGACTGGCACGGATCATCATTACTGTCTGTGAGGGTTTCTTTGGCTCCCCTCCTTCGTGCACAAGTTCGATCATATGGGTTTCATGGTGTGCTGGCAACGAGTTCTGATTGTTGTTGGGTGCCTCCGGTGTCTGAACCTCAATCTTATAGGTGTCAATAAGATTCTGCACTGCATGCACTTCCCAGTGTCATGTCTGGGAGCCTCCAAACAATATTCACAGCTTATCGAGTGGTCCATATTTTTTGGAAGGGGATTTGGCAATCTGGGCTCAACAGGACTCAACAAGCCTAACTGCCTTAATTTGTGGAACAGAGCAGTATAGGTTTCTCCCAACTTAGTGAATGTTCTTTGTCTCTACACTCCTTCGTTTCTGAAAGCCTGATTCCAGTGGAAACCTAGCCCTGAAAGGTTCCTGTAGGCCCTTGGTGGTGGATATGTATACGGAGGAGGTGGGTAGGTATTTTGGGGAACCGGCGCATGCCATTGCGGGCGAGCCGGAGGCTGGGTATATGTCTGGGATTGATGGACGGAGAAATGTGGTTTTTATGGAGGGCAGTATGGCTTTGGAGGGTAATTTGGAGTGTGTAGGTAATTTGGGTGATGGGGTCTGAATTGGTAGCGAGGAGAAGGATCTCTTGATCTAGACCAATTACCTGCCTCTACCGTTGCGACCTCTTCTCTTTTATTCTTCCCGAGCGCATCTCTCATGCCGCTCTGGATAGCCTGAGTTGTTGTTTTAATACCGAATAGCTCAGAATTTTGTTTGACTTAAGTCCCTCTTCAATCATACCGCCCGTTTTCACTACCTCAATAAAATATTTGCCAACTGACATCACCAAGTGACCAAATTAAGTTGGCTCTAAAGTCTGCAGAAAGTAGTCCACCATTTCCCCCCTTTCTCATCGGAGGATCAACTCTTGCTTCATGTTTTCTGCACCAGAACCCAAATTCCCAGAAGCTTTCCCCGGGCTTCTTCTCAAGTTTTAGCAATGTGAAACGATCAGGGACGATCTCAAGGTTTTACTGAAAGTGACCTGCGAATGCTTGTGCAAGATCGTCTCAGGTGTACCACCTTCTCGGATCCTTTTCTTGTGTACCATTCCAGTGCATACCCACTTAGACTTTGACCAAAGTAAGCTATCAGCAGCTCATCTTTACCATCTGCTCTTCTCATCTTGCTGCAAAACTCTCGCAGATGTGCCATTGGATCACCGTGCCTATCGTATAGATAAAACTTTGGCATCTTGAACCTTGCCGGTAATTGAACATTTGAGAAATGACATAGATCTTTGTAAGTTACACTGACCTGATTGCCTACCCATGCATATTCCTGAAAGACTACTCCAGGCATTTGAATTTTTGAAGCATTTTGTTCTGCTATGGGCCCTTAGCCAGCTTTTCAGTCTCTACCGGGATTTCAAAGTAAGGATTATAAGTATATGGCTCGGGGTGCTTTGAGGGTAGGTTCAGAGGGTAATATTGGTTATCGTGAGCCTGAAGCAATGGCTCACTGGATGATCTTTGTAATGCGGCTGGTGGGGGTGCCATGAAAACAGGAACATTTGGTGGGGGAAGGTTCTGATTGGGTGGTGGAGCTTGGGGATCATAGGGATTTCTTCCCTTATAGTAGGGGTGACTTGGGAAGCTTGTTTAAGGGCCAGGTGAAAGGTATTCCAGCGTGTGTCTTGGTGGGAGAGTATGAATAACGGGTGGTTCGGGCCCCTTTTGTATCCTAGCCAGGGCTACCTACATTTCATTCATCTCCAGTCTCATTTTTCCCATTTTTTCCATTTTTTCAATTGCCTCCTTCGGCATCTGATTTTCCATCTTTTCCTCCTCAATGCTGTTTTTTGAGTTAGTCATGCTTTTCGGTATGGGCCCTTTAGATCTTGTTTTATAATGGTATGGTGCTAGTACGTTCTAACAAACTAACTGTTTAGAAAAACAACAAACTTGTCAGTGTTAGAGTTTTAACACATATTGCAAATGCACGTTGGGGGATGCAATGTTCTTAGGTAGTTTAACCATTTCTAACATGTTTTTGCTTCGACCGCATGCATCATCCCGGCTTATTTTATTTGTGCCTCTTTCAAGTGTTTCTGAAACCTTCCATTATTTCTTTTTCTATCTTTTTGTTCTTCTCTTTTTTTTTTCTTTTATTCACTTTGTCTTTTTCTTTTTTAACGGTGGTCAAATCTTATATGGATTTCCTACGTATCATGTCCCCGCATGAATCAGACCGCGTGTAGTTCTTCCACAAGTAAAAATAAAGACACGATTTTTTTTCGGAATCCTTCATTTCATTACCAAAAAATACCATTACAAGCAACCTATTTGGAAAAGGAAAATCAAAATACAGACTCAAAAATACTAACATGATTTGATGTGAAAAGAGAATACACAGGTAGACAACAGACTCTTAAAAACAACAAGTGCAGACTTGAACTAGGAATACATTAAAGCCTTGAATTTTGGTGCCCGTGGGGCATTGTTCGGCCGTTCCGTGGGCTTTGGTGCAAGGCCCCTTTGCAATATTTTTCAATTCTTCCTTGATCTGGTGGACGTAGCCCATGACTAAAGCAAAGAGGGTAGTACGGGGAATTTCCACACATGCTAGGCACCTCATGGTGATGTAGTGCCCAATCTCTTCAATTCTACCCCTGATTATAGCCCTTTCCATAAACAGTTGGTCTATTCGTTCATTCTTTGCTCCCAGTACTTATGAGTTGTAGCGAGTTGATTTTGGAACTTATCCATTTGTTCTTCCATTCGTGTCATCAAGTCATAGCAGCATTTCCTGTCCGTTCTAGCATCTCGGGCTTGTTAAAAGATCCGCTATTTGGGAGTGGAATTTGTTTCTCTTAATATGGAAATGATCCATTCATAATCCATTCTCACTTGTCGTAGGTGCTTCCTCGTGTTGCTGTACCTTTTGCCCATCTCGCACAAATTCTCGCTACACAGGCCTCTGTTCTTTCCAAACCTTCTTAGCTTTCAATGACATGGTTTCTCAACCCAACTATCAGCCCTTCGTCGGACCGACTTCTCTATTGATCGTCGACATCCCTTTTGACTTGGCGGATTCGGGCTTTCAGGGCTTTGTTTTCTTGGGTCAACCTGTTCTTTTCCCCCGTATCAGCACCAATTTGCAAGCTATTTTCATATTTCAGCCCCTCAATTTGCTATTTCAGCTTTCAAATTTCGACCCGATATCCTTCTTCCTTTGCCATCCAACCCTATTGTGCTTATGATGATTCTGCAAAATCTTGGATGCGGGGTATTTTAGCTGGCCTCTGGTACTCAAGTTCTCTCATGTATCATGTGAGGTATTCTGGCAACACCTCGCCTTTGGTCTGATCCTATACTCGAGTATCTACTTTCAGGGTTTGACATTCATTCCAGATTTTCCGAACTACCGCTTCAGGAAACTACCCACTAGGCCCGATTTCAACCACCTGCCCGCTGAGATATTCTTCCTTTGGGACTATTTGGCACCGCCCCAACTATCTCCATACTCGATATGGCGAACATGGCTGAATACTTTGGAAACCCATCAACAACAAATGAGATTTTGTGGCTGACATGTGTATGATTTCATCTACCGGTAAACACCCGAATGCCCTATCTAGTTTGCGGAGACGGAACGTAGGAGAGTTATCCATTCAGTGACCCCTTTTGGTAAACTGAACCCGTCGACCCTCATGGATAACTCTTCTATACAAGTCTTTTCTAATGACCCATAGCTCATGAATTGAGGGCTATGACACAAATGTTCAATCATCTACATTTGCATCAGTACATTGCAACCCTCGAAGAAACCCCCTCCAGCTTTGAAAATAGTAAGAGCACGGAAGATGTCTGCTATTAGTATTCGTACCAGAGTGTTGTTGTCTTGCTTGAGCAAAGTGCTGACGACCCGATGACTTGTATATTAATTTTCCTGTTTTTCCTAGGGAATACCAACAAACCCAGAAAGACCACCATAAAAGCAATGCACCTCTCATATTAATTTTCCTGTTTTACCCTCGGGATTGTTGAACCCTCCAAGATGACCACATCTGTCATATATGAACTCCAAACTACAGAAACCCTTTGATAAATCTGGGTTGTGTACAGTTCTACGGATCTTCACAGTTTCTAAGAACCTGTGTATGGTCACGACCCTTGGCGCAATAAGATACTGCTCTCCCATAGGAATTTTAGGACCCCTGATGTACCCTGTCAGTTCTTCCAGTATCGGTGCAAGCTCAAAGTCTGAGAAATGAAACACATTGTGTGCTAGATCCCACAATGAAATTAACGCCTGTATGATGTCCCCTCTCGGATCAATGTCCAGTAACCTAACCCGATCTCCCAAGTATAACTTGAGTGTATCTTGCCCTGATTCTCCTAAATCATTCCACCACATGCGCAAAGCCAAAGGGACCCTGCTTATAATAGCTCCAGATGAATTCCAACTCGTGCTCATTCTGCACATTTATTAAGGTGATATAGAAAAAAGAAAAGCCTTTATTTGACTCAAAAATAAAACTAATTTTTTCCTTTTTTTCCAAATTCAAAAAGAAAGACTGGTTTTCCGCACACGGCCTTTCAGTACTTTAGGGACGAAGATCTTAAGGCTGTAGGGGTCAACCGGCCAAAAGTAAAAAAATGATCAAAAGTGGCCGTTTATGCAAAGTCAGCCTTCCGACGTCCCTTTCAGGAACATTCAACTATTTTTGACAAACGGCATCACCTAATTTATTCAAGACTCTTTTTCTTGTTCTTCAAATTAAAATAAATGACCCGGTATTGCAAACACGACGTTTCAGCACCTCGGGGACGAAGATTTTAAGGCTGTGAGGGTCAAAAATCAAAACCTGACCAAAAGCGACTATTCATGCAAAGTTAGCCTTCCGCCGTCCCTCTAGGGAACATTCGGCTATTTTGGCAAAGATGGCATTGCCCGACCTTTTATGAAGACAAAAAATTTGACATTTTCTCGTTATTTTTGCAACAGGGGAAGTTAGACCCGATGAGGGTTGCCTACGTATCTCACATTCGGTGAGAATCAAACCGATGTAGTTTGGATAAGGAAAATAAATTAAATTAGAACTCTTTTGTTTTTTCAAGTAAAACACCTTTTGTTTCCTTCTTTTTCAAAAATCAAAATTTTGGCAGAGTTTTGATACTTGGACATTGGTTTTTTCTAAAAATGAGCAGTTACCTCTCTACACAACTAGTTTTCTTTTCCACTTTTTTCAAGAACTTTCAATATTCCCAATTCAGAAGCCGGGCAGCATGCAAGTCTGAAGCAAATAAATGCGCAAAACAAATAGGATGCACCAGGATGGTCTTTTTCATTTCAGGTTGCTTGTCCTAGAAGGGCCCAACCCTGTGTTAAGACCCATAAGTCAAATGCAACATGATTCAAATAAACGTTCCTACTAGGGATCCGGCATGAGTCATGTTTTTCTATGTTCAAAACCTGGGCATGTGTCCTAGACTGTATACCTGAGCGGACGTCTCAAGTCGAGGAGGGGGCTACAAATTCGGGGACCCGCGAGATCGTTCGGCTTAATAACATATCCAAGCTTCTTTTTATTTCAAGGTACGACACTAATAGAATAGGGAGTCTCAACTAGTGAGCACATCCCTGGAGGTAAGAAGAGAAGGTTTCGGCATAGTTTATATGTACTATTCGAATAATATCAAAGCAGTAAAAATCACCATTTTGCACATTAAGCACAGATCATATGAAAATATCATATATTAAAGCCAAAATATAAAAAATTATTATAAGCTAGAATTTCTAACCCTAAAACAGTGGTTCTATTTACTTGTATCCACAGCAGAGTCGCCAGAGCTGTCACACCTCCTTTGTACCCGCGTCCGCAGGTGCGTAAAGGCATTTTTCCAATTAAAGGACAATTAAAACAGGATTTGTTGTTAAGATTCAGAGTCACCACTTGGGAGATTTATGGTGTCTCAAGTCACCGGTTGAATCCCGAATCGAGGAAAAGAATGACTCTATATTACAGTCTGCGCACCAGAAATACGGATAAGGAATTCTGTTAACCCGGGAGAAGGTATTAGGCATTCCCAAGTTTCGTGGTTCTAGCACGATTGCTCAACCATCATATTTAGCTTATTTATTTGATTTTATACAATTATGAACTTATGTGCAAATTCTAACTTTTAGCCGCTTTTATTATTATTGTTTTTTAAAAGACTTGCAATGTCATGAAAACGGGTTTCGAACCACGTCACATTGATGCACCCGTGGTTATTGACACATTTCGACTCCGTTGAAACTTGGATTTGGATCTCATAAATATGCACCCGAGCTTAGGGAGATAATATTATTTAATACGCACCTAAAGATACTAACACGTTATTATTTTGGAAAAGTCGTGAAATTCGCTAAACAGCCCATCCCAAAATCTAGGCATTTAAAATAACCATCTATTGAAGCCCCCGCAATTTGTGCATTTTATTTGGCAAGGCTCATCTTGTTTATTTTAAAAGGACGATCCTAAAGTGACTATATTTTTTTTTCTATTTTTCCGTCTCTACTATAGAGAAAAGGTCCTAATTAATTTGCATGCTTAAGAATTGTTAGTCGAGTTCCGAACACAGTTTGTTAAATTAGAATATAAGTGCATATGGGCAGGCCATTCACCAACATGGGCCCGGGTCTAAATGTATGTGGTATTAAACGGGACCTGGTCCATCCTATTCAAACGTTGAGACCTAGTTAAGTTCTACACATATTCAAAATTTGCAATACAGAAATGTAAGGTGATGGTATTTAATTAAGCATATAACTGCAAGTTTTAGAAAGGCAACAACTGGAATGAGGTAACTTAGATGTTTATTCTTAATCCTAAATTCAAACAATTAAATGTTGAAATTGGATTACCATGGTAATTAACACACTATTCTTTGCCTGATTCTGCAGGACATGCATTTGAACATATACTATCTCATAACCAAGCTAAACAGAATACTATTGACCACAAAATCACCCCTTTTTTAACGAAGAGTGGACATGGAGAGTTCACAAGCTAAATCACCACAAAAGAAACTGTCCAGTTATACATCCCGCAGGCATCTACATGATACTAGTGAATGAGTCATCCTAATATACAATCACTAGAAAACTAAATCGAATTTAAAACTTCAACTCTTCATGTATATTCATGCTTCGTGTTATCAGCTTACAAAAATGGGCAAGGTTGCAACCATGTACTTGGTAATTGAAGCAAAAGAAGAGGAAGATGAGAATCAGCAGTAGTATAAACAACACAGCAACAACAACAACCAGCACCACAGTAACAGATTACAACCCAGTAGAATAAATCCCAGCAAACAACCAATGGAACAGTGACATATAACCAACAGCAAACTCAAGACAACTAGTTGCCAATTTCAGAAACACCAAGCAGCAACACAAACACATCAGACTGATCAAGAAAAATGCAATTAAAACAGTGGATTTTTCTCTTTGACTCTCAAATACTAAACTTTTAACTAAGTTTCAAGGTTTCCTACAACTATCCTTTTAACTATCTAACCACTGAACTTTTTAGATTGAAAAGTCAGCCAATTTTAACTCTAAAACTACTGAAAGAAAACCCCCTTATGAATTCTTAAGACTCTAGACTACCTCTTATCAGTCTTTCTCCTTGTTCCTATGTGTGTATTCTCAGTATTTTTCAACTCTCAAAATCCCTCTCTTATTCTCCATTTTTTTCCCTTAAACTCTATCCTAAATCCTCTCATTTATACCCAAAAGCATACCCTCTTTTCCAGCCCTTCTTTTCCTTTTACTATTACCTTTTATTGTTAACCTATACTTCTTTTTACTTTCAACCTTTTATAATCCTCTACAATGTGCATCTTTCGCCTTTTCATTATTCATCTACTATTTCTAATTTCCAATTAGCGAAGGAACTAAGCCAACCCCTTATTCCTTAGTGGCCCCTTTATTAATAAATTAAAGAATTAGTTTATTTTAAAGGCATATCAGGACCCTACTGGACAGACTACTCAGTCAAACCTATTTTCAAACTTTCAGTCTCCCAAAAATACCCTTTACAACCCGTATGATTTACCCTAGGACCCCCTACTGTACCTTATCACCTATAACCAATCCTTAACACAATCAATCAATAGAATCAATAATCTACTGAAACAGATGAACTTAAACCAACTAGATGAATCATATACTTAATTGAATTGGTAAAAAAAGAAGAAACAGCCAAAAAGCTCTAAGGGGATTGATAGAATCAAATGACTAATCAATTCTGTTCAATGTGATGAATTGAATATACCAACAGGTTCAATTCTAGGTTCAGATATACCAACAGGCTTATTTCAACACAAAATTAGAACAGAAAAGAAACAGGAGGATAAACCTACTGGAATGAACCAAAAATTAAATTATTATCATGTTAATCTAACATTCAAGCATAACAAACTAACCGACGACACTTATTCAATCGATTATACAAATTATAACATATAATTATCAACAATCAGAAAACTTGGACCGAAAGGGTCTAACAGAGGAGAAAGAGACCATCTAAATGAGAGATCAATTAAGCACGATACAACTTACCTTAAACGGATAAAGAACAAATATAGAACAGAGGAGAAGAGGAAATACCTCAAAAATCAGAAACCACATGAACTCTGCTCTTGTTGACTTTGACTCGAACTGTTTTGAGGTCAAACGGACCGTAAACGAGTGTTCTCGACTGAGAACACTCGACTAAGGTCGATTAACAACCTCAAATCCTCTTAATCTCGGAAAGGTTCCAATTCTGGTCTCATCTAGGGTTCTTGGTTTTATTTGGGATTCGAACAGTTCCAACATGATTAGAACTAGACTAGGGTGTGGTTTGGGACGAGGGAGGCCACGTGGTTGACTTGTGTGATTTTGGTAGTGATTGGGTGAAGTAGGGTTAGGGTCTGATCTTTCGATCTAATATTTGAGATGGAACGGTGAAGATTTGAGGTTAATGGAGTGTGGATTTGGAATGGGGAGGTCAAGACGGACCTAGGATGTAAAAATGGAGGCGTTTGGGCCACCGGAACCACCGTGAGGCGATTTTCGACAGGTGGTCGAGGTGGTTTGTGGCGGGTTTGTTTCAGTCTCTAAGAGAGACGATATGGGAGGTCTGGCTATGAGGGGCGGGGTAAGTGAATATATACTAGGGGGAATATTGAATCTTGGCTGTTGGATCAATCACGATCAACGTCCTGGATCACTTCCATAATGAGGAACAACGTCGTTTCGTTCAAGTGGGGGGTCAAATGGGACCGGGTAACGGGTCCGGTTTGCGGAACGGGTAAGGAGATGTGATTTTGGCCGTTGTATTGATTTAATCCAACGTCATCGATTGAAAGCGACCAATATGACGCCGTTTGAAGCGTCTGAGGGATCTGGTCAATTGGACAAGGTAAAGGCATTGTTTGGGACTGATTTTAATTCAGATTTTTGTGGCCCAATTACGATTTTATTCTCTATTTTCATTTTTGCTTCTTTTTTCTATCATTTTCCTTTTAATTCCTAAACATCAAAATTCCTAAATTAAATTGTAAAAATAAAAAAATAACTTAGAAAAATACTAATTGACCTTTAAATAATAGCATAGCAAAATTAAACATTAATCACAAACAAAATCAGGCACTTGGACATTAAATGCCAAAAATACAAAAATACGTTTTCTTTTGTTATTTTCATTCTTTTAATAACCAAATATGGTTCAGCTAATTCCTAATTGCAACATTAAATCCTAAATATTCATGCCACGTGTATATTTTTTTATATTTGTTAATTAATTAAAATAAAATAAACATTCACATACAAGAAATACAGATAATTATGCAAAAATGCCACGCAAACTCCCAAAATTGCACACAAAGAAAAATTCTTTTATTTTTTTATTTCTTCTGGAGTAGTTTTTTGTGAAGTAAAACTCAAGTTCTCACACCTCCAGCTGTAGATACTCCAACAACACCTGTTCAGGCATAGGCAGTGCCCATTGTGATTCTTAGTCTTCAGGAGGCTTTAGTTCAGATTTTATCCGTCTGCACTGGCCTGGCTCAAGCCGTCTCATCCACTACCGCAGCAACTACTTCTCAGACCAAGGGTGGTCAGCAGACCCCCGCTGCTCGCACACCCGAGCTGGGTGTTCAAGGATTGCAGACACCGGGAGTTGCCCCAGTTGCCCCAATTGCACCAGTTGAACCAGCTCCAGATTTTGTGGTTCCAGCTATGCCAAATGACGAGCAGCGTCGACTAGAGAGGTTCGGCAGGCACAACCTCCGACATTTAGTGGTATGGAGGGCGTGAATACCCAGGTATTTCAGGACAAGTGTCAGCGTATGCTTCACACTGCAGGGATATTGGAGTCAATTGGAGTGGCTTTTACTACTTTCAAGTTCTGAGGGCCTGTATTTACATGGTGGGAGGAATTTGAGAGGCGTAGGCCTGTTGGAGCAGCACCCCTTACTTGGAGTAGTTCTCCACTCTCTTTTTGGAGAAGTATGTACCGCAGTCTCGCATGGAGGAGCTGCATCGTCAGCTTGAGTGGTTGGTTTAGGGCGAAATGACTCTGACTCAGTATGAGTTGAGGTTTATGCAGCTATCTTGGCATGCTACTTGGATAATCCCGATGGATCGGGAAAGGATTAGGAGGTTTGTGGATGGCCTCAACTGTCCCATTCGCATTTTGATGACTAGAGAGAGGGTTGTGGCCGCCTCGTTTAAGGAGGTAGTTAATATGGCTCATTAGATTGAGATAGATCATCGCCGGGAGTGTGAGGAGAGGGAGACCAAAAGGCCTTAAGGTGCAGGTAGCTTCAGTGGTTCTCCATCTATGGGCCAGTTCCAGCGCGGCAGAGGTCATTCCTTCAGACCTCCTTAGTCAGGTCGTATAGAGTTCAGTGGGGCTTCTTTAGGCCGTCTTCATAAGGGTTATCAGCAGGGCCAGTCTTCACTTAGCGCTCTTCCAGCTCAGAGTGCTACTCCTGCCTTTTCAGCCCAAGGTTTATCTGTAGCGAGGGGTTCCCTTCAGTCCTCTTCTCTAGCTCTAGGTCATTGCTACGAGTGCTGTGAGTTGGGTCATATGAGGAGACAGCGTCCTTGGCTCCGTGGTAGGCAGTCTCAGCAGAGGGATCAGCGCTCATCTTCTGCTCCTGTTTCATTAGCACCCACTCCGTCAGCTAGGGGTGGAGGCCAGGTAGCCAGAGGTCGCTCAATGGGTGAAGACCGGGCTGGCGGTGGTCAGGCTCGATTCTATGCTCTTCCAGATAGGAGGGACGCCAATGCATCAGATGCTGTTATCATAGGTATTATCTCAGTCTGCCACAGGGATGCTTGTGTTTTGTTGGATCCTGAATCTACTTATTCCTATGTATCTTCATATTTTTCTCATAATTTGGGTATGAACCATGGTTGTCTTGCCTTGACTGTGCACGTATCTACCCCGGTGGGTAATACTATTATTGTGGATCATGTATATCGATCGTGTCCGGTGACTATTCTGGGTATGGATTGGCTATCTCTGTACCATGCTATTTTGGACTGTCATGCCAAGATAGTTATGTTGGCTATTCCGAGTGTTGTGAGGATCGAGTGGCGAGGTATGACTGATTATTTGCCCAGCAGGGTGATTTCTTTCTTAAAGGCCCAGTGGATAGTTGGGAAGAGTTGTTTATCATACTTGGCTTTCGTTAGAGATGTTGGAGCCGAGATTCCTAGTCTTGATTCGGTCCCCGTTTTAAGGGATTTCCCCGATGTATTTCCAACAGACCTGCCTGGCATGTTGCCGAACATGGACATTGACTTCGGTATTGATCTGGTGCCGGGAACTCAGCCCATCTCTATTCCTCCCTATCGTATGACACTAGCAGAGCTGAAGGAGTTGAAGGTGAAGCATTAGGAACTCGTAGATAAAAGGTTCATTTGCCCCGAGTGTGTCACCGTGGGGTGCACCGATCTTATTTGTAAAGAAGAAGGATGGCACAATGAGAATGTGCATTGACTACACACAGTTGAACAAGGTGACACTGAATAACAAGTATCCACTACCCCGTATTGAGGATTTCTTTGACCAGCTTCAGGGAGCAAAGGTATTCTCTAAGATTGATCTCCAATCAGGCTAGCACGAGTTGAAGATTAGAGATTCAGACATTATGAAGATGGCTTTCAGGATGAGATGGGCACTACGAGTTTCTACTGATGTCACTCGGGCTGACTAATGCCCCAACCGCATTCATTCACTTGATGAACGGTGTATTTCGACCGTATTTGGATTCATTTGTGATTTTGTTTATTGATGACATCCCGATGTACTTGCGTATCCAAGAGAAGCACGCGCAGCACTTGAGGGTGGTATTGCAGAGACTGGGAGAGGAGAAGCTCTATGCAAAGTTCTCCAAGTGTGAATTCTGGCTTAGTTCTGGCTTTTTTGTGACACGTGGTGTCCAGTGATGGTATTCAGGTGGATCCAAAGAAGATTGAGGCGGTGTAGAGTTGGCCTAGATTGTCCTCAGCTAATGAGATTCGGAGTTTCCTCAGTTTGGAGGGCTATTACTGTAGGTTCGTTCAGGGTTTTACATCTATCGCTTCGCCTCTGACGAAGTTGACGCGGAAGAATGCTCCATTTGTGTGGTCGGATGAGTAAAGCTCAAGTCAGCTTTGACCACAGCTCCGGTACTAGTATTGCCATCAGCTTGAGGTTCTTACACAGTGTATTATGATGCTTCGAGAGTTGGGATTGGTTGTGTATTAATGTAGAAGGGTAGAGTTATTGCTTCTACTTTTTGTCAGCTAAAGCCCCATGAGAAGAACTACCATGTTCATGACTTAGAGTTGGCTGCTATAGTTCATGCCTTAAAGATTTGGAGGCACTACCTATATGGCGTATCTTGTGAGGTGTTTACGGACCATCGCAGTCTTCAGCACTTGTTCAAGCAGAAGGATCTTAATTTTAGGCACGAAGGTGGCTTGAGTTACTCAAGGATTATGACATTACCATTCTATATCATCCGAGGAAGGCCAATATAGTTGCCGATGCTTTGACCGAAAGGCAGTTAATATGGGCAGTTTGGCTTATATTCCAGTTGGGGAGAGGCCCTTTACAATTGATTTCCAGGAATTGGCCAATCGGATGGTGAGATTAGATATTTCTGAGCCCAGTCGTGTGTTGGCTTTTGTGGTTTCCCGATCTTCCTTGTATGACTATATTAGTGAGCGCCAGTATGATGACCCGCGTTTTATTGTCCTGAAGGACAGGATACAATATGATTATGCCAGAGATGTGACTATTAGTGATGATGGTGTGTTGTGTATGTAGGGCCGGATTTGCGTGCCCAATATGGATGGGCTCCGATAGTTGATATTAGAGGAGGCCCACAACTCGTGGTATTCCATCGATCCGGGTGCCGCAAAAATGTAGCAAGATTCGAGACAACTTTACTAGTGGAGAAGAATAAAAAAAGATATTGTGAATTATGTAGTTCGGTGTCTCAACTTTCAGCAAGTCAAATATCAGCATCAGAGGCCCGGTAGTGTACTTCAGCGGATAGATATTCTAGAGTGGAAATGGGAGAGGATTACTATAGATTTTGTGAGTGGTCTCCCTCGTACCTCGAAGAAGTTTGATTCGATTTGGGTGATTGTGGATAGGCTGACCAAGTCTGCGCACTTTATTCTAGTGTGTACTACCTATTCTTCGGAGTGGTTAGCGGAGATATTGATTCGGGAGGTTGTACGCTTGCATGGGGTACTTAGTTTACTTCACAGCTCTGGAGGACTTTTCAATAAGAGTTGGGCACACAGGTACAGTTAAGCACGACGTTTCATCCTCAGACATACGGACCATCCAAACGTACTATCCAGATATTGGAGGACATGTTGCGTGTCTGTGTTATTGATTTTGGAGGTTCTTGGGTGGAGTTCTTTCCATTTGCAGAGTTTTATTATAACAATAGCTATCAATCCAGTATTCAGATGGTGCCGTATGAGGTCTTATATGGGAGATGGTGTAGATCTCCGGTTGGTTGGTTTGAGCCCAGCGAGGCTAGATTATTGGGGCAGAGTTAGTTTAGGATGCCTTAGAGAAGGTGAAAGTGATCCAGGAGAGACTTCGTACAGCTCAGTCGCGTTAGAAGAGTTAGGCGGACCGTAAGGTTTGAGATGTATCTTATATGGTGGGCGAGAAGGTCTTGTTGAAAGTTTCGCCTATGAAAGGCGTTATGAGGTTATGAAAGAAAGGAAAGTTGAGTCCATGGTTCATTGGACCTTTTGAGATACCTAGGAGGATTGGGGAGGTGGCCTATATGCTTGCTTTTCCACCCAGCTTGTCGGGGGTTCATCCGGTGTTCCATGTTTCTATGCTCCAGAAGTATGTTGGGGACCCATCTCATGTGTTAGACTTCAGCACGATCCAGTTGGAGCCAGTGGCTATTTTGGGTCATCAGGTTTGAAAGTTTAGATCAAAGGGCGTAGCTTCGGTGAAGGTGCAGTGGAGAGGTCGGCTCGTGGAGGAGTCCACTTGGGAGACTGAGTAGGAGATGCACAGCCGATATCTTCACTTATTTAAGACTCCAGGTATGTTTGTTGACCCGCTCTAGGATGAGCGTTTGTTTTAATTGGGGAGGATGTGACGACCCGACCCGTCGTCACGTGAGTTACGACCCCGTTTCCCTCATATTATGCATCACTATGTTTCTGTAACGACCTGTCCCGTTGTCCCGTGAATTACCTCCCCGTTTTCCCCATTTTAGGTTTCCATATGTTCCATTATATGTGTTTGGAGAGTTTGAAGTAATTCGGATGGAGTTTGGGTACAAATGAGACAATTAGTCTCTTTATGAGAATGTTAGTTTTGAAAAGTCAACCAAACATTGACTTATGTGTTAGAGGGCTCGGAATGGATTTCCGATGATTCGACTAGTTTTGGATGGTTATTTTTGACTTAGGAGCGAAATCAGAACTGAATTTGGAGGTCCGGTGTAGAATTAGACTTGAATTGGCTAAGTTAGAATTTTGGCGCAGTTCGGTTGATAGGTGAGACTTTGATCCGGGGGTCGGAATGGAATTCCAACTATTGCAGTAGCTCATATAGGTGATTTCCGATAGGTGTGAAAATTTGCAGATCATTCGGAGGTGTTTAGGTCGGGCTTTGGATCAAATGCATGTTAAAAAAGTTTTTGTTTAACTTAGGCATGAATTCGTGGTAATTAGATGATTTTGATGTTTATGATAGTGTTTTTATGTTACGATCAAGTTTGAATGAAGTAATAGAACATATTTGTGCTTTTGGTTGAGGTCCCCAGGGCCTCGGGGTGATATCGGATGGCTAACGGGGGATTTTGAACATGAATAGTGCAGCGAAAATTGCAAAGAAAAAATTTCTCTTGCGATCGCGTAAAGTGGGTTGCGATCGCATAGGTCTGGATTATTAGCCAGTGCGATTGCGTGAGAAAGTTCGCGAATGCTCAGGGGCAAGTGGTAGTTCTCTGGGGTCGCGTGATGTTGAATGTGATCGCGTAGGAGCAGAGGTCAATGTTCCGCGATCGCTTAAGAGGAAAACTTTAGTGGATGGAATTGCTCTCTGCTATCGCATGACTTGGGACGCGATCGTATAGAGGTAATAGCTGGGCTGACAGAATGTTTAAAGGGTTATTTCACCTGCGACCTATTCATAATTTCCACCATTGTTATGCAACCAAAGGAGCTTTTTGAGCGAGTTGAAGTGTGTTTTTAGCGGGTATTGATTGGAGGTAAGTCTATTGACTCGAAAACACCATTTTTAGGAAGAATCAACCCTCAATTCTATGAAGTTGTGTAGAAATTGTGAAAAACTAGGGCTTAGTTTTTAGAAACAAATTTTGAGGATTTTAAATGTCATTCGAGCTCCTTTTTCAATAAACTTTATATGTACGGACTCGTGACGAGACGAGGAATCCAAAGATGTGATTTTCAGAATTTATTGAGAAGTGGGCCCGGGGATCGGGTTTTACCAACTTCGTGACTTTTAGTGTTTTTTGAGTAATTTCAATTAGGTTATGTTTCTTTAACCTATAATAACGTATTCGTTGTGATTTTGACTAGATGCAACGTGTGTAGAGGGAGATTCAAAATGAAAAGGCATTGTGGACCAGTCTATGACTGGTTAGAGGTAAGTAGATTGTATAGATGATGGCCTGAGGGTTTGTAACCCTGGTTTATCACATCGTGACGCTATGTTAGGGTGTGACTCGCACCCCATGGCAGGTGCGAGATTTGAAATGATTGGGGATTGTGACTTGGTCCATCGCGAGAGCTAAATAAAATTGTTGGCGGCTGATATGCACCCTGTAGTGAATATATCTGGGCTTATTGCCATGTTTGGGGCCTTGTGACGATCTGTAGCATCCGTCTAGGATGAATAACTTTATGATAACATTATTTGCATAATTATTGATCTCAGTCATTTGTTTAATCACTATTATTAAATGCTAAGTCACTTTTTCCTGAAATAAATTAATTAAATTATATTCACCTTAATAATTGAATAAAAAAGGGAAGATTAGATTGCATATGTTATGTGACTCATATGCATACTGTGGACTGAGCATGGGTCGGGTTGCACGCCGCAGTGTATTCATGTGCATTGCATTGCATATTTATCTGATACTTGACTATTATATTTGTTCTTGTTTTGCTGTTAGTTTGTAGTAAAGGTATAGGACTATTAGTTTTAGCTTTGCTTTGTGGCATTTCGTGGATTTCTTACTTTCAGACATTATATATGCTTATTACTTACTGAGTCGGTAGTGCTCACCCCTACTCCCTGCACCTTGTCTGCAAATTCTGGTACACCAGGGGCTTAGCTGACACTTGTAGTCTCCAGATATTTTCCAGAGGCGTTGAGGTAGTTGCTTGACGTTCGCAGGACCTGGCTTCTCTTCATATTTTAGTTTATTATTATTATATTCATTTCCAGACTTTTACATTTCCATTCGAATATTATTATCCAGTTTTTTTAGAGGCTCTAGACTCGTGACCCAGATCTTTTGGGAGGGTTTTATTTAGATTCGTATTGTCTTCGTATAATCCTATTAACAATATTTGGATTATAATTCAGAAATTATTATATTTTTCCTTAAACTGTCGGTTTGAGATTTATTATCGAAATGAGAGCCAGTGATGGTCAAGCTTGCCTAGCTTTAGGGTTGGGCGCCATCACGACCAGATTTGGGTCGTGACAAGTTGGTATCAGAGCCTAGGTTACTAGGCCTCGCGAGTCATTAGCCGAATTAGTAGAGTCTCGCGGATCGGTATGTAGACGTCCATATCTATCCTCGGGAGGCTACAGAACTTTTAGGAAACACCTCACTTTCTTAAAATTCTTATCCTGCGGCTTGGTTGATGTGCAAGCTAAATCTCTTTATTCTATTCTCTTATAGATGGCGAGAACTCGTGCTAACGGATGTGGAGGACGTCACCAGTACCACCTACTAGAGGTCGTGGACGTTGTCGTGGTGCTGGACAAAGCGGACCAGCAGGGGCAGCACCTGTAGAGCCACCAGCTACTCAGGTCCAGGATCAGCCTCCAGCTGTGGATGCTCCAGCAGCACCTATTCAAGAACTGGCAGTGCCCATCGTGATTCCTGATCTCCAGGAGGCTTTGGCTCAGATTTTGTCCGTCTGCATTGGCCTGGCTTAGGCGGTTTCATCCACTACAGCAGCGGCTACTTCTCAGACCGGGGGTGGTCATCAACCCCCGATGCTCGCACACCCGAGCAGGTTGTTCAAGGCTTACAGACACCTGAGGTACCACCAATTCAGCCAGTTCAGCCAGTTCAGCTAGTTCAGCCTATTGCATTGGTTGTTCCAGTTGCGCTAGTCACACCGGCTCCAACTCATGTGGTTCCAGCTATGCCGGATGATGAGCATCGCCGTTTGGAGAGGTTCACTAGGCTCCAGCCTCTAACATTCAGTGGTGCTGAGGGCGAGGATGCCCAGGGTTTTCTGGATAAATGCCAGTGTATGCTTCATACTGCGGGTATTCTGGAGTCTAGTGGAGTGGCTTTTACAACCTTCTAGTTAACAGGAGCTGCATTTACTTGGTGGGAAGACTTCAAGAGGCGTAGGCCTATTGAGGCAGCACGCCTCACTTGGCAGCAGTTCTCCACAGTATATTTGGAGAAGTATGTGCCCTAGTCTCACAGGGAGGAGTTGCGTCATCAGTTCGAGTGGTTGACTCAGCGAGATATAACAGTGACTCAGTATGAGTTGCGGTTTACACAACTGGCTAGGCATGCTATGTGGATGATCTCGATAGATAGAGAGAGGATTAGGAGGTTTATAGTTGGCCTCAACAATTCGATCCGTATATTGATGACTAGGGAGAGGGCTACATCAGCTACATTTGAGGAGGTTGTTGATGCGACTCGACTGATTGAAACAGATCGCCGTCGGGAGAGTATGGAGAGAGAGGCCAAGAGGCCTTGAGGTAAGGTAATTTTAGCAGTGCTCCATCTAGGGGAAAGTTCCATCATGGTAGAGGTTGTTCTTTCAGGCCTCCTCATTCAGGACGCATAAAGTCTAGTGTAGCCTCTACTGGCCGGGGCCATCAGAGTCATCAGCAGAGTCAGCCTGCACTTGGTGCTCTTCTAGCTCAGAGCTCTAATCCTGCTCCTTCAGCTCAGGGTTCGTCTGCACCGAGGGGTTCTCATTAGTCCTCTTCTCCAGCTTTAGTTCATTGCTATGAGTGTGGTGAGTTGGGTCACATGAGGAGAAAGTGTCCTCGACCCCGCAGTGGGCAGTCTCGGCAAAGGGATCAGCCCTCGTCTTATGCTCATGTTTCTTCGGCTCCAACTCAATCACCAAGGGGTGGAGGTCAGGTAGCCAGAGGTATCCCCAGGGGTGAGGACCGTACTGGCGGTGGCCAGGCTCGTTTCTATGCCTTTCCATATATGAGGGACTCTATTGCCTCGGATGCAGTCATCACATGTATTATCTCAGTCTGCCACAGGAATGCTTCTATTTTATTTGATCTCGGATCCAGCAATTCATATGTATCTACCTATTTTTCTCATCATTTGGGTATCACCCATGGTTGTCTTGCCTTGACCGTGCACGTATCTACCTTGGTGGGCGATACTATTATTGTGGATCATGTCTATCGATCCTGTCTGGTCACTATTAGGGGTATGGAGAATCGAGTTGACCTGTTATTATAGGGCATGGTAGATTTCGACTTGATTCTGGGCATGGATTGGCTACTCAGTACCATGCTATTCTGAACTATCAGGCTAAGACAGTTACGTTAGCTATTCCGGGTATTCCGAGGATTGAGTGGCGAGGCGTGACTAATTATGTACTAGCATGGGTGATTTCATTCCTAAAAGCCCAACGGATGGGTGGGAAGGGTTTCCTATCGTATTTGGCTTTTGTGAGGGATATGGAAGCTGAGGCTCCTAGTCTTGACTCGGTTCCCTTTGTGAGGGATTTCCCGGATATGTTTCAAGTGGACTTGCCAGGTATGCCGCCGGATAGGGACATTGATTTCGGTGTTGATCCGGTGATGGGCACTCAGCCCATCTTTATTCCTCCCTATCGTATGGCACCATCGGAGCTAAAGGAGTTGAAAGAACAGCTTCAGTAACTCCTAGATAAGGAATTAATTCGCCCGAGTGTGTCACCTTGGGGTGCACCGGTATTATTTGTAAAGAAGAAAGATGGCATAATGAGAATCTGTATTGACTACAGGCAGCTGAATAAGGTGACAGTGAAGAACAAGTACCCACTACCCCGTATTGAGGATTTATTTAATCAGCTTCAGGGAGCAAGTTTATCCTCTAAGATTGACCTTCGATCAGGCTATCACCAGCTGAAGATTAGGGACTCAGACATTATGAAGACGGCTTTCACGACGAGATATGGGCATTACGAGTTTCTAGTGATGTCCTTCGGGCTAACTAATGCCCCAGCCGCATTCATGCACTTAATGAACAGTGTATTTAGGCCTTACCTGGATTCTTTTGTGATCCTGTTTATTGATGATATCCTGGTGCATTCGCGCAATCAAGAGGAGCATGCGTAGCACTTGAGGGTGGTATTGCAGAGATTATGAAAGAAGAAGCTTTATGTGAAGTTCTCCAAATGTGAATTCTGGCTTAGTACTATGGATTTCTGGGATACGTGTTGTCCAGCGATGACATTCAAGTTGACACAAAGAAGATTTAGGCGGCGCAGAGTTGGCCCAGACCGTTCTCAGCTACTGAGATTCGGAGTTTCATCGGTTTGGCGGGTTATTACCGCAGGTTCATTCAGGTCTTTTCATCCATTTCTTCGCCTTTGACGAAGTTGACGCAGAAGAATGCTCCATTTGTGTTGTTGGATGAATGCGAGGAGAGCTTCCAGAAGCTCAAGTCATCTTTGACCACAGCACCGGTATTAGTATTGCCTTCAGCTTCAGGCTCTTACAAGGTGTATTGAGATGCTTCGAGAGTTGGGATCGGTTGTGTATTGATGCAGGAGGGTAGAGTGAATGATTATGCTTCTAATCAGCTAAAGCCTCATGAGAAGAACTATCTTGTTCATGACTTAGAGTTATCTGCAATTGTTAATGCATTGAAGATTTGGAGGCATTATCTATATGGTGTATCTTTTGAAGTATATATCGACCATTGCAGTCTTCAACACTTGTTTAAGCAGAAGGATCTTAATCTGAGACAGCGGAGATGGCTGGAGTTACTCAAAGACTATGATATAACCATTTTGTATCATCCCGGGAAGGCCAATGTAGTGGCCGATGCGTTGAGCCGGAAAGCTATTAGCATGGGTAGTCTAGCGTACATTCTAGTTGGGGAGAGGCCCCTCGCAGTATATGTGCAGGCCTTGGCCAATCAGATGGTGAGGTTAGATATTTCTGATCCTAGTCGGGTGTTGGCTAGTGTGGTTTCCCGATCTTCTTTGTATGACCGCATCAGAGAGCGCCAGTACGATGACCCACATTTTCTTGACCTGAAGGACAGGGTTCAGCATGATGATGCCAGAGATGTGACCATTGGTGATGATAGTGTGTTGCGGCTGTAGGGCCAAATTTGTGTGCCCAATGTTGATGGTCTCCAGGAGTTGATATTAGATGAGGCCCACATCTTGCGTTATTCGATTCATCCGGTGCTGTGAAGATGTACAATGGTTTGAGACAACAATATTGGTGGAGGAGGATGAAAAAGGATATTGTGAATCACGTGGCTCGGTGTCTCAACTGTCATTAAGTCAAATATGAGCACCAGAGACCCGGTAGTGTACTCCAGCGGATGGATATTCCAGAGCGTACTATGGATTTCGTGAGTTGTCTTCCTCGAACCTCAAAGAGGTTTGATTCGATTTGGGTGATTGTGAATAGGTGGACCAAGTCCGCGCACTTCTTTCCAGTATGCACTACCTATTCTGTGGAGAAATTAGCAGCGATTTTCATTCGGGAGATCGTACGGTTGCATGGGGTTCCGGTTTCCATTTTCTCGTATAGGGGTACCATGTTTACTTCCCAGTTCTGGAGGACATTTCATCAAGAGTTGGCCACACAGGTACAATTGAGCACATCATTGCATCCACAGAAGGTCGGACAGTCCGAGCGCACTATCCAGATATTGGAGGACATGTTGTGTGCCTGTGCTATTCATTTTGGAGGTTCTTGGGTTGAATTCTTGCCACTTGCGGAGTTTGCATATAACAACAGCTATCAATCCAGCATCCAGATGGCGCCGTATGAGGTCTTCCCAAATGCGAGCTCCTCGAAAATGCGAGCCAGGCTTCGCAATTGCGAAACATGCAGACCTGCAACACACAATAATTTTTCCTAAATTCGAAACACACTTTGGCCTATACAAAACTCACACGTGCCCTCGGGGCTCCAAACCAAACATGCGCGCAAGTCCAAAAATATTATACGGACTTGATCGTGTGATCAAATCATCAAAATAACATCAATAACTATGACTTTAGCATCAAAATCAAAGAAAAATCTCATGAACTCTTAAGTTCCACATTTTAACAACCAATGGTCCGATTCAAGTCATATTAAGACCTGTACCGGGCTCAGGAACCAAAATACGGGTCAGATACCATCAAATTCAAATACATTTAAATTTATAAAAACTCTTATATTTCAGTTAAATAATTTTCTTCAAAAATTTATTTCTCGGGCTTGAACCTCGGAATTCAATTTTGGGTATATTCCCAAGTCCCATATTTTCCTATGGACCCTCTGGGACCGTCAAATCACGGGTCTGGGTCCGTTTACCTAAAATATTGAACGAAGTCATCTTAAACTCATTTTAAAAGCAATATTTATTATTTTTCAAATATTCCACATAATGGCTTTTCGGATACACGCTCATATTGCGCACGCAAATGGAGTTGAGATAAAAACGGGAGGTTTTAAGGTCTCAGAACACGGAATTTATTTCTAAATTAAATAATGACATTTTGGGTCATCACATTTACTTGTCACGACCCAAATTTTATACCCTCGAGGGACGTAATGGCGCCTACTCGTGAAAGTTAGGCAAGTCGTGTGGCATAGATTCATTACCCTTTTTACTTAGTCTTTTTTAACAGTTCAATATAATAGGTGATCAAACAGCAAAATAACTAGAAATACGGAAGACGAAAACTTAATAGTTTAACCAAACATTGATACATAAATCCGAAATACAACTCTACCAAAAATTTGGTGTCACAAAGTCACGGACTATCTACGAATACTACAAATAGAGATCTGAAAAATTAATACAACGATGTCTTTGAAATACATAAAAAAATATAATGGAAAGATAGAAGGAAACGCCAAGGCCTGCGGACGCATGCAGGACTACCTTGGATCGCCTGATAGACTGAAGGCAACCACCTCACAGCGGTCCAAAAGTCACAGCACCGGGATCTGCACACAGTGCAAAGTGTAGTATCAGCAGAACCGATCTCATGTGTTGGTAGGTGCCTAGCCTAACCTTGATGAAGTAGTGATGAGGCTAGGACCAGACTGCCAAGAATAATAACGAAAACAAACACAATATTCACATTCATTTCCTTCTTGTTGCGGCGTGAAACTCGATCCCAAATCATGTAATGCCGTTGAGATGTGCAGCCGGATCTCATTTCATATAATACTGTTGTGGCGTGCAACCCGATCCCATTTCATATAATACCGTTGTACCGTGCAACATGATCCCATTTCATATAATATCATTGCCGGGTGTAAGCCGATCTCATTTCATATAATGTTATTGTGGGCTTGCGGCATGTAACCCAATGCCATATACAATTCAACATCAATCATAAAATAATTCCGGCAACGCAACAAGAGAATAACAACAATATCCCGGCAAGGGAGAAAATATCATAAACAATCACATCCTAGCAAGGGAGACAATATCATAAAATCAAACATCCTAGCAAGGGAACCAATAATGATAAATAATCATCATATTAAGCATGAATAAATGACAATAGAGTCACAATAATTACAATACGAGACTCATGGGAATGCTTGACACCGACGTATATATACTCGTCACCATGCATATACGTCGTACTCCACAATTAACACATTACAAAAAAGACGCAACTCCTAATCCCTGAAGTTAAGGTTAGACCAAACAGTTATCTCGATGCCACAAATACAATTCAAACCTCAACTACCGCTATACCTCTTGTCTAGCCACAAGTTACTTAGCGATACCAATAAATGAAAATGAAACAATTCTAATACACTTTCCAATTATTTTTTCAAAAAGTTAAAAATCGACCCAGGGACCACTTGGTCAAACCCGAGGTTCGAACCAAAAATCGATTACCCATTCACCCACGTACTCAATTATATAATTTATTTTAAATGGGACCTCAAATCGAGGTCCAAATCTCCAAAATTTGAAAATCCTAAGTTGTACCCAAAACGCCCAATTTCCCCCATAAAAACCTTTTGATTTTGAGTTGAAATCATGTAAAAAGATGTTATAGATTAAAGAAAATAAGTTAGAAACAACTTACAATCGACTTAGGGAAGAATGTTTTTTTATAAAATCACCCAAGAGAGCTTAGGGTTTGAGGGGGTTTAAAAAATGATGTATTTTCGGCTAAGTTATGATTTACACAGGCGCATATATCGCAATTGCAATTATATATTCGCAAATGCGAACTCGCAATTGCGGCCAAAGCTTCACAATTGCGAATGATATTTCTTCCAAATGCGAACATTGTTTGCAATTGTGATGCCTGTCAAGGTCGCATTTGCGACATAAGCTTAGCAATTGCGAAGGTTCCCTATCCATCCTATTCTTCACAAATGCGAGCTCAAAATTGCAAGCCAGACTTCGCAATTACGAAGCCTGTAGACCTGCTATACACAACAGCTTTTCCTAAGTTCAAAACACTCTGTGTCCTATCTAAAACTCACGCGAGCCCTCGGGCTCCAAACCAAACATGCACACAAGTCCAAAAATATCACACGGACTTGCTCGTGCGATCAAATCATCAAAATAACATCAATAACTATGAATTTAGTATCAAAATCAAAGAATAATCTCATGAACTCCTAAGTTCCACATTTTAACAACCAATGGCCCGATTCACGTCATATCAAGCCCGTTCTTACTAAATTATACAGGCTCAACTAAAATATCATATAAGTCTTGTACTGGGATCTGAAACCAAAGTACGTCCACGATACCATTAAATTCAAACACATTTAACTTTCCAAAAACTCTTACAATTTCAGTTAAATAATTTTTTTCAAAAATTCATTTCTCCGGCTTGGAACCTTGAAATTCGATTCCGGACATAGGTCCAAGTCCCACATTTTCCTACGAACCCTGCAGGGCCATCAAATCACGTGTCCGAGTCCGTTTACCCAAAATATTGACCGAAGTCAACTTAAATTCATTTTAAAAGCAAAAATTTTTATTTTTCAAAAATTCACATAATGACTTTCTGGATACATGTCCGGACTGCGCATGCAAATCGAGGTGACACAAAAGAGAGGTTTTAAGGCCTCGGAATACATAATTTATTTCTAAAATAAGTGATGACCTTTTGGGTCATCACAGTTTTGTTTGATAAGTGTAAAATCCGAATCAACCCGACCTATATACACCCCGGTATATGGTTCTTTTACGTTATGTCTTAACTTACAATAGTAAGCAAATACTTATACTAAATTACCCTATATTAATCCAAATGGATTAATTTTGCCCTTCGTTTAATGTTTTTGGGTCTAATGTTGCCTCACCGTTAAGAAAAAAGTTTGCCTTTTGCCTTTGACTCCTAATGGAACACCAATCTAAAAGTAATTTTAAACTATAGTCAAAGTTAATGGGTAAGTTTAGACCCTTTTTTTCTTCTTAAAATGCAATGGTAGACAAAGTTAAATCATTTCGGATAGTACCATAAGGATAAATTGGAAGTAATGCCCATGTAATTGTAGTAATTTTATTTTAGTGACTAAAAATATAGTCAATAACACGTTATAATCAGTTATATTTAGGAGTATTAAATCAAGATATTTTTTAGGACGGCTATCTTTATTGCCTTTTTTAATTTTAATCATTGGTCTGATGTGATGTATTCTTTTTTTTTCAAATACAAGTCAAAGTGTTGAACATTATATAACTAACTGGATTTAGGGTGCCAGCAAAAAGAGCACTACGAGACGACTTTGACCTAATTAGTCAAAGTCAATATTTTGGGGCAACAGCTCCTGTTTTGCTTTTTTTAATCTTGGTGTTCCTTTTTTTGTTCTTTTTGGTGCAATAAAATATAATATAAACCAAGTAATGTGTCAAGATTCAAGAAAATTGAAGTATTTATCCTACGGTGATTTGCACAAATAGAATATTTCTGATTGATGTACTTGTAGTAACCCTTCTTTTTATCTTTTTTAGCTGAGGGTCTATCGAAAACATTCTCTCCATTTTCATGAAAATAGGATAAGATATGCGTATATTTACACTTCCCCAAACCTCAATTTTTGAAATTACACTGAGTTTATTGTTGTTGTTATTGTTTTAGAATATTCGGTGTCACTATTGATTTTTTTTACCTTACTTGTCTTATGGACATAACTTCAAATTTAATAAGTGTTGCTCCTCGGCCGCTTGCCTCATTGGCTACACTTTTGACTTTTGATCTTAAAGGTTTCTCCAATAAGACAAACGGGGTCAAAAAATCAATACCATTATTTTCAAGGTCATTGAGGTGTAATTTTCTGTTTAGCCTAGCTCTATTTTGTGCTCTCTATCTCTATCTCTCTCTATATCTCTCTCTCTCTCTCTCTCTCTCTATATATATATATATATATATATACACATACATATATATATATATATATATATATACACATACATATACACATACATATATATATATATATATATATATATATATATATATGTATGTGTATATGTATGTGTATATATATATATATATATATGTATGTATATATATATGTATGTATATATATATGTATGTATATATATATGTATATATATATATATATATATGTATATATATATATATATATATATATATATATATATATGTATATATATATATATATATATGTCCGTGAGTTGTGAGACCTATGTAACCTAATGCTATGATACTAACTTATCACGACCCGAATTTTTCACCATCGGGGTCGTACTAATAGGAGCTACGCAAGCCAATTTAATTACCTTTTCCAACTAAGACCGACAACATGAAATATCTGAATTTAAATAAACAAAGCGGAAGACTTAATAGTAATGAAAACTGATTAAAACTGCGAAAGTTCAACATAATACCCTACCCAAAACCTGGTGTCACAAACTCACGGACTACTAAGATTTACTAAATACAATGTTTGAAAGGAAATGTAAATTGTTTGTCTAGAAATACATGAGATAACAAGCATAAATAGAGGAGACTTTGAGCTTGCAGACGTCAACAAGCTACCTTAGGGTCTCTGGACTGAAGGCTCGCTCCCAGACTACTGCTGCTGGTCAAAGGCTGCTCCAACACCGTGATCTGTGCAAAATAGCATAAAGAATAGTATCCGCACAATTAGCCCCATGTGCTGGTAAGTGCCTAGCCTAACCTCGGCGAAGTAGTGACGAGGCTAGGACCAAACTACCAGATAAACCTGTGCAGTTCAAGATATATATATATATATATGGAACATGTTGTGGGGAGATAACATTTTCAAATAAATAATCTCAAAATAGGGAAAGAAACAACAAAGCCCAAATATCAATAAAGATCAACAATCACAAGCCTGCACGGCATCACTCTTCGTGCTTTTACTCTCGTCCTCACCAAATAAATAATCAATTGCACTGCATCACCCTTCGTATTTTTACTCTTGTCCTCACCAAATCAATCATATCAATAATCATGAGCACGACATCACCCTTCATACTTTTACTCTCTTTCCATACAATATAATCAATGAATATCAGTACGGAATGGTACATAGTACGGCACGACATCACCCTTTGTGGTTTATACTTTTTCTCACAATATCAACAATGCACACATAACCCTTCGTGTTTTATCACTCTTCCTCACCCAAACAACAATCACAAATAAGAGGCAAGGAAATAAACAAATAATGACAGAAATCTCGGCAAGGAAATGCAATTAAATAGTTAAATCCCGAAAAAGGAGCAATATCAATAAACCAACAAAATGTCCCAGCAAGGGAATAACCCATAACTCTTTCTCTCTCTTCCATTTTCTTACTTTATATTTCACTTTATCATTTGAGCCAACGCTCCGAGAATCAAATTATCTCATAAACCTTACCAATTCATACCATAACTCGAGCCAATGCTCCTCGAAGTTTAATAAATCATAACCTCATTCTCATGCTCTTTAAAACATATAGAATTCATCAAATAAGCATGAAAAATTACAACAATAATCAGGATAATCGCAATATAAGGACTCACGGTCATGCTAGACACCGGTGTATAGATACTCGTCATCATGTCTATACACCGTACTCGATAATTAACATGTAGCAAACAAGACGCAACTCCTATTCACTCAAGCTAAGGTTAGACCAAAACACTTACCTCGATGCCTTGAATTTAACTCAAGCCTCAACTATGGCTTTACCTCTTGATTCCACTACCAATCCGCTCGAATCTAGTCATAAGTTACTTAATCATATTAATAAATACTAAATGAATCAACCCCAATGTATAAAAATGAGTTTTAAAAGGTTTTACCCAAAAAGGTAACAAATTCCCTCAGGCCCCCATGGTCGAAACTCGAGATTCGGACCAAAAGTCGGTTACCCATTTCCCCACGAATCCAAATGTATGGTTTTTTTTAAAAATCGGACCTCAAATTGAGGTTCAACTCCCCAATTATTAGAAAACCTAGGTTCTATCCAAAAACCCCCCAATTTCCCCATGAAAATCTTTGATTTGAAGTTGAAATCATGTTAAAAGATGTTAAGGAGTGATGAAAATAATTTAGAAATCACTTACCAATCGTTTTGGATAAGAACCATTGTTTGGAAAATCGCCTCTTATGTTTTGGGGTTTTGAAAAGTGTAAAATAACTAAAATTCATATGTATTTATACCCTTCTGAAGGAGCACTGATATACCGGTGAGGATGAATGAACGACTGGTAGTGGTGGACACGAGGAGAGGTAGAGGGAGATTTAAGAAGTATTGGTGAGAGGTTATCAGGCATGACATGACGCGACTTAGGATTACTAAGGAGATAGCCCTTGACAGGGAATTGTGGAGGTCGAGCATTAATGTAGTAGGTTAGGGGGAAGTTATGAATATTTTCACAGAGCACTAGAGTGAGACTAGACAGTTAGGAGTTAGTCTTAGGATTTTTGTCTTGGGATGCTACTGGTCCGCTACTGAAGTAAGGCTTTATCTGCTGGATATTATTATATCTTCCATATTTTTCATATTTCCTGTATTTCTTCTATTGTTGTTATTTTATGTTATTTTTTATAAGTCTATTTATAGTACTAATATATCGTCTTTTGTTGATTTCTTGAGCCGTGGGTCTCCTGGAAATAGCCTCTCTGTCCCTCGGGGTAGGGGTAAGGCCTGTGTACATATTACCCTCCCCAGACCCCACTTGTAAAACTATACTAGGCCGTTGTTATTGTTGTTGTTGTTATACCCCTCTGAAGCTCCCCGCGCAGACCGCGCAAAAAGAACCGCGGTCGCACATGCTTTCTGAAGGCCGGCGAATCATTGCCCAGTACGGACCGCATCAGGACAACCGCGGCCGCGCAAAACCCACCACGTGTTAGAAACACGTTCTCAATGCAATTTACTAAACGTGTACTCTTTTGTAGGTTTTGATGAATGACAAACGAAGCAAAAATTGATATATGACGGAATTCAAGTACAAGCGCACAATGGTTGCGAATAAGATTGAAGTTCAAGATATAGCTCTTAATTGTTATTGAGTTGTTCTAAAACTGTAATCTCGATCCTATAACTTGACTCATAGTATGGCCTCTCTCATAAAACAATTTTCCAAAATCATGCATATTTAATTCTGTGTCAAAAAGATTTTAAATCATGCATATTGACATTAGACAAAATGCTTTCTAAACATGCCTCAAAAATCTGGGCTAAAATAATCGATTATGAACTTATGATAATCGATTGTTTCTGAGCCAAGACTGCATGACAATCGATTATGAATTAATGGTAATCGATTGTGAGTAAGACAGTGAACATCAGGTTTTTCCAAATCTGCATGATAATCGATTGTGATCAAATGCCAATCGATTGTTGTTGAGGTAAAGTTTTTCAATACTCAAAATAATCGATTATGAACTAATGGTGATCGATTATGTTGAGACAGTGTCTTCCAGTGATTTTAAATTTAATTAAGTAATCGATTATGCCTTTAGATAATCGATTATCACTGAGACAGTAAGTTTTATGATTTTCAGAAAATAACAAGTAATCGATTATGGCTTTAGATAATCGATTATCACTGAGACAGTAAGTCTCATGATTTTCAGAAAATAACAAGTAATCGATTGTTGCAAAGGACAATCGATTGTTGAAGCTGACCGTTGTCAAATGATTTTCAAATACCATAAGGTAATCGATTATAGATTTCATATAATCGATGTTTTGCTTAAAATCTGGAAATGATTTTTAGAACGTTGCTGAAGTAATCGATTATAGATTTTATATAATCGATGTTTTGCTTAAAATCCGGAAATGATTTTTAGAACGTTGCCAAAGTAATCGATTATGGATTTGGTGTAATCGATTATCTGTTTTTGAATATTGCCAGTAATCGATTATAGATTATGTATAATCGATTGTGAAGCGTTAAATCTGGGATTGATTTTTAAACTGACTGGCAGATAATCGATTATGTGGTCTTAATAATCGATTATCACTGAGGAATTTCAGCAATTCTTAATTGGCAATTAGGCAACGATAATGCCAAGTTTTTCAACTATAAATACAGCTTCACTTCAGTGTTTTAACAACAACAACATACACAAACTGATCATTATATTGCTAGAAGCTTTCATTCAATTATTCTTCATTTTCTACTCATTTCATAAAGCTTTTGAGAGCCATACTATTGCTTAAAGTTGTTGTGATCTTGAACATATTCTTTTACTCATATCTACTCAATAAGGAGTACTCTAGTTAAGTGAGTGTCCAAGTATTTGATATACTTGTAAGAGAATTGCGATTCTCTTGTTTCAAGGAACTTGCGTTTCCTTGGGTGAAGTCTTTGAGATTGCGATCTCCGAGCAACTGTTTGAGGCTTGTGTCCTCAAGTGTGTAACGGTTTGTTGAGCACCCGTAAGCTTAACAAAATAGTGAAAAATCTCGAGAGAGTCTCTCGGGGACTGGACTAACCACGTTGGTGGCCAACCAGTATACATCCTTGTGTAAGTTTATCTTTCTGCATTTATTTTACTTCCTGCAAAGTTTAAATTCCGCAAGAAAACGCTAAATTTTATTAATACGATATTCACCCCCCCTCTAGCATAAAGCGTAGTTTCTAACAATTGGTATCAGAGCCCAACTCTCTGAAAACTTAACCGTTTGAGAGAACCATCCATGGCTTCTACTCTTGACTCTTTTGCAGGAATTGAAGAAGGACAATGCTCTACACGACCTCCTCTATTCAACGGCACAAACTACTCATACTGGAAGGAGAGGATGCAAATCTTTGTGCAATCAAATAACTTTCATTTGTGGAAAGTATTCACCAATGGAAACCAAATTCCAACCAAGAAGGTGGAAGACGAATGGGTTCCAAAGACCGAAGAGGAATATACCGCGGAGGATATTCGTAAGGTTCAAAATAATGCCAAAGCTATAAATTTATTATATTGTGCTGTTAATGCTAATGACTACAGGAGGATATCATGTTGCAAAACAGCAAAAGAAATGTGGGATAAGCTTGAAGTGACATACGAAGGAACCAACCAGGTACGAGAAGCTAAAATTGATTTCTTAACTCACTCTTATGAACTATTCCACATGAAGGAAGGAGAGAAAGTAGACGAAATGTTTGAGCGATTCATAATGATCGTAAATGATCTACACGCCCTCAAAAAGACGTTTACGGATAGAGAACTTGTCCGGAAGATCCTCAGAAGTCTCACTCCGGCATGGCGATCAAAGGCCGATGCAATCCAAGAATCCATTGGCATCACAGATGTCACAATTGACGCATTAAGAGGTAATCTCAAAACCTATGAATCAACTATACTTAACCCGTTTGTTGATGATCAAAGAAGGCAAAGGATTGCTCTAAAGGCTAGCCAATCACAAATTGATGAGGAAGGTGACAACGAGTTTGGACTCGTTATCAAAAGGTTTCAAAAATTCATGCGCAAGGAGTATGAACGCAAGAACAAAAAGCAAGGCGATCAACTAAAATGCTATGAATGCGGAGAAACCGGGCACATAAAATCAAATTGCCCTAACATCAAAAAGGAGAAGAAACCCTTCAAAAAGCAACGTGCATACATCTCTTGGGGAGGAGATTCCGGAGATGAAGCAAGCGAAGAAGAAGACGATGAAGCAGCAAATTTATGTCTCATGGCTCAAGAAGATGGCAAAGACGAGGTAAGTCAAATCTCCTCTCAAAATTTCTTTACTCTTGATGAAATGAGAAATGCTTTTGATGAACTATATGCTGAATTTATCAAAGCTTCAAAAACTGTCAAAAGTGTTAAAGAAAGCGCCTCTCTAAAAGAAAAAGATTTTCAAACACAGCTTTCATTAAAAGAAAAAGAATTAGAAAAACTGGTTTTCGAAAATGAGAAGCTAAAAGAGGAAAACAAGTTTTATGGAAAAAGAAGTGCTGATAAACCTGAAGGTTCTACTAGAAACTGTTCTTCTTGTGTGCTTCTTAAGAATGAAGTAGCTAGACTTAAAGGCACATTAGATAAGTTTAATTCTTCGCATAAAAACTTGAATGATGTGCTTGTTAATCTAAAATCAACTAAACATGGAATAGGATTCAAGAATGAAGAAAAGGTTGGTGCTAAACCACAACAACCTAGAGCTCAACCTAGGACTAATAACTAAAATGCTTATCCTAGAAGTAGAAATCCTAGAAATAACTTGCATGTTAGACCAAATAGTGAAAATGCTAGAAGACCTAGAAATGATGCATATTTTAGGCCAAACCTTGAACAATTTAGAAGACCAAGAAATGACCCTCCACCTAGAAATAGATATTCTAGAAATGATGCATATTTTAGACAAACTTGTGAACCTCCTAGAGCTCATAATAGGAGAAACATTGGTGTTCAAAGTAGAGTAAGCAACCTTCATTCATCTAGTTACTATGTACCTAGAAAAATGCATAATCCCAACGTGACTTGTCATTATTGTAGACGTATTGGTCATATTGCTCCCGCTTGCTTTACTCGTCACAGACATATAAATCAATTGCATCATTATAACATGCCTAACCCTCAAGGACCCAAGATGGCATGGGTACCTAAAGAACATTAATTTGTTTTGTAGGTGTGCTTGAAGGGATCAAGTGTACTATGGTACCTTGATAGTGGATGCTCCAAACACATGACGGGAGATGAATCCAAATTCCTTCAACTAGAGCACAAAGAAGGAGGAAGTGTCATATTTGGTGATAACAATAAAGGAAAAATCATCGGCATTGGTTCGGTCGGTAAGGACGAAAACTCCTCCATTAAACATATACTACTTGTGAAAGGTTTGAAGCATAATCTCTTGAGCATAAGCCAATTATGTGACAAGGGAAATCTTGCTCTATTTGATTCGGATGAATGTCTTGTATTTAGACGTAGTGATTTCAAGATCATACTTCGTGGTTTTAGAATTAATAATATCTATATGGTTGATCTTGCAAACTCCTCACCCGAATATGTTGATTGTTTATTAAGCAAAGAGGATAGCTCTTGGCTATGGCATCGTAGAGTAGCACACATGAACATGCATCTTTTGAACAAGCTTCTTTCTCAAAACTTAGTAGTTGGTCTTCCCTGTTTAAAGTTTGAAAATGATTCTATTTGCGATTCTTGTCAAAAAGGGAAGCAAACCAAAGCATCTTTTAAATCCAAGAATATTGTTTCAACGTCTAGACCTTCGCAATTACTTCACATGGATTTATTTGGTCCCTCGCGTATTGAAAGCCTTGGTAAAAATAAATATGTTTTTGTAATTATTGATGACTTTTCTAGATTTACTTGGACTCTATTTCTTGCAAATAAAAGTGATGCTTTTCAAAATTTCAAGTATTTCCTTAAGCGTGTTCAAAACGAAAAGGAATCAACCGTCACTTCGATTAGAAGTGATCATGGGGTAGAGTTTGATCACAATCTCTTTGCGGATTTTTGTGACGAACTCGGAATCGAACACACCTTTTCCGCTCCACGGACACCACAACAAAATGGGGTGGTGGAAAGGAAAAATAGGTGTCTCGAAGAGATGGCAAGAACCATGCTCGACGAAGCTAAGATTCCCAAATACTTTTGGGCGGACGCCGTGAGTACCGCTTGCTATGTTTTAAATAGAGTAGCAATTCGGCCGACATTCATGAAAACCCCATATGAACTTTATAAGGGTAGAAAACCCAACATTTCTCATTTACGCGTTTTTGGTTGTAAATGTTTTGTTCATAATAATGGCAAGGACCAATTGGGTAAGTTTGATGCTAAATCTGATGAAGGTATTTTCATTGGTTATTCCTCATGTAGCAAAGCATATAGGGTCTTTAACAAAAGAACCCAAATTGTGGAGGAAGCCCCTCATGTTGTGTTTTCCGAAAATAATACTCGCTTGGCGAGAAAGGAATCCGGTTTTGATCTTGCAGGTATCTTGGATAGCTTGAAAGATAAAATCCAAGAAGAACCTTCAAAGGAAAACAAAAATGAAATTGGGGAACAACCAACGGAAGAAGCGCCACAATTAGAAAAAGGAATAAACACGCCTAACGAGTGGAGAACGATCAAGGATCATCCTCTAGAACAGGTAATTGGCGATGTTGGAGAAAAGGTAAGTACCCGAAACTCTCTTAAGAACACTCTAGGACACAATTCTTAAGAGTTCACGGCATTACGTGTTAACACTAGTGTAAGTTATTAATTTCGCTATAAATTACTAACTTGAGCGTCAGAGACGTTTAAATCTATTTTGCAGGTACCACCCCAAAGGTAGGGGGAATTATGAAGTTTTAGCACAAAATAATCGACTATTTCAAGTCACTAATCGATTATTTTCTGTGCAGTACATCGATTATCAGTATCAATAATCGATTGTTTATGACTGATTATTAATATTATGCATCTATGTTTAAGTTTTTCACTTCCTAAATTGCATAATCGATTTCCGCCTCAGTCATTCAGCAATGCTTTCTACAACAATCGATTATTTTTTCATACAATCGATTATTTGACAAATTCTGATATTCTCCCAGTTCACTGTATCAAACTAGTTCACTAAATAATCGATTACCCCGAACTGACAATCGATTACTTCATATTAATTTTTGTTACCGTTTGGCTCCTCAATCGATTCCTGTCAGGTCTTAAATGCTCCATAATCGATTACCAAAACTTAATAATCGATTATTCCATTCAAATTTTTTACCGTTTGACTCAAGAATCGATTTGTCAGATTCAAAATCTCAAATATAATCGATTATTTCAGTTCAATAATCGATTATCTAACGGTCAGTAATTTTAATTCTTACCGTTTTCTGACTGCCCCTACACCAAAATCTCAGCAAATGTCTCCATTCAATGCTTGATAATCCTTTCCTCTATAAATAGGAATCATAAGAGCTCACATTCACCCACTCAAGCACTATCTCTAGTATTCAAAAGCTAAATCTCTTCTATTTTCTTTGCCAAATTCCAGCAGATTTCTTTTAACATGTCTGGACGATCTTCAAAACACTCCCGATCCAAACATGGCGCATCAGCCTCAACCGCCCCTCCTCCTTTAAATTTTCCATACCAAGACGGTTCCGTCTTGTTCTTTGAAAATGAAAATGAACTCACACGGTTCCTCTCAAAATTTGAGAAACGCACCATTCTTCCTCCTCGGTTCTCAAATAGTAAACTCCTTGAACCTTTTACCCCTGCCGCAAATATGTTAAAGGAGTGTCAACTATATGACTTCTTGCTTCTCACTCATCCTCACATAAACACAACTCTCGTTCAAGCTTTTTACTCAAACCTCCGTAAAGATGAAGATGGCGAACTTGTCACCTCCATTAATGGGGTTCAAATTCTTCTCTCTGAAGAGAATCTCCACACCATTGCCCGCCTTCCAAATGAAGGTGAAGACCTTTACCGGTATATTGATAAGGCCGGGGCTCTCTTTGATGAAACCACCCTTCTCCACCAAGCCGGTATAACTTCCTATGATCCATCTATCTCTACCCGTCGTCCTACCATAACGGGAATGGATCCAAACTACCGGTTGATTCTTTACTTCATCACCCGAGTCCTCAAGCCTAGACGGTACAATCACACCACCATCTCCCAGGAGGATACCAAACTTCTGCATGCCATTGTCACCGGAGCCAAAATAAATTGGTGTCGGCTCATCAAAATTCATATGCTCGATGCCATCGGTGATGACATGCCTCTTCCTTATGCCCTCCTCATTATGAACTTCCTTGAAGCATCCGGATTTGTCACGGAAAATGGTCCTCTCAAAAGGAGTACCAAAATTTGGGAAATCTCGGAGTCTTCTTTCCATCATGATGGTGACCATGCTCCAGCTCCGTCTTCAAGTCGTCCACCCCGTCGTGCTCAAGAGCCTACTCTCCAAACCATATCCGACCAGCTTGCTCAACTCACTCATGAGATCCATGGATACTTTGACCATGTCAATTATCCATATGCAGCTCTCGTTCCTTTTGAAGCAGCGCCGGATAACGAGGCGGACAACGACGGAAATGAATAAATTTTTCTGTGTTTTGTGTGTTTTTGTTGTTCCCATTGATGTACCCTTTCTTTTAAATAAATAAACCGTGTTTATTTCATCTTTTTGCATCTTTCCTTATTTTTTGCTAATGGCAAAAGGGGGAAGAAAACGGGATATCGGGTATGCACCACCTCTCTTAATTCATTGATTGCTTATAAGCTAAAATTGAGGGGGAACTCTTAAATTGAGGGGGAACAAGAACGGAATTGCATAATTGTTACTTGTCTTGAATTGTCAATATCTTTTGCCTTAAATGCATATCCCGCTTAATGTTTGCCATTATCAAAAAGGGGGAAATTGTTAGAAACACGTTCTCAATGCAATTTACTAAACGTGTACTCTTTTTTAGGTTTTGATGAATGACAAACGAAGCAAAAATTGATATATGACGGAATTCAAGTACAAGCGCACAATGGTTGCGAATAAGATTGAAGTTCAAGATATAGCTCTTAATTGTTATTGAGTTGTTCTAAAACTGTAATCTCGATCCTATAACTTGACTCATAGTATGGCCTCTCTCATAAAACAATTTTCCAAAATCATGCATATTTAATTCTGTGTCAAAAAGATTTTAAATCATGCATATTGACATTAGACAAAATGCTTTCTAAACATGCCTCAAAAATCTGGGCTAAAATAATCGATTATGAACTTATGATAATCGATTGTTTCTGAGCCAAGACTGCATGACAATCGATTATGAATTAATGGTAATCGATTGTGAGTAAGACAGTGAACATCAGGTTTTTCCAAATCTGCATGATAATCGATTGTGATCAAATGCCAATCGATTGTTGTTGAGGTAAAGTTTTTCAATACTCAAAATAATCGATTATGAACTAATGGTGATCGATTATGTTGAGACAGTGTCTTCCAGTGATTTTAAATTTAATTAAGTAATCGATTATGCCTTTAGATAATCGATTATCACTGAGACAGTAAGTTTTATGATTTTCAGAAAATAACAAGTAATCGATTATGGCTTTAGATAATCGATTATCACTGAGACAGTAAGTCTCATGATTTTCAGAAAATAACAAGTAATCGATTGTTGCAAAGGACAATCGATTGTTGAAGCTGACCGTTGTCAAATGATTTTCAAATACCATAAGGTAATCGATTATAGATTTCATATAATCGATGTTTTGCTTAAAATCTGGAAATGATTTTTAGAACGTTGCTGAAGTAATCGATTATAGATTTTATATAATCGATGTTTTGCTTAAAATCCGGAAATGATTTTTAGAACGTTGCCAAAGTAATCGATTATGGATTTGGTGTAATCGATTATCTGTTTTTGAATATTGCCAGTAATCGATTATAGATTATGTATAATCGATTGTGAAGCGTTAAATCTGGGATTGATTTTTAAACTGACTGGCAGATAATCGATTATGTGGTCTTAATAATCGATTATCACTGAGGAATTTCAGCAATTCTTAATTGGCAATTAGGCAACGGTAATGCCAAGTTTTTCAACTATAAATACAGCTTCACTTCAGTGTTTTAACAACAACAACATACACAAACTGATCATTATATTGCTAGAAGCTTTCATTCAATTATTCTTCATTTTCTACTCATTTCATAAAGCTTTTGAGAGCCATACTATTGCTTAAAGTTGTTGTGATCTTGAACATATTCTTTTACTCATATCTACTCAATAAGGAGTACTCTAGTTAAGTGAGTGTCCAAGTATTTGATATACTTGTAAGAGAATTGCGATTCTCTTGTTTCAAGGAACTTGCGTTTCCTTGGGTGAAGTCTTTGAGATTGCGATCTCCGAGCAACTGTTTGAGGCTTGTGTCCTCAAGTGTGTAACGGTTTGTTGAGCACCCGTAAGCTTAACAAAATAGTGAAAAATCTCGAGAGAGTCTCTCGGGGACTGGACTAACCACGTTGGTGGCCAACCAGTATACATCCTTGTGTAAGTTTATCTTTCTGCATTTATTTTACTTCCTGCAAAGTTTAAATTTCGCAAGAAAACGCTAAATTTTATTAATATGCTATTCACCCCCCCTCTAGCGTAAAGCGTAGTTTCTAACACCACGAACCGCTCAAAGGCGACTGTGTCCGCGCTGGCACTCTGCGGCCGCACTCGCTTTCTCGCAAGCCGCGCTGAAGGGTTCAGATACCTGCCAAATTTTCCTAAACCTGCATCATCTGATATTTTAAGCCCAAGGCATCCCGGAATTACTCGAAACTCACCCGAGCCCTCGGGGCTCCAAACCAATCATGCATACAGCCTCAACAATACCCTATGAACATGCTTGTGCGATCAAATCGCCAAAATAACATCATATACATCAAATCGAGTCTCAGTAATCATGATTTCTTCCAAATTTCTCATAAAACATCCAATTTCCATTTTAAGTCTGAAACACATCAAAAGACGTCCGTTTTCAACCAATTTTTTTGCAGAAAGATCTTAACACATATATATAACTTGTACCGGGCGCCGGAACCAAAATACGGCCCCGATACCGTAGTCTTCTAATCAAATTTTATTTCCATTTTTCTTAATTAATTTCAGAAAATAATTTCACACAAAAATTAATTTCAAGCTTGGGACCTCGGGATTCGATTTTGGGCATATGCCCAAGTCCCATATTCTCCTATGGACCTTCCGGGACCGTCAAATCACTGGTCCGGGTCCGTTTAACTAAAACGTTGACAGAAGTCAAATTTAATCATTTAATATCAAAATTTATTATTTTTCTCATAGAATTTATACTTAAGCCTTTCGGCTATGCGTCCGGATTGTGCGCGCAAATCGAGATAATCCTAAATGAGGTTTTCAATGCCTCGGAGACACAGAATGAGTAAAAAATCAGGTGATGACCCTTTCGTTTGTCACAATCCGTAATTCAAACTCTAGACTTTTAGGGCCAGAGGATCCCGATCATCTCACCACGTAGTTGGTAATTACTATATTTGTTGTGTTGGCCAGCCCTACATAACTTTACTTATTAGCCTTTGTATCTTTTGACTACAATTATGTGGTCAACGTGTGTTGTTCAACTGATCATCCTCTTCGAACTCTTGTTTTTTGTCCTTATTTATTTATTCAGCGCCAAATTTTAGTAATTTACACATGCAATCAGATTGTATTAGAGATAATAGAGAAATTAATGTCAATACCAGATCATTAATGTTAATTCCAACTATTAACAACTCAAATCCCTCTTGTTTCTATTGATTTATTCCCTGTTTGGTATATTGTATTAAAAATGATAATTGCATAATTTCTAACAAGATGGTATACGTTATACCGATGTTAATTACCTCATCCTCTATAAGGTATAAGTTATTCCGATGTTACAATTAACACCAGAATAACATATACCTAGTTTAATAATCAAATAAAATATTAAGGTGATATTAACTTTTTATACCACCCATATACCTTCTTATACCTCGTATAAAACGACCCTAGAAGTGCTAAGGTAAATTTGTGAGGAATCAATGAAAATTCATTTCAACTTCCACTTGAATGTCTCAATCAGTTGATGTAAAGCTATCAGCCTCTATTGATTTACTTTGACTTGCTGAGAAGTCAAATGTCTTTAAACAATTTTTGCAACATCTTGCTTTATTTTTTCCTATTAACACAACTGTTTTAAATCTAATTAGTTTTCAAATGCCTTGTACGTCAAAATTCTTCTTTAATTTTTTTATGTTTTCCGTCAATTAAATACTTTAACATAGTGGGCGTTTGGACCTAATAATAGTAAAATTTCGAAATAAATGAATTTTTTTTGAAGTGAAAATGAGATTTAAAAATTAGAATTGTGTTTGGACATGAACATAATTTTGAAGTTTATTAAATTTTTCAAAAATTTTAAAAATCATCTTCAAATGAAAATTAAAATTTTTATGGTCAAACAATAATTTCAGAAGAAAAAAATTAAGAATTCTTCTTTCGGACAAGTACTTTTCCATTAGATACTTTGTTGTATTTGTGTTTGTCACTATCTATATTTTCAACACGTTTCCAGTTGCCAATTGGTTCCCTTTTTTGGAATTTTACACCAATTCGCATAAATTTCATCAAAGTTTAGTGAGACTAAATAATCAAAATACGAGGAAATGACAAGAATATACAGTAGAAGCAAACACAGGGAAATGGGGGAAGATCGTGAACTGGTTTGTTCAGTGAGAACAAATTAGCTGTAAAAGGAATGAATCGCTCATATATCCCACCAGTGATATAAGATGGGGAGGTAGTGGTGCAATTGCTGGAAGAAGACATTGAAGAAGAGCAACAGAAATGGAGCAGAGCACCAATTCTATATGTTGTGGGGAATACCCCTACAATTGGTGCATTTAAACGATGTATAGCTCAACAATGGGGGAAAATCAGGAAGTCTAAGGTATTATTCCATAATGATGGATACTTCATTATTTTGATGCATAGTTTTGAAGAAGGGATGATGTTATGATGAACGGGCCTTATACACTGAATAATAGACCAATTATCCTTAGGCAGTGGAAGGAGGGTTTTGATTTTGAGGATGAAATCCTCTGAACTATTTCAATATGGGGGAAATTCCCTGAATTACCACTAAGCTACTGGAGCAATAAGGCTTTAAGTAAGATAGGGAGTGGACTAGGTAAACCTCTGTATGTTGATGCATGTACAACTATGACCAATAGAGTAGTATATGCAAGAGTACTAATTGAGATGGATGTTACTAGGCCTCTACCAAGAACAATAAAATTATGTGATCCTACTGGGAAAAAATTCAATGAGATTGTGCAATATGATTTGAAGCCACAATATTGCAAGGATTTCTGTTAACTTGGGCGCTCATGTAAGGAGCAGAAGAAACAACAAAATATAGAGGGACAGTAAAGGATACGTAATCAGAATCCAAAGCAGGAATGAAAATTTGTAAGGAGATCAATCCAGAGGTGGACAAGATAGATGGGCAAGGAAGGTTCAAAAAACAATTTGAGTTAGAAGAAGAAATAGTTCCACAACAGGAAGGGGATGAAAATCAGTGGCTGATTGCTAGTGGAAAGTCTACTTCAAAGAGACAGATGGGAGCTAAAGCGGCTGATGAAGTCAACATAGGTAATACTTTTAAAGTCCTTGTTGATACTGCTTAGAAAATAATGTTATTCTTTGAAGAACAGGAGAAAAGAAGTAGGAGTAGCAGGAAGGAGAGTGAGGATAACTCCAAAACAACAAATCTATCATGCTGAATATCATAACATGAAATGTAAGGGGCATGAATAACATGTACAAGCAAAAATTACTAAAAAATTCTGTAAGGAGAATAATGTCGCAATGATAGCAGATTTAGAAAATAGAGCTAAAGCAAACAAGGCTGAAACAATAATAAGGAAAATATTTGGGGACTGGAAGTGGATAACAAATTATGAAGTAGCACCTGGTAGGAGGATATGGTTTGTCTGGGATCAGGCAAGAGCGGAATATGAAGTTAAACAAATTCATGACCAATACATAGCAGGGCAGATAACTATAAGGCAATGTTACAGTATTTTCTTATTTGTTGCAGTATATGGAAAGCAAAACATCCAATATAGGAAGAGTATGTGGATTGATCTTAAAGGGTCAATGAATGGAGTTAATTTTCCAAGTATTCTCATGGGGGATTTCAATAGTATTATGTCCATTGAAGATAGAGTACAAGGGAATCCAATACAAGATATGAAAGTGAGAGACTTCAAAAATTTTGTAAAGGAGGTTGGACTATCTAAACTGAAAACAATAGGAAGACAACACACATGGACAAGTAACACAGTCCGTAGTAGAACTGATAGAATCTTAGTCAATGCAGAATGGATGCAAAAGTGGCCTCAATTGGAAGGGATCATCAAACAACCTGAATTTTCTGATCACTGCCCTTTGATGATAACTATGGAGGAAGAAACATAACAGGGGAAGAGACATTTCAAATTCTCTAATTGCCTAGGCAAACACTAGGAATTTGAGGGAATAATGAGCCATTACTGGAGGAAGGAGCATAGAGGAAACAAGATGCAAAAGCTCTGGTACAATCTTAAAACACTGAAAGGGGAACTGAAGAAGTTGAAAAGTCAGGAATGCAGGAATGTGGGGGACAGGATAAAGGAAGCAAAAAACAGACTTATACAACTACAACAGAACATGCAATCTCCAGAGAATGACAATGCAGTGATAGATGAAGAAAAAAAGGCAAAAATGGAACTATCCAAGTGGATGGAAGTAGAGGAGAGCATACTGAAACAGAAGGCTAGAGTCAAGTGGATAAAAGAGGGGGACTACAATACAGCATACTTTCATGCCTGTTTAAAAAATAGGCAGGCAAGGAATCACATTGGGAAACTCACAAATAATGAAGGGCACATTCTGCAGAACATAAAAGAGGTGGAAGTGGAGATCTTGCAGTTCTACAAAAAACTACTTGGTACAGCAGCTTCTGCTTTACTAGTAGTGAATCCAGACATAATAAGAGGAAGAAATACGTTGAGCAGGGAACATCAATTGCAGGTAATAAAACCAGTAACAAAGGAAGAAGTAATGTTGGCTTTGAAGGGTATAGATGATAGCAAGGCACCTGGATGTGATGGTTATAATGCTTATTTCTTCAAGAGGACATGGAACATAATAGGAGAGGAGATCACAGCAGCAGTATTGAAATTTTTTGGAAGTGTAAATTTGTGCAAATCCATAAACTGCACTACTATTACCTTGATACCTAAAGTGAAGAACCCAACAAATATCAAAGAGTTCAGGCCTATCTCCTACTGCATAGTGCTCTACAAGATAATCTCAAAGATCCTAACATCAAGAGTACATGAAGTCATGCCAGAATTAATAGATAAATGTCAAACAGCTTTTGTCCCTGGAAGGATGATAGCCGATAACATCATTATGAGCCATGAGCTAGTCAAAGGTTATGGAAGGAAAAACATATCACCAAGGTGTATGTTGAAGATTGATATGCAAAAAGCTTATGACTCTGTTGAGTGGATATATATTAAGAAAATGATGAAGCTCCTGGGATTCCATGAGAAGTATGTGAGGTGGACAATAAAGTTAATCAGTATTGTGCATTATACAATAATCATCAATGGGCAACCAGCAAAACCTTTTGAAGCAAGGAAGGGGCTTAGGCAGGGTGACCCATTGTCCTATGCGCTGTTTGTGATGGCAATGGAGTATCTGAGCAGACTTTTGAAAAGCTTGAAGGGGAATAGAGAATTCAAATATCACCCTAAGTGTGCTGAAGTTAATTTAGTACGCTTAGGTTTTGCTAACGATTTGTTACTTTTTTGCAAGAGAGATATACAATCAGTGAGGAAAATGCATCAACAATTTAAAATCTTTTCTGAGGCATCAGGACTAATTCAAACCAAAGCAAGAATTGCATATACTTTGGAGGAGTTGATCTTGGTAACCAAAGAAAGATCATGGACATGTTGGGATATACAAATGGAGATCTACCTTTCAGATACTTAGGGGTACTCTTAAGTACTAAGAAGCTCACAATTATCCAATGTGAGCCACTAATTGACAGAATGCTGAACAAAATACAGTGCTGGACAACAAAATTCCTGTCATATGCTGGGAGAGTTGTGCTTATAAAGAGTGTCTTGACTGCAATTCAGAATTTTTGGGCTCAAATTTCCATACTGCCAAAGAAGATTATTCAGTTCATTGAAACAATATGTAAAAGATTTCTATGGTCTGGGAGTGCAGAACCTACTAGGAAGGCATTGATAGCTTGGGAAATGTTGTGTAGTGCAACAGTTGCTGGGGGCTTGAACTTTACAAATGTGGAGCTATGGAACAAGGCTGCAATAGAAAGTTATGGAACAGAAGGAGAAGCTATGGTTACAATGGGTAAATGCATACTACATAAAAGGGGATACATTCTGGAACACAACACCTAAGAATGCATCTTGGGTCATTCAACACATTTTCAAAGCAAAGAGTATTTTGAGAATGCTGGTTACACTGAACAAAAGGTGCAGCGGATAGAGAACTTCTCAATAAAGGAAGTATAAAGCCATGTAGGGGGAGTTTCAGAAGGTAGCTTGGAGGAAAGTCATATGCAACAACTATGGGCATCCAAAATGGATATTCATACTGAGACTTGCTATCCTGGAAAGACTGGCAACAAAGGAAAGACTAGCCAGATGGGGAGTAAACATAGAGACCACATGTGCACTATGCCAACAAGAAGCTGAAACAGTTGAGCACCTATTTTTTGAATGTGAAACGACAGGAGCAATATGGAAACAACTGTTACACTGGCAGGGAATACAAAAGAAGCAGATGAAATGGCAAGAAGAGTTGATATAGATACAAAGAGTAGCAAAAGGTAGAAGTGGAGGAGCATCATTATGTAGAATGAATCTAGTAGCTGCAGTTTATTATATATGGAAGGAAAGGAACAATGTCATTTTTAAACAGGAAAAGAGAACAACAATAAGCATCATCAGGATGATCATACATGAGATATACATTAGAGCCACCATGTTCCCAAGATTGCAGAGGGCTATACCCAAAGCAAAGTATAGTTAGATAATGGGAAAAGCAAGAAGATAGAAAAGTAAAAAAGTAGAAGTGTAGGAAACCTAAACTAGGACTGCATGTCCAGTGGGGTGTTTCGTTTTTTTGTGTACATAATTTACTTGGTAAATAAAGATAATTACTTACCAAAAAAAAATAATCAAAGCTCAATATTGAGGAGTCCGAAACTTAATTAATAATTTTTTAGACACAAAGTACATTTTTAATGTTTAAAAAAGTTACAAAAATAGGTAATTCGCAGTATTTTACTGCAAATTACTTTAACGAAAATTTAGCCGTTAAAGTAATTCGCAGTAAAATACTACGAGTTATTAAAAAATTAATAATTCGCAGTATTTTTCTGCAAATTAGGTAAAAAAAATTTAATAAATTTGTTTTTAAAATTTTAATTTAAAAAAATTCCTAATTCGCAGTAAAATACTACAAATTACAAAAAAAATATTTTTTATTTTTTATTTTAAAAAAAATTAAAATAAAGTTATAGATCGTCAAATTCGAAAAGACCACAATCCGTCATTTTTATTAAATGTCACTATTTTTACTCTGTCTCCTGAGACGAGGGTTGATTGGAAACAGCATCTCTACGCTTTTGGGTAGGGGTAAGACCTGGGTACGTGTTACCCTCCCCAGACACCACTCTGTGGGACTATATTGGGTAGTCGTTATTATTATTGTTAGGGAGGGATATACTCTTGTTTAAGGACAAAATTACACATAGAAGCCTTAAGGTGACTAGCAATATTGTTTATCTAGATAAATTTTTTTATAAAAAATACTTAAATTTATAACTTTTGCCCCTCCCTTTTTCTTTCCTCTAGGAACAGGTGTGTACACTCTACTCTCCTCAGACCCACTTGCAAAATTATATTGGGTTTGTTATTGTTGTTGTATTAAATATATCACTTAAAATAAGTCTTAGAATTTTTTGTTTTATTATTTAAAATTTTCTAAATAAAAAAAATTTGTATTTTTTCACAGTTTAAAAAGGAAAAATTATTTAACATAAAATGAGAAAAGGAAGGAAGTAATCTCATGAAGGGAGATAAATATCTTTGTGTGAAAAGTGGGTCAGTTCCCAATGGCACAATCTTCCACCTCTTTATTGGGAACATATTCAATATTCTCAATAAATTCGACGATCTATAATTTTTTGAATTTGACGATCCATAATTTTATTTTTTTTAAAAAATAAAAATAAAAAATAATAATAAAATTTTTTAATAATTCGCAGTTTACTGCGAATTAGGTGAAAACATATAATAAAAATTCTAAAAAAATTTATTTAAAAAATCTTTAAATTTTTTTAAAAAAATTTATTAATTTTTTTTACCTATTTCACAGTAAAATACTGTGAATTACTTTAATGGCTAAATTTTCGTTAAAGTAATTTTTGTAACTTTTTTTTAACATTAAAAACGTACTTTGTGTCTAAAAAATTATTATTTAAGTTTCGGACTCCGATATTGAGTGGTAAGTGTTCTGTTGTCCTCAATCTGAGGTTTCGAATTCGAGCCTGATAATGGAATCGTCTTATTAGGATGTGTTTTATAGCTCCCACCTTCCAAAATAGAACTTTTCGGCGCGAAAGTGAATTTAGCCAGACCCAACACAAGTATCGAACGAAATGGGAAAAAGAAAAAAAAACAGTTCGTCCATTCACCATATTTCTAGATCGTATAATTGATTATTTCTGCATATTTATTCTTGAATTTAGCTTTAGTGCATTAACAGTATAGGATTCTTTTACATCATGTCTTAACTTACAACAGAAAACAACTACTTACAATGTGAGAAATTAAAAAATAGTCAGATTTACAAGTGATCGTTTATAAATAGCTCAATTTTAAAAGTAATTAAAATTTAGTCATTTTTCATGTAAAGATAAATTTGAACGAAAATAGTGTTCAAAATCTAAAAAAATAATCCAGTATAATATACTGGAACTCCATTCTAATACACTGGAGTTCCAGTATAATATACCGGTCCAGCATAATATATTGGAGTTTGGAGCACCGTGCACCAGTCTCTAGTATATTATACTGGACCCAACGAAGTATATCAGTTCAGCATAATATGCTGAAAGTTCATATACACGTGCACCGAACTCCAGTATATTATGTTGGATCGGTCTCTGTTGGAGCAAAATAGTGGCTATTTTTCATTGACTAGGTAAACGCTGGCTATTTTTGAATGACCAGTCCAAAAATTGGCTATTCCGTGCTTCTTTTTCGAAATTCATCCATTTTCCGCTTGAAATCCGTTAATGACAAGAGCAAATACGAGATGTGTTTGCTAATGTCAAGGATTTAAATAGACTTAAAATGCAATGCACGACAAAATTATATAAATTTTTATATTACTATAAGGATAATGTATGGTGTCAAATTTGGCCCTCAACGTCCCTATGATTAACGGGTACGTCCAATGAGTAGACGCCGACCAAAGCGAGGGCACAGTCTGGACGTGGGGGTGAAAGAGACGTCGTTTAAATCTTAACTTCTTCACTAAGTGGAAGCCACCTACTTTTGTACTTTTTGATTATTTCGAAGAAGGTCTCCTACTATATAAAGGAGACCTTCACATTTTAACAGGAAAGATGTTTATTCTCGAATAATACAACTTTTCTCTCAATGAAGCCGGTGAAGAGGGTGTTTCGATTACAACCCCTAGCACCACAATGAGTGGAGAAATCCTACCCCCTCCCCCCATCTGGAGATCTGACAATCTTGTGGGAAAAGGGTACTTCTAAATCTGCAAACAAAGAAGTACCATCGGAGGTCAAAAAGCTACTAGAAGAATGGCTAACAGGTACCCTAAGTAGCATGATCGAAAAGTCACCAAAAGGTAACATTGGATATGCACCGACAGTAGATCTTACCGCCGCCATAGGTGAACCTAAAATGGCCAAGCAAATGGCATGCCCGTTGAGGTACATGCCAACGATGGCACGCACACAGCCATTCTTAAGAAGATGGAGCAGATGGAAAATGAAAACCGGTCACTTCGTGACCAGATGAAGGAACACCAGGAGAGGGTAGACAAGATCCCAGGTGCCCTCAAGTTGCTGCCAAAGAGCAATGTGGGAAGATTTGTTGAATATCCTTACAATGAGGAGGCTGCCCCATACTCCATTCTGAAGACCTTAAAAATGCCACCCTACCTAAAAGTATATGACGGGACCACAGATCCCGAGGATCATCTGATCCACTATGTCATGGCTGTAAAGGCCAACAACCTATCAAAGGAACAGCTACCATCAGTGCTGCTGAAAAAGATCGGTGAAACGCTGATAGGAGGAGCCCTAATGTGGTACTCCCAACTACCAGCTAAGATCATTTCTACATTCGAGGCAATGGCGGACAAGTTTCATCACTGTCCATGCAGGAGCAAAGAAAGCAGAAGAAAGGGTTAATGATATCTTTGCCGTCTGTCAAACCGCAAGAGAAGGATTCAAGGACTTCCTAGCCAGGTTTAACATGGTACAGATGAGCTTACCCTACTTATCGTAAGGCATGGTTGTAGCCGCTTTCCAGAATGAACTAAGAAGATATGGTTTGAGGGCGACCAAGAAGCTACTAAGCCATCTCATGAAGTACCCTCCTACCACATGGGAAGAAATCCATAATGACTACTGTGTCAAGGTAAGAGCAGATGAAGACGACCTTAACGGGCCGACCCATCGGTTGATGACAAATACATCCAGAAATTAGTAGGGATCGATGCATCGAGGGATGGCAGAAACAGATTCCGCGTCTCAACAAAGAAATGCACCAGCCTTACGTCAGATCATCTCACCTGCTGCCACTGAGACACACAAATGCACTACAGAGACATTTCGCTCCATTCCGAAATGAAAGAGGTATGCCTCTTTTATTATCCGCCCATAACTTTTGTGTGTCTCCTTTAGAAATAGTGTACGCATTAGAGAAGTTGGGCAACAAGGTGCAATGGCTGACGAAGATGAAATCAGACCCCACCATAAGGAAATCAAACGTCCTATGTGAGTTCCATCAGGGACGAGGGTAGAAAATTGAGGACTGCAAGAAGTGGTCAAAATGCTTAACCATGGATACCTGAGGGAGTTACTCAACAGTAAAGGTAAAAACTAACTTTGCACACGGACGTGAGAAACCCCATGGGCCGCCGAAGCCTCCCTCCCCGGCATGTACGATTAATATGATCATCGAAGGCCGCGACCACTTAGAAATCAACCACGTCAAACTCACCAGTGCACATAAACTGAAGTGAACCATCACCCATGCACGGTATGACGACTTCGAAGATAGTATCACCTTCAATAAGCCCGGTGCTGACGGTTTGTATTCCCCCCACTATGATTCTTTAGTTATCACTTTACGTATTGCAGATACTGATGTTAAAAGAATCATTATTGATGACGGAAGAGGTGCCTGTATTATCCACCCGAGGGTACTAATGCAAATGGGACTCGAAGACAAGATAATACCGCGCTGCATAACACTAACTAGTTTCAATAATGTAGTAGAATGGACCTCCGGAGAAATATGTCTGCCCGTTTTAGCGAGAGGAGTCATGCTGGAAACAACTTTCCACGAGATGAACCAGAAAATGGCATAGAACGCCATCATAGGACGCCCATGGATACACTCCATGCGAGCAGTCCCGTCAAGCTTTTATCAAGTGAGCAAATTCCCTACCTCATTGGGAATATTCAGCATCTGAGGCGAGCTACGCACCGCAAGCAAATGCCACAAAATAGCTCAAGATTGCACCCATACCAAAAAACTTAAGGGGGCTAGTGCAGAGGCATAGCAATCAGCTATGTCGGGGACCAAGGTCGACCCAACAAGGGACGCCATTAAAGGTCCTGATACCGTAGAGGCCTGTAAAGCCACAGTCGAAGTTCTCAACCCGGTCCAACTGGACGACGCCGACCTCACGAAGAAAGCCTACATCGGTCACAGCCTCACTAATCCATGTAAGTATCATGAGTTTTTAACTAACCATGCAGACCTATTTGCTTTTTCCCATTCAGATATGCCAGGGATCCCGCGAGACATCGCCACTCACAAGCTAAACTTTGATCCACTATACCTGCCCACGTGGCAAATGAGGAGGAAATTTAATGTCGCTAGAAACAAAGCAGTCAGTGAGGAAGTAGACAAACTATTGGCCAATGACTCCATCAGGGGGTCCAAGTACCCCTTATGGGTCGCCAATATTGTCATGGTCAAAAAGAAAAATGGGAAGTGGAGAATGTGCGTGGACTTCAGCGACCTAAGCAAGGCATGTCTAAAGGACTCATTCCTACTGTCCCCATATTGACCAACTGATCGATGTTACCGCCGGGCACGAGTTACTAAGCTTCCTATACGCTTATTCCGGCTATCATAAAATCATGATGGCCAAAGAGGACCAGGAAAAAATAACTTTCACACCCAACAAGGGACATATTACTACAAGGTAATGCCCTTCGGGCTAAAAAATGCAGGGGCTACGTACCAGAGACTGGTCACCAAGTTGTTCAAAGAACAACTCGATAAGACCATGGAATTCTACATCGATGACATGCTGGTAAAATAAGCAAGGAAAGAGGACCACATCAACCACCTGAAGGAGGCCTTCGAGATATTAAGGAGATACAAAATGAAGCTGAACCTTTAGAAGTGCACCTTCAGCATGTCCTCAGGGAAATTCGTAGGGTTTCTCATATCATAACGAGGCATCGAGGTCAACCCAGAACAAATCAAGGCGATAGACACAATACCTAAGGTGTTGAACAACAAAAAAAAACTACAAAAGCTAAAAGGGTGGATAGCGGCTCTATCCATATTCATCTCGCGGTCCTCTGACAGGTGCCATGAATTTTTCAATGTGCTGAAAAAAGACCAAGGGTTACAGTTGAATGAGGAGTGCATCAAAGCTTTGAGAAAGCTAAAAGCGTATCTATCCTCACCGCCCCTGCTAGTCAAAGCGAGCCGAGGCGAACCCCTCCTGGTATATCTGGCTGTATCCGAGGTCGCCGTAAGCGTAGTCCTGATCAGCGAAAATAAAGGTACACAATCTCCTATTTATTACATAAGAAAAACCTTAGTGGAAGCCGAAACATGGTATCCACACCTTGAGAGATTAGCTCTTGCATTGGTCGTGGCTTCACAGAAGCTCCGGCCTTATTTTCAATGCACCCCATAAAAGTGGTGATGCCCTTCCCATTGAGAAGCTTCCTGCAAAGCCTGAATTATCAAGCTAGCTCGCAAGATGGTCCATTGAGCTCAGCGATCACGACATATCGTACCACCCAAGAACCGCCATAAAGTCTCAAGTACTCGCCGATTTTATAGCGGATTTCAGCGGAGAAATCCTGACAGAGGCGGAATGTGAGGCACAATGTGCCTCATTTACTACCGATCTATGGACTCTTTATACTGACGGTGCCCGCCAATGCATCGGGATCGGGACTGGGACGTGTCTTCGAGGTTCCCACGGGTGAAACAATTTGCCAGTCCATACGATGCCCTGAAATGACTAACAATGAGGCCGAGTATGAGGTCGTTATTGCAGGTATGAAACTAGCCATCAAGTATAGGGCTCGACAAATTATCCTCCATTGCGACTCCCATCTTGTGGTGAATCAGGTCGCTGGGACTTACCAAATAAAAGAACAAAGGCTGCAGAAATACCGGCCAGAAATCCATAGGCTGATGGCCGAGTTCGACGAGTGCCGCTTCGAGAAAATTCCAAGGGCACAGAACGTTGAAGCAGATGGCCTAGAAAAACTTGCCACGGCAACCAAATATTTTCACAAAGAATCCGTGGTCACACTCCTCCATTCAGGAATTGGGACTGGTGCAACAAATTTTTATCCTACCTACAGGACGGAATGCTGCCACTCGACAAAAAAGAGTCAAAGAAACTTAGCGTGCAAGCTGCCCGGTATTGCCTTATAAACAACATCCTCTACAAAAGTTGTTTGGCGGACCTTGGACAAATGTCTAGGGCCGCACCAAACGAGGCCAGTGCTCGAAGAAGTGCATGAAGGTCACCGCAGTGCCCATACAGGTAATAGCACCCTCGTATGATGCCTCATACGGGTCAGCTAGTACTGGCTTACCATGAAGAATGAAGCAGCGGAATACGTTCACCGGTACGAACAATGCCAAAAATACACCCCCATGATACACCAACTAGGAGAACCTCTCCACTCGGTCACATCCCCATGGCCCTTCATCAAATGGGGAATGGACATAGTCGGACCCCTCCCTGCGGGACGAGGAAAGGTACGATTTCTACTAGTTTTAATTGACTATTTCTCTAAATGGGTGGAAGTAGGTGAGTACCCTCAAATACCCGAATAGAAGGTCATCACCTTCATATGGAAAAATATCATATGTCGTTTTGGCATCCCCAAGGAAATCAGTTGCGATAAGGATGGCAATTTGTCGGTCAAAAAATGACAGAATTCTTCGAAAAATAGCATATCAAGTGAATACTCTCAACTCCATACCATCCTTTTGCCAATGTCCAAGCAGAATCCTCCAACAAGACAATACTAAATACCCTAAAAAGAAACTTGAGGAAGCCAAAGGGCTATAGTTTGAGCTACTGCCAGAAGTATTATGGGCCCATCGGACCACACCCAAATCCAGCATAGGGGAAACACTGTACTCACTGGTCTACGGAAGCAACGCGATCATACCAGTCGAGGTCGGTGAACTAAGATTGAGGTACTCGCACACCATCGGAACAGAAAATGACATGAACATGCTCCAAGACCTCGACGAAGCTGAGGAAAGGAGAGAAATGGCCCACATCAAAATGGTGGCCCAAAAACAACAGGTCTAAAGGTACTACAACAAGAGAGAAAAGCTAAGACCACTCAAAGTCGGAGACTATGTCCTCAAAGCTAAGACATTGGCATCCAAGAACCCAAGTGAAGGAAAATAGGGCAGTAATTGGGACGGACCCTAAACAATCAAAGTAACAGCCAATAAAGGAGCATTCTAGTTGGAAAAAATGGAAGGAAAAATGCTACAAAATAATTGGAATGTCTCCCACCTAAAGTATTTCCATTTCTGAAAGGCGTATCCCGAATCGTACTCTTTTTGACTTACTTGAGTTTTGTCCCAATTGAGTTTTCTCGGGGAGGGTTTTAACGAAGCGGCGCAGGGGACATTTGGAGATATTTGCGGAACAAGTTTATCATATAAACCTCTCCATATGCTCTCCAGGCCGACATGATAAAGGGATTGAACTAGCATGTTCTCCAATGTATAAACGGCTACGGCTATCTCCAATGTATAAACGGCTACGGCCATCTCCAATGTATAAACGGCTACGGCCATCTCCACTATATAAACGACTACGACCATCTCCAGTGTATAAACGTCTACGTTCATCTCCAATGGGCGAGTGGCTAAGGACATCGCCGCTAACAATCGACCCAATTCGGCTGCGATAAGCAAGTGATTCGACAACAATCTAAGTCACCCATATGGCCAAGGCCATCAACAAGTTTTAACCAAGGGCGTCAACTTAATTCTGTCCATGGCCATCAGATTCATCATGGCTAAGGCCATCGTCACCAAGAGCCGACCTAATTTGACTACGGCAAGCAAGTGATTCGACGACAAGTTGAAGTCACCCATATGGCCAAGGCCATCAACACATTATGACCAAGGTCATCAACTTAATTCTGTCCAAGGCTATCGAATTCATCATGGCTAAGGCCATCGCCGCCAACAGTCAACCCAATTCGACTACGGCAAGAAAGTGATTTGATGACAGTCGAAGTCACCCATATGGCCAAGGCCATCACAAGTTATGACCAAGGTCATCAACTTAATTCTGGCCAAGGACATCGAATTCATCATGGCCGCCAATAATCCACCCAGTTCGACGATGGAAATCAAGTGATTCGACGACAGTCGAAGTCACCCATATGGCCAAGGCCATCAATAAGTTATGACCAAGGTCATCAACTTAATTCTGGCCAAGGCCGTCAAATTCATCATGGCTAAGGCCATCGCCGCCAACAGTAGACCTAGTTCGACTACGGCAAGCAAGTGATTCGACGACAGTTAAAATCACCCATATTGACAAGGCCACCAACATGTTATGACCAAGGTCATCAACTTAATTCTGGCCAAGGCCATCGCCGCCAACAGTCGACCTAGTTCGACTATGGCAATCAAGTGATTCGACGATAATCGAAGTCACCCATATGGCCAAGGCCATCAAAAAGTTATGACTAAGGTCATCAACTTAATTTTGGCCAAGGCCATCGAATTAATCATGGCTAAGGGCATCGCCGCCAACAGGCGACCCAGTTCGACTACGGCAAGTAACTGATTCGACGACAGTCGAAGTCACCCATATGTCCAAGGCCATCAACAAGTTATGACCAAGGTCATCAACTTAATTCTGGCCAAGGCCATCGCATTCATCATGGCTAAGGCCATCGCCGCCAACAGTCGACCTAGTTCGACTATGCCAATCAAGTGATTCGACGACGGCGAAGCCACCCATATGTCCAAGGCCATCAACAAGTTATGACCAAGGTCATCAACTTAATTCTTGCCAAGGCCATTGAATTCATCATGGCTAAGGCCATCGCCGCCAATAATCGACCCACTTCGACTGCGGCAAGCAAGTGATTCGACAAGGTCAAAGTCACTCATATGGCCAAAGCCATAAACTTCATCATGGCTAAGGCCATCGTTTTCAGACATCGGCCCTGATCAACAAAGGCAAATAAGCGAGTGACCCGACGACAGTCGAAGTCGCACTTACTGCTAAGGCCGTCAAAATTATATGGCTAAGGCCATCCGTGCTATCACTGGTGAAGGACATTGAGATCGGCTATGACAAATTAACGACCCGACATAGGCCAAAGAAATACGTATGGCTAAGGACATCGACGTTAAAACAATGACCTTGTTCAATCGTTCTCCATTAATCACCGACTTAGTTCGAATGTGGCATAAGCACGTGAACGTCAAGAAAAAATTTAATAAAAGTCCAATAAGTAAACGAGCGCCCGCTCTACGGAGAAGGGACACCAGAAAGCAAGAAAGCAAAGGAAAGAATAAATTAGCAAAAAGTTATACTTTATTATCTCAAACAAAATATATCTACGTCCGACCCTAAAAAAGGCCTCGGTTACATACAAAAAATATATATACACAAGCCCTAAGATCCTTCGCCGCTTCGCCAACCATGTCGTGTTTGGCCGCTGTTTGGTCCGCCATCACCCCCAGAAGGATAAGTCTTAGAGATCCCAGAGCTGGACTCTAGACGGTTGATGTCTTCATAGTTACAGCCCATCCTATTAGGAGAATCAGAGCTATAACCACAAGCGGCATGGGCGACACGGACTATGCGTCGTTGCTCCTCAACCTCCGGCTCAGTGGCTCGAACAGCAAAAAAGTACTCCTCGAGCACGGCCAATCTAGCCTCGGCATACACCCACATTTCGTGCACCTCATGATATGCGTCATCTTCATGCTTTGATAAAGCAGCTCGCTCAAGGGTCTCAACTTCAGCCACCTTGGCATCGAGCTAAGCAGTCAAAGCAGCGATCTGGTCTGCAGCTGAGCCGCCTCCGCCGCTACCCCACGGATGATCACCAGCTCCTCTTCATTTGATTGAAGGAGAGTATCTAGCTCGATGTTTTAAGCCAAAGCGGCCATTAGTTGCTCGTCAACCTCCTCCAACTCGGCCACCCGCCGCTTCAAGTGAGCTTCCGATTGTTCAAGACCCTCACAAAACACCCAAAACTGAGGGTTTTGCTTGAGCACGTCTACCAACGCCTGATGCTTGGCACGCCACTCCTTATACTTCTTCACTATTTTGTTGAAGGTGGCCGCCTTCCTTTGCTCACACCGCCTATTCTCCACCTCCAAGACAAGGATCTAAAAAGAAGAGGAAAGAGAAGAAATACAAGTCAGTACATGCCAAAGTCGCATTTACGACCCATAAAAGAAAATTTGAAATTACCTGTAAAGCTACACCGGTGACCCTCCTAGACAAATCCCTGTTACTAACGCCTTTTAGCGTTTCATGCTCCGCAGCCGCACATAGCAAAGTCATTTCCGCTGCTGCTTGATCGCTGTTTCTTAACAAGTTATACCCGCCGGGGATCATGATTCAGCAGCTAGACCTGTCCGCCCTCATGTCCGCCGCCTTTTTCCAAGAGCGACCTCATGTCCCGTCCTCTCAATTTCTACGCCTGCTTCCCCAACTATAGAGGATGACCCGCCCTCTGGGATGCGGGCTGAGCTGGCAGCGGTGGCGACTGTCTTTCGGGAGACAACCTCCCTGAACAAATGGACTTGGCCATAAAAACTAGCCTTGGCTCTCGATGCAGCTCGCTAGGCCTCACGTCCTCAGTCACAATCCCTTTACATGTAATTAGCCGCCGCCTTTTTCTTTCCAGCGACTCTTCACCTTCAAAATCCTCCTCCATAGAATTCGGGGACAGATATGAGGGAACCACTTCATCAGCATGCGCGACCTCAGGCACCATCACAGGCACGTCATCAGGTGTCGTCACTGGCACGGCTTCAGGCACCGACTCAGATACCGCCACCGGTGCATCACCCTGAGAACTTGCAAGAACGCCGTCACTGGACGAGCTGTGTGATATGACTTCATCATTTGAGTTAACCTCCGCCCTAGACGGGGCAACTACGGTTTTCTTCCTTCTGGAAACAACCCGACCAACCAACACAACCGAGTCAGGTAACGAAAATTAAAGAGGCTTTCAAAACTGAAGCAAAAATAAGAAACTACCTGGCTGGCCGTACTGGTTACGGTACGTGGGCCAAGTACGGAACTCCTCCGCGTATGGTATCAATCCATCCAACCACGATCTAATATTTTTAACGGACCAGGGTGGAGAAGCCGGCACTACAAAAACAGAGAAAAAGAAGTCACAACGGCTGAAAAGTCAGAACCCCAATTAATCACGAAATTCACAAAGGATACTTACATTCTGAGTTCCACCTCTCCGGGAACCATTCAGGATCACACACTAGATTTTCTGTCCTGATGTAGAAATATATTTTCTAGAAGTCGCGATTGGTCTTATCATCAGACTTCACTACAATGCTCTTCGTACCATGACTCTTCAAATGGAGCATGGTACCCCTCAAGTAACTTGGGTTGAACATCTGTAGAAGATGATGAACCAAGACCTCGATCATCGCCCTGGTTGCGTACGGAGTAAGGATTCTACACACCTTCAACGTATAGGGCATGAGCTGGACCCGACACACCCTGTAAAAGTGACATAGGTCCTCCGCTAAAGGATTAAAAGGTAGGGTGTATCCAATCTTAAACGAATACTCGTAAAAAGTACAAAATCCAGGCCTATGCACATTAGCATATTCCATCCCAGCCGGAACCATTTCTATATGGCCCAGAATGTTGTACGTTGGTCGAAGGTATTCTAAGTGGGATTGCAACAGTTCGCTGTGCTCCCAAGGAATAAATGCGCTCTTCATTTTAAAATCACTTCGAACATGCATCTCTATCGAAAGCACATTCTCCACAGAGAGGGGAATGAGTGCCTTTTCGGTCTCCTCCTCTTTACCGACAGAAGAGGGCGATACCCTAGATGGGGCAGTACCCTTGCTTTTCTTACTACTTTGGCATTTTTCTATATGAATTGGTTTTGATATAGTGGCGATGATTAATACAACCACACAGAAACATGGAAGATCTCACATAAGATATCGATTACAATAGAGCAAGACAGAACAGGGAATAAAAAGGTATTCTCAAAGTTTCGAAAGATGAATCGGTTTGAACCTTTCTCTTATTTATAGGATGAAGTTATGTAGAAATCAAAAAGGTATGAACAGAACAGGCGCGGGAAACCAGAATGTCACATTACCAACTGAACTACCTCGGGAACAAAAATAATAATGACGCATGTGACTAATGACGTCAGTCCGAGAAGAGAACATACGTCAACGGTTCAACTGTGTCATGCATTTTTGTCTCATTTGTGCTAAAGTCTGAGGATGTGGCCAAATTCTCTTAGGACGAGGCTTGTGAATCTGTCCATTGAAGACGCCAATCGGGCACATCTCCAACGAATGGAGGGACTAACTATATAGGGTCAAAATTGGCCTTCAACGTCCCCATGATTAACGGGTACGCCAAATGAGTAGACGCCGACCAAAGCGAGGGAACGACTTGGACATGAGGGTGAAAGTGACGTCGTTTATAGCATATCTTCTTCAGGAAGTGAAAGCCGCCTACTTTTGTACTGTTTTTATTATTTCGAGGAAGGTCTCCTACTATATAAAAGAGACCTTCACATTATAACAACCAGAATGTTTATTCTTGAATAATACAACTTTTCTCGCTATCTCTATCTCTTTCTCTGTCTCCTACTATTGCTTCTCTCTTAAGCTAAGGTTATTTTCTTCATTTTTGAGATCTAGAATTACAATATCATCTATCTATCCTCTAGGTCAGATTATATTTGATTAGGATTTACCCTTATTATCTTTTGATTGTTTTCTAAGCTCGCAAAGTATATCAATAACTTTTGAGCCAAACAGATAAATTATAACTAATGCCCATGTAATTGTAGTAATTTTATTTTAGTAACTAAAAATATAGTCAATAACACGTTATAACCGGTTATAATTAGGAGTGTACAAAGAAAATCGAAATCTCACACCAAACTGATAATTCAAAACAAACAGGGGATATTTTTTAAAGCGGCTATATTTATCAGTGTCTTAAAAGGCATTCTTGGGGCGAGCCCTGGGGCTAAGCGTACCAAAAACGCCCCAAGGCGATGGTGGGGGGCAAAAGTCCCGTAAGGCGTACGCCCAGAAGTTCGAGGTGTACGCCCGGGCGAGTGTTTTGGTTGAGGCATAAGCGCAAGAGACATCTTTTTAAAAAGGAATTAAAAATATTAAATTTAAAAGTGAACTTGTTAATATTGCTAAAAGCCCTAAATTAGAAGTCTTTCCCAATTCTTTCCACTAGTCTTCCTCTACAAGAGCAATGATTTATCACTTTATTTGCAACAGAAAACTTTATTCTTCTCTATATGTCAAATTCAACAGGATTGTTCCTTCCCCCATGTAAAAGCTTTATTATTTTGAACTCATTAATTTCCTCTCTTTATATATTTCACTGTTAATTTATAAATATGTATGTAATTAGTTTTTAAAGTTCAGTGCTTCTCTTTCTATCTTTCAAAATATAATATGAAATTATATGTATTCGTGTTTTATATGTATTGATTGGATTTATATATAATTTCACTTTTACTTGTCATTTATAGTTTCATTAGATAATATGATATGTGTGTGTGTGTGTGTATATATATATATATATATATATATATATATATATATTACTTATTCAAAGTTTATTTTTAAAATTTTATGCAATTTTATCTATTTAATAATATTTTTTATAATTATATTATTTTATAAAATATTTAAAATTAAATACACATGGGGCTTACGCCCCGCTGAGGCATATGCAAAAAGTCTCGTCTTACCCTCGCCTTTCAAAATAATGATATTTATTGACTTTTTAAATTTTAATCATTGGTGTGATGTGATGTATTTATTTCTTTTCAAATACAAGTCAAAGTGTTAACATTATATAACTAACTGGATTTAGGGTGCCAGCAAAGCACTTCGAGAGAGTTGCACTATTATTATTTTGATCATGAAGTAGATCAAGAGAGTTTTAGACAGAGGAGAGAAAACCTGGCGATCGGTAAGCTAGTCGCTGCCGCTGCCGGCAACCAGCTCTAACCCTAACAAAATCGACCTTACTAAAATTCTTACTGTAAATATGGAGAGGATGATAACCCCAGAAAGTGTCATACCGCAACAGCTAACTCTGATCCCCCTTTTACACTGGTTTCCCGGTATGGGGAGTGCACCGACGGTAATACAGGTACCACCGGCGAAGGACGAGGCAGCAGTGAAAGCAATGGCTAGGAAACTCATATATCCAACTGAAACCCCGAAACAAACGATGGCTGAAGCAGTTAAAGGTAATCAAGAACAACACCAAGACATGCAACTGAAATTCTTTTCACCGATGCTGAAGGATGGAGTGAAGATTGCAAAATTGAACCCTAAGGAGATCGAAAATCAGAACCAGAAATGGAGGAATGCCCTCATTGGCTACGTCTTAGGAGGTAACCCGTCTTTCAAAGAGATGCTAAAATATGTCTATGGTGTCTGGAATAAAGCTACCACACCCACGCTGTTATTACACGATGATGGATACTTTATATTCAAATTTGATTCTACGGAGGATAAGAACTCCATACTGCAGCAAGGGCTATACACCTTCAATGGTAGGCCTATGATTCTGAAAGAATGGGATCCTGATATTCAGATTCAGAATGAGTCAATGAGAGTCGTCCCAATCTGGATCAGCTTCCCTGGACTGCCTATCCAATGTTGGGCAGAAGAGGATTTAGGCAGAATAGCTAGCCTAATTGGTAAGCCTATATGTACTGATAAACTTACTGCAGTATGTGAAAGAATACCCTATGCCAGAATTCTAGTGGAAGTTGATATTACACAGCCTCTGCCTGAACATGTTCATATTGAGATACCGGATGGAAAGCACTAGCTTCAAAATGTGGAATATGAATGGAAACCAAATTTTTGCATAGAATGCAATTCTTTTGGCCACAAGAATGGAGACTGTCAGAAAGAGGAACAAATGGACACATGGATATAGAAGATGAAAAGGAAGAGAAAGAAGAAAACTAGAATGCACTGGCAACCCAAAGATGTAGCTAAGGAGAAACTGGATGAAGAACAAACTGAACAACAAACAGAACAAGGTGTAGTTGACATCCAAATAAATGACAAAGGCAAGCAGATAGCTATTGTTCATAACCAAGGAGACAGAGAACCAAATGAAGTAACTACCTATGCTGCATTAGTCAGGAGGAACACATTTGAAGTTTTAACTGCACAGGATATGCCTAATGGGAATCAACAAAAAGGAGAATATAGCCTAGCACCAGGTCTCCTTGAACCAGGAGGCACTTCTTACACCACATCCTCATGATCTTTGGCTCCTGGAATATAAGAGGATTGAACAAATCCTATAAATAAAGAGAATTAGTCAAGTTTCTTAGGACTAATAAAGTTGATTTACAAGCTTGCCTAGAGACTAGACTGAAACAGCATAATTCCATGGCAATCTATAAAAAGATAGGTGCTGAGTGGACAATAGAAAGTAACTATGCTCATGCCCCCAATGGAAGGATTTGGCTTATGTGGAAAAAGACCAATGTACAGGTAGCAATTCTTGAAAGTACTACTCAACTGATTCACTACCAGGTGACAGATAGGAACTCAAAGTTTGTTAGTCATATCTCCTTTGTATATGGCTTACATACAAATCAACACAGAATGCCACTATGGAGTGACTTGAGAAGTATCCAACCTAATGGCCACTGGCTTATAATGGGGGACTTCAACAGCCTGCTAGGAGTGGATGATAGGATAAATAGTCAACCAGTACAACTTTCAGAGACAGCTGAATTTCAGAGCTGTATTGATGACATGGGAGTGGGACAGATTGCCAAAAGAGGACAGAAATTCTCATGGAACAACAAAAGGGATGCTGAAGCCAAAGTATATAGCCACATAGACTGGGTTTTTGGAAATGCAGAATGGTTCAACTCTTACACAAGGGTAGAAGCAGTATACATGCTTCCTGGCTGTTCAGATCACACACCCATTTTGATAGACACTGAGATAATCAAAGTTAAAGTGAAGAAACCATATAGACTACTGGCAACAGTCATGCAACAAAACCAGTATAAGGAAGCAGTCAACAGAGTCTGGAACCAACACATTAAAGGCTACACTATGTACTCTGTCTGGAGTAAACTAAGGAGACTTGAACAAGAAACCAGAGTCATTCACCAGGAACATTCAACTGTACAAAACAAGCTGATACAGATGAGAGAAGAACTGAAAATAATCCAAGAAAAACTGAATGAAGACCTCTTCAATAAAATAGTGATTGCATAAGAAAAGAGAACTCTACAGAACATTGAAAAGTGGGAAACTATTCAGGAACAAATACTGAGACAGAAGTCTAAAGCAAGTTGGATTCAATTGGGAGACAGAAACACAAAATACTTCCATGCCTACATGAAATCCAGACAAGCAAGAAATAGGGTAAGCAGCATCCTCAATGACAATCATATAAGGCTTACTGACCCACAGCAAATACAACAGGAATTCATTAACTTCTTCCAACAGTTACTAGGCACAGCAGCTGAACAACTCCCAGGTATAGACCTTACCGTGGCAAGGGATGGGCCATGCCTCACAATGCACCAGCAACAGCAAATGCTCACCCCAGTGACAAGAGAAGAAATCAGCCACATAGCGAAACATCTTCCCAATGATAAGGCTCCAAGAATGGATGGATACCCAGCAGAATTCTTTAAGGCATTCTGGCCAACAGTAGGAGAAGAAGTCATACAGGCAGTACAACAATTCTTCCAAACTGGGAAGATACTGAAAGTGATTAACTGTACAACTATCACACTGATTCCAAAAGTCAAGCATCCCAACTATGTCAAAGAGTTCAGGCCCATTGCTTGCTACTCAACATTATACAAAATCATTGCAAAGCTTCTCACTAGCAGACTCAAACTAGTAGTGGACAGTCTGGTGTGGCAAGCACAGTCAACATTCATTGAGGGAAGGAATATCTTAGACAATGTAATTATGGCACATGAACTGATAAAAGCCTACACACAGAAGACAGTTTCCCCAAGATGCATGATCAAAGTGGATATCAGAAAAGCCTATGACTCAGTGGAATGGGGATTTCTGAGGGCAGTATTACTAGAATTTGGTGTACCCTTCAAAATGGTCAATCTAATCATGGAGTGTGTATCCACAACAAGCTACTCACTGCTAATCAATGGAGGACTCACCAGACAATTTGCAGCAAGAAAGGAATTAGGGCAGGGAGACCCCATGTCTCCCTACCTGTTTGTACTAGTAATGGAATACCTCAACAGAACCCTGAAAAAACTGCACAGGAATCCAGACTTCAACTTCCATCCCAAGTGTTCACAACTACAAATCAGTCACATTTGCTTTGCAGATGATCTGTTACTATGTTGCAGAGGGGATGAAATCTCAATGAAACTACTGCTAAATGAATTTGACACCTTCTCTCAAATGTCTGGACTACAAGCCAACTTGGAGAAAAGCTCCTTGTACATAGCAGGTGTCTCAAACGAAGCAAAAGAGAAAATGCTGTCTAAACTTCACTTAACTGAAGGGACATTCCCTTTCAAGTATTTGGGATATCCTTTATCAACAAAGAGGATCACAATCACACAGTGCTTACCATTAGTTGAAAAAATAGTAGACAGAGTCAGATGCTGGTCAGCATAGCTCCTATCCTATGCAGGTAGACTCCAACTGATAAAAAGTGTCATCTTTGAGATGCAGACTTACTGAGCGCAGGTATTCCTCCTCCCAAAAAAGGTTATTAAACTAGTGGAATGCATATGCAGAAACTACTTGTGGACAGAAACTCATGAACCAAGTCACAGAGCTCCAATTGCATGGGAAACAGTTTGCAAACCAGAGTTGGAGGGTTAAACATTATGTGCTATGAACGATGGAACAAAGCAGCCTTATCTAAACTGTTATGGGCTCTAATGTCCAAAAAAGATAAACTCTGGATAAGATGGATACACTGCCACTATATAAAGAAAAAAAACATTGATACCATGGAGGTACCAAAACAATCAAGCTGGCTGGTAAGAAAGATTTTTGGAGCAAGGGATTGGTGGAAAAATGAAAACATATCAATACACTCATGCTGCCAAAATGGAAGTTACAACATCAGGAAGTCATACTTACATGCTACCCCACAGTATGCAAAAGTCGAATGGAAGAAATTGGTAATGATATCTGGGATGCTGCCTAAAAAGAAATTCATTTTATGGTTAGCACTACACAAAAGGCTGGCAACAGTTGATAGACTAGAAAGATGGGGTATTCACACTGATCAAGCATGTAAACTGTGTGGGAGAGACCTTGTAGAGCCACATGATCACCTCTTCTTTGAATGTCATTACTCACAGATGCTGTGGCAATACATGCTACAGTGACTGAAGTTTACAAGAGTTATCAACAGTTGGGAACTAGAGGTTCAATGGACCTCTGCCAGAGTGAACAATAGACATCCCAAGAAATCCATTCTCGTAATGGTGTTTGCAGCAACTGTATACAATATTTGGATGGAAAGGAACGAAAGAAGATTTCGACAGTCGAACAAAGATGCGGCAAATAGAGCACGACAGATTGCTATCCAAGTGCATATCGCTGGAATGAAGAAGACAAAATGGCGAATCACCCTACAAACCTTGAACTACTACCCAATGTAATAGCCACATTAGGTGAGTAGTTAAACACACTAATAGTGTAGAGTAGATAATTGAATAATTACGAGAGTTGTTCTATAGTCACAAGAGAACAATTGATGTACATTGAACTTGGTTGAATACAAAATTTTCCCTTTTGACCAAAAAAAAGGAGCACTTCGAGACGACTTTGACCCAACTAGTCAAAGTCAACATTTTGGGGCAACAGCTCCTGTTTTGCTATTTTTAATCTTGGTGTTCCTTTTTTTTTTTTGGTGCAATAAAATATAAACCAAGTAATGTGTCAAGATTCAAGAAAGTGATGCATTTATCCTAGGGTGATTCACACAAATAGAATATTTCTGACTGATGGGCTTGTAGTTACCCTTCTTTATCTTTTTTAAGCGGATGGTCTATCGAAAACAACCTCTCTATCTTCTTGAAGATCGGGTAATATCTACGTATATTTTATGCTCCTTACACCTCACTCGTGAAATTACATTAAATTTATTGTTGTTATTATTGTTGTAGAATTTCAGTGTTTTTGATTTTTTTTTTACCTTACTTGTCTTATGGACAGAACTCCAAATTTAATAAGTGTTGCTTCCTGCTTGCCTCATTGGCAATACTTTTAACGTTTGATCTTAAAGGTTTCTCCAATAAAACAAACGGGAGTCAGAAAATCAATACCATCAATTTTCAACGACATTGTGTGTAATTTTCTGTTTAGCCTAGCTCCATTTTGTGCTTACACTCCATCATACATATATTGCTGTGTCATATTTTCGTAGAACCTTTTTTTCTTTTGTGAACTTCCCTTTTCAGGCTTGAATTCATATTTCAACTTATATCCGGCAAACTTATGCTATAACAAAAAGGCAAATTTAAGATGAAGAAGAGAGTATTGAATATAGTCAAACCTTTTTATAACTGTATCATTTGTTTTGATATTTCTTGGCTTCTATAATGAAGTGCTGTTATAGAGGACATATATTATATTCTATAGTATAAAATTTATTTCGAGAAAAACTTGACTTTTGTAGTAAATGGTTGTAACATAAGAATATTATTATAAAAAAACTTAACGGTAACTTCTTGTTGTTCATGAATTATTTCACTTCTATTTGCTTTAAAAGAAAAAATTAATTTTGTATTAAAATTTATTGCAACCACAAACTATTAAAAAGAAATTAATTTTTATCTCGAGGTATATACCCCGAGAGTACAAAGCATATAGAAGCATTCTTTAAGTTTTTATCCGTCGCTAATTCCTGTTCTTTTTACTGATCTATATAAGCTTGAACTGTTCCATTTCCGTTTTCTCCCTCATTTTCCTTAAACATTTCTTCTAATGATTTCCCTTCAGATTCTGGTACCAACAATGTAACTAACATCCCAAAAAAAATAATAAAACCTAAAACAGTCAACGATTTTCTCACACCAATACCCGGGGATATCCCGCATCAGTCTTCTTCGGATCATTGGATTGTGCAGCATATAAAAACCCGTATGCTCCAACCATAGCTCCCGCTTTTCCAGCAGCCGCGGAAATCCCATGGCATGTTGACCTTAGCCTCGCGGGGACAACAAACGTGGTCGCGTTTGGACCAAAATTAGCAAAGAAAAACGTTAACGAAAACATGATCACGAATCCAATTCTATTGTCCTTGTGTGTCCAAAGATCATAAGGAATGGCTAACGCGAACATGAACGTTGTCATGAAGAAGAATCCCAACAATTGAATAGCGAATCGACCTATTTTATCGATTAATACTACAGTAAACCAGTACCCTGGAACAGTACTACAAAGAGCAATGAGTGTTGTGCTCTTGCAATTCTGTAAACTTCTTCCATTGCATTCATCGTTTCGGGTGGAGGGATCCAACCAATAGCGCTAAAAATATCTTTTGAAAAAGATTTTGGCTATAGAAAGCAATGTCTAGCAAAAACCATGTACTAGTTGTACCTAGCAAGTGAAGTCCATGGCGACGAAGGAATTGTATCGTGAACAACCCGAACTCGTTCCCTTTTTCTTGCGCGAGCTTCTCTACTTTTTCTTGTTCCGCTTCAATTTCAACTTGTAAAATTCTCGATATGTCACTAGCCGTCTGTTTCAGGCATCTTCATTCGCCAGTAATAAGTTAGTCCGGCTGGAAGAGCACCGAACATGACGATCAAACGCCATGCATGATCGGCTTCTGGGACAGTAGAAGCACTAGCATTGACCTGATATGCTGGTGCAAGGTACCCTGCCTTAAATAAAGCGGAAATAATGATCGCAACCATTCCACCACATAAAATTCCCAAACCTTGCATGGCGAATACAGCAGCAATGAACGCCCCACGTGTCTTTCTGTTAGCATACTCGGACATAGTGGTGGCGGATAAAGGGTAATCGCCACCAATGCCAAATCCGAGCCAAAACCGGAAGAAGCAAACGGTAGTCATAACCCTTTTTGGTGTATGGCCAAAAGAAAGTCCAGAGGCAACAGAACAAAGAACCATAAGCATAAGTATCATTCCATAAACTTTTTTTCTTCCTAAGTTATCTCCAAGCCACCCAAAAAACAGTTGTCCAGCAAGGGTCCCACAGAACGCGACGCCATTAACCGCGGCTAAGATGTTAGGAGGAAGAGTTCCAGGCTTTGTTACGCCGGCGCGGTGATAGTATATGCGGCCAAGTAATTTTGTGACCAAAGAAATGCAAAATAGGTCATATGCATTAGTAAAGAAGCCCATACCAGCAACCGCAACTGCAGTGAAATGGTACAATTGTGTTTTGGCCAAATCAAGTGCATTTAACACTTCCAATTGCTCTTTAGCCATGAGTTAGTATACTCTTTGACAGAACTCCAAATCCTGCAAAAACACAGAGAGGAAATTTTACAACTGAATAAGAACATTTTTGAATGTAAAGGCCTCGTGGCATTCCGCATTCACACAGGGTCCGGAAAAGGGCCACACGCTAAGGGGTGTGATGTAGACTGTCTACCCCAATGCAAATATTAGCGGCCACTTCCACGGCTCAAACTCACATGGAGACAACTTTACTGTTGCTCCAAGGCTTCCCTTTAATATTTTTTGAATGTACTTACTAAAAGAAGGACAGTCCAGTGCACTAAGTTACCGCTATGTGCGGGGTCCGAGAAAAGGCCAGACTACAAGAATCTAATATAAGCAGCCTTACCCGGCATTTCGGTAAGAGGTTGTTTCCACGACTCGGACCTTGACTTCCTGGTCACATGGCAACAACTTTACAAGTTACGCCAAAGCTTCCCTTCTTTGAATGTACTTACTAATAGGAAAAAAAAAGCCAGTTCGATGCACGAAGTATCCAGCATTTATGCAGGGTCCCGGGAAGGGCCACACCCCAAGGGGTGTGATGTAGGCAGGCTACCCTGATGCTTGCATCAGTGGTTGATTTTGCGACTCGAACCCGTGAACTATAGGTTACACAGAGATAATTTTACCGTTGATTCAAGTCTCCCTTTCAAAATGTACTAATAGAAGCTAATCTGAATAATTATGTGTGTAAATTGTGTTTAATTATGGGATGGATAATTCGATGTTGACACCTCAGTAAAAGACGAAGGCAAACCAACTCAGATTTGTGTAACACATGCTAATTTTCAACAACAAAGAGTGTGAAAACTAATTTAGAGCCTAATGTCACGGACTTAGGACTGAAGCTAAGAACGTGCGGCGCTAGATTGGTCCTGCATGCGGAAAATGGCAGTCTAGCAAGCCTTTTTGCCTAGAATCGTACTAAGGGAACGCTGGATAGCAACACAGAAATTCAGGCGGGGAAAGAAGCTTTATTGCCTTTGAACAATGCTTTACAATGCTTGAATTACAGATATGGATGGATAGGAATGGATGCCTTACAATGGCTAAGTCCTATGCTATTTATACACTATACAAGGGTAATTGAACAGTCTTGGCTGGCTGTATGGGCAGACAGGCGTGCTGGTCATTGATGGCTGGTGCTGGAGTGTGCTGATGCGCATTGATAGCTGGCTGGAAAGTTGTGCAAGCATGCTGTGAAGTGTCTGGCAGAAAAGGCATGCTGGCGTGGGCAGACAAGGCTGGTGGGCATTGAATGCGGCATTGAATGCTGGAGCATGCGCGTGGTTGCGCGGACGTGGAGGCGTTGGACGCGTTAGAGCGCTGATTCTGGCTAGAATTGGCGCGGGACGTGTCATGCTCCCCCACCCGATGATGCGACGACCTCGGTGCATCCTGCATCTGTATGAATTCGGCTGCCTTATCCCGAAATTTGCATCTGGTTGTCGTCATGACGGCAAGTTCTGCCTTCCGGCTTAAGGCATCAGCCACCACGTTGTCTTTACCTGGCTTGTATACAAGTTTGTAGTCAAACTCGGCGAGAAAGTCCTGCCACCGAGCTTGTTTCGGAGTGAGCTTCTTCTGTGTCTGAAAATAGCTCGTTGCTACATTGTCCATCTGGACTACAAATTTTGACCCTAGTAGATAGTGCCGCCAAGTCCGGAGGCAGTGAATAATGGCAGTCATCTCCTTCTCTTGGATGGTGTACCGCCTTTCTGTCTCGGTCAGTTTTCTGCTCTCAAAAGCGATGGGGTGCTGGTTCTGCATTAGCACTCCACCTATGGCAAAGTCAGAGGCATCCGTGTGTACCTCAAATGGTTGGGAGAAGTCTGGCAGAGCGAGGACTGGTTCTTCCGACATGGCTGTTTTAAGGCGTTCAAAAGCCTCTTGGCACGCATCGTTCCAAACCCATGGCTTGTTTTTCTTGAGCAGATCCGTAAGTGGCACGGCAATGGCAGAATATCCGTTGATGAACCTGCGATAGTAATTTGCAAGCCCAAGGAATGATCTGAGTTCGGTTACCTTGGTGGGTGCCTCCCACTGGACAATGGCTTGCACCTTTGCTCCGTCCATACGAAGTTGTCCCTGACTTATAATGTGGCCAAGGAAGTGAATTCTGGTTTGTGCAAACTCGCACTTTTCCTGCTTGACAAACAGTTTGTTTTCCCGTAAGACCTGAAATATTTGTTGGAGATGCCTCACGTGCTCCTGTAAGGACTGGCTATAGATGACGATGTCATCCAAGTACACCACAACGAACTTGTCCAGATAGGGATGAAAGATTTTGTTCATCAAGGTGCTGAATGTGGCGGGTGCGTTGGTTAGGCCGAAAAGCATTACCAACCACTCGTATGATCCATATCGGGTGACACAAGTTGTCTTCTCTTCGTCCCCTTCGGCAATTCGGACTTGGTAGTATCCCTTTCTTAGATCCATTTTGGAGAAATACTTGGCTTGTCCCAGCCGGTCAAACAAATATGCTATGAGGGGAAGAGGGTATTTGTTTTTGATGGTTACCTTGTTTAGCGCCCGATAGTCGATGCAAAGGCGCAGGGAACCTTCCTTCTTTTTCTGGAATAATACTGGTGCTCCGAAGGGTGCTTTGGACGGTCGGATATGGCCGGCCTCAAGAAGCTCTTTGAGTTGCTTCCTAAGTTCCTCCAGCTCCGGCGGGGCCATACGATAGGCTGGGTATGCTGGTGGTTTGGTGCCTGGCACTAATTCAATCCGGTGGTCCACTTCTCTCCGAGGCGGAAGCTGCCTCGGCAACTCCTCAGGCATGACGTCTAGGCAGTCGTCTAGGACCTTTTTAATGCAAGCAGGGATGGTTTCTAAGGCACCATGGCTTTCATTCAAACTCCCGATGGTGGCAAGAAACGTTGGCTCTCCTTTCTTGAGGCCTTTCTCAATCTGCATGGCTGAAAGATGGGAGGTATGTGCTATTTTGGGCATGTCAATTAGTGGAACCATAAACGACTTGCCCTTTTCCAGTATGAACATTTGTTGGGAATATGGGGATATAACCGATTGGTATTGGCGGAAGAATTCCTGACCAAGTACAACTTCAAAAATATCCAAGGGAGCAACGGCAAAGTTTGTTTTACCTTTCTAATCGCCTACCGTGATGTCAAGGTTGCTGGCAACACTGCTGATTCGAGTCGGTGGGGCATTAACTGTTTTGAGCCGAACCTCGCTTGGACGGTATTTGAGCCTCAATTTTTCTGCTGCCGTCCGAGTTATCACATTGGCCTCTGCCCCCGTGTCCACCAAAGCACGGACTGAGTGTCCATTGAGGGTGATATCCACGTATTGTGTTGGGAAGGCATTCAGTTTTCCGGCAGATTGTGTGGTTGCGGCGCAAAGTCCGATCATACCGACTTTTGCTGGAGTCTCGGAACCTTCTCCTTGTTCCTTGACTGATTTTTGCTGGTGATCTTTTATCATGGCACCTAAACTTTTCATTTGAGGGCAGGTTACATACCAGTGCGGTCCTCCGCAAATGTGGCATTTTGTTTCCCTGCGCTGCTGCTGGTTAGGCTGAGTTTTCTTCTCAGCAAGCTCCTGTCTAAGAGACCTTCTAGGAGAGCGGATATTTCTGCCCCGCTCGCGTTCTGCTCCGCTGTTGGCCTGGTTACTTTTTACCTGCTTCACCGTGCCGCGGTCCTGTGAATAGTCAGTTAGACTTTCGGCTTGTGCAATAGCCTCGTTGAGAGTGGAAACCTGTCTCCGCTCCAACTCAGATTTGGCCCATTTTGATAGACCGTCTTTGAAGTAAAACAGCAAGTCCCTTTGGGTGAGGTCCGGAAGCTGAAGTGTGAGGGTTGTGAACTCCCTGATGTAGGCTTTGATGGTGCCTGTTTGCTTCAGTTCTCGTAACTTCCTCATACCCTCGTCGAAGACGTTGCTGGGGAAGAACATTTTCTTCAGTTCTGTTTTGAATTGCTCCCATGTATCGAGAGTGCAATCCCCCTTACTGATATCTTGATCCATCCTTCTCCACCATAGCATCGCGTTCTCCGTCAAGTAGAGAACCGCTGTTTGGATTTTCAACTCGTCGCTGCCTATTTTGCTGAACTTGAAATAGTTCTCAAGATGCCACAGAAAACTTTCTACCTCTCGGCCAGGTGGGGGAGGGTTGTCACGTCCTCAGAGAAGGGGCAAAGTAAAGCGTGCGGATTGGCATCAAACTGCCTTGGAGAGGGGAGGCGTCTCTAGCCATTAAGGCGCTCTGCCCTAGTTGCGTATTGGCTTGGCCGAGTTAGGCATGCCGACCCGATTAAGTTTGGGGAGCATGTCGCTTGTCTTGGACATGACTATGAAGGGAGCCGAAGCATACGAGGGGCACAGCTGGTCGGGAGCTATTGCCGTTTCCCTGATGAGCCCATGGCAGGGCGAAACCAGTCTGCGCGCACAGGCAGGATGGGCGTGTCCGGGGCGGTATGGGACGCCTCGGGCGCGGAGCGCCGCGGTCCGTGTCATTTGGTATCAGAGCAAACATGCTCTTCAACTTCTGTGGCGAGGTGTCAAGCTCATGAATGCACAAAGCTAGCGGAAGGCGTAAGTGCAAAGATGGGGGCCTGAGTTACAGAGTGGGGCATGACGGTCCTTGGGGCAAACATACTACTTCTCCGCCAAAGTAAAGCGGGCTTGAGCAAATGAAATTGTTGCGAAACCCTAGATGAAACCACGAAGTGGACGCGCCGACGAAGTGTGAAGCTCTCCATGGTTTCGTGCCTAAGTCCGAGGTAGGCAGCACGAGGAGGTATTGCTAGCATGATGGGTGCAATGTTCCGAGTGGAAGACGAAAGGAGTAGCAGCGAAAGTAATGCGTCGGGTCGCCGCATCAGCCAGGTGGGGGAGGGTTGTCACGTCCTCAGAGAAGGGGCAAAGTAAAGCGTGCGGATTGGCATCAAACTGCCTTGGAGAGGGGAGGCGTCTCTAGCCATTAAGGCGCTCTGCCCTAGTTGCGTATTGGCTTGGCCAAGTTAGGCATGCCGACCCGATTAAGTTTGGGGAGCATGTCGCTTGTCTTGGACATGACTATGAAGGGAGCCGAAGCATACGAGGGGCACAGCTGGTCGGGAGCTATTGCCGCTTCCCTGATGAGCCCATGGAAGGGCGAAACCAGTCTGCGCGCACAGGCAGGACGGGCGTGTCCGGGGCGGTATGGGACGCCTCGGGCGCGGAGCGCCGCGGTCCGTGTCACTAAGCTGTGAATAGTCAACATTAACAAAGATGTTAGAAATGAAAATAGTGACAACCATTTTTATCAAATACTTTTAATCCTTAACTTATACTTCCTCAGTTACATTTAATTTACATTACACTTTTTCTGGGAAGAATTTTATTTTTGAAAAATATTTATTTCCCCCATAGAGAAATATTTAATCAAGTCTCTTGTTTTCTCCATGAAATTAAAACAACCAAAGACTTGATACTTTTATTTTCTCCATAGAAAAAGCCATGCATGGCCATACCACCAAAAAAATAAAATAAAATATAAATAAAAGAGAAATGAAAACAATAAAGTCCAGCCTTTACTCTAGTGGTAAAAACGCAGCGTGTCATACGTGGATTAAGCAAACGTTGCGAGTTCAAATCCTGCGCATCAGATAAAAATTTAGTATTTAAGTAGAGAAAAGTAGAAAAACGAGTTTGGTTATATGTCGATTTCGAAAATTTCTCGATTTAAAAAAAAAATCAAATCAAGAAAAAAAAAGTATTAAAAAGAAAGAAAGATCTATACACTCACCTTAAAGGATTTTCAACACCAAGTTTCTCTAAGCCACTTAACACCAACTGAAAAAGAATTTAGAAAATGTAGAAAGCAAACAAATGAGTTCTAATTTCTTAAGTCCAAGATTTCGCAAAAGAGTGAACTAGAATTGGTGTTGTATTTACCAGGTAGATTGAACAAATATATAACGTCATGGGAGCCTCTTTAGTCCTTGACACGTCTTTTTTCGTTCCTTGTCCAGTATTCAGTATTCGTATTAAGACCCGACCAATTTGAGTTCTGTAAAGGAAGTTTCACATTGGGAATGAGGTACTTTCTATCAAAGGCGACTTCATACCAATCACTTGAATCCGAAATCTCTAGTTAAGGATGAAATAGTACTTATTACTTTACCATAATCTTTGGTCCTTGACACTACTGTTAAATATTATCTGATTCATATTATTTATCTTTTCAAATTTTCACGTATTTTAAAAGAAAAATATTTAATTGTAATAACTATAAAAATTTTTGTCTAATTATTTTTTTTATTTCTTAATGTTCGCATATCTTTAAAAAAATATTTAATTGTATTAATCATAAGAGTATTTGTGTGGATTATTCATTAAGTTAACAATTCATTAATTGCAACAATAAAGGGTAGAATTGAAAAGCAAAAAAAGAAAAGATAAACTTTTTTGTAGTTTGGAAAAGCCAAATATTTTGAACAAGTTCAATTCACCAAAATAACTAATAATTTGAGATCAGGGGATGGACTATTTCTTTGTTTTTTTAGCCATTCGATATGTGTGTGACCGTATCTACTGACTCGACTAATTCGAATTTGCTTGGGGTAAATCCACTATAAGGGATCCTTAGCTACTAAATAGTTCTTTATGTCCATGATTCGTATTCGAGACTTTTAGGGTCAGAGAATCCTGACCATCTCACCACACAGTTGGTAATTACAATATTTGTTCAGTTGCCCAGCCCCTACATCAATATACTTATTAACCTTTGTATCTTTTGACTGACTACAATGTTGCGTCCAATGTATGTTGTTCAATTGACCATCCTCTTCGAACTCTTGTTTTTTGTCCTTATTTATTTATTTAGCGTCAGCTCCGCCAAAATTTAGTAATTTTTATATGCAATCAATTTGAATTAGAGATAATAGAGAAATTAATGTCAACACCAGATCATTAATGTTAATTCAACTGTTAACAACTCAAAATCCAACTTGTTTTTATTGATTTAATCCATGTTTACATTTGGTTTATTTCTTTATCTTTTTCTTATCAAGCTCGTGATTAGCCGTTACCCTTTACCTATAAAATAAATAAATTCCTAAAAAGATAATGTTAAAGTTCAGCGTCGATCAAGCTGTCAAGTTTTTTTTTATTACAAACTCAATTTGAAATTAATTATAATGAATAAAAAGGTAAAAGAAGAATAATTGGGGCTACAAAATTAAAGGGAGGGGCTAGCTCTTAAAACATAACCAGGTTGGGCTGAGAGTGGGCTTAAACTGGGCCTAGCCTAAGCCAAACATCATAAAATCATTGAAATGAGATATCTCATTGGAATTTTTACCTCCTATAGCGAAAGTTAGTACCTTATTTATTTTAAATAAATAGCATTTTAAAAAAAAATAGTTTATTGATGCCTTTTAATATTTATAAAAAAATATCTAATTTTAGTTACCTCATATTCAGTTACACACTTACACAATTTTATTTTTTTCACTACTTTGATACATGACATTCCCTTCCGCCATTCATCGAAAACACGATGCTCAATCTCAAAATTTCTCTCACTCATATTACCTACGTTCTCTTCTTAAGGTAGCTAGCTTTTATATGCTTTTTTTTTTGTTTTTCACCAGGTGTTTGATATTCGATATTGCATTGGAGCCTGATTATATCTGAATTCACGCCGATAGGGCACCATTCGGGGCGAAGCGCGCTCTACCTAAGATTTTTCCATACCCAGAACTAGAACTCTAGACTTCTGGTTAATTTAGAAAGGAACAATCTCATCCGTTGTACCACATTTTTGGTGGTAGTTTCATTTATACGTTAAGAATGACTAATTGTCTAGAGGATCGGGAATTGTTTTATTTTACTTCTTCTGCCAACCTCTATCTGACCTTGAAACCTATCGCACAATATTGAGTTTGTTATAAAATAGAAGTCTATTTAGAGTGAATGTCTAAGAGTTTTAGCTTGAAGCTAAGTCATTCTCCTCCCTATAAATAGAGGTGCTCTCTACCATTGTAAATCACCCCAAGTATTAATAAGAATACTTCTCTCTCTCCCTATTCTCTCTCTATTTGCTCTTGTTCTTGCATTATTGTTCTTGTCTTTTATATCATTTCATAACACGTTATCAGCACGAGACTCTACCGTCTCAAGAACCATTCTCGAGAAATCTAAGGTATTTCCCTCTTCCTAATTTAATTTTCGATTATGTCTAACATTACAAAAAGAAAGTTCGTTGCCCTTGAAATTTCGGGCAAGAACTATATGACATGGGTGTTGGATGCTGAAATCCACTTAGATGCTATGGGTCTCGGAGACACCATCAAAGATAAAGAAAAAGCATCCACCCAAGAATGTGCGAAGGCCTTGATTTTCTTGCGCCACCACCTTGATGAAGGTTTGAAGATTGAATATCTCACCGTCAAGGATCCACTCGTCTTGTGGAACGGCTTAAAGGAGAGATATGACAACCTGAAGTTGGTCACTCTGCCACAAGCACGATATGATTGGGCTCATCTGAGGCTGCAGGACTTTAAGTCCGTTTCTGAATATAATTCTGCTATGTTCAGAATTACTTCTAAATTGAAGCTATGCGGGGATAATATCTCCGATTATGATATGCTTGAGAAAACGTTTACAACGTTTCATGCCTCCAATATAGTACTGCAACAACAGTACAGAGAGAAAGGCTTAACGAAGTACTCTGAACTGATTTCTCTTCTACTAGTGGCTGAGCGAAATAATGACCTGCTCATGAGAAATCATGAAAATCGACCCACTGGGTCTACACCACTGCCTGAAGCAGATAAGGTGCACTCTCATTATGCCAAACATGAAAAGGACCATGGTCATGGTCGTAAACGGGGTCATAGCCAGGGACGTAGACAAGGAAGAAATTCCAATGAAGTCCGTCACCCCCCGAAGAGAGATAACCACCAAAAGCAGAAACGGGGTCATGAAGATCCTAAGGAAAATGGTTCAGAAACGATATGTTATCGTTGCGGTGGGAAAGGGCACTGGTCAAAGATTTGCCGTATACCAAGACACTTGGTTGACCTTTATCAAGCATCTCGAAAGAGAAAAGGCCCTGAAACAAATTTTGTCTATGACGACGATGAGGACATCACCCACCTGGATGTGGCAGACTTCTTTGAGCAACCCGAGGGGAAAATAGACCACCTAATCGGCGATGGATCCGTGATGAAAGAAGATGGAGTTATTTGATTTTGTTCTACTTATTTGTATTAGTTAGTGAATAAACTAATAGTCATTAGTATTAGCTCGGATTAGTTAGTTCATGATGCAATGTTAGCAGTAGTTCTTTAGAATATCTTCAATATGCTCAAATATCAATAAAACTTTTATTTTCCAGTGGGGGTAATCGACTAGCCTGAAAAACTAGTCGATTATCTACTATTTTCGCATTAAAGTTGAAAAACAATTGATCAACAATCGATTGTCGTTGACTAACAATCGATTGTCTTGAAACAGTGAGGTCTGGAAATTTTCAAAAATCACCCACAATCGATTGTCTTTGTCTAACAATCGATTGTCTTGAAACAGTGAGGTCTGGAATTTTTCAAAAATCATCCACAATCGATTGTCTTTGTCTAACAATCGATTGTCTTAAGACAGTGATCTGAAGTTTCAAAAATAACAAATAATCGATTGTGTGTGTTTAACAATCGATTGTCTATATTCAAACAATCGATTGTGTGTGTTTAATAATCGATTGTCTTATGAAAAACGCTGAAAATTTTCAAACTGCAAAGTAATCAATTGTGGATAACATATCTGATTTTGTTGGTCAACTGTTAGCAGCAGATTTTGAAAATATTATGTGACACAAACGAATTGAAGTTGTTTATTCTCATGTTCGTGTATTTCTTTTATATGTGAAACCATGGGAAGTAAATTGATTGAAGGCTCCGGAAGAGCAACTGTAACTCTGCCCAAAGGCATGACGTTTATCTTAGAGAATGCAATATTCTCCTCCAAGTCTAAGAAGAACTTGTTGAGTTTTAATGATATCAATGTTCTCCTCCAAGTTTAAAAGGAACTTGTTGAGTTTTGAGAATCCATTTTAGAGAATGCAATGTTCTCCTCCAAGTCAAAAAGGAACTTGAGTTTTAAAGATATCATTCAAAATGGATATCATATTGAGACAATAGATGAGAATAATCTTGAATTCTTCATGAAAACGAGGCTGCCCATTTCGGTTTGGGTTCACGCCATTTTGCATGCAGCAATGCTAGTTCGTCGGCTGCCCACTTTGGTTTGGGTTCATGCCATTTTGCATGCAGCATTTTAGTTTGTCGGCTGCCCACTTCGGTTTGGGGTCACGCCATTTTGCATACAGCAATGCTAGTTCGACTCTGACTGACGAATTGACACAAATATTCCCCGTTGCAATTGGTTTTGGTTCATGGACCTAATATATCCCATTTAAGAATTTTTGGATGCGCAGTATATGTGCCTTTAGCACCGCCATCCCGCACCAAAATGGGTCTGCAAAGAAGGTTAGGAATATATGTTGGGTTTGAATCGCCCTCCATCATTCGCTACCTCGAAACATTGACAGGCGACTTGTTTACTGCACGATTTGCAGACTGTCAATTTGATGAGACACTTTTCCCAAAATTAGGGGGAGAAGTTGGTGAAACCAAACGGGAAATTTTGTGGAAAAATGCATCATTATCTCATCTTGATCCACATACCTCTATTTGTGAGAAAGAGGCACAAAAGATTATCCATTTGCAAAGAATAGCAAATCAAATGCCAGTCGCATTTATAGATTTGAAAAGGATAACAAAATCACATATCCTCGAAGTGAATGTGACAACATTTGATTCATGAATACATATTCATTATTGGAAGAATATGGACATGAAATTGGTATTAAATATACCACACTCACCCCTAGAAGGAGGTTTGAGATGATACCACACTCACCCCTAGAAGGAGGTTTGAGATGATATATGGCATGAATAATCGTTGGTCACGTACCTATTGTACGCCAAAGTATTTTGGAAATATGACTATTAAAGGACAACGATAATGCAAGAAACATATCTTGCATATAAGTTTGACATGACCATAATGGTATAACTTTCTCTTTAAGAAAGATATTCACCACATGGATGTTGATGAATCTGTGGTAGTACAAAATTAATTGAGAGCTCTAGAAGAGCCAATTATTACTATGTTGGAGAAACACAATTGAGTATCGTGCTGTAGTAAGTCTCAAAGAAACTTATTCAGTTTCCAAAGTACACGCGAAAGCGATTGATTATATTGAGACTATAAATAAAGGAAAGCTTTGATATCTCCTATTGCTACAACTTGTAGCGGGGTAATTTGTATATGAAAAGCTACCCGCTTTGTTCTCCAGATTGTACTAAACAAACGAAAGAATGCCACAATAAAGTGGATATCTATTGGTATAAAAACCCATGTCATAATAAACCTGAAGTTTATTGATAAGTGCACATGTCATGGTGTAAATTTGAAGTTTACCAATATTGATAATTTATTCAGTTGGCATTCGTGTTAGCCATCACATTTTAAGTATGATGTGCAAATTCACACAGGTAAATATCAAAGAACTAGAAAGTTCTTTAAGAATTCTCTTGTATCACTTGTTCTCATTAATGAACTGACCAACTAAAGAGTTCGGGTTGAAGCCCCTAAATTCTGGAAATACCAAAGGTGAATATGGGCCCATTCACCCGCCATGTATACCACATATGATGCATCTATGAAATGGTTACATGCGCAATTGTTGTTGACCCGCAGCCTGGCCGGTGCTTGCGAGGTAAATTGCTCAGTAATCTAACTTCGAGCATAATTTCCAGATTCTCTACTCAAGACAGTTCATCTTGATAAGTTGGTTTATATCAAAGTTGGTTTAGCAAGATAATTATTGAGTGCTTCCACTTAATAGCTAAACTGTTTCTTATGAGAACAAAGTTATATATATCAGTTTGATATAAGTTGTATACGAGAGTATATTCTCCCCTCACAAGTGGTTCAAGGTCAGGAACCAAATAATTTCATCTTATTATTAATGTGTTGTGTATATTGACATGATAATGCACAAAGATGATTTCCCAAAGTTGAGGAAACAAGTTAGCTTTACTAACATGAGGGGGAGACATGATAAACACTTGAGAAAAGGTTACATGGGATGAATTATCATTTGTATATGTAAATCCCCGAATATCATGATATGAACCTGAAGTTCATAAAAGGGATAATTCAATTGCAACATATTGCAAAGCATGCTATACGCATTTGCTGACCCAAAGGAAGTAACTAAATGGAAGAGATTCAATTCAAGAAGAATTGGTTCCATATGAAAGACATGTAGTTTTGAACCTATAGTTCAAATGCTTGAGAGTATAAAGTCAAAGGTATGTATAGTCAGTTTTCGATATCTTATTTGTCTAGCATGACATAGAAAACTTGATATGCATCTAAAGTCTATTATATGGCTTATATGACTTAACTTGAAAGATTTAAGTTGCTTGAAGCATATGCAATTTTTGGTCCTGAAGTACCACATCCCAAGTACAATTTGTGTACATATGAATCTTGCTATAACTATAAGCATGATGGCATTGAGAATGCATCTATGAAGATATTGAAGAGTTATTCCATGACATTATATGAAGATGTTCATATCTATCAAGAATGATGATTTCAAGGTGCGGAATATTTATTTAAGTCAATATGGTTGATTTATTTATCAAATCTCTATCAAAGATCGTTTTGAAGATGATGCACAAGATTGGAATGCAAATGCTCAAGGATATAAATTGATGTACTCATTAGGGGGAGTTAATGCGCGTTGCACTCTTTTTCCCTTACAAGGTTTTGTCCCACCGGGTTTTCCTTGCAAGGTTTTTAACGAGGCAACCAATAGGCGGATATTCAAACATGTGTACTCTTTTTCCTTTCTTTAATTTTTCCCAATAGGTTTTGGTTTTAAGGTTTTATGAGGCACATTATTGAATAGACATTCAAGGGGGAGTGTTATAAAATAGAAGTCTATTTAGAGTGAATGTCTAAGAGTTTTAGCTTGAAGCTAAGTCATTCTCCTCCCTATAAATAGAGGTGCTCTCTACCATTGTAAATCACCCCAAGTATTAATAAGAATACTTCTCTCTCTCTCTATTTGCTTTTGTTCTTGCATTATTGTTCTTGTCTTTTATATTATTTCATAACAGAGTTCTATTTGATTGTTGTTAAAGCGCTACTATTAAATAAATAATTACAATTTTAGGGCGCAAAATTTGCTTCTTAAAATCTCTTCTAATATATTTTGAATTTAATTTTTATATATATCACATTTTTGTTCTCAATATTTAATAAGCGATTTAGAATGTTGTAAGTACATTAATTTCTTTTGCATATATATTATTCTGAGCATTTCCGCATTTGAATTATAAAATTTATAATGCATCTTCCATATTGCTTGTAGTATCTATTTATTTCGTAATCTCTTCTTATTTTCAAGGGGTTTTGACATACCTACCCACAAAAACAAAACTATTTACTCTTGTCAATCCATTTGTTTTTTTTACCCATAAGCTAATTACACTTCCTACCCATAATAGGTTTTGTGTAGAATTTTCCTTTAATCTTCAATTCTTTTTTATTTGAATGCTTCTTTTCTTTTCTTTTTTCTTTTCTCCTTTTTTCCTCATTTTATTCTTATTTTTTTTTCATTTCCTATTCTAGTTTCATTTAACTTCTTTTTTTATATGCTTTATCTTTTCATAATCTAATTTTATTTACTATTTTCACTATTTTTTATTTTTTATTTTTTATATATACTATCACTAAATAAAAATCAAATCGTGTACTAATTAAATGTAGATAATACAACCAAAAAAATATTAACTAACATTTGGTACCAACAGGGTATACAATTGAACGCAAAGAGTTAAAAAAGATTAATTTAATTATTAAACTGAAATAATATCAGTTGTCAATAATAAATTTTTAAAAAAATTTAAAAGGAACTAATTATAAGAGTATACCGTTATACCTTATATAGCAAACTATAATTTCTTTATTTATTTGCATTTTCAATTTGCCGCTCACACTAGGTAAAAGCTTAAAAGAAATTCAAAGAAAAAAGGCAAGTGAATTTATGGGTAATAAGTATACAATTATAGTATATTATATACTATTATAGCCTATTGTTGTTGCATATTATTACAGTATAACATAACGATATATTTATATACTATAATGGTATATTGTTGTAGTATAATTATATATTCCTATAGTATATTAGTATATTATAGTGGTATAATGTTAGGTAACAGTGTACTTTTTCGATTATTATTAAAAAGTAACTAAAAGGAAAGGGGAGGTAATTAAGTCTAAAACCATTACATTATCATATTTAAATTCATGTACAAATTGTGAGAATAATTAAACGGACTCGCCAACATCAGTGTGTATGGCAGTGGCGTCAAGGGTTAAGTGCTCTTTTGCCGACCGAAAAACAAAAGGAATAAAGCAAAACACTGAAACTGTGAAGCACATGCTGCTGCTATTGATGGATCCTAAAACATGCGGGTAAATAGTTTAAAATGTATGGGTAGGAGTAGTAATTAGTTTGGACATGTATATTAAAGCGTAAATAGTTTGAAATTAATAGGTATAAAATAAGATTTAACAACATATTTAACCAACTCGGCAATCTGATACTTCGACCCGCATTAATTGAATATCTAGCCACTTGGTGAAGACAAAAGTATAGCTAACCATATATGAAGTTTTATCATTAGGGAATTGTATAAAATTATATCAATCGAGAAAATATATCTTTTCTTACGTTATCTTTAGTATTGAGATTCTTTTGAAGTGAGTAATTAGGCGTTTGGACATAAAAATTATAACTATTGAAGAAAAATAATATTTAGAATAAAGTTAAAAATAGTATTTGGAATTTGAAATTATGTTTAAATATTCATTTTATTTGAAAAACGAAAATTTTCCAAAAACTTGAAAAATAGGAAAGACAATATTTCTGGACAGCGGGTCCTAATAATTTAAAGTATAGCCGAAATATCAATTATATGGATTAGATAATGCAATATAATTAAGAAATAAAAGTCAAATTAGAATGAAATTTTCGTATCAAATCAAATAAGGCATATCCAATCAAAGTCGTGCAGACTGCTAATCATTCACGTCATGTACTTCAAATAGATAGAGATGTACGTTACATGTATAGATAGTTGACTTCGTTTGTCTAAATTTTATTTTTGAGTGAGACGATAATTTATTAAATTGGTTCACCTTTTGATATTGAATTAAATATAATAAAATTGCATATAGAAAACTATGGATATTTTCCTTTATTTGTTTATTGAATAAAAGAGGAAGGGAAATAAAGAAGAGAAAATGTAATTAGCAGATTTTTTCCAAATCTGAAATAATTTTTTAAGTGAAATACATATCAAAATATACTTTTAAATTTTAAATTTCAAATGCAATTTTTAAACTAACTCCAAATACTATTTTATTTTCAAAAATTACAACTTTTATGTCCAAATGTCTACTAAAATTAATTACTTTTTGTCTTACGAATTTATTTAAAAATAAGGTTCTCTCTTACCTTTATCTTATATTATATTGTGTTTTTTATAAGTAGAACATATGTCAGTTCTTTTTATGACAAACTAAAAAGGAAATATAAAGGTGGATGTACAATTTTTATGTTTGCAACGTGTTCGATCGAACCAACGCATAGTATATATTCTCATATAAAAGTCATAATTATTTCAACTAGTTAAATAGTAAATTTCGAATCTATAATTTCAATACAATATATCCAATAGTAAAACTTTAAAAGTTAAACTAATTAAATTTAAATCTTATAACCGCCTTTCGTCACGTAAAATGCTTGACATTTACATGGCATGCCTAAAAATATCACCTGTCTTTATTATTTTCTTCCTGCTAGAATTATATATGTGATTTTGAAGAGAAATTTTGTTTGGATATACAGTCAATCCAAGATATTTGTTAACTAAGCCATGAGTACTGTTGATTTTGGAATGGAGAAGGAAGAAACAGAAACAACAATCCAACACATACCATCAAAGCTACCAGATATTACTAGCACATCTACCTCATCTACCAATATCATATCCAAAACTACTAATGGCACAAGTGTAGGGCTTCAAACAACTTTCAAGGAAAAACTAATGGCATCAGAATTCATCATGTATATTGACATGCCAGAAAAATGAACAGGAAATGGAAGAGCAAGAATTAATTGAGGATCAAATATCATAAATGCCAAATGGCATGCAGGAAGGTATAAGAGCAATCCAACTAATAGAAGAGGATACAAATAGAAAGTATCTACCATGGAGACATTCTCTGATCATTAAGTTACTAAGCAAACAAATACAATATCAATACCTAAAGAAGAAATTAAAGGAAATGTGGAAACCATCGGAGAACTCCCCACTAATAGATCAAGGCTCCGACTATTTCATAGTCAAGTTCAACAAAGAAGAAAACATGGCTAGTGCACTCCAAAATGGCCCCTGGTTCATCAATGGATTTTTCATATCCCTCAAAAAATGGGAACCAAACTTTGTAGTAAGTCATGCTAATCAAGAGAGGTCGGCCATTTGGATACGTCTCCCTCATTTTCCCACTGAGTTGTACGATGCAATTATACTCAAGAAAATAGGCAACACCATAGGCAAACTACTGAAGATTGATGCATGTACAAGTGTTGCACTTCGAGGAAGATATGCACGACTATGCACTGAAATGCAACTCAAGAGCCAGTCCAATCTTGTATTACCATAGGAAACTACAAACAAGAAATTATATATGAAAGCGAGCACATCCTCTGTAAATAATGTGGACGACTAGGACATGCAACCCATCACTGCCTCGCACCAAACTTATACATATATCTCCAAATCTACAACAAACGCTGGCAACCCCAAACATCTCAAATAACCAGTGGCAAACAGTTGTTTTCCAAAAGAAGAATAAAACACACGCAAACACAGCACACCCAGTAGAAACAATGAGCAATATAGAACCACATGGACCTCCTCATCAAGGCATTCAAAGTGGACACACAGGTATTAAGGTCAAAATCTTTGAAGGAGCCACAGGTAAGTATCTCCACACTCAAAAACTCTCTTATAGATCGAAAGAAATTGATGAATCCCAATCTTTAAAAAACACTCCAATACAATATGTCAAAAATTAAAAAACTATGCTCTCAACTGGGAACTCGACTAGACTAACAGGAAATCTTACCCCCCAGTCAATCCCAACCTCTCAATCACAAATTTAGTCTCTTCAGGAAATTGAGGAAGAAGAAGAGATGGAAATCTCGATGAACATTCCTCTGAAACAACAAAACCCTTCATCTCCCTCACACAAATACCCTTCGATACAACCAAGAAACCATGCCACACCTGGAATGCCACGCGTCCATCAGGTAGCCTCAACCAATAACCATGGAATACATTTGCACGACAAGTTACCATTATGTCTAGAAGCTATTGACAATTATAACCTAGCCACTAATCATTCCATGCATGTACTCAACCCCTCAATATTTTGGTGACATATCGGACACCATGAATTACCCATGCAAGCCCTTGTCATTGGATACAGTCCAAATGGCAAAGCCTATGGACACAACTAACCAAATGGACTCTATATACTCACACACGCCAACTCCACCCAATAAAGCATTTCTTAAATCTAATGAAAAAGATACATAATCATTTCCCTCGACTTTTCAGCAGCCCTCCAAAAGCCTTTTAATAATTAACTCCCAACGATTAAATGCAAAATCTTCTACTACCACTGAACAAAAGGTCTCGACTGGCACTATTAACTCAAAAAGTGCCCAGACACTCCTTCCACATTCCAAGAATGAACTCCAACAATGCCAATAATCCCATGCACAATCCGAATCTAGTCTATGCAACTCAACCTCAACACCCAGATCACCAACCTGTCTCATGGATCGAACAGGGTCTCCAGGGTTAAGCCCTTTTTCTTCTCCATGATGATAGGGGCAGGAAGTGATGATAATCATACAAAACCCAAGTTTCTTAGCACAAGTAGTGTCGGAGGAAATGAGAATGACCGTGGACAATTACATGAACCATATGTAGATGGCAAATATTCTCGACCCTCTAGACCCAGCAATAGCCCCTGCCCTCTATCACACAATGCACAACCACTAGAATCTCCCACAACACTTCAACCCCTCCTGAACATGAACCAAATGTTTGAACTTCCATTTTTGCCATCACAGGAGGTGACAGAAATGAATCCTCTATTCTTCCCTTGGGCACCACAACAAACACAATCTCCTGCTCATATGGCCCCTCCAATGGAACAAGGTCCAAACATGGACCAGGAAATTCCAGAGGCAGAAGAAATAGTGATACCTCCCCCTCTAGGAAGAAGTTCGTTCACAGAAATACCAACAATAAGAGATATAGCCCTTATGTTCTTTCCATAGATAGAGGACATGAAATATATACTACGTTGTCCAATACCACTCCAAAGGTGCTCAATAGAGATAACTCCAGCAATCAACTCTACAACTGCAAAACATGCAATGCTTCTGAATCCAACACTGAGGGCCATCCCTCTCATGAAGGGAAATAATCATGTCCCTACCTCCCAAAATCACTCTTCTCTCATGAGTACACATACTAGCATAATAGTGTAGAATGTAAGGGGTGCAAACAATGCAAATTTCAGACGCAACTTTACGGAAATTATCAACAGCTACAATCCATGCATGGTAGCATTGTTGGAGACAAAAATGGATAATCATTTAAGCCTTAGGGCAGATTTCAATTTTTCTGATTATATAGAAATCCCAGTTGTAGGCCGAGCTGAAGGCATGTTGACCATGTGGATTGATACATTGGTAGCTACGGAAAGAGTTAGGCAAACTGACTAAGAGCTGCATACACTTGTTCAGGTATTGCCAAATCATAACCCTTGGATTTTTAGTTTTATTTATGCTATCAACTCCTTGGTTAATAGATTAGACTTATGGAATAACCTCAAAAATATTTTAACAACTATAAAGGACCTTGGCTAATGGGTGGTGATTTCAACGATGTACTAAATCAAAATGAGAAATAGGGTGGCAGAAGTGTTAACAGAAATAGATCTTCAAATTTTAGGTCGTGTATCAACTACTGCAACTTAATTGGCCTAGGGTTTACGGGATCCAAATACACATGGTCCAACCATAGGAGAAAAGGTCTCATACAAGAAAGACTAGATCGACGCCTTGCAAATGAGTCCTGGTTAGAACAATACCCTTCATTGCTAGTTACTCACCTCCCAAAAACTTACTCCATTCACAATCCTTTTTTAGTTAGACTCACAAACACTAGGATAATCACCAAAAAAACCTTGTAGAGTATAAAAATATTGGCTAAGTCACTCGGAGTTTAGTAAAATTGTTGATAAAAGCCGGATTGATAAAAACCTCAATGATGCTAAGCCTGCTTCAAAGATAATATTAGTGAATGAAGTGCCCAAAATTTTGGCGATATCTTAAAAAGAGGTTACTTGCTAGAATTAAGGATATCCAAAACTCACCTAGCTACACCTATAGCACCTACCTTATAAATTTAGAACATACTCTTATTATTGAGTATAATAATATCCTACGACTTGAGAAGATCATTGGAAAATTAGATCTCGAATAAACTGGCTTGGTGAGGGGAATGCAAATATTATTTTTAGTATCTCCTTTTTCAAAGGCAATTCAGATAACTGGATTATAGATCTCCAAAAAATCACTGAACACACACACATCTACTTCAAAGACATATTCACCACAAACAATACATTGTCGGAATAGAATACTATCAATAGTGGCCATACAAGTTTTTCCAATATAAATCTATCATCCTTAGATAGACCCCTAAGCACTCACTCCTTTATGCCATATAAGGTGTCACGACCCATTTCCATAATAGGTTGGGGCGCCCGACACAGTTGCCAGGCAAGCCGCTGCGGACATTTCTAACATCTTATATTCATTTTATTATTTACATGAAATAACCACTTCTAATTTGGACTTAATGCTAAAAGGGATAGATACTGAAATTAATATAATAATATAAATCCCAAAAAAATAGTCTACCTATGTATGAGCCAGAAATTGGTGTCACAAGCTACGGGCAACTATAGAATATACATAAAAGAATAATACACTATCCTACTGCCTGAATCAGGATAGACATAAACAAAAGTACAAAGAAAGACTTCTTCGACTGCAGATCGGCATAAAAGAAAAGCAGCTCCCCGTAGAAGTCCCAAGCGTGATCACTGATGCGCACCAGAATAATGTCCCGATCCACCTGCCTCAAATCCTATACATTTAAGTACAAAAGCGTAGCATGAGTACATAAATAACATGTACCAAGTAATTATCCTATCTAATCTCGAAGAAGTAGAAACGAGAAGTCGACGCGATACTTACTAAGGTCAAATAATTTATATGTATAATGTTGCTAATCATGGAAGTTAAAGTATCAACAGTTTATGGAAAGTGGGATAAGCCATGTACTTCACTACATCAAATTTACAATTTTCATTTTTCGGACGATAGCAAAACAAGGCAAGTATAAGTTTTCACAAAATTAAACATGCGCACATAGTGCCGAGGCGGCGGTCTGAACCAACAGAAAGAAACTGTGCACTTGCCGAGGGACAACGGTGTGCCTATAGATAAATCATTCATACCGAGACGATCAGCCTAATCCACAAATATCAAGCAATATCAAGAATACGCACAATGGCACATTTAGAGTCAACTATACCATACAATGTTCAATAAGTGTGCACGTTTGCCTTTTATTTTCTTTTAAGGGTGTGTTTGGCATGAAGGAAAATATTTTCCAATTTTTCCATGTTCGGTTGGCTTAAATATTTTGAAAAATATTTTCCTTATTAATTCATTTTACTCCAATTGGAGGAAAATATTTTCCTTATCAAAAGAAGGGAAAACTTTTTCCAACGCTCCTTATCAACCTTTCCACCCTCACAACCCATCCCACCCCCTCCAAAAAAAAGTTTTTTTTTCTTTCAAATTTCAATTTTTCCTTTACCATCAACCCTACTACCCCTTCACCCCACCCCTCCCCTACTCCCCCCTCCCCCCCCCCACCGCGCAAAAAATAATTTTACTTTTTTTGTAATTTAATTTTCTATTTTTTTATTTTACTGCCTCCCCAGCCCCCAGGCCCCACCCCTACCCTAACCCCCTTCAGTTTTAAATTTATTTTTTATCGGTTTAAATGCTCAAAATTTTACTAGTTCCAAAATTATGAGTTCAGAGGTTTATGTGTTTGGGAAGGTTACGGGTTCGAAATTTCGCGGTTTTGAAAGTTTATAAAATTTGTGGGTACCGAAGGTTGTTGGTTTGAAAGTTTGTGGCTTCATGTTTATTATATCTAAATTATTAATAAATACTCCTGAGAAGTCATTTTCCTTAACTTGCGTACCAAACACCGGAAAATAAATAAAATTACTACTTGTTTTCCAAGAAAATATTTTCTTGGAAAACATTTCCCATGGAAAATTATTTTCCGCTATACCAAACACATCCTAAGAGATCTCATTAGACAAATAATATGGAGATTTTCATAAATAAAGCATGATGTCGGCCCTAAACTACCCGGACAATCAACATAGTAGTACCTGCACACAGACTCACGTCACCTGGTGCCTATGTAGCCCCCACATTTAGCAATAATTACTCATTTATTAATCATATGGGGGCAATTCCCTATTACAAGGCTAGAAAGGAGACACATCTCGCTCAGAAGCGCACTTCCAATATCAAGAACAAGCTCAAATCCTCAATTCATAGCGCAACGAGCACAAACTAGTTAAATAAAGTAAGAAGTAGTCAATAAAGGCTCACAAGGTTGAATTCTAACTATTTAAGTAATTTCCTAACCTTTTCCACAAGTTTCCAAAATTCCGACCCGAGGCTCATGTGCCCAGATTTCGAGATTTTCTGAAGGCAACTGCTCTCTACAACCTAAGGATGAATAATATATCATTTTGTAGTTCATTTCATAGAAAATTACATAATTAAATCTTACTTTTATTAAAACTCTAGGTTTAGCTCTAACCCTTGATTTTACTTAGTTTTTAGTATTTAACCTACCTATTGTACATGTATTTGAACTAAGGATGAACGAGAATTACTTATATTGCAATGTTGTATTGAAACCCTCTCTTTGGAAGCCCTAAACTCATCTAAGTATGGAGTAATGTTGCAATAAATGACCTTGAGCTCGAATTAAAAAAGCTCACTGCCAGCGATTTTCGCTTCTACGGTTTGGCGACCGCATCTAAGGTCTCGTTTTTGCTGGAAAGGTGGCCGCATCTGCGGCTTTGGGCATAAGGGACTAGACCGCATCTGCGATCTGAGGGCCGCTTAAGCGGAACCACTTCTGCGGTTTCTGGGCCACTTCTGCGATTCTGGGCCAATTAGGTTGGACCGCTTCTGCGGTCTAGGGGCCGCTTAAGCAGAACCACTTCTGCAGTTTCAGGGCCGCTTCTGTGATATCCCCTGGCTTGGCCCCTTTTCGCTTATGTGATGGTTTGACCGCATCTGCGGTCCCTCTTCTGCAAACCGCAGATGCAGTTATGACAGAAACGACAACCTTCAGCCTTTTCTTCAACTTTTAACTTCACTCAAGCTTCGATCGTTTGACGCTCGGGGCTGCTGTGCCCCGCCCGAACATATCGACAAGTCTGAAATCACGAGGCGGACCTACCCGAACCCTCGGATCACTCAAATAAATGTTAAATCTAGGAATCACGTCTTAAAACCAAATGAATCGATCTATTGAACTCCAGTTCTAAATTTTCTTTTAATGGGTCAAAACGCCCTTAAACTACTCGGAATGACACCAAATTTTATCGGTAAGTCTTAACTGATATTTTAGACCTATACAAAGTTTTGAAACCGAAATCCAAGCTCGATACCTAGGTAATCAGTGAATACTTAGTTTCTTTAAATCTTTAAGACTTAAATTTAACAATTTCACATAAAAATTCAGTACTCGGGCTAGGGACCTCGGATTTGATTCCGGACATACACGCAGGTCCTGTATTTTTCCACGGACCCTCCGAGATCATCAAATCACAAATCCGAGTCTATTTCCCAAGAAAGTTGACCGAAGTCAAACTTGGCCTTTTTAGAAAATCTTAAAGAAGCATATGGACATATTCTTACTCAAAGCTCTTCCAACTTCCGCACCAACCATCCCCGCAAGTCATGAATTACTAAAGCAAGTGCAGGAAGTTTTATCTAAGGGAACGAGATTCTAAACAGTAAAACGATCAGTCGAGTCATTACACAAGGCACTGGGGCCAGATGGACTGCACCCAATATTCTATCAACGTCACTGGAATATCGTGGTGCCTCCTGCCATACAACTATGCAAATAAGCTTTCTGCCTATCTATAATCCGCAGGGAAATAAACCAAACTCTACTATGCCTCATTCCCAAATTCAAAAATGCAAATAATCTCAATAAGTTCAGACCAATAGGCCTTTGCAACACCACTTATAAAATAATCACCAAAATAGTTGTCAACAAATGCAAGTCTTTCCTTCCTGAACTAATTAGTCCTTGTCAAGCAAGTTTCTTAAAAGAAAAAAGGTCTTGTGATAAAGACATTATCATACAAGAAGTGATCAACCAATTTAAAAAAAGGTGAAATGGTCAAATCATTATTAAAATAGACCCTGAAAATCTTTTGATAGGTTAGAATGGTCTTTTGTCTATAAAGCCCTCATTTTACTTAAATTCCCACCAAAAATCACATTCCTGATCATGTACTGCACAATCACTAGTCAAATAGTTGTCTTAGTAAATCGGGGTCAAACAGATTACTTTGAACCATCGAGAGGGATCAGACAACGGGACCCACTATCCGCCTACCTATTCATCCTTACCATGGAACTACTTTCAGTTTACATACATCACCAAGTCGATATTTCCATATGGAACCCAATCAAAATTAGACCAAAAGGACCTCTAATATCACACATCTTTTACGCAGATGACCTAACATTCATGGCCCAAGCTAATAGGAAAACAATTAACTCTATCCATCATTCTCTAACAATTTTTTTCTCCCTATCAGGCCATAAAATCAATAACAATAAATCAAAAATTCTATTCTCTTGCAATTGCTCTACTACCATAAAAGACTACTCAATCAACCTTTTCAAATTAAACAGACCAACCGGTTTGGAAAATACTTGGGCTTTTCAATTACCAACAACAAGCCCAAACCATTAGATTTTCAATTTGTAATTGACAATATGAGAAATAAGCCTCAAGCTGGAAAACAAATTTTCTGACACTTGCAGGACGAGAAACCCTTGCAAAATCAGTTGTCAATGCTCTCCCTAATCGCAAGTATGCAATATATATCCCTCCCAAAGAAAACCCTTCAACAAATTGACAAAATCCAGAGGGATTTTATTTGGGGAACAACCACTACTAAAAGAAAGATTCATTATGTTTCGTGGGATGTTGTAACCCTTCCAAAGAACCTAGGTGGCCTAGGGATACCAAAGGCATGGCATAAAAACTAATCCATCCTATCAAGTCTGGCTTGGAGATTATTCACCAACCCATCCATACTGTGGGCAGATACTCCAATTCAGAACAACCATAATAAGATCAATACCAAGGCACCTCCTTCATTTGCCAAAATGTCATGAAAGAGTGGGAAATCATCAGCAACTTTCTTGGGATATTGGAAATGGAAAATTCATAAACTTCTACTATGGGTGCTGGGCCCCAAACAAAACAAACATTCGCTCAATCATTCATGGTCCGCGAACCAAGAATGAGAGCAATATGACCCTTGATCAAGTCTTTATAAATAACCAGTGGGACTGGTCAAAAATATCAATTGAACTACCCACCAATATTGCATCAAACATAACTCCCAATCACTTCATACAAAACCCACATGCAGTAGACACACCTATGTGGATACAAAATACGAATTTCTTTACCACCCACTCTATCTATAAATTTGTTCACCAACACATCCTAAAAACAACTGACTATGATTGGATCTAGAAACTGCACACCCTAAATAAAATCAAGTTTTTCCTCTGGAAGTGTTTTAAAATAGGCTACCCACAAACCCCTATCTTCATCAAATCGGAGTTACAATGGAGAATACTTGTATAGTTTGTAAGAGAACAGAAGAAACCATAACTCACATCTTCCTAGAATGCTTTATAGCCCAGACCTTTTGGGATACTATAGTCATGGACACTAACAACATCCCTTGCAATAAATACTGACTTTTTGCTATTAAAAATATCCAAATACTGGTTAATCATAGCTCCATAACCTGGGAGGATATCATTCGTTTTGCAATATGGCACCTGACTAAATAGAAACAATAACTACTTTCATAATTTTTCCAACATCATAAAGTACCACATGGTTAAAACACGAGCCATTGAGTTTAAATTTTTATCATCCAACTATAAAGGTACAACACACAAACTCTAGTATACATCAAGTGGTACCCACCACCATCTCACAAGTACAAGCTAAAGATTAATATCTTAATGGATAAATTTAACACGAGAGGTATTGGGGGTATAATTAAAAATAATTGTGGAGATTGGATTATAGGTTTTTTCAGCAGGAGTCAAAGCCCATAACTCCACACATGCAGAGTTGTTAGCACTCCAGGCAGGATTGAATCTGGCATACCAAAAAGGACTAGCACCACTGAAGATTGGCACTGACTCAACGGATATAATCAAACCGCTTCAACATAATACATCCTCCGCCTATACAAACAATATCTTAGAATGCAGGTACTTCTTGAAGAAACTTGGGAATCCAGTGATCCGGCATAGTTTTCGCGAAGGTAATAAGGTGACACACTTTTTATGTAAATAGGGTTCCAAGCATCACCTTAGCTCTACAACTACTACTTTGCAATCATCTCCGAATACAGTAAAAAAGGCAATCCAAGAAGATAAAAATGGAATTTTAACTACTAGACTAATTTCAAGCTCTCTTCGTAATATATTAGCAACTAGGCCATGAGTAATATCTACCAAAACATTAAGTAGACTCTAAATACATTAATATTTAGCCAAAAAGAGTAAAGAAAATGCTGCATGGGAATAACTTAGCGGCAATAATTCATCATTTTATTATTTTATAAGTAATGTAATTAATTGTTGATTGATAACTACGATAGCATGCCTTGATAAGCTAGCCAAGTTCCAATGGTCAATGTTCCCTACTTTATTGACGGCAACTTTTGTATTTATTATTGCCTTCATTGCTGCTCCTCCAGTAGACATTGATGGTATTTGTGAACCTGGTTCAGGGTCTCTACTTTGTTAGGGAGCATTTGATTAACCTACTAATTATGCGGAAATTATAGTACACAAATTGTTTTATGCGGTGATTAATAATGAATGAATTATTATCCAGTGACTAATAATGAAGTGATTGTAATATACGAATTGCTTATTTTAAAAGTACAATTTTCTCTTAAATAGTTAATTCCTTCATTGCTAATAGACGACTTTTTATTTCTTATTTCATTCGGCATAAAATAATACATAAATTTTTTGATAAATCAAAGCCTCTTTGACCAGTCCGAATCTTGATTATCAAAGTTTCTTTTCTTTTTTTCCTTTTTCTTTTTTGTTTTTAAAACGGGATCCTGCAGTCACTACTTTTTAGATGTGCATAGAATAAACCTCGTTCTTATGTAATAGCATGTAAATCACATAGGAGAGTAAACAGCACTAGACAAGTCTAATACGACGAGCTTGACCGAGGATGTATGTAAGTATTTTCGAATCAGATAGTAGACTATAATTATGCAATTTAAATACTATTTACCCTCTAATTTGGTCGCACTTTATCAATGTTTGAATGTTAAGAGAAAAAAAAAATGCTCTAATTAAGAGTTTTATATTTTGCAGGAGCCACTCCAAACTATGAGGAAGCTAAAGAGTATTTTAGAGCTAATATAGAGCGTAGAAGGCCGATCGGAGGTTAGCACAGTCAAAAAGGAGAAAGAAAAGCAAGTGGGGAAATCCGCTCCAGGTGCGCGGCTGCGCATTGACCGCGGACTGGGCCGCGCACTGAGGCAGAATGTTGGCGAAATCTGCGGTCACGAACGAGCTGACCGAAGCCAATAATCCAGGGTCAATTATGTAACTTTTAAGGCGACTAACATAAACCTATATGAAGCCTAATTCTCCCAGAAGAGAGATATCGCTATTTTTAGAGAGATTTTGAAGACAAGAACACCGGAGAAAGACAGAGAACTCCCTTAGAGTTTCATCTTCTTATTTTTAACTCCATTGTTGATTATGACTTTCTATACTTGTCACACCTTCTTTTTACACACCTACCCGAAGGATAATGTATAAGGAAGTTTTTCCATTTAAGTGATATTGTTCGTATCGGGATTATTTATTTAGAGTCGTCACTTGGGAAAAGTTTGGCTTTTGGTGTCTCAAGTCACCAGTTTATCTTGAATCCCGAACCGAGAAAAATTTTCCACTTCCCAATTGGAGTCTGCGAACCAGAAATTCTAAGCAAGGAATTTTGTTGACCCGAGTCTCCCATGGTTCTAGCACGATCACTTAAACTGTTGTAAATGACTAAGTATCTGATTTTAATACATGCCTTAGCTTATGTGCTTTTTAACCGTAAACCGCTTTTATTATTATTTTTAACGAGTATTGCAACGTTGTGAAAACGTGTCTCGAACCACGTCACATCAATGCACCCATGGTTGTTGACATATTTCGACTCTGTTGAGATTTGAATTTGGATCACATAAATGCGCACTCGAGTTTAAGAATGTAATATTAAAATAATGCGCCTAAAGCAATTACGCGTTTGCATCTTTGCGAGGGCCATGAAAATTCGCTAAATGGTACCCTTGACAGCAATTGGCATCACGACTTTTTCCAAACTGGTAATATTTTTTTATGTGAATTTGAAGACAATTTGTTGGATATCCCATAAGCGTCATGGACGTTCTCTTGAATATTTTGTTTTGAGTTTTGAGTTTTCGTGAATGAAATATAACCTTGTCTTTTACTTTTTTAGTGTTTATTGTGATATATTAAGAATATATTAAAAGTTATTAAGTTTTGCAAATTTTTTAACTTTTAAATATTTATCTTTTTTAAGGTTAGAACTTAAAGAAAAAGAATAAAATTATATTTTAAAAAATAATGGGTCAGCCGTGGGAGCTCGCAGCCCCATAGGGCTGAGGTGGACTGACCATTATAAGGCCCATTAAAATAGTGGGCTAGCCTAGCCCAGTCCGTCGAATGTTAAAGCCCATATGAGCTGTGCTGGGCAAACCCGATCCTGCTCATATTGACAGCTCTAATAGTAGTGAACAATTAACACATTTGAGTATTAATTGTGTTTGGTCTAAGATTCGTTTTTTCACATATTCTTTTTTGGTAATCCGCATGTTATTACTCGTAATATTTTGTTGGCTCCAATTAATCAATATTAAATATAACTACGTGTCACGTAGTGTGACAATATATTTCATGATAATACTGTACGTGTCAAAATCGTCTATAGAATACTTTAGTCAAGATGGCATTAGTGAAAGATTCCCAGAACGTGTTGAAGTGACTTAAAGAACAATAAAGGTCGTGACCGAAAAACTAGCAAGGGTTAAAGTCGAGATGTTGTCAAAGATCAAGGTCGGGGTCGAATACTCTAATAGAGTCATAACGACTAGTTTCTGGATAGGACATTAAAAAGATTATTCTACTGAATGTTCTTTGCACTTATACTATTAGAATTTTTAGGAACATGTTCTCTATAAATAGAAAGAGACATAATAATAGGAGATATGTGATATTTATTTGTAAAATATACTCGGACTTTAAAGAGAGAATCTGGTCTTATTGCAAGCTTATAAAAATAACATTTTCACTAAGACTCTGACCACCACTTTCCTACTGGACCCGAGAATAACTCAGATATTCATAGGCTTGTCCATCATTCATCATTGTAGAAAGAACATCCACTAATTTCATTCTTTCTCGGGTGACTCGTTCATTATATTTATATAAATATTATTTATTGTTGTTCATCACTATTTAATGCCATATTGCTTCTGTTTGGGTTCTTAAATATTAACTATTGTACACTTTATTAGCTTTTGGGACAGATCAACGTGGTATTTATCACAGTGCCAAGAATTTTGTCTTTAGGATATTTATATTAATTAAGATTAACCCTCATTTGTATAAATCTTATAATTAGTTGAACCAAGATCTATATTTCTGTTATATATATTAGTCTTAGATTACGCGCTTTGCACGTGTACCTTATATTATTGAATACATAAATTTAAAAATCGTATAATTAAAGAAGTATAAGTTCCTCAAAATGATAAATATTGATCCCAGTTAGCTTGCTCAATTTAAAAAATTATACATTCATTGAAGTCCTTAGATATGTTAGTCGGATTTTCGAGGACTCCTATTGAAATACCTTATGAAAATTGTTGTTATTTCTTTGACCTAATAATGAAATAAACAAAAAACACAAGTAATTTTACCACGATCTTTCAAATATTTCACAAATAACACAAAATTTTAAATTCTTTTGGTTTTTTAGAGATTTAAAAATGAAGAGGTAGGCCTTATAGCTCCAAGAAAAAATTGATAATTGGCAATATAAAGTCTAAAAATGACTACTATTAAGTTAATATTTTACAATAATAACTTTATTTATTAAAAATATAAGAAACTATCCTTTGATGGAATTGAATGCAAAAAGAAATATAATTAATGACAACACATTTAGAATATATTTTTTCTTCTAATATTTAATTGCTTCAAGTTTGCATTTTTATATATTCAATTCTTAATATTATACTATTACCAGTTTACTTTATTTTCTGATTTCTTTTATTCAAATGCTCTTCTTATGGTAACACAATCATGTACTCTGTGTTATTTTCTTTAATATTATATTAACATTACTAAATAATGTATATTTGAAATACAATTGTGATTGTCTTTTTGAAAGTTTATTATCTAGAATTTGATACTAGGTTGTGCATTAATATTTTTATACGTAAGTCTTTAGATTTAAATGAGAACTACAATCTTTATATAAACCAAACCTAAACTAATATAAAACAAATTAAAAATAACTATAAACGTAAGAAATCTAATGAAAACAGACTTATTTATGGAGTAAATAAGGAAAGAATTTACTTAAGCAAAGTCAATATTAGGTAAATAATTTAATTACAATTTTGTCCAATGAGAAATTTATTTTTAGGGGTAAAAAAGGCAAACGACATTTCGCTAAGGGCCTTCGCGCTTTTAATATATATATATATATATATATATATATATATATATATATATATATATGTTAGAGTTTGGCTATACAATATTATTTTTACACGTTTTTCCCGTATGTCAATATCACTCTGTCCACATGCAAATGGTAGCTGCGCACGTCAGTGCAAACATTTACATATTGTCAATTACTTAAATCGCTTTTCAAGCATCTGACTTTGATCATTAAATTAATATAATACTAATACTTGCCCAAGAAAGAGATTGAACAATAGGAAATATGATAAAATATAAGCCGAGGGTCGATTGGAAACAGTATTTTTGCCCTTCCGAGTAGGGGTAAGGCCTGTCTACATATTACTCTTCCCAAACCCCACTTTGTGGGACTATACTGGGTAATTGTTGTTGTTGTATAAGCCGTCTTTTTCCTTTTATTTTTATTTCCTACAGGTTATCTTTCATTAGAGATATTACAAACCTGCAGATAAGCTATAGCAGCTCTCAATCATGATATGGATGAAATCCATGTCTTCAACTCCTTTTTTCAACTCCATCGGGCAATTCGATGCATAAGGCATCCCGTGTTTACACAGTATCCGGGGATGGTCCGTACCCTCAAGGGCGTGATGTAGACAACCTACGCTAATGCAATCATTAATCGCTGCTTCCACGGCTCAAACGCATGATCTATAAGTCACGCAAAAACAACTTTACCGTTGCTCCAGGGCTCTCCTTCAAATGGAATCTACCATCGTTTAGGAATAAGCAAACAAAACCAGCTAATACATGCAGTATATGAACATCCTTGAATCTCTAGACCTAATTGTATAGTTTGTGAATTTTGGATAGGACAAATGTTACTAGAATTTATGATTTAAACTCTATGGTCCAACTTTTAACTTTCTAAGTTCAACTCACTGTATTTTCAAAGTTATCGGTATCATATATATTATTTGTTACAATTTTGGTGAATTTTTACATATAAATTTATGTTTTGCGTCGAAAATACTGGGTTAAGAGGAACCCAATACTTCACCGCTGCATCCATCCCTGTTGTGTGCATGTATGTATCAGAAGAAGAACAAAAAGACAGCATGGTGTACGAAGCATCCCTCATTCATGTTGGGTTCGGAGAAGGGGCCACAACCAGCATAGCCTCATGTAAGCAGCAAAATTGATTCCACAACTCGAACTCATGTCCTATAGGTCACACAGAAACAACTTTACCGTTGCTCCAATGTTTCTCTTCATGTATTAGAAGACTATGTCTAAAATAAAGATAATGGTGTGCATTTCAACAACTTGCCAGCTTATTTGCAGACAGCTTCAACGATTATATATATGCTAATACCTAAATGGTAGTAAAAAATTGCAAAGATAATTATGAGTATCATCCATAACCAAAACCAAGCAAGCTTGTTGACATGATATAAAAGCATATGCCCATAATATTCCAGGTATTATTCTGGTTTGTCTGAAATGGTATTAGTAAGGCAACTCTTATAAGTAGTTGGTATTTTCCCACAAATCCATATATCTTTATTCCAACAGTTCTCTTCTAAATTCAGAAGAAACGATTCTAGCCATGGCTGTTGAGGATAATAATCTAAAAGTGCTTAATGCACTTGATTTGGCCAAGACTCAACTCTATCATTTTACAGCAATTGTTATTGCTGGAATGGGATTTTTCACAGATGCCTATGATCTCTTCAGCATTTCACTTGTAACAAAATTACTCGGGCGTTTATACTATACCAAGCCAGACTTAATGAAGCCCGGAACACTCCCTCCGACCGTTTCAGCGTCGGTCACGGGTGTCGCCCTGGTTGGCACTCTCGCCGGCCAGCTTTTTTTCGGCTGGCTCGGTGATAAGATGGGCCGAAAAACGGTCTATGGCATGACTTTGATTATCATGGTTTTGTGTTCCGTTGCATCAGGGCTCTCCTTTGGGAGTACTCCTAAGGGTGTTATGGCCACTCTCTGTTTCTTTAGGTTTTGGCTTGGATTTGGCATCGGTGGCGATTACCCTTTATCCGCCACCATTATGTCCGAATATGCAAATAAGAAAACTCGTGGCGCTTTTATTGCTGCTGTCTTCGCTATGCAAGGTTTTGGAATTTTGTTCAGTGGGATAATTGCACTTATTGTGTCAGCTGGATTTGATCATGCTTATAATGTCCCAACTTTCCAAGAAAATGCAGCCCTTTCCACCGTGCCACAAGCCGACTACATTTGGCGTATAATTCTAATGTTCGGAGCATTACCAGCTGGCCTCACATACTACTGGCGCATGAAGATGCCCGAAACAGCGCGATACACAGCTCTCGTGGCGAAAGACGCGAAAAGAGCCGCACAGGACATGGGGAGGGTACTACAAGTAGAAATTGATCCAGAGGATGCAAAGATCGAACAAATGTCTAGGGACGAAACCAATAAATTTGGTCTATTTTCTTGGGAATTCGTTCGTCGCCACGGGCTGCACCTATTCGGCACATGTTCCACATGGTTTTTGTTGGACATTGCTTTCTATAGCCAGAATCTTTTCCAGAAAGATGTGTTCAGTGCAATTGGATGGATCCCACCAGCCAAAACCATGAACGCCGTTCAAGAAGTTTACAAGATTGCAAGAGCACAAACCTTGATTGCACTACTTAGTACAGTGCCAGGGTACTGGTTCACCGTAGCGTTCATCGATATCGTTGGAAGGTTCGCGATCCAATTGATGGGATTCTTCTTCATGACTGTATTCATGTTCGCCATCGCCATTCCCTACGAACATTGGACTAAGAAGGACAACCATATCGGGTTCGTTGCAATGTACGCCCTCACATTCTTCTTCGCGAACTTTGGGCCAAATGCAACCACATTCGTGGTCCCGGCTGAGATTTTCCCGGCCAGACTTCGATCAACATGTCATGGTATTTCTGCAGCTGCAGGTAAAGCCGGAGCTATAGTAGGAGCATACGGGTTCCTGTACGCTGCACAAAACAAAGATCCAACGAAAACCGATGCAGGATACCCAGCGGGTATTGGCATAAAGAACTCGCTCATTGCCCTAGGGGCCATCAATGCTCTGGGAATGATTTGTACCTTCTGTGTGCCAGAGTCCAAAGGAAAATCCCTGGAGGAAGCATCACAGGAAACTATACCTGGAGAAAGTTGAGTTGTGATTCTATTGTGTGATTAATGCAGTCTTTTTGTGTTTCTTTTTTTTTTTCATTTCTTTCCAGCATTATTCTATGTATCTTTTGCTGTCTTTTTCTTTGTATTGTAATTGTAATCCATGTTTGCTGAATTTTTTAACATTCTTTAACGACGTGTGTATATTACTCTCACACCGAACGCTAAAAAGTTGAGACTTATGAAAGAATGGTATTGATGTTTTTAATTTTTCTTTATTTTTGAATTACATGTTTTTTAAAGGCAAAATAGATAAACAGACACTCAAACTTGGTCCCAACTGTCAGTTTGACAATTAAACTTATCCAATAATCAAACACACTCAATGTTAACACAGGTGTGTCTCATGGACAACATAGGCTGACATGGCAAACTGAGTGTTTCTCACTCAAATATGAGCGCGTGAAACCCCTAAAAATTACGTTTTTCCTTTTTCTTGTTTTCCAAAACTATCTTCCTCCAAATTTCCACCAACCCCTCCTCCACCCTCCCCCTCCCCCAACCCCAACAACCACCACAATCAGCCAGCCGCTGCTTCTTCAAATCTTGCTGAGTCCTTATTTGCTTCCGTAACATTCAATGAGTCTGTTTGGATTGGCTTAATACTTCATTTCCTTATCCTCTTCATGAGACACACTTTTGTCAAGTTGAAGTGCCTACTTGATCATTGGGTAAGTGTAAGTGTCATACTAACAATTGATACTAAGTTTAAGTGTCAACGATAAATAATAACTCCCCCGAACACAACTTACAACTTCTATTGTAATGTGCTCAAGCCCTGCCCTTCTCCGACCTTGACTTGTCTGTATATTTTGCTAGGTCTATCAAATTTCGCCCAAGCCCAAATAACCCGCGCACCCCCCTCCATCCTCCTAAAGATTGGGCTGGTTATTGACCTGTCCATTAATTGAACCTAGCCCACTCAACTCATTTAAAGTTGGGCTAATTTTTAATCAAAATTGATCCATGAGTAACTTTGCCAAAATATCTTAGAAATATTTATTTTGTGTTTGATATGTTATATGTGACCATAACAAAAGAAAAAAAAAGTCTTATTTAATATTTATACAATTCATAAAAAAACAATACAATTTAATTAAAGCTTGGTGAGAGTTGGGTGGGTAAGGCTATGACCCAAATTTAACCAATCTTGGCACAGTTCATCTAAGCTCAAGTAACTTTTGCACCGATTATTGGGCTATGACCTAAATTTTAGCCTATCTTGATTCAGCTCATCTCAGCCCCAAGTAACTTTGACCCGTCCAATTATTAACTTCATCCATTTTGAGCCGTCCAAAATCAGCCCAACCGCCAATTTAACACCCCTATATTTTGCCATTTCAAAATGTCAACCATATATGATGATGGGGCAATTATAAATTAACTTAAGATATTCTAGTAGAACCAGCGTTTCTTGCACTCACGTCATATACTTCATGTGCTACTGATGTATGTTACATAGAGCTGACTTTTGTTTGTCTCTATTTTATTTTTGAATGAGGAGATAATTTACAAAATTGATTCTCCTTTTCATACAGAGTATATAAAAAAAATTGCACATATAAAAAACTTTGGATATCTATCTCCCTTTATTTGGTTAGTGAATAAAAGAGGAAGGAAAATAAAAAAGAGAAAATGTTCTTTTCAAAAATGCCGTACGAGCTTAAGTAGAAAGCATTAGCTGATTTGTTTAAAGATATATTTGCTTTAGTCTCTAAAGTAATTAGGAACAACTAATATATTTCTTTTTTTTTTATTTATTAAAATATTTTACTCCTTACGTACCACTGCATAGGGCTAGGCATATATTAGGTATAACTGATAGCCCGAACCATAAATGCTCTTGGGTTAACGATATCGGGTTATTGAGTAACGGTTTCATATTATTTGACTATTGGGTTATCGGTTCGGGTCTCGGTTTGTCCAATTTTATTAACATTTAACCGATAACTCAATAAGCTTTAACAAAATTATAATTTTACCCAGTAAGTATATAAAGCACCTTATGACTTCATTCTCTCAATTCTCTTGCAGTTATTCTTCATCTTCAGACCTTAATTTAGAGTAAGTTTTAAACTTTCCTGAATTTCTCATCTTAGTTCTTCAATTGAAAAATTTTGTTTTAAACTTTAAAGAATTAATTGTTCATATTTTTAGTTTTTTATTTGTTTCTTTTGTTGCACTGATTCTTTGGTATTAACAACATTAGGATTTTATCATTTTCCAATTATGCCTTCCACTGGTGAGATAGTTAGTAACATTAGATTGTTGAATGTCTCATTCCTAACTTCTACTAACTTATAACTTTGAAAATTAAGATCATTCATTGAGATTTTCAAATGCAAAGAAAGTTTTCTTTTTAAAGTTGAAATTTAATCCCTCTTTTCTTAAGAGCAAAAGTTCAGTTCCTTTTTCTTAACAATATAATCACAATTTCTATAATACAAAATGCAAATTTTGGATATTCTTTATTCTTATTGGGTAAACTGATAAGGATCGACAACCGACTAACCAATACCCGATAACCGATATGTCGAACCATAAGATTCATACTCAATCAAAGAAAGAAAGATTTAACATGAAAGGTTATTTTTTAGGGAAAGCTTGAGCTTTTGGTCAAACATGTTTGTTGTTCCAGATCCCATCCACTTCTACTAGCTCCATTACCGTGCAATAGCCTTTTAATTCATGGTTCATATAATTAAACAGAAGAAATAATTCAATGAAATTCATCGATTTACCTAGATCAGTTTATGTGCTAATCCATAAAGGATTTTCATGCGCTAATCAAATATTTATAAGTAGTTAGTGAATTTCTAACAATATACACAGGGTTTGACAAAGATTATCGAATTCACGTGAACTCTTAGCCATTTATGACAACACTTCATTATAACAGCCAAAAAGTATCGGAACAAATAAAGCTGTTATAGAAAGATTTGACTGTATACTCAATGTCACTCTCGACATGCAATGGCTAGCTGCGCACGCCAATGCAAATATCAAAAAATTGTCAATTACTCCAATTGCTTCAAGTATCTGACTTTGGTTATAAATTATAAACTACTTGCAAAGAAAGTGATTGAACAGTTGGAAATAAATTAAAATAATATAAGTCGTCTATCCTGTTAATCTTAATCAAAGAAGTAAACGATGCTTTGTTGCAAGTGAACTCAAGGCCATTGTCATCTGTAAAATAAATATTGAAGTATTTACGAATATCAAGGCACATATCTTTTGAATCGTTTGTAATTTATATGCCAAGAGTTTTGCAGAAAATGTGCAGATCTTTTTTGTAGCCTATAGGATCATTTTGTCTAAAAAAAGTTGCAAATAGCACTTATGGATGTATGTTAACGTTGGTCTAACTCAATCCCAAAAGTTAGTTTTTGAAATGAAGATTGTTTAAAACCATATATATAAGGAGAACAATTATGCGTCCCACAATCGATCCGTGGGATTTTTAACACCGGCATCCGAACGTTTAGGGCTGGACCTCTAGAGCGTGGACCATATTAAGAAATTGACCTTAGACCTAACTGAATACAGAAGCTAACTTTTTAAGTGAGGTTGTGCAAATTATATAAGGAGACGAATTATCCATCTCTAAACCGACATGAGACTTCGAACAAAGTAAACTTTAGCCAGAGAAAGAGATGTGCTAGAGTTTGTAATATTGGAGTGAAATAATAGTATATTCTCAGGTATCATGAGTTAAAATAGATTTAGATAAAGAATTAATTTTCAAATACCTTCTGTGAAATATGATTTCAAGAATTATTTTGAGGTATGCGAGTGAAATACTTGGTAACAGGCTTAGCTTGTTGTATTGCAAAAGAGCACTGTGAGCATTGTCTGCTAACCCCCTAGACAGAAGATCACTCTTTTGAGTAATCGGGAAAAACAAATTTAAAAAAAAAAAAACATTTACAACTGGTAAACGAAAAATAGCCACAACTTTAAAAATAATCGAAATTTAGTCACTTTTTTCATGTAAAGATAAAATCTGAACAAAATACTCTTAAAACCTCGAAAATATTCCAGCGTAATATGCCGAAGTTTAAATTTTTTACATATGAGCTTCCAGTTTAATGTGCTGGAATTTCATAATGTGCTGGAGTTCCAACATAATATGCGAGAAGTTTATATGCAGGAGTTCCATAATCCCGCATGTTATGCTGAAACTTTTCGTGTTTCAGCAAAACAATGACTATTTTACAATAATTTTGCAAACACTTTTCGATTATTAGTCCGAAAATTGGCTAGCCTATGCTATGTTCACACAGTAATCATATCACGCTCAAGCCTTCTTTCTATATTCTTGTCTCTTTTCCGCCTCTCTATCAGAAATTTTCTAACAATATGTACAAAAACAGAATATAGAAATGAAAAAAGGTACGGAAAAAGAAAATTAAGTCGGCTGAAATTTGGTTGACTTCATATATCCAATATCAGAAGACTATGTCTAACATAAAGATAATGGTGTGCATTAATTTCAGATGATAATTAACAACTTGCCAGCTTAACACAGACAGCTTCAAACACCATTACCTATACTTAAATGGAAAAAATGCTAATTTAGTTATGACTATCAATCCATAACTTAAAGTAGTAAGCTTGTTGACATGATACAAAGGTATATGCTCATTATATTCTGGAGATGATTCTGTTTTATATGAAATAGTATTAGTGAAATAACTCTTATAAATAGTTGGTATTTACCAAAGCTTAATCATCAATTCATATCTCTATTCTATCAGTTCTCTGCTAAATTTAGAAGGTATACAATCTTCTGAAGAAGGTAATTTCCAATCAAAGAAACTTAAGTAGTTTTGCAATTTTGATTTGCCATTAGGATTTTCTTTTACTTTTTTTCCTAAATATCACATGCAATAGACATTCCCTACTGGGCACACGTGAATCCGTAACAAGCTCTCGATTGCCCCTGCATTTCAAAACTCTGCATCCTCATTACTACAGCTTACGCGGTAAAAATTGAGGCGTGAAAGTAGCCTCTTGCAGAAATATAGGGTAAGACTGCGTATAATACTCTTGTGGTGCGACCCTTCCCCAAACCTCGCGCATAGCAGGAGCTACCGGGTCGCCCTATAAGCTGTAAAAATTGACTATGTTAGTCTGTAATAATTTTGTCATTCATTTGTTTTCTCTTGTTTCTGATATTTAAACGTTGGTATTTTCATTGATAACTTCGAAAACATACATAGTAGTAGCTAAAATCAACTTTGAATCCAAGTATTATTTTTCTACCAAAAATTCATTGACTCAGAAGAAAGTTACAGTAAGTGTGATGTTTGAAGTCTAAAAGAGTCAAGATTATACAAAGAAATTATTCTTTTTATAGTTAATTCAATTTTGTGAATTAATGTTGTGTCTTAAAATGCAGATAACCTTGAACTGTTGGAACAAGAAGCAACTTTAGCCATGTCTAGAGAAAACAATCTACAAGTGCTTAATGCACTTGATGTGGCCAAGACTCAACTCTACCATTTCACCACAATTGTTATTGCTGGAATGGGATTTTTTACTGATGCCTATGATCTCTTCAGCATTTCACTTGTAACCAAATTACTCGGGCGTTTATACTATACTAAGCCAGATTTATTGAAGCCCGGAACACTCCCTCCGACCGTTTCAGCGTCGGTCACGGGTGTCGCCCTGGTTGGCACTCTCGCCGGCCAGCTTTTTTTCGGCTGGCTCGGTGATAAGATGGGCCGAAAAACGGTCTATGGCATGACTTTGATTATCATGGTTTTGTGTTCCGTTGCATCAGGGCTCTCCTTTGGGAGTACTCCTAAGGGTGTTATGGCCACTCTCTGTTTCTTTAGGTTTTGGCTTGGATTTGGCATCGGTGGCGATTACCCTTTATCCGCCACCATTATGTCCGAATATGCAAACAAGAAAACTCGTGGCGCTTTTATTGCTGCTGTCTTCGCTATGCAAGGTTTTGGAATTTTGTTCAGTGGGATAATTGCACTTATTGTGTCAGCTGGATTTGATCATGCTTATAATGTCCCAACTTTCCAAGAAAATGCAGCCCTTTCCACCGTGCCACAAGCCGACTACATTTGGCGTATAATTCTAATGTTCGGAGCATTACCAGCTGGACTCACATACTACTGGCGCATGAAGATGCCCGAAACAGCGCGATACACAGCTCTCGTGGCGAAAGACGCGAAAAGAGCCGCACAGGACATGGGGAGGGTACTACAAGTAGAAATTGATCCAGAGGATGCAAAGATCGAACAAATGTCTAGGGACGAAACCAATAAATTTGGTCTATTTTCTTGGGAATTCGTTCGTCGCCACGGGCTGCACCTATTCGGCACATGTTCCACATGGTTTTTGTTGGACATTGCTTTCTATAGCCAGAATCTTTTCCAGAAAGATGTGTTCAGTGCAATTGGATGGATCCCACCAGCCAAAACCATGAATGCCGTTCAAGAAGTTTACAAGATTGCAAGAGCACAAACCTTAATTGCACTACTTAGTACAGTGCCAGGGTACTGGTTCACCGTAGCATTCATCGATATCATTGGAAGGTTCGCGATCCAATTGATGGGATTCTTCTTCATGACTGTATTCATGTTCGCCATCGCCATTCCCTACGAACATTGGAAGAAGGACAACCATATCGGGTTCGTTGCAATGTACGCCCTCACATTCTTCTTCGCGAACTTTGGGCCAAATGCAACCACATTCGTGGTCCCGGCTGAGATTTTCCCGGCCAGACTTCGATCAACATGTCATGGTATTTCTGCAGCTGCAGGTAAAGCCGGAGCTATAGTAGGAGCTTACGGGTTCCTGTACGCTGCACAAAGCAAAGATCCAACGAAAACCGATGCAGGATACCCAGCGGGTATTGGCATAAAGAACTCGCTCATTGCCCTAGGGGCCATCAATGCTCTGGGAATGATTTGTACCTTCTGTGTGCCAGAGTCCAAAGGAAAATCCCTGGAGGAAGCATCACAGGAAACTATAACTGAAGGATGAACAGGGAATGAATAGCCTCAAATGGATTTTGGAGGTTGACTTTGTGATGCTAATGCAGTTTTTTCCCCTCCTTTATTTTCTATGTATTTGTTGCTTTGATTTCCTTTTTCTTTGTATTGTCTAAGCTTGTTTGCTGTAAGTTTCAAAATCATTTATTTTTCGACCAAGTGTGTAATTATAATTATTTCACTTCAGTGTGAGGTGAAAAAGGTTTTGCTTTTTATTTATATTACAGATTTGTTTTTAACTGAGTGATAATGACTTGACCTTTCTTTTTTAGATTTGACCCTTTACTATTGCTTGCTGTATAATTTTATTTGGAATACCTCATCTTTCTTTCACTTTTATTTTTTCTTATGTTCCTGAATTTTGTCAATTTGTAGGATATATCACCATTTTTTGAGGTAGAAATAGAAAATTCAACAGAAGTTACCTATCACAGTAACTTAAACTTTAGGGCGTCCACAGGAGTTTTTATCACGAAGATAGTTTTTGAGATACCTTTTTGTATAACCTAAAGAAGCTTTTCCCCAGCTTGACGAGCAGCATAGTAAAAAGAAGATTTAGGACATATTCCCGATTCATCCAATAAATTAATATCATATGATTGAGAAAGCTGAATATTTCTTTGCGATGATAACAAGTGAGCTAGAGATGGAGGAACGAGAGGATGATTGTGGTTCTCGTCAAATGAAATGACGGAAAACTTCCTGTTTGATTGACGACTTATGACCATGTGCGCTAAATAGCCCGTCCTAATTTCCTTTCTAGGTTTCTTGACCATCACAACTCGTTTGTCTATTCCACTATAACCTTCTTTATAAAATGTAATTTTCTAGAAGTCACATATCCATGGACTTTACTTTTGTCAGCACATTCCTTTCTAACATTAAACCCAACTGTAGCAGCATATTCATTGTAATATTCATATGCATACTCATCCGAATCAAATTTCATCCCAAGTTTTATAGGCTCGAATGAATGAGAAACATCGATATGTTCACTTTGAGACGGTATCTCCATAAATCTACCATTAAGAAGGAGAACATCAAACACATGTCATAATTCAGCACTTACTTTTAAGATGCTTTTGCTTACACTCGACTTATAAAGGAATTACGAGGCATAGTCCCTACAGTTTTTATCAGGAAGATTAGAATGCAAAACAATATACTATTAGTTTGACGATCTATAAACCTTGACTCAATAAGATATTCATATCTGATTTAAATTTTGTAAGTTAAAGCAAAGAACAGAATAGCTCAGATAGGAAATTTCACACCAAAAAGTTCAGTTAGGAAATTAAAAATCAAAGGGAATTCTTCCCACACCAAAAAGCTCAGGTAGTAAATTCAACAAACACATTGTACCCAGAAAATGAAGGTTGCGTAACAATATATTAGTTTGATGATCTATTAACCTTGACTCATAGTATATTAAAAACTATTTTTAATTTTGTAAATTAAGAAGAGAAACTTTTTAAGCTACTTGTTTTCCTGTTAAAATCTATGTCATGCAAATAACAGAATAGTTCAGTTAGGAAATTCAACAAACACATTATATGCAATTTTCTACGAGACAATTGCAACAACAAGAACAACACATAGAAAAAGCATCGGATTTCTAAAGAATCGAAATGGATAAAGTAGAACCTGGTTGGTGAGAATTGGTTAGTTTATTTCCAGCGAAAATGGAGCTCTACGACTCTGACTTGTTCTCTGTTTTTTTCCACTTCTTGTATTCAATTCTATTGATTTTTAAACAAATGATATTAGGTATGGTATTTGGTAATTTAAAATAAAATACCAAAATATTGATATTTTACCGAATATATTATATTAATATTACTTAAAATACATATCTATATATACTTAAAAGCCAAAGACAAAAGCCTCTTATTAAATCAAATGGTATAACAATTGATTGATACATATCATGCTAAGAGATAGCTCCTAAATATTAGGAAGTTGAATTCAAACAATTCTATCAGTCCAAACCGTTCCAACTTCTGACCAATTTTAAAATATTCAAATTTTTTATTTATTAAATCATTGAATTTCGGAAAAAACACTATATTTGTAAAAAAACCGCCGCCTACCTCAAAAATAGGAGTGGATTTCAAAATCTTTTAGGTCAAAACCGTTCTAACTCCTCTCAATTATCTCAATTTTTAATTTTTAAAAATTATTAAACCAATTTTTTAGTTAAAACCTCCTAATTTTTAGGAAGTAAATTTCAAATCATTCACGACTTCAAACCATTCCAACTTCTGTTCAATTTTAAAATTTTCAAATTTATTTCAATTATCTTTGCTTTTTTAATTTTTTAAAATTATTAAATCAATTTATTTCAGACCCCACCTAATGGGAGTATACTGAGTAGTTGTTGTTATTAAATCAATTTATTAGTTAAAACCTTTTACTACACAATATTAGGTAATTACTTTTTATCTTCAACTTAACCTAAATATTCTTCGCAAAAGCACGATGGATTCAACTGCTTAGCCCACGTTTCGTATACTGCCTATCAACTGCTCAAGCGTAGAGGAGTTTATATTTCTTCCTCAACTATAAGTTCTTCAATTCTAAAGTTCCTTCTTCTATCAAGATTTCAACAAAACTGATCGCTTATGCAAAAGATGGCTACTCACATGGATTTCATCAATGATATAACAATTTTGAAAATGCAATGGAAGTTGAAAGTTCGTGTTGTTCGTTTGTGGGAAGTACCAGATCGTTTCAATACAGGTACTATATTGTCGATTGAATTGGTTTTACAAGGTGAAAATGTATTTTACATATGGTATATGATTAATTGTTTTTGATGCATCTTCGCCGTTGTTGATCGATTAGCTATGTCCGTTTGTGCTCAGCCTAAAATTTACCCTGTCGAGTTTCTTCACCTTTGCCTCTAGATGGAAAATTTTACTTACTTGAAGGATATCTGGCACACTTCAACTACTTTCAGTGCAAAGCAACCCATCTCATAGCTCTCCACATAACAAACATGGCCCACACTACTATTTATCCGAATATATAAGTTTTTTTTTCTTTCTGATATATCAGGCATGCCTCTATTTTCCAGATAAAAAAGAAATATCTCAGTCATATCTCATCATATGCAAATTATTTTGGGGTATGTTCCAACAATGTGGCAGAGGCTCTAGCAGTGCTTATGGGAGTTAAATGGAGTAATAACATAGGTTACTTGAATGTTATAGTTGAATCTGACTGTTCATTATTGGAATGATCAACAGGACACATGTTATACCATGGCAAGTCAAACATATATGCAGCTCATAAAAGCTCATAAATTTCAAGGTAAAATACAATTACTCTATTTTACGTTAATTTGCAAAAGTCATTCATTACATCTTACACTAACGTTATTTTGTAGATTCATATTTTGTGCGCAATACTTGAAATGCATCAAAGGTGTGAATTATCCAAATTTCCCTCAATCTGACGAATTTAAAACACGGTTCAAAATATATATATTTATTTAGATATATAAAATTTTACTGCTTCTATACTGAACATCAATTTCCAACTATAAATCTAACTGTTGTACTCATTTATAAATACAGATTACTTACTGTTCGGGATAATAACTCCAAGAGGCTGACTCAAAACATCTCTCAACAAAGTTATTTTGTCTCGGATGAGTTGGAGAAGGGCATTGTCTAAACTAAACAATTGGCCAATTAGTGGAGTCCATGCAAGTGAGTGAACTAACTTCTGTAGTATTAATTTAACTCGTGTTTCATGTTAAAATTGGCAAAATGCACATCTTTATTTCTCTTATTTTACGGTTTTAAAAGTTATTGAGGTTTTACAATATGTTAGTTCTTACACTATATTTATCTTCTCTCTTAGTGTTTGCTCATTTGGAAGATGAAAAATTCTTAAATTACATTTATGTTTTTTCTTTGATATTCTGAGAGACCATATTCTCTATGTCTTTTCATTACATTTGTCTTATCAATATATTCAACAATTGTCTCATCGATTTATTCAACAGGAAGGTCCATGTTAGATTGTCGCAAGTATAGAAAATTTAGAACTTGGAAAAAGATGGTTGTATGTCAGCTGCAAGAAGTGTCAAAAGAAGGTGGATAAAGTAGGAAACATTTATCAATGCCTAAATACCAAATGTAAACATGAAGATTACTCAGCATTTATTTGGTAAAAGGAACAACTCTATTTCCTTAATCCATAAAAAACTTACAGTTATATCTCAAATCAAGTGTGCTTTTAGGTACAGGCTTCAGGTTAGGGTAATAGATACTACTAGATCTGTTTCCCTATTGTTGTGGGACCGTGAAAACCATATTTCTCATAGGCAAACCCACAAAAGAATTGAAGGAAGGGTTTCTTGAGGTATATCAACTAATTAAATTAATATTTGTTATTTGGAAAATTCTATCTCAAAATTTTATTATATAACACTGGCGCTGTTGATAAGTATCCATATCCAGTAGAGCTGAAAAATATTCTTCAAAGAAAATTCATGTTTAAGGTTATTATCAAGAGAGAGAATATTTATCTGCATAAGGAAGTTTATAGTGTTGTTAAACTTACGGATGAGAAGCAACTGATTAACAAATACTGTCTTGATCAACCTGCGGATGACTTAACTGTATGTCATATTTGTTCATATACTTCATAACATATTTAAATTGCAATTTTCCTTTAGATTTCACAATTTAAATCATTATTTCAAACTCCTTTATTTATTAATTTTTGATAGGAACCTGATTTCAATAATAATCAAGTGTTGGATGGAGAGAAAAAATGCAAGGTAAATACATAACTAAATTGTCCTTTAACAATAAAGCTACTTACATATCTTGAATGATTTCATTCTTAATAAATTTCAGATTTGGAGTACTTTTCCAATAACTTTAAAAGTTGTAGATATTCACTTTGTTTTTTCCATAGGAATGTATGAACACAGTATTAATATTTTTTACGTTATTCATTCTGTTGGTTAAATTATTTATAGGGCATAAATTAATAAATCTTTAGTAACTAATAAGGTAAACAATGAAATGCTATTTACTACGACTTAATGCATTATAAATAATACTAAAGTTTTTTATTTTTTACTTCTTTTTTCGTTATAGGTGTTGAATATCACCATACATTTGAAGTAGCTTCACAGGTTTTGGGAAGTTTCTTCAAATGATACTGTCATGCACTTCACTCAGACGTACCCACATATATTACTCTCAATAAAATTCATCTATTTATTTTTAATTTTACTCCTTCTGTATTCGATCACCAATTCTAATTTGCAATATACATATTTTTATTATCTATGTAAACTCTTCTTTTCTTATAATTTATCCGCGCATCGCGCGGGGTACTATACTAGTTATCAATTATAACAGAAGCATAAAAAATCAAAAAATTTTATTTTTCTTTATTCTCTAAGTTCATCAATTAATTTTAAACAAGTAACAAGATATTTCTATGATCAAATTTATTTTTTTATGCACAGTTTTCTTTGTAGGTTGATATTTGCTGGTTTTGGACAAAACTTTTGTCAACAAACGTTTTCAGTTTTGTACTTTTGATTACATTAATTAAGAATATTACAGTATATGGTTCTATGCACTAGTTAATATTCAAACCAAAGAAATTGAAGTTAACAGACCAAATAGACCGAAACCAAAAGGAGAAAAATCGAACCATACCGAATTTAACTAGGTACAGTATTGGTATAGAATTTTAAGAAATCTAATACATAAAATACCGAACCAAAATGTCTAAATACAGTATCGTATCGGTCGATGAACACCCCTAATTCAAATAGGTAAAAATAATGAGCGAATTATGGCTCGCTTGAAATAAATTACTTGGGGTGTGTCGTCCAAATTATCAACTCTTTACCAAATACAACCTTCCCTCAAGCAAGATGCCAAATATTTATAACGTTATGGTAGTTTAGGGATATAAAATCATAAAAGAAGAAATACTACTATTATGTGCTTTTATTTTAATCTGAAAGTTAATTATTTCCAGCTACACTTTTTAGTTGAAATTCGCACTTGATCTCAAGAATAGACCTGTCAAAACGGGCCAGCCAGCCCAACTCAGCCCAAGCCTCATGGGCTTTTAATTTTGGCGGGCTAGGACGGGCCGGTTCACCATATGAATGAGACTTAAAATGGTCATTCCAACCCAGCCCTAAGAAGGTAGCGGGCCGGCCCTTCAATTTTTTTTTATTTAAAAATTTCTTTAATCCTTAAATATTTTTTCATAACATAGTGGACTAATCATGTAAAAAGTTCATTTTTGCTTAGAGCGTACAAAAAGATTGATATTTGGCGAGGAATCTCGTAATTGAAATGCAAATTCTCTATATCTTGCTATTCTTATTTAAAGTTACATGAATATTTTCTTAACACATTTCTTTCATTTTCCTCAGACTCATGGATTGTTTTAATAAGTTTATATGCTGAAGTATTTTGATGTGGAATTAACATCATTTGGTGATTTATCATTATAGTTCATAAAATTTTTAAAATTCTTGAAAATTTCTAGTGCTAAATTTTTTTTGTGTATTTGAAATTGATCTTTTTCTATACTGAAGAAATATTAATAATATATTAAAGTAATCCAAAGTCTAAACTGATCATTGCCCACTTAAAGTAATATTTTCTTTTGAAAATATTTTTTATTGCTTGTCTAAGACTTTTCGAGTTCTGTCACGACCCTAGTTCACCAACCGTGAATATGTCATGACGGCACCTAGTGCCCACGACCAGGTAAGCCTAACATTGCAAAAATATAACAATTGCAGAAAAATAGAGAAAGCCAAATATAAATATCTAAAAAGAAAATTGTACGGAATGACGCTCGACATATAAAACTCAATATCACAAGTCTAAAACAATCTCACAACCCGGAAACTCACGGGCAACACAGGCTACAGAAGTGTAGAGTAAGGGCTCCAAACTCCAGAATATCTAACAACCGGAAGAATCTAAGTACTAAAGATAGAGTAAGAGGGAGACTCGTTGGTCTGCGGACACAACAAATAAAAGAGGGAGACTCGTCGGTCTGTGGACGCAACAAATCTACCTCGAAGTCTCTGTAGTCCTTCTGTCTCATTAATAGTGCGCCTGAGTAGAGGTACCTGGATCTGCACATAAAAATCATGCGCATAAGAGGCGTGAGTACACCACAGTGGTACATAGTAAGTGTCAAACCTAACCTTAGTCGGGTACTGACGAGGAAGGTCAGGGCCCTACTCGAGATAAACATAATAATAATAATATGTAGTATGAAAACAGGTAGAATAATGGAAACAATAGTGAAATAAGACAGAATCTACAAGTCAACAACAAATAATCGAAATAAGTAATAAATACGAAAAAATAAAGCTCAGTATCAGTGATGCCATGAGGATTTCCTAGGATACCGTCCTGTAGCCCTTTCTCAACTGTCCAGTGAATCTCTCGGGATACCGTCCCATAGTCCATCTTATATGTATGTCCGAAGGATCTCTCGAGATACCGTTCCGTAGTCCAACTATCAATGTGCAGGGGGATCTATTGGGAATCTAACTCGTAGTCCCAAAGTAAATGTGCAGGGGGATCTATCGAGAATCGAACCCGTAGTCCCAAAGTAAAAAAACAAGGACGAGCTACCGGAATCCCACATCTGTAGTCCCAAATATAAATGTGCAACCACAGCGAGAGAATAATTGGAAACGGAATTAAACACCAAGGCAACAGGGAATCTAGCCTAACATGCTTCACGTAATGCAATAAGAAAATTTAAGCAATCAAACCAATTTAGTCAGCTAGCATGTTTTTCTAGGCTACCACATGCTATATGGCAAATAACAAAGCAAGTAAGAAGGAAATAGCAACTAGATCATTTTAAGTAAAAATCGGGTGTTCAACAATTAGCACAAGTACGCGCTCATCGCCTCACGTACAAGGCACTCAATCATCAAATAACAGTTCCTAAGGGGAATAGGTCCCCCAGCCACTTATCTAGAACCGGCTCAATAATCAACTAGGAACCACGCCTTTGCCTCGAGTATCTGACTCGAATTGGCCCAAATCTATTCAATTCAATTACGCATCGTAAATAATATTGCAAATAACTAATTCCACTATTAAAATTAAAGCCAGGGCGCGAAAATAGGTAAAACAACCAAAACGCCTCTCAGGCCAACGTCTTGGAATCGAATAATTTTTATATTTTCAGAACCCTTGTACTCTAACGAGTCTAACCAAATAAAAATCTCCCAAATCGGAGGTCAAATTTCCACTCAAAACTTAATAGTTTAGCCAATGAAGTTTTATCCAAATTATCCAATTTTTTATCCTCAATTCGAATTTTGTTAATGTAATTAACTATATAATGATGAAATATAACTACACCGGATCAAAGAAACATTATCCAATTATCTTCTCTTCAAAAACCACTCAAAATAGCCCTCTCCCGAGCTCTCAATTGATTTTCTAACTTTTAAAACTTAACTCTCGATATTACTATTTCTAAACAGTCATTTCCGCTTCTGCAGAATCCAGGGCGCTTCTTCAGATTCCATTAAATGGACCACAATTCGCTTCTGCGAACAAACAATCGCTTCTGCGGTCCCATATAATCAGAAAGGGGACTGCTTATGCAGTTTCCTGAGAAATAGACAAACTCGCTTCTGCAATGGACAAGCCGCTTCTGTCGTTCCCAAGCCGCAGAAGCGAAAATACCAGAAGATACATATCAGTTGCTGCAACAATTAAAAGATTTTCTTCGTTAACCATCCGAAATCATCCCGAGCACCCCCGAGACCTCAACCAAAAGCACCAATAACACCTAATATCTTATTCGAACTTGTACCAATCCTTAAAACACCTAGAACAACACCAGAAACCCGATTTAATCAATGATTCAAGCCTAAGAACTTCAAATTTCTTCCAAATACTCTTTCGATAAAAAACCTATCCAAAACACGTTCGAATGACCTGAAACTTTTCACACACATCCCAAATGTTATGACGAAGCTACTGCAGCTTCCGAAATTCCATTCCGATCCTCGGATAAAAACTCACTATCGGACCGGAAAATTCAAAAATACAAACTTCGACATTTCAAGCTTAAATGATCTACGGACTTCCAAAATACATTCCGAACGCGCTCCCAACCCCAAAATCACCTAACGGAGCTAACGGATACATTGATTTTCCATTCTGAGGTCGTCTTCACACTGTTTCAACTAGGGACCACTTTCCAACACTTAAGCTCTTATTTAGGGACTAAGTGTCCACTCTGAATACTAACACCAAATGTCCTGGCAAACCAAAATGACAGAAATGAACTTAGGGGAAACAGTTAATGGGGAATCGGGGCGTAAATTCCAAAAATGTCCGGCCAGGTCATTACATCCTCCTACACTTAAACATTAATTCGTCCTCGAGCGAGCGTAGAGAACATACCTGAACTAGTGAAAAGATGAGGGCATCGGTTGCGCATATCCCGCTCGGTCTCTCAAATTGCCTCCTCGGCCGGCTGATCCTGCCACTGAACCTTTACAAAAGCGATGTTCTTTGACCTCAACTTTCTGATATGTTTGTTCAATATAGCCATTAGTTCCTCAACATAAGACAAATCCTTGTCCAACTAGACTGAGTTGAAATCCAACACGTGCGACGGGTCACCATGATATCTCCGGAGCATCGAAACATAAAATACCGGGTGAACTCCTGCTAGGCTGGGAGGTAAGGCAAGCTCATAAGTCACCTCCTAAACTCACCTCAAAATTTCAGAAGGGCCAATAAATCTCGGGCTCAACTTTCCTTTCTTTCCAAACCTCATGAGGCCTTTCATAGAATTAACCAGAAGCAGAACCCGCTTACCAACCATATAGGAAACATCACGAACCTTCCGGTCCGAGTAACTCTTCTGTCTGGACTGGGCTGTACGAGGTCTATCCTAAATCACCTATGCCATCGTAGAGCATTGTCCAATAACACTGTGCGATCGCAACACTGACAATGCAATCGCATAATACAACCAACCAGCCCCTATAATTCCTTATATGTGATCGCATGAAACCCTATGCGATCGCATAGAACAAAAGTTCTCTGCAAATTTTTCTACTGCATTTTTCAACTCTAAAATTCCCGTTAGCCGTCCGAAATCACCCCAAGGCCCTCGGGACTTCAACCAAAAGCATAGATATGTCCTATTACCTTATTCAAACTTGCTCGAACCATAAAAACATTGTCGTTAACATCAAAAAGTTTCAAATTTCATCAAATCAAAGCTTAACTTAAACTGAACTTTCAAAACTCATATTCAATTAAAAACCCGACCTAAACATCTCCGAATCAACTGAAAATTTGAACACAAGTCCAAATTCACCTAACAAGGCTACTGAAATTCTTTGAATTCCATCCCGACTCCCGGATAAAAATTTCACCTATTAACCAGAAATCGCCAAAATACTAACTTCATCAAAATAGGCTAACTACTTCATTGGACCTCCAAAATTACTTCTGATTGCGCTCCTAGGCCCTAAATCATCCCACGAAACTAACCAAATCATTGGAATTCAATTCCGATTCCTCTAACTCCCAAGTCAATATCCAGTTTACTTTTCCAACTTAAGCCTTCTTAAAGAGATTAAGTGCCTCATTTCTTATCAAAATCGTTCCAAATCAATTCTAACGCACCCAATACTGATAATGAAACATAAGAAGACAGAAAATGGGAAGAACGGAGTAGTAACTCAAGAGACGACGGGCCGGGTCGTCACATTCTCCCCAACTTAAACAAATGTTCGTCCTCGAACGTGCCCAGAGTTTTTCCAAAAACCCAATAATTGCTGAATAACCTTACCAAGTATAAATCCGGGGGTGATTCCACATCACCCTATCTCATATAGGTTCGATAACACATTTAAATCAAATTTACATAATCAAGTCTAGCCCATAAATCGTAGAACTTCCTTTTTATATCTGAAACCATCGATATGATCAAAACCTCACACATATACCTTGAATAGTCCCGAACCAGTTGTGATCAACCACAGCTACACCCTTGGGTGAAATCATATGTTCTATTGCGTAATACAAGCACTCGAAACGATAACTTCTATTCACAGTAGTTGCCTACAACAACCAAATACCGATAGAAAATCCCTTATTAGCTAAAGTCTTATTCCAACACTTTCATATACTACCAACGATAATTGAGACATGCATCAAACCATAACTATCTCTCAGATCAACCACTTATGAAGCCACTTCCCTTTTGACTAATGCCACAATAGATTTTCGAGCCGAACCTCGATATTATCCTTCTAACAAGCCGAAATCAAATCTTTTCGTATCCACCAATGACCCCAATGATCACCTCGAATCCAACACACCACTCTGGTGATATGATACCTCAATAAAGGTATAAGCCTCAACTTGCGTTATACGCGCACCAATAAGAAACAATCTGAACATACTCAAAGCAAGAAAATGCTTCAATTGAGATGGTTGTACCTCAAATTCACTAGTACTTCCACAACACAAGGATGAGACCCTGTCTCATATCATAGAATTAGGACACACGAATTTGACTTGCAAGGTCATGTTTCCACATTTCTTTGTTGCACGCGCGATCCCATCCAAATACCTATTCCACATGAAACATCTCTGCACTGACATCCGCCACGAAGGCCCAATTAAGAAAGCCATCTTTCCCCAGCTGTCCGCTGGTTCTTTGAAATATAAATCATTCTGCTAAAACATATTCTAACGCGCTTCACCACTTAACCCGTGGCATTTCTGGCATAGCCCCTAATGCAATAGTTCAAAATCATCCAACACTAAAACAACCAGTCTGAATTTCAATATCACATCCAAAATTTAACATACGAGCGAATAAAGATCCACCACCACCACATAGCCTGTACATCAGAACTCCATATAACACACAAATCATCATACTTGATCCCAGTTTCCATTGTGCAATACCTGGACACATTTGACACTCCTTCATTCCATGATCTGCATGGCATACATAGGTCTTATTCAATTCTTATAATACTGATACGACAGATGAGATCTGTGCACATTCATAACTACTACCGAAACAACAATTCATTAGTTCTACTTTTGGCAAGAACTATAACCTCATTCTGAGCCAAACAATGGCCTTAGCTCTTTAATTTACTTCACATACTCATATTACAGTGATCTCAAATTCAACGATCTCGCCTCGCCCAGCATGAACTGCTTGGGAAATAAGCCACTCAAGACATAATTAAAAGTCCCATATCATGCCTCAATGTTCCAATAGGCCACCAATTCAAATGCAATACAAAAGAAAACGAGCTTTGGAAGGAATTACAAAATCTTATGCACTAATACAGACTTTCCTTGAAAAGCAGGAAGCAAGGCATACAAAGATAGCATATAGAAAAACTATTCCCGATTTCACACTGTTGCGGCGTGCAACCCGGCCCAGATATCATACCCATGGTGGCATGCCACGCGATCCACACATAGGGATCACATAAGGAGATACACATCGAGCCAAATCCGTTCATTACATTAGAATACCGAATATCACTTATAAGCATGCTGAGTGCATAATATCATCCCTGAGGAATATTTAGCGTCATAAACTACAAAACTCAAGAACAACTGAGGTGGATATACAATCTGAATTTCAAGAGCCAAGTTGCTCAGGTAACATCATTCCTACACGAATTCTAAACGTATATGCAATTTCTCGAGCCATTTCACAAATCACACGGCGTAATGCATCACTACGCAAGATATCTGACAATGAAGCATCAACCTAGCTACTCCTCTATGAGGACCGCATTACTAAAACGTACACATCTGGCCTGATAATGAGCCATTATTCATATTAAATCTATCCATCGACTTCAAGTCGATTCTGATCACACTCAACTAGTCTGATAACCTTTCAAAGGTCCATAATAACTCCTATTTTCTTCATAACACACAAGAACAACCATCATAATCGGAGTAATCCTCCCCAGTTACCCAATATGCCAAGTACCCTCCAGGCATGAATCTTCAATTTAACGACACCATCACAAACTTCATACTTGATTTACATCATTAATCGGTCAAGTGATCACATGCCACATTTATATAATCTTCTCGTGGGATACTCCCCCACAACATACCACAACAATGTCTGGAGCGTACCTCCAAACCACCTGTCGCATTATCGTTGAAGAGCAATCAAGAATCATTAACCAGGACACAACCCTTTTTACATAACACCAATATTTAGGTGACGCTGGAGACAATGCCAACTTACTATAAACATCGAAACTTATCTTCTGCTCATCCGAGCTCATGACATCTTGTCAAAACAAAGAGAATTTCCTTCACTCGTTCCATTCTCGGCCCAGTTTCTATAACCAGAACTTATTCACCAGCATGCATCAAATCGGGACTAGCATACTGCATAACTGTACAATCTGCTAACCAATACCGGGCTCCCCAACTTGGCTTGAAGCCATAGATCACAACACATATACTTTGTTGTTGCCGTAATACCATGGTGAGATTAAACTCACTCCTTCATAAGCTTGTGAAAACACGTATCATCGAAAATTTTAACTCTTCTGCAATTTTTGCATTCACTCACACAACAGTTAAGCCCACTCTTTAGGTGACAAAATTTTTACTATGTCCAAAATTTTTCAAAAATTTTAGCAGAGTTTCCTTTGTAATTGGGCCTATCCACTTGCCAAAGAATCACCAAAACCATCCTAACAACATGCTCACAACTTGACAAAGCATCACAATGTATATCAACAACATTAATCTCAATATTACATGTATTATATTATCAAAATTGATACATGGACATGCGTTGCACCTATTTAATCATAACACATAGAATATACCTTTCAATCCTCCATTATTAGGCTATTCAATCGAGTAAGAACATATTCTTTCCTTAATGTTTTCGACCTTCAAGGTGGTCTCCTTGACTCAACTATTTCGTCATAATACCTTTACAGAAGCGATCTCTGCTCCCACACTCATTTAACTAGTATGACAAATAGATTCCCCTCATAAGCCAATTACCCACTAGCTTTACCTTTAGTTCATGTTTTTTTGTATACCTTCCACTACCATACACATTACACAATACCACATACTCATTATGTAGCTATCCAGCCGTCATTCCCACAATCAAGGGAAATACTGAACATATAAGTTCATAACTCCAGCTCATAAAATCAGCACCTTGGTGCTCAAGCCATAAGCAAAGATCTGGCCTCAAGTCCTCCAGACTGGCCCAACATCAAACTCACAGAGATTACATCTCGCCCCCTCGATCTGGTAATCACAGCCATCAAGGCACATATACTACTAAGTGCTCACGTGCGCATACTGACCTGTGGAAAGAATTTCAAGAGGTATATTTCAAGCTAAGTCAAGTACGCACGATAAGAATTCCAAGAAAGTGAAGTTTTCCTAAAGGTTCTGCAGCCTCTCGAGGATAAATACAGACGTCTCCGTACCGATCCGCGAGACTCTACTAAACCTGCTCATGACCCGTGAGACCTAGTAACCTAGGCTCTGATACCAACTTGTCACGACCCAATATGAAGACAAGGCCAGCCAACAAAACAAACACTTCCTTTTAACAGTTAATTAAAGCGCGGAAAATAATAATAACAACAGTGAACTATCTCGCCACAGCCCGCCATCGGGGTGTCACTAGTCATGAGCTACTACAGAGTTCACTAAAGAACTACAAATCCGGAAATGTGAACAAAGTCTGATAAATAACATGGACAATATAAAATAAGGGAGAAGATCCGGTGCCGCGGACACTAGCGGTCACTTGGCTCAGCTATGATAATACTTCTTCAATCTGCTAATAACCCACTACCAGGCGAACAATACCTGCAACTGCATGCGAGGTGCAGGGATTAGAGTGAGTACTTCCAACTCAGCGGTAATAAGAGTAAATAATAGCTTAAAGTAAGAAATCACGTAAGGCACTCCATCATGCTACATAGAACAGTACAACCCTTTTTAGGAGAAACAGTTAAATTGTGAAAATCCTTTGGAAAACATCTGGGCTCAATAAAAAACTCTTTTGAAAATATTCCTTTTCAACAGTTGTGAAAATAATTTCAACAAGTAGGGAATAATCAGAAATATGCCCATCGGGCTCAATATCAACCTCTTAGTACGGTATCAGCCCCATGGGCTCACTCCCAACTCACAAAATACAACATCAGCCTCTCGGGCTCACTCCCAACTCACAAAGTACAAGACCAACCTCTCGGGTACAGTACTCCATTAACAAATAACACCAGGGTATCTGGTAAACAGTGTAAGAAGTAACATGGATGCCAATGATATGAGTGCTGAATGTGATGACAACATTACAAAATAAGAACAAATGCATGAGTGCAATGCAATGCATATGACAGTACACTCTAGTACCCGCTGCGGCGTGCAGCCCGTTGCATTTATTTATCATCGACGTCACTCATTGGGGGTGTGTACAGACTTCAGAAGGGCTCCTACAGCCCAAGCACAATATCAAGTCATCTCATGGCATCAAATATAGGCTCTCGGCCTCATAGCAATATCAGTATGATCAACCAAGCTCTCGACCTCAATATCAATGTAACATTGTTGCGGCGTGCAGCCTGATCCATGTTCAGTCCAAAAATGCACATATAATACTGCTGCAGCGCGTAGCCCAATCCATGCATTTGTAAAACATTAATTCTCAGTCCAAAATATCATTTAGAATATCATTTGTGTTTTAAATCTTAAAAAGATTATTGAGTTTGCAAAACAATTTTCAAAACCATGGACTGAGAGGTAAAATGATATGCACACATATGCACAAATAATGATATCAATCCCTGAAGGATTCAAATAATTGGCAAGAAGCTCAAATGTAACAATTAAATCCAAGTAAGATACATTCTCCATTTAATACAAGTAGAAAACACGGTGAAAACATCTCTCGGGACGAATCAAGTTACAATCCCTAATGGTGCTTTCCCCCACGCCCGTTATCGGGCGTGCAAGTCACCTCAATACAACACTATGATATGCAAATATGGGGATTCAAACCCTCAGGATATCATTTACAAGTATTACTCACCTCGAACCAGTGAAACCTCTAGCTCCCGATGCCTTTGCCTCTCAAATCGGCCTCCACCCGCATCGACTCTAACCAAAATCAGAGCGAATACGTCACAATAGGCTAAGGGAATATAACCCAACCGAAAAAACTTGAAAAATATCGAAAACCATGAAATTTATAAAACCCGAGCCCCGGTCCCACATCTCAAAATCCAAATTTTTTATATCAATACAATCCTTATCTTCCAAGAGTCTATACTTATCAAATTCACAAAAATCGGACTCCATTTGACCCCTCAAATCGCCATTTTAGAATTTCAATCACATGCCCTGATTTCTTACAATTTGGATATGTTTTCATGAATTACAAGGATGATTCTTCAATAAAATTATGTATTTAACTCATAAAACTTACCTCCGATTGATTCCCAGTCAAAACCCTTCAAAAATCTCAACAAAAGCTCCCAAGCTTGCTAAAAATGGTGGAAAATGAGTTGGGTTCGCGACTGAAATGTTTTTAACATTCTGCCCAGTTACTCTAGCTCCTTCTATGCGATCGCAAGAGTCCCTATGCGATCGCATAGAATAAATTTTCTGCCCTCCAATTTAACCCTATGCGATTGCATAAGCCTCAATGCGATCGCATAGCACAACTTTCCATGGTCCCAAATTACTCTATGCGATACCGACAGTACCTATGCGATCGCATAGCATTGTCCAATAACACTGTGCGATCGCAACATTGACAATGCGATCACATAGCACAACCAAGCAGCTTCCATAATTCCTTCTATGCAATCGCATGAAACCATATGCGACCGCGTAGAGAAAAAGTTCTCTGCAAATTTTTCTGCTGCATTTTTCAACTCCAAATTCCAGTAGCCAACCGAAATCACCCCGTGGACCTCAGGACTTCAACCAAAAGCATAGATATCTCTTATTACCTTATTCAAACTTACTCAAACCATAAAAACACTATCGTTAACATAAAAAATCTTCAAATTTCATCAAATCAAAGCTTAAGTTAAACTGAACTTTCAAAACTCATATTTAATTAAAAACCCGACCTAAAGACCTCCGAATCAGCTGAAAATTTGCACACAAGTCCAAAATTACCGAACGAAGCTAGTGAAATTCTCGAAATTCCATTCTGACTCCCGGATCAAAATTTCACCTATCAACCGAAAATTGCCAAAATACAAACTTCGCCAAAATAGGCTAACTTCTTCATTGGACCTCCAAAATTACTTCCGATTGCGCCCCGATGCCTTAAATCATCCCCCAAAACTAACCAAATTATCAAAATTCAAATTTCGAGCCCTCTAAATCACAAGTCAATATCCGATTGACTTTTCCAACTTAAGTCTTCTTAAAAGAGACTAAGCATCTAATTTCTTATCAAAATCATTCCAAATCAATTCTAACACACCCAATACTGATAATGAAATATAAGAAAATAGAAAATGGGAAGAACGGAGTAGTAACTCACGAGACGACTGGTCAGGTCGTCAGATAAAAATACCTATGAAAATGACCCAGGAGAGCTGCTTGGTTATTTGCAATTATGCAACGTTATTCCATTAATTAGAGTCATATGTGAAACTATGAAGCATTGTCGAACAAAAAAATCAGTGAAATCTTTACATTTTGGTTCTACTATCACCGAGTTGATCAAAATGATTGGAAACCCACCAACTCCGGACTTTGAATTTATTCCAACATCCAACATTGGAATAGAAACAGTACGCGCACTCGCCCCGTGTATTGGACCAGTTGGTGCACCAGAAAGACGACAACAAGGGAGAGGTGATGTTGCTGCATATTTCGACAGGTTGGAGGAAAAAATTGACAGGCTCTATGCCCATCAACAGCAATTTCAGGAGGAATTGGCTATAGTTCGAGCAGTACAAAGGGATCATCTCTTTTGTACTGCCGCCATATTATACTCTTGTGGATATGATATAAACATGACAAATGCACTGAATTTGGCTAACATCCCTACAATCCCTCCGTCTACTTTTCAGAACATGAATTTCAACTTCCCTGCAGGACATGAGAATGTACAGCCACACCCATTTGAATATCAAGTTTTTAACGGAGAAGTCGCAGGTGCTCATGGAGAATATGCAGTTGCACCTGGATTTGTCGATCCAGGATTTGCTGGTGGAATGGATTTGAAAATGGCATTTGAACAACTTGTCGAGGTAACAGAAGAGGCACGACCTAGTGGCGAGATGGCCGACTTCCAGTATCATACCAATATATTTGATGAAAATGGAAGCAGCAGCAGCACAAATAAGGAGTAGCAACCCAGCAACCCCAGCTTGGTCTTACATTTGGGACAATGTAAGATTTAAGTGTGGGGGAGGTAGCATCTTTTTGTGAACATTTTTTGTTGTACCTTTTGGTTAATAGTTTGAAGTTGCATAGTAGTTTTTTTTAATGTGGACTACAAGAGAAGGAGTAGAGGAAAGAATTTTGTTTTGTTTTTGTTTTACCTACTCTTCAAAGGCTAAAAAGCAGGCCATAAAATGTAGGTCATAAACTAGATAGAATTATGTAAACTAAGTGATATATAATGTACTGATGCATATTATAATGATAGTTCTAATTTTGATATGAATGCTTAGCTACTTCGGGTGATCTCCTTTTATGTAATAGAAAAATTGTTGCTTAAAGACTCCTATGAGGAAAGTATCTTTTTGCTAGGTACAAGCTGTTATAAATTTATCAATAATTATGAACATAATTGAGGTTAATTTATGTGAAAGTATTCTTCATCTTATTTATGAAATTTTGCCTCACTAAATGATTCTAGTAATACTTAAAACAATGTCAAGGTATATTTAATTAGACATACTCTGCAATATTATCTCTGCTACATTATAAAATATCATTAAATTGATGCTATATCTTGAGTAGAATTGTTCATTTTGAATCTTATTATGGATTAAACTAATATAGAAAGATAACATGATACCATGAGGTCAATAAATTCATATTTAAAGTCTTGAACAAGATGGAATTAAAATTCTCTTTGACATGTCACCTTTAATTGTTGCTAGTGTAATATTGTTTACACTCATGCTTGTCTGGAATTATTTCATTTGCTAGAATCATTAAAAATACTATCATATACTTGTTAAATTGTTAAATTTAGACGAATGCACCATAGAGGAAAAATCTGAAAACTTCTCATTCTTAAAACAGTCAAGACACAGCTCTGGAAAAAAAAATTTTGAGTTGCCTTATTCCTAAGGCACTTATTTCATGTACTTCCATGGATTTCTTGTCCAGTTCTTTGCCATGGTCGTAATATTTTGAACTGAACATTTTTTTTATAACGTTTTAAACTAGTTTTGATAAATAAGTTGGCTAAACTTGATTTGACTGAAAAAATATGAGACTTAGAAAAGACGAATTTGATTAAGTACCATTCATGGGTTTTATAATTACTTTTCTAAGCTCATACTTGCTTCTTGCTGATTCAGATCATAATTTTTTATGGTTCCAAGTGTATTGTGTGGTTAGCTTGTATTGTCCAGTTCTCATGCTTATTTGGAAATCTAGAACTTCCCATGAATGTGGGTTGAAGCGAAATTCTAGGTAGATCTTTGGGTTGTGAAATGGAAGTAGGCTTTCTTTGTTGAGCCATAGCCAAATTAACCTACCTTGATGATCTTTATCCTAGTTAACCCACTTGAGCCTAAATAAATTATCTTTTCTTTTGTTGGTTGTCAAGGTTTAACCCTTAGCCTATTTGTTATTACGACTTATTACTTGTTCATCCAATTTCCTTTAGGCACTTTAAGAGTTGATCTAAATGTAAAAATTTAGGCATGAGGTGTAATGGTGGAAAGAACTGATGATACAACAAATTATTTGAGCTTGTTGATCTCTTGAGACGATTTTATAAATTTCAAAAAAAAAGAAGATACAAAAGAAGAGAAAACAAGGAAGAGATACTGCAGCACCATTCAAATATATATATATATATATATATATATATATATATATATATATATATATATATATATATATATATATATATATGTGTGTGTGTGTGTGTGTGTGTGTGTGTGTATGTGTATGTGTGTGAAAGTTGTGAATAACAAAAGGGAGGTCGACTGCTTAAAAGAATATGGAAAACAATCGTACTTGAGCAATAAAAGTAAAAGTATAGCGCCAAGAGGGAATTTGAGTCACTATTATCTATATGTATCATTCCATTTCCTAAGCGTACAATATAACCTTATAAAAGTCCTACATGATCTTGTGATGACCCGGACGGTCGTCTTTGAAATTTATGCCCTGTTCCCCCATTAACTGTTTCCCGCAAGTTCATTTATGCCATTTTATTTTGCCGGGATGTTCGGTAATAGAATTTGGAGTGTTGTGGGACACTTAGTCTCTAAATGAGAGCTTAAGTGTTCAAAAAAGTTCTGTAATCAGAAATGTGTTAACGACCTTGGAATGGAGATCCGATGGTTCTGTTAGCTCAGTTAGGTGATTTCGGGTTTGGGAGTGTATTCGGAATGTATTTTGGATGTCCGTAGCTCATTTAGGCTAGGAATGCTGAAAGTTAGAATTTTGAAGTTTTCGGTCCGTTTGTGAATTTTTGATCCGAGGGCCGGAACAGATTTCCGGAAGTTGCTGTAGCATTGTCATGTCATTTGGGACGTGCGTGCAAAATTTCAGGTTAATCAGACATGTTTTGGTTGTGTTTCGAATCGAAAATGAGTTTGGTTAAGTTTTGGAAATTTAAGTTCAAATCTTGATTAACTGGTGTTTGCGACGTTGTTTTAGGTGATCTAAAGATTGGTGAAAGTCCAAATGATGTTAAGGGATATGTTTGTAGGTCTGGTGGAGGTCCCGGGAGCCTCGGGTATGTTTCAGATGCTCGACGGGTTAATTTTTGGGATTGTGAATGAATTTTTCCGCTGTCATATGTTGTTTCCACGATCGCGGATGTGCAGCCGCGTAAGCGGCTTCCGTAGAAGCAGATTTGGGGTCTCGGACGCGATATGGGGAAATTGGTCGTGGACCGCAGAAGCGGTCATGGTTCCGCAGAGGCGGACTCGCTCCAGCGAGTGGTCGACCACAGAAGCGGGAAATGGAATTTTTTGTAAGACTGCTAAAGCGGCTTTTTGACCGTGAAAGCGAGACCGCAGAAGCGGTCCCTGGATCCGCAAAAGCGAAAATCATAGTAGAGAAAAGGGTTTATCCGAGGCTTAAACTCATAAGTTGAAAATCAATTGACAGCTCGGACCAAGGCAATTTCGAGGGGGTTTTGAAGAAGATATTATTGGTTAACGTTATATGACATTTTCTAGCTTTAATCCATCATTTAGTTTTTAAATTCCTCTTTTAAATTCAAATTAAGGTCCAAAAATGGAGGAATTTAGGTAGAAGTTCTTTGGCTAAACAATTGGGATTTGAGGGAGCATTTGACCTTTGATTTGGGAGATCTTTATATGATTAGATTTCTGAGAGTACGAGGTTTTTAAAAATGTGAAAATTATTTGATTCCGAGACGTTGGTCTGAGGGGCATTTTGGTCATTTCACCTATTTTCGCGCCTTAGCTTTAATTTTAACAGTGTAGTTAGTTACTTGTGATGTTATTTACGATATGTAATTGGTTTGAATAGATTTGGGGCACTCAGAGTCGGATACTCGTGGCAAGGGCGTTGTTTCTTAGCGGTTTTGTACCAATTTGAGGTAAGTGGCTTGCCTAACTTTGTTTGGGGGACCTTTACCCTTAGGATATCCTTGTGATTGTTTAAATGCCTTATGCACGAGGTGACGGGCGTGTACTTGTGCTAGTTGTTGAAAATTCACATTACTTGGCTTATTTAGACTGTGTGTCTTTACATATTTAATTGTTAAAAATGAAACTTCACTTGTTTTGACTTAGGAAAGAATGTTAGTAACTTATTTGATCAATTTGATTAAACGTTAATATCTATTTTCTTTCGAAAAGCATGTTAGCAACTGATTTTCCTTATTTGGTTAAATTGAAATATTTGTCCTTCTTGTGAAGCATGTTAGATTCTCGATTTTATTTGTTGTTCGCATTTCGCTTCACTGCCGTTAAATATTGGTTTGTTGTAGTGTATTCACTATTGGGACTACGGGACGACATCCCGGGAGCTCCCCTTATTCGTATTTTGGTTTCGAGGTTTGAAGTGCAGGATACCAAGAGATCCCGACACTTGATTATATGACTGGCGGGTACTAAGAGATCCCCAGCGCATAATTTATTTTCTAGAGGATACTAAGAGATTCCCAGCGCAGAATTTATTTTTTCGTGGATACTAAGAGATCCCCAGGGCAGGACTGATTTACTGGAGGATACTAAGAGATCCTGAGGATACTTGGAGATCCCTTGCTTATGTGATTAGGATACTGGGAGATTCCCGGGATACTTGGAGATCCCTGATGATAAATAGCATGTAATGGTTGTTCTTCTGTTGTGGAATTGTAATATAGTCTATTCTGTTCTTCTTATTATTTGTTAGATATTCGAGATTTACGTATTTCCTACTGCTATTTCATTTCATATTTATTCTTATGTTTATCTCAGTAGGGGCCTCGAACTTCCTCGTCACTACTCCATCGAGGTTAGGCTTGGCACTTACTGAGTACCGATGTGGTGTACTCATGCTACTCTTCTGCACGCTTTTGTTATGCAGATCCAGGTACTACTGATCCGGCGCGCTATGAGGGATTTGGAGCTGCTTGGGAGGCTTGAGGTATGCATCTACCTCGTCCGCAGAGCCGAAGAGCCTTCTTCTATTCTACCTTTAGTTAATAGTTTCCTTCATATACTCATTTGTTATTGACATTTCGGGATGTTAGAGCATTGTAATATGTTACTCTTAGCCTGTGTTGCCCGTGGGTTTTCGGGTCTTGGAGGTTCCTTACGTTATTTTGAGTCAACATGTATGTGCCAGGTGGCACTCTTTTTATATACATGATCTTATGCTATTTATGTTTTATTAATCATTTTCGCAAGGTTTGTTGGATTTCCGCAATGAATAAGGCTTACCTAGTCACGAAGACTGGGTGCCATCATGACAGGTTAACGATCAGTGGACTAGGGTCGTGATTCTAGGTTCATAGGAGTCACGAGACACAGGCCGGTTAATTAGAGTCTCGCTGATTGGTACAGAGACGTCTGTACTTATCTACGACAGGCTATGTAACTGTTTAAGAAAATCTTCACTTCATTTGAGTTCTTGTCGTGCTATGTTTTTTACTTCGATTCTAAACTACTGTCTTCTATTCTCTCACAGATGGAGAGGACACAAACGACCCGGGACGATCATGCACCCGCACCCCCTCCTGCAGTCGCTAGAGGCAGGGGCCGGGGCAGAGGTCATGTACGTGCGCTGGTTGCAGTCAGAGCACTTGCGCGAGCAGCCATTGAGGTGCCGCCAGCAGATCCAGTCAGGACTCAGGCACCAGAGACGCCCACAACCACTACTACTCCAGCTGTTCAAGAGGCATTGACGCATTTTATGAGTATGTATACCACGCTGTCGCAGGCAGGGTTGCTTCCACTTCCTGCAGCTATGTCCCAGGCCGGGGGAGAAGCCTAGACTCCTGCAGCCCGCACCCCAAAGCAGAGGGTGCATATGGGACCGATTTCAGATGCTATTCCTGCCCAGCCTGTAGTACCAGTTCAGCCGGAGGATAGGGCACTTGCTTTGGAAGATGAGCAGCGTAGATTGGAGCGGTTCAAGAAGTATGACCCTCTTATTTTTAGCGGACTAGCTACAGATGATGCTTTGGGGACGCATTTTATGAGTATGTATACCACGCTGTCGCAGGCAGGGTTGCTTCCACTTCCTGCAGCTATGTCCCAGGCCGGGGGAGAAGCCTAGACTCCTGCAGCCCGCACCCCAGAGCAGAGGGTGCATATGGGACCGATTTCAGATGCTATTCCTGCCCAGCCTGCAGTACCAGTTCAGCCCGAGGATGGGGCACTTGCTTTGGAAGATGAGCAGCGTAGATTGGAGCGGTTCAAGAAGTATGACCCTCTTATTTTTAGCGGACTAGCTACAGATGATGCTTTGGGGTTTTTGGAGGACTTTCATCGCATCTTTCGCACCATGGGTATCACTGCTTCGAGTGGGGTTTATTTTGCAGCTTTCCAGCTTCGGGGAGCCGCCAATGAATGATGGCGTACCTTTGAGCTAGACAATCTGGATGAGGCTGCCTCCCTGACTTGGGTTAGTTTTTAGTTATGTTTCAGAGGGAGTTTGTTCCCCAGAGCCTCCGAGATGCATGGCACGTGGAGTTTGAGCACTTGCGCCAGGGCCCTATGACTATCTCTGAGTATGCCATCCGTTATACCAGTTTGACCAGGCATGCGCCTGCTTTGGTGACTAGTGTTCGCAGGTTTATCAAGGGTCTCATTCCTTCCATCAGGTCTGGCATAGCGCGAGAGTTGGAGATGGATATACCCTATCAGCAGGTGGTGAGTATAGCCAGGAGGATAGAGGGTATGCATGCTAGGGAGCGAGAGGAGAGAGAGGCCAAGAGGTCTCGAGAGTCTGGTCATTTTTCTGGTACCCGTACTTCAGGAGCAGGACGTCATGGTAGTTGCTATACGGGTCGCCCAGTTCACTCACCTCTTCCTTCACCCAGCAGTACTCTAGCTCCTCCCATATCTCAGGAGCCCTATTATGCACCCCCGATTTCTAGTGCACCTCCTGCACAGGGTACTTTCAGAGGACAGTCTAGTAGGGGTGGGTCCTGTCAGTCACAACCATCGCGCCTTCCCAGAGCTTGTTTTGAGTGAGGACACTCTCCATGTCCTGAGGGATTGCCCTAGGCTCGGGTGGAGTGCGCCTCCACAGCAGCCTCAATAGCAGAGCACCCAGAGGGATTCTCAGGCCATTATTCCAGCTCTAGCTGCCATCGAACCTGCCCAGCCAGCCAGGGGCAGGGATTGGGGAGATAGAGGTCGCCCTCGAGGTAGGGGTCAGGCCAGATTTTATGCTATTCCTAATCGTGCCGAAGTTGTCGCCTCCAATTCTATCATCACATGTATTATTTTGGTTAGTCATAGAGAGGCATCAGTTCTATTTGATCAAGGCTCTCCTTATTCTTATGTGCCATCTTATTTTGCTCCGCATTTGGGTACGGTTCGATAGACCTTGAGCTCTCCTGTTTATGTTTCCACTCATGTGGGAGATTCTCTTGTTGTGGACTGTGTGTATCGGTCATGTTTGGTTACTATACATGGTTTTGAGACCATGGCAGATCTTTTATTACTTGATATGGTCGATTTTGATATTATCTTGGGCATGGACTGGTTGTCGCCCCATTATGCTATTCTTGATTGTCATGCCAAGACTGTCACGCTGGTTATGCCAGGTATTCCTCGTATTGAGTGGAGTGGTACTTTTGATCACACTCCCAACAGAGTTATATCTTTTCTTAAAGCTCAGCATATGGTTGAGAAGGGGTGTGCTGCGTATTTAGCCTATGTGAGAGATGTCAGTGCTGATACCCTTTCTGTTGACGCTGTCCCAGTAGTACGCGATTTCCCCAATGTGTTCCCAGCTGATCTTCCGGGCATGCCGCCCGATCGGAACATTGATTTTGGTATTGATTTTTTGCCGGGCACTCAGCCCATATCTATTCCTCTCTACCATATGGCTCCTCCTAAGTTGAAGAAGTTGAAGGATCAGTTGCAGGAATTGCTTGATAAGGAATTTTACCCAGTGTTTCACCATGGGGTGCTATTGTCTTGTTTGTAAAGAAAAAGGATGGTTCTATGCGCATGTGTATCGATTATTGTCAGTTGAACAGAGTTACCGTGAAGAATCGATATCCTTTGCCTCGTATTGATGATCTGATTTACCAGCTTCAGGGCGTACAAGTGTTTTCTAAGATTGATTTGCGCTCAGGTTATCACTACCTAAAGATTCGGGAGCCGGATATCCCGAAGACTGCTTCAGGACTCCGTACGGTCATTACGAGTTCCTTGTCATGTCATTTGGGCTGACCAACACCCCAGCAGCTTTTATGCATTTGATGCACAGTGTATTCAGACCCTATCTCGACTCGTTTGTCATTGTTTTCATAGATGATATTCTTGTATACTCCCGGAGCCGGGAAGATCATGAGCAGCACCGGAGGATAGTGCTTCAAACCCTGAGAGAAAAGAAATTATATGCAAACTTTTCAAAATGTGAGTTTTGGTTGAGTTCCGTGGCATTTCTAGGCCACGTGGTATCGAGTGAGGGCATTCGGGTGGATACGAAGAAGGTGGAGGCCATGCAGAGTTGGCGCAGGCCATCCTCAGTTATAGAGATCCGTAGTTTCCTCTGCCTGGAGGGGTATTACCGTCGTTTTGTGGAGGGGTTCTCGTCAATTGCAGCCCCTATGACTAGATTAACCTAGAAGGGTGCTCCGTTTCAGTGGTCAGACGAGTGTGAGGCGAGCTTCCAAAAGCACAAGACGGCTTTGATTTCAGCCTCTATTATGATTTTGCCTACCGGCTCGGGTTCCTATATGATTTATTGTGATGCATCACGAGTTGGACTTGGAGCTGTATTGATGCAGGATGATGGGGTGATTGCTTACGCGTCTAGACAATTGAAGGTACATGAAAAAAACTATCTTGTCCATGACCTTGAGTTAGCTGCTATTGTTCATTCCTTAAAGATCCGGCGTCAGTATTTGTATGGTGTGCCTTGTGAGATTTATGTGGATCATCGGAGTTTGTAGCATTTGTTCAAGCAGAATGATCTGAATTTGCATCAGAGGAGATGGTTGGAGCTACTGAAGGATTATGATATCACTATTCTTTATCACCGGTCAAGGACAATGTGATAGCCAATGCCTTGAGTCGTCGGGCAGAGAGTTTGGGGAGTTTGGCATAGTTAACACCTTCATAGAGACCTATGGCGATGGATGTCCAGGCTTTAGCCAGTCAGTTCGTGAGACTGGACCTCTCAGAGCGCAGTCGGGTTCTATCTTGTCTGGTTTCTCGGTCCTCATTGTTTGATCATATCAGAGCGACTGTATGATGATCCTCATTTGCTTGTCCTCAGGGACATAGTTCAGCATGGCGATGCTAAGGATGTGACTATCAGATATGACGGGGTATTGAGGATGCAGGGTCGTATTTGTGTGTCCGATGTTGGTGATATTCGGGAGTTGTTATTGACTGAGGCCCATAGCTCGCGGTACTCCATCCATCCGGGTGCCGCGAAGATGTATCAGGATCTGATGCAGCATTACTGGTGGAGGCAGATGAAGAAGGACATAGTAGAGTTTGTAGCTAGATGTCTTAACTGTCAGCAGGTGAAGGCTGAGCATCAGAGACACGGAGGGTTACTCCAGCAGATGGATATTCCGGAGTGGAAATGGGAGAATATCACCATGGATTTTGTGACTGGTCTCCCTCTGACGGCGAGGAAGTTTGATTCTATTTGGGTTGTTGTGGATCGCTAACCAAGTCCACTCATTTCATTCTAGTGTGCACTTCTTACTCAGCGGAGCAATTAGCAGGGATTTATATCAGGGAGATTGTTCATCTGCATGGCATTCCCGTTTCTATCATCTCAGACAGAGGTTTAGGTTTTACAACACGATTCTGGAGAGCCGTCCAACATGAGTTGGGTACTCGGGTGACCATGAGTACAACTTTTCTAGTCCGAGCGCACTATTTAGATCCTTGAGGATATGCTCCCTGCGTGCGCGATTGAGTTTAGTGGGTCTTGGGACCAGCTCTTGCCATTGGCTGAGTTTGCATACAACAATAGTTATCAGTCCAGTATTCAGATGGCGCCTTATGAGGCCATATATGGTAGGAGATGCAGATCCCCGGTGGGTTGGTTCAAGCCGGGCGAGGCCAGGTTATTGGGCACTTATTTGGTTCAGGATGCGGTTGAGAAGGTTAAGGTGATTCAGGATAGAATCTGTGCGGCCCAGTCCAGACAGAAGAGTTATGCGGACCGAAAATCTCGTGATGTTTTATTTGTGGTTGGTGCGTGGGATTTGCTTTGGGTCTCATCTATGAAAGGCGTCATGAGGTTTGTAAAGAAAGGAAAGGTGATTCCGAGGTACATTGGTCCATTTGAGATTTTGAAGCAGGTTGGGAAGGTTGCTCATGAGCTTGCTTTACCTCCTAGTTTGGCCGGGCTTCATCCAGTATTTCATGTTTCGATGCTTCGGAGGTATTACTGTGACCTGTCTCACGTGTTGGAGTTCACTTCAGTCACTTGGACAATGACTTGTCCTATGTTGATGAGCCAGTGGCAATATTGGATAGGCAGGTTTGAAAGCTCAGGTCAAAGGATATAGCTTCAGTAAAGGTGCAGTGGCGGGGTCAACCAGCCAAGGAGGCGACTTGGGAGACTGAGCGGGATATGCGCAGCCGATACGCTCGCCTTTTTGCTACTTCAGGTATGTTCTCTATGCTCGTTCGAGGATGAACGAATGTTTAAGAATAGGGGGATTTAACGACCCGGCCGGTCATCTTTGGAATTTATGCCCCGTTCCCACATTAACTGCTTCCCCTAAGTTCATTTCTGCTATTTTATTTTGCTGGGATGTTTGGTAATAGAATTCGGAGTGTTTTGGGACACTTAGTCGCTAAATGATAGCTTAAGTGTTGGAGAAAGGTATGTAATCAGAACAGTGTCAAGACGACCTGGGAATGGAGATCCGATGGTTCCGTTAGCTCTGTTAAGTTATTTCGGGTTCGGGAGCGCGTTCGGAATGTATTTTGGATGTGCGTAGCTCATTTAGGCTAGGAATTCAAAGTTAGAATTTTGAAGTTTCCGGTCTGATAGTGAACTTTTGATCCGAGGGTCGGAACGGATTTCTAAAAGTTGCTGTAGCACCGTCATGTCAATTGGGACGTGCGTGCAAAATTTCAGGTTAATCAGACGTGTTTTGGTTGGGTTTTGAATCGAAAGTGAGTTTGGTTATGTTTTGAAAATTTTAAGTTCAAAATCATTGATTAAATGGTGTTTCTGGCGTTGTTTTAGGTGATCTAAGGTTCAGTGCAAGTCAGAATGGTGTTAAGGGATAAGTTTGTAGGTTTGGTGGAGGTCCCGGGGGCCTCGGGTATGTTTCAGATGCTCGACGGGTTGATTTTTGGGATTGTGAATGAATTTTTCTGCTGTCATCTGTTGTTTCTGCGATCGCGGATGTGCAGCCGCGTAAGCGACTTCCGCAGAAGCGAATTTGGGGTCGCGGACGCGGTCTGGGGAAATTGGCCGTGGACCGCAGAAGCTGTCATGGTTCCGCAGAGGCAGACTCGCTTGTGCGAGTGGTTGACCACAGAAGCGGAAAATGGGATTTTTAGTAAGACCACTGAAGCGGCTTTTTGACAGCAAAAGCGGGACCGCAGAAGCGGTCCCTGGATCCGCAAAAGCGGAAAATCACAGTAGAGAATAGGGTTTATTCGAGGCTTAAACTTCATATGCTGAAAAATCAATTGAGAGCTTGGACCAAGGCGATTTCGAGGGGGTTTTGAAGAAGAGATTATTGGGTATCATTTCTATGACCCTTTCTATCTTTAATCTATCATTTAGTTGTTAAATTCATCTTTTAAATTCAAATTAAGGTCAAAAAATGGAGGAATTTGGGTAGAAGTTCTTTGTCTAAACAATTGGGATTTGAGGGTGAATTTGATCTCCGATTTGGGAGATTTTCATATGGTTAGACTCGTGAGAGTACTAGTTTTCTGAAAATGTGAAAATTATTTGATTCCGAGACGTTGGCTGAGGGGCATTTTGTCCACTTCACATATTTTTGTGCCTTAGCTTTAATTTTAACAGTGTAATTAGTTATTTACGATATGTAATTGGTTTGAATAGATTTGGGCCACTCGTAGTCGGATACTCGTGGCAAGGGCGTTGTTTCTTAGCGGTTTTGTTCCAATTTGAGGTAAGTTGCTTGCCTAACTTTGTGTGGGGGGACCTTTCCCCTTAGGATATTCTTGTCATTGTTTAAATGCCTTGTGCACGAGGTGACGACGTGTACTTGTGCTAGTTGTTGAAAATTCACCTTATTTGGCTTATTTAGACTGTGTTTCTTTACATATTTAAATGTTAAAAATGAAACTTCACTTGTTTTGACTTAGGAAAGCATGTTAGTAACTTATTTGATCAATTTGACTAAATGGTAATATCTGTTTTCTTTTGCAAAGCATGTTAGCAACTTATTTGCCTTATTTGGTAAAATTGCAATATTTGTCCTTCTTGTGATTGTATTTGTTGTTCGCATTTCGCTTCATTGCCGTTAATTATTGGTTTGTTATGGTGTATTTACTATTGGGACTACGGGATGGTATCCCGGGAGCTACCCTTGTTCATATTTTATTTTCGAGGTTCGGAAGTGCGGGATACCAAGAGATCCCCGGCACTGGATTATATGACTGGCAAATATTAAGAGATCCCCAGCGCAGAATTTATTTTCTGGCAGATACTAAGAGAACCCCAGCGTAGAATTTATTTTCTGGCGGATACTAAAGATCCCCAGGGCATGACTGATTTACTGGAGGATACTAAGAGATCCTCGGGATACTTGGAGATCCCTTGCTTATGTTATGAGGATACTGGAAGATCGTCGGGATACTTGGAGATCCCTGATGATAAATAGCCTATAATGGTTGTTCTTGTGTTGTAGAATTGTAATATAGTTTATTCCGTTCTTCTTATTGTTTGTTAGATATTCGAGATTTACGTATTTCCTACTGCTATTTCATTTCATATTTATTCTTATGTTTATCTCAGTAGGGGCCTCGACCTTCCTCGTTACTACTCCATCGAGGTTAGGCTTGGCACTTACTGAGTACCGCCGTGGTGTACTCATACTACTTTTCTGCACACTTTTGTTGTTCAGATCCAGGTAATACTGGTCCGACGCTCTTAGGGATTTGGAGCTGCTTGGGAGGCTTGAGGTATGCATCTGCCGCGTCCGCAGAGCCGAAGAACCTTCTTCTATTCTACCTTTAGTAAATAGTTTTTTTCGTATACTCATTTGTTATAGACACTTCGGGATGTTAGAGCATTGTAATATGTTACTCTTAACCTGTGTTGCCCGTGGGTTTTCCGATCTTGGAGGTTCCTTACGTTATTTTGAGTCAACATGTATGTGCCAGGCGACACTCTATTCATTATCTTATGCTATTTATGCTTTATTTATCATTTTTGCAAGGTTTGTTGGATTTCCGCAATGAATCAGGCTTACCTAGTCGCGAAGACTGGGTATCGTCATGACATGTTCACGATTGGTGGACTAGAGTCGTGACGGATCTCAACTCTAAGACCCCTATATTAGTAGAGAACCATATAATAGTTAAACTTATGGCAATTTCCAGTAGCTTGAGGTACTTCTTTGTTGAGAGTGAGCGAAATTCCAATATATTGTATGATATACATGCATCTCTCCTCATCTAGTGAGACACACTTGGAATTAATAAAATTTATGATTTCGGTTCTTAAAAGGTGAAATTGAGTACAGTTAAAGGTGATTTAAACTGGTGAATTGGTCTTAGTTAATTCTTCTCTATTGGAAGTTCTCAATTTTTCTTAAAGTATTTAGCTTTATATTTTCTTTTCTCTTTTGTTCGAGGACGAACAAATATTTAAGTGTGGGAGAATTTGATAAGACAAAAGTATCATACATAAATTGAGTTATTAGTTTTTTAATCAAAATATAATTATTATTGTTGCAGGAATACCATAATCTATTAAGAAACTTCGTAGCTTAGTAATTGACGGAGTACGTAATATTAGTATTTAAATAAAAAAATTAATGAGAATGAAGAAGAAGTTGAAAATGGAAAAGAAAGAAGCTTTTCTTAAAAAGTCACGTGAACATTTTTATTACACCATCAAATTCATTTTCTAATTGGCAAGTAGGCAAGATGAAAGAGAAAAAAACTTTTCTTTGTACAAGCTACACGGCAAAAGCAATATCTATAAATACCGTCATTTTACAATGCTGTTGGACAATTATCGGGAGAACAGATCGAGGCATAAAATTAAAATCTTCTTTATCATTCTTCTACTTTTCAGTTATTCAATATAAAAAATTATTGTAGTTCCCATTTTTAATTAAATAGTGGTAATTATTCTTCTTAAATATTTCTTTCTATTTTCTTATTTAATGGGCAAGAATATTTCTGTGGCTAGTACTAACTCTATTATGGAGTAACTTTTCTAGTGTTGGGAGAATGACAGATCTTAAATATTTCTATGTGATAGTGTGTATATATATATATCCGCAATTTGACATGCTTGACCTGAAGCTTTTTATTTAAATTCTATCTGATTTATAGTTAAGTGTTATTTAATTTGTTAACATATATCTATTTCGTACTACTTATTAACTTCTTACTAATTCTGTAATCGAAAGAGGCGGAAGAAGTAAAATAATTAATTCTGGTATTGATATATGATAACTTTTATTATGTGACATCTAGCTCTTATATGTTAAAATTAAATTTACACTTATTTGTAAACGAAAGAGGCGAATATTATTGTAATAAGTTATAACAAGTAGGATAACCGAAAGGGACCTACTAAAAAGAGCATGTTTTAGCTCAAGTATATATTTCTGGTTATTTAATGTTACCATTTTAATGATTAATTCGTATAACCGAGAGGAGTGCAATTAATTATTCAACAATAGTGATAATATATAAATGTAATCCTGAGAGGCATTTATACATTTATGAGAAATAGAAATTGAAGAATAATAAATTTCGCAATATAAGAGAAATATTAAGTGAAGTCAGGATCCCAACACCTTTTATAATATTTGTGAAAAAAAAAAATTACTACTGCCCTATTTATGCATTTTTATTTAGTTAATTTACAACTCAAATCATTCTGATTTTCTCAAATAGCAATTAAAATAAGAAATGTCTGTAGAATAGATAAATCAATCTCTGTGGGTTCGACATCTTTCTATACTATAATTTGACAAAGTACGTGTTTAATTTATACACACGCCAGACACTCGTCAGCGGACATGGTGGCTATGACTGGCTAGCGCCAGGTCTGTTGGACTGACCCCTGGAAGCACCCCACACAGGAGGTGCGCTAGAAACTGGAGGTGCATAGTAAGGCTCCTGAGGTACAGGCGGAGTTGGAGCACTAGTGGATGCTGGAAGAGCTGAATGAACGGGGCGACCCATAAAACCCTTACCATGTCGACGTGCTGCTTGGATACGGGCACCAGAGTAGTGGCCTGACTCTCGAGACCTTTTGGCCTCTCTCTCCTCTCGCTCCCTGGTGAGCATACCCTCGATCCTCCTAGCAATGATCACTACCTTATGATAAGGGATGTCCATCTCCAACTCTCAAGCCATGCTAGATCTAATGGGTGGGATATGATCCTCAATGAACCTGCGAACTCTCTTGCGGACTGTAGCAACCAACGCCGGTGCATGTCTGGCCAACCTGGTATTGTTAGATAATACGCTTAACGCTAGAGAGGGGGTGAATAGCGTTATAATAAAATTTATCGTAAACTTGCGAAAATTAAAATTTGCAGGCAAGAATTAAGTGCGTTAAATAAACAAAAGGAAAGAACGCACCGATGTATTCTGGTTCACCACAACACGTGGCTAGTCCAGTCCCCGAGAGACTCTCTCGAGATTTTCCACTAACTTGTCAAGCTTACGGGTGCTCAACAAACCTTTACAACTTAAGGACACAAGCCTTAACACCTTTGCTCGGAGATACACCACTCCAAGACTTCAACCAAGGAAACACAAGTTCCTTACAACAAGAGAATCACAATTCTCTTACAAGTGTACAAAACACTAAGCACTCAAACAAAACACTCCTTAATGAGTAGATATGAGTAAAAGAAGTAGGCTCAAGATTACAACAACTATGGACAAGACTTTGGCTCTCAAAAGCTTTATGTAATGAATATAAAATGATAAACAATAATATGCAAGCTTATAGCAATAGAATGATCAGTTGTTGTGTGTTGTTCTGTTTAAAACACTGAAATGAAGCTGTATTTATAGTTGAAAAACTTGGCATTACCGTTGCCTAATTGCCAATTAAGAGTTGCTGATTTTACTCTGTGACAATCGATTGTCAGGAAGCCACAATCGATTGTTTTCCAATCGTTCCAAAAATCAAACCCAGATTTTACGCTTAACAATCGATTGTCCAAGATCAACAATCGATTATTGGCAACGTTCAAAAAATCATTTTCAGATTTTTCCGTAAAACAATCGATTATACCAAATCAATAATCGATTATTCAGCAACGTTCAAAAAATCTTTTTCAGATTTCAATATCAACAATAGATTGTACAAAATCAATAATCGATTACCTGACGGTATTTGAAAATTTTACGACAACGGTCAGCTTCACAATCGATTGTGCAATATTAACAATCGATTATTTATCAGACTTTGAAAATCAATTTAGACACTGCCTCGTGACAATAGATTGTTATATACTCACAATCGATTATTTAATAATTTTGAAAAAGTCTGGAAGTCACTGCCTCAACACAATCGATTGTCATATGTTCACAATCGATTATTTTGTGACTTTTAAAAATCTGATGGACACTGTCTCTTCACAATCGATTGTCATTAGCTTCACAATCGATTATTCTGAGTTTTGAAAAACTTTGATGGACACTGCCTCATCACAATCGATTGTCATTAGCTTCACAATCGATTATTCTGAGTTTTGAAAAACTTTGATGGACACTGCCTCATCACAATCGATTGTCATAAGGTTCACAATCGATTGTCATGCAGGTTTTGAAAAACCTGATGTTCACTGCCTTAACACAATCGATTGTCATTAGTTCACAATCGATTGTCATGCAGTCTTGGATTAACATAATCGATTATCATAAGTACATAATCGATTATCTTAGTCCAGATTTTAGAGGCATGTTTAAAAATCATTTTGACTAAAGTAAATATGCATGATTTAAAATCGTTTAGCATTAAATTAAATATGCATGATTTTGTAAAAATAATTTTACGAGAGAAGCCATGTCATGAGTCAAGTTGTCGGATCAAGATCACAATTAAGAACGACGCATTTAAACTATAAAACTTTGTCTTGTGCTTGAATCTCGTTATCCACCAATTATGCGCTTGTACTTGAACTTCGTCATATATCACTTTGCGCTTCGTTTGTCATTCATCAAAACCTACACATAAGAACACACGTTTTAGTATAAAGCCTTGAGAACGTGTTTCCAACAATTTCCCCCTTTTTGATAATGGCAAACTTTAAGCGGGATATGCAACTTGAACAATTTATAATGACGATTCAAGACACGTAAAGATATGCAATAAGTATGCGATTAGTTCCCCCTCAATATATGAATTCCCCCTCAATTTAAGCTTATAAATATTGAGAGTGCATACCCGTTATCTTCCCCCTTTTGCCATTAGCAATAATAATATAAGAAGATGCCAAAAATATAAATAAAACTTGTTTATTTATTGGAAAGAAAACGTGATTACTTAAAGAGAGTACAATAACTCAAGTAATAGCAGAACAATCGATTATTGATACGAGATAGTCGATTATTTAGACGACAGAGACCGAATTTTCTGAAGAAGACTTGATTATTGCGCGTCATGCTTTATAATTCCCCCTACCTTTAGGGCGATACCTGCAAAAATTTGTTAGACGTCTCCGACGCTCAAGTTAGAAATCATGTAAGATAAAAAAGATGCAATGCATGACTTAGATCAACGTGGAGTCAAGAATCCCGAGTTCACTACGAATTCGGAAGAAGGACTCTTTCTCTAAGGGTTTAGTAAAGATGTCGGCCAATTGGTCTTTGGTTTCAACAAATTCGATTTCGACATCGCCCTTGAGAACGTGATCTCTTATAAAATGATGTCTAATTTCAATGTGTTTTGTTCGCGAATGAAGAACGGGGTTCTTCGTCAAGCATATGGCACTAGTATTATCACAACTAAGAGGGATATGATCAAGACTTAGGCCATAGTCCAAGAGTTGTTGTTTCATCCAGAGGATTTGAGCGCAACAAATCCCCGCGGCTACATATTCAGCCTCGGTTGTGGACAACGCAACACTTACTTGTTCTTGCTAAACCAAGAAATGAGAGAGCTACCGAGCAAATGGAAAGTGCCACTGGTGCTTTTGCGGTCCAATTTGCATCCAGCAAAATCGGAGTCGGAATAGCCAACGAGTTGGCATGAAGAACCTTTGGGGTACCATAGACGCACATTTGTAGTACCAACAAGGTACTTCAAAATCCGTTTTACCGCAGTAAGGTGAGACTCCTTCGGACACGATTGATAACGGGCGCATAAGCACACGCTAAACATGATGTCCGGACGACTAGCAGTAAGATAGAGAAGAGAGCCAATCATACCTCGATACTTCTTAGTGTCGACTTCCTTACCTTTCTCATCTTTGTCTAGATGATCGGATGTGCTCATGGGAGTCGCCATTGCTTTTGCATTGTTCATTTCAAATTGTTTCAGCAATTCTTTGCAATATTTGGCTTGGCAAATGAACGTACCTTCTTTCATTTGCTTTACTTGTAATCCCAAAAAGAATGTTAACTCACCCATCATAGACATCTCAAATTCGCTTGTCATTAAGTCGGAAAATTCCTTGCATAAGACATTGTTAGTAGCACCAAATATGATATCATCCACGTATATTTGAACTAATAAAATATCATTGTTTTTATGCTTAACAAAAAGGGTGGTGTCAACTTTCCCCCTAATTAAATCATTTTCCAATAGAAATTTACTCAATCTTTCATACCAAGCTCGGGGAGCTTGTTTTAAACCATAGAGAGCCTTTTTGAGTTTGAAAACATGATCGGGAGATTTAAAATCTTCAAAACCGGGGGGTTGTTCAACATAAACTTCTTCTTGTATAACACCATTTAGAAAAGCACTTTTCACATCCATTTGATATAAATTGAAATTCATAGAAGAGGCAAACGTGAGCAATAGACGAATAGCTTCTAATCTAGCTACGGGAGCATATGTTTCTTCATAGTCAATACCCTCTTCTTGATTATAGCCTTTTGCTACAAGCCTAGATTTGTTTCTAGTGATTACACCATTTTCATCTAGTTTGTTTCGAAAAACCCATTTCGTACCAATTATGGTATGATTTTCGGGTCTTGGCACCAAATCCCAAACGTCATTCCGTTTGAATTGGTTAAGCTCCTCTTGCATTTCCAAGGTTCAAAATTCATCCCCAATTGCTTCGGAGATGGTTGTTGGTTCAATTTGAGACACAAAAGCAGTATGTCCTAAGGTGTTCTTAAGGGAGTTTCGGGTACTTACCTTTTGTCCGACGTCGCCAATTACCTGTTCGAGAGGGTGATCTTTAATTGTCCTCCACTCGTTAGGCATTTTCGTTTCATTCTCCAATTGTGGTGCTTCCTCCGTTGGTTGTTCCAAGATTTCATCTTTATTTTCCTTAGGCGTTTCCACTTGTATTTTGTCTTTCAAGCTATCTAAAATACCTGCAAGATCAAAACTGGAATCCTTTCTCGCCAAGCGAGCATTATTTTCGGCAAATACAACATGAGGGGATTCCTCCACAGTTTCGGTTCTTTTATTAAAAACCCTATATGCTTTGCTACGTGAGGAATAACCAATGAAAATTCTCTTATCGGACTAAGCATCAAACTTTCCCAATTGATCTTTGCCATTGTTATGAATAAAACATTTACAACCGAATACTCTAAAATGGGAGATATTTGGTTTCCTTCCCTTGTAGAGTTCGTAAGGGGTCTTCATGAGTATTGGCTTTATGACTACTCTATTTAAGATGTAGCATGCGGTACTCACGGCATCCGCCCAAAAATGTTTGGGAATCTTAGCCTCTTTGAGCATGGTTCTAGCCATCTCTTCGAGACACCTATTTTTCCTTTCCACCACCCCATTTTGTTGTGGTGTACGTGGAGCGGAAAAGGTATGCTCGATACCGAGTTCGTCACAAAAGTCCGCAAAGAGATTGTGATCAAACTCTCCCCCATGATCACTTCTAATTGAAGTGACGGTTGTTTCCTTCTCGTTTTGAACACGCTTCAGAAAATATTTAAAATTCTGAAAAGCATCACTTTTATTGGCAAGAAATAAAGTCCAAGTAAATCTAGAATAATCATCAACAATCACAAAAGCATAACGATTTCTTCCTAGACTTTCAATGCGAGATGGTCCAAATAAATCCATGTGAAGCAATTGCAATGGTCTCGAAGTTGAAACAATATTTTTGGATTTGAAAGATGCTTTTGTTTGCTTCCCTTTTTGACAAGAATCACAGATAGAGTCATTTTCAAATTTCAAATTGGGAAGGCCAATAACTAAGTTTTGAGAAATCAATTTGTTCAAAAGATGCATGTTTATATGAGCAACTCTACGATGCCATAGCCAAGTATCATCCTCTTTGCTCATAAAGCAATCCACATATTCGGGTGAGGAATTAGCAAGATCAACCATGTAAATATTATCCACTCTAAAACCACGAAGGATAATTTTGAAATCACTACGTCTAAACACTAAGCATTCATCCGAATCAAATAGGGCAAGATTTCCCTTGTCACATAATTGACTTATGCTCAAGAGATTATGCTTTAAACCTTTCACAAGTAATATATGCTTAATAGAGGAATTTTCATCCTTACCGACTGATCCGATGCCAATGATCTTTCCTTTATTGTTATCCCCAAAAATCACACTTCCTCCTTCTTTGTGTTCTAGTTGAAGGAATTTGGATTCGTCTCCCGTCATATGTTTGGAGCATCCACTATCAAGGTACCATAGTACACTTGATCCCTTCAAACATACCTACAAAACAAGTTAATGCGTTTTAGGTACCCATGCCATTTTGGGTCCTTGAGGGTTAGGCATATTATAATGATGCGATTGAGTGATATGCCTATGTCGTGTAAAGCATGCAGGGGCAATATGACCAATGCGTCTACAATAATGACAAGTCACATTGGGGTTATGCATCCTTCTAGGTTCATAGTAACTTGATGGACGAAAATGAATTACTCTATTTTCATTATGACTATTGCACATTTCATGAGAACCATTTCTCCTACTATTAGTTCTAAAATGAGCAGCGTTTCTAGAGTAATGGTCATGTCTAGATGTTCTAGGAGGTTCAAAGCTTCTTCTAGTGTTTGGCCTAAAATATGCATCATTTCTAGGGTAGTCTTTTCTAGGTGGTAAGTCATTTCTAGGTCTTCTAAAATGTTTAACATTTGGTCTAACATGCATATTTGTTCTAGGATTGCTCTTTCTAGGATAAGCATTTGTTTTATTAATCCTAGGTTGAGCCTTAGGTGGTTGGGGTTGGGCTTCAACCTTTTCTTTAGGCTCATTCTTAAAACCTATGCCATGCTTGGTTGACTTCAAATTAACAAGGACCTCATTCAAGTTTTTGTGAGAAGAATTAAACTTATCTAAGGTACCTTTAAGTCTATCTACCTCATTTTCAAGATGCATGCAAGAAGAGCAATTTTTAATAGAACTTTCGGGCTTGTCGGCGCTTCTTTTTCCGAAAAACTTGTTTTCCTCTTTCAGCTTTTCATTTTCTAAAACCAGTTTTTCTAAATCCTTTTCTTTTAAAGAAACCTGTTTTTGAATATCTTTTTCTATTAGAGAAGCATTTTCTTTTATGCTCTTGACAGTTTTTGAAGCTTTAATAAATTCAGTATATAGCTCATCAAAAGCAGTTCGCATTTCTTCAAGAGTAAAGAAGTTTTTAGAAGAGATTTGACATACCTCATCTTGCTTGTCTTCTTGCGCCATAAGACAAAGGTTTGCGGCTTCGTCTTCTTCTTCTTCGCTTGACTCATCTCCGGAGTCTCCTCCCCAAGAAATGTATGCACGTTGCTTCTTAAAAGGTTTCTTCTCCTTTTTGATGTTTGGGCAATTTGATTTGATGTGCCCGGTTTCACTGCATTCATAGCACTTTATTTGCTCGCCTTGCTTTTTGCCCTTTCGTTCATACTCTTTTCGCATGAACTTTTGAAATCTTTTGATAACGAGTCCAAACTCGTTGTCTCCGTCCTCATCAACTTGAGGTTGGCTTGTGCTTGCCTTAAGCGCTATTCTTTGCCTCCTTTGATCATCAACAAGAGGGTTAAGTATTGTAGATTCATAAGTCTTAAGGTTACCTCTTAATGCGTCGAGTGTGACATTTGAGACGCCATGGGATTCTTGAATTGCGTCGGCCTTTGATCGCTGCCGGAGTGAGACTTCTAAGAATTTTTTGAACCAATTCTCTGTCTGTGAATGTCTTCTTGAGGGCACGTAGGTCATTTGCGATTATTGAAAATCGTTCGAACATTTCATCCACCTTTTCACCTTCCTTCATGTGAAATAATTCATAAGCATGGGTTAGGAAATCAATTTTAGCTTCCCTTACCTGGTCCGTACCTTCGTACGTAATTTCCAGCTTGTCCCACATTTCCTTTGCCGTTGTGCAACACGATATTTTCCTGTAATCGTCAGCATTTACAGCACAATATAATAAATTAATTGCTTTAGCATTATTTTGAACCTTTCGGATATCATCCGCGTCATATTCTTCTTCGGACTTGGGAACCATTCGTTTTCAACCTTTTTGGTTGGAATTTGATTTCCCTTCGTTATCACCTTCCAGAGATGAAAGTTGTTTGCTTGCACGAAAATTTTCATTCTCTCCTTCCAGTACGTGTAGTTTGTACCGTTGAATAGAGGTGGTCGTGTGGAGCATTGTCCTTCATCAATTCCTGCAAAAGAGTCACGAGTAGAAGCCATGGATGGTTCTCTCAAACTGTTAAGTCTTCAGAGAGTTGGGCTCTGATACCAATTGTTAGATAATACGCTTAACGCTAGAGGGAGGATGAATAGCGTTATAATAAAATTTAGCATAAACTTGCGGAAATTAAAATTTGCAGGAAATAATTAAGTGCGTTAAATAAACAAAAGGAAAGAACGCACCGATGTATTCTGGTTCACCACAACACGTGGCTAGTCCAGTCCCCGACAGACTCTCTCGAGATTTTCCACTAACTTGTCAAGCTTACGGGTGCTCAACAAACCTTTACAACTTAAGGACACAAGCCTTAACACCTTTGCTCGGAGATACACCACTCCAAGACTTCAACCAAGGAAACACAAGTTCCTTACAACAAGAGAATCACAATTCTCTTACAAGTGTACAAAACACTAAGCACTCAAACAAAACACTCCTTAATGAGTAGATATGAGTAAAAGAAGTAAGCTCAAGATTACAACAACTATGGACAAGACTTTGGCTCTCAAAAGCTTTATGCAATGAATATAAAATGATAAACAATAATATGCAAGCTTATAGCAATAGAATGATCAGTTGTTGTGTGTTGTTCTGTTTAAAACACTGAAATGAAGCTGTATTTATAGTTGAAAAACTTGGCATTACCGTTGCCTAATTGCCAATTAAGAGTTGCTGATTTTACTCTGTGACAATCGATTGTCAGGAAGCCACAATCGATTGTTTGCCAATCGTTCCAAAAATCAATCCCAGATTTTACGCTTAACAATCGATTGTCCAAGATCAACAATCGATTATTGGCAACGTTCAAAAAATCATTTCCAGATTTTTCGTAAAACAATCGATTATACCAAATCAATAATCGATTATTCAGCAACGTTCAAAAAATCTTTTTCTGATTTCAATATCAACAATCGATTGTACAAAATCAACAATCGATTACCTGACGGTATTTGAAAATTTTACGACAACGGTCAACTTCACAATCGATTGTGCAATGTTAACAACCGATTATTTATCAGACTTTGAAAATCCTTTTAGACACTGCCTCGTGACAATCGATTGTTATATATTCACAATCGATTATTTAATAATTTTGAAAAAGTCTGGAAGTCAATGCCTCAACACAATCGATTGTCATATGTTCACAATCGATTATTTTGTGACTTTTAAAAATCTGATGGACACTGTCTCTTCACAATCGATTGTCATTAGCTTCACAATCGATTATTCTGAGTTTTGAAAAACTTTGATGGACACTGCCTCATCACAATCGATTTTCATTAACTTCACAATCGATTATTCTGAGTTTTGAAAAACTTTGATGGACACTGCCTCATCACAATCGATTGTCATAAGGTTCACAATCGATTGTCATGCAGGTTTTAAAAAACCTGATGTTCACTGCCTTAACACAATCGATTGTCATTAGTTCACAATCGATTGTCATGCAGTCTTGGATTAACATAATCGATTATCATAAGTACATAATCGATTATCTTAGTCCAGATTTTAGAGGCATGTTTAAAAATCATTTTGACTAAAGTAAATATGCATGATTTAAAATCGTTTAGCATTAAATTAAATATGCATGATTTTGTAAAAATAATTTTACGAGAGAAGCCATGTCATGAGTCAAGTTGTCGGATCAAGATCACAATTAAGAACGACTCATTTAAACTATAAAACTTTGTCTTGTGCTTGAATCTCGTTATCCACCAATTATGCGCTTGTACTTGAACTTCGTCATATATCACTTTGCGCTTCGTTTGTCATTCATCAAAACCTACACATAAGAACACACGTTTTAGTATAAAGCCTTGAGAACGTGTTTCCAACAGGTATAACAGATAGCATATTCCAAAATAATCATAGCACGCTGGAGCAAATGCTCAAACTATGCACGCCATGCATCCCTAAGACTCTAGGAGAGAAACTCTCTCATAAAGATATCCGAGAACTAGGTCCAAGTCACTGAAGTAGCCTCGATTGGACTGTCTATCTCATAAGTGCGCCAACAATCATAAGCGGCTCCCCGAAGCTGAAAAGCAGTAAATGAAATCCCGTTGGACTCTAATATGCCCATAGTGTGAAGAATACAGTGGCAATCCTCTAGAAATCCCAAGGCATCATATGCCGCTAGTCCACTGAAAACCGAAGGATCATATTTCTTGAACCTCTCCAACCTCTGCTGCTCGTTCTCAGACGCAGCTGACTCATCCTCGGGCTGAACCGGCGCTGCAGGCAGTACATGAATCACCTTTGGGACCTGCTCCATATGCACTGTCTGCTCAGGAGTACAGGTTGCGGGGTCTAGGCCCCTCCCCGAGCCTGAAATGTGGCTGCAGCAAGGGGAAGCAACCCCGCCTGAGCCAAGGTGGTGTATATAGACATGAACTGAGCTAATGTCTCCTGAAGAGCTGGAGTAGTAGTGGCGGTAGGCATGTATGGTGCCTGAACTTCGACTGGATCAGCTTGCGGTACCTCAGCGACAGCTCGCGCAGGTGCTCTGGCTGCACCACATACGCGTCCACTGCCTCTGCCCCGGCCCCGCCCTCTGACCGTCGAAGCAGGGGGCGTATGTGCCTGACCATACCGAGTAGCGCGTGCCCTCACCATCTGTGAGAGAATAGAAGATAGAAGTTTTGGAATTGATGTCAAGAAATATAGCACACAAGAGATTCAATGAAGTGAAGATTTTTCCTAAACAGTTACATAGCTTCTCGTAGATAAGTACAGACGTCTCCGTACCAATAAGCGAGCCTCTAATAAACTGGCCTATGTTCAGTGACTCCTATGAACCTAGAGCTCTAATACCAACCTAGTCCCCACGACCAGGTAACCCTAACATTGCAAAAATATAATAATTGCGGAAAAATAGAGAAAACCAAATTAAATATCTAAAAAGGAAATTGTATGGAATGTCGCTCGGCATATACAACTCAATATCACAATTCTAAAACTATCCAAAACCCAAAAACTCACGGGTAACCCAGGCCGCAGAAGTGTATAGTAAAGGCTCCAAACTCCAGAATATCTAAAAACCGGAAGAAAAGAAAACTAAGTACTAAAGATAGAGTAAGAGGGAGACTCGTCGATTTGCGGACGCAGCAGATTTACCTCAAAGTCTCTATTGTCCTCCTACCTCAATAATAGTGTGCTTGAGTAGAGATACGTGGATCTGCACATGAAAAACATGCGCAAAAGAGGCGTGAGTACACCACAACGGTAATCAGTAAGTGTCAAGCCTAACCTCGGTCGGGTAATGACGAGGAAGATCAGGGTCCTATTGAGATAAACATAATAATAATGTGTATTATGAAAACAAGTAGAATAATTGAAACAACAGTGAAATAGGATATAATCTAAAAGTCAACAATAAATAATCGAAATAAGGAATAAACATGGAAAAATACAGCTCAGTATCAGTGATTCCATGAGGATCTCCCAGGATACAGTCCCGTAGTCCTTTCTCAACTGTCCAATGGATCTCCTAGGATACTGTCCCCTAGTCCATCTTATAAGTATGTCCAAAGGATCTCCCGGGATATCGTCCCATAGTCCAACTATCAATGTGCATGGGGATCTACCAGAAATCTAACATGTAGCCTCAAAGTAAATGTGCAGGAGGATCTATCAGGAATCGAACCCGCAGTTCCAAAGAAAACAAACAAGGAGGAGCTACCGGATCCCACATCCGTAGTCCCAAATATAAATGCGCAACCATAACTAGAGAATAATCAAAATTGGAGTTAAACACCAAGGCAACATGGAATCTAGCTGTAGACGTGTGATTTTCGACTCTCCCCAGGATTATACCCATTTTGGGGTTAAATATTTAGTTTAGGTCCAATATCACTATTTTAACTAGTTTTAACTATTTTACCTTAATTTAAAATAAAGAATGAAAATTACAAAAATATTTTTTTCTTTTATCTAGTTTAGTTTTTCTATCTTTCACAAAATTAAAAAATACAAAAATAGTTACACTTTATTTTCAAAAATATTAGTGTTTTGGGTAATAGTATTATCTTAATTTTGCGATATTTTTAATCTAATCTTGTTATTATTTTAGTTAGACATTTGAAAAATATAAAATATAATTTTATATTTTATATATAATTAGTTTAATTAGTTAGATAGATTTTTGTAATATGTAGTTTGTTTAGCTTATATTAAAAGATATTTAACTATGTTTTGAACATTTTTCTTTTAGTCCAATTTCGTAGGCCCAAACTTGGAGCCCACTTCTTCCATAACCCAAGAAGCCCAAAAAATTTAAATACCCTAGCTAGCCATCTTCCTTAACAATAGGACAAGACCAAAAACCCTAAGCAACAACAATGGAGAACACCTAGCTGAACCCTAACCCCCACACCAATGCCGTTGCCCTCCTCCAAACGAGCCCTCACTCCATTTTCGAATGAGCACAAGCGCACACGACCACCCTTCACCTTCTTCAGCACCGACTGTAACACCACCCATGGACCACCGTGAATGCAGCCGGCCACCATCACCCATTCCCTTACCCAAACTCGCCGGAACTCCATAACCACCATCTAGCTGTTCTTCATTTCCTCAACAGATCCACCACAAAACGACCCCATGCCCTAAATGATCACACTTCTGCCTCCGCCGCTAGCCAAACACTCCATTGGCCTTGCCTTCTCCCAACCAAAACTCACCGGAAAAAGAACCAACGACCACCTCTTTCAAAACTTCATCGCTCCCGCCGCCGTCCCTCCAAGCCACAACAACCATCGTTCTCTCACCACCTCAAAACCGACGGACCTCACTGTCGTCCCTATCTGCAGCAGCGGCGTGACAGAACAACCTGAACAGTAGCACCACTGAACCCAAAACAACTATCCGTTGCCCTTTTCGTTCTGTGTTCGCTCGACAGCCATGAGCAGTAGATTCTCTGCGTGCGATTAAAAATTTGAGCTCGAGTTCTCCAACGAGTTTCGAGGTCACAGAAGGTCGCTGTCCTAGGTTTCCTGTTTAAGAACATTATCAGATTCTGTTTTTGAGGTCCCTCTCATTTCCTTATCTTCATTATGTGTATTGCTATTTCTCATGTGCTATGTTAATGGCTTAACGTGCTTGGTTGGTAAGTTCTGTCAAATTGCCTTTTGTTTCATTTTAGTTGAGCTTGTTTGCTTATTTTGGTTGGGGTTTATGTCCGTATACATTTGTTGCTGGTAATGTTAGCTTTGAATTACTTGTATGTGCTGAATGACACATAGAAATTAATGGATAGATGATGCTTATGAACAGAAATGGGATTGAGGTTCAGGATTTAAAGGTTCGAAATAATTTGGGATGCTAAGACGGATCGTTTGCTATCTAGTAACTAAAATGGTTTTAGCTTAGATTGATTCCTATTGTTGCTTTTTTTTTACGTCGATTAATTTACCCGCTAGGAGCATGTTAGGTTGACCACGCCTGGGTAGGCAAACCTTTAGGACATTTATTTTTTAGTTTCTTTCAAGGTGAGAGGTTGTCCCTTAGTTAAATTTATCCGGGGAATGCCCCGTGAAATTTGTACATATTATTATCCGGGGTATGGCCCCGATGTATTTGTAATTGGAGATGGAAAGTAGAACTCTTAGTATTTTTACTTTTATTTTTTCACTTTTTATTTTTCTTTCATTAGGTGGGGACGACCTCGAGTCTCTTGTGTGTTTATTTTCCTTTTCTATGTTTTCTACCCCAATCGAATATTTTAATAACCAACTAAATCGAGTACACAACCGTGAATTTCACGGGACCTGGGAAGTGCCTAACACCTTCTCCCCGAGTCAAATGAACCCCGTTTCCCAAATTTCTGGTGTAGACTTAGTTCTAGAGTTCAAAGTATTTTGAAAGGAAAATTATCTTTTTAGAAAAAAATGGTGATCTGACACACCGAAATCAAATGTCAGGTGGCGACTCTGAGTTTTCCTTTTGAATACAATCTTTGTCACCTTTCAATTGAAAAACCCTTTTCAAGCTTTTTACTTAAATCCTTTTTATTTATTTAAGAGTGTTAGTAGAGGTTTGATTTTAAAAAAAGGGTGTGACATTTCTTGCGACTCTGCTTGGGACTTGCAGGTTCGAGCTAGTATTTGATCTTGTTGGCTTTTAGGATGTTCGGTTGAGGTTTTTATGTGTTTTGTTTGCTTTATTTGATTTATATTTATGTCTTTTATTATTTGCTAGTTGCTTACTTGTTTACATGTTTTTTTCTTTATGTGTTACTGCTTTATAAATTACCATCATTTGCATAACCATGTGTATTCTTTCTGCAACAAGTCTCGGAGCAAGCATCGCGTGCATGAACTCTTTGCTGAATCACCCTTAATTTAGGAGGGGGAGGGGCCGTCGGACGTATCGAGTGCGTGGAATGTTTGAGCAGCCACCATCGACCATACGCTTCCCCGAATTGCTTTGTTTGTGAACCCCAAACTTAGGCCAGCCTTTAAGTCATTTTTATTTGCATCATGTCATTTACACCTTGTAGGGCTCAGTCCCAGGTACCATGTCCCTTTTTAGGAAGCCTATCCAAATTTTGTCAAAATGGGCTTGTGGCCCAAAATAATATTTAATCATCATATGTGCTAAATATTGCATCTTGTAGGGTAAAAAGGCCATTTGGTGGACCGATGTTTAGGAATGAAGGGTGAAAAATGAAGAAAGTAAGACCCACCCACATTTTTCTTTCATAGTTTTCCATAAATAAATAAAAAATAAAAATGAGAAAATCCAAAAAGATTTTACACTCTTCCATTTTTATTCAAAATTCCAAAAAAGTAGAAAATGAAAAATCCAAAAAAGATTTTATACTTTTCCATTATTTTCCAAAAATTCAAAAAAAAGTAGAAAATGAAAAATCCAAAAAGATTTTACACTTTTTCATTATTTTAAAAATTCAAAAAGGTAGAAAATGAAAAATCCAAAAAAAAAGATTTTATACTTTTCCATTATTTTCCAAAAAACTCAAAAAATAAAGTAGAAAATGAAAAATCCAAAAAGGTTTTGCACTTTCCATCATTTTTTCAAAAAGACCAAAAATAGTTTTTATTTCAATTAGAAGCATTTTTTTTCTTTATCCTATATTTAATCCTCCTGAACTACGCGAACCTGATTCTTGTCTTTCGGGGTGAGATACGTAGGTAACCCACATAGAGTCCCGTCTTCCTAGTATCTTAGGTTCTTGGCTTTGCGGGGTCTTAGCCAAGTTTTGCATGTCTAGCCACTTGTGGCCACATCGGTCATTCTTGCAAAATAGGATTATTTTTGTAAAAGTGGTTCAATAACCCATGTATTAAGATTTTGAGTGTACAACTAGGTGTCATATTATTTTAAGGTCTTTCCTTTTGAGTTTTCATCTTTAGCCACTTCTGGCCATATCAGCTGTTTTTGCAAAATGGGTGACTTTTGCAAAGTAGTTCCTAGGGTCATAATTATTGGGAGTTTGAATCCATATAAATCTTAGGGGGTTGTCCATGTCTTTGGGGTCATCTTCATTGAGTTTGCGCTAATAGCCACATTTTGGTTACGTAGGTCATTTTGCAAAAATAGTCCTAATCATGCCTTGCATGTATCCAATGGAAGGTGTCATGGCGTCGCATAGTGTCTCGAGTCACTAACTCTTTCTGGTCTTATTTTTCTCAGTCAGGTATGGATCAGTGTACCACAGCTCAAGCATGACAACCCGAGGACCACTGCATTTAGGAGTTGCTTATAGATACCTTTGTATTTTGAGTCTGTCATTCATGTTGTCTTTTAATTATTAATCTTGTACAATAGGATCGAGTCTGTCAGTCTAGTTGAGATTGTCGAGTCTTTTGTTATAGTACTTCCTATTTTATATTTGAAAAACCAAAAAAAAAAAAATTATAAATGAAAAATCCAAAAATATTTTGATTTCTTAGATTATTTTGTCCATTACCTTTTCAGAACTACGCTTGATCTGATTCATGAGGGATATGATACGTAGGCAACCTAAATAGGGTTCGATCGAATCATTTTTTTTGAAAAAAAAAACAAAAAAAAGGAAAGAGAAAAGAAAAAAAGAGAGATCAAATTGTGGATGTGAGAAATGAGACGAAAGAAAAGAGTGACAATTAAAAAGAAAAGGGAGGAAAGAAAATGAAAAACCAATGAGTGTTAAAAAGAACAATGAAGAGGAAAAAGGGGCAAGAGGAGTGAAATTGGGACGATGCCAAATGACCTTGTGACCCTCGAAATCATTCTAGAACCATTAATTGTTGCTAGGGGCATTGTACGCAATGTGATATTTCTATTTGATAGTTGTCCTAACACTAACATGTTGGTTTTGTTTTACTCATTTTTGTTACTTTCATTGTTATTATAACAGAGGGTGGTTAGTTTGTGGCACTTTGGTGATTTGTCCATACAACACAAGGTCAATAAGTAAGGAAACAATGGCTAGCAAAAACTTGGATAAGAGAGTTGTCGACCCCTCGAGTAAGATTGTGGAGTCGGAATCTGACTTGAACGAGGAGGTCCAAAGGTTGAAACAACAAATGTCTGAAATGTGTCAAGCATGGGCCAATGGTCAAGGGCCACTCCTTTCTTATGCTTTCCCAGAGTTTACACTCATCTTGGCTACTACCATTCAGGTTCAGTCCTTATCCCAATTGCATGACTATAGCTGGAACTTCTGTTGCGCACTCCCAAAGTGTGCCATTGACAACCAGTCAGACAACCACTACAGCTATGCCTTTCTTTACCATCCCACAGCTGACGGTGGTGCAGAGAGAAACTCACGAGTCACAATTTGATTCCTAGCAAGAACAATATCACTCTCCTAAGTACCACTCTTACCTATTTGATCTTCCTGCAAAGATTGAGAAGCCTGAACCAAAGGTAGCATCGGAATAAATAACCCGCAGACTGAAAAGCTTATAACAACAGTTGAAAAATATGCAAGGGCCGGCATGTCATAAGAGTATTGCCTTCAAGGATCTATGTATGTTACCTGATGTTCATTTGCCAATTGGTTTCAAGACTCCAAAGTTTGACTTATATGATGGACATGGAGAACCCATAGCCCACCTGAAAATTTATTGCAACCAACTAAGAGGTGCGGGAGGAAATAAAGAATTATTGATGGCTTATTTTGGGGAAAGCCTTACGAGTGTAGCCTCCGAATGGTTTATAGGTCAAGAAACATCTTGATGGTATGTCTGGGATGACATGGAACAAGCATTTTTCAACAGTTCCAATATAACATCAGATATTGCCCCAGACCGCAATTCCCTTTCAAATCTGAAGAAGAAACCGAACGAAAATTTCAGGGGATATGCCATTAAATGGAGAGAGCAAGCAGCTAGAGTTAAGCCACCCATGGATGACCACGAGCTAATCACTGTCTTTCTTCAGGCTCTAGAGCCTGATTACTTTCAAAATATGGTGTCTGCAGTTGGCAAGTCATTATCGGAAGCAGCCAAAATGGGAGAAATGGTAGAAAATGGCCTCAAAACAGTCAAAATTATAAGTCAAGCAGCTCTCAAAGCTGCAACTCAGGCTGTCCAAATCGAATTTGGTAATTTTAGTGGCACGAGTGAAAAGGTTGAAGAAATCAAGGTCGAGAAGAGGTCCTAGAAGAACATCTCGAAGGCATGACCAACCTCGTTTATTTTAAAAATTCCCCTGAGAACCCACAATATTCTGTTGCTTCACCCCACTATGTTGTCCAACCACTAAGACACCCCAGAAGGCGAGCACCAGCTCCGCAAAATCTCCACCATCCTCCTCAAAATTTTCAGATGCCCCATAACCAACATCCAAGCTAGGGGGACAAAGATAAACAAAGGTTGAAAGATAAATTTACACCGATAGGAGAGTCATATGCAAACTTGTTCGGAAAACTGAAGCATTATAACCTGATTGCACCTATTCCTTCGAATCATATGGACAAGAGTACAAGAAGCTTTGACCCTTCTAAAAGTTGTGAATACCATTCCAATTCCCAGGGGCACAATGTGGAAAGTTGTCCGGATTAGAAAATAGAGATAGAAAGAATGATTTAGGAAAGGATAATTGTGATCTAGGACAATAACACCCAAAATCCTTTACCTGCACGCGATGATGCACACTTTGTGGGGATGATGCATGGTTACACGGAGTATGAGGATCCTCTTAGGAGCTTGCTGGCTGAAGTTAATGATATTGAAATTGGTGAAGGTCCCAACAATTTTGATGTACAATCCAGTGGCTAAGATGTCGAGCTTGGTGTAGAAAAGACACTCCTTTCTTGGCTAGCCAGGGAGGAGTTTTGGTAGTTTATTTTGTTGTCATTTCTCTTATCCGGGTTATTTTAGGGTTGTAATCAGGATATTATCTTGTGATTCAAACTCTTCTTCTTTTTTTCTCCTAGTTTGTTTTATTGTAGTAACTCGTCTAGTGTTATCTAGGATTGTTCCAGGGTTGTAACCCATGTCTATTTGCTTGTTTTGTTCAAATCATGTTCACCATCTGTCTAATGCAATCTCTTGTTTTCTTTTAGTTCTAGCCAGTCTTTTGTTTAAGTCACTTTTCCTTTTATAGTTCTTTTCATGTTGACTCTAGTGACTATGACATGCACGCATAATTCTCAGCCTGATCTTGAAAGTTAGTCTAATCATGAAGCAATAACACATTTTTGAATATGATAAAAGGACGTGTTTGAGGAAATAATTAAATATTCACGCATTCTGAGATGACCTAAACTTTGAATTGAGTGAAACTGAGGCAGTTAGTCTGGGAAATCAAGAGGTTGATAAGGGCATACAACAAAGAAATATCTTTCAAGCAGTTTGAGATAAATCAGTCAGTGTTGAAATGCATTCTTTCATATCAAGATAAGGTCGAGTCGAGCCTGCTTCGAGCTGGCAAGGATCACTCATTGGAACAAAGGTATTTCCCATTGACACTTTTTATTTGTGTTGATGCCATGAGTAGATACTATATTTGATTTCTTTGTTTATCTTCAATTTCATGTTTGTACTTGGCATTTTTGAGTTTGGTATGACGAAGGCATTTTATTCTACTACCCAAGCACTTTTATTTTTTGATACCCCTTTTGATCCTTACTTTGTTTTGTTTCATACCCCTCTTTTGGAATCGGATTTAGAAAAAGAAAAAAAGAAAAAAAAAAGAAAAAGGAAAAATAAAAAAAAGGAAAAAGTGTAAAAGGAAAAAAGGAAAAAGTAAAAAAAAAGGAAACAAAGAGAAAAGGAAAAAAATAACTTTGCCTTTTAAACTACGTTCGACCTGATTCTTGTCACCACAAGATACGTAGGTAGCCTTACGGTTCGGTCACACAAAATAAAATATTTCATAATTCCCCGAAATCAATACTGGGGCAGATTTTCTTAGAAACTCCATAAAAAGAGAGAAAATAATCCCCCAAACTCCGAGAAACTGGGGCAGAGGTTTTCTTTTTGCCGATAGGCCTGATTTCAAAATTTGTAATTTTGAACCGTTTCATCTTAAATTATTTTGAGCCTTCATGCCACCCTTTCTTTCTAAGCATGTCCAAAAGCCTACATTACGGTCCAAAGAAAGACCTTCTGACCAATATTTGAGGATGCCAAATCAAGTGGGTAGTGAAAGTATGATCTTCTTGCATCATGGGTAATACTTTGTTCTCAACACAAAGAGAGAAAATGATAAAATGAGAGAGTCTTATCAGTGAAAATCCTCATGGGCACCGTAAGGCGATGGTGATATGAGAAAAAGAGCAAAATGAGAGAGGCTTGATGGTGAAAACCCTTCAGGCACTACAAGTCTACTGAGGATTGTGGATCATATGGGACAATTGAAGCACTGAAGCCCAGTTTCATGGTGAAGAAATACAACACGAGTTAGATATTAGACTTGCTTGGGATATTAGACCACTTAATCCAAAGGTGCATGTCATGGTCATTAATGTCGGTATCCTCTTCTGATAAGTTTCTACTTTGTATTTTTCTTGTTAGGTATATTTAACTTTCTTGTTAGGTATCAATCCTCTATCTTGTCCCTTATTTTGTTCCTCTTATTTTATTTGAGTCCCTTCTTTAGTCTGTTTTGTCAGAACAAGTGAGAAATAACTGCAAAATTAGCTACCAAGCTTTCCAATTGCACAAAGCTGAGTCTGGCAAACACATCAAATTGACATAAGCTACATGAAAGTAGTGTGTGCACTGAGTTGGTGATAATAGATGTTCTTTGGGATTAATGTAAAATGAAAGGATTGAATGAATGTCAGAACACTAGTGCAATGCATCGGGCATAAGGTATTAGAGTTGAACGAATCAGGAATATTTCTTTATGATAAGGTTTGAAAGAAAATAGGTAGTCAACAACATTCAAGGTCATCAAAGGTGAAATAAAAGTTATCTTGGCAAGTGCAGAAGTAGTCGCCCTCAAGGTCAAGGCCACAATTTAACCACCACATTTAAACTCACAAGTTTTTTTTTGTTTGAAGCAGGAACAGTGCAGTGCAACCAAGCTGGTTCAAAAACAAGAAACAAATAAAAAGAAAAGAAAAAAGAGAAGAAAAAGAAAAAGAGGAATCGACAAAGGGAAGTTTCTCAAATCTTTTCCCTTACCTATCTTGCTAGTGTGCCTAAATGTTGCCATTGCTCTTCACATTTTTCCTCCTAGGATAAAAGTCCTAGTCTGATGCATTTTTCTCTCAATCAAAATCTTAGTCTGATGAATCTTTCTCATAAGATAAATAACCTAGTCTGATGAATTTTCTCCTAGGATAAAAATCTTACTCTGATGAATTTTTCTCCTAAGATAGAAAACCTAGTCTGATCAATTTTCTCCTAGGATAATCAAAATCTTAGTTTGAAGAATCTTTCTCCTAATATAACAAAAAAAGAGAGGACATAGTCTGATGAATTTTCTCTTAGGATCAAAATGTTAGTCTGATGAATCTTTCTCCTAAGATAGAAAACCTAGTCTGATAAATCTTCTCCAAGGATAGAAATCTTAGTCTGATGAATTTTTCTCCTAAGATAGAAAAATTAGTCTGATGAATTTTTTCCTAGGATCAAAATCTTAATCTGATCAATGTTTCTCCTAAGATAAATAAAATGGACCTAGTCTGATGAACTTTCTCCTAGGATCAAAATCTTAGTCTGATGAATTTTTCTCCTAAGACAAGAAAACCTAGTCCGATGAATTTTCTCCTAGGATCAAAATCTTAGTCTGACGAATCTTTATCCTAAGATAACAAAAAGGACCTAGTCTGATGAATTTTCTCCTAGGATAAAAATCTTAGTTTGATGAATCTTTCTCCTAAGATAGAAAACTAATCTAATGAATCTTCTCCTAGGATAGAAATCTTAGTCTGATGAATTTTTCTCCTAAGATAGAAAACCTAGTCAGATGAATTTTTCTCCTAGGATCAAAATCTTAGTCTGATGAATATTTCTCCTAAGATAACAAAAAAAATGGACCTAGTCTGATGAACTTTCTCCAATGGTCAAAATCTTAGTCTAATGAATTTTTCTCCTAAGAAAAAAAAACATAGTCTGATGAACTTTCTCCTAGGATCAAAATCATAGTCTGTCGAATCTTTCTCCTAAGATAACAATAAGGACCTAGTCTGATGAATTTTCTCCTAGGATAAAAATCTTAGTCTGATGAATCTTTCTTCTAAGATAGAAAACCTAGTCTGATGAATCTTCTCCTAGAATAGAATCTTAGTCTGATGAATTTTTCTCCTAAGATAGAAAACCTAGTCTGATGAATTTTTCTCCTAGGATGAAAATCTTAGTCTGATGAAGCTTTTTTCTAGGATAACAAAAAAAATGGACCTAGTCTGATGAACTTTCTCCTAAGATAACAAAAGACCTAGTGTGATGAATTTTCTCCTGGAATCAACGTCTTAGTCTGATGAATTTTTCTCCTAAGATAACAAAAGACCTAGTCTGATGAATTTTCTCCTAGGATCAACATCTTAGTCTGATGAATCATTCTCCTAAGATAGAAATCTTAGTCTGATGAATTTTTCTCCTGAGATAGAAAACCTACTCTGATGAACTTTCTCCTAGGATTAACCTGTTAGTCTGCTGAATTTTTCTCCTAAGATAACAAAAGACTTAGTCTGATGAATGTTCTCCTAGGATCAACATCTTAGTCTGATGAATCATTCTCCTAAAATATAAATCTTAGTCTGATGAATTTTTCTCCTAAGATAAGAAACCTAGTCTGATGAACTTTCTCCTAAGATCAAAATCTCAGTCTAATGAATCTTTCTCCTAAGATAGAAGACCTAGTCTGACGAATTTTCTCCTAGGATCGAGTCTTAGTCCGATGAATCTTTCTCCTAAGATAACAAAAAAAGGACCTGGTCTGATGAATTTTCTCCTATGATCAACATCTTAGTCTAATGAATTTTTCTCCTAATATAGAAACTTAGTCTGATGAATCTTTCTCCTAAGATAACAAAAAGACCTAGTCTGATGAACTTTTTCCTAGGATCAAATTTAATCTAATGAATTATTCCCCTAAGATAGAAAACCTAGTCAGATAAACTTTCTCATAGGATCAAAATCTTAGTCTGATGAATCTTTCTTCTAAGATAAGGGACCTAGTCTGATGAATTTTTCTTCTAAGATAAGAGACATAGTCTGATGAACTTTCTCCTAGGATAAAAATCTTAGTCTTATGAATTTTTCTCCTGAGATAGAAGACCTAGTCGGACGAATTTTCTCCTATGATAAAAATCTTAGTCCGGTGAATCTTTCTCCTAAGATAATAACAAAAAAAAAAGAAGAAAAAGAAAGAAAGAGGAATTACTCTGGTGAGTTTTCTCCTAGGATCAACGTCTTAGTCTGTTGAATCTTTCTCCTAAGATAGAAGACCTAGTCTAATGAATGCTAGTCAAATATTCTTGGTTTTACTCACGGGTGAAGCACGTAATGTCAAGTCTTTAGTTTTACTCTCATTATTGCATCAGTAGCATAAGTATGTTTACAGTTTTGATAACAACTCACCGATCTTCCTAGTGCAAACTGGGGCAAAAAAATTTGTTTGTTTTGTTTTTGATTGTAGGCACCCACCTGAAAAATAAGGGAAGACATTTTAAAGTTCATTTCAGAATTAGTTCAAGTTTCAAGTCAGTAGCAGGCACCCACCAGGAGAACAAGGGAAGTCATTTCAAAATTCAATTGAAGTAGAAGTAGCAGAAGCTCGCGGCAAGAATGTGAGCCAAATATTGTAGCTGACCAACAGAAGTAGTCTCAATCAAGAAAAAGAATAAGAAGAAGAAAAAAAATAGAAAAAGAAAAAAAAAAGAAAAAAGAAAAAAAAGAAAGAAAAGAAGTAAATCAAAATGCAAAAGCCGAGACAAGAGGTGGATTGCTCAAGACATGACTAAAGTCACAAGCATGGTGTGTCCGGTTTTGATCCGAGAAGTTGAAGAAGAATGAACTAGCACCTGCCGCTAGTGAGCGTCAAGTTTCAGATCTGAAGTCTGCACGAAGAACTATTCAAGATTCAAGATCAAGCTTCAGAAGACTTATAGATAGGAATTTTGTAACTCATAGTTGACAGGCTTAGTTAGCATTTTTTATTTTTGATTTTGGTTTAATAACAGGGTTGCGGATCGGAACCTCGACGACACCTCGAACCAACTCTCCACCTCGGTACACTCCACCATCTCATTCACTTCTGAACTATGGCATGATTCCTTTACAGCCAAGGATATTTAGGCAGCTCGGATACCAGGGCTCGGTCACACTCTCTTCCTTTCTCTTAGTTTTTGGTTTCCCCAAAATAAGGGTCGGGTCACAAAACTTGTCTAGTTGTTCTTTGTCTGAAAAATACTTTGTATTTCCAGTCAAAGAGGGGCAGCTGTAGACATGTGCTTTTTGACCCTTCCCAGGATTTTACCCATTTTGGTGTTAAATATTTAGTTTAGGTCAAATATCGCTATTTTAACTATTTTTAATTATTTTACCTTAATTTAAAATAAAAAAATGAAAATTACAAAAATATTTTTTCTTTTATCTAGTTACTTTAGTTTATCTATCTTTCACAAAATTAAAAAATACAAAAATAGTTATACTTTATTTTCAAGAATATTAGTGTTTTGGGTAATAGTTAATTTTGTGATGATTTTAATCTAATCTTGTTATTATTTTAGTTTGACATTTGAAAAATATAAAAAACAATTTCATATTTTATATATAATTTAGTTTAATTAGTTAGATAGATTTTGGTAATATGTAGTATATTTAGCTTATATTAAAAGATATTTAGCTATGTTTTGGACATTTTTCTTTTAGTCCAATTTCGTAGGCCCAAATTTGGAGCTCTCTTCTTCCACAACCGAAGAAGCCCAAAAAACTTAAAAACCCTAGCTAGCCATCTTCCTTAACAAGAGGACAAGACCAAAAACCCTAAGCAACAACAATGGAGAACACCTAGCTGAACCCTAACCCCCACTCCAACACCGATGCCCTCCTCCAAACGAGCCCTCACTCCATTTTTGAACGCGCACACGACCACCCTTCACCTTCTTCAGCGCAGGATGTAACACCACCCAGCAACCACCCTGAACGTCGCCGGCTACCATCACCCATTTCCCAACCCAAACTCGCCGGAACTCCATAACCACCCTCCAGCCGTTCTTCATTACCTCAACAGATCCACCACAAAAATGACCACATGCCCTAAATGACCACACTTTTGCCTCCGCCGCTAGCCAACACTCCATCTACCTTGCCATCTCCCAACCAAAACTCACCGGAAAAAGAACCAACGACACCCTTTTCAAAACTCCATCGTTCCCGCCTCTCCCGCCGCCGTCCCTCCAAGCCACAACAACCGTCGTTCTCTCACCACCTCAAAACTTCCGGACCTCCTTGTCATCCCCAGCAGCAGCAGTGGCGTGACAAAACAACCCGAACAGTAGCACCGGTGAACCCAAAACAACTGTTCGTTGCCTGGCTTTCTCCTACGAGCTTTCTATCGTAAAGCCAAAGACGCCCCAAGACAAGGTACAACTGTTGGGAAGGGGACATGATCAATAGAACCTGGCTGGATCCGGGCTGGGATAGTGCCGCCCTTTTTGTTGTGTGTTCGCTCGATAGCCATGAGCCGTAGATTCTCTACGTGTGAGTAAAAATTTTAGCTCGAGTTCTCCGGCGAGTTTCGAGGTCGCCGAAGGTCACTGTCCAAGGTTTCCTGTTTAAGAACATTATCAGATTCTGTTTTTGAGGTCCCTCTCATTTCCTTATCTTTATTATGTGTGTTGCTATTTCTCATGTGCTATGTTAATGGCTTAACGTGCTTTGTTGGTACGTTCTGTCAAATTTCTTTTTGTTTCATTTTAGTTGAGCTTGTTTGCTTATTTTGGTTGGGGTTTATGTCCGTATACGTTGGTTGCTTGTAATGTTAGCTTTGAATTAATTGTATGTGTTGAATGACACATAGAAATTAATGGATAGATGATGCTTATGAACAGAAATGGGATTGAGGTTCAGGATTTAAAGGTTCGAAATGATTTGGGATGCTAAGGCGGATCGTTTGATAACCATTAACTAAAATGGTTTTAGCTTAGTTTGATTCGTGTTGTTGCTTTTTTTTACGTCTATTAATTTACCTGCTAGGAGCATGTTAGGCCGATCACGCTTGTATAGGCAAACCTTTAGGACGTTTATTTTTTAGTTTCTTTCGAGGTGAGTGGTTGTCCGTTAGTTAAAGGAATGCCCCGTGAAATTTGTATATATTATTATCCGGGGTATGCCCCGAAGTATTTGTAATTGTAGACGAAGTAGAACTCTTAGTATTATTATTTTTATTTTTCACTTTTTATTTTTCTTTCATTAGGTGAGGACGACCTCGAGCCTCTTGTATTTTTATTTTCCTTTTCTATGTTTTCTACCTCAATCGAATATTTTAATAGCCAACTAGATCGAGTACGCAACCGTGAATTTCACGGGACCTGGGGAATGCCTAACACCTTCTCCCCGAGTCAAATGAACCCCCTTACCCGAATCTCTGGTGTAGACTTAGTTTTAGAGTTCAAATTATTTTGAAAGGAAAATTATTCTTTTTAGAAAAAAAAAACCGGTGAACTGACACACTGAAATCAAATGTCAGGTGGCGACTCTGAGTTTTCCTTTTGAGTACAATCTTTATCACCTTTCAATTGAAAAACTCTTTTTCAAGCTTTTTACTTAAATCCTTTTTATTTATTTAAGAGGGTTAGTAGAGGCTTGGTTTTTAAAAAGGGGTGTGACACTAGCCTAACATGGTTCACGTAATGCAACAAGGCAAGTTAAGCAATAAGACCAATTAAGTCAAGTAGCATATTTTTCTAGGCTACCAGAGGCTATATGGCAAATAACAAAGCAAGTAAGAAAGAAATAGCAACTAGATCATTTTAGGTAAAACCCGGATGTTCAACAATTAGCACAAGTACGCGCTCGTCACCTCACGTACGAGGCACTCTATCATCAAATAACAAATCCTAATGCGAGAAGGTCCCCCACACAAAGTTAGACAAGCCACTTACCTCGAATCGACTCAATAATCAACTAGGAACGAGCCTTTACCACGAGTATTCAACTCCAAATAGCCCAAATCTATTCTATTCAATTACAATCGTAAATAATATTGCAAACAACTGATTCTACTATTAAATTTAAAGCTAGGGCGTGAAAATAGGTAAAATAACCAAAACGCCCCTCAGGGCAACATCTCACAATCGAATAATTTTTATATTTTCATAATCCTCGTACTATCACGAGTCTAACCATATAAAAATCTCCCAAATCGAAGGTCAAATACCCACATAAAACTCGATAGTTTAGCCAATGAAGTTTTACCCATATTATCCAATTTTTGATCCTCAATTCGAATTTTAACGATGTAATGAAATATAACTAGAAGGGATCAAAGAAACGTTACCCAATGTTCTCCTCTTCTAAAATCACTCAAAATCGTCCTCTCCCGAGCTCTTAATTGATTTTTCAACTTTTGAAACTTAACCCTCGATTTTACTATTTCTGAATAGTCATTTCCGCTTCTGCGTACAAGGGACCGCTTCTGCGGACAAGAGACCGCTTCTGCGGTCCCGCTTATGCCGAAATGAGGACGCTTCTGTGGATTTTATTAAATGGACCAGAATCCGCTTCTGCGGACAAACAACCGCTTCCGCGGTCCCGTATAAGCGAAAAGGGGACCGCTTCTGCGGTTTCCTGAGAAATGGACAAACTCGCTTCTGGGATGGACAAGCCGCTTCTATGGTTTCCAAACCGCAAAAGCAAAAGTACCAGAAGAGACACATCATCTACTGCAACACTTAAAGATTTACTCTGTTAACCACCCGAAATCGTCCCGAGGCCCCCGAGACCTCAACCAAAAGCACCAATAACACCTAATACCTTATTCGAACTCGTATCAATCCTTAAAACACCTAGAACAATGCTGGAAACCTGATTTAATCAATGATTCAAGGCTAACAATATCGAATCGATTATTAATTATCGATTCATCGATAAATCGAATCGAGAAAATCGAAATCTTATTGAAACGATAACGATAAGCACATGTACAAATCGATAATCGATAAATAATTATCAATAAGGGTCAAAATCGTATCGATAAATCGAATACTCACCCCTAATTATTTCATCCACCACATTTAAGGAATGATCATATTTAAAGCTCAAGGAAATAAAGTTCAAATTAATGGAAAATAGAATTAGTAGTAATGATGTATTTTTTTTTTAATACCGTTGGAGTATTGCTGACATACATTTGATCCCTTACTTTAGTTTCGTTGCATGTGCATGTTGACACAATTTTGATGTTATAAACGGTGTTCATCTTATTTTATCTTCTTTTTTTCCATATTAGTTAGGCGTATTTATAGCGATATACTTTCTGTGGAATCACGCAAATTTTTATATTGATGTAATCGATAAGCCCCAAAAATCGATAAATCGAAATCGAAAAAGTCGAAACCTTATTGAAACGATAACGATAAGTATATGTATAAATCAATAATCGATAAGTAATTATCGATAAGGATCAAAATCGAATGGATAAATCGAATGCACACCCCTTCAACCAACCAAAAGAAAAAAAGAAAACAGGTAAGAAACTAGGATTCTAGAGTAATTTTTGTTCATTATAAATGTTAATTTAGTCATATGGTCCAAATTTAGAAAGAACATAACAGTAAAACACAAAAAGTAGTTAATAAAACATATAAAATCTTCTTAAATTATGTGAAATCATTTACTCTAAACAATTTCCTATATAAACGTGAAAAAATAGAGAAGGGGCTATGTACCATGAATGTGTTACATCTTAGTCTGCCTAACCAGTTCATCATCATCAAAGTTCATGACTACTGGGAATTCATTAATTATTTATTTATTGTCTTTTGTTCTGATTATCTGGCGGCGCCCAATTTTATATTTTAAAAAACTTGTGTGATTTTTCTCTCTTTCCATTAAAACGGAAGGATGAAAATGTAAATGTAAATGTAAATGAAAATGTAAATGTAAATGAAAATGAAAAGCTAAACATCAGTAATTTTTGTTTTTTCCTTCTATTTATTTATTTATTTTCTGACCATCTCGTGGATATTGAATAATTAGGCGGCCTAGGGGCGAATTTACATGGTGGTAAGTGGTTGAATTTTTTTACTATTTATATAAAAATAATAAGTAAAACAGAAATACAAGATAAAATCATTAAAAGTGACATCACTTGCAACAAAATATCTTAGTAGTCTTGTGGTTGTTAACTTTACGTATTATCTGAAAGGTCTTGGGTTATGAAAAATCCTGCGTACGCCACTGGGCGGGGCTCGGCTATCACGACACGCCGACAACAACAATAACAATATATTCAGTATGATTTATTAGTGGGGTCTAGAAAGGGTAGTGTTTACGCAAATTTTACTCCTGCTGTGAAGATAGAGAAGTTGTTTCTGATAGACTCGACTAGTTCGACTATGATAAGTCACAACAATAACAACAACAACTACCTAGTAAAATCAAACCAAGTGGGGTTTGGGGAGGGTAATGTGTACACAGACCTTACCGCTACCACGATAGGCCGGGGAGGTTGTTTCCGATAGACCCTCGGCTCAAAAAGACGGAAATAAAAAATAAGAAAAGATTGTTAATTAGTAACTCCAGTAAGAAGAGTAATAGTAACAAAGGCATAACAACCAAAAGATGAATGACATGTTATAACAGTAACCAGTATCTAAGGCCCGGGGCTAAGATAAACAACAAGTATAGTGTGGATTCAACATAAACTGCAAGCCATGTAAGATCAACCCTAATCCAATCCTGTCTCACCCCCGGTATGGAGTAAGGAAAGTTCAACTGCCCCCTAACCTACAACCCTAATGCTTAACCTCCGGACCTTCCTATCAAAGGTCATGTCCTCAAAAATCTGCAGTTGTATCATATTCTATTTGATCAACTCTCTCAATACTTTATAATCGAATTTCATTTATTTTTAAAAAATGCAGATTTTCTTTAAAAGATTTTTGATGATTTTTAACCTCTGAGAGTAAGTTATCATGTTTATCAAATTATAGTTACAAAATAAATGAAATTCGACTATAAAGTTTAAACCAACATGAATGTCGCATAGGAATTTGATTCATTACCTTTCCTGGGTTCTAAACTGCCAAATTTTGCTGCTCATCTGTTCATATTTGGAATATTTTATATCTTTTTTGTGGTCGTGATATCCACTTTCACTAATCAATTGGAAGTTTGGGATTTCCTTCATGTGTTATTCCACTATGAAATTAAGGTAGATTGTGAATATATTATGATTAATGGTTTTATTCTTATGATAAGAGAACACAATTATTCATAAAAATATACGCACTATATTAAGAGATAGCTCTAACCAAGTATAGATATTTCCGCATAAGCATAAACTATTTTCTAGTTAAATACATTACGAGTTGTTTTTCCGATAGCAAGGCCCTCCCCGGCTGAAAATCCTCCAGGACAAGGAGCCGGCGATCATCAGGTCATCACTCTCGAAATTCATATTATTAATCAATAAATTTTCGCGTCTGACCAATTCGCTAAGTAGACTCAATCTTCTGAGGGGCAACAAAGACTGGAACTAAAATGGAGGAATTAATACTGAATGTAGCCACGTGGAGACTCACCCTTGAAGGTGAGGTCAACATCGAGGTACCGCCAGCAGCAAATTCATGATTTAAATTATTTGGGTTCAATCTTTAAGACTTTAATAATTAAACTCATTATATATTTTTAAAGTCATAGATTCATACAAACTATTTACATATAAATTTATATTTAATGTCAAAAGTACTAAGTTCAGATGAACTCGATATCAAAGAGCTGGATAGCGCCCCCTGTGCAGTATTGATTTGTTTTCTTCCTTCCGTGCAGTATTTATTATTTCACTAAGATTTTCAAACATCAAAAGGTATTGAAATTTCTTATGACTTTTTTTTGTTGATTTTCAAAAGGAACATGTATTTGTAAATAATATAAAAATTACCACACAAGATATACATAACAAATACAAAATGCAAGAAAAGTAACGTGAGGTCGTAGCAATTATGATTACCTTTAAATTGGTTCACATGAATCTCTTAAAGTGGTACAAATCCTTAAGACTGGAAATTGTATCAAAAATCAAATTGAGATAAAACACGCAACTGGAAAATGATGATTCATCCTATCACCAGATTCTTGCCTCTATTAAAATATCAATATGCAATTAATAATTAGTTTCTTAAACTCCAAAATTTCAAACAATATAATGTGGTGGCCTCCGTTTGGGAAACATTTCAAAACTACCACCAAAGGGTTCCGTGGAAACTAGGATGACCGGGATCGCTTTATCCTTAATCAAAAATCTTGAGTTCGAGTTCTGAAAATAAAAAAATACCTAATACAAAGTGCTTCTCTCTTAAACGGGTGCTATACAAGTTTGGATTAGCTAGGCCGGTGAATTTCGATTATGATTGACTCAAAAGATGTTAAATTCTTTCTCAGCAAATCAATAAAAAAGATGAAGGGATAAATCATAGTCAATCATAATTAATACTGGATCGGAATATTAAATAAAAACGATTGAGCATCAAACAGATGAAATATCAAAAAGCTTTATTGATGATAGAGTTTAGCTTTGTCTCTCCTTAGAGAAGGAAAGAAAATTACAATGGTTTCTGTCCCCCTTTCAGATACAGCCATGGAACTCTTTTCTTCATTTGGATTTATCAGAGTGTTGGGGGAGAGGTTGGGGAGACATCCTCCTTTTCAATTTCCTTTTCCTTGCCTTTATAGTCGAAAAAACTTCTTGTGTTTGCCATGACTTGTCATGGTTGGGTCAGGGAAGCTTTCCAGTCGTGGAGAGGCCTTGGCCTCGTTGTTTATCGTAATGATGGGATGAAGTCAGCTTCGCTGTCTTTGATAAGATGATAGGGGTGGTGTCGTGGCCGCCTCATTCGTGGTGGTAAGATTTTAACCAATATAGTTAGTCCCTCCGTTCGTCGGGGTCTTGCCTCATCGACTTCGACGGATGGATCATGTGCGCAACGTAGTCGGAGAGAATCTGACCCCCATTCCGTTCCTTGATCGCGTTGTGAGTTTTGAGATTGTGTGGGGGTGACTTTTCAGTACTTGTGTACCATAACGATGGTTATGAAACCGAAGCGCCAGTTGGTAATAGAAGCGTTACTTTGTGCAAATAGTCATTATGACACACGTTTCTGAGGATCTGAATCGCTTCGCATCCCATCGGATTTGAATGGTGACTATTGGGTTTTGCGCTCAGGAAATTTATGCATCATATAAATTGAGAAACCCTGCCATTTGCTTTTGATACTTCATTGTTCGTCTCGAGAGAATTTCCAGGATATCTCCTTTTCTGACACTTCAAATTCTAAATCATTCTCCTGCTTATCTCGGCACCAAATCTCTTCAATTTTTAAGCCGTCTTCCTTGTTAGCTAGAAAAAATGGACGGCAGTTCTTCTTGTGGAACTCTTCCCGCCGCACCTCTGGCATCGAAAGACCCATTTAAAGCCGCCGGTGGAGCAGAGGCGATGGATGAGGAAGAGGTAGAGGTTCCATTGGCGGACGAAATCTTGCCCTGCCCTGGAAAGGATGCGACCAATTTCACTGCAAATGGTGGAATGGAGCCAGAGAATATCGCTTCCCTAATAAGGGAGATAGGGATCGCTGAATTAAGAAAGCAATGGGGAATCCCCAATTTCGTCGAGATGCAACTGCCGGGGAGAAATGACCAAGTTCAGGTCGACGTCGATGATTCTGTATGTTCTACACCTACTGTTGCGACCAAAAACACCCACGCAAGTCCACGTGATCGTCAAGTAATAAAGTAGTGAGTAAAGTATCGTTCCCACGAAGACTTGTGATTAGCTTATGACTGATTTAAACTCAATTCCTTTATCTACCCAAGAAATTGTTCACAAAAGAGAGATTTGATTGTTTTACTAACTAAACTATGGAAAAGTAATCTAGCTAAGACAAGTAATCAAATAAAGAGCAATTCCGGGTAACAAACAATAGAGAGTGATATTTCAGGGTCATGGGCATAATTAACAATCGTGCTGCGTTCTTAGCTTTAAATAACTAATCAATTTATGTGGGTTGTTCATTGACAAGGTTAGTATTATTCATAAGAATCGATCGAATTCTTACTCGCATATACAAGTCAACTCAATGCCTATATGTCTATGGAATCAAGATTAACAAGAATGCATTTACAACTCATGTATTTCAACCAAGCAAGGCAATTGGGTATGTCTATCCCAATTGCGAATCCATTTCCCGAGGCCTAGGTTCAAGAACTTGCTCTATTTAATTCTATATGCAATCTAAAGTTCCCACTTTCGAGTTCAACTCTAGATTCGTAGATAGTACTTCACTGTTAGCTACTCAGCAAAATAATTAAGAACAGAATTAAATAAACAACTCAATATGATAAACCGACATTGTGGAATTAAAGTTCAAACAACAACGTTCATGTTTTACCCATGACCCCAGAGCAATGGGTTTAGCCAATCATACTATTGTTCATCACAATTAGATTCAATTTCATCACAAACTGTCAAAACAAAGAGAATAAAAGAAGAGTTTGATGATCCAGAATCCGCCTTGCCTCTCTCCTTCTTGCACTATAATCTCCCTAGGTCTAAAATATGGCAAAAGTCCTCAAAATGGCATTTTTACATGTAGTTATACCAAGTAGGGATGGGCCCAGATGAAAAAAAAACCCTTTCCTGCGCGAAATAGGAGTATCTTTGTTAAAGTTGCACAGTTGCGCCGCATGGTGTGGCGTCCCATGCGGCGTGATAGTGGCGTTTATCTGAGGCTTCAACATTTGACTTCCATGCTTTTTTTTTGCACTGTTATGCCGCACCATGCGGCATCCCATGCAGCGTGACAGACCATTTTTCTCAGAGCTAGTATAATTTGTCTTCATTTAATATCCAGATTTGGCACACGACCCCCGAACATGATCCCGACTTTATTTATTGGGCTTTTTATCAGACTTCAAAGCTCCAAATTGATAAGTTTAGCTCCAAATTAACTTTTAAGCTACGGATCGCTTCCTGCAAGGCATAAAACACGTACTAAGTGTAATTCATTATCAACGAGCTCAAACACACGTAAAAATGCAATCATTGGGATGTAATATCAATGCTAATAAACGAGTTTCTAGCCTAACATCAACACCCCACACTTAGACAATTGCTCTTCCTCGAGCACATTGAACTACACTGCACCTAGGGATAACCATTCGTCAAGCTCCCTTCCTGATATACCATGACAAGAATAATTAAAGTGGACTGAGCACCTTATCATAACATCCCACCCTCAAGATTCGACTCAAATGTACCATGCATTAATCCCTCGCCCACTTACTCTAACACAGAGGTCAATGATATTACCTTTCCTTTATGAATCACATGCGCTCACACAACAAAAGAGAGTAGTTCCACACAATTAAATTTTATAATATTGAGGAACTTGACATATAAAGAATTCACTCACTCTCAGAAATAATATTCATATTCCACAAGAGATGCACCATAAGCTTGCTCGTAGTGTACTACTCTACTAATCGAGCTCATTCAGTCTAGGATCAAGTAGGACTTTATTAGGTTGTAATGTAGGCTGCGGAAAGGGTAGGAGATATTTAGATATAAGAGTGACTACACGTTCCTAAGCACTTTAATACATACATTTTAACATTTTAAACCACATCCTTATGTCAAACCAAAACTCCACCTTCACATAAATGTAAATTACCCCATTCTTCTTTAATCACAATTCAAGAGCCATCACTTATCTTCTTTTTTTTTTTTCACAATAATCCAACTATATTTTTTTTTCTTTTCAATTCAAGTGGCTCTTATTATTTTAAAACAATGCACCTTTCTCCTAATTCAATTAGTTCCCTCAAAAGCCAAACCGGCCACCCCACACTTTAACTTTTACAAAGTTTATAATAATTCAAGTACTCATGAGAGGTGAAAGGGTTCGAATAGATGGTTAATTCAAATAAATGGGTAAAGCTTGTAATGTGGTTGCTAAAAGAAACAGGATTGCAGGCTCAAAGGGGTTAACTATGATACATAACAATTAGGCGGGGAAAATATTTATATGGCTCAACAAAGAAATGCCTATATCACTTCCAAGACTGAACAAAACAACCCTTTCGCTTTGTAAACACACGGGGCAAGTTCTAGACATCAAATGCAATGCACTGAATAACACAAAATTTTACACACACATGGAACATAGCTCACTCAGGATTGGAATCATCACGAAACTCTGTTCAGAGCAGTTAAGCAAAGTTAAAGTCACACAATTTTAAGGTACTTATTGAAGAGTCAAGAATTGAGCCTAGGTGTCAGAACTAAGGCCCTTACCGCTCTCAAGGCACATGCAATCAAGGGGAGTTGATCCTCAAACTTAGCTTTCTAATTAACGATTCCCTATTCCTAAAACTAAAAAACAAAAATTTAACTATACCCGGTTCAAGAAAAAACCCTTGGAAAAGAACCGCGACATAAATAAAAACCAAGGAGGAATTGTTACACTACCTAAAAGGAAAAAAAGAAAAGAAAGAAAAAATCTAACAATGAAAGACATATTTTTGGATTTTTTTTTTCATATATTAATTTTTTTTCGACTCATCTCCCTCAAGAAACCAGTCGACAAAATTCATCGTCGGGAAAGAGTCAAACTACATACTTACTTACTAACTATTACAGACCCGGTAGAATTCAGAATTATAGTTTACAGATCAATTGTCTAAGAAAGCAAGAAACAAATCAAACTAAACCAACTGGCAAATGAAAAACAAAGGAAAGTACAAGTACAATCAAATAGGAAGATCCCACCCCACACTTAAGAGATTGCATTGTCCCCAATGCAAACAGTAAAATCAAGAGTGAAAAAGGGATTCCTTGAGGCCCAAGGCCTAATCATCAGCACCATTGAAAGTGCACAAATACTCCTCATCATCAGAGGGAATAGAGTTCACATCTTCACCTGGTGGTAGCTGTCCTCCTCTTGCTAGCCCCAACCACTGCTGAGTGATAGCGAAAAGTGGTGATCTTGCTGCAACTCCGCCAAGTCAACCTCCCCCGATCAGCCCGAAGGCGCAAGTAAGCAAACATCAGCTGTAGGGTCTTCTCAACGCGAACCATCCTCTGGTCCGAATTAACAGCTGCAGTAGTAGGTCAATCAGTGATGTAACATCAAAGGGACTAACAGGGTGAGACACTGGAATAATCTTGTCATAGTGAAACTGCTCCTCCACGAGGTGTGCTCGCAACAATCAAGTGATCATACTCGGGTAATGCAGACGGTGAGTCCCAAATGGTCGCACTTTAGCATATGCTCAAGTATGATTTTACCAAGTCAACTTGCATCCGAGTCAACAATGCACAAATCAAACACACCTTCAGTCGGGGTACCTCAGTGTCACTACTCGTCGGTGTGATCTTTTCATTAATCAACCACAACAGAACCCTGGATGGCCGTTGAAAAGTTGCCTTCTTCATGTCTCTGTGGAAATCAATTGCATCAGGAGTCCATGCTGCAGAAGAGTCAGGACCACATAACATGTGGCGAATAGCCGGATAGTCTGGTCGATGAAGAAACCTCTGGAAAAACTTGTGGGAATGTTCTATGAACCCCATAATTCGGTTGATAACATTAAAGGAGAATGGAATCACTTTACCCCTTACTTGCACTTCGTAAACCGCATCCAGGTTGGCTTCAGGTTGCCAGTTGGCATAAAATTCTTTAACTAAGTTCACATTCACTGCACCACCCGGACGAAATATACTTTCAAAGCCCAAAGCCCGAATGTTGTTGTAAATGTCGCCACTTTTACGGGCCTACTTCCCATCATCAATACCAACCTCAGGGTCTGGGTTGACTGTCGGCACAAATGTCTGAAACCAACGTCGATCATGGGCGGGGATAGCCCGTATACCATATTTGCATGCTGGCAACACATCCGCATCAGGGTCAATGCGTTCCTCTTACTCCACTACTGGGGCGGGGGAAGGTTCCTTTCTCCCACCACGATGGCTGCTAGAAGCAACCTCAGAAGATCCAGTGTTAGAGCGTTTGCTCATGCGATGAGACACTATACCTGCACAAGACGAACAATATTAGCCATAACACAAATATCCAAACAAGACAAAACAGGGGAACCACCCCACACTAATGTCTTTGGCATGTTTACAAGTAGAATGTATATCAGGGATTCAGACTACCCCGATGAAAGTGCGCCACAAGCAATCAACAATTCTCTCAACAACCAACATATAGTACAACTACAAAATAACTCTCTATGCTAGTCGAACATTAAAGAAATTAAGAAGCTAACCTATTAGCTACCATGAGAGACAAAAGAAGTTAGACTAATGCACTACTAACAAACTTCCCAAAATACAATACAACACTACACAAGCACAAAGCATGAATCGACTATTTCAATTAGCACGTAGCACACATTTTCTCATTGAAATTATTTGTCAAGAACTATAATGACACTTTCAAGTAATTGAGGCATTTCATCAAACACATAACCTCCATCAAAGTTACCTCATAATTTCAACTTTAATTCTTCCAATGTCACTACACCATCATACCAAACAACCATCCTACAACTACCAGCACACAACAATGGCACCAAGTGCTTCAAAATTTTACAAGTCCACCACTAATTTTCGGCCTTTAAGGCTCTTCCACAAACTTCACCATCACAATTTTAATTTATGCCTCAAGACATGGGAAAAAATCTTCCACAAGTTAAGCAGTAGGAAAACCCAATAAGTTATCACCAATCATGGCCCAAAATAAGCCACTAATTGTAGAAGAACAAAAAAAAGGAAACAAAACTAAAAAGAATTTATCATAAATATACTGATTAGGTTTGGTTAATATTAAACTATACTACCCATTACACTACATTACTTAAAGACATGAGAATAGAGTAAAAAACTTACCTTGAGTGTGAATGGAGAGGATAAGGGTGTGTGTAGGTGAATGAAATTGAAGAATTGAAGAAGACAAGATATGGGGAACTTGAGTGAGGGTTTTAGGTGTGTGGAGAGAAGTGAAAATAAAAGAAAAAAGGGGTTGGGGGTAGGGGATACCAGTCAGATTTAAATGATTTTTATATATAAGTGTACTGTCACGTCGCATGGTGCGGCGTCCCGTGCGGCGCGACAATGGAAGTTATCAGAGGCTTTCAATATTTGTCTTTCTACTTATTGTACAGCCGTGTTGCATGGCACGGTTCCCCATGTGGTGCAGTAGGCCATATTCTTAGAGTACGATCTATTTTCGACTTTTAGCTTCCGGGTTGCAACCCGACTCTTTTATGTACTTATTTTATGTCTAATTCATGCTTTTACCTGCCCAAATCAAGTCTCGTGACTCCTAAATTTAAATAATCCTAAACTACAATTATGGGTCAGTGAGGTTCACAATTGGGTTGCCTCCCAATAAGCGCCTTATTTAACATCACGACACGACTCAACATGTTCTCAAGCATCCTTCAAGTCTACTGAGGTCTTGTGACGTGCAAAGTCACCATCCCAGTAATGTTTAATTCATTGACCGTTCAACCAGAAGGTGCCCGTTGAGCTCATATCTCTCAATTCCATGGCTCCATGAGGTTTCACGCTTACCACAATGAAAGGGCCCGACCATCGAGATTTCTGCTTTCTGGGAAGAGCTTCAACCTCGAATTGAATAAAAGAACCTCTTGCCCTGGCTCGAATTCTCGAATATGAATGTGTTTGTCATGCCACCTCTTAGTTCTCTCTTTATACAATTTGGCATTTTCATATGCGTTCAACCGAAACTCCTCGAGCTCATCTAGTTGCAGCAACCTCTTCTCTCCAGCTAAGTCCCCATCCATATTCAACTTCTTTATCGCCCAATAAGCTCTTTGCTCAAGTTCAACCGGTAAGTGGCATGCCTTCCCATACAGTAATCTATACGAAGAAGTAACTATGGGAGTTTTGTATGCAGTTCTATACGCCCACAATGCATCATCCAACTTCTTGGCCCAATCCTTTCTATTCGCACTCAGTGTTTTCTCCAGAATTTGCTTGACATCTCTGTTTGAGACCTCCACTTGACCACTCGTTTGTGGGTGATAGGCAGTGGAGACTTTGTGCTTGATCCCGTATTTTGCAAGGACGTTATTCAACAACTTATTACAGAAATGCATACCTCCATCACTGATCAACACTATGGGAGTCCCAAAACGGGTGAAGTAGTGCTTCTTAACAAAGCTCACCACCACCTTTGCATCATTAGTAGGCAGAGCAATGGCCTCCACCCACTTAGACACATAGTCGACTGCCACCAAGATGTATATATGACCGTTAGAGGGTGGAAACGGTCCCATGAAGTCGATTCCCCAAACATCGAAAAGCTCTACTACCAGAATGTTTTGCAGTGGCATCTCATGCTTCTTAGTGATTGTCCTAATTCTTTGGCACCTGCCACACATTTTAACAAATGCGTGTGTATCCTTGAACAATTTGGGCCAGTATAAACTTGATTGTATTACTTTTTGAGCGGTCTCCGGTCTCCACCATGATGACCTCCATATGGAGCGGAATGAAAACTATGAAGTATTGCGCTCATCTCCTCCTCGGGAACACATCTCCTGACCAACTAATCTACACATAACCTGTATAAGAATGGCTCATCCCACATGTATAGCCGCACATCATGCAAGAACCTCCTTCCATTATCTGGTGTGTTTTCTGGTGGTGTCACCCCACTTGCAATGAAGTTCACATAATCACCATACCATGGGGTTGTGCTTGCAGTGATTGCCAATAGCTGCTCATTCGGGAATGTCTCTTTTATTGCACCCCCTTCAGCCACATGGTTCCGACTTTCTAATATGAATAAATGATCAGCCACTTGATTCTCTGTTCCTTTGCGTTCTCAAATTTCTAGATCAAACTCTTGCAAAAATAGGACCCACCGAATCAATCATGGCTTGGCATCCTTTTTCTCGAACAAATACTTGATGGCTGAGTGATCAGTATAGACGATGACTTTGGTCCCCACAAGATATGACCTGAATTTGTCAAACGCCCACACTACTGCAAGCAACACTTTTTCAGTGACAACGTAGTTCATCTGAGCTGGATTCTTTTCTCGCATAGTGTATGGAGTGAAAAACCTTATCTCTCATCTTCCCCAAAACAACCCCAACAGCCACGTCGCTTGCAGCGCACAGCAACTCAAAAGGTTGCTCCCAGTCTGGAGCAATTATGATAGGTGCAGTCACAAGCCTCCCTGTTAGCTCCTCGAATGCCTTCAGACAGGCATCATCGAATTTGAAAACCACATCCTTCTCAATCAACCTACACAAGGGAGAGGAATCTTTCGAGAAGTCTTTAATAAAACGACGATAAAACCTGCATGGCCCAAGAAACTGCAGATGCCTTTGACAGATATTGGTGGAGGCAATTTTTCAATTGCTTCCACCATTTCTTTGTCTACATGCAAGCCGTCTTTGGACACTTTGTGTCCCAAAACTATGCCTTCACGCACCCTGAAATAGCACTTTTCCCAGTTTAGCACCAGGTTTGTCTCTTCGCACCTAGCAAGTACTTTGTCGATGTTCATTAAGCAATTATCAAATGAAAACCCAAAAATAGAGAATTCATCCATGAATACTTCTATAAACCTCTCAACCATATCAGTAAAGATGGACATCATACACCTTTGAAAAGTCGCAGGTGCATTACAAATACCAAAGGGCATTCTCTTTAACGCATATGTGCCATAAGGACACGTGAAAGTATCTTTTCTTGGTCCTCTGGGGCTATAGCAATCTTGTTATACCCCGAGTAACCATCCAGGAAGTAGTAGTACACTTGGCTAGCCAATCAATCAAACATTTGGTCAATAAAAGGGAGGGGAAAGTGGTCCTTCCGGTGGCATTGTTCAATTTTCTATAGTCAATGCAAATTCTCAACCCGGTAACAGTTCTGGTTGGGATCAAAACATTGTTCTCGATCACTACCACAGTCATCCCCCCTTTCTTGGGGACACATTTCACGGGACTCACCCATTTGCTATCAGAGATGGAAATACAATACCTGCATCAAGCTACTTAATCACTTCTTTTCATACCACCTCTTTCATGATTGGATTGAGTCAGCGTTGTTGCTAAACACTAGGCTTATGTCCTTCCTCCATGAGAATTTTGTGCATGCAAAAGGCTGGACTAATGCCCTTGATGTCAGACGTAGTCCATCCAAGTGCACGTTTGTGCTCACGCAGCACTCTCTAAAGCTTTTCCCCGTGCAATTTAGACAAGTCAGAAGAATAAATAGCAGATAGGGTGTCAGATTCACCCAAATAAGCATATCGCAGGTGAGAAGGGAGTGGTTTAAGCTCCAATTTTGGTGCTTCTTCAATCGACGGTTTTGGAGGAGGTCCCTCTAGCCTGTCCAAGGGTTCAAAGGGGTGAGTCCCCTTCATGTATGCACAGGATGTATCAAGGATCTGCATCATCTCTTTGACCTCCGCATCAACCCCAAACAATCAAACAACATGAGTTCTTTCTCTAGAAAATTGTCTAGATAAACACTTGCGTCATAAATTTGTTCATCAGCTTCAACAACAGATATCATGGAGAGCTCCTCATAATGACGGGGAAGCTGAATTGCTTTGTAAATATTAAAACTTATTTCCTCGTCTTATACTCTCAAGATCATCTTTCCCTTTCTCACCTTGATAATGGCGTCACCAGTAGCCAAGAGAGGTCGCCCCAATATGATTGGGACCAGCTCATCAGCCTCATAATCGAGGATAATGAAATCAGCGGGGAAGATAAATTTCCCAATCTGCAGCAACACATCTTCAATCACCCCTTCATGGCGTGCTATTGACCGGTCACCTAGCTGCAACATCAAAGTAGTGGGTCTGGGGGCTCCCAACCCCAATTCTTTGAACAAAGACAGGGGTATCAGATTTATGCTTGCCCCCAAATCACAAAGAGCACTACCAACATCAATATTACCAATGCGTACAGGGATCATAAAGCTGCCAAGATCATTTAGCTTTTGAGGAATCTTATTTTGGACCCTGGACGTGCACTCCTCAATAAGTGCAACTGTCTCAAACTCAGTCAGCCTTCTCTTATGAGCCACTACGTCCTTTATGTACTTAGCGTATGTTGGAAATTCGCAAAGCACATCAACCAATGGTATATCCAATTGAACCTGGCTCAATATGGAGAGGAATTTACTGAACATGCGATCATTATTTTTCTTTTGCAATCTCTTGGGGGAAGGTGGTGGTGGCCTTGGGGCCTCCACTGGCTCTGGAATTTCAGCATTCTTCTTTGACTCGTTTGTCACTTGAGGGATCAACTCTCCCTCAGGCACATGCTTATCTCTCCTTTTCCTTGGTAATTCCTCAAGCTCTCTCCCGTTTCAAAGTGTAACAGCATTCACTTGTGGATTCTTCTCTATGTCACCGTGGAAGGCGCCTGCAGGTCTAGTGTTTTGATTAGTGGCCAATTGTCCCAACTGCCTCTCAAGATTTTTGAAGTCAGTTTGGAGCTGCTGATTATTAGTCATCATCTGTTGATTTTCAGTCCTTATCTGCTGATTGTTACTCAACAACTTCTTTAACAAATCGTCGGTGCTTTCTTCCATTTGCCGGTGTGGCTTCTGAGGGTACCCCCTTGAGGTCTGTTCTGATTCTGATTTGGCTGATTTCCACCCCATGAGAAGTCGGGATGATTTCTCCAATTCGGATTGTAAGAATTCCCATAGTGTGCTTGCTAATTTGGTGGCCCTCTGTGCAGTTGCCCCACATAATAGATGGATTCTGGATTGGTAAGGCACATGTCTCTCATATGATTGTCACCACATAACTCGCAGCAAACAGCCATTTGGTGTACATGTTGCATTGGTTATGGTGGTTTCATTGCCATTCGAGCCATCTGATTGGAAAGCTTTGCTAATTCAGCTCTCATGGCTGAAACCTCATCTAGTTAAAGTACTCCAGCTGATTTCTGCTTAGTTGCCCTTCATAAATCACCGTCACCCTGCCAGTTGTTATCATTAGCCGTGAAAGTATTCAGCAAGGTTTGGATTTCACTGTATGGTCTGGCCATGGATCTACCCCCACAAGCTGAGTCTAGTTTCATCTTTGAAGCATCATCTAACCCGTCCACAAACGTATGACCCAACACCTCATCTGTCTTCCAATGATGAGGATAGTCCATGAGCATCTTCTTGTATCTTTCCTATGCTTGACAAAGTGCCTCGCCAGATCGTTGTTCGAACCAAAGAATCTGACTCCTCAACACCTTTGTCTTTCTGGTGGGGAAAAATTTATTAAGAACTTTATCGCCAGATCATCCCAAGTGTGGATTGAATTTGCTGGCTCCTTATTCATTTTTGGTGCTTCTTCAATCGACGGTTTTGGAGGATGTCCCTCTAGCCTGTCCAAGGGTTCAAAGGGGTGAGTCCCCTTCATGTATGCACAGGATGTATCAAGGATCTGCATCATCTCTTTGACCTCCTCATCAACCCCCAAACAATCAAACAACATGAGTTCTTTCTCTAGAGAATTGTCTAGATAAACACTTGCATCATAAATTTGCTCATCAGCTTCAACAACAGATATCATGGAGAGCTCCTCATAATGACGGGGAAGCTGAATTGCTTTGTAAATATTAAAAATTATTTCCTCGTCTTATACTCTCAAGATCATCTTTCCCTTTATCACCTTGATATTGGCGTCACCAGTAGCCAAGAGAGGTCGCCCCAATATGATTGGGACCAGCTCATCAGCCTCATAATCGAGGATAATGAAATCAGCGGGGAAGATAAATTTCCCAATCTGCAGCAACACATCTTCAATCACCCCTTCATGGTGTGCTATTGACCTGTCAGCTAGCTGCAACATCAAAGTAGTGGGTCTGGGGGCTCCCAACCCCAATTCTTTGAACAAAGACAGGGGCATCAGATTTATGCTTGCCCCCAAATCACAAAGAGCACTACCAACATCAATATTACCATTGCGTACAGGGATCGTAAAGCTGCCAAGATCATTTAGCTTTTGAGGAATCTTATTTGGACCCTAGACGTGCACTCCTCAATAAGTGCAACTGTCTCAAACTCAGTCAGCCTTCTCATATGAGCCACTACGTCCTTTATGTACTTAGCATATGTTGGAAATTCGCAAAGCACATCAACCAATGGTATATTCAATTGAACCTGGCTCAACATGGAGAGGAATTTATTGAACATGCGATCATTATTTTTCTTTTGCAATCTCTTGGGGGAAGGTGGTGGTGGACTTGGGGCCTCCACTGGCTCTGGAATTTAAGCATTCTTCTTTGACTCGTTTGTCACTTGAGGGATCAACTCTCCCTCAGGCACATGCTTATCTCTCCTTTTCCTTGGTAATTCCTCAAGCTCTCTCCCGTTTCAAAGTGTAACAGCATTCACTTGTGGATTCTTCTCTATGTCACCGTGGAAGGCGCCTGCAGGTCTAGTGTTTTGATTAGTGGCCAATTGTCCCAACTGCCTCTCAAGATTTTTGAAGTCAGTTTGGAGCTGCTGATTATTAGTCATCATCTGTTGATTTTCAGTCCTTATCTGCTGATTGTTACTCAACAACTTCTTTAACAAATCGTTGGTGCTTTCTTCCATTTGCCGGTGTGGCTTCTGAGGGTACCCCCTTGAGGTCTGTTCTGATTCTGATTTGGCTGATTTCCACCCCATGAGAAGTCGGGATGATTTCTCCAATTCGGATTGTAAGAATTCCCATAGTGTGCTTGCTAATTTGGTGGCCCTCTGTGCAGTTGCCCCACATAATAGATGGATTCTGGATTGGTAGGGCACATGTCGCTCATATGATTGTCACCACATAACTCGCAGCAAACAGCCATTTGGTGTACATGTTGAATTGGTTATGGTGGTTTCATTGCCATTCGAGCCATCTGATTGGAAAGCTTTGCTAATTCAGCTTTCATGGCTGAAACCTCATCTAGTTAAAGTACTCCAGCTGATTTCTGCTTTGTTGGCCTTCATAAATCACTGTCATCCTGCCAGTTGTTATCATTAGCCGTGAAAGTATTCAGCAAGGTTTGGATTTCACTGTATGGTCTGGCCATGCATCTACCCCCACAAACTGAGTCTAGGTTCACTTTGAAGCATCATCTAACCCGTCCACAAAAGTATGACCCAACACCTCGTCTGTCTGCCAATGATGAGGAAGTCCATGAGCATCTTCTTATATCTTTCCTATGCTTGACAAAGTGCCTCGCCAGCTCGTTGTTCGAACCAAAGAATCTGACTCCTCAACACCTTTGTCTTTCTGGTGGGGAAAAGTTTATTAAGAACTTTATCGCCAGATCATCCCAAGTGTGGATTGAATTTTTTGGCTCCTTATTCAACCACTCCTTAGCGTCCCCCATCAGTGAAAATGAGAACAATGTCAGTCTGACATAGTCCTTGGAAACGTTCGGATAGTTATATGTATCCATAATTTCCAAGAAATTCTTAATGTGCCGCTGTAGGTCTTCATGAGGTAAACCCCTGAACAACACTACATTTTGGATCAGCTGCACCATGTATTGCTTCAACTCAAATTGTCCAGTTATGGCAGGCTTCACAATAGCCTGAGTCATATTAGCCAAATTGGGCCTTGCGGCTTTAAACCACCCGTTCCTCATTACCACCATCTCAATTGGTTGTCGCTGAACTTCTACATTCAAATCTGTTTCAATTCTGGTTCTAGCGTAAACCTCCCTCCTCAATCTATGAAGTGTTTGTTAAATCTCGGGATCGAAAAGCAGGAGGTTTTCTGCGCTTCTACTTCTTCACGTTCAATTGAAATTCATGTATTAGCACAAACAACGAGAACTAATAGTCAAACTCGAATAAATCAGTAATAAAAGCTCAATTCAGTCAAGTAGCTAATTTCTAAGTCCCCGGCAATGGCTCCAGAAACTTGTCACAACCAAACACACCCACGCAAGTGCACGTGATCGTCAAGTAATAAAGTAGTGAGTAGAGTATCGTTCCCATGAAGACTTTTGATTAGCTTATGAGTGATTTAAACCCAATTCCTTTATCTCCCCAAGAAATTGTTCACAAAAGAGAGATTTGATTGTTTTACTAACTAAACTATGGAAAATTAATCTAGCTAAGACAGGTAATCAAACAAATAGAAATTCTAGGTAACAAACAATAGAGAGTGATATTCCAGGGTCATGGGCGTAATTAACAACCGTGCTGCGTTTTTAGCTTTAAACGACTAATCAATTTATCTGGGTTGTTGATTGACAAGGTTAATATTACTCATAAGAATCTATCGAGTTCTTACTTGCCTATTCAAGTCAACTCAATGCCTATATATATATGGAATCAAGATTAACAAGAATGTATTTACAACTCCTGTATTTCAACCAGGCAAGGCAATTGGGTATATGTCTATCCCAATTGCAAATCCATTACCCGAGGTCCGAGTTCAAGAACTTGCTCTATTTAATTCTATATGCAATCTAAAGTTTCCATTTTCGAGTTCAACTCAAGATTTGTAGATAGTACTTCACTGTTAGCTACTCGGCGAAATAATAAAGAACATAATTAAATAAATAACCCAATATGATAAACAGACATTGTCGACTTAAACTTCAAACAACAACGTTCATGTTTTACCCATGACCCCAGAACAATGGGTTTAGCCAATCATACTATTGTTCATCACAATTAGATTCAATTTCATCACAAGCTATCAAAACAAAGAGAATAAAGAAGAGTTTGATTATTCAGAATTCGCCTTGCCTCTCTCCTTCTTGCACTGTAATCTGCCTAGGTCTAAAACATGGCAAAAGTACTCAAAATGGCATTTTTTACATGTATTTATACCAAGTAGGGTCGGACCCAGACGAAAAAAACCCTGTCCCGCCCGAAATAGGAGTATCTCTATAAAAGTTTCACAGTTGTGTTGCATTGTGTGACGTCCCATGCGGCGTGATAGTGGCGTTTATCTGAGGGTTCAACATTTGACTTCCAGGCGTGTTTTGCACTATCACGTCACACCATGTGGTGCCCCATGCGGCGTGACAGACCACTTTTCTCAGAGCTAGTTTATTTTGTCTTCATTTAATATCCAGACTTGGCACACGACCCCTGAACACGATCCCGATTAATGTATTGGGCTTTTACTCAGACTTCAAAGCTCCAAATTTATAAATTTAGCTCCAAATTAACTTTTAAGCTCCAGATCGCTTCCTGCAAGGCATAAAACACGTACTAAGTTTAATTCATTATCAATTGATCTCAAACACACATAAAAATGCAATCATTGGGATGTAATATCAATGCTAAAACACGAATTTCTAGCCTAATATCACTTACCACTTTATCTTAGGGTACATGCTCCTGCTTCTTATGCTGGTGGTAGATTTCTACCGCTATTACGAGGTGTGCCCTGCCCAGCTCTCTCCTTACTTGTACAAGTTATTCCTTATGGAGATAAAGTCCGCGGAGATCGCTGGTCGTGAGGTCACTCTGGGCCATGTGCTCAGCCTTTTCGCTCCCTAACTGATTCGAGGCATAATACTGCATGTGCGCCCTCGTGGGTTGAGGGACTTGGTGGTGAAGATGGGCGATAGAACTAATCGTTGCTTCTATGCGAGCTTCTTCTATGTGTGGACCGAACACATCGTGGAGGACCTGATATGTTCCCCGAGAGGTGGAATTTTGCTCGTAAGTGTGTGTCATTCATTAATGGAATGTCTGATTTAATTTTGTGTCATGGGTATTAAATTGCTCTTTCTTTCTGTAGCTAAGAGGTTGCCTCCACCACCCCTTGAAGGGATTCGTGAATGGTTGGAGGCCGTCCTTCCCCACACGCTGGAGGTTCGTACCTGATCGACCTTTCACGAAGGATTCGGATGTACGCCTCTCATACGTGAGTACCCCCTTCTTTCTTTTTCTTTTAGTCGTCCTTATTTCGCTTCTCACACATGTGCTTGTCGTTGGCAGGGACGGTGCGGAGAGCCAGAGCTCCTCAGTTAGCCTTTCACCAGCCGACTGCATCTGCTCATCTGGTTGTTGCATCTGCTACATGTACTTCGTCAAGGGCTGCATCAGTCGAATCTATAGCCTTGGTCACTTCGACCTAGGCTACCTCTCAGGATGAGGTCACGCCCGATGCTATACGCCCTAAGAATTATTTTCCATCGACCAGGGAAGAGGAAGGGCCGTCAAAAAGACAGAGGGTGGAGTTAGATATGGCACCTCCGACAATGATCAATTTGGATTCTCCCTTGATGGGCCCAAAGGAAGGTGTTGTTGTGGCGTCTACCACAGGGGCAGAGTGAGTTTCCGAAGTTGGAGTTGGCAGTTAGAGCCGAGAAAATTCGACCGTTGTGGTGATTCCGTCCGGAGTTCCTGTTGTTAATGACGTGGGACGTCCTGTTAGAGCAGAGAACCAGACCCCTAGTGCTGTCATTGTGACCTCGAGCATGACTCCTTCATCTACGGCAGGTCCCGTCCCACCCTCGGCGGCAGAGAGAGGAAAGAGTGTAGTGGTCGATGAGTATGAATCCAATTTGACTTGGATCCTGATGATGTTTGGATGTTCGAGGAGGGCCTTACTCACTCGTTGGTTCACACGAGGGGGGGAGGGGGGTTCGGCCCGTGTTCTGGAGATTCCCCCCAATGTGAACCTTTTGGCGAAGGGGGATAACTTGGTACCACAATTCAGCTTGCTGTGTTCGGACTTCGGAGGCCAAAAACGAGTCTCTACGGAATATCTCTAATGCCAATTGAGGGATGAAGTGAATGTTATGGGTTTGCGGGTATGTTATCTGACTTTTGTTTCAGTCTTTCCCTTGTTGCGAACGAGTATTAGCTTAGCTGCTTTCTTATTTTTCAGACGTACCTGGTGGAGGTGGAGAGCATCCGTAGGGCCAATTCCCCATTGAGGATTTTCTTAAAGAGGTTGGGGAAGTATCGTCGCTGTCGCAACATACATCGTGAGTTACACAAAAGGTTAAGGAAGGACCCTCAAAACCGGGCTCTACGCGAGGAATTGGAGAAGATGGATCAAGAGCTTATGTAGACGATTCGTAGCAAGAGAGAGCTCGAAGAGAAACTTTGCCTCAAGGACGAGAAACTTGAATTGGGCAAAGGGGTCAGTGCCAAGTGTGAGTACCTACTGGGCAAGTTGGGAGCGATGCAGTTGGAGATAGATCAACGCCAGGCTCAAGTTGAGGATATGAGCGCCGAATGGAGAGGGAAACTATCTGCGATGAAGCGCAAGGTTTCCGGTTTGGATAGTATTAAGATAGCGTAGTCGAAGGCTCTAGCAAGGGTGGCGGCCCTAGAAGAGACTATTCGCATGCTCAAATCCTAGCAAGAATCGGAGAGGGAGATTGCGACTCTTATGAAGGTGAGGCTCGAGGAGCGGATCGGAACGATTGATCAGGAGGCTTCGACTTTATCAGATCGAGTCGCAGCCTTGGAAGCGAAGAATAAGTGGTTAAGGGCCCAGGCAGGACCGTCCCGCGCTACCATTCCTCGCAAGACGCATTAGCTCTGGGCCTACATTGAAACCTAGCGAGACATATTCAAGAACTAGTGGAAATCAGGCACCGTAGCTGAGACTGCCTACGAGGAATCCCGTGAGAAGGCTCGCGAGAACTGCGAATATGATGTGGCAACACCTGAAGCTGATGGGGGTGCAGGAGGTGATGATGATGAGCCTTATAGAGTTTATGATACTACAGTGATGATGCCGAGTGAAAAAAAGTTGTACTTTGTTTTTCTTTTCATTTCATTCGCCGGTTGGAGTTTGTTTGTTTCTTGTTGTTTTCTTCTTTTTTTGATCAGTCGATCAGCCAGGGGCGGATGTAAGTGGTGATAGCCCGCATTTATGACTTCATGAATAAATAATTCTTTTTTCGCAACTTGACTTTCATTTCAACTTTCTTTAAGTTGATTTATGATCTTGTCGTAGGGTGAGGCTCGTCATGCGTGTTCCGATTTTGCCTTCCCTATTTGTAACAAAGGCTTCTGGTCTTGCTGGTTTTGTTACGAAACTTATCAAAATAGTGGCTCGTCTGAGTTCAAACGGGGTCGAAACTTTTTGTATTTGATGGTGAAATCCCTTATCCTTAAGGGTGTTATTTTAAACTTATCGAAATAACGACTCGTTCAAACGAGGTCGAACCTTCCGTTCTTTGAGGGCGAAGGACCACATCATTAGGTTATTATTTTGAACTTATCAAAATCCTGTCTGAATTTTAATGAGGTCGAACATTTCTTTCTTTGATGGCGAAGGCCCTTAGCCTTAAGGGTGTTATATCAAACTTATCGAAATAACGGCCCATCTGAGTTCGAACGAGATCGAACCTTCCTTACTTTGATGGCGAAGGCCCTAAGCCATAAGGATGTTATTTCGAACTTATCAAAATAACGGCCCGTCTGAGTTCGAACGAGGGCGAACCTTTCTTACTTTGATGGCGAAGACCCTTAGCCTTAAGGCTGTTATTTCAAACTTATCGAAATAACGGCCTATCTGAGTTCGAGCGAGGTCGAACCTTTCTTACTTTGATGGCGAAGGCCCTTAGCCTTTAGGGTGTTATTTTGAACATATCAAAATAACGGTCTGTCTGAGTTCGAACGAGGTTGAACCTTACTGCCCGTCTGAGTTTGAATGAGGTTGAAAATTTCTTTCTTTGATGGCGAAGGCCCTTGGCCATAGGGTGTTATTTTGCACTTATCGAAATAACGTCCAGTCTGAGTTCGAACGAGGTCAAACTTTTCTTTCTTTGATTGCGAAGTCCTATTGCCTTAAGAGTGTTATTTCGAACTTATCAAATAACGGCCGGTCTGAGTTCGAACAAGGTCGAACCTTTCTTTCTTTGATGGCGAAGGCCCTTATACTTAGGGTGTTATTTCGAACTTATCGAAATAATATCCTATTTGAGTTCGAACGAGGTTGAACCTTTCTTACTCTAATGGCGAAGGCCTTAGCCTTAAGGGTGTTATTTTGAGCTTATCAAAATAACGACCCGTCTAAGTTTGAACCTTTCTTACTTTGATGACGAAGGCCCTTAGCCTTAAGGGTGTTATTTTGAACTTATCGAATTAACAGCCTATCTGAGTTCGAACTAGGTCGAACCTTTCTTACCTTGATGGGGAAGGCCCTTAGACTTAAGGGTGTTATTTCGAACTTATCGAAATAACAATTCGTCTGAGTTCGAACGAGGTTGAATCTTTCATCTTGCTTTGATGGCGAAGGCCCTTAGCCTTAGTCCCAGTTCGGCAGCCATTGCTCGAATTGATGGTTCCACGCCATGAGTGCTAGGCACGAACATTCCATCCAGATCTGCATTGTACACGTGCCACAGTTTCTCGCTTGACTTTGGCTGTTTATTTTGAAGATGTTGTCGATCGAGAAAATCTATGTTGTTTCGAGATGACTTTCAATTCTTCATTCAAGATATCCCTATGTCAGTTTTCGGTTTAACAAAGTATGGAGGATGAGGATAGGGTGCTCCATGCCTTTTCCCGGCGGTTTTAATAGAGGGGGAGAATAGATTGCAACACCTCTTTCCTTGTTCAGGGTGTTCGAGACCGGTAGGGTAGAGGATTCTAGCCCTTGCTAACACGTTTGATTTTTCTTTCCTCGATGTGCTGCCTTCAAATCTATTGTGAGTTGGATTCTCTTCTCATGTTTCTTCGATTTCGATCTGGGAAAAAATATGTGTTTTTACAAGGAAATTCCCACAGACGATGCCAAATTGTTTGACTCAAAATATGTTATACTCTTTCTAAGCAAATCAATCAAAAAAAATAAAGGGGTAAATCATAATCAGTCATAATTAATACAGGATCGGAAGATAAAATAAAGGTGATTGAGCATCGAACAGATGAAATATAAAAAAGCTTTATGATGATAGAGTTTAGCTTTGCCTCTCCTTAGAGAAGGAAAGAAAATTACAATGGTTTTTGTCCCTCTTTCAGGTACAGCCATAGAGCTTTTTTCTTCGTTTGGAATTATCGAAGTGTTGGGCGAGGCAAGGGAGCCAGTCACCCTTTCAATTCTCTTTTCCTTGCTTTTATAGTCTAAAAACTTTTTGTGTTTTTCATGACTTGTCATGGTTGGGTCGGGGAAGCTTTTCGGTCGTGGACATGTCAGATTTTGACCAATACAGATTACCAAATAATTATACCAACAAAACAAATTCCAAATTCTAAGTATGGAAAGAGCTTACATGCACCGTACAATATTAAAAATGCTGTTATTATAAGGTTTAATATTTATTTTGTTTTTAAATTTTCTTTTGATTGTCATGAAGTATGTTTTCAACTATTTTATTCGTTATTCAATGTTATTTTCTTGTAAGTTCTAAAATTACTTTATGAAATATGGTGCCAATTATGATGATCCAAAATGTCATCACTTATTTTAGAAATAAATTCTATGTTCTGAGATCTTAAAATCCTCTTTCTATCTCACCTCGATTTACGAGTGCATTCCGGATGCTTCGGAAAGATATTATGTGAAAATCTATGAAAAATAATAAATTTTGCCTTTAAAATTAATTTAAGTAGTCTTCGGTTAATATTTTGGGTAAACGGATTCAGACCCATAATTTGACTGTCCCGGAGGATCCGAAGGAAATATGAAACTTGGACGTATGCCAGAAATCGAATTCCGAGGTCCCAAGCTCAAGAAATAAATTTTTAAAGAAAAATATTTTCTAGAATATATATAAGTTTTTGGAAATAAAATGTGTTTGGAAATTGATGGTATCGAGCCCAATACAAGTCTTATATATGATTTAAGTTGAGCCTGTAAAAATTGGTAAGAAACGGAGGTCATATGATATGATTCGGAACCTTAATTGTAAAATTTAAAACTTTGAAAGTTCTTGAGATTTTCTTTTATTTTGATGCTAAATTCATAGTTGTTGATGTTATTTTGGTGATTTTATTGCTCGAGTAAGTCCGTATGATATTTTTAGGTTAGTGTGCATGTTTGATTTCGAGCTCCGAGGGCTCGGGTGAGTTTTGGATACACCACGAAGTAAAATTTGGTCTTAAGAATTTCTGGTGTGTTGCAGGCATGGAGGCTTCACTGGCTCGCAAATGTGAGCAATGTGTCGCAAATGCAAATAGTGTCATGGGCTGCCTTGGTCGCAAATGCAATGTATTTGTCGTAAATGCGAAGGCAATATCGCAAATACGAAGAGGACTGGATTCCTCAGGGTTCGCAAATCTGAACCCCTGTTCGCAAATGCGAAGTTAGCAGTCTGAGGGGTTCGCAATTGCAAACCCTTGTTGCATATGCGACATCTTCAACCTGCAAAATCATAACTTAGACGCATTTCAACCATTTTTTAAATCCTTTTAAAACTTAAACACTCTTGGGCGATTTTTTAAAGACAAGTACTCTTCCAAATCTATATTATGTTATATCTAACTTGTTTTTTATTAATCTTTAATATCTTTTCTCATGATTTCAACTCAAAATAAAAAGTTTTTATGGAAAGAATTGGGTGTTATGGGTAGAACCTTGATTTTTTAAATTTTGGAGATTTGGACCTTGATTTGAGATCTGATTTCAAAACAAATGATATATTTGGGTTCTTGGGAGGATGGGTAATCTAGTTTTGATTCGAACCTCGAGTTTTGACCAAGTGAGCCGGGGGCTATTTTGACGTTTTGGGAAAACTTTAGAAATCCTATTTTCACGCATTGGAATTGATTCATTTAGCATTTATTGATATAGTTAGTAACGTGTGGCTAGATACGAGAGAATTGGTGGTCGAATCAAGAGGTAAAGCGATAGTTGAGACTTGAATTATATTCGAGGCATCGAGGTAAGTGTTTTGTCTAACCTTAGCTTGAGGGATTAGGAGTTGTCTCCTATTTTCTATGTGTTACTTTTCGAGTACGACGTATAAACATGGTGACGAGTATCTATACGTTGGTGTCAAGCATGCCTGTGAGTCATATACTATGATTAATGTGACTCTGTTTGTATTGATCATGCCTTATGTGATGATTTCTATTGTTGAGCAAAGATTGTGGAAGTAATAGTAGTATTTGAATATTGAAGAGCGTTGGCTCAAGTTGTATAATAAATTATGAAAGTATAATTGCCAGTTGAACCTTATAGAGCATTGGCTAAAGTTGTAAAGTGAGTTGTGATAAAATGTAAAAAAGTGAAGAGAATTATTATATTGTCTCCCTTGCCAGGATGTTATTGCTTTTAATGTTATCTCCCTTGTCGGGATGTTGATGTTTTTTATATTGTTCCCTTGCCGGGATTTTATTGTTGTACTATTGTTCTCTTCCCGGAATTTTATTGCGATTTTATTTATTTCCCTGACCTTATTGCTTGTGATTTTTCTTTGGGTGAGAAAGAGTGTTAAAGTATGAAGAGTGATGTCGTGCATTATTTTGGTGAGAGAGTATCAAAGCACGAGGGTGATGCCGTGTATGATTTTGTGAGGAAGAGTATAAAAGCACGAAGGGTGATGTCTTGCCGCACAATGTACAATTCCGTGCCGATTATATTAATTTTATGGTAAGGACGAGAGTAAAAGCACGAAGGGTGATACCGTGCAGATTATATTGATTCTTATGGTGAGGACAAGAGTAAAAACACGGAGAGTGGTGCCCTGCACTTGTTTGATTTCTGATTCTTGTTGATATGTGAGTTATGGTGTTCCTTATACTTACCCGCTGTCCTTCTATTATCATTCGGTGTTTCCCCGCAACATATTTCCCCCTTGCATCCTTAACTGTATATTTCTGCTTTTATTTTACGATATATATGATTTAACTGCACAAGGTATTTGGTAGTCTGGTCCTAGCCTCGTCACTATTTTGCTGAGGTTATGCTAGGCACTTACCAACACATGAGATCGATTGTGCTGATACAACACTCTGCACTGTGTGCAGATCCGGTACTGGAACATACAGATCATAGCTTTGGGTTGTTGCCTTCAATCCAGTCAGATTCCGAGGCAGTCCTGCAGGCATCGGCGTCTCTCCTACCCTTTTATTCTTTTTGTTTTATATATTTCACAGAAAATGTTGTAATAAATCTTCCGGACCTTTATTTGTAGTATTCCTAAACAGTCTGTGAAATTGTGATACCAGTCTTGGGTAGTTTATGTATGGATTGATATTGGCATTTTTATTATTATGATACATTTCTGTCTACTGCCTTTAATTTCCACTATTCATTAAAATGGGAAAAAGGTAGATAATTCAAATTGTTGGCTTGCCTAGCTTACACTAGTAGGCACCATCACGATTCCCGAGGATAAAAAATTCGGATTGTGATACCAATAAATCAACATAAACAAGCAACAATTATTATGCCTCAATCCTAAACACTAGGATCTGCTATATGAATTTTCCTTAATCATTTTCTCCATTCAATTTTATTTCAAGCTAATATTATAAAATACAAATAAAAAGGAAAAACACTGGAAGTTTTGTATGTTCTCTAATGGCATAATAATCTCTAATAGCGCTAAAAAACTCCTATAAATAAAGTAAAGGTATTAACAAAAGGACTAAAGTAATTTTTAACTAATTGGTATCACCTATACAATTTCTAAACTAAACGTATTAACAATATAAATAAATAACTTTTCAACAAATTGACATCACCTATACAACTTTTTTCTCTTCAATTATACCCTATTTTGCCTACAACATTTAAAGTCATTTAGTAGACATTTGGACTGCATTTTAAACTAGAGACTGAAAATTAAAGAAGAAATTTATCAATATAGTTAGTGATTTCATATTTTTATACATCGTTATATATTTTTATACAAGATTAATATATTTTCATACGCTTTTATAAAAAAATAGATACATTGTTTATGTAGGTGTAAGTGTCACGACCCAATCTGCTCTCCGTGTGAGGTGGCAACGACACCTAGTCTTTACGACTAGGTAAACCTAACATTTTGTAGAATAACAATATAAAATGAAAATATAAATCTAGACTAATAATTGCACAATACTAAAACAATTGATAGAAATTTCTCTCGGCATGTCTAATAACAACTCTAAAAAATACATACAGAAATTTTTCAAGACCCGGAACATCATAATTCATAAGCTTTTGAGAATTTACTAATTGTTCTACATTAGTGTTTAGAAGTAGTAGAGGAAGAACTACACAAAAGATAGAAGGGGGACTCATAAGTCTGCGGACACAATAGATGTACCATGAAGTCTCTGTAACAGCACCAGGTATACAACTAATAGTGAGGCTGGAATGATGTACCTGGGCCAGCATACAAAATCATGTGTAGAAGAGTAGCATGAGTACACCATAATGGTACCCAGTAAATGTCAAGCCAAACCTCGGTCGAGTACTGACCAGGTCAGGGCCCTACTGGTATATATATAGTAAAACAAGACAATAAAATATCACAGTATAATAAAAGACTGAAATGTAACAAGAAGAAAATGACATAAACAATATAGTACATTGTACAGAATAATAATAGGGTTCTTTCGAGATACCGTCTCGTAGTCCCAAATTAAATATGCAGTGATGATCTCTTGGAATATTGTTCCATAGTCCCAAAAGTAAATGTATACGGGGATCTCTCAGGATATCTTCATGTAATCCCAAAGTAAATATACAAGGGGATCTCCCGAGATATCGCCTCGTAGTCCCAGAGTAAGAATAGAGGGGGATCTTTTGGAATATCGTTTCATAGTCTCAAAAAAAATACATATCTCGAATAATGGAGATAACAACTATAACACAAGTCTACAGTTTAGACTAAGTACAAGTCAAGGAAGATGCAGAAAATGCACTAAGCATGGTGCACAGAGTTTAGATAGGCATTTAGGACATGTAGACATGCTATTCTAGGCATGATAATTACACATGCTAGTATAACTCAATTAGAGTAAAACAGATTATTACTTAGTGAAAAATGGAGTTTTACAACAATAGCCCGTGTACGCACTCGGCTCTTCACGTACACGACGCTCATATATCACAACAGTATCAAATCCTAACAGAGTCCTCCCCTACAAGATTAGGCAAGCCACTTACCTCGAACCTGTTGAAACACGTTCTCAAGTTGCTAAACTAAACGTGTGTTCATATTTGTAGGTTTTGATGAATGACAAACCGACGTGAACGGAACATTGACATATGCCGAAGTCCAAGCACAAGAGAAACAAAGATCAAGATTTAGTAAAGCAACAAAGTTATACATGAGTCGTTCTATAATTGTGATCTTGATCCGACAATTGATTCAAGACTTGGCTTCTCTCATAAAATCATTTTTATCAAACCATGCATCTTTAATTTAAAGCAAAATGATTTTCAAACATTTGTTTTAACCAAAATGAATTTTAAACATGTCTTTCAAATCTGGACAAAGATAATCGATTATGTACTTTATGATAATCGATTATGTTAAAGCAGTGTACACCAGATTTTACAAAGCTGTAAGATAATCGATTATGTACCTTATGATAATTGATTATGTTAAGGCAGTGTACACCAGATTTTACAAAGCTGCAAGATAATCGATTATGTACCTTATGATAATCGATTATGTTAAGGCAGTGTTCACCAGATTTTTTAAAGCTACAAGATAATCGATTATGTACCTTATGATAATCGATTATGTTGAGACAGTGAGCATCAGATTTTTCATAGTAGCAAAATAATCGATTATGTACCTTAGACTAATCGATTATGTTGAGACAGTAAGCATCAGATTTTTCAAAGTAGCAAAATAATCGATTATGGCTTTTCTGGTAATCGATTATATTAAAGACCATTGCCAAAGTATTTTCTGTTGGAAACACGTTATCAAGGCATTACACTAAACGTGTGTTCATATTTGTAGGTTTTGATGAGTGACAAACTATGCGCAAATTGACATATGACGAGGTCCAAGCACAAGCGCAAAATTGATATATAACGAGATTCAAGCACAAGACAAAGATCGAGATTAAGTTTTATATGAGTCGGTATTTAATTGTGATCTTGATCCGACAACTTAAACTCAAGACTTGGCTTCTCTCGTAAAAATATTTTTAACAAATCATGCATATTTAAATTAGAGCAAAATGATTTTAAATAATGCATATTTACTTTAGTCAAAATGATTTTTAAACATGCCTCTAAAATCTGGACTAAGATAATCGATTATGTACTTATGATAATCGATTATGTTTAAGTCAGCTGCTTGACAATCGATTATGAACTTATGACAATCGATTGTGTTAAGGCAGTGAGCATCAGATTTTTCAAATCTGCATAACAATCGATTGAGAACCTTATGACAATCGATTGTGATGAGGCAGTGTCCATCAAAGTTTTTCAAAGCTCAAAATAATCGATTGTGAAGCTAATGACAATCGATTGTGAAGAGACAGTGTCCATCAGATTTTTCAACGTCACAAAATAATCGATTGTGAACTTATGACAATCGATTGTGTTGAGGCAGTGTCTTCCAGACTTTTTCAAAGTTATTAAATAATCGATTGTGAACCTATAACAATCGATTGTCAAGAGGCAGTGTCTAAATTGATTTTTCAAGACTGATATATAATCGATTGTTAACTTAATATAATCGATTGTATAACTGACCGTTGCCAAAATGTTTTCAAATACCGTCAGGTAATCGATTATTGATTTCTTATAATCGATTATTTTAATTAAAATCTGGAAAGGATTTTTTGAACGTTGTTGAGTAATCGATTATTGATTTCTTATAATCGATTGTTTTAATTAAAATCTGGAAAGGATTTTTTGAACGTTGCTGAGTAATCGATTATTGATTTCTTATAATCGATTGTTTTAATTAAAATCTGGAAAGGATTTTTTGAACGTTGCTGAGTAATCGATTGTAGATTTCTGACAATCGATTGTTTTACGTAAAATCTGGAAATGATTTTTTGAACGGTGCCAGTAATCGATTGTGAGTCTTAAACAATCGATTGTTATGCGTAAAATCTGGGATTGATTTTTGGAAGAACTGGCAAACAATCGATTGTGGTAATTTGACAATCGATTGTCACAGGGTAAAATCAGCAATTCTTAATTGGCAATTAGGCAACGGTAATACAAAGTTTTTCAACTATAAATACAGCTTCAATTCAGTCTTTTAAGCAACAACAACACACAACAACTGATCATACAATTGCTAAAGCTTGCATACTTTATTGCTTATCATTTTATATTCATTACATATGCTTTTGAGAGCCAAATTCTTGTCGAAAGTTGTTGCGATCTTGAGCGTATTCTTTTTACTCATATCTACTCTTAAAGGAGTGTCTTGTTTGAGTGCTAAGTGTTTTTGTACACTTGAAGGGAAGTGTTAGTCCCTTGTGTTGTAAGAAGGAACTTGTGTTTCCTTGGTTGAAGTCTTGGAGTGTTGTATCTCCGAGCAAAGGTTGTTGAGGCTTGTGTCCTCAAGTTGTAACGATTTGTCGAGCACCCGTAAGCTTAACAAGTTAGTGGAAATCTCGAGAGAGTCTCTCGGGGACTGGACTAGCCACGGGTTGTGGTGAACCAGGATACATCGGTGCGTTTGTTCTAATTTATTTACTTATCGCACTTATTTATTTCCTGCAATTTTTAAATTCCGCAAGTTTACGCTAATTTTTATTATAACGCTATTCATCCCCCCCCCCCCCTCTAGCGTTAAGCGTATTATCTAACATTTTCAAACACTGAAAAATAATCAATTATGTACAATCAGACAATCGATTATGTTAAGCTTAAAATGGGGGATTGATTTTTGAACGTTGTCAGGTAATTGATTATACAATTTGGATAATCGATTATTCTGCTTAAAATCTGGGATTGATTTTTGAACGTTGGCAGATAATCGATTATGCAGAATCAGATAATCGATTATCCTAGCACAAAATCAGCAATTTGTGATTGGCAATTAAGCAACGGTCTTGGGTGTTTTGAGCACTATATATACAACTCAAAACCACTCTTCTAAGCACAACAACTGATTACATTCTTGCTAAATCATACATACTCTCTTTGCAATCATTTTATATTCATTTCATAAGTTTTTGAGAGCCAAACTCTTGACGAAGTTGTTGTTTCTTGAGCGTATTGTTTTTACTCATATCTACTCTTTAAAGAGAGTCTTGTCTTGAGTGCTAAGTGTTTGTACACACTTGAAGGGATAGTCTAATCCTTTGTTGTAAGAAGAAAAAGTAGTTCCTTGGTTTGAAGTCTTGAGGTGCGGTATCCTCGAGCAGGTTGAAGTCTTGTAGAGTGTATATCTACGAGCAAGTGTAACGGTTTGTTAAGCACCCGTAAGCTTAACGAAGTTAGTGTAAAACTCGAGAGAGTCTCTCGGGGACTGGACTAACCACGTGTTGTGGTGAACCAGGATAAAATTCGGTCTGTTCTCTCCTTATCTTTTTAATTACTGCACTTACGTTATTCCTGTAATTTTTAATTCCGCAAATTTACATTGTTTTTTATTATAACGCTATTCACCCCACCTCTAGCGTTAAGCGTATATTCTAACAGAACCAAGCTCAATCAATCAATAACAATGCCTTTCCCACGAATATCCAGCTTTGAATGGCCCAAATCTAGCCAATAACAATTACATTTCATAAATACAACTATAATAGACTAATCTAATGAATGAAATCAAGACTTTAATAATAAATTCGAAAATCTCCCTACAAAGCCTTCTCAGACCCACGTCTCGGAATTAGGTAAAAGTCATAAAATATAAATGCCCATTCACTCACGAATTCAGTCGTACCAAAATTATTCAAATCAGATATCAAACTCTCAATCAAAACCCAAAATCTTAGTTGAGGAACTTCTTCCCATTTTCCCCAAATTTTCAACTCAAGTACAAAATTAAAAGAAGAAATTAATGATAGATTAGTGGGATATAACAAAATCAAGTGAAAAATCATTACCCAATAATGTATATGAAAATCTCTCAAAATCTCATCCAAGTGCAAGCTCTCAAACTCAAATTTTGATAAAAATGGTCAAACCCTCATTTTTTAAATGTTTATACCGCCTAGTGATTCCTTAATCGTGATCGCGGATTTAGCCTCGCGACCGCGAAGCACAACTTCGCTGCCCCAGAATTTAACCCTACGTTAATGCGAAAAACTCCATGCGAATGCGATTCATTGGCTCTCATACTTACGCGATCGCGAACAACTACACGCATTCGCAAAGAACAATACTTGAATTCTACTGCTGCTTTACTTCCTCTTTGCGAACACGGCCTAGCCCACGCCTTAACCAACTTACGCGCTCATGTCCACATCTTTGCGAACGCGAAGAATAACTTCATCTGTCATCTCAGATGCCTTATGCGATTGCGAGACCTCTCTTGCGAACGCGATGAAGAAAAGTTGACAACAAAAAATACCAAAAAATATGTTATCTTCCACAAGTCTAAAATGATCTGTTAAGCATCCGAAGCTCACCCGAGGTCCTCGGGACTTCAACCAAGCATATCTACCAGACCTAAAACACCATACGAACTTAGTCGAACCCTCAAATCACATCAAAACAACGGTAAAAATCATGAATCACCCTCCAATTTAAACTTAAAGAACTTGAAACTTTAAATTTATACAACCGATGCCGAAATCTATCAAACCATGTCCAATTGACCTTAAATTTTGCACACAAATTATAATCAACACTACGGATCTACTCCAACTTTCAGAATTAGAATCCGACCCCGATATCAAAAAGTCCATTGCCGGTCAAAATCTCCAAAAACTCAGCTGTGCCATTTCAAGCACAAATCAGCTACAGACCTCCTAAGCATAATCCGGACACGTCTCTAAATCCAAAATCACCCAACGGAGCTAAAGGAACTCCATTCGGAGTCGTCTTTAAACAGTTCCGACTACGGCCAAAATTCTAAGGCTTAAGCTTCCTTTTAGGGACGATGTGTCCCAAAACACTCCGGAACCAAAAATAAAACCTTCCGGCAAGTCACATAGGACAACAGTTAATAGGGGAGTCGAGGCTTTACTCTTAAAACAACCGATCGGATCGTTACAGTAAAAATATACAGTATAATAATATACAAGGTATTATTACAAGAAGTATTAACTATGCGAGTATAAAAAAAATATGACTATTGGTTGCAATTTTTAAAAAAAAAAAATTGTTGCCGTCTCTAAAAGTTAAAATTTACAGGAACAATAAGAAAGGTCAATGGAACTTCTTGATTGCTGAAGTCATTCAAGACTTGTTTGATCTGGCGGCCTTGATTGACCCACGTGTGCTATTAGTACACTTGTCTAATTATCTTTGAATTAATTATATTAAAGCCAAAAAATAAACCCAAAACATCCTGCTTAGTCACTTCTTTTTCTTCTGTCCTTTTCACCCTTAAAATAGTTTTTCTTTAGCACTGTTTTTCTCCCTCTTATTTGCACTTTTTTTTTTTTGGTGAAAAATTATTTGCACTCTTACTCCCTCTAATTTTATTTATGTGATCTTATTTCCTTTTTTATTTTGTGCTAAAAAAATAATTTATTTTGTTTCTGAATAAATACAATTTAAATTAAACTTATCATATTATCTTTAAATATTTTTAATGATAAATTTTTATAGTCTCACAAATATTATATCATATTTAAAATTATAAATAGTAAAAGTTTTTATTTCTTTCTTAAATTTTAAATATTTACGGCCAAATATTTGTTTACATGCCTACTCCGTCGTTTTTATTAATGTAACCTTATTTCTTTTTCAGACCGTTTCATAAACTTTCATATTACTTTTAATTACAAATTTTTATACTCTCATAAATGTTATTACTTGTTTAATGCCACATATTTCAAAAATCAATCTTTCTTTCTCAAATTCTAGTTATTCCTAGTCAAATATGTTCAACTAAATTTAAACGAAGGTAGTATTTTATATTCTTTTTCTTTCTAATAATGTTACTGTCACACCAAATATATAAAAATTTATATTATATTATATCTAGATTTTCTTTGTGGGCTAGTAATCCTTGGGACTATAAAAGAGGACCAATCTTCAACATCTTTCTCCACATAATGACTACTACTAAAACTCTTTCTTTGATTTCAACTAAGATTTCTGAAAAATGGAAACAATGGATTCTTCTTCTCTTAATTTACTCTACCATCTGAATTTCAACACTTCTTCCCTTCCTTTCAACGTAAACGACCCCGACGAGATGCTTCTCTATGGCTTACTTGCTCAAGAAACTACCTCTAGGGACGGTTCTGGTGTATTAGTTGCGGGTTCACGTGACTCTAGTAACTATAAGAAAGTACTTAGCTTGGTTTCTGAGCCAAAACCCTCAAAGGAAAGGACATATAGAGGCGTTAGGCGGCGGCCATGGGGCAAATTCACGGCGGAGATAAGAGATTCAACAGGAAATGGAATTAGGATATGGCTTGGAACATTTGATAGTGCAGAGGATGCTGCTTTGGCTTATGATCAAGCTGCTTTTTCGAGTCGAGGTTGGGGCAATTTTGAACTTTCCGGTGGAACAAATAGTTCTCCTTTAAATGGATCATACATGACACAAATTCATATTAACCGGATTAGTAAATTTCGGATATCCAACTAATTGTCATTTATTTTTTATTTTTTTTTCTTTTTGAAGAAAAAGAAACATCAAGCTCTCCCATACTTAAGTTGACATCGGTTTGTAGATATTCTTTTTGTAAAGATTTTTGGTGATGGTGCCATGTAATAGTCAATAATTTTAATGTAAATTTTTGTATTGATTGCACAAGCACTTTCCATTATTCTCTATTTTAGTATGTTGAGAAAAGAATGATATATTCTCCTTTTTAAGAATTATTTAATTTTAATATCTCTATTTTAACTTAATGACATGATTAATTGAGATTTTTTCATATAAACGTTCAAAAAGTGGACATGCTAACTTGTTTCAGCGGCGGAGCTAGAGTGTCGATGTGATGATCCAAATGGTCATCACCTATTTTTAATTAACTTCGTACTTCCGAGACTTTGAAAACCTCATATAGAGTCACCTCGATTTGCCTGCACAATCCGAGCGCGTAGCTAGAAAGCTTAAATATAAAATTCTGTGAAAATGCTAAGTTTTAATGTTAAAATGAATAAATTTGACTTTGGTCAACATTTTAGGCAAACGGACCCCGACCCGTAATTTGATGATCCCGAAGGTTCGTAGGAAAATATGGAACGTGGGCGTATGCTGGAATCGAATTTCGAGGTCCCAAGCCCGATAAATAAATTTTTAAGAAAAAATATTTTCTTAAAATATTTAAGAAAATTGGAAATGAAATCTGATTCGAAAGCGATAGTATCGGGCCCGTATTTTGGTTTCGACGTACATGTCTTATATATATTTTTAAGTCTTTCCTGTAAAATTTGGTTAAAAATAGACATCGTTTGACGTGATTCGGACTTGGAATCCTAAATTTGAAACTTGATGAAGTGTTTGGAATAACTCTTGATTTTGAGGTTGATTCATTGTTTTTGAGGTTATTTAGGCGATTGATCGCACGGATAAGTTCGTACGATGTTGTTGAGTTAGTACATTTATTTGGTTAGGAGCCCCGAGGGCTCGGGTGTGTTTCAGAATGGTTTTTGACTTAGAAAAGTTGCAGAAAATGATGTCATGTCACGACCCGGATTTCCCACCCTCATCACTACCTAGCTGGGGTTAGGCCAAACATTTACCAGCACATGGGGTCGGTTGTGCTGATGCTACACTCTGCACTTATGCGCAGATACCGGAGCATCTTACGGTGCACAGCAGTAGCCAGGGAGCCATCCTTTAGTCCACGAGATTCCGAGGTAGTCCTGCAGGTGTCCGCAGGCCCGACATCTCTTTTGTCTGTATTATGCACTATTTTCTTTTGTACTCGAGATAGAGTTTTATTTCATTATATCAGACTCTTGTATTTAGCACTCTTAGATAGTCCGTATACGTTGTGACACCAGATGCTGAGTAGAGATATGCATTAACTTTAGTACATTTTGGTTTTCGATTTATCTAACACTTCCGCTAAATCTTATTTTCCGTTGTCATTTATTTGCTTGTTCATCTTTAATTTAATTGTTTAAAACCTGTATAAAATAAGAGAAGTATATTTTTAATTTAGAATCCAATAACATAAAATTTCGACCCCGTAAATTTAAAATGCTGACTCCGTCTGTAACTTGTTTAACCCTTCCAAATACGGTGTGAGAATCCACCGTTGAATCTTTTGTATTTGTCATGCTGATACACAAGTTCTCATATAATGAAAAACGTTACCCTGATTTTAGCTGGCTTGTTAGTTCTTAAATATTATCTTGAATTATCACCGAAGGATGTGATACAGTGGATGAGATTGCTCTTCTTTTAATTAGAGGTCTTGGGTTCGAGCCCTAGGTGTGGAAAAATTCTTGGTAAGGGATGCTTCCCCCCAAATTGGATCCCTACGCGGCACGAATCCAAATATAATCAGACTCTAATACGAATATCGAACATCGATAGAAAAAAAAACAAAAAAAATATCTTGAATTTGATTTAACTGAGAAGCTAAAGATGAAGTTGAAAAGTATCTGGTTTTATAATTGTCAAAATCCAGATCTTCAAGTTGCAAAATGTAATCCTATACAAAGGAAGCTGGCTTCTCAAAAGCATGAAATTGACCACTGTATCGTAATCTTATTTAATAGTGAAGTCAGAAATTTTACTAACAGTGTTTATTGTTTAAAATATATTTTAAACGTAAGTTTTAACCTATATGATGATATAATTTTTTATTTACACGGTATAATTTTTGAGTGAAGGATGTAATTAATTGACCACCATGATCTCCCTATTCTTAAAGAGTGGCAACAAGAAAGCCAGATTAATAATTTGATCACGATCTTTATTAATTTTTTATTATGATTGTTTCTCACCATCCTATTTTATGTGAAGAAATTTCTGGATACGAGATCAAACTACATAATTTTTTTGTGCCAATTATGACATAAATTCTTTACGATTTTTTTTTATATACTAGTATAAAAAAATGATACGTGGTGATTTAAATATCTATATATATGAAGGAACAATAAAATTTAATTAATGAGAGAAATTTTATGTAAAATAATACAATAATCATTTATATATAGAAAAATATTATTACATTAGCATAATACATGAATTTAAAATATGATCAATTTTGTCATGTTAGTTAGAAATTATGTATTATAATATAAAAGTATTAAGGTGATGGTATCTTAACCAACATGTCACGACCCAAAATCTAACCATGGTCGTGATGGCGACTATACAAGGCAAGCCTAATCCCAAAATATTACTACTAATTAATTTTGAAGGATTTAATAAAATGATACCAACATTCAAATTCATAAACTAAATCAACTTTAAATATAATTAATATAAAAATACGGAAGCTAGCCCCAAACATCAGAGTGTCACTAAGTCATGAGCGTCTAAAACTACAACTAAGATATATAAACTATCTAACTGTCCAAAAGAAGAGATGACAAAAGAATTAGCAAGCCCCTGTGGATGCTAGCAACTACCTTGCAGTCTCAACAGATAGTCGGCTAGAGCTCATCGATCATCGCGCTCTGACTCACCTGGATCTGGACATAAAGTGCTGGATGTAGCATGAGTACAACCACCTCTGTAGTAACAGAAATAAATAAGGAACTTAGCAGTAGTGACGAGCTAAGTAAAATAGCCCGATTATTTATTTTTCACAATTTAAAAATAACAGGAATAAACAGGTAAATTCCATAACTCAGTAATTGTCACAAAAAAGGGGACACAACCCTCATCAAGTAACAACATATTACCAAGTAATAGAGAGTGAGGTAAAAATACACAATATTTTCTATGACTGAGTACAAATAACGTGAGAATGAATAAAGCCTAAGCATGATCTCTAACATGAAGGCAAACAAGTTCAACAACAAGTAAACACATAACCACAGATAAGAACCACCAGGCTCATAGCCTCACGAGACAATCAAGTCTCAATTCCTCGCGGTGCAAACCCACATGCCTTTCACCTAGCATGGGTATCAGCACCAAACAATCACATGATATTACTTTCTCCGGGTTTATACCTTCAAAGCTAGAGTTAAAACTCTTACTTACCTCAATAGCATAAAATCCTACTTTGGGATGCCCTCGTCTCTGGACTCGGTCTCCAAAAGCTCAGAATCTAACCATAATAAAATTAATATCATCACCATATGCTAAAGAAACGAATTCCATAATAAAAACTACAAAATATGCCAAAATTCAAAATCGGCCAAAATCCGGCCCCAGGTCCATATCTCGGAATTAGTGAAAAAATAGTATAATCATAAACCTCGTTCTCTCCCAATTCTAACCATATAAAATTTATCAAAATCGGACTTTGTTTGGTCCCTCAAATCCACACTTAAAGCTCCCAAAACTCAAACCCTAACTCCATCAATTTTACTTTAAAATCATCAATTAAATCCCAAAAACGAAGATGAATTTATGAAATATAATCAAAACGGAGTAGAAAATATTTATCCCAATCCATATGGTGAAAATCGTCTCCAAAATTGCCCAAATCAGAGCTCCCCAACTCAAAAATATGGAATGAATAAACCTAGTTTTATATATTTTTTCCAGATATTCTGTCTCGTTTTTTGTGCCAAACGATTCTGAAACTCGTATTTTATACCTCCAATAGATTTCTTGTGAAATTCTAATCAATTCAGGCTTTTGAATCACTCAATTTGACCTTATAATGAATGAGGTATGTATGTTTTAATATTCACAAATAGTGCAGATTTTTTAACACGCTACTAGTGCCAATTTCGTAATTAATATGAAAAATCTGGCAGCTTAATTTTTAGTAAAATGACCCTAAAATCATCATAAAATATCCAAATTCGACGATTCTTTTTGCTACAGGCATAATTGCGATACGGGTCTAATGCTTCAATCAAAAAAGAAATCGTAGCTCCTTTGTTCAGTATGATATCATTTATGCTTGAAAAACGGCGTCGAAATATAAGAAAAACGAACGCAACACAACCCATGTCTATCCGAAACTCACCTGAGGACCTCGTGACTTCAACGAATAATTCCAACAAATTATATATCACTGCCCCAGCGTACTCGGACCTCTGGAACACCCAAAACAACACCAAAATACCAAATCAACCTCGAATTCAAGCCTAAGAATTTCTAAACTTCCAACTTTCGCCAAGTCAAGCCTAATTCTACCACGAACCTCCAAATTATATTTTGGACTCACTTCTAAGTCTAAAACCACCCAACGAAGCTAATTGATCATAAAAATCCAAATTCGAATTCGTTTACTCATAAATTAATTTCCGGTTGACTTTTCTAACTTAGCTTTCTAACTAAGAGACTAAGTAATCATTTCACTCCAAAACTACTCTGAACCCAAACTTACCAACTCGATACAACTCAACACAACTGAACAACACATAAATAAGCATAGATAGGGAAGTAGGGCTATAGCTCTCAGGACGAACGACCGGGTTGCTACATCCTCCTCATCTTAAACGAACGTTCGTCCTCGAAAGAGTCTAAAAATATACCCGGAGTCTCAAATAGGTGAAATCATCAGCAATACCTTCTCGTCACATTCAAATCATATGAACTCATCTCGCGATCATGTCATACGCGTCACGTACCCACCAAGAGAATCACAATCCGTCGATGAACAACTGATACCGAGTGCTCATGTGCGCATACGAATGCGTGGAAAAAATTCAAAGAGTTACACTTCAAGCTGAATCAATACCGCACGATAAGAATTCAAGAAGGTGATGTTTTCCTAAAGGTTCTACTGCCTTTCGAAGATAAGTACAGACGTCTCCGTACCGATCCACTAGACTCTACTAAATCAGCTCATGACTTGTGAGACTATGTAACCTAAGCTCGGATACCAACTTGTCACGATCCAAAATCTAACCATGGTTGTGATGGCGCCTATCATGTTACAAGTCAAGTCTATTCCCAATATTACTACTAATTAATTTTTAACGATTTAATAAAATAATACCAACATTCAAATTTTTCATAAACTAAATTAACTCTAAATTTAATTAATATAAAAATATGGAAGTTAGCCCCAAATATCAGAATGTCACTAAGTCATGAGCGTCTAAGACTACAACTAAGATATATAAACTATCTAACTGTCCAAAAGAAGAAATGACAAAATGAGTAACAAGGCTCTGCAAAATCTAGCAGCTACCCTTGCAGTCTCAACAGATAGCCAGCCTGAACTAATCGATTGCCTCGCTCTAACTCACCTGGATCTGCACATAAAGTGCAGGGTGTAGTATGGGTACAACCACCTCAGTAGTAACAGAAATAAATAAGGAACTTAGCAGTAGTGACGATCTAAGTAAAATAGCCCGATTATTTATTTTTCACAATTTAAAAATAACAGGAATACACAGGTAAATTCGATAACTCAGTAATTTTCACAAAAAAATTAACAGGTAAAAATGCAACAATATCAAAAGTAAATGCAACCTCACAGCAATGTCACTGCATCGCTCATTACTCGCACTTAACACTCAACACTCAATACTCAATACCCTCAACACTCTGCGTTTACTGGGGGTGTGTACAGACTCCGGAGGGGCTCCCAAAGCCCAAGCGCTAAGCACGGACAACTCACATGCTACTATATCAATACCTGATCCGTACTGACAACTCACGTTACTATGTGGACAACTCACGCGCTATGGTACCAATACCTGGACTTGCATGTTCAACTCACATGCTACGCGGACAACTCACGCGCTATGGTATTAATATCCTCTCAACCAGGCTCTCGGCCTCATTCAATCATATATCTCACTAGCCTCACCATCATCAATAAATAAGGGGACACAATCCTCATTAAGTATCACAACATATTACCAAATAATAGAGACTGGGATAATAATATACACTAGTTTCTATGACTGAGTACAAATAACGTAAGAATGAATAAAGCCTAAGCATGATCTCTAACATGAAGGCAAATAAGTTCAACAACAAGTAAACACATAACCACGGATAATAACAAGTAGGCCCACAGCCTCACGGGACAGATCAAATCTTAATCCCTCACGGTGCAAACCCACACGCACGTCACCTAGCATGGGTATCACAACCAAACAATAACATGACATTACTTTCTCCGGGTTTATACCTTCAAAACCAGAGTTAAAACTGTTACTAACCTCAACCGCATAAAATCCTACTCTGGGATGCCCTCGTCTCTGGACTTGGTCTCCAAAAGCTCCGAATCTAATCATAGTAAAATTAATACCATCACTATATGCTAAAGAATCAAATTCAATAATAAAGACTACAAAATATGCCAAAAATCCAAAATTGGCCAAAATCCGGCCCACGGGCCCATTTCTCAGATTTAGTCAAAAATTGTATAATTATAAACCTCGTTCTCTACCGAGTTTAACCATATCAAATTTATCAAAATCGGACTTCGTTTGGTCCCTCCAAACCTCAAACCCTAACTCCCTCAATTTTACTTTGAAAAATCAATTAAATCCCAAAAACGAAGAAGAATTTATGAAATATAACCAAAACGGAGTATAAAATACTTACCCCAAGCCATATGGTGAAAATCGCTTCCAAAATCGCCCAAATACGAGCTCCCCAACTCAAAAATATAATTGAATGAATAAACTCTAGTTTTATATATTTTCTTCCAACTATCCTGCCTCGTTTTTTTTTGCCAAACAATCCCGAAACTCGTATTTTATACCTCCAATGGATTTCTTGTGAAATTCTAATCAAGTTAGGCTTTTAAATCATTCAACTTGACCTTACAATAAATGAGATATGTATGTTTTAATATTTGCAAATAATGCAGATTTTTAAAGACGCTGCTAGTGGCAATCGTCATTAATACGAAAAATCTGGCAGCCTAATTCTTAGTAAAGTGACCCTAAAATCATCATACAATGTCCAAATTCGATGATTCTTTTCTCTACAGGACCATAATTATGATACAGTTCTAATGCTGCAGTAAAAAATAATCGGAGCTCATTTGTTCAGTATGATATCATTTATGCTTGAAGAAACGTTGTCGAAACATAAAAAAAATGAGCGCAACACAACCCAAATCTATCCGAAACTCACCCGAGGCCCTAGGAACCTCAAACAATAATTCTAACAAATTATATATCACTGCCCTAGCTTACTCGGACCTCTGGAACACCCAAAACAACATCAAAATACCAAATCAACCTCGAATTCAAACTTAAGAATTCTAAACTTCCAACTTTCGTCAATCCTAGCCTAATTCTACCACGGACCTCCAAATTACATTTTGGACTCACTCCTAAGTCTAAAAACACCCAACAAAGCTAATTGTCATAAAAATCCAAATTCGAATTCGTTTACTCATAAGTTAACTTCCTGTTGACTTTCCTAATTTAGCTTTCTAACTAAGAGACTAAGTGATCATTTCACTCCAAAATTACTCCGAACCCAAACCTACCAACTCGCTACAACTCTACACAGTTGAACAACATATAAATAAGCATAGATGGGGAAATTGGGCTATAACTCTCAGGACAAACGACCGGGTCGTTACACAATACTTCTTTATGGACAATATTTTTTGTGTGTATGTTTTCTCCTAATATTTTGGTTGCTCCGCCTTAACCAAAACTCTTGCTATCAATCTTGATATCCCTCTTGAAAGTGTAACATACAGTTCGTGCAAGAAAACATATTGCGGTAAATATAGTCCGATATTTAGGATGTTTGTCCTTGTACTTTATTTATTATATTTGCAAAATATAAACATACGAAAATTATTTTCACACAAATATGAAAGGATATCCTTAGTTTCGGAAGACAAAAGTTAAATTTAGGGATAAAAATATATTTAGATGCATGTTGACCAGCATCATAATTTTTGTATGTATGACATTATTGTCAAAATTTCTATTTATCATATGTGTGCTATTACATAAGATATTCGGAGTATATAAGTTTTTTTCAGTAGCAAGACAGACTTTTTTTCTTCAAAATCAACCTATATACAAATGGACGATCAATTTTAACTTAGTCTATTATATATACGGTGACACTAACACACGTAAGAAATAATAAACTTGACAACAAATATGTATAATAGAAGGCCATTTGGTATTAAAGTCATTGTGTATTTTTCTTGGTACTAATTATTGGTATCATTTTCTGCTGAGTCAAAAATAGAAAGATATTTTGTTTTACTATAAAATTTTACAATCAACCTTTTATTTAGTTGATCAACATATTCATTTCTGCTAGTTAAGATATCTTTTTAATTCTATCATATGATTTGCACAAATTGCGTTTTAATCTGATGATAGAAATATATCTCTTATTAAATGCACTATTATTATCATATGGATTGACAACCAAGTGTCCAGGAAGACCCATATCATCTTTTATTGGATTCTCTTCTTCGTTTCCGACACGAAGCAAGAAGACACTGAATACTGAATTTGTTCCTACTTTATATTTCTTGTTACTTGAATCTTTTTCATTTGAGGCCAAAAGTATAACTTTGCCAAGCTAGCTTTTACGGTCTCTGCTTTTGTTAATTTTAAAACTACTGGTAGTACTTGACATAAATTACCTCCCAAATAATTAATTTTTCACCAAATAGTTCATAAATATCCAATATATCTCTAGAACCGTGGGCAATTTTTTCGATCGTTTTGACACTTAGCCATAAGTGCTTCATCCCATATTATCAATTTTATTTTTCTTATAAATTTAGTACCATTGCTCTGCTTTGACATATTTGTGATGGTTATTTAAGTTGTTTGAAGAGGTATATCAAATCTAAAGTGGGTGGCTTCACAATAAAATCGTTGTTGGTATACCACTTGCTGTTATTGCTAACAGTGTCATGCCTCTTGATATGATATTTGCAAGTAATGCATGACAGAAATATTATTTCGATTCTGCCAGAGGCATATACAAAGAATAATCCCGTTATAACTGAGTCGACTCTTTTTAATATAGTCCTGAAAGCTTGTTCTTTTTTAGGATTTAGCTTTAATTGTGCTTCTTCAGACACTTGTATAGGATTTTGATTCTTAATAATGTACTAATATTTTTACTTTGTGTTATAGCACTTTAATTCTTAATAATGTACTAACAGTGTCATGCCTCTTGATATGATATTTGCAAGTAATGTATGACATAGAAATATTATTTCGATTCTGACCGAGGCATATACAAAGAATACTCCCGTTATAGCTGAGTCGACTCTTTATAATATAGTCTTGAAAGCTTGTTCTTTTTTAGGATTTAGCTTTGATTGTGCTTCTTCAGACACTTGTATAACATTTTGATTCTTAATAATGTACTAATATTTATACTTTGTGTTTTCATGCTCTGTTTATGGAATAAATTTATGTACCCTGCACAAGAATTTTACTCATATGATGAATTTAAAACATTAATTGAATTGGATTTCTTGTAAAATAATTAATTATTTTATTTTGACATTAAAAATAATTTATTATATGTTGATTTAGATCTTAATATTAGTTCATCTCTTGTTTTGAATATCTAATCTTAATTAAAATTTTATCCACTATACAAATTTATTTTTGAAGAGTAAAAGATTGATATTATATTTTATTTTTAGATCTTTAGGTCTATAGAATCATTAGTGGTATTGATTCTTACTAGCCATTTTTTTTCTCTTTCTCACACATTTATATTCTTAAATATTTTCTTAGTTGTTGTTTAATAATTGGGATTTTTTTAATATTACACAAAAAATTGATTAATAAAATATTATTTGGCTAGGAAAATAGTTCAAATATATTATCGTGGGGGTTTTTTTTTCCCTCGGTTTCAACTCTTTATGCAGTCCACTTAATATTACTTTTATTTTTTTGTATTGGACATTATCGAGTGGTAGTGTATTGCCAATTCGAAGGATTCTTATGAAATTAGTTTTAGTAAACTTTCCTAAATATTTTTAATAAAAATTTATTAGACCAAATTTTATTAATTTTAAAATTTTAAATATTAAAATATTGGCATAGAAGTTATTGTAATCCAAAAAATAGGTTATTGCAGTTATGTCCTTTCCCAATGAATTATTTCGTTTAATATTTTAGGTCTTCTTTGGTATATTAATATTGTATTTAGGCTTTTATAATAATATATGCTTTCTTTCTTTTTTCTACATGAATTTGTCAAATATAATATATTCTCAAATTAAATAAGTAATAGGACATTATAATACGCTTTCAAAATAAATTAGAAATAGGCAATGGCGGATCTAGGAATTCAAGTTTGTGGGTGCTGAATTTTTTTTGTACATAAAATTAATGGGTGCTTTTGTAAATTTTTATACGTTTTCTCAAATTTTCTATATAACTATACATACTCAGCGTCGTGGTTAATGGGTGCTCGAGCACCCAATTTTAATGTGTAGATCCGCCACTGGTAATAGGATTACTTGACTAAAGATATTTACTTGCTTAATTTTATGTGAATTAGACAACACGAAAGTAATTAGAGTGATAGTATTCCTAAATGTAATATGCATAATTCCTAAGGTGTAGTATTATGTCCTAAAACTAATAGGATTATAAGTCTAATATCTAGAATTCCGGTTATGTCCTTTTATTATGAGTTATTATGCTTAATATTATAAGGTTATTTTTGTAAACCAACGTTGTATTCATGCTTTTATAATAATATAGATGATTTAAACATTTTCAAATTACAAAAATAGTACAATATATAATATTCACAATATTTCAAAATATTTGAAAAAATTAAGTCCAAAGAAAAAAATTTATTCCACTCCTTGAATTATAATAGTGTTACATTAAATGAGACATGAGAAGTATTGTTATGTATGATCGGCCATTTATATTCATTACTATTTATTTTTAATAGTTTTTTCCGTTATTTATTTCCCCTTATCCCATCATCTTGTTTTTTATTTTTTCACCTTTCTTTTTGATTTATTTAGTTCAATATTGCATCTTCTTTAATAGTAAGTCAACATAAAAGTATCAATATTCCAACTCTAACATTTGACCTTTTTGTCATTCTAGAAAGATACCAAAACTTTTATGCTCCGTTTATTTGTTTTTTTTTTCTTTTATTTTCTCACCCCGATGTTCGATATCAATAACGAGATCCGACTAAATATATTTCATTCTTTTCTATAACAGAAAGATTAAAATTGAATAACACATAAGGGATGAACACCAAAATTAGACATAAAATAGTAGAAAATGCAAAAAATGCTCCTTCAAATCTGAGTTTCCATTAAATCCTTTTTTTTTATAGTTATCGATAAATTTAACCATCAGAGTTTGATAAATATTTAACAGATCTTAAAAGTTCTCAATTTAAACAATCTTAAATGACCAAAATTGAAAACATAGGGACTATATTTGTCATTTTCATTAAAATGGAAAGGCGACCAAGTTGAAATGATACAATACAGTCAGAACTCTTTATACAACATTTCGATATAATAACTATGCACTATAAAAGCTAAGTTTTTTCGAAACAGATATTTATGTTATGTTATGTTATAATATATTTCTATTATAGCTGCACTTCACCGCAACAATCAAAAAATATCAGAACAAACGAGGCTGCTATAGAGATGTTCGGCTGTACTTAGCCTTTACTTTCTTGTCATCTTTGACTCTTCTGATCCAAGAAGCTCCTCTAGTACACTATCATCAAGATACTCAAACTCAATAATTTCTTTATCTTGATTTCCAATTGATGAACTTTCCTTCTCTAATCCTCTTCTAATTGGATTAATTATGTTAAATGAATTAGTATGATAGTGATAAGGAGGATTAGAAAGCTGAGAATAATACTCATTAGGGAAATTCAAGGTAGCAAGATGGCCTCTTAGGTTAAATGCCGTCTTATCATACGCCCTCGCCGCGTCCTCCGCCGTGTCAAATGTCCCGAGCCACTGTCGGGCGCCTTGCCTCGCCGGATCACGTATCTCCGCCGCGAACTTCCCCCACGGCCGCCTTCGAACGCCTCGGTATTTTATCTCTTCCTTCCCTTTGTTTCCACTTTCCTTTTCTTGCATGGCCTTCTTTCCCTTAGAACTACTACCCTCCATATTAATTATCGCGACTAAAAAAATGCGAGAAAGATGAAAGTCTGGGTGGATGGATTTAATGGAAAAAAAAACCTTAAGTTTGAGGTTTCAAATTTGGATGGTGAATTGACATTGTTTGGACATATCAATATCTATTTATATTGAGCACATAAGATGGTGACTAGTAAGATTGTAGAATGAATGTTAAATTTTCATTTTTCTTTATATCAAAAATATAATAATATTAAAATCCGATTATTCTATCAAATCGAGTATGCAATATTCAAAGAGATAGTTGAAGCTGCTTTTTACTGCTAAAACTTTATATCTATATAGTGTTTTTTGTTTGAAACTTCTTCTTGGAGAATGATTTCGTTGTTCAACTTAATTAATAGAGAAATTACGTGAATATTGTGAGGTGGTAATGAAATATTCCAAATTCAAAAAGATATCTGTATTTTGTGGTTAAGGCTAAAAACTTTTTAAAAATAAAATTTTAAAACTAAAATCTTATAGGAGATTACCTGGCAAGAATTTGGATAAGATTCTCAAAATCTCCTTGGATCTTACTTTAGGAAGATTTGTCCTGCTTAGTTAGAAGACTGATATAAATTAAATGATAGTTTATAATTTTTAGATAAAATTTAACTATGATAAATTAAAATATAAATATAATGATTCTTAGGGATGCAAAATTGACACTCATATAATTCTTTCTTTAACATAACATCACCTGTTATACTAAAATGAAGACTAAAATATGTAAGATATATGGATTTATATCTAGATATATGGACTTATATCTACACACATATGAACAATATATGGATAAATTATATGTTATGTGCTATCTTTTGGTTTGGCCTAATTTTGTGGTCTTATGGACATTACGTTAAGGGGGCCAATGTAACCATGGTTACATGCTTGTGACTCTTGAGTTATGTAACTCTTGTGACTCTTGGGTTATGTAACTCATTTGTTATTAAGTGGGGGTTATGGTTCCCACATTAATGCAAGACAAGCTCTTCTTCCTCCCATTGAATCAAGAGTAAACAATCCATTGTTGTCTTGCAAATAGTGTGGAAAACCATATACCAAATTTGATTATTGTCATAACCTTTACTATTGTGAACAATTCATATATATTGTTTTAAGTCTTGTGAGGCATTTGTGGTGATATACAACTTTAAGAATCTTGAAGGAAGGATCAAGGAATTCACAAGAACATAAAAGGAGGTTCATCAAATTCGACATATGGATTCAGGTTAGCTTCCGCTCATGTAATTTAAATCCAAATTATTCGACATGAAGGTTATTGTCTTTAGTAGGAATCATAATCCTAACAAAATACACTTTTATAGGTGTGTTTAGAGCCTTAAAATGAAGAAATATCAATTACTATTTGCCATGCATGACGTTGTTTCGTATAGTATGTATATAAATGTCAATAATTGCCTCATTATAATCATTTGAGATTATAGCACACTCCATATACGTGCATCAAATTGACAAAATAATTTTATTAATTCAATAATACGTATACCTAGGAGGCTTCGGTTATCTTATTATATGTTGTTGTTACTGTTTTTTATTATTGTGTCTTTTCCATTACTATATTTCTTTCAACAATGTTGTGATTATGCTTTTACTAAGCCGAGCATTTACCGGAAACAACCTATCTAACTTCATAGGGTAGAATAACGTTTTCGTGCACATTACCCTTCCCAAACTCCACTTATAAAATTATATTTATCTTTTTTGTTGTTGTTGTTGTAACTTAAGATAAACTTATAATTGCTTTTAAAACTTACATTGAACAGTGTATTTAGCCCTATTAATTCTTCTTTTGCGCTTTTTATTTGAATTACTTTCATTTGTCAATAATTAAAAGAAAACAAATAGTTTAAAATGCACATGACGACTAGCTAGTTTTCCCGTAGAGTGAAAAATTGTAACGACCCGACCAATCGTTTTGCTTTCTAGAACTCTGTTCCCCTAAATGAGATTTTTCGTACTTGCTTTTACTGATTCATGACATGCGAAGATGGTTAGTTCGGGATTTGGAAGAGTTTGGGTTGAAATCGGAACACTTAGTTCCTTAAGGTTAGCTTAAAAGGCGAAGTTTGAATCCGGTCAATATTTTGAGTAAACAACCTCAGAATCAGAATTTAACGGTTCCAACAGGTTCATATGATATTTTGGACTTGGACGTATGCTCGGATCGGGTTTTAGATGACCCGAGAGTATTTTGGCGCCTAAAAGCAAAAGTTGGTTCTTGAAGATTTTAAAAGTTCTTTAAATTTGGTTTGGAGCGAATTTTGGTGGTATCGAGGTCCAAACGGAATTCCCAGACCGATAATAGTTCCGTAATGTCATTTAAGAATTACACGCAAAATTTGGTATTATTCCGAGCAGACTAAGTATAATTTGGCACGTTCGGAATGATTAGGAAACTTGAAATTCAAAGTTTGATTCAATTTGGTTTTAGGGCATCATTCTTGGTTTCTTTGTTGTTTTATGAGTTTCGAGAGTTTGAGGGGGTCCGAATTCTGATTACAAACTTGCCGGTATGGTTGGACGGTCTCTCGAGGGGCTCGGGTGCGTTTCGGACCACCCGAAGCTAAGTTGGAAAATAACAGATTTCTGCTTCTGGTTTCCTTCTTCGCGAACGCGGATCGACTCTCGCGTTCGCAATGAAGGACTTGGGGGACTAGCGTATTTGCCCTTAGCGTTTGCATTATAAAGGTCGTGTTCGCGGAAGCTTGGACACTTTGGCCTTCGCGTTGCGAAGGTCATGTTCACATAGAAGCCTGGTCTTGGTCCTGGGCCATCCGGTTATCATACGCGTTCGCGTTCTGGGGCTCGCATTCGTGAAGAGTAGGCGACCTAGTGCTTCTCGTTCGTGTGGGACTTCTCGGGTGTCTGGGATCCTCTAGTTTAGCAATCGCGACCGCGAGGGCTTGGTCATGATTGTATATAAGGACCCCTAGGCAGAATCATCTTTTAAAAACGGGACTAAGGCATTTATGGGGTCATTTATTTCACTCTTGGGTGATTTGAGAGCTCTTAAGAAGGGGATTTCGACATAGCCTTGTAAGGTAAGTAATTTCTACCTAATGTCAGTTTAATACATAGCTTATGAGTAGATTATAACATAAATATTAACGAAAATTATGGGTTTAGACTAAAACATAGGTTTTTGATAAAAAAAAAAGATTTTACCATGAATATGGGTATGGAACTTAGTGAAAATCATATATTTATGTTCCTAAGGTTATAAGTAACAACTTTCTTTAAAAATTTTTGGAATCGGGGCATGTGGGTCCAGAGGTAAATTTTAGAAATCTTGTAATTTGGGTTAGGTAATTGCTTTAATAGTGGAAATATGAACTTTTGAGCATAGATTGATCGATTTATGTAATGTTTGACTAGTTCCTGGTTGTTTGGCATCAACTTTGGATTTGAACGCACTCTTGAATTGGAAAGTAGGCTTTAAGACGAGGTAAGTCTTTTTTCTAACCTTGTAAGAGAAAATTTATCTCATAGGTGAACTTAATTAATATGTGTGGTTATTTGTGGGGGCTACGTACACATAAAGTGACGAGAGTCCGTATGTAGCTATTATTCATGTTTATGTCGGAGTAGTTTTAGATTATACTTTTTTGACACCGTTATTTGATTATATTTGTTGATTATATCAAATGGAACTAAGTTGAAGATTTTTAAGGATTTAAAAGCTTCAAGTTGAATTGTCTGTGTTTTGAAAAGAATCAAGAAAAAAGTTATGAACTATTGATAAATTTAAATTTGACAGCGTCGCATGTATGATCCGCAAGCGGGGTATTTCCTTTTACTATTCTCATGGTTCGATCTGTTCGACCATTGACAGTGCACAGTGTATATTTATATTGGATCGGGTCGAACCTCCTTGGTGGTATTAGTGTGTGATAATAGAACTGGAAGTTTCTTTTATAATTGGTATAAATTCAATGTTTGCGTGATCATATGTTTTAAAGGAAGGATGTGATTTAAGCCCTTAAATATGGTAAAAGACTTGTTCAGTTATTTCTCGTTCTGAATCTTATTGTTGTATATCATGCTTAATTAGAACATTGGCTCTAATAAGTATCATAGCCGACCTCTCGTCACTACTTCTTCGAGGTTTGACTAGATACTTACTGGGTACATATTATATATGTACTCACGCTATACTTATGTACTTAATTGTATAGGATCTGAGGCAGGTGCATCTGTTACCAGTCTGGTGCGCAGATTTGATCCCCATCTCGAGACTTCACGGTGAGCTGCCTTCTGAGCCATTCTGCAGTAGTTGGAGTTTCACTTATGCTTTATTTTTCTGTCCATTTCCTTTCAAACAGTAGGCTAGCATTCTTTTGTATATTCTACTAAATTGCCCACATGCTTGTGACACCATATCTTGGCGTACACACTAGTAAACCTATGATTTTGGAATCGTTTATATGATTACGATTTGTATTCACTTGTTTCCATTTAATTATGTTACATTGGAATTTTTTTTAATTTTTTAACAAATGAAGTCATGTTATCCACTTAGTACTTTTTTTAAACGGGAAAAACACAGGATTGATTAGTGTTGGTTTGCTAATAACCGTGTTGGGCATTATACTGTATTCTGGGCTGGGTTCGGGCCTAAATGGGCCAAATGGGTCGGGCTTAGCGGGACTGGGCTCTGGCAGTCCCGGGCTTCGTGAGCTCAACAGATGGAATCAGCCCCAGACGGGCCTAAGCCCACATGGTCCTGGGCTAAATGGGCCGGGCTCGTGGGCGTAACGGGCTTTTTTATTTTCGGGCTTTTTTAAAAAAAAATCTGTTTAAGGCAATTTCTTGTAGATCATATCATGTATATATAAAAATATATATAGTATATATGTAGATATCTAATTATTAAAGTGGTTGACGAAAATGTACAATAACAAAATAATTGTAAAACTAAATTGCCATGCATAATAAATTAATAACAAAGTATAACATGAAGCATAAATACGTCTAATAATTTTTAAATAACACAAATTGTTGAAAAATCTTAAAGACGAATTTGCGGATAAATACCATCAATACAATACTTTATATGCCTCCTTAAAATTCCTGTGTTATACCCTGAACGAAAATTTAAGACTCTTCCACAGTTCTTGCACTTCCAGACGAAGCAGCATCCTCCGCAAGTTCCGCCATTATTTCTTCATAGTGTTAATTCCTGGTTGAACTAGATTTAAACCTGTAGTAGGGCTAACCGCAGGATCTACACTTGTCCCCTCTAGTTGCGCTTTCATTTGTAAATATCTAGCTTTATCTCCAGAGTGTGTTTTTATATGCCTAGTCAAACTACCTGTGCCGCTACGATCTCCAGTATATTTATGCACCAGTAATTTCCAACAATTGTTACACTTTGCCTTATTTTGTTCTCTTACTTGAGTAAAAAAATTCCAAACTAATGATGTTTCTAGGCATTAGAAGATTGTCTATTAAAAGTAGGGGTTTCTACGGGGGGTCAGGCGGTGCACCAGCTGGGTTATTAACAGGACTAGTAGTTGTATCATCTAAATCCGGTTGGGTTTCATCTACATCCTCATTTTTCTAATTACTTTTTAAGATAGTTTCATTAGGATAAAGAGCATTCATAACTTCTTCATTGAATCTTTGACCTGGTACAACATTATGGCAAAATTCACTATCGGAAAATTGAGGTGATCACTATCAAGAATAATAGGAGGAGCAGGACAGGTAACAGGTCTGGGCCGGGGAGCCGGGAGAAAGGTAGTAGGTTGGCGATTACTTTCACCGGTTTGAGATTTTCCCTTACCACCTAATATTTTTTTCAAAGAAAATGTCATATTAATTACAATTACGCTAACTAAAAAATACAAAAATATATTCTTAAAACATAAGAGTTGGAACGAGTTTACAGAATTGCTGAACAACTTCTTGAAAATTAAAAAACGTTGAAGACTTCAATTCACCAACTTCATAATTTTTCACGAAATTTCAACAATAAAATAAGCAATTATAGAAGAGAGATCGAGAGAGATTGATGAATTGGTGAGTAAAAACGAAAGAATGAGGAGTATTTATAGTTGAGAATAGGGAAAAAGTATAATTATATAAAATTTGGGGTTAAAATAAAGTTTGAGGGCCAAATGATTATTTTTAAAAGTTCCAAACGACAAAAATTGCAGCCCAACGGCTATATTTTAAATTTTTAACCATTGCTAAAATAGTCGTTGGAGGCCCGGTAAGCCCGGCCCAGGCCCGCCAGCCGGTTCCTCACTTAGCGATCCCGGGCTTGTGGGCTTAAATATGTGACCCGGCCCAACAGGCCCGATTAGACCGCGGGCTCGGTCTGGTCCTAGTCCTAGCCCGATCCACCATACAGCACTAGTTGGGCGTCACCATGGCTTATAATAAAATTGGGTCGTGACAAAAATTTACCCAAGAAGAAAAAGTTGGATTTTTTTAGGAAGTAAGTAACAAAGATTAGCAAATATTTGGTGGGACCATCTTTATAATCAAAGTCCTTTCAAGATTTATGAAATAGGAAAAACTCAGTTTAAAACAATTTCACCTCGAGAGCGTAATAGATTTGTGGATTATCATTTGGTCGAATTTTTTTATTAAATATATATACATAAATAACAAGCAAAAATAAATACAAAAACAAATTAAGAAAATGACATAGCTTGAACCAAGATTACTTGTTGATTTGCTGGTAAAGTTGTGTTTTTGTTTTTTGATTTTCTTATTTAGTGTCCGGTATCTGTATTAGAGCTCAATTATATTCGAATTCACACCGCATAAAAGGTCATTCGGGGAAAACACTCCGTACCAAGGATTTTTTTTATATTCAGGGCTTGAACCCAAACTTTTGGTTAAAGGAAGAACAACCCCATCCGCTACACCACATACTTTAATGGTAATTTGCCGGTAAAGTTCATTATGGTAATAACAATATTAGACAATAAAGTAAACATAGTGTAAACATTGTGTGCGAACATAAATTATACAACAATGTAATGTTATCGAAACAATAAAACTACTAGAGACATGCATGTTTTACTACAGAAATTAGCTAGCACATTTTGTAACAAAAAAAATAATTGAATAATCTCTGAAAACAAATACAGCGTGGTTGATTTAGTAAATATAGAACAAATTGCCAAACATATGATCTATTAAAATATTCTAATGGGAGAATTTTTTTAGTAACACATGATAGTTATTTTCTTAGCCGTCTAACCATTTTTTGTTAATTTACGCTTTCAGGGTTAATACATGAGAGGATCCCAAATATTTTTACCTTTTCTAAAGAAAAATTACTATAAACTCTTAAAAATATAAATAAAACTTATATATTTTATATGTTGGTTTGGCTCGAATTTTTTATTCAATACCGAACCTAGTCGGATTTTTAAGTCGGTTTGGTTTGATTTTTCGGTTTGGTGCAATATTTTGGTTCGATTTGAACACCCCTATTTAGAAATATATCATAATTTCCACATATATACTTTCCCATGGAAAAAAACCGTTTATTTTTTCTTTTATTGTATCAATTTGACAATTCTCCTAATTAATTGTCAATGAAACTAAAAGTAGGACAAAGAATGAGGCATGAAGAAGGATCACATGTTATTTGATTTGATAAATAATGCAAAAATTAGGAGCCACTAATTTTATATAAGAGATTCTTTGACATTTTTTTTTTGCAAACATTTTGTCCACATGCTAATTGTAATAATTGATAAATAACGCAAAAATTGGGGGCCACTAATTTTTTATAAGTTACTTCTTAGGCATTTCTTTAGAATTGAATTGTCAATTCAAGTAAGAAAAAGAAATTGAATTTGGTTAGTTGGTTTAACAGAATATATAAGGATGCGACAAAATGTTGTTGAATTTCTTTTTTTTCTTTCTGATTTTAAATATTTTTTCTATATTAGAAATTCTTATGCCCGTAATAAATTTAGAGAAATTCTCATATTTTTTATTTTTATTTTGTAACTCCAGACCTTAATTAATGATTATTGTTATTGCATGTCATTCGTTTTATAATTTTTATGATGTTGTTATTATTTATATGGTTGTTGTTGACGATACTGATATATTATCTCTTCTAATTTTCTTTCCGTCTTCATGAGCCGAAGGTCTATAGGAAACAACATTTTTGCCCCATCAAGTAGGGGTAAGGTTTGTGTATACACTACTTTTCCCGGATACCACTTGTGGGATTTTACTGGATCGTTGTTGTTGTATATTTTATTTTGTAAAATGTTGGCCTGAAAATAATTTAAATGAATAAATAATAACATTATCCGTGAAAATTCATATAGCAAATCTCAATTTATTTATAACTATAAGGCTTGATTAATCTCAATTTATTTATAACTATACGTGCTACATTTTGAATATTTTTGTGGAATAATATTATCTAAAACTCCAAGTATGAGTACGATGATAGTTAGGGGTGTACGAAGAAAACCGATAAACCGCACCAACCCGATAATCCGAGTCAAACCGGAAAAAAAACCCGACTATGGTTTGGTCTGACTTGGTTTGGTGTTGGAAAAAAAAACCCGACCATAATTGGTTTGGTTTGGTTTTAACTAAAGAAAGTCAAACCGAAACCAAACCAACTCGACATTATATATATAGCAATTTTAGATATATTTAATATATAAATATACTTATTGTAATGTAATTTATAAATATTTCTTAAAAACTGTCATAATTTTATCTTTTAAGATATTATTTCAAGGTTTGATTTAGAACTTTTGAATGCTCCAATAAGTTTTATAGTCATTAATATTAGTAAATTAAATAATGCTAGCAATCAATACTAATGCTAACAAAAGACATTCAATTCAATATTACGAACGGGAATGTACTAAATGTCTATTTTTTATTTTGCAATAATTTAGATAAAAATACATAACATATTTTATTTTTCTTTAGCTTTTAGGCATATAATTAATACTCCCTAATTAGTCTATCTAGTTTAGCATGAATTATGTTTATTTTTATTATGACTTTTTAATTAGCAATATTTATAGTACATAATTTTATTATTTTTATTGTTGAATATTTTAGGATAATGTCATGAGTCATGACATATCTCATATTTTGTATTATTTTCTTGAAAAATACTTTATATAGTTGTATCTTACTAGGATTAAAGAAATATTTTGAGCATACGTTATATATTTTGTTCTACGAAGATTTTACCGGAAAAAAATTCGGATAAACCCGAATAACCCGAAAACCCGAAAAAACCCGAGAAAAACCGATATTGAAAAACCCGAATTTATTAGTTTGGTTTGGTCTTTAGATTTAATAACCCGACACAATTGGTTTGATTTGATAATGGCAAAATCCGAACCAACCCGGTCTATGTACACCTCTAATGATAGTGAACAATGAGTCAAAGGATCTTGCTTTATATTGGCACGTGATTTTCTTTTCTTGTTTTTTTTTTCCACAAACACGGAGAATAAGAAAATTAGGAATATAATATTTTGGATATAAAGTTATAAAAATAGTAAAAAGGATGACGAAAAAACAGTTCATCGTTTATAATTAGAGAATATAATAGCAATTTTTTCATTGATTTAAGTAGTATTCCATCCGATGATCTCTACATTGAGGATATTTAAAGATATTTTTAAATGTGTGATACTGTTGAATTAGGTTAAATTTACAATTTACTTTTCAATTAATCACATGTTAGAAGAAAAAATATTTCAAGAAGTTGAAAAGTTGATTACTTTGATTATTTGATTCCACCTTTTTTCTCACCTCGATAGAAGGACATGATACGGCGGATCCAAAATTTAAAATCTAACCATTTTTGTTATGACCTTAAATTAATATATAATAAAATTATTGAGTTCATAATAAGAAAATATATAAAAAATTAATAAATTGCTTAAAAATATATAGAGTCTGAGCAAATGTTACTGAATTCACGTGAGCTATATATGTTACACTATGAATCCTCCCCTGCGTGCTGACCCGGTGCTTTATGATTTTGGTAAAAAAATTACATGCATTTAGTGTTTATAAAAATTAACTTCTTAACCATGATCGGCTAACATTAAAGTGAGAATATATAATAGTTAATAATGATAAAATATATAATAGAACATGTTTTGCATTCTTTAGTTTGGTGTAAGTATTAAGAGAGAATATAAATAAACAAATCTATGATATTTGCTTTTAATGGATTGAGGGGATCTCGATCGATGTCTTCAGAATCTTAGAACAAATAGTGAATTGTGAGTTTTCATTAATTAATTTGTACATAAAATACAACATAACTACATAAGTCCATTTCTCAGTGGGATCTACAAAAATGTCGGTTAAATTCATTATTTATTTTTTCTCATCGATAGGATATATATAGATTATGTATCAATTATAGCGGTTGAATAAGCGACTATTTATTCAACAAGCTAATTGTAACTGGTTGAAACAAAATCTAATTTTTTTTTTTTACATATGAGAATGAACACAACCTTTTAGATAGACAAAACAAATCAGATTATGAGGAGGTAAGATTTTGAGGGCGTTTGGACAAAAGAATCGTAAAATTCCCAAAAAAAAAAAAGTGAAATTTTTTTAAGTGAAAATAGTATTTTAAAATTAAAGTTGTGTTTGGTCATAAATATAATTTTGCGTTGTTTCTGATTTTGGTGAGTCATCTGAGTGAAAATGTTGAAAACTAAATTTTTAGAATTTTTTAAATTTTCAAAAAAATTTAAAATTCATCTTCAAGTGAAAATTAAAAATTTTATGGCCAAATACCAATATATAAAAAAATATAAAATTAAAAAAAAAAGTGAAAAAATTCTACCACCGAAAAAACGGGGTTGCTTGTGTAGACGTTATTAATAAAACCTCAAACGGAAAAGTCGTACGATTAGACCTTACTTTACTAATACTAATAACCCTGAGGTTTATCAACGATACTTCATTTCATCTTATTTGCAGGTTGATCACAATGAAGAAGTTCCTCAATAACTTAATTTTTTTCCATGCAATATGGTTTAATTTTCAAGGTGGCTAATTTATAAAGGGCGCAATTCGTCACAAGAAGTGTTAGTTTTGCAAAAAGAATGGATGAGATGAAATAGGTGGAACATCTGAGGGACCAAATGTGTTCAAACATGAAAAGAACTTTTTATAGAGACCAAAAAGTTATAATGCAGTGTATTTGATTGATCATATGACGGCTATATAGAAAACTCGATTCTTTCCTTCATCTACTTTAATCTGCATGCTTTTATTTCATGTTTTATTTTGGAAATAAGTTATGTATACTAACAGTGTAAATATTGTTTAGAGCAAAGAGCGCCATTAGCTACTTTTAAGCCCGCTAGTTAAAAAATAGGGATTTTTTCCTATTTATACCATATATCAAACTGTATTACCAAAAATATTCATAATTTGGTATTTACCCGCCTAGTCCACAATTTCACTACAAAATATATACCAAACCAAAAATAGGTAGATTCTCCCCTAAAAACGCGTGAAATTTTAGGAATCAGATCTATGTGTGATCTTATCACCATTAAATTTAAAATTTGAAATGGAAGGAAATCTCATTGCTGAGTAATTCTCTCATTCTCCGTATATTTTCCACCATTTATAGCCATTAAAAAGCAAAGCTTTGAATTCAAATTTGGCTTTTCAAAATTCATTATTTGTTTGGATTGAATGTTGTTGTAAATAATTCGGAATAGGTTTAGGAGTTTATACCTCAATTTTGATGGGTTTTGGTGAAGATTAGACTTGGTTTTGACTGAATTTCAGATTGAAACTCGTCGAAGAAGAATAAGACATATTTTCAGAATTGTAGTTAAATTGTAGATAAATTGTAGAATTGTAGATACATTGTAGATATATTATAGATAAATTATATATTTGGAAGACTAAAACTTCTACAAGTTTTCTACAATTATGTCGAAAATGCCAATTATGCTACAATTGAAATGTGAATTGAGATATTAAAATTTAATGTATTCAGTTTGTAGATATCTTGTAGATAGAATTTCTACAAATAAACTACAAATCAGTTTAAGTATTGTATAAAGTTATATTATTTTTAAGAGTATCTACAATATCTGTGTTGGAGACACCATCAGTGCGTCTAATCTGCTTGTAGCGACCGCCTTGCTTTGCTAGGGCATAAGCATCAGTTTCATCTGGAAGTAGACAGGGATCATCGCCATGTATATAATTATTTTCAAATACTGGAATCAACTTGATAGTACAAAATGAAAACAATTATCACATAGAACTACAGCTCTTAAACCTTGACGGACAAAATATAAGTGCTTCTTCTAAGCATATCTTTGCCCCGAACAAAAAAGATGACAAAAAATAGTAGCTAAATTCAGTGTATAACTAATCCTTGCATTTGTTGTGCGTTATCTTGTCGGTTTGAATCGTGCTGATAACACCCGCAATGTTACCCTGCAAAGAGTTGAAAATATTAAAATCATACACAGCATATGATCCCTTACAAATAAGAATGAAAATGAATAAACATCTAAATAGATGAAGCGTTAGCGTGGAAGCAATATGTTGCACTAATTTGTGTTTTGGGGCAGAAGTAAGTTAAGACCAAGCCTCGGAGGTGTTTGAGAAGGGGGTGTGGGGTGCGGGGATGGGAGGAGAGAGAGGCAGGTAAACAAAAAAAGTGAATATATGCTCTTAAAATCACGCCTAGAATAAATGAAGCAATAATTATATTCTTAATTTGAATTATGGTATATAAATGGTAATTTGGTATGTTTAAATGTAATAAACACAAACCTTAAACATTGAGGGTAATAAGGTTTCATACATGATATAGGGATGTAAAAATCCCTAAAAAATATCTATAATTTATAATGTATTGAAAGATTAGCCAATTCACCAAACTTAAGGATTAAGTATCTTGAATTGGAATTCATGACTTATGTATTATCCTGAATTTTTGAGCTGTTAATTTGAATGTCATGGCTAAGTGTCCCGAATTTCTAAACTACTAATTTAAAATTCAGGATATAAGATTCGAAAATTCTGGATACAACTTTCAAACTTTAGGACACGATGTCCTGAAGTTTGAGCGAATTGGCTACTTTTTAAATTAAATTGTAGATATATTTTAAACAATGTGCTTAAAAGTGACTACCTGATATCATTTCCACGATTTTTTATACTATCAGTATGTTTGGCTAAAACAACACGAAGCAGATATTTTTAGCATGGTATGATATTGTAACGACCCGATCGATCATGTTGAGCTCTAGCGCATCGTTCAGCAGTTTGAGGGTACGAGCAGCTTAACTTCAAGTATTATGACTTGTACGCATGGTCAGAATTGAATTTCGAGAAGTTCGGAGTTGATTTGGAAAGAGAATTCTCATTTCGAAAGATTTAAGTTGAAAGAATTGACTAATATTAGAATTTTGAGTAAACGACCTCGGAATCAGGAGTCGAAGGTTCCAACAGGTTCGTATGATAATTTCAGACTCAGGCGTATGTCCAGATCGGGTTTTGGAAGATCTAGGAATGTTTCGACACTTATTGTGAAAATTAGCATTTTTGGAAGAATTTCATAAGTTTGGGTTGAAGTGCATTTAGTGTTATCAATTACTGTTTAGGATTCCAATTCTGGGAATAGCTCCGTATGGTAATTCTGGTGTTGGGAGCGATCGAAAGTGAATTCGGAGGTCCGTAGGTCATTTTGGAGTCTTTTGGCTAAAGATAGAAATTTGAAAGTTTTAGAGGAGTATGACCGCAAGTGGAATTTTTAATATCGGGGTCGGAATTTAATTTCGGAAGTTGGATAGGTCTGTAATGTCGAATGTGACTTGTGTGCAAAATTTAAGGTCAATCGGACGTGATTTAATAGGAAATGTAGAAGTTTGTAATTTAAAGTTCATTAAGCTTGAATTGGAGTGTGATTTATGATTTCGATGTTGTTTGATTAGATTTGAGGCCTCGAGTTGGTTCCTGTTAAGTTAAGGGACTGGTTTGTGTGATTGGACGGGTCTTTGGATAAAATGTTGTTGCTGATAAAATGTTCGAATTGAATTTGGATAAAATGTTGCTGCTGATTGCTGGTATCTGGTTTCCTTCTTCGCGAACGTGAAGGGAGTCCTGCGTTCGCGAAGAGGAAAGTTGGAGGCTTCTGGATTTGGCCTTCGTGAACGCGAAGTGAAAACCGCGAACGCGAAGGGGTGGGCTGAGTTGACTACGCGAACGCGTACAGGAGATCGCGGGCACATAGAAGGAAAGAGGGGAGCGGAGCCTGAGGCCGTTGGCTTATGCAAATGCAAGGCCTGGAACACGAACGCATAGGGTCCGGGGAGCGTGCCTTCACGAACGCGAGCGTTGGGTCACAAATGCAATGAAGAAATTTTGTGGATGAAGCAGGTTGTGCTTCGGGAACACGAGGGCATTTCGCGTTCAAGAAGAAGGACAGTGTTGGGTAGTGAGTTGTTTTAAGACGGGATTTGGCCCATTTCTTTTATTTTTCTCTTGGCTTGGGCGATTCTTGGAGGATTTCAGGAGGGGGTTTCATCATTCAATGGCAAGGCAAGTTATCTCCACTTATTAGGAGCATTGATTATGTATCGATTTTAGAATGAAAATTAGTGAAAATTTGGGATTTTGAGGAAGACTTAAAAACTTGATATTCTTGAATTTTGACCACGATTTTGGGTATGAAATTGAGAGTAAATTATATTTTTGGGTTCGTGAGATTATGGATAAACTTTATCTTCAAAAATATTTGGAATTCGGGCACGTGGGCTCGAGGGCAATTTCATTAACTTTTCGATCGGGTTAGAAATTATTATAACTTGGATTGTAAAGAGTAATTGAACATATATTTATGGATTTGCATAATTATTGGCTAGTTTTGAATCATTTAGCATTGATTAGAGTCTTCGAAGGGAACATAATGCCATTATGGATCTTCGGAGCGAGATGAGTCTTCTTTCTAACTTCTGCCAATGCACTGTTTAAATATTTATTGGATCGGGCCGTACGACCTCGACGTTATTTGCACATGCTTGTATTACTTGCCTTGAGATTTATAGATATTGATATTCATTCTCCTGACTTGAGAAAAATGTATAAATGATGAAAATGAATTTCGAAATTTTCTATTAATAAAAGAATTGCTTACTTGTTCATGCTATTGAGTTACATCCATCTTTATGAAAATTCTCCATTTACTATATTAGTGGTATATTATTATTGGACCACTAGTAAGTATCGAAGTCGACATTCCGTCTTTACTTCTTCGAGATTAGACGAGATATTCATTGGATATACGCTATTTTCGTACTCATGCTACACTTGATGTGCATTTTTGTTGCACATGTACATGCAAGTCTAGTGGTGGGCGCAGTGGCATGGTTGACAGGGAAACTTAGGTGTACTGCATCTCTTGAGACGACCTACATGTCACGACCCAGATTTGTCACCATCGGGAGTCGTGATGGCGCCTACTATCGGAGATAGGCAAGCCAAACATTCAAAACTTTTCACTAATGACATTTTAACAATATAAATAAACGAAGGCAATCAAAATAAGCGGAAGACTTTAAGCCTGTATAACTGAAATAAAATGCGGAAGTTGAAATATATTTCTACCCCGAGTCTGGTGTCACTAGTTCAGGGACTGCTATAGGGTACTAAAAACAAGTGTGAAATTAATTTACATAATGTTTGTCTCAATACAAAGAAAACAAACTAAAACGTAGAAGGGACTACGGCCTGCGAACGCCAGCTATGCTACCTCGTGAGTCCCTGGACTGAAGATAGCTCCCGCTCAATACTGTTGATGAGGTCCAAAAGTTGCTCCTTGATCTGTGCAAAAAGATGCACAGAGTGTAGCATCAGCACAACCGACCCCTTGTGCTGGTAAGTGCCCGACCTAACCCCGACGAAGTTGTGATGAGGCTAGACCAGACTACCACATAAAGCTGTACAAATATGAAATATACGTTGCGGAAAGTAAACAGGAGATAAGCAGTTTATAAAAGGAGGGGAAACATGCTAGGGGAACAACAGTTATAACCAAGGAGTCTAAATAAAAGGTAAATCAGCCAACAAACTCAAGTCCGGAAATAACACATTTATCTCATACTTTGTTGCGGCACGCAATCCGATCCAATCACTTAATAACACTGTTGCGATGTGCAACCCGATCCGCATACTTATGGTAGTGTTGCAACTTGCAACCCGATCCGTATGGATATTATTTATCCTAGTTGCGGCATGCAACCCTATCCGTGTGGATATTATTTATCCTTTTTACGGCGCGCAACAATATTTATCCTTGTTGCGGCGTGCAACCTGACCCACTAATATCATACTTTCTCATCCAAACATCAGTCACTACTACGGAACAAGAGAAGAATAACTAGTAAAGAAATCTCCGCAAGGGAACATAACAACACAACTAAATCCCGGAATGGAAGTAAATCAACAACACCAATATCACCTCCCGGAAAAGGAGCAACAATAATAACCTTCACATCCCGGCAAGGGAGATAATCACACCTCTTTCTATTTCTTTTATTTCTTACTCATTCGTTCTTTTATGGTTTGAGCCAACGCTCCCAAGGGTTTACAAATCATAATTATTTCTCATACTCTTCACATTATATAAAGATCATCAATTGAATATGCAGGAGTCATAACAATATCAAAATAAGTACAAGTAAGGATCCACGGTCATACTTGACACCAGTGTATAGATACTTGTCACCGTGCCTATGCACTGTACTCCACAGTTAGCAATTAGCAAATAATATCCTAATCCTATTCCCTCAAGCCAAAGTTAGAACAAGCACTTACCTCGGTCCAAGAATAGCAATCAACTCTCTAATACCGCTTTTCCTCTACAATCCAACTCTGAAATAATGGTATCTAGGCATAATTAATTCAATAATATCAATAAGGACTCAAAAACATAAGCACATAGCCTAGAAATGATATTCCTAGCATTCTTCCAGAAATATCAAAATTCACCGGACCCACATGGTCCAGACACCAGGCTCAGACCAAAACCCAATCATCTATAACCCCACGAGTTTAAATATATAATTTATTTTAAGATTCAACCCCAAATTTAGGTTGAATCACCCAAAATTCCCAAAACCCTAACTCTAGCCAAAACCCCTAATTTATACTTTGATTTCATGTTGTTATGCCTAGGAGTTCATTAATTAGTGAAGAAAAATGAAGGAATTAGGTGGGGGATTACTTACCCAATTGACCTTAAAGAAGGGGACCTTCAATGATGTCCTAAGGCTTGGGAGAGAAGAGAGCTCGTGAGAAAAGTGAAGAAATCCCCGAGTGTTCTGATTATGGAAATTTAAAAATATAACAGGGTGTTTTTACCCTACGCGATAACGACTAAGAAGACGCATTCACAATGAAGAGAAACTGGGGGCATCGCGCTCGCGATGGTGGGGCTGCAAACGCGTAGAGGAAACGTTGAGGGGTCCAGAAAATGTACTATGCGAACGGGACACAGGGCATGCAAATGCAATGAAGGGGAAACCAGGGCTACACAAACGCGTGAAGTGGGCCGCGAACGTGTAAGAGGGGAACAGCAGAGCACTGCGAACGCGATCCTGAGGCCGCGTTGGCAAAGAATAAAGTGCCTGAGTAAAATTGCAGCAGAAATCTGACCCTTTTTCCTATGTGTAAAATACCATGAACCACCTTCGAATCACCCCCGAACACTTGAGACTCCTAACTAAACACACACATTAACTCAAAAATATCCTACAAATTTACCCGAGCGATCAAATCGCGAAAACAACATCAAAATCACTGAATCAAACCTCAAAATCACCATTTTTCATTCTAACTTCATAAACTCACAACTTAGATATTTTGGTCCGGAATACGTCAAACGACGTCCAATTTCGACTAAATTTCATAGAAAGCGATTAACACATATTTAAGACCTGTACCGGGTGCCGGAACCAAAATACGGGCCCGATACCTATTTTTTCTAACTCATTTTCATTTCAAATTTTCATCTCTTTTTTAGAAAAACAATTTCTTTCAAAAATTCATTTCTCAGGCTTGGGACCTCGGATTTCGATTCTGGGAATTCGCCCGAGTACCATATTTTTCTACGGACCCCTCCGGGACTGTCACATCACGGGTCTGGATTTATTTACCCAAAATATTGACCAAAATCAACTTTAACAATATTAACATTAAATTTCATCAAATTTATCACAAAATTTCATATTGTTCAACATAAAAGCTTTCCGGCTACGTGCCTGGACTCTGCACGCAAATCGAGATAATTAAAAGCGAGATTTTCAAGGAACTCCGAATCTCTATAGCTGAAGTTAGTCGAGGCTAGTTCTTGACTGCCTTAATCTTCTTCAGGTCCACCTGAATACCCTTCGCTGTCTGAAACAACGTGACCCAAAAATGCAATAGAGCTCAACCAGAACTCGCACTTCGAAAACTTGGCGTACAACTGACCATCCTTCAGAGTCTGAAGAACCACTCTGAGGTGCTGCTCATGCTCCTCCTGACTGCGGGAGCATATCAGAATATTGTCAATGAAAAAAATCATGAACAAGTCCAAATACGGCCTGAACACTCGGTTTATCAAATCCATGAATGCTGCTGGGGCATTGGTCAACCCAAATGACATGACCAAAAACTCATAATTCCCATACCGAGTGTGAAATTCTGTCTTAGGGACATCAGACGCTCTAATCCTCATTTGATGGAAGCCAGACCTCAAATCTATCTTTGAAAACAGCCTCGCACCCTGAAGCTGGTCAAATAAATCGTCGATCCTCGGCAGTGGTTACTTGTTCTTTATTGTTACCTTGTTCAACTGCCGGTAATTAATGCACATCCTCATTGACCCATACTTTTTCTTCATAAGTAACATCGGCGCACCCCAAGGCAATACAATAGGTCTAATGAAACCATTATCAAGCAAATCCTGCAGCTGCTCCTTTAACTCTTTCAACTCTGGCAGGGCCATGCGATATGACAGAATGGATATGGGCTGAGTGCCCGGAGCCAGATCAATATAGAAATCAATATTCCTGTCGGGCGGCATACCCAGCAGGTTTGAAGGGAAAACCTCAGGGAACTCCCGAACAATAGGAAAGGAATCAATAGATGGGACCTCTGCGATGGAGTCACGAACATACGCCAAGTAAGCTAAATACCCCTTCTAGACCATGCGTCGAGCCTTAACATATGAAATAACACAGCGGGTGGCATGACCTAGGGTCCCTCTCAACTCTAGTCGGGGCAAATTTGGCAAAGCTAAGGTCACATTCTTGGCGTGACAATCCAAGATAGCATGATACGGGGACAAATAATATAACGTTGAGATCCACCATGTCTAAGAGCAATAAATCAACACGGGTCTCAAGACTCTCAAATACCACTATACAAGAACGATGCACTCGGTCGACCACTATAGAGTCACCCACTTGTGTAGATATATATACAGGGAGACTCAAAGCATCGCTAGGCATAACCAAGTATGGTGCAAAGTAGGATGACACATATGAATACGTAGACCCAGGGTCAAATAGCACTGAAGCACCTTATCACAAACCAGAATAGTACCTGTAATCACTGCATGGGAAGACTCAGCCTCTGGCTTGGCTGGCAAAGCATAACACCGGGTCTGGGCCCCACCTCCCTGAACTATGTCTTTGGGACGATCGGCTACTGGCTGACCCCTGCCTCTGGCGGTCTGAGCTCCACCTCTATGCTCCCTACCTCCACCTCTATGACCTCTACCCCGCCTCTAGCTGGCTGGGCGGCCTGTGGAGCCTCTGGTGCCTGGATCATAGCTCGAGAACCATGCTACTGCGACTGTGTCCCCCTCAAACTTGAGCAAGCTTTACTGATGTGACCATACTCACCACACTCAAAGCACCCGCCTGAATGCTGCAGTTGAGAGGGCTAAGACTGACCCTGTCTACCTGAATGACCTCTTTGAAAGCTCCACACTGGTGGTGCACTGATAGACTGCTGATCACAATAATGCTGATGAGAACCACTACCGCCCGAAGCACCATGAGAGACCTGGAGTGCTGACTGAAAGGGCCTCGGTGGATGTCCTCTACCATAGGAATCCCTACCTCCCGACGAGGTACCACTGAACCTACTAGAATGACGAGGTCTCTTATCTAATCCCTGACCACCTCCCCTTGCAAGAGCCATCTCAATTGTACAAGCCACATTGACTGCCTCCTTAAAAGAAATAATACTCCCGCCTCCTATATCCATCTGGAGGCTGATTGGCTGGATTAACCTATCAATAAACCTCCGCACCCTCTTTCTCTCTCTCGGTGGGAGTATAACAATAGCATGGCGTTCCAGATCAGTAAAATGGGTGTCATATTGCGTGACTATCATATTACCCTGATGGAAAATCTCAAATTGCCTGTGTAGAGACTCTCGCTCAGCCACTGGGAGAAACTTCTCCAAAAATAACTCTGCAAAATGGTCCCAAGACAATGATGGCGACCCTGCTGACCTGGAAAAACAATAGTCCCTCCACCAAGTCTTGGCGGATCCTGCTAGCCGAAAGGTGATGAAGTCGACCCCATTGGTCTCTACAATATCCATAGTCCGGAGGACCACATTGCAGCTGAATAAGAATTCGTGGGGGTCCTTTGTATGAGCATTACTGAAGGTGGTGGTAAAGAGCTTAGTGAACCGATCAAGCCTCCACAAAGCATCCGCGGACATCACTGCACCATCGTTGGTCTGAGCTGGAATACCCGGCTGGGCTGCCACAGCTGGCTGAACTGCTGGAACCTGAGCCTGAGGAGCTACCTGCTTCGGAGTACGCGTAGCGGGGAATCTGAACTCCTCCCCCATCCTGAGATGTGGCTGGCACTACTGGAAGAATACCCGCTCTACAGATGCCATCTATTAAGCCTAACAGTCGGACCAAAGCGTCCTGAGGCACTAGAGTGGCTATGAAACCCTCTGGGACCTGAGCTGGGCCTACTGGAGCTGCTGGAGCTGGAACCTCCTCATTATAGTCAATATGAGGCTCCACATATGGGACTGTTGCTCAGGGCTGAGCTCTGCCCTGGACTCAGCCTCGCCCTTGGCCCCGGATAGGAGCTGGTGCTGGGGGCTCGGCCTGCTGCGCGGTAGAAGAGGAAATACGTATTCTCGCCATCTGCAAAATAATAATGTAGAAAGACAATCAGTACTTGAAAAACATAATCGCACGACAAGAATGAACAAAATGAAATTTTCCTAACTCTATAGTCTCTAGGTATAAATACAAACCTCTCCATACCGATCCCTCAGACTCTATCGAGTTTGACCGTGAGTTGTGAGACCTTTGTAACCTAGTGCTCTGATACCAACTTGTCACGATCCCGATTTTCCACCATCGGGAGTCGTTATGGCACCTACTGTTGGATCTAGGCAAGCCAAACATTCAAAACTTTTCACTTATGACATTTTAACAATATAAATAAACGAAGGCAATCAAAATAAGCGGAAGACTTTAAGCTTGTATAACTGAAATACAATGAGGAAGTTGAAATACATTTCTACCCAGAGTTTGGTGTCACTACCTCACGGACTGCTAAAGTACTAAAAACAAGTCTGAAATTAATTTACATAATGTTTGTCTCAATACAAAGAAAACAAACTAAAACATAGAAGGGACTTCGTCCTGCGAACGCCAACTAGGCTACCTCGTGAGTCCATGGACTGAAGACAGCTCTCGCTCAATACTGCTGCTGCAATCTAAAAGCTGCTCTCTGATATGTGCAAAAAGAAGCACAGAGTGTAGCATCAGCACAACCGACCCCATGTGCCGGTAAGTGCATGGCCTAATCCCGGCGAAGTAGTGACGAGGCTAGACTAGACTACTAGATAAACCTGTATGGATATGAAATATACTTTGCGGAAAGTAAAAAGGAGATAAACAGTTTATAAAAGGAGGGGGGAACATACTGGGGGAACAACAGTTATAACCAAGGAGTTTAAATAAAAGGTAAATCAACCAACAAACTCAAGTCCGTAAATAACACATCTATCCCATGCTTTGTTGCGGTGTGCAACCCGATCCAATCACTCAATAACACTGTTGTGGCATGCAACCCGATCTGCATACTTATGGTAGTGTTACGGCGTGTAACCCTATGCGTGTGGATATTATTTGTCATTGTTGCGGCACGCCACCCGATCCGTGTGAATATTATTTTTCCTTGTTGTGGCGCGTAATCCGACCCACTAATATCATACTTTCTCATCCAAACATCAGTCACAAGTACGGAGCAAGAGAAGAATAACTAGTAAAGAAATCCTGACAAGGGAACATAATAACACAACTAAATTCCGGCAAGGGAGTAAATCAACAATGCACATATCACCTCCCGGAAAGGGAGCAATAACAATAGCCTTCACATCCCGGCAAGGGAGATAATTGCACCTCTTTCTATTTCTTTCATTTCATACTCATTAGTTCTTTTATCGTTCGAGCCAACGCTCCCAAGGGTATACAATTCATAATTATTGCTCATACTCTTCACATTATATAAAGGTCATCGATTAAACATGGAGGAGTCACAACATTATCAGAATAAGTACAAGTAAGGACCCACGATCATGCTTGACACCAGTGTATAGATACTTGTCATCATGCCTATACGCTGTACTCCACAGTTAGCAATTAGCAAATAATATCCTAATCATATTCCCTCAAGCCAAAGTTAGAAAAAGCACTTACATCGGTCCAAAAAATAGCAATTAACTCTCTAATACCGCTTTTTCTTTACAATCCAACTCCGAAACAATGGTATCTAGGCATAATTAATTCAATAATATCAATAAGGACTCGAAAACATAATCCCATAGCCTTGAAATGATATTCCTAGCATACTTCCAAAAATACCAAAATTCGACACCAAGCCCTCATGGTCCAAACACGAGGCTCGGACCAAAACCCAATCACCCATAACCCTACGAGTTCAAATATATAATTTATTTCAAGATTAGACCCCAAATTGAGGTTGAATCACCCAAAATTTCCAATTCCATAACTCTACCCAAAACTGCCAATTTCTACTTTGATTTCATGTTGTTTGGCCTAGGAATTCACTATTAATGAAGAAAAATGAAGGAATTAGGTGGGGGATTACATACCCAAGTGACCTTGAAGAAGGGAAGCTTCAATGGAGTCCTAAGGCTTGGGAGAGTAGAGAGCTTGTTAGAAAAGTGAAGAAATCACGAGTGTACTAATTCTGAAAATTTAAAAACATAACTGGGCGTTTTTACCCTACACGATCGCGACTAAGAAGGCGTGTTCGTGAAGAGAAACTGAGGTCATCGCGTTCGCGATGGTGAGGATGCGAACGCATAGAGGAAAATCTAAGGGGTCGAGAAAGTGTACTACGCGAACGCGACACGGGGCTTGCGAACGCGATGAAGGGGAAACCAGGGCTATGCAAACGTGTGAAGTGGGCTGCAAATGCATAAGAGGGGAATACCAAAGCACTACGAACGCGAGCCTGAGGCCGCATTCGCGAAGAACAAAGTGCCTGAGTAAAATTGCAGTAGAAATCTGACCCTTTTTCCTAATTGTAACACACCCTGAACCACCTCCGAATCACTCCCGAGCCCTTGGGGCTCCTAACCAAACACACACTAACTCAACAACATCCTACGAACTCAACCGAGCGATCAAATCGCTAAAAGAACATCAAGATCAATGAATCAAATCTCAAAATCATCATTTTTCATTCTAACTTCATAAACTCTAAACTTTAAATATTTAGGTTTGAAATATGTCAAACGACGTTCGATTTCGACCAAATTTCACAGAAAGCACTTAACACATATTTAAGACATGTACCATTCGCCGGAACCAATATACGGGCCCGATACTTATATTTTCTAACTCACTTTCATTTCAAATTTTATATCTTTTTCAGAAAAATAATTTCTTTCAAAAATTTATTTCTCGGGCTCGGGACCTCGGATTTCGATTCCGCGAATACACTTGAGTTCCATATTTTTCTACAGACTCCTTCGGGACTGTAACATCATTGGTCCAGGTCCGTTTACCCAAAATATTGACCAAAGTTAACTTTAACAATATTAACATCAAAATTCATCAAATTTATCATAGAATTTCATATTTTTCAACATAAAAGCTTTCCGGCTACGCGCCTGGACTACGTACACAAATCGAGGCAACTTAAAAATCAGATTTTCAAGGTCTTGGAAGCACGCAAAAGGGAGAAATTTGATGATGACCCTTTGGGTCATCACACTGCAGCCAGCAGAGTCTCTTTCAGAGAATAGTAGTTCTTTTCTGTCCAATTGTATTTCGGACAGTTATTGCATTGCACTTTATTTACTTGAAATTGCTCGTGCACTCATGACACCAGGTTCTGATATGATTATGGGGTATTTTTTATTAACTTCTAAATATTTTTATTTATTTTGTAATGATTATCTTTTACTAGTAAAATTGAAGGAAAATCATAGTTTTCAAATTTATTAAAATGAGAATTTAATTAACTTCTTGGTGTTGGTTTGCCTGACAGTGGTGTTCGGCGCCCTTACGGCCTTTATTGAATTTTGGGTCTTGACAAATGTTGTCCGCTATAGGTCAAGCCCGCACAATATTTACCAAAGGGCCTCACACCATTAAGAGTATCCAACTCCTTATAAATAAAATCTTTTTTTTCTACTTTTCATGTGGAACTTTGTTCACACATACCTAACAATCTCCTCTTTAAATTAAGTTCCACATGTCGAAACTCAAAGGTTGTGTATGCGTTTTCAAAGCTGCAGGTAAAGGTCGTAAACCCCATATATAGACAGGCAAAGGTACTAAGCCGGACTCTCACGCTACTTACCATCTCCATAATCTTGCCAACCTATTGGCTCTGATATCAGTTGTTGGGCTAAAATGTCTCGAAGTTATTCTTAATATGGTGTGATATATTGTCCACTTTGGACGATGTCCATACAATTTTTCTCAGAAGGTCTCAAATCATTAAGAGTATCAAACTCCTTATAAGTAGAATCTTTTTCCTTTCTTCCATGCGGAACTTTGTTTACAAACATCCAATACAGTATAGTTAAATGTTAATCTGTATTTTATAGTAGTAGTTAGAAAGTTGCTTACAACTTTCATGAGGCCGGTAATTAATGTTAATTATAGAAATTACCTTTTAAGTATTCTGATTATGCAAATACATTTTAAACGATCAATCCATTAAACTTAAACCCTTTTATTTTTGGATAGAATTTGGTTTGATACTAGGTGTTCCCTCTGTTTCACGTTGTGTGACAATCTTTTCTTTTTAGTCTGCTCTAAGCAGAGGGACACCTTTTTATATTTAAAAGTAATATAATTTTAACTTTTATTTTATCTTTACTTAAATGATTATATAGTAACAGAAAAATTATGTACCATAAATTTTAAAAGTCTTTTTTTTAAGAAAAACTTTTACATCTAGTCAAACAAGTTGATCATCACATATAGGTGGAAAAGAGGAATATTTTAAAACTCAAAGAATTGGTTTTAACAGTGTCCAATTAATTGAGATTTGATGCACATTTAGGTTAATTATGCATTGTATTAATGGTGAGATCATATGCTTATGCACTCAGCTCTTACGTATAGTGAAACACCAAAAAACTAGCCCTTTTTACCCTACAAAAAGCAAAAATAATTTAACTATTGTGCGTATATTAAAACCGAGATATACCTATAGACTGTATAATGAGCTAAAATGTGGAAAAGATCAAATGGGGTGCATTTTAGTTTTCTATAGTGGAACTAGGATCGTGCATGGAATAAGAGTAATTAGTATAAATGCTACACTAATAAATAAATATTAATATAAAATTAGATTTGTTTTGATAAAAGCTATATACATACATATATACATATATATATATATATATATTCATATATACATATATATACATACATATATACACATATATATATACATATATATATATGTATATATATACATATACATATATATATATATATACATATATATATATATATATATATATATATATATATATATATATATGTATATATATGTATGTATGTATGTATGTATGTATATATATATATGTAAGGAATTATAACCACATGAAGTGGTAAAAGTTCTATGTCTTGCCATGATTAAATTCATGTATGATTGTGGGCAAAGAATTGAAAATTCGTCCCATTGAATTTGCTTCATTCTCATTCCCTTTAGAGAATGTGATAGCAGTATGTGATAAGTCTGAAAGAAGAGAAAATTATTACCGTGAAGGTATCAATGGATGTGGACGTGGCAATAGACGGAATTATAATCGTCATCATTGTGATAATGAGAATAATAAAGGTTCTCAAAATAATCTTTCACTTTATGAAAGTAATATTTGACATGAGATTGTATATAGCACATACAGATGATTATGATCCATTCCCTGAAGTGAATGTGATAATTGTAATAAAGCCCGTAAGTATGGACACGCTCTTGATATAATTTTGTTTTATGTCTGACATTATAAAAAGAAAGTTCGTTGCCCTTGAAATTTCGGGCAAGAACTATATGACATGGGTGTTGGATGCTGAAATCCATTTGGATGCAATGGGTCTTGGAGACGCCATTAAAGACATAAATAATGCATCCACCCAAGACTATGCTAAGGCCTTGATTTTCTTGCGCCATCACCTTGATGAAGGTTTGAAACTGTGCTAAGGCCTTGATTTTCTTGCGCCATCACCTTGATGAAGGTTTGAAACTGTGCTAAGGCCTTGGATTTCTTGCGCCATCACCTTGATGAAGGTTTGAAAATTGAATATATCACAGTCAAAGATCCACCTATCTTGTGGAATGGCTTAAAGGAGGGATATGACAACCTGAAGTTGGTCACTCTGCCACAAGCACGATGCGATGAGAATCCAAAAGCAAATAGTTCATAAACTATATATTATCGTTGCGGTGAAAAAGGGCACTGGGCAAAAATTTGCCGTGTACCAAGACATTTGGTTGAGCTTTATCAAGCATCTCTAAAAGGTAAAAGCCCTGAAACCAATTCTGTCTCTGACGACAATTTTGACATCACCCACTTGGATGTGGCAGACTTCTTTGAGCACCCTGAGGGGAAAATAGACCACTTAATTGGTGATGGATCTGTGATGAAGGAAGATGGAATTGTTTGATTTTAGTTTACTTATTTGTATTAGTTAGTGATTAAACTAATAGTCATTAGTATCAGCTCGTATTAGTTAGCTTATGATATAATGTTAGTATTAGTTCTTTAGAATATTTCAATATGCTTAAATTTCAAAGATATTTTTATTTTCCAGTAGAGTTAATCGACTAACCTAACAGTTTGTCGATTATCTAATATTTCGCATTAAAACTGAATTTTTCCGCAAGCTAAGTTAGTCGACTATCTGATTTAGATAGTCGACTAAACTGATGACTGTTTACTAAGTTAGTCGACTATCAACTTAGTTAGTCGACTAACTAATATTTCGCATTAAAACTGGACTTTTCCGCAAGGCAAGATAGTCGACTATCTGATTTAGTTAGTCGACTAACCTAATGACTGCTTCTCAAGTTAGTCGACTTTTAACTAAGTTAATCGACTAACCTCAGCAGATTTTGAAAATATTATTTAATTATGAAGCAACAGATTAAATTTGTTTATTCTCATGTTCGTATATCTCTTTTGATTAATTGATTCACGTACCACACATACGATATTCAAAGAGAAGAAATATTACTCTCATTTAAGTATGTGTAAGGTAGATGTTACTACAATTTCTGGTAGTAGTAAATTGATTAAAGGCTTCGGAAGAGCAACTATAACTCTGCCTAAAGGAACAACATTTTAGAGAATGCAATGTTCTCCTCCAAGTCTAAAAGGAACTTGTTGAGTTTAAAAGATATCATTCAAAATGGATATCATATTGAGACAATAGATGAGAATAATCTTGAATTCCTCATTTACTCATGAAAACGAGGCTGCCCACTTCGGTTTGGGGTCACGCCATTTTGCATGCAGCAATGCTAGTTCAACTCAGAACGACGAATTATCACAAATATTCCCCGTTGCAATGAGTTTTGGGTCATGAACCTAATATATCCCACTTAAGAATTTTTGGATGTGCAGTATATGTGCCTGTAGCACCGCCATATTGCACCAAAATGGGTCTGCAAAGAAGGTTAGGAATATATGTTGAGTTTGAATAGCCCTCCATTATTCGCTATCTCGAAATATTGACAGGGGATATGTTCACTGCACGATTTGCAGACTATCAATTCGATGAGACACTTTTTCCAAAATTAGGGGGAGAAGTTGGTGAAACCAAACGGGAAATTTTGTGGAAAAAATGCATCATTATCTCATCTTGATCCACATACCTCTATTTGTGAAAAAGAGGTGCAAAATATTATCCATTTGCAAAGAATAGCAAATCAAATGCCAGACGCATTTACAGATTTGAAAAGGATAACAAAATCACATATCCCCGCAGTGAATGTGACAACATCTGATTCACGAATACATATTTATTATTGGAAGAATATGAACATGAAATTGATATTGAATATACCACACTCACCCCTAGAAGGAGGTTTGAGATGATATATGAAAATAATGTCATTATTATGGCATGAATAGTCATTGGTCACGTACCTATTGTACGCCAAAATAATTTGTCAATGTGATTATCAAAGGACAATAATAATGCAAGAAACATATCTTGCATATAATTTTGACATGACCATAATGGTATAACTTTCTCTTTAAAAGAGATATTCACCACATGGATGTTGATGAATTTGTGGTAGTACAAAATTAATTGAGAGCTCTAGAAGAGCCAATTATTACTATGTTGGAGAAACACAATTGATTACCAATAAGGTATTGTGTTGTAGTAAGTCTCAAAGAAAGTTATTCAGTTTCCAAAGTATATGCGAAAGCGATTGATTATATTGAGACTATAAATAAAGGAAAGATTTGATATCTTCTATTTCTACAACTTGTAGCGAGATAATCTGTATGTGAAAAACTACCCGCTTTATTCTCCAGTTTGTACTACACAAGAATACCACAATAAAGTGGACGTTTATTGATATAAAAACCCATATCATAATAAACTTGAAGTTTATTGATAAGTGCACATGTCATGGTGTAAATTTGAAGTTTACCAATATTGATAATTTATTCAGTTGGCATTCGAGTTAGCCATATCAATTTAAGTATGATGTGCAATAATAGAGAATTCACATGGGTAAATATTAAAGAACTAGAAAGTTCTTTACGAATTCTCTTGTATTACTTGTTCTCATTTGACCAACTAAAGAGTTCGGGTTGAATCCCATAAATTCTGAAAATATCAAAGGTGAATGTGGGCCCATTCACCTGCCATGTATACCACATATGATGCATCTATGATATGGTTACATGCGCGATTGTTATTAACCTGCAGCCTGGCCGGTGTTTGCGAGGTAAATTGCTCAGTACTCTAATTTCGAGCATAATTTCCAGATTTTCTATTCAAGATAGTTCATCTTGATAAGTTGGTTTACATCATAGTTGGTTTAGCAAGATAATTATTGAGTGCCTCCACTTAATAGCTAAACTGTTTCTTATGAGAACAAAGTTATATATATCAGTTTGATATACGTTGTATACGAGAGTATATTATATTCTCCCCTCACAAGTGGTTCAGGTCAGGAACCAAATAATTTCATCTTATTATTATTGATGTGCGGTGTATATTTTCATTAACACCATAATGCACAAAGATGGACTCTCAAAGTTGAGGAAACAAGTTAGCTTTTCTAACATGAGGGGGAGACATGATAAACACTTGAGAAAAGGTTACATGGGATGAATTATCATTTGTATATATAGATACTCGAATATGATAATATGAACCTGAAGTTCATAAAAGGATAATTCAATTGCAATATATTGCAAAGCATGCTATACGCATTTGCTGACCCAAAGAAAGTAACTATATTCTCACTGCAAATGCTCATATTAAGTCCCAGAAGGACAAAGTCTCTGATACGCTTAAAGCGTATAGACAAATCGGTTTCAAAATAACTTCTTAATAAAGAAGATGAGCAAATGATCAAAGTGATCATAATGGGGAGGCAAGTGATCTAGAAGATCACATGACATAACACTTCATAAAATCTCATGAGAGATTCAGGTACCTGAATATATGAATAAAGAGATCTCCATGTTATGTCTTTATGAAAATTTACTGGAACCGATATAAAATGTTCGTCGACGACATCTATGATAGCGCTAAATATCGATGAGGATCTTATGTTTGTCGAATACAAACAAAAATATTGGCTAAATGGAAGAGATACAATTCAAGCAGAATTGATTCCATATGAAAGACATGTAGTTTTGGACATGTAGTTCAAATACTTGAAAGTATAAAGTCAATGATTGAAGTTGCTTGAAGCATATACAATGTATATATATATATATATATATATATATATATATATATATATATATATATATATATATACACACACACATATACATGTATATATATATACACATATACATGTATATATATATACACATATACATATATATATACATATACATATATATATCTATACATATACATATATACATATACATATACATATATATACATATACATATATATATAGCTTTCTGAAAATTATCGGGTATGCTAGACTCGCTGAACCGATCAATTGAAATTTGAAAGATTTTGGATTTTTTTTGGGGGGGGGGGGGGGGGGGGCGTTAAAGGGGGGCTTGACAGTAAAAAAACTGAAAAAGATTATCTTTCAACTAATAAGTTACCACTAACCAGAATTGACTTATTTATCACTTATTCAATAAATATTTACATGTAAAAATAGCACCAACTAATCAATTTTCGGATTGATAATTAAAAAATAATTAGCTTTTGCAAGGTCAGTAAAAAATAGACACTGTTTTGTTGAAACACAAAAAGTTTCTGCATATAAACTTTCAGCATATTGTATTGGGACTCCAACTAAGGCTGGAAGTTGGGCGGTTCTGGAACCGGAACCCGACCGGAACCGCGGTTCTGGCGGTTCCGGCGGTTCCGGGCCTAGCGGTTCCCCGGAACCGTGGTGTCGCGGTTCCACCCATTAGAACCGTGGAACGCCAGAACCGGAACCGGAACCGGACCGGTTCAGGCGGTTCCATCCGGTTCCAAACGGTTCCGCCAACGGTCCGATATTTAAAAAAATTTTTTTTTTTTTAAATTCGGACCGTTGGCGGAACCGGATGGAACCGCCTGAACCGGTCCGGTTCCGGTTCCGGTTCCGGTTCTATCCGGTTCCCAACGGGCTAATTTTTTTTTTTTAAAAAAAATTTTTTAAAAAATCTGAAAATCAGAACGGCTCTCTTGCAGAAATAGCAGTTTGGCATTTTTAAAATTTAGCCATTTGACTCCTCAAATTTAATTTAACCCCAAACTTTATATAATTACACAATTTCCCATTTCTCAACTATAAATACCCCCTTATTCTTTCATTTTAATTCACCAATTCATCAATCTCTCTTAATCTCTCTCAATCTCTCTCAAGCTCTCTTTCAATCTTTCTAGTGCAAGTGCTTAAATTTTTTGCAAATTCGTGAAACATTGTGAAGTTGTTGAATTGAAGTTTTCAAGTGTTCAATTACAACGATTTTCAATTTTCAAGAAGTTGTTCGTCAATCCGGTAAACTCGTTTCAACTCTTACGTGCTAAGAATATTTGTTGTGTGTTGTTATTTTGCTTAACTATAATTATTATGGCATTTTCATTGAAAAACATGTTCGGAAAAGGTAAAATCTCAAACTGTTTATAATGCTTATAAACAGGCGTTAGAGCATGCTAGGCCTACTATTCCAACCCCTACTTCGTCCACATCACAAGCGTCTAAAAGAGTTGCTGGCTTAACAGCTCTTAAATCGTGGCGGAGTTCAGGGGTACTCAAGGTGAGAATTTAGATGATATTTCCCATCTAAACGAACTTCAAGTTTATTTGTCGCAGGGGCTAGAGAATGATAATCCAGACGGATCTTTCGACCTTTTGGATTGGTGGAAGACAAGGGAAAAGCATTTTCCCGTTCTTGCAAGGATGGCTCGGGATGTTCTATCCATTCAAGCGTCAACTGTTGCATCGGAGAGCGTATTTAGTCAAGCCAGACTACAAATAGGAGATCATAAAGCGTCGATGCGGGACAGCTTGGAAAAATCAGTGCTCTTCCGAGATTGGATCCTCTCTGAAAGAAGGAACTTTGGGCTAGCTGAATCTCAACCCGAAATAGATGAGTGCTATGAAGAAATGCTAGCAGAACTTGCTCAGGAAGCAACTTCACCCGGAAGTGGTGATGAACAAGCTTCATTTCCACCACCGCCAACACAACCACCTCCAAACCTTGAAGGTTTTATGAGATTTGTTAGAAATAATACATAAATTATCATGTAACTTGTACATTGGCATGTCTTCTTTTAGTTTTTTTCCTTTTAATGGTGGTAGTACCATGTTGTGCTCATTCCATTGGGGGAAGGAAGACTAAGAAAGATATGCCATTTTGGTCAATAAATACGCTTTTTATCATATCCTTGAATATATTTGTCTCAATATTTATTTGTCTTTACTTCTAGATCAATCCTTGAATATTTATATAACATATAATATATAACATACAACACATAATACTAATATGTACTACTTATATAAAATTTATACTAATTACTAACTACTACACAATATACAAAATATACACTACTTATACACAATATATACTAATTTCCAAACACAATATATACTATACTAAGAACGTCGTACACCATATAAAAATATATTGTACAATATACTAATCACTACTATACAAGATATTGATTTAAAAAAAAAAGAAATTTAAGTCGGAACCGCCGGGAACCGCCAGACCCGCGGTTCCGGAACCGCCAGAATCGGAACCGGGCGGTTCCGGAACCGTATGGTAGCGGTAGCGGCTCCGGAACCGCCAGAACCGGAACCAGCAGACCCAAATAGACCCAGAACCGGAACCGGATACAGCCTTAACTCCAACACATTATACTGGAATCTCATATGTATAAAATTTGAACTCCAACATATTATGATGGAATTTTTTCGAATTTTTAAGGAAGTTTTTGTTCAGATTTTATCTTTACATGAAAAAGTGGCTAAATTTTAATTACTTTTAAAATTATGGTTATTTTTCAATTACAAGTTATAAATATGGTTATTTCTAATATTTTTCCAATCAAAATTATTTAATTGGTTTTACAGAATATTTAAGAATATCTATTCATCAAACATTTCCATAATATTGTTGAAGATCTCCACGAAGTTTATGTCAAACTGGTAACTTAATAATTTAATTAGAAAATGTTATAACCACAAGTTATATGTAGTACTAAATTCAAACCACTCAGCCAAATATATCCCCAAACAAAAAATTATATTTTCTAGAAGCATTCGCAGGTCGATAAAATACTCGAGAAATTAATTAAAACCACAAATCATATATATTTATCTAGAAGTATTCACAGGTTAAGAATTTCTAAACAGGAAAAAACGTGTGCAATACACATATATAATTGTTAAAAAAGTATGTTTTTCTTTGAGTTATACATTTAGCAAGAAGCTAGGGCAGCAAAAATGATTGACAAACCCACTTTTGAATTGGAAAAATGATCTTGTATAGTTGCTTTAAAATAATATATATATATATATATATATATATATATATATATATATATATATATTCGGCTAGCTAATATAAATAGTTTCTAACACGAACTAAAAATAAAAAAGGTTTCTAGAACTTAGGCCGAACTTGGGCATTCAATTTATCTGTCCTAATACCGATATATATATATATATATATATATATATATATATAAATATATATATATATATATATATATATATATATATATATATTAAATTTTATATACTTTTTCGACTAGCTAATATAAATAATTTCTAATACGAACTAAAAATAAAAAAGGCTTCTAAAACTTAGGCCGAACTTGGGCATTCAATTTATCTGTCCTAATACCGTCTGAAGCCTAACATTCTTGCAACTTTGGATGGGTAGCATATTTACCTTGTGTTACAGCACCACTATAGAAACATCAATAAAATTTGAGTGTATTTTGCAGAAAATACAAATATATATATATAAAATTTTTTACGCAAAATCTACCAAAAATCAAAGAATAATAATAATAGCCAAAACTATGCAAACAAAGTTTGTGTGGGTGGCATCGATTAGCTCCTTGCAAATTAAAGCACCGCCAAGGGTTGCGGTGGAATCAATAAACTCCTTCACTCTTAATCAGAATGTTTTAGGTTTTAGTAGTGGGAATATAAAAAATCATGATAAAAATCTTCTTCCTCCTTTAATAAATCTTACGTGATACAAAGCCGAATTAATCCAGAACTTAATATAGGTTTAGTCGTGAAAATTTAAAATATTATGATAAAATCTTCTTCCTCCTTTAATGAATCTATGTTCACCGCACCAATTAGAACAAGTATGGTGAAACTCCCCGGATGCTTCAATTTTTGCGGAAATTTTCTTTGAATTCTCGAGGTGCACTCTTCAGTAAGTGCCACTGTATCAAACTCTGTCTATCTCCTTTTGTTAGCCACAATATCTTTGATGTACTTAGTATATTTTAGGATTTCACATAGCACATCAACCAATGGAAGATTCAATTGAATTTGGATCAGCATATCAATAAATTTGTTGAACATCCTGTCATCACTTTTCTTCTTCAATGTTTGTGCGAAAGGAGGTGATGGCCTTGCAGTCGAAGTCTTTATGCCTTCTTCATTTTCTTTCTCAGCTTCCCCCCGCGATTTTGGGGATCAGTTTAACCGTAGGAGTGACATGTTATTTCTTTCTCTTTGGGACTTCTTCTAATTGTGTGTCATTCCTCTGAGTTACAAAATTTACCCGAGGATTCTTATTTGTATCACTGGGAAGAGCCCCTGCATGTAGAGTGTTTTGTTGTGCGGCCAATTGCCCAATCTGCCCTTTTATAGTTTGAAATTCAGTCATCAGTTGCTTATTATCTATTCGAAGTTGATGGTTGTTAATCAATGACTTTTTCAACATATCATCACTGCTTTCGGCTACCTGTTGAGGTCGATTTTGAAGCTGATTATAATTCCCTTGAGGCATATATTGATTTTGAGTGGTCTGATTCCCACCAATGAGAAATTTGGATGATTTCTCCATTTGAGATTATAGGTGTTCACATAATGATTATTCAGGTTCATTGGACCTCTACCTTGCTGGCCCACATAATTGATAGATTCAGGAGTCACCGGACATTGGTCACTCATACGACCATTTTCGCAAATTTCACAACATATGGTAATCCTCTGAGCCTGCTGCATCTGATGGCCTTGACCCATTGCCACCTTAGCCATTTGGTTGTTTAGTTTAGCAAATTCTACTCGAGTGTAACTACTGCTTTCTATTTTATCATCCTTCTCGAGTCACCTTCACCCTTCCTGTTATGATCATCTGTAGTGAAATTGTTTAGCAGAGTCTGAAGCTCACTGTATGGCTTTTACATGCAACTTCCTCCACAAGCTGAGTCTAGATAATTTGGAGGTCTCGTTTAATCTATTCACAAAAGTATGTCCCAACAACGACGCCAAAAACTTGTTAGGTCCAAACACATACGCAATTATAGGCGGTCGATAATAAAGTGATAAGAAAATATCGTTCTCACAAAGATTTGTGATCAACTATTGTCTAATCCAAGTTATTTATAAAATTGATGCTCAAGTGAATGTGAAGAAGATGATGTAATTTTTGTAACTGAATAACTACGAACTAATAAGCAAGTAAAAAAATAAGATCACAAGTAAAGCAAACAAACACTTACAAGGAATTCAGTGAAATGGGGGATATTTCAGGTTTATGGATTCGTGTATCTCCTATTGCATTTTTCGAGTTGATGTAATCACTTGACTTATCTAATTTGTTGATTAGAAGTGTTTATTATGCTCGCAAAGTTCTTTCGACGCTTCTCTCGCCTATTTAAACAAATCAAAGACTATATATCTGTAGAATCAAACTTGACAAGAAGACATGTATATTTCCTGCAAAAATAACCAAGTAAGGCAACTAGAATAAATCTATCCTAATCACGATTCTATTCTCTGTTGCTCGGATTCAAGAACTTACACTAATCAATCCTATATGCAATTTATAGTTCCCATTTTTGAGTTCAACTGTAAATTCGTAGATAATACTCTATTGTTAGCTATGGAATAGAATAATTAAGTGCAAGATTGAATAAACAAATTACTATGATAAAGTCAAGCAAAACAATTAATTGCCAATTTACAATAGTCAAGAACAACCCATAACCCCATAATAATGAGGTTCTTAGCCACTTATGTTCATAACAATCATCAAATATTATTTTCAAACATAAAGGCTATGAATACTAAGAAGAATAGAAGAATTGATGAATTCCGTGCTTTTGAGAGTTTTGTACTTGTGTTTTTCTCTCAAAGTCGCGTCCCTCTTGCCAAAATAGGTTTAGGTTTGCTTTTATATGAGTTGGGGATGTCTTGGGGTTGAAACAACCAAATCTTGAGCGAAATAGGACAACTTCACGCCATCAGCGCCCAAGATAGCATGTGGCGCTAGCCCTAGTGCTGGAAATTTGAAGGATCTGTTTGGTGCGCCACAGGTAGCGCCCCATGCTGCCTGTGGAGCTACATTGTGGCTTTTCTTGTTTCGTCCCCTTTTCGCCTCAATTCGTGTACCTTCGTCTCAAATTGCCTGCGAATGATTCATACACATAAAAATACTACAAATTAGCACAAATCATTATATTATACATTCAAAAGCTACGAAATGTGAATAAAATACGAGACAATATGCATATAAATGTAATACTTTAAGTCGAAACAAGCTTAGCTACATGTAGATATGTAAATTCAATGTAAAGAGCTGGAATAAATCATATAACTATTCCATCAATGGGATTCCATATAGGACAATTTTTTTAAAATTGACGTAAAAGCATGCATTATACGTTAAATAAATAACCCTACTCCACTACTCTTTTATAGCATTTGCGTAAGCCAAGACTTCATATATAGCACACATATATATAAAAACGAATCTTATCTTAATATTTGATTATTAGTGTACAGTTTATGTACTAATTAATATTATTCCATGCACGTTACCATTAAAATCCACTAAAAAAACTAAAACGGTCCCCCATTAATGATCCTTTCCCTATTTTAGTTCATTATATAGTTATAAGTTATAACTATGAATATATGCGCACAACAGTTGTAAATTATTTTTGCTTTTCGTAGGACGTAAGAGCTGAGTACATAAGCATATGACCTCACTAACAATGCAATGTACAATTAACCTAAATTTGCATCATATTCTAATTAACTGAATAATGTTATACTCCTAGCCAGTTGTTTTGTTTTTTGATATACTCCGTTAATTTCATTTTACGTGAATCTGTTTCATTTTATAAGAAGAAAAACTTTTGAAACTTATGATAAATGACATTTTTGTGGGTATAGAAATTTAAAGTAAGATTATCTTAAAATATAGAACGACGCTATTGTTTTTGGAGAAAAAAATTAAAAGAAAAAAGTGTCGCATAAAGTTAAACAAAGGGGACCGAATCGTGGTTAATATTCTAATTGCTTGTTTGGATGGTTGTAGCCTATTGTATTGTATCGTATTATTACATTAAATACGATATTTGTTTTAGTTGTTACTTAAATTTTATTGTATCGTATCGTTAAATTCGTCGCTACATAATGATGAAATGTACCACTTTATGTGACGACCAATTTGGTGTGGTTGCATCGTTATCTTGTCTTTTTCTCTCATCTCACCGTTCACTATTATTAAATAATTTTATTTTATCGTTTATCCAATCTTTTTATATAATAAATTTTTTCCGTGTCATAATCTTTCTTTATAATATTCCAGATTTATTCTTCATATTGTTGGTGCATGATATCATGAAATAACGTCAAATAATACAATCTATCCTATATTATATTCATCAAACGATACAATTACATGTGAATCTTTATAGTAAATATTACTTTTTAGACTTTTTTTCAACAAGTATTATTAATAGAGAAGAAAAAAAAACATATAATCGGTCACTGATAAAACAATAACGATCATGTTATAATAGGTTAACTACATTGCAAGTGTAAAAAAAATATTACATTACATGTATATAAAATTATACATACCACCAAAGATGTGGTGTGGTGGATGTCCCTTAATCAGAGGTCTCGGGTTTGAGCCCTAAGTATGAAAAAATTCTTGGTAAAGAGCGCTTCCCCACGAATGGAGCCCGACACAGTGCGCATTCATATATAATCGGGCTTTAATACGGATATCGAACACCCGGACGGGAAATAAAAAAAAACTATATGTTATCTGTGTATAAAATTTATATATTATATGAAACAAAAGTAGAAACATGAAATTAAGACATGCAAAAGAATAAAAAGTAGAGTCGAATTAGTTTCTATAGCCATCATTTGACCAAATCAGATACACTGCATCATAACTTTTTGGTCTCTATAGAAGGTTCTTTTCTAGTCTGAACACATTTGGTCCCTGAGATATTCCACCTATTTCATTCTCAGCTATTCTTTTTGCCAAATAACACTTTTTGCAAAAATGTACCCTTTATAAATTAGCCACCTTGAATATTAAACCATATTATTGCATGAAAAAACACACTAAACATGGACGAAAGAGGCAAAATTAATGACAATACTGAAGAGGTGAAATATAGAGGTGTTAGAAAGAGGCCATGGGGGAAATTTGCTGCTGAAATTCGCGATACTTCGCGACAAGGAGGGGTTCGTGTTTGGCTCGGGACATTTACTACTGCAGAAGAAGCAGCTAGGGCTTATGATAAAGCTGCTTATTCCATTAGGGGAAATTTGGCAATTTTAAATTTTCCTGAGGAGTATAATTTGCCTAGTAGTTCCTCTCATTTCAACACGAGTTCTTCAATGGCTTCGTCTTCGGTGCAGGAGAGAAACGAGCAAGTTCTTGAACTTGAGTATCTCGACGATAAGTTGCTCGAGGAACTTCTTGATTGTGATGAACATGCAAACAAGACGAAATGAAATGTCATTAACATCCCTTGTATCACTATAAAAGCTAAGTATTTCGCGTAATGTATACTAATAAACCTCATATGTACGAGGATTACAATAAAAAAAACCACCTTCTGCATGAAGGAGGGGGACATAAAATCTTACCTCCTCGTCGTACGTAGTTAGAGTTGGAGGGGCCAACTATTTATAATATTGGTGGAGAATGACATGATATATGGAATTATATGCACATAAGAGAAGGAGACTTATGTTATATATATATATATATATATATATATATATATATATATATATATATATATATATATTCCAAATCATGTTTGTGTGAATTAATGTGTGCTAATTACCTTGATGTGGAATGAAGGCTATTGATGCAGCTTGTTCTACAGTAGTTTAGCATCTTTGACTTCATGTTCTCTGCCCAAAACAATAATAATGTTGTAGCATTTTATAAACTGAATCTATTTCAATCAAGAGTATTATATAGAGATTTTTTTTGGCACCAATTTTGTCCATACAGTATGCCTCATATATTGTGCTAATGATGGTCAGTTAATCATCCTTCATTGAAAAATACACTATATATATACGTATATCATATATATTTAAGAGATTGAGTTTTAGATGTATATAACATATATTGAACGTCCTTTGCCGAGGAATTATTTTTTACGTCTTTCAAATTTAAACACCTTTGTTGAAATTTCTGGCTTCGCCACTACAGTTCAAGGTGTGACCATCTCTTCGAAAGATTAAGTTATCCTATATAATTTTAATGCTGTGCAAACCGTTTACAAAACTGGCTACAACTTAAATACCATCGCACAAAATGGCTGTCCCATATAATTTTGTAGAAGTCTTTGAAACGTAGAAGAAGTAAGGGATAAGTTGGTCCAGAAACAAAGCTTTCAGCATCTCCAATGGGCTTTTTTTTTTTTTTTTTTTTTAGTTGAACGATTGCTTCTATTAATATCAACAATTATACAATAGAGTGTTCTTTTGTGATAGTATAGACTAACTATCACATCCTAATCCTTTAATCATGCTATACAATTCTCACTGCTATCAAGCTAAATTATTACAAATCACCTATAAACTGACAATAACTAAGGATAGTAATTGAGTTGTCGTAATCCTTTTAACCAAGTCTTGCATCTCCTACCTCGTGCATGAATGAGGATAGCAATTTCTCTGCACAATTTGTGTTCATCAAAAGGCTGTTTCTGAAATCGTAATGCATTCCTCCCTCTCCAAATCAATGAAACAGTCGTAACAAATGCAGTAGCTACCACAGCTTTTTTGAACTGTTTACTCCTTGCATTGCTACATATCCAAGTTAATTCAGCTTCCCAACAGGCAGGTCTTCTATGATATCCCAGCCAATGACAAATCTTGCACCAAATTCTGTTAGTGACTGAGCAATTAAAAAACAGATGTTCAAAATCTTCACTGTGATGGTTACAAAACACACATGCTGCATCCACTAGAATCCCACATTTGAGGAGTCTATCAACAGTTGGTAGTCTACCATGTGCAGCCATCCATATAGTGAACAAGTGTCGAGGCAAAACATTGGGAGTTGCCATCAAGTTCCTCCAATCCATCTTAGGAAATATTGGTAACAGAGAAAGGTAGAGAACATGAATTTGAAATTTTCCTGCCTTACATACCTGCTGCAACCTAGATATGAGATCACCTTGTAGGCTGTGAGTGTTCATTATATGAGATCTGCAATCAATGATCTTCCTAGACATCCAAGAAGCATTCTTAGGACTTGTCATTGTTTCAATGTCCCCATTTTTTATATAGTAAAAATGGATCCATTTAATCCAAAGACTGTCTTTCTTCCTTGCAAGGTCCCACAGCAATTTAGATACAGTTGCTTTATTCCAGGTCTGGATGTCAATGATGTTTAATCCTCCAGCAGTAACAGGTCGACAAACTTTGTCCCAAGCTATAAGTGATCTCTTGGACACTATTCCATTGCCGATCCATAAGAAGGACCTGCAAATGGCTTCAATTGATTTCACCACCTTCTTTGGCAATATAAAGATCTGAGACCAATAAGTTTGAACTCCAAACAGCACTGATTTTATAAGTTGACTTCTACCAGCATAGGACAGAACTTTTGCAGACCAACAGGTGATTTTTTCAGTGATTTTTTCAATCAGAGGCAAGTATTGATGAATGTTCAGCTTCTTTGAGTGTAATGGGATGCCCAGATATTTGAAAGGGAGATGCCCTTCATTGAATCCCAAGTCTTCAAGAATAGCTTCCTTTTCAGCAAGAGATATACCAGCAAAATATATGGCACTCTTAGCTTTATTAGCTGAGAGTCCAGAAGCCACAGAAAAGGATGAGAATGCATCTTGAAGAAGCTGAATAGAAGTAAGATCAGCCCTGCAAAATAGTAATAAATCATCTGCAAAACAGATGTGGGAACAGTTGAGTTTCCTGCATCTAGGGTGAAAGTTAAAGTCACCATTTTTGTGAAGTAGGATGAGGTTCCTGTTGAGATATTCCATAGCAATAACAAATAGGTAAGGAGACATAGGATCTCCTTGCCTAACACCTCTTTTGGCTGAAAATGGTTTAGTGAGGCCCCCATTAATCACTAAAGAATATGTGACTGATGAAACACAAGCCATTATCCATTCCACAAACTTTGCAGGAAATCCAAGGTCAACCAACATCTGCCTGAGAAATCTCCATTCAATTGTATCATATGCCTTCCTCAAGTCAACCTTAAGTACACACCTAGGTGATATACCTTTCCTTCCATACCCTTTAAACAATTCTTGACTGAGTAGAATATTATCAAGAATACTTCTTCCTTCTATGAATGCTGACTGTCCCTTCCCAATGATATGATCAATTACAGCTTTAATTCTTCTAGTGAGAACTTTAGAGATAATCTTGTATAAGGTGGTGCAGCAAGCAATAGGTCTGAAATCCTTTACAGTTTGAGGAGTTTTCACCTTTGGGACAAGTGCAATGGCAGTGGTATTTATCATGTGTGGCATGTGACAAGTAGCAAAGAACTCCTTAACAGCAGCAAAGACATCCACTTTGACAATTTCCCAGTTCTTGGTGAAAAACTCCACAGGGAAGCCATCAACCCCTGGAGCCTTATCACTTGGCATTTCCTTCACAGCATCATTAATTTCCTCCATAGTCACTTCTCTAATAAGGATCTTCTGTTGTTCAAGGTTGAGACAAACTCCTTCTTTTACAACAGTAAAGTTTAAACAAGGAAGCTCACTAGGACTATTCCCCATCAAGGACTGGAATACTTCAATAAATTCTTGCTCAATAGCCAAAGGATCAGTAAGTTTTATACCTGTTTCTGTATATATAGAAGTGATGTTGCTTTGACTGGACCTTATCTTCCATTGTGCATGGAAGTACTTTGTATTTGAATCACCACAAGCTATCCAGGTTGCCTTTGATTTTTGTCTCAGGATCTGTTCCTCAACATTACTCCACTTTTCTATGCTAAGGAGAGCTTCCTTTTCTGCTTTGTACAAGTGAGTTGAAGCAGGGTCCCTCATAATCTGACTCTGGATAATGTCTAGTTGTTCCCTAGCACAAGTTAGTTTTTGCTGATAAGAAGCCATATGTCCATTTAAGCCCTTCAACTGTTGCTTCATACTTTTGAGTTTTTGCCAAATTAATTGCAGTGATGATCCTTGTCCTCCTTGATTCCATACCTGTTGTAGAATGTCACCAAATTTAGGATCCTCCATAACATTGTGGTAGAGTCTGAAAGGTTTGGGATGAATCAGTCTTTGCCTTCCAAATTTTAAGAAAATAGGAGTATGATCAGAGATAGAATGATTTAAGAAGTCAGCTTCTACATGGCTGTATTGTTGTAACCATTGAAGATTCCCAATTGCCCAGTCTATCTTACTATAGACCTGTTTGTTTGTCCAAGAATACCTCCAGCCTTTTGACCTGATGGGAGTAAGATTGAGATCATTACTAGGAGAATTTACTATTAACATTAAGTCATTTTCTAACACAAGTCTTAAATACTAAATTCATTATAAACGTTTTAAGCAGCAAAAGATATGTGGAAGGTCAAAAATAACAGGAAACTACACAGCCCCCAACAATCTGGTGTCATGAGTCTAGAGCCTCTAATACATGTCTGAATACCTACTACATCAATAGTCTAGAAAAGTTCGGAAAGATAACAAGATAGGGGGAGAAAACAGGGCTGCGAACGCCATGCAACTATCTCGAAATCTTCGGCAAGTGCTGAAATAGCTTAAAACCCTCACTCGGCCACGCTGGCACCTAGATCTGCACACAAAGTGCAAGGAGTAACATGAGTACACCAACTCAGTAAGTAACTAAAGTAAATAAGGACTGATAGTAGTGACGAGCAATTCAAAAACATATAACTGAAAATTAAACAAAATAAATATAAACTTTACAGTTGAAAATCAGTTTCGTCATAAAATCAACATTTCCATTTTAAAACATTTGAAATCAGTTACTTAGAAATATATCCAATAGAGGCTTATTTAAAAGAAGAGTGAAAACATTATAACAGGGCCCCTCGGGCAAGGAATCACTCAGCATATGGCCCCTCGGACAGCATCTCAGTTACTCGTCACACAACTCTCAACTCAGTACTCACTCTCAGCACTGGGCTCATTAGTATCTCATAATAATAGAAATCAAAGTAGCCACTGCGGCGTGCAGCCCGATCCATAATTTATAGTCGAATACGCTCACTAGGGGTGTGCAGACTCAAGAGGGGCTCCTACAGCCCAAGCGTCATATCGTTGTACTGTGTAGCCCGATCATATATATATATATATATATATATATATATATATATATATCCTTACAATTGTACCCTCAGTTTTAGATTCACACTGGTTACTTACCTCAAACTGGTCAAAAATACTACTCCGCGATGCCTTTTTCCCTCGAATCGGCCTCCACTCGCATCGAATCTAATCAAAATTAGAACGAGGATGTCAAAATATGTCAAGGTAACGAAGCCCAAGCAAAAACAATCAATAAATGGCATAAATCCTGAAATTACCAAAATCCGACCTTCAAGCCCACGTCTCAGAATTCAATAATTTTTGCACCAATATATTCCCCATCTCCTTACGAGTCTATACATATCAAGAACACTGAAATCGAGGTCTAAATGACCTCTCAAATTCCCATTTAAAGGCCTCTTATACTCAAGCTCTAATCCCCAATTTTTATTTCTTAATCCCCACTAAAACCATGATTAAACAGTGGAAAAATGATCTTAAACCTAAGTAATAAAGCTTAGGGAACTTACCCAACTGATATCCTTTGATTCCTCTTGAAATCATATGCCTTAGCTCTTTCCCGTCTTCAAAAATGGAGTTCTATGCAAAAATTCGCGAAATGAAATAATTTATATGTTCTACCCAGGCCTTTTTGCATCTGCGGAACAATACTCGCTTTTGCGGTACCGCATTTGCGGTTAAATCCTCTGCTTCTGCGGAAATCACTAACAACCCAAAAATCGTAGCTGAGATAAGCCTTCCGCATCTGCGACTCCGCATCTGCGACCATCCTGACCGCTTCTGCGGTTCCTAACAAATCCCCATAATCCGCTTCTGCGGCCACTCTCTATTATATGCGGTACCGCACCTCCAGTCCCCAATCCACAGGTACAAAAATACCAGAAGTAGTAATTCAGCAGCTGCAACAACAATCCAAACTTCTCGTTAACCATCCGAAATCACCTCGAGGCCCCCGGGAACTCAACCAAAAGCACAAACATATCCTAATACCTTATTCAAACTTGTACCAATCTTCAAAACAAATCAAACAACATCAAATCACCCAAAATACATTGGATTCAAGCCAAACTTTCTAAAATCTTCTGAATTTCTCTTTTGATCAAAAACTCAACCAAACCATGTCCGAATAACCTGAAATTTTGCACACACATCCAAAATGACATGACGAAGCTACTGCAACTCTCAAAATTTCATTCCGACCACTGTATCAAAATCTTGCCTGCCAATCGGAAATCGTCAAAATCTCAACTTCACTAATTCAAGCCTAAACCTACTTTGAACCTCCAAAATCCATTCCGATCACATTCAACAACAAAAACAACAACCCAGTATAATCCAACTTAGTAGGGTCTGGGGAGGGTAGTGTGTACGCAGACCTTACCCCTACCCTGGGGTAGAGAGGCTGTTTCAAAATAGACCCCCGACATCCTTCCCTCCAAGAACCTCCCACCTTGCTCTTGGGGAGACTCGAACTCACAACCTCTCGGTTGGAAGTGGGGGTTGCTTACGATCAAAGCAACCCCTCTTGTCTAAATTCCGATCACACTTCTATGTCCCAAATCACCTCCAAAAGCTAACCGCACCATCGGAACTCACATCCGATCCATCTAACACATAAGTCAACATCCGATTGATTTTTCCAACTCACCTTCCTTAAAATTGACTAAGTGTGTTAAACCTTACTAAATCTTTTCCGAACCATAACCAATCAACCCGATCATATATAGAACCAACATATAAAGCAATTATAAGTAGAAATGGGGGAAACAGAGTGGTAACTCATGAGGCAACTGGCTGGGTCGTCACATCCTCCCCAACTTATATAAATGTTTGTCCTCGAATAAGTCAAGAAACGTACCTGAAGCCTCAAACATGTGAGGATATCTGCTCCGCATCTCCCGCTTGGTCTCCCAGGTAGCCTCCTCCATAGGCCAACCTCTCCACTGCACTTTCGCTGAAGCTATATCCTTTGACCTCAACTTTCGAACATGATGACCCAAAATAGCTATTGGCTCCACATCATGAGTCAAATCATCATCCAAATGGACCGTGCTAAAATCCAAAACGTGAGACGGATCCGCAATATACTTCCGAAGCATATAAACATGAAATACTGGATGCACACTTGACAATATGGGTGGCAAAGCAAGCTCATAAGCTACCTCCACAATCCTGCGAAACACCTCAAAAGGCCCAATGAATCGAGGACTCAACTTCCCTTTCTTACCAAATCTCATAACACCCTTCATGGGTGAAACCTTCAACAGAACCTTCTCGCAAACCATGTAGGACACATCTCAAACCTTCCTATCAGCATAACTCTTTTTCCTCGACTGCATTGTATAAAGCCTCTCCTGAATCACCTTCACCTTTTCTATAGAATCCTACACCAAGTCTCTCCCCAATAGCCTAGCCTCGCCGGGCTCAAACCAACCAACTGGCGATCTACACCACCTCCCATACAAAGCTTCATACGGAGCCGTCTGAATACTCAACTGGTAGTTGTTGTTATAAGCAAACTCTGCAAGCGGTAGAAACTAATCCCATGACCCTCCGAAATAAATGACACAAGCACACAACATGACCTCTAATATCTGAATAGTGCACTCGGACTGCCCGTCCGTCTGAGGATGAAAAATTGTGATCAACTCAACCTGAGTACCCAACTCTCTCTGAAGGTCTCCATAACTTGAAGTAAGCTGAGTACCTCTATCTGAAATGAAGGAAACTAGAACACCATGCAAATGAACAATCTCTCGGATATAGATCTCTGCCAACCGCTCAGAATAATAGGTAGTACACACAGGAATGAAGTGCGCGGACTTGGTCAATCGATCCACAATCACCCAAATAGCATCAAACTTCTTCAAAGTCCGTGGAAATCCAACAACAAAGTCCATAATGATCCTCTCCCACTTCCACTCGGGAATAACCATCTGCTGAAGCAAGCCACCCGGTATTTGATGCTCATATTTCACCTGTTGACAATTGAGACATCGAACTACAAATCCCACAATGTCTCTTCATTCTTCTCCACCAATAATGCTGCCTCAAGTCCTGATACATCTTCACGGCACCCGGATGAACGGAATACCACAAGCTATGGGCCTCTTCCAGAATCAATTCCTAAAACCAATCTACATTGGGCACACAAATCCAGCCATGCATCCTCAACACCCCATCATCACCAATGGTCATATCGTTGGCATCATCATGCTAAACTCTGTCCTTAAGGATAAGAAAATGTGGATCACCATACTGGCGCTCTCTGATGCGATCATATAAGGAAGACCGAGAAACCATTCAAGCCAATACTTGATTAGGCTCCGAAATATCTAACCTTACAACCAATTGGCCAAGGTCTAAACATCAACTGCAAGAGGTCACTCCCCAACTGGAATATATGCCAAACTCCCCATACTCACGGCCTTTCGGATCAAAGCATCAGCCACCACATTGGCCTTTCCCGGATGGTAAAATATAGTGATATCATAATCCTTAAGCAACTCCAACCATCTCCGCTGCCTCAAATTAACATCCTTTTGCTTGAACAAATGTTGAAGACTGCGGTGATCAATGAACACCTCACAAGAAATTCCATACAAGTAATGCCTCCAAATCTTCAATGCGTGAACTATGGAAACCAACTCCAAATCATGAACGGGGTAGTTTTTCTCATGGGGCTTCGACTATCCAAAGCATAAGCAATAACTCTACCCTCCTGCATCAATCAACACCCAATACTAACTCTCCAAGCATCACAATACACTGTATATGAACCTGAAGCCGATGGCAAAACCAACACTAGAGTTGTGATCAAAGCTATCTTGAGCTTCTGAAAGCTCTCCTCATACCCGTCCGACCATACAAATAAAGCGTGAGTTGACTTGTTCAAAAGCGATGAGATAGATAAGAATCCCTTAACAAACCAACGATAATAGCCTGCCAAACTAAGAAATCTGCGAATCTCTATAGCTGAGGACGGTTTGGGCCTATACTGAACCGCCTCTATCTTCTTCGGATCAACTTGAATACCCTCGCTGGACACCACGTGCCCCAAGAAAGCCACTGAACTGATACAAAACTCATACTTGGAGAATTTTGCATAAAGCTTTTCCTCCATCAATCTATGCGACACAACTCTCAAATGTTATGTGTGCTCCTCCTGACTACGTGAATACACCAGAATATCATCGTTGAAGACTGTGACAAACAAGTTAAGATAAGGCTGGAACACGTTGTTCATCAAATTCATACATGTTGTTGGGGCATTGGTCAGCCCAAAAGACATCACCAAGAACTTATAGTGACCACATCGGGTCCTGAAAGTTGTCTTAAGAATATCCAAATCTTTGATCTTCAACTGGTGATAACCCGAACGGAGATCAATCTTGGAGAACACCCTTGCTCCCTGAAGCTGGTCAAAAAAATCATCAATGCGAGGTAAGGGATACTTGTTCTTAATTGTTACCTTGTTCAATTGCCTATAATAGATGCACATTCTCATTGTGTCATCCTTCTTATTCACAAATATAACCGGTGCACCCCAAGGTAACACACTAGGCCGATTGAACCCCTTATGGAAGAGTTCCTGAAGTTTTTCCTTTAACTCCTTCAACTCCGCTGGTGCCATACAATATGGCAGAATAGAAATGGGTTGAGTGCCTGGCACTAGATCAATACTAAAATCAATATCCCTGTCCAGTGGCATGCCCGGCAGGTCTGCAGGAAACACATTCAAAAAATCCCTCGCAACTAGGACAAAATCAATATTGGGATCCTCAGCTCCAACATCCCTCGCAAAGCCTAGGTACGAAAGACACCCCTCCCAACCATGAGTTATGCCTTCAAGAATGAGATCACTCTGCTGGGAACATAATCAGCCAAACCTCGCCACTCTATCCGTGGCACACCCGGAATAGCCAATGTGACTTTCTTAGCATGACAATCCAGCATAGCACGACACAGAGATAGCCAATCCATGCCCAAAATGATATCAAAATCCATTATACACAATAGTAACAGATCCACTCGGGTCTCCAGTCCCCCAACAGTCACCACACAGGACCGATACACACGGTCTACAATAATAATATCGCCCACTAGAGTATATATATGAATAGGTGAAACAAGGGACTCACGGGGCGTACCAAGATAACGAGCAAAGTATGATGACACATAAGAATAGGTAGAACCGAGATCAAATAATACATATGCATCTCTATGGTAGGCTGAAACAAGACTTGAAATCACGACATCTGGAGAAAGAGCATTTGGTCTACTTGGGAGGGCATAGAAACGAGCCTGACCACCACCTGATCGACCTCCCCCTCTAGGGCGATCGTTAGCTGCCCGACCTCCACCCCTAGCTGGATGGGTGGGTGGTGAAGTAACTGGAGAAAACGTCGAGGGATGACCCCTCTACTAAGACTGACTATCATGAAGACGAGGACACTGCCTCCTCATACGTCAAAACTCTCCACAGTCATAACAACTCCCAGTGCTGGAAATGGGGACTGAAAGGAACCCCTGGCATCAGAATGGCCAGTAGAAGGACCTGGATTTACAGATAGAACGAGCTTTCCTTGGAAAATGGGAAATAGAACCTATAAAAGAAAATATGGGGAACTGTGTTGAACATCACACTGTTGCGGCGTGCAACCCGATCCAAACAGCATAACCATGACGACGTACCACACGATCCACACAACATAACTATGGTGGCGTGACACCCGATCCAAATAACATACCTATGGTGGCGTGCCACCCGATCCACACATAGAACTCACATAAGGAGGTATACATCGAGCTAATTTGATCATTACAATAAAATATCGAATATCGGTCATAAACACGCTAAATGCATAATACCATTCCCTAGAGTGACATAGAATACCATAATACGCAAACTCGAGCACAAATGAGGTGTGATACATGATTTGAACCTCAAGAACAATCCAGCTCATATAACATCATCGCCACGCAGAACCTCAATACATAAGAAATTTACCAAGCTGTCTCACAACTCATACGACACAATACATCATTACCTGGAACAGCTCACAACAAAATAATACCCTGACTGCTCTTCCATAAGAACGCTTGCTTAAAAAAACACATCTGGCTTGATAAAGACCTTGTTCACATTTAAATCAATCCACTAATCTCAAGCCGATTTATGATTGCACCAACTAGGCTAATAACCTTTCAAGGTTCCATAGAAACTACCCTTTCCTCCTAACACATAAGAATAACCGTCCTAACCAGAGCAAACCTCCTCAATCCATAACTCAATAAAAAGAGTGCCCTACAGGCATAAATTCTCAAATTAATGATATCACCAGGATCCTCATACTTGGTTTATATCTTTAATCAATCAAGTGGCTAAATGTGACACTTATAAAATCTTCCTGTGGGACACACTCCCACAATCTTCCAAAATAAATAACTGATCCGCACATCTAAACCACCCGCTACACTAACACTGAAAAGCGATCAAGAATACTTAACCAGGATGCAAAGGTTTTTTCACAAAACACCGCTCTCAGGTGACGCTGAAGACAATACCAATTTACTCTAAGCATTCAACCCTTTTGTTGCTCATCCAAGCTCGTAACATCCTTACCAGCACCAAACAACAACCTTGATCCTTACTTCGAATTTCCATACCACTCCCTGCACCCAACGTGCCAATACGATAGAACACGATTTTCATCATAACTCCAGAATCACTAATAGGTTAACATTTTATCATATAAAAGTTTTTAACTGAACTCACTTCAGGAAAAATATAACAACACCTAGGCAAGTTCTCATAACCACGGGACATTCAAATCCTTAAGTAGTAGTCTAATATACCATAACCCTTCCGGAATCTACCCACACATAACATGCTATAACAGTAGAATAGTTATGAATAATGATGTTCCAAACGTCAATACCACACAAGAGGGGGGTGATTTGTCTGGTACCCAGTTTTCAATCTAGAAGAAGCTTGTTCTTCTATGTGTTCTAACTACTACTATTGCGGAATTAAAAAAACAGAAAATAAATAACACAGAAATTTTACGTGGAAAACACCTGGCTCAAAAGGTGAAAAAACCACGACCTACTACTCAGTAGGATTTTTCTAAACATCCATTAAAATCAATGAGACAAAAATAGCATTTAAAAAACTCTTGTAAACCTAAGGATTAACTCTAATCCTAGTGTGGCACACAACCTCAACTGTTACGACACCTTCAAATTAACTCTAACTTGATTACCCAAAGTACCTAATACAATTGCTTCTATGAAAGCTGAAAAGGTACAAGTTTAAACCACTTACTACAATTGAACTAGAATAAGAATAAACACAATGAAACCGGTTCTTCTATCTCATTCAAATAGTTACAGGAATGCACACTTTAATCTCACATAAATTGCTTACAAAATTGCCTTTCTCATTTGCTATCAGTTTAGTTTAACTTCTGCATAGGTGCATGCCTGTAAAAGAGAACAAACTCAGTTATTTATTGAGTTAGTAATTAGAGTTTGATTGAGACTCAATTGCTGATCCTCCATCGAATTTGAGTCCTTGAACAATACAAACTCCAACCCTTATCCTTGATCCGGACAGTGTTCCCTTCTCATAAAGAGACTTCTTCTCCTTATCCCATATGCAATCTTTTCGATTAGTTCAGAAGATACTGTTTCTTGATCCCTAAGACTTATCTTCTTCACGTGCATCTCATATTCATAGGTTGATAACCACAGTGTCTCACAAAAGATGGACATGATCCATCACTGAGTTCATTTCTCATTCTTTAAAACTTCAACTGAACTTGGGCCAACAAATTCTCCCTTTTTCATGATGACAAACTCTGTGCTTTTACTGATCAGAAAACCTGTGAAACTCAGCTAAAATTATCAACACTTTTACTTAGGAATTTTAACTCATCATTGAGGACTAGATTTAATCAGGTTATAAATATCACTTTTTTAGAATATAAAGTAAAGCACAATATTTCTTCCCCCTTTTGGCATCATCAAAAAGTTTCATGTAATGTGAATCCCAAATTGCAATAGTTACTCATGAATGTCACACCTCCTATTTACCTACACCCCTAAGGGCATAAAGGAGTCTTTCCAATTAAAGGACAATCAAAATGGAATTTATTATACAGATTCAGAGTTGCCACTTGGAGATCTATGGCGTTCCAAGTCGCCGGTTGAATCCCGAATCGAGGAAAAGGTTGACTCAGTTTAACAGTCCACGAAACAAAAATTCGAGTAAGGAATTCTGTTAATCGGGAGTAGGTGTTAGGCATTCCCCGGTTCAGTGGTTCTAGCACGGTCGCTCAACTATCATATCTGGCTTAATTGTCTGATTTTATACAATTATAAACCTATGTACAAATTTTAGCTTTTAAACTCCTTTTATTCGATTTATAAATAATGTTGAACGTCGTTTAAAATATGTATTTGAATCGCGTCATATGAAATGCACCCGCAATCCTAAATATTCTATTTAAATATTTTGGGATTTGGATTTGGGTCACATGAAATGCACACCCGAGTTTAAGAAGGTAAAATTATTAAATGATGTGCCTAAAAGCAACTAAAGAGTTATTTAATTTTCGAGGGCCATATAAATTGGATAAATGGCACACCTCAAGTTCTAAGTATTTTAAAAGCATAATTAAAAAGGGCCACGCAATTTGTCAATTTTGTTTGGCGCGGCGTACCTCAATTTTTTTTAAAGGATGTCCTAAAGATGAGCTACTATTAGATATTAGGATTCGTCTCTATTCCAAAAACTTAACTAATTAACATTATGAATTGACTAATAATGGGGTATTCAAGGACATGTGGGCCCCCCAATCTCAAGTCCAAACCCGAATAAGGACGATCCCCTTTACGAAAAAAAGATCCTTAGTTCGTTTGCTACCTAGCTTGAAAGGCCCACAACTTGTCGATTAATTATTAACAGTCCAGCTACCAATACAGTCTTGTACCCAAAAGAGACTAATCCAAAAAGGACTTAATGACATGAACAAAAATAGTCTGCAGGCTTCATATGTGAAGACATTGGGCTCTCAGCAGAGCCCGGTCTAGCGACCAGATTGTGAAAAAGGAAAACAACAGCGTTGGGCCGAAATCTAGTAGCCCAAACCATGAGACAATAAGCTATCCAAAATTACTTAATACGAATTAATTAACACTCAAAACAACTTTGCATTTTTCAGTATGTATTTGAAAGCAAAACAATATAACATTAAGCCTTAACTCTTTTAACTGCATGACATGTCTTTATAATGAAAAGGAACGAAGGCATGCTCTTGTTTTTAGGACAAAGAAAGCCTTTCATTTTTTGAAGATCATACAAATCTGAAAATTGGTACCAATGCTAATTATTAATTGAATATGTACATGTATCGATTTCAGCATAATACTACAGAATTTGAGCGAGAGTACTAACTCAACATCACATTCTTAACAACGTTTCACTAAACATCAAATAGGCATAACTTAAACATAGTTACTGATTCTACATGAACAGACCCTATCTAAAGCTTGACAAAAATAGTCATAAGCCATACTTCAACACACTATGACTGTGGACCTAGGATTAATGAACAAAAGTTATTCAACATATGAAGAAAATAAGAAAACTAAACTTAAAGTCAAACACATGAACATCATGTCATTTCTAATTATTACAAACCATTCATATGAAACTAACCTAGACTAAGGTCACAATAAGCTAGAAAACCAATCAGAAAACCAAATTTAGAATCATTCTCATGCTTCAACTCTTCAATTGATTAATTTCTCAAGTTTTCAACATCACAGTCAGCAGGGTTACAGAATGGTGTACCTGAAAGTTGAAAAGCAAACAAAGAAATGAGATATTAGCTTGTGGATTTAGTAGCAGGAACAGGAATCAGCAATGAAATCAGCCCGAGAATGATTGAGAAGGCCACTTTAAACCATTTGTTAACCCAACAATGTCAAAAGAAAAATCGGCTATCAAAAATCCAACCCCTATTGAACCAAAACTCCACAGTACTTGATTGATTCAACTTATTTCAAAACTTCATATGTTCAGAACTTATTTTAGAGGTGAAACTCTTAGGAATTTCAAGAAAATTTTAATGGAATAGTGAAACTCCTTTTATTTTCAGCCACTTATGATCCTCTAAATTTTCACCTCCTCTTCAAAGGCAAATTTGATGTACCTTTATAGGCAAGAAAATAGGTCTATCCTAATAAGTTTTATTTATCCCTTAGGTCCCTTTTCAATTTGTATTTTAGCTAAAGAGTCCCTTAACTACTAACTTGTTCCCAAGTTCCACTACCCAAAAAGCTTGAAATTCAAATCCCACCTCACCCTAAACGTTTGTCTTTCTGTTACACAAAGATTCCCTACCCTCATTCCCCAAACTACCCTAACACACCCCTATTATTACTTTAGCTTACTAACCCGGAATGGGTCTGGTTGGACACAAAGGCTCCACTGAAGTTAATTCTGGAAAGACCTGGGCTGAACCCTTTTCTTAGGCCCATGTTCAACCCTGCCAATCATGAAAACTAAGAAAACAATATAAACATATTGGATTCCCCAAAAAATGTAAACCAAACTCCACACGGCCAAAAAGTTAAAACAAATGAAATTTAAACAAACACTGATTAACTAGTTAATTAACAATTTAACCTAAACTATTATCAGAAAAATTAACATAAAACCAAGAAGATAACAACAAACGTTGGCTAAAATTTTGGAAAGAAAAACTGAAGAAAGTGGGAACAAATATGCAAACACACACGAAACAAACTGTCCCCAAAGGGAAAAATAGACTCGACATTGATTTCATTCAGAATATGCTAGAGAAGGAAAACAAAAAAACGGGGAAAAGAGACAAACACAAATGAAGAAAGAAAGAGAAGATTTCAGACTCGAAATCATCAAATAACTCTTATTTGACCTCAAAATGGTGTAACTCGCCTATTCTTGGGTAAGAACACACGAACAATACCATTCTGAGTTGAAAAAGACTTTGGACACTTAGAGAAACTTGGAGGAATAATCTTGTATGCAAAACTACGATTTGGCTTCTAAAGCTCGAACCCTAATTTTGAAATTTGACGAGTTCTGGCCTCATTCAAAGGGTACTGGCCTGGGATCTGGACAGAGGAGAGTGTGGTGGTTGTTCGGTGTTGATTTGGGGGTGAAGGGGGTGGCTCTGTCATGGCTTTGGGTTGTGGAAAGTGTTAGTTAATACGCTTAACGCTAGAGGGGGGGTGAATAGCGTTATAATAAAATTTAGCGTAAACTTGCGGAAATTAAAAATTGCAGGAAATAATTAAGTGCGTTAAATAAACAAAAGGAAAGAACGCACCGATGTATTTTGGTTCACCACAACACGTGGCTAGTCCAGTCCCCGAGAGACTCTCTCGAGATTTTCCACAACTTGTCAAGCTTACGGGTGCTCAACAAACCTTTACAACTTAAGGACACACGCCTTAACACCTTTGCTCGGAGATACAACACTCCAAGACTTCAACCAAGGAAACACAAGTTCCTTACAACAAGAGAATCACAATTCTCTTACAAGTGTACAAAACACTAAACACTCAAACAAAACACTCCTTAATGAGTAGATATGAGTAAAAGAAGTAAGCTCAAGATCACAACAACTATGGACAAGACTTTGGCTCTCAAAAGCTTTATGAAATGAATATAAAATGATAAATAATAGTATGCAAGCTTATAGCAATAGAATGATCAGTTGTTGTGTGTTGTTGTATTTAAAACACTGAAAAAGTTGTATTTATAGTTGAAAAACTTGGCATTACCGTTGCCTAATTGCCAATTAAGAGTTGCTGATTTTACTCTGTGACAATCGATTGTCAGGAAGCCACAATCGATTGTTTGCCAATCGTTCCTAAAATCAATCCCAGATTTACGCTTAACAATCGATTGTCCAAGATCAACAATCGATCATTTCCAGATTTTACGTAAAACAACCGATTATACCAAATCAATAATCGATTATTCAGCAACGTTCAAAAAATCTTTTCCAGATTTTAATATCAACAATCGATTGTACAAAATAAACAATCGATTACCTGACGGTATTTGAAAACTATACGACAACGGTCAGCTTCACAATCGATTGTGCAATGTTAACAATCGATTATTTATCGATTATTTTGTGACTTTTAAAAATCTGATGGACACTGTCTCTTCACAATCGATTGTCATTAGCTTCACAATCGATTATTCTGAGTTTTGAAAAACTTTGATGTACACTGCCTCATCACAATCGATTGTCATAAGGTTCACAATCGATTGTCATGCAGGTTTGAAAAACCTGATGCTCACTGCCTTAACACAATCGATTGTCATTAGTTCACAATCGATTGTCATGCTGTCTTGGCTTAACATAATCGATTATCATAAGTACATAATCGATTATCTTAGTCCAGATTTTAGAGGCATGTTTAAAAATCATTTTGACTAATGAAAATATGCATGATTTAAGATCATTTAGCATTAAATTAAATATGCATGATTTTGTAAAAAATAATTTTACGAGAGAAGCCATGTCATGAGTCAAGTTGTCGGATCAAGATCACAATTAAGAACGACTCATTTAAACTATAAAACTTTGTCTTGTGCTTGAATCTCGTTATCCACCAATTGTGCGCTTGTACTTGAACTTCGTCATATATCAATTTGCGCTTGTTTGTTATTCATCAAAACCTACACATAGGAACACACGTTTTAGTATAAAGCCTTGAGAACGTGTTTCCAACAATTTCCCCCTTTTTGATAATGGCAAACTTTAAGCGGGTTATGCAAATTAAACAATTTATAATGACGATTCAAGACAAGTAAAGATATGCAATAAGTATGCGATTAGTTCCCCCTCAATTTAAGCTTATAAATATTGAGAGTGCATACCCGTTATCTTCCCCCTTTTGCCATTAGCAAAAATAATATGAGAAGATGCCAAAGATGTAAATAAAACTTGTTTATTTATTGGAAAGAAAACGTGATTACTTAAAGAGAGTACAATAACTCAAGTAATAGCAGAACAATCGATTATTGATACGAGATAATCGATTATTAGATGACAGAAACCGATTTTTCTGAAGAAGACTTGATTATTGCGCGTCATGCTTTATAATTCCCCTTACCTTTAGGCGATACCTGCAAAAATTCGTTAGACGTCTCCGACGCTCAAGTTAGAAATCATGTAAGATAAAAAGATGCAATGCATGACTTAGATCAACGTGGAGTCAAGAATCCCGAGTTCACTACGAATTCGGAAGAAGGACTCTTTCTCTAAGGGCTTAGTGAAGATGTCGGCCAATTGGTCTTTGGTTTCAACAAATTCGATTTCGACATCGCCCTTGAGAACGTGATCTCTTATAAAATGATGTCTTATTTCAATGTGTTTTGTTCGCGAATGAAGAACGGGGTTCTTCGTCAAGCATATGGCACTAGTATTATCACATTTAAGAGGGATATGATCAAGACTTAGGCCATAGTCCAAGAGTTGTTGTTTCATCCAGATGATTTGAGCGCAACAACTCCCCGCGGCTATCGGAGTCGGAATAGCCAACGAGTTGGCATGAAGAACCTTTGGGGTCCCATAGACTCACATTTGTAGTACCAACAAGGTACTTCAAAATCCGTTTTACCACAGTAAGGTGAGACTCCTTCGGACACGATTGATAACGGGCGCATAAGCACACGCTAAACATGATATCCGGACGACTAGCAGTAAGATAGAGAAGAGAGCCAATCATACCTCGATACTTCTTAGTGTCAACTTCCTTACCTTTCTCATCTTTGTCTAGATGATCGGATGTGCTCATGGGAGTCGCCATTGCTTTTGCATTGTTCATTTCAAATCGTTTCAGCAATTCTTTTCAATATTTGGCTTGGCAAATGAACGTACCTTCTTTCATTTGCTTTACTTGTAATCCCAAAAAGAATGTTAACTCACCCATCATACACATCTCAAATTCGCTTGTCATTAAATCGAAAAATTCCTTGCATAAGATATTGTTAGTAGCACCAAATATGATATCATCCACATATATTTGAACTAATAAAATATCATTGTTTTTATGCTTAACAAAAAGGGTGGTGTCAACTTTCCCCCTAATGAAATCATTTTCCAATAGAAATTTACTCAATCTTTCATACCAAGCTCGGCGAGCTTGTTTTAAACCATAGAGAGCCTTTTTGAGTTTGAAAACATGATCGGGAGATTTAAAATCTTCAAAACCGGGGGGTTGTTCAACATAAACTTCTTCTTGCATAACACCATTTAGAAAAGCACTTTTCACATCCATTTGATATAAATTGAAATTCATAGAAGAGGCAAAAGCGAGCAATAGACAAATAGCTTCTAATCTAGCTACGGGAGCATATGTTTCTTCATAGTCAATACCCTCTTCTTGATTAAGCCTTTTGCTACAAGCCTAGCTTTGTTTCTAGTGATTACACCATTTTCATCTAGTTTGTTTCGAAAAACCCATTTCGTACCAATTATGGTATGATTTTCGGGTCTTGGCACCAAATCCCAAACGTCATTCCGTTTGAATTGGTTAAGCTCCTCTTGCATTGCCAAGGTCCAAAATTCATCCCCAATTGCTTCGGAGATGGTTGTTGGTTCAATTTGAGACACAAAAGCAGTATGTCCTAAGGTGTTCTAAAGGGAGTTTCGGGTACTTACCTTTTCTCCGACGTCGCCAAGTACCTGTTCGAGAGGGTGATCTTTGATTGTCCTCCACTCGTTAGGCGTTTTCATTTCATTCTCCAATTGTGGTGCTTCCTCCGTTGGTTGTTTCAAAAATTCGTCTTGATTTTCTTTAGGCGTTTCCTCTTGTATTTTGTCTTTCAAGCTATCTAAGATACCTGCAAGATCAAAACCAGTATCCTTTCTCGCCAAGCGAGCATTATTTTCGGTAAATACAACATGAGGGGATTCCTCCACAGTTTCGGTTCTTTTATTAAAGACCCTATATGCTTTGCTACGTGAAGAATAGCCAATGAAAATTCCCTCATCGGACTTAGCATCAAATTTCCCCAATTGATCTTTGCCATTGATATGAATAAAACATTTACAACCGAATACTCTAAAATGGGAGATATTTGGTTTCCTTCCCTTGTAGAGTTCATAAGGGGTCTTCATGAGTATTGGCCTTATGACTACTCTATTTAAGATGTAGCATGCGGTACTCACGGCATCTGCCCAAAAATGTTTGGGAATCTTAGCCTCTTCGAGCATGGTTCTAGCCATCTCTTCGAGACACCTATTTTTCCTTTCCACCACCCCATTTTGTTGTGGTGTATGTGGAGCGGAAAAGGTATGCTCGATACCGAGTTTGTCACAAAAGTCCGCAAAGAGATTGTGATCAAACTCTCCCCCATGATCACTTCTAATTGAAGTGACGGTTGTTTCCTTTTCGTTTTGAGCACGCTTAAGAAAGTATTTAAAATTCTGAAAAGCATCACTTTTATTGGCAAGAAATAAAGTCCAAGTAAATCTAGAATAATCATCAACAATCACAAAAGCATAACGATTTCTTCCTAGACTTTCAATGCGAGATGGTCCAAATAAATCCATGTGAAGTAATTGCAATGGTCTAGAAGTTGAAACAATATTTTTGGATTTGAAAGATGCTTTTGTTTGCTTCCCTTTTTGACATGAATCACAAATAGAGTCATCTTCAAATTTTAAATTGGGAAGGCCAATAACTAAGTTTTGAGAAATCAATTTGTTCAAAAGATGCATGTTGATATGTGCTACTCTACGATGCCATAACCAAGTATCATCCTCTTTACTCATAAGACAATCAACATATTCGGGTGAGGAATTAGAAAGATCAACCATATAAATATTATCCACTCTAAAACCACGAAGGATAATTTTAAAATCACTACGTCTAAACACTAAGCATTCATCCGAATCAAATAGGGCAAGATTTCCCTTGTCACATAATTGACTTATGCTCAAGAGATTATGCTTTAAACCTTTCACAAGTAATATATGCTTAATAGAAGAATTTTCATCCTTACCGACCGATCTGATGCCGATAATCTTTCCTTTATTGTTGTCACCAAAAATAACACTTCCTCCTTCTTTGTGTTCTAGTTGAAGGAATTTGGATTCGTCTCCCGTCATGTGCTTGGAGCATCCACTATCAAGGTACCATAGTACACTTGATCCCTTCAAACATACCTACAAAACAAGTTAATGCACTTTAGGTACCCATGCCATTTTGGGTCCTTGAGGGTTAGGCATATTATAATGATGCGATTAAGTGATATGTCTATGTCGTGTAAAGCATGCAGGGGCAATATGACCAATGCGTCTACAATAATGACAAGTCACGTTGGGGTTATGCATCCTTCTAGGTTCATAGTAACTTGATGGACGAACATGAATTACTCTATTTTCATTATGACTATTGCACATTTCATGAGAACCATTTCTCCTACTATTAGTTCTAAAAGGAGCAGCATTTCTAGAGTAATGGTCATGTCTAGATGTTCTAAGAGGTTCAAAACTCCTTCTAGTGTTTGGCCTAGAATATGCATCATTTCTAGGGTAGTCATTTCTAGGTGGTAAGTTATTTCTAGGTCTTCTAAAATGTTCAACATTTGGTCTAGCATGCATATTTGTTCTAGGATTGCTATTTTTACGATAAGCATTTGTTTTATTAATCCTAGGTTGAGCCTTAGGTGGTTGGGGTTTGGCTCCAACCTTTTCTTTAGGCTCATTCTTAAAACCTATGCCATGCTTGGTTGACTTCAAATTAACAAGGACCTCATTCAAGTTTTTGTGAGAAGAATTAAACTTATCTAAGGTACCTTTAAGTCTATCTACCTCATTTTCGAGATGCATGCAAGAAGAGCAATTTTTAATAGAACTTTCGGGCTTGTCGGCGCTTCTTTTTCCAAAAAACTTGTTTTCCTCTTTCAGCTTCTCATTTTCTAAAACCAGTTTTTCTAACTCCTTTTCTTTCAAAGAAAGCTATTTTTGAAAATCTTTTTCTTTTAGAGAAGCATTTTCTTTTATGCTCTTGACAGTTTTTGAAGTTTTAATAAATTCAGTATATAGCTCATCAAAAGCAGTTCGCATTTCTTCAAGAGTAAAGAAGTTTTTAGAAGAGATTTGACATACCTCATCTTGCTTGTCTTCTTGTGCCATAAGACAAAGGTTTGCGGCTTCGTCTTCTTCTTCTTCGCTTGACTCATCTCCGGAGTCTCCTCCCCAAGAAATGTATGCACGTTGCTTCTTAAAAGGTTTCTTCTCCTTTTTGATGTTTGGGCAATTTGATTTGATGTGCCCGGTTTCACCGCATTCATAGCACTTTATTTGCTCGCCTTGCTTTTTGCCCTTTTGTTCATACTCCTTTCGCATGAACTTTTGAAATCTTTTGATAACGAGTCCAAACTCGTTGTCTCTGTCCTCATCAACTTGAGGTTGGCTTGTGCTTGCCTTAAGCGCTATTCTTTGCCTCCTTTGATCATCAACAAGAGGGTTAAGTATTGTAGATTTATAAGTCTTAAGGTTACCTCTTAATGCGTCGATTGTGACATTTGAGACGCCTATGGATTCTTGAATTGCGTCGGCCTTTGATCGCCATGCCGGAGTGAGACTTCTAAGAATTTTTCGAACAAGTTCTCTATCCGTGAATGTCTTCTTGAGGGCATGTAGGTCATTTACGATTATTGAAAATCGTTCGAACATTTCATCCACCTTTTCACCTTCCTTCATGTGAAATAATTCATAAGCATGGGTTAGGAAATCAATTTTATCTTCCCTTACCTGGTCCGTACCTTCGTACGTAATTTCCAGCTTGTCCCACATTTCTTTTGCCGTTGTGCAACACGATATTTTCCTGTAATCGTCAGCATTTACAGCACAATATACTAAATTAATTGCTTTAGCATTATTTTGAACCTTTCGGATATCATCCGCGTCATATTCTTCTTCGGACTTGGGAACCCATTCGTTTTCAACCTTTTTGGTTGGAATTTGATTTCCCTTTGTTATCACCTTCCAGAGATGAAAATTGTTTGCTTGAACGAAGATTTTCATCCTCACCTTCCAGTACGTATAGTTTGTACCATTGAATAGTGGTGGTCGGGTGGAGCACTGTCCTTCCTCTATTCCTGCAAAAGAATCACGAGTAGAAGCCATGGAAGTTTCTCTCAAACTGTTAAGTCTTCAAAGAGTTGGGCTCCGATACCAATTGTTAGTTAATACACTTAACGCTAGAGGGGGGTGAATAGCGTTATAATAAAATTTAGCGTAAAGTTGCGGAAATTATAAATTGCAGGAAATAATTAAGTGCGTTAAATAAACAAAAGGAAAGAACGCACCGATGTATTCTGGTTCACCACAACACGTGGCTAGTCCAGTCCCCTAGAGACTCTCTCGAGATTTTCCACTAACTTGTCAAGCTTACGGGTGCTCAACAAACCTTTACAACTTAAGGACACACGCCGTAACACCTTTGCTCGGAGATACAACACTCCAAGACTTCAACCAAGGAAACACAAGTTCCTTACAACAAGAGAATCACAATTCTCTTACAAGTGTACAAAACACTAAACACTCAAACAAAACACTCCTTAATGAGTAGATATGAGTAAAAGAAGTAAGCTCAAGATCACAACAACTATGGACAAGACTTTGGCTCTCAAAAGCTTTATGAAATTAATATAAAATGATAAACAATAGTATGCAAGCTTATAGCAATAGAATGATGAGTTGTTGTGTGTTGTTGTATTTAAAACACTGAAATGAAGCTGTATTTATAGTTGAAAAACTTGGCATTACCGTTGCCTAATTGCCAATTAAGAGTTGCTGATTTTACTCTGTGACAATCGATTGTCAGGAAGCCACAATCGATTGTTTGCCAATCGTTCCTAAAATCAATCCCAGATTTTACGCTTAACAATCGATTGTCCAAGATCAACAATCGATTATTAGTAACGTTCAAAAAATCATTTCCAGATTTTACGTAAAACAATCGATTATACCAAATCAATAATCGATTATTCAGCAACGTTCAAAAAATCTTTTCTAGATTTTAATATCAACAATCGATTGTACAAAATCAACAATCGATTACCTGACGGTATTTGAAAACTTTACGACAACGGTCAGCTTCACAATCGATTGTGCAATGTTAACAATCGATTATTTATCAGACTTTGAAAATCATTTTAGACACTGCCTCTTGCCAATCGATTGTTTTATACTCACAATCGATTATTTAATAGTTTTGAAAAAGTCTGGAAGTCACTGCCTCAACACAATCGATTGTCATAAGTTCACAATCGATTATTTTGTGACTTTTAAAAATTTGATGGACACTGTCTCTTCACAATCGATTGTCATTAGCTTCACAATCGATTATTCTGAGTTTTGTAAAACTTTGATGTACACTGCCTCATCACAATCGATTGTCATAAGGTTCACAATCGATTGTCATGCAGGTTTGAAAAACCTGATGCTCACTGCCTTAACACAATCGATTGTCATAGTTCACAATCGATTGTCATGCAGTCTTGGCTTAACATAATCGATTATCATAAGTACATAATCGATTATCTTAGTCCAGATTTTAGAGGCATGTTTAAAAATCATTTTGACTAATGAAAATATGCATGATTTAAGATCATTTCGCATTAAATTAAATATGCATGATTTTGTGAAAAATAATTTTACGAGAGAAGCCATGTCATGATTCAAGTTGTCGGATCAAGATCACAATTAAGAACGACTCATTTAAACTATAAAACTTTGTCTTGTGCTTGAATCTCGTTATCCACCAATTGTGCGCTTGTACTTGAAATTCGTCATATATCAATTTGCACTTGTTTGTCATTCATCAAAACCTACACATAGGAACACACGTTTTAGTATAAAGCCTTGAGAACGTGTTTCCAACAGAAAGAAGGGAGGCTTAGGTTTCTGAGGTGTTCTTTGAAGGGAGAAGTGAGGAGACAAAATGGGGGGTGGGGTAAAGGTTTTCGGACAATTAAATACTAAACCCTCCCCACTCCCCCCACCGTTAGATTATGAAACCTAGATGGTGTCGATGCCCCCTTTTTCCTATAAAAAGCGAAATCACGTATACGATATTATGGGAGGACAACTTATTCCCTTGAGAGAATTGGATTTTGGAATTTTGGAGAGATGTCACCTAATAATTATAGTGCATTACACTTTTTGAGAAGAGATTTTAGAAGAAGAACCAGAGTATGGGTAAGGACTAGAAATTATTTCGAGGGGAAGGTGTTAGGCACTCCCCAAGATCTACTAGTGTGGTTTCTGGTCATACTACAATTTTGACTTTAGAAGACAAGTGAAGAAACAAATAAAGGTTTCACATAATGTTGCAAACAAGTTTAAAAGTTTAAAGAAGAGAAGAAGTGGAAGTTTAGAAAGTTAGTTATAAAAAGAAACTAAAAATGACAAGTAAATGGAAGGAAAGGTCCTAGGTTTATGCATAATATGGACCACATCAACGTAATACCCAGTGTACACTCCTTAGAAGTGGGGTCAGACGTGATATTAGTGCTCTGGTAATCATATCCATATTCTACCCTTCCCACCCCGTTATGGTATTAAAACGCGGATAGTTTCTTTTACTTATTGCATGCTAGTACCCGGCCCAATCATATCAGTCCCGAAGGCATTTAGGACTACTAATCCTAAATGGGAGAAAGGGATGAGGCTTTTATAGAGCTTCAAAGGACAAAATACTAAGACGACATTCAAAACACATATACAAGTAAAGGGAAAAAGCAGACAAGCAAGTAATGCTCAAATAAACCTCCTTAAATCAGATAAATCATATAGTTTAGCATGTCTTGAAAATATTTTCTTAAATTAGATTAAAGCGGTGAGCATAATAGTTCAATGCATATCTTTAGACAGGAAGTCCGCATTAGGCTTACTCGAATGCAGTTGTTAGAGATTGAGCCACTTAATTAACGCGTATTGAATAGGACTACTGTCTTTTGAAAAAACAGACTGGTATAGTAGGATGAAAAATAAGTTTTAGGGAATAAGTTGCATACTTAATACAGAAAGAGTGATATAAAACGAGTTTCAAGAGGGCAGACTGTTTAAGAAAGAATTGAATTGCGAAAACTGATTCAAAGATTATAAGTATAAAGAAGTGACCTGATTCGAAAAATATTTTATCATCAGAGAAGCAGTAAGTTCTCAGAAAACATGCACTGACTTGAGAACATTTAACATAAGAAAGATGGGTTTTTGGAAAGAGAGGCACTAATCTAGATTCAAAGAAAGTTTTAATAGTACAAAAAGCCATTTATTTTTGTTAATTGTTCCAGTAAAAAATCATTACTATTGTTTAGACAAGTGAGACAAGTCTGATTTAAAGGTTACTATAGGCATTATTTCTACGAGATATTGATTTTAACCTTTTTTAATCGTTAACATTCTAATAAAGATGATATCTGTATGCCGGTCTTATTGAGCCTAATTGTTTGCCTAATGTTATGAAAAATACAAATTTCTATAGCCATGGTGTCTATATGTATAATTGCAGAATTATGAAAGTTAGATCCTATAGGCATGGTCTCTACTTGTGAATTTGCACATATTAACAATAAAGAAATACAATAGGCATGGCTTCTACCCCTTTATGCAGAAAAGAAAACCCCCTCCCTTTTTCGCTAAATTCCCGAGTTTATACAAATTATTACAGAAAAGTGAGAAATTAGACTCAAATTAAGAAATACATCAGAAAACTAACAGTTACTTCCAAACAACCTAATTCAGACTTAACGTCTAACAACATGAGATTGAACCACTTCCAGGATCCAGATTTCCAAAGCCTTCTCTTTATATAGGGTGTTTCAAAGTTTTGAGGAATTTTAGGAATTCCAGCCATTGCTTACACCCAAGATACCAAATAAAATATTATAGGTACAGTGCAGTATGGAGGGGCCAGCTCTCAGTTGTCCAAGTTCAGAGGGAGCTCCAGGTTCCCAAGGCAAAGCTCACAAGAGATGGGCGGAGGTTAGGTTCTAAGAATGAGTGTAAGTGCAAAAAGGGGTTGGGGAATGCCATTACAGGTTGGTGGTCATGCCTAGCCACAAAGTAGGCTGGCACACCCCTGACAAAACATTTTCAACCAAACAAATAAGAGCACAAACCTATTGAAGGTTAGATTATGGTCTGGACAGTGATCAGGACACTGCCAGACCAAGGTCTTGGGCTCAAAGTGCACATAGGGGGAAAGGGAATGGGAGTTGACAGAGTTTAGGATTCAGAGAATCCAGTCCATATACCTAAACAACAATGTTAAGTGTTGTCATGCTTTCTGAACCATAACTCAACAGATAAAGGGGTTTGGGGATAGGGGATTCATATAAGAGTAAGGATAACAAACTTGCAGAAAAGCAGTAAGAAACAAACACAGAAAAAGCCTAAAGTATAAACACATAAGAGAGAGGAGGGATTTAAACTAGAAGAGACATACCAGTTGCAAAAGTAAATGGAAAGAGAAGCAGAACACTTGCAGCCACAACACAACCAAAGAAAGCTAACTTTGATTTTAGAGGAAAAACTCGAATGCTTTTTTAGAGAACTAAGAGTAAAAGAAGTAGTGAGTTATATTGTGTGTTCGTGAGAACCTTGGTGTTGAAAGAGCAGAGGTAGAGGTATTTATAATTTTGAAAATGAGTAGAGAGTAAGGTAATAAGTACAATTTTAACACAAATATGGAAACAATCACAAGTTAGAATTAATTAGCCCAAGTGACTCCCCTTTAATTAAGGAGTCACTGTTTAACGGGTAACAACAGGTGTAACTAACGAAAGAAACATCAATTGGGGGACAGAGTGATTATTGCCATAAAAAGGGTAGTAAAAGCATGAAGTAAACGATCAAGTCTAAGTACAACGATATGCTTATTTTAGGAAAGATCCAGTAAGGTAAAATATAATAGTAAGGGGAAAAGAATCAATTGATTTTAAACATCGAGTGAAATCATGACTCGTAAGAAAACTTTTCAAATCAGTCACAAAATCTAGATCAGTCAAGGAAGAAACATGATTCTGCACTTCAGCATATAAATAGAGTGAACAAAAGCATCAGTCATGCGAGGCCAAGAACATAAGCATATGATTCAGTAGATAATCATGGCTTACACATTTGGTCAAAGTGAAGAAAAGAGTCAAAACAGGTAAAGCTCTTCACAGTAACAAGTGAGGAAGCCCTTATGAGAGATTAGGATTTCAGCAGTGGTCGAGTTAAAAGATAGTAAAACCCAGAATCAGATGAGTTACATAAAGAAAAGGGAGTCTGAAACAAGGAACCTTTAATAGAGTCAGACGTACTTTCTGACAATTAGTCTTAGACGAAAAGACCTAGGATTTTCCACAATAATCGAGTGTAAAAAACGGTGAAACAAATAAGTCAAACAAGAACGAGGAGGAGATGAATCAGACAAGTATGCATCTAACAAACAGTTTCAGCACTCAAATGAGACCAAAAAAGAACTAGGATTTTTAGCATGCTGAAACAAATAGAAGAACGACATGAGCAAATCATAGCCAAACCACAAACATGTTAAAGTCGAAGATCTTTTGAAAACTTAAACCAAAACCCTAATGAAGGGTCGTTTTACAAGAAAAGTTGAAGAACTTTCGAGAAAACACTTAAAAAGTTCATGGTAAGTACAGATCTAAAGTAGATCTCACAGGAAAAATCAAAAATCCTAATGATTAGGGTTTTGAAAAACCCAGAAAGGTGAGAAAGGATTTGAAAATTAACAATATAACCAGGAGAGTCAAGGATCTGACTCGAACGGCCACAGCTGGCCGGAGAAAACTCAAGGATGGCAAGAGAAAGGCCATGAACGGAAGTCAGGCAAACACTAGACAAACTCCTTCGAGGTCTGGTCATGAAACCATAGAAACGAACACCTGGGAGCTATAGGAGGCCATTACACATCTCCAATGGCCATGGGGGCCATGGAACAGGCAGGGTTTGGAGTAGATTAGGGTGGGATTAGATGGTGGCGGCTAGGGTTCATGAGAGCTTCAAAGAGAGTTGAGAGAGAAGAGGGATTCAAGGGCGGCGGTTGGTGAGAAATGGCTAGGGTTAGAGTGGGGCTGATGAATTAAAAAAGGAAAGGATTAAACGTGGCTACTGATCATTTAGATCAACGGCCTAGATTGAATAGGAGTCCGGGCGGATCGGGTAAATGGGTACTGGGTTAGGTTAGTTAGGTAATTGGGCTGGGGTAATTTGGGCTCAAGTTGGGGTTGAATGGGGGTTAAATTTGGGTGCAAAATTGGCTATAATTGAAATGCAATTGAGGCTAAATCGTAAATAGCTAATTTTCTCTTTTAATTTTTTATAAAATAGTAATACAATTTTTAAAAGAAAATTAAGAGTAGTGGGTAAATAAATAGTATATAAAAATTAATTTAAAAATGTTGGAATGAATTTTATAATTATAAAATGCTATAAATTACAAGATAGGCTATAATTGCAATTACATGCAATTTACCTTTAAAAATGCCAAATGAATTTATAAAAATGCATAAAACTACCTTAATGATGTTTTGGTGTAAATATTAGGATAAAATAAGTTATTCACCAAAATAATAATTTATTAAAATAATTATTGGATTTTGTGATATAAAAATAGGCAACAAATTGGTTTAAAAATCAATAAAAATACCAAAACTCTTGGGTGTGCTTATATATGCACATATATTCTATTTTGAAAGTATTTTGGGTAAAAAAAAGTTATTAAAAAATTAGGTATCAACAGACGGCCCAGATCTAACGCTAGTAAAACGACGTCATTTGGTGAAGGGTGGGATCCGGACCGGGTCCGGGAAATGAGGGAGAAGTTTGGGATGGAAAGTGGGAAAAGCTTGGGCTCTGAATAAATGGCCCAGGTCTGAATTTCTCCTTATTTATTTCTTTTTCTTTTCAATTCAATTTTTCTAAATTCTTTTTCTTCTTCCTTTTTTTTGAAAAATTAAATAAATAAAAATCTAAATTAAACTAAAACCTAGTTAACCTTTCAAAATTACTAATTAATCCTAAGTAATAATTATCACAATTAACAAGATCAAATTAACGAAAAACTAACAAAACATCAAGATTAACATTAAAAGCGCAAATTAAACCAGTTTTGTAAATTTTCTTTTTTACAGAACAAAAAGAATAATTGCTAATCAATTCTTAAAGATGCACAGTCAAATACTAAATGCAAGTACAATATATTTTATATTTTTATTAATTAAATAAAATAAACATGCATAGATAATTGCAAACAATTAACGGAAAATGTCACAAAAATACACAAAATTGCAAAAAATAAAAAGAAAATATTTTGTTTTGAAATTATGGGAGTAATGCATATAGGGCAAAAATAACGTACTCACAATGGACACTAGGACAACTGCAAGTGAAAGCATGGTTTAGTGAATCAATAATCAACCTTGACAAAAAATTTAACTATTAAGATCAGAATCTTCACAAACCAAGAGAAAAGAAAATTGTCATTGATAAGGAAATGCTTATACAAACCAGTCCACAAAAAGAAAGAAAAAATATCCAACCATGAGCAAAAAAACAAAAAAAGATCCCTAACCTGGGTCACTGGGGGGAGAGGGGTTTCTAGACTAATTCAAGGACAGTGCTAGAAGACCTAAGGCTTGGAGGAACTAAAGGGTTGGAATTGGAGAAGATTGAGCATTGTCTGAAGCATCCCTTTGCCCTTTTCCTTTGCTAGCTCAGCTTTCAGGCCATTCCTCTCATTTTCCAATTTAGCAACACGAGCATGGAGGTGCGACTGTGGCACATACTTCTCCAAAAGAGAACAAAGAACTGCTGCCAAGTAAGGGGCACTACACCAACAGGCCTACACCTCTCATACGACTCCCACCAAGCAAAGGCAGCCCCAGAAAACTAAAAGGCGGTAAATACCACACTGTTGGTCTCTAGAATCCCTGAATTATGAAGCATCCTCTAGCACTCATCCAGGAAACCCTCGGCATCATCGCCCTCTACACCGCTGAATGTCGGAGGCTAGAGTCTACCAAACCTCTCAAGTAGACACTAATGATCCCAACATAACTAGTACCACAAACTCCTGAGGTGGTACAACTGGCTGGGCTAGAGGTGCCCCCGATGTCTGCAGTCCCTGTACAACCTACTGAAGTGTGCGATCAACGGGAGTCCGGGTGCCTTCCCCGGCCTAGGAAGTAGTTGTGGCCGTAGTAACTGAGACCGCCTAAGCCAAACCGGTACATACTGATAAGATCTGAGGTAAAGCCTCCTGATGGCATAGGATTACAATAGGCACAGTTGGTGCTTGAGCTGGTACTGCTGTAGCATCCACAACTGGGACCTCATACGGAACTAGGGTAGCTGGTGGATTTGTCGGTGCTGATCTAGCCGCTCTACCCCTGCCACGGCCTCGACCGCGACCTCGGCCTCTGGTGGCCCTAGCTGGTGGTACTGGAGGTCGTGCGTCCTGTCCGGTAGCACGTGTCCACACCATCTGTGGGAGAATAGAATAACAGAAGTTTAGTACTCGGTTCAACAAATTCACACAACAAGAATTTCAAGAATATGAAGTTTTTCCTGAAGGTTCTGCAACCTCTCAAGGATAAATACAGACGTCTCCATACATATCCGCAAGACTGTACTAATCCGGCTCATGACTCACGAGACCTATGTAACCTAGGCTCTGATATCAACTTGTCACGACCCCAAATACCGATCGTGATGGTGCCTATCACATTACTAGGCAAGCCAACTAATCAATTAACCACAACCCTTTTTCCTCTAACATTAATACATTTTCTAACACAAGTTTTAAATACTAAATTCGTTATAAACATTTTAAGCAACAAAAGATATAAGGAAAGTCAAAATAAAAGGAAACTACACAGCCCCAACAATCTGGTGTCACAAGTATGGAGCCTCTAATACAAGTATGAATACCTACTACATTAATAGTCTAGTAAAATGCGGAAAGATAACAAGATAGCGGGGAGAAAAGAGGGTTGCGGACGCCATGCAGCTAGCTCGAAATCTCTGGCAAGTGCTGAAACAGCTGAAACCCTCACTCGGCCGCTCGGGCACCTGGATCTGCACACAAGGTGTAGGGAGTAATGTGAGTATGCCAACTCAGTAAGTAATTAAAGTAAATAAGGACTGATAGTAGTGACGAGTAGTTCAAAAACATATAATTGAAAATTCAACAAAATACGGATCAACTTTACAGTTTAAAATTAGTTTTGTCATAAAATCAAAATTTCCAGTTTAAAACATTTGAAATCAGATACTTAGCAATATATCCAACAGAGGCTTATTTTAAAGAAGAGCGAAAACAGTGAAAACATCATAACAAGCCCCCTTGGGCAAGGAATCACTCAGAATAGGGGCCCTCAGGCAGCCTCTCAGTCACTCGTGAGACAACTCTCGTCACTCAGTACTCTCTCTCAGCACTTGTCTCATTAGTATATCATAATAATAGAAAGCACAGTAACCGATGTGGCGTGCATCCCGATCCATAATTTATAGTCGACTACGCTCACTGGGGATGTGCAGACTCCGGAGGGGCTCCTACAGCCCAAATGTCATATTGTTGCGGCGTGCAGCGCGATCCAATATATATATATATCGTTGCAGCGTGCAACCCGATCCATATAAGTATCGTTGTGGCGTGCAGCCCGATCCATAACTCATATATATATATATATATATATATATATATATATATATATATATATATGAATATCCTCACAATTGGGTTCTCTACCTCTCTCAATTCTTAAACTCGCAGCCACTCGGGCACAATAATAGAAATTAGGGAACTCAACCCAAATAGCCCTCACAATTAGGAGTGGAGTAATAAAAAACTCGTTTTAAGCATTTAAGCAGGTAAAACATTGTTGCGCCTCCTTTTTTCTTAGAAAATCGGGTTCATGACATTTGGGAGGACAACTCGTTCCCTTTGGGGTATTGGGTTTGAATTGAAAAGTCGACACCTAATGATTAAAATGCAATAGGACACTGAGAAGAGTTTGATTTAGGAACCAGAGATTGGGTAAAGGGCTTGAAATTATCCCGAGAGGAAAGTGTTAGGCAACCCTCAGAATCCACTAGTGTGGTTTCCGGCCATACCACAACTGTGACTTTAAGTGCAAATAACAAGCAAGCAAGTAAAAGCTTCAAATATGAGGGGGTTTTCACATAATGATCGCAAATAGATTAAAGATTAAAGGAACAAAAAGAAAGCTGAATTTTTTGAGAAAAATAGTTTGGAAATTCTTCAAATAATTAAACAAGTAAAGGGAGGGGGCCTAGGTTTACAAATAATATGGATCACACCACACAACATCAGGTAATCAATCCTCAAAGAGGGGCTACACGAGATGTTATCGCGTGGTCATCATATCCATATCTACCCTTTCCCACCCCCATTAAGGTATTAAGCCCAAAATGGTTTTATTACTTAATGTATGCTATTACCCACCACAATCCTATTAGTATCGGAGGTACTTGGGACTACTAGTCCTAAGAGGAAAGGGGTTTTTTTTAGTTTTAATATGACAAAATTCTAAGGCGACAATCAAAACATAGATAGCAGGTATTGGGAAAGCACATAAACAGATAGAAAGGCTCAAATAGACCTCCTCAAATAAAAAAAACATATAGTTTAGCATGTCTTACACGTACTGGTTAGAGACCAATTAAGACTTAACAGGCATGTTGCCTTATCACATATTTTCAGAAAGAAGTCCGAATTAGACCTGCCCGCTGGTTGTAATTATCAAAGATTGGTGCAATTAGATTTTACCATAAGGCTTGCCTAGGTGAAACCTATATGCATGATATCTACTGGTTTCAGAAATAAATAAGTAAACTGATTACAGAGAGGTTACCAATTTTCACCAGAATAATACAAGTTCTGCAGATTAAACTTAAAACGAGCGAGGCCATTCAGATTTGGTTGATAGTTCCTATAGGCATACTTTCTAGGAGTTGTTAATTTTAAATATTGTTATTGACATGCAGAAATCCTATAGGCAGGCCATCTATATGTAGTTGATTGTTAAGGCCTATAAACGGGTTTTCCTAGTGACGAATGCATACGCAGGATTTGAATTTCCGGTTAACTATGAGCAGGATATCTATATGAGAGATGCAGAACATTCTTATAGGCATGATATCTATATGTAGCAATGGAGGAAACCTTAAAGACATGGTATCTATATGAGTGCAGGAATTGATAAGCCTATATGCATGGTATCTATATGAATGTATGAATTGATAAGCCTATAGGCATGATATCTATATGTGAGGATGCAGAAATTCTTATAGGCATGTTATCTAAAGATGAGAATGCGAAAATTCTTATAGGCATGTTATCTAAAGATGAGAATGCAGAAAATGTATCTGTATGAATGCAGAAATTAATAAGCCTATAGGCATGATATCTACCCCTTTACATATAGTCATTCCCTCCCTTTTCACTAGCCATCCCAAATAGTTATTACAAGTTATTACATCCTATAATGAATAAGAAAAAGGCAATTACATCATAAATTAATAGTACAACCAAGGGGAGCCTAATTCAGACTCCATCTCTGAAATATGTGATGAACCAACTCCAAAGATCAGGATCCAACGCCTTTCTCTCATTTGGATGTGTCAGAGTTCCCTAAGATCCTTAAATGGGCTCCGGGCAGTTCTCACACTGAAATATATTGCAGGATTAGGAACATAGTTCATAGAGGGAACTCAAGGTCCCAAGGAAAGGATCACAGGAGGGGGGTAGAGCTTAGAAACTAAGAGTGAGTGTAAGTGCAGAGTTTGAAAAGGGGAAAGCGGAAGTGGCAAAGAATCAAACATAGGCTAGTGGGCATACTTAGTAATAGGAAATGCCCGCACACCCTACAAGTATGTTAGAACACATTGTTTTGGGATTTGGGATCTCCTAAGGGATCAAGTCCAAACATGAACAATAACTTACATATTGTCATGTCCTGAAATACAACTCGAAGCACACAGAGGGAACATCGATGCATGGATTCATAACAGAAACAGACAAAAAGAAATGAATATACTAGTTGAACATTTAATTCCACTTGGCAGTAAAATAGACATGGATGTAAAGGCTATAAGTAAAAATATTGGGATGATACTGAAGCCAAAACTAAAACGTACCAGTCTCAAAGAAAAAGTAGGGAGAAGGCAGTAATCTTGTAAAGCCAAAGTGCAAACAAGTAGTCAGAAAACTAAGAATTTAGAAGAGAATTGTGATATTATAAGTGTGAAAGTCTGAAGTGTAAAAATGTTGAATTGAAAGTGAATTGGTGTGAAAGGGGTTGTGCCCTTTTATAGTGTAGAAGGCAAGCAGAAATAAGGTAAGAGAATAGTTCGAAAATCAGTTGTCAATCAATTACATAAGTTTTTCCTTTAATAAAGGAATTCAGATTCCAAACGGTAAAACTAATTAAGGAACTAAATTAATCAAACACTTTGTGTAAGATAGTATAATAGGGGTAGATACATAAAGGTTTATTTAAGGACAAGGTCTCGACAGTACACGGCTATGCAATTTAAGGAAAGAAAATCAATTAACAGCCAAGAAATCATAAGTCGAAAATTTAGTATGAGTGTACCAAATCAGAAATATGGAAAGATTTTAACTTAAGGAAAATTAGTAACAATTAATCAGACTAAAAAAAAGATTCTGAATCAATCATAAGTTGGAAAACCTTTTTGAAGAAAGATTCATCACACATATAAAAGCATACAAACACGCTTAAACACGAAGAACTATTGTGCTAATCAGTAAAAGAATTTCAAAAAGTTCAGAATTGCATGTAAGAAAAGAAGTTCAAACTTAGTTCAGAGACTTAGAACTTAGTCTGAAAGAGTCAAGGGTTCTAAAAACCCTAGTTCAATCACACGATCAAACCTTGGCAAAACCCCCGTATTCTAGGGTTTCCACCTCGAATCAAATACAGAGACGAGGAGGCAATAGGCTCAGAGATCTCTTTCCAAAATCTCATGAGAAGACAAGAAAACACAATAGAAAATTCAAAGAAAACAGAGTGAGGGAGCTAATCGAAGCACAATGAAAGAACAACATGATAGTAGAAGAAACATATTTAATAAAAACCTTTCAGAAGGGACTTAAACAGGATTCAGTAGAAGAGAAAACACTAGACCTTTAAGAACACAATAGAAGATATAGTAGAAGAACTTAACCAAGGTTCAGAAAATAATAGTAAAAGATTTTAAGGGTACAATAGAAGAAACATGCTTAAAGAGGTCTTTTTAGAAGAACTCAAACAAGGTTCAGTAGAAGGCAAACAAAGAAACTTAAGAACTCAGTAGAAAATACAGTGAAAGAACACAAGAACATCAGAAAAATATGGCAAAGAACATATAAGAAAACATAATGAGGTAAACATGTGAGCATGGTATAGAAACACAGTAGAAAACAAAAATATAGAAGCACAGAAGAACATGTGTGGTAGAAAGGAAACATGTGAGCACAGTAGGGAAAAATACACAAAAATAAAAGGAAAAGAAAAGCCGGATAAACAATTTAAGTCTTTCAGAAAATCCTAAATCAAAGAGAAGATTTCAAAAGTATTTTTTGATAGAAAATTGGGGAAAATCGTTTAAAAATTCAAGTAGGGCATGGATACATAATAGATTTAAGAAAAAATCGTAGAGATCTGAGTCGGATGAGTCAGAACCGGGCTCAAAACACCATTATACGCCGGAGCAAAGCCGGAAAAGGCCATAGAACCTTGGATCACTAGAGATCTGAACGAACACCTTCGAGGCCAGATCTCGAACATTCGAGTACCAAGTGTGTAAAACCAAAGGAAGATGAGTATAATCCATCCATGGCCTGAGAGGCCATGGATTCTAGTGAGTTAAGATAGAAGACGATTAGGTTTGTGAGAACATTCGAGAGAGTTTAAAAGAAGGGAGTGTTTAGAGGCGGCTGGAAGATGAGAAATGAGGGGATTAGGGTAGTCTTTTAGATTAAATAAATGCAAGGGTGGATAGGGGCCGTTGATCTCAAAGATCAACGGCCAGGATAAAAAGGGTTTTGGATCGGGTAGTTTAGGTAGGTTAAGGGTCGCGTTAAATCGAAATTGGGCCGGTCCATTTTGGGATTTAAAATTGGATTAATTGGGGGTTTAATTTGCACTAAAATTGAAACAAAAATAGGACCAGATTTTAAATAGCCAATTTTTCCTTTTTTATTTTATAAAAATAGGTAAAAAATAATTTTTGAAAATAAATTAAAGGTACTGAATTAATTAATAATATATAAATATTAAATTAAAAATATTGGAATCAGTTCTTAGTTATAAAATGCTATTAAATCTTAAAATGGACTAAAATTACATTTATATGCAGTTTAGCTTTTGAAATACCAAATAAATTTGTAAAAATTACCTTAGCTATATTTTGGTATAAATATGAGAATAAAATAAATTATTCACCAAAATTATAATTTGAAAAATAATTATCGATTTTTGTACTGCTACAATAGGGCAATAAATTAATTTTAAAAATCCTTTAAAAATAAAAAAATACTAAAGCACTTGGACATACTTATATATGCAAATATATGCTATTTTAAAGGTATTTTGCATATATAAAAATACAGAAAAAAATTAGGTATCAACAAACAGGACTGAGGGATTTTCTTCTAGCAAGTAAAGTGAAGAAAACAATCAAAATGCCCCTAAGGGTGTCTACATGTCGTCACAAGGCCCCAAGCATAGCATACAACTCATAATACAATATAAGGATCCAAAACACGGGATAATATAATATTTCCAAATCAAATACGCTGCTTACTAGTCTCTATGGGACAGACCAAGTCACAATCCCTACCGGTGCATGCTCACACGCTCGTCTCCTAGCAGATGCGTCACCGTATTTATATAAAACAAGTCAAATACCGGGGTATGTACCCTCAGTTACAGATTTACAATGGTTACTCACCTCAAATCAGTGAAAAATACTACTCTCTGATGCCTTTTCCCCTCGAATCGGCCTCCACACGCGTCGAATCTAATTAAAATCAGAACGAGAACGTCAAAATATTCCAAGGGAATGAAGCCCAAGCAAAAACAATCAATAAATGGCATAAATTACGAAATTATCAAAATCCAACCTCTGGGCCCACATCTCGAAATTCAATAATTTTTGCACCAATATATTCATTATCTTCTCAAGAGTCTATACATATCAAGAACACTTAAATCGGAGTCCAAATGACCCCTCAAATCCCCATTTAAAGGCCTCTTAAACTCAATCCCTAATCCCCGATTTTCCTTCCTTAATCCCCACTAAAATCATGATTAAACAGTGGAAAAATAATCTTAAACCCAAGTATTAAGCTTAGGAACTTACCCAACTGATATCCTTCAATTCCTCTTGAAATCCCATGCCTTAGCCTTTTTCCCGTCATAAAAAATAGAGTTCTATGCAAAAATTCGCGAAATGAAATAACTTATATGTTCTGTCCAGGCCTTTTCGCAACTGCGACACCATACTCGCTTCTGCAGTACCGCATTTGCGGTTAAATCCTCCGCTACTGCGGAAATCACAAATAGCCCAATATCGCATCTGCGATAAGCCTTCGCATCTGTGACTCCGTAGATGCGGCTGTCCTGACCGCTTTTGCGATTCCTGAAAAATCCCCATAATCCGCTTCTGTGTCAACTCTCTCATATATGCGGCACCGCAAATGCGGTCCCCAATCCGTAGGTGCAAAAATACCAGAAGCACACAATTCAGCTGCTGCAATAATAATCCAAACTTCCCGTTAACCATCTGAAATCACCCCCGAGGCCCCTGGGACCTCAACCAAAAGCACAAACATATCCTAATACCTTATTCAAACTTGTACCAATCTTCAAAACATCTCAAAAAACATCAAACCACCTAAAACACATCGGATTTAAGCCAAACTTTCTAAAATCTTTCGAATATCGGTTTTGATCAAAAATCCAACCAAACCACGTCCGAATAACCCTAAATTATGCCCACACATCCCAATGACATAACGAAGCTACTACAACTCTCGGAATTCCATTCCGTCCCTTATATCAAAATCTCGCATACCAAACGAAAATCGCCAAAATCTCACCGTCGCCAATTTAAGAATAAACCTACTCCGAACCTCCAAAATCCATTCCGATCACACTCCTAGGTCTCAAATCACCTCCTGAAGCTAACCACACCATCGAAACTCACATCCGATACCTCTAACACATAAGTCAACATACGGTTTACTTTTCCAACTTACCTTCCTTAAAAGAGACCAAATGTCTCAAACCATACCAAATCCTTTCTGAACCCTAACCAATCAACTCGATCACATATAGAACCAACATACAAAGCAATTAGAATCAGAAATGGGAAAAATGGACGATAACTCATGAAACAACTGGTCGGGTCGTTACATTTTCACGGTTCAGATTATTTAAATCGCTATGGCCGACATCAGTAACAAATCAAGGTTTTTTTCTATTAAAAAATTATAGTTTTTTACTTCAAAATATTTATTTTTCTTAGAAAAATATTAATTTTTAAAAAGTACTACTAGTAAAATGGGGCCCCTAAGTTTTGGCGGCCTAAAGCAATTGCTTGGGATGCCTTACCCTTGGGCCGGCTTTGTTTAAGAGTTTATTCAAAAACGAAAATCTAGTACGATCATGGTGTTGCATTGTATATGTAACCATGTCTGCTCACAAAACTGGTACAAGATAAATATTGATGGAGCTCTCAATGGTGAAATACTTACTGGAGGAATTAGTGGAATAATACGGAACAACAAAGGAACGTGGATACTGGGCTACTATAAGAAATGTGCATGCATAACGGCAATACAAGCGGAATTACTAGCAGCCCAGCAAGCCCTAAAGACAGTCAAGCAATGGAACATCATACCATGTGAAATTGATACAGACGCCACGGAAGTAATAAGGTACATGGAGGAAGATTACCCAACTTATGCATATCTACTTACTGAATGCAGGTGCTTACTGGGACAACTATTAGAGGTGGGGAAGATCAAACTGAAGCATAATTTCAGGGAAGGAAATAAAGTTGCACATCAACTAGCAAATGAAGAATTACTTGACCCTAGCTATAATGTTAACTATTTTGCGGAACCACCTAATTTTGCTTTGGATATGTATTCAAAGGACAAGGATGGTTGTATTAACTTTCGAACAACTACTTTATTTGCATGTAATAGATTAACTTCATTAGGCAATGACAATGCCTTATGAGGCATAAAACAATTATGTAGTAGCGGCAGACTTGAGGGACATAGTCTCTAGAGTTTATCGCATTATATTTCTATTATTAATATAAGTATTTTATCCTTCAAAAAAAAGCTAGTACGATCCTATCTCCAATTTTCCTAAATATGTCATTCTTTTAGCTTCTAATATATAATTATTCCGATTAAAGATGACTATTTGAGTGAGCTAGTCATGTTCTTTTCCTCTTTAAGTACTCAATATTTAAAATCTATTGATTCCACTAATTTAAATTTGCACAGTAAATATCGATTAAGGAAGTAAAATAACTAGTTGTCATATGACAAAGATAGAAGGAAGTCACGTGAAAACGTTCACGCACGTCCTTATCCCATGAAATTATGTCAACAAGTAATATTATAATATAATCACCTATAATTAGTGGCCAATTTTTCCCAACACATCTGTATGTCTAATATTTTCCTGATTAAATGATACCTCCCTTACATTTTTCTAATTTTGATTAGACGCTAAATTTAAAAACTAAGAAAGAAATATTTTTAAAACTTAAAGCCTAAGACATGCCATAGACATAACATATATTTTTTTTAGAAGAAATTTTGATTTTATTTCAACTATATGGCAAATTTACATCATCTGTTCTTTTGGACTCTAGAACAGATCTCACTAGTACAATCATTTGGAAAACTCTACAACTGTTGTTGTTAAAACTAATGTCATATTACATAAAATTGCTACAATTGTGGAAACTCGCACAAAGGATAGCTATTTATGTTCTGTAACATGGGTGATTATTTAGGTAGCTTTACGCCAGTGAAGTGCACTTGAATTGTAATCTCCTTTGCTCGGTCTTTGGCGTCTCTGGTTGTCTGTTGAAACCTTCTGTTGTTCCTTTCCATCCAGATGTTGTATACTACTGCTGCAAACACCACACCTAGGATGGTTTTTCTGGGATTTCTGCTGTTAACATTAGCTTTCAGCCATTGGATTTCTGTTTCACATGTGCCTGTCGTTCTTTGATATTTCAACCAATGTAACATAGCTTGCCACAATGTTTTGGAGTATAAGAAGTCAAAGAATAAATGGTCGTGGGTTTCTTAAGTATCTCTTTCGCACAAACTGCAGGATTGATTAGTTGAATTCCCCATTTACCTAATCTGTCAACCGTCGCCAAGCGTCTATGCAGCACCATCCATAAGATGTATTTCTTTTTCGGGAGCATTCCAGTCACCATTAATAATTTTTTCCATGTAACCTTGGGATATTGAGGAGTGTTCTGAATTTATGCCTTCCTGATGCTAAATTGCACATTATTTGTACATGTTTGCAGTCATGTACCATCAGTTGCCCACCATTCTCTTGCGCCAAATAATTTCCTAACGAGTCAGCTAGCTTGTTTAGGAATTTCCATGGTATTAATATCTTTTTTCTTTATGTAGTGACAATGTATCCATTTGATCCAGAGTTTGTCTTTTTTTTCCATTAAGGCCCAGAGGAGTTTTGATAGAGCCGCTTTATTCCATCTTTCATAGAATATAATGTTCAGTCCTCCTGCCGCCATTGGTTTACACAGTGTTTCTCATGCAATTGGATTCCTACGACTCGTTTCATGACTACCAGACCAAAGGTATTTCATGCATATTCCATTTACCAGTTTTATAATTTTTTTTGGAATGAGGAAAACCTGGGCCCAATAAGTTTGCATTTCAAACAGGACACTTTTGATAAGTTGGATTCTGCCAGCATAAGAGAGGAGTTTTGATGTCCAACTTCTGATTTTTTCAACTATCTTCTCTACTAGGGGCATACATTGTGATATTGTGACCTTTTCTGTGGATAAGGGGACTCCTAGATATTTGAACGGAAGGTTGCCCTCTGTGAGGTGGAGTTCAGAGCATATTTTCTCCTTGAAGTTAGTTGATACACCTACTATATATAAGGAACTTTTATCCATATTGGCTTTGAGGCATGAGACCATAGAGAACTGTTCAAATTCATTCATCAGTAGCTTCATGGAAGTTTCATCAGCCCGACAACATAGCAAAAGGTCGTCTGCAAAGCATATGTGTGTGATTTGTAGATTGGAGCATTTGGGGTGGAAGTTAAAGTCTGGGTTTCTGTGTAGCTTTTTTAAGGATCTGGTTAGGTATTCCATGGCTAGCACAAATAAGTAGAGGGACATTGGGTCCCTCTGCCTTAGTCCTTTCCTTGCGTCAAATCTCTTGGTGAGTCCTCCATTTATCAAAAGGGAGTAACTGACGGTGGAGACACATTTCATTATTAGTACTACTATTTTATAAGGAATTCTGAATTCAAGCAGTACTTCCTTGAGAAAGTCCCATTCAACAGAGTCGTAGGCCTTCCTAATGTCAACTTTTATCAGGCATCTAGGGGATATTATCTTGCGATTATAGCCTTTGATTAACTCATGTGCCATAATAACATTATCCAGTATGTTTCTTTCCTTTATGAAGGCTGATTGGGATTTCCCAACTAAATAATCGATAACCAGTTTCAACCTGTTTGTTAGTATCTTAGATATGATTTTATAAAGAGTTGAACAGCAGGCAATTGGTCGATATTCTTTGACGTAGCTGGGATTTTGCACTTGTGGAATCTAAGTGACAGTTGTGAAGTTAATCTGTTTTAACAGTTTTCCAGTGTGGAAGAACTGTTGCACTGCCTGGGTAACTTCCCCCCCCCCCCCACAATAGGCCAAAATTCTTTAAAGAATTCAGCAGGATAGCCATCAATACCTGGAGTCTTATCTTGAGGGAGCTTCTGCACAATCTGGTGTATTTCCTGTTCTGTTACTGGAGACAGTAGCTGCTGCTGTTGGTGCAGAGTGAGGCAGGGTCCATCTCTGGCCATTGTGATGTCGATGCCTGGCAACTATGTTGCTGCTGTACCCAGTAACTCTTGGAAGAATTGGGTGAAGTGCTGTTGTATCTGCTGTGGATTAGTGATTTTCTTCTGGTCTTCAGTAAGGATACAACTCACTTTGTTTCTTGCTTGTCTGGCTTTCATGTAGGCATGGAAGTATTTGTATAGTGATCCCCCATTTGGATCCAATTGGGTCTTGATTTCTGCCTCATTATTTGTTCTTGGATAGCTTCCCATTTTTCAATAATCTGCAGTAACTGTTTTCTTTTTAGATCTCCTGCCTGTTGAAATGGTCTTCATTCAATCTGATCTGTGTAACATTCAGTTCTTCTCTTATTTGTTGCAGTTTCGGCTCCACAGAGTTGTGTTCCTTATGAATATGTCTGGTAGTTTGTTGCAGCTATTGCAGTTTGTTCCAGACAGAATACATAGTGAAACCTTTGTGTTGTTGGCTCCAGATTTGTTGAACTGTTTCTTTGTACTCCTCTTGCTGCATAACAGTTGTGAGTAGTCTATACGGCCTGTTCATTCTGGTTTTAACAACTTCAGTGTTCAACATTATGGGTGTATGATCTGAGCATCCTGGCCGCATATATACTGCTTCCACTCCAATGTAGGTATTGAACCATTCAGGGTTACCAAATGCCCAGTCAATGTGATTGTAGATCCTGTTTTCACTATCTCTTTTGTTGCTCCAGGAGTATCTGTTCCCTCTCTTGGTAATCTGTCCTACTCCTATATCATCAATGTAGTTTTGGAAATCAGTCATTTCTGAGTGGTGTACTGGTTGCCCATTAGGCATGTCCTCCACTCCTAACACACTGTTGAAATCACCTATTATAAGCCATGGACCATTGTAGTTGACAGTTCTCAGGGTATCCCATAGAGATGCTCTTTGCTGTGTGGAATGCAATCCATAGACAAATGTGATATAGCTAGAGAAAGTGGAATTCTTGTCTGTCACCCAGCGATGGATCATTTGGTCAGTGGTTTGTAAAGGTACAACATGGATATTTGACCATTTCCATATTACCCATATCCTCCCATTTGGTGCACAAGCATAGTTATTTGCAATGTTCCAGTCATCCCCAAGCTTCTTATACATTGTCTGTGATTGTGGTTGTTTTACTCTAGTTTCTAGACAAGCTACAATATCAACTTTGTTAGATCTCAAGAACTTTTTTAGCTCTCTCTGTTTGTAGGACTTATTCAGTCCTCTAATGTTCCTGGAGACAATGATCATGGATGGTATTGGTTACTTGAGCTTCCCCTTTACCCTTAATGGATGTCTCTATTCCATTGTGTCCCTGCTGTTAGATCCATTGTTCTGGTTCCTTAAGAATCATTGCATTAGAAATAGGCTTGGTATTCAACTCAGTATATTTGATCACCCCTTGAGCAGTAGCCTCAGCAGCTCCTTGGATAGTTACTACATGTTTGCCTCGACTATTTGCTGATAGTTCCACTTCAGGTTGAACTGTTTGCTCCTCATGCTGTTGATTGACTATAATCTCCTTCCTTACAGGCTTTGGTTGCCATTGCATTTTTGTGTTGTGCTTGATCCCTTTTCTCTACTCCTGTGGATTTTTGGTTTTTTTTCCCCTCCTTCTGACATTCTCCTGGTTTGTGTCCAAATAAATTGCAGTCTTGGCAGAATATAGGTTTCCATTCAAATTCCACTGTTTGCATCCAGCTTCTCCCATCAGGTATTTCAATATACACTTCATTAGGTAGGGGTTGGGTTATATCCATTTCCACTAGGATTCTAGCATAAGAAATCCTTTCACAATCAACAGTAAGCCTATCAGTGCATAAAGGCTTATCAATTAAACTAGCTACCATACTCGTACAGGAACAAACCTATGGTGCTGAAACCTTGGGATGTTGACTTCTCTTTTCAATATGATGTTCTTAGTACTGTACCTATTTGGATTCGATTCCCTGGCCTACCAGTGGGCTACTGGTCTCCTGAAATTCTAAGCAAACTATCTAGTGCAGTGGGTAAACCTCTGTACACTGATAAATACACAGCTCACTTTGAGAAGATCTCATTTGCTAGAGTACTGTTTGAAGTAGATGCTGCTTATCATGTGCCTGAGGAAATTGAAATTGAAACTCCTTTTGGTCTGAAGATACAGGTGATTGAGTATGACTGGAAGCCTATATTCTGCAATCAATGCTTGAAATTTGGCCATGACTCTTTTGACTGTTGGTATAATGGACATAATGATGGGGTACAGGAGATGCAAGAGCAAGGGAAGAAAATAAGGCAAAGGACTAGAGTTAAAAAACCAGCAAAAATTATAAAGCAGGAATGGCTGCCTAAAGCCAATGCAGATACACTGGTAAGCTTAACAATGCCTGCAAGTAAATTTCCTAGCCTGCCAGTGCAATCTATGCAACATGAAGAGAAGATACAGAGGGTGCAGATTAATACTGATATGAATGCAATTCACAGGACTGGATTAGATTACCCTACCAATCAGGTAATACATGTTGAAACTAATGCATCTAGTGATGATACAGAGGCTTTGGCTGACCATGACAAGGGCAAGGCTGTCGCTGTTCAACTTGATAATGGTAGGAGGGGACAACAGTTAGATCCTGGTCCCTCTTGGAACTTGCTGCCTAGTGATTCATGATTATAGTCACATGAAACATTAGGGGGCTTAATAAAGCCCATAAACAAAAGAACGGAAAAACTTTCTGGCTGGGAATAAAGTTGATGTCCTGGGATGTCTTGAAACTAGAGTAAAGGAACATAAAGCAAAGAAGATTGTAGATAAGATTGCTAAAGGGTGGAAGGTACAATGCAACTATGCCAAAGCTGTCAATGGAAGGATATGGCTAATCTGGAAGCCTCACATTCAGGTCCATATCTCCTGTGTGACTGACCAGTTTATTCATTGCCTGTTAGAAGATCCTTTGAATAAAGTCATAATACAATTGAGTGTCATTTATGCTCACAATTCTGCAGTCCTAAGGAAACAGTTGTGGAATGATCTAAGATCAGTAAAAGTCCCCAATCAAGATGCATGGCTGTTAAGTGGTGATTTTAGTTCTGTCATATGCTCTGATGATAGGATTGGTTCTCCTGTCACTGATGATAAGTTAGAGAGTTTAAATAGGTCATTTCTGATCTCCAATTGACCTCCCTTAAATCTAAAGGTTGGAAGTATTTATGGACAAATAAGCATGTCTATAGCAAAATTGATTGGGCACTGGGTAATTTTCAGTGGCTTCAGCAATATGGGCATCTTGAAGATGATTTTATGAATCCCTCAGTCTCTGATCACTCTCCTATTCTCATACAGTTTGGGAGTCAAAAGCTATTGCATCCTAAACCATTCAGATTCAATAATGCTATTATGGAGAATCCCCAATTTTCTTCTATTCTGCAACATGTATGGAGTCAGCAGTGTGAAGGATCACCTTTACAACAGATTTGGTATAAATTGAAGATCTTGAAGCAGCACTTAAAAGAACTGAATATCCATATGGCTTCCTACAAACAGAGGCTAATCCAGGCTAGGGAATCATTGGATATCATACAAAATCAGTTGCTACATAATCCATTTTCAGAGCAATTGTTTAATGAGGAGAAAGCATCTCTAAATGACATTGAGAAATGGAGCAATGTAGAGGAGCAAATTATGAGGCAGAAATCAAAGGCTTGTTGGATAGAATGTGGAGATGCAAACACAAAATATTTCCATGTTCAGTGGAAGATCAGAACCAGTCAGAATAATATTACTTCTATATACACTGATGCAGGTATGAAGCTGACAGATCCCTTGGCTGTGGAGCAGGAATTTATTGAGGTATTCAAGTCATTGATGGGTGAATGTGCTGATGAATTGCCTTGTATTAACACTGCTATTATTAAGGAAGGACACTATCTGACCCTATCACAGCAAAGGTCACTTATTCAGGATGTTACTCTGGAAGAAATCACTGAAGCTATTAAAGATATGCCTAAAGACAAAGCACCAGGAGTTGATGGCTTTCCTGTGGAGTTCTTTACTAGCAACTGGGAGATAGTCAAGGAGGATGTATACTGCTAAAAAGGACTTCTTTTCTACCTGTACACTGCCTCACATGGTCAATACTACTGCTATTGCTCTTGTGCCTAAAGTTAAAACTCCTAAAATAGTGAAAGATTATAGACCTATTGCCTGCTGCACCACTGTCAATAAGATTATATCAAAAGTCATTACTAGGAGACTGAAATCTGTTATTGGTGATCTTGTTGGAAAAGCCCAGTCAGCCTTTATTGAAGGGAGGAGCATCATAGATAATATTTTGCTAAGCCATGAAATTTTCAAGGGTTATTCCAGAAAAGGTGTGTCCTCAAGATGTGTTATGAAGGTGGATTTGAGGAAGGCATATGACACTCTTGAATGTAGCTTCCTCAGACAACTACTTATTGATCTTGGATTCCCAGCAAAATTGTTAATTGGACAATGGCTTATGTCACTTCTATGACCTACTCACTAGTGTTGAATAGTGGTCTCACTAAGCATTTCAGTGCTAGGAGGGGTATTCGACAAGGAGATCCCTTGTCACCTTATTTTTTTTGTTCTGGCTATGGAGTATTTAAATAGGCTGATGGCTCAGTTACACAGAAATGGAGATTTCAACTTCCATCCAAAATGCAGGAAGCTGAACTGTGCCCATATTTGTTTTGCTGATGATCTTCTCCTATTCTGTCGAGCTGATATTATTTCTATCAAGATTCTGCATGATGTTTTCCTTACATTCTCTGTAGCTTCTGGACTGTATGCTAACAATACTAAGAGTGCTGTTTATCTAGCTGGGGTTCATCAGAATGTCAAAGAAGTCATACTAGAGTCTCCGGGATTCATTGAGGGTCAACTGCCATTCAAATATTTAGGGATACTCTTCACTCAAAGAAGCTTGTCATCCATCATTACTTGCCAATGATTGAGAGGATAACTGATAAAATCACTTGCTGGTCTGCCAAATTACTATCTTATGCAGGAAGATGTCAATTGATCAAAACTGTTATATTTGGTATTCAAACTTATTGGGCACAAATATTCATCCTGCCAAAGAAGGTTCTGAAGATCATTGAAGCTATATGCAGATCTTATCTGTGGACTGGAAGTGCAACAATTTCTAAAAGAGCTCTGGTAGCCTGAGAAAGGGTCTGTAGACCAGTCACTGCTGGAGGTCTCAACATCATAGACATGCATATATGGAATAAGGTTGCTATCACTAAGCTCCTTTGGGACTTGGCAAGGAAGAAAGATTGTTTGTGGATCAAATGGATACACTACTATTATGTTAAGAACCATGACATTGCTACAATACCTATTCCCAAGGCAGCATCTTGGGTAGTTAGAAAGATATTAGATTGCAGAACTCCAATTCTGGATAATCAACAACTACAAGGTGATCTCTTACTTAGAATGGATGGATTGTGCAGGCTAGGCAAATTCCATATTTAGAAACTATACCATGTAATGCTCCCTATCTTTCCGAAGGTGGAATGGAAGAATTTGCTGTTGATCTCTAATGTCCTTTCTCGACATAAATTCACTGCTTGGCTTGCTGCTCAACGTCGACTGCCTACTGTCGACAGATTACAGAAAATTGGTGTGCAAGTGTCTGTGAATTGTGTATTTTGTAAGCAACATGTAGAAGATTTTGCTCATTTGTTTTTTGAATGCCCAGTCACTAATCGACTGTGGCGAAGAATGTGCTGCTGGATGGGCCATAGCAGAACAATTGGTAGTTGGGAAGCTGAACTCCAATGGATATGCTGTCAAGCTAGGAGTAAACTATGGCACAAGGCTGTTGTTGCTTTTGTCTTTGTGACCACTGTTGCACTGATTTGGAGAAACAGGAACAATAGTAGATTTGAAGGGAAAGCATTCGAGGAGAGCCGGTATTGTCGCGAGGTTGCATTGCTTATTCATATTCGCGGCAGAAACTGTAAGCTTTGGCAAGCTGGACTGTGACAACTTAACCATTACCCTTAGCTTTAGGTTGCAAATTCATGTATTTTGTAGGTGTTTGAACTGGAAGTAGTGGTTAGTCCATACTACTACTATAAACTCCTCATTGTAAAAATTTTTTTGATATCAATGAAAGCTAACTGTTAAATTTAAAAAAAATAAATTAAACTAGCTATTCGACCTAGGTTCTCCTCTGCCCAACATTGGATCGGTAAACCTGGGAAGTTAATCCAGATTGGTACAATTCGCATTGACTCATTCCGGAGTTGAAAATTTGGATCACAATCCTTTAAAATCAGAGGCTTACCTTTGAAGGTATGAGAGCCAATTTGCATTATCAATTTTTTGTCCTCCATACAATCGAATTTAAAAATGAAATAACCATCATCATGTAACAGCATTGTAGGTGTTGTAACAGTATTCCATACTCCATATACATATTTGAGCATTTCTCTAAACGATGGGTTACCTCTTATTACATATCCGATTGCAGCAGTTTTTCATTTTTGGTTCTGTATGTCTATCTCCTTGGGGTTTAGTTGTGCAATTTTCACTCCATCCTTCACCATTGGAGGGTAGTACTTGAGTTGCATGCTTGGTTTGGGGTTCGATTACCTTGAACAACTTCAGCAAAAGTTTGCTTCTGCGATTCAACTGAGAAAGTGAGCTTCCTCGCTGTTGTTGTTGTTGTCATATCTGGTTCATTCAATCGCCTTTTTGATTCCTCCTTCTCCGATACTGGTTGCATAACCGTCGGGGCACTGCTCGTTCCAGGGAACCATTGTAGCAGTGGAATTGGAGTTAATTTCTATGGGATTCCACTTTCTGGAGTTACTATTCGAGCCATAGATAGTGTGGTGGAGTAATTTTTTGTAGGAGATGGTTATGTTAGTGGCCGGCGGCGGTGAGCGAGCTGCTTTCCGTCGCCAGAGACTCTCTTTCTCTCTCTACCGACACTTTCTATCTCTAAAAAAAAAGAAACTTCGTTAGACATAGACATAACATATATGTGACTATAAAATTCTGTTACTAAGGATAGATGATGAATTGTCTAACATTAAATTATTTTTAACATAAAAAGGTACGTATTTTTTTCAAATGAACTAAAAAAATATGTCTTATGAATAGGACGGAGAAAGTATAATTTAAGATTTTGATTATATTTATCACCGAATGTGAATCTAAGCTAAATAAGCAATAGTGTCTAATTGCCAAAAGTACACCGCGTAAACATTTATTTTTAGTTTTTTTTTCCTTTTTTAAGAAAAATACTAAAAAAAGTTATTATATTTTAGAGGTCGTTACTTTTGGCTTTATACTGTTCGAATCATGTGGATTATGGATCTAATATTATTAAACGTCGAAAAATTAAGAAATTTCATAGCAGTACATAGCAGCTTCCTTTGACTGTGTGACAACAATTCAACAAAAAAAATCATTTAATTTCTACCTCAGAGGCTTATCAGTCAACTCGAACCTTTTTTAGTTTCTCACTCGATGTTCAGTATTTGTAATGGAATCTCATCTAATGCAACTTTATCGTCTAAGCAGGCGAACCTATCGCTTAGGTTGAAAGGTCACCGGACCCCGTAGACTTCAATAAAAATTTTGTATATGTATATGTATATACCTAGAAAATGATTAATTTAAATCTCTTGACACCCTTAATGCTAAAAGCCTTTAAGTGGCACTAATTAAATAAAATAGTGTGCTCCCGTTGCATTTGTTAGAATATACTATAAGCTATGCGTATTGTTATAGTATTCTTTATGAATGATTATTTTTTTACTTGTTTAAATTCAATAAAGTTTTATTTTAAATAGATCATGTGTTGGTTTATGCGTCCATTGCTTACATAGTAGATGATTTAGTGCATAGAGTTTAGCTTATACACGGATGATTAAATTATCGGTTCTTGTAAGACATAAAAGTTAATGTTCACAATCTAATGATGGAATGGACAAATCATCAGAATGATTGTAGCACACGATCAAATATAATTTATCTTGATTATGAGAATGGTTTAATTCCAACTTCTTGTGCTAGTACATTTTGTATGTATTGAACGGATCAAGTAGAGATGAGTATTTTACACTGCCTTTATAAAATAATTTCTCTAGTCCATTTAATGTACTTATACTCTTAATCCTGACATAATTATTATTAGTTGTGTATGTTACTTGTTGTTTTGATTTATTAAAAAGGAGAGATTCTTTCGCGAGTCAATAAGCCTGGTAAATTGGATAACAATGATATACATTGGAGAAGTAATAATTAGTTGACGGAATCTATATCTCAATTTTGAGATTGATTATACTCCTTTATGAAAGCTTAAAAGTTTTCATGTGTAAACCCAGCCGGTAGATTTTGTATTCGACACATGAAATAAGATAAGTGTAAGTCTAGAGGAAGTAATCAATAAATTAAATAGTCAATAATTTAATTTGATTGATTAGTATCTGAATCTTAACATGGGGAATGGAAGAATTTCGAAGTTGAACTAAGGAATGCAATTACGAATTTTTAGTGGAATAATTTGTAATTTATTATGATGGAAATTAATATCAGAATTTTGAAATTAATATCATAATAGGAAGCCTTGTTAATTAAATTATGTGGTTCCTACTGTGCCTAAATAATAGAAATTAGTGGAAACTGTTACTCAGTGGGAAAGAAAACGTGGAAACCGTCCCTTAGTGGGAGAAGGAAACCTAAAAGGTTTTAAAAACGGTTTTGACCTAAAAACGCAGCTGTATATATGGATATAGGGGCTGGACGTTTGACATACGATTCTGACTGTAGTTTCTACTAGAATTTTGCCCACCCAAAATTTTTTATTTTCGATTATTGTTTGGGTAACACAGTAGAAGACTGTGAAAATATGCTGGTGCGTTTTCAATTGAGGAACTAGAAAACAACATAGATTTGTTGTGTTTACGCTTCAAGAGGTAATCTTAAAAACTCCATACATGCTAGTTGTTTATATTACACGTGAATAAGACTATGTTATTACTTTCGCTGTGATATATATTCCCTCAGCATTAAATTTCTGAGTCTGCCTTTGCGTGTAAGGTCCATTAGAAAAGGAATGATCCATACCAAAATTTCTTATATCATATAAAAACTTTCAAGAATTCTTTCGTCTTACTCCTATAGTTTTGACTTTCGATACATAAGTGTGCTATGCCAAAATTATAGCCTAAAAGTATTTTTTCTTGGAGTAACCGTACAGTTGTCTCCATGTAAAGATGAACCCAAGATTTGACAGTCGCGAAGCCTCATTGCACGGTCAATTAAATTTATTAGTGTTCATAAAGATTGGTCTGGCCATACGGGGGCCTATGTTAATATCTAACTATTTTTTTAAGATATTTGTAAATATATGTAGAGTTTTTGTCGAATTTTTCGAGTGTCGATGACCCCTCAACTTAACATGTGCATCCGCTTCTGTTTCTGTATGGCTTATAATATGTCATAAGTTCGAGTTGTAAAAGCAGCCACTAATATTTGTAGTAGAGTAGATTGTTATATCGCATTCCATGGGGTGCAGACCTTCTTCGGATACTTTATGTACCGAACTATCCTTTTAAATATTTGTTCTTTTTTGTTTTCAGATTTCATTAATCAATTGTCAATAATGTGGGTGAAATATAAAAAGTTCGGGATTTAAATTTCAGTGGAAACAATCATTTTTAAGTAATTTTTTCTTTGTTAAGAATAGAATTCTATTTAGAGTGAATGTTTATCTTGTAGAGAGTTTTACTTTGAGGCTAAGTTATTTTTCTCCTATAAATAGAGGGGTCTTACCCCATTGTAAATCACCCCAAACTCAATAAGAATTTTCTCTCTCTCTTTCTCTGCAATTTGTTCTTGTTCTTTTATTATTTTCATAGCACGTTATCAGCATGAGACTCTACCGTCTCAAGAAGCTCTTTGAGAAGATTAAGGTAATTTTTCTCCTCTTTTTAATTATGACTGACAATATGAAAAGAAAGTTCGTTGCCCTTGAAATTTCGGGCAAGAACAATATGACATGGGTGTTGGATGCTGAAATTCATTTAGATGCAATGGGTCTTGGAGACGCCATTAAAGACAGAAATAAAGCATCCACCCAAGACTGTGCTAAGGCCTTGATTTTCTTGCGACATCACCTTGATGAAGGGTTGAAAATTGAATATCTCACAGTCAAAGATCCACTCATTTTGTGGAATGGCTTAAAAGAAAGATATGACAACTTAAAGTTGGTTACTCTGCCACAAGAACGGTATGATTGGGCTCATATGAGGCTCCAAGACTTTAAGTCTGTTTCTGAATATAATTCTGTGATGTTCATAATTACTTCTAAATTGAAACTTTGTGGAGATACTATCACTGATTATGACATGCTTGAAAAAACGTTTACAATGTTTCATGCCTCCAATATGGTCCTGCAACAGCAGTATAGAGAGAAAGGTTTCAAGAAGTACTCTGAGTTGATTTCTCCTCTCTTTGTGGCTGAGCGAAATAATGACTTGCTCGTGAGAAATCATGAAAATCGACCCACTGGGTCTACACCATTGCCAAAAGTGGATGAGGTGTATTCCCATTATACTAAGCGTGGAAAAGACCGTGGCTCTAATCGTGGTCGTAGTCGTGGCCGTGGACAAGGAAGAAATTTCCTGGTGTCAATCACTCCCCCCCCCCCAAAGAGAAATAACCCCCAAAAGCGGAAAAGGAAAGATGAGAAGCAAAAAGAAAATAGTTCAGAAATTGAATGCTATCGTTGCGGTCGAAAAGGGCATTGGACAAATATTTGACGTTAACCAAGACATTTGGTTGAGCGTTATCAAGCTTCTCTAAAGAATAAAGACCCTGAAGCCAATTTTATCTTTGACAATGATTTTGACATCACCAACTTGGATGTGGCAGACTTCTTTGAGCACCCTAATGGAAAAAAGACCACTTGATTGGTGATGGATCTGTAGTTAAAGAAGATTGAGTAGTTTAATTTTTATTTTTGCCTATTCATAGTAGTTAGTGAATAAACATCATGTAATCATAAATTCTTTACATGAATAGTAGTCATTAGTACCAATTAGTATTATTATGGAATATTATTAGTTTGTTTTTAATTAAATATAGTTCTAGTATTATTTTAGAAATTGTTTTATAATGGAATAATATGACATTATCATAAACGTTATCATCTGTAGCACTTGTAATATTTTTTATAGAAAAACAGCCATGACACAATTTGATGATAACGTCGTACAAATGAATAATATGACTGCAGTATACTTATAGAGAAACAGCAATTCGTTGTACTAAGTTCTCTATAATGGAAAACATACGAAGTTTGTACAATTGAATAATATGACTTGATCGAAGGTTGTTTTCTCTATCGTGAAAATATTGACCTTTTACAGAATTGCTCTTATGTTATAAACTAAAGCAAAAGACAAGAACAATGGAGCAAGAACAATAGCAATAGAGAGAAGAGTAGAGAGAGTTCTTCTTATTGTGTTGAGAGGGGTGAATTACAATGGTAGAGAGCACCTCTATTTATAGGGAGGAGGAAGATCTTGCTACCAATAATAGGACTCTAAAATCTCTCTAATTAAGTACATTAAAGACATTCACCTTAAATAGAAGTGTAAGAATCTTCTATTTCATAACACTCCCCCTTGAATGTCTATTCAATGATGTGCCTCATAAAACCTTAAAACCAAAACCCAATGGGAAAAATTAAAGTAAGGAAAAAGAGTACACATGTTTGAATATGCGCCTATTGGTTGCCTCGTTAAAACCTTGCAAGGAAAACCCAGTGGGACAAAACCTTGTAAGGGAAAAAGAGTGCAACGCGCATTGACTCCCCCTAATGAGTACATCGATTTATATCCTTGAGCATTTGCATTCCAATCTTGTGCATCATCTTCAAAACGATCTTTGATAGAGATTTGACAAATTAACCATATTGACTTGAATAAGTATTCCGCACCTTGAAATCATCATTCTTAATAGATATAAACATCTTCATATAATGTCGTGGAATAGCTCTTCAATATCTCCATAGATGCATTCTCAATGCCATCATGCTTATAGTTATAGCAAGATACATATGTACACAAATTGTACTAATGATGCGGTACTTCAGGACCAAGAATTGCATATGCTTCAAGCAACTTAAATCTTTCAAGTTAAGTTATATAAGTCGCATAATAGACTTTAGCTGCATATCAAGCTTTCATTAGTAATACTAAACAAATAAGATATCGAAAACTGACTATACATACCTTTGACTTTATACTTTCAAGCATATGAACTATAGGTTCAAAGCTACATGTCTTTCATATGGAATCAATTCTTCTTGAATTGTATCTCTTCCATTTAGTTACTTTCTTTGAGTCAGCAAATGCGTATAGCATGCTTTGCAATATGTTGCAATTTGAATTATCCCTTTTATGAACTACACGTTCATATCATGATATTCGGGGATATACATATACAAATGAGAATTCATCCCATGTAACATTTTCTCAAGTGTTTATCATGTCTCCCCCTCATGTTAGTAAAGCTAACATGTTTCCTCAACTTTGGGAAATCATCTTTATGCATTATGTCAATATACACAGCACCTTAATAATAAGATGAAATTATTTGGTTCCTGACCCTGAACCACTTTTGAGGGGAGAATATACTCTTGTATACAACTAATATCAAACTGATATATACAACTTCGTTCTCATAAGGAACAGTTTAGCTATTAAGTGGAAGCACTCAATAATTATCTTGCTAAACCAACTTTGATATAAACCAACTTATCAAGATGAACTGTCTTGAGTAGAGAATCTGGAAACTATGCTCGAAGTTAGATTACTGAGCGATTTACCTCGCAAGCACTGCCAGGTTGCGGGTTAATAACAATGGCGCATGTAACCATTCCATAGATGCATCATATGTGGTATACATGGCAGGTGAATGGGCCCATATTCACCTTTGATATTTCCAAAATTTAGGGGCTTCAACCCGAACTCTTTAGTTGGTCAGTTCATTAATGAGAACAAGTGATACAAGAGTATTCGTAAAGAACTTTCTAGTTCTTTAATATTCACCTATGTGAATTTGCACATCATACTTCAAATGAGATGGCTAACACGAATGTCAACTGACTAAATTATCAATATTGGTAAACTTCAAATTTACACCATGACATGTGCACTTATCAATAAACTTCAGGTTTATTATGACATGGGTTTTATACCAATAGATATCCACTTTATTGTGGCATTCTTTCGTTTGTGTAGTACAAACTGGAGAACAAAGCGGGTAGCTTTTCATATACAAATTACCCCGCTACAAGTTGTAGTAATAGGAGAATCAAAGCCTTCCTTTATTTATAGTCTCAATATAATCAATCGCTTTCGCGTGTACTTTGGAAACTGGATAAGTTTCTTTGAGACTTACTACAGCACAATACTCAATTGTGTTTCTCCAACATAGTAATAATTGGCTCTTCTAGAGCTCTCAATTAATTTTGTACTACCACAGATTCATCAACATCCATGTGGTGAATATCTTTCTTAAAGAGAAAGTTATACCATTATGGTCATGTCAAACTTATATGCAAGATATGTTTCTTGCATTATCGTTGTCTTTTAATGGTCATCTTTCCAAAATACTTTGGCGTACAATAGGTACGCGACCAACGATCATTCATGCCATATATCATCTCAAACCTCCTTCTAGGGGTGAGGGTGGTATTATCTCAAGCCTCCTTCTAGGAGTGAGTGTGGTATATTCAATACCAATTTCATGTTCATATTCTTCCAACATTGAATATGTATTTGTGAATCACATTCACTTCAAGGATATGTGATTTTGTTATCCTTTTCAAATCTATAAATGCTTCAGGCATTTGATTTGCTATTCTTTGCAAATGGATAATCTTTTGTGCCTCTTTCTTTCAAATAGAGGTATGTGGATCAAGATGAGATAATGATGTATTTTTCCACAAAATTTCCGGTTTGGTTTCACCAACTTCTCCCCCTAATTTTGGGAAAAGTGTCTCATCAAATTGACAGTCTGCAAATAGTGCAGTGAACAAATCTCCTGTCAATGTTTCGAGGTAGCGAATAATGGAGGATGCGTCAAACTCAACATATATTCCTAACCTCCTTTGCAAACTCATTTTGGTGCGGGATGGCGGTGCTACAGGCACATATACTGCGCATCCAAAGCTTCTTAAATGGGATATATTGGGTTCATGACCCAAAACCAATTGCAATGGGGAATATTTGTGTCAATTCGTCAGTCAGAGACGAACTAGCATTGCTGCATGCAACATGGCGTGACCCCAAACCGAAGTGGGCAGCCGACGAACTAGCATTGCTTCATGCAAAATGGCGTGACCCCAAACCGAAGTGGGCAGCCGACAAACTAGCATTGTTGCATTCAAAATGGCGTGAACCCAAACCGAAATGGGCAGCCTCGTTTTCATGAAGAATTCAAGATTATTCTCATCTATTGTCTCAATATGATATCCATTTTGAATGATATCTTTAAAACTCAACAAGTTCCTTTTAGACTTGGAGGAGAACACTTTGATTGATATCATTAAAACTCAACAAGTCCTTCTTAGACTTGGAGGAGAACATTGCATTCTCTATGATTAACGTCATGCCTTTGGGCAGAGTTACAATTGCTCTTCCGGAGCCTTCAATCAATTTACTACTTCCATAGATTTTAGTAATGTTTGCCTTACACAATTACTCTTCTTTTCTTTGAGTATTGTATGTGTAGTACATGAATCAACTAGGCAAATACTTTTACAGTTGGATGTTGATCCAAGTTCGCTTTGTGAGATATCCATTTTGCTTTCCCATAGTTTGACATACAAAAAAAATACATAAATATAAGTATAAACAACTTCAATTCTTTTGTTTCGCGTTTAAACAGCGTTTTGGGAAGCAGTTATTTAGGATATTCGAATATTGTATTCTAATATTCGAATATAATGCCTTGCGGAAAAAATAATACTTTAATGCGAAAAATATTAGATATTCGAATATTTAAGCACATATTCTAATATCTTGCCAGATATTCGAATATAGGAATTCTGATATTCGAATATCTGGCCCAGATATTCGAATATCAGACTCTGATATTCGAATATCTGGCCTGGCGGAAAAAAGTTCGTTTTATTGCTAAATATTAGACGATCGACTAGTTTTTAGGTTAGTCGATTACCTCTACTGTACAATAAAAATATTTGAGCATATTGAAACATTCTAAAGGGCTAATACTAACATCATATCATGAATTAACTAATACGAGCTAATGCTAATGACCATTAATTTATTCATTGACTAATACAAGTAGAATCAAACAACTCCATCTTCTTTCATCATGGTTCCATCACCGATTAGGTGGTCTATCTTTCCCTCGGGTTGCTCAAAGAAGTCTGCCACATCCAGGTGGGTGATATCCTCATTGTCGTCATAGACAAAATTTGTTTCAGGGCCTTTTCTCTTTCAAGATGCTTGATAAAGGTCAACCAAGTGTCTTGGTATACGGCAAGTCCGAGACCAGTGCCCATTTCCACCGCAACGATAACATATAGTTTCTGAACTATTTGCCTTAGGATCTTCTGGACCCCGTTTCTGCTTTCGGTGGTTATCTCTCTTTGGGGGGTGACGGACTTCTTTGGAATTTCTTCCTTGTCCACGTCCTTGGCTTTGACCCCGTTTATGACCGTGATCATGGTCCCTTTTATGTTTGGCATAATGCGAGTGCACCATATCTGCTTCAGGCAGTGGTGTAGACCCAATTGGTCTATTTTCGTGATTTCTCATGAGCAGATCATTATTTCGCTCAGCCACTAGTAAGAGAGAAATCAGTTCAGAGTACTTCGTAAAGCCTTTCTCTCGGTACTGTTGCTGCAGTACCATATTGGAGGCATGAAACGTTGTAAACGTTTTCTCAAGCATATCGTAATCGGAGATGTTATCTCCACATAGCTTCAGTTTAGAAGTAATTCTGAACATAGCAGAATTATATTCAGAAACGGACTTAAAGTCCTGTAGCCTCAGATGGGCCCAATCATATCGTGCTTGTGGCAGAGTGACCAACTTCAGGTTGTCATATCTCTCCTTTAAGCTGTTCCACAAAACGAGTGGATCCTTGACGGTGAGATATTCAATCTTCAAACCTTCGTCAAGGTGGTGGCGCAAGAAAATCAAGGCCTTCGCACAATCTTGGGTGGATGCTTTTTCTTTATCTTTGAGGGTGTCTCCGAGACCCATAGCATCTAGGTGGATTTCAGCATCCAACACCCATGTCATATAGTTCTTGCCCGAAATTTCAAGGGCAACGAACTTTCTTTTCATAATGTCAGACATACTCGAAAATTAAATTAGGAAGAGGGAAAATACCTTGGATTTTCGAGAATGGTACTTGAGACGGTAGAGATTATTGCCACGGCTGAATAGGTAATAGCAGATAATATCGATTAGTAAACTAAATTCAATGTTATGTGACATGTTATAGCATGTCAAATCACACTGATGGTGTAAAAAATTTTACACTGTCAGCAGTGGCGGAGCTAGCTCCAAAGAGTGTCAACTAACACCCCTTCGCCGAAAAAAATACATTGTTTAGGGAAGTAAAAATTGTTCTTCTATGTATATATTCGATATATTTTATCCCTTAATTTTTTTCGTATATTTACTTCTTTGAATTTTGAAATACATCTTAGCGAAAATCTCTGGTTCCGCTATTGACCATCGGTATATATAACTTAAATTCTTTTAATTGATGAGTTTAAGTTTAGAACACCGAGTTTAAGTAAATACAGCATAGTTAGATTTTAGTTTCATAAACTGTTAGAGATTTAGTTACCTGAGTATTACTGCTAATACAAAGGTCAATGCAGCAATAATGTTGACCATAGAAGATACAAAAGTTGGAGAAGTGAAATTCAGACTCACACAAAGTACATATTCAATGTCAAACTCACTCAGAAATGAAGAACAAATTGTTAGTAAATATTCCCTCAAAACTATATTTCAAATGGATGATATGATGTTCAATTGAGCTTACCAATTGAGCTTACCCCATAAGAGAAAGTACAAAAATTTCCAATAGCAAAGCCAAAGTTAACTTTGGTCTTGTTTGTCTGCATAAAAGAAACAGAACCCTTTAGATAGTACTCTTTTCTCCGATTTATATGATGTAGTTTCACCGAAACACAAATTTTAAGAAAGAAATAAAGACATTTGAAAGTTGTAATCTTGAATACATCACGATGTTTGTGTAGCTTTAAGCTTATACGATATTGAATATGCCATAATATTTGTATAGCTGCAAAAGATAGAAAGATTGAGTTAAATTATTTTTAGATTAAAAAATAAGAATGTAGTGTCGTGTAAAATATGTTGGGACCGCAAAAAATCAGGTGTCATGGGAAACTAGTAACGAAAACCTTAAACGACGATAAATAAGACAACAAAAGAGAAATATACCAAAAGAGACACAAACATTTGACGTGGTTCGATCAACTAACCTACATACATGGCGGAGATGAGCAATCCACTATATAAAAAAGAGGGTACAAAATATTGAGAGAACAACCTCACAAATGTCCCGTAAAGTTCTCCCCTTAAACACGATTCTCAAACCCCGAATGACTATATTGTGAATGTTGCTGAATGAGAAGGAAGGATCATCAATTTATAGAAGTCTAAAACTTTTCCTATAAGAAAATGGACTAGCTAAATATGGAAGAATTATATTTTTCTTCTATGAGAAGAAAAATCCAGTTATGGTAAACATGTTGCCCTTTCTTTCAAGAGATAGAAAAACCAAAATGATAAGAAAATTAGGAGATTTTTTTATCTTCTTTATTTTCGGGTTTGCCTCTTCCGCGACATAACAAAATGGAACAGAGGGAGCTTGAAACATTTCATAGCAGTTTCCCCTCCCTCTCTAAAAAGGGTGAACTATTACGTACTGATTTTACACTATCATGTCACTTAAAAGATAGTCAACGTAACTATTCTTTAATAAGTAGGACTGGTTATCCAAAAAAAATAAAACAAACAACCTAGCCAAGGGTATGGCCTAGTAGCAATTAATGAAATGAATGAGAACCATAAGGTCTCAGGTTAAAATTTCAAGCGGAGGCAAAAAATTTAGCTGATTTCTTTCCTTCTGTCCATGTATTAGTGGACAGAGTAATTACATGCTACATGTTAGCAGGAGGTGACAAGTATAGTCGAGATGTACGTAAACTGGTCCGGATACCACAGTTATCAAAGAAAAGTGCACGCAAGCTGGTTCGAATATTACGGTTATCAAAAAAAAGGTGCACGCAAGGTAATACGATTGTCAAAAAGAAAAAATATAAAACAGACAACCTACTACAACAGTTGCATTTTTGGAGTAGAGAAAAGTGATATTTACATACCTTTCAAGAAAATAAGCAAATGGTAACATAACTAAACCACCAACAATATGCCGATAAGGATTCATCCCATGATTGAAGGAAGCTTCAGTTATGAAATACAGAAAAGTATAACAGATCTGAGCTAAAATCATAAGAAAATGAGGTTTGAATTTCTTGAAAATGCCCATAATAACCATCTTCTAGTTTTGACAAATTACTAATACAATAAGATCAAGAATTTAAATACCAGAAAATATATAGACAATTTGTAAGAATGGGATCTTGTTCTTGATCAACATATTCTTATGATAATCTGACACAATTCTCCAATATAAGGATAGAATATAGTAATATATTTCTTGTTTTTTTTCTTTGTAAAGAAAAGCAAAAACTTTGAGGGAAGATTTAAAGAATGGAGATAATAAAATATTCTAGTGGTGAGTTATTCTTGAATATTTAATTATAAAAGGCATAAAAAGTCATTCAACAAACATTCCACCACCTGAAAAAACAAAAGGGAGTGCAAGATTATTGCATTATAGATGATATGTGTAGTCCACTAAAGAATTTGGAAAAAAAACATTTTTGAAAGAATTATATATATAAATATATATATATATATATATATATATATATATATATATATATATATATATATATATATATATATATATATATATATATTAGTGACGGGTTCAAACGAATCTTGTAGCTTATATGTATAGTAGTCTTTTTTTTATTCCTCCTTTATATAAGGAGTATTGTCCTTCATTTATGTTTAGTCGGAAGCTACGGTATTAGTTACGGGTTCAAACAAAACTTATAATTTTGGCTTAGATACTGTATATGTATCATAAAATTTGTTTAATATTTATAAATATTTAATATCGTGAATCCAGTAACTAAAATGAGCTAAGAATTTGATAACAAATTTAGAACTTATAAATTTCAAATTTGGATTCCGTCTTTGTTCATTCATGACTTTGGGAAAACATTAAGGATATTTGTGAAGAACCTTTTGTAAGAGTAATAAAGGTTGAAAAAAAAGTGTAATTGTTAAGTTATTCTCAGCATATTTTTATTGGTCCACCCCAATAAAAATAGGTTTGATAATGGAACCACATAAAATTCTTTCGCAATTTGGGGTATGTTTGAGACGTGCTGGTAACATAGAAAATGCGGGTCAAAATATCATGGTTACTCAGTTTTTGCATTGGTCAATTAAAAATAGTCAGTATTTATTAAGTCAATGAAAAAAATAGCCACTATTTTACTGTAACAGAGGCCGGTCCCGTATAATATACGTGAGTTCTGGTGCATTTGTGTACGAACTTCAGAATATTATGTTGGACCGGTATACTTTGCTAACTCCTGTATAATATACGGGAGACTGGAGCATCAGTGCTCCAAACTCCAGTATATTATACTGGACATTTATACTTGTTGGAGCTCTCGTATAATATACGAAAGTTCCAGCATAGGTGTCCTGGAACTCCCGTATAATATACGGGAGTTCCATCATAGGTGTCCTGGAACTCCCGTATAATATGTGGGAGTTCAAGCATACTTATGCTGGAACTCCGTAAAATATACGGACGTATTTTTTAAATTTTGAACTGCGTTTCGGCTCAGATTTATCTTTACATAAAAAGTGGCTAAATTTCGATGACTTTTGAAACTTGGCTATTTTTCAACGACCAGTTGTAAGTCTTGCTATTTTTAAATTTCTCCCAAAATGCGATGTAGCATATTTGCTACGAGTTCAACTGAAATTAATTTATTTTAATACAAAGTATCTATAAAGGGCGGCCCTATATACAAAGCATTCCGTATTTTCACGTAGTACCCGGTAAAAGGCCGCAACCTAAAGGGTATGATCTAGACAGCATACTCTAATACAAGCATTAATGGCTGCTTTCACGGTTCGAACCTGTGACACATAAACCATACGTAGACAAGTTTATTGTTGTTCCAAGGATCCTCTTCACTACATAGTACCTATCTTTATAAAAATTCGTAAGATTTTAACAAATACTAAACTCCAAACCCATATTCTAAAGTGCATAAGTTCAATGCAAAAAAATATGAAGTCGAACTTATCAAGTTTAAATCCTGAATTTGTCTTACAATTATAAATAACTCTTCATATAAAGCATGATATTTTAACATGAAAAATAGAGTTAACTAAAATCACGTTAATTGTGTAAAAAATATTTACAATGTTAGTGTGTATAGCTTAAATCCTTTCCTGAAGTTTTATCCTAAACTTGGCGAATTATTATATGAAATCTTCTTTTTACACTACGTGCACAAAGAAATATTTTTGTTTTTTTATTCCCCCTTAATTGTCCTTAATTGTATGTGAAAGTTATGTAATTTTTTCACTATTAGAGACGGCAAATTCTGTCATGTTTTCAACCACGAAACCAATTGGTAAACAAAGGCGGATCCAGAATTTAAGGCTTATAGGTTCTTACAGTAATTTTAGAATAATATGCAATAATAATTGAATTCACAATTTAATATTTAGTTTCTAAATGTAAATACAGGATTTACGTAAAAGTTACTGGATTCCCAAGCACCCGTAGTCAATGCACTTGATCCGCCGTGTTGGTAAAGAGAGATGGCAACTAACGAAACAAAATTCTTGAGCAAGAAGCAAAAACAACTAGCTAATTAAATAGCATGAAATTGTAGCCTTTTGTTTGCCACTTTGACACGAAAGATTCAACGTTATATGAATGACTAATACCATAGATTGATTAATAAACTACTTGCAACTACCTACACTAATTCAACTACGTAACCATGTTACCACCGAAGGATGTGATATAGTGGATGGAATCGCTCTTCCCTTACTTAGAGGTTTGAGTATAGAAAAAATTTTGGTAGGGAGCGCTTCCACCCGAATAAGGCCCTACGCAACGCGAATCCGAATATAATCGGACTCCAATGCGGATATCGAATACCAGGTGGAAAACCAAAAACAAAAAAAACTACGTAGCCATGTTACGTAGATTTACACAAGGTTAGGGCCGGAGCTAAGTGGGCTGAAAGGGTTTAGCCAAACCTCGTTCGTCGAAAATTACATTGTGTATGTAAAATAAATTTTTATATGTATACATATTATATAATGAATACCTTTAACTTCTACACTGTTATGAAATAATAAAAGAAGAAGAGTATTGTATAGCAAACTAGGGAGAGGAGAATTCTTATTGATATGGGATGAATTACAATGGAATAGAACACTCTATTTATAGGGAGGGAGTGACTTAGCCACCAAGTAATAAACCCTAGAATTATTTTAAATATAGACATTCACCATAAATAAAAAAATTTTATAACACTACCCCTTGAATGTCAATTCAACAAATAATGTGCCTCGTTAAAACCTTAACTAAATAAAACCCAATGGGAAAAAAATTCTAGAGAAGTAAAAAGAGTACATATATCTAACAATACGCCTTTTGGTTGCCCCGTTAAAAACCTTGCAATGCAAACCCATTGGGACAAAATCTTGTGAGGGAAAAAGAGTGCAACGCGCATTAACTCCCCCTGATGAGAGCATCAATTCACATATTTAAGCATTTGCATTCCATTCTTGTGCACCATCTTCAAAACTATCTTCGGTAGAGATTTGATAAACAAATCAGTCATATTAACTTGAATGAATATATTGCATCCTGAAATCATCATTCTTGATAGAGATGTAATGTCTTCATAAACTGCCGTAGAATGGCATTTTCAATATCTCCATAGAGGTATTCTCGCTATCACATAATTATGCTTATAGTTATAGCAAGATACAGTTGTGCACAAATTGCACTGAGGAAGTAGTACTTCAAGATCAAGAATTGTATATGCTTCAAGCAACTTAAATCCTTCATGGATTGACAAATAAGTTAAGCCATATAATAGACTTTAGATGCATATCAAGTTTTCATGTCATGCTAGACAAATATGATAGCGAAAACTGACCATTGACTTTATACTTTCAAGTGTTTGAACTTGTCCAAAACTGCATGTAGATTTACACAAGGTTAGGGCCGGAGCTAAGTGGGCTGAAAGGGTTTAGCCAAACCCCGTTCGTCAAAAATTACCTTGTGTATGTAAAATCAATTTTTATATGTATACATATTATATAATAAATACCTTTAACTTCTATACTGTTATGAAATAATAAAAGAAGAAGAGCATTGCATCGCAAACTAGGGAGAGGAGAATTCTTATTGATATGGGATGAATTATAATAGAATAGAACTCTCTATTTATATGGAGGAGTGACTTAGCCACCAAGTAATAAACCCTAGAATTTTCCTAAATATAGACATTCACCATAAATAAAATTCTTTTATAATACTACCCCTTGAATGTCTATTCAACAGATAATGTGCCTCGTTAAAACCTTAACTAAATAAAACCCAATGGGAAAAAAATTCTAGAGAAGGAAAAAGAGTACACATATCTAACAATACGCCTTTTGGTTGCCTCATTAAAAACCTTGCAAGGCAAACCCATTAGGACAAAATCCTGTAAGGGAAAAAGAGTGCAACGCGCATTAACTCCCCCTGATGAGAGCGTCAATTAACATATTTAAGCATTTGCATTCCAATCTTGTGCACCATCTTCAAAACGATCTTTGGTAGAGATTTGATAAACAAATCAGCCATATTAACTTGAATGAATATATTGCATCTTGAAATCATCATTCTTGATAGAGATGTAATGTCTTTATAAACTGCCGTAGAATGGTATTTTCAATATCTCCATAGAGGTATTCTCGCAATCACATTATCATGCTTATAGTTATAGCAAGATACAGTTGTGCACAAATTGTACTGAGGAAGTTGTACTTCAAGATCAAGAATTGTATATGCTGCAAGCAACTTAAATCCTTCATGGATTCACAAATAAGTTAAGCCATATAATTGACTTTAGATGCATATCAAGTTTTCATGTCATGCTAGACAAATATGATAGCAAAAACTGATTGCATATACCATTGACTTTATACTTTCAAGTGTTTGAACTACATGTCCAAAACTACATGTAGATTTACACAAGGATAGGGCCGGAGCTAAGTGGGTTGAAAGGGTTTAGCCAAAACCCGTTCGTCAAAAATTACATTGTGTATGTAAAATCAATTTTTATATGTATACATATTATATAATGAATACCTTTAACTTCTACACTGTTATGAAATAATAAAAGAAGAAGAGTATTGCATCGCAAACTAGGGAGAGGAGAATTCTTATTGATATAGGATGAATTACAATATAATAGAACCTCTATTTATAGGGAGGAAGTGACTTAGCCACTAAGTAATAAACCCTAGAATTTTCCAATATATAGACATTCACCATAAATAAAATTCTTTTATAATACTACCCCTTGAATGTCTATTCAACAGATAATGTGCCTTGTTAAAACCTTAACTAAATAAAACCCAATGGGAAAATAATTCTAGAGAAGGAAAAAGAGTACACATATCTAACAATACACCTTTTGGTTGCCTCGTTAAAAACCTTGCAAGGCAAACCCATTAGGACAAAATCCTGTAAGGGAAAAAGAGTGCAACGCGCATTAACTCCCCCTGATGAGAGCATCAATTCACATATTTAAGCATTTGCATTCCAATCTTGTGCATCATCTTCAAAACGATCTTTGGTAGATATTTGATAAACAAATCAGCCATATTAACTTCAATCAATATATTGCATCTTGAAATCGTCATTCTTGATAGAGATGTAATGTCTTCATAAACTGCCGTAGAATGGCATTTTCAATATCTCCATAGAGATATTCTCGCTATCACATTATCATGCTTATACAATTGTGCACAAATTGCACGGAGGAAGTTGTACTTCAAGATCAAGAATTGTATATGCTGCAAGTAACTTAAATCCTTCATGGATTGACATATAAGTTAAGCCATATAATAGACTTTAGATGCATATCAAGTTGTCATGTCATGCTAGACAAATAAGATAGCGAAAACTGATTGCATATACCATTGACTTTATACTTTCAAGTGTTTGAACTTGTCCAAAACTACATGTAGATTTACACAAGGTTAGGGCCGGAGCTAAGTGGGCTGAAAGGGTTTAGCCAAACCCGGTTCGTCGAAAATTACATTGTGTATGTAAAATCAATTTTTATATGTATATATATTATATAATGAATACCTTTAACTTTTACACTGTTATGAAATAATAAAAGAAGAAGAGTATTGCATAGCAAAATAGGGAGAGGAGAATTTTTATTGATATGGGATGAATTACAATAGAATAGAACCCTCTATTTATAGGGAGGAAGTGACTTAGCCACCAAGTAATAAACCCTAGAATTTTTCTAAATATAGACATTCACCATAAATAAAATTCTTTTATAACACTGCCCCTTGAATGTCTATTTAACAGATAATGAAACTCGTTAAAACCTTAACTAAATAAAACCCAATGGGAAAAAAATTCTAGAGAAGGAAAAAGAGTACAAATATCTAACAATACACCTTTTGGTTGCCTCGTTAAAAACCTTGCAAGGCAAACCCATTGGGACAAAATCCTGTAAGGGAAAAAGAGTGCAACGCGCATTAACTCCCCTTGATGATAGCATCAATTCACATATTTAAGCATTTGCATTCCAATCTTGTGCACCATCTTCAAAACGATCTTTGGTAGAGATTTGATAAACAAATCAGCTATATTAACTTGAATGAATATTTTGCATCTTGAAATCATCATTCCTGATAGAGATGTAATGGCTTCATATACTGCCGTAGAATGGCATTTTCAATATCTCCATAGAGGTATTCTCGCTATCACATTATCATGCTTATAGTTATAGCAAGATACAGTTGTGCACAAATTGCACTGAGGAAGTGGTACTTAAAGATCAAGAATTCTATATGCTGCAAGTAACTTAAATCTTTCATTGATTGATATATAAGTTAAGCCATATAATAGACTTTAGATGCAATCAAGTTTTCATGTCATGCTAGAAAAATAAGATAGCGAAAACTGATTGCATATACCATTGACTTTATACTTCAAGTGTTTGAACTACATGTCCAAAACTACATGTAGATTTACACAAGGTTAGGGCCGAAGCTAAGTGGGCGGAAAGGGTTTAGCCAAACCTTGTTCGTCGAAAATTACATTGTGTATGTAAAATCAATTTTTATATGTATACATATTATATAATGAATACCTTTAACTTCTACACTGTTATGAAATAATAAAAGAAGAAGAGTATTTCATAGCAAACTAGGGAGAGGAGAATTCTTATTGATATGGGATGAATTACAATAGAATAGAACCCTCTATTTATAGGGAGGGAGTGACTTAGCCACCAAGTAATAAACCCTAGAATTTTTCTAAATATAGACATTCACCATAAATAAAAAAAATTTATAACACTACCCCTTGAATGTCTATTCAACAGATAATGTGACTCGTTAAAACCTTAACTAAATAAAATCCAATGGGAAAAAAAATTCTAGAGAAGGAAAAAGAGTACACATATCTAACAATACGCCTTTTGGTTGCCTCGTAAAAACCTTGCAAGGCAAATCCATTGGGACAAAATCTTTTAAGGGAAAAAGAGTGCAACGCGCATTAACTCCCCTTGATGAAAGCATCAATTCACATATTTAAGCATTTGCATTCCAATCTTGTGCACCATCTTCAAAACGATCTTCGGTAGAGATTTGATAAACAAATCATCCATATTAACTTGAATGAATATATTGCATCTTGAAATCATCATTCTTGATAGAGATGTAATGTCTTCATAAACTGCCGTAGAATGGTCTTTTCAATATCTCCATAGAGGTATTCTCGCTATCATATTATCATACTTATAGTTATAGTAAGATACAGTTGTGCATAAATTGCACTGAGGAAGTGGTACTTCAAGATCAAAAATTGTATATGCTTCAAGCAACTTAAATCCTTCATGGATTGACATATAAGTTAAGCCATATAATAGATTTTAGATGCATATCAAGTTTTCATGTCATGCTAGACAAATAAGATAGCGAAAACCGATTGCATATACCATTGACTTTATACTTTCAAGTGTTTGAACTACATATCAAAAACTACATGTATTCATATCAAACCAATTCTATTTGAATTGTGTAGTGTCTATTTGGCAAATATTTTGTGTCTTTCTCGACAGCCTTAAGATCCTCATCAATACTTAGCGTTATGATAGATGTCGTCGACAAACATTTTATATTGATTTCAATATTTTTTCATAAAGACATAACACAGAGATCTCTTCATTCATATATTCAAGTACTTGAATCTCTCATGAGATTGTATGAAGTGTTATGACATGTGATCTTCTAGATCAGTTGCCTCCTTTATTATGATCACTTTGATAATTTGCTCATCTTCTTTATCAAGAAGTTTATTTGAAACCGATTTGTCTATATGCTTTATAACGTACCATAGACTTTGTACTTCTATGACTTAATATGAGCATTTGCAATGAGAATATAGTTACTTTCTTTGGGTCAGAAAATGCGTATCGCATGTTCGCAATATATTGCAAACGAATTATCTTTTTATGAACTTCAAGTTCATATTATCGTAATCGAGGATCTAGATATACAAATGATAATTTATTCCACGTAACTTTTTCTCAACTGTTTGTCATGTCTCCCCCTCATGTTAGAAAAACTAACTTATTTCCTCAACTTTGAGAATCCATCTTTGTGCGTTATGGTATTGATTAATATACACTGCACATCAATAATAATAAGATGGAATTATTTGGTTCCTGAACCAGAACCACTTGTGAGGTGAGAAAATAATTCACTTCCGTATATAACGTATATCAAACTGATATAAATAACTTTGTTCTTATAAGCAATAGTTTAGCTATTAAGTGGAGACAGTCAATAAATTATTTTGCTAAACCAGCTGTGATGTAAACCAACTTATCAAGATCAACTATCTTGAATATAAAATCAGAAAATTATGCTCGAAATTAAACTACTGAGCAAGTTACCTCGCAAGCACCGACCAGGTTGCGGGTTAATAATAATCGCACATGTAACCATCTCATAGATGCATCTTATGTGGTATATATGGCAGGTGAATGGCCCATATTCACCTTAGATATTTTCACAATTCATGGGATTCAATTTTAACTTTAGTTGGTCAATTAATTAATAATAACAAGCAATGTAAAAGAATTCGTAAAGCACTTTCTAGTTCTTTAATATTTACCCATGTGAATTCTATATTTTTTGCACATCATACTTAAATTGATATGGCTAACCCAAATGCCAAATGAATAAATTATCAATATTGATAAAGTTCAGATTTATGGTCATAACATGTGCAATTATCAATAAATTTCAAGTTTATTATGATATAGATTTTTATTTCAATAAACATCCACTTTATTGTGGTATTCGTTTATTTATGTAGTACTAACTAGAGAATAAAGCGGGTAACTTTTCACATACATATTACCCCGCTACAAGTTATAGTAATAAAAAATATTAAATCTTTCCTTTATTTATAGTCTTAATATAATCAACCGCTTTCGCATATACTTTGGAAACTGAATAAGATTCTTTGAGACTTACTACAACACAATACCTTATTGGTAATCAATTGTATTTTTTCAAAATAGTATAATTGGCTCTTGCAGAGCTCTCAATTAATTTGGTACTACTTACATATTCATCAACATCCATATGGTGAATCTCTTTTAAAGAGAAAGTTATACCATTATTGTCATGGTCAAAATTATATGTAAGATATGTTTCTTGCATTATTGTCGTCCTTTAATAATCATATTGCCAAAATATTTTGGCGTACAATATGTACGTGACCAATGATCATTCATGCCATAATAATGATATTATTTATTTTTTCATCTCAAATCCCATTCTAGAGGTAAGTGTGGTATATTCAAGACCAATAGCACGATCATATTCTTCCAAAAATGGACATGTCTTTATAAATCAGATGTTGTCGCATTCCCATCATGAATGGATCATAATCATCTATATGTGTTATATAAAATCTCATGTCAAATCGATGACAGATATTACTTTCACAGAGTGAATGATTATTTTGAGAATCTTTATTGTTCTCATTACCACAATAATGACGATTATAATTTCGTCTATTACCACATCCACATCAATTGATACATTCACGGTAATAATTTTGTCTTCTTCAAGACTTATCACATACTGCTATCACATTCTCTAAAGGGAATGAGAATGGAGCAAATTCAATTAGACGGGTTTTCAATTCTTTCCCCACAATTATACATGATTTCGATCATGGCAAGGCATAGAAATTTTACCACTTTAGGCGGGTGTAATTTCTTGCAAACTCCATTAGAGTTATAATCAAACTTTGTTGTCTTTGCTTGTATATAAAATTAAATTATAGAATTTCAAGAACTTAAAAGAGAAAAATAAAGTAAAATACTTACCTTAAATCCAGAATTTAATCATGAAGGAAGTTTATAGAACAATTGACAATCATTATGCTCAATCCCAAAGTTTCTACTCAATTGGTTAGAGTCTCGTGATGATAACGTGCTATGAAATAATAAAAGAAGAAGAGTATTGCAGAGCAAACTAGGGAGAGAAAAATTCTTATTGATATGGGATGAATTACAATAGAATAGAACCCTCTATTTATAGGGAGAGAGTGATTTAGCCACCAAGTAATAAACCCTAAAATTTCTCTAAATATAGATATTCACCACAAATAAAATTATATTTATAACATACACGTGTTTCTTTATTTTTTATTCTTTATTTTTTATTTTTTATTTTTTAAATCCCCTTAGTAAAGATTTCGTTTCTGCCACTGCTCAACATACATACATAACATGATAACAATCATGTTCGAAATATGAGCTATAGCCCACATGAGCGATACTGGGTTAGCTTATTTTGACAGCTCCTGCTTACATGTATTAAGACTAGCCAGTATTAATGGGGTGGGATTTATTCTAAATAGTCGCACACTCAACTACTTAAAAATCGCTGACAAATATATATATGTTATAAACTAAAGCAAAAGACAAGAACAATAAAGCAAGAACAATAGCAATAGAGAGAAGAGTAGAGAGAGTTCTTCTTATTGAGTTGAGAGGGGTCTCAAGGGATGATTTACAATGGTAGGGGGCACCTCTATTTATAGGGGAGAGGAAGACTTAGCTACCACTAATAGAACTCTAAAATCTCTCTAATTAGATACATTAAAGACATTCACCTTAAATAGAAGTGTAAGAATCTTCTATTTCATAACACTCCCCCTTGAATGTCTATTCAATGATGTGCCTCATAAAACCTTAAAACCAAAACCCAATGGGAAAAATTAAAGTAAGGAAAAAGAGTACACATGTTTGAATATGCGCCTATTGGTTGCCTCGTTAAAAACCTTGCAAGGAAAACCCAGTGGGACAAAACCTTGTAAGGGAAAAAGAGTGCAACGCGCATTGACTCCCCCTAATGAGTACATTGATTTATATCCTTGAGCATTTGCATTCCAATCTTGTGCATCATCTTCAGAACGATCTTTGGTAGAGATTTGATGAATCAACCATATTGACTTGAATAAATATTCCGTACCTTGAAATCATCATTCTTGATAGATATGAACATCTTTATATAATGTCGTGGAATAACTCTTCAATATCTCCATAGATGCATTCTCAATGCCATCATGCTTATAGTTATGGCAAGATACATATGTACACAAATTGTACTTAGGATGTGGTACTTCAGGACCAAGAATTGCATATGCTTCAAGCAACTTAAATCTTTCAAGTTAAGTCATGTAAGTCACATAATAGACTTTAGCTGCATATCAAAGTTTCATGTCATGCTAAACAAATAAGATATCGAAAACTGATTATACATACCTTTGACTTTATACTTTCAAGCATATGAACTATAGGTTCAAAGCTACATGTCTTTCATATGGAATCAATTCTTCTTGAATTGTATCTCTTCCATTTAGTTACTTTCTTTGAGTCAGCAAATGCGTATAGCATGCTTTGCAATATGTTGCAATTGCATTTCCTTTTTATGAACTACAGGTTCATATCATGATATTCGGGGATATACATATACAAATGAAAATTCATCCCATGTAACACTTTCTCAAATGTTTATCATGTCTCCCCCTCATGTTAGTAAAGCTAACATGTTTCCTCAACTTTGGAAAATCATCTTTGTGCATTATGTCAATATACACAGCACCTTAGTAATAAGATGAAATTATTTGGTTCCTGACCTTGAACCACTTGTGAGGGGAGAATATACTCTCGTATACAACTTATATCAAACTGATATATATATATAACTTAGTTCTCATAAGAAACAGTTTAGCTATTAAGTGGAAGCACTCAATAATTATCTTGCTAAACCAACTTTAATATAAACCAACTTATCAAGATGAACTGTCTTGAGTAGAGAATCTGGAAACTATGCTCGAAGTTAGATTACTGAGCGATTTACCTCGCAAGCACTGCCAGGCTGCGGGTTAATAACAATGGCGCATGTAACCATATCATAGATGCATCATATGTGGTATACATGGCAGGTGAATGGGCCCATATTCACCTTTGATATTTCCAGAATTTAGGGGCTTCAACCCGAACTCTTTAGTTGTTCAGTTCATTACTGAGAACAAGAACTTTCTAGTTCTTTGATATTCACCTATGTGAATTTGCACATCATACTTCAAATGAGATGGCTAACACGAATGTCAACTGACTAAATTATCAATATTGGTAAACTTCAAATTTACACCATGACATGTGCACTTATCAATAAACTTCGGGTTTATTATGACATGGGTTTTATACCAATAGATATCCACTTTATTGTGGCATTCTTTCGTTTGTGTAGTACAAACTGGAGAACAAAGCGGGTAGCTTTTCATATACAAATTACCCCGCTACAAGTTGTAGTAATAGGAGAATCAAAGCCTTCCTTTATTTATAGTCTCAATATCATCAATCGCCTTCGCGTGTACTTTTGGAAACTGGATAAGTTTCTTTGAGACTTACTACATCACAATACTCAATTGTGTTTCTCCAACATAGTAATAATTGGCTCTTCGAGAGCTCTCAATTAATTTTGTACTACCACAGACTGAGGTTCGAGATCCTCACATTCTTGCATTCCGTATTTTCAATAGTCTCAGGCTCAATAGATTCTTCGTGAATCTCGGAATTAATCAAATCATGAGCGTCCTCATGTGATTCTTTCATAGTGTCATTTAGATCGTTCTTTTTCCTCTTTCTAGGATTTCGATCTTTGGAACCTAATGGTCTGCCACGCTTCTGGCGTGCATTTGACTCATTGGATATGACACTAGATATTTGTCCAATAGGGACTTCAATACGGATCGGAACATTTTCCGCGTGAATGTGGGATTTCGTTATCCCCTTCAAGTCCGTAAATGCTTCAGGCATTTGATTTGCTATTCTTTGCAAATGGATACTCTTTTGTACCTCTTTCTTTCAAATAGAGGTATGTGGATCAAGATGAGATAATGATGCATTTTTCCACAAAATTTCCCGTTTGGTTTCACCAACTTCTCCCCCTAATTTTGGGAAAAGTGTCTCATCCAATTGACAGTCTGCAAATAGTGCAGTGAACAAATCTCCTGTCAATGTTTCGAGGTAGCGAATAATGGAGGACGCGTCAAACTCAACATATATTCCTAACCTCCTTTGCAAACCCATTTTGGTGCGGGATGGCGGTGCTACAGGCACATATACTGCGCATCCAAAGCTTCTTAAATGGGATATATTGGGTTCATGACCCAAAACCAATTGCAATGGGGAATATTTGTGTCAATTCGTCAGTCAGAGACGAACTAGCATTGCTGCATGCAACATGGCGTGACCCCAAACCGAAGTGGGCAGCCGACGAACTAGTATTGCTTCATGCAAAATGGCATGACCCCAAACCGAAGTGGGCAGCCGACAAACTAGTATTGTTGCATGCAAAATGGCGTGAACCCAAACCGAAATGGGCAGCCTCGTTTCCATGAAGAATTCAAGATTATTCTCATCTATTGTCTCAATATGATATCCATTTTGAATGATATCTTTAAAACTCAACAAGTTCCTTTTAGACTCGGAGGAGAACACTTTGATTGATATCATTAAAACTCAGCAAGTCCTTCTTAGACTTGGAGGAGAACATTGCATTCTCTATGATTAACGTCATGCCTTTGGGCAGAGTTACAATTGCTCTTCCGGAGCCTTCAATCAATTTACTACTTCCATAGATTGTAGTAATGTTTGCCTTACACAATTACTCTTCTTTTCTTTGAGTATTGTATGTGTAGTACATGAATCAACTAGGCAAATACTTTTACAATTGGACGTTGGTCCAAGTTCGCTTTGTGAGATATCCATATTTGCTATCCCATAGTTTAACATACAAAAGAAATACACGAACATAAGAATAAACAAGTTCAATTCTTTTGTGTCACATAATATTTTCAAAATCTGCTACTAACAGTTGGCTAACAAAATCAGATATGTTATCCATAATCAATTCCTTTGCAGTTTGAAAATTTCAGCGTTTTTCATAAGACAATCGATTATCAAACACACACAATCGATTGTTTGAACATAGACAATCGATTGTTAAACACAAACAATCGATTATTTGTTATTTTTGAAAAACTTCAGATCACACTGCCTAACGACAATCGATTGTTAGACATAGACAATCGATTGTGGATGATTTTTGAAAAATTCCAGACCTCACTGTTTCAAGACAATCGATTGTTAGACAAAGACAATCGATTGTTGGCTATTTTTGAAAATTTCCGGACCTCACTGTTTCAAGATAATCGATTGTTAGTCGACGACAATCGATTGTTGATCATCTTTGAAGAATTCCAGGCCACTATTTTTAAAGACAATCGATTGTTGATCATTGACAATCGATTGTTTTGCAGTTTTATGCGAAACGTGAGATAACCGACTAGTTTTTCAGGCTAGTCGATTACCTCTACTGGAAAATAAAGGTTTTATTGATATTTGAGCATATTGAAAACATTCTAATGAACTACTACAAACATCACATCATGAACTAACTAATACGAGCTAATGCTAATGACTATTAATTTATTCATTGACTAATACAAGTAGAATCAAACAGCTCCATCTTCTTTCATCACGGTTCCGTCACCGATTAGGTGGTCTATCTTTCCATCGGGTTGCTCAAAGAAGTCTGCCACATCCAGGTGGGTGATATCCTCATTGTCGTCATAGACAAAATTTGTTTCAGGGCCTTTTCTCTTTCGAGATGCTTGATAAAGGTCAACCAAGTGTCTTGGTATACGGCAAGACTTAGACCAGTGCCCGTTTTCACCGCAACGATAATATATAGTTTATAAACTATTTGCTTTTGGATTCTTATCGTATCGTGCTTGTGGCAGAGTGACCAACTTCAGGTTGTCATCTTCTTTAAGCCTTTCCACAAGATGGGTGAATCCTTGATGTTGAGATATTCAATCTTCAAACTTTCATCAAGGTGATGGCGCAAGAAAATCAAGGCCTTCATACAGTTTCAAACCTTCCTTAAGGTAATGGCGCAAGAAAATCAAGGCCTTAGCATAGGTTCAAACCTTCATCAAGGTGATGGCGCAAGAGAATCAAGGCCTTAGTATAGTTTTGGGTGGATGCACTATTTCTGTTTTTAATGGCGTCTTCGAGACCCATAGCATCAAAGTGGATTTCATCATCCAACACCATAGTTCTTGCCCGAAATTTCGAGGGCAACGAACTTTCTTTTCATATGACACAATTACATCAAGAGCGTGTTCATACTTACGGGCTCTATTACAATTATCACATTCACTTCAGGGAATGGATCAAAATCATGTGCTTTACACAAGCTGCTACCACATTCTCTAAAGGGAATGGAGCAAATTCAATTGGACGGAATTCTTTGTCACGTCCACAATCATACATGAATTTAATCATGGCAGGACATAGAGATTTTACCACTTCGTGTGGTTATAATTTCTCACAAACTCCATTAGAGTTATAATCAAACTTTGTATATAAAATTTATAGAATTCCAAGAATTTGAAAAGAAAAAGTAAATTACTTACCTTTAAGGTATACCAAATATATTTTTAATATTTTCTTCCTTTCTTCCTTTCCTTTCTTTCTTTCCTTTCTTTCTTTCCTTTTTCTTTTCAACTTTTCGTTTCTTTCTGCCTCCTCCTTTTTTTTTTTTTTCTTTTTCTTTCTTCATTCTTTCTTTGAAGAAAAACCCTACACAAGTAAAAGTTAAGACAATCGAAAATTAAATTAGGAAGAGGGAAATACCTTGGATTTTCGAGAATGATACTTGAGACGGTAGAGTCTCGTGCTGATAACGTGTTATAAACTAAAGCAAAAGACAAGAACAATAAAGCAAGAACAATAGCAATAGAGAGAAGAGTAGAGAGAGTTCTTCTTATTGAGTTGAGAGGGGTCTCAAGGGATGATTTACAATGGTAGGGGGCACCTCTATTTATAGGGGAGAGGAAGACTTAGCTACCACTAATAGAACTCTAAAATCTCTCTAATTAGATACATTAAAGACATTCACCTTAAATAGAAGTGTAAGAATCTTCTATTTCATAACAATATATAATTAGTACATAATTTATGTATATCGATTAGGAAAAGTAAACTAGGAATCCGACCGACTATTTGTTTACATATTCCATTACGAAACATATTCTCTACATTTTTTAAGAATGCCAGAATAACTATAACTGCAACATGATCAACAAAAGCTGAAAATTCGTTTAGTTGAATCTATATCTGTGCGCTAAAAAAAGTATATGATTATGTTGTCATAAAATATCATAAATGCCGATCTTTTAAATTTATTCGAAATATATAAAGTCCAAAAGCTAAATATAATGTGATCAACTAACTACCTTTTGCTACTGCTCCCTTGATGAATGACGAAGAGAATAATGTGAAATACAAAGAATTTAAGATAAGGTGCTAGAAAATATAAAACGATAACATCATTTTAAGTTCAAAGAATTTATCCCCAGATGCTAAAAATCCAAGAATTTATAAGAATTGCATATGGGGTGGAAAAAGAATGATGGCTGCGTGTGAATTCAGAAGATGCAAAGGACGACAACAGCAACAACAATTTAGTATATCCCACAAGTAGGATTTGGGGAGGATAATGTGTACGCAGACCTTATCCCTACCCCGAGGGGCAGAGAGGCTGTTTCCCGAAGACCCTCGGCAAAGAACAGAATTTTCTAAATTTTTTAATAATAATATCTGTTATAAATAGAACTCTAATTAGAGTGAATGTCTATCTTATAGAAGAGTTCTACTTTGAGGCTAAGTCTTTTCTATGCCTATAAATAGAGGGGTCTTACCCCATATTAAATCATCCCTAAGTATCAATAAGAATACTCCTCTCCCTATTCTCTCTATATTGTTCTTGTTCTTGTATTATTGTTCTTGTTCTTATATTATTTCATAACACGTTATCAGCACAAGACTCTACCGTCTCAAGAAGCACTTTGAGAAGATTAAGGAGTAATTCGCCCACACGAATTTCGCTAATTCGGGGCATTATCCGGGTCACGCTTCAAGAGATAAGTATCGATTTTATGTTCGATTAAAATCTATAATTATGTGTTGTCTATATTACATACAAGTGATCCTAGCTATTTACTTCCGCTATTTCTTTCTTTGTTACAATTGAATTGATGACTGGTTTAATTTAGTTGTATAGTGGAACGTTTCTGTTCAATTATGCAAACAATGGGTTTTTGGATTTTTAAAGTTTGCTGATAGTTTGGAGGTCCAATGGCAATCTTGAATTTCTATACGGAAAATATGTCGCGTTCTCCGGCATCAAATTGGCCGCGGGAGTCGACCAAAGTTGCCAGAATTTGTTGCCACGGGATGAAAACTCAAGAGGTATATTTGATATCACAACATTGATTGGTATACCTTAAAGGTAAGTAATTTACTTTTCCCTTTCAAATTCTTGAAATTCTACGATTTGATTTTATATACAAACAACGACAACAAAGTTTGATTATAACTCTAATGGAGTTTGTAAGAAATTACACTCACATGAAGTGGTAAAATTTCTATGCCTTGCCATGATCAAATTCATGAATGATTGTGGGCAAAGAATTGAAAATCCGTCCCATTGAATTTGCTCCATTCCCTTTAGAGAATGTGGTAGCAGTATGTGATAAGTCTGAAAGAAGACAAAATTATTACCATGATGGTATCAATGAATGTGGACGTGGCAATAGACGGAATTATAATCGTCATTATGATCCATTACCTGAAGTGAATGTGATAATTGTAATAAAGCCTGTAAGTATGAACACGCTCTTGATGTAATTGTATCTTATGTCTGACATTATGAAAAGAAAGTTCGTTGCCCTTGAAATTTCGGGCAAGAACTATATGATATGGGTGTTGGATGCTGAAATCCATTTGGATGCAATGGGTCCTGGAGACGCCATTAAAGATAGAAATAACGCATCCACTCAAGACTATGCTAAGGCCTTGATTTACTTGCGCCATCACCTTGATGAAGGTTTGAAACTGTGCTAAGGCCTTGATTTACTTGCGCCATCACCTTGATGAAGGTTTGAAACTGTGCTAAGGCCTTGATTTACTTGTGCCATCACCTTGATGAAGGTTTGAAAATTGAATATATCACAGTCAAAGATCCACCTATCTTGTGGAATGGCTTAAAGGAGAGATATGACGACCTGAAGTTGGTCACTCTGTCACAAGCACGATACGATGAGAATCCAAAGGCAAATAGTTCAGAAACTATATGTTATCGTTGCGGTGGAAAAGGGCACTGGTCAAAAGCTTGCCGTATACCAAGACATTTGGTTGACCTTTATCAAGCATCTCGAAAGAGTAAAGGCCCTGAAACAAATTTTGTCTCTGACGACAACTTTGACATCACCCACTTGGATGTGGCAGACTTCTTTGAGCACCCTGAGGGGAAAATAGACCACCTAATCGGTGATGGATCTGTGATGAAAGAAGATGGAGTTGTTTGATTTTATTTTACTTATTTGTATTAGTTAGTGATAAACCAATAATCATTAGTATCAACTCGTATTAGTTATTTTATGATATAATGTTAGTATTAGTTCTTTAGAATGTTTCAATATGCTCAAATTTCAATGATATTTTTATTTTCCAGTAGAGTTAATCGACTAACCTAACAGTTAGTCGATTATCTAATATTTCGCAATAAAACTGGATTTTTCCGCAAGCTAAGATAGTCGACTATCTGATTTTGATAGTCGACTATCCTGATGACTGTTTACTAAGATAGTCGACTATCAACTTAGTTATTCGGCTATCTAATATTTCGCATTAAAACTGGATTTTTCCGCAAGGCAAGATAGACGACTATCCAATTTAGTTAGTCGACTATCCTAATAACTGCTTCCCAAGATAGTCGACTATCAACTAAGTTAGTCGAATAACCTCAGCAGATTTCGAAAATATTGTTTAAATATGAAACAAACGAATTGAATTTGTTTATTCTCATGTTCGTATATTTTCTTTTGTATGTCAAACCATGGGAATTAAATTGATTGAAGGCTCCTGAAGAGCAACTATAACTCTGCCTAAAGGAACAATATTTTAGAGAAAGCAATGTTCTCCTCCAAGTCTAAAAGGAACTTGTTGAGTTTTAGAGATATCATTCAAAATGGATATCAGATTGAGACAATACATGAGTATAATCTTGAATACCTCATTTACTCATGAAAACGAGGCTGCCCACTTCGGTTTGGGATCACGCCATTTTGCATGCAGCAATGCTAGTTCGTCGGCTGCCCACTTCGGTTTGGGGTCACGCCATTTTGCATGCAGCAATGCTAGTTCGTCTCTGACAGACGAATTGCCACAAATATTCCCCGTTGCAATTAGTTTTGGGTCATGAACCTAATATATCCCATTTAAGAATTTTTGGATGCGCAGTATATGTGCCTGTAGCACCGCCATATCGCACCAAAATGGGTCTGCAAAGAAGGTTAGGAATATATGTTGAGTTTGAATCGCACTCCATTATTCGCTACCTCGAAATATTGACAGGGGATTTGTACACTGCACGATTTGCAGACTGTCAATTCGATGAGACACTTTTCCCAAAATTAGGGGGAGAAGTTGGTGAAACCAAACGGGAAATTTTGTGGAAAAATGCATCATTATCTCATCTTGATCCACATACCTCTATTTGTGAAAAAGAGGCGCAAAATATTATCCATTTGCAAAGAATAGCAAATCAAATGCCTGACGCATTTACGGACTTGAAAAGGATAACAAAATCACATATCCCCGAAGTGGATGTGACAACATCTGATTCACGAATACATATTCATTATTGGAAGAATATGAACATGAAATTGGTATTGAAGATACCACACTCACCCCTAGAAGGAGGTTTGAGATGATACCACACTCACCCCTAGAAGGAGGTTTGAGATAATACCATACTCACCCCTAGAAGGAGGTTTGAGATGATGTCATTATTATGGCATGAATGGTCATTGGTCATGTACCTATTGTACGCCAAAATAATTTGTCAATGTAATTATCAAAGGACAAAAATTATGCAAGAAACATATCTTGCATATAAGTTTGACATGACCATAATGGTATAACTTTCTCTTTAAGAAAGATATTCACCACATGGATGTTGATGAATTTGTGGTAGTACAAAATTAATTGAGAGCTCTAGAAGAGCCAATTATTACTATGTTGGAGAAACACAATTGAGTATTGTGCTGTAGTAAGTCTCAAAGAAACTTATTCAGTTTCCAAAGTACACGCGAAAGCGCTGATTATATTGAGACTATAAATAAAGGAAAGATTTGATATCTTCTATTACTACAACTTGTAGCGGGATAATTTGTATATGAAAAGCTACCCGCTTTATTCTCCAGTTTGTACTACACAAACAAAAGAATGCCACAATAAAGTAGATATCCATACCAAAAACCCATGTCATAATAAACCTGAAGTTTATTGATAAGTGCACATGTCATGGTGTAAATTTGAAGTTTACCAATATTGATAATTTATTCAGTTGGCATTCGGGTTAGCCATCTATTTTAAGTATGATGTGCAATAATACAGAATTCACATGGGTGAATATTAAAGAACTAGAAAGTTCTTTACGAATTCTCTTGTATTACTTGTTCTCATTAATGAACTGACCAACTAAAGAGTTCGGGTTGAAGCCCATAAATTCTGGAAATATCAAAGGTGAATATGGGCTCATTCACCTGCCATGTATACCACATATGATGCATCTATGAAATGGTTACATGTGCGATTGTTATTAACCCGCAGCCTGGCCGGTGCTTGCGAGGTAAATTGCTCAGTAATCTAACTTCGAGCATAATTTCCAGATTTTCTATTCAAGATAGTTCATCTTGATAGTTGGTTTATATCATAGTTGGTTTAGCAAGATAATTATTGAGTGCCTCCACTTAATAGCTAAACTGTTTCTTATGAGAACAAAGTTATATATATCAGTTTGATATACGTTGTATACGAGAGTATATTATATTCTCCCCTCACAAATGGTTCAGGGTCAGGAACCAAATAATCTCATCTTATTATTATTAATGTGCTGTGTATATTGACATGATAATGCACAAAGATGATTTCCCAGAGTTGAGGAAACAAGTTAGCTTTTCTAACATGAGGGGGAGACATGATAAACACTTGAGAAAAGGTTACATGAGATGAATTATCATTTGTATATATAGATCCTCGAATATCATGATATGAACCTGAAGTTCATGAAAAGGATAATTCAATTGCAACATATTGCAAAGCATGCCATGCGCATTTGCTGACCCAAAGAATGTAACTATATTCTCACTGCAAATGCTCATATTAAGTCCTAGAAGGACAAAGTCTTGGATACGCCTGAAGCGTATAGACAAATCAGTTTCAAAAGGAATTTCTTAATAAAGAAGATGAGCAAATGATCAAAGTGATCATAATAAGGAGGCAAGTGATCCAGAAGATCACATGACATAACACTTCATAAAATCTCATGAGAGATTCAGGTACCTGAATGTATGAATGAAGAGATCTCCATGTTATGTCTTTATGAAAATTTATTGGAACCGATATAAAATGTTCGTCGACGACATCTAGGATAGCGCTAAATATCGATGAGGATCTTATGTTTGTCGAATACAAACAAAAATATTGGCTAAATGGAAGAGATACAATTCAAGGAGAATTGATTCCATATGAAAGACATGTAGTTTTGGACATGTAGTTCAAATACTTGAAAGTATAAAGTCAATATTGAAGTTGCTTGAAGCATATACAATTCTTGGTCCTGAAGTACCACATCCTAAGTGCAACTTGTGTACATATGTATCTTGCTATAACTATAAGCATGATGGCATCGAGAATAACTCTATGGAGATATTGAAGAGTCATTCCACGACATTATATGAAGGTGTTCATATCTATCAAGAATGATAATTTCAAGATGGTGCACAAGATTGGAATGCAAATGCTCAAGGATGTGAGTTGATGCTCTTTTCAGGGGGAGTTAATGCGCGTTGCACTCTTTTTCCCTTACAAGGTTTTGTCCCACTGGGTTTTTCCTTGCAAGGTTTTTAACGAGGCAACCAATAGGCGCATATTCAAACATGTGTACTCTTTTTCCTTTTCTATAATTTTTTCCCATTGGGTTTTGTTTTAATTAAGGTTTTAACGGGGCACATTATTGAATAGACATTCAAGGGGGAGTGTTATAAATAGAACTCTAATTAGAGCGAATGTCTATTTTATACAAGAGTTCTACTTTGAGACTAAATCTTTTCTATGCCTATAAATAGAGGGGTCTTACCCCATTGTAAATCATCCCTAAGTATCAATAAGAATACTCCTCTCCCTATTCTCTCTATATTGTTCTTGTTCTTGTATTATTGTTCTTGTTCTTATATTATTTCATAACAATATCAATGTTATTTCTATTATTTTTCCTAATTGGGAAAGAAGCGTAATCAAAGTTGCAACCAAATATTTTTACATAATTGCATGTTGGGTGGAAAAAGAATGATGGCTGCGTGAGAATTCAGAAATGCAAAGGATCGAATTTTCTAAATTTTTTAATAAAAATATCAATGTTATTTATTTTTCCTAATTGGGAAAGAAAGGGACAATAAAGTTGCAACCAGTAGTGGCCACTTAATATTTTTCCCCTTTATATTGGTTTAAGGGGAAAAGAAGAAGAAAATGAAGATCGCCGTTATTTTTGTCTTCACTATTTTTGTTGGATTTACTTTTGTCCTTTCATTATCATAAGATTTCTTAGGTTTAAAGATACAGTATATTGAGTACACCTGGAATTTCGTGCTTATTATGTTCTGACTTTAAGTGGCTGAGTGAGTCCAAATTGTACAAAAAGATTGTAGCTGGCTAACTCATCGAATAGATATAACAGTAAGAGAACACTTAGGTGTCGTATGGTACGAGATATAAAAAGATATAAAGATTGTATAAAAATTTAATACCATTTTAATATTCTATTTGATTAGCAAATCAAGTATAAGTTATCCCAGTGTTAATTTTAACATCGGAAACTTAAACCTTATAGAAGATGGGGTAATTAGTATCAGTACAACTTATACCTTCTTAGAAATTATACAATTGTCATTCTTAGTACAACATACCAAACAATGAATAAACAACAATTCCAACATAACTTATACCGGTATAAATAAGTATTCCAACCAAACGACCACTTAATAAGGCCATTGCACAGCACAAATGCCACCAATATTCATATTGCACTGCTCACAATCTGTACAACAATAAATCACCAAATTTCCTTTTTTTATAAGTATCCAATCAGTTTCTATACCTTTTACCAACACAGGTAGGGAATAACTCTACCAACAAAGTTATTCAAAGGGTAACAACTAACTGCAGAGTTAATCATAGAAGCAACAAAGACCATCCCATTTTTGAAACCCTCGTCAAATTCATGTTTAATAAAGCAAATGCAGCAAATTGACAAGAGCACACCAGAAAGATAAAGAGTGCGAGAACCAACAAAAACTATCAAATCAACTAATTCGAGAAGGAGCAATCACTATGTCAGTAATCAAATTTAAGCGTTTTCAACTAAAGATTAACTATTTTTTGGACTATTCACTGTCTAAATCCTTTTTGGAAGAGTGAAACTTCCAGTCATAGAAAAACAAGAAAACAAAAACGAGCTACGGAAATTCAACCAAAAGAGAGCAAAATGCGGGTGCAGTAAAACTGCAAAATACAATGCTTACAAGAAACTCTTTGGGGACTATGGCGTGCTGTGAATCAATCACAACAAAGTGAACCTATCTCGTCCTTTAAACTGTTTTTGTCTTAGGAGCCTTCTTCTTTGTGGATCTCCTAGGCATAGAGTTCTTCATGCCGATAAAGAAGAGCAGCGCACCAAAGAGTGCCAAGCTCTGTCCAAAGATGATGCAAAATACACAACTTAATAAAAGCAAGCAAAGTTTCGCTTCAGAAATAGCAATATTGTAAAAATAAGTGCAAGAATCTAAAGATATATCCGTTGGCTTACCTGAGTAAACTTGATGAAAAGTTGAGCAAACTCTTTCTTGTCAACATCGTAGTTGTAGAAGTCAAATAAGATGGGAGTAGCTATGGCCTGATGCAAAAGCTTCATTGACGGAAACCAAGATCAAGATGCAATCAGCCGGATGAAGCAAGCAAGTTCAAATAATTCACTTGTTTCAACAAAGCAACTTAGACGAATAATTTGAGGAAATGGAAGATACACACCAGGATGTAAGCTCCAAGAGAGCTACCAAAGACAAAAAGAAGGCTTCCAAGACCCTTCATAACTAAGGCCCCCAACACTAGATGTTTCATCTGTAAATGACATATCTTAAGTTAGACAAACAAAATAGACATTGTTAAAACCAAATTTAATTAACTAAAGCCGAATTGTCACCTCTACATGTGGTACTTGAAATCCCGTGTGTGTCGCCACATGCTTTGAGAAAACATTGAACTTTGGGCTTAAAGCCTTTGCTGCTGACCCACCATCAAGCCCAAATTCGCTGAATCTATAAAATGCACCATCATATATGAGGCACGTACGCAATTAAGAGTTAAAGACCTCACAGTGTAACTTTTTAATTATGTCTAACATCTTTTTTCAATATTCTTCAACATCTTAAAACAAAAGTATGAAATAAAAAGAAGCAGCAAGTATAGGAAAGTTTAGGGTACATTGTCAGCCAGTATACTGCTCCATAAACAAGCCTAAAGCTTTGCTCTTGGAAAGGTAACCAATATCAATTTATATCTTCTTGGTGAAGAGGCAGCATGATTGAACCTGATTATCATCATAAGTATAAATATATCTCAATAACATTTGTTTGACTATTTTCTCCTCTTAGACAATGATTCTACATAAAAGATAGGAATACAACTTGCTGACTAATATAACTGATTGTGGCATTGCAGCATTGTGCTCCATATATTCGTATATATTCCCAAACTAACAGCTTCCTTTACATGGACATGTCCCAGGAACATTAAAAAAATATAGGTAAGCCGAAAAACAGTAAGATGTTTGTTGAGTTTCTACCAAACCAGTAAGCTTATGTTGAGTTTCTAACAAGATATTGTACTTACGTTTGTATGCTTCACAGAGAGCAGTTCAGCTTAAGATCTGTATTACAACACAACACAAGCAAGAGGCGAGTTTGGACTGTTAACTCCGAGAAGAAAATTGTTACTAGCCCCCCATGCCAATCTAAATGTTGAAATAGCAAAATAAATTTAATCCAAAAGAAGTGTTGCTATAGGAAACCAAGAAGGCATTAATTATTGTTTCCCTAATCTACCCTATCTCCAATAAATGATTCTCAAATAACCCTTATGATTAATGCTATTAAATGATTTATCAGTCATTTGCAAACCTATTAAGAAAATCATTTAATAGCCTTAATCATAATGGATATTTGACTAAATTACCCATCAATAAGGGTGGAATTAGAAAAGAAAATAATGCCTTCTTTTCTTATAAAAGGACAAATATTTTGGAACAATTTTTAGTACAAATATCGGGCACCTCTTACGACTCTTACAAACTATAGATAATAAAAGTTCATCAGTGTTAACAATCAAAATTTGCAAGTCAATGTTTCTTTTTTTAGGGTAAAACTTTTTAATCTATGCAAATCTTAAGACAAATTCACTCCCAAGCAATAGCTTTTGCAACTCTGGCAAACAGTTATTGTTATATCTCAACTAATACTGCACACAGCGAGGTATCATAAAATAGCCTTCTGTAAAATAAATATAAAAGTAACATTCAATTATACACATTTACAATGCTGATATGTTTAATACTTAGTGTACTTTAACTTGTGATAGTAGGTTACTCAATATTTTTACCAAGTTAACATTTAATGCCTACCATAGAAGTTTACATGAGATTTCCTGATGAGTGACCTTATATTGCAATCACCTAATAAGTGACTTGATTGTGCAAATATTTTTTACACCGTTAGTGCATAGAGGTTAAACTATATATAAGAAAATCTAACTCTTCAATTAGATCAATACATAGATAGCGACGAACAAACACAATCATTCAACCAAACGCGCTTAACTTAGCTGCCAAAGTAACTAGTAAGTATAAGCTAAAACAATTAAACAAATAGCTGATCAAAAGCCATATGAACAAATTCTAAAGAGCATAAATTCTATGCACTGACAGTGTAAAAAATATTTATACAATCAAGACACTTATTAGGCAACTACAAGTAATCTCTTGATAAGCATTAATTCGTAATATGGTAAAGATGATAACCAACATACTATCACACGGTCTATGGCTGACAGTGTAAAAACAGTTTACACAATCAGGTCAATTATTAGGTAATTACAAGTAACTCTTGATAAATACTTCTTCATTCATCTTCTGTTTGATACAACTCCAATTTCAAAGAGTCAAGGGAGATTTATTTATCACGATTTTTCCATATGCCTTTTAAAAAATTTAAATTGTTAATTACTGTGACTAATACTAGTACTTTTTATGTAGTTTACAATTATGTAAATTTTTATTTCAAAAAACTTAGATTCTATGCCCAAATTCATAGTCAAATTTGAGAAGTTTAATTCTCAAAATCTGAACTATATCAAACAATTTGGGACAGAAGGAGTAATTAGTAATCTGATAAAAATGGTAGCAAATATGTTATCACAGTTAAAATACACTTACAATGTAAAAAATCTTTACACCATTAGTGCATATAGCTTAAATTCCTAAAATTTCAGTTTCAATTCTAGCCAACTAGTTCATCTAAATCCCACTAGATCCAGCTCCTTATACACTAACTCTAACTCAGGACAGAACCTTAGCTACCTAAAAAATACAATTAGTTATATAACAAACTAAAAATAACAACAAATAACTCAATGCAAGTTAATAACAAAATTTCAGTTCCAACTCTAGTCAACTAGTTCATCTAAATTGCACTAGATCCAACTCATCTTATACTAGTTCTAACCAAGGAGAACCACATAGCAAACTAAAACATAACTCAATGCAAGTTAATAATACAAGATAAAATTGTATAAATATTAAAAATACATAAATAACGCCAAATAAAGTGAAAAACAGAGTAAATCTGAACTAAGCTAATGATGAAGTTTCTTACTCTTGATAAGCGGAGAGAACGAAGACCGATACAAAGAGAAGTCTCCCTGTGAATGACAAGAACGCCATGACTGTACTGACTGCTTTCTCTCTCTAGAGAACAAAGACTTTTAGAGATTCAAAAAGGAGAGAGAAACCAAAGCAACTTCTACTGAATTAGCGGTTTGATTTATTTATTTATAGGTGAAATAACAGTACAGTTCATAAAAAGACATAAAATTTAATTTCTTTTTTATTTTTTAAAATTTTGGATGTTTTGATTTATTTTGTAATTTCCCTCCAATGACGCGCTATAAGTATTTGATATTCGAATTGTAACGTACGCGAGTAGAATAATAATATTTACCCGCTGTAGGGACAGTGGATCGAAGGGGACACGTTTTTCGACCAATAATATTTGGTCAAGTGATGTATAATTCAGTGACGTGGCAAATGGAGATAGCGAGTGTTATGCAACTCCAACTTCAGAGATGTATGAGCCTCTATTTTACGTTTTCTATATCAAGTATTTTTCTCTAATTTAGAAAGGCAGAATAGCCTAAATGACACTTGTGTCACTTTATCATCTCGGTCTTCAAACTTATCATTTTGCCTATTGAATACTTATATTCTTTCAAAACGTGTATAATAAACACTTATGATAGGAGCTTGCAATGCGTGTAGTTCAATCTCTTCCACATTAACTGTCACGTCACGAAAATTAAACCACTTAGACTCCAGGTCATTTGTTATAGCCACATAGCAAAATAAAAAAGAAAATGATTATTATCCCCCAAACCCAATTTTCCCCCTCACTTTAATGAAGAAAAATCAATGGCGGAATAGAAAATAAAAATGGCGTCAAATTAATTGCGGAACAGAAATTAAAAATAAAAGAAAATCAATGGCGGATCAAAGATTGAAAATGGAGAAAAATTAATGGCGGAACAAAGATTCAACTTCATTTACTGCTTAAAAGTACCTTTTGGAGCTCTGAAAAGTTTGCTATTTAGTGCTTTTTGAACGAATAATTTTTGGGTGTCTCAAATTTGCCATCCATGGCGGAACAAAGTTGTCAACCAAAATAAAATTTGCCTGGGGTGGATGTATATATATATAGTAACTGAGAGCCAATGGATCAAGATTTCACTTCAAAACCCTCAGCCACTCGGCAAAGGTGAATTAAAGAATGTTTAAGAAGCGACAGAGCTTGATTTGATGGCAAACATTATTTTTGTGAATCGAGGGACATTACCATACCTTTTCCAAGTCGTATGTTCTTGCAGAATATTCACTTTGGGGGGGTGGAGGGGAGGGGAGGTAGGAGTGGAGAAGAAGAAGAGTACATGATATCTCTTTTGTTTTTTTCTTTCTTTTTTTACTTATTTATTTTTATTCTTATTTTAATGATTTTTTTTAATTTCTGGTTCAAAATATACATATTCATGCTTATTATCATCGTGAATTACACTTATTTTGTCCAACTCAGCCATGATATTGTCATATATGATCAGTCAACGGTTAGAGGGGTTTAAAAAATATGTTTTGGGCTACTATAAGTGACCAATTGGCAAAATGCTAAGTTTAGAAATCGGCATGACAAAGTGGTACAAGTATAAGTGTCATTTAGGCTATTCTGCCATTTAGAAATAAAAAAAATAAAAAGTTACTCCGACAGGCTCTAGTGGGTGGCGAAGCCACATGGTCATAACGTTGGACCACCTTCGTAGAAAAAATTATACTGTATACGTAATAAAATATTATATTTTAGATGTATATAACATATATTAAACACCATTATCGAAAAAAAAATCTTTTTTTAAATTTTAACACCCTTAGGAAAATTCCTTCCTTCGCCACTGGGTACAAAGAAAGATAGAAGGCGATCTAAGTAGTATCGAAAAGAGGTGATCAAGTAGGACATTGTGAGGCTACAAATAATCGAGTACATTGCCCTAGACAGAAAGTTGTGGAGGTCAAATATTAAGGTAGTAGGTTATGAGGTAGTTGTGCATATTTCAACGGTGCACCAGAGTGAGGCTAGTCTGTTAGGATTTTGTCTTAGACAGCTAAAGATTAATGTTGACTTCACATTACTCTTTCTTTTCTCTTAGTGTCGGGCTTTATCTATTGGTTATTATTTTGCTTTTCATCTATATTCTTGTGATGTTGTTATTTCTTTTTATGGTTTTATTGATGTTATTGGTATATGTATTTCTTCGTCTTCTTGAGCCGAGAGTCAATCGAAAATAATATCTTAACTCTCGAGGTAGGGATAAGGTTTGCGTACATTTTACCCTCCTCATGCTCTATTACTATGATTATTACACTAGATCGTTGTTGTTATTATTGTTGTTGTACTCTGATGAATCAAGAAGATGCATATGTCTGGACAAGAATAAGGTCGTAAACGATCGCTCATAAAGGTTAAGCATGAAAAAATAACTTTTACAAACAAGCACAGGGTGCAACATACTATTTTTTTTCTTTAATATTCAAACTAGGACATCTCTATGGGTTTGTTTTCCATTGATTTTTCTATGGTCAAACAATTTGAAATATATTAGAAGTACCGTGGTATCCTTAACTTCCGTTAGATTTGTATGAAAGAATAAAAAATTAATAGGGAACGGGTTCCTTATAAATTTGTTATGCGACACGAATTTAAATTATTCAAAGTTTCACTACGTCTATCAGATATTAATGAGAAACAAAAAAAGATTATGAGAATTCTCTCACTGGTGGACGATAATTTTAATCCAAATTTAACTTAAAAATATGTTTTTGTTATGAAATAATATAAAAGACAAGAACAATATAGAGAGAATAGGGAGAGAGAGGAGTATTCTTATTGATACTTGGGGTGATTTACAATGGGGTAAGACCCCTCTATTTATAGGAAGACAAATGACTTAGCTTCAAACTAAAACTCTTAGACATTCACTCTAAATAGAGTTCTATTTATAACACTCCCCCTTGAATGTCTATTCAACAATGTGCCTCGTTAAAACCTTAAAACCAAAACCCAATGGGAAAAATTAAAGAGAAGGAAAAAGAGTACACATGTTTGAATATGCGCCTATTGGTTGCCTCGTTAAAAACCTCGCAAGGAAAACCCAGTTGGGACAAAACCTTGTAAGGGAAAAAGAGTGCAACGCGCATTAACTCCCCCTGATAAGAACATCAATTTATATCCTTGAGCATTTGCATTCCAATCTTGTGCACCATCTTCAAAATAATCTTTGGTAGATGTTTGATAAATAAATCAACCATATTGACTTGAATAAATATTCCGCACCTTGAAATCATCATTCTTGATAGATATGAACATCTTCATATAATGTCGTGGAATGACTCTTCAATATCTTCATAGATGTATTCTCAATGCCATCATGCTTATAGTTATAGCAAGATACATATGTACACAAATTGTACTTAGGATGTGGTACTTCAGGACCAAAAATTGTGTATGCTTCAAGCAACTTAAATCTTTCAAGTTAAGTCATATAAATCACATAATAGACTTTAGATGCATATCAAGTTTTCATGTCATGCTAAACAAATAAGATATCGAAAACTCATTATACATACCTTGGACTTTATACTTTCAAGTATTTGAACTATATGTCCAAATCTACATGGAATCAAGTATTTGTCTATACGCTTTAAGCGTATCAAAGACTTTGTCCTTCTGGGACTTAATATGAGCATTTGCAGTGAGAATATAGTTACTTTCTTTAGGTCAGCAAATGAGTATAGCATGCTTTGCAATATGTTGCAATTGAATTATCCCTTTTATGAACTTCAGGTTCATATTATGATATTCGGGGATTTACATATACAAATGATAATTCATCCCATGTAACCTTTTCTCAAGTGTTTATCATGTCTCCCCCTCATGTTAGAAAAGCTAACTTGTTTCCTCAACTTTGAGAGTCCATCTTTGTGCATTATGGTGTTAATGAAAATATACACCGCACATCAATAATAATAAGATGAAATTATTTGGTTCCTGACCCTGAACCACTTGTGAGGGGAGAATATACTCTCGTATACAACGTATATCAAACTGATATATATAACTTTGTTCTCATAAGAAACAGTTTAGCTATTAAGTGGAGGCACTCAATAATTATCTTGCTAAACCAACTTTGATATAAACCAACTTATCTAGATGAACTATCTTGAGTAGAGAATCTGGAAATTATGCTCGAAGTTAGATTACTGAGCAATTTACCTCGCAATCACCGGCCAGGCTGCGGGTTAATAACAATTGCGCATGTAACCATATCATAGATGCATCATATGTGGTATACATGGCAGGTGAATGGACCCATATTCACCTTTGATATTTCCAGAATTTATGGGCTTCAACCCGAACTCTTTAGTTGGTCAGTTCATTAATGAGAACAAGTGATACAAGAGAATTCGTAAAGAACTTTCTAGTTCTTTAATATTCACCTATGTGAATTTGCACATCATACTTAAAATGAGATGGCTAACACGAATGCCAACTGAATAAATTATCAATATTGGTAAACTTCAAATTTACACCATGACATGTGCACTTATCAATAAACTTCAGGTTTATTATGACATGGGCTTTTATACCAATAGATATCCATTTTATTGTGGCATTCTTTCGTTTGTGTAGTACAAACTGGAGAACAAAGCGGGTAGCTTTTCATATACAAATTACCCCGCTACAAGTTGTAGTAATAGGAGATATCAAATCCTTCCTTTATTTATAGTCTCAATATAATCAATCGCTTTCGCGTGTACTTTGGAAACTGAATAAGTTTCTTTGAGACTTACTACAGCACAATACTCAATTGTGTTTCTCCAACATAGTAATAATTGGCTCTTCTAGAGCTCTCAATTAATTTTGTACTACCACAGATTCATCAACATCCATGTGGTGAATATCTTTCTTAAAGAGAAATACCATTATGTTCATGTCAAACTTATATGCAAGATATGTTTCTTGCATTATCGTTGACCTTTAATAGTCATATTTCCAAAATACTTTGGCGTACAATAGGTACGTGACCAACGATCATTCATGCCATATATATAGCCAACAGGCTTAACACCATTAGGTGTTTCAACTGTAGGGCTTCTTGCCACTTTGGCCAATCATGTCTTTTTCGACATTCTTCAACAGATTGAGGTTCGAGATCCTCACATTCTTGCATAATGCTAGATGCGACATTATAAGCAAAGACATTATCCACCACTATATCCACTCCATTAATATTTGCCTCAATATCAGTTGGGTTTATGGATAGTTCCGTATTTTCCAGAGTCTCGGGCTCAATGGATTCTTCATGAATCTCAGAATTTGTTAAATCATGTATTTCCTCATGAGATTCTTTCGTAGTGTCATTTTTATCATTTGCTTTCCTCTTTCTAGGATTTCGATCTTTAGAACCTAATGGCCTGCCACGCTTCAGGCGTGCATTCGACTCATTGGTTATGACACTAGATGATTGTCCAACAGGGACATCAATACGGATTGGAACATTTTCCGCGGGGATGTGGGATTTCGTTATCCTTTTCAAGTCCGTAAATGCGTCAGACATTTGATTTGCTATTCTTTGCAAATGGATAATCTTTTGTACCTCTCTTTCACAAATAGAGGTATGTGGATCAAGATGAGATAATGATGCATTTTTTCACAAAATTTCCCGTTTGGTTTCACCAACTTCTCCCCCTAATTTTGGGAAAAGTGTCTCATCAAATCGACAGTCTGCAAATCATGCAGTAAACAAGTCCCCTGTCAATGTTTCGAGGTAGCGAATGATGGAGGGCGATTCAAACCCAACATATATTCCTAACCTTCTTTGCGGACCCATTTTGGTGCGGGATGGCGGTGCTATAGGCACATATACTGCGCATCCAAAGATTCTTAAATGGGATATATTGGGTTCATGACCCAAAACCAATTTCAACGGGGAATATTTGTGATAATTCGTCGGTCTGAGACGAATTAGCATTGCTGCATGCAAAATGGCGTGACCCCATACCGAAGTGGGCAGCCTCGTTTTCATGAGTAAATGAGGTATTCAAGATTATACTCATGTATTGTCTCAATCTGATATCCATTTTGAATGATATCTTTAAACTCAACAAGTTCCTTTTAGACTTGGAGGAGAACATTTTGACTGATATCATTAAAACTCAACAAGTTCTTCTTAGACTTGGAGGAGAACATTGCATTCTCTAAAATATCGTTCCTTTAGGCAGAGTTATAGTTGCTCTTCAGGAGCCTTGATTTAATTCCCATAGTTTGCCATACAAAAGAAAAAATACGAACATGAGAATAAACAAGTTCAATTCGTTTGTTTCATATTTAAACAATATTTTCAAAATCTGCTGAGGTCAGTTGACTAACTAAATCAGATAGTCGATTATATGTTTTCCATAATCGATTACTATGCAGTTTGAAAATTTCAGTTTAAGCATTTTCTTAAAACAATCGATTGTTAAACACACACAATCGATTGTCGAACATTGACAATCGATTGTTAAACACACACAATCGATTATTTGCTATTTTGAAAAACTTCAGATCAGTCTTAAGACAATCGATTATTAAATATAGACAATCGATTGTTGACTCTTTTGAAAAATTCGAGCACTGTCTTAAGACAATCGATTGTTAAATATAGACAATCGATTGTTGACTATTTTGAAAAATTCGAGCACTGTCTTAAGACAATCGATTGTTAAATATAGACAATCGATTGTTGGCTATTTTGAAAAAATTCGAGCAGTCTTAAGACAATCGATTGTTAAATATAGACAATCGATTGTTGGCTATTTTGAAAAAATTCCACTGTTTTAAGACAATCGATTGTTAAATATAGACAATCGATTGTTGGCTATTTCGAAAAATTCCAGTTGTCTTAAGACAATCGATTGTTAAATATAGACAATCGATTGTTGGCTATTTTGAAAAATTCCAGATCATTGTCTTAAGACAATCGATTGTTATACATAGACAATCGATTGTTGAACATTGACAATCGATTGTTGAACATTGACAATCGATTGTTTTGCAGTTTTAATGCGAAATATTAGATAATCGACTAACTGTTAGGTTAGTCGATTACCGCTACTGGAAAATAAAAATATTATTGAAATCTGAGCATATTGAAACATTCTAAAGAACTAATACTAACATTATATCATAAACTAACTAATACGAGCTGATACTAATGACTATTAGTTTATTCACTAACTATTACAAATAAGTGAAATAAAATCAAACAACTCCATCTTCTTTCATCACAGATCCATCACCGATTAGGTGGTCTATTTTCCCTTCGGGTTGCTCAAAGAAGTCTGCCACATCCAGGTGGTGATGTCAAAATTGTCGTCAGAGACAAAATTTGTTTCAGGGCCTTTATTTTTTAGAGAAGCTTGATAAAGATCAACCAAATGTCTTACACGGCAAGCTTTTGACCAGTGCCCTTTTCCACCGCAACGATAACATATAGTTTCTGAACTTTTTGCCTTAGGATCCTCATAATCCCGTTTCAGCTTTCGGCGGTTATCTCTCCTCGGGGGGTGACGGACATCATGGATATTTCTTCCTTGTCTACGTCCACGGCTATGACCCCGATTACGACCACGACCATGGTTAGATCCATGGCTCTTTTCATGATTGGCATAATGAGAATACACCTTATCGGCTACAGACAGTGGTGTAGACCCAGTGGGTCGACTTTCGTGATTTCTCATGAGCAGGTCATTATTTCGCTCAGCCACAAGTAGAAGAGAAATAAGTTCAGAGTACTTTGTGAAGCCTTTCTCTCTGTACTGTTGTTGCAGTACCATATTGGAGGCATGAAACGTTGTAAACGTTTTCTCAAGCATATCATAATCGGAGATTTTATCTCCACATAGCTTCAATTTAGAAGTAATTCTGAACATTGCAGAATTATATTCAGAAACAGACTTAAAGTCTTGGAGCCTCAGATGAGCCCAATCATATCGTGCTTGTGGCAGAGTGACCAACTTCAAGTTGTCATATCTCTCCTTTAAGCCTTTCCACAAGATGAATGGATCCTTGACGGTGAGATATTCAATCTTCAAACCTTCATCAAGGTGATGGCGCAAGAAAATCAAGGCCTTAGCACAGTCTTGGGTGGATGCTTTATCTCTATCTTTAATGGCGTCTCCAAGACCCATAGCATCTAAGTGGATTTCAGCATCCAACACCCATGTCATATAGTTCTTGCCCGAAATTTCAAGGGCAACGAACTTTCTTTTCGTAATGTCAGACATAATCGAAAATCAAATTAGGAAGAGAGAAATACCTTAGTTTTTCTTGAGAACGATTCTTGAGACGGTAGAGTCTCGTGTTGATAACGTGTTATGAAATAATATAAAAGACAAGAACAATATAGAGAGAATAGGGAGAGAGAGGAGTATTCTTATTGATACTTGGGGTGATTTACAATGGGGTAAGACCCCTCTATTTATAGGAAGATAAATGACTTAGCTTCAAGCTAAAACTCTTAGACACACTCTAAATAGAGTTCTATTTATAACAGTTTTAATAATATTTGGTATATTGATGTATTGGGCAAAACTTTTATAACTCTTACTAGGAATTTCAAACTCTCTAGTCTATAACAAGAAAAAGACAAGGTGTTTGGAAGTTTACATCAATTGTGGTATAAATTACATAAATATTACCTTTATCACTTGATAAGGGAAGAATAGAAATTGGCATTCAAGATAAGGACTTATATTTTATAAACGAGTCTTTAAATGGGTGCTATGTACCCCCAAATTTAGGAAATTTTGTATTTTACTTCCTATATTCTAAAGAGACTTTTCAAATAAATACTAAGCTTTTCACAGATATTTCTCTTTCTTTTTCATAGAATTTCATCGGCTCCATCATCTGTTACCTTTAGCTATCTCAGATACCTATTGACTTCTGTTCATGGGTTTTTGTTTTGTCAACATCAAGATATTTACCGAGGTCTGTATTCTCCTTCAGTTGTCGATTCTCTCGCAAGTTATTTTGCTCAATAACAATACTTCTGCTGAGATTTTCACTGTACTTTTTTTTCTTTTTGTTTGCTTTGCTTCTTCCTTTGTTAGTGGTATTTAGTTAAAATTTTGATTACAAATGAGGTAACCTTTGGTGAATGGGTATGGGTCTCTTTATTTGTGTCCATCTAAATAGTTTTATGTTTTCCTCATTAATGGTATTTTTTAAAGATTGTTTGAACTCAAAAATAGCACACCATTAGAACAACCCTCGAATTAGGTTTTCCATTGTTTGGGTTCCTTCTGGTAATGACTCCAGTGGAAAAATAAATGATAAAATATGGCTTGTTAATAGTGAAGTCTACTTGGATAAAGGTGAAGGGATGGCAAGGTGAAATACCCGCAAATAGCGTAAGTATATTTGAGATAAGATTACTTCTCTATTTAAAATGTTAGAAGAAATTTGTGTATTTCCATTAAGCTGGAACTGTTATATTACCTACATTTCATGCATATTAAAATGGTGTATTTGACAGGTAACTTATCCAAACATGATGGAATTTTTTTACTTCCTTTGAGTTGATATACAAATATTCGACATGCCATTTTCAACAAAGCCCATACTTATTGTCTTACTGCTATGATTTTGGTGATAGGGAAGCTGCGCCTTTATCTATTTGTAGTGGGTCTTTAAGGGATTTGAAAATAGACAGGTGCTTGGGTGTTACTGATAAGAAAATTCAATAAAGAGATAGCATCTTCAATCTAAGTGACACAGTTTACCCCCAAAAAATGGGAAACAGTACAGTTTTAAGGATATGTGAATTAATTTAACACACATAATCAAAAATGTTAGATAAACGAATGAAATACAAAATAAAAAAATCAAATCAGTTATAATGCTATGGCTCAACTTGAACTTGGGTTGGACTATTGTTTTGCCCTCAATTTGACCCTTGGTTTGGAGCCGGTAGAGAATAAAATCAAACAGTAAAGTAATAGCTTTCTATATCTAGAGAATAGTAAAATTAAAATTATATTGTCTTGATATATGTGTTACAATGTATGTATTGAATAATAACTTTTTTTTTTTATATAGTTATCGTCGATACAGGTCGAGATTCACGCCGTGATATTCGGTTGGGCGTGAATACCACGGCCCTTCGTTAGTTGTATACAACCATTTGGTTATGTTTTTCGAGGTCTTGGAGTCCGAACAGGATTTGGGGGGTGTTGTCTCGATGGCCCAGGCGGTAAACGCTTGTTCGGGCCTTAGAGAGGTTTTTAGCTTCGATTTCACTTTAATATTCTACTGGAAAATCTAACTGTACCCTAAGCCATTATCCAACTTCAATTTAAAAAGGCATTTTATCAGATCGTGCCATAGATGTCTTGGAGATGTTTTTCGCTATATAAATTGAAAGATCTATTTTTTTCTGAATGATAATTAATGATATTCGAGTCAATTTGCACATTAAGGGTGTGTTTGGTACGAAGAAAAAACTTTTCTACGAAAATGGGTGGTTTTCACTTATATTTTTTATTTGGTTGGTAAGTGAAAAAAAATTTCTGAAAAATATTTTTTAGTATTTAATTAGAGAATAAAAAATATTTTTTTATGCTACTCTCCTCACCCTCCTTCCCCCAACTCCCCATGTTTCCTTGACTCCCCACCCTCACCCCCCTTCCCCCCATACCCAACGTTTTCATGACTCTATTTTCTTTAAAAATTTAATTATTCTTCTAAAAATTAACAAAAACCTAAAGGAACTAATGTGTTGCTTTATTTTTTTATGCAAAAAAAAACGTTGAAATTTGTGCTCCATAACTATAAAGAAAAAACTTTTTTTTAATTGAAAAAGAAAGTACTCCTTCTACAATACGAAAATAAAGTACTCATTTTATTAAAATAAAATACTTTTTACTACATTTATTTGTTGAATTGAAAGAAAATATTTTTTCTACATCATAAAAAAAAAGTACTTTTATGGCTAAAATAAAAAAAATTACTTTTTTTACATCATGAAGAGAAAATACTCATATGTTGAAATGAAAAAAAAAATCTATATATAACAAGAAAAGAAAGCACTATTAATAATTTTTTTATTTAAGGTAGGGTGTAGGGAATGAGGGGGGGTGAGGTGAGGGAGTAGTGTTGGGGTAGGTGTTACAAAATACGCTTAACGCTAGAGGGGGGGTGAATAGCGTTATAATAAAATTTAGCGTAAACTTGCGGAAATTAAAATTTGCAGGAAATAAATAAGTGCGTTAAATAAACAAAAAGGAAAGAACGCACCGATATATTCTGGTTCACCACAACACGTGGCTAGTCCAGTCCCGAGAGACTCTCTCGAGATTTTCCACTAACTTGTTAAGCTTACGGGTGCTCAACAAACCTTTACAACTTAAGGACACAAGCCTTAACACCTTTGCTCGGAGATACAACACTCCAAGACTTCAACCAAGGAAACACAAGTTCCTTACAACAAGAGAATTACAATTCTCTTACAAGTGTATAAAACACTAAAACACTCAAACAATATACTCCTTTATGAGTAGGTATGAGTAAAAGAAATAAGCTCTAGATCACAACAACTTTGGACAAGAATATGGCTCTCAAAAGCTTTATGAAATTGAATATAAAATGATAAACAAAAGTATGCAAGCTTATAGCAATGTAATGATCAGTTGTAGTATGTTGTTGTATTTAAAACACTGAAATGAAGCTGTATTTATAGTTGAAAACTTGGCATTACCGTTGCCTAATTGCCAATTAAGAGTTGCTGATTTTACTCACTGACAATCGATTGTCAAACCCCAACAATCGATTGTCTGCCAGTCAGATCAAAATTCAATCCCAGATTTTACGCTTGATAATCGATTACTTACAATCCATAATCGATTACTGGCAACGTTCAAAAAATCCTTTCCAGATTTTACCACAAACAATCGATTGTCCAGAATCAACAATCGATTACTCAGCAACGTTCAAAAAATCTTTTCCGGATTTTAATCAAAACAATCGATTATACAGAATCAATAATCGATTACCTGACGGTATTTGAAAACTTTACGACACCGGTCAGCTTCACAATCGATTGCACAAAGTCAACAATCGATTACTTATCAGTTTTTGAAAAACATTTTAGACACTGTCTCTTTGATAATCGATTGTCCAATGTAACAATCGATTATTCAATAAATTTGAAAATCACTGGAAGACACTGTCTCAACATAATCGATTACCATTAGTTCATAATCGATTATTCTGAGTTTTGAAAAACTTTGATGGACACTGCCTCAGTCACAATCAATTGTCATTAGTTCACAATCGATTGTCATGCAGGTTTGAAAAACTTGATGCTCACTGTCTTACTCACAATCGATTGTCATTAATTCACAATCGATTGTCATGCAGTCTTGGCTTAAAACAATCGATTATCATAAGTGCATAATCGATATCTTAGTCCAGATTTTTAAGGCATGTCTAAAAATTATTTTGACTACTGTGAATATGCATGATTTAAAATCATTTGACATTAAATTAAATATGCATGATTTTGGAAAATAGTTTTATGAGAGAAGCCATGTTACGAGTCAAGTTGTAGGATCAAGATCACAATTAAGAATGACTCAATTAAACTATAAAACTTTGACTTGAGCTTGAATCTCATCGTATATCAATTGTGCGCTTGTTTCTTGAACTTCGTCATATATCAATTTTCGCTTCGTTTGTCATTCATCAAAACCTATACAAATGAACACACGTTTTAGTATATTGCATTGAGAACGTGTTTCCAACAATTTCCCCTTTTTTGATAATGGCAAACATTAAGCGGGATATGCAAGACAAGCAATTTATAATAACGATTCAAGACAAGTATATACATGCAACAAGTATGCAATTTGTTCCCCCTCAATTTGAGAATTCCCCCTCAATTGAAGCTTATAACTTGAGAGTGCATCATACCCGTTATCTTCCCCCTTTTGCCATTAGCAAAAATAAAAATAAGATGCCAAAGATGAAATAAACCTTGTTTATTTATTGGAAAGAAGGTGTGATTATTTAAAGAGAGTATAATAGCTCAAATGATAGCATTACAATCGATTATTGATACGAGATAATCGATTATTAGATGAGGGAAACAGATTTTTCTGAAGAAGACTCGATTCTTGCGCGTCATGTTTTATAATTCCCCTTTCCTTTGGGGCGATAGCTGCAAAAATCGTTAGACGTCTCCGATGCTCAAGTTAGAAATCATGTAAAAAAATGCAATGCATGACTTAGATCAACGTGGAGTCAAGGATCCCGAGTTCACTACGAATTCGGAAGAAGGACTCTTTCTCTAAAGGCTTTGTAAAGATGTCTGCCAATTGGTTTTTGGTTTCAACAAATTCAATTTCGACATCGCCTTTGATAACGTGATCTCTAATAAAATGATGTCTAATTTCAATGTGTTTCGTTCGCGAATGAAGAACGGGGTTCTTCTCAAGCATATGGCACTAGTATTATCACATCTAAGAGGGATATGATTAAGACTTAGGCCATAGTCCAAGAGTTGTTGTTTCATCCATAGGATTTGAGCGCAACAACTTCCCGCGGCTACATATTCAGCCTCGAATGTGGACAACGCAACACTTACTTGTTTCTTGCTAAACCAAGAAACGAGAGAGCTACCGAGCAAATGGCAAGTGCCACTAGTGCTCTTGCGGTCCAATTTGCATCCAGCAAAATCGGAATCGGAATAGCCAACAAGTTGGCATGAAGAGCCTTTGGGGTACCATAGACCCACATTTGTAGTACCAACAAGATACCTTAAAATCCGTTTTACCGCAGTAAGTTGAGACTCCTTCGGACACGATTGATAACGAGCGCATAAGCACACGCTAAACATGATGTCCGGACGACTAGCAGTAAGATAAAGAAGAGAGCCAATCATACCTCGATACTTTTTGGTGTCGACTTCCTTACCTTTCTCATCTTTGTCTAGATGATCGGATGTGCTCATGGGAGTTGCCATTTCTTTTGCATTGTTCATCTCAAATCGTTTCAGCAATTCTTTGCAATATTTGGTTTGACAAATGAATGTACCTTCTTTCATTTGCTTTACTTGTAATCCCAAAAAGAAGTTTAACTCACCCATCATAGACATCTCAAATTCGCTTGTCATTAAATCGGAAAATTCCTTGCATAAAACATTGTTAGTAGCACCAAATATAATATCATCTACATATATTTGAACTAACAAAATATCATTGTTTTTATGCTTAACAAAGAGAGTTGTGTCAACTTTCCCCCTAATGAAATCGTTTTCCAAAATAAACTTACTCAATCTTTCATACCAAGCTCGGGGAGCTTGTTTCAAACCATAAAGAGCCTTTTTGAGTTTGAAAACATGATCGGGAGATTTAAAATCTTCAAAACCGGGGGGTTGTTCAACATAAACTTCTTCTTGAATAAAACCGTTTAGAAAAGCACTTTTCACATCCATTTGATATAAATTGAAATTCATAGAAGAGGCAAATGCAAGCAATAAGCGAATAGCTTCTAATCTAGCTACGGGAGCATATGTTTCCTCATAGTCAATACCCTCTTCTTGATTATAGCCTTTTGCTACAAGCCTAGCTTTGTTTCTAGTGATTATACCATTTTCATCTAGTTTATTGCGAAAAACCCATTTCGTACCAATTATGGTATGACCTTCGGGTCTTGGCACCAAATCCCAAGCGTCATTGCGTTCGAATTGGTTAAGCTCCTCTTGCATTGCCAAGGTCCAAAATTCATCCCCAATTGCTTCTGAGATGGTTTTAGGTTCAATTTGAGAAACAAAAGCAGTATGTTCTAAGGTATTTTTGAGAGAGTTTCGGGTACTTACCTTGTCTCCAACGTTGCCAATTACCTGTTCAAGAGGGTGATCTTTGATCGTCCTCCACTCATTTGGCACTTTTGTTTCTTTTTCCAATTGTGGCGCTTCTTCCGTTGGTTGTTCCTCAGTTTCATCTTTATTTTCCTTGGGTGGTTCCTCTTGTATTTTGTCTTTCAAGCTATCTAAGATACCTGCAAGATCAAAACCAGAATCCTTTCTCGCCAAGCGAGCATTATTTTCGGAAAATACAACATGAGGGGATTCCTCCACAATTTGGGTTCTTTTATTAAAGACCCTATATGCTTTACTACGTGAGGAATATCCAATGAAAATACCTTCATCCGACTTAGCATCAAATTTACCCAATTGGTCTTTGCCATTGTCATGAACAAAACATTTGCAACCAAAAACTCTAAAATAGGAAATATTTGGTTTTCTACCCTTATAAAGTTCATAGGGGTTTTCATGAGTATCGGCCGAATTACTACTCTATTTAGAACATAGCAAGCGGTACTCAAGGTGTCCGCCCAAAAATGTTTGGGTATCTTAGCTTCGTCGAGCATGGTTCTAGCCATCTCTTCGAGACACCTATTTTTCCTTTCCACCACCCTATTTTGTTGTGGTGTACCTGGAGCGGAAAAGGTATGCTCGATTCCGAGTTCGTCACAAAAGTCCGCAAAGAGATTGTGATCAAACTCTCCCCCATGATCACTTCTAATTGAAGTGACGGTTGTTTCTTTCTCATTTTGAACACGCTTAAGAAAATATTTAAAATTTTGAAAAGCATCACTTTTATTGGCAAGAAATAAAGTCCAAGTAAATCTCGAGTAATCATCAACAATCACAAAAGCATATTTATTTCTTCCTAGACTTTCAATGCGAGAGGGACCAAATAAATCCATATGAAGCAATTGCAATGATCTAGAAGTTGAAACAATGTTTTTAGATTTGAAAGATGCTTTTGTTTGCTTCCCCTTTTGACACGAGTCACAAATAGAGTCATTTTCAAATTTTAAATTGGGAAGACCAACAACTAAGTTTTGAGAAATCAATTTGTTCAAAAGATGCATATTGATATGTGCTACTCTACGATGCCATAGCCAAGTATCATCCTCTTTACTCATTAGACAATCAACATAATCGGGTGAGGAATTAGCAAGATCAACCATATAAATATTATCCACTCTAAAACCACGGAGGATAATTTTGAAATCACTACGCCTGAACACTAAGCATTCATCCGAATCAAATAAAGCAAGATTTCCCTTGTCACACAATTGGCTTATGCTCAAGAGATTATGCTTTAATCCTTTAACAAGTAATATATGCTTAATAGAGGAATTTTCATCCTTACCGACCGAGCCGATGCCGATGATCTTTCCTTTATTGTTATCACCGAAGATAACACTTCCTCCTTCTTTGTGCTCTAATTGAAGGAATTTGGATTCATCTCCCGTCATATGCTTGGAGCATCCACTATCAAGGTACCATAGTACACTTGATCCCTTCAAGCACACCTACAAAACAAATTAATGTTCTTTAGGTACCCATGCCATCTTGGGTCCTTGGGGGTTAGGCATATTATAATGATGCGATTGAGTAATATGTCTATGACGTGTAAAGCATGCAGGAGTAATATGACCAATACGTCTACAATAATGACAAGTCACATTTGGGTTATGCATCCTTCTAGGTTCATAGTAACTAGACGGATGAAAATTTCTTACACTATGACTATTTCGCATTTCATGAGAATTATTTCTCCTACTATGAGCTCTAGAATGGGCAGCATTTCTAGAGTGATTGTTTCTCGGTTGAAGGCCGTTTCTAGGTCTTCTCAAAGGTTCAACATTTGGCCTAAAATATGCATCATTTCTAGGGTAACTATTTCTAGGTGGTAAGTCATTTCTAGGTCTCCTAAAATGTTCAACATTTTGTCTAGCATGCATATTGGTTCTAGGATTGCTATTTCTAGGATAAGCATTTGTTTTGTTAGTCCTAGGTTGAGCCTTAGGTGGTTGGGGTTTGGCTTCAACCTTTTCTTTAACCTCATTCTTAAATCCTATGCCATGCTTGGTTGATTTCAAATTTACAAGGACCTCATTCAAATTCTTGTGGGAAGAATTAAACTTATCTAAGGTACCTTTGAGTCTATCTACCTCATTTTTGAGATGCAAGCAAGAAGAACAATTTTTTGTAGAACTTTCGGGCTTATCGGCGCTTCTTTTTCCAAAAAATTTGTTTTCCTCTTTCAGCTTTTCATTTTCTAAAACCAGTTTTTCTAAATCCTTTTCTTTCAAAGAAAGCTGTTTTTGAAAATCCTTTTCTTTTAATGAAGCATTTTCTTTTATGCCCTTAACAGTTTTTGAAGCCTTAATAAACTCAGCATATAATTCATCAAAAGTAGTTCGCATTTCTTCAAGAGTAAAGAAGTTTTTAGACGAAATTTGGCATACCTCATCTTTGTTGTCTTCATGTGCCATAAGGCAAAGATTTGCTGCTTCGTCTTCTTCTCCTTCGCTTGACTCATCTCCGCAGTCGCCTCCCCAAGAAATGTATGCACGTTGCTTTTTAAAAGGTTTCTTCTCCTTTTTGATGTTTGGGCAATTTGATTTGATGTGCCCGGTTTCACCACATTCATAGCACTTGATTTGTTCGCCTTGCTTTTTGCCCTTGCATTCATACTCCTTGCGCATGAACTTTTGAAATCTTTTGATAACGAGTCCAAACTCATTGTCTCCTTCCTCATCAATTTGCGGTTGGCTTGTGCTCGCCTTTAGAGCTATTCTTTGCCTCCTTTGATCATCAACAAAAGGGTTAAGAATAGTAGATTCATAGGTCTTAAGGTTACCTCTTAGTGCGTCGACGGTGACGTTTGAAATGCCAATGGATTCTTGAATTGCATCGGCCTTTGATCTCCATGCCAGTGTGAGACTTCTAAGAATTTTTCGCACGAGCTCTCTATCCGTGAATGTTTTCTTGAGAGCATGTAGGTCATTTACGATTATTGAAAATCGCTCAAACATTTCGTCCACCTTTTCACCTTCCTTCATGTGAAATAATTCATAAGAATGGGTTAGGAAATCAATTTTTGCTTCCCTTACCTGGTCCGTACCTTCGTACGTAACTTCTAGCTTGTCCCACATCTCCTTTGCCGTTGTGCAACACGATTTTCCTGTAATCGTCAGCATTAACAGCACAATATAATAAATTAATTGCTTTAGCATTATTTTGAACCTTTCGGATGTCATCCGCGTCATACTCATCCTCGGACTTGGGAACCCATTCGTTTTCCACCTTCTTTGTTGGAATTTGGTTTCCCTTCATTATCACCTTCCAAAGGTGAAAGCTGTTGGACTGAATGAAGATCTTCATCCTCTCCTTCCAGTACGTGTAATTTGTACCGTTGAATAGAGGTGGTCGTGTGGAGCACTGTCCTTCATCAATTCCTGCAAAAGAATCACGAGTAGAAGCCATGGATGGTTCTCTCAAACTGTTAAGTTTTCAGAGAGTTGGGCTCTGATACCAATTGTTAGAAAATACGCTTAACGCTAGAGGGGGGTGAATAACGTTATAATAAAATTTAGCGTAAACTTGCGGAAATTAAAATTTGCAGGAAATAAATAAGTGCGTTAAATAAACAAAAAGGAAAGAACGCACCGATATATTCTGGTTCACCACAACACGTGGCTAGTCCAGTCCCCGAGAGACTCTCTCAAGATTTTCCACTAACTTGTTAAGCTTACGGGTGCTCAACAAACCTTTACAACTTAAGGACACAAGCCTTAACACCTTTGCTCGGAGATACAACACTCCAAGACTTCAACCAAGGAAACACAAGTTCCTTACAACAAGAGAATTACAATTCTCTTACAAGTGTATAAAACACTAAAACACTCAAACAATATACTCCTTTATGAGTAGGTATGAGTAAAAGAAATAAGCTCTAGATCACAACAACTTTGGACAAGAATATGGCTCTCAAAAGCTTTATGAAATTGAATATAAAATGATAAACAAAAGTATGCAAGCTTGTAGCAATGTAATGATCAGTTGTAGTATGTTGTTGTATTTAAAACACTGAAATGAAGCTGTATTTATAGTTGAAAAACTTGGCATTACCGTTGCCTAATTGCCAATTAAGAGTTGCTGATTTTACTCACTGACAATCGATTGTCAAACCCCAACAATCGATTGTCTGCCAGTCAGATCAAAATTCAATCCCAGATTTTACGCTTGATAATCGATTACTTACAATCCATAATCGATTACTGGCAACGTTCAAAAAATCCTTTCCAGATTTTACCACAAACAATCGATTGTCCAGAATCAACAATCGATTACTCAGCAACGTTCAAAAAATCTTTTCCGGATTTTAATCAAAACAATCGATTATACAGAATCAATAATCGATTACCTGACGGTATTTGAAAACTTTACGACACCGGTCAGCTTCACAATCGATTGCACAAAGTCAACAATCGATTACTTATCAGTTTTTGAAAAACATTTTAGACACTGTCTCTTTGACAATCGATTGTCCAATGTAACAATCGATTATTCAATAAATTTGAAAATCACTGGAAGACACTGTCTCAACATAATCGATTACCATTAGTTCATAATCGATTATTCTGAGTTTTGAAAAACTTTGATGGATACTGCCTCAGTCACAATCGATTGTCATTAGTTCACAATCGATTGTCATGCAGGTTTGAAAAACATGATGCTCACTGTCTTACTCACAATCGATTGTCATTAATTCACAATCGATTGTCATGCAGTCTTGGCTTAAAACAATCGATTATCATAAGTACATAATCGATTATCTTAGTCAAGATTTTTAAGGCATGTCTAAAAATTGTTTTGACTACTGTAAATATGCATGATTTAAAATCATTTGACATTAAATTAAATATGCATGATTTTGGAAAATAGTTTTATGAGAGAAGCCATGTTACGAGTCAAGTTGTAGGATCAAGATCACAATTAAGAATGACTCAATTAAACTATAAAACTTTGTCTTGAGCTTGAATCTCGTCGTATATCAATTGTGCGCTTGTTTCTTGAACTTCGTCATATATCAATTTTCGCTTCGTTTGTCATTCATCAAAACCTATACAAAAGAACACACGTTTTAGTATATTGCATTGAGAACGTGTTTCCAACAGTAGGACGGAGTGGGGGTGTGTAGGTGAGGGTATAGGGGTGGGTTAGTGGGGATGATGAATAGGGTTTGAAATGTTGAAAAATAATTTTGAAAATTTTTCCCTTTTCTTGATAGGAAAAATATAAAAAAAGATTTAAGCCAATCAAATATAAAAAATTAAAAAATATTTTTCTTCATACCAAACACACCTAAATCAACTACTTTATGGGACAACTGCTACCTTATATTAGCACATATTTTATCCTTCAAAATTTAGGCAAATAAGTTTTGGTGTGTTTTAAACTTTAGAAATCATTATTTTTCTCCCACATGTTGACTACCGACCTCATCATTCTATTCCCATTTGTTTGACTCAAAAGATTTCTAACTCTTTTTAAGCAAATCAATCAAAGATGAAGGGGTAAATCGTAGTCGAAGATAATAAACTCTAGGATGATTATAGTAGAGAGATGACAATAGTGTATAGAGAGAGAGATCATAAAAGTAGTGAGAGAGAGATGATAATAATAATCATGTATATTCAAAACCCTCTCCGTTACAAGGCCTAAACCCCTCTTATATATTGGGAGGTTTCCATTAATTGCGCAGATGACGAATTAAGGAGTATCTACTACGCCATATCTAGTGATGGTACGATGGCGTCACTCCTTCCGCCTATGGTTCGTATGCTTATGTCGGCTCGTGGGTTTTCGGGTACTTGTCATACTCGCTATGGGTCGTGATATATCAAATTCGGACCATGGAGTTAGTCCCTTCGCTCGTCAAGGACGCAACGGGATACGTCCTCGGTGAGCGGACCTAATGCCTCTGTTAGGAAGAATTTGATTCGTCAAGATGTTATGGCATGATCAGTAAGTGGTGGTGGTCGTGTTTGGCAGAATGTTTAAGAGTACACGCCACACTGGGTGATGTCAGCTTCCGCATGCATCATCATTATGTGTATTTTTTAGGTGAGAGATTGACGGTTTGGTGTTTGGTTTCTCGAGTTGATTTGAAACTTGTCGCCTCGATTATGGCACCACCCAACCCTATAAATAGGTGAAAGGTTTGATTCATTTTGAAAAACTTTTAGCCATTCTTGAGAGTTTTTCGGTCTTCTTCTTCTGCTTTCATATTTCCTCGTTTTCATTCTTGACCGGAAGCTCTCATCTCTTTTACTCTATTTGTGGGGCTTGCTTCTTTTAAACAAAATCATGACAAGGTCTCATCGCACTAATGAAGAGGTTCCTGAGGCCGCTCCGTCAAGTGCAGCGCCTCTTTTCAAACAGCGGAGAGGTAGAGATGGAAGGGGGTGACAATCCTCTCATAGTGGAGGCGTTACTACCGAGGCACCCCCTGTCTCAGAGTGATTTCCTCAAGGATCCGCCCCCTACTGCGAACTTTGTGCTTTCTGAGACGGATCAGACTCATCTTGATGCTCTCCCCATAAAATATAACATTCCTGCCCATGTAGAGATAACTCTGGCGGGGGGAGATTACATAGACGTTCATAGACCTGGATATTGTGCCTTCTATGAGTACCCTTTGTGATCGGCTACACCCTTCCTCTCTTCCCTCTGGCAGATGAGTTCTACAGATTCTATCACGTTTTCCCGGCTCAGCTTACGCCGTGCACACTCAAGGTGTTGCTGCTATTAGCTAAGTATGCGGAGTTGGCAGAGTGCGACATCTTTGTCCATCATCTCTTGCACCTATTTTCGCCCAACTTCCTTAGGGGAACCATGGTGCACCTGAGACTTCGTGGTACAAAGGGGTTGGTGGTTAGGACAGACGATCGAGTAAGCCGTAAATTTTGGCATAAGTACTTCTTCATCAAGATCGAGCACGTTGTCTCTAACCCCGCCGGGTTTCCATAGAGGTGGAATAAAACTAGTAAGTATCGTAGTTCATTAGATTCCCCATCTTTTGTAATTTTGTAACTTTTGGTTAATTGTATTGCGGCTATGGCTCGTCCGCCCCAGCCCATTATCGATCTCAGGAACTGGGCCACTGGCCTGTTGCCCCATACGGAGGAGACTCGAACTTGGTCCGCATTTGTACAACGTTATGGCCCTAAAGTTTCCTCAGGTAAACTTCTGATTTATTGCCTCGTAGGTCGTGTGACCTTGCTTAACTGTGTGCTTCTCCATGACGACGCTGCTGTTGCGGACACTCTATATATTTTGTGTGAGTCTGTTCGGGAGGGTCGTCTTCTACTTCTTCAACATGGGAACTCGTCTGTAACTGCGATTATGAGAGAAACTGCCTCATTGGCACCGAACCCACACCCTGTTGACAAACCTTCTGATGATGTCGAGTCGTTAGAGAGACAAAGGAGAAGGTTGGAGCTGGGAAAGGGTGTGGCCACTGAAGCTGAGGGAAGTGGAGCGCCTCGGTCGGCTCCGGTGCCCTTGTTTATGGATGATGCCATTTTGTCGGGGATATCAACCCACGATGAGAGAGCCGACCCAGGAGGAGTTCAGCACGTTCCACTGAGGGGGGAGCATCATCTAATATTGAGGGACCTCATGTGGAGAAGGATGGGCCAGACTCTGATATCGCCCCGGAGGACGTGGATGAGTTTTTTGATTTCCACACCCGTTTCGAAGTGATGACAGACGGGTCGGACTGTCACGTGATAATTCCTGAAAGTTACAACTTGCTGCTGAATAATGAGCAGGTTGCATCGGCCCTTGCCCCCTTATGTGCCGCTGCTGAAAGCGATACGCTTGGGGCGATGAGTGACACGCAGTTGTCCCGGAAGTTCTCCAGTATGGCTTTATATGTAGGTTCTTTTTCTATTTCTTTGCGTCGTTGGTTTGGCATGACATGGTGCATATATTTTCTAACTTTAATTTTTTTTGTTAGACTCTCATCTTAGAGGTGGAGAGGGATGACCGCGACCGAAGAAGGACGGGCCTCTACAAGAAGATGTCGTTAAAATACCATCAGTACCATGATAAGCATCGGGCGATGTCCGGCCTCTATCAACAAGACCCTGAGCTCCACGTGTTCCACGAGGGACTAAAGCAGCGGGAGGCCCAATCGGAGCGCAGGATAGAAGAGCTGAAGGAGAGGTACGAGGAGCTCATGAGGGATATCTAATAACTAGGGATTTTGATGCATTTTATACTCCTTCTTGCTTACGCTTTGATTATAAATTCATACAAAATAGCCCCAAAAGGCTCATAAGTTGTGTTTGATTGCAGGTTTGATCAACAAAGTGACAAAATGTCAAGGATCGGCTAAAAAGGAGTGAAACCTGCACAAGTACCAAAGACAAGACAAAACTCAGGAAAAACAGGCCTTGTGCGGCCGCACTACACTTTGTGCGGTCCGCACTATGGAGATTCAGAGATTAGAATTTTCAGGCATCAAGGCAGTGCGACCTGCACTGAAGGCATCAAGGCCGTACTACCATTCTGTGTGGTCTGCAAAACCAAACTTCAGAGAGATGCCAAGTCCAGAAGATGAAGCCTGTGCGGTCCGCGGTCCATTCTGCGGTGCACGGAGCCTCGGTTTAGAGAGTTGAAATTGAAGAGTCAAGAGACTAATACGGCCGCACACCATTTTGTGCGGTTCGCACTGACCTCGCAGAGGTATTTTTGTCCAGTTTTTCCAGCTTAGTATTGATGATAGACTATAATTACGTATTTTAATCGCTTATTACACTCGAGTTTACAGCACTTTAATTGAGTTTGAGTTTTAATTGCTAGTGTTTTGCACTAATTGTGTGTTTTATGCCTTGTAGGTATGATTTCGAGCTATATAGATGATATGGAATGAATTTAAGTGATTTGAAGCTTTAAATTTAAGTAAAAACTCAAGGAATTAAGCCGGGATCATGTTCGGGGTTCAAATTTGGTAGTCGAGAACGAATGAAAACTCGATGAGGCATATTGCATACTGTCTAGTAAAATGGACATAACGTTTTGCTCAGAACTCTGTTTGGGCTCCAAAATATATGGTTTGAAATCTAACTCAAAGGGCTACAACTTTCATTTTTGAGTTTTTCCAAATTCCAAACGGAACAGGATGAAACACCGCGATTTCACCGCGATCGCGGTAGAATTGCGGCATAGTGCAGACGCTGACAACTGAAGAATCAGAGGCCATGTTTGGCCGCGGTTTGATTGCGACCGCGGTAGGAGGTGGAAATTTTAGGGACTTATGTGCAAACCATGGGATTTTAAGCCCTAAACCCTATATAAAACAAAGGAGGCCGGCCAAGAACAAAGGGAGGACATATTTTTGACATAGAATTGACCTAAGGGGGCAGAGATACAATAGGAGCAAGGCTTGGGAATTCTTCTACAAGTTTTTTTCCTCCCTCTTCCTATTTCTCATTGTTGGTTATGACTTTTAGTATTGTAGTTTTACATACTATTATGAATAGCTAATTTGTTATCTAAGGTTATGGAACCTTTTGTAGGATAAATTCTTGTTATGTTTTTATATAATTGCGCCGTAGTATAATCTTTATTTGTTCAACTACGTTCTTGTTGTAGTTAATTGAAGAGCTCTTAATTAGTTGTGCCTATTTAGTACGCATAACTCGGGAGAGAGTGCATATTTAGGTAATTGTTGAACAACACCACTCCCAGAGTATATGAGAGATCAATAACTGAGGGTTTGAAGGTGGGATTAGCGATAACGAAGCCTTGGGTGCAATCTGAAGTGTGCTGTATTAAAATCCATCTAGCGTAGCTTGGGAGAGTGCGTCTAGTAAATTGTCGTGATTACTCGAGAGAGATTTACGGTAATAATAGTGCTCATGATCGGTAGAGAATACTTAGGCAAAATTATATAAGACATAGCGGGAAGGATTCCGACAATTGGGGAAATCATAACTCTAGATCTCTTTAATCTTGTCTCTAACCCTTATATATTTAGTTATTAATTTACTATTTTAATTTATTAGTTAATTAGTTAAACACAAGAATCTCAATATCTACAAGTTAGGAATTGTTCAAGCTTGTCTTCTTGGTGATAGTGAATAGCTGTAGCTTAACCTTCGTTCTCTGTGGGATTCGACTCCGGACTTGTAAATCGGATTATATTTGCAATGACCGCATTGTCGTTTTATAAGGCATAGTTAGGCATGATAAAGTATAAATAGAACCGTTTTTCCATTTTTAGTGTATCAGACATTATCAGACTTCAGCTGTGCTCGTGAGAAGACCTTTTGCAGCCATTTTGGCATTTTTACTTAGTTTTAATCATTGAATCTTTGTATTTACTTTAGTAATTAATTTATATGTCTTTATCTTCATCTAGTTTTCTATTTTTCTTTACAAGCATGAGTATCTAGACCCATTTTCTAGGGTTGTGGCTCAACCCTAGTGTGAGTAATTGATGGGTGTTGCAATTTAGGGCTAAATTGATTATGAGTGTTCGTTATTTGGGTCAATTTTATGGTTTAATTTTTAATTGGTGGTTACAAACACTAGCTTGTGCTAAGTTGACTTGGGCTCTTCTTGACAAAGAGAGCCTAAGTCTCCAAAATTGACTCAACAAGGAATTGGGATGGACTCAAGAGAATTGATAGTCACAATTAAAGCGTTAAACCTCGAGAGAGTAATTACCCGACTTAAACCCTAGTTGCTTGAGAAAAGTATCCTACCCATTTGGTCTTTATAAAGTCAATTGGGCAAAATCATTCTCTCTACCGAGAGGTGTGAGAGTGGGTAAAATCGTGCAACGGTTATAGCATATTTTCTCAATCGTGCATTAGATGCAATTGCCCGTCAATTGGACACCTAGGTGAAAGTCACTACCATAATGCCTCTTTATCCATTAGATACAACTTGTAGCAATTCTCTCCTAGCATAATCTAGTAGCAATTATAGCTTGTAGTTTGATATTATTAGAAGTATAAAGAAAAACCAAAAATGATTGAAAGTGATATTTGGAACCAATATGCAATACAAAACTAAATAGATACCCGACTCCAATCCTAGCTTTCTGTGAAAATCGATCCCGACCCACAAAATCGGGTAAAAGCTATTGCGACCCTCTCTCGCTACTTTTTAGTGGTGTGGGATTGGCTGCGATCGCTTTTTGGCACCGTTGCCGGGGAGCTAACGGTTTTAGCTATCTATTTAGTTAGTTTTGTGTATTGTTCTTCTTTCCTTATTTGTTACTAATTTTGTTTGTGTCGCAACTCAGGTACCAATGGCTCTCAATGCTAATGACCCTCTTGGAAACGTGATTGCAGGGAAGGAGGTATATGATCTTGAACATGATAAGATGTATATTTTACCTCAAGCTCAACGTAGAGGCCGCCAGGCCGATGCAAATGAAAACAACAATATTCCAAACCCTCCTCCACAACCTCTAACAGTGGCTCCAATAGTGCTTCGAATCAAGGTTATGCAAGTGCTATTGTCTCTCCCCGAATTCGGGCGGGGAACTTTCAAATAACCAATGTGATATTGACCTTGCTCGAGCAACGTGGGAATTTCATGGGTGCCTCCAATCAAAATGCCTACTAGCATCTAAAGGGGTTCGTAGATACATGTTGGGGGAGCAAGCAGATGAATGTGTCCGAGGATGCTCTTAGGTTGAGACTTTTCCCGTTCTCACTTCGGGGAAAGGCATTAGATTGGCTCGAAAGACTCCCCAACCATTCCATCACAACTTGGGATAAGTTGACGGACAAGGTTTTGCTAAATTCTTCTCACCCGGGCATATGGTGGTACTTCGAGGTGAGTTATTGGCCTTCAAGCAAGAGCCAATAGAAACTCTACATAAAATCTGGGAGCGGTTTAGAACAATGGTGAAAGAATACCCAAACAACAATATGACCGAGGCAATGATTCAAAAAACCTTCTATCGGGGCATCAACACCACGAATCAATGCATTGTGAACCAATTGGACAGGGGCAACTTTATGAAGCTTCCTTACATTGAGGCTTATGAGATATTGGATGAAATGACTGACACTTCTTCGGCATGGCAAAGTAGAGCGAATGTGCTCCCACGGTCATCCATTTGCACAAGGAATTGCACGATCATGGTAAAGCTATTGCCAAGCTTACTACTACTATGAACCAATTGGCGAGGCGTTGTTGCTACAAGTCCAATATCTTTTCCAAGTCAATGCCATAGAAGGTGCCAATTTGCTTAAGAGAAAGCAAAGAGGGAAACAATCTCAATGGAATTGTGAACAATATGACAATGATGGTGGTGGTTTTTCAAATGAGTGTTATGATGACCAAAGTGAATAGGTTCAATGTTAACAACTATCAAGGAAATAGAGGCAACTCTTCAAACCAACAATGTCGACCCCATGGAAATTGGGGCAATCAACAACAAGGTGGCGATATGGAACAACAACAACCAAACCGGTAATTAGGGGAACAACAATCCAAGAAACCAAGGGAAGTGGAGTGGTAATAACAATAATTGGAACAACAATGGTCAAGGCGGGTGGAACAACAATGGAAACCAAGGCAACCGGGGACAGGGATTTCAAAGGCCCCCGATGTACCAACAACTGAACAACCCGCCTTTTTTCAATATCAAGGATCTAACTATTCGAGCAATGATAAGGGAAGAATTAAAATTATGTTCGAGCAAATGATAAAGAAGAACCAAGATTTCGATGCACAATTAGCTTCCCACAATACCTCTATCCGGAACTTGGCAAGGCAATAAGCCAAATCAATCAATCTTTGAACACTCGACCAAAGGGTGATCTACCAAGTGATATGGTAGTGAACCCGAAGGGTGGGAACAATCATGTGATGGAGGTTACAACAAGAAGTGGGAGAGGCGGTGATGTGAGTGCCTCGAGAGAAAAGCAAGTTGTGGTTTATGATGTTGAGTTGCAGGATGATGATGTAACTTTGGTGTTGAAGATGTGGCTGAGAATGAGGTGACAATAAAGTGAGGATTGGCATTAATGAGGCCGAGGTGGAAACTCAATATTCCGTGAACCCGTCTAGGGAATACGTGATTGGCATGCCCAAGACGGTGGCACCCAAAGCCAAAGCACCTTTGCCTAGTCAACCTCCGCCTTATCTTCAATGGTTAGCAAAACAAAAGAGTGAAAACCAATTCAAAAATTTCATTGACATGATGAAAAGCCTTACAATAAATGTGCCTTTGGTGGAGGCACTTGAACAAATGCCGTGATATGCCAAGTTTATGAAGGATTTGGTGACAAGCGGTCGATGGATTATGAAACAATAAAAATGACTCATCAAGTTAGTGTTATCGTGCATTCTATGGTCCTAAAACTTGAAGACCCCGGAGCTTTTACGATCTTGCACTACCGGAAATGCGGATATTGCCAAGGCCCTTTTGATTTAGGGTCTAACATAAATTTGATGTCTTACTCGGTCTTCAAGACCTTGGGAATTGGGCAACTTTAGGCCAACCTCAATGAGACTTCAAATGGTGGATCGATCGATGAAGCGACCTTTGGGCATAATTTATGACGTACTTGTGTGGGTGGATAAAATCATCTTGCCAGCCAACTTTGTCATTTTGGATTGTGAAGTGGACTTTGAAGTCCCAATTATTCTAGGGAGACCTTTCCTTGCAACGGGGAAGGCATTGGTTGATGTTAAAGCAGGCGAGCTAACTTTCTGAGTGGGGGATGAAAAGGTCGCCTTCCGTGTTTGCAAATCCATGAAGCAACCCAATAGCACCGAGGTGTGATCATTTGTGGACATTGTCACAACTGTGATCGTGGATGAAACAAGTGCTATGATTAATGTGGAGGATCCCCTTGAGGTCGTGCTTCTAAATCTTGATGTCAATGATGATGCTAGTAGAGTGGAGTGCGTGAATGATATACATGGTATGGGTTCGTATTCTTATGAACCTAGGAAATTGTCTTTGGATCTTGAAAATCGGAAAACTCCTCCAACAAAGCCATCAATTGAGGAGTCACCAGTGTTGGAGTTCAAACCACTTCCTCCACACCCCATGTATGAGTTATTGGGCTCAAATTTTACTTTACCAGTTATTCTTTCTTCTTGCCTAACTAACATGCAGGTTGACACCACTTTGGTGACACTTCAAAAGCGCAAAAAGGCAATTGGTTGGACTTTGGATGACATTCGGGGAATAATCCCCGCATTCTGTATGTATAAAATTATCTTCGAGGATGATGCAAAGCCTTCCTTGGAGCATCAAATAATATTAAATGAGGAAATGGGAGAAGTGGTGAAAAAAGAGATTATCAAGTAGTTGGACGCATGTGCATCTACCATATTTTTGACAGCTCTTAGACTTCTCCGGCTTAATGTGTACCGATGAAGGGTGGCATGACAGTGGTGACAAATTCTCAGAATGAGTTGTTTCATACAAAAATAGTTACAGGTTGGCAGATTTGCATGGACTACAGAAAATTGAACAAAGTGACCCGCAAGGATCCCTTTCCCTTGCCGTTCCTTGATTAGATGCTAGACCGACTTGCTGGGTGTGCTTTCTATTTATTCTTAGATGGGTACTCGGGCTATAACCAAATCTTGATTGCTCTTGAGTATCAAGAAAAGACCATATTCACTTGTCCGTATGGCACCTTTGCATTCTCTTGCATGCCTTTTGGGTTGTGCAATGCACCGACTACATTTTAGTGGTATATAATGGCCATTTTCAATGATATGGTGGAATACATTTTAGATGTGTTCATGGATGGTTTTAGTGTTTTGGGGGATTCTTTTGATGCATTCTTGAAGAAGCTTGATAAAGTGTTAGCCAGGTGTGAAGAAACCAATCTTGTTCTCAATTGGGAGAAATGCCACTTTATGGTGGAAGAAGGAATTGTACTTGGGCATAAAATCTCGAAGCATGGTATTAAGGTTGATAATGCAAATATAGATGTGATTTCAAGGCTCCCTCCTCCTACCACCGTCAAGGGAGTTCGAAGTTTTCTTGGGCACGCAGGGTTCTACTAGAGCTTCATTAAAGATTTTTCGAAAGTAGTTAACCACTTGTGCGAGTTGCTAGAGAAAGATGCTAAGTTTGAGTTTGATGAGAAATGCATGGAGGTCTTTGAACTTCTCAAGCATAAGTTGAACACCACTCCTATCGTTACCATGCCAAATTAGAGCTTTTACTTTGAGCTTATGTGTGATGCAGGTGGTTTTGGATCAATGTGTGAACAAAATGTATCATTTGGTGTACTATGCGAGCAAGACAATGAATGACACTCAATTGAACTACACGGTGACTGAGAAGGAACATTTGGTGATTGTGTTCGCTGTGGAAAAATTCCGGCCTTATCTTATTGGGGCCAAGGTTATTATTCATACCAATTATGCCACGCTCCGATACTTGATGACGAATAAGATATCAAAGCTAGATTGATGCGATGGGTCTTGTTACTTCAAGAGTTTGATTTTGAGTTCCTAGACCAGAAGGGTAGTGAGAACCAAGTGGCAGACTACTTGTTGCGCTTGGAGGAGGAGGGGAGGCCTTGTGATGGCCTACATATTAATGACTCATTTCCTGAAGAAAGAATTCTTTCGGTATCGGTGAACGATATGCCATGGTTTATCGATGTTGCTTATTTCATTGTGATCGAAATAATCTCGTGCGAGCTCTCTTCCAACTAAAAGAAGAAGCTCAAGCGGGATAGTTTGGATTTTTATTGGAATGAACCGTACTTGTTCAAGATTTGCACGGATGGTGTCATTCGAAGGTGTGTCCCGGAGGAAGAACAATTGAATATCTTAGAGGCTTGACATTCCTCACCCTATGGTGGCCATCACGGTAGGCGAAGGCCATCTCAAAAGTTCTTAGCTGTGGTTTTTACTAGTCAACCTTGTTCAAAGATGCGAGTAATTTTGTGAAGAGGTGTGACGAGTTGCAAAGAGCGGTTGGAATTTCAAAAAGGAAATGAGATGCCTTGCAATACCATTCTTGAACTAGATATCTTTGATAATTGGGTCATCGATTTCATAGGTCCATTTGTTAGCTCTTGTGGGAACACTTACATTCTTGTGGCGGTTGATTATGTCTCAAAGTGGGTGAAACCCGTGGCTTTGCCCAACAATGAAGCCCGGAGTGTGGTTGCATTTTTTAACATGAGTATTTTCACAAGGTTTGGAACTCCTCGTGCAATTATCAATGATGGGGGTCTCACTTTTGTAATAGAGCTTTTGATTCTTTGCTTGCAAAATATGGCGTAAATCACATAGTCTCTACCCCCTATCATCCTCAAGCTAGTGGTCAAGTGAATGTCTCCAACACGAAAATCAAGAGTACCTTGTCGAAGACGGTCTATGCTAATAGAACCGATTGGTCGAATAAGTTGGATGACGCTATATAGGCTTATCAGACGGCTTACAAGAATCCAGTTGGTATGTATCCGTATCGGTTGGTGTTAGGGAAATCTTGCCATCTACTGGTTGAGTTAGAGCACAAGGCCATGTGGGCTTTGAGGAAGTTGAATTTGGACCGGGACTGAGTTTAGATTCCATGCCTACTCTAGTTTGTCCTTGTATAAGGACAAGATGAAGTACCTTCATGACAAATATGCTCGTGGAAAGGAGTTCAAAGTTGGTCATTTGGTTCTCTTGTTCAATTCCTAATTACTTCTGTTTCCGGGAAAGCTTAAATCGAAATGGAGTGGCCCATTTGAAGTTATATTTGTGACCCCGTTTGGTGCTCTTGATCTAAAGAACAAAAATGGTGAAGTTTTCAGAGTTAATGGGCACTGGGTAAAGCATTATCTTGGAATGTTCGATGATAGCCACGTGGTGGTGCTTTTTCATCTCAAGTGATGTGGTGGTAATATGCGTCGTGCCGCGACGTTAAATCAGGCGCTTCTTGGAAGGCAACCCATGTCTTTTTCTTCTTGTTTTCTTTGATTTTCTCTGTAGTATAGGATTGCTTTTTGGGCTAACTGGTTATGAGATGTTACATGGTTGTGTTGATGCAGTGAAAGACATGATGGAAAACTTGAACAAGTTTTTAAAATTGCCAATGCGGCCACACTATACTTTGTGCGGTCCGCACTGGTGTGAGCCAAAGTGAGCCTTCTCTGAAGTTTTCCAGTGTGGCTAACTACATTTTGTACGGTCTGCTCTGGGCCTTTGCGGCCGCGGTCCCCTTTGTGCGGACCGCAAAGTCTTTCCCTATCAGGTTTGCATAGAACATCTCAGTGCAAACCGCGGTCCATTTTGTGCGGTTCGCACTGGTAGGTGAGGCTTTTCTATAAATAGTTCTTGAGGGTCTCCTGTTACCCTTTTCGAAAATTTGAAACTCAAAACACTTAAGTACTGTTCATCTTCTCTCTTAACCGTAACTCTTGCTTAGGATCATCAATCTTCATCTCATCTTATAACTGGTAACATTGCAATCACTTTCCCTTGTTTAATTTCTGAATTTCATTTAAATTTTGTTTTCTTAGCTTTTTTTTCTTCTCTCCCTCCTCGTAATTAGTTTAATAGTTAGGTTAGGTTAGTGTAAATTCGTGAATCATGTGAACTGGGAAATGACATAGGACCACTAATTAAAGGAAAAGTTTGAACTTAAAAGCAAAATCTAGGAACCTTAACTCGGTACCGATTTTGAGCACCTTGTGCGGACCGCGGTCGTTTTTGTGCAGTCCATGGTGCTCTAGTGCGGTCCGCAGTACCCTTTTGTGCGGACCGCAATGATGAACTTCTGAAAGATATCCCTTGGGCAGTGCAAGCGCACTATATTTTGTGCGGTTCGTACTAGCCCAGTGCAGCCGCAGTACCATTTTGTGGGGGTCGCACTGGTAAGATTCAGAGGGTGGATGTTTTGAACCCCACCCCTGTGCGGATTGAACTACCATTTTGTGCTGACCGCACTGGTCCCTGTGCAGCCGCACTCTATTTTGCACTGTCCGCACTTGGCTGTGTTCTGTTACTGTCTGCAAAATTTGAAGTTTGTTCTGAAATTCTTTTGCACCAATATTCCCAGTACTTCTATTGATACTAACAAATATATTGAATGATATTTGCAGACAATGGTAAAGCAAAGAGGAAATGTGACCCCTATTTGAGGAGTGTGTGCGGGGTATTGCATCGATAAAATCCATATTATAGTCAAACCTAGGACACCCTTTCCATTCTTTCTTTTTACCTAGGACTATAATATGGATTTTATCGATGCAATACCCCGCACACACTCCTCAAATAGGGGTCGCATGTGGTATTACCGCACTGGTCGTCATTTTCATATTCTACCCTTCCCGTCTCGTTAAGGTATTTAAACGCGTTGGTATCTTTTACTTATTGCATGCTAATACCTGTCCCAAACTGTTAGTCTTGGGGTACTAGAACTTCTAATCCTAAGAGGGGGGAGATATATATAGGATATATATGGAGTTTTCAAAGGTAAAAATACTAAAACGACAAGCAAAACAAATAACACATAAGAGGTATGCAAATAAGACACTCAAAGGCTCAGATAAAACCCCATAACATAACAACAACTAGATTAACATGACTTCAAATACTGATTTGGTCTTTAATAGAGGTTAGAAGAGCCGACAGATTATTTTAACACATATAAGTTGAATAGAAAATCTACTTCGAGCTCCCCGGCCCGCTCTAGGAATTGATAGTTTTTTTTTTGAAAATCAGTTAATCTTAGAGAACATTAGTTTCAGACATAGGTCTGTTGAAAAGAGAGTTGGAGTTATAGCAAGGTTTAGAAATGGCTTACAATTTAGCCGGACTGTTTGAGTAAAAGGGATGCAAGCAGAAAGTTTTCAAAAGCACCTTAAAGTATTAAACTTAGGCAGACAAAGTAGTTCAAAACCGCAGACTTAGTACAGTAGTGTAAAAAGGCAGACCTGGGCCCGATTTAAAAGTAAACATATTTCGAGCAACTGCACTGAAACGTTTTAAGCACTGGGCGAGTTTGGACCTTATAACATGCACACTTACCCTTTTTGTTACTGCTTTACATGTTTTAGTCGACCTGCTGTTTGCCTAGAGTTTTATACAGTTCCTATAGGCATGTCTTTCTAGGTGTGATGCAATGTTGGAAACTTATAAGCATGGTTTCTATATGATATATGACATTAAACTTATAGGCATGGTTTCTATATGAGATGTGCTAATGCAAACCCTATAGTCATGGTTTCTATCGTGAGATTGATGCAATAATGAAAAGCCTTATAGACATGGTATCTATATGATATTGTGCAATAATTTAAAGCCTTATATACATAGTATCTATATGATATTAATGCAATAATTTAAAGCCATATAGACATGGTATCTATATGATATTGTGCAATAATGTAAAGCCTTATAGGCATGGTATCTATATTATCTTGTGGTAAAATAGACCTATAAGCATGATTTCTACCATTAATTGATGCAAGAAAGTAAACCCCTCCCATATGCCCTTTCACTATATCCCCGAGTTCTTTTATAATAATTTATTTACAAAATCTGGACAGAAAAATGTTAAAGGAAATAAGCTGAATACGTCAACAATTACAACAGGCCCGAAGAAGCTCAAAACAGTTTTAATGTCCAACATATGCCTTTCACCAAATCCAAGCTCCCAACTCCAAGGCTTTCTCTTTAGAGTGTTACAAAGTTCCAAAGGGTTTTCAAGGAAACCAAGGCAATGCTTACACCCGAATAAATTAGAGTAGTGCAAGTGTGGAATTACCAGCCCTAAGACATCCAAGTTCATATGAGACTCCAGGGTCCCTAAGCATTGCTTACCAAAGGGGGTAGGACCTAAAAGAACTAGGATTAAGTGTAAAAGTGAGGAATTAAAGGAATACCAATGCAAGAGGTGATCATACCTAGCCATGAAGTAAGACTGGCACACCCCTAACCTCTTACATGGTTCAACAGGAAAGAGAAGACTTGCAAACAAGTCAGACTAGGGCATGTATGGTGATTAGGACACCAACAGGCCTGTGTCAAGGCTCCAAACACATAGTATGGGGGATAGCGAATGGGATTACTTTGAGTATAGGGTGATAACAACCTTAGTTCTAAACTAGGAGTGGAAATTAGGTGCCACCCTAGTCCAAAACACACTCATATGCAAACAGGGGTTAAGGGAAGGGGGAATCACATAAGAATACTTGAAAGAACATGACTAAATTAAAGGGATTCAGGGGAAAGGGGTGTACAGGAACTTAAACCGTAATAGTGAAGAATAAACAGACAAGGGAAAAGGTATAAAGGGGGTTAAGCATGCTGAACTTAAACTGAAATCATAAACAGACAAGGGAAAGGGGGAAGGGGGTTAAGCATGCAATAACTTAACTGAACATAAACAGGCAAAGGAAAAGGGTTAAGTAAACAGGTAGTTTGGAGGTTGATAATATAAAGTAAGAGCCTACCAGTTGCAAACTTGAATAACAAAGCAAGTAAGGTAGATGGATCCTTATAGTTAGCCTTGGCTTTAAGCTGGCCAACTCCAGCTATAGAGCAAGTAACATAGAAGAACAGAACAGAAGAAAGAGTTTTCAGTGAGTAAACTTAGAGTAGTTCTTGTATCTCTGTGTGTGTCTAAGTGAGAAAAGGTGAAGGCTATTTATAGTTTGAAAAATAAGCAGCACTAAGGCAAGAAAATATCCATCAGCACTAAGGAATCGGGCTTGAGGTAAATAAACCTCAGTTTATTTTTGGAAAGAAAATCAAGTACCAATCACAAAATATAGGGTAAATACGTGAAGAGAGTTTTTAAATTCACACGGGTAAATACATAAGGCAAGTTAATCACCTAGAAAATCAAGGAATTGAGATACTAACATATTTTGAATTTAGTCAGAAAGCAGGTCCCAATTAAAGAATCAGACAAGCTGTACGAAATCAATTTTCCCAAATTAAGGTTATTCAGAAAAGGGGGAGAATGTGACTATATAAAGATATGCATATATTCGCACACGCAAACTGGAATTATAGAACAGATCATGTACCGGAAGCACATAAGAAGGAAATTAGAGGAAGCTAGGGTTTAACAAGAAGCAAGTAATCACACAGGGAGAAGCATAAAACCCTTTAAACTTAGGGTTTCCGTCACATATAGAGCATAATGAAGAACATAGATGAAGATGAACAAAAGCAGAACAACATAGTGAAGAGCAAAGAACATATTAACTCGAATCCCTAGAAAATAGCCCAGTAAATTTAAAATGCCTCAGAGCCATAGTAGAAAGTACTCAACATCACAGTAAGAACTAGAGGAGAACACACAGTAGAGAAGATAAAGCGAAGAAATATAAGAAATCAGAGAAACCCTAAATTTTAAGAAGACGGCAGTTTGAAAACAAAAAAAATAGGCGAAGAAAAAGTGAGAAATACTTTAAATTTTTTAGAGAATAACTAGGATTTAGAGAAGATCGTAAAGATAAACATAGAGAAAAACCTCAAAAATTAGGGTTTCAGATAGATCTCTAGATAGCAAGAAAGCCTGGAACGGACTAGTCTGAGTCAACAAAGGACTCATAGCCTTAAGGCTTGCCGGAGAAAGGATGGACAGGGCTACATAACTCAAATCGAAGGGCCTTTGGTCCGATAACCTTCGAGATATGGTTTCGATCTTCGAACCCAAGAGCCATGAGAGGCGAGGAGTGGTGGATATAGATGTTTTGGGGCTTGAACGACCATAGGCATCGGTGAAACAGAGCCGCAACAGATTAGGGCTCAGAAGGGCTAGAGAGCATTTGGGGATACAAGGGCGGCTGGGTTTGCAGAGTAATTTGGGTTAGGGGGTATTTGGGGGTTTAATTATGGTAGGTTTGATATGGACCGTTGATATGCGTGATCAACGATCACGATTAAAAGGAAAGATGGGGCGAGTTAGTTTAGGCGGGTTTGGGTCGGATAAATTTAAATTGGGTCATGTAAATGGTGGGGTTAATTTGGGGGTGGAATTTGGGCTAAAAAATTGAAATACCTAGGGCTATGATTTAAATAGCCATTTTTCCCAAATTTAATTTTATAAAAATAGTAAATGTCATTATAAAAATCCAATTAAAATACTGAGTTAATAAAATATATATTGGGAACTATTTTATAATTAAAATACTTATTAAATCGAGAAATGAGCTAAAATTGCAATCTAATGCAATTTTAATTTTGAAATACCTAATGACCTTTTAAAATTCTGTAAAAGTTATATTAATTATATTTTTATGCAAATGATAGAATAAAATATATTAATTATCAAAATAACAAGATTTGGGACTAAATATTGGATTTTATATTACAAAATAAATCGTATATTTATTTTAAAATCCTTGAAAAAATGTAGAAAAATACCAAGACCTTTGTGGATGCTTATATATGCATCCACATGCTATTTTGGGAATATTTTGACTATAGAAATACATTAGGGAAAATTGGGTATCAACAGCTGCCCCTCTTTACCCGAGGAGGATGAAAGAGTTGTCGGGTAAAGACAAGATGGCCAATTTTGACCGGAAATGGTGACTGTAAGAGAACTTCGACCGCGCTCTGGCTTTCGAGCTGCCTACATATCCCTGGTTTTATAGAAATCAGGCCGTATATAGTTCAGGAACCATTGGCAGGATATGCTAATGAAAATTTGGATAAGGCGGACGTAACGAGGTTTGAGATTTGTCAAGGGTTCGTAGATTGGAGGGACTGCAGAGAACTGGATCGGGACCGCTCCTGTTGAGGTGGCCATGCCAGCCGGTGTACGTGCAAATGAATGATGTGCGTATATATTGCATATTTAAACATGATGCAAGTTATTTTTGGACCATGAATGTTGTCTTCGGACAATTAGGATGGCGTCCTCGGACTATGACGTCTTGGGCTATGAGGAGCATGGAAAGATTTGCAGGCCATGAAATGGTGTTCTCTGGCTATGAAGATGGTGCCTCCGAACTATGACGCCTTTGAATAAGTTGGCGATATTTCAGTCCATGAAAAGGTGGCAATATTTCAGAATGCAAGGGGTGGGGATCTTTCAGCCGAGGAGGAATTTAAAATGCAGGGCGGCGATATTTCAGCCAAATGAAATAGGGTGGCGATCTTTCAGTCAGATGTAAAATAAAAGAGGTAAAGCTTAAACTCGGAAGTCAGAGAATAGCCTTATGCAAAAATGGAGATAGAGCTTAGTCTCGAAAAGCAGAAGATAGCCTTGTGCAGGATGAAGGTAGGGCTTAACCTCGAAAGGCAGAGAATAGCCTTATGCAAAATGCAGATGGAAACAGGGCTTTGTCTCGAAAAGCAGAAGATAGCCTTATGTAGTATGGAGGTAGAGCTTAACCTCGGAGGCACAAAATAGCCTTATGCAAAATGCAGACGGAGACAAGGCTTAGTCTCGAAAGGCAGAAGATAGCCTTATGCAGGATGGAGGTAGAGCTTAACCTCGGAAGGTAGAGAATAGCCTTATGCAATGCAAAAATGCAGATGGAGACAGAGCTTAGTCTCGAAATGCAAAAAATAGCCTTATGTAGGATGGAGGTAGAGATTAACCTCGGAAGGCAGATAATAGCCTTATGCAACGCAAAAATGCAGATGGAGACAGAGCTTAGTCTCGAAAGGCAGAAAATAGCCTTATGCAGGATGGAGGTAGAGCTTAACTTCGGAAGGCAGAGAATAGACTTATGCAGTGCATAAATGCAGATGGAGACATAGCTTAGTCTCGAAAGGCAGAAAATAGCCTTATGCAGGATGGAGGTAGAGCTTAACCTCGAAAGGCAGAGAATAGCCTTATACAGTGCAGAAATATAAAGGAGAGGATGGTGGTGATTCTCTTAGCTGGTAGATGATTGCGATATCATGACTGTTGGGGAAGTGTTGAATGTAGATAGTAAAACTTTGCGAAGTAAGTAGTGGTTTCGGGAATTTCAGTTTTGTAAAGCACATGCATCGCTATTTGTATTATGAATTCCTGCATCCAAAGAGTAATCAGGAGTTCTATAAAGGGGGAGGTTAATTCGCATCCCTAAGCTCGTGGAGTCTTGTACCATTTGGGTAGCATTGCTGAATGATAGTGATCCAAATGATTTTATGCAAATTTTGGAATTTTGGCAATCATGATGCAAATGTGTGTCTATATATATATATATATATATATATATATATATATATATATATATATATATATAAGTAGATAAAAGATAGTTTTGTTTTATGATGAACCATAACTGCAACGTGGTTCAAGGTACGGCAACCTCGCTGGCTTCGGAATTTTGAGGGTCCTTCTCAAAATTCTACCCCAATTTACGGGGCTGGAGCCGTTGACAGCGGTGCTAAATGACTGAAAAGCGGATCGACCTTGGAATTTTGAGGGTCCTCCTCAAAATTCTGCCCTAGTTTACTGGGTTGATGCTGATGCGGAAAATAGCAAACTGACTTTGGAATTTTGAGGGTCCTCCTCAAAATTCTGCCTCAGTTCCAAGTATGGGGGGGGGAATGGAATTTTATTAATGATGTGACCGAACCCATAGGGCTGCCTACGTATCCCCTCTTAAACGGGAACCAGGTCAGACATAGTTCAAATTACACCATAAAGAAAGACATACAATCAAATGTAGTATCTCTTCACTGCATCTGAGTTGATCGGTTTTGGCCAAACTTCTCCGTCCATTTCTGCGAGAATAAGGACTCCTCCAGTTAGAAACCAATGAACTATGTATGAACCTTTCCAGTTGGGAGAGAATTTCCCGTTGGCTTCATCGTGATGTGGGAATATCTTCTTTAACACCAGCTGTCCCGGTGAGAACTTCCTTGGTCGAACTCTCTTGTTGAAGGCTCTGGACATTCTTTAGAATTTCTGTACCCGATCCTTAAAGTTTTTCACATTGCTCTCATCAAGTCGCTATTGAGATTGGAACCATTATCAGTGATGATTGATTCTGGAATCCTAAACTGACAGATAATACAATCTCGGACAAAGTCTGCCATGACTTTCGTGGTTACTGCTTTGTATGAGGCTGCTTCAACCCATTTAGTGAAGTAACCGATTGCCGCTAAGATGAACCTATGTCTGTTTGATGCGGCAGGCTCGATTGGCTCAATAACATCCATTCCCCATGCGGCGAATGTCCATGGTGAGTTCGTTGCGGTGAGCTCGTTTGGAGGTACCTTTATCATATCTGCATGTATCTGACATCGGTGACACTTTGAGACATACTGAATGCAGTCCGTCTCCATAGTCATCCAGAAATGTCATGCTCGGAGTATCTTCTTTGCTAGAACAAAATCGTTCATGTGCGGCCCACAAGTCCCTGAGTGCACTTCCTCCGATAAGTTGGTTGCTTCTATTGCATCGACACACCTCAATAGTCCCAAATTGGGAGTCGTCCTATACAGGATTCCTCCGCTGTGAAAGAAATTGTTGGACAAGCTTCGAAGCAAGCGCTTCTGAGTAGCATTAGCAAGTTCCGGATATTCTCCTATTGTTAGGTACTCTTTGATATCGTGGAACCAGGGCTTTCCGTCGGCTTCCTCCTCGATAATGAATCTTGATCTGGATAGGGTCGATAAAGTTTTTATCTAGATGCTGAATCATGGATGATAAAGTGGCAAACACATCTGCAAACTCATTCTGCATTCTTGGAACATGCTGGAATTCCGCCTTTCTGAATCTATTCCTCAACTCCCATTGTGATGAAGATAAGGGAGTATCTTAGACATCTTGGTAGCCTATTCTTCTCGAAGCTGATGTATGAGCAGGTCTGAATCTCTAATCACTAGCAGCTCCTGAATGTTCATATAATTGGCCAGTTTAAGCCCTAAGATGCTGGCTTCATACTCGACCATATTATTGGTGCACGGGAACCTGAGTTTGGCAGATATCGGGTAATGTTGACTAGTTTCTAATACCAGGACTGCTCTGACACCAAATCCTTTGAAATTTGCGGCTTCGTCAAAAAACATCTGCCAACCGTCATACGATTCTGCAATATCTTCTCCTATGAAAGCTACTTCCTCATCAGGAAAATACGTCTTCAATGGTTCGTACTCCCCTCCTATAGGATTTTCTCCTAGATGATCTGCCAAAGCCTGTCCTTTAACTGCCTTCTAGGTGACATAGACAATGTCGAATTGACTCAACAAAATTTTCCACTTGGCAATCTTGCCAGTGGGCATGTGCTTCTCAAAAATATACTTTAGTGGATCCATTCTTGATTTAAGGTAGGTAGTGTAAGCACAGAAATAATGCCCCAATTTCTGAGCTACCTAGGTCAAACCACAATAGGTGCGTTCTAGTAAGGAATACCGAGCCTCATACGGGGTAAATTTCTTGCTGAGGTAGTAAATAGCTTGCTCCTTTCTCCCTGTCTCATCATGTTGTCCCAAGACACAACCAAATTCTCTATCCAAACTACGAGATAGAGCAATAAAGGCCTCCCAGGCTCAGGCGGAACCAGGACTGGAGGTGTAGACAAGTATTCCTTGATCCTGTCAAAAGCCTTTTGACATTCATCGGTCCATTTGGTGGTGGAATCCTTCTTCAACATCTTGAAGATAGGTTAGCAGATGAAGGTAGACTGAGCTATGAACCGGCTGATATAGTTGAGTCTCCCCAGGAAACTCATTACCTCTTTCTTGTTCTTCGGCGGTGGAAACTCTTGAATAGATTTTACTTTTGACGGATACAGATCTATTCCTCGGTGGCTCACGATGAAACCTAATAACTTTCCTGCAGGGGACCCCAAATGTACACTTGACGGGATTCAGTTTTAAGTCATACCTCCTTATTCTGTTGAAAAACTTTCGGAGGTCTTCCATGTGATCTGCAGCCTTCCTGGACTTGATGATGACGTCGTCCACATATACCTCAGTCTCCTTATGTATCATTTCATGAAAGAGGGTAGTCATGGCCCTCGTATAAGTAGCTCATGCATTATTCAATCCGAACGACATCATTCGATAGCAATACATTCCCCATGGCATGATAAACGCCATTTTCTCTGCATCTTCTTCATCCATCCATATCTGATGGTACCCCGCAAAGCAATCGATGAATGACTGCAACTCATGCTTGGTGCAGTTTTTGATCAGAATGTGTATGTTTGGCAAGGGAAAATCGTCTTTGAGACTGGCCAGGTTGAGATCCTGGTAGTCGACACAGACTCTGACTTTCCCATCCTTCCTCGGTACTGGCACGATGTTAGCTAACCAGGTTGGGTACTCTAACACTTGAAGAACTCTGGCTTTGACCTACTTGGTGACCTCCTCTTTGATTTTTAAACTTATATCTGGCTTGAATTTTTTGAGCTTCTGTTTAAACCGGCGGACATGCAGGGTCTGTCGGCAACTTGTGGGCGACGATGAATGTGCTGAGACCAGTCATATCGTCGTAAGACCATGCAAAGATATCCTCATATTCCCTTAAGAACTCTGTATATTCCTCTTTTTCCATTTATGATAAGTGCACATTGATGCGCGTTTCTTTGACATTCTCTGTATCTCCCAATTGACGACCTCGGTTTCATCCAAGTTGGACTTAGGACTATTCTCGAAATTCTTGGCGTCTCTAACAACCTCTTCTGGTATATCATCTTCCTCCGAGTCTATGTCTGTTTGTTGCATAGCTTCGTTGCAAGTTACAGTTGTCGGTTCACCATCAAGATACGTAATAGTAATGCTGTGTGAAAAATAAAGTAAGTAGTGGAGAAAGTAATGAGTAACGAGATATTGGATGAACTAAAAATGCTTTTGATTAAATTCATAGATGTTCAAAACATCGTACCTCTTTTGGAAAGTAAAGACAATACAGGAAGTAAAGAAAAACAACTAAAACAAAGGCGCATGATACTTGTTCAGCCTTGCTACCCCAAAGATTTTCAGGCGGTGGTGGTCCTGATTGACCAATTGGTGGGGTGCTCCCCTTGGTTCACAACCTGAATGGAAGGGCCTTCCTCCCCTTCCCCTTCAAAAATAACATAACATCCCTTATCCTCCTCCAGAAATAGGTTCTTCATTGCCGCAGGAGCCTCATCTTCTTCTGACCCGTAGAGAGTGTCGTCTGGCTGAAATGTCTGCTCCAACTAAGGTACGGGGTATTCCAATGGATAATACAGGATGCGCCATGGTGTCAACCAGTCTTTTAACTCTTCCCAAGTGTACTCGTATCCCAGTCCGAAGGTAGTACCATGTTTCTTCAACTGGATAGGTTTGGTGATGCCCTGAAGAATCTTACCAATCCCTTTTCCCGGTTCATACCCACTCTAAGGCTACAGGCTAATCTCCTAGAGGGTGGACCTATGAGAACCGTCGAAAGCCTAAACGTTGATAGCCCCATCTTCTATCTCGTGCTATCCTTTGCCCAACTTCTTGAGGGTGATCAATGGACAAATGTTGAGGCTAAAACCTCTGTCGATTATGATTCTGGTGATGAAATGATCTTCACATTGCACTGTGATGTGTAGTGCCTTGTTACGTCCGAGCCTTTCAGGTGGTAATTCATCCTCGTGGAAAGTGATTTTGTGACTCTCCAATATCTGCCCTACCATGTCTGCCATCTCTCCTCCTGTTTTGTCGCTGGGAACGTAAGCTTCGCTGAATATCTTCATCAAGGCGTTCTTATGCGCCTCGGAACTCTGCAACAACGCCAAGATGGAAATCTGCACCGGAGTCTTGTTCAGCTGTTCAACAACTGAATATTCCTTGGCCTGTATCTTCCTCCAGAGGTCATCAGGTCCGGTTTCGACAGGACGTCCAGCGGCCTGCTTGCTGGACTCAGCTAGGTGCTATGGTGTGTACACCCTGCCTGTTCTAGTCATACCTTGCGCGACAATTGCTTCACCCGTGCATGCTTTTCCTTTTCTTCTTGCCTCGGCTATGTAGTCACAAGGTATAGCATTTGACTAAAATGGGGTTATGTATGATATGGTGACCGGAATGGGCACCCTTGGAGGCAACATAGTAACTTCAATCGATGTGGGCGCCTTTGGAGTCCCAAACTCCGCCTCAATTGGTTTTGGCACCTTTACAGGAGGTGCCTCGAACTCAAATGGTACAGATACATTCACCACGTCGCCCTCAGATGGCTTGATTTGTACAACAATAGGATTAAGAGTGACCACCGGCTTCTTGGGCTTATCTCCTTCAGATATCAAACCGACTGACCCTTTGGGGTCCCAGTCATCCTGAACCTCAATCATGGTGATGCCTCCCACCATATGGTCCGGTAGAGGGTTGCTACGAACATTAGGAGCATGCTCCTTAGCTACGATGACCTTGTTGTCAATAACGGTCTGGATTTTGTCTTTCAACGAGCGGTACTCGTCGATGGTATAGACCTTCATCCCCAAATGGTATGCGCAGGTTTTATTTGGGTTGATCCATTAGGAAGGGTTTTATGGGGTTATGGCTGGGACGGGTGTGACATATCCAGTGGTTTTGAGCTTCTCATACAGTTGGTCAATGGGTACGGCAATAGCACTATATTCTCTGGGCAGTTTGCGGTCAAAGTTTGGTCTAGGCCGTAGGAAGTTTTGGCGGGTAGGTGGTGATGGATAGTGAGGAGGTTGGGAGTTGTAAGCGTGGTATTCATGTGCGAATGTGCGGGTTGGGAATATCCTGGCGAGGTGGGTTGATATATTGGTGATGGAGATTATTGGTAGACGGGTGGTGGACTTTGATAGGCAGGTAAAAGTGCATGGTAATTTAGAGAGGGTTGGTATGTGAGTGGAGTTGGAGGGTAGGGTTGGTATTTCATGGGAGAGTGGTTTATCTGCGCATCCATTAAGGAGTTTACGTTCTTTTTCTTTGACGTACCACCAGATTGTAAGGCTTTGTTGGTGGCCTGCAGTGCCTCGAGGCTAGTAATCATACCATTTTTACGCCCTCTTCGATCTTTTATCCTAGTTTGATGATATCATAGAGCTTCTGCCCCTCTATCAGCATCAATCTCTCGTAGTACTACGGATCCTGGGCACGGACGAAAAACCTGTTCATTTGTTCTTCTTCCAAAGTCGGTCTGACCTTGTCATCTTTCGACCTCCAATGAGTAGCATACTCGCGAAAGGTTTCAGTAGGCTTCTTCTTCAAATTCTGGATATAGAATACGTCTGGCGCATTCTCAGCGTTGAATATGAAACGATCCATGAAATAGGACGCCATGTTCACCCATCTTGTCCATTTCTTCGCATCTTGGCTGATATACCAAGATAAAGTGTCACCTTTCAAGCTCCAAATGAACAACTTCATGCGGATCTTCTCATCTTTACCAACTCCCACTAACTTTTCACAATACATCCTGAGGTGAACCCTGGGATCACCCGTATTATCGAACATTTCTTAGGAGGTTTGTACTCCTCCGGGTGTTCGACATCAGGTTGAACACAAAGGTCTTCATAATTCAAACCTTCCACGCCCTTGTTACCTTCCATGCCTTGAACCCTGCTAGTGAGTTTCTTGAGTTCAACAGCCAAGTTCTGAATGAGTGAATCCTTGGCATCTGATTCTGAAACATCTGAGATGGGCTGAGTATAGTAGGGCACAGTATCCACAAAGATAGGGGATTCTTGGTGGTTCAGAGTATTTTTGGGGCTCAGGGATGAGCGGTGGAGCGTTGTTGCGAACCTGGGTTGGGAGGTGCAAGGACCTAATGGTTGACATCTGCAGTAGCAAGGGATATGGACAAACTTTCCAAACTCCGGACCTGGTCTAGTTCCTCTCGAAACCTTAGCAAAGTTTGCTCCAAATGAGCAGCAGTCTCTTTGGTGACCGGGGTACCCTGGGAAGTTCCTTCAATTTCCTTTCTTTCTTCATTATCTCCCATCTTTCCTTTGTTCCTGTTTCTAGGGGGACTCGGAGGAGAAGGAGGAGGAGGACCCTTAGATCTTTTTGAGTATGCTGATGGTGCCAGAGCGCGTGAACTAACCTTTGGGAAGGGGAATAACAAAAAAAGAAAGAAAAACATAAGGTAAGAAGTTAGTGCGGATTCTGAGAAAAAAAACATTGCGGTATTTAAGCACATTGTTGTAGGAAAATAAGTCGTTTCCTATTTAGGTGCCTCGTTGTGCCCGAGGTAGGCCTAGCGACAGATAGAATTTGGAGAACTTATACCACCAAGTGCCACATTTTATCGATATAAATAGAACGAGTCAAAAACAAATTGAAATAAAGAGAGATTGTAACTAATGGCCAATGGCCTTATTACATCAAGAAAGCGGTAAAATCCTAACTACTTGGTCTCAGAAAGACCTTCCCCAGATTCGGTATCTTTGCCTCCCTCGTACAGCTGCATCAGCTCGCGCAGTCCTAGCAACAAGTAAGCTCGAGCCAAGTGCCCATCTTTATTACCTTCAGCTTCTTGACAGTCGTTGATCCTTTTCATAAATTTTCCTTCCTGCTCCACTAAACCTCGCTCCAAGTACCCAAGACGTTTGTTTGCGTGGACATCCATGTCCTTCCATTCATTGATTAGCTTATCTTGGGCCTATTGTATTTCCCGATGCTCACTTTCACTCTCGCATCCGTTTGCGTAGCTGATTGTACTTGACCTTTGTTGCAGTATTCTCATCAATAAGTCTGTGAACATGGACGAAACCCGGCTTTCCAAGCCAATATGATCGACTTCTAACCATCCGGGATAAAGTGGCGCGCACCCAGAATGATACCAGTCTGGTTCCATAGAATTATTTTCCAAGATAAGCTTGGAGTGCCACATATGCTGAGCCTGACACCTATGTGCGCTATAATCGTCTTGGAAGTCGGCCCTATAGTGACTCATCTTTTCAACCCTCAGTATAATATGCTTTCATCCCGCTTGCGTAATGACTCGAAAAGGGACATAAGGGTAAGTTCCTCTTAAGCCGATGAGCACAAGGAATGGCTCATCCTTAGTTCGGATGATAAAATCTCCAGTTGGAAACCAGGTACATCCATTGTACCTTCTATTCCTTTAGATTTTCCAGTAGTTCTACCCATCTGCTGGCGTGTTCCGGGTAAGCGAACATATCTGGCATGAAGCGCAATCGCTTTGGATGATGGAAAGTGATATGGTTATCCCAGTCTCGGCATATGATCTCCTGTCTATAATCTCCTTTATAAAGATGTTCAATAAGCCAGAGTTGTAGTAGCAAATTCTACCCTCCGAAGTGTGGTGCCCCTCATTGACACTGTTTAAAGCCCAGTACAGTTCGGCGAGGATCATGGGCGCTATGCTGAATGTCTGCCCGTCAATACCCTCCATTACAACTTTGGTTACCATGGCTAGCCTTGTATGGATCCTATCCTTCTTCATTGGAAACACTATCATGCCCAACAGAACATGAATACAGCCCCTTCTATGTATGTGCCCCAAAGAGGTGAGGGTGAATTCGTCCATATGAGTGCGATAGGATTTGCTATTTCTGAACCTTTCGTATATGAAGTCGAAGGATATGTAGGAGTCCTTCATACTGGTCAGATTGGGATTCTTCTTGAGCCCCATCATTTTCAGGAACCCTATACCTTTGCGGTTTTCTGGCATAAGCAGACCCGGACTATCCCAGGCCGGCTAGACTCCTAATGTCTTCCAGCAGCGGAGTCATTTCAATATCCCCGAAACAACCGACCGTTCACTGTCCCAAAACAGAGTAGCAGCTTCCACAATCTTGTTGTATGGCCTAACTTCCAGGAGTGAAGGAAGATTCCCTAAGTGCTTACGAACAACAACTCGGTCACTACCATGCAAATCCTCCCACCAGCTTATTAACTTTGGGTGAATGTTTGATACCATACCGAAGCTGGGGACCTCGTGCCTCATTTCCTGCAAAATAGAGTGTTAGACCCTAACCCCACCAAACTCGACCATTTAAATCAATAATTAGCAATATAATATGTAGTTCTCCAAATAAATGCACATAACGTGAAGGCGTCCGTTTGGGTTTCAAGGAAACCCGATGGACTTTTGGTTTAGGCTATCTTAATGAGTCATTATGCGGACGACATAACTGACTCGGCTAGTTTGACCATGATGCATGAAAAAGTAAACAGAGTAAGGTTTCTCTTTTGATGTGCTAGACAAGGTACCCTTGAGCGGACAACTCAAGAGGGAAGGCACGGAACCGTCGACTACACCGTTGATCGACTGGTTTTACCGCAAATACGCCTTTGCCAAATTTAGGGTGTTTATAATATTGGAAGAGCGCAACCACTCATTATAAGCGTTGCTATGGGATTTGTTTGGCACGAGTGGAAAATGATGTTGAATGATGCAATTACAGCAGCGAAATAAGTACATGTATTTTCACGTTCATACAATAATGATTACAATAGATACTCGGAATTTAATGGAATAGAAATAAAGTAAAGGCAGTAAAGCAGTAAAACAGTTGAAAAAAGGAACACATGAAGAAACAAGTTAGTAATTATGAAGAAATGATGAAAGCAATAAATAAAGGTAGTAAAGAAAGCAATAAAGTCACAAAACACGTAATGGTAAAAGCCAAAAAAAATCCCCAACGGAGTCGCCATGCTGTCGATGCTCCCTTTTTTAAAAAGAGAAATCGGGTTTTACGACATTAAGGGTAAAACAACTCATTCCCATTTGGGAATTGATTATGGAATTTGAAGAGTCGCCACCTAATGATTGTAGTGCGTTAGAACACTTTTAAAGATGAGAGGAGTATTTATAAAGAAAACCAGAGTTCGGGTAAGAGTTTGAGATTATCTCGAGGCGAAGGTGATAGGCACCCCTCAAGATCCACTAGTGTGGTTCCCGGCTGTGATAATGTGGAATTAGAGGAAGACCCATGAAAGAGGTGGTCATACCTAGCCATGATGTGAGACTGGCACACCCCTAACCTCTTACATGGTTCACCAGGCAAGAGCAAACTTGCAAACAAGTAAGACTAGGGCCTGTATGGTGATTAGGACACCAACAGGCTTGTTTCAAGGCTCCAAAGACATAGTATGGGTGATAGAGAATGGGATTACATTGAGAATAGGCTGATAGCAACCTTAGTGCTAAACTATGAGGGGCAATGAGGTGCCACCCTAGTCCAAAGAATAGGGGGAATCACATATGAATACTTGAAAGAACGTGACTAAATTAAAGGGATTCAGGGGAAAGGGGTGTACAGGAACTTAAACCATAATAATGAACAATAAACAGACAAGGTAAAGGGTAAAAAGGGGGTTAAGCATGCTGAACTTAAACTAAAATCATAAACAGACAAGGGAAATGGAGAAGGGGGTTAAGCATGCAATAACTTAACTGAACATAAACAAGCAAAGGAAAAGGGTTAAGTAAACAGGTAGTTTGGAGGTTGATAATATAAATAAAGAGCCTACCAGTTGCAAACTTGAATAACAAAGAAAGTAAGGTAGATGGATCCCTATAGTTAGCCTTGGCTTTCAACCGGCCAACTCCAGTAATAGAGAAAGTAACAGAGAAGAACAAAAGATAAGAGAGAGTTTTCAGTGAGTAAACATAGAGTAGTTCTTGTATCTCTATGTGTGTCTAGGTGAGAAAAGGTGAAGGCTATTTATAGTTTGAAAAATAAGCTGCACTAAGTCAAGAAAATATCCATCAGTATCAATTACAACCAATTATGGAAAAGGTTCCCTTCAATTAAGGAACCAGGCTTGAGGTAAATAAACCTCAGCTTATTTTTGGAAAGAAAATCAAGTACCAATAACGAAATATAGGGAAAATACGTGTAAAGAGTTTTGAAATTCACACGGGTAAACACATAAGGCAAGTTAATCAACTAGAAAATCAAGGAATTGAGATACTTGCTTATTTTGAATTTAGTCAGAAAGCAAGTCCCAATTAGAGAATCAAACTAGCTGTACGAAATCAATTTTCCCAAATTAGGGTTATTCAGAAAAGGGGGAGAATGTGACTATATAAAGAGATGCATAGATTCGTACATGCAAACTGGAATTATAGAAAAAATCACGTAGCAGAAACACATAAGAAGGAAATTAGAAGCGGCTAGGGTTTAACATGAAGCAAGTAATCACACAGAGAGAAGCATAAAACCTATTAATCTTAGGGTTTTCGTCACATATAGAGCATAATGAAGAACACAGATGAAGATGAACAAAAGCAGAACATCATAATGAAGAGCAAAGAACATATGTAAAGTAAAAATGCCTCAGAGCCATAGTACAAAGTACTCAAAATCATAGTAAGAACTAGAGAACACACGGTAGATCACATAAAGCGAAGAAATCAAAGAAATCAGAGAAACCCTAAATTTTAAGAAGACGACAGTTTGAAAACAAAAAGATGGGCGAAGAAAAAGTGATAAATACTTTAAAAATTTTAGAGAATAACTAGGATTTAGAGAAGATCTTAAAGATAAAAACAGAGAAAAACCTCGAAAATTAGGGTTTCAGAGAAAGATCTCTAGATAGTGAGAAAGCATGGAACGGACCAGTCTGAGTCAGCAAAGGACTCATAGCCTCAAGGCTTGCCGGAGAAAGGCCGCACACGGCTACAGAACTAAAATAAAAGGGCCTCTAGTCCGATAACCTTCGAGATAGGGTTCCGATCATCGAACCCAAGAGCCATGAGAGGTGAGGAGTGGTGGATATAGATGTTTTGCGGCTTGATGTGGACCGTTGATCTGTGTGATCAACGACCACGATTAAAAGGAAAGATGTGGCGGTGAGTTTGGGTCGAGTAAATTTAAATTGAGTCATTAACTGGGGGGTTAATTTGGGAGTGGAATTTGGGCTAAAAATTGAAATAACTAGAGCTATAATTTAAATAGCCATTTTCCCCAAATTTAATTTTATAAGAATAGTAAATGTCATTATAAAAATCCAATTAAAATTCTGAGTTAATAAAATATATATAGGTATTAATTAAAAATATTTGGAACAATTTTGTAATTAAAATACTTATTAAATCGAGAAATGGACTAAAATTACAATCTAATGCAATTTTAATTTAGAAATACCTAATGACCTTGTAAAATTTTGTAAAAATTATATGAATTATATGTTTATGTAAATGAGAGAATAAAATAGATTACGTATCAAAATAACAAGATTTGGAACTAAATATTAGATTTTGTATTGCAAAATAAGTCGTAAATTGATTTTAAAATCCTTGAAAAAATGTAGAAAAATACCAAGACCTTTGTGGATGGTTATATATGCATCTACATGCTATTTTGGGAATATTTTGAGTATATAAATACATGAGGAAAAATTGGGTATCAACAGAGGATAGGTTCATGAGTGAGGTGGCGTAACACAAATTTAGGGAGTGGTGGCCAGTGAGAAGATTGATTTCGGAGAGTAGCTTCATAAACAAAGACCTACTACCCCACAATCCCAACGTGCAAAGACAGTTTCATACTAGAGTGGGTTGGGAACACTTCTTAGATGACTGTGTGGACGCCAACGAGCATTAAGTCAAAGAGTTTAATAGCAATGTATCCCATATAAAAAAGGGCTCCAAAGTTACCAAACTTTGTAATTTGAAAGTCGTGTTCAATGGGAAAATAATAAATAGTTATCTGGGCTTCAATGAGGAGGATGAGACATTGTATATGGCAAAGATGGAGATAGGCGAGGAGGTCCGTCCATGGTTAGCTTAGTACCTGGCGATCCCAGGTACCGTTCCTGATTGGTTGACAGCTGGGGTCAAAATATTGCGGAGGACCTTGAACTTTGAGACGAGGGGTTGGGAGACATTTGTTTGTAGCCGGTTGGATCCGACCACTTATGACCAGACCCTTCCTCTCCACAGGGTTGTTTTGATTGCTTCCACTATGGCGGGGTACCCCATCAACGTGGGGAATGTAATGTCCAGAGTTATCAATATTGTGGGAGCAGAGCATGACCTGAACTACCCTTTACACAGCTTCCTCACTGAGTATTTCACAGATTTAGAGGTAGACAAGAGACCTTATGACATCAAGGTTAAGGCGGTGGCCCCATTGTCATGGTATAGCTTGAAAGGGAATGACAACCCCAAGGACAAGAACTATAAAGCCCCTGACTCTGCCTCAACTGGACAGTCTGAATAGACAGTTGTGGTAGAGGTCCCTGCTGAGCACACCTCCACTACTACCGACATGCCTACCGGACCTTCCACATCTTCAGCCATTCCTCTTGGCCCTTCTACATCAGCAGGCACGGAGATTCCATCTACCCGGGCCCATCCCATTACTGACCACCAGCTAAGCCAGACCCTTATGAGTATAAACAACTGGATGTAGACTGCCTCATCCAAGTTGTCCACTTTGACCACTACTGTTGCAGCTCAATCACCACCTTAGCCAGTACATGTCCCATAGTCGATTGAGGATGCTTTGAAAGAGATACTCGAGAACCAAAAGAAAATCCTCACCACTCAGGATGCATTGGCAAAGGCAGTTCATTCGCATAGCAAGGCTCTCAATGAGCTTGCTAAGGAGCATATAAAGTTGCGGAAGACTTGGGCCTCTAAGGAGTCCGTGTAGGAGCTGCAGGCAGATGTTGATAGGCTGAAGGCATACTAGCTGCCTTTAGACTTGTTGCTTGATGATCCAGTCCCATCAGCTCATCCACAGCCGGAGCAGACATAGAGGCCTCCGAAGAGGAAGAGGGTGATTCCTAGAGTAGACGATTCTATAATCCAGTTAGCAGACCCAACTGGAGACTTCCTCCAATCAGCCATATGGTATACTAGATCCAGAGCATGTCTAGGTCCAAGCCAGGTCCTAGTAGCTGAGCAGCAGGACACCAGGAACCGGTCTGAGGTTCCCGAGCACATAGAGGACCCAGGGACCACACATGAACCTATGCAGACAAACATGGCTTAAGGAGTCCCTCATATCCTTTTACCTCTTATCCTTTTATTGCTTTATTTGGACTAGTTGGCATTGGGGATAATGCCAACTTTTATTTGAGGGGGTGAGCCCTACATTTTTGGATGCCTGTATATATTGATTTAGTTTATGCTTACTTGACTTTCATATTTGGTCTGTATATAATTTGATATTTAGTTACATTTCTCGCACTTTCATTATACTTTGGGTCTGTATATAAAGTTACATCATATTGTATATATTCATTCCCCGTTGTACATTCAAATCCCCTCTTGTATATATTCATTCTATTTTCTGCAATCTTTTTGTTTTTAGATTCTTACTTATGTTCATAACTTTTTATTTGTTTTGGACGTTTTCAATAAGCCTTTGGTTTTCTTAATTCCACGATTCATTCCAAAGGTGGAGTATTGTGTGAACTGGGTGGCTCATCCTAATGATGGATGGCGTGAAAACCTTCTTAAAGGTTTGTGTCTATTTTTCTTTTTAGTAAATTGTAGTTAAGGGTACCTCAAGCAAAGTTTCACTTGGGTTAGCACATTTGCCTTTGATCTTATGGTCAAAACAAATTATTGTGTTTAGGATGGTACCAGTCATGACCTTGAGACTCTTATGTTGATTGATAATATCAAGTGTTTTTTCAGGACCATTGTGTGCTCAAATCGTATCTAAGGTCCTTGTGGGTCCCCGACTCTATATCTTTAGCAATCCCTTAGCTTGTGTGGTGAGAAATCGAATTGCGAGTCCAAGTCCTGAACCGTTGGTCTAGAACTTACCCTGAATGTTTGTTGAGGCAAAATCCTATGTGAATTATGACTTGAAACGTGATTATAGGCTTTCCTTGATCCAAATGATAAAGTGAACAATTCCATAGCCTACCAACGATAAGATTCCTAGCCAACCCATTTGAGCCTTAGACCATTTTCTTTCAAGAACCATGATATAAGCCTATACCCATTCTAAAAGATACCCTCTCTTAGCACCCAAATCTTTCCTTTAGCACATGGCAAAAGTATAAGTTTTGGGGGAGAGATGAGAATTTCAACAAAGTGAGAAAAGGAACAAAAGTGAAGAAAAGAAAAGGCAATGAAAAAAAATAAAGAAAAGACTACAAAGGGATTCAAGAAAAGCAACTAAAAAAAGATGTGGAAAGTTGAAAAGGGAGAAAATGTTTGAAATGCATAAAAAAGAGTGACAATGTGTCTCTTTAAACCCTTAGAAAGAAGTGAAATGACTCAAAGAGTCAAGTGAATTGTGCCAAATGAATTAAAAGAAGTGTTTAAGGGAAAATGGAACTCACTTGAACAAAAACATGTCCTACCCTGAACCAAAAACCTTCACAATGACACCACAAAACCCTTGTATGATCTTGAGTCGAATGAAGCTTACATTAGTGTATACTCACATAAGGGGCAAGAATATGGTACTTAGAGCCGGACTTGTGACCTTTTCTTGAGAGAGATGAGTGAATTCCAATTAACCTCATTTTGCATGCTAGTATTCTAAAGGTGAGGTTTGCTTAAGGGGAGTTGAGGATGTGTGAGTTTGGGTTCTACAATGACCAAAGTAATTGAAAGAGTTCTTTGATGTGTTGAGTCAACTCTTGATGCTCTTGTGTTGCGCTTGATCCATGGTGTTTCAAAGGTTAAATGTTGTTAATGACTCATATGTGTTGAGGCAATTGTTAGCCCCAATTGATGTTAGTTGGGGTTGCTTTAGAAAAGCTGAAAATTTCTTGAATTTTCCCGTAAGGGGTGAATTTTATTTTATTTGCTTGAGGACAAGCAAAAGCTTAAGTTTGAGGGAGTTGATAACTAGGGATTTTGATGCATTTTATACTCCTTCTTCCTTACGCTTTGATTATAAATTCATATAAAATAGTCTCAAGAGGCTCATAAGTTGTGCTTGAATGGAGGTTTGATCAACAAAGTGACAAGATGCCAATGATCGGTTCAAGAGGAGTGAAGCCTGCACAAGTACAAAAGACAATACAAAACCTGGGAAAAGCAAGCCTAGTGAGGCCGCACTACATTTTGTGCGGTTAGCACTAGGGAGATTTTGAGACTTGGATTTTCTGGCATCAAGGCATTGCAACCGCAGTAGATATTGTGCGGCCCACACTGAAGGCATCGTGGCCGCACTACCATTATGTGAAGCCCGCAGAACCAAACTTTAGAGAGATGCCAAGTTTAGAAGATGAAGCCTGTGCGGTTCACAGTATACCGCATTATAATCCTCCGCGGTCGCGGTCCGCGGAGCCTTGGTTCAGAGAGATGAAATTGCAGAGTTAAGAGCCTAGAGCGGCCAACCACCATTTTGTGCGGTCCGCACTGACCCCCCAGGGGTATTTTCCAGTTTTTCCAGCTTAGCATAAATAGAACCTTTTTCCATTTTTAGGGAATCCGACGTTATCAGACTTTAGTTGTGCTCATGAGAAGACCTTTTGCAGCTATTTTGGGCATTTTTACTTAGTTTTAATCATTGAATCTTTGTATTTACTTTAGTAATTAATTAATATGTCTTTATCTTCATCTAGTTCTCTATTTTTCTCTTCAAGCATGAGTAGCTAGACCCATTTTCTAGGGTTGTGGCTCAACCCTAGTGTGGGTAATTGATGGGTGTTGCAATTTAGGGCTAGATTGACTATGAGTGTTTGTTATTTGGGTCAATTTTATGGTTTAATTTATAAATTGGTGGTTGCAAACACTAGTTTGTGCTAAGTTGACTTGGGATCTTCTTGAGAAAAAGAGCATGTCTCTAAAATTGACCCAACAAGGAATTGGGATGGACTCAAGAGAATTGATATTCCCAATTAAAGGGCTAAACCTTGAGAGAGTAATTACCCGACTTGAACCCTAGCTGCTTAAGCAAATTTGCCTACCCATTTGGTCTTGAGAAAGTCAATGGGGCAAAATCACTCTCTCTACCGAGAGGTGTCGGAGTGGGTAAAATCGTGCAACGTTAATAACATATTTCCCCAATCATTTCAATCGTGCCTTAGATGCAATTACCCGTCAATTGGCCGCCTATGTGAAAGTCACTACCCTAGTGCCTCTTTATTAATTAGATGCAACTTGTAGCAATTCTCTCTTAGCATAATCTAGTAGCAATTATAGCATGTAGTTTGATATTAGTAGAAGTATAAAGAAAAACCAATAATGATTGGAAATGATATTTCGAACCAATACGCAATCCAAAACTGAAAAGATACCCGACTCCAATTCTATCTCTCTGTGGAAATCGATCCCGACCCACAAATCGGGTAAAAGCTATTGCAACCCTCTCTCACTACATTTTACTGGTGCGGAGTTGGCAGCGATCACTATCGCTCGTAACAGTGAGTTGGATAACATTCTCAAGGAAAGGGAAGATGATCTTGAACTGAGTCAAGGGGTAGTGGCCGAAAATGCCGACCTACAACTAATGGAAGCCGGCTTGAACACCGAGCTGAGTTCTAAGAAATGAAGGTCAACGGGCTTAAGGGCGAGTTGAATGCCAATGTTGACAAGTTGGCCGCTGCCATTCCGAGATGGTCTATTTGGAAGACGCTCTCTGCATATCCAGGTTAGAACTTGCCGGGGAAATGGAGTCCTCCGGTCATCGAGTCGCACAGTTTGAAAGGCGTAATGGGGAGTTAAAGGTAGAGGTTTCTACATTACAAGGGCAAATGGCTCCGCTGAGGGCAGAGGAAGCGAATCGTCGTTCTCGACCCTCCACATCTCAACCTTAGGCAAGTCAGGGCTCACCATGGATCTTGTACGAGTTGTGAGTTTATGCGGAGGCTCGGCTCGATGTATATAGAGATTTTAATGCCAAGGGCCGGGCGAGGGAGGCGGAGGTTCAAACAATGCATACTACGACTCTGAACTCCCAATGGGGAGGGCGTCACTTCTGATGGCGTGAACCGCCTTGACTCGGATTCGTGGTATGAAGATGCCTACCCTGCTGGAGACGACATGTAGTTCCAGTTTGTACATTTATTTTTTCTTGGGAGTTTTTGGACGTGGGTCGTACCCGGGCTTTTTCGCATGGATGAATGTACATAATATTTTTGTTGTAATATAAACTTTTACTTTTGTCAATTTGTCTGTTCGTCGTTTTTTTCCATTTTGTTTATTACATGACACTTAGTCTCTATTGGATGCTATTTCGTTTACTGTTTAGAACGATATCTCGTCGTGGTTCGAACGAGGTCAAACTAATGTTGATGGCCTTGGACATTAGGGTGTTACTTAGAATTTCGTCGAAGTATCATCCTGTCATGGTTCGAACGAGGTCGAACTGATATAGATATCGTCGAAGTAGTATCCCATCATGGTTTGAAAAAGGTCGAACTGATATCAATGGCCTTGGCAATAGGATGTTACTTCGACTATCGTCAAAGTAGCATCCCGTCGTGGTTCGAACGAGGCCGGACTAATATAGACATGTAATTTTTGACCCGTGCATTAGAATTACCTTTAATAGTTCTAGTATTTTTAGGATATTTATTTGAGTTTATTCCTACGGAATTTCACTTTATTATTAATTTTAGTTCCATTTAAAAAAAATGAAAAAAAATGAATTCAAAAATAGTTTCATTATATATTTCTTTATTTTAACTTAAGGCCATTAGTATTTTATAGCAATATCTTTTTGTTTTACTTTTATTTTTGAATATAATAATTTATATAAAATATATATTTTCATAGTATAATATATTTTACTTAAATTAATCATAATTAATTTTAAATCATTTTAAAAGAAAGGTTCATTGAAAACAACCTCTCTGCCCTTTCGGGTAGGGGTAAGGTCCGTCTACATATTACCCTCCCCAGCCATTTTGTGGGACTATACTGGGTAGTTGTTGTTGTTGTTAATAGAAAGATTCAAGTTTTATCTATTTATAGTTTAAAAGAGTTAAAACCCCCAAATTTGTAGGCCCAATTTCGGGTCCCAAACTTTGCCCACTAACTCAACCCAGATCCCTTGAGCCCAATTCTCCTTTGACCCGCCGGATCGACCCATTCCAAACTTTAAATCACAGTCATTCATCCCTTTGAATCCTAGGGTCAAGGTTATTTGCCCACACCCATATAAAACCTAGTAATTCCTAAACCTGACCCTAAATCAAAGCACCCAAATCGGCGCCCACCATCTCTCACCCCATCTTGCTCGCCTCCAAACTCGCCGGAATTCTCCCTAAGCCGGCGAGTTCACCAATTGGTCCCCCCATAGTTTCCCGTCCTCTCTTCTTCTTTTTCCACGTCATCAAGACCATAACGACCTCTGTCAGCAGAAGATATTCCATCTTTTTCCCTTCCCAGCGCCCTTGCTTCCCTTGGATGGAATTTGCATTAATGGTTGACGTAGGATTTGAAGACTTTAAATCCTAGTCTTCCATTTATCTTGGAACCATCCAGAAAGAAGAACAAAAGGGGATTTTCGTTTCTCAGCAGAAAGTTTTCGGATTTAAGGGGGGCCCACGTAGTTTTGGGTGTTTCTTGGGAAAGAAGAGAAGAATATTCGAGAGGGGTTATATATTGGAGATTCTTGGACAAAAATTTCAGAGGAGAATTGGGGAGAAAATTTGGATTTAAGGAAAAACTAGGGTTCTTTCTTTGAGATTTTCGTGCTTTCTATTTTTCTTTGTTCTTTCTGAATTTGAACAAAAAATTAAAAATGGATTTCTATTTCTTTTACTTCGATTTAATGGTTACTTTCAAAAATGGAGATTTCTGAAGCTTGAAGCTGAGTCGAGCTGGCCTTCGAGTTTGAGCTCACGGATCCAAAATCGATTGTCATTGTCCCATCCATTTCTAGTTGAATTCGTCATCCGATCTTCTATTTGTAATTCGTATTGGATAGAAATAAATTGGAAGATTTCGTTACAGGTATTCCTCTGTCCTTCTCGTTTTTGTTTGCTGCCTTGGTGTTGATCAAAATGTGATAAGAGCTGGGGTTAGGATAGCAAAAACATTTAAGAGCACGTTGGGATGGAACTGAGTTGGTATTGATTTGAATTGAACGTTTTAGATCTTATTCAAGTTTCTATATATTTGAGGGTCAATCTTATTCCATTCTGTTTTATTTCGACGAGGGTTTGTTGTCTAGTGTTGAATTTAACATTTCAAGCATGAAAACTGAACTAGAGTTTGTCATCGGTTTTTTGTATAAGTTTACTCGCATTATAAGAATGTTTGGCTGTCATTTGTTTGCTTTTACTGAGGGTACGCACAAATTGTTGATGTCAGTTGAGAACACATAAGAATTCAGGAGTAAGTCAAATATCTAGTTTCCTGGAATTCATTGAAATCATATGACTGATCTTCTACCGTGTTTAACTCGGATTGTTCAGTTAGCTCATCATCCTCTATTGCAAATTTGGCTAGTTTCGTGTTTAATGAGATTAGTTCCATGAGTTTAAACTGAAACTCTGTTCTGAATTCTTCTGATGTTTGCTTATCAAAGGTCGAATTTGGGGTATAATCAGAACTGTTTGTTAGTGATTCAGTGAAGTCAAATCGAACTTCTTGATTGAATCGTAAATTAAATTGAGTTGTTTGTCAGTAACAGTATGAATTGGGTTGTGTTGTTCGGCTTTGCTGTTTGAAAATTTTGAGAATTCACCATGAAACTCTTTCTCAAACTTCTTGTTAGCTGAGTTCTGCTAGTAGTTGCTGGTTATGATATTTAGTGTAATCAAAAAATATCCAGTAGTAGTTTGTGGATCTTCGACCGATACTTCTGTAGTCTCTGCTCTTTGATTTGGAAAGTCCCGATTACTTGATTTACGGCGTGTTGAGAGTCGTAGTGGAGGATGAGTCGTCGGGCGCCGTATTTGAGGGCTAACTTCATACCTACAATCACAACTTCATACTCAGCCTCGTGGTTAGTCATCTCGGGGCATCGTATGGACTGGCAAATTATTTCGCTCATAGAGACTTCGAGGATGAGTCTCAGTTCGTTCCCAAATCATTTGAAGCGCCATCAGTGTAGAGAGTCTAGAGGTCGGTACACGCGGAAGCGCGAAGCGCTTCTTGTTCCGTCTCGGAAAATATTTTCGCGCTGAAGTCGCGGAGAAATTGGCGAGCTCCTGTGAATTTGTTTTCACAATCCAAGACATCACTGACAGCGACTTCGATACTGCCAAATATACGAGCATGCACTCACCTGGGTCCGCTTTGATGAGTAATGGTGGTGAGAATATGTACGCTTTTAGTTTCCTCAGGGCGTCGATGCATTCCTCGTTTCATTGCAGCCCGTTATCGTTTATCAGTACGCTGAAGAATTTGTGACATCTTCCCGAGGACCGTGAAATGAACCTTGACAAGGCAGCTATTCACTCTGTTAGTTTTTGTACCTGTTTTTTGCTAGTCTGTACCTCAGGTATTGTGTCATGACTTTGATTTGATCCAGGTTGACCTCGATCCCTCATTGTGATACGACGAAACCTAAGAATTTTCCTGTGGCCACGTCAAAGACGCACTTCTCCGGGTTCAACTTCATCCCGTACTACCTCAATATTTTGAAGGCTTCTTTCAAATGGCTAATGTAGTCTTCCTGCTTTGCTGACTTTACCAGCATATCATCGATATAGATCTCCATTGTCGTGCCGGGCTATTCTTTGAACATTTTGGTGACTAACCTCTGGTAAGTGGCCTCTGCGTTCTTGAGTCCGAACAACATCACCTTATAGCAGTAAGTTCTCTGGCGAGTGATGAAAGTCGTCTTTTCCTAATCCTCTTCGGACAATAGAATTTGGTTGTCACCGGAGTAGGCATCCAAAATACTCAGCAGTTTGTGCCCTACTGTCGCATCAATTAGTTGGTCGATATGGGTGGCGAGAAGGAGTCTTTTGGGCATGCTTTGTTTAGATCGGTAAAGTTTACACACATTCACCATTTCCCATTCTTCTTTTTGACCATGACCACATTGGTGAACCATTGGGGTTATGTCGATTCTCTGATGGAACCATTGATGAGTAACTTGTCCACTTTTTCATCGACCGCTTCATTGATAGCAGCATTGAATTTTCTCCTCATCTGTCATGTCGACGGATAGAGTGGGTCGACATTCAACCTACAAGTGGCGATTTTCTTTGAGATTCCTGGGATATCTGAGTGGGAAAAGGCAAACAAATCAGCGTTATTAGTAAAAAAATTCACTATATTTACGTGGATCTGAGAGGTTATGCCCGATGTAAGCCTTTTTGTGTTGTCGGCACCGTCCAATTGGACTATGTTGAGGTCCTCTATAGTTTCCTTGTAGGCTTCTATGATGTCCGGGTCTTTGATGGCTTCTGTTTGTGGGTCGGATCTAGTTCCTGGCATGGCTGATTGCTATGCCTCCTCACTTTCTCCTTTTAGTTGTTTGGTGTTCATGCAATCTTGGGCGATCAGATAGCATTCTTGGGCGGTGCGTGGTTTACCTCAGTTGCTGAATATTCTCCTCGGGTGGGAATTTTGATCACTTGGTAGAAGCTTGAGGGGATGACTTGCAGGTCATGTATCCATGGGCGTCCTATGATGGCGTTATAGACTGTTTCCTGGTTCATGACGTGGAATATGATTTCCGTCGTAACTCCCCCTACTAGGACTAGCAACACTCTTTTCCCGGATGTCTTTTCTACTGCATTGTTAAAACCCGTTAGTGTTATGCAACGCGGTATTATTTTATCCTCGAGCCTCATTTGCACGAGAACTCTTGGGTGAATAATACATGCGCCGCTTCCGTCATCTACATGATTCTTTTTACATCTGTATTGGCGATGCGTAATGTTATAACTAAAGCATCATAATGAGGTAAAGATAAACCGTCGGCATCTGAGTTTTCGAAGATGATGTTGTCTTCGAAGTCATCATGCAGTTCGTAGGCGGCTGTCCATTTGAGTTTGTGTTATGCCCCAAATTCGAGGGACATGACCGGCGCTCGACCAGGTATCCCTAGTCAAGCGGACCTGGGTGCCTTTCATGTCCCACGTGTTACCCCGCATATTCATTACTTATAAGCCAAGTGAAATAGCCATTTATAATTGAAACATTTTTTACTAAACATACATAACATGCGTGGTCCTTAACGTAGTTTACAACTTACATCGCCCAAACATATGAAATACATATTTACATAAGTTTATAACCCACATTTCCTGTCTACGGAGCCTCTAAAGATGAAAGAAGATAATACAATACTTGCCGGCAACAGGGCTCCGGCTATACCTTTTAACAACACCAAAACTAGATCTCAAAATACAAGAACAAAAGCGGCGTGTGCCATCCAGGGCCCCGAATGGAGAAGGGCTCACCAATACATCTGTCAGGAAGTGAAGAGGAGCTATGGACGGTGGATTGAAGTACCTACTACGGACCCACCTACAGTCATAACATGAATGTAGCGCCCCCGGCAAAAGGGACGTCAACACATTTGAATTTTACTGGTATGTATGAACAAGCTCTATCCCAAGTAATCTCAAATCATACACAAATAGGAAATAGTAATAGAAGAACCAACCAAACACATTATGAAAGGAATAATCAATGCCAAACAAGTCACAAACTCTCATGTTTCCCCTTCCACAATTTCACATCAATGATTTCACAAATTTGCCCACATTTTCATTTCGATAGTGATTTCGATCACTTTTCCACCGTTATTACCTCGGCCACCCTTATTACCTCGGCAACACTTATCACCACAACCCACACCTTATTACTTCGTGTTGCGGCACGCAACCTGATCCCACCGAACAAGTCACAATTTACAAACAGCCCAACAACATAACAATTCACAAAGATTATGAACAACACTTCTTTAAGAAATTATAACAACATATTACTTAGAACAACAACAATAATACTCAAATAGCAACTCCAACAATTAACAAGACTTTCTCTATCCATCAATACCATTTCCCTCATATTCAACAATTCATGAAATAGGCCATCTTGTCTCAACACCCGTGAAACAACCAAAATTCACAAATAGTTCACATAAATAACATGAACCAATTTCCCGTACGCTAAGCAAGGTGAATTTACAAAGGTTAAAGTTAGACATACGTACCTCATTTAAGATTTAATTAAGTTACTATGACGTTTCAAAAATTCTAGCAATCCCAATCTACTTGAAACATAGCAAAATTAAACACATATTAGGAAGATATCAATAATTTCAGCTAATTGGAGCATTTTATCAAACACAAGATGAGGGTCTTTATTATTAACTCTCTTTTCCAAGATTTCCTTCATTCCCCAACCCAATCTTTACCTATTTGTGTTCATCATCTACCCAAAAATCCTAATTTGCACATACATGTATACATAATACTGTTATACCAAGAATCATACCCCAATAACCCATCTCACAATCTCTACAATACCAACATAACCTAGGTTAGGCACCTATTGCTCCCAATCACCACCCCATGAGTCCTAATGTATATATCTTACATGAATAATCACCATAAAGTAGTTAGAGATGATAGACATTCCTTTTGTACAAAGACTATTAAGAATTCCCACTTGTCGTGTTCTTGATGAATTCAAGAGTTTGAAGAAAAATCTAAGGATTTTGAAGATTAACACTTGTTAGAATAAGTTTCTAAGGGGTAGAAATTACTCAAAGTACTCTAAAAACCTTACCTTAGATCATAGGGATGAAGTTTGGGACGAAATCCCCTTGAGAGAGCAAGCCATAACCCCAAAAATGAGTTGGGAACACTCTAGACTGGTCTTGGGGTATTAAAACCTTCCAGGCGCACAAACTTTTGCCCAGACGTGCGAACTTTTGCATACTTCGCGCCTTTTTTCTGAGTATTCTGCCTCAGACGCGCGAAACACGCGCGAAGTTTCAAAGTTCTCGCGAAGTTCGCGTGAGTTACACCTGCCCATTAAAATGATCATAACTTTTTATGTACACCTGTAAATGATGCACGGTTTGCTGCGTTGGAAACTAGACTCAAATTGCTTTAATTTGATAGGTATATCCACACACAAATCTTTATATAACTGGAGATATGATCCTTCAAAAGTGAGGTCATGTGCACACTTATTTACAGATTTTGTCTAATCTGAAAGTTTCCAACTTGACTTAGACTTAGGCTTCTCCTTAGATCCCAATTCACCTCTAATATGAACTATTTGATTATTAACATGTCTAATTGATACCCATTATAACATAAATCCTCATAAGCACACAAAATGAAATAATTAGCCTACCTTGGCACGACGAAATCTCAATTTACTTGGAAACGTTTCCCGAGGTCTTACAGTTTGTGCATGGTGGTGAACTTCACATGGTTGAATCGCCACCGACAATGATCATCTATGTGGTTCGTGGCGGTGATGGTGGCTTTGGAGTCCCTTGAGATGGGTCACATCCTCTGGCAAAGTTGGCCTTTCCTTTATCGCTGAGCAGTTCTTTCAGGTACCCCTGGTTCAACATCCTGACCACCTCTTGGCGTAAGCCTATTCAATTTTCGGTCTTGTGTCATTTTACTGATATAACTCGCAGAGGATGTTTGACCTTCTCGCGCTTGGGTCTGATTTCATTTAGTGTGTCCATTGCACCTTCGTGCCTAATTTCTCCAGTGCGTACACTATCTCTGAAGGGGAGACACAAAAGTTATGAGTAGATAACAGTGGAGGTATACCTCTATCATTTTGAAGGGGTGCGGTGTTGTATCGTGGTATCTGCATGCCTGGGAGGAGGCGGGTTGGACGTTCTGACATAAGGTTGATGCCTTTCTCAATTGAAATGCGGCGGTTGATCCCTTCGCCCATCGTTGCGTCGATATCTCCTTACCTCGGTCTAGCTGACGTTAGTCACTGAGTTAGACCATTTATGTCGTCTTCGTCTGCCCTTACCTCAGCGCTGTAGGCGTTGTGAATCTCTTTTCATGTGGTGAGGGTACTTTATGAGTATGTTGAGCAATTTTTGGTTGCTTTTGATCCGTTCCTATTTAACCCATTTTGGAAGGCTGTTATCGCTATTCCTTCCGACACATTCAACAGGCCCATTATAACTCAGTTGAATCGGCTAGGAAGTCTCAAAGTCCCTCTCCCTCTGTTTGCCTGATGGCAAAGATGTCATTGACCCTAGCTTCAGCCTTCTTTTCCCCTATTTATCTGCCATCTCCTTAAACATTGATAGTGATCATGCTGGTAGCTAGAAGTACCATGTTAATGCTCCTCATGTCAAAGTCTCACTGAACTTCTTTAGCAACACAGACGGTACTTGTTTTATTGACAGGTCATTGACATTTACCGCAGTGATGTACTGTATCAGATGATCCTCTGGGTTCGTGTCTCGTTGTATATTCTCAGATATGGAGGCATCTTGAAGATTTTCAGGATGGGGTGAGGAGCCCCATTGTATGGTTGTTCGACAAATCAGCCCACATCATATTTTGGTAGTAGTTTAGGGGTGCCGAGTATTTTGTCAACCCTTTCCTGGTGATCCTTCATTTGATTATGGAGTGCTTGGTTCTCGTTTTCCATTTCCTCAATTTGTTTAGTATGGTCATTAGTGCATTGTCACTTGTGTTGACGACAGTGCGGGGGTTGCTCGTTCGCGTGGTGCCTGGTTTGCCTATGGCAACTGCGATTTTCACCGTTGGTAAATCTTCGACATTTCCTTGAGGTGGCTTTTCGAGCATGCAGCTTGATCGCTTCCAACTCAAAGCTACACGAATGAAGGGAGAGGGGGTCGCTACTGCTTTTACCCGAATAGTGGTTCGGGATCGAATTTCCACAGGGAGCTTGGAATGGAGTTGTATTGTCTGTTTAGCCTAGAATTGCGTTTGTACTTCTAATTGCACTCCTAACATTTTTGGGTTTTCTTTGTATTAACAATTACTATTATGAACTGAGATTAAGACTAAATTATGCTAAGGAAATATTTCTAGTTTTGTAACTAATAGGGAGAAAGACACTAGGGTCGTGGCATAACCTAGGTGGTTAACTAACGGGTAGAAACTACCAATAATAGATTGGCATATTTGGGATTTATGTTATAACCATTCCGCAATTGTACCCACTCTCACACCTCTCGATAGAGAGAGTGATTTTTCCCAATTGACTCTCTCGAGACCAATTGGGCAGGCCAATTTGATCAAGCAACTAGGGTTCAAGTAGGGTGATTACTCTCTCGAGATTTAACCCGTTAATTGGGACTATCATTTCTCATGGGTCCATCCCAATTTCTTGTTGGGTCAATTTTGGGGTCATAGACTCCTTTTCTCAAGAAGAGTCAAAACCCATTAAGCTAGAATCAATGTTTGCAACCACCAATCCTTAATTAAAGAATAAAATTAACCCAAATAACAAACACCAAATATCAGTCTATCATTATAAAGTAACACACATAGATTACCCACATTAGGGATGGGCCACAACCCTAGCGAATAGGTTTAGCTAGACATGATTGAAGAAGAAACAGAGGAAATAGAAGAAGAAATAACCTAATTAGTTAATAACCAAAGTAAAACTACAAGAATCTATGGAGATATTAATGCTAAGATGCCAGAATAGGCTAAAACGTTGGTCCTCGCGAGGCAGCTCTGTTCAGTACATAAAACTTAACCTAAAAATGGTAAAATGTTCTATTTATAATGGGCTGAAAAAAGTGAACAAAATTGCCCTTACGAGGTTAGTACGGGCCGCACAATTATGACCACGGCCATATTGGCTGTCCGACTTTCATTTCTATCTTCTCTAATGTGGCTGGCGCGGATCGCCTAAAGGTGTGGCACGACCGCGAGGAGATCTGACGCGGACCACATGACACAATAGTGCGGCCGCGTGAGCTGGACACGGGCCGCTCATTTTCAATTGTGGCCGCGTGGTTACAAGCCTAATTATGCTCTTCTCTGAAACCCCTAGTGCGGCCGCATGCACAATTGTGCGGTCCGCACTAGCTCCTTTTTCCACCACTTCATTGGTCTTTGATACCTGAGCAGGTTTCACTCTGTTTTGAGCCGATCTTTGACATTTCATAACTTTGTCACTCAAACCTGCAATCAAGCACAATCTGTAAGAATTTTGGGACTATTTTGTTGCAAATTATACTCAAAGTATAGGCAAGCAGGGGCATAAAACATGTTAAAATCCTACTTATCACCGCTCAGAGCACTTTCAACCATTCCTCTAGCAGCTTTTAATTGCTGGTGGTATTTCCATCGTCGCGGACGTGAAATATCATCTTTCACTTAAGACTGTCAGATCCTCATGTGAAGAGGGTGAGATCTCCCCCTCCAGTGTATCTCTTGGTATTGTATTCTCGGTGTCTTCTCTACTGGCTTCGTTCAGGGAGCTTAAGATGTTGTTTAAGACATCGGTTATCATTTTCAGCCTCTTTTTTTTCTCTGCCATTGTTGGTTTTTATGGGGTTTGAAGAACAATGATCCTCACTCTCAAGAACCTAGATGAGAACTATGATTTCGGTTATGGAAATCTCCACATATGGCGCCAAATTGTTTGACTCATAAGATTTTTAACTCTTTTTAAGTAAATCAACCAAAGATGAAGGGGTGCATCGTAGTCGAAGATAATAAACTCTAGGATGATTATAGCAGAGAGATGACAATAGTGGAGAGGTTGAGAGAGAGATCATAAACGTAGTGAGAGAGAGACGATAATAATAATAATGTATATTCAGAACCCTCTCCGTTACAAGGCTTAAGCCCCTCTTATATATTGAGAGGTTTGCCTTAATCGTGGGGACGACAAATTAAGGAGTATCTACTACGCCAAATATAGTGATGGTACGATGGCGTCTCTCCTTCCGCCTATGGATCGTATCCCCACGTCAACTTGTGGGGTTTTGGGTACATATCGTATTCGCTATGGGCCGTGATCGATCAAATTCGGACCCATATTCTCCCACTTTTATCGATCGACATGTTCTTAACTCTATATGAGTAAAACTTCTACTTGTTCATAATATAGAATTTTCTACACAGATATAAATTGGTAATCTTCAATAAAGGAAAGCAATTTCCTATGACATGTCAAAACACAGTAATAGTATAAGAAAGTTTACGCTACCTGCCAGATACGAATTCAAATATTTTTTTGTTTCTCACCTGGTGTTCGGTATCCGTATTGAAGCCCGATTATATTCGGATTTGCGCCACGTAGGTCCCATTCAGGGTGAACCGCTCCCTACCACAAATTTTTTGATACCCAAGGCTCGAACTCAAAATCTCTGATTAAGGGAGAAATAGTCTCATCCACTACACGACATCCTTTGGCGTTCGAATTCAAATATAAATTCTACATGTTTAATATTCAATGGTTCTTAGTATTGCTCGTTTTTTTTCTAAGTATTTTTTGGGTTGAAGGGTAAAACATTTTAATGCAAACATTTTATTTTTCTAAACTTATGTGTTCATCATACCCATTTTTTTAAAGAAAAGTAAATTTAACACATAAATTTATATTTCGTATTAAAAAATACCGAATTGAAATGTACCAATAACCCTAAATCCATATCAGTTTATAGTACTACAAAAATCAGAAATAGCTAGAATTACAACTGCTAATTAAAAAATAGCCACAGTTTCAAAAGTAATCAAAATTTTGTCACATTTTCATGTAAAGATAAAATCTAAACAAAAATACCCTTAAAATTCGGAAAAATTCTAGCATAATATGCTTGAGTTCGAACTTTTTAGATATGAGATTCCAGCATAATATGCTAGAGTTTCAACATAATATGCTGAAAGTTTAAACGCGGAAACTCTATAATCCAACATATTATACTGAAACTTTTCGTGTGTTGGAGTTACAATATACTGGAAGTTTATATGTAGGAGCTTCAAAATCCAATATATTATGCTCGAACTTTACGTATTTCAGTAAAACATTGGTTATTTTTTAATGATTTTGCAAATTCTAACTATTTTTTAATTTATCGATATAAAACTTACTAACCCGTGCTATTTTTCTTACCTTATAGTATCCATATATTTACATAGATTTTAGCAATAAGAAAAATCCAATACTCCCACATTGGGAGCTAGGCGAATGTAAAGGGAGAATAGCTTAATATAAAAGGACCGAGGGGAGCAAATAGCATAATTAAAAAGGGTAGGTTTGCTAAATATTCCACTCTCGCGTAAAATGTGAGTGTTGTATGGCTATCAAGACATATGGCCGACATGTTATGAATAATTGTACATTGGATACTACATTGGATGCCCATATTGTAAATATTTTAAAGATTAAATCTCCTATTTTATGTTCATCATCTTTACTTTTTATGCCTATAAAAGGTCATGTAATTGTAATGGAAATGTACACCAAAGTGAAAGAAGAAAACTCTTCTCCCCTCTTTCTATCTCTTCTTATTTACATTTTACTGCATTGCTTTTATTTATAACACGTTATCAGCATGAAGCTCTAATTTTATTCTTAACTCCAGCTAAGTTGAGCCATATTTTATTAAGGCATGTATCATTATAATAATTTTATTATGATAATACATATCATATGCTTAATTCTTACAACCTAAATTTTTCTTTGTAATTTTTGATAATTTACATCATTCATGTTGTTGTTCACTTTTCCGGTTGTTTCACATTTTTGTTTATCATGTTGTTTTTCACACCTGACACAATACCATTAAAAAATATATATATATATATCAATAATATAAAGAGAAATGAAACAATATATAGTTTCTACTTTATGGTATGAATAAAATGAAATAGTAGATTGCTAACATGATATAGCTTTATTTTCATTTCTTTTACCTTAATCGTTTTGTTTCATTAATTGTTTATTATTATAATTATTTCTCTAACTTATTCATCTTTTATGATAGTTTTCACTATGTCAAATTTATCAAAACTTGAATTTGTGGCACTTGACATCACCGGGAAGAACTATTTATCATGGGTCCTTGATTCTGAAATTCACCTTGACGCTAAAGGTCTTGGAAATACGATTATACAAGGAAATAAAGCATCAAATCAAGATAAAGCAAATTCCATGATTTTCCTTCGCCATCATCTACATAAAGGGTTAAAAACTTAATATTTAACCGTAAAAGATCCACTTGAATTATGGATTAGTTTGAAGGATCGGTATGACCACCTAATACTTACGGTAATACATAAAGCTCGGTATGAGTGGATAAATTTAAGGTTGCAAGACTTTAAAACTGTAAGTGAGTATAATTCTGCTATCTTTAAAGTAAGTTCTCTATTAAAATTATGTGCAGACACAATCACAGATGAGGACTTATTGGAAAAAACATTTTCTACTTTTCACCCTTCAAATATGGTGCTACAACAACAATACCGTGAAAAAGGTTTTAAGAAATATTCCGAGTTAATCACATATCTACTTGTGGTAGAGCAGAATAATACTTTATTAATGAAAAATCATGAAGCTCGCCCCACTAGGTCAGAGCCATTTCTGGAAGTGAATGTTATAGCAGTACATGATAAGTTTGAAAGAAAACAAAATAATTACCGTGGTCATGTACATGGTCGTAAACGTGGACGTGGGCAGAGGGCGAAACAATTATCGTCATTATGGTGGAAATAAATTGGATAATAATAAGAGTTCTCAAATTAATCATTCAAAAGGTAAAGCTAGGATGTGTCACCGATGTGGTATGAGAGGTCATTGGGCGCGTATTTGTCGTACGCCAGAACATTTTGTCAAACTTTATCAAGCCTCCATCAATAAAAAGGAAAATAATGTGGAGGCACACTTGACCTTTCAAAATAATGATAATGAAGCAGGTCCCTCAAACAAATGTGATTCTAAGGCACATCCTGCATATAAAGATGATGATTTTGAAGGACTAACAAATATTACTCATTTAGAAGTTGGAGACTTCTTTGAGGATATTGACTCAAGAATTAATCATCTTACTGGGGAATGAAGCTATAAGAGTTGTTATTTTTATGCTTGCAACTTGTTTATTTTATTTTGAATGTATTTTCCTAATGCATCATGTGTTACTAGTTTTTACATTCCTAATGTATTTCTTAATATATGTTTTTCTGCTTGTCTTTCATATTTCTTATGATGTATTATTTGTTTTTTTATGAAGATTATGAAAATTTCCCAGTTTTCAATTGGACTCAAGAATAATAAAGATGATATATGTTTTCTGGATAGTGCTACAACACACACTATTTTAAAAGATAAGAGATATTTCTTTTATTTGGTAATGAAAGAAGCGAATGTTAATATTAAATCTGGTAGTACAAGATTAATTGAAGGTTCTGGAAGAGCCAATTTATTACTACCAGGAGGAACAAATTTGGCTATTTTGAAGCATTATATTGTAGTAAATCTCAAAGAAACTTATTAAATTTCAAAGATATTCGCATAAATGGCTATCATATTAAGACTATAAATAATGAAAAGAATGAATATCTTTATATTAGTACAATAATGTCTGGTATGAAATATGTGCTTGAAATGTTACTTGCTCTTTCCTCCGGCTTATACTACACAAGTATTAGCAGGTTTGAAACACATGCCGTAGTAAACAAGAAGTTTAATAATCAAGATAATTTTATTATTGGCATGACCGGCTGGGCCATCCTGGTTCTAATATGATGCGTAAAATAATTGAGAATTCACATGGACATGCAATGAAGAATCAGAAGATTCTTCAATTTAAGGAATTTTTTTGTGCTGCATGTTCTCAAGGAAAATTAATTATTAGGCCATCAACTATCAAAGTTAGGATGGAATCCCCTGCATTTCTGGAACGTATACATGGTGATATATGTGGGCCTATTCACCCTTCTTGTGGACCATTCAAATATTGTATGGTTTTGATAGATGCATCTACAAGATGGTCACATGTGTTCGTACTATCAACTCGCAATATGGCATTTGCGAGATTGTTGGCTCAAATAATAAAGCTAAGAGCACGATTTCCAGATTATACAATTAAGATAATTCGTCTTGATAATGCTAGTGAGTTTACATCCCAAGCCTTTAATGATTATTGTAGTTCAACTTGGATAACAATTTAGCATCCGGTTGCTCATGTTCATACAAAAAATGGTCTAGCAGACTCACTGATCAAACGCCTCCAATTGATTGCTAGACCAATGCTTATGAGATCAAAACTTCCCATTTCAGTATAGGGTCATGTTATTTTGCACGCAGCATCACTTGTGCGGATAAGGCCCACAAGTTATCATAAAGTCTCCCCATTGAAATTGGCTTTTGGTCAGGAGCCAAATATTTCCCATCTTAGGATCTTTTGTTGTGCGATATATGTTTAAATTGCTCAACCACAACGCACAAAGATGGGTCCTCAAAGAAGGTTGGGGATATATGTTGGATATGAATCTCCTTCAATTATAAAATATCTAGAGCCGATGACTGGAGATTTATATACGGCAAGAATTTCTGATTGCCATTTTGATGAATCAGTATATCCAACATTAGGGGAGAAAATAAGCAGCTATTTTGACCATATAAGCAGATTTTTCCAACTTCGTGTTTTTGGGTGTATTTCGAGTTATTTCGATTGGGTTATGTCCCATTAGCCTATTTTGACGTATTCCTGTTGGTTTTGATCATATTTTGCATCCGCGGAGGTTGATTCTCGAGGTAAAAGGCATTGCGAGCTAGTTTGCAGCTGGCTTGAGGTGAGTAATGGGTGTAGATGATGACCCAAGGGTTCGAAACCCCAGTATATCACATTGTGACGCTATATTGAGGCGAGACACGTACTCTACTGTGAGTGCGGGGTCGATAATGATTGGGACTATGGCTTACTCCGACCGAGTGGCATTGTACTGTATTGTTGGCTATAGATGAGCTGGTAAACCTCCTACTTGGATGGTTATGAACATATTTGAGCTGCTTTCCGGTTATTTGGATCCCGTGAGGATCATCATCACTGTTTCTGTGAATTATATCATGTTTTCATGATATCAATCATGCACTAGTACACTATTTAAACATGATTTGGCAAATATTGAAGTTTGACGCCTAATTTTATAATTTCTGATAAACGGAACTAAAAATGGTAAGATAGTTGTGCATGTGAGGCTTGCATGCATATAGCTGTACTCGTAGTGGATCAGGCTGCGCGCCGCAGCGTATGTTACTATGATATTGCGCTTGGGTTGTAGGAGCTCCTCCGGAGTATGAACCCCCACAGTGAGCGCGGGTACCAAAATGGATCGGGCTGCACGTTCCGCAGTGGTCATGCATTGCATTGCATCTCATACATTCATTTACTATTGCTTTATATGCACACCTCTGAGGTTGGAACTGTATAGAACTGCTAGATAGCTTCATTTTGTGCTACTTCGGGATTTCTTATTTTCGGGTTTTTATACATGCTTATTTCTCGCTGAGTTGGTAGCTCACCACATACTCCCTGCACCTTATGTGCAGATTCAGGTGCTCCAGAGGCGTAGAGTTGCTGATGTTGTCTATTCCAGACATTCCAGAGTATTGAGTAGCTGCCAGCATCCGCAGAACCTGTTTTCTCTGTCTCTATCAGTCTATTTTACCTGATTGCTTTGTCAAACACTATAGTTCTTTTCAGTCAGTGTATTGGCACTTACTAGAGGCTTTGTACTTGTGACTCATCGGCTTTGGGAGGATTATTGTTCAGTTGTGTTTTCCTTGTTATAAATTATCCCTGGCTGGGAGTTTGATTTTAAATCTTGCTATTTGATCTTGAAATTTCTTCTTCTTGGGCCGGAATACCATTCGTGGCTTGTTTGGTCGGGCTTGCCTAGCTTTGCGGCCGGGCGCCATCACGATCGGGATTTTGGGTCGTGACAAGTTGGTATCAGAGCCCAGGTTTACTAGGCCTTACGAGTTATGAGCCGGTTTAGTAGAGTCTCGTGGATCGGTACGTAGACATCCATATCTATCCTCGGGAGGCTGCAGAACCATTAGGAAACACTTCATATTCTTTAATTCTTATCGTGCGACTTTGTTGATTTGAGAATTGAAACTTCTTATTCTATTCTTTCGCAGATGGAAAAAACCCGTGCTACCGGACGTGGCGGATGACCCCCATTGCCACCAGCTAAAGGCCGTGGACGCGGTTGTGGCCGTGGTCGTGGTAGAGCAGCAGTGGCAGTAATAGTTGACCCACCTATTGCCCCAATTTAGGATCACCCCCCTGTTGTTGAGGCTCCTGCAGCACCCGTTCAGGCACCGGCAATGCATATTGTTATTCCTGGCCTTCTGGAGGCATTGGCCCAGATTTTATCAGCCCGTACTGGTTTGGCCCAGGCAGTTTCAGCTACAGCTGCCGCAGCGACATCTCAGACCATGGGTTTTCATCAAACCCCCGCAGCTCGCACATCAAAGCAGGTTGTTCAGGAAATTTAGACGCCAGAGATAGCCCCAGCTCAGGCTGTTGCACCAGCTGTTCCAGTTGCGCCAGCCCCAGGTCATGTTGTTCCGGTGATGCCTGACGATGAGCAGTGTCAGTTAGAGAGGTTTGGCAGAGAATGCTTTGCACAGCAGGGGTCCTATAGGCCAGTGGGGTATCTTTCACTACTTTTCAGTTCTCAGGGCCAGCATTCACATGGTGGGAGGAGTTTGAGCGCCATAGGCCCGCAGGTGCAGTACCCCGTACCTGGCAGCAGTTTTCCACTCCCTTTTTAGAGAAGTATGTGCCGCATTCCCGCAGAGAGGAGCTGCACCGCCAGTTTGAGTGGCTAGTTCGGGGGAGATTTAAGTGACATAGTACGAGTTGAGGTTTACTTCGTTGGCCAGACACGCTATTTGGATGATCTCGATAGATCGGGAGAGGATCAGGAGTTTCACTGATGGCCTCAACTATTCTATTCGTATATTGATGACTAGGGAGAGGGTGGTAGTAGCATCTTTTGAGGAGGTAGTGGACATGACTCACCAGATTGAGACAGATCGTCGCCAAGAGCGAGAAGAGAGGGAGGCCAAGAGTCCTCGAGGTTCGGGCAGTTATGGTGGTACTCCATCTAGGGGCTAGTTTCATCAGGGTAGAGGTCGTTCTTTTAGGCCTCCTCAGTCAGGACACCCAGAGCACATCGGAGTTTTTTCCGGTCGTGGCAGTCAGGGTCACCAGCAGGTCCAGTGTTCACTCAGCGCCCTCCCAGCTCAAAGTTCTGCACCCATTTCGTCAGCCTAGGGTTCATCTGCAGCGAAGGGTTCCTTTCAGTCCCCTTCTCCAGCTCCAGGTAGTAGTTATGAGTGTGGCGAGTTGTCCACATGAGGAGGCAGTGTCCTCGACTTCGTGGTGAAAGGAATCACCAGAGGGATCGGCCCTTCTCTTCTTCTCCATCTTCTTCAGTACTATCCTAGTCTAGCAGGGGTGGGGGACAGTCATCTAGAGGTCGCCCTAGGGGTGTTGAGCAGTCGAGCGGTGGTCAGGCTCGTTTATATGAACTTCCATATAGAAGAGATGTTGTTGCTTCAGATGCAGTGATCACAGGTATTATCTGAGTATGCCACAGGGATGTTTCTGTTTTGTTTGATCCCGGACCCACCTACTCTTATGTATCTGCTTACTTTGCTCATCATTTGGGGACTATCCGGGGGTGTCTAGAGTTGCCTATGTATGTATCTACCCGGGTGATACTATTATTGTGGACCACGTGTATCAGTCATGTCATGTTACTATTGAGGGTCTGGAGACCCGAGCCGACTTGCTGCTATTGAGCATGGTGGATTTTGATGTTATTCTAGGCATAGATTGGCTATCACCGTGCCATGCTATTTTAGACTATCACACCAAGACAGTCACTTTGGCTATGCCTGGTATCCCGAAGGTTGTGTGGCGTGGTTCGATTGATTATGTACCCAGCATGGTAATCTCTTTCTTAAATGCCCATCGGATGGTTGGGAAGGGATGTTTATCATATCTGGCATTTGTGAGAGATGTGGGAGCTGAGGATCCTAGTCTTGATTTGGTTCCAGTGGTGAGGGAGTTTCCTGATGTATTTCCAGCAGACCTGCCGGGCATGCCGCCGAACAGGGATATTAACTTCGGTATTGATTTGGTGCCACACACTCAGCCCATTTCTATTTCTCCATATCGTATGGCACCAGCAGAGCTAAAGAAGTTGAAGGAGCAGCTGTAGGAACTCCTAGATAAGGGGTTCATTCATCCGAGTGTGTCGTCGTGGGGTGCACCGGTGATATTTGTTACGAAGAAGGATGGCACAATGAGGATGTTCATTGATTACAGAGGTAAAGGTATTCTCGAAGATCGATTTTCGTTCAGGCTATCAACAGCTGAAGATTAGAGATTCGTACATCATGAAGACAGCTTTCAAGACGCGATATGGGCATTATGAGTTTCTAGTTATGTCATTCGGGCTGACTAATGCCCCAGCAGCATTCATGCACTTGATGAATAGTGTATTTCGGCCATATCTGTATTCTTTTGTTATTGTGTTTATTGATGATATTCTTGTTTACTCACGTAGCTAGGAGGAGCACGTGCAGCATTTGAGGGTGGTGTTGTAGAGGTTGAGAGATGAGAAGTTGTATGCAAAGTTCTCCAAGTGTGAGTTCTGGCTCAGTTCCGTGGCTTTTCTCGGACAGTGTAGAGTCGGCCTAGACCGTTCTCAGCTTCTGAGATTCAAAGTTTCCTCGGTTTAGCGGGTTATTACCACAGATTCGTTCAGGGTGAATTGTCTATTGCTTCACCTTTGACGAAGTTGACTTAGAAGAATGCCCCATTTGTGCTGTCTGATGAGTGCGAGGAGAGCTTCCAAAAGCTCGAGTCGTTGTTGACTATGGTTCCAGTGTTAGTATTGCCAGCGGCTTCAGGTTCTTATACGGTATATTGTGATGCTTCGAGGATTGGTATTGGATGTGTTCTGATGCAAGATGGTAGAGTGATTGCATATGCTTCTCGGCAGTTGAAGCCCCTTGAGAAAAACTACCATGTTCATGACTTGGAGTTGGATACTATTGTTCATGCCTTGAAGATTTGGAGGCACTATATATATGGACTATCTTGTGAGGTGTATACGGATCATCGCAGCCTTCAGCACTTATTCAAGCAGAAAGATCTGAATTTGAGGCAGCGGAGATGGCTTGAGTTACTTAAGGACTATGATATTACCATATTGTATCATCCGGGGAAGGACAATGTAGTGGCCGATGCTTTAGCCGGAAGGCGGTGAGTATGGGTAGCTTGGCATATATTCCAGTTGGGGAGAGGCCCGTTGCAGTTGGTGTTCAAGCTTTGGCCAATCGGATGGTGAGATTAGATCTTTTAGAGCCCAATGGGGTGTTGGCTTGTGTGGTTTCCTGGTCTTCTCTGTATGAGCGCATCAGGAAGTGCTAGTGTGATGACATGCATTTGCTTGTCCTGAAGGACATGGTCCAGCATGATGATGCTAGAGATGTGACTATTGGTAGTGATGGTATGTTGGGGATACAGGGCCGGATTTGCGTGCCCAATGTGGATGGTCTCTGAGAGTTGATATTAAAGGAGGCCCACAACTCGCGGTATTCTATTCATCCGGGTGCCGCGAAGATGTACCAGGAGTTGAGGCAGCATTATTGGTGTTGTAGAATGAAAAAGGACATTATGAGTTATGTGGCTAGGTGTCTATATTGTCGGCAGGTCAAATATGAGCATCAGAGACCCGGTGGTGTACATCAGTAGATGGATACTCGGGAGTGGAAATGGGGGAAGATCACTATGGACTTTGTGAGTGGTCTCCCTCATACCTCGAGGAACTTTGATTCTATTTGGGTGATTGTTGATAGACTAACCAAGTCTGTGCATTTCATTCCGATGTGTACCACCTATTCTTCAGAGCGGTTGGCAGAGATTTTCATCCGTGAGATTGTGCGATTGCATGGGGTTCCAGTTTCTATAGTCTCAGACAGGGGTACTCAATTTTCTTCTCGGTTATGGAAGACCTTTCATCGGAAGTTGGGCACTCAGATTCAGATGAGCACAACTTTTCATCCTCAGACGGAAGGACAGTTCGAGCGTACTATTCAGATATTGGAGGACATGTTGCGTGCTTGTGTTATTTAATATGGAGGTTCTTGGGCTGAGTTCTTGCCGCTTACAGAGTTTGCTAATAATAATAGTTATCAGTCCAGCATTCAGATGGCACCATATGAGGCGTTATATGGGAGACCGTGTAGATCTCCAGTTGGTTGGTTTGAGCCTGGTGAGGCTAGACTATTGGGGATAGAGTTAGTTCAGGATGCCTTGGAGAAAGTGAAAGTTATCCAGGAGAGACTTCATACAGCTCACTCATGTCAGAAGAGTTATGCGAACCGGAAGGTTCGGAATGTATCTTATATAGTGGGAGAGAAGGTTCTATTGGAGGTATCGCCTATGAAAGGCGTGATGAGGTTTGGAAAGAAAGGGAAGCTGAGTCTGCGATTCATTGGACCTTTTGAGATACTCAGAAGGATTGGGGAGGTGGCCTATATGCTTGCTTTGCCACCCAGTTTGTTGGGGGTTCACCCAGTGTTTCATGATTCTATGCTCAGGAAGTATGTTAGGGACCTGTCTCATGTATTGGACTTCAGCACCATCTAGCTGGATGAGGATTTGACCTATGATGTGGAGCCACTGGCTGTATTGGGTCGACAGGTTCGAAAGTTGAGATCAAAAGACATAGCTTCGGTGAAGGTGCAATGGAGAGGTCGGCCCGTGGAGGAGGCCACTTGGGAGACCGACAAGGAGATGCGGAGCAGATATCCTCGTTTGTTTGAGGCTCCAGGTATGTTTCTTGACCCGCTCGAGGACGAGAGTTTGTTTTAGTTGGGGAGGATATGACGATCCAACCTGTCGTCTTTTGTATTTCAGCCCATTATCCCCGTAATATGCTTCCCCATGTGTTTATATATGTGTTTGGTGAGTTTGGGATGTGCTGGATCGAATTTGGTTAGAAATGAGACCAATTGTCTCTTTAAGGAAAGCTTAAGTTGGAAAAGTCAACTGAACATTGACTTGTGAGTTAAAGGGCTCGGAATGGATTTCCGATGATTTGACTAGTTTCAGATGGTGATTTATGACTTGGGAGCGAAATCAGAATTTAAGTCGGAGGTCCGGTGTAGAATTTGGCTTGAATTGGCTAAAGTTGAATTTCGACGAATTCCGGTTGATTGGTGAGATTTTGATCCGGGGGTCGGAACGAAATTGCGAGAGTTGCAGTAGCTTCGTTAGGTGATTTTGTATATGTTTGTAAATGTTCAAGTCATTCGGACGTCGTTTGGTTAGGTTTTGGATCGAATGCGAGTTTGGAAAGTTCTAGTTTAACTTGGAATGATATTCTATGATTTCGGTGATTTTTGATGATAAAGATAGCGTTTTTATGGCCTGAGCAAGTTTGAATGAGGTATTAAGTCGTATTGGTGCTTTTGGTTGAGGTCCAGGGGGTCTCGGGATGATTCCGGATGGTTAGATGAGGAATATTTGAAGTTAGGCATGAAATATGCCTGCTGCTTCTGGTATTTCTACGAAAGCGGGCTGGGAACCGCTTAAGCGGTGTCCGCAGAAGCGGCCAATGGTTAAAGGGTCAGGAACCGCTTAACCGGAAGGGAGATCGCTGAAGCGGGTCCGCAGGAGAGGAAAAGTGACCGTAGAAGCGGTCTTGGGATTTATTGAAGGACCGCAGAAGCGGACAAAAGGAATGCTAAAGTGGAATCATGGAAGTGGCAAAAAGGCCGCAGAAGCGGAAATCGACCTGGATGCAACAGTAGGTTTTTCAAAAGTTAAAAAAGAAGAACATTTTAGACCTCGGCTACGGCAATTTTGGTGCGTGTTTTGGAGGGGGTTCGAGAGAGATCATCATGTATGGACCTTTAGACCTCAAATAGGTAATTATGGAGTGAAATCATGGATTATACACTAAGAAATCAAGGTTATTAAAGTCAAAAATGGTGGTTAGGGCTTGAAATCCAAGTGAATCTTAAGTGTTGATTTGTGGGGTCAAATGGACTGCGATTCTTGTAAATTTGATATGTATGGATTCGTGGCGAGACGAGGATTCTGAAAATGTGAATTTCATAATTTTTCGAGAAGTGAGACCGTGGCTCGAGTTTTGCCAACTTTGTGTTTTTAGGTGTATTTTGAGTTATTTCAATTGGGTTATGTCCCATTAGCCTATTTTGACGTATTCCTATTGGTTTTGATCAGATTTGGCATCTGTGGAGGTTGATTCTCTAGGGAAAGTTATTGCGGGCTAGTTTGCGCCCGGCGTCAGGTGAGTAATGGGTGTAGATGATGACCTGAGGGTTCGAAACCCCGGTATATCACATTGTGACGCTATATTGAGGCGAGACACGTACTCTACTATGAGTGCGGGGTCGATTACGATTGGGGACTATGGATTAGTCCGACTGAGTGGCATTGTACTGTATTGTTGGCTATAGATGAGCTAGTAAATCTCCTACTTGGATGGTTATAAACATATTTAGGCTGCTTGCCGGTTATTTGGATCCCATGTGGTTCGTCATCACTGTTTCTATGGATTATAGCATGTTTTCATGACATTAGTCCTGCAGTAGAACACTGTTTAAACTTGGTTTGGCAAATATTGAAGTTTGACACCTAATTCTATAATTTCTGATAAACGGAACTAAAAATGGTAAGATAATTGTGCATGTGAGGCTTGCATGCATATTGCTGGACTGGTAGTGGATCGGGTTGCGCGCCGCAGTGTATGTTACTATGATATTGCGCTTGGGCTGTAGGAGCCCCTCCGTAGTATGAACCCCTACAATGAGCGCGGGTACCTAATTGGATCTGACTGCACATTCCGCAGTGGTCATACATTGCATTGCTTCTCATGCATTCATTTACGTTTGCTTTATATGCACATATCTGAGGTTGGAACTGCATAGAACTGCTAGATAGCTTCATTTTGTGCTATTTCGCGATTTCTTATTTTCGGGGTTTTATACATGCTCATTACTCGCTGAGTTGGTAGACTCACCCCATACACCCTGCACCTTGTGTGCAGATTCAGGTGCTCCAGAGGCGTAGAGTTGCTGATGGTGTTGTCTGTTCCAGACATTCCAGAGTATTGAGGTATTTGCCAGCGTCCGCAGAACCTGTTTGCTTTGTCTCTATCAGTCTATTATCCTTTATTGCTTTGTCACACACTGTAGTTCTTTTCAGTCAGTACATTGGTACTTACTAGAGGCTCTGTACTCGTGACTCCTTGGTTTTGGGAGGATTATTGTTCAGTTGTGTTTTCCTTGTTATAAATTATCCCTGGCTGGGAGTTTGATATTAAATCTTGCTGTTTGATCTTGAAATTTCTTCTTCTTGGGCTGGAATGCCATTCGTGGCTTGTTTGGTCGGGCTTGCCTAGCTTTGCGGCCGGGCGCCATCACGACCGAGATTTTGGGTCGTGACATTACGTCTCAACCAGGAAAAGATGGAACCGAAATAATATTGTTATCGATAACATTTTTGCTTATAATGTTGCCGTTGAAATAATGCAACAAGATGAGGATCTTGAACCAAAATCTGTTGATGAATGTAGACAGAGAAATGATTGGCCAAAATGGAAAGACGCTATCCAGGAAGAGTTGACTTGACTTGGAAAATGTGACGTCTTCGGACCCATAGTTCGAACACCTGAAGGCATAAAGCAGTAGTATAAATGGGTTTTTGTGCGAAAATGAAATGATAAAAATGAAGTCGTTAGATATAAAGCGCGACTTGTGGAGCAAGGGTTTTCGTAAAGGCCTGGCATTGATTATATGGAGACATATTCTCCTGTAGTGGATGATATCACCTTCAGGTATCTCATAAATATGGCAGTACAAGAAAAACTTGATATGCGTCTAATGGATATTGTTACAGATTATTTGTATGGTATTAGACAACGAAATATTTATGAAATTACCTCAGGGATTTAATGTACCAGAAGCATATAAAAGTTTTCACGAAACTTGTTCAATAAAGCTTCATAAATATTTATACGGATTAAAACAGTCAGGTCGTTGTAATACAATCGCCTGAGTGAGTACATATTGAAAGAAGGGTACAAGAATGCTACAATTTGTCCTTGTGTCTTTATAAAAAGGTCTGGATCTGAATTTGTTATAATCGCCGTGTATGTTGGTGATGTAAATATCATTGGAACTCCTGAGAGCTTCCAAAAGCAGTAGACTGTTTGAAGAAAGAATTTGAAATGAAAGATCTTGGAAAGACAAAATTTTGTCTTGGTCTACAAATTGAGTGTATGAAAGATGGAATATTTATCCATAAATCAACATACACCAAAAGGATTTTAAAGCAATTCTATATGGATAAAGCACATCCATTGAGTACCCTGATGGTTGTGAGATCACTTGATATAAAGAAAGATCCATTCCGACCTCATGAAAATGATAAAGAGATTCTTGGTGCCGAAGTACCATATCTAAGTGCAATTGGGGCATTAATGTATCTTGCCAAAAATTCCCGACCAGATATAGCTTTCTCAGTAAGCTTATTGGCAAGATTTAGTTCTTCGCCAACACAAAGACACTGGAATGGTATTAAACATATATTTAGATACCTCCAAGGGACCATTGATATGGGTTTATTTTATTCAAATGAATCCAAGCCATCATTGATTGGTTATGCAGGTACAAGATATTTGTCTGATCCACACAAAGGTTGATCTCAGACAGGCTATTTACTTACAAGTGGAGTACATCAATATCATGGCGTTCAACAAAACAAACTGTGGTTGCTACTTCTTCAAATCATGCAGAGATAATAGCCATTCACGAAGCAAGTCGAGAATGTGTTTGGTTGAGATCGATAACTCAACACATTCAACAAATATGTGGTATTTCTTCGAAAGAGAATATTCCAACAATATTGAATGAAGACAATGCTGCATGCATAGCTCAATTAAAAGGAGGATATATCAAAGGAGATAGAACAAAACACATTTCACCAAAATTCTTTTTCACTCATGATCTTCAGAAGAATGGTGAAATATATGTACAACAAGTTCGTTCAAGTGATAATGTAGTTGATCTGTTCACTAAGGCATTACCAACCTCAAAATTTGAAAAGTTGATATATAAGATTGGAATGCGTCGTCTCCGAGACATTAAGTGATTTTTCATCACGGGGAGTAACTACAAACTGCACTCTTTTCCTTAACCAAGGTTTTGTCCCACTGGGTTTTCCTGGTAAGGTTTTAATGAGGCAGCAAGCAATGCATATTATAAATAACTATGTACATGCCAATTTCTTTGTAAGTTCTCAATGAGGCACATTATCTTACGTGGACATCCAAGGGGGAGTGTTATGAATAATTTGTTCATTGGATACTACATTGGATGCTACATTGGATGCCTATATTGTGAATATCTTAAAGATTAAATCTCCTATTTTATGTTCATCATCTTTACTTTTTATTCCTATAAAATGTCATGTAATTGCAATGGAAATGTACACCAAAGTGAAAGAAGAAAACTCTTCTCCCCTCTTCGTATCTCTTCTTATTTACGTTTTACTGCATTGCTTTTATTTATAATACGACATAATTTGTGGAGCTTTCATAGAGTTGGTTCGTTGGTCGACCCTCTATTTCTATTAATTGTAATTTTGGCCCCTCATTTTCATATAATTTGCGTTTCTCTTGGTCACTTTGTGCAAAATGGCTAATGTGCTTTTTAATTTTCTTTTGTACTTGAATTTTTTATACTAGATCTCTCGTCTAAACGAATCAATCCCTTTTTTTATTCTAAACTTCATAATTAGTTATGTATTTCACAGGGGTGGATGTATCATATATTTATCTGGTTTATTTGAACCCAATTTTTTTGATGTAAAGCACAAATTTATATATAAAAATTACTAAATTCTTTACGCGGAGCATAAATTTATACTCCATCCGTTTCAATTTATATGAACATATTTCTTTTTTATTCTGTGCCAAAAAGAATGATATATTCCCCTATTTGGAAATAATTTACCTTTATACAATGATTTATAGCCACACAAAATATATGTGCTTCATTTTACACCATAAGTTCAAAAGTCTCTCTTTTTTCTTAAACTCTGTGCCCAGTCATGGGTTCACATAAATTGAAACATAGGGAGTATATAAAAGTCACTAAATTTACAAGAAATAACAGTTATGTACCAATAATTTAAAGTATAATGGATTCAATGCTAACAACTTTAAATATTGAGCCCATAGAATTAAAATTCTAAATTTGCCTTTTTCTATTCACTAGTATCTATAAACGTACGTTGCACGTTAATAATAGCACATGATAATTTAAATATGTATTTATATGAAGGAACAATAAAATTTAATTAATAAGAGAAATTTTATGTATAATAATACAACAATCATCTAAATGTCAAAAATTATTATTAAATTAGCATAATACATGAATTTAAAATAAAAGGATATCATTAGAACTTACATAAATGATCAATTTTAGTCAAATTAAGTAGACAATTATGTATTGTAGCTTAAAGGTATCTAATGTGATGGCATCTTACCGAATACTTATTTCTATACGGAATTTTTTTTGTATATTTTTCCTTCTAATGCTTTGATTAAACTGCCATAAACAGAACTCTTGTTATCGATATTGATATCTCTCTTGAAAGTGCAACGTATAGTTATTTGTGTAAGAAAATATAATTGATAAACATAGTTTAATATTTAGAATATTTGTCCTTGTGTTTTATTTATTATAACTACAAACATAAACATACATACGGAAAATGTTCGCACAAATTTAAAAGGATATTCTTTAGTTTTGGAAGATGAAAATTGAATTCGAGGATAAATACATACTTCGAATCACATTTATTAGTATCAAATATTCTGCATGTGTCGTTTTGAGCCCGAGCACGTCGTTCAGCAGTCTAAGGCCATGATCAGCCTCATTTAAGGTGTTATGACTTGTACGCGTAGTCGAAATTGAATTTCGGGAAGTTCAGAGTTGATTTGGGAAGAGAATTCTCATTTCGGAAGCTTAAAGTTGAAAGAATGAATTAGGATTAGATTTTTGAGTAAACAGCCTCGGAAGCGAGATCTGAAGGTTCCAGCAGGTTCGTATGATGAGTTCGGACTGGGGCATGTGCCCGGTTCGGGATTTGGATAACTAGAAAGCATTTTGGCGCCTATTGTGGAAGTTAGCATTTTGGAAGAAATTTATTCAGTTTTGCTTGATGTGCATTTTAGCATAACCGATGTCCGTTTGGGATTTCAAGACTATGAGTAGCTCTGTATAGTGATTGTGGAGTTGGAAGCACGACCGGAAGTGAGTTCGGAGGTCCATAGGTCATTTTGAAGTCATTTGGCTAAAGATAGAAATTTGAAAGTTTTTGAGAAGTTTTACCGGAAGTGGACTTTTTTATATCGAGGTCGGAATCCGATTTCGAAAGTTGTAGTAGGTCCGTAATGTCAAATATGACTCGTGCACAAATTTTGAGGTCAGTCAGACATGATCTGATAGGTTTAAACATTGCAAGTAGAAGTTGGAAAGTTCAAAGTTCATATAGCTTGAGTCGGGGTATAAGTCTTTGTATTAGCATTTTTTGATATGATTTGAGGCCCCGAGCAAGTCCGTAATGTGTTTTGGGATTGGTTGGTAGGTTTGGTTGAGGTCGCGGGGGCCTTGGGTGGATTCCGGGTGGTTAACGGATCGAAAAATTAATTTTTAAGAAGGCTGAGTTTGTTGGTTGCTGGTATTTCCGCTTTTGCGGAAATGGGACCGCGGAAGCAGCCCCGCAGAAGCATAGAGGGAACGTGGAAGCGGAAGAGAGAAAATAGGAAGGGCCGCAGATGCGGTCAAGGTTTCGCGTCGCATCTTTGGTAATCTGGTTGTATAAGCGAATTGGGTTGGAGCTTTGGAGCCGCAGAAGCGGCGCATATTCCACAGAAGCGGACAAAGGGTTGCAGGTGCGAAAAAGCTGGAGGCATAGAGTTGTTTTAAAAATCAAATGTTTGCAATTTAACTCATTTTCTTCACTTCATTGGACGATTTTTGGAAAGTTTCAAGGAGGGATTTCATCATTAATGTCAACTTAAGCTACTCCTACTTTTTTTCAAGTTAAAGACAATATTACACCATAGAATTAGATACGAAATTTATGGGAAAATTTGGGATTTTTGAAAGAAAACCTAGAAACTTGATAAAGTAGATTTTGCCACAATTTTGAGTAGGGAATTAAGAGAAAATCAAATATTTGAGTTCGTGATTTTATGGGTAAATTTTATCTTCGAGATATTTTGGCTTATTGAACAGGGTTCTATGGTCGGTCCGTGACCCCTGGATGCCGAAGGCGTCCTTGGGGTGATCTCGTAGTTCCTACAGGGTGGAGATGATGGGGTCGGTCCATGGATTTTCCTTCCTTTTATTTTGCCGCATTTCGCTCAAAGGGTTGAAGGGAGATAGTGTATCAAGCTGTTCGCAAGGGCCAACTTGACCTCTTCCCCAGAGATCTCAGATGAGGGAACCCTGGGAGAGCCGCCGACTCCAACTACCGTCCATGTACGATCCATACTATTTCGGGCACGTGGGCCAGAGGGCTTTTTTGTCAACTTTCCGTTCGGGGTTAGGAATTGTTATAAATTGGGTTGTAAAGTATAATTGAGCATATATTAATGGATTTGTATGGTTGTTGACTAGTTTTGGAGCATTTTGCGTTGGTTCAACTCTTCGAAATTATGTAGAGTGATGGTTATAAGTCTTCGGAGCAAGGTGAGTCTCCTTTCTAATCTTGATAGGGGAAATTTACCTCGTAGGTGAATTAAATTGGTTATGTACTCCTATTTGTGGGGTCTGCGTACGCACGAGGTGACGGGAGTCCGTGAATAGCTACTATTATGCTATTGTCCGGGTAGTCTAGGGCCCAAAAGCATGCTATACTTGGGATATTTGTAATCTTATTGACATTTGAACTGTTAAAATCCAATTGAACTAGTAAGTTCAAAAAGGAGTAAGCTTCATTTTTTTTAAAATTATTAAAGGAGAATTGGTTTTATCTGAATAAATGTTCCCCGATAAGTTCTTAATTGATTGATTGAGCATGTATTCCTTATGTGTACCTGTGTCACATGCATGATTCGCGAGCAGGGTATGTGTTTAATTTTGGAACGGGCCAAACGCCTCGGCAGATTAAATAGATGCATCTATGGTACGGGCTACTCGACCCTTGCAGTGCACAATTTATATTTTTGTTGGAGCGGGCCGTTGACCTCGGCATGATATGCACATGTTTATATTACTTACTTGAAGTACTTGATGTTGATATTGCCTTTTGGCCTGAATTAAATTGCTGAAGATAAAAGAAAAGAGATCTTGAAAATCCTTTGCTAATTATTAAAGGTATTTACCTGTTTTACAGCTTTGTGAACTAGAGCATTCTATATATATATCCATGAATTCCTCACATTTTAGTGTATTATTATTGGGCCATTAGTCAGTGTCAAAGTTGACCATCTCTTCTATACCCCTTTGGGATTAGGCGGGATACTCATTGGGTACATGTTATTTTCATACTCATATTACACTTGCTGTGCATTTTGTTGCACAGGTAATTGTAACTCCAGTGGTCTGCTGGCATAGTAGCGCATGGTTCTGGGATTAGGTGAGATGCATCATTCGAGACGACCGAAGCTAGAGCAGTCCCTTCCAGTATACTGTATTTGACTTCTTGTCCACTATATTCTGGACGGATGTTGTATTTTATTCTCTTATCATAGATGCTCATGCACTTGTGACACCGGGTTCTAGGATGGTTTGAAGTATTGTATTAACTGTTTAACATTTAATTTTGATTTGAGACTTTGTTCTTTAAAAAATTCTAAAAATTAAATGAAATTCCTAGAATCAAAAGTGTTAGAAGCAAGATTTTTATTAAGTAATTTGGTTGGCTTGCCTGACAGCGGTGTCCGGTGCCACCACGACCCTTAAAGTATTTTGGGTCATGATAACATGGGATCAGAGCACTAGGTTCCCGTCGGTCTCACGATTCATGAGCAAGTCTAGTAGAGTCTCGTAGATCAGTATGGATACGTCTGTACTTATCCTCTGGAGGATACAGGGCTGCTAGGAATACTTCCCTTCTTGATTCCCTTATCGTGCAGTTCGATTCCTTGAGGCTTATGCCTTTGACTCCTTCATACTCAATAGAATTGAAATAATAGTACAAATGTGGTGCAGGATGATTCTCCCGGTATATTGTTGTGATGGTAGGGTGTTTGCTCATGTGTCGGGGCATTGAATGACTTGAAGGGAAGTCTGCTCAATATGTAATCAAGGTATTCAGTATTTTATTCCAAGTGAGGGAAAGGCAGTCGAACTAAGGATGGTCATATATGGGCTGGTGGAAGTAATGAACATGGTAATTGCAAGTGTGGTAGAGCTTTCTTCTATGATATGGTGTTGTGGCCCTAATGGAATGTACTAAGTTGTCGATGCTATAGTCTGCTACAATTCGCCTTTATGGCAAGATGTTGTGAAATAGTATTGGAGATTCAACTGTCAATTATCGTATGGTGCGGTGGTTTAAGATCGAATCATAATTCCCTAATGCTGGCGGATCGAGAAAGATGACCTTTGGAAAGGTTTAAAGTTAGTAGCAATGGTGGGCTCAAGTACCACGAAGATAGATTTTATTTAAGGCAACAATTGATCAGCAAAGTATGAGGAAGGACATGTGGGAAGTGTCGGGCAGTGTTTAAAACTTCTAGAAGGCAAAGTATGAGGAGCAAGGTCGAGTGGTCGATTATAGAAGTGAGTTCCTCCAAAGTGGGAGAGTGGCGGGTGTTGCATATGGGCTTGGTATTAGGATGACTAAGTGCCTTAAGGAGAGTTTGGATCAACAACAACAACAACAACTACCCAGTAATGTCCCACAAAGTGGGGTCTGGGGAGGGTAATATGTAGACGAGCCTTACCCCTACCCAAAAGAGTAGAGAGGGTGTTTCCAATCGACCCTCGGCTCAGTGAAGGAGAGGAAAAACAAAAACAAAAACAAAAGAGCATTAGTAAGTCCAGCAGGAATAGCATAAATAATTATCTAAACATAAGAACCATAAATAAAATAGCATGCAATAATATCAGAGCGTAACTACCATAAATAACTACCGTAAGGGAGATACAATCCAATACACAAATCATCTAGGATAGCCCTGCCAAGCCTCACCCAACCCCGGGTGAGGAGTACGAAAAACTCTAGGGGCCCCTATCTTACAACCCTGATATTAGACCTCCAGACTTTCCTATCAAGGGCCATGTCCTCAGAAACCCGCATTCTAGCCATGTCATACCTAATCCCCTCTCCAATACCTCTTAGACTTCCCTCTGCCTCGCCGTGCGCCGACCATCGCCAGTCGCTCACAACTCCTCACCGGGGCATCAAGACTTCTACTCCGTACATGCCCGAACCACCTCAGCCTCGCTTCTCGCATCTTGTCATCAACCAGGGCCACCCCCACCTTCTCTCGAATAACTTCATTCTTAATCTTATCTAACCTGGTGAGCCCGCACATCCACCTAAGCATCCTCATCTCCGCAACCTTCATCCTCTGAACATGAGAGTTCTTCACTGGCCAGCACTCCGCCCCATACAACATGGCCGGTCTAACCACAGCTCTATTAATTTCCCCTTGAGTTTCCGTGGAACTTTCTTGTCACACAGGACTCCTGATGTAAGCCTCCATTTTGACCACCCCGCTCCTATACGATGAGTGACGTCCCCGTCAAACTCTCCGTCCCCCTGAATCATCGATCCAAGTTATCTGACACTATCCCTCTTGGCGATGACCTGAGATCCAATCATCACGTCCCTGCCTACTTCGCTCGGCTCGGCGCTAAACTTTCACTCCAGGTATTCTGTCTTAGATCTCCTTATTTTGAAACCCTTAGACTCAAGAGCCTGTCTCCATACCTCTAACCTCTCATTAACACCGACCGTCGTCTCGTCTATCAAGACTATGTCATCAGCAAATAGCATACACCAAGGCACATCCCCTTGAATATGTCGGGTAAGAACATCCATCACCAAGGCAAACAAGAGAGGGCTAAGCGCCGATCCTTGATGGAGCCCCATAACCACTGGAAAATGGTCTGAGTCGCCACCCACCATCCTAACCCTAGTCTTAGCTCCATCGTACATGTCCCTAATGACTCTGATGTAGGCTTCTGGCATTCTCTTCGCCTCCATAGCACCTCCCTTGGGACATTGTCATACGCCTTCTCCAAGTCAATAAGCACCATGTGCATGTCCTTCTTCTTATCCCTGAACTGCTCCACCAGCCTCCTGACAAGGTGGATAGCTTCTGTAGTGGAGCGACCCGGCATGAAACCGAATTGGTTCATAGATATAGATGTCATCTCCCTCACCCTCGCCTCGATCACCCGCTCCCAGACCTTCATGGTATGACTTATTAATTTGATACCCCTATAGTTGTTGCAGCACTGGATGTCACCTTTGTTCTTGTACAAGGGCATCACTGTACTTCCACCTCCACTCCTCTGGCATCTTTTTGGTCCTAAAGATCGCATTGAACAACTTGTAGAGCCACTCCACTCCTGACCTACCCATGCATTTCCAGAACTCTACCGGGATCTCGTCAGGCCCGGTCGCTCGACCCCTACTCATCCTATGCAAAGCCCCCATGACCTCATCCGCCCTAATGCGCCTGCAGTACCCAAGGACTCTATGTTACTCTGAATGCCCCAACTCCCCTAGCTCTATGTTACGATCCCCCACATCGCTAAGTAAGTCTCGAAAGTATGTCTGCCACCTCTTCTTGACTTGAGACTCCCCCATCAGAACTCTACCATCCTCGCCCTTTATGCACCTAACTTGGTCAAGATCGCGCGCCTTCCTTTCCCTTTCTTTTTCTAATCGGAATAACTTCCTGTCCCCGTCTTTCGCCCCTAATTCCTCGTACATGCAACCAAATGCCGCGTTTTTGGCTTTCATAACCGCCATCTTTGCTTCTTTCCTCGCCACCTTGTAGATCTCCCTATTTGCTCTCCGTTCTTCTTCGTTTGTGCTCTCTGCCATCTTAGCAAACGCTGCCTTCGTCACCTCCACTTTTCCTTGGACTACATCGTTCCACCACCAGTCACCCTGATGGCTTCCTAAGTAGCTCTTTGCTACCCCGAGCACATCCCGTGTTATCTCCCTAACCAAGTTTGCCGTCTCTGACCGCATAGCATCCGCTTCCCCAGAACTTCTCCAAGAACCGCCCTCAGCTAACCTCCTCTCAACTCCTATGCTTTCTCCTTATTCAAAACACCCCATCTAATCCACGGTTGTCCCTGAGCACCCCTCATCTTCCTCTTCACTGAGAGACCAACATCCATCACTAGGAGTCTATGAAGAGTCAAAAGAGACTCTCCCGGAATAACCTTGCAGTCCTTGCACATACCCCTATCGCTCCTTCTGAGGAGGAGGTAATCAATCTGAGTCCTTGCCGCCGAACTCTTGAAGGTGACCAAATGCTCCTCCCTCTTCTGAAATGTCGAGTTTGCAATCAAAAGCTCGGAAGCCCTGGCGAAATCGAGCAGTGACGTGCCTCCTCCGTTCCTAACCCCAAAGCCGAAGCCACCGTGCACCTCACCATAACCACCAGCATCAGCCCCAATATTCCCATTAAAGTCCCCTCCAATAACTAACATCTCAGATTGGGGAATACTACCCACCATATCATCCAAGTCCTCCCAAAAGCGCCTCTTAACCTCCTCGTCTAAGCCCAATTGCGGCGCGTAAGCGCTGATGACGTTGAGGATGCAACCGTGGAGATTTTAATGATTGGTGATTGAAGTCTGCGGGTATGATTTGAAGTATGGGCTATTATGCGGGAAACGATTAATATGGCGGAAATGAGCTGCTTGAAATGGAGGAGGGTGCAGCATAACCCTGAACTGTGAGGATGTTACCACGCATTTAATTAAACTTCGCGAAGGGCGAATAGACTTGTGCAGCTGGAAGGTGAGTTTGGACTCAGGATGGGCTATTGGTGTCATAGTGAATGTACCCAATACAGCAGCGTGGGAAGATGCCGGGAGGTGATTCCCCTACGTGGGTTATTCCCTGTGAGCAGGTTAGCGGTCGCATAGTTGGCGAAGCTTCTGCAAGGAATTCTTTCTGTGGTGCAGCAAGGAGATCGATCGTGGGAATGTGGTTGATGATTCACAGTTCAAAAGGGGGGGTCTAAAGGAAGATTTCGAGAAATCTTGATAATTAATGGTGTGAGGTTATGTCAATAAGAGGTAAAGTGGTTGGGCGATCTCAATAATTTTGAAATGATGGCTTCAAGTTAAGTGGGAGAGTCCCACCGCTTATCATTGGGTTGTATGATTAACTACTTGCGTGATTTTTGGTTATTAGCATATTGATGGGTTATTTAGCTATAATCGAAAGACCATAAGTGGTAATTCGAGCAAATGAATTGTTGGAGGCGCGCTATGGCTGGCCTTATTGGCTCATGTTCGGACTAGGAAAAAGGTTCAGGATTTATGCCTTGTATAGATACAGGCTTCAGAGGAAGTGATCTCTCCGGGTGCTTCACCGAGAGAGTATTCATGTGTTATAAGATTTATGGAGTGAATAATATTCGGGACAAAGTTAGGGGGTGGTTCTCAACAACGCTCCTAGTGAATTCAAAAGATAAAGTGTGGTGCCCAATGATTTCAAGCCCATGAGTACAGTTAAAAATCAAACTTTGTAGCAGCTTATGAGAAGGTGCCCAGAATGTTCTCCGGTATTTTTACTTGTGGTATAGTATTTAAATGATGTGAAATAGTTTGTGGGAATTGAGACAGTCTGGTCTCGTGATTCAAGGTCACTCGGGGTGAGTATAGATGGAGTATGTTATGTGTTGAATGGAGTTAGTATTATTTATGAGGCAAGCAAAGATAAACTGGAAGGAGGTAGTCCTGATCGAGTTATGCGTATGATTTGTGGTGGTACGTGTGAGGTTTGTCGGCCGCCGTAATTGATACTATTCAGAAGCATTCTTCTATTATGGCTTGTGAAGTGGAAGCGAATTCCGGAAAGAATATGGTGGCTTGGACCACTACTTAGAGATTTGCATATCCTACGGTTATGGGAATTTACCGTAGGATATCTAGAGCCGATGACTGGAGATTTATATACGGCAAGAATTTCTGATTGCCATTTTGATGAATCAGTATATCCAACATTAGGGGAGAAAATAAGCAGCTATTTTGACCGTATAAGCAGATTTTTCCAACTTCATGTTTTTGGGTGTATTTCGAGTTATTTCGATTGGGTTATGTCCCATTAGCCTATTTTGACGTATTCCTGTTGGTTTTGATCATATTTTGCATCCGCGGAGGTTGATTCTCGAGGTAAAAGGCATTGCGAGCTAGTTTGCAGCCGGCTTGAGGTGAGTAATGGGTGTAGATGATGACCCAAGGGTTCGAAACCCCAGTATATCACATTGTGACGCTATATTGAGGCGAGACACGTACTCTACTGTGAGTGCGGGGTCGATAATGATTGGGACTATGGCTTACTCCGACCGAGTGGCATTGTACTGTATTGTTGGCTATAGATGAGCTGGTAAACCTCCTACTTGGATGGTTATGAACATATTTGAGCTGCTTTCCGGTTATTTGGATCCCGTGAGGATCATCATCACTGTTTCTGTGAATTATATCATGTTTTCATGATATCAATCATGCACTAGTACACTATTTAAACATGATTTGGCAAATATTGAAGTTTGACGCCTAATTTTATAATTTCTGATAAACGGAACTAAAAATGGTAAGATAGTTGTGCATGTGAGGCTTGCATGCATATAGCTGTACTCGTAGTGGATCAAGCTGCGCGCCGCAGCGCATGTTACTATGATATTGCGCTTGGGTTGTAGGAGCTCCTCCGGAGTATGAACCCCCACAGTGAGCGCGGGTACCAAAATGGATCGGGCTGCACGTTCCGCAGTGGTCATGCATTGCATTGCATCTCATACATTCATTTACTATTGCTTTATATGCACACCTCTGAGGTTGGAACTGTATAGAACTGCTAGATAGCTTCATTTTGTGCTACTTCGGGATTTCTTATTTTCGGGTTTTTATACATGCTTATTTCTCGCTGAGTTGGTAGCTCACCACATACTCCCTGCACCTTATGTGCAGATTCAGGTGCTCCAGAGGCGTAGAGTTGCTGATGTTGTCTATTCCAGACATTCCAGAGTATTGAGTAGCTGCCAGCATCCGTAGAACCTGTTTTCTCTGTCTCTATCAGTCTATTTTACCTTATTGCTTTGTCAAACACTATAGTTCTTTTCAGTCAGTGTATTGGCACTTACTAGAGGCTTTGTACTTGTGACTCATCGGCTTTGGGAGGATTATTGTTCAGTTGTGTTTTCCTTGTTATAAATTATCCCTGACTGGGAGTTTGATTTTAAATCTTGCTATTTGATCTTGAAATTTCTTCTTCTTGGGCCGGAATACCATTCGTGGCTTGTTTGGTCGGGCTTGCCTAGCTTTGCTGCCGGGCGCCATCACGATCGGGATTTTGGGTCGTGACAAGTTGGTATCAGAGCCCAGGTTTACTAGGCCTTACGAGTTATGAGCCGGTTTAGTAGAGTCTCGTGGATCGGTACGTAGACATCCATATCTATCCTCGGGAGGCTGCAGAACCATTAGGAAACACTTCATATTCTTTAATTCTTATCGTGCGACTTTGTTGATTTGAGAATTGAAACTTCTTATTCTAATCTTTCGCAGATGGAAAAAACCCGTGCTACCGGACGTGGCGGATGACCCCCATTGCCACCAGCTAAAGGCCGTGGACGCGGTTGTGGCCGTGGTCGTGGTAGAGCAGCAGTGGCAGTAATAGTTGACCCACCTATTGCCCCTATTTAGGATCACCCCCTGTTGTTGAGGCTCCTGCAGCACCCGTTCAGGCACCGGCAATGCCTATTGTTATTCCTGGCCTTCTGGAGGCATTGGCCCAGATTTTATCAGCCCGTACTGGTTTGGCCCAGGCAGTTTCAGCTACAGCTGCCGCAGCGACATCTCAGACCATGGGTTTTCATCAAACCCCCGCAGCTCGCACATCAAAGCAGGTTGTTCAGGAACTTTAGACGCCAGAGATAGCCCCAGCTCAGGCTGTTGCACCAGCTGTTCCAGTTGCGCCAGCCCTAGGTCATGTTGTTCCGGTGATGCCTGACGATGAGCAGTGTCGGTTAGAGAGGTTTGGCAAAGAATGCTTTGCACAGCAGGGGTCCTATAGGCCAGTGGGGTATCTTTCACTACTTTTCAGTTCTCAGGGCCAGCATTCACATGGTGGGAGGAGTTTGAGCGCCATAGGCCCGCAGGTGCAGTACCCCGTACCTGGCAGCAGTTTTCCACTCCCTTTTTAGAGAAGTATGTGCCGCATTCCCGCAGAGAGGAGCTGCACCGCCACTTTGAGTGGCTAGTCCGGGGGAGATTTAAGTGACATAGTACGAGTTGAGGTTTACTTCGTTGGCCAGACACGCTATTTGGATGATCTCGACAGATCGGGAGAGGATCAGGAGTTTCACTGATGGCCTCAACTATTCTATTCGTATATTGATGACTAGGGAGAGGGTGGTAGCAGCATCTTTTGAGGAGGTAGTGGACATGGCTCACCAGATTGAGACAGATCGTCGCCAAGAGCGAGAAGAGAGGGAGGCCAAGAGTCCTCAAGGTTCGGGCAGTTATGGTGGTACTCCATCTAGGGGCTAGTTTCATCAGGGTAGAGGTCGTTCTTTTAGGCCTCCTCAATCAGGCCACCTAGAGCACATCGGAGTTTTTTCCGGTCGTGGCAGTCAGGGTCACCAGCAGGTCCAGTATTCACTCAGCGCCCTCCCAGCTCAGAGTTCTGCACCCGTTTCGTCAGCCTAGGGTTCATCTGCAGCAAAGGGTTCCTTTCAGTCCCCTTCTCCAGCTCCGGGTAGTAGTTATGAGTGTGGCGAGTTGTCCACATGAGGAGGCAGTGTCCTCGACTTCGTGGTGGAAGGAATCACCAGAGGGATCGGCCCTTCTCTTCTTCTCCATCTTCTTCAGTACTATCCTAGTCTAGCAGGGGTGGGGGACAGTCATCTAGAGGTCGCCCTAGGGGTGTTGAGCAGTCGAGCGGTGGTCAGGCTCGTTTATATGAACTTCCATATAGAAGAGATGTTGTTGCTTCAGATGCAGTGATCACAGGTATTATCTGAGTATGCCACAGGGATGTTTCTGTTTTGTTTGATCCCGGACCCACCTACTCTTATGTATCTGCTTACTTTGCTCATCATTTGGGGACTACCCGGGGGTGTCTAGAGTTGCCTATGTATGTATCTACCCGGGTGATACTATTATTGTGGACCACGTGTATCAGTCATGTCATGTTACTATTGAGGGTCTGGAGACCCGAGCCGACTTGCTGCTATTGAGCATGGTGGATTTTGATGTTATTCTAGGCATAGATTGGCTATCACCGTGCCATGCTATTTTAGACTATCACACCAAGACAGTCACTTTGGCTATGCCTGGTATCCCGAAGGTTGTGTGGCGTGGTTCGATTGATTATGTACCCAGCATGGTAATCTCTTTCTTAAATGCCCATCGGATGGTTGGGAAGGGATGTTTATCATATCTGGCATTTGTGAGAGATGTGGGAGCTGAGGATCCTAGTCTTGATTTGGTTCCAGTGGTGAGGGAGTTTCCTGATGTATTTCCAGCAGACCTGCCGGGCATGCCGCCGAATAGGGATATTAACTTCGGTATTGATTTGGTGCCACACACTCAGCCCATTTCTATTTCTCCATATCGTATGGCACCAGCAGAGCTAAGGAAGTTGAAGGAGCAGCTGTAGGAACTCCTAGATAAGGGGTTCATTCATCCGAGTGTGTCGCCGTGGGGTGCACCGGTGATATTTGTTACGAAAAAGGATGGCACAATGAGGATGTTCATTGATTACAGACAGTTGAACAAATCGATAGTGTAGAACAAATATCCATTGCCTCGTATTGAGGATTTGTTTGACCAGCTTCAAAGGGCAAAGGTATTCTCGAAGATCGATCTTCGTTCAGGCTATCACCAGCTGAAGATTAGAGATTCGTACATCATGAAGACAGCTTTCAAGACGCGATATGGGCATTATGAGTTTCTAGTTATGTCATTCGGGCTGACTAATGCCCCAGCAGCATTCATGCACTTGATGAATAGTGTATTTCGGCCATATCTGTATTCTTTTGTTATTGTGTTTATTGATGATATTCTTGTTTACTCACGTAGCTAGGAGGAGCACGTGCAGCATTTGAGGGTGGTGTTGTAGAGGTTGAGAGATGAGAAGTTGTATGCAAAGTTCTCCAAGTGTGAGTTCTGGCTCAGTTCCGTGGCTTTTCTCGGACACGTGGTGTCCAGTGATGGTATTAAGGTTGACCCAAAGAAGATCGAGGCAGTGTAGAGTCGGCCTAGACCGTTCTCAGCTTCTGAGATTCAAAGTTTCCTCGGTTTAGCGGGTTATTACCACAGATTCGTTCAGGGTTAATTGTCTATTGCTTCACCTTTGACGAAGTTGACTTAGAAGAATGCCCCATTTGTGCTGTCTGATGAGTGCGAGGAGAGCTTCCAAAAGCTCGAGTCATTGTTGACTATGGTTCCAGTGTTAGTATTGCCAGCGGCTTCAGGTTCTTATACGGTATATTGTGATGCTTCGAGGATTGGTATTGGATGTGTTCTGATGCAGGATGGTAGAGTGATTGCATATGCTTCTCGGCAGTTGAAGCCCCTTGAGAAAAACTACCATGTTCATGACTTGGAGTTGGATACTATTGTTCATGCCTTGAAGATTTGGAGGCACTATATATATGGACTATCTTGTGAGGTGTATACGGATCATCGCAGCCTTCAGCACTTACTCAAGCAGAAAGATCTGAATTTGAGGCAGCGGAGATGGCTTGAGTTACTTAAGGACTATGATATTACCATATTGTATCATCCGGGGAAGGGCAATGTAGTGGCCGATGCTTTAGCCGGAAGGCGGTGAGTATGGGTAGCTTGGCATATATTCCAGTTGGGGAGAGGCCCGTTGCAGTTGGTGTTCAAGCTTTGGCCAATCGGATGGTGAGATTAGATATTTTAGAGCCCAACGGGGTGTTGGCTTGTGTGGTTTCCTGGTCTTCTCTGTATGAGCGCATCAGGAAGTGCTAGTGTGATGACATGCATTTGCTTGTCCTGAAGGACATGGTCCAGCATGATGATGCTAGAGATGTGACTATTGGTAGTGATGGTATGTTGGGGATACAGGGCCGGATTTGCGTGCCCAATGTGGATGGTCTCTGAGAGTTGATATTAAAGGAGGCCCACAACTCGCGGTATTCTATTCATCCGGGTGCCGCGAAGATGTACCAGGAGTTGAGGCAGCATTATTGGTGTTGTAGAATGAAAAAGGACATTATGACTTATGTGGCTAGGTGTCTATATTGTCGGCAGGTCAAATATGAGCATCAGAGACCCGGTGGTGTACATCAGTAGATGGATACTCGGGAGTGGAAATGGGGGAAGATCACTATGGACTTTGTGAGTGGTCTCCCTCATACCTCGAGGAACTTTGATTCTATTTGGGTGATTGTGGATAGACTAACCAAGTCTGTGCATTTCATTCCGGTGTGTACCACCTATTCTTCAGAGCGGTTGGCAGAGATTTTCATCCGTGAGATTGTGCGATTGCATGGGGTTCCAGTTTCTATAGTCTCAGACAGGGGTACTCAATTTTCTTCTCGGTTATGGAAGACCTTTCATCGGAAGTTGGGCACTCAGATTCAGATGAGCACAACTTTTCATCCTCAGACGGAAGGACAGTTCAAGCGTACTATTCAGATATTGGAGGACATGTTGCGTGCTTGTGTTATTTAATATGGAGGTTCTTGGGCTGAGTTCTTGCCGCTTACAGAGTTTGCTAATAATAATAGTTATCAGTCCAGCATTCAGATGGCACCATATGAGGCGTTATATGGGAGACGGTGTAGATCTCCAGTTGGTTGGTTTGAGCCCGGTGAGGCTAGACTATTGGGGATAGAGTTAGTTCAGGATGCCTTGGAGAAAGTGAAAGTTATCCAGGAGAGACTTCGTACAGCTCACTCATGTCAGAAGAGTTATGCGAACCGGAAGGTTCGGAATGTATCTTATATGGTGGGAGAGAAGGTTCTGTTGGAGGTATCGCCTATGAAAGGCGTGATGAGGTTTGGAAAGAAAGGGAAGTTGAGTCTGCGGTTCATTGGACCTTTTGAGATACTCAGAAGGATTGGGGAGGTGGCCTATATGCTTGCTTTGCCACCCAGTTTGTTGGGGGTTCACCCAGTGTTTCATGATTCTATGCTCAGGAAGTATGTTAGGGACCTGTCTCATGTATTGAACTTCAGCACCATCTAGCTGGATGAGGATTTGACCTATGATGTGGAGCCACTGGCTGTATTGGGTCGACAGGTTCGAAAGTTGAGATCAAAAGACATAGCTTCGGTGAAGGTGCAATGGAGAGGTCGGCCCGTGGAGGAGGCCACTTGGGAGACCGACAAGGAGATGCGGAGCAGATATCCTCGTTTGTTTGAGGCTCCAGGTATGTTTCTTGACCCGCTCGAGGACGAGAGTTTGTTTTAGTTGGGGAGGATATGACGATCCAACCTGTCGTCTTTTGTATTTCAGCCCATTATCCCCGTAATATGCTTCCCCATGTGTTTATATATGTGTTTGGTGAGTTTGGGATGTGCTGGATCGAATTTGGTTAGCAATGAGACCAATTGTCTCTTTAAGGAAAGCTTAAGTTGGAAAAGTCAACTGAACATTGACTTGTGAGTTAAAGGGCTCGGAATGGATTTCCGATGATTTGACTAGTTTCAGATGGTGATTTATGACTTGGGAGCGAAATCAGAATTTAAGTCGGAGGTCCGGTGTAGAATTAGGCTTGAATTGGCTAAAGTTGAATTTCAACGAATTCCGGTTGATTGGTGAGATTTTGATCCGGGGGTCGGAACGAAATTGCGAGAGTTGCAGTAGCTTCGTCAGGTTATTTTGTATATGTTTGTAAATGTTCAGGTCATTCGGACGTCGTTTGGTTAGGTTTTGGATCGAATGCGAGTTTGGAAAGTTCTAGTTTAACTTGGAATGAAATTCTATGATTTCGGTGATTTTTGATGATAAAGATAGCGTTTTTATGGCCTGAGCAAGTTTGAATGAGGTATTAAGTCGTATTGGTGCTTTTGGTTGAGGTCCAGGGGGTCTCGGGATGATTCCGGATGGTTAGATGAGGAATATTTGAAGTTAGGCATGAAATATGCCTGCTGCTTCTGGTATTTCTGCGAAAGCGGGCTGGGAACCGCTTAAGCGGTGTCCGCAGAAGCGGCCAATGGTTAAAGGGTCAGGAACCGCTTAAGCGGAAAGGAGATCGCTGAAGCGGGTCCGCAGGAGAGGAAAAGTGACCGCAGAAGCGGTCTTGGGATTTATTGAAGGACCGCAGAAGCGGTCAAAAGGAACGCTAAAGTGGAATCATGGAAGTGGCAAAAAGGCCGCAGAAGCGGAAATCGACCTGGATGCAACAGTAGGTTTTTCAAAAGTTAAAAAAGAAGAACATTTTAGACCTCGGCTACGGCAATTTTGGTGCGTGTTTTGGAGGGGGTTCGAGAGAGATCATCATGTATGGACCCTTAGACCTCAAATAGGTAATTATGGAGTGAAATCATGGATTATACACTAAGAAATCAAGGTTTTAAAAGTCAAAAATGGTGGTTAGGGCTTGAAATCCAAGTGAATCTTAAGTGTTGATTTGTGGGGTCAAATGGACTGCGATTCTTGTAAATTTGATATGTATGGATTCGTGGCGAGACGAGGATTCTGAAAATGTGAATTTCATAATTTTTTGAGAAGTGAGACCGTGGCTCGAGTTTTGCCAACTTTGTGTTTTTAGGTGTATTTTGAGTTATTTCAATTGGGTTATGTCCCATTAGCCTATTTTGACGTATTCCTATGGTTTTGATCAGATTTGGCATCTGTGGAGGTTGATTCTCGAGGGAAAGTTATTGCGGGCTAGTTTGCGCCCGGCGTCAGGTGAGTAATGGGTGTAGATGATGACCTGAGGGTTCGAAACCCCGGTATATCACATTGTGACGCTATATTGAGGCGAGACACGTACTCTACTATGAGTGCGGGGTCGATTACGATTGGGGACTATGGATTAGTCCGACCGAGTGGCATTGTACTGTATTGTTGGCTATAGATGAGCTAGTAAATCTCCTACTTGGATGGTTATAAACATATTTAGGCTGCTTGCCGGTTATTTGGATCCCATGTGGTTCGTCATCACTGTTTCTATGGATTATAGCATGTTTTCATGACATTAGTCCTGCAGTAGAACACTGTTTAAACTTGGTTTGGCAAATATTGAAGTTTGACACCTAATTCTATAATTTCTGATAAACGGAACTAAATATGGTAAGATAATTGTGCATGTGAGGCTTGCATGCATATTGCTGGACTGGTAGTGGATCGGGTTGCGCGCCGCAGTGTATGTTACTATGATATTGCGCTTGGGCTGTAGGAGCCCCTCCGTAGTATGAACCCCTACAATGAGCGCGGGTACCTAATTGGATCTGACTGCACATTCCGCAGTGGTCATACATTGCATTGCTTCTCATGCATTCATTTACGTTTGCTTTATATGCACATATCTGAGGTTGGAACTGCATAGAACTGCTAGATGGCTTCATTTTGTGCTATTTCGCGATTTCTTATTTTCGGGGTTTTATACATGCTCATTACTCGCTGAGTTGGTAGACTCACCCCATACACCCTGCACCTTGTGTGCAGATTCAGGTGCTCCAGAGGCGTAGAGTTGCTGATGGTGTTGTCTGTTCCAGACATTCCAGAGTATTGAGGTATTTGCCAGCGTCCGCAGAACCTGTTTGCTTTGTCTCTATCAGTCTATTATCCTTTATTGCTTTGTCACACACTGTAGTTCTTTTCAGTCAGTACATTGGTACTTACTAGAGGCTCTGTACTCGTGACTCCTTGGTTTTGGGAGGATTATTGTTCAGTTGTGTTTTCCTTGTTATAAATTATCCCTGGCTGGGAGTTTGATATTAAATCTTGCTGTTTGATCTTGAAATTTCTTCTTCTTGGGCTGGAATGCCATTCGTGGCTTGTTTGGTCGGGCTTGCCTAGCTTTGCGGCCGGGCGCCATCACGACCGAGATTTTGGGTCGTGACATTACGTCTCAACCAGGAAAAGATGGAACCGAAATAATATTGTTATCGATAACATTTTTGCTTATAATGTTGCCGTTGAAATAATGCAACAAGATGAGGATCTTGAACCAAAATCTGTTGATGAATGTAGACAGAGAAATGATTGGCCAAAATGGAAAGACGCTATCCAGGAAGAGTTGACTTGACTTGGAAAATGTGACGTCTTCGGACCCATAGTTCGAACACCTGAAGGCATAAAGCAGTAGTATAAATGGGTTTTTGTGCGAAAATGAAATGATAAAAATGAAGTCGTTAGATATAAAGCGCGACTTGTGGAGCAAGGGTTTTCGTAAAGGCCTGGCATTGATTATATGGAGACATATTCTCCTGTAGTGGATGATATCACCTTCAGGTATCTCATAAATATGGCAGTACAAGAAAAACTTGATATGCGTCTAATGGATATTGTTACAGATTATTTGTATGGTATTAGACAACGAAATATTTATGAAATTACCTCAGGGATTTAATGTACCAGAAGCATATAAAAGTTTTCACGAAACTTGTTCAATAAAGCTTCATAAATATTTATACGGATTAAAACAGTCAGGTCGTTGTAATACAATCGCCTGAGTGAGTACATATTGAAAGAAGGGTACAAGAATGCTACAATTTGTCCTTGTGTCTTTATAAAAAGGTCTGGATCTGAATTTGTTATAATCGCCGTGTATGTTGGTGATGTAAATATCATTGGAACTCCTGAGAGCTTCCAAAAGCAGTAGACTGTTTGAAGAAAGAATTTGAAATGAAAGATCTTGGAAAGACAAAATTTTGTCTTGGTCTACAAATTGAGTGTATGAAAGATGGAATATTTATCCATAAATCAACATACACCAAAAGGATTTTAAAGCAATTCTATATGGATAAAGCACATCCATTGAGTACCCTGATGGTTGTGAGATCACTTGATATAAAGAAAGATCCATTCCGACCTCATGAAAATGATAAAGAGATTCTTGGTGCCGAAGTACCATATCTAAGTGCAATTGGGGCATTAATGTATCTTGCCAAAAATTCCCGACCAGATATAGCTTTCTCAGTAAGCTTATTGGCAAGATTTAGTTCTTCGCCAACACAAAGACACTGGAATGGTATTAAACATATATTTAGATACCTCCAAGGGACCATTGATATGGGTTTATTTTATTCAAATGAATCCAAGCCATCATTGATTGGTTATGCAGGTACAAGATATTTGTCTGATCCACACAAAGGTTGATCTCAGACAGGCTATTTACTTACAAGTGGAGTACATCAATATCATGGCGTTCAACAAAACAAACTGTGGTTGCTACTTCTTCAAATCATGCAGAGATAATAGCCATTCACGAAGCAAGTCGAGAATGTGTTTGGTTGAGATCGATAACTCAACACATTCAACAAATATGTGGTATTTCTTCGAAAGAGAATATTCCAACAATATTGAATGAAGACAATGCTGCATGCATAGCTCAATTAAAAGGAGGATATATCAAAGGAGATAGAACAAAACACATTTCACCAAAATTCTTTTTCACTCATGATCTTCAGAAGAATGGTGAAATATATGTACAACAAGTTCGTTCAAGTGATAATGTAGTTGATCTGTTCACTAAGGCATTACCAACCTCAAAATTTGAAAAGTTGATATATAAGATTGGAATGCGTCGTCTCCGAGACATTAAGTGATTTTTCATCACGGGGAGTAACTACAAACTGCACTCTTTTCCTTAACCAAGGTTTTGTCCCACTGGGTTTTCCTGGTAAGGTTTTAATGAGGCAGCAAGCAATGCATATTATAAATAACTATGTACATGCCAATTACTTTGTAAGTTCTCAATGAGGCACATTATCTTACGTGGACATCCAAGGGGGAGTGTTATGAATAATTTGTTCATTGGATACTACATTGGATGCTACATTGGATGCCTAGATTGTGAATATCTTAAAGATTAAATCTCCTATTTTATGTTCATCATCTTTACTTTTTATTCCTATAAAATGTCATGTAATTGCAATGGAAATGTACACCAAAGTGAAAGAAGAAAACTCTTCTCCCCTCTTCCTATCTCTTCTTATTTACGTTTTACTGCATTGCTTTTATTTATAATACGACATAATTTGTGGAGCTTTCATAGAGTTGGTTCGTTGGTCGACCCTCTATTTCTATTAATTGTAATTTTGGCCCCTCATTTTCATATAATTTGCGTTTCTCTTGGTCATTTTGTGCAAAATGGCTAATGTGCTTTTTAATTTTCTTTTGTACTTGAATTTTTTATACTAGATCTCTCGTCTAAACGAATCAATCCCTTTTTTTATTCTAAACTTCATAATTTTAGTTATGTATTTCACAGGGGTGGATGTATCATATATTTATCTGGTTTATTTGAACCCAATTTTTTTGATGTAAAGCACAAATTTATATATAAAAATTACTAAATTCTTTACGCGGAGCATAAATTTATACTCCATCCGTTTCAATTTATATGAACATATTTCTTTTTTATTCTGTGCCAAAAAGAATGATATATTCCCCTATTTGGAAATAATTTACCTTTATACAATGATTTATAGCCACACAAAATATATGTGCTTCATTTTACACCATAAGTTCAAAAGTCTCTCTTTTTTCTTAAACTCTGTGCCCAGTCAAATGGGTTCACATAAATTGAAACATTGGGAGTATATAAAAGTCACTAAATTTACAATAAATAACAGTTATGTACCAATAATTTAAAGTATAATGGATTCAATGCTAACAACTTTAAATATTGAGCCCATAGAATTAAAATTCTAAATTTGCCTTTTTCTATTCACTAGTATCTATAAACGTACGTTGCACGTTAATAATAGCACATGATAATTTAAATATGTATTTATATGACGGAACAATAAAATTTAATTAATAAGAGAAATTTTATGTATAATAATACAACAATCATCTAAATGTCAAAAAATATTATTAAATTAGCATAATACATGAATTTAAAATAAAAGGATATCATTAGAACTTACATAAATGATCAATTTTAGTCAAATTAAGTAGACAATTATGTATTGTAGCTTAAAGGTATCTAATGTGATGGCATCTTACCGAATACTTATTTCTATACGGAATTTTTTTTGTATATTTTTCCTTCTAATGCTTTGATTAAACTGCCATAAACAGAACTCTTGTTATCGATATTGATATCTCTCTTGAAAGTGCAACGTATAGTTATTTGTGTAAGAAAATATAATTGATAAACATAGTTTAATATTTAGAATATTTGTCCTTGTGTTTTATTTATTATAACTACAAACATAAACATACATACGGAAAATGTTCGCACAAATTTAAAAGGATATTCTTTAGTTTTGGAAGATGAAAATTGAATTCGAGGATAAATACATACTTCGAATCACATTTATTAGTATCAAATATTCTGCATGTGTCGTTTTGAGCCCGAGCACGTCGTTCAGCAGTCTAAGGCCATGATCAGCCTCATTTAAGGTGTTATGACTTGTACGCGTAGTCGAAATTGAATTTCGGGAAGTTCAGAGTTGATTTGGGAAGAGAATTCTCATTTCGGAAGCTTAAAGTTGAAAGAATGAATTAGGATTAGATTTTTGAGTAAACAGCCTCGGAATCGAGATCTGAAGGTTCCAGCAGGTTCGTATGATGAGTTCGGACTGGGGCATGTGCCCGGTTCGGGATTTGGATAACCAGAAAGCATTTTGGCGCCTATTGTGGAAGTTAGCATTTTGGAAGAAATTTATTCAGTTTTGCTTGATGTGCATTTTAGCATAACCGATGTCTGTTTGGGATTTCAAGACTATGAGTAGCTCTTTATAGTGATTGTGGAGTTGGAAGCACGACCGGAAGTGAGTTCGGAGGTCCATAGGTCATTTTGAAGTCATTTGGCTAAAGATAGAAATTTGAAAGTTTTTGAGAAGTTTTACCGGAAGTGGACTTTTTTATATCGAGGTCGGAATCCGATTTCGAAAGTTGTAGTAGGTCCGTAATGTCAAATATGACTCGTGCACAAATTTTGAGGTCAGTCAGACATGATCTGATAGGTTTAAACATTGCAATTAGAAGTCGGAAAGTTCAAAGTTCATATAGCTTGAGTCGGGGTATAAGTCATTGTATTAGCATTTTTTGATATGATTTGAGGCCCCGAGCAAGTCCGTAATGTGTTTTAGGATTGGTTGGTAGGTTTGGTTGAGGTCGCGGGGGCCTTGGGTGGATTCCGGGTGGTTAACGGATCGAAAAATTAATTTTTAAGAAGGCTGAGTTTGCTGGTTGCTGGTATTTCCGCTTTTGCGGAAATGGGACCGCGGAAGCAGCCCCGCAGAAGCATAGAGGGAACGTGGAAGCGGAAGAGAGAAAATAGGAAGGGCCGCAGATGCGGTCAAGGTTTCGCGTCGCATCTTTGGTAATCTGGTTGTATAAGCGAATTGGGTTGGAGCTTTGGAGCCGCAGAAGCGGCGCATATTCCACAGAAGCGGACAAAGGGTTGCAGGTGCGAAAAAGCTGGAGGCATAGAGTTGTTTTAAAAATCAAATGTTTGCAATTTAACTCATTTTCTTCACTTCATTGGACGATTTTTGGAAAGTTTCAAGGAGGGATTTCATCATCAATGTCAACTTAAGCTACTCCTACTTTTTTTCAAGTTAAAGACAATATTACACCATAGAATTAGATACGAAATTTATGGGAAAATTTGGGATTTTTGAAAGAAAACCTTGAAACTTGATAAAGTAGATTTTGCCACAATTTTGAGTAGGGAATTAAGAGAAAATCAAATATTTGAGTTCGTGATTTTATGGGTAAATTTTATCTTCGAGATATTTTGGCTTATTGAACAGGGTTCTATGGTCGGTCCGTGACCCCTGGATGCCGAAGGCGTCCTTGGGGTGATCTCGTAGTTCCTACGGGGTGGAGATGATGGGGTCGGTCCATGGATTTTCCTTCCTTTTCTTTTGCCGCATTTCGCTCAAAGGGTTGAAGGGAGATAGTGCATCAAGCTGTTCGCAAGGGCCAACTTGACCTCTTCCCCAGAGATCTCAGATGAGGGAACCCTGGGAGAGCCGCCGACTCCAACTACCGTCCATGTACGATCCATACTATTTCGGGCACGTGGGCCAGAGGGCTTTTTTGTCAACTTTCCGTTCGGGGTTAGGAATTGTTATAAATTGGGTTGTAAAGTATAATTGAGCATATATTAATGGATTTGTATGGTTGTTGACTAGTTTTGGAGCATTTTGCGTTGGTTCAACTCTTCGAAATTATGTAGAGTGATGGTTATAAGTCTTCGGAGCAAGGTGAGTCTCCTTTCTAATCTTGATAGGGGAAATTTACCTCGTAGGTGAATTAAATTGGTTATGTACTCCTATTTGTGGGGTCTGCGTACGCACGAGGTGACGGGAGTCCGTGAATAGCTACTATTATGCTATTGTCCGGGTAGTCTAGGGCCCAAAAGCATGCTATACTTGGGATATTTGTAATCTTATTGACATTTGAACTGTTAAAATCCAATTGAACTAGTAAGTTCAAAAAGGAGTAAGCTTCATTTTTTTTAAATTTATTAAAGGAGAATTGGTTTTATCTGAATAAATGTTCCCCGATAAGTTCTTAATTGATTGATTGAGCATGTATTCCTTATGTGTACCTGTGTCACATGCATGATTCGCGAGCAGGGTATGTGTTTAATTTTGGAACGGGCCAAACGCCTCGGCAGATTAAATAGATGCATCTATGGTACGGGTCACTCGACCCTTGGCAGTGCACAATTTATATTTTTGTTGGAGCGGGCCGTTGACCTCGGCATGATATGCACATGTTTATATTACTTACTTGAAGTACTTGATGTTGATATTGCCTTTTGGCCTGAATTAAATTGCTGAAGAAAAAAGAAAAGAGATCTTGAAAATCCTTTGCTAATTATTAAAGGTATTTACCTGTTTTACAGCTTTGTGAACTAGAGCATTCTATATATATATCCATGAATTCCTCACATTTTAGTGTATTATTATTGGGCCATTAGTCAATGTCAAAGTTGACCATCTCTTCTATACCCCTTTGGGATTAGGCGGGATACTCATTGGGTACATGTTATTTTCATACTCATATTACACTTGCTGTGCATTTTGTTGCACAGGTAATTGTAACTCCAGTGGTCTGCTGGCATAGTAGCGCATGGTTCTGGGATTAGGTGAGATGCATCATTCGAGACGACCGAAGCTAGAGCAGTCCCTTCTAGTATACTGTATTTGACTTCTTGTCCACTATATTCTGGACGGATGTTGTATTTTATTCTCTTATCATAGATGCTCATGCACTTGTGACACCGGGTTCTAGGATGGTTTGAAGTATTGTATTAACTGTTTAACATTTAATTTTGATTTGAGACTTTGTTCTTTAAAAAATTCTAAAAATTAAAGGAAATTCCTAGAATCAAAAGTGTTAGAAGCAAGATTTTTATTAAGTAATTTGGTTGGCTTGCCTGACAGCGGTGTCCGGTGCCACCACGACCCTTAAAGTATTTTGGGTCATGATAACATGGGATCAGAGCACTAGGTTCCCGTCGGTCTCACGATTCATGAGCAAGTCTAGTAGAGTCTCGTAGATCAGTATGGATACGTCTGTACTTATCCTCTGGAGGATACAGGGCTGCTAGGAATACTTCCCTTCTTGATTCCCTTATCGTGCAGTTCGATTCCTTGAGGCTTATGCCTTTGACTCCTTCATACTCAATAGAATTGAAATAATAGTACAAATGTGGTGCAGGATGATTCTCCCGGTATATTGTTGTGATGGTAGGGTGTTTGCTCATGTGTCGGGGCATTGAATGACTTGAAGGGAGGTCTGCTCAGTATGTAATCAAGGTATTCAGTATTTTATTCCAAGTGAGGGAAAGGCAGTCGAACTAAGGATGGTCATATATGGGCTGGTGGAAGTAATGAACATGGTAATTGCAAGTGTGGTAGAGCTTTCTTCTATGATATGGTGTTGTGGCCCTAATGGAATGTACTAAGTTGTCGATGCTATAGTCTGCTACAATTCGCCTTTATGGCAAGATGTTGTGAAATAGTATTGGAGATTCAACTGTCAATTATCGTATGGTGCGGTGGTTTAAGATCGAATCATAATTCCCTAATGCTGGCGGATCGAGAAAGATGACCTTTGGAAAGGTTTAAAGTTAGTAGCAATGGTGGGCTCAAGTACCACGAAGATAGATTTTATTTAAGGCAACAATTGATCAGCAAAGTATGAGGAAGGACATGTGGGAAGTGTCGGGCAGTGTTTAAAACTTCTAGAAGGCAAAGTATGAGGAGCAAGGTCGAGTGGTCGATTATAGAAGTGAGTTCCTCCAAAGTGGGAGAGTGGCGGGTGTTGCATATGGGCTTGGTATTAGGATGACTAAGTGCCTTAAGGAGAGTTTGGATCAACAACAACAACAACAACTACCCAGTAATGTCCCACAAAGTGGGGTCTGGGGAGGGTAATATGTAGACGAGCCTTACCCCTACCCAAAAGAGTAGAGAGGGTGTTTCCAATCGACCCTCGGCTCAGTGAAGGAGAGGAAAAACAAAAACAAAAACAAAAGAGCATTAGTAAGTCCAGCAGGAATAGCATAAATAATTATCTAAACATAAGAACCATAAATAAAATAGCATGCAATAATATCAGAGCGTAACTACCATAAATAACTACCGTAAGGGAGATACAATCCAATACACAAATCATCTAGGATAGCCCTGCCAAGCCTCACCCAACCCCGGGTGAGGAGTACGAAAAACTCTAGGGGCCCCTATCTTACAACCCTGATATTAGACCTCCAGACTTTCCTATCAAGGGCCATGTCCTCAGAAACCCGCATTCTAGCCATGTCATACCTAATCCCCTCTCCAATACCTCTTAGACTTCCCTCTGCCTCGCCGTGCGCCGACCATCGCCAGTCGCTCACAACTCCTCACCGGGGCATCAAGACTTCTACTCCGTACATGCCCGAACCACCTCAGCCTCGCTTCTCGCATCTTGTCATCAACCAGGGCCACCCCCACCTTCTCTCGAATAACTTCATTCTTAATCTTATCTAACCTGGTGAGCCCGCACATCCACCTAAGCATCCTCATCTCCGCAACCTTCATCCTCTGAACATGAGAGTTCTTCACTGGCCAGCACTCCGCCCCATACAACATGGCCGGTCTAACCACAGCTCTATTAATTTCCCCTTGAGTTTCCGTGGAACTTTCTTGTCACACAGGACTCCTGATGTAAGCCTCCATTTTGACCACCCCGCTCCTATACGATGAGTGACGTCCCCGTCAAACTCTCCGTCCCCCTGAATCATCGATCCAAGTTATCTGACACTATCCCTCTTGGCGATGACCTGAGATCCAATCATCACGTCCCTGCCTACTTCGCTCGGCTCGGCGCTAAACTTTCACTCCAGGTATTCTGTCTTAGATCTCCTTATTTTGAAACCCTTAGACTCAAGAGCCTGTCTCCATACCTCTAACCTCTCATTAACACCGACCGTCGTCTCGTCTATCAAGACTATGTCATCAGCAAATAGCATACACCAAGGCACATCCCCTTGAATATGTCGGGTAAGAACATCCATCACCAAGGCAAACAAGAGAGGGCTAAGCGCCGATCCTTGATGGAGCCCCATAACCACTGGAAAATGGTCTGAGTCGCCACCCACCATCCTAACCCTAGTCTTAGCTCCATCGTACATGTCCCTAATGACTCTGATGTAGGCTTCTGGCATTCTCTTCGCCTCCATAGCACCTCCCTTGGGACATTGTCATACGCCTTCTCCAAGTCAATAAGCACCATGTGCATGTCCTTCTTCTTATCCCTGAACTGCTCCACCAGCCTCCTGACAAGGTGGATAGCTTCTGTAGTGGAGCGACCCGGCATGAAACCGAATTGGTTCATAGATATAGATGTCATCTCCCTCACCCTCGCCTCGATCACCCGCTCCCAGACCTTCATGGTATGACTTATTAATTTGATACCCCTATAGTTGTTGCAGCACTGGATGTCACCTTTGTTCTTGTACAAGGGCATCACTGTACTTCCACCTCCACTCCTCTGGCATCTTTTTGGTCCTAAAGATCGCATTGAACAACTTGTAGAGCCACTCCACTCCTGACCTACCCATGCATTTCCAGAACTCTACCGGGATCTCGTCAGGCCCGGTCGCTCGACCCCTACTCATCCTATGCAAAGCCCCCATGACCTCATCCGCCCTAATGCGCCTGCAGTACCCAAGGACTCTATGTTACTCTGAATGCCCCAACTCCCCTAGCTCTATGTTACGATCCCCCACATCGCTAAGTAAGTCTCGAAAGTATGTCTGCCACCTCTTCTTGACTTGAGACTCCCCCATCAGAACTCTACCATCCTCGCCCTTTATGCACCTAACTTGGTCAAGATCGCGCGCCTTCCTTTCCCTTTCTTTTTCTAATCGGAATAACTTCCTGTCCCCGTCTTTCGCCCCTAATTCCTCGTACATGCAACCAAATGCCGCGTTTTTGGCTTTCATAACCGCCATCTTTGCTTCTTTCCTCGCCACCTTGTAGATCTCCCTATTTGCTCTCCGTTCTTCTTCGTTTGTGCTCTCTGCCATCTTAGCAAACGCTGCCTTCGTCACCTCCACTTTTCCTTGGACTACATCGTTCCACCACCAGTCACCCTGATGGCTTCCTAAGTAGCTCTTTGCTACCCCGAGCACATCCCGTGCTATCTCCCTAACCAAGTTTGCCGTCTCTGACCGCATAGCATCCGCTTCCCCAGAACTTCTCCAAGAACCACCCTCAGCTAACCTCCTCTCAACTCCTATGCTTTCTCCTTATTCAAAACACCCCATCTAATCCACGGTTGTCCCTGAGCACCCCTCCTCTTCCTCTTCACTGAGAGACCGACATCCATCACTAGGAGTCTATGAAGAGTCAAAAGAGACTCTCCCGGAATAACCTTGCAGTCCTTGCACATACCCCTATCGCTCCTTCTGAGGAGGAGGTAATCAATCTGAGTCCTTGCCGCCGAACTCTTGAAGGTGACCAAATGCTCCTCCCTCTTCTGAAATGTCGAGTTTGCAATCAAAAGCTCGGAAGCCCTAGCGAAATCGAGTAGTGACGTGCCTCCTCCGTTCCTAACCCCAAAGCCGAAGCCACCGTGCACCTCACCATAACCACCAGCATCAGCCCCAATATTCCCATTAAAGTCCCCTCCAATAACTAACTTCTCAGATTGGGGAATACTACCCACAATATCATCCAAGTCCTCCCAAAAGTGCCTCTTAACCTCCTCATCTAAGCCCAATTGCGGCGCGTAAGCGCTGATGACGTTGAGGATGCAACCGTGGAGATTTTAATGATTGGTGATTGAAGTCTGCGGGTATGATTTGAAGTATGGGCTATTATGCGGGAAATGATTAATATGGCGGAAATGAGCTGCTTGAAATGGAGGAGGGTGCAGCATAACCCTGAACTGTGAGGATGTTACCACGCATTTAATTAAACTTCGCGAAGGGCGAATAGACTTGTGCAGCTGGAAGGTGAGTTTGGACTCAGGATGGGCTATTGGTGTCATAGTGAATGTACCCAATACAGCAGCGTAGGAAGATGCCGGGAGGTGATTCCCCTACGTGGGTTATTCCCTGTGAGCAGGTTAGCGGTCGCATAGTTGGCGAAGCTTCTGCAAGGAATTCTTTCTGTGGTGCAGCAAGGAGATCGATCGTGGGAATGTGGTTGATGATTCACAGTTCAAAAGGGGGGGTCTAAAGGAAGATTTCGAGAAATCTTGATAATTAATGGTGTGAGGTTATGTCAATAAGAGGTAAAGTGGTCGGGCGATCTCAATAATTTTGAAATGATGGCTTCAAGTTAAGTGAGAGAGTCCCACCGCTTATCATTGGGTTGTATGATTAACTACTTGCGTGATTTTTGGTTATTAGCATATTGATGGGTTATTTAGCTATAATCGAAATACCATAAGTGGTAATTCGAGCAAATGAATTGTTGGAGGCGCGCTATGGCTGGCCTTATTGGCTCATGTTCGGACTAGGAAAAAGGTTCAGGATTTATGCCTTGTATAGATACAGGCTTCAGAGGAAGTGATCTCTCCGGGTGCTTCACCGAGAGAGTATTCATGTGTTATAAGATTTATGGAGTGAATAATATTCGGGACAAAGTTAGGGGGTGGTTCTCAACAACGCTCCTAGTGAATTCAAAAGATAAAGTGTGGTGCCCAATGATTTCAAGCCCATGAGTACAGTTAAGAATCAAACTTTGTAGCAGCTTATGAGAAGGTGCCCAGAATGTTCTCCGGTATTTTTACTTGTGGTATAGAATTTAAATGATGTGAAATAGTTTGTGGGAATTGAGACAGTCTGGTCTCGTGATTCAAGGTCACTCGGGGTGAGTATAGATGGAGTATGTTATGTGTTGAATGGAGTTAGTATTATTTATGAGGCAAGCAAAGATAAACTGGAAGGAGGTAGTCCTGATCGAGTTATGCGTATGATTTGTGGTGGTACGTGTGAGGTTTGTCGGCCGCCGTAATTGATACTATTCAGAAGCATTCTTCTATTATGGCTTGTGAAGTGGAAGCGAATTCCGGAAAGAATATGGTGGCTTGGACCACTACTTAGAGATTTGCATATCCTACGATTATGGGAATTTACCCGTGGGTTGCTATGATTCTCCTAAAATGAGTTAAATGAAAAGTTTGTATGTGATAAAGTGTTAAAATATTTATGATTTCGGAGTTATGATGAAAATCGTGTTCTATTATATATCGGCACGTTAGGTGCAGTGAGAGGTATGGAAATTTGCAGTGAGGGTAAAGGTTGCAGTTCGATGTTGATAGGGATGTCATGAGCTCGGACGAGCAAGAAAATGGTGGAAAGTTTTAAGAAAATAGGTATTATATTCAGTGTCACCTGAGATCGATGTGTTGTGAAATAGGCTTTGCATCCTGGTTTAGGATTCTTGGTCGCTTTTCAACGTTGGTGCGAACCCATTATCTATTTCAAAAGATTGTGGGAGCCTGTCACACAAGAAGATTGTATAAGTGTGACGTGTAGTCACTTGATTGACTAAAGATTTAAACCAATTATGAGGATTGTGGTAATATCATTAATTTTGGAATTTAGGCCTGGAGGGAACTTTGTTTACTGGGTTATGAACTGAGGAGGTTTCTCCGGTTATGATGGTTGTTCTTATGTGTTATGAGGAAAAGTGAGTTACTATGGACCTTTGAAAGGTTATTAGCCAAGTTGGTGCGATCAGAAATCGGCTTTAGATTAGTGGATTGATTTACAAGTGAACATGGCTTTATATCAGGCCAGTTGTGTTCGTCTTAGTGAGCGTTCCTTATGGAGGAACAGTCGGGGTGTTATTTTCTCATCAACTATTCCAGGTAATGTTGTATTACGCCGTATGAATTGTGAGATGGCTTGGCAAAATTCTTATGTGTTGAGGTTCAGTGTGGCGATGATGATGTTGGAGTAGAATGGCTCTTGAGATTCAGATCTTGTATTGCACCTCAGTTGTGCTTGAGTTTTGTAGCTTATAGCACTATGTGTTTTCTCATGGATGGTATTATGCACTTAGTGTGCTTGCGATCAGAATTCGATATTTCTATTGTAATGAGCAGATTTAGTTTGAAGTGCAATCTCCTTATATAAGATCTATGTGTGGATCGGGTGTCACGACCCGAATTTTCCCACCATCGGGATCGTGATGGCGCCTACTGTCGGAGCTAGGCAAGCCAACTTAAACATTCGTTTTCAACTTTTATTTAACAAGATAAGAATAGAACAGTAAATTTAAGCGGAAGTCTCAATTTAATAATAACCGAAAGAAATACGAAAAAGTTAACATCATCCTCTACCCAAGATTTAGTGTCACAATGCTCACGGACTAATATCAAATACTTCAAATAGGAGTCTAAAAGAAAATACATAAGAAGTTTGTTTTGATACAATGAAAGCAAACAGAAATGAAATAGAAGAGACTCAGGGCCTACAGACGTCAGCAAACTACCTAGAAGTTCCTCGACTGAAGGTACGCTCCCAATCTTCTTCTGTTCCGGTCCATAAGCTGCTCCCAGATCTGTGCACAAAAGGGCACAGAAGTGTAGCATCAGCACAACCGAGCCCATGTATTGGTAAGTGTACAGCCTAACCCGACGAGGTAGTGAAGAAGCTAGACCAGACCTACCACAATTAACATGTACAAATGTATGTGTAGTAACGAAAAGATACACATAATTTAAATAGATAATCGGGAGCGGGCATGTTGTGGGGGTACAATTCAAATATAAGATCAACGAACAAAGAGATGGAACTGAATAATTAACATCAATAAAAGAGAACAAGTAAATCAGCAACTGCGCGGCACCAAACTTCGTGCTTTTACTCTCAAATTCATACCAAAACCATGGAATATAGTGCACGGCATCACCTTTCATGCTTTTCCTCACATAACTCTAATATCAAGGCACAAAATGACCCTTCGTGCTCAATTATTCAAAAACATGGCACGGAAAGACCTTCGTGCATAATTTTCAAAACATGGCATGGAATAGCCCTTCGTGCATAGTCGCTCTTCCTCACCCAATCAACAGTCACAACCCATTGGGGAAGGAAATATACAACAAGATCAAACATCCCGGCAAGGGAGAACAAGTCAATAAATAAGTCCGACAAGGGAAAATGCCACACTTCCTTATTTAACTCATTTTCTTCTCAGCTATCACTTCATAATTAAATTATCAATTAAATTACTCAATTGTATCACATCTTTTGAATTTAAAAAAAAAGTAATTACGACTCACGGTCATACTAAACTCCGGTGCATAGATAACCGTCACCATGCCTATACATCGTACTTCACAATTAGCACGTAGCAATTAATATCCTAATCCCAATCCCTCAAGCCAAAGTTAGAACAAACACTTACCTCAAATAGCAATCAAGCCTCAAACACCGCCTTTCCTCTAGAATCCAACTCCAAAACAACGATATCTAGCCATAATTAGTTCAATATTAGACAATAATGGCTTAAAAAACAATTCCATAGCCTATAAATGAATTTCCTATCATTCTTCCAAAAATACCAAAATCTAACCCCGGTCCCACATGGTCCAAACTCGAGTCTCGCATCGAAACCCAATCACCCATAACCCCACGACTTCACATATATAATTTATTTTAGGATTCGACCCCAAATTGAGGTTCAATCGCCCAAAATTCCCAAAAACCTAATTCTACCCAAAAGCCCTAATTTCTACTTTGATTTTATGTTTTTAGGCTGGGATTTTAGTGACTAGATGAAAAAATAATGAGGAAACAATGTTATGTAATTTACCCAAAGAGTTATGGAGAAAGAAGAGGTTGAATTTCGTCAGTGAAGCATTGTAGGGAGGAGCTCGTGAGAAGAAGTGGTCTATTCTCGTAATGAAATGTTTATGTCTTAAGAAAAATCACTGGAGCAATTATACCTACGCGATCAAAATAGGGCGTCGCGTTCGCGAAGCAAGTGGGTTGGGAAGGCATCGCGTTAGCGATGAGAGGATGCGAATGCGAAGAAGAAAATCAGGGGAGGTCCTGGGGTTGTCTTACGTGGACGCGAAGGCTGGGACGTGACCGCGTGGAGGAGGGTTACTATAGCTATGTGAACGCGAGGGTGCACTACGAATGTGGAGGGAGAAACTGGCAGAGTTATGCGAATGCAAGCCTAGACCGCGTTCGCGAAGGGTTAAACCTGTCTGCAAGAAAGATGAAAAATCTGATGCATTTCCTAAGTGAAAAATCACCCTGAACCACCTCCAAATCACTCCCAAGCCCTCGGGACTACCAACCAAACACACACACTAACTCGATAACATCCTACGGACTTAGTCGAGCGATCAAATCGCAAAATAACATCAAATTTAATGAATCAAACCCCAAAATCCTCATTTCCCATTTCAAACTTCATAAAACTCAACATTAGAAATTTACATCCGAAACGCGTCAAACGACGTCCGATTTTGACCAAATTCTACAAGAAGCCCATAAACCATGACATGTACAGGGCGTTAGAACCAAAATACGGGCCCGATACCATTACCTTTTGATCAAATTTCATTTTTATTTTCCTTAAAAAATTTCATGGAAAAATTCTTTTCTCGGACCTGGGACCTCGGATTTCAATTTCGGGAATACGCCTGAGTCCCATATTTTCCTACGGACCCTCCGGGACCGTCACATCATGGGTCCGGGTCCGTTTACCCAAATGTTGACCAAAGTAAACTATATTAATATTATTATCAAAATTTCATAGTTTTTAACACCAAATTCATATATTTTAACATAAAAAATTTCGGGCATTTTGTACGGACTGCGCACGCAAATCGAAGCAACTAAAATAGAGGTTTTCGAGGCCTCAGACAAAAGAAAATAGAACCTGAGTCGGGGAAAAGATGGGGATAACGGCTCCGCATATCAGACTCGGACTCCCAGCTCAATTCCTCAGGAGGCAGACCTCTCCATTGAACACGCATTGAAGGGAAACTCCTCGAATAGCCATCGGATCCTCCTCATATGACAGATCCTCATCCAACTGGACAGTTTTTGAAATCTATCACGTAAGTGGTATCGCCGTGATACCTCTGGAGCATGGATACATGAAAAATCGGATGCATGACTGACATGCTAGGCAGAAAGGTAAGTCTGTAAACCACCTTTCCCACGCGATTGAGAATCTCAAATGGTCCAATAATCCTAGGGCTAAGCTTTCCCTTCTTCCCGAATCTCATCATGCCCTTCATAGGAGATACACGGAGCAATACTTTCTCACCAACCATGAAAGCAACATCCTTTAACTTGCGATCAACATAACTTTTCTGCCTAAATTGAGGTGCCCGAAGTCTGTCCTGGATGATCTTAACCTTATCCAAGGCCTCTGTACTAGATCTGTACCCAATAACCGTGCCTCTTCCAGCTCAAACCATCTGACTGGGGACCGGAACCCCTACCATAAAACGCCTCATACGGATCCATTTGAATGCTGGACTGGTAGCTGTTGTTGTAGGTAAAATCCGCTAAAGGTAAGAACTGGTCCCATGAGCCTCCAAAATCAGTAACGTAGGCTCGGAGCATATCCTCAAAAATCTGAATAGTCCTCTCGGTCTGACCATCCGTCTGGGGGTGAACTGTTGTACTCAACTGAACTTGGGTGCCCAACTCCTGTTGTACCGCTCTTTAGAAATGCGAGGTAAACTGTGGACCCCGATCCGAAATAATAGATATAGGCACCTCATGAAGGCGAATGATCTCTCTAATATAAATCTCAGCATATTTCTGGGACGAATAGGTGGTGGCAACTGGAATAAAATGCACTGACTTGGTTAGCCTATCAATAATAACCCATATAGCATCAAACTTCTTCCGAGTCATCGGAAGGCCAGTAACAAAATCCATGGTAATTCTCTCCCACTTCCACTCGGGAAGCTAAATCTTTTGAAATAAACCACCGGGCCTCTAATGCTCATACTTAACCTGCTGACAGTTCAGACAACGAGCCATATATGCAACAATGTCTTTCTTTATTCTACGCCACCAATAATGCTGCCTCAAATCCTAATACATCTTCGCGGCGCCCGGATGAATAAAATACTAAGAAATGTGGGCCTCCTCTAATATCGACTCCTGAATACCATCAACATTGGGCATGAAAACCCACCCCTGCAGTCTTAATACACCATCATCTCCCAAGGTAATTTTACTATCACCTCCCCGTTGTATCGTGTCTCTCAAGACACACAAATGGGGATCATCAAAATGCCGCTCACGGATACGCTCCATCAATGATAAACGGGAAACCGTGAAAGCTAACACCTTGCTAGGCTCAGAAATATCCAATTTCACGAATCTATTGGCCAAGTCCTGAACATCCAAAGCAAGTTGTCTTAGGCTGACCGGAATATAAGCAAGACTATCCATGCAGGCGGACTTCCTACTCAATGCATCTACCACCACATTGGCCTTCCTAAGGTGGTATAAGATAAATACATCATAGTCTTGCAACAACTCCAACCACCTCCGCTGCCTCAAATTCAACTCCTTCTGTTTGAACAAGCACTGAAGGCTCTTGTGATCCGTATACACCTCACACGTCACACCATATAATTAATGCCTCCAGATCTTCAAGGCGTGAACAATGGCTGCCAACTCTAGGTCATGAAACGGATAATTCTTCTCCTGGATATTCAACTTCATTGAAGCATATGCTATGACTCTGCCATTCTGCATCAACACTACGCCAATCCCGATACGGAAAGAATCACAATAAAAAGTGTAAGTCCCTGATCTCGTGGGCAAAACAATTACCGTTGTTGTAGTCACAGCTGTCTTGAGCTTCTGGGAGCTTGCCTCGCACTCATCTGAATTGGGCACCCTTCTGGGCTAATCTAGTTATCAGGGCTGCAATGGATGAAAACCCCTCCACGAAATGTTGGTAGTAACCTGCTAACCCCAAGAAGCTCCGAATCTCTATAGCTGAAGCTGGTCGAGGCCAGTTCTTGACTGCCTCTATCTTCTTCGGGTCCACCTGAATACCCTCTGCTGATATGATATGACCCAGGAATGAAACTGAACTCAACCAAAACTCGCACTTCGAGAAATTGGCATACAACTGACTATCCTTCAAAGTCTGAAGAACCACTCTGAGGTGCTGGTCATGTTCCTCATGACTGCGGGAGTATATCAAAATATCGTCAATGAATATAATCATGAACAGATCCAGATAGGGCTTGAACACTCGGTTTATCAACTCTATAAATGTTGCCAGGGCATTGGTTAATCCAAATGACATGACCAAAAACTCATAATGCCTTTATCGAGTGCGAAATGTTGTCTTAGGGACAACAGAAGCCCTAATCCTCAGCTGATGATAACCAGACCTCAAATCTATCTACGAGAATACCTTAGCACCCTAAAGCTGGTTCAATAAATCGTTAATCCTCGGCAGTGGATACGTGTTGTTTATCATCACCTTATTCAACTGCCAATAATCAATGCACATCCTCATCGACCCATCATTTTTCTTCACGAATAACACTAGTGCACCCCAAGACGATACACTGGGTCTAGTAAAACCCTTATCAAGCAAGTCCTGAAGCTGTTCCTTCAACTTTCAACTCTGGTGTGGCCATGCGATACGGCGGAATGAAAATAGGTTGAGTGCCCGGAGCCAGATCAATATAGAAATCAATATCCCTGTAGGGCGGCATACCCGGCAGGCCTGAAGGGAAAACATCGGGGAACTACCGAACAATAAGAACAGAGTCAATAGATGGAACCTCAATGCTGGAGTCATGAACATACACCATATATGCTAGACACCCCTTCTCGACCATACGTCGAGCCTTGACATACGAAATAACACTGCAGGTGGCATGACCTCGGGTCCCTCTCCACTAAAGTCAGGGCAAATCTGGCAAAGCAAAGGTCATAGTCTTCGCGTGATAATCCAAAATAGTATGATACGGGACAACCAATCCATCCCCAATATGACATGAAAGTTCACCATATCTAAGAGAAATAAGTCGACAAGAGTCTCAAGACCCTCAAATACCACCACACATGAACGATTCACTCAGTCGACCACTATACATTCACCAACCGGTGTAGACACATATACAGGAACACCCAAAGCCTCACTAGGCATAACCAAATAGGGTGCAAAATAGGATGACACATATGAATACGTAGATCCTAGATCAAATAACACAGAAGCACCCCTACCACAGACTAGAATAGTACCTGTAATCACAATATCTAATGACTCGGCCTCTGGCCTGGCCGGCAAAGTATAACAACGGGGCTGGCCCCCACCTCCCTGAACTGTGTCACTAGAATGATCGGCTACTGGATGACCCCTACCTCTGGTGGTTCGAGCTCCACCTCTACGGTATCTCCCTCCAACTCTATGATCCCTACCCCTGTCTCTAGATGGCTAGGCGGCCTGTGGATCACCTGCTGCCTGAATCATATGGCGAGGATCCTGCTGCTGAGAACTACTCGAGGCTCGAGGGAAAAACCTGACAATGTGACTCGGGCCATCACAACCATAACATACTCTCGTCTGCTGAGACAGCTGGCTCTATCGACCTGTATGTCCTCCCCTGAAGCTCTGAAGTGGCGATGCACTGATGGCGGCTGGTGGTGTATTGAAGGATTGTTGATCCAAATAATACTGCTGAGGACCACCACCACCTGGAGTACCATGAGAAACCTAAAGTGCTGACTGGAAGGGCCTCTGAGGGTAGCCTCTGTCATATGAATCCCTACCTCCATATGAGGTACCACTGAACCTGCCAGAATGATGAGGCCTCTTATCTGACCCCTGACCACCTCCTCGTGCAAATGCCATCTCCACCCGGCGGGCCGCATTGGCCGCCTCCTGGAAGGAAATATCACTACCAAATCCCATGACCATCTGAAGACGGATCGGCTGAATCAATCCATCAATGAATCTCTGGACCCTCTCTCGCTCTGTAGTGAGTAACACAACTGCATGGCTTGTCAAATCAACAAATCTAGTTTCATACTGTATAACTGTCATGGAGCTCTGCTGGAGGCGATCAAACTGCCTACGAAGTGCCTCTCGCTGAGTGACAGGGAGAAACTTCTCCAAGAATAACTCCGTGAACTGATCCCATGCCAAGGCTGGAGACCCTGCTGGTCTAGATAGGCAATAATCTCTCCACCGAGTCTTGGCGGATCCTGCAAGCCTAATGGTACAAAAATCGACCCTGTTGGTCTCCATTATACCCATAGTCCTGAGGATCTCATAAAAACTTAATAGAAAATCCTAGGGATCCTTCGTTGAAGCACCGCTGAAAATGGTGGTGAAAATCCTGGAGAACCGATCAAATCTCCACAAAGCATCCAAACACATGGCCGCTCTATAACCGGCCTAAGCTGTAACACTTGTATGAGATACCACTGCGGACTGAACCACTGGAACCTGAGTCCGTGGAGCTACCTTCTCCGGAGTACGCATAGCAGGAGTCTGAACCCCTCCTCCAGCCTGAGAAGTGGCTGGTGCTACTGGCAGCAAACTCGCTCTAGTGACACTGTCCATAAAGCCTGCCAGTCGGATTAGAGCATCTTGGAGATCCGGGGGAAACATAACCCCTCTTGGGACCTGAGCTGGTCCCACTGAAGATGATGGGGATGGAACCTCCTCATCATAATCAATATGAGGTTCCACCTCTGGAACTACTGCCTGGGGCTGAGCTCTACCCCGGTCTCGGCCTCTGGCACGGCCTCGGCCTTGCCCTCTACCCCTCACAAGAGCTGTTGCTGGGGGCTCGGGGTTGCTGCACGGTAGAAGAAGAAGCACATGTTCTCGCCATCTGCGAAAGAACAGAGTAGAACGACAATCAATATTTGATAAACAAAATCGCACGACAAGAATGAACAAAGTGAAATTTTCTTAACTCTAGAGCCTCTGGAGGATAAATACAGACGTCTCTGTACCGATCCCTTAAACTCTACCGAGCTTGTCCGTGAGTGTTGAGACCCAAATAACCTAGTGCTCTGATACAAACTTGTCACGACCCGGATTTTTCCACCATCGGGGGTCGTGATGGCACCTACCGTCGGAGCTAGACAAGCCAACTTAAACTTTTATTTTCAACTTGTATTCAACAAGATAATAATAGAACAGTAAATTTAAACGGAATTCTCAATTTAATAATAACCCAAAGAAATACGGAAAAGTTAACATCATCCTCTACCCAATATTTAGTGTCACAATGCTCACGGACTACTTTGAAATACTAAAAACATGAGTCTGAAAGAAAATACATAAGAAGTCTGTTTGATACAATGAAAGAAAACAGAAATGAAATAGAAGAGACTCAGGGCCCGTGGACGTCAGCAAACTACGTAAAAGCCCTAATTTCTACTTCGATTTTACGTTTTTTTGGCTGGGATTTTAGTGATTAGATGAAAAAATAATGAGGAAATGGTGTTAAGTAATTTACCCAAAGAGTTATGGAGAAAGGAGAGCTTGAATTTCGTCAATGAAGGATTGTAGGGAGGAGCTCGTGAGAAGAAGTGGTCTATTCCAATAATGAAATGTTTCTGTCTTAAGAAAAATCACTGGAGCAATTATACCTATGTAATCGCAACAGGGCATCGCGTTCGTGAAGCAGGTGCGCTGGGAAGGCATCGCGTTCGTGATGAGAGGATGCGAACGCGAAGAAGAAAATCAGTGTAGGTCCTGGGGTTGGCTTACACGGACATGAAGGCTGGGACGCGACCGCATGGAGAGGTATAACATAGCTAAGCAAACGCGAGGGTGCACTGCGAACGTGGAGGGAGAAACTGGCAGATTTATGCGAATGCGAGACTAGGCTGCGTTCGCGAATGGTAAAACCTGTCTGCAACAAAGATGAAAAATCTTATGCATTTCCTAAGTGAAAAATCACCCCGAACCACCTCCAAATCACTCCCGAGCCCTCGGGGCTACAAACCAAACACACACACTAACTCAATAACATCCTACGGACTTAGTCGAGCAATCAAATCGCCAAAATAACATCCAATTCAATGAATCAAACCCCAAAATCCTCATTTCCCATTTCAAACTTCATAAACCTTAACTTTAGATATTTAGGTCCAAAACGCATCAAACGACGTGCGATTTCGACCAAATTTTACAGGAAGCGCTTAAACCACATATATGATCTGTACCGGTTATTAAAACCAAAACACGAGCCACATACCATTACCTTTTGATCAAATTTCATTTTCATTTTCCTTAAATATTTTTAGAAAATAATTTCACGAAAAAATTCTTTTCTCGGGCTAGGGACCTCGAATTTTGATTCCGAAAATACGCCCGAGTCCCATATTGTCCTACGGACCCTCCGGGATCCGTTTACCCAAAACGTTGAGCAATGTCAACCAGATCAATATTATTATAAAAATTCATAGGTTTTTACGCCAAATTCATACATTTTAACATAAAAAAATTTCCGGCTTCAAATCCAGACTACACACGTAAATCGAGGTAGCTAAAAGAGAGGTTTTCAAGGCCTCAAAAGCACAGAGAAAGGGAGAATTACGGTGATGACCCTTTGGGTCATCACATCGGGTGGCACGCTTCCATTGGTATGTATTTTGGATCGGGTTGCACGCCGCAACAATGTGATGTCGAGTCTGGTTTTCTATATGCTATTTTTGTGTGTTTTGTTTCTTATCTTCTATAAAAATTCTGTAGTAGTGCGGAGTTAGGTAATTCCTTCGAGAGTTTGATTTTTTATTTGTGTTATGTTCGTATTGATGGCCTATTGGAGCATTGTGGCGTCATATGAGACTTTTGATCGCATTATGAGTTGCTTATTGCCTGAGTAGTTTCGTATTGGGTGAGACGAGATTATGAGATTTAGGATCAATGCAATCCGGTTATATGAAGTATATTAAGTAGCAAATATCATTATTTGGTTCAGAATGTGGTAATGTTTCTTGTCGGAAGTATAGACTCAATGATTGGTTGACTCGGCAGTTGATTATGAATTTCGGCATATCTCATCCATCATGGAGGTATTGTAAGAGTTAGAGTAAGACTCGCGTGTGTCATGAGGTTCAATGAGAGCATCTGATTCGTTGAATTTTGGCAATTTGATCAGAAAATATTATCGTGGTCATGTGAATTAAGTGCTGCAGAGTAAGAAATCAGAAATGTTATGCATTCATCTTGGTTATAACATATGGTGAATGATTTGGTGATCTTATATTGAAAACAGACCTGGCATAGAATTCTGGATATTGGAATTGGGCTCCAAACTTAATTGCTTGAATAAAGTGAATATCTTCAGAATTTATCGAGCTAGTGTTCTCAGCTAAGATCTGGTAGCACGGGACGGTGCATGAGGTGCTAAGCAGTGATTTCAGGATACTTCAGTATAGTTCTTAGTACATTTGAGGATGAACGTATGTTTAAGTGGGAGAGAATGCAATGACTCGACTGGTAGTTTTGAGCCCTAACATGTCATTCAGCAGTGTGAGGCCATGAACACCTTCATTTCAGATTTTATGACTTGTACGCATGGTCGGAACAGAATTTTGAGAAGTTCGGAGTTGATTAGGGAAGAGAATTCTCATTTCGGAAGCTTAAAGTTGAAAGAATGAACTAGATTGGATTTTTTGAGTAAACAACCTCGAATTAGGATTTGAAGATTCTAGCAGATTTGTATGATGATTTTAGACTTGGGAGTATAATCAAATTGGGCTTTGGATAACCCGGGAGCGTTTTGGCGCCTATTGTGAAAGTTAGCATTTTGGAAGAAATTTCTTACGTTTTGCTTGAAGCGCATTTCAGCGTTACCGATGTCCAATTAGGATTCCGAGACAAGGAGTAGGTTTGTATGGTGATTTTAGAATTGGGAGTGTGATCAGAAGTGAGTTCGGAGGTCCATAGTTCATTTTGAAGTCATTTGGCTAAAAATAGAAATTTGAAGGTTTTGAGAAGTTTGACCGGAAGTGGACTCTTTGATATCAGGGTCGGAATCTGATTCCGAAAGTTGGAGTAGGTATGTAATATCAAATATGACTTGTGTGCAAATTTGAGGTTAATCGGACAAGATTTTATAGGTTTAAACATTGGAAAAAGGAGTTGGGAAGTTCTAAGTTCATTAAGCTTGAGTCGGGGTATAATTCATGGTTTTACCATTGTTTGATATTATTTGAGGCCTCGAAAAAGTCTATAATTTTTTTTGGTACTGGTTGGTAGGTTTGATTGAGGTCCCGAGGGCCTCAGGTGAATTCCAGGTGGTTGACGGATCGAAAAATGGATTTTTAAGAAGGTTGAGTTTGCTGGTTTTCCGTTTTTGCGGAAACGGGACCGCAGAAGCAGAGAGGGAGACGCGGAAGTGGAAGAGAGGAAATGGGGAGGATTGCAGATGCGGTCAAGGTTCCACCGAAGTGGAACCACATCTGCGGTAATCTGGTCACATAAGTGAAATTGGGCTGGAGCTTTGGAGCCGCAAAAGCTGCGCATATTCCACATAAGTGGACCAAGGGTCGCAGGTGCGAAAAATGCTAGAGGCAGAAAGTTGTTTTAATAATTGGATTTTGGCCATTTCACTCATTTTCTTCACTTCTTTGGGGGATTTTTGGAAGGCTTCCATGAGGGATTTCATTATCAATGTTAAGGCAAGCTACTTCTACTTATATTCAAGTTAAATACACGATTACACCATGAAATTAGACATGAAAATTGTGGGAAAATTTGGTATTTTTGGAAGAAAACCTACAAACTGGATAAAGTGGATTTTACCACGATTTTGAGTATGTAATTAAGAGATAATCATATATTTGAGTTCATGAGTTCATGGGTAAACTTTATCTTCGATAAATTTTGGATTTCGGGCAGGTGGGCCCGAGGGCATTTTTGTTAACTTTTCGTTCGGGGTTAGGAATTGTAATAAATTGAGTTGTATAGTATAATCGTGCATATAATAATGGATTTGTATGATTGTTGGCTAGTTTTGGAGTATTGTGCATTGGTTCAACTCTTCGAAAGAATGTAGAGTGCGTTATGAGTCTCCGAAGCAAGGTGAGTCTCCTTTCTAATCTTGTGAGGGAGAATTTACCCCGTAGGTGAGTTAAATTTGTTATGTGCTCCTATTTGTGGGGGCTATGTACGTACGAGGTGACGAGAGTCCATGCATAGCTACTATTATGCTTTTGTCCGTGTAGTCCAGGACCCCAAAAGCATGCTATACTTGGGATATTTGCAATCTTATTGACATTTGAACTGTTAAAATCCAATTGAACTAGTAAATGAATTTAAAAAAGGATTAAACTTCATTTCTAAAAAACATTGTCAAAGTAGAATTGGTTTTATCTGAATAAATACTACTCGATAAGTTCTTAATCGATTTATTGAGTGTGACGACCCGACCCATCGTCTCTTGTATTCCCGTCCCGTTTTTCCTATTTTATGCTTCTTCATGTGTTATTATATGTTTTTGGTGAGTTTGAAGTGTTTCGGATCAAATTTGGACAGAAATGAGACAAATAGTCTCTTTAAGGAAAGCTTAAGTTGAAAAAGTCAACCGGACGTTGACTTGTGAGTTCAGGGCTTGGAACGAATTTCCGATGGTTCGACTAGTTTTAGGGAATAATTTATGGCTTAGGAGAGAAAACAGAAGTAAATTCGGAGGTCCGGTGTGAAAGTTAGCCTATTTTGGCGAGGTTGGAATTTCGGAGAAATCCGGTTGGTAGGAGAGAATTTGATCGAAGGGTCGGAATTGCAGTAGCTTCATTAGGTGAATTCGGATATGTGTGCTAACTTTCGGGTCATTCGTACTTCGTTTGGTTAGTTCCGGCATCGAATGAGAATTTGAGAAGTTCATGTTTAACTTAGAGTTGAATTTGAGGATTTTGGAGATTTTTGGTGTTTATGTTAGTGTTTTTATGGCCCGAGCAAATTTGAATGAAGTAATAAGCCGTGCTGGTACTTTTGAATGAGGTCCCGAGAGCCTCGGGGTGATTTCGGATGGCTAACGGAAGGATTTGTAGTTGAAAAAGTTTGCAGATTTTGAGGCTACAACTATTGCAGGAATTTGCCATATGCGATCGCAGGTATGGAATTGCGATCACGTAGAAGGCTTGTTCGGGGTCGTGTAATTGTTCTATGCGATCACATATTTGGTGATGCAATTGCTTAGGTTTTAGTTGTTGCTGTCTGCGATTGCAGAGGGGAGTTTGCGATCGCGTAAGTCTGGCCCGTGAATCAATGCGATAGAAGGGTTTTGGTCGCTTTCGCATACGCCAATATGGAGGCCTGGGAATCTTGTACTATGCGATCGCAGGAGGAAGTTCGCGATCGCATAGAGGAAATTATATCTGGGCAGAGGGCTTTTTATAAACATTTCATCCGCAAGCTATCTCATATTTCATCCATTTTTGTACCACCTTGAGAGCTTTTGGATGGATTTTGAAGGGGGTTTCTATGGGAATTGATTTGAGGTAAGTGTCGTGGCCTTAATATGTCATTTTATTGAAGAATCAACCATTAATTCTCTAAATTTAGGTGTAAGTTGATGAACTAGGGCTTGAAATTTCAACTGAAAATTGGGGATTTAGAGGAGCAATTGGACTCCGATTTTGATGAAGTTTATATGTACGGACTCGTGGAGAGACGAGGATTTCGAAAATGTAAGTTTTGTAATTTTTTGAGAAGCGATACCGGGGCTCGAGTTTTGCTAGTTTCGATATTCTTGCTGTGTCTCGATTTTTTTCGATCGGGTATTGTCCCATTGGCATGTTGTGATGTATTTGCTCTATTTTTGTTTATATTCAACGTGCGAGGAGGACGAATTGAGAGGGAAAAGGCGTAGCGAGCTTGCGTTTTTGCCGGCTCGAGGTGAGTAGTTTGTATAGATGATGGCCTGAGGGTTTGAAACCCCGGTTTATCACATCGTGACGCTCTGTTGGGGCGTGACTCGCACCCCATGGCAGGTGAAGGATTTAAAATGATTGGGGATTGTGACTTGGTCCATCTCGAGAGCTGAATATGAACTATTGGCGTCTGATACACACATTGTGTTGTTCATAATTGGGCTTGATGCCATATTTGGGTCCTTGTGTCGATCCGTAGTACCCGTCTAGGGCGAATATATGTGTGACAACATGATTTGCATAATCATTGATCTCAGTCCTGTATTATTCACTGTTAATAAATGTTAAGTCACCGTATTTCTGAAATTGACTAATTAAATTGTATTCACCTTAATAAATTGGAAACTGGCAAAGAATCAGATTGAATCTATTATGTGACTTACATGCATACTGTGGAATGCATGGTTGGCTCGGGCTGCACGCCGCAGGGGTTATACATTGATATTGAGGCTGAGTGCTTGTTCTTAGCTGATACATGGTTGATATTGCGCTTGGGCTGAAGGAGACCCTCCGAAGTCTGTACACACCCCTAGTGAGCGCCATCGACGTTAAATCATATGCATGGTTGGATGGGGCTGCACGCCGCAGCGTATTCATATGTATTGCATTGCATCTTTATCTGGTACTTGGTTGTTATTGTGATACTGTTATGTTGTTAGCCTGTAGCTAAGTTACAGGAATGTTAGATATAGCTTTGCTTTGTGGTTTTCCATGGATTTCTTACTTTCAGTCATTTTTTATACTTATTATTCACCGAGTCGGTAGTACTCACCCCTACTCCCTGCACCTTGTGTGCAGATTCAGGTAAACCGGAGGCTTAGCTGATTCTCGTAGTCTCCATAGATATTTTCAGAGTCGTTGAAGTAGCTACATGACGTTCGCAGAACCTGACTACTCTTCATTATTTCTTCATTTTATTATTATTATATACTTTCCCAGATTTTAGTTTTGGTATTCAGATACTATTATTATTACTCAGTTTTTTTCAGTTTTGTTTAGAGGCTCTAGACTTGTGACCCCCAGATCATATGGGGCGTGTTTTCGATTTCCGTACTTATCTGTATTATATTATTAACATTCTTAGATTATTATTTTGTTAAATTCTCGGTTTTAGACTTATGTTACGTTGGAAGCGATTGTTGGACAGGCTTACCTAGCTTTAGGGTTGGGTGTCATCACGATCGGGTTTGGGTCGTGACATTGAGCATGTATTCCTTATGTGTACCTGTGTCACATGCATGATTCGCGAGCAGGATATGTGTTTACTTTTGGAACGGGCCGAATGTCTCAGCATATTAAATAGATGCATCTATGGTACGGGCCGCTCGACCCTCGGCAGTGTACAATTTACATTTCTATTGGAGCGGACCGTCGACCTCGGCATGATATACGCATGTTTGTACTTCTTCTTGAAGTACTTGATGCTGATATTGCCTTTTGTCTGACTTAAATTCCTGAAGATAAAAGAAAAGGGATCTTGAAAAACCTTTGCTAATTATTAAAGGTGTTTATTTGTTTTACAGCTTTGTGAACTAGATCATGCTATATAATTCCATGAATTTCTCACGTTTTAGTGTATTATTATTGGGCTATTAGTAAGTGTCAAAGTTGACCATTGCGTCTCTACTCCTGCGGGATTAGGCGGGATACTCATTGGGTACACGTTATTTTCGTACTCATACTACACTTGTTGTGCATTTTATTGCACAGGTAATTATAACTCCAGTGGCCTACTGGGCATAGCAGCGGGGATGATTCTGGGACTAGGTGAGCTACATCAGTCGAGACAGTCGCAACTAGAGCAGTCCATTCCAGTATATTGTATTTACTTTATGTCCATCGTATTTCGAACGGATGTTGTATTCTATTCTCTTATCAGCAGATGCTCATGCACTTGTGACACAGGGTTCTGGGATGGTTTGAAGTATTGTATTAATGTTTAACATTTAAACTTGATTTGAGACTTTATTCTTTAAAATTTTCTAAAAATGGAAGGAAATTCCTAGATTTCAAAAGTGGTAGAAACAAGATTTTTATTAAGTAATTTGGTTGGCTTGCCTGACAGCGGAGTCCGGCCCCACCACCCTAAGAGGATTTTAGGTTGTGGTAGCATGTATGACGTTATTCTCAAAACTTCTACATATGATACGCGCACATAGCTATTCAAAAAGTTTTTAGTAGCACGACGGATATATTTTTATACAAAATCAACCTATATGCGATATAAAATCAATTTTAATTTAGTCTATTATATATATGGTGACACTAACATACGTAAGAAATAATGAACTTGACAACAAACATGTATAATAGAAGGCCATTTGATATTAAAGTATTTAAGTATTCTTCTTGATAGTTATTGTTGGTATCTTCTTCTGTTGAATCAAAGCTAAAAAATATTTTGTTTTTACTATAAATTTCAGCAATCAACCTTTTATTTAGTTAATCAACATATTCATTTCTGCTAGCTAAAATATCTCTTTAATTTTTATCATGTAATTTGCACAAATTACATTTTAATCTAATGATAAAAATATTTTCTTATTAAATGCACTAATTTTACCATTAGAGTTTATAATCAAGTGATATAGAAGAACCAAACATTCTCTTATTGGATGCTCTTCTCGTTTCCGACGCAAAGCAAGAAGTTATTGAATGTTGAATCTGTTTTTACGTTATATTTTTTGTTATTTCAATAATTTTCATTTGAGGCCTTAAGTATGATTTTTGCAAGCTAGCTTTTATAGTTTCTGCTTTGGTCAAGTTGAAACTACTATTTGTACTTGACAGAAATCACCTCCCAAACTATTACTTTTCCACCAAACAGTTTATCAATATCCAATATATTTCTAAAACTCTGAGCGATTGTTTCGACGCTTAGCCTATATCACTTCATCCCATATTATCACTTTTGTTTTCTTTATGAGTTTAGCATTATTGCTCTGATTTGATATATATATGTGACAAATATTTCAGTTATTTGAATTTTACTCATATGATGAATTTAAATAATATTTTAATTAGATTCTCTTGCTAAATAATTTATTGAAAGATTTGATTATTTGGTTTTAAATAAAATATAATTTATTTTCTATTAATTTAGATTCTTTGTATTAATTCTCCTCATGTTTGAATATTTAAACCGTGATTATAATTATATTCACTGTAAATTTTAAATTCAAAGAGTAAAAAGATCGATGGCTTTCCACTTTTAGATCTATATGTTTGCAAAATGATTAAAGGTATTGGCCCTTACCAATTTCTTTCTTTATTTTCTCACGTATTTATATTCTTAAAAAAAATTAGTTGTACTTTATAATTGAGTATATATTTTTATACAACACAAAAATAAATAATAATAAAATATTATTTGAGTAAGGAAGCATTTTAAAATATAATATAATAATATATTATCGTGAGATATTTTTCCTCAATGTAAATGCTTTATGTATTCCATTTCACATTACTTTTATGTTTTGGTATTGAAAATTATATAGTGGTAATGTATTATGAATATGAAGGATTCTTATTAAATTAATTTTATCAAAATTTCCTACATATTTTAATAAAAATTCAATTGACAAGACTGTATTAATTTTAAAATTTTTAAATATTGAAAAAACGAATATAGAAGTTATTGTAGTACAAAAAAAGTAAATTATTACAGCAATGTTCTTTTCCTATGAGTTTTTATGTTTACTATTTAGAGCTATTTTGGTTTATCAATATTATATTCGTGTGTTTATAATAATGCATATGCTCTCTCTATTTCTAAATGAATTTGAACAATATAATATATTTTAAAATTAAATGACAGTGATATCCGCAATATATTTTACGTAACATATAGTCTAACGTATAATGGAATTAATTTGAATTTAATTTGGAAAGTGACATCCGTTCATAGATGCAAGTTGAATACGTTTTTAATATTTTTATGGATGGATTTTCTCATTGACCAACATGGGAAGTAATTATTTATAGGTACTGTTGGTAGTACTTGACAGAAATTACCTTTCAGATTAGTTTTTCACCAAAAAATTCATTGATATTTAATATATCCCTAGAACTTCGGGAATTGCTTTGATCATTTGACACTTAGCTATAAGCTCTTCATCCCATATTATCAATTATTCTTTCATTTTAAATTTAGCTCCATTGATCTGCTTAGTTATATTTGTGATCGTTATTTCAGTTATTTGAAAAGAGGTATATCAGATCTAAAGTGAATGACCTCAAAATGAAATCGCTGTTGATACATCACTTGTTATTATTGCTAAAAGATTTGTACCTCTTGCTATGATATTCGCAAATGAGACATGACATAAAAAAATTATTTCGATTCCTCCGGAGGCATCTAAAAAGAATAGTCCTGCTATACCAAAGTCGTTTCTTTATAATATAGTCTTGAAAGTTTGTTCTTGTTCAAGATTTAGCTTTGATTGTGCTTAGACACTTGTATGACCGTTTGATTCTTAATACTATACTAACCTTTTTAAAATTGTGATCTAGCTTTTTTTTATTCTCTAATGCTCTTTTATAGAATAAATTTATGTACACTAAGATTTTTTCTTTTTAAATTGAAAAATAATTTTACTCATAGATGAATTTGAAAATAATTGAATTACATTCCCTTGCTAAATAATTAACTAAAAGATTTAATTATATGGTCTTAAAGTAAAAAATAATTTATTTTGTGTTGATTAGATTCTTAAATGTAACGACCCGACCAGTCATCACGTGAGTTACCGCTCATTTTTCCCCGTTTAATACTTCTATATGTTTCATTATATGTGTTTGGAGAATTTGAAGTAATTCGGGTGTCGTCCGGTTAGAAATGAGACAATTAGTCTCTTTATGAGAAGTTAGTTTGAAAAAGTCAACCAAATGTTGACTTAGGAGATAGGGGGCTCAAAATGGATTTCCGACGATTCGACTAGTTTTGGATTGTGATTTATGACTTAGGAGCGCAATCGGAACTGAATTTGGAGGTCCGATGTAGAATTAGGTTTGAATTAGCTAAGTTTGAATTTAGGCGAATTTCGGTTGATATGTGAGATTTTGATCCTGGGGTCGGAATGAAATTATGATTGCTGCAGTAGCTTCGTTAGGTGATATTAGATATGTGTGCAAATTTTCAGATCATTCGGACATCATTCGTTCAGATTTTTTATCAAATGCAAGTGTTGGAAGTTTTAGTTTAACTTAGGCTTGAATCCGTGATAATTTAATGATTTTGATATTTATGATAGTATTTTTATGCTACGAGCAAGTTTGAATGAAGTAATAGAACGTATTTGTGCTTTTGGTTGAGGTCCCGAGGGCCTTGGGGTGGTTTCAGATGGCTAACCGGGAGTTTTGAGTTAAAAAATGCAGCAGAAAAAATTGCAGAGAACTTTTGTTCTATGCGATCGCATAGGCATCATTGCGATCGCATAGAGGGTTGGAAGGGGGCTCAGATTTACTATGCGATCACATAGGTCCTTGTGCGATCACATAGGTCTGGGAGGTCGGCATGTGCGTTCGCATAAAGAGGAGTATGATTGCATAGTGTATTTGGGCCTGGGGCCCCTGGAAAAGAATTGTTCTATGCGATCACATAGGGTTGAGTGCGATCGCATAACAGGAATATTAGGGGGTTTGATTTTGGCCTATGCAGTCGTAATGGTGTGAATGCGATCACATAGAGGAATACATGGGCGGACAGAATGTTTTAAGGGTTAATTCATCCGCAACCCACTTAATATTTCTACCATTTTAACTGCGCCAAGAGAGATTTTTGAGCGGCTTGAAGATGGTTTTAGACGATTATTGATTGGGGGTAAGTCTCTTGACATAGAAACACCGAACTATGGCTTGGTTTTTGAAAATGAATTTTTAGGATTTGAAAGGATAAGCTCCATTTTCGACAAACTTTATATGTACGGACTCGTGGAGAGACGAGGAATCCGTTGATATGATTTTCATAAATTGATGAGAGTGAGCCCGGGGCTCGATTTTACCAACTTCATAAATTTTTAGTACTTTTCGAGTATTTTTGATTGGGTTATGTTTCTTTAACCATATTTATGTATTCGTTGAGATTTTGACTAGATTTGACATGCGAGGAGGTTGATACAAAAGGGAAAGGTATTGTAGATCAGTCTACGACCGTTTAGAGGTGAGTAGTTTGTATAGATGATGGTGTTAGGGCGTGACTCGCACCCCATGGCAGGTGCGGGATCGTATATGATTGGGGATTGTGACTTGGTCCATCCCGAGTGCTAACTATAATATATTGGTGGCTGATACACATATTGTATTGTTGAAAATTGGGCTTATAGCCATATTTGGGGCCTTGTGCCGATTTGTAGCATCCGTCTAGGATGGATATTATTGTGATAGCATGATTTGTATAACTATTTATCTCAGTCTTGTATTTAATCACTATTATAAAATTCCAAGTCACTTTTCCCGAAATTAAATAAAACTAAACTATATTCTTCAAATAATTGGAAACTGGGAAATTAGTTAAATCTGTTATGTTACTCATATGCATACTGTGGACTGAGTATGGATCGGGCAGCACGCCGCAATAGTGAGATGATGATATTGCACTTGGGCTGTAGGAGACCCTCCGGAGTCTGTACACACCCCAGTGAGCGTCGTTGACATTAAATAGATCGGGTTGTATGCCGCAGCGGGTCATGTGCATTGCATTGCACTCTTGCATTATACTTGACTGATATATTTGTTATTGCTTTGTTGTTGATACGTAGTTAAGGTGTCGGACTGTAAGTTTTAGCTTTACTTTGTGGCATCTCATAGATTTCTTATCTTTAGATATTTTATATGCTTATTACTCACTAAGTCAGTAGTACTCACCCCTACTCCCTACACCTTGTGGTCAGATTCAGGTGTACCGGAGACTTAACTGAGCAAGCGTTGTTTCCAGAGATTATCAGAGTGGTTGAGGTAGCTTGTAATGACCCGGGTCGTTTTGAGAAATTAAGATCCATTTAGCGGCATAAGGTCCGGAGCAGCTTCAGAGCATGAGTATCCACTTGTGTGCATGGTTGAATTCAATTTTCGGATGGTTTAGAGTCAATTCCAGAGAAGAAACCTTATTTTGGAAGTTAGTACGGTGAAAATTTGACCGGAACTCGACATTTGAGTAAACAACCCCGAGATGGGTCGTGGATGATCTCAACAACTTCATATGGTGATTTTGGACTTAGGTCCGCGTCCGGATTTAGATTTAAAGGTCCGTAGAGTAAGCAGAGGCATTTCGGCGAAAGTTGAAGTGGGAAATTGAAAAAATTTGACCCACACTTGACTTTTGGGAAATAGGGTTCAGAATCCAATTCCGAGAGTTGGAACATCTCTATTATGTTATTTTGGATTTGTGTGCAAAATTTGGCATCATTCCGAATTGAATTGATAGGTTTCGGCATGAGATCCGTTATTTGAAGATTTAGAAGTTCATAAGCTTGATTTTTGGTTTGATTCGTCATTTTGATGTTTTATGTGATTTAAAATTTCGAGAGAGTCCGTGTTAGTTTGAACCATTAGATCCGTATCGAAATTATGGAGCCATAGGAAAAAGAATCACAATATATGGATATCGTATGAGGATATTATGCTCTATTTTGTGTCGGGAAAATTGTTTGTTTCAGGTGTGTTCGCATATGCGAACTTTTTCATCGCATTTGTGATGCCCAATTCCCAAATGCAAACTTTTTTCGCAAAATCGACTTCTGCCAGCCCTTTTTTGTTTGCAATTTCCATTGCGAACCCTGGGTCGCAAATGCGACATTTGAGACCTGTTAAGTAAGGTTTTTGACGGGATTTTCACCAATTTTTCAATTTTCTAAAACCCTAAACCTCTTTCCAAAGGCCAAAACTTCTCCAAATCGTTTTGTAAGTGTCTCTAGTACATTTCCAACTATATCTTGTGATTATATCTTAGATTTAACATCAAATTCATGAGAATCTAAAGGAAAATTTTGGAAAAATTATGAAATCTTTCAAAAATATAAAATGATGATTTGAATGACCAAATGGTATCGGAATTAGATAATTTTGTATGGGTGAACGCATAACAGAATGGGTGTTCGGTTTTTGTAAATTTTGTCGGTTTCGAGTGCGGTCCCGGGGAGTTGGCTTTTTGCAAATTGTATAAGAATCATAGTTTTGTCAATTGAAATAGTTTTCTCTTGCATTGTTTGATGTATTTAAGTTGTTTTTGGCTAGATTGAGCCGAGCATTGATGAATTGGTAAAGAAAAAGCTAAACCGAGTATTGAATCGATCGAATTGAGGTAAGTATCTTGCCTAACCTTGTGTGGGGGACTTCCCCTTAGGATTTGAGTTTTTCTCTGTTGATTGTAGTCCGTGTACACGAGGTGACGAGTGCGTGCTCGGATTTATTTGTGGTAAATTTTCCCTTTTAGGCTCTTAGACTTTTGAAATCACCGAGTATGAAGATGATATTGATACGATTGAGTTCCTTATTATTAGTTTCACCTCTACATGCCTTACTTGTTTTTTGTTTGCCCTTCTTGATTTATTCTTGCTGTTTCATGGACTTTTACATGTTTAACTAAAGACAATTACCCTTCTATAGTAATATTACCCGTCCTAACTACTCGCCTTTAATTGAAAATCATAAATGTTGTATCTCATGTAATTAATTGGTCTTAATTGGAAAGAAGATAGATATCTTATGATTAGTTGATATTCCCTTAAATTGTAATTATTTGATTCATTTTAACTTCCTTACTGTTTGGTTACTCCTTGATTGTAAGTTTATTTGTAACTTCATGCAAATATATTACATGTTCAATTGTTGTGGTGTCGGTGTAGTTATTATGCACTTATTATTTCTTGTCTTGTTGTTGAGGTTATTGTGTTTTTCCTTGGTGTTCCGTGACCTTATTAGGTATTGTTGATTCCCTTTCCGGGACGTTATTGTTTCTATTGTTGATTCCCTTGCCGGGACGTTATTTTTCTATTGTTGATTCCCTTTCCATGACATTATTGGTTCAATAATTGATTCCCTTGCTTTGTTCATGTGTATATATATTGTCATTTATTGTGCGGTTGTTGATACTGTGATGCACGAGGTTTTCGCCGTGCGACTGCTGGTACTGTGTTGCATGAGGTCTCTGCCGTGCAATTATTGTTGGAAAGTTGCATGAGGTCTTTGCCGTGTTATTGTTGCTAATGATGTTATTTCACATGCGGTGTAATAAGACGGGTATGTTATATGCTTATATGTGGATTGCGCATGTGGCGGAATAAGGTGGGAATATAGTGATGCATGTATGGCGAAATAATGTGATGCTTACTACATTATTGTTGGTTGCACACGTGGCAAACTAAGGTGGAATATGTCAGGGGCTGATTGTAATGAATTGTGAAGGCCCGTGGAGGCGTTTTCCTATTTCGTTTACTATGGTGATTACGGGTTCGATTCCCAGGAGATCCACATTAAACTCATTGTGTTCTGAACTGATATTTGCATTGATTCTATCCGGGTATGAATAAATCGGGTGTTGGTCGTTTCATTTCTTGTGCTTACTAGTTGGTAGGATTCTTGTTAGATATACTTGCACAAGCATACACGTAGTTGGACCCTCCTATTAGAGACGAATCCCTCGTGATTTTGCTAGGGTAGGGATATTCCCTCGTTTACCCATTATACATGTGAGAGTGACCCTAGTTGACCTGTTAGTTGTCAGCATGACCGTGTTATTGATGGGGCACAAGATGCCAAGTGTTAGATCTCAGATGCTGGGTTTCCATGAGTTGTGGCGGATCTGAGAGTTTGTGGTAGAATTGTGGAAAGAGTTGTAAACACCTTATGTAAGCCTCATTGCAGAGTAATGAGTTAGTGACTTGTTTGTCCTTGTTGTGTTGTGACTTCATGATTTGGGTTGTAATATCTACCGTCATTTTTATATCATCATTTATTGTTTTCTCGTTGTTACTTATTATCCATTTGCCTTACTGTGATTTGTAGCATTTTTAGTCATCCGTGCAGTCTTTACATATTTACATACCATCTCTATTATTTCTTACACTGTTTATTGGCCGGTAGGTGTCTTGACTGTTCCGTGTCACTACTCCATCGAGGTTAGTCTTGATACTTACTAGGCACTGCCGTAGTGTGCTCATGCTACTCTTATGTACACTTTTTGCTGTGCAGATTCAGGTACCCCCATTCAGTTCAGTCGGCCTTGGATGGAGGCCCATCGGTGGAGACTTTGAGGTATATCTGCTACGTTCGCATACCGAGGAGTACCTTTCTAGTTTTTTTTTGTAATAAGTATAGTTCTTTCAGTATTTTCTTGAGTCAGAGCCTCTTATGTATCCCTTAGCTTGTGATTTGTGAGATTCCGGGTTTTGGGAATTGTTTGTTAGTTTCGAGAGTTCTTGTTGTATGTGTCAGGGGGCACTCTAAACATTGATTTATTTTGGCTAACTCGGTTTTTTATTATTTTCTCCCGCAAGTCAGTTTATATACCGCATTGTTAGGCCTACCTAGTCATACGGACTAGGTGCCATCATGACATCTCCGCGGTGGGCGAACTTGGGTCGTAACAAGTTGGTATCAGAGCTCTAGATTCATGGGAGTCACATATCACAAGCCGATTTATTAGAGTCTTGTGGATCGGTATGGCAACGTCTGTACTTATATGTGGGAGCCTATGTAGCCGTTAGGAAAAATTCCACTCATTTGATTTCCCTGTCGTGCGAGATTTTTTACATTTACAATCCTAAGCCTCTCTATTCTACTCTCTCATAGATGGTGAGGACACATACTACCCGAGGTGATCAGGCACCCTCACCTCCTACTGCAACCGTCGGAGGTTGAGGTCGAGGTAGAGTTCGAGGACGCGCACGTGATGCAGCGAGAGCACCTGTGCAAGCGGCCGCCGAGGTACCCCTAGTATATCAGCTAAAGTCGAGGCATGTGACACGCCTATAGCTACTGCTAGTCCAACCCTTCAGGAGACTTTGGCGCAGTTCATGAGTATGTACACCACTTTAGCTCAGGTCGGGAGAGGAGCACAGACTCCCGCCGCCCACACTCTTGAGCAGCGAGAGTATGTTGAGCAGGTTCCCGAGATTATTCATGCGCCAACTAGTGAACCAGTTCAGCTCAAGGGCATGACAGCAGCTTCCGAGCATGAGCAGATGACTAGAGAGGTTCAATAAGTATGGTCCTCTGGTGTTCAGTGGATTAGCATCAGACGATGCCTTCGGTTTCTTGATAAGTCTTACTGCATTCTCCATACTATGGGTATCTATAAATTGAGAGGGGTTTCTTTCACTACTTTCCAACTTCGAGGGGACGCCTATGATTGGTGGCGCACCTATGAGTTAGACAGCCCATAGGAGGCAGGTTCGCTAACTTGCACCCCGTTTTCAGATATGTTCCTAAGATAGTTTGCTCCTTAGAGCCTTAGGGATGCATGGTGAGTGGGAGTTTGAGCATTTGCGCCAGGGTGCTATGACTATCTCGGAGTATGTTTTCCATTACTCCAGTTTGGCTAGACATGCATCAGCCTTGGTTTCTACCGTTCGCGAGAAAGTTCGCCGGTTCTTTGAGGGGCTTATTCCCAGCATCAGGTCCAGTATGGCCCGTGAGTTAGAGATGGATATTTCGTATCAGCGGGTGGTGAACATTTCTAAAAGGATAGAGGGTATGCATGCTAGAGAGAGAGATATGGCAGGCAAGTTCTTGAGAGAGGGATCATGAGAGAGAGCTTGAGGAGGCGAGAAGGCCTCGTAGGCCAGTGAAATATAATGGTCCCTATTTTGGAGGCATGGTGCGTCATGGTAGAGGTTTTGCGGGTCAGCCAGTTCAGTTCGCGCTTCAGGCTTTGCATGGTGACTCAGGTGTTCATGGGTCTCAGAGGACCCGCACCGCACAGTTTCCACCACCTCATCAGCAGAGAGGGTGCTTTTGAATGTGGAGATACTAGCCACATCGTGAGATTATCCCAGACTTCAGACTGATATGTCACAGCGAGGTATTTAGACAGGGAGAGGGCACCCAGGAGGGGGAGGCCCAGCTCATTGATGTATTTCAAATGGTAGGTTTGAGGCTGGTGCTCCAGCTAATATCACTCACGTACGGATTCATTTTCATATAGAAATGCACTATCTGTAGTTCATCACAATTCTACTTATCAGGTTGAGTTCCTTGTTTGTTGTTCTATTTATGGGAGTTCTTCATGGTTTGCACTCTGTCTATGTGATTATCCTATTGGGAGGTTTTATTAGTGATAGCTATGTCTATCGTCTATTCTAGTTGTTTTCGAGAGCTATGAGGCTAGTGGTATTTTCCTATTGTCTGTTCTGGTAGGCTTGATGTGATTTCCGAGCATTCTTGGTTACGAGCTGTGGTTTTTATGCTCCACCGGTGTGGGAGCTAGTCTATATTGTAAAGTGTAGACGGAATTGATCTAGTGAGAGTCTCTAGATAGTTTGATGTGTACCCTACTTGTGACCCAGCGTTGAGGGTGGGGCCCTCGTGATTTCAGGTGGTTTGATATGTTGAGGCCGGGTTGTGTACCGCATTGAGAGTTATATCAGTGTAAGATCTTTTTGAGTCCATTATATGCTTCTATTCCTTTTTGTTAGATGTCTGAGATATTTGTGTTTTATAAGAATTCTGTGCTAGTTTAATTGGTTTGTTAGTTCTCTTATGTGTTTTCTTTTCCCATATTCATTCATTTTCGTTCTATCCTCCCTGAGTTTTAGATTTTGGGGTGTGTACCCATTAGTGTTGGCTGAGGTTTGGATAACCGGGTGTTTGTCATGTCGTTTTCGTGGTTGTTGTAACATCGCCAGTGTTATGGGTGGTTTGAAAGGAGTTCCTATTGAATGTGAGGCTTATGGCCGTACAGATTTGATCTCATGCATTTATTGCTATCAGAAATATTATCGTGGGCCTATATGTGGCGTTTCATATTGTGTGTATGTACCTCATGTGTGTTGACTTGTATTGAATTAGCTGGTTGAGAGGGATACCGGATAGGGACTTGTAATCGGGTCTTTTGGAAATGGATGGGAGGAGAGGAATCTGGTTTGAAGGCTTAATGGTATTGCCAGAAGGGTTAAATTTCAGTTGATATGATGTCGCCATGCCAAAATGGATTGGGGTGACCTGAGTCACTCACGGGTGTATGTTTCAAGTGCACACTCATTGACTTGAGGACTTCAAGGTGAATCTTAGCACATTCGAGGACAAACGTTGGTTTTAAGAGGAGGAGAATGTAACGACCTGACCGGTCGTTTTGAGAAATTAAACTCCGTTCAGTGGCATAAGGACCGGAGCAGCTTTGGAAAATGAGTACCGACTTGCATGCATGGTGGAATTCAGTTTTCGGATGGTTTAGAGTCAACTCTAGAGAAGAAACCTTATTTTGAAAGTTAGAACGGTGAAAATTTGACAGGAATTGGACTTTGTGGTAAACGACCCTAGAATGTGTCGTGGAGGATCTCAACAGCTTCGTATGGTAATTTTGGACATAGGCGCACCTCCGGATTTAGATTTGGAGGTCCGTAGAGTAAGCTAAGGCATTTCGGCGAAAGTTGAAATTGGAAAATTAAGAAGTTTGACCAGTAGTTGACTTTTGGGAAATCGAGGTCGGAATGTGATTTCGAGAGTTAGAACAGCTCTGTTATGTCATTTTGGACTTGTCTGCAAAATTTGGCGTCATTTCGTGTTGAATTGATATGTTTCGGTATGAGATTTATTATTTAAAGATTTAGAAGGACATAACTTGATTTTGGTTTGATTCGTCATTTTGATGTTTTTTTATGTGCTTTAACTTCGAGCGAATCCGTGTTAGGTTACATGACTTGTGTGTGTGATTAGACGGGGCCCCGGGAGCCTCGAGTGAGTTTCGGATAGGTTTAGGCTATATTGCACTTGTTTTGTATGCTTTGTAATTGTTTCTTCAAGCAAAAATGATACCACCTTGATCAAATGAGATCCAAATTCAGTTTTGTTTGAACAATTAGATCCGTATCAGAATTACAGAGCCATAGGAAAAAGAATACCAAATTTGGATATCGTATGAGGAAGTTATGCTCATTTATGTGTCGGAAAAATTGTTGGTTTCTGGTGTGTTCACAAAAGCGAACTTTTTCATCGCATTTGCGATGCCCAGTTCGCAAATGCGAACTTTTTGTTGCAAATGCGACTTCTTCCAGCCCTTTTTTGTTCGTAATTTCCAAGGGTTCACAATTACGAACCCTGGGTCGCAAATGTGACATCTGAGACCTGTTAAGTGAGGTTGACGGGATTTTATCCCATTTTTTAATTTTCTCAAACTCTAATCCTCTTTCCAAAGACCAAAACTTCTCCAAATAATTGTTTAAGTGTCTCTAGTCCATTTCCAACTATATTTTGTGATTATGTCGTAGATTTAACATCAGCTTCATGAGAATCAAAAGGAAAACTTGGGAAAAATTGTGAAATCTTTCAAAAATGTAAAATGATAATTCAAATGAACAAATGGTATCGGAATTAGATAATTTTTGTATGGTTGAACTCATAGCGGAATGGGTGTTTGGTTTTCACAAAATTTGTTGGGTTCCGAGTGCGATCCCGGGGAGTTGACTATTTGCAAATTGTGTAAGAATCATAGTTTTGTCAATTCAAATTGTTTTCTCTTCATTGTTTGATGTATTCAAGTTGTTTTTGGCTAGATTGAGCTGAGAATTGATGAATTGGTAAAGAAAAAGCTAAATTGAGTATTGAATTGACCGGATTGAGGTAAGTATCTTGGCTAACCTTATGTGGGGGACTTTCCCTTGGATTTTATCTTTCTCCGTTGATTGTAGTCCGTATACGCGAGGTGACGAGTGCATACTCGGATTTATTAGTGGTAAATTGTCCCTTTTAGGCTCTTAGACTTGTGAAATCACCGAGTATGAAGATGATATTGATACGATTGAGTTTCCTGCTATTAGTTTCACCTCTACATGCCTTACTTGATACTTGTTTGGCCTTCTTAATTTATTCTTGCCGTTTCATGGACGTTTACGTGTTTAACTGAAGAAAATTACCCTTCTATAGTCAAATTACTCGTCCTAACTACTCGTCTTTAATTGGAAATCATAAATGTTGTATCTCATGTAATTAATTGGTCTTAATTGGAAAGAAGATAAATATCTTATGATTAGTTGATATTTCCTAAAATTGTAATTATTTTCTTCATGTTAACTTCCTTACTGCAGGGTTACTCCTTGATTGTAAGTTCATCTGTAACTTCGTGCAAATATATTACATGTTCAACTGTTGTGGTATCGATGTAGATATTATGCACTTATTATGCCGTGCCTTGTCATTGAGGTTATTGTGTTTTTCCTTGGTGTTCCTTGACCTTATTAGGTATTGTTGATTCCCTTGTCGGGACGTTATTGTTTCTTTTATTGATTCTCTTGTCGGGATGTTATTGTTTCTGTTGTTGATTCCCTTAGGGGAACGTTATTATTTCTGTTGTTGATTCCCTTGCCTGGACGTTATTGTTTCCATTGTTGATTCCCTTGCTTTGTTCATGTGTATATATATTGTCATTTATTGTGCGGTTGTTGATACTGTGATGTACGAGGTTTCCGCCGTGTGGCTGTTGGTACTTTGATGCACGAGGTCTATGTTGTGCGGTTGTTGTTGGAGAGTTGCACGAGATCTTTGCCGTGTTATTATTGATGTTTTTGCACATGCAACATAGTAAGGCGGGGTATGTTATATGCTTAGAAGTGGATTGCGCATGTGGCAGAATAAGGTGGAAATATTGTGATGCACGTGTGGCGAAATAAGGCGGTGCTTACTACATTATTATTGATTGCACACGTGGCGAAATAAGGTGGGCTATGCCAGGGACCGATTGTAATGAATTGTGAAGGCCCGTGGAGGAATTATCCTATATTGTTTACTATGGTGATTACGGGTTCGATTCACGGGAGATCCCCGTTAAACTCATTGTGTTCTGAAATGATATTTTCATTGATTCTATTCAGGGGTGTTAGTCATTCCATTTGTTGTGCTTACTAGTTTGTAGGATTCTTGTTAGATACAATTGCACAAGCATACACGTAGTTGGACCCTCCTATCAGAGACGAATCCCTCTTTATTTGGCTAGGGTGGGGATATGCCCTCGTTTACCCATTGTACATGTGAGAGTGGCCCTAGTTGACCAGTTAATTATCAGCATTATCGTGTTATTGGTGGGCCACAAGATGCTAAGTGTTAGATCTCAGATGCTGGGTTTTCATGAGTTGTGGCGGGTCTGAGAGTTTCTGGTAGAATTGTGGAAAGAGTTGCAAAGACCTTATGTAAGCCTCATTGGAGAGTAATGAGTTAGTGACTTGTTTGTCCTTCTTGTGTTGTGACTTCAGGATTTGGATTGTAATTTCTACCATCATTTTTATATCATCATTTATTGTGTTCTCATTGTTACTTATTATCTGTTTTCCTTATTGTGATTTGTAGCATTTTTAGTCATCCGGGCAGTCTTTACATATTTATATATCATCTCTATTATTTCTATTACACTGTTTATTGACCGGTAGGTGTCTTGAATGTTCCTCGTCACTACTCCATTGAGGTTAGTCTTGATACTTACTGGGCACCGCCATGGTGTGCTCATGCTACTCTTTTGCACACTTTTTGTTGTGCGGATTCAGGTACCCCCATTCACTTATGTCGGCCTTGGAAGGAGGCGTATCAGTGGATACTTCGAGTTATATCTGTTACGTTCGTACACCAAGGATTCCCTTTCCAGTTTTGTTTTGTAAAATAGTTCTTTCAGTATTTATCTTTTGCATAGACATTCTTGAGTCAGAGCATGTTATGTATCCCTTAGCTTGTGTTTTGTGAGATTCTGGGTTTTGGGAATTGTTTCTTAGTTTCGGGAGTTGTTGTTGTATGTTCCAGGCGGCACTCTAAACACTGATTTATTTTGGCTAACTCGGTTTTTAATTATTTTCTCCCGCAATTCAGTTTATATTCTACTTTGTTAGGCTTACCTAGTCGTAGGGACTAGATGCCTTCACGACATGTTCACGGAGGGCGAACTGGGGTCGTGACATAGCTGCTTGACGTTCGCAAGACATCGCTACTCTTACTATTTCAGTTTTATATCTACATATACATTTCTAAACTTGTGTATTTTCGTTCAGATATTATTATTCATTTTGGTTAAGAGGCTCTAGACTCGTGACCCCAGGTCTTATGGGAGTTTTTTCCTCAGATTTCGTATCTCTCCGTATTATTTTATTATAAGTATTGGATTATTATTCTAAACTATTATATTTTCCTTAAATTGTCAGTTTTTGGAGACTTATCGTTGAATTGAGAGCGACTATTGGTCACGCTTGCCTAGCTTTCGGATTGGGCGCCATCACGACCGGGTTAGGGTCGTGACAAGTTGGTATCAGAGCCTAGGTTACTAGGCCTCGCGAGTCATGAGCCGGTTTAGTAGAGTCTTGCGGATCGGTACGTAGACGTCCGTATCTATCATCTGGAGCTACAAACCTTTAGGAAACGCTTCACCTTCTTGAAATTCATATCGTGCGGCTTGTTGCTACGAAAACTAAATTTTTGTATTCTACTCTCTCATAGATGGCGAGAACTCTTGCTCACGGACGTGACGAACGATCACCACTACCACCTGCTAGAGGTCGTCGACACGATCGTAGTAGTGATCGAGGCAGACCAGCAGGGGTAGCACCTGCAGACCCACCAACTGCCCAGGTCCCGGACCAGATTTTGGTTGTAGATGCCCCAGCAGCACCTGTTCAGGCACCGGCAGTGCCTATTGTGATTCTTGGTCTTCAAAAGACTTTGGCTCAGATCTTATCCGCCTGCACTGGCCTAGCTCAGGCGGTTTGAGCCACTACAACGGCTGCTACTTCTCAGACTGGGGGTGTTCATCAGACCCCTGATGCGTGCACACCCGAGCAGGTTGTTCAGTGCTTACAGACACCTGAGGTAGCCCCAGTTCATCCGGTTCAGCCAGTTGCACCAGTTGCTCCAGTTGATCCAGTTGCGCCAGCCGCACCAGCTCCAGCTTATATGGTTCCAGCTGCCGGATGATGAGTAGCAGTGTTTGGAGAGGTTCGCTAGACTCCAACCCCCGACATTCACTGGTGTTGAGGGCGAAGATGCCTAGGGTTTTCTGGATAAGTGTCAGCGTATGCTTCGTACTGCGGGGATTCTGGAGTCTAGTGGAGTGGCTTTTACTATCTTCCAGTTCACAGTGCCTGTATTAACTTGGTGGGAAGATTTTGAGAGGCGTAGGCCTATTGGGGTAGTGCCCCTCACTTGGCAGCAGTTCTCTACGGTATTTTTGTCAAAGTATGTACCCCAGTCTCACAGGGAGGAGCTGCATCATCAGTTCAAGTGGTTGACTTAGGGAGATATGACGGTGACTCGATATGAGTTTTGGTTTACACAGCTAGCTCGGCATGCTACTTGGATGATCCCGATAGTTTGAGGGAGGATCGGGAGGTTCGTGGATGGCCTCAACTATCTGATACGTATATTGATGACTAGAGAGAGGGCTACAACAACTACATTTGAGGAGGTAGTTGATGCAGCTCGACTGATTGAGATAGATCATCGTCGGGAGCGTGACGAGAGGGAGGTTAAGAGGCCTCAAGGTTCATGTAGTTTCAGCGGCACTCCGTCTAGGGGCCAGTTCCACCGTAGCAGAGGTCTTTCCTTCAGAACTTCTCATTCAGGACATACAGAGTCCAGTGGGGCCTCTTCAGGTCAGGGTCATCAAGGACATCAACAGAGCCAGCCTGCATTAAGTGCCCTTCCAGCTCAGAGCTCTGCTCCTACTTCTTCAGCCCAGGGTTCATCTACAGCGAGGGGTTCCCGTCAGTCCCCTTCTCCAGCTCCAGGTCCTTTCTATAAGCGCGGTGAGTTGGGTCATATGAGGAGACAGTGTCCTCAACTACGTAGTAGACAGTCTCAGCAGAGGGATCTGTCCTCGTCTTCTGCTCCGGTTTCTTTGGCACCCACTCAGCTAGCTAGGGGTGAAGTCTAGGTAGCCAGAGGTTGCCCCAGGGGTGAGGACCGTACTGGCGGTGGTCAGGCTCGATTCTATGCTCTTCCAGATAGGAGGGACGCTATTGCATCAGATGTAGTCATCACAGGTATTATCTCATTCTGCCACAGGAATACCTTTGTCTTATTTGATCTCGGATCTACCTATTCCTATGTATCTTCATATTTTTCTCAACATTTAGGTACGACCCATGGTTGTATTTCCTTTCCTGTGCACGTATCTACCCCGGTGGGTGATACTATTATTGTAGATCATGTATATTGATCGTGTCTTGTGACTATTGGGGGTCTGGAGACCCGAGTTGACTTGTTATTATTGGGCATGGTGGATTTTGGCGTGATTCTGGGTATGGATTGGATATCTCCATACCATGTTATTCTGGATTGTCATGCCAAGATAGTTACTTTGGCTATTCTAGGTACTTCGAGGATCGAGTGGCTAGGCGTGACTAATTATGTACCCAGCAGGGTGATTTCCTTCTTAAAAGCCTAACGGATGGTTCGGAAGGGTTGTTTGTCGTTTTTGGCTTTCGTGAGAAATGTGGGAGTTGAGGCTCCTAGTCTTGATTCAGTTCCCGCTGTGAGGGATTTCCCTGATATGTTTCCAGCGGACGTGTCGGGCATGCCTCCGGAAAGGGACATTGATTTCGGTATTGATCTATTATCGGGTACTCAACCCATCTCTATTCCTCCCTATCGTATGGCATCAGCGGAGCTAAAGAAGTTGAAGGAACAACTTCAGGAACTCCTAGATAAGGGGTTCATTAGCCCGAGTGTGTCACCTTGGGGTGCACCGGTGTTATTTGTAAAGAAGAAGGATGGCACAATGAGAATGTGCATTAATTACAGACAGCTGAATTACCTTGGGGTGCACCCGTATTGAGGATTTGTTTGATCAGCTTCAGGGAGCAAGGTTATTCTCTAAGATTGACCTCCGATCAGGTTATCACCGCCTGAAGATTAAATATTCATACATTATGAAGACGACTTTCAGGACGATATATGGGCACTACGAGTTTCTAGTGATGTCCTTCGGACTGACTAATGCCCCGGCTGCGTTCATGCACTTGATGAACAACTTATTTCGGCCATATCTAGATTCTTTTATGATCATGTTTATTGATGATATTCTGGTGTACTCGCGTATCCAGGAGGAGAACGCGCAACACATTAGGGTGGTACTACAGAGATTGAGCGAGGAGAAGCTTTATGAAAAGTTCTCCAAATGCGAATTCTGGCTTAGTAATGTGGCTTTTCTGGGACACGTGGTGTCCAGTGATGGTATTCACGTTGACCCAAAGAAGTTCGAGGCAGTGCAGACTTGGCCCAGACCATCCTCAGCTACTGAGATTCGGAGTATTCTCAGCTTGGCGGGTTATTACCGCAGGTTCGTTCAGGGCTTTTCATCTATTACTTCGCCTTTGACAAAGTTGACGCAGAAGAATGCTCCATTTGTGTGGTCGGAAGAATACGAGGAAAGCTTCCAGAAGCTCAAGTCGGCATTGACCACTGCTCTGGTACTAGTATTGCCATCAACTTCACGTTCTTAAACGGTGTATTATGATGCTTCGAGAATTGGTATCAGTTATGTATTGATGCAAGAGGGTAGAGTTATTGTTTGTGCTTCTCGTCAGCTGAATCCCCATGAGAATAACTACGTTGTTCATGACTTAGAGTTGGCTGCTATTGTTCATGCCTTGAAGATTTGGAGGCATTACCTTTATATTGTATCTTGTGAAGTGTATAAGGACCATTGCAGTTTTCAGCATTTGTTTAAGCAGAAGGATATTAATTTGAGGTAGCGAAGATGGCTCGAGTTACTCAAAGACTATGATATTACAATTCTGTATCATCCGGGGAAGGCCAATGTAGTGGTCGATGCTTTGAGTCGGAATACGATTAGTATGGGTAGTTTTTCGTACACTCTAGTTAAGGAGAGCCCCCTTTCAATTGATGTTCAGGCCTTATCCAATCAGATGGTAAGGTTGGATATTTCCGAGCCTAGTCAATTGTTGGCTTGTGTGGTTTCCCAATATTCTTTGTATGACCTCATCAGAGGGTGCACCCGCATTTGCTTGTACTGAAGGACAGGGTCCAACATGATGATGCTAGAGAGGTGACCATTGGAGATGATAGTGTGTTGCGGATGCAAGACCGGATTTGCGTGCCCAATGTGGATGGGCTCTAGGAGTTGATATTAGAGGAGGCCCACAGCTCGCGGTATTCGATTCATCTGGGTGCTGCGAAGATGTACCAGGATTTGAGACAACATTACTGGTGGAGGAGAATGAAAAAGGATATTGTAAGTCATGTGGCTTGGTGTCTCAAATGTCAGCATGTCAAAGATGAGCACCAGAGACCGATGGTGTACTCCAGCGAATGGATATTCCGGAGAGGAAATAGGAGAATATTACTACGGATTTTCTAAGTGGTCTTCCTCGTACCTCGAAGAAGTTTGATTCGATTTGGGTGATTGTATATAGGCTGACCAAGTCTGCGCACTTCATTCCACTATGTACTACCTATTCTACGGAGAAGTTAGTAGAGATTTTCATCTGGGAGATCATACGGTTGCATGGGGTCCCTGTTTCCATTGTCTCAGATAGGGGTACTCAGTTTACTTCACAGTTATGGAGGACTTTTCATCAGGAGTTGGGGACACAGGTACAGTTGAGCACGACATTTCATCCTAAGACGGATGGACATTTCGAGCGTACTAACCTAGATATTGGAGGACATGTTGCGTGCCTGTGTTATTGATTTTTGGAGGTTCTTGGGATGAGTTCTTTCCACATGCGGAGTTTGCTTATAATAACAACTATCAATCCAGCATTTAGATGGCGCCATATGAGGACTTATATGGGAGACGATGTAGGTATCTTGTTGGTTTGTTTGAGCCCGGTGAGGCTAGATTATTAGGAATAGATTTAGTTTAGGATGCCTTAGAGAATGTGAAAGTGATCCATGAGAGACTTCGTACAGCTCAGTCGCGTCAGAAGAGTTATGTGGATCGGAAGGTTCGAGATGTATCTTATGTGGTGGGCGAGAAGGTCCTATTGAAGGTTTCGCCCATGAAAGGCGTTATGAAGTTTGGGAAGAAAGTAAAGTTGAGTCCAAGGTTCATTGCACCTTTTGAGACACTTAGGAGGATAGGGGAGGTGGCCTATATGCTTGATTTTCCACCTAGCTTGTCGGGAGTTCATCCGGTGTTCCATGCTTCTATGCTCCGGAAATATGTTGGGGACCCATATCATGTATTAAACTTCAGCACGATTCATTTGGATGAGGACTTGACCTATGATGTGCAGACGATCGCTATTTTGGGTCGTCATGTTCGAAAGTTGAGATCAAAGGACATAGCTTCGGAGAAGGTGCAATGGAAAGGTCGGCCCACGGAGGAGTCCACTTGGGATACCGAGCAGGAGATGCGCAGCAAATATCCTCACTTGTTTGAGACTCCAAGTATGTTTCTTGACCGGCTCGAGGACGAGCGCTTGTTTAAGTTGGGTAGGATATAACGACCCTACCCGTCGTCACGTGAGGTACCGCCCAGTTTTCCCCGTTTTGCACTTCTATATGTTTCATTATATGTGTTTGGAGAATTTGAGGTAATTCGGGTGTAGTCCGGTTAGAAATAGGACAATTAGTCTCTTTATGAGAAGGTTAGTTTAGAAAAGTCAACCAAATATTGACTTAGGAGCTAGAGGGCTCGGAATGGATTTCCGATGATTCAACTAGTTTTGGGTGGTGATTTATGACTTAGGAGCGCAACTGGAACTGAATTTGGAGGTCCGGTGTAGAATTAGGCTTGAATTGGCTAATTTAGAATTTTGGTGCATTCCGGTTGATAGGTGAGATTTTGATCCGGGGCTCGGAATGGAATTTTGATAGCTGTAGTATCCCCGTTAGGTGATTTTAGATATGCATGCAAATTTTAAGATCATTCGGACATCGTTTGGTCGGGTGTTTTTATCAAATGTAAGTTTCAAAAGTTTTAGTTTAACTTAGGCTTTAATCCGTGGTAATTTGATGATTTTGATGTTTATAAGTGTTTTTATGCTTTTGGTTGAGGTCCCGAGGGCCTGGGGGTGGTTTCAGATGGCTAGCAGGGAGTTTTGAGTTAAAAAATGTAGAAGAAAAAATTGTAGAGAACTTTTGTTCAATGTAATCGCATAGGCATCATTGCGATCACATAGAAGGTTGTAAGGGGGGCTCAGATTTACTCTATGCGATCGCGTAGGAGGTTGTGCTATCGCATAGGTCTGTGAGGTGCCTGTGGTTAGCATAAGGAGGAGTGCGATCGCGTAGTGTATTTAGGCCTGGGGCCCCTGGCAAAGAATTGTTCTATGCGATCAGATAGGGTAGAGTGCGATCGCATAAGAGGAATTTTAGGGGGTTTGATTTTGGCCTATGCGATCGCAATGGTGTAAATGCGATCGCATAGAGGAATATATGGGCGGAAAGAATGTTTTAAGGGTTAATTCATATGCGAACCACTTAATATTTCCACGATTTTTACTGCACCAAGAGAGATTTTTGAGCGATTTGAAGAGGGTTTTCAACGATTATTGATTGGAGTTAAGTCTCTTGACTTAGAAACACCATTTTTGTGAAGAATCAACCCTCAAATACATGAAGATAGGTTGAAATTGTGAAGAACTAGGGCTTGGTTTTGAAAACAAATTTTTAGGATTTGAAAGGCCATTTAAGCTTCGTTTTGGACAAACTTTATATGTAAGGACTCGTGACGAGACGAGGAATTTGTTGATGTGATTTTCGTAATTTTTCGAGAAGTGGGCCCGAGGCTCGGGGTCTTACCAACTTCATGAATTTTTAGCACTTTTCGAGTATTATTGATTGGGTTATGTTTCTTTAACCCATATTTATGTATTCATTGAGATTTTGACTAGATTCTATGTGCGAGGAGGTTGATACAAGAGGGAAGGGCATTGCAGACCAGTCTACGACCGGTTAGAGGTGAGTAGTTTGTATAGATGATGGCCTGACAGTTTAAAACCCCGGTTTATCATATTGTGATGCTATGTTAGGGCATGAATCGCACCCCATGGCAGGTGCGAGATCGTATATCATTGGGGATTGTGACTTGGTCCATCCCGAGTGCTAACTATAATATATTGGCGGCTGATTGAATTAGGCTTATAGCCATGCCTGGGGCCTTGTGTCGATTTGTAGCATCCGCCTATGATGGATATTATTGTGATAGCATGATTTGTATAATTATTTATCTCAGTCTTGTTTTTAATCACTGTTATGAAATGCCAAGTCACTTTTCCTGAAATTATATAAAACTAAATTTTATCCTTCAAATAATTGGAAACTGGAAATTAGTTGAATCTGTTATGTGACTCATATGCATACTGTGGACTGAGTATGGATCGGGATGCACGCCGCAGCAATGAGATGATGATATTGTGTTTGGGCTGTAGGAGCCCCTCCGGAGTCTATACACACCCCCAGTGAGCGTCGTCGACGTTAAATGAATCGGGTTGTACGCAGCAGCGGGTCATGTGTTATTGCTTTACTGTTGATTCGTAGTTAAGGTGTCGGACTGTTAGTTTTAACTTTACTTTGTGGCATCTCGAGGATTTCTTATCTTTAGAAATTTTATATGCTTATTACTCACTGAGTAGGTAGTACTCACCCTTACTCTCTGCACCTTGTGTGTAGATTTAGGTGTATCGGAGGCTTAGCTGAGCAGTCATTGTTTTCAGAGATTATCAGAGTTGTTGAGTTAGCTGCTTGACGTTCGCAGGACCTATCTACTCTTCCTATTTAATTTTATATCTACATATACATTTCCAGACATGTGTATTTTTGTTCAGATATTATTATTCAGTTCGGTTTAGAGGCTCTAGACTCGTGACCCCAGGTCTTATGGGAGTGTTTTCCTTATATTTCGTATCTCTCCGTATTATTTGTTTATAAGTTTTGGATTATTATTCTAAAACTATTATATTTTCCTTAAATTGTTGGTTTTTGGAGACTTATCGTTGAATTGAGAGCGACTGTTGGTCTGGCTTGCCTAGGTTTCGGGTTGGGCGCCATCACGATCGGGTTTGGGTCGTGACATTAATATTAGTTCATCTTTTGTTTTGAATATTTTTTCTTAATTATAATTTTATCCACCATAAATTTTATTTTTAAAGAGAAAAAGGATCGGTCTAATATTTCACTTTTAGATCTTTAAATTTTCAAAATCATTAGTGTTATTGACTATTGCTAACCATTTTTCTTTATCTTTCTCACTTTATATTCGTAAATATTTTCTTAGTTGTTGTTTAGTAATTGACAATATTACACGAAAAATTGATAAGAAAAAAAATGTTTGAGTAGGTAAATAGTTCAAATATAATATAATAATATATTATGGGGATATTGTTTCTAAATTTCAACATTTTATGTAGTCAATTTAATATTACTTTTATCTTTTCTTGATGTTGAACACTATTGAGACGGAATGTATTGCCAATACGGAAAATTCTTATGAAATTAATTTTATTAAATCTTCCTAGATATTTTTAATAAGAATGTAATAGACAAAAATAAGTTATTACAATTATGTCCTTTCCTTATAAGTTCTTCTATTTAATATTTTATGGCTATTTTGGTATATCAATATTATATTCGTATTTTTGTAATAATATAGAAGGTATAGATAGATATGGACTCTCATTTTTTCTAAACATATTTGAACAATATAGAAGATATAGATAGATATGGACTCTCAATTATGGGATTACACCAAGGCTCTGCGCTTAGCCCATTCCTATTTGTCTTGGTAATGGATGCTTTGACACGCCATATTCAAGGGGATGTACCATGGTGTATGTTGTTAGCTGATGATATCGTTCTAATTGACGAGACGAGGGCAGGTTTTAACAAGAGATTGGAGGTTTGGAGACAGTCTCTCGAGTCTAAAGGTTTCAAATTAAGTAGGTCTAAGACAGAGTACACGGAGTGCAAGTTTAGCACTGAGTCGAGGAATGTAGGCGGGGACAAGAGGCTGGGTCACAGGTCATCCCCAAGACTGATAGCTTCAAGTACCTTGGGTCGGTGATTCAGGCGGACGGAGAGATTGACAACGATGTCACCGCATAGGGGCGGGATGGATGAAATGGAGGCTGGCGTATGGAGTCTTGTGTGATAAGAAAGAGTGCCACCAATGCTCAAAGGTAAGTTTAATAGAGTTATGGTTATACCAGCCATGTTGTATGGGGCAGAGTGTTGGCCGGTAAAGAACTCCCATATCCAGAGGTTGAAAGTAGCAGAGATGTCGATGCTGAGGTGGATGTGCGGTCACACTAGGATAGACAAGATCAGGAATGAAGATATTCGAAGGAAGGTGGACGTCGCTTCTGTGGATGACAAGATGCGGGAAGCGAGGCTCAGATGGTTTGGGCATGTGCTGAGGAGAAGCATCGATGCTACGGTGAGGAGGTGTGAGTAGAGTTGTAGGATAGAGGTAGTGGTGCTTCCCTTTTGCATACTGATAGAAAACCTAGCATATTCCTAAAAGTATTAGGTTTATATACTATCATATATTATATATTTATATCCGAAAATAATTATATTTATAAAATTCCTAAAGTTATTCACACAAGATTTCTAACTTATAGTATTATGTCCTAAAACTAATATGATTACAAGACTAATGTCTAGAATTCTGATTATGACCTTTTATTGTGAGTTAGTATATTTAATATTAAAATATTATTTTTGTAATCCAATATTGTATTCATGATGTTATAATAATATAGATATAGATAAATAGATTATATATATATATATATATATATATATATATATATATATATATTATATATATATATATACACACACACTTGTAAAATAGTTGGGAAAAGTGATCGAACTTTTTGTCGTTGACTAATTGCTTTATAGTACTTCGTTTTTTTCACTTTTACTAAGCCATATGAGCTATTTGGAAAATTTTAATTTGTGTCTAATACAACTGACATTAGTTGTATGAGGTAACTTTTTTGTCTCAAAATTTTATGGACCCAGAAGTGTACGATTAGGATTCACACATTCGTAAGACAAAAAGGAGCCTCATACAACTAGTGTAAGTTGTATGAGACACAAAATAAAACTTCTCAAGCTATTTTGATCTAATCACTATCGGATTTCATCAAACAAGGGACGGTACGATAGATAAGTAAAAATAATTTTGGGATAAAAATTTAATATTTTTTATTCCTTGTTTGTTCGCTTATTTTCGTGATTAAAAATTAGTACCAAATGTCATACACTTTCCAGAGAGTGGACTAGTAATCCTAGGATAAAACAATAAAATTGAAAATCGCATGATTAATACAATATCTCAAACAGTAACTAAGAAATAAACACATGATAACTAATTCCAGCATAATAATTCTAGCATCTCAGTTTAATTAATCTCAATATAACTTGTCTTCAAACCAATAGACCTGAAATGAACTATTTACAAAGGAACTTTAGGATTTACAGCTTGTTTGGATGGTTGTTACTCATTGTGCAACGACCCGACTGGTCGTTTTACTGTATAGAACCTCGTTCCGTGACGAGTGATGATTTTACCACTCATTCTAGCATCTTTTATAGTGGTTATTGTTATAGTTTTTGGTAAATGATGTTACGAAGTAGTTCGAAGTGAATTGAGCAAAAGAAGGTGAAATCATGCCACACAAGCAACTTCCGCTTCTGCGATTGAAGAACTGCTTCTGCGGATTTGGATGATAAGTCAGCAACCGCTTTTGTTGTTGAATTTCTGCTTTTGAGGAAGTGCAAAAGCCTGAGTTGTCCGCTTCTGCAGTCACTGGCACTGTTATGGATTCTGCTTCTGCGTTAATGTTTCTGCCTTTGCGGAACCGCATTTGCAGTTATTATTCTGCATATACGAAAGCAGGGCATCGAGCCTGGGGCAGAATAGACATTTTATATTTTCTCATCCTAAATTATTTTTATACTCGTCCAAGCATACATTTTAGATATCTTTGGCTTATTTTAAGTCCTTAGACCTAGAGAAGAACAAGTTTTGAAGCTAGGGTTTGCACAAACACACTTGGGTCTTGAAGATTAAAACATATGGTTAAGATTTTCTTGCTTATTTATGTTTGTTTCTTCATTTTTTGCTTTGTATTGAATATTTAAGTGTGTATTATTTATTCCAACACTTCGGTCTTGTTTATGGGAATACTCATATTTAAAGTGTGGATTAAATACCTTGTTGTTCTTCTGCATTGAATAACTTTTATTTATTTATGAAGTGAGTTATTGTTTCTTTAATTATTCTTGTTCTTTAATGTTTCCAAAGGTATTAGCTAACCCTAGGACTCGCCCATTACCTCCAAATTGATTTTGGGAAAAATAGTTTAGGGTTAGGAAATATTAATTAACAAGAACTTGAAGTGTTAACCCTCTTTTTATAGATTCTACCCAGGGATAGGATTGAACTACTTGTAGCCTTCCGAGTATGCTTAATCTTCTAACTTTGATTAATGAATATTCAATTAGGAAGTATTAGTAGTCTTCGGAAGAAGCTAATTAAGAATTATTATCCGTGGCTAATTAACATAAACTCGCTCATATTTGTAAAATCGTGAAATACATTGCATTACTTGACTGTAATTCTCGATGCATTCATACTTGTAGCCACTGATCATTTTACTTGCTTTCTAGGTTAGTTTATATTTTCGCGTTTAGATATAAAATCCTTTTCCAACCAAAATTCTTAGTGTTTGGTATTGCGCAACTAGTGATAATTTTCTTACATTCCTAATCGCCTACACATTGTTCTCTACGGGATTCGACCCGACTCATAGTTGGGTAAATTATATTGCATGCAATCGTGTATACTGCTTTTTAGTTGTGGATTTGGACGTCATCAAAATCGGCACGGTTGTCGGGGAACAATTTTGCGTAATTTAGATTGTTTGAGAAGTAAGCGAAAGTGTTTTGGTCCAAACTTCTGAATACTTGTGTAATTATTTTTCTTATCTTGGTCAATTTTTCTTGTTAGTTTCTTTTTTATTTTCCTATTCTTGAAAAATGGTATCATATAATGAAACTTGCTCGGATGGTAGTTATTCATACTTTGATGACCCTTGTCCTTATTGTGGAGGACCAAACTCGTGGCAGAATTGCTTAAATTCTCCTGAGGGTGGATTGCGCGCACAATCTCAACCCCATGGTTGGAGTATTTGTGATAAGTTTGGTTGCCAAGTATTATTGGGCATATTTGTCTTTCCCTTCCACAAGCCCCTACTATGATGATTCCGGTTGTTTTGATGAGAATGATAGGGCTATGGAAATAGAAGAAGTTGAGCATGGCCAAAGTGGAGAGTTCAAGCCCATGTTGAAGTGTCTACTTGAAGAAGGAAACAAGGAGCAAAATACATTGGAACATCTTTTGGAGACTAATCTCCAAAATGATTTAGCACTTCAACGGTTGCACTCACAAGTGGATGAAATGATCGAAGCCGCAAGGGTCAAAAAGCCTCAGAAGTGAATGAAAACAGAGAATATTCCTTTGATATTGAAAGTGAAAATCCTTTCTTGGCACTTGATCAAAACCAAGAAGAACTCTCAAATGCTTAAAATGAGAAAAAAATGCTCATGTTGGAGACCATTTTTGAAAATGAGGAGAATCACGAATTTGCACTCGAGGATTTGAAACAAACTTGAATTACAATATTGAATGCATCCTCACTTTAGAAGATCAAATGCAACTCATGGTTGAGGCTCACTATGCCCAAAAACTTGAGTGTGCGGAAGAAAGCGAAGAAGAGTCCAATTTCGAGGAAGAAAGTAGGCTTTACTATGAGGATTCAAGAACTGAATATCTGCCAACCGTCTCCATGAGTGTTAGTGATGCCAAAAAAAAAATTAGAGTCAACCCGTGTAAATGAAAATGTGGTTGATTTTGACTCTAATCCGGAGGAAAAAAAGGATGTCAAGATAGAGAAATTGCAGAGCCAAGGCTTGAAGTCACATTCCAAACATCTTTTAATATTGGAATTGTGTGGTGAAATGGAAATTGAACTACACGAGTCAATGAGGGATTGCAAGAAGGAAAGACAACAACCATTCATTTTATAGTTTGAGGAAACAAGAAAACAAAACGACATTCATCATATGAGGGCCAAGAAGTGCAAAATGAAGAATTAAAGCATTGGCTCAATCATCAACTTACCACCCCCCATCGCTCGTGGTCACAAGTTTGATTACAAGCTAGGTTCCCAATTCATATCTTCCAAGTGGCGAAAAATGTGGTAATATTGTTTTTCATCATGCCACGATGTTAAATGCGACACTTGGTAGGAGGCAACCCATCGTTTTTCATAATTTTTTATCTTTTTTGAAATTTTCTTTTTAAGAATAGCTTAGAATATTATTTTTGACAAATCTGACAAAGTTTTACATTTTTTGGAGTTGATTTGGACAAGTCGGAGTGGTCCTGAGGGTCAAAACCAGTAACTGCAGATAACTATCCAAAAATACTCTGCAAAAACCACTTCTACGACTTTTTGACTGCATTTGCGGTCCCGCAGAAGCGGAAAAACAAATGCAAAGGCGACCTTTTTCACAGAAGCGGTTCCAAAGCCATTTAAGCGGAACCGCAGAAGCGGGTGAAAATCCGCAGAAGCAAAAATCGGACAGGTTTTAACTCTTAAAAGAATTTTGAATGTTCATTTATTCAAAAACACTTCACTCACTATTTCCCGCCTGCCCTAACTCCCCAAAAACGAAAAATTCTCCAAAAATCCAACAAAGCTTGCTCGTAGTTCTTACCCTTGAACAAGCTGAGGTATTATCTTCTAAAACCTCTTCTTAGTGCTCATCTCTCACTTCACATTCTCTATGTGCTCAAGTGCAACAAAAATTCTTTTTTTTTCTTGGTTGAGTTTTCTTTTCTGTGTCTCTTTTTTTGGTGTGTGTTTTTAATTCTTATTGTTACCTTTAAGAGGTGAAAAAATTTGTTGAGTGTAGTCATGTGTGTGTTGTTTATACTGGACCAAAATCGTGGAAAGTCTTGAGTACCCGATTTTTGTGAAGAAGGTTTCATTTTAACTTGCTCACAAAGAGTTCGACACAATGGTTAAGTGAAAATATTATGCAAAGCGGCACAACTTTAGTCTCCATTGAATCGTGTTCTATTATAGTGCATTAATTTTTAGTTTTGATGCCAAAAATTGGATTGAAAGTGAAAGAGAAAAAAAAACGGGGCAATGAAATTTCACTGAAGAAGACGCTAAAACTGCAGAAGCGGCATCGCTTATGTGGTATAATCTATGTAGAAGAAAAAAATGGAAAAAAAAAATTGCATAAGCGGCCGGACAACCGTAAAAGCGGAACCGCTTATGCGGCTCAGAATCCGCATAAGTGAAAACTGCCCAGTTTTTCCAAAAATATTTGGGTTGCAAAAATGGCTTCCCGGACCCATTCAACCTAATTTTTTGGCTCAAATGCAAGTGTTTTAAAATGCTTGACATGATACTATTGCCCGACTAATCTTGTGTTGATTTTTTGTAGGTGTTTCAATTGAAAATGGACCCAAATCTAAGTGGATCACACCATGAAATTCAAAAAGATATTGATGAGCCCTTTTGATGATTTGCACTTCATGTTTGTTGCATGTGAGCGTATATATATAGACGACCTCGTCAGGAGGAGGGCCATTCTTGAAAATATAATACATGAAGATAAATTGGACGAAAAGCTTCCGGATTTCTATGCCCAAATCAACTCATCAGGATGGTCTTGCTTCATCCCCACTCCTTGCAAAGCTAATGAGGAGTGGGTTCGTGAATTTTATGCCAACCTCAGGCACACAAATTTTGATAGCCCACAAATCGTCATCAGAGGTAAAGCAGTGAGGTTTGGGATTGAACAAATCAATGACACTCTTGGTATTCTCAACTTTCCAGTGGAGCAGGTACAAGCAAAAGATAATTGTGAAAATGGAGCATGTCTTGTCACCAAACTCTTCCCGCCGCACTTAAGTGAAAATGGTGAAACAATAGGAAAGGCTCAAATCTACCGAATTCACTGTTGAGGAAAATATGTGGCTATACGGCCTGTGCAACAGGGTCTCTCCGTGCAAAAATGTTACACACGTCTCCTACACTCGAGAATTGATCGTTGCATGTCTATTAAACTACATTCCTGTGAATGTCAGATACTACATTCTGCGACATATTAGGGAGTACCTTAGAGACAAGGATGCATGCATGATGTTCCCCTCCCTGATCACAAAGCTGTGCACCATATGAGAGGTTGACTTCCGTAGGACCAATCGATAGCTACCAGCGGACAAACTTTTTCATCTTTTGAAAGTGATAGGAGAGGGAAGTGTGGTCAAGAGCAAAAAGAGAAAAGTCACAACCACGACAACCAGTTCAAAGTCCTCTTCACAGGCAGCTGCTCAAGGGCCATTTGGGATACTTAACTCCGAGCTTGCATCAATTAAGGAGTTAGTATCGAAACTTCCAAGTGGCCCCTTATCTTCATACTTATCCAGGGGCAAGATGCAGAGTTACTTGATTGCTCAGAAAAGCCAAAATGAGTCTATGAAGAAGATGGCAGCATCAGTGACCAAACTGGAGGGAGCCTATGACACTTTGGCCAAGGCCCATACTACCCTTCAGTCAGACTTTCAGAAGGAGAAGAACAAGAACAAGAAAAGGAGCAAATTCACGATCAAGATGTGGAGAGGCATCAAAGCGATCTTCAAATGGGGAAACCGAGACGTGAAGATGCCAGCAGCGGCTCAAGATGACAATGAGGATTATTCCTTCATTTCAGAGTCTGTTGGCGATGGTGATGATGATGATGATGACGAAAATGAGGAGACCTAGGATGACGGAGCCATGATGTAACGACCCGACCTGTCGTTTTGAGCTCCGGTGCGTCATTCAATAGTTTAAGGCCTTGAGCAGCTTCATATCAGGTATATTGACTTGTGTATGGTCAAAATTAAAATTCAGGAAGTCTGGAGTCAAATCTAGATGGAAATTCTCATTTAGAAAGCTTAAAGTTGAAGAAATGAACTATGATTGAAATTTTGAGTAAATTACCTCAGAATCGGGATCCTAAGGTTCCAGCATGTTTGTATGATGATTTCGGACTTGGGCATATGCTCGGATCGAGTTTTGGATAACCCGGGAGAGTTTTGGCGACTATTGTGGAAGATAGCATTTTAGAAGAAATTGCATCAATTTGGCTTAAAATGCATTTCAGTGTTATTAATGCCCGTTTGGGATTCTGAGACCGGGAGTAGCTCCGTATGGTGACTGTGGATTTGGGAGCGTGATCGGAAGTGAATTCAGAGGTTCGTAGGTTATTTTGAAGTCATTTGGCTAAATATAGAAATTTGAAGGTTTTTGAGAAAATTCGTCCGGAAGTGGAAATTTTGATATCGGGGTCGGAATGCAATTCTGAAAGTTGGGGCAAGTCCATAATACCGAATGTGACTTGTGTACAAAATTTGAAGTCATTCCGGAATGATTTTGGTAAGGTTTGAGACATTTAGTCTCTTTTAAGGAAGCTTAAGTTGGAAAAGTCAACCGAATATTGACTTATGTGTTTGAGGGATCGAAATGTAAATTTTATGGCTTGGATTGATTGGTTAGGTGATTAGGGACTTAGGAGTGTGTCCGGAATATTTTTGTGATAACCGGTGTAGAATTTAGCTTGGATTAGCAAAGTTAGTATTTTGGCGAATTCCGGTTGATAGGTGAGATTTTAATCTGCGGCTCGGAATGAAAGTTTGAGAGTTGTTGTATATTTGTTATATCATTTTGTACTTTTCTGCAAAATTTGAGTTCATTCGGACTAGTTTTGACGTGTTTAGGCATCGGATGTGAAATTTGAAAGAATTCTAGGATTTAATGCTCAAATCATTGATTTTGATGTTATTTTAGCGATTTGATCGCTCGAGCAAGTTCGTGTAATGTTTTAGAGTCAGTGTGTATATTTTTTTTGGATCCTCGAGGGATCGGGAGTGATTCGGAGTAATTTCGAACTTAGAAAATATGCAATGGACAGAATATTAAGTTCTAAAAATGGGACTTCGTCTCATTTTCCATTTTTTAGCATTTTGGAGCTCGGCTTGGGCGATTTCGGACATATTTTCTTAGAAAACAATGGGATAAGTGTTATTAACTCAATTTTGGTTGTATAAACTCGAATCTATTGCAAGTTTTGGTGTTTTATTTGAGAATTTTTGTTGAAATTGGTAGAAAACCCTCTCTGATAGAAATGGTGATTTGAGGGGTCAAATGAACTCCGATCTATGGAAATTTGGTATGTACGGACTCATGGCGAGACGAGGATTCCGGAAATATAAACTTTGAAATTTTTCGGGGCGTGGGCCTTGGGCTCGGGTTTTGTGAATTTCATGAATTTCGATATTTTTCGAGTATTTTCGATTGGGATATATTCCCTTAGCCTATTGTAATGTATTCGTTGTGGTTTTGGATAGATTCGACGCACGTGGAGGCCAATTCTAGGGGCAAAGGCATCGTGAGTTAAAGAAATAACCGGTTCGAGTTAAGTAATGATTTTAAATGACGCACTGAGGGTTGGAAACACCAGAATTGCACATCATAGTGCTATATTGAGGTGACTTGCACGCCGGATATGAGCGTGGAGTAGAGAACCGTTGGGGATTGTGACTTGATGCGTCCCGGTTGTTGATATTTTTACCGCGTATTTAATAAAGAATTATTGTTTTTCACCGTGCTTTAGGCTTATTGCTATATTTGGGCTTCGTGCCAATTATTTGAAATATTTGTGAATCACATCACTATTTTCCTCACCAATTGAAATATTATTTGAACTCAATCCAATTGAATTATATTATTCATGAACTCAGCTACATTTATACTCAATTCTAGATTTAATGATATTTACAATGTTGTTGAGCTGAGCATTGTTTTACTGAAGCCCAAGAGGCTTATGATTATTTATTTGGACCGATTGCGGTCGAGGGACACACGTGAGGATATGTTGAGTGATGTAAGGAGGCTTTCAAGCCTCGATTGTTATGTGAGGAGGCTTTCAGGCCTAGAGTGTTATGTGAGGAGGCTTTCAGGCCTCATGTGTGATGTGTGAAGGCTTTCAGGCCTATTGATATTGTGATTGGGATTTAGGAGCCCCTGGGGAAACTGTACACACCCCCAGCGAGCGCAGGGTACCCATGTGAGTTGGGAGTGGGCCCGAGAGGCTGTTTTTTGTGTGCGGTGAGTTAGGAGTGAGCCCGAGGGGCTGATGTTGTGTGCGGTGAGTTGGGAGTGAGCCTGTGTGGCTGATACTGTACTTTGATTTTTATATTAATCCCGAGGGGCAATCTTTGATTAATCCTTACAGTTGAAATTATGGTGTTCACTATTTTAAAAAAAGAAGAGAATTATCTGATACACCACGTTTTTTATACAATTGATTTTACTGCTTGAGATAGCGTTATTTGTGCCTTTATGAGATTTCATGATTTCAATCATTATTTATTTTTATTACTCACTGAGTTGGAGTACTCACTTTACTCCCTGCACCTCGTGTGCAGATGCAGGTATTGATCACCCTGGTACCGGGGTATTAACTGATTGAAGGAATTTCTATTGCAGCTAAGCAAGGTAACCACCAGCGTTCGCGGCACCGTATCTCTTCCTTTAATTATAAATTTCCAATATGTATATTAGTGGTTTTATAGTAGTGTTCAGATTCCTTAGATGCTCGTGACTCATGACACCTCGGTCGGGATATGTTGTGCTGTAAACACTGGTTATTAGTGTGTTAAGTTTTATTTATAAATTCATTTATGTTTAAAAATTGTTAAAGTGACAAATTGGGTTAGTTGGTTTGACTTGTCTTCACGAGAGGCGCCATCACGATCGGGTTTGGGATTTTGGGTCGTGACATTGGTATCAGATCTAAGTTACTAGGTCTCACGAGTCATGAGCAGGTTTGGTAGAGTCGCGGATCGGTACGGAGATGTCTGTATTTATCCTCGAGAGGCTGCAGAACCTTTAGGAAAAAAACTTTACATTCTTGAATTCTTATTGTGCGTCCTTGATTAAGCTTGAAAGGAAAGTCTTGAAATTCCTTCCGCATGATCGTGTGCATGAATGGGCGCTCAGTATCAGATGTGCCTCGAGGGATTTTGATTCCCCGATCGAGGGGCGAAGTGTAATCTCTGTGAGTTGAATTAGGCCATTCTGCAGGACTTGAGGCCGAATCTTTGCCAATGGCTTGAGCACCGAAGTGCTGATATTGTGAGCAAGTGCTTTGACTTAATGTTCATTTGCCCTTATTAGCCGGAATGGCCGATGAATATCCACGTGATGAGTAATGTGTATGACAGTGGAAGACATACAAAAATATTACCTAAAGGTAAAGCTAATGGGTAATTAGCTTATGAAGGGAAGCTATTTATCATACTAGTTAGATAAGTATGGGGGCTGAGATCGCTTCTGTAAATGTATTATGACGAAATCGTTGAGTCGAGGAGACCACCTTGAAGGTCGAAAATATTAAAGGAAAAAATATGTTCTTACTCAATTGAACAACCCAATAATTTAGGATTGAAATGTATTTTCTATGTCTTATTATTTAGTAGGTTCAACGCATGTCCATGTATTAATTTTGATAATATAATACATATAGTATTGAGATTAATGTTGTTGATATACATTGTGATGCTTTGTCAAGTTGTGGACGTGTTGTTAGGATTGTTTTGGTGATTTTATGGCATGTGGATAGGCCTAATTACAAACGAAACTCTGCCGAAATTTTTGAAAAATTTGGGACTTAGTAAAAATTTTATCGCGTAAAGAGTGGGCAGAAGAGTTAAAATTTCCGATGATTCATGTTTCCACAAGCTTATGAAGGAGTGAGTTTGATCTCACCATGGTATTACGGCAGCAATAAAGTATATGTGTTGTGATATATGGCTTCGAGCCAAGTTGGGGAGTTTGCTGTTGATTAGATAGTTGTACGATTATGTGCTATGTTGGTTCCGATTCGAAGCATGCTGGTGAATCAGCTCTGGTTGCGGAAATTGGTCTGATGATGGCACGGGAGAGGGATAACTTTGACAAAGACTACATGGTGCTTCATAGAAGTGTGAGAATCACATTATGTCGTAAGCTGTCGCTGAGAGAAAATTCTCGGTGCATGGAGAAGGGAGATGTTTGGTTGTATTGGGATGAGGTCCTATCCTGCGGTGCAGAGTGCTAATGAGGCAGGGTGGTTATGTACCTTCGATGAGGTGAATTGCAGTTTGAATAAGAGTAAATGTCTCGAGAGAATGGTTCTAATGTGTTCGAGAGTCGTGTAATAGAGGCTTTGAGCTAAGTGGGGGAGTCACACCACTTACGATTGGGTTCATGTTTAATTACCTGTGTGAGTTCTGGTTATTAGCGTATTGATGTGTTATTGCAGCTACATAAAAGGACCATGAGTGTTAATTTGAGTTAATGAATTGTTGGATGCATGTTATGGTTAGCCTTATTGGCTCATGTTTAGAATTGAGGGAAGATTCATGATTTATGCCTCATATAGGTGTAGGCTTCGAGGGAAGTGATTCCGTTGGGTGCTTTAACGAGATGGTATTCATATGTTATAAAAATTCAGTAGAATTGGTTGCATTCGAGGCCAAGTTAGAGCTGGGTGGCTCTCAATAGTGGTCCTAGTTAATTCAAGAGGTAAAATGTGGTGCGTAATGATTTTGAGTCTGTAAGTATGGTTAAGAGTCAAGCTTTTGAAGCAGCTTATGAAGAAAGGCGCAGAATGTTCTATGATGTTTTGACTTGCGGTGTAGCATTTAAGAGACATGAAATGGTCATGGTATTTGAGACAGCATGGTCTCATAATTTAAGGTCACTCGGGGTGAGTGCGCTTGAAATAAGTTAGGTGTTAAAGGGAGATATTATTATTTCTATGGCAATCAAGGATAAATGGAAGGAAGTAGATTGATTAACCATAGTTGAGTTGACATATTTGTGTCAGTGATCGGTTCGTTCAGTATGATCAAGTTATGCATGTGATTGTGGCGGTGCATGTGAGGCTTGTCGGCCGCAGTGATTGATATTATTCTGAAGCATTCTTTTGTTAGGGCCTATTATGAGTAGGCAGATCCCAGAAAGTGTTATTGTGGCTTGGACAACTACTTAGAGATTGGCATATTCGACGATTATGAGAATTCGCCTGTATGTTGCTATAGTTCTCCTGAAGTGAGTTAAATGGAAAGTCTTATGTGATGAAGTATTAGCCTATCGGCGGTTCCAGAGTTGTGATGGAAATCGCGTCTATCGTATATTAGCACGTGAGGTGCAGTGAGTGGTATGGAATTTGAAGTAAGGACCACGGTTGTGGTTTGGTCAATGACTGTAATGTCACGATATTATATGAGCAGGATATGAGTTTCAATGTTTTGAGTAAGATGGGTATTGACGTCAGTATCACCTGAGATCGGTGTTCTGTGAGATAGGTATTGCATCCTGGTAAGGGATTATTGATCGTTTTTCTGCATTAGTGCAACCAGTCGTTTGAATGTGCATACCCATTAATTATTTCGGAAGACGGTGGGAGCTTGTCCCACAGGAATATTGTATAAGTGTGACATGTAGTCACTTGAGTAATTAGAAATTTAAACCAAGTATGACGATTTTGGTAATATCATCCATTTGAGAATTTATGCTTGGAGGACACTCTGCTTATTGGGTTATGGACACGTGAAATATTATTGGCCTAGCTTGGCACGATCAGGATCGACTTAAGGTCGTCTGATAGATTTAAATGTGGAAGTGAGCCTTACGTCAGGCAGTTGTGTTTATTTCAGCTCTGCGCTCTTCATGAAAGGATAGTCACGGTCTTATTTTGTGATCAGCTAATTTATGTAAAGATATATTGCAATGTATAAGTTGTGAGACGGCTTGGTAAATTCCTTATGTGTTGAGGTTCCACTCACCGGTGATATTATATGAGCAGGATGGATCTTGAGACTTAGATCATGTATCGCCCTCAGTTGTGCTTGAGTTTGTGGCCTATAGAGCTATATGTTTCATTGGGAATGGTATTATGCACCTTAGTGTGTTTATGACCGATATCCGGTGTTTTGATGTGATGAGCTTTTCAGCTCGACGTATATCTCATTATGTGAGTTCTATATGTGGATCGGGTGGCACGCCGCCATGGGTAACTTGTTTGGATCGGGTTGCGCACCGCAACAGTATGATGTTCAGTACAGTCCCCCATATTTGCTTTTGTGTGTTCTATTTCCCTGTTGTCTGAGGAAGTCTATGTTAGTGTGCGATTTGAGTATTTCCTCCCACAGTTCGCCTTCCTTTTGTATCGCGTTCGAATCGATAGCATACTGGCACATTTTGGCATCTTGTGAGATTTTTGATTATGTCTAAGGTGGCTTATTGCCTGAACAGTTCGTACTGGGTGACACGAGGTTACTAGATTTGGGGTCAGTGCAAACTGATTATATGAAGTATACTATAGAGCAAAGATCTATCTTGGTTTGGGACAAGGTAATGGAACTCGTCAAGAGTATGGATCCAATGAATTGTTGATTCAGCAGTTGGTTATGAATTTTGGTACATCTCTTCAGTCGTATCAGTGTTGTAAAACCTAGAACAAGACTTGTGTAGGTCATGAGATGCAATGGGAGCATCAGATTTGTGGAATTTTGACTATTATGTTTAAAGAATGTTATTGTGGTCCTATGAGTAAAGTGATGCAAAGTGTGAATTCAACAAAGTTATGCATTAATGTTTGGGTATATCATGTGGAGATTGATATGGTGGTCGTATGATAGAAACAGACTTGGGAGGAAATTCAGGATGTTGGAATTTGGCCTAATGGCTTATTTGCTTGAATAAAAAATATATATCTGCAGAATTATCGAGATAATGTGCTCAACTGAATAGTGGTAGCACGGGAAGGTGTGTGATGTGTTAAACAAGTTATTTCAGACTACACATTGTAGTTCTCAGCACGTTCGAGGACGAACGTGTTTAAGTGGGGGAGATTGTAACGACCCGACCGATCGCTTTGAGCTTTGGCGCTTCATTCAGCAGCTTAAGGCCATGAGCAGCTTCATCTCAGGTATATTGACTTAAATGTATGGTCAGAATTAAAATTCAGGAAGTTTGGAGTCAAATCTAAATGGAAATTCTCATTTTGAAAGCTTAAAGTTGAAGAAATGAACTAGGATTGAAATTTTGAGTAAATGACCTCGGAATTGGGATCCTAAGGTTCCAGCAGGTTTGTATGATGATTTTGGACTTGGGCGTATGCTCGGATCAGGTTTTGGATAACCCGGGAGCGTTTTGGCGACTATTGTGAAAGATAGCATTTTAGAAGAAATTGCATCAGTTTAGCTTAAAATGCATTTACGTGTTATTAATGTCCGTTTGGGATTCTGAGACTGGAGTAGCTTCGTATGGTGATTCTGATCGGGAGCGTGATCAGAAGTGAATTCAGAGGTTCATAGGTCATTTTAGGTCATTTGGCTAAATATGGAAATTTGAAAGTTTTTGGGAAAATTCGTCTGGAAGTGGAGATTTTGATATCGGGGACGGAATGCGATTCCAAAAGTTGGGGCAAGTCCATAATGTCTAATGTGACTTGTGTACAAAATTTGAAGTCATTCCGGAATGATTTTGGTAAGGTTTGAGACACTTAGTCTCTTTTCAGGAAGCTTAAGTTGGACAAGTCAACCGGATATTGACTTATGTGTTAGAGGGCTCGAAATGCGAATTTTATGGTTTAGATAGCTTCGTTAGGTGATTTGAGACTTAGGAGTGTGTCCGGAATATTTTTGTGATGATCGGTGTAGAATTTAGCTTGAATTGGCAAAGTTAGTATTTTGGCGAATTCCAGTTGATAGGTGAGATTCTGATCTGAGGGTCGGAATAAAATTATGAGTGTTGATGTAGCTTCGTTATATCATTTTGGACTTGTCTGCAAATTTTGAGGTCATTCGGACTAGTTTTGATGTGTTTCGGCATCAGATGTGAAATTTGAAAGAATTTTGGATTCAAGGCTCAAATCATTGATTTTGATGTTATTTTGGCGATTTGATCGCTCGAGCAAGTTCGTGTGATGTTTTAGAGTCAGTGTGTATATTTGGTTTGGATCCCCGAGGGCTCGGGAGTGTTTCGGATGTGTCTCAAAAAAATTTCGGACTTAGAAAATATGCAAAATTGCAGAAAAATTCTACTGTGAACGGTGCCCGTGCACAGTACTTGTGAACAGTGATGGACAGAATATTAAGTTCTAAAAATGGGACTTCATCCCATTTTCCATTTTTTTAGCAATTTGAAGCTTGGTTTGGGCGATTTTCGGACATATTTTCTTAGAGAACAACGGGGTAAGTGTTCTTAACTCAATTTTGGTTGTATAACTCGCATCTATTGCAAATTTTGGTGTTTAATTTGAGATTTTTTGTTGAAAAGGGTAGAAAACCCTCTCGGATAAAAATGGTGATTTGAGGGGTCAAATAAACTTCGATTTATGTGAATTTGGCATGTACAGACTCGTGGTGAGACGAGGATTCCGGAAATGTAAATTTCGAAATTTTTCGGGACGTGGGCCCGGGGCTCAGGTTTTGCAAATTTCTTGAATTTTGATATTTTTTTAGTCTTTTCGATTGGGTTATATGCCCTTAGTCTATTATAATGTATTCGTTGTGGTTTTGGATAGATTCGACGCACGTGGAGGCCAATTTGGGGGGCAAAGGCGCCGCGAGTTAAAGAAATAGCCGGTTCAAGGTGAGTAATGATTTTAAATGATGCACTGAGGGTTGGAAACCCAAGAATTGCACATCATAGTGCTATATTGAAGTGACTTTCACGTCGGATATGAGCGTAGGGTAGAGCACCATTGGGGATTGTGACTTGGTCCATCCCGGTTGTTGATACTTTTACCGCGGATTTGATAAAGAATTATTGTTTTTCACCATGATTTGGGTTTATTTCCATATTTGGGCTTCGTGCCAATTATTTGAAATATTTGTGAATCACATCACTATTTTCCTCACCAATTGAAATGTTATTTGAACTCATTCCAATTGAATTATATTATTCATGAACTCGACTACACGTATACTCAATTCGAGATTTAATGATATTTATAATGTTGTTGAGCTGAGCACTATTGTTTTCCTGAAGCCCAAGAGGCTTATGATTATTTTTTTGGACTGATTGCGGCCGAGGGCCATACATGAGGATATGTTGAGTGATGTGAGGAGGCTTTCAAGCCTCGAGTGTTATGTGAGGAGGCTTTCAGGCCTCGAGTGTTATGTGAGGAGGCTTTCAGGACTCGAGTGTTATGTGAGGAGGATTTCAGGCCTCGAGTGTTATGTGAGGAGGCTTTCAGGACTTGAGTGTTATATGAGGAGGCTTTCAGGCCTCATGTGTGATGTGTGAAGGCTTTCAGGCCTATTTATATTGCGCTTGTGCTGTAGAAGCCCCTCCGGAGTCTGTACACACCCCCAGTGAGCGCAGGGTACCCAGGTGAGTTGGGAGTGCGCCCGAGAGGCCGTTGTTTGTGTGTGGTGAGTTGCGAGTGAGCCCGAGGGGCTGATGTTGTGTGCTGGTAAGTTGGGAGTAAGCCTGTGGGGATGATACTATACTGTGATTTTCGTATTGAGCCTGAGGGGAAAGCTTTGACTTATCCTTACTGTTGAAATTGTGGTTTTCACTGTTTAAATAAATAGAATTATCTGATACACCACGGTTTTTCTATACAGTTGATTTTACTGCTTGTAGCGTTATTTGTGCTTTTATGAGATTTCATGCTTTCAGTCATTATTTATTTTTATTACTCACTGAGTTGGAGTACTCACTTTACTCCCTGCACCTCGTGTGCAGATACAGGTATTGATCACCCGGTAGCGGGGTATTAACTGATTGAAGGTATTTCTATTGCAGCTGAGCAAGGTGACCGCCAGCGTTCGCGACACCATATTTCTTCCTTTGATTCTAAATTTCCAATATGTATATTACTGGTTTTATAGTAGTGTTCAGATTCCTTAGATGCTCGTGACTTGTGACACCCCGGTCAGGATATGTTGTGTTGTAAACACTTGTTATTATTGTGTTAAGTTTTATTTATTTATTCATTTATGTTTAAAAGTTGTTAAAGTGACATATTGGGTTAGTTGGTTGGCCCTGTCTTCACGAGAGCGCCACCACGACCGGGTTTGGGATTTTGGGTCGTGACACACGAGTACAACTCAACACTGATAAGTCGTCCTCCCACAATCTGCTAGTCTGATACAGACCTCAGGGAGACCCTCAAACTTTTTATGCTTTATATTCGATATTGTGCAATGAGGACACTACAATATTTTAGTTGGGGTGGCTATCGTATTGTATTCATATTTTGAGATTATGTGCCCTTGCTGGGCTTATGTTTATGTTATGGATACTATATGCCCTTGCCGGGCTTGTGACTATGTTGTTTTGTATATTGTGTGCCCTTGCCAGGCTATTATATGTAGCAAGTGCCCTTGCCGAGCTTGGTTTGATTAGTCATGTTTGTATTTTTATTTTGCTTTCGTTATTTATTTTTCTTCTTATTAGCTTATTTTCTTTTTAGTATTATTGGCTTCTTTTATTTTAGTATCCTTTGTAGTAGTTTTATTTTCTTTTATTTTCATTTCCCTATATAAAATCCTTAGGTTTTCTTCATGCTACGGTTCTTTCCCAAGGAAAACTTTTGAAGTGAACTAGGTGACTTTTCCCGATGATGGATAGATTGATAACTTTCTTAGGGGAATTAGTCTTGTTTTGCTAGGATAAGGCTTTTGGATTATTTGGTACTAATAATAATAGTCTCTTGTATGCAAATTGTAAATTAAGAATACCCATCCAAAAATTTGGTTTTGAACTTAAACAAGTAAAGTGCATGTTACAAATTAATTCTTGTGATAAAGTGTTGGCTTTTTTAGTGACTCTTTACCTACTAGTTTAAATATTGCTCTAGATGCCATTATTAGAAAATTAAATTGATCCATATTGATTAGTTCATGTGCCATGTGTGTTAGTGTTTGTTCAAATAAATCTTATGTTTACTTCTATCATCTATAACTTGGCTGGTTGGTATTTCAATGCTAATGATAATATGTTGTTGGAGGAATGACCTTAGGCATATTTTGTTTTTATTTGTAAAACCTCTTTAGCCTTTCAAGCCTACCTTTGCATAAATGATATCACTAGTACCCAATTTGAGCCTTTTAAACCTTTTCCTTGGCGAACTCATTACAAACATTTCCCCTTTTAAAAATAATTTCCTCCCTTAAAGCCGCCCCTCTTTGAACATTGATAATGAGGCTAAAAGCCTAAGTTGGGGGTGGTGTCGAAGTGGAGATCGGTAAGGTTGTACCGTGAGTTTAGGATCACATGCCTCAAAAGTGTTTGTTTAAATCATTCAAGCTCCAAAGAAAAAAAAAGAGTTGAAAAATATGTGTATATTAAAAAAAGAAAGAGAAAATATATGCATGTATATAAAGTAAAGAGTCTTGAATAAAAAATAGAAGAGGTATGTAAGGTGGTTCTATATTGGAAACTAGATGAAAACGAGGCTATGAGGGTTTGAAAATGAGCAAAGTGCAAGAGAATGGAAAAATTGTGAGTAGTGTTCAAAGGAGGGTGAAGTCATTTGTACCCAAATGTTTATCCAACCCTTCCCTAAACCTACATTACAAGCTAAAAAAGTCCTTATGAGACTTCCAACCGAACATTCTTGAATAAGCGATGAGTTAAAATAAGGGCAAGCTTATGGTATGAAATGTTGTAACACTTGAAGTTCTTTGTGAGAGTGAGTGTTTTTGAAAAATTTATCCCTTGTGTTGAATTGTAAATATAGTGATTGGGGGGATTTCTTTCTTGTGAGGGCACATGAATTTAAATAAGATTGGTGAAATGTAAAGTGAGCATTTGTAGTGAACTAGTGCTTTTGAGTCACTTCTTGAGGCTTATTTGTGTCACTTGATTATTTTGGAACTCCCTTGAATATTCTTAAAGTTGCTTTTGTTTATGAGGGAGTCATTCAGGAAAGATGTGCATATTTGAGCCTAATTATAGTACCAACAAAATCCATTAGTATGGTGTTTAAATTGGAGAATGTGATATGTAAATAATAGCAATACCACTTTTGTGTTTTAAATGGTGAATCCTCATTGAAGTTTGGTTTTAATTTGCTCGAGGACAAGAAAAAGCTTTAAGTTGGGAGTGTTGATGAGTGGTAATTTTACCACTCATTCTAGCCTCCTTTCCTTAGCGTTTATGTCCATTTAATTATAAAATGAGGTTGTTTATGGTGGTTATTATTATATTTTCAGGTAAATAGTGATACGAAGTAGTTCGAAGTGAATTGAAGTGGAATTGAGCAAAAAAAGGTGAAATCAGCCCAAATAGCTTATGTTGAATTCCGCTTATGCGGAAAAATGGCTGCAGAAGCGACTTCCGCTTATGCGATTGAAGAATCGCTTCTGCGGATTTGGATGATAAGGCAGAAACAATTTTGCTGTTAAATTTCCGCTTTTGCGGAAGCGCAGAAGAGCTTAGTTGTCCGCTTCTGCGATCACTAGCACTATTATAGATTTCCGCTTTTGCGTTACTGTTTCCGCCTTTGCGGAACCGTATCTGTAGTTATTGTTCTGCAGATGCGAAAGCATTGCATCGGAACTGGGGCATAATAGACATTTCATATTTCTCATACTAAATTATTTTTATACTCGTCCAAGCAGATATTTTAGAGATCTTTGGCTTATTTTCAGTCCTTAGACTAGAGAAGAACAAGTTTTGAAGCTAGAGTTTGCACAAACACACTTGGGTCTTGAAGATTAAAGCTTTTGGTTAAGATTTCTTACCCATTTGTATTTGTTTCTTCATTTTCTTGCTTTGTATTGAATATTTAAATGTGTAGTATTTATTCCAACACTTGAATCTTGTTTATGGAAATATTCATATTTAAAGTGTGGATTAAATACCTTGTTGTGCTTTTGTATTGAATGATTTTTATTTATTTATGAAGTGAGTTATTGTTTCTTTAATTGTTCTTGTTCTTTAATATTTCCAAAGGGATTAGCTAACCCTAGGACTCGCCCATTAACTCCGAATTGATTTTGGAAAAAATAGTTTGGGGTTGGGAAAGATTAATTAACAAGAACTTGAGGTGTTAACCCTCATTTTATATGTTCTACCTAGGGATAGGATTGAACTACTTGTAGCCTTCCGAGTGTGTTTAATCTTCTAATCGTGATTATGGATAATTCAATTAGGAAGTCTTGTTAGTCTTCGGAAGAAGCTAATTAAGAATTATTATCCGTGGCTAATTAACATAAACTCGCTCAGATTTGTAAAATCGTGAAATACATTAAATCGTTACTTGAGTGTAATTTCCGATGCATTCATACTTGTAGCCATTGAACATTTTACTTGCTTTCTAGATTAGTTTACATTTCCGCATTTTAGATATAAAAACCTTTTCCAACCAAAATTCTTAGTGTTTGGCATTGCGCAACTAGTGACAATTTTCTTACATTCCTAATCGCCTACACACTGTTCTCCGTGGGATTCGATCCCGACTCATAGTTGGGTAAATTATATTACATGCGACCGTGTCTATTTCTTATTAGTAGTGGATTTGGATGTCATCATTCCCTTAAATAAACTTCTCGTACTTGCTTTAGCTAATTTATAACTTGCGGGGGTGGTTAATTCGAAGGTTGGTAGAGTTTTGAGTAAGAATATGACCAATTACTTATGTAAGATTTTCTTAAAAGGCCAAGTTTGATTTCGGTCAACTTTATTTGGAAACGGACCCAGATTCATGATTTGACGGTCCCGGAGGGTATGTGGGAAAATATGGGACCTAAGAGTATGCCCGGAATCAAATTCCGAGATCCCTAGTCCGAGTAATAAATTTTATGTGAAATTGTTAAATTGAAGCTTTAAAGAATTAAATAAACTAATTATTCATTGATTTCCTAGGTATCAAGGATCAGACGTTGGTTCCAAAATTTTGTACAGGTCTGAAATATCACTTAAGACTTACTCGTGAAATTTGGTATCAATCCGGGTAGCTTAAGGGCTGTTTGACCAGTTAGAATAAAATTAAGAACTTGGGGTTCAATAGACTAATTCATTTGGTTTTAGGACGTGATTCCTAGATTTAATGTTGTTTTGAGTGATCTGAGAGTTCAAGTATGTCCGCCTCGTGATTTCAGACTTATAGGTATGTTCGAAAGGTGCACGGGAGTCCCGAGCGTCAAACAAACGAGGCTCGAGTGAAGTTAAAAGTTGAAGAAGTGCCGAGTTTTGCTGCTTTTGTCATCACCACATCTGCGGTTCTAGGATCGCAGAAGCGGTACGAAAAATGCAGTCAGGACTCCGCATAAGCGTTCAATCGCAGTCCAGAAAAAATCGCAGAAGCGATATTGAGACCGCAAAAGCGGTCCCGCTTAGTGGTAATTCGACCGCATAAGCGGTCCAGCCAACTTGGCCCAAAACCGTAGAAGTGGCCCAAAACTGCAGAAGCGGTTTCCACATAAGTGGTATAGGCACCGCAGAAGCGGAATAGCTGGGGCAGAGATTTCATTTAATACGAACTCAAATACCATTTTATTATTTTTCACTCCGTACTTAGGCGATTTGGGTGCTTCCAAATAGAGAGTTTCAACATAACCCTGTAAGGTAAGTAATTCCCCTTCATTCTTAGTTTAAATACATGTACATTAGGTAGATTAAACACTAAAAACTAAGTAAAAATTAAGGGTTAGAGCTAGACCTAGGATTTTTATAAAACTAAAATTTAATCATGTAATTTGCTATGTAATGAACTAGAAATCATATATTAGTGATCCTTAGGTTATAGAGAAGAACTTCTTCCGAAAAATTTCGGAATCCGGCACGTGGGCTCAGGTCAAAATTTAGGAAACTTGTGGGAAAGATTGGGAAATTACATAAATAGTTAGAATCCAACCCTGTAAGCCTTTATTGACAAGTTCTTACTTTATTTAACTAGTTTGTGCTCGTTCAGCTATAAATCGAGGGTTGGGCTTGTTTTTTAATATTAGAGGTGTGCTTCGGAACGAGGTGAATCTCATCTCTAACTTTGTAAAAGGGAATTGTCCCCATAAGACTCATAAATGAGAAATTTCTACCAAATGCGGGGGGGGGGGGGGGGGGTACTGGTTGACGAGAGTCCGTGCTTAGCTACTATAATGTTAATTGCTTGGGTAGTTTAGGACCCACAACATATCTAATTTAGAGATATCTTTTATTTGAATTGCCAATATGATAAAGTGTGATTTTTTAGAGACTTGAAAAAACGAAAAGTGAACATATGAACTTGTTGAACGTATGTAGGAGTTTCCTTGTATATAAATGAGTCTTTGTGTGCATTCTTGATATTTTCTTGATAATTATGGATCGGGTCGATCGTCTCGGTGAGAATAAATGCATCTATGGTTCGGGCTGTTTGACCATCGGCAATGCACAATTTATTTTATTGGAGCGGGTCGTCGACCTCGACATGATTGCGAATGATACATATGCCTAAGCTTAGACATGACATGAATACTTGTTAAGTATGTAAAAAGGAAATGGTAATTGAATGATGGTCAAGAACATGATTATGATTTTTTATTTTAATTTGTTGTTATTAGAAATCCTTCATGGTTTATATCTCACATTATTATTATATTAGCTGGACCTTAGTAAGTATCAAGTCGACCTATCGTCTCTACTTCTTCGAGACTAGATATGATATTTACTGGGTACATGTTGTTTATGTACTCATGCTACACTTCTGTACTTAAATGTACAGGGTCTGAGGCAGGTGGATCTGAATATCATTATGGTTTGCGTCAGTGAGCACCTTTTGGACTTCTATGGTGATCATGTTTCTCCTTCATGCCGATCTGCAACCGAAAGAAATCTTACTTTGTACTGTTTGTTTCTGTCTATCCTGATTTAGACAATTGGATAGTGTATTATTCTTCTGCATATATTTTACTAGTCGCTCGTAATTTGTGACACCGGGTTCTGGCACACACATTGATAGACTTATTTTGGATTTGTAATATTATGTCAATTTAAGTATCTATCCCCTTTAGTCTTAAATCTGAACTAGAAATGGTTGATAAAATAAATATAAGATGTTAGAAATGTTTCGCAGTGGCTTGCCTGGCAATGGTGTCGGACGCCCTCACAACCTATTATGAAAATGGGTCGCGATACATTGTATTATGTCGTACTGTTACTTTATATTTGTTTTGATTGTTATTTAAATTTTATTGTATCATATCATTAAATTCACTGTTATATAATGACGAAATGTGCCACTTTATGTAACAATCGATTTGGCTGGTCGCGTCACTACCTTGTCTTTTTCTCTCAATCTCACCCTTCATTATTATTAAATATTTTTATTTTATCATTACCCAACCTTTTTATATAATAACTTTATCATATATCATAATCTTTTCTTTATATCATTACAAGTTTAATCTTCATATTGCTTGTGTGTGATATCATAAACGATGGTAAACGACAATATATATCCAGATATTATATTTATCAAAAATATAATACAATACAATACATAACAACCATCCAACAAGTTGTTAAGAAACTTTTCCGAATTTGAAAAATGATATTTGAAATTGTATTTGGACATGTATTTTACTTGAAAAAATATAATTTTGTGAGTGGGCAAAAAAATATTTGAAAAAGTTGTCAAAACCACATTTTGATTTTTGAAAAACTCATTTTTGAATTTTTTTTCTTTCAAAAACATACAAAATTTCACGGACACTCATTTAAAAAAAAAAATTTCGAACTGAGCAACTGCGTAACAAAACGACATCACTGCACAATAAGAAACAACTTTTTTTACCCTCCACTCTTTCGCGCCAAAAGCTTTTACCCTCCTTACAAACAGTGAAAAAGCGCCAAAAAAGAAAAACCCGCGAAATTTAACTAATGTAAAATCTTTTACCGCCAAAAAATTTCAATGCCTACAAAAGAAAATTTTTCTATAGTCTCTCAAATATTTTCAATTCATTTTACTCAGCTTTTCGTAACAAAAAGCTCAAGTATTTATGCTCTTTCTTTTCTAGCTTTAATACTTAATTTTTGCTCAAAATCAATGGAAATGGAAGCAAAGATCGAGGAAGGGGTTCTGCCTCTGGATTTTGTGGAATCAGATAACGAGAAGAAAATGAAGATGATCAAATCAATTATCGGTTCTGAAATTACAGAAAAGACCATTCTTGAAGCTCTTTCTCAACAAAACAATAATCCAGAGGCAGCCATTAACCATTTGCTCGATTCTTCGTTGTCATCAGCCGTTCAAAAGACTGTTACTAGCACCGGGGTTAGGATTTCTGCTAATGTAAAACAAGAAAATGTTGAAGAATCAGTGGATTGTAGAGCAGTTCATGGGCTAAAAGTTAAAGAAGAACCTGATGCGGGTATTGATGAAAAAGGGCTAGAAGTGGAAGAAAGGAAGGTTTTTGATGGTTATGAATCAAAAGGGTCAGTTGGTAAATGTGATTTGAGCTTTAATGGTGAAGAAGTGGTTAATGGGCTAAAAGTTAAAGAAGAACCTGATGTTGGTATTGAGGAAAAAGGGCTAAAAGTGGAAGAAAAGAAGGTTCTTGATGGTTATGAATCAAAAGGGTCTGTTGGTAAATGGGATTTGAGCTTTGATGAATGGTTAAAGTTGCCCGAAAACAATCCACAAATCGATACACATAAGCCGAAAGAAGAAAAGAAACTCGAAATCATGAAAATTAAAGAACAACAAGATGTACTTTGTGTTGAACCATTGTCAGCAAGGCCATTATCAAGACAAGAATACAATTCAATGAAAAACAGTTATATGGCTAATGGTGCAAAACAAGAATACAACAGACTGAAAAGTAGTAGTAATGTGGCTATTTCTGCAAATATGGAAAAAATGGGAGTTAAGAAAAATGTGCTTAGTACTATTGTGATAGAAGATGGAGATTTTCCTGAAGATCCTGATTGGTTATTAGTTGGGAGAACAATTGTTACTGGGCTTTCAACTACAAAAGGGAGAAAATTGGAAAATAATGAAATTATTCATTTTGCTTTTCCTCAACAAGGGAGTAGTAAGTGTAGTTCACAATGGGGTGGATCAAGAGCTGCTGCATCTTCCATTGTTCGATTCTCGACGAAAAGATTTGGGGAGGTAAATTTGAATTCAATCATATTATTAGCATCATTGTTTTACTACTTAGTTTTGTACTCTTATTATTCACTTTGCTTAAGTTTCTTGGTGCTTTTAACATATTTGGCCGATCGGCCCAAAATAATTGCAGTTGCTAGCCAAATATATGAAAAATATACACTGATTGTGTATTATACAAAAAACATGTTTTCCGGCTATTTTTTGGGGAAGCGACTATACTGTGTAGAATTCCCAAAGTTTTTTTCGTATGATCCTAATTTAAATATGATAAGTTCAATATTTAATATTTAAAATTTAAATTCTTTGAATTGACGGTGAGAAAAATATTTATATTATTAGGTTACTTATTAGTTCACTTAAGGTGAACTATTGATAAGCAAAGCCAAAAATGATTCCTTGGTACCATTTAAATTTCTATAATCAAATACACGTTTTTGTTAATTATTGTGACTTATAATATTTTTTACATAGTTCATAAATATGTACTATAAATATTTTTCAAAAAAAAAAAAAACTTAAAAGATTTTAGACGGAATTCACAAGTAAGAAGTTTGACTCTTGAAAATGGAACGGTGCCATATAAATTGAAACACGAGACAATAACAACAACCCACTATAATTTCAGGGTCTGTGGAGGATAGTGTGTACGCATAACTTATCCCTATCCTTGGGTAGAGACGCTGTTTCTAAATAGACCCCCGGCATCCTTCCCTTCAAAACTTCCCACCTTGTTCTTGGGTAGACTCAAACTCACAACCTCTTGGTTGGAAGTGGGGGTTGCATACCATTATAGCAACCCCTCTTGTCATTATTATTGAACAGAGAATAGGTTAAAAATTATTGAACAGTGTAAAAACCTCTTTACACTATCATTAAGTATAATTTAAATCCTATGATTCTTGTTGAATGTTAGTGTGCAGACAACAACAACAACAACCCAGTATAATCCCACTTAGTGGGGTCTGGGAGGTTAGTGTGTACGCATACCTTACCCCTATCCTTGGGTAGAGATACTGTTTCAAAATAGACCCCCAACATCATTCCCTCCAATAACTTTCCAACTTGACTCGAACTCACAACTTTTCGGTTGGAAGTGGGGGTTGCTTACCATCAGAGCAACCCCTCTTGTTGTTACTGTGCAGAGACTCCAGGAATTAAATTCATTTATAAATTTTTAATGGTTTATCACATATGTATCTATATTTTTTTTTTCAAAAATATTGGTTCAGTTGAAACCCTTGCGCAAACACTCTATCTGACATTGCTAGTAGGAATAGATTGTTCCTCATTTTGTCATGCATTGTTTCATGTGAAAATCTTGATATTTTGATGCTGAGATCACACTAATACAAATCATATTGATCTTATATAATCTTGAACTACTGCGCAGATTGGACGTCTCCCAATGGAATGGGCAAAATGTCTCATTCCACTCGTAAATTCTTCAAAGGTAAAGGTTCATGGCCGATGTGTTGCTGCGCCTGTAACTCTACAGCTAATGCAGGAGCTTATGTTGTATGTAAGGTAAAGCACATACCGTTCTTTACAAGTTTGTATTAATGAGCTTAGTACATATTGTATGTTATATGTAAATCATGCTCCCTTTTTACAGTTTCTACATTCACCAGTCAGTGTTTACTAGAGGCGATAAGTCATCTTGGAAGCTGGATTCTCCCTCACAAATTGATACTACAACATATCCACTACTTACTTTGTTCAAGTTACTCAAAGTCAAACCATTTCAAAATGTATGTTTAGAAATAGTTTATTATTCAATGGATCGAAACAATTCAATGCTCCTTTTAGTTTCTTACTGATGTCTGCCTTCTCTTCTGCTAATGTTTTTCAGGCTGAGTTCACTCCGGATGAACTTTATTCTCGTAAACGCCAGCTCAATTTAGATGTACGTTGATTCATAATTGTGTTATCTCACTATTGTTTCCTCATTTCAGTTGCCAAGTTCCCAATATATTGAAGCAAGAATAACAACTGTTTGTTGATACTTGATGTTTTTTAGGGCAAGTTATACATTTGGCCCATCGGCCAAGAATAATTGCATCTGCTACCCAAACATATAAAGAATATGTATAAAATATCTGTATTATATGTATATTGTACATTAATATAGAAAAAATGTACATTTTGCCAGCTATTACTTTTGAAGCGGCAATACTATGTAGTTTTCCCTTTTCTATTTTTACCAGTGCAACAATATGCTGATTAAAAATAATACTGATGTTCTTATCGCTGACAGTGTGATTCGAATGAGGCTGCTTCAGCGTTACCAATAGCAAAACGAAGAAACGGCTGCCAACAGTATACAGAGCAAAGCAAGGATGATCATGATATCTCTGAAGCATCATTTAACAAACTTGTTGGTTCTGTAGACATGTATGACTTGAAGGTATAATCCAATTGACATACTTATTTTTAGTAAAACTGAAATGAGATAATGTCGAAGCTTATACCTTTTACATCGTATAGGAAATGGACGCTCCGGATACACTTATGTGCAGCCTAAGGCCTTATCAGAAGCAGGCTCTTTACTGGATGTCTGAATCAGAGAAAGGAAGTGATGTTGAGGAAACGTCTAAAACTCTTCATCCGTGTTGGGCAGCATATCGGATATGTGAAGAGTAAGCACTTCACTCACTGACTTAGACATTGCAAATATTAGATTTTTAAACAAATATCACTGACCAAATTTCTCCAACAGGAGGAAAATTTATGTCAACATTTTCTCTGGGGAAGCAACGACAGAGTTCCCAACTGCATCAAAATCAGCACGAGGAGGGGTGAGCTTCTCCTTCTATTGATTAATATACTACTTTGTGTGTTTTTCTTACTTTTAGTTCATTTATCATTCTTTTCTTTTTCTAAATCAATTTGATCTCTGCAGATCTTGGCAGATGCAATGGGGCTCGGAAAAACAGTAATGACAATTGCCTTAATACTTGCAAAAATGGGCAGGGGTGGTAGCACTGATGATCAGGAATGTGTCTCTGAAGACGTAGATGAAGGTGAACGTATGACAAAAAGAATCACTTATGCTGATACAGAAGTCTTAAGAAAGGCGAAAGGCGGAACTCTTATTGTCTGTCCTATGGCATTACTTGGCCAGTGGAAGGTAATTCTCATAAAACAAGTAATGAAATGCAGACATGAGTTCTGCACACTATTTTCTCTGAATTTCGGGTGGATTTTTTTGGGTCATGTTTCACTAAATTCCTGTTGTTTTCCTTTGAATGCCAGGATGAACTTGAAGCACATTCAAAACCTGGTAGCGTTTCAGTTTTCGTTCATTATGGTGGGGACAGAAGTAATGACCCTAAAGTGATAGCAGAACAAGATGTAGTCCTAACAACTTATGGTGTCTTGAGTGCAACTTATAAGGCTGTAAGTAGTAATTAATGGATGACATTTTCAAGTATTACAACAACAACAACAACAACCCAGTATAATCCCACTTAGTGGGGTTTGGGGAGGGTAGTATGTACGCAGACCTTACCCCTACCCTGGGGTAGAGAGGCTGTTTCCAAATAGACCCCCGGCATCCTTCCCTCCAAGAACTTCCCACCTTGCTCTTGGGGAGACTCGAACTCACAACCTCTCGGTTGGAAGTATTAACGTACATAAATTAGTTCGACATCATTTTCCTCGCTATCATTGTTATTCTAATGCCAGCTTTGTTGTCCCTCAGGATAGGGAGAATAGCATATTTCATAAAGTTGATTGGTACCGTGTTGTTCTGGACGAGGCACACACCATAAAATCTTGGAAGACTCTCGGTGCACAGGCCGCCTTTACTTTGTCAGCGCATTGTAGGTGGTGTCTTACTGGTACTCCTCTTCAGGTATGTCGCAAAATTGCATGGTTACACTTGATATACTTAAGTTCTTTTGCTTCACTTTTTTTTTGAGATGTCTGCTAAATGCTTATTGCTATCTCATCCAGCTCCCTAAATAAGAATTGTCTGATATTTTATGATCTGTATTGATGTAGTAACTACTAATTGTTGCAGAATAATTTGGAGGACCTTTACAGCCTTTTATGTTTCTTGCATGTCGAGCCATGGTGCAACTGGGCATGGTATGTTTAGATGAATGTACATATAATATACGTATTCTGTACATATTCTTTTGTATATTCGGCTAACAAGTGTAATTATTTTTGGCCGACAGGCCAAATGTATAACTTGTTGTGTGTTGATTAAATTGCAAAGTACTTGGCCTTTCTTCTATCTCCATTAAGAAGTTCTTAGTAACACGACTGAGCTATTTCGTCGTCCTATTTGCCCCTAATATAGGTGGAACAAGTTAATACAGCGACCTTATGAAAATGGTGATCAAAGAGCTCTAAAATTGATCAAAGCCATTTTAAGGCCACTTATGTTGAGGAGAACAAAGGATACCAAGGACAAAGAAGGAAGGTGATAATTCTATTTTTTGAAATCTTCATTATCCTCCTCTTCTTTCAATTGATGCAGACTTAGCATATATACGGGCACTTATATTTGATCTTTTGAAATCAGGCCGATTCTTGTCCTCCCTCCAACTGACATTCAAGTCATTCAATGTATACAATCAGAAGCGGAACGTGACTTCTATGATGCCCTCTTCAAGAGATCTAAAGTAAGAATGAGAATCTTGTTCTTCCAATGTAAAACTTGAGGGGTCGTTTGGTTCAAAATCAGGATAACGACAAACCAGGATTAAAACCTGGATAACATATCCTACTTTCTATATGAGATAAGCTATATCACGATCTTGGTATAAAAATGATACCGGTAGCTAGTACCTTTAACCAAAAAGGGGATACATTTAATCCCAAAATGTATACCGGAATAACCACCTAATCCCTTGAACCAAACAGCCCTTTAATGTTGTTGGTTCTTGAAATTTTTTCCATTTAAGTGCTTTGAGTTTCTTGTATTTTTTTACACGAAATGATCGTTTTTGCTAATGGAATGTATGCTTTATGCTTTTTGTTTTTGGTGAATAAACCAGGTTCAATTCGATCAGTTTGTGGCACAAGGAAAAGTTCTTCACAACTATGCTAATATTCTCGAATTACTACTTCGATTGAGGCAGTGTTGCAATCATCCTTTCCTTGTTATGAGGTTAAAATGAGTCATCAATCTATTAAAACTTGAACAACATATCTTGTTAGTTTCTTCTTGGATCTAACACTACATATTTACTACTTGTAAACGTTCAGTCGAAGCGATACACAAGAATTTGCAGACTTAGACAAGCTAGCAAGAAGGTTCTTGGAAACAAATCCTGATTCTACAACACAGAATGTACCTATACCAGCATATGTAGAAGAAGTTGTTAAAGGTATTCGTAGTGGCGAAAACACGGAATGTCCAATATGCCTTGAGTCAGCAGATGATCCTGTGTTAACACCATGTGCTCATAGAATGTGCAGAGAATGTCTACTTTCAAGTTGGAGGACACCAGCAAGTGGACTTTGTCCAATTTGTAGACAAATGATAAGGAAAAATGAGCTATTTACATGTCCATCCGAAAATCGGTTTAGGATTGATGTTGAGAAGAATTGGCAAGAGTCATCTAAGGTTTCAAAACTGTTGGAATGTTTAGAATCTATAAGAAAATCAGGCTCTGGTGAAAAGAGCATTGTGTTTAGTCAATGGACTACATTTCTTGATCTTTTGGAAATTCCTCTCAAGAAAAAGAAAATTGGTCATTTGAGGTTTGATGGAAAATTGGTGCAGAAACAAAGAGAAAGGGTGTTGAAAGAGTTCAGTGAAACTAATGAGAAAACAGTAAGTAGTATCAAGCTATGTTGCTCCGACTCTCCAAAATGTTGTTGAGTGCACGTCGGATAATCCAAAAGTAGTACATTTTTGGAGGATCTAACGAGCGTGCGACAATATTTTTGGAGAGTCGAGCAACATAGTACCAATATGCTAATCTGTTTTCTTGAATATCTTTTGCTCAGCTCTTCTAAAGTTCTAACTTTTTATTTTTATTTTTTATGTCAATGTGTTCAGATTTTGTTAATGTCACTTAAAGCTGGAGGTGTGGGCTTGAACTTAACAGCAGCTTCTAATGTCTTCCTCATGGTAATCTTATATATCTATTTTATATAATTAGTAAGTTGCCACTTTGTGACAAGGAGATCACGGGTCCGAGCTTTAGAAATAGCCTCTTGCAAATAGTCCTTTTCGGACCCCATGTAAGATAAGGTTTCGCACAATAAACCCTTGTGGTTTGGCCCTTTTCCGGGCCCCATATAGGATAAGTTACAATAAATACTTGTGGTTCGGCCCTTTTCTGGACCCCATGTAGGATAAGTCTATGTACAATAGACCTTTAGAAGGGGAGCCTTGCGAAACTTGTAAAATTGCCGCCATGTCACCAGGGGATCACTGGTTCGAGTTGTGAAAATAATCTCTAGTAGAAATGTGAGATAAATTTGTATACAATAGATCCTTATCATTCGGTCCTGCTAGGATCTTTCTAAAATATGTGTCAGTTTCTCCTTTAAATTAACTTTTGGAGGATATGGATACACCTAACATAATAATATTTATTTTTAATAATTTTTTCTTTTTATTTTCTTGTCATGATTGGTGATGTTCTTACCTTTAATCATTGTAGGATCCATGGTGGAATCCTGCAGTAGAGGAGCAAGCAATAATGAGAATTCATCGTATTGGTCAAAAGAATACAGTTCGTGTTAGAAGGTTCATTGTTAAGGTAAAGATTACTCATTACAAGAGCTGTCTCACAACATTATATTACTGTCACTTCCAAATAATTTTCTTGATTAAACCCTTGATATAATTAAGAAAGAATCCTAAGCTTATTGTAGCATATAATATATTATATTCCTTTTTTTATTTCTTACCTCTCTTTGGTATCTATACTTGAGCCTTACTAATTTGGATTTGGGTCGGGAAGTTTCATATTGGGGGTAAAGTACTCCCAGCAAAGGTGACTTCATACGCAGATTTCGAACTCGAAATCTCTGATTAAGGGTGAAGAAGTACTTACAACTCCACAATATCTCTTGTTAGTTAATATATTATATTCTTTAAGATTACAAGTCTCACATTTTATAAAGTTTTACCAGTAAATATTCTGAGTGACCGACAAAATATATATATATATATATATATATATATATATATATATATATATATATATATATATATATATATATATATATATATATATCTTATTTAGAAAAAAACTATATTAAACACTCGATTTATTCATAGTGCAGCACTTTGTCCAAAACTTATGTTTTATGGACTATCCAAAATGTCGCATTTGTCTCGGATTCTCAAAATGCACTATTTTTGAGTATTCTGACACACCTATCAATAATATTTGAGAGTTCGAACAACATAGTCCTAAACTACATGACTTATTTCTTCATATTTTTCCATAAAAACAAGAATAAAGGTTATTTTTTTTACAACTTTGTATTAAATTTTTTGTTAATTTTGTTATTTTAGTTTATAAATATTAATGATTAAATGGAAAATGGGGTGTAGGACACAGTAGAAGAAAGAATGCAACAAGTTCAAGCAAGAAAGCAAAGAATGATAGCTGGAGCTTTGACTGATGAAGAAGTACGTTCAGCTAGACTTGAAGAACTAAAGATGCTTTTTCGTTAATTAATTTTGACCAATTAAAAATCCAAATTATATATATTTAATTGGATGTAAAATTAGAGGAAAAAAATTAATGTTCCAAGGGTGGATTAATTATTTTTTGTATAGTCCCAACTTTTCCACCAGAATTTTGTGAAGTCTTGTAAAAGTAACAAACCATGGGTTGGTTGATCTCTTTTTTTAAGGTATGGTTTTGTTGTCTATGCTTTGGCTTTTCTTGAGGCATAGGTTTTGTATATTCTTCATCTGGCATTGATGATTTAGTATTTTCATCCTAGTTTATTATATTCTTGTTGTTATGAAATAATATAAAAGACAAGAACAATAACTCAAGAACAAGAGCAAATAGAGAGAAGAGTAGAGAGAATTCTTCTTATTGATACTTAGAGAATGTTAGGAGTGATCTACAATGGTAGAAGACCCCTTTATTTATAGGGAGGGGGATGATTTATCTACCAAGAATAGAACTCTAGAATCTTTCTAATTATAGACATTCACCTTAAATAGGAGATTTCATAACACTCCCCCTTGAATGTCTATTCAACAATGTGCCTCGTTAAAACCTTAAAACCAAAATCCATTGGGAAAAATTAAAGAAAGGAAAAAGAGTACACATGTTTGAATATGCGCCTATTGGTTGCCTCGTTAAAAACCTTGCAAGGAAAACCCGGTGGGATAAAACCTTGTAAGGGAAAAAGAGTGCAACGCGCATTAAACTCCCCCTAATGAGTACATCAATTTATATCCTTGAGCATTTGCATTCCAATCTTGTGCATCATCTTCAAAACGATCTTTGATAGAGATTTGATAAATAAATCAACCATATTGACTTAAATAAATATTCCGCACCTTGAAATCATCATTCTTGATAGATATGAACATCTTCATATAATGTCGTGGAATAACTCTTCAATATCTTCATAGATGTATTCTCAATGCCATCATGCTTATAGTTATAGCAAGATACATATGTACATAAATTGCACTTAGGATGTGGTACTTCAGGACCACGAATTGCATATGCTTCAAGCAACTTAAATCTTTCAAGTTAAGTCATATAAGCCATATAATAGACTTTAGATGCATATCAAGTTTTCCATGTCATGCTAGACAAATAAGATATCGAAAACTAATTATACATACCTTTGACTTTATACTTTCAAGCATTTGAACTATAGGTTCAAAACTACATGTCTTTCACATGGAATCAATTCTTCTTGAATTGTATCTCTTCCATTTAGTTACTTTCTTTGGGTCAGCAAATGCGTATAGCATGCTTTGCAATATGTTGCAATTGAATTATCCCTTTTATGAACTTCAGGTTCATATCATGATATTCGGGGATTTACATATACAAATGATAATTCATCCCATGTAACCTTTTCTCAAGTGTTTATCATATCTCCCCCTCATGTTAGTAAAGCTAACTTGTTTCCTCAACTTTGGGAAATCATCTTTGTGCATTATCATGTCAATATACACAACACATTAATAATAAGATGAAATTATTTGGTTCCTGACCTTGAACCACTTGTGAGGGGAGAATATACTCTCGTATACAACGTATATCAAACTGATATATATAACTTTGTTCTCATAAGAAACAGTTTAGCTATTAAGTGGAAGCACTCAATAATTATCTTGCTAAACCAACTTTGATATAAACCAACTTATCAAGATGAACTATCTTGAGTAGAAAATCTGGAAATTATGCTCGAAGTTAGATTACTGAGCAATTTACCTCGCAAGCACCGACCAGGCTGCGGGTCAATAACAATTGCGCATGTAACCATATCATAGATGCATCCTATGTGGTATACATGGCAGGTGAATGGGCCCATATTCACCTTTGATATTTCCAGAATTTATGGGCTTCAACCCGAACTCTTTAGTTGGTCAGTTCATTAATGAGAACAAGTGATACAAGAGAATTCGTAAAGAACTTTCTAGTTCTTTATTATTCACCTATGTGAATTTGCACATCATACATAAAATGAGATGGCTAACACGAATGTCAACTGAATAAATTATCAATATTGGTAAACTTCAAATTTACACCATGACATGTGCACTTATCAATAAACTTCGGGTTTATTATGACATGGGTTTTTATACCAATAGATATCCACTTTATTGTGGCATTCTTTCTTTTGTGCAGTACAAACTGGAGAACAAAGCGGGTAGCTTTTCATATGCAAATTATCCCGCTACAAGTTGTAGTAATAGGAGATATCAAAGCATTCCTTTATTTATAGTCTCAATATAATCAATCGCTTTTGCGTGTACTTTGGAAACTGAATAAGTTTCTTTGAGACTTACTACAGCACAATACTCAATTGTGTTTCTCCAACATAGTAACAATTGGCTCTTCTAGAGCTCTCAATTAATTTTGTACTACCACAAATTCATCAACATCCATGTGGTGAATATCTTTCTTAAAGAGAAAGTTATACCATTATGGTCATGTCAAACTTATATGCAAGATATGTTTCTTGCATTATCGTTGTCCTTTAATAGTCATATTTCCAAAATACTTTGGCGTACAATAGGTACGTGACCAACGATCATTCATGCCATATATCATCTCAAACCTCCTTCTAGGGGTGAGTGTGGTATCATCTCAAACCTCCTTCTAGGGGTGAGTGTGGTATATTTAATACCAATTTCATGTTCATATTCTTCCAATAATGAATATGTATTCGTGAATCAAATGTTGTCACATTCACTTCGAGGATATGTGATTTTGTTATCCTTTTCAAATCTATAAATGCGTCAGGCATTTGATTTGCTATTCTTTGCAAATGGATAATCTTTTGTGCCTCTTTATCACAAATAGAGGTGTGTGGATCAAGATGAGATAATGATGCATTTTTCCACAAAATTTCCCGTTTGGTTTCACCAACTTCTCCCCCTAATTTTGGGAAAAGTGTCTCATCAAATTGACAGTCTGCAAATCGTGCAGTGAACAAATCTCCTGTCAATGTTTCGAGGTAGCGAATAATGGAGGGCGATTCAACCTCAACATATATTCCTAACCTTCTTTGCAGACCCATTTTGGTGCGGGATGGCGGTGCTAAAGGCACATATACTGCGCATCCAAAAATTCTTAAATGGGATATATTGGGTCCATAACCCAAAACCAATTGCAACGGGGAAAATTTGTGTCAATTCGTCAGTCAGAGACGAACTAGCATTGCTGTATGCAAAATGGCGTGTCCCCAAACCGAAGTGGGCAGCCGACGAACTAGCATTGCTGCATGCAAAATGGCGTGACCCCAAACCGAAGTGGGCAGCCGACGAACTAGCATTGCTGCATGCAAAATGGCGTGACCCCAAACCGAAGTGGGCAGCCGACGAACTAGTATTGCTGCATGCAAAATGGCGTGAACCCAAATCGAAATGGGCAGCCTCGTTTTCATGAAGAATTCAAGATTATTCTCATCTATTGTCTCAATATGATATCCATTTTGAATGATATCTTTAAAACTCAACAAGTTCCTTTTAGACTTGGAGGAGAACATTGCGATTGATATCATTAAAACTCAACAAGTTCTTCTTAGACTTGGAGGAGAATATTGCATTCTCTAAGATAAACGTCGTGCCTTTGGGCAGAGTTACAGTTGCTCTTCCGGAGCCTTTAATCAATTTACTTCCCATGGTTTGACATATAAAAGAAAATACACGAACATAAGAATAAACAAGTTCAATTCGTTTGTGTCACATAATATTTTCAAAATCTGCTGATGTCATTGACTAAAATAAATCAGATAGTCGATTATATGTTTTCCATAATCGATCACTATGCAGTTTGAAAATTTCAGTTTAAGCATTTTTATAAAACAATCGATTGTTAAACACACACAATCGATTGTTGAGCATTGACAATCGATTGTTAAACATAGACAATCGATTGTTGACAATTTTTGAAAAATTCCAGATCACACTGTTTTAAGACAATCGATTGTTAAATATAGACAATCGATTGTTGGCTATTTTGAAAAATTCCAGAGCACACTGTCTTAAGACAATCGATTGTTGACTATTTTGAAAAATTCCAGATTACACTGTCTAATGACAATCGATTGTTAGACATAGACAATCGATTGTGGATGATTTTTGAAAAATTCCAGATTACACTGTCTAACGACAATCGATTGTTAAACATTGACAATCGATTGTTGACTGTTTTTGAAAAATTCCAGAACACACTGTTTTAAAGACAATCGATTGTTGATCATTGACAATCGATTGTTTTGCAGTTTTTATGCGAAATATGAGATAACCGACTAGTTTTTCAGGTTAGTCGATTACCTCTACTGGAAAGTAAAAATATTATTGATATTTGAGCATATTGATACATTCTAAAGAACTAATACTAACATTATATCATGAACTAACTAATACGAGCTAATACTAATGGCTATTAGTTTATTCATTCACTAATACAAATAAGTAAAATAAAATCAAATAGCTCCATCTTCTTTCATCACGGATCCATCACCGATTAGGTGTTCTATCTTCCCCTCGGGTTGCTCAAAGAAGTCTGCCACATCCAAGTGGGTGATGTCAAAGTTGTCGTCAGAGACAAAATTCGTTTCAGGGCGTTTACTCTTTCGAGATGCTTGATAAAGGTCAACCAAAAGTCATGGTATACGGCAAGCCTTTGACCAGTGCCCGTTTTCACCGCAACGATAATATATAGTTTATAAACTATTTGCTTTTGGGTTCTTATCGTATCGTGCTTGTGGCAGAGTGACCAACTTCAGGTTGTCATATCTCTTCTTTAAGCCATTCCACAAGATAGGTGGATCTTTGACGGTGAGATATTCAATCTTCAAACCTTCATCAAGGTGATGGCGCAAGAAAATCAAGGCCTTAGCATAGTTTTGGGTGGATGCATTGTTTCTGTCTTTAATGGCGTCTCCAAGACCCATAGCATCCAAAATGGATTTAAGTATCCAACACCCATATTATATAGTTCTTGCCCGAAATTTCAAGGCAACGAACTTTCTTTTCATAATGTCAGACATAAACCAAAATTACATCAAGAGCGTGTTCATACTTACGGGCTCTATTACAATTATCACATTCACTTCAGGGAATGGATCAAAATCACGTGCTTTACACAATCTCATGTCAAATATTACTTTCATAAAGTGAAAGATTATTTTGAGAATCCTTATTGTTCTCATTACCACAATAATGACGATTATAACTTCGTCTATTGCCATGTCCACATCCATTGATACCTTTACGGTAATTAGTCTTCTTTCAGACTTATCACATACTGCTACCACATTCTCTAAAGGGAATGGAGCAAATTCAATTGGACGGAATTCTTTGCCACGTCCACATTCATTGATACCTTCATGGTAATATTTTAGTCTTCTTTCAGACTTATCATATACTGCTTCCACATTCTCTAAAGGGAATGGAGCAAATTCAATGGGACGAATTTTTAATTATTTGCCCACAATCATACATGAATTTAATCATGGCAGGACATAGAGATTTTACCACTTCATGTGGTTATAATTTCTTACAAACTCCATTAGAGTTATAATCAAACTTTGTTGTCTATGCTTTGTATATAAAATCAAATTATAGAATTCCAAGAATTTGAAAGGGAAAAGTAAATTACTTACCTTTAAGGTATACCAATTATATTTTCGATGTTTTCTTCCTTTTCTCTTTTGCTTTCCTTCTTTTGCTTTCTGTTTCGTTCCTCCATTTTTTCTTTTTTTTTTCTTTCTTTCTTCATTCTTTCTTTGAAGCAAAACCCTACACAAACAAAAGTTAAGACAATCGAAAATTTCAATTGGTTAGAGACTCGTGCTGATAACGTGTTATGAAATAATATAAAAGACAAGAACAATAACTCAAGAACAAGAGCAAATAGAGAGAAGAGTAGAGAGAGTTCTTCTTATTGATACTTAGATAATGTTAGGAGTGGTTTACAATGGTAGAAGACCCCTTTATTTATAGGGAGGGGGATGATTTAGCTACCAAGAATAGAACTCTAGAATCTCTCTAATTATAGACATTCACCTTAAATAGGAGATTTCATAACACTTGTACTTTTATTTCAAACCTATTAGTTGAGTGTTTATTCGAAATAGAATTTCTATATATAAAGTAGAGGTAAAGTTTGTATATACCTCATCTTCCTAATTAAAGTGAAAATGTTGCCATTGTTCTAGTCAATGGTGATTAAATTGTGCTTGGTTAGTAGGCAACTTCAAAACTACATATATTCTAATAATCAAATGACAATTCTAATCCTGAAAGAATAATGTGTTACTCTTTCAATTTCATTTTATGTGCTTTCTTTTAATTGAGCATGAAATTTAGGATTTTTTAAACGTATGATTTGTTAAATATATTATAATATTTAGGAAAATTACTAGCTATGTCCATTTAGAAGTAACTCATTACAAAAGTGGGCGAATTGATAAAATATTACTAATATTAGCCAAAATGGCTCATTAGCTATTTGTAGCAATACAATATCAAATTTTTACTTTTTTTTGAGTGGGTGCTATTAGAATAGATTGGGTATATCTTAAGGAGCTTGAATCTCAGTTTTGGGATGGTTTGGTAAAGTTTTGAGGTGGTTTGAATTGAAAATTCGAAGTAAAAATAAATATGAAAAAAATGATATGTGTATCACAATGTGTATCATATATGTATCATATTTGTATCGATTGTATATCACATGTATATCCATGTATATCTGTGTGTGAGATACATGTATGATATATGTTTGATACATGTGTCACAGAAGAATTTTTTGACATCGATTTAATTATGAATTTTGATACAAAACTAGTTCAAATCACCTCCAATCTTCCTCAAATTTTGTATATTGACTTATCTATATGTTTTCAATGAATTTCGACTATACCCATTAAACAAATTCCTTGTTTGTTTTGATTTTTGGAATATTAGCTAGATGTTGGTAAGTTAAAACTTATATGTGGCATTTCTGTAAGTTTCCCTAATATTTATGCAATCTTACCCTTATTCTTAAGAGATAGAGCTTTGCTTATGATAAATTCTCCGTTCAAGAAAAAATGAAAAGAAACTCAACCTAATAACTAAACGACCTTTAAGGGGTCGTTTGGTATGATGGATAAGTGAAAATAATCCCAGGATAAAAATTTAGTATCGTTTTATTCTTTATTTGGTTATTTATCCTAAGATAAGTTATCCCATGATTAAAATAGTACTTGAAACAAAAACTTGTTGCGACCAAACGCACACGCAAGTATACGCAATCGTCAAGTAATAAAGTGACTAAAAGTTGGATGTCGAATCCATGAGAACTTGTGATTAATTATTAACTAAATTAGACTATCCTAATTACCTAAATAAGAATTAAACCTAGAAATATTAGATTTTAAGTTAATTAAAATAATAAAAAACAAATAATGAACTTTGAATAGAGGAAATGCAGATTTTTATGGTATCAATGTGATGAAAACGATATAGGGTAATGGGCTATCTAACATTCCCATTGTATTTTTCAATTAAACTGACTAACTAATTTATCCAGTTTATTAGTTAACAAGGTTAATATTGCTTATAAGAATCTGTCGAGTTCTTACTCGCCTAATCAAGCTAACCTAACACCTATATGTCTATGGAGTTAGAATCAACAAGAGCACATTTATAATTCCTGTAAATCAACCAAGTAAGACAATTAGGTATATGTCTATCCTAACCGCGATCTATTCCCTGATGCCCAGATTTAAGAATTTACTCTACTCAATCCTATATGTAATCTAGAATTTTCACTTTCGAGTTGAATTCAAAATTCGTAGATAGTATTTAATTGGTGATCATGCAATCAAATAACTAAGTGCAGGATTGAATAAATAAACTAATAGGATAAATCAAGAAATCAAAATCAATATTCAAATAACAATAGTCATGAAAGAACCACAACCCTATGACGTGAAGCTTAGCTCCACATAGACATGGTAGCAAAATAACAAATCATACAAAGAAACACAAAAATTACAAGTTTGGTGGAAGAAAGATAGAACTTAATGAATTCCGCCCCCCCCCCCCCCACACGATGGCTCTGTGCTTGTGTTTTCCTCCAAAAACCTTCTCCCCTCTCTAAATAGGTTTAGGTTGGCTTTTATATGAGTTGGGGGCGTCTAGGGGTCAAAATACCTGAGTCCTAGTCAGAATAGGGCAATATCACGCCTCGAGCGTCCAGGGAAACGTGGGACGTTGGCCCTGGCGCTAAAAAAATTGAGTCATTTTTAGACTGCGCCACAGCCAGCGCCCCGATTTCGCTTCAATTCGCGCCATTTCGTCCCAAATTGCATCTGAATGATTCATATACATAGAAATACCATAATTTAGCACAAATATCATATTAAACATCTCAACTATACGAGACATGAGCAAAATGTGAGACAATATACATCAAAATATGAATAAATTAAGCCAAAAATCAACACCCCACACTTAAACATTGCTCGTCCTCGAGTCAACCAACAAATAACTCTATCTTTGAGTACTCTACATCAATGATCATGGGTGATAACAACAATTAAACTCTAGAAAATACAATCACATACACTTCCCTTGACTTATGTCATTCTTTAAAAATATTCAAATAAAGGCAGCATGCTCACAACAATTCTTAACCTCAAATACTGACTCAATGTCACAATGCACTCATGGCTTGAACACTCAACGTCATAGAGAAGTCTAATAACGTTACCTATCCCTCGTAAAATCATGTGCCCTCACAAGAAGAACAAGAGAGTAAGTTCAATCCCCACAATCGAATCTCATTATCAAATATATTTTAATGACTCACATATATCAAAGAAAATCGCGAAGTCACATGCATTCAATTAGTACTATAGGCTTACCCTTAATGTAAATCTCTATTAATGTAAGCTCGCTCTATCTAAAATCAATTAGGACTTTTCGTGGTTGTAATGTGGACTAAGGGACTAGAAGGATATATTTTGGAATAGTGACTCAACCTCTTAAGCACTTTAACACATCACATGATAACTTAAGCGCAAATTCCTCAATCCATTTTAATTTCACAAACAAGACAACCCCCAAAAACGGTCCCTTCTTCTTTTAGCACTATCGTCATTTACACTCCACTAGCAAAAAAATTATATTTATTCAACTATTTTTTTTTAGTTTTCTTTTTCTTTTTCAACTACCGGTAGTGGTGTATTATTTTACAAAACAAGTGCACCGTTCTTTCTTTCATTGGTTTCACTCAAAAGTTACCCCACACTTAGTCCTTTCTTACTTCTTTTAGCGCTCATTTCACAATTAAAGTGCTTTAAGAGGTAAAAGGTTCAAAACAATGTCAATTTAAGAACAAAAAGGGTATAGACTTGTAATGTGAGTGCCACGTATAAGTCTATAGGCTGAAAAAGGATTAACTAGGGATAACTTTTATTTATGGTAAGCAATTAAGCTCAAGAAGATCAAAGAAAGCCTAGAATCATTTCTCAAACCGAGAATCACCTAAAATTTTGCTTCAACTCACATACCGGGCAAGTTCTAGACTCAATCACAAAAACATGGACTACACAAAACCTTACCACACATGACACATGACTCACTATGGACAGTCCCATTCGGACTCTCAATAAATGCAAGTATTCATGGAGACATAAGATATTAATGATTAAGCACAAAGTGAACACAAGTCAAGAAAATAATACATAGGCGTCAATAACATGCTATCCAATATATAAAGGCATCAAGATCAATTTCAAAATATAGAAAAGATATTAGACATGACAAAACCTAAATATGTTACTATCAAACAAGTCAAGGCGCCTAGGAATTTTACCTTTCTTCCTCCATTTATTTCCTAAATTTTAATCTACTCTAAAAATAGAAAAAATCTATCCGGTTCAAACTACATCCCATGGAAAAGAACTGAGGCACAAAGAAAAATCACATGTGATTATTACTACCTAAAGAAAGCTAAAAGATATATTTTTAGATTTTTGTTTATACTTTAATCCCCCAAGAAAATTATCCAGGAAATTCATCACCGGGAAAAATTTAATTTTTTCTACTCTTTTTTTCGATTTCTTCTCATAGCTACTAAAATACTACATAAGTACAAAAATAAAAATAAGAAATTAATATTTTTCTAACATCTTACTACTAATTATATAGATAAATTCTTCCACCCTGCACTTAAAAGAGTGCAATACTCCCAATACGCAAATAAAGCAAAACAATAACATGGGTGGACAAGAAACTCCCTGAAAGGCCAAAGGCCGAAGTAATAGCGGCTCATGAGGTACTCAGACTTTCCCCTAAACATGGTCTTTTGTGTGGTTATCACCATCTTTGCACTTTTCCAATGGCTTTGCTTCTATGTATATAATCCTACAAAATAAAAACAACACTACAAAGATAATAGAAAAATAAAATAAAACATAAAAAAATAGTAAAGGGGTTGCCTCCCAACAAGCGCCTAATGTAACGTCACGGCATGACGTGAACAACTTTTTGCCTCCACCTTGAACTTGTGAATTGTACCTCTAACATGTCATCAAGTCTGCGGCTATGCTCCAATGGTGGGCTAAAAAGATAAACAGGCCAAACAATAAAATTTTTGCTCTACACCTCTTGACCTTTAAATGAGGAGTGTAATTTTTGCTTTTTGGCACAATAAATTCAAGAATATAGGCACCCTGTTCCTCGTCCGTTGGCTCATCCAAAGGCTTAGATGACTCGATTTCCATGTCATCATCCAAACACCATGTTGAAAAATGTATGGAATGAGGACCAATAAGCTCCAAATCTAGAATTGCATCACTATTTACATTCTCATATGCACACACACTAAAATCTTCAAATATAACATTATTTGCTTCCTCAAATGGCTCTAGTGTGCTTTTCTCAACATGGGCATCTTCAACAAACATATGCTCGAATGATTGGCTCTTCACTTTTAGCTCCTCAATTTGGCGTATAAGCTCCTTTTCAACTTCACACAAAATTTTTCTGGGCGTTAGACGCATCAACGTTCGCAATCAATTGAGCTTCCAAGGTGTGAATAATAATGTCAAATTTTTTGATTTCTTGTCCCAGTTCAGCTCTTCCTTCAATTAAGTCTTTTATCCCATCTGTAATTTTCTCACGTTGAACCTCATATTTTCCAATCTTTCAGCTTGTTCCACCAGCCAAGTTTGACTCATAATCTCCTCTTTTTCAAAATTTTCCTCTTGCTGATGCTCGCTCTCTTCATTCAATTCTTCTATATTAGTCTTCATTCTTGTGATTGTTGCCCTCATTTTTTTCATATATTTTTTTAGTTCATCATGTTGCTCTGCTACTTGCCTCAAAATATCCCTAATATATGCTTCAAGTTCCACATTCTGCACTTCATTGCCCCTATAAACTCACAAACATCATTAGAAAGATCATAATAAGGGTTCAAGAAAGATGAAAGGAATTAGGACAACCATCCCAATGGCCATCTTGACCGCCACACATATTACAAATATTCCACTCAAAGGATTGTGATTATGCGCATAACTCGCTCTCAGGAACATTCGAATAATTTTTTCACAAGTGGGACCCTCCACAATATGAACAAGGATCATCAAATTATGAATAACCATCATTCGAACAATTTTCATTCCAAGATGCCATGTTAAAATAAATAAACAATACTAACTAAACTAAAAAAAATGAATAGAAAAAATTAAATATATGTCTAATCTATAAAATCGCTAATTTCTATGTTGCTGGCAACGACACCAAAAACTTGTTGCAGCCAAATCCACACGCAAGTATACGCGGTCGTCAAATAATAAAGTGACTAAAGTCAGATGTTGTACCCACGAGAACTTGCGATTAACTATTAACTAAATTAGACTATCCTAATTATCTAAATAAGAATTAAACCTAGAAATATTTTATTTTAAATTTATTAAATAAATAAAAACAAATAATGAACTTTGAATAGAGGAAAATCAAAATTTTATGTTATCAATATGATGAAAACGATATAGGGTAATGGGCTATCTAACATTCCCCTTGTATTCTTTAGTTGAATTGACTAACTAATTTATCCAGTTTATTGGTTAACATGGTTAATATCGCTCATAAGAATATGTCGAGTTCTTACTCGCCTATTCAAGCTAACGTAACGCCTATATGTTTATGGAGTTAGCATAAAGAGCTAGCATAAACAAGAATACATTTATAATTCCTGTAAATGAACCAAGCAAGACAATTAGGTATATGTCTATCCTAACCGCGAATATGTTCCCTGATGCCCAAGTTCAAGACCTTGCTCTACTCAATCCTATACGCAATCTAGAATTCCCACTTTCAAGTTTAATTCAAGATTCGTAGATAGTATTTAATTGGTGATCAAGCAATCGAATAATTAAGTGCATGATTGAATAAATAAACTAATACGATAAATAAATAAATCAAAATCAATATTCAAACAACGATATTGATGAAAAACCCATAACCCTAGAACGTGAAGTTTGGCTTCACATAGACATGGTAGCAAAACAACAAATCATACAAAGAAACATAAAAATTACAAAGTTATGTGGAAGAAAGATGGAACTCGATGAATTTCAACCCCCACGACGACTCTGTGCTTGTGTTTTCCTCTAAAAAATGTTCTCTGCTCTCAAAATAGGTTTAAATTGGCTTCTACATGAGTTGAGGGCGTCTAGGGGTCAAAATACCCGAGTCCTAGTCGAAATAGGACAATATCATGCCTCGGGCACCCCACAGCCGGCGCTCAAAAATTGAGTCTTCTGGAAACTGCGCCATAGACAGCGCCCCACGGTGGTTGTGGCACTCATTTCACTTTTTGCCTTTTTCCCGATTTTGCTCTAATTCACGCCATTTCGTCCCAAATTGCATCCGAATGATTCCTACACATAGAAATATAGTAATTTAACAAAAATCATCATATACATATCTCAAATATACGAGACATGAGCAAAATGTGAGGCAATATACATCAGAATATGCATACATTAAGCCGAACATCAACTTATTCTTTTCAGCGGATGGAATTGTAATCCCAGAATAAGTTATCCGAGAATAATACAATAAAATTGATAATTCTAAAATTAGTATAATAAATTAGACAATTAATAAAAAATAAATCAAAATAATTAATTTTAATATAACTAATTTTAAAATAAATAATTCCGAAATAACTTGTTCAAATACGAGATAATACTAGTATTTTATGTTAAATCCTTGGAACAAAGGGAGTACAAGATATGGTATATGGGTCAGATAGAGGCGGTGACAGGAAGATCAGACAATGAGGATAACAAGAAATATTTGACCCACGTGAGTTTGTCTACTGTGCGACTTGCGATGTTCTAAGGATTAAAACTGACCACGTAAGTTCAACTTTAACGTCAAAAGGCTGTAATAAATACAGATACCGAACCATGTTATATAATATTTTTTATTTCTTTTAATATATTTGTCTTTTATTATTTAATTTATCGTTATTTAAAATTTAATTTACTAATTTTCACACGATACTTAATTATTTCGATTTTAAATATTTAATATAATTTATCTGTTCAATTGATATGAAAATATTAGGAGACTTATCAGAGACGAAATTAAGATTTAAAATTAGGGATTCGAAATATTAATTTTTTAAATTATTAAATTTTAAATTAATAATTTATGCGTATTTAATATATTCAAAAAATAATATAAATTTGAACTAATAATATTGAATTTGGCTGAACCATAACCGACACATTGGCTTTGGCTATGAGTCATGGAAAAAAGAGACGTTAAAAGATGCTTTAAGATACCACTAATTAACCTTTGACGAAGTGATAAAAGCCAATTATGTGGGTTTTTGGGGAATTTAGTAGTTTTTACCCAAATCTTGTATATATATTAAATATTTATTAAAAATTTATAAATATTTGCTTGTGAACTCAATTATTGAATTTAAATTGCTATAAGAAAATATACAATTTAAATTTTAGACTTCTTTCGAAAAGTAGTCAAGATGGTAAAATTAAGACAAGACTCTTGGAGTGCATATTTTTTTAAAAAAACTTTTTTAGTTTTCAAGTTTATAGTAAATGCTAACTCTATTTTTCTGAAGATGCTTGGAGGCAAAAGGTGTGCCTATCCCGTACATTATGACAATTAAGAATATGTACGATGGGGCTAAGACTCGGGTGAGGACAGTAGGAAGAGACGCTGACCATTTTCTGGTCGTAATGGGTTACACCAAGGTTCTGCACTCAGTCCGTTCTTATTCGCGTTAGTGATGGACATGTTAACGCACCATATTCAAAGGAAGGGACCATGGTGATGCTATTCGCTGATGACATAGTTCTGATTGATGAGTCGCGTGGCGTACTTAACGAGATGCTTGAGGCTTGGAGACAAGCTCTTGAATCTAAGGGTTTCAAGCTGAGCAGGACGAAGACGTAATAACTGGAGTGTAAGTTCAGTGCTGAGCCGGGGGAAGTGGGCGTGGATGTGAGGACTGAATCACATGTCATCCCAAGTAGAGGCAGCTTCAAGTACCTTGGGTCTGTTATCCAGGGGAGAGGGGAGATCGACGAGGATGTCACGCATCGTATTGGAGTAGGATGGATGAAGTGGAAGTTTGCGTCTAGAGTCATGTGTGATAAGAGAGTGCCACCGACTCTCTAAGGTAAGTTCTATAAAACGGTGGTTAGACCGACAATGATGTATGGGGTTGAGTGTTGGCTTGTTAAGTTCTCAAATATCTAAAAGATGAAAGTAGCAGAAATGAAGATGTTAAGGTGGATGTGTGAGCACACTAGGATGGATAAGATTAGGAATGATGATATTCGAGAGAAGATGCACGTAGCTCCAATTGATGACAAGATGCGTGAAGCAAGACTCAGCTGGTTCGGACATGTTCAGAGGAGAAGCCCACATTCCCCGGTAAGGAGATGTGAGCGGCTAGTTGTTGAGGGAACGAGAAGAGGTAGAGGATGACCTAAGAAGTATTGGGGAAACGTGATCAGACATGATATGGCAAGCCTTCAGATTTCCGAGGAAATGATACTTGATAGGAAGTTGTGGAGGTCAAGAATTAAGGTTTTAGGTTATGAGGTAGTTGAGTCTTGCCTTACTAATACCTCTGTAAGACTAGTCTGGTATGATTTTTGTCTAAGATAGCTAGTGTCAATGCTGTATTTTCAGTGCATGACCTATTTACTACCTATCGGTTTTGCTTTGCATCTTTCTTCCGGATTTCATGTTGTTCCTATTTTTTTTTTTATGATTTTTTTATGATTTATGTGGTGATACTAACATTGTCTACCTTTATTTTTTTGTTCTCTTGAGCCGAGGGTCTTTCGGAAACAACCTCTCTATCCCTTTGGGGTAGGGGTAAGGTCTATGTACTTACTATCCTCTTCAAACCCCACTAATTAGAGTTTACTGAATTGTTGTTGTTGTTATTTTGAGTTTGGAGCAAGATGGTTATATTGCTCTCTGATAATTCTGTTTTCACCGTTTAGACAGTTCCTATTTTGTCCATCGCTACTACGAAAATCACTTTTTCTTTCTTCTCCCTCAAATTATTAAGATCTTGTGATAAACACTCATTTACTTTTAATTAGAGTTTCGAGCTCAAGCCTTTGCCTTGGTTAAAAATCCTTTACATTTGATATAGGACTTTTCGTTACAAATTTAAATTTAATCGAGATTTAACATAAATATCGTATATTAAGTAAAAAATAAAATAAAAATAAATATAATAGCAGCTAATAGAGTCCGAAACTTAATGCTGATTCATTGGACACAAAGCATATTTTTAATATTTAAAAAAATAAAAAAATAGATAATTGGCAGTACTGTACTGCGAATTACTTTAACGAAAATTTTTCATTAAACTAATTCGCAGTATAGTACTGCAAAATATTTTAAAATTATTTATTTAAATATTTTAAAATTATTTATTTAATCTAATTCCAGTATAGTACTGCAAAGTACCTAAATCGTAGTATAATACTGCAAATTACATGTTAATTAGGCCCACCAATAATTTAACTGAAAAAGCTATAATTCAACTACATACAACGTAGTATTGTACTGCGAATTCTTTTAAAAAATTCTAAACCAAAGCTCGGACTTGCCTTATTTATAGGTGTTTCAATTTTATGAAAATTCATTCAATACTTAACTTCAAACATATGTTTATACTTCTTTCTCTCTTGTTATTATCAATCATTATTTTACAATGTCTGAAGTGCCAAAAATAATAGTTTCACTATATTGGAGGGACGGGGGTTGTGGTGGAGAATAACTCTGTGAGGTATAACTCACCTTCACAATGTCATGTTAAATTGCGGCTTACTATGAAGTACGATACATTGGTATCGTTGATACGTAAAAAAATGAGTGAGAGGAGGTGTTCAATTAACCTTAAAGTAGCCGGTAAATTTTCGTATTTAGTGACTCCGCAGGAGTTTGCTTATTATTCTGAGTTTAACATCGAGGATGATGAAACTCTTAGAGTTTTTTTGCGGATTTCTGATGAATATAGGGAATTTATTGTAATAAAATTATTGAAAATGTATGTCAAGGTTGAAGACGTTCCCAGTAATGAGGGCATGCATAGCAGGGATAACCCCTAGTCATCGGGTGGTTATTCTGGAGCAGTTTTTGCCGGACAGATTGCTGATGAAAGAGCTTGCCTTAATTTAAACTTGTCACCACCGACGAATGAGCAACCCCAAAATAATTTTTCTATTTTATATAATCAACAAGACGACTGGTAAACTTTAATTTTATTTATGTTTTAATTGGATTTGTATTAACACTCATATTTTTCATAAGACCCTAGTTGGAATATGCGTAGTTCTGGAGTATTAGACCACGGTGGTCCATCCGAGAGTCGTGACCAACAAAAAAATGTCCATCATAAAACGTCAAGACAGTACGACTTGAAATTCAATAGAAACATCAAGACAGTACAATACTACGTTTTATGTAGTTACATTATAGCTTTTTTAATTAAATTATTGGTGGGCCTAATTAACATATAATTCGCAGTACTGTGCTGCAAATTAGGTACTTCACAGTACTATGAGAATTGGATTAAAAAAAATAATTTAAAAATAATTTGCAGTATTATACTGTAAATTGCTTTAACGGCAAAATTTTCATTAAAGTAATCTGCAGTACAGTATTACAAATTTTCTATTTTTATAATTTTTTTTAAATATTAAAAATATACTTTGTATCTAATTAATCATCAATTAAGTTTCCAATAACGATGATGATTGGATACACGTGAGGGTAAAAATCCACATCTTCAATGGGAAGAACGGTACACTTTTTTATATTTGGTAAATCCAATGGTTACGGGAAAACCGATAAGCTTAGTTCATAGATAGAAAAAGAGACGTTCAAAGATGCTAAAATACCACTGATTAGCCTTTGACGAAGCGGTAAGCCGTTTCTTTCTTTTGGTTGAAAAGTAGTCACCTTAGTTAATTAAGACAGCTCAATATACTTTCCGGCTAAAAACGAATAAAATATTTGATCTAATTCATATTTAATAGGAATAGAAAATAAATTAATCGATAAATAATATGAATATTTATATTATTCCCAAATTTGAATTTTTACAAATATAAATATTTAAACCCATTAAATATCTATTTTTTAAATGGATAATATAAATCGTATCTGTTATAAACTAAAGCAAAAGACAAGAACAATAGAGCAAGAACAATAGCAATAGAGAGAAGAGTAGAGAGAGTTCTTCTTATTGAGTTGAGAGGGGTGTATTACAATGGTAGAGAGCACCTCTATTTATAGGGAGGAGGAAGATCTTGCTACCAATAATAGGACTCTAAAATCTCTCTAATTAAGTACATTAAAGACATTCACCTTAAATAGAAGTGTAAGAATCTTCTATTTCATAACACTCCCCCTTGAATGTCTATTCAATGATGTGCCTCGTTAAAACCTTAAAACAAAACCCAATGGGAAAAATTAAAGTAAGGAAAGAGTACACATGTTTGAATATGCGCCTATTGGTTGCCTCGTTAAAAACCTTGCAAGGAAAATCCAGTGGGACAAAACCTTGTAAGGGAAAAAGAGTGCAACGCGCATTGACTCCCCCTAATGAGTACATCGATTTATATCCTTGAGCATTTGCATTCCAATCTTGTGCATCATCTTCAAAACGATCTTTGGTAGATGCTTGATGAATAAATCAACCATATTGACTTGAATAAATATTCCGCACCTGGAAATCATCATTCTTGATGGATATAAACATCTTCATATAATGTCGTGGAATAGCTCTTCAATATCTCCATAGATGCATTCTCAATGCCATCATGCTTATAGTTATAGCAAGATACATATGTACACAAATTGTACTTAGGATGTGGTACTTCAGGACCAAGAATTGCATATGCTTCAAGCAACTTAAATCTTTCAAGTTAAGTCATGTAAGTCACATAATAGACTTTAGCTGCATATCAAAGTTTCATGTCATGCTAAACAAATAAGATATCGAAAATTGACTATACATACCTTTGCCTTTATACTTTCAAGCATATGAACTATAGGTTCAAAGCTACATGTCTTTCATATGGAATCAATTCTTCTTGAATTGTATCTCTTCCATTTAGTTGCTTTCTTTGAGTCAGCAAATGCGTATAGCATGCTTTGCAATATGTTGCAATTGCATTTCCCTTTTTATGAACTACAGGTTCACATCATGATATTCGGGGATATACATATACAAATGAAAATTCATCCCATGTAACACTTTCTCAAGTGTTTATCATGTCTCCCCCTCATGTTAGTAAAGCTAACTTGTTTCCTCAACTTTGGGAAATCATCTTTGTGCATTATGTCAATATACACAGCACCTTAATATAAGATGAAATTATTTGGTTCCTGACCCTGAACCACTTTTGAGGGGAGAATATACTCTCGTATACAACTTATATCAAACTGATATATATATAACTTAGTTCTCATAAGAAACAGTTTAGCTATTAAGTGGCAGCACTCAATAATTATCTTGCTAAACCAACTTTAATATAAACCAACTTATCAAGATGAACTGTCTTGAGTAGAGAATCTGGAAACTATGCTCGAAGTTAGATTACTGAGCGATTTACCTCGCAAGCACTGCCAGGCTGCGGGTTAATAACAATGGTGCATGTAACCATATCATAGATGCATCATATGTGGTATACATGGCAGGTGAATGGGCCCATACTCACCTTTCATATTTCCAGAATTTATGGGCTTCAATCCGAACTCTTTAGTTGGTCAGTTCATTAATGAGAACAAGTGATACAAGAGTATTCGTAAAGAACTTTCTAGTTCTTTAATATTCACCTATGTGAATTTGCACATCATACTTAAAATGAGATGGCTAACATAAATTATCAATATTGGTAAACTTCAAATTTACACCATGACATGTGCACTTATCAATAAACTTCGAGTTATTTATGACATGGCTTTATATACCAATAGATATCCACTTTATTGTGGCATTCTTTCGTTTGTGTAGTACAAACTGGAGAACAAAGCGGGTAGCTTTTCATATACAAATTACCCCGCTACAAGTTGTAGTAATAGGAGAATCAAAGCCTTCCTTTATTTATAGTCTCAATATAATCAATCGCTTTCGCGTGTACTTTGGAAACTGAATAAGTTTCTTTGAGACTTACTACAGCACAATACTCAATTGTGTTTCTCCAACATAGTAATAATTGGCTCTTCGAGAGCTCTCAATTAATTTTGTACTACCACAGACTGAGGTTCGAGATCCTCACATTCTTGCATTCCGTATTTTCAAGAGTCTCAGGCTCAATAGATTCTTCGTGAATCTCGGAATTAATCAAATCATGAGCGTCCTCATGTGATTCTTTCATAGTGTCATTTAGATCGTTCTTTTTCCTCTTTCTAGGATTTCGATCTTTGGAACCTAATGGTCTGCCACGCTTCTGGCGTGTATTTGACTCATTGGATATGACACTAGATATTTGTCCAATAGGGACTTCAATACGGATCGGAACATTTTCCGCGTGAATGTGGGATTTCGTTATCCTCTTCAAGTCCGTAAATGCGTCAGGCATTTGATTTGCTATTCTTTGCAAATGGATAGTCTTTTGTACCTCTTTCTTTCAAATAGAGGTATGTGGATCAAGATGAGATAAAAATACATTTTTCCACAAAATTTCCCATTTGGTTTCACCGACTTCTCCCCCTAATTTTGGAAAAGTGTCTCATCAAATTGACAGTCTGCAAATAGTGCAGTGAACAAATCTCCTGTCAATGTTTCGAGGTAGCGAATAATGGAGGACGATTCATACTCAACATATATTCCTAACCTTCTTTGCAAACCCATTTTGGTGCGGGATGGCGGTGCTACAGGCACCTATACTGCGCATCCAAAGCTTCTTAAATGGGATATATTGGGTTCATGACCCAAAACCAATTGCAATAGGGAATATTTGTGATAATTCGTCAGTCAGAGACGAACTAGCATTTCTGCATGCGAAATGGCGTGACCCTAAGCCGAAGCGGGCAGCCGACAAAGTAGCATTGCTGCATGCAAAATGGCGTGAACCCAAACCGAAATGGGCAGCCTCGTTTTCATGAAGAATTCAAGATTATTCTCATCTATTATCCATTAACTTTGCAAACGCAAGGTTGCGTGATGGCAACAAGCACACATTAGACCATCTACAGGATGCGTCTATCAAGACCATGAAATACCTAAACTACCCACTAGGTGGGTGAATAGGTCCACAAATGTCCCCTTGTATACGTTCCAGAAACTGGGGTGACTCAGTCCCAACCTTTGTTGGGGATGGTCTGATAATCAGCTTGCCTTGATAACACGAAGTGCAAGGATATTCATTACTTGAAAGAATTTTGAAATTCTTTAACGGATGCCCATATGAGCTTTCTATAATCCGTCTCATCATGGTTGATCCTGGGTGACCCAGTCGATCATGCCAAAGTACAAATGTATTGGACTCAGTATTCTTTAGATTTACTGTTGAATGTGCCTCAATTGCACTAATTCTTGTCCAATACAGGCCACAAGATAAAGACGGGAATTTCTCAATAACCCTCTTTTGGCCGGAGACATTCCTTGAAGTGAGGACGAGATATTCGAGATTATCTTCATCCATTGTCTCAATATTGTAGCCATTCCGGCGTACATCTTTAAAACTCAACAAGTTTCTTATAGACTTGGAGGAGAACATAGCATTCTCTATGATTAACGTCGTGCCCTTGGGCAGAGTTACAATGGCTCTTCCGGAGCCTTCGATCAATTTACTTTCCATGGTATGACATACAAAAGAAATACAGGAACATAAGAATAAGCAAGTTCAATTCTTTTTGTGTCACATAATATTTTCAAAATCTGCTACTAACAGTTGACTAACAAAATCAGATATGTTGTCCATAATCAATTACTATGCAGTTTGAAAATTTCAGCGTTTTTCATAAGACAATCGATTATTAAACACACAATCGATTGTTGGAACATACACAATTGATTGTTAAACACACACAATCGATTATTTGTTATTTTTGAAAAACTTCAGATCATACTGTCTTAAGACAATCGATTGTTAAACATAGACAATCGATTGTGGATGATTTTTGAAAAATTCCAGATTACACTGCCTAACGACAATCGATTGTTAGATATAGACAATCGATTGTGGGTGATTTTTGAAAAATTCCAGACCTCACTGTTTCAAGACAATCGATTGTTAGACAAAGACAATCGATTGTTGGCTATTTTTGAAAAATTTCAGAACACACTGTTTCAAGACAATCGATTGTTAGCCAAAGACAATCGATTGTTGATCAATTGTTTTTCAACTTTAATGCGAAAATAGTTGATAATCGACTAGTTTTTCAGGCTAGTCGATTACCCCCACTGGAAAATAAAAGTTTTATTGATATTTGATCATATTGAAGATATTCTAAAGAACTACTGCTAACATTGCTTTATGAACTAACTAATACGAGCTAATGCTAATGACTATTAGTTTATTCACTAACTAATACAAATAAGTAGAACAAAATCAAATAACTCCATCTTCTTTCATCACGGATCCATCGCCGATTAGGTGGTCTATTTTTCCATCGGGTTGCTCAAAGAAGTCTGCCACATCCAGGTGGGTGATATCCTCATTGTCGTCATAGACAAAATTTGTTTCAGGGCCTTTTCTCTTTCGAGATGCTTGATAAAGGTCAACCAAGTGTCTTGGTATACGGCAAATCCTAGACCAGTGCCCATTTCCACCGCAACGATAACATATAGTTTCTGAACTATTTGCCTTAGGATCTTCGGGATCCCGTTTCTGCTTTCGGTGGTTATCTCTCTTTGGGGGGTGACAGACTTCTTTGGAATTTCTTCCTTGTCCACGTCCTTGGCTTTGACCCCGTTTATGACCGTGATCATGGTCCCTTTTATGTTTGGCATAATGCGAGTGCACCATATCTGCTTCAGGCAGTGGTGTAGACCCAGTTGGTATATTTTCGTGATTTCTCATGAGCAGATCATTATTTCGCTCAGCCACTAGTAAGAGAGAAATCAGTTCAGAGTACTTCGTAAAGCCTTTCTCTCGGTACTGTTGCTGCAGTACCATATTGGAGGCATGAAACGTTGTAAACGTTTTCTCAAGCATATCGTAATCGGAGATGTTATCTCCACATAGCTTCAGTTTAGAAGTAATTCTGAACATAGCAGAATTATATTCAGAAACGGACTTAAAGTCCTGTAGCCTCAGATGGGCCCAATCATATCGTGCTTGTGGCAGAGTGACCAACTTCAGGTTGTCATATCTCTCCTTTAAGCTGTTCCACAAAACGAGTGGATCCTTGACGGTGAGATATTCAATTTTCAAACCTTCGTCAAGGTGGTGGCGCAAGAAAATCAAGGCCTTCGCACAATCTTGGGTGGATGCTTTTTCTTTATCTTTGAGGGTGTCTCCGAGACCCATAGCATCTAGGTGGATTTCAGCATCCAACACCCATGTCATATAGTTCTTGCCCGAAATTTCAAGGGCAACGAACTTTCTTTTCATAATGTCAGACATACTCGAAAATTAAATTAGGAAGAGGGAAAATACCTTGGATTTTCGAGAATGATACTTGAGACGGTAGAGTCTCATGCTGATAACGTGTTATAAACTAAAGCAAAAGACAAGAACAATAGAGCAAGAACAATAGCAATAGAGAGAATAGTAGAGAGAGTTCTTCTTATTGAGTTGAGAGGGGTGTATTACAATGGTAGAGAGCACCTCTATTTATAGGGAGGAGGAAGATCTTGCTACCAATAATAGGACTCTAAAATCTCTCTAATTAAGTACATTAAAGACATTCACCTTAAATAGAAGTGTAAGAATCTTCTATTTCATAACAGTATCTATATTTTATTCATTTTAAAAGTTCATTATTTAGGTCATTTTTAGCGACTAATATAAATGGAAAATTGTGGTGAATCAGGTTAGGAGCTTTGTCTAAGGATAATGTGCATGAGTTGGAGAGGAGGATGGAGACTATGGGTGCATGGAAGAGCTAGCTATGTGGACGACGATGACAGACTGCATAAGGGAGGAAACTAGAGAGGTGTTAGGAGTTTCAAAATGTTACTCTGGCAGGTACCGAGGCGACTGGTGGTGGAATGACGTGGTCCAAGATAATGTGGTGTCACGACCCCAATTTTCCACCATCGGGAGTCGTGATGACGCCTACTAGTAAAAGCTAGACAAGCCAACTATTTGAACAATTTATCCTTTTCTATTTTAATCCTTTAACAATTATGAACCACAATTTATGAACAACAGAATTAAACAAGTGGAAGAAATAAATAAAACCATTTAAATATTTCCAATACAATTTCTTAAACAACGACTACCCAGAACTGGTGTCACAACTTCACAGACGGTCTAAGAATACTACAAACAAGATCCACAAAATAAATATAACACTGTTTCTGAAATACGTAAATGAAACAGGATGAAAGGATAAAGGGAGACGCCAGGGCCTGCAGACGCCTGTAGGACTACCTTGGATCTCCATATGGACTGAAGGCAGCCACCCAAGCTAAGGTCCAAAAGCTGATGCGCCAGGATCTGCACACAGTACAAAATGTAGTATCGGCACAATCAACCCCATGTGCTGGTAAGTACCTCGCCCAACCTCGTCGAAGTAGTGACGAGGCTAGGACGAGACTACCAAATAAACTTGTGCAGTTAAATCATATACAACGAAAAATAGCAGCAAGAATGTACAATAAAGGCTGGGAGGGGGAAACATGATGCGGGGAAACATCAATTAATAATAGAAAGACAACAAGTAAATACGAGGAACACCATATCTCAATTATCAACAATAATTAGAAATCAAACAAGCGCACGTCATCACCCTTTGTGATTTTATTCTCGTCCTCACCATAAGAATCAATATAAACTGCACGACATCACCCTTCGTAATTTTACTCTCATCCTCACCATAAAAATTAATATTATCGGCACGGAATTGTACATCGTGCGGCACAACATCACCTTTCATGCTTGTACACTATTCCTCACAAAATCATACACTGCAGCACCCTTCGTGCTTTAAAACTCTCTTACCAAAATAATACCCGGCATCATCCTTCGTGCTTTAACACTCTTCCTCATCCAAACAACAATCACAAGCAATAGGGCAAGGGAATAAATAAAATTACAATAAAATTCCGGCAAGGGAACAATAGTTCAACAATCAAATCCCGACAAGGGAACAATATCAAAAGCATCAACATCCCGACAAGGGAGATAACATTAAAAGCAATAACATCCAGGCAATGGATACAATAAAATAATTCTCTTCTCCTTTTCACTTTTACTTTACAACTCACTTCACAACTTGAGCCAATGCTCTATAAAGTTCAATTGGTAATTATTCTTCCACAATTCATTATACAACTTAAGCCAACACTCCTCAATATTCAAATATCACTCCCACAAGCTTTGCTCAATAATAGAAATCATCACATAAGGCATGTACAATACAAACGGAGTCACATTAGTCATAGAATAAGACTCACGGGTATGCTTGACACCAATGTAGATATTCGTCACCATTCCTATACGTCGTACTCAACAAATAACGCATAGCAAATATGACACACCTCCTAATCCCTCAAGCTAAAGTTAGATCAAACACTTACCTCGATGCCATGAACACAATTCAAGTCTCAACTATCGCTTTACCTTTTGATTCCACCACCAATTTGCTCGTATCTAGCCACAAGTTACTTAATTATACCAATAAATGCTCAATGAATCAATTCCAAAATATGAAAATAGATTTTCTAAAGTTTTCTTCAAAAAGTCAAAATCGCCCCCGGGCTCACATGGTCAAAATCGATGTTCGAACCAAAACCTGATGATACAATGCCCCACGAACCCAAATATATAATTATTTTAAAATGGGACCTCAAATCGAGGTCCAAATCCCCACAATTAAAAAACCTAAGTTCTACCCAAAACACCAGTTTCACCCAAAAAACCTTTGATTTGAGTTAAAATCATGAGAAATATGTTAAATATTGATGAAAACAAGTTAGAAATGACTTACAATCCATTTGGAAGAGTACTTTTCTTTGAAAAATCGCCCAAGAGTGTTTTGGTTTTGAAAAGGTTTGAAAAATGGTTGAAATGCGTCTAAGTTATGATTTTTCAGGTTGTAGGTGTCGCAATTGCGAACCCCTTAGGCTACTACTCTCGCATTTGAGACTGATGTTCGCATTTGCAAACTCTCTTTTGCGATGAAATTCTTGCATTTGCGACACTCAGGAGTCCAGGCCACTTTGCAAATGCGATTGGCCTTTCGCATTTGCAACATCACTTTTGCGATGATTGCATCACATTTGAGACCCCAAAGCAGACCAGGTCTTTTCGCATTTGCGGAAGTTTTCTCGCATTTGTGAGCCAGGCTTCGCAAATGCGAAGCCTGCAGACCTGCAACATACCGGGCATACATCCTAGTCGCATATTTTACTACGGACCTCCTGACATTGTTAAAACACGTATCTAGGTCTGTTTTCTCAAAATATTGACCAAAATCAACCATAATCAAATTTTAACTTTAGAAATTCTTATTTTTCATATTTTCACATTAAAGGCTTTTTGGATATAGGTCTGGACCACACACGCAAAAAGAGGTAAAGTAAAAAGGAGGCTCTAAGGCCTCGAAATATAGGATTTGTTTCTAAAACAAGTGATGAACTTTTGGGTAATCACAAGTGGAAGCCAAGAAAGTGGCTTGCATTAAGTTAGTAGAGAGCACTGGAGAGGATTAGAGGAGAGCGAATAGAGAAAGATATACAGAGGCTAGGAAGGAGGCGAAATTAGTGGTCAAAGAGGCTAAAACTGCTGCATTTGGTCGACTGTATGAGGAACTTGGGGAAAAAATGGGGAGAAGAAGTTATTCCGGCTGGCCAAATCGAGAGATAAGAAGGCTCGCGACCTGGATCAAGTGAGGTGCATCAAATATGAGGACGATCGAGTATTGTTGGAAGAGGCCTAGATTAGGCAAAGATGGCAATCATACTTTCATAAAATTCTAAATAAAGAGGGGGATGGAAACATCGTGTTAGGACAATTGGGGCAATTCAAGAGTCACCGCGACTTTAGGTATTGTAAGCATATTAAGGTTGAGGAGGTCGTGGGTGCTATGGGTAAGATGAGTCGGGGCAAAGCCACTGACCAGATGAGATTCCAGTAGGGTTTTGGAGATATACAGTTAAAGAAGGATTGGAATATCTGACTGGGTTGTTTAATGTTATCTTCAGGACGAAGAGGATGCCTGATGAGTGGCGGTGGAGTACAATGGTTCCGGTGTACAAGAACAAAGGTGATATCCAGAATAACAATAACTATTAGGGTATCAAGTTACTAAGTCATACCATGAAAGTTTGGGAAAGGGTGGTGTAAGGGAGGATAAGGAGGGCTGTGTCTATATTGAAAAACCAGTTTGGGTTCGTTCTGATATGGAAGCTATCCACCTTATCAGGAGGTTGGTGGAACAATACATGGATAGAAAGGGAGATTTGAATATGATTTTTATTGACCTAGAGAAGGTGTATGACAAGGTCCCCAGTGATGTTTTTTGGAGGTATCTGGAGGTAAAATGTGTGCTGGTAGATTAGATTAGGCAATAAATATGTATGATGGAGCTATGACTCGGGTTAGGATTGTGAGAGGCGACTCAGAGCCTTTTCAGGTGGCTATGGGGTTACACCAAGGATCTGGGCTCAACCCGTTCTTATTTTCCCTTTGATGGACACACTGACACACCATATCTAAGGAGATGTGCCATGGTGTATGTTGTTCACTGATGATATAGTTCTGATTGATGAGACGCGATGCCACGTTAATGGGAGATTGGAGTTATAGAGGCAGGCCCTAGAGTCTAAAGGTTTTGAAGTTGAGTAGGACTTAGACGGATATGTGGAATGTAAGTTCAATGACATGACTGGGGACACGGATGTGGAAGTCAGGCTTGACTCACAGGTCATGCTTAAGAGATAAATTTTTAAGTACTTAGGGTCAATTATCCAGGGAGATGGGGATATCGATGTGGATGTTACGTATCATATTGGGGTGGGGTGGATGAAACAAAGGTTAGAGTATGAAGTCCTGTGTGATAAGAATGTGCCACAGAAACTCAAAGGTAAGTTCTATAGAGCAGTGGTTAGACCGGCCATATTGTATGTGGCTGAGTGTTGGCCAGTCAAGAATTCACATATCCAGAAGATGAAAGTAGCAGAAATGAGGATGTTAAGATGGATGTGTAGGAACACTAGGCTGGATAAGATTAGGAATAAAAATATTCAGGAGAGGGTGGACGTGGCTCCAATGAACGACAAGATGCAGGAAGCACGACTTAGATGGTTCGGAAATATGCAAAGGAGAAGCCTAGATGCCCTGGTTAGGAGGTGTGAGCGGTTGGATTTGGTAGGTATGAGAAGAGGTAGAGGGTGGCCTAATAAGTATTGGAGAAAGGTGATCAGACATGACATAGCGCGACTCTAGATTTTCGAGGATATAGCTCTTGATAGGAAGGTGTGGAAGTCGAACATTATGGTTGTATGTTAAAGGGTAGTCTAGTGGTTTTCCTATTTGTCCCGATTTCCCACTTTGTCCTGACGAGTATAATAATGTCTTGTCTAGCACCGATAGAAATTTATGTTTTGTTTCACACTTTTGTATAATATTTGTGTTACTGCTTTTCCATTTCTTTGTTGTCTCTTGATCAAGCCCAACTCTAGTCCTAAAAAGGATAAGCGATTGCTGCAAATATAATTCGGTCTAAAAGTCCGGAGTCAAATCTCATAGAGAACTAATGCCTAGCTATATATATTTAATATCACTAAAAAGACAAGTTTAAATAATTTTCTAAATTATTTGAGATTTATATTTCTAACTAATTAACTAGCAAATACTTGAAAACGATAAAATTATCAACTAACGAGCAAATAGTTGGAGACTAAATTAAGGAGGTCTAGAGTTATAATTTTCCCAATTTCGGAATCTTTATAACCACTCACTATGACCACGTCAAAGACTCGTTATCTCTAATCTTACTTTTAAACCTACCGTATTGATCTCTCAAATACTTTAGGAATATCGTTATTCAACAACCTCCTAAATATATATTCTTTCTCAAGCAACACATACTAAATAGGCACAATCAATCAATGGCCATTCAACCAACTGAAATAAGCATGTAGTTGAACAAGTAGATAAATTCAAAGGTTAAATAATATTAAAACATAACAAGAATTCATCCTCCAAGAGGTTCCATCAAAACTCTAGATAATAAATTAATTATTCATAAATGTATATGAAAACAAAATACTCCAATTCATAACCAACAATAAAAATAGAAAGAAGAAGGGAAAAACTCGTAGTTGAATCTTCCTCCTTGCTCCTAGCATGTTGTTGCCTCCAAGGTTGTTTTCTAACCCTAAAGTAGTGTTCTCCTCCCCAAAGTGGTATTTTAGGATGTATTTATATGATCTAGGGTTGATGAGGGGCGAAATTATTCAATCCAACTTCGGATGGGAGAGCTGGAATCCGCGTCTGCCTTTGCGTCTAGACGCGGACTATGACGCAGATCGGCGTTTGCCTTCGTGTATAGACGTGGACTTTGATGCGGATCCAGATTTTGAAAGTCTTCCATTTCGCAAAGCACTCCGTGCCTTTGCTTCGCTTCACTGTTTTGTACCTTACTTTTTCGCGTCCGATTTCATGCCACGCACGAGAATAGACGAGCTCTCACTCTTTTAATTTCTTCTCTTTGTTTCGAATTATCATCTTTTGATAATTTATCATCCAAACTCGTTCCTACACATAAGAAATACATAATGAGTGTATTTCACTTCGGAAATCATATAATCTCCCGCGACACACACAATAATTAATATTCAAATATACTAAAAAAATATGCACTTTTCATTATTTATCATCTCTCACGTTGCTGATATTTATTTTAGGGTTTTGTTGTTACATAGCTATTATCTCTAAGTCGAGTGTCTCTTGAAAACAATATCCCTATCTCTTTTGGAATAGAGGTAAAGTCTGCATAAACTCTACACTTTCCAAATCGCATTGATAAAATTTACTAGGTTATTATTGTTATTTGCTATCACTAACTATAAGTGACCACGGCTAACAGGTTCTTTTTAGGGTAAAATTCATTTAAAGTGTGCTTATGGTGTTCCACGTGTCCATTTAATTCATGGGTTGGATTTCTTAATGGTTAAGGAGTAAATCGGATCAATAGTAAGACAATAAAGTTTAGTTTGACCGAATAATATAATACAGGGTAAGTCTGAAACAATATTTAATAGCTGAGGGATAAATATGATCCATTCTTTTAAGAAAATCCTGTTGTAGAGTATTTTTTCCTTTAATAAGTCTTACACAACGTAAATATTAATTAATCGGACCCACAAATGAAATCAAACACTAGACAAAAGTTTAAGTTCTAAACTTATCATTTTAGTTACTTAGCTTTCAATTAAAGAAAAATATAAAATAAATGTTTTAATACAAATAAAAATCTAAACAAACATTTATGGGTTCTTTTGAACTAGCTAATATTGTAGCTTCGTCCTGCACTCGACTAAGGGGCAGTCGGTGCACTAAGCTCTCGTTATGAACAGAGTGTGAAAAAAGATCGAACTATAAAAATTTATTGTATGCAGTCTTATCTCATATTTTTGCAAGAGGTTGTTTCGCGCACTAGATTAGAAAAAAAACTCCTACTGTTATAAATAGAATTCTATTTATGGTGAATGCCCATATTTAGAGAGATTCTAGGGTTTATTACTTGGTGGCTAAGTCAATCTCTCTCTATAAATAAAGGGTTCTATTCTATTGTAATTCACCCCAAAATATCAATAAGAATTCCTTCTCTCTCTAACAAAGATATTTTCAAGATGGTGCCCAAGATTGAAATGCGAAGGCTCAAGGATGTAAATTGATGCTCTCATCAGGGGGAGTTAATGCGTGTTGCACTCTTTTTCCCTTAAAAGGTTTTGTCCCACTAGGTTTTTCTTGCAAGGTTTTTAACGAGGCAACCAAAAGGCGTATTATTAGTATGTGTACTCTTTTTCCTTTTCTAGAAATTTTTTCCCCATTGGGTATTCTTTTAGTTAAGGTTTTAACGAGACACATTATCGGTTGAATAGACATTCAAGGGGGAGTATTATAAATAGAATTCTATTTATGGTAAATATCCATATTTAGAGAGATTCTAGGGTTTATTACTTGGTGGCTAAGTCAATCTATCCCTATAAATAGAGGGTTCTATTCTATTGTAATTCATCCCAAAATATCAATAAGAATTTCCTTTCTCTCTTTCTCTGCAATATTGTTCTTCTTCTTTTATTGTTTTATAACACGTTATCAGCACGAGACTGTAACCAATTGAGTAGAAGCTTTGAGATTGAGCATAATGATTGAACTTCCTTCAAGATTAAATTCTGGATTTAAGATAAGTATTTTACTTTTCTCTTTCAAATTCTTGTAATTCTATAATTTGATTTTAAATACAAGCAAAAACGGTAAATTTTTATTGCAACTCTAATGGAGCTTGAAAGATATTATGACCACCCAACATGGTAAATTTTCTATGTCTTGCCATGATCAAATTCATATATGATTGTGGGCAAAGAATTAAAAATTCATCCCAATGAATTTGCTCCATTCTCATTCCCTTAAGAAAATGTGATAGCGGTATGTGATAAGTCTGAAAGAAGACAAAATTGTTACCGTGAAGGTATCAATAGATGTGGACGTGACAATAGACGAAATTATAATCATCATCATTGTGATAATAAGAATAATAAGAATTCTCAAAATAATCGTTCACTATGTGAAAGTAATATTTGTCATCATTTGACAATATGAGATTTTATAAAGAACATATAGACGATTATGGTCCATTTATGATGTGAATGTGACAACATCTAACTTAAGAATACATATTCATTCTTGAAAGAATATGAACGTGCTAGTGGTAGTGAATATACCACACTCGCCTCTAGAAGGAGATTTGAGATGATATAAGAAAATAATGTTATTATTAAGGTATGAATGGTCATTGATCACGTACCTATTGTACGGCAAAATATTTTGGCAACGTGATTATTAAAGGACAACAATAATGCAAGAAACATATCTTGCATATAATTTTGACCATGACCATAATGGTATAACTTTCTCTTTAAAAGAGATATTCACCATATGGATGTTCATGAATATGTGGTAGTACCAAATTAGTTGAGAACTTTGCAAGAGTCAATTATACTATTTTGGAGAAACACAATTGATTACCAATCAGGTATTGTGTTGTAGTAAGTCTCAAAGATACTTATTCAGTTTCCAAAGTATACGACAAAGCGGTTGATTATATTGAGACAATAAATAAAGAAAAGATTTGATATCTTCTATTACTACTTGTAGCGGGATAATCTGTATATGAAAACCTGCCCACTTTATTCTCCAGTTTGTATTAAATAAACAAAAATAATGCCACAATAAAGTGGATGTTTATTGATATAAAAACCCATATCATAATAAACATAAGGTTTAATGATCACTGCACATGTCATGGTGTAAACATGAACTTATTGATATTGATAATTTATTCAGTTGGCATAATCAGTTTAGCCATATCAATTTAAATATGATGTGTAAAAATAATAGAGAATCACATGGGTAAATATTAAAGAACTAGAAAATTCTTTACGGATTCTCTTATATTACTTGTTCTCATTAATTAATTGACCAACTAAAGTTGGGATTGAATCCCATGAATTCTGAAAATATCAAAGGTGAATATGGGCCCATTCACCTGCCACGTATACCACACAAAATGCATCTATGAGATGGTTACATGTGCGATTATTATTAACCTGCAACATGGCCGGTGCTTGCGAGGTAACTTGCTCAGTAGTTTAAGTTCGAGCATAATTTCCAGATTTTCCATTCAAGAAATTCATCTTGATAGGTTGGTTTACATCATAGTTGGTTTAGCAAAATAATTTATTGAGTGCCTCCACTTAATAGCTAAACGGTTTCTTATGAGAACATATATATATATATATATATATATATATATATATATATATATATATATATATATATATATATATATATATATATATATATATATATATATATATATATATATATATATATATATATATATATATATATATATATATATATATATATATATATCAATTTGGTATGTGTTATATACGAAAGTATATTGTATTCTCTCCTCACAAATGGTTCAGGGTCAGGAACCAAATAATTTCATCTTATTATTATTGATGTGCGGTGCATATTTTCATTAACACCATAATGCATAAAGATGGATTTCCAAGGTTTAGGAAGTAATTTAATTTTTCTAACATGAGGGGGAGATAAGATTCAACAGTTGAGAAAAAAGTTACATAGAATGAATTATTATTTATACATATAGATCCTTGAATAGGATAATATGAACTTGAAGTTCATAAACGGATAATTCATTTGCAATATATTGCAAAACATGACATACACATTTGTTGACCCAAAGAAAGTAACTATATTCTTATTGCAAATGCTCATATTAAGTCTTAGAAGGACAAAGTCTATGGCACGCTTAAAGCTTTCAGACAAATCGGTTTCAAATAAAACTTCTTGAAAAGAAGATGAGCAAATAATCAAAGTGATCATAATAAGGAGGCAAGTGATCTAGAAGATCACATGATATAATACTTCATAAAATCTTATACGAGACTCAAATACCTGAATATATCAATGAAGAGATCTTTATGTTATGTCTTTATGAAAATTTATTGGAACCGATATAAAATGTTCGTCGACGACATCTATGATAACACTAATATAGATGAGGATCTTAAGTCTGTCACCTACAGATACAAAAGTATTGACCAAATGGAAGAGATACAATTCAAGTAGAATTGATTCCATATGAAAGACATGTAGTTTTGGAAATGTAGTTCAAACACTTGATAGTATAAAGTCAATGATATGTGCAATCAGTTTTCGATATCTTATATGTTTAGCATTACATGAAAACTTGATATGCATCTAAAGTATGCTATATGGCTTATATGACTTAACTTATATGAAAATCCATGAAGGATTTAAGTTGCTTGAAGCATATACAATTTTTAGTTTTGAAGTACCACATGCTAAGTGCAATTTGTGCACATTTGTATTTTGCTATAACTATAAGCATGATAATATGATAGCGAATATTTTCAAGGTGCAATATATTCATTGGAGTTAATATGGCTGATTTATTTACCAAAACTCTGCCGATGTCAACCTTCAAAAAGCTAACGTTCAAGATTGGAATGCAAAGGCTTAAGGATGTAAATTTTTTTTTCAAATTAAAAGGACCTTAATTATAAAATAATATTTCAAAACTTTCAAGTAATCATCAAAGGATTCATGATACAAATCCAAATAGTTACAAAACATGAAAATGATATTCCATATTTAAACATATGTAGTAGCTAGGATTAATATAAAGCAAGTGACATACTTTTCCCAGTTGACGCTCTTTAATTTCTTTGTTGATGAAAACCAGCTTACCAAACACTACAATTTTGTAATGCAAGGTATAATGTATCAATTATCATATACGTAGCATTCTTCCCCTATGAAAAGGCTCTATTTTTCTTTCCTTTAGTCATTATTGGCCTTCTACTACAAGAACTGCTGGAAATTCCATAATTGCCATCATTATACATCGAAGACAAGTCGTTTGCATCTTCACCTTCCTCCTCATGAGTGGCAATACGAATACAAGAACACCGTTCCAACGATGCGAAAAACGCGTCGGAGACGCCGTTGATGAACCACATAGCCATCCCATCAAGTTTTCTGCAGCCGGGAGTGGAGGAGGACCGGGTCCTTGGCTCCACGAAACTTGGTCGGAAACTGAAGAAACTGCCGCAGCTGGTGGTGGTAGCTGCCATGATTTGGATGAGAGAGAGTAGGACAAGTCACATAAAGTTTTAAGGATGTGAATTGATGCTCTCTTTAATGCGCGTTGCACTATTTTTCCTTTATAATGTTTTGTTCCACTGGATTTTTCTTGCAAGGTTTCTAACAAGTCAACCAAATGGCGTATTATTAGATATGTGTACTCTTTTTTCTTCTCTAGAATTTTTTTCCCATTGAGTTTTTTTTTAGTTAAGGTTTTAACGAGGCACATTATTTGTTGAATAGACATTCAAGGGGAGTGTTATAAATAAAATTCTATTTATGTTGCATGTCCATATTTAGAGATATTCTAGGGTTTATTACTTGGTGACTAAGTCAATCTATCCCTATAAATAGAGGGTTCTATTCTATTGTAATTCATCCCAAAATATCAATAAGAATTTCCTTTCTCTCTTTCTCTGCAATATTGTTCTTCTTCTTTTATTGTTTTATAACACATACTGTTATGAAATATTATACTTTGTAGTGGATGTCTATAACTCCTAAAGAAGTTACTCCCACTACTCTTCTCCATTATGTAGAGAATCCCCACTACTTCTCACCATTATTGTTGTAACTCCCATACCTTCATAATTTACCCATGATCTTCCTCCATGATCTCAAATACTTAATGACATACTTATGAAATTCTTTTGGTATACCTCTATGTTGTACTATAAATAGAGGATGAAGACTCATTTTGTAATACACTTGGATACATGGAAGAAATATATTCTCTTCTCTCTTTCTCTCTACTTTGTTGTCTATCTTTTGTTTATTACTTTGAGCTAAGTTTTGTAATACGTTATCAGCACGAAGCTCTACTATCTCAAGAATCTCTTTGAGAAAATTAAGGTATTTTTTTCTCCTCCTTAATTTGTTTTGACATTCATTTTTTTTTTAATTTCTTTTGTCAGAGAAGGAGAAGCATTCTCAGTTACTTCAACTGCTGTATGAAAGCTTGAAGATTCATGTGATTGATTTTCTTCTGTGTAGTGATAATGTACCAAGGTGATCTTTATACCCCAGGTTTCGAAGTTGTTAAAAGTAGGAAATATTCTTGGTTTTTCAGATTTTAATGACCAACAACTGTTTGTCAATAATAATAGTAATTAAGTGTTTATGTTTGATAAAAGATATTTTTTTTTCATAATGACCGCACTGAAACTATTATGTTGAATCATAGACTTAAATTTGTTTATTCTCATATCTAATAAAAAAAAATACTAATATTTTTCGTATATTTCTTTTGTATGTCATGGGAAGCAAATATGGATATCTCACAAAGCAAACTTGGGTCAACGTCCAATTGTAAAAGTATTTGTTTAATTGATTCATGTACCACACATACGATATTCAAAGAGAAGAAATATTTCTCTCATTTAAGTATGTGTAAGGCAGATGTTACTACAATTTCTGGTAGTAGTAAATTGATTGAAGACTCCGGAAGAGCAACTATAACTCTGCCTAAAGGAACAATATTTATCATAGAGAATGCAATGTTCTCCTCCAAGTCTAAGAGGAACTTGTTGAGTTTTTAAGATATCATTCAAAATGGATATCATACTGAGACAATAGATGAGAATAATCTTGAATATCTCATCATTACAAAGAATGTCTCTGGCCAAAAGAGGGTTATTGAGTAGTTCCCATCTTTATCTTGTGGCCTGTATTGGACAAGAATTAGTGCAATTGAGGCACATTCTACCGTAAACCAAAAGGTTACTGATTCCAATACTTTCGTACTTTGGCATGATCGAATGAGACATCCTGGATTAATTATGATGAGATGGATTATAGAAAACTCAAATGGGCATCCATTAAAGAATTTAAAGATTCTTTTAAATAATGAATTTTCTTGCACTTCTTGTTATCAAGGCAAGTTAACTATTAGACCATCACCAACAAAGGTTGGAATTGAGTCACCTGCGTTTTTGAAACGTATACAAGGGGACATTTGTGGACCTATTCACCCACCTAGTGGGTCGTTTAGATATTTTATGGTCTTAATAGACGCATCTTCAAGATGGTCTCATGTGTGCATATTGTCATCTCGCAACCTTGCGTTTGCAAAATTAATGGCACAAATAATTCGATTATGGGCACAATTTTCCGATAATTTAATTAAGTCTATTAGACTAGATAATGCTGCTGAGTTTTCATCCCAAGCATTTAATGATTATTGCTTATCAATTGAGATAAAAGTGGAACATCCTGTAGCTCATGTTCACACTCAAAATGGTCTTGGAGAGTCTTTAATTAAACGTCTGCAATTGATAGCAAGACCGCTACTCATGAAAACGAGGCTGCCCACTTCAGTTTGGGGTCACGCCATTTTGCATGCAGCAATTCTAGTTCGTCTCAGACTGATAAATTATCACAAATATTCCCATTTGCAATTAGTTTTGGGTCATGAACCTATTATATCCCATTTAAGAATTTTTGGATGTGCAGTATATGTGCCTGTAGCACCGCCATATCGAAAAAAAATGGGTCAAAGAAGGTTAGGAATATATGTTGGGTTTGAATCGCCCTCCACTCGCTACTTCGAAACATTGACAGGGGATTTGTTCACTGCACGATTTGCAGACTGTCAATTCGATGAGACACTTTTCACAAAATTAGGGGGAGAAGTTGGTGGTGAAACCAAACGGGAAATTTTGTGGAAAAATCCATCATTATCTCATCTTGATCTACGTGCCTCTATTTGTGAAAAAGAGGTGCAAAAGATTATTCATTTGCAAAGAATAGCAAATCAAATGCCAGACGCATTTACGGATTTGAAAAGGATAACAAAATTACATATTCCCGCAGAAAATATTATAGCACTATGTAATAAGTCTGAAAGAAGACAAAATTATTACCGTGAAGGATTCTCAAAATATTATAATCGTCATCATTGTGATAATGAGAATAATAAGGATTCTCAAAATATTCCTTCACTCTATGAAAGTAATATATGTCATCGATTTGACATGAGATTTTATACAGCACATATAGATGATTATGATCCATTCATGGTGTGAATGTGACAACATATGATTTATGAATACATATTCATTATTGGAAGAATATGAACATGCTATTGGTATTGAATATACCACACTCACCTCTAGAAGGAGGGTTGAGATGATATAAGAAAATAATGTCATTATTATGGCATGAATGGTCATTGGTCACGTACCTATTGTACGCCAAAATATTTTGGCAATATGATTATTAAAGGACAATAATAATGCAAGAAACATATACTGCATATAATTTTGACATGACCATAATGGTACAACTTTAAGAGCCAATTATATTATTTTGGAGAAACATAATTGATTACCAATAAGGTATTGTATTGTAGTAAGTCTCAAAGAAACTTATTCAGTTTCCAAAGTATATGCGAAGCGATTGATTATATTGAGACTATAAATAAAAGAAAGATTTGATATCTTCTATTACTACAACTTGTAGCATGATAATATGCATGTGAAAAGCTGCCAGCTTTATTCTCCAATTTGTACTATACAAACAAAAGAATGCCACAATAAAGTGGATATTTATTGATATAAAAATCCATATCATAATAAACTTAGAGTTTATCGATAATTGCACATGTCATGATGTAAACCTGAATTTTATCAATATTGATAATTTATTCAATTGGCATTTGGGTTAGCCATATCAATTTAAGTATAATGTGCAACAATAATAGAGAATTCACATGGGTAAATATTAAAGAACTAGAAAGTTCTTTACGAATTCTCTTATATTACTTGTTCTCATTAAATAATTGACCAACTAAAGTTGCGGTTGAATCCCATAAATTCTGGAAATTTCAAAGGCGAATATGGGCCCATTCGCCTGCCATGTATACCACATATGATGCATCTATGATATGGTTACATGTGCGATTATTATTAACCTGCAACCTGGCCGGTGCTTGCGAGGTAACTTGCTCAGTAATCTAATTTTGAGCATAATTTCCAGATTTTCTATTCAAGATAGTTCATCTTGATAAGTTGGTTTACATCATAGTTGGTTTAGCAAAATAATTTATTGAGTGCCTCCACTTAATAGCTAAATTATTGCTTATGAGAACAAAGTTATATATATAAATTTGATATACGTTTTACACGAGAGTATATTATATTCTCCCCTCAGGGTCAGGAACCAAATAATTTCATCTTATTATTATTGATGTGCAGTGTATACTAACATGATAATGGACAAAGATGATTTCCCAGAGTTGAGGAAACAAGTTAGTTTTTCTAACATGAGGGGGAGACATGATAAACACTTGAGAAAAAGTTACATGGAAAGAATTATCATTTGTATATATAGATCCTCGAATATCATAATATGAACTTGAAGTTCATAAAAAGATAATTCAATTGCAACATATTGCAAAGCATGCCATACGCATTTGCTGACCCAAAGAAAGTAACTATATTCTCACTGCAAATGCTCATATTAAGTCCTAGAAGGACAAAGTCTTTGATACGCTTAAAGCGTATAGACAAATCGGTTTCAAAAAGAACTTCTTAATAAAGAAGATGAGCAAATAATCAAAGTGATCATAATAAGGAGGCAAGTGATCTAGAAGATCACATGACATAACACTTCATAAAATCTCATGAGAGATTCAGGTACCTGAATATATGAATGAAGAGATCTCCATGTTATGTCTTTATTAAAATTTACTGGAACCGATATAAAATGTTCGTCGACGACATCTATGATAGCGCTAAATATCGATGAGGATCTTAAGTTTGTCGAATACAAACAAAAATATTGGCCAAATGGAAGAGATACAATTCAAGTAGAATTGATTCCATATGAAAGACATGTAGTTTTGGACATGTAGTTCGAATACTTGAAAGTATAAAGTCAATGGTATGTGTAATCAGTTTTCGATATCTTATACGTCTAGCATGACATGAAAACTTGATATGCATCTAAAGTCTATAATATGGCTTATATGACTCAACTTATATGACAATCCATAAAGGATTTAAGTTGCTTGAAGCATCTATAATTCTTGATCTTGAGGTACCACTTCCTCAGTGCAATTTATGCACAAATGTATCTTGCTATAACTATAAGCATGATAATATGATAGCGATGATACATTTATGGAGATATTGAAGAGCCATTCCACGATATTTGTGAAGACATTATATATCTACCACGAGTTATGATTTCAAGGTGCAAATATTCATTATAGTTAATATGGCTGATTTATTTATCAAATCTCTACCAACGATCTCTTGAAGATGGTGCACAAGATTGGAATGCGAAGGCTCAAGAATGTGAATTGATGCTCTTTCAGGGGGAGTTAATGCGCGTTGCACTCTTTTTCCCTTACAAGGTTTTGTCCCACTGGGTTTTCCTTGCAAGGTTTTTAACGAGGCAACAAAATGCATTCTGTTAGATATGTGTACTCTTTTTCCTTTTCTAGAATTTTTTCCCATTGGGTTTTATTTTAGTTAAGGTTTTAACGAGGCACATTATCCATAGACATCCAAGGGGGAGTGTTATGAAATATTATACTTTGTAGTGGATGTCCATAACTCCTAAAGAAGTTACTCCCACTACTCTTCTCCATTATGTAGATAATCCCCACTACTTCTCACCATTATTGTTGTAACTCCCATACCTTCATAATTTACCCATGATCTTCCTCCATGATCTCAAATACTTAATGACATACTTATGAAATTCTTTTGGTATACCTCTATGTTGTACTATAAATAGATGATGAAGACTCATTTTGTAATACACTTGAATACATGGAAGAAATATATTCTCTTCTCTCTTTCTCTCTACTTTGTTGTCTATCTTTTGATTATTACTTTGAGCTAAATTTTGTAATACATACTAAATTCTTCTTCTACTTTTTCTTTTTCTTTTGAAAAAGTCACTAGATTTGCGTGGCAAAATTCTCCAGTAATAGCCAGCTCAAAAAGTTTAACTGAAGCCGAGCCGCGTGAAAACAACAGAAAATCACTACTTTTTCTCTGGCGCCGTTTCTTAGACCATTGACCGAAAATTTATTTCACACAATTCCCCACTATAAATACCCTTCCCCAAATTCTCTCCCTCAAAAATTCATTTCATTTCAGTTCTCTGAAACTTTAATCATTACTTTATCCGATGGCTGATATGAAGCAATCGACGAGCTTTTCCGGTGAGCGGCGGCAACCGAGCCGGCTACAACAGCGAGCGCCGGCATCGATTCAAATAAACCGTTCAACCGATTGGAATGTGGCGATACCGCTTTTATCACCGTTGATTTCGTCACCGACTTCTCCTGATTCTAATAACTTAACGGTAGCGATTAATTCCGTTTGCAATAAGAAGGTGGAGGTAAAGGAGAAGCCAGCTGCGGCGGCGGCGATTTTGATGTTTAAGAAGTGGCAACATCCTGCGACGCCATTTTGTTACGAGGCGACTCCGTTAGTGCCGTTTGTATTATGTACGGAAACAATCTAGCGGCGTTTATTTTTAGCTATTTATTTTTCTTAATATGTTATAAATAATACTTAGAAGATTTTGTTTATAGATTTCTATGTACACTGTTGATAATTTCTAGCTTTATTTTGTACACCTTTTCCCCCCTTAGTAATTAGCATGCTGATTTAGTATAATTAAGTGATTAAAAGTTGTAAACACTGACGTAATTTCATTTACACGCTCATTATTTGCCAGAAAATTAATTTCCACGGTTAATTATGCCGAAGTATTTTGCCGTCGTCAAAAAATATTATAGGTTAAACTAATTCAATTGCGATTCAGGATTATTATTTACTCTGTATAATAATATTCTTATATAATAATACTTAAATAAAAAGTCATACTTTTTACAGAATTAATTTTTATTATTATAATATTTTTTTATAATATTATTTTATTATAATATTTAAAAATATTCAAAAAAATACGAGGGTGTTATTGTATTAAAGGTGACATGGCATGCCACGTGGATTAGTCAAACAGTCAAAGAATAATAAATGATTAAAAGACACGGATGACAACATGCACGGTAGAAGAAAAGGAAACATGCACGAGAAGGAAACTTAGATACGATTCTCGTGTCTATCCAAGACATTCAATATCAACGGATAAAAAGGGCATTAAGACAAAAAGTAGTCTACATTCATTATTAAATACTTGATACGTTAGTTATTCAGTATTTAATAGCAATGATTATGTAACGTCTCATTAAATGCTCTTTATTATTTAGAATAATCCGTTACTCATTGTCAACTATAAAAGGAGGAAGTTTTATCATTTGTAGGGACACAGAGAACATTCTTGAGATCATAGTAAAATACAATTTTTTATTGCTTTATTCTTATTCTTTGAAAGCCAATTATATTTCAGTTCTTTGATTACCACTAAATCTGAACCAACAAATTGATGATGAGGAACTCAATAATGCTAACCTTCAAGCTTATCCACGTGGATCTCGTGAAGGAACTCCAAACGATATGTCTGAACATGATGATGGAGGAGCCGAAACAAGAGATGAACTGTTAAAGAAAATAATCGACTCACGAATTAACAAATCCTTGCGAGCCCTAGTTGATCAATTGCCTGCTACACCAGCAACACCAAATAACAACATGTTGGAAAACCCTCGCTCTGGTCGAGTTGATTCTGGCAATGGAACAGTTCCTAGTGACTCACAAGATGGAGAACCAGGTAATACATGTAATTCTCAACCTTGCAGAAACAACTCAAGGAGCAGAACGAGCGTAATGAGCAAATCCCTAGAGTTCCATTTGTGATAAAAGGAGTAGACGTGGATAAATACTCGCAACAACCGTGGAAACCAAGTGCTGCTGCTTTACCGATACCAAAAAAATTAAAAATGCCTGATATCCCAAAATATGATGGTACAACAGACCCTCGTGATCACGTAACTGCATTTACAATGGGAGTGAAAGGCAACGATTTGACCAAACAAGAAATAGAATCAGTGTTGGTCAAAAAGTTTGGAGAAACACTCACCAAGGGAGCATTAAGCTGGTATTCTCTCTTACCTGAAAATTCTATAAATTCTTTTGTTGAGGTTGCAGATTATTTCATAAAAGCACATTCGGGAGCTAAAAAGGTGGAAAAGAGAATGGACGATATTTTCAAAATCAAACAAGGGAACACTGAATTGCTCAAGGATTTCGTTGATAGATTCCAACGTGAAAGAATGATGCTGCCCCGTGTACCAGATAATTGGGCTGCAATAGCTTTTGCTAGCAATTTGAATGACAAAAGTTCAGAAGCCACGAGAAGACTTAAAGAAAGCCTTCATGAATTTCCCGCAACTACTTGGAATAATGTTTATAACAGGTACAATACGAAACTCAGAATTGAAGAGGATACCGTATCTCAACCTCAACGAGAAGATAGAAGCGGATCCCGAAGGTCTGAAGCCGACAAAAGGTCAGGTAAGAACATGTACGATCCATATATGGGACCTGCAGGAAGAGACCCACGTTCTAGGCAAAACAATCAACATTATGATCCGAGGTCGAGAGATACGGGAACCGGATCTTCATCCAGATTCAAAGGTGATAGAAACAACCAAAAGCCACGGGATGATGGTAGAAATTTAATGGCACGATTTGCTGGTCATATGTTCTAAGGAGTATGGGAGATAAGGTACGGTGGCCAAAAGAGATGCCCTCGAATCTAAACAGACGAAACCCATACCATTGGTGCGAATTTCACAACGACTATGGGCATAAAACTTCAGAATGTAGATTTTTACAAAGTGAAGTAGATCATTTGCTGAAATAAGGCTACCTCACGGAGCTGTTCAGTGAAAAGGAAAGGAAGCCTACATGAAAAATAGGCAAGAGCCACCAAAACCACCTTCACCTAAGAGGATAGTAAATGTCATCAGTGGAGGAGAAGATATTTACGGAGTAACATATACGGCTTCGAACAAAGTTTCCAAAATGACGATCACACACGACAAGCGAGTAAGATAAACCTTAGAACATGAGAGTATAAGCTTCGATGATGCAGATACGGAAGGAGTGACTACATCGCATAACGACGCTCTGGAAATATCTTTAATTATATTTTACATTGAGAGTTTTAATTGATCCAGGTAGCTCTATAAATATTATTTTATTAAGAGTACTGCGAGAAATGCAAGCTGAAGACAAGATGATTCCAAAAGCGCATGCTTTATCAGGCTTCGACAATTCAAGCATGGTAACAAAATGTGAGGTAACTCTGACAACTTACGCTGCAAGTGTTGTTAAAGAAACTAAGTTTCAGGTAGTGGATTTGGAAATAGCATACAATGTAATTATGGGGAGACCTTGGATACATGATATGGATGCTGTTCCATCAACCTTACATCAAGTCATTAAATTTCCATAGCCTTGGGAAATATCTCAAATCCGAGGGGATCAACAAATAGCCAAGAGTATCAATGCAACAACAGATACGAGCACCACAAGCAAAGAAAAATAGGAATTATTGAAAATAGTTGAAGGTATCAGCAATCAAACTTCAACTGAAACAACAGACGTAGATTCGAGGCCCAATGTAATTCAAGAACCTGAAGAAAACGAGAATATTAAAACAACTATAGAAGAACTCGAAGCTGTGATGTTATTTGAACAATGGCCAAAGCAAAAAGTTTACGTGGGAGCCAATCTAAATCCCGGCATGCGAGACAAGTTAATTGAGTTTTTAAAAGCTAACGTAGATTGTTTTGCCTGGTCCCACACTGATATGACAGGTATTCCACCGGATGTGATGACTCATAAGCTTAACGAAGACCCATCTTTCACCCCAATTAAGCAAAAGAAAAAAAAGCAAGGAGCATTCAAAAATCAAGTAATTCAAGATGAGGTCCAAAAGTTGTTGAAAATCGGGTCCATTCGTGAGGTAAAATATCCTGATTGGTTAGCTAACACGGTGGTCGTACCTAAGAACAATAGTAAGTGGCGAGTTTGTGTAGATTACACTGATCTAAATAAATCTTGCCCTAAAGACTCTTTTCATTTACCCCACATAGATCAATTAATTGATGCAACTGCAGGTTATGCACTTTTACGTTTTCTAGATGCATATTCGGGGTACAATCAAATTAAAATGGACCCCGGTGATGAAGAAAAAACTTCTTTCATCACAGAACGGGGGACTTACTATTACAAAGTAATGCCCTTCGGTCTAAAAAATGCTGGAGCAACCTATCAAAGGTTAATTACCAAAATATTTCATGAACATTTGGGAAAGACAATGGAGGTATATATAGACGACATGCTCGTCAAAACCCAACATTCCCATGACCATATTTCTTATTTAACTGTTACCGTTGAGATTTTGCGAAAATTTAATATGAAACTCAATCCTGAAAAATGTGCATTTGCAGCTGCATCTGGTAAATTTTTAGGTTTTCTTGTCTCTAAACTTGGAATTGAAGTGAATCCTTCCCAGACTAAAGCAATTGAAGAAATACCTGACATCATTACTAGTAAAAAGGAAGTTCAGAGGTTAACAGGAAGGATAGTGGCCTTGGGGAGTTTTATTTCAAAATCATCAGAAAAATGCTTCAGATTCTTATCTGCGCTCAAAAAGCAAGACCATTTCGAGTGGAATGAAGATTGTCAACGAGCACTTAGGGATTTGAAAACTTATTTATCAAATCCTCCTTTATTGGCTACACCTAAAAAAGGTGAAGTTACTCATCTATTTAGCAGTATCAGAAGTAGCGGTAAGTGCCGTTTTAGTACGAGAAGAGCTATCTCTGATTTATTATGTAAGTAAAACTTTATTAGATGCAGATACAAGGTATCCACAACTAGAAAAATTAGAATTAGCTCTTATCATGATATCTAGAAAACTACGACCTTATTTTCAATGTCATCCTATTATGGTTGTTACTGCTTTTCCTTTAAGAAATATATGGCATAAACATGAATTATCAGGAAGATTAGCAAAATGGGCTATAGAATTAAGTGAGTACGAAATAATTTACCAACCTCGAACTGCTATCAAATCTCAAGTACTCGCTGATTTCGTAGCTGATTTTAGTCAAAGCATACATCTAGAAGCAGAAAAGAATTATAAGTTTTTAACGGAGCTAATCCAGGGACTTGGCTATTATTTACCGATGGTTTATCTAATGTAAAGGGGGCCGGTTTAGGAATTGTTCTTATACCACCTACGGGTGAAACAATTAGACAAGCTATAAAATGTCACCCTGCAACTAATAATGAAGCAGAGTATGAAGCTGTGATTGCAGGTTTGGAGCTAGCACTAGAACTTGGTATCATGCAAATTGTAATCAAAAGTGATTCACAGTTAGCAGTCAATCAAATACTAGGGGATTTACGTAGCTAGAGAAACTCGAATGCAAGAATACCTCGGAAAGGTAAGGGAGTTAATAAGACAGTTCCAAACTTGGAAAGTGATGCAAATCCCAAGAGAAGAGAATTTGGAAGCAGATCTTTAGCCAACCTCGCATCTGCATCAGATATAACAAAAGATGCGAATGCCTCAATTATACAGTTGTTTCACTCTGTTCTTGACCCTGACAAAAATGAGGTAATTTTTAATCATTTAACTTGGGATTGGAGAAACAAAATCGTATCTTTTTTGCCGCACGGAAACGTACCTAAAGACAAGGTAAATGCTCATGCATTAAGGAAGAAAGCCGCTCGTTACTCCTTGTATCAAGAAACTTGTACCGTAAAATGTTTGGTGGACCATTAGCCAGGTGTCTAGGACCTTCTCAAACAGAATATGTGATGAGAGAAGTACATGAGGGACATTGTGGAAATCACGCAGGAGGCAGATCACTGGTTAAAACATTAATTCGAGCGGGATATTACTGGCTTAAAACGGAAGAAGAAGAATTTGATTTCGTATCTAAATGTGACAATGACAAAGGTATGCAAATAACATGCATAGACCAGCATAGTTATTACATCCTGTCATAGCTCCATGGACCTTCATGAAATGGGGAATGGACATCTTAGGACCATTACCTCAGGCAAAAGGTCAGGTAAATTTTCTACTCGTACTTACTGCTTATTTCACTAAATGGGTAGAAGCAGGAGCGTTTAAACATGTACGAGAGAAAGAATTTAAAGATTTCATTTGGAGAAATATAATTTGCCGCTTTGGTGTTCCAAAGGAGATAGTTTGTGATAATGGACCACAATTTATAAGAGCTCAAATCACATAATTCTTTCAAAATTGGCAAATCAAAAGAATTACGTCGACCACCATATCATCCAGTAGGTAATGGACAAGCATAGTCTACAAAAAAGGTAATTATCAACAACCTAAAGAAAAGGTTACACGAATCAAAAGGTAATTGGCCTGAAGTATTACCAACGGTATTATGAGCATATCGAATGACGACAAAAACAAGTACATGAGAGACACCATTTTCAATGGTCTATGGTGCAGAAACTTTGATACCAGTTGAGATAGGTGAACCTAGTACATGACGTATTCAAGCAAAATAAGACTCAAACGTTAAGAGTTACGAGTAAATCTTGACTTACTTGAAGGGAGAAGAGAAGCTGCACTAATAAGGATGTCATCTCAAAAGCAAGTTATTGAACGATATTACAACAGGAAAGCACGCCTCTGGTTTTTTAAAGTTGGGGAATTCGTGTTGAAAAAGGTTTTCCAATCTACAAAGTCAGTTAGTTCAGGAAAGCTAAGTCCAACATGGGAAGGACCTTATCGAATTCGTGAAATTGTGGGTAAAGGAGCATACGAGCTAGAGACAATGGAAGGCAAGGTTCTACCTTCACATTGGAATGCCATTCATTTAAAGAGATAGTACTTCTAAAGAAAGTACCCACGGTCAGGTATCGCCAAGTTAGAATTTTTTCTTTGAATTGATAAAATTATACTAACGATTTTAGATGCTAGGAAAAAACCCTAACTCGTGCCAAATAATGAGTCACGACCTGCACGACAAATTGGGATACTCTTACATTCCTAGCCCAGGGTTACAATAATCTGATGGAAATACACACGAGTTAGGTAGTCTTCATCTATAATCGCACCTCCGAGTCCCGTATGTTTTTCTATTTCAGGAAAAGGACCAAAGATTGGGAGCAAATATACAAGTGTTCGAGGCTTCATACTTCACCGCTCAAACACTTGGGGACTGTACGATATACACATAAGTATGTGCAGAAATAGATATGAGAGAGCAAAATTCAAGATTTTCAAATCAACTCAAGTTACGAGAATTCAAGTATCAATCGAAAATGAATTTATTGCTTAAACCCTTCCTAAGAACGTAAAGGCAGGGACATGACTATGTATCAGAACATGTTATATAAAAAAAACCTTGTACATTGTGTAAATCTGTTAAAAGAAAACAATTGCGAGAAAGTTATAGATGTACTTCAGTACATGTAATACTCAAGAAACTTATCAAAGTTCATAAATAAAAAACTTTACAAAAGTTGTTTTATGTGAAACATGTATGTTCCTGTGTCTTTCATCGTATATTAACACCATTATAAAGTTGAGACGTCTTCTTCATTAAGTGCCAATAAATAAAAGGGCCCTCTTTTATTTTTCCTCATGTTGGTAACATGAGAAGGATTATGAAAGCATTTTCTGAAAAGGATAAAAAATGCTAACTTATTCTCTAAGTCCTAACAAGAAAAATAGGCAAGAGTAAGGTAAAATCATTCTGCAAAAATTAAAGCAGTAAGTAGACAAGGATAAAATGAAGAAGTATTATACAAACTTCTTAACATAAAAAGCTAAGGGAAAAAACTTAGCTATTACAATACATTTTTCTAAAACAGATGGCCCATTATAGAAACTGGGGACTTCATCACATCATCAGAATCAAACAAAAAAAAGGTAAGGTTAAACATCTTCATTGGTCACTGAGGTGATTGGAGTAGGAGTCGCAGCTTCATTAGGCTCAGCTGAAACTTCATGAGAAGCAGTAGACACAGGGATTTCTGTTCCTAAAGGCTGTGTTATATATAAGTTACCCTCATCAACTGGAATCGTAACTTCAGTAACTTCAGCTGTTGCTTCTAAGTTCAAAGGCTTTTCAACCCCGAGAGTTTTCACTGTTGGAGAAGAGATGTCAATTACCTGGTCAGGAGAAGGAGTTTGTGTTGGCTGTTCATTCTTCTCAATCAAGTCTAAAACTTTGGCTAACTCAGATTGCAAGTCAAATTTTTCGTGAGAAGCCTCCATTAAAGTATCACGACGAGATTTCAAGAAGGCCCAGTTGACCTCATAGTTAAAATTCTCAGCCAAGGAAATGTAATTCTTCTCCAGGTTTTCATAATCTTTTCCCCACGTAGCTAAAGTGTTCTTCATTGTTTCACATTCAACTAAGTGGAAATCAAGGGAAGATTGAAGGTTGACACGAGAACTCTCCAACATATGAATCTTGTCGGAGGAAATCCTTAAATCATTCTGAGCACGAGATAAGTTCTCTGCCAATTCTTTTGCATATTCTTCTTTTTTATCCAGAAGAGCCTTTAACTCATTAATTTCTTCATTAGCTTTAGATAAAGAACCTTCCAAAATTTCTTTATCCTTCTTAAGTTGACCCCATGAAGCATTAGCAACTCCTAACTCTGAAGATAAGCTACGATTCTGTTGCTCCAAGCGGACTTTGTTTTCCTGTAATTCCTCTGTAGTCCCTTGAGCATTCTCATACTGATCCTTCCAATTCGACGCTTAAAGTAATGCATCCTCAGCTATCTTCCTAGCTTTGGAGATAGCCTTTGTAGACTCACGATCCTTTCTCTCCAATAAAGAAATCCGCCCCATTAGCTCGGTCCCAATGAGATTTGCCTATAATTATGAAACATGAAAGTCAAGAATCAAAATAAAAAAAAAAAATATATTTTTCAAAGTTAAGGAAATTACCTTTAAAGTTTAATGAACTATGTCATTTATTAAGGTGTAACAGTTGTGGCTTTGCATTTTGATTTTCTCAATATCCCCAATAAGAGGCTCGAGCCACGTATCTGCGCCTCCAGATTTTCTCAAAAGGCTTCGAGTAGCATGGAATTCAAGAGTAACACTTCTCATAGCCAAGCTTCTACCACTAGATCTACCCTCTACTGGAAGAGCAGATGAAGAGGGAGCAGCGGTAGGGGGCGTAGTAGAAAAAGTAAAAACTATAGGGGTCATTGAAGTTGAAGCAGGAAGGGAAAGAGAAGCTATAGAAACTAATTCGTGAACATGAATGGAAGTATTCACAACTGGAGAAGGTAAGGAAACAATTATTGGTGATGAAGTACTTACAATTGGCAAAGGAATGAAAGGAGAAGGAATGAATGAAGAGAGAGGAGCTTCATCAAAAACAGGTCCGAACTCGCCACTCCAAAAACCACTATCGGAAGGAGGTTGAGTTGGTTCACTCGTGTCTTTCGGCACGGTATCTTCATCAGGTTGGATAAGAACAGGTTCGGTAGTGGAAGTAATTGTAGAAGAAGTAATTGCAACAGAGGAACGAGCAGGAGAGTTTCAATTTTATCATCCAAAACAACACGTCTCCTAGCTCTTGGCCTAGATACCAAAGAGGTATTATCTTCTTCATCTTCAGCTTCCATTGCTAAAGTATTTTTTTTTGGCTAAAAGAGCTTTAGTCTTATCCAAACCAAGGGCAGAGTTGGCAGTTGTATGCATGGCTATGGCAACCTCTGCTGTCATTCCTTTTATTCCAAATCCTGATAAAATGAAGGATTTGAGTTCATTATAAAAATTTATATACGTATCTAGAAAGTATATATGAAAAGAAATATGTACCGTGTGTTTTTACTGTCCATCCGTGTAAGGAAGAGATATATTTCCAAGTCCTATCTTCCTTAGGGGCAATCTTCAAAATCGAGTCTACCCAACCACGAAATTTTATAACGGGTTCCACATCTCCCATGGTTGCTACAAAAAACCAAAAAGGGGATAAATTTAAAGAGAAGATCAAAATCTCATAAAATAGGCACGGGAAAAGTAAAAGAAAAACTTACGTGCAAAATTCCACATCTCGGGGAAGGGAATGTTCGATTCTCCCAATAAGTCCACTGTGCGAACACCAATATAACGCAGATACCACCCACGATCTTTATCGTCATCAGCATTTACTAAAACTCTTTTGCTCCTTGAAGTTAGTGTGAAAGCCCCATGGCGTAGCAGACTAGGGTGGTATAAGTGGATGAGATGGGGGAATGTGAAATTAAATTATGTTTTAGTAGACAAAAACCTTAAACAAGCTACAGCCCTCCAAACCAAAGGTCCAACCTGGGCTAAGCAAATGTTGAAAAATCTGCAAAAATCTATGATAACTGGGTCTACAGCAGGTTTAAACCCTAAAGCGAAGGGGTAGGTATAAACATAAGAATACCCACTTCTTTATGATGAAATTCTTTGGTTAATAGAAGCAATTGATAAACGAACGACGCCCTCTTTCCAATTGCACTCTTTCATAACGGTGGGAATATTAAGTTCATTTATAAGAGGGGGATAAGCATCAATTTTTTCCAATTTTGCAATTTGTTTTTGAAGGGGTGTTCTGTCACTTGCAAAAGACAAATCGTTTGGAATAATCTCTTCAACCGTGGGATCTAGAGAAGGCTCCGAAATTTCTTTACCTTTTGAAGATGGAGTTTTAAAAGAAGAACCTTTAATTCCAGAACTAGTTGATCCTCCTCGTGTAGATTCCATACTTCGGGATTTTCCTCATCTGCCTCTTGAATGTTTGATGGGAGCAGGTGCATTAGGAAATTGATCAAGAAGCAAAACCTTTCTGGGATTAGGTTTGGAGATGCCATTGCAGGATGGTTTTGAAGAGAGTAGAAGAAAGAAAGGGAATTCGAATGCTAGATCGAAGTTGATGAAAAGGAAGACAAAGAAAATGTGAATTAAAAGTTTATATGGGGACAACCGTCAAAATTAAGGGAAGTAATGATGGAAAGCCAATATTAAAAATAACCATTACTTCGTAAACAGAGGAAGTTGAACAGGCCTAGAAAACTGGAAACAAAACTGCATCCAACCAGAAGATGACACATGTACAGGGTATTAAATGAGAAAGACAGAAAAGACGTCGATACTAATACAAGCATTAATTGTGACAAAAATTCTTTTTCAGGATCCACTTCCCAATTATATAATTGATAAAATAAATGAAAAGTGGGGGGACTATCTGTATTGGGAAAAAATTGAGCTTTTATTAAAGGTGACGTGGCATGAAACGTGGATTAGTCAAACATTCAAAGAACAATAAATGGTTAAAAGGCACGGAGGACAACATGCACGGTAGAAGAAAAGGAAACAGGCACGAGAAGGAACCTTAGATATGATTCTCGTGTCTATCCAAGGCATTCAATATCAACGGATAAAAATGGCATTGCAGACTCGAATCTGAAGACGAAAAGTAGTCTACATTCACTATTAAATACTTGATACGTTAGTTATTCAGTATTTAATAGCAATGATTATGTAACGTCTCATTAAATGGTCTTTATTATTTAGAATAATCCGTTACTCCTTGTCAACTATAAAAGGAAGAAGTTTTATCATTTGTAGGGACATAGAGAACATTCTTGAGATCATTGTGAAATACAATTTTTTATTGCTTTATTCTTTTTGTTGAAAGCCAATTATATTTCGGTCTATTTGATTATCAGTAACCCGATTTCTTCTCTAAAATTCAAGCTTCGACCAAAATTATATTTTTTGGTTTAACAATAATAGAAAAGTTTGACTTTACAGTCAAAGTGTCACGAAAATAGTTAACTTTATCACTAGTAGGATATTCCAGAGTAAAAAACTTAGTTTTGATTCTAAAAAGTGGGAAAAGAAATAGTAAAGGGACAAATGATGTAAGTAGGAAATTATCTCCAGACTCTTAACACCGGCCAAGTATATTAATTATACTATTTCGTACTATTCTCTTATGTGAAATATTTGAATGTTAGCTTTAAATTTAAATAGTCTGCTTTTATTTTTATTTTGTTGGTAAAATCATTTTTTTCCAAGTATATTAATCTTTTTTTATTAATAAAAGAAAAACATGTTCTCTCATAATTTTTTTCATTCTGGGGACGGGAACTCTAAAGTTTTGATTAAGTATGAGAAATCTCATCTATCTCATCGCCTGCTAGCCAAAGAAGAAAAATAATCCTATGCAACTACCTTCTATTTATTTATTCACTATTTTGTTCATTTTATTAGGCAAGACATGGGCAGCTTCTGCTGGCCGATGATATGATCTTTGATAAAAAGATGTGAGGTCGAAGATTAGGGTATAGTAGAGTAAGTAGTATAGAATGTTCATAACAGTAATTTTGATATGTAGTCTCGCTTTCTGTTAGTAGTAGATTTTTATGACTGATTACTATTTTCTTTCATTGTTGATCATCGTAATATCATATTGTTTTTATTATGCTTTTATATAACTTTTTTGGTACTTTCCCTTATTGTCTATATTTTCATTAATATGGTGTTTATGCTTTTTTAAGCTGGGGATCTATTAGAAACATCCTCTCTATCCTCACAGGGTAAAGTCTGCGTATACATTACCCATCCCAAACTCCACAACGTAAAATATTACTGAGTATATTTTTGTTTTGTCCATATCATTATTTTTTTAGCATACCATTGCACGTTTGTTCGACCCAAGTTTTGGTGAGCGGTATATATAACAACCAAATTTCTTGTCGACTAAAGATTAAGAGCGTGGGGCATAGGCAGTAAGGAAGATGTAGGGCAGGTTATTTTTTCACCTCTATTTTCAGTTTTTCACGATTATACTTGATGCTTGGTTTAGGGTTGTTTGAACAAAATTTTAAGACTCTTTTGCCAATTTCAATTATCAATAATAAAGTAAAACTTAGCCAAGCATAATTAACTTTAGATTGAAACACATACAACATAAAATAATAATAAACACCTCTATAATCTTATATCAAACACGAGAGATGAGCTTACATCTGAAGCAAACAAAAATTGTGAATGAAGGAATAAAGAGGAAAAAGTGAAGCAACTGTTCATCCGCGAGAGATCCTTCTTTCCTCTTCTTATTTTCTCTGTTTTTCCTCCCCTGCTTGTTGTCCCCTTTTTTCCTTGAAAAAGTCCCCCTCCTCTTCTGAGCTTACCTGCTATATATATATATATATATATATATATATATATATATATATATATATATATATATATATCCTAGAACTTTTTATTTAATGGTCTTTGACCAACGCGATTTCGTGCGACTGTTCCTTTTTTTGATCGAGTGAACACAATATTGACTGACGTATGCTTTCGACGATTTGACCCCGAGGATGGCCGAAGTGTTCTTTGCTATTTCTCCCTCCGGGCAGGATCCCAGCTTGGACGACCCCCAATCATTCCTATTGAGGGAGACCACTACGGTCAGATTTTGACCTATTCCCTCTGTCCGTCGAGGTCGTCTCTTAGCGGGTTCGACGGGCGGATTCTGTCGATTCAAAAGTTAGGAGAAATCTGAATGGTTGCCTTGAGTGAGGATTTTAGGTTGAGGCGATGTCGTGCCGCTTCAATGATACCCTTGGACCGTCACATCCATTCGGAGTTGAACTGTTGTGTTGATTCGAAACCGTTTGTAGTCAATGTCATTATAATACACATTCCCTATGGATTGAACTGTTTCTTGTACCCTATCATTTTTGATTGGCTACTCTTGGGTTTCCCGCTAGGGGAATTTATGTTCCTATAAATAGGGGAAAACACCATTCTATTGCCACACTTTTCGATCTATTAAAGGAACTTTGCGAGTCTTTACCTTTTCCGATACTTCAGATTATTAGTTCACTCTCCTGTTAATCAGAAATTAACGTCACCATCTTCCCTCTTACTTCCCCTGCTCATTCATTCTGTTCAATCGAAACAAATGGCTGGTACTTTTTTCCGCCCTGACAGACTTGCTGAAGTTTCGGTGCTGGAAATGATGCTCTTGCTCCCGGAGGAGTGGAGATGGCGGAGGATGAGTGGGGTCGCACAATGACCAAAATATTGCCCCGTCTGGGGAAGTTACGGACCGATTTTAACAGCCCTACCGGAGAGAAACCGGAGTCTGTTTCCTCTATTATGGATGAAGCAGCGATTGCAGAGCTTAAGACCAAATAGGGGATCTCGCACCATGTTGAGATGTTGCCGGCGGTGGGAGATGATATTGTACATCTTCACCACCCAAGATATTGTGCATTCTACGCATACCCTTTTATTTATCGGGTATACGCTTCCTCTCCCTTCCTTGGTGATAGACTTATACCGTTTCTACAAAGTATGCCCCGATCAACATTCGTCGTACGTACACAAGATATTCCTCATGCTGCTCAAGTTCGTAGAGCTTGCCGGTCGGGAGATCATTCTACGGCATATGCTCAACATTTTTTCTCATCAACTTATTCAAGGCACGATGATCCACATGCATCATCGAGGAACGAAGAATCTGGCGGTAAAGATGGATGATAGAGCCAATCGTCGTTTCTGGTAAAGCTACTTTTATGTACGGACCGAACACCTTGAGACGGACTTGACATGGTTCCCTGAGAGGTGGAACTTCGCACGTATGTTTATTTGTATATCCTGTCGGAGTGGTGGTCGACCATTTTTGTGTCGGTAGCATTGTTAAATCGTTTTTCCTTTTGCAGTCGAGAGATTACCTCCTACTCCTGTTGATGATATCTGCGAATGGGTGAATGCCATTCTTTCCCATACGGTGGGGGTTCACAAATGGGTGTCCTTCTATGATAAATACAGGCGTAAGCCTCTTACTGGTAATTCGACTTTCAGCAGCTTCTCTATTTTTTGCCTTGTAATTATACCTCGCTGCTTACACGACCATTACTATTAATAGGGAGAGTACGAATGATGAGGGTTACTCCTCTAGCATTCCATTGACCGACGTCTTCTGCTCGGCCTGCACCGAGGTCTACTCCAAACCTACATCGAGGGCTACTCTATTTGAACCTACGACTGGAGCCGTGCGCATGGAAATTGTTCCCCAACCTGGGACTCCGACTCTTACTGCCCGCTTAATGGGTGAATCTTCCCGTGCTGAGGACGGGGAGGGTCCGTCGAAGAGATGACGAGCGGAGTCAGAAATGGCTTCTTCAGCCGTGGTATATTCAGAGGGTGACCTTCCCTTGGCAGCATCTGAATGGGTGATGGTTCTAACCTGACCACAGAGGTAAACTCGGCGATCGAGACCAACCCAACGATAGAGGCTTCAGCTATTGATCAACAGGCTACTACGATAGGAAGTGGGGGTCCTGAGGCTGCTGTTGCCTCTTTATGCGGCCTTTTGTCTTCCAGACCGAGTCGTGCTTTCTTTAGGCGCAGTGAGGGGAAAGGTTGTCATGGTCGATGACTACGAGTCTGAATCCGATCTTGATCCTAATGATGTTAGGATGTTCAAGGAGGGCCTTACCCGCATGGTGGTAAGAGCGAGAGATCCGTCACGTATACTTGAAATTCCGTCGGAGATTAACCTTCTGCTGGACACGGAAGACTTCGTACTGTAGTTTGACCTTTTGTGCTCTTCTGTAGAGTGTGAGGCTCTTCGGGACGTCCCTGATGTTGACTTGATGCATGAAGTGTCCGCTATGGGCCTGAGGGTAAGTTTTTCCTCTTTGTTCTTTCTTTGTGTTCCTTTTGTTTTTGGCGACCTTAATCTTTACCGACTCTTTTATTCTTTTTCGGGCTTTCAGTCGTATATACTGTAGATTTAAAGTGCTCGCAGGGTCGACACTCGGGCCAAAATTTTTCTGTTGATGTTGGAGAAGTACTGGAGCTACCACAACAAGTGCCATGATATGCACGAATGGCTCAGGGCTAACGCCGGTAATCAATCTCTCGGGGAGGAACTGGAGAAGAGGGATCAGGAGCTGATACAGTCTATTCAGAAATAGTGAGCTCGAGGAGCTACTTCGTGTAAAGAACGAAGAACTTGAGTTGGGAAAAGGGGTCGCCGCAGAGTGTGAGCATCTTCAGGTGAAGGTGCTATCGTTGCAGTCCGAGTTGGATCAAAATTCCATATGAGTTGAGGCCTTGCGTATAGAGTGGATGGAGAAATTAATCGAGCTAGAGAGGAAGGTCTCCAAGTTGGTGAGTGTCGAGAGTGCTTGGGTATCGGCTTCAACGAGGGCGGCGGCATTGGAAGACACTATCCACATCCTTCAATCTGAGTAGGAGTCCGAGAGGGTGATGGCTATGTAGAGGGAGGCGAGGCTTGAAGAGCGCATTGGCGAAATTGATCGGGAAGGTTCAAACTTGGGAGATCGGGTCGCTTCTCTTGAGGCCAAAAAGGCACAATTGTTGACCTAAGTCCAATCTGCCTCCACCGTTGCCCCTCGCCATTTGCACGAGCTCTAGGTCTATGCTAAAGCCCAATGGGACATATACTTGAGTTTGTGGGAGGCGAGCAATATTTCTGAGGCTGCTTATAGAGGATATGGGGCGAAGGCATGGGAGGAATTTCCTGGAGATGGTGATGGGGAGAACGACGTGATAACACCGAGTGAAAAGTTGTTACCTTAGTCTTTTTTTTCTTTGTCTTTTCTTTTTCTATTTTTTGTAATAGGCCAGTTTTGGCCGTGTATAATCTGCGGCCATTTATGCAACTGTCTAAATAAAAGGGGTTTTCCTTGTTCTAAGTCCTTTGTAATTCTCTCCCTTCCCCTTGATTTATATACATTTTTTTGCTTTGGTGCAGACTTTCAGGTTTTGTATGGTGAATTCCTGACTTTTTAGGGAAACTATATTTAGCCGGACCGAGTAGGACTTCGTCGCGTGAATCAGAATGGAGTCTCTTCGGATTCGCATAATTGGGAGAGATTGACTTTTGGCTTATCGGTTTAAGCATATTCATCTTTGACTCAAACAAGGTTGTATTCGGATTCGTCGTTTATCACAAAGTTTGTCTTGACTTGAGTCACATGAGGGGGATTAAACTGTTGTTGATTTAGGAGAAGTCGCTCTTTTCATATATATATTCGAGTGAGGTCGAACTTGGGACTTGTAGCGAAATAAATTTCTTAGTAAGTAAAAAAAATGTCTGACGACGACCGATGGATGCAAAGGCGTTATTCAGAGTAAGAGTGGGATGTTAGTCCATATAATTCGAGCGAGGTTGAACTATTCTTTTTGTGATGGCCCTTTGCCATCAAGGTGTTATTTCGCGCTAATGTGGAAATGTTTACCAATTATGATTCAAACGAGGTCGAACTCTTCTCTCTTTTTTTTGATGGATCTTGGTCGTGATGGGTGTTATTTTGTGCTAATATCAAAATTTTTACCATTATGATTCAAACGAGGTCGAACTCTTCTCTTTGGCGATGGCCCTTGTCCGTAGGGGTGTTATTTCGAGCTAATGTGCAAATGTTAACCCGTTATGATTCGAATGAGGTCGAACTCTTATTTTTGGTGATGTCCCTTGGCCGTAGGGGTATCTTTTCTAGCCAATGTCGAAATGTTAACCCGTTCTGATTCAAACAAGGTCGAACTCTTCTCTTTGGCGATGGCCCTTGGCCGTAGGGGTGTTTTTCGAGCAAATATTGAAATGTTAGCCCGTTCTGATTCGAATGAGGTCAAGCCTTTCTCTTTGGAGAAGACCCTTGTCTGTTGGGGTGTTATTTCGAGCTATTGTCGAAATGTTAACTCGTTCTGATTTGAACGAGGTATAACTCTTCTCTTTGGCGATGTCTTTTGGCCGTAGGGGTGTTATTTCGAGCTAATGTCGAAATCTTAACCCGTTTTGATTCGAACGAGGTCGAACTTTTCTCTTTGGCGATGGCCTTTGGCCGTAGGGGAGTTATTTTGAGCTAATGTCCAAATGTTAATCCATTCTGATTCGAATGAGGTCAAACACTTCTCTTTGGAAATGACCTTGGCCATAGGGGTGTTATTTCGAGCTAATATTGAAATATTAACCCGTTATGATTCGAACAAGGTAGAACCCTTCTCCTTGGCAATGGTCCTAGACCGTAAGGGTGTTATTTTGAGATAATATCAAAATTTTAACTCGTTATGATTTGAACGAGGTCAAACTCTGCTCTTTGGCGATGACCCTTGGTCGTAGGGGTGTTATTTCGAGCTAATGTCGAAATATTACATCATTCTGATTTGAACGAGGTCGAACTCTTTTCTTTTGTTATGTCATTGTCAGATTTTGGAGAATAATAGGCTGCCATACTGTCTGTGTAGACATCAGTGCGGATCCTGGTGTACTCGATTTTTTTTCTTTTTTGAGAATTTTGGGTGTCACTTGGGGGGGGGGGGGTCTCAGTTTTGCTTAACTTCTGCGTTTCCTGGGTGAGCTCCAGTTTTCTTAGTTGTTTTTGCATTGGAGAGTATGATGACAGGGAGTATAAAATGTTGCTGTTTTGCTAACTGGGGGGGGGGGGGTTGCAATATGCGTTCGTATCATGCTTATATTGGAAATTCCATGTATCTAGTCCCTTCATCGTTCGGCCTGGAGAGCTCATCGATAGGCGGAGCAATGAATTATACCTTGAACTTAGAGCGTCCCCCTCATCACTTTGTTAAAAACCTCCCCGAGAATACCCAATTGGGACAAAATCCGGTTGAGAGAAAAAGAGTACGACTTGAGGGGCATCATTTTTCAGAAGTTGAAGTGTTTGAGATGGGCTACATTCCAATTATTTTGTAGAATTTTTCCTTCGATTGTTTCTAGTTGGAATGCTCCTTTGCTCGCTCGCCCGTGTGGTGCTTGTGTTCCTTTTTAAACAAACAACAGAGCGTAAACAAAAATGAGATTCTTTACCTTGATCCGATGAGTCGGTGAATGAGGGAAGCCTTATAGGCGTTGCTTTCTCTGCCTAGTATTTAAATTGTTGATGGAATGGTAGTTTTTTAGATTTGGCGGCAGTATTCAGCTCCTTTTTTTAGAGGTGCCCTAGCTCCGGGTGGGTTGGGTTTGCCTTACTGCTGCGGTGTTGAAATCGAGTCCCGATTTGATGTCGTCTCATTCGTACCCACAACAAGGGAAACATATCGTACTTTGTTCATGGATCATACGATTTGTGGGGGGATGTGATAGTAGAGCAGGATGCGCCCATTCTCTTACAGGATTGCGCAACAGATGTCGTCCTTTCATGTGCGAGCTTTGCGTGGATATTGGTTGTAACTTGTTCTTTCATGTAGCAGCCTAGTTTGAATTAGCATGTGAGACATACTTACCACTCTTTCGGGTGGGTGGTTACATTTTTCCGGTTTCGGATCTGAAGAAAACTAGAAAATTTGGCTAAGAATTCCCCAAAGACGGCGCCAAATTATTTGAACAAAAAAATTTAAGACTCTTTTTCCAACTTCAATTATCAATAATAAAGAAGGTAAAACTTAGCCAAGCGTAATTAACTTCAGATCAAACATATACAACGTGAAATGATGAAAGGTAGGAACATATTAGATTTATCGATGTAATAATCTTACATCAAACACGAGAGATGAGCTTACATCTGAAGCAAACAAGAATTGTGAATGAAGGAGTAAAGAGGAAAAAGTGAAGCAACTGTTCATCCGCGAGAGATCCTTCTTTCCTCTTCTTATTTTCTCTGTTTTTCCTCCCCTGTTCTATTGTCCCTTTTTTCCTTGAAAAAGTCTCCCCCCGAGCTTACTTGCTCTCTCTCTCTCTCTCTCTCTATATATATATATATATATATCGCTTTCTTGCGACTATCCCTTCGTCATCACTCAAACACACTATTGACTTGACGTATACTTTCGATGATTTGACCCCGAAGAAGGCCGTGGTGTTCTTTACTATTTTGCCACCTGGGCGGAATCCCAACTTGATCGACCCCTGTCATTCCTATTGAAGGCGACCACTACTGTCATATTTTGACCTTATACAAGAGTGATGAAATGAAAATAATTTTTATACATTCTGTATATACACTTTAAGCTTAGTTAATTTAACTTTAAAAAGAAAATTAGTCACCATAACGATAGATAGTTAAAACGCTTCACTGCTCTAGTAATAGCGTCATAAGTTAAAGTGACTCTTTTTGTTGCTACGTAATAATAAATTTAATAATAATATAATAAAATTTAAGTAACAATCAAAATAAATATTATATTTAAAGTAACAATATACTACCATCCAGAATGTTAAATACAAAAAGATGATTACAAATTTCTATAAATTTGGAAAAGAACATTATTAACTTCCTTTATTTGGTCCAAACATTTACTGTTTAGCACCATTATTATTGAATCTCCATTCTATTGGATTACAACCTTATTTTGATAAAAAAACTCTTGAAATAATTCTAACGCTTGCATATAACTCCACGTCCATAAATCCCACTATTGCAACTCAGACTTGGCAACTCCAAATTCAACAGACCCTTATTATCGAACTGCTTTCCACTTTCTTGAAACCTGGCCACACTACAATCAGCATCAAAAAGACTTGATGTTGCAAAATATTTGTCACCTCCCATTATAGGCATAAGAGCACCCATTTTAACTTTACTCACATAGTCTTTCCTATAAGTTTGCCCTAAAACACCACTCACTTGATCACTTAAAGAAACAAACTTGAACCCTAGTTCAAGATGAGCAAAACAATCATCATTAGTTATACCATAGTTATGAACTCGAGATTCATGTTGTGTAATAGGCACAACCTTAGCTGTGATCTTGAGAACATTTTCAACTTCGACGATAACGTAATTAGTGTTACTGATTCTAGTAATGGAGATTATAGGTATAGTTTTAGATCGCCATCTTTCACCTTCATTTTCAGGTAGGAATATAGCTTCATCGTTGAAGTGGAGAGCGAGGCGATCGATAGAATCATCCCATGTTGATGTTTTTAGTGCACCAATTGAGATTTTGTGAGTGTTGTAAAGGATACCAATAGATTGTACCCAAGTGAAATCTCTTTTCATGTTTTCGTTTCTTCTTCCTATGAAGTGAGCATTGATGTGGAATTTAGGGTCTGAGACTAAGCAAAAATCTTTGTCCTTCTTGCCATGGAAGTAGAAAGTAATTCCATCTCCACCAATAAAACGTGGATCTTGACAAACTGCTCCAGGCTTGTCACACTCTGTGTCCCAAATAAAAGTTGGTAAATATAATGCATAGTTTAGTTTTAACATAAACTAGGGAGGAAAAATATAAGGAATTATTGCAAAAACATTTAGGAAATTACTCCTTCTGTTTCATTTTATTTGCTTTAGTTTGATTGGGCACGAGTTTAAGAATGTAAATAAGATTTTTGAATCTTATGATATTAAACTAAAGGTGAGTATAATTATTAAAAGTGTCCTTATAATTTTCTGGTTTTAAATATGCAATGTCATTTCTGTAAGGGAGTCTCATTAAACGTATATCGAGGAATATAAAATAAAAAAGTTACTAAGAGGAATTCGTTTTTGGAACTTACTAAAATAAAGTAAAACATATCAATTGAAACTGATGGAGTAATAACTTACTACAAACGGGCTTGCAGGAGACACAATCAACTTGACAACTTGTAGGGCAAGAGCTTGGGCATACATGCTGGATAGCATAACAACTGGGGTAGTATTTGTTCTTGCACTTGACCTTCTTTGGTGTGGGTGGTTTAGGAATGGGTAATGGATACGTAGGAGGAGGTGGAGAACCAGATGAGGGCGGTGGAGGAGAAGATGGTGGTAACAGTGGTGAAGATGAAGGTGGAGTTGTGTCCTGTGGAGGAGAAGGAGGAGAATAAGGAGTTGGGGGAGGATATTTATGGTTACCTGAAGAATCAGATTGATTGGGAGGTGGAGCAGAATTAGAATCTGATGAGGGTGGAGGAGTTGCTTCCTTAGGAGGAGATGAGGGTGGCAAAGAAGGCGGTTGAGTTGTTTCCTTAGGAGGAGCTGGGAGTGGTGGAGTTGCTTCATTGGGAGGAGAGGGTGGTGGTGGAGTTACTTCCTTGGAAGGTGGTGGAGTTGATTCCTTAGGAGGAGATGGTGGTGGTGATGGTGTTACTTCTTTGGGAGGTGGTGGAGTTGATTCCTTAGGAGGAGATGGTGGTGGTGGAGTTGCTTCCTTGGGAGGAGATGGTGGTGGAGTTAGTTCTTTGGGAGGAGATGGTGGCGGAGTTGATCCCTTAGGAGGAGATTCTGAGCCATGATCACCATCGTGATCGTGGTCATCACCGTCATGATCGTGGTCATCACCGTCATGATCGTGGTCATCACCGTCACCATCATGATCGCGGTCATCGCCATCATGTGGTGGAGTCTTTTCCTTAGGAGGAGATGGGGGTGATAATGAGGGTGGTGGAGTTTTTTCCTTAGGAGGATACGAAGGTGGTGGAGGTGGGCCTATGTTAGATCCTGAACCATGATCATCACCATCGTGACCATGATCATCACCATCACCATCATGATCATGGTCATCGCCATCATGTGGTGGAGTCTTTTCTTTGGGAGGAGGTGAATGTGGTGGAGTTTCTTCCTTCGGAGGAGATGGGGATGGTGGAGTTTTTTCCTTTGGGGGAGATGGGGGTGGCGGAGTCTTCTCCTTAGGAGGAGATGGGGATGGTGGAGTTTTTTCCTTTGGAGGAGATGACGGTGGCGGTTTTGACGAATCATGATCATCGGGAGGTGGCACTGAGCCATCAATACAGATAGGCTTGCAAGATCGACACTCAGTTATGCAGCCATTGGGACAAAATTTAGGACAAACATGTGGAAGATTTTTACATTGCTTTATCTCATCATCTGAGCAATGAGAATGGCTTGGATGATTAGCTATTCCAGGGGGAGTTGCATCTACCATTGCTACTAACATTAGCAACACAATTCCCAAACTCACAACTAAGTGGGCTGTTGATCTAGCCATTATATTAGTCACTCTCTAATTGTTCCAAGTACTTGAGGTGAATGAGTGATGAAATTTCCATTGATACATCTCCTATTTTATACTTGTTGATGAAGGAGAAATTTAAGCCTATTATTTTGGGGCTCATAATTGCATTGTTTTGTCAGCAATTGGTACGTTCCTTTGTAAGTTTCCTTTCACATGCTTCACTTCCAAGTCAAAGTCATTTACAAGAACTCAATATTCTCTTCAATGTCTATATATTTTATCTTTTTCCTTTTTTTTTTGAAAAATTTCGAAAAACTCGCAGCTACTTCCCTTTTGGTGTACACTGGATAACATGCTCATTATACAATAGCTTGTAACCGCACGGGAAACATAAACTGCGCATTAGGCAAGCCCGTTGCAACGAGCTCTGATTAAGGAGGCTAGTGATGAAGGGAATCGATCTCATTCTTTCACGTGTGGAACCACTCTCCCAACCAACTCAGCTAACCTTTGCGGAATATATTTATTCTTGCTGCTTCAAAAATGAAGTTGTTGCATCACTTAGCCATAAATCTAGGACACAACACTTTTTACACTGCTTAATATTTATTTACGTGGTGTACCTTTCCTTGAACATTGGAGTAACTTCGAATATTCATATAATAATACATTTGAATCCTGAAAGAAACATAGCCAAAACAATAATGAATTGAAAAAGATGTCGTCTGACTCCAGACTGAACATGGAAAAACAATGACGCATGCATGATTAGTAAATAATAAGGAAGGAATCAATAATATAGGGCCCTTTCCTTTCCAAATCAGTAATGTGAGACCGTGGGTTAGCTTCAACTCATTATTACTCAAAGCAAACACCTTTACAACTAATTCGATTGCTCCCACAACTTCATGCATGGCTTCTATTGCTCCTGCCAAATAGAATCAATTTTCGATTGTGCTTATTTATTTTATTTTATTTTTTGGTATGTATATATTTCAGGCTTCAATAGTGGAATTATTACTGGATCGTTGTTGTTTTTGATATGCATATATAATTTTGATTTTGTTGGAAAAATAAACTAATTCATCCCACGTACATGAACTAGGAAATTTTTTTAAAATGAGTATATTAAAATCAAACAAATATAAATATTAATGTTTAGCTTTAATCCCCTTCGGGATTGCCCAGTTGGTTTGGAGGGTGATAATCCATATGGATGGCCTGGGATCGATTCCCCTTCAATGCCTTCTGGTAGAGCCTGTCACACAAGGCTTGCCTAGTGCGGTTTACATCCCCTGTGTGGTTTGTAAGTTATTACACAGGGGGAAGTTTACTCAGTGCGCACAAAGTTCTCACCCAAAGGGCAAAAGTTGTGGTAGAAATTGTAACAGCTATGGGTTCCCCTCTTACCCAAAAAATGTTTAGCTTTAACAATTTGATAAATAAGGCGTATGTTTTAAACCTATAATGTCAATTGTATGATGAGTTCAATGGTAAAAATATAGAGATTGATCCCATCAAATTAAATTCCTAAGTCCGCCTCTCGATACACTAGATATACGTTTTTTGGTAAAAGGGAAAATTCGCAGCTGCTACAACCTCTGTCACAGCCTCTGCCCTTCGGCTGAGCACTCTATGATGAGAACTTTGTACGCACTGGATTAACCTCACCTGTGTAATAGCATGCAAACCACACAAGTGATGTAAACCACACTCGACAAGCCCAATGCGACAAGGTCTACTCAGAATGCATTGAGGGGGATTTGATCTTAGGTCATCCGTATGGATTATGTCACGACCCGAATTTCCCAGTCAGGACAATGATGGCGCCTAATTTTTCAATTGCTAGGAAAGCCAACAATTAGAAATTAATACGCTAACTCTTTAAGCAATTCGTTAAACAACAATAGTTTAAAACATAACAGATTAAGGAAGTGTGGAAGTTTAAAACAACCCAAGTATTTATACATAATTACCCAAAATCTAGTGACATAATTCACGAACTTCTAAGAGTTACTAAAATACAGGCAGAAGGAAAATACAACTATTTTCTAATAAGTGAAACAGTACACTGAGACAACTGGAAGGGAACTCCAGGGTGCGAACGCGAGGAGATCTACCTTGAGTCTCCTGTGGGATTGAAGTCAGCAGCTCAACTCGGGATCAACTCGTCCAGTACCGTAATCTGCAAAAAAGTACAACCAACCCCATGTACTGGTTAGTTGCCGAGCCTAATTTCAAATAAGTATTGATGAGCCTAGGACAAGGAAACAACATAAACCTATGCAATTAAACAATATATGGGAATGATAACAAAGAATAGGAGCTAAACAGTTAATAACGGGAGGGTGAGGATATGCTGAGGGGAGTAAAAGATCATGAGAATGGTAGCAGTAAAGAAAGACAGCAAACAACATGCTTTGCACCAATGGAAATATTAAACATAGCAAAAACAAATGCAAGGCATCACCCTTCGTGCTTTTACTCTCATCCTCACCATAATAAATGAAAGAAAAGAGGATAATGAATATAGAATGACACGACGTCACCCTTCGTGCTTTACACTCTTCCTCACATGATAATGAATATAAAATTATATGCCATCACCCTTCGTGCTTTACACTCTTCCTCACATGATAATGAATATAAAATGTCACGACATTACTGATCACGCCCAACTCTAGTCCTAAAAAGGATAAGTTGTCAGTGCAAATATAATCCGATCTAAAAGTCCGGAGTCGAATTTCACAGAAAACTAAGGCTTAGATATATCTGTTTAATATCACTAAGATACAAGATTGGATAATTTTTTAATGTCAAATATATCCTTATACTCTTGAAAAAGACTTAATATTATCCTCCGTTATACTATCAGTCTAATTATATCCCTAACGCAATACTATCGGTCCAACTATATCCCTGACAGCATAAAAGTGGTATAAACCTACCCTTCCTCCGTCAACTGCCTCCCATATGAACATATTTTATTGCTACCTCACCATTCACCTTGTTTGCAGTTACCAAGTTCAATTACTTTGAAGTTCTATTATTATTTTTAAAGACTTCACTGTCTCTACCTCCTCTTTCTTTTCAAAATACCTATTGCTTCTATGGCCAATCCTTGAATTGTACGTACCTTTCACTTGACCTTACAATTTTGTATTTTATTTTGTATTTTTTGTGTTGCCTCTGAATTTGTAAGACCTATTTAGGAAAAATTTAGCAGCACTTTTATTTTAACATAAAACGTAAAGAGAGAACAAACAGTAGCCTTCCAGAAATGTGGTTGAAGAGAAAGAAACAAAAAATATTAACTCTCATGTCTAGGTTATTTTTTTTCTCACCATGGTCAATTTTGAAACCTAAAACTAGTTTGCTTGTATCTTTGCTTAGTTTTTTATATAAAATAAAATATATTTTTGTTCGTATAAGCATGAATTTTGAATAGCAAAATCAGATTTTTTTCGATTCACATTGTTTTTTAATATCTTTAGTTGTTAGCATTTATTTTGATGTAGTTTGTTTGTATATCTATGATCAGTGATTTTTCTTCAAATGAACGAGAAAGAAAAGTTGTGGGGAAGGAATGAATATGAGAGTATAGGTGGCAATGAAATATTGTCATAGGGAGGCAGTTAACAGAGGAAGGGTATGTTTGTACCACTTTTATGATGTCACAGATATATTTGGACTGATAGTATGACATTAGGCATATATTTGGACTGATAGTATAATGGAGGATAATATTAGACCTTTTTCAATAGTATAGGGGAATATTTTATCCTTTTTCGTTCTCCAAATTATAAGATTGAGATTTAGTAATTAACAGTTTATGATATTTCTAACAATTAAAACTGAAAATAAATAAACAGCTGAAAACTAACTATGCTTGAATTGTAAACAATTGGAATAAATGTCTAAGGTAATGTTTCCCCCCATTGTTGATTTCATTAGTTGCATGTTTCTTATAGCTTTGACCTAGTTGCCTCTATCAATCATGAACTCTCCAGCTATCATAAATCTCTCTCAAGCAATTATGATAATTTACTAGATGCACTCTCTCAAGCTACGCTAGCTAGATTCACATTACAGTTCACTTAGATCGCACCCGAGGTATCGTTATCTCTAATCCAACCTCTAAACCCTCGGTTATGACTCTCGCCTATACTCCGGGAGTGATGTTGTTTAAACAACTACCTAAATATCTACTCTCTCTCAAGCAAATACATAATCAATAATAACGACTAATTGAGGAACCTTTCAATTAACTAAAATCAAAATGTAGTTGAATAAATAGAGATTAACAACCAACTCAAGACTATATTAATATAACAACCAATTCATCCCCAACGAGTTTCACCCAAAACCTTAGATTACAAATTAGCTATTCATAATAGTAATTAAAACTACAATAAATAAAAATTATAACCAACAATTAAAAATAGGAAGAGAAAGGAAAAACTCATTGAAGAATTCCGCGCCTTGCTCCTATTTTGTTCTTAACTCCTTAGGTCGAATCCTTAGTCTCCTTAGCCTCCTTAGGTCTAAATTATGTCAAAAGAATGTCCAACCCCTAAAAATACTATTTTTTTCATGTATATATATCAAGTAGGGTCGGGCCCAAACAACTATACCTTCTCCTACGCGAAAAAAGAACAATATTGCATGTCTGGACTGCCGCGGCCGCGGTCAACTGTGGTATACCACGGTATATGTCAGGTATACTTCCTCAGCCCGCCTAAGCTTTGCGGTTGCAGATTCGACCGTATTTTTCACACTGTTCCGTTTGGAATATGGGAAAATGTAAAAGAAGAAAGTTGTATCTCTTTGAGTTAGATTTCCAACCATATATGTTTTAGCCCAAATGGAGTTCTTGGCAAAAAGTTATATGTTTTTACTAGACAATGTGCAATATGCCTACTCGAGTCTTCGTTTTGTTGCTTTATCAACCGTTGATCCCCGAATATGATCCCGACTTAATTCCTTGTGATTTTACTCAGAATTAAAATCTCTAAATCACTTTAATTCATTCCATAATATCTATATAATTCGAAATCACTCCTACAAGGCATAAAACACAGTTAGTGCAAAACTCTACCGATTATAGCGCAAACTCAACTAAAGTGCAGTAAGTTAAAGTGTAATAATCGGCTAAAATAAATAATTATAGCCTATCATCAACACCCTATTCTTAAACCAAGTCCTCGAGCAATCAAACTACATTTTTTTAGACACGACCTTTGTTAAACAATTCTCCTAACTCATCACACCAAGAATATTTAAAGTAGGCTAAGCACAAAAGCGTAACATCTTTACCTCAAGATTTGACTCACAAGTATAATCATTATTCACAACTCACCTAATTACTCTAACATAGAGCTCACTGACATTGCCTTTCTTTCATGAATCAAGTGCCTTACATAACAAAAGAGAGTTGTTCCACATAATAAATTTTAAGAATACTTAGGAACTTAAGATAGAAATAATACGCTCAGTCTCAGAAATAACAGTCTATGCCACAAAAGATGCACCATAAGCTTGCCCGTAGTGTACTACTCCACTAATCGAGCTCATTTAATCTAGGATCAATTAGGACTTTATTTGATTGTAATGTAGGCTACGAGACGGGTATGATAAATTTAGACATAAGAGTGACTACACCTCCATAAGCACTTTAATACATATACTTTAACATTCAAACCCCATACTTATGTCAAACAAATCTCCACCTTCACATTAATGTATATTACCCCATAATTCTTTAAGCACAATTACATCAAGAGTCACCACTTATTAAAGGAATACTTTTTTACAGCAATATAGCTATATTTTTTTTTCAATTCAAGTAGCTCTTACTTGTTCAAAATAATGCACCTTTCTCCTAATTTCATTAGTTCCACTCAAAAGCCAAACCAACCACCCCAAACTTTCACTTTCTACATAAATCATCACAATTCAAGTGCTCATGAGAGGTTAGAAGGTTCAAATACATGGTTAATTCAAACAAATGTGCAAGGCTTGTAATGTGGTTGCCAAAGAATCAAGATTACAAGCTCAAAGGGGTTAACTATGATACATAGTAATTAGGCGAATAAAATATACATATCTGGATCAATAAAGAAATCACTTCTAGGACTGCATAAAACTACTATTTCGCTTTGCAAACACATGGGAAAGTTCTAGACATCAAATGTAATGCACAAAATACAAAAAGCCTCACACACACATGGCATATAACTCACTCAAGATTGGATTCATGGACACTCTAATCAAAGCAGTTAAGCAATTTTAAGTACATACAATTTAAGGTACTTATACAAGAGTGAAAAACTGAGCTTAAGAGTCACAACCAAATTACTCACTATTCTCAAGGCATATTAAACTCAAGAGATATTGCTTCACTTCAAAACACAACACAAAGGCTTCTACTCCCAAAAAAACTAACTACATCCGGTTCAAACAAAACCCTTGGAAAAGAACCGTGGTTTAAAGAAAAACCAAGGGGAATTGCTACACTACCTAATAAAAGAAAATATTTTTATTTTTTCTCTTTAGACTTAAATTTCTCAAGAAAATTTTCTAATAGATACATCTTCGGGAAAAGTCCAATCTTTTCTATATTTTCTAAAAATTATTCAATTAAACTAACACAATTAAAATAACATAGAAAGTCACCTAAACAATCTCTTCACCCCATACTTAAAAATTGTGCATTGTCTCCAATGCACACCATAACTAAAAAAAAGGATAAAAGAACCTCACTGGTAGGCCAAAAGCCACTAACGGATCATAGGGTACTCAGACTTCTCCCAAGCTTTGTTCTCGTGTGGGTACCTCACACTTAGTTCCAACTATTTGGTTTCTTGTTGCATCCTTCCAATACCTTTGCTTTCCATGCTCCTATAAAATAAAAAATTGATACTACAAAAATAATACGATTGAAAAAACTAAAAAATAAATAAAAGAAAGCAATAAAGTTGGGTTTCCTCCCAACAAGTGCTTGATTTGACGTTGCGGCACGATGTGAATCATTTCTGCCTACACTTTGAACTTATGAATCAGACCCCAAGTTTTGATTCTGCTCTATGATCATGCTCTTGGGGCGGTGGAATAAATCTAACTGGCCCGAGGAAATAATGTAATATTCTGCACTCCTTGGCCTTTGTATGAAGTATGTAATCCTGACTTTCTGGCAAGAAGAATTACAGAATATATGCACCTTGTTCCTCATTCCTTGATTCCTCAATCGACTCAGGTGACTCCATTTCCATATTGGCTTGTTGTGCATTAACAACTCCAACAACTTGACTCAATTGAGCCTCCAAGTTGCGAATAGTTTCCTATTGCCTCTGTATCTGCAGTTGTTTTTCATTATTTTGTTTCAGAAGGCACTTTAACATATCCTTGATCTCCTTTAGTCCAGCATCCCCAAGTTCTTTATTCCTGTTAACATCATAAGAAAAGGTAGAACTATCATAGTAAGAGGTTGGGGGAAGATAAAAAATATAAGCACAACCATAGAATTGACCATTTTTACCACCACACACATCACAAACATTCCATAAATAAGATTGAGTTGGTGCACATAACTCGTTCTCAGGAATGTTTTGAAAATTTTGCCACGTGTGGTTTCCTTCACAGTATGTATGGAGATCAGTAGTATAATTATCTACATCTAAATTTTCATAATTCTAAGATGTCATGTTATTCAAATCAATAGCTAAAAAAAAAATACAAAAAGAAAAAACAAAAAAAAAAAAAAGTTTAAACTTGAAACCTAGCAATATATACAATTACAACTACATAGTTCCCCGGCAACTGTAACGACCCAACAAGTCGTTTTTTCATTTAGAACCCCGTTCCCTTAAATAAAAATTTCCGCACTTTCTTTAGTTAACCTATGACTTGCGATGGCGGTTGGTTCGGAAGTTGGAAGAGTTTTGAGTAAGAAAATGTCCATTTGTTTCCTTAAGATTTTCTTAAAAGGCCAAGTTTGACTTCGTTCAACTTTCTTGGGAAACAGACATGGATTCGTGATTTGACGATCTCGGAGGGTCCGTGGAAAAATATGAGACCTGGACGTATGTCCGAAATCGAATTCCGAGGCCCCTAGCCCGGGTAATGAATTTTCATGTAAAATTGTTAAATTGAAGTTTTAAAGAAACTTAGTATTCATTCAATTCCTAGGTATCAGGCTCGGATTTTGGTTCCGAAACTTGGTGCAGGTCCAAAATATCAGTTAAGACTGACTCGTAAAATTTGGTGTCAACCCAAGTAGTTGAAAGGCATTTTGACATGTTGGAAGAGAATTACGAACTTGAAGTTTAATAGTTTGATTCTTTTGGTTTTAGGACGTGATTCCTAGATTTAACATTGTTTTGAGTGATCCGAGGATTCGAGTAGGTCCACCTCGTAATTTCAAACTTGTTGGTGTGTTCGGCCGGGGCTCGGAAGCCCTGAGCGTCAAATGATCGAGGCTCGAGTGAAGTTAAAATTTAAAGAAGAGGCTGAACTACTGCTTCTGTCATAATTGCATCTGCAGTTCTGGGACCGTAGAATCCGGACCGCAGATGTAGTCAGGACTTTGCAGAAGCGGCCAAGGGTAAGCCCAGGAAAAACCGCAGAAGCGGTCATGAAACCGCAGAAGCAGTTCCGCTTAAATGGAAATTCGACCGCAGAAGCGGTCCAACCAAATTGGGCAAGAACCGCCGAAGCGGCCTAAAATCGCACAAGTGAAAATGGCACCGCAGAAGCGAAAATCGCGGGGCAGAGTGTTCATTTAATTCGAACTCAAAGCCATTTACTTCATTCACAACTTTACACTTAGGCAATTTGGGAACTTCCAAAGAGAGGGTTTCGACATAGCATCCCAAGGTAAGTAATTTCTATTTCTCCTTAGTCTAAATACATGTAAATTAGATAGATTAAACACTAAAAACTAAGTAAAAACCAAGAGTTAGAGCTAGACCCAAGGTTTAATTAAAACTAAGATTAATCATGTAATTTTCTATGTTATGAATTTGAAATGATATATTATTGATCCTTAGGTGGTAGATAAGAACTTCCTTCAAAAAGTCTCGGAATCCGAGCACATGGGTGTCAGAATTTAGGAAACTTGTGAAAAAGGTTGGGAAATGGCCTAATTAGCCAGAATTCGATCTTGTAAACTTATATTGACTAGTTCTGACTTCCTTTAACTAGTTTATGATCGTTTGGCTCCGACTTGAGGGCTTGGACTTAATTTTGAAATTGGAAGTGCGCTTTGGGAGCGAGGTGAGTCTCGTTTCTAACCTTGTGAGAGGGAATTGTTTCCATAGGATTAATAAATGAGAATTTGCTACTAGATGCGGGGCTACGTACTAGGTGACGAGAGTCCGTACGTAGCTACTACGATGTTAATTTCTTGAGTAGTTTAGGACCCACATCATGCCTAATTTGAAGATATCTATTAGGCAGATCACATCGACAGACACTTAAACTATCAACGAAAGTTCACTTGAACACCTCAACTAAGACATTTTCCACTGAAACACTTTTACTATACTTTTATTGCACCAGTTTAACACGTTTGACCAGTTTAACACATCCGACCTTTAGGGAAAATGTTGTTAATGATTACATCCACCTTTATATTGTTGATAAAAATAACCATATTGATAAAACAACCCTATTATCTTAGTTGTTTTAGTATAACATAAAGGTCAGACGTGTTAAACTAATGCAGTAAAAGTATAGTAAAAGTGTTTCGATGGAACATGTCTTAGTTGAGGCGTTCAAGTGAACATTCGCTGATAGTTTAAGTATCAGTCTATGTATTCTGCCTATCTTTTATTTAAATTGCCAATATGATCATTTATGATATGCTAGAGACTTGAGAGAAATGAAAAGTAAACATATGAACTTGTTGATCCTTTGCAAGAATTTCCTTGGATATAAATGAGCCTTTGTGTGAATTCTTGATGTTTCTTGATATTTCCGGATCGGGCTGATCGCCTCGGTGAAAATAGATACATCTATAGTACTGGCTGTTCGACCCTCGGCAGTGCACAGATTATTTCTGTTAGAGCGGGCCGTCGACCTCGTCATGATTGCGCATGATATATATGCTTAAGCTTAGACATGACAAGATCACTTGCTAAGTATGTAACAAGGAAAATGGTAACTGAAATATGGTCAATAACATAATTATGGGTTTTTTTCATTGTAACTTATTGTTTATTTGAAATCTTCATGCTTTATACAATACATTATTATATAAAGCATAATGAACAAAGTCGACCTCTCATCTCTACTTCTTCGATATTAGACGAGATACTTATCGGGTATATATTGTTTATGTACTCATACTACTCTTCTGTACTTAATTAACAGGATCTGAGGCTGATACATCTGGTTCCTGATGTGGTGCACACCCTTGAGTTTCTGGCAGAGACTTCCACGGTGAGCCGCTTCCCTTCCTATGCCGCTCAGCAGCCGGATGAAATCTTCCTTTACTTTTTGTTGTCTTTCTTTAGCTTAGATAGTAGGATATAGATGATCTTTTGTATATTCTACTAGATGCTTGTACTTGTGACACCTGGTCTTGGCACACACACGCATTGGTAGACTTACTCTTTTGGATTTGTAATATTATGTTACTTACATTATCTATCTCTTTTAGTCTTAAATCTAAATTGTAATGGCTATTTCACTTAAATCCTGATAAAATAACAATAAGATGTTAGAAATGTTCTGCTGTGGCTTGCCTGGCAGCGGTGCTAGACGCTCTTACAACCTATTATGGAAATGGATCGTAACAACATGGTATCAGAGCACTAGGTTCACGTATGTCTCACAAGTTATGGGAAAACCCAATAAAGTCTTATAAATCGGTACAGAGACATCTCTATTTATCTTCGAGAGGCTATAGGGTATTAGGAAAGACTACTCTTTATTCATTTCCTATCGTGCAGTGGCTAGTGTAGTAAAATTCCCTCTTCTATTCTCTCACAGATAGTGAGGACACGTATCACCGATGTTTTGTACTTGGGAGGAACTTCTCCCCCCTTTGCTAGAGGCCGAGGTAGAGTCCAGGGGAGGCACCAGCCCGTGGTAGGGGATGAGGACGTCCTAGAGCCGTTCCAGTTGCACCACTAGTAGATCCTGTGAGGGATCCCATCATTGAGGAGTACGGCGAGGTGCTCGCAGCTGAGTCTACCCTAGTGGATTTCATGACAGCTCCGGGATTTCAGAAGGTCATGGGAAGCATGCTACAGTTCATGGACACTATGACTCAGGCTGGTTTATTTCTAGCAGACCTAGCTGCTTCACTGGCAGGATGGGGAGCCCAGACCCTTACTTCTCAAGCTCCTGGTCATGTAGCTGCAGTATATTAGACTACGGGGGCACTGCCCGCAGATAGGGTTCAGCCAGTTGCTACAGTGGTGTCCCAGCCCAGACCAACTGTGGATGGTGATCTGCAGAAGCTATTGGATAGATGGACCAGGCTTCACCCCCAGTCTTCGGGGGTGAGCATCATGAGGATGCCCCGGACTTCATCGACAAGTGCAGGGAGAGACTGCACAACATGAGGATATTGGAGTCACATGGAGTTGACTTCACTACTTTTCAGTTGGAGGGCAGGGCTCGTAGATGTTGGTAGTCTTATGCACTTAGAAGGCTAACATGTGCTCCTCCCCTCACATGGGGTCAGTTCACATAGTTTTTCCTTGATCGGTACATTCCACCCTCTAAGAAGAAACAACTACATCATCCGTTCGAGCATCTAGAGTAGGGTCAGATTTCATTGACCGATTATGAGGTAAGGTTCTCTGAGTTGTCTCGCCATGTACTTATGATACTTCCCATTGAGGCATAGAGTGCATAGAGATTTGTTGCAGGGTTACACATCACTATCCGATCAGGTATGGCCTGAGAGGTAGAGATGGGCACAAGGTATCAGCTAGTACTTGAGATTGCTCATGGGATTGATGGTTACCGTCTGAGGGGTAGAGAGCAGATGTAGCAAAATTAGAGGGCCAGATTCTCCGGAGAGTTCAGAGGTGCCCCAACTAGGGGTAGAGGCCAGTTTGGGAGGGGTCAGCCCAGCAGGACCCCAGTTTCAGTACCACCACCTGCTCAGGGTGTTCCATGGCACTTCTATTTCAGCGCCATGCCAAAGAGTTCTTATCGTCCACCGGCCATTCAGGGTTCATCCAGTGGGTATCCAGGTATCTAGATTCTTCCAATTCTTATTTCACTGCTATTTTGGAGAGTTCATACCTCGCACTAGCTATTCAGGCTTCTTTTAGTGGATCTTCTGGTTTTCAGAGTCAGTTATCCGACAGTAGGTCACCGACCACGTTGTTTTGAGTGCGGAGACCCATGTCACATAAGGAGATACTGCCCCAGGCTTAGGGGCAAGGCAGCGCAGCAGCCCATGACTACCACACCAGCGACCCAAACACATAGAGGTGGAGGACAGACTGGTAGAGACCATCCCAGAGGTGCAGGCCAGACGGGGAGAGGTCAACCAACTACTACTCAATCAGGTGGAGGCTAGACAATCGGTGCTCTAGCTAGATTCTATGCTCTTCCGGCCAGGTCAGATGCATTGGCCTCAGATGCCATCATCACATGTATTATCTCCATCGGTGGTAGGGATGCTTGGGTATTATTTGATCCGGGGTCTACTTGTTCATATGTATCATCTCTAGTTGCTCGTTTCCTGGTTATTTTTCTTAAGCCTTTGGGTGTTCCTGTACATGTGTCACTCCTCTGGGTGATTCTATAGTTGTAGATTGGATCTACCAGTCTTGTGTGGTTACTTTATGTTGTTTTGAGACTAATGTATAGCTTCTACTACTATACATGATCGATTTCGAGGTAATCCTGGGCATGGATTTGTTATCTCCATATCATGCCATCCCAGATTGCCATGCCAAAACTGTTTCACTAGCGATGCCAGGATTGTTGAGGTTGGAGTGGAAGAGTTCCACAGTTGATTTTCCTAGCAGGGTTATTTCCTTCCTAAAGGCTCAGTGCATGGTTGAAAAAGGGTGTTTGGCCTTTTCAGCTTATGTCCAAGACACCACGACAGAGTCTCCGACGATTGATTTAGTTTCAGTAGTCCAAGAGTTTGCCGATATTTTTTCTTATGATCTTCCTAGCATACCTCCGGATCGTGATATTGATTTGTCTTCAGGTACCCAACCTATATCTATTCCCCCATACCGTATGGCTCCTAAGGAGTTGAAGGAACAACTAGAAGGGTTGTTAGCAAAGGGGGTTTTTAGGCCCAGTGTATCGCTTAGGGGTGCACTAGTACTATTTATGAAGAAGAAGGATGGGACTATGCGGATGTGCATTGATTACCGCTAGTTGAACAAAGTCACCATGAAGAACAAGTATCCGTTGCCTCGTAATGATGATTTGTTTGACCAACTGTCGGTTCTAGGGCGTTCTCTACGATTGACTTGAGGTCGGGGTATCATCAGCTAAAGATTTGGGATTCAGATGTTTTGAAGACTGCATTCAGGACTAGATATGGCCATTATGAGTTTCTGGTGATGTCAATTGGCTTGACTAATGCTCCAACGACATTTATGGACTTGTTGAACAAGGTTCAAGCCTTATATTGATTCCTTTTTTTATCGTCTTCATTAATGACATCTTGATATACTCACGTAGCCTGGGGGAGCACGAGCATCATTTGAGAGAGGTGCTTCAGACCTTGCGAGATAAGAAGTTATATGCTGAGTTCTCCAAATGTGAGTTTTGGCTAGAGTCAGTGGCATTCTTGGGGCATGTTGTGTCAGGAGTTGGTATTAAAGTGGATCCCAAGAAGATTGAGGCAGTTCAGAGTTGGCCATGTCCTACTTCAGTGATCGAGATTAGGAGTTTCATGGGGTTAGCAAGTTATTATCGATGATTGGTACAAGGTTTTTCATATATTGCATCCCTTCTGACCAGATTGACCCAGAACGGTGCTCCATTCAGCTGGTCCAATGATTGCGAGGAGAGCTTCCAGAAGCTCAAGACGGCTTTGACTACGTTACCAGTTCTTGTATTGCCTTTCGGTTCAAGGATGTATACGGTATATTGCGATGCTTATCGCATTGGCTTGGGATATGTACTGATGTAGGAGGGACGAGTTATTGCATATGCTTCATGTTAGCTGAAGGTCCATGAGAAGAATTACCCTGTGCACGATCTAGAGTTTGACAACGATTGTTCATGCTCTTAAGATATGGAGGCATTATTTGTATGGAGTGTCATGTAAGGTTTATACTGACCATCGCAACTTGCAACATTTGTTCAAGTAGAGGGATATTAATTTGAGGCAGTGCAGATGGCTTGAGTTACTAATGGATTATGACATTACCATTCTTTTTCATCGGGGCAAGGCGAATGTGGTCGCTGATGCCTTGAGCAGAAAGGCGGAGAGCATGGGTAGCCTAGCATTCATTCCACTAAAGGAGATGCCGCTAGCCTTGGACATTTATTCCTTGGCTAACAGACTAGTGAGGTTGGATATTTCAGAGCCCAACCGAGTTCTAGCATGTGTGTTTGCTCAGCTTTCGTTGTTGGGGTAGATTAAGGCCCGGCAACTCGATGATCCGCATTTGGCGGTCCTCAGAGAGATGGTACTTCAGGGAGGTGCCAAGGAGGTTTCTATTGGCGAGGATGGTGTGTTACGGCATTAGGGGCGTCTATGTGTTCCTAATGTTGATGGCTTGAGAGAGAGGATTCTAGAAGAGGCTTATAGTTCGAGGTACTCCATTCATCCGGGTGCCATGAAGATGTATCGTGACTTGAGGCAGCATTACTGGTGGCAAAGGATGAAGAAGGACATTGTGGAGTATGTAGATAGATGTTTGAATTGCCAGCTGTTCAAGTATGAGCATCAGAGGCTAGGTGACCTACTTCAGCAGATGCCTATCCTGGCGTAGAAGTGGGAGCGCATCATCATGGATTTCGTGATTGGGTTTCCGCAAACTTTGCGGAAGGTAGATTCAGTGTGGGTCATTGTGGATAGTTTGTCCAAGTCGACTCACTTCATTCTAGTGGCGACTACTAATACAGCGGAGAGGTATGCTCAGATTTATATTCGGGAGATAGTCCGGTTGCCCGGCGTGCCGGTTTCCACCATATCAGACAAAGGCCCTCAATTCACTTCCCATTTAAAAAGAGCCATTCAGAGTGAGTTGGGGGACCCGCGTAGAGCTTATCACAACATTCCATCCTTAGATTGACGGCAGTCGGAACGGACAATTCAGATTTAAGAGGATATGCTCAGGGCATGTGTGATTGACTTTTGAGGGCAATGGGATCAATTCTTGCCTTTAGAGGAGTTTGCATACAAGAACAACTATCAGTCCGGTATAGAGATGGCCTCGTATAAGGCTTTATATGGTCGGCATTGTCGTTCTCCTATCGGGTGGTTTGAGCCTGGTGAGGCTAATTTACTTGGTACAGATTTGGTGCAGGATGCCTTGGTTAGGGCAAAGTTGATTTAGGAGAGGCTCCACACAGCTCGGTCCAAACAAAAGAGTTACGCGGATCAGAAGGCGCGTGATGTATCATTCATGATTGGCGAGAAGGTTCTCTTGAAAGTCTCTCCAATGAAGGGCATTATGAGGTTCGGGAAGAAGGCAAGCTAAGCCCAAGGTTTATTGGTCCCTTTGAGGTGTTGAGGCGAACTGGAGAGATTGCCTATGAGCTTGCTTTATCTCCCAGTTTGTTGGGAGTTCATCCAATTTTTCATGTATAGATGCTTTGGAAGTATCATGCCGACCTATCGCATGTGTTGGACTTCAGTACCATTCAGTTAGATGAGAGCTTGGGCTACGAGGAGGAGTCAGTTGCCATTATTGATAGACATGATCGCCAGTTGAGGTCCAAGAGGATTTCCGCGATGAGGGTCCAATGGAGGGGACAACTGGTTGAGGAGGCGACCTGGGAGTCTTTGGAGGACATGTAAATAAGATATCCCCACTTATTCAGCAGTCCAGGTACTTTTCTATGCCCGTTCGAGGACGAACATTTGTTTAAGAGGTGGAGAATGTAACGACCCGACTGGTCATTTTGCCATTTAGAACTCCTTTCCCTTAAATAAAACTTTTTTGCATTTTCTTTAGTTATCTTATGACTTGCGGAGGCGGTTGGTTCGGAAGTTGGAAGAGTTTTGAGTAAGGAAATGTCCATTTATTTCCTTAAGATTTTCTTAAAAGGCCAAGTTTGACTTCGGTCAACTTTCTTAGGAAAAATACCAAGATTTGCGATTTGACAATCTCGGAGAGTCCGTGGGAAAATATGGGACCTGGGCGTATGTCCGGAATCGAATTCCAAGGTCCCTATCCCGAGTAATGAATTTTTATGTGAAATTGTTAAATTGACGTTTTAAAGAATTAAAGAAAGTAAGTATTCATTGAGTTCCTAGGTATCGGGATCAGATTTTATTTCCGAAACTTGGTACAAGTCCAAAATATCAGTTAAGACTTAGTCGTAAAATTTGGTGTCAATCCAAGTAGGTTAAGGGCGTTTTGACCCGTTGGAAGAGAATTAGGAACTTGAAGTTCAATAATTTGATTCATTTGGTTTTAGGTCGTTATTCCTATATTTAATGTTGTTTTGAGTGATCCGAGGGTTCGAGTAGGTCCGCCTTGTGATTTTAGACTTTTTGGTATGTTCGGGTGGGGAACAGGAGCCTCAAGCGTCAAACGATCGAGGCTCGAGTGAAGTTAAAATTTGAAGAAGAGGTTGAACTGCTGCTTCTGTCACAATCGCATCTGCGGTTCTAGGACCGCAGAAGCGGGACCGCTGATGCGGTCAGGCCTTCACAGAAGCGGCCAAGGGTAGGCCCAGGGAAGAGCGCATAAGTGGTCATGAAATCGCAGAAGCGGTTCCACTTAAGCGGAAATTCGACCATAGAAGTAGTCTAGCCAAATTGGGCTAGAACCGCAGAAGCGGAAATTGCTGGGGGCAGAGAGTTCATTTAATTCAAACTCAAAGTCATTTACTTCATTCACAACTCTACACTTAGGCGATTTGGGGGCTTCCAAATAGAGGGTTTCGACATAGCATCTCAAGGTAAGTAATTTCCATCCCTCCTTTGTCTAAATACATGTAAATTAGGTAGATTGTAACAATCAAGGGTTAGATCTAGACCTAGAGTTTTAATAAAACTAAGATTTAATCATGTAATTTGCTATGTAATGAACTAGAAATGATATATTATTGATCTTTAAGTGGTAGAGAAAAACTTCCTTAAAAAAATCTCGGAATTCGGGCATGTGGGCCCGGGATCGAAATTTAGAAAACTTGTGAAAAGGGTTGGAAAATGACTTAAATAGCTAGAATTCGGTCTTGTCAAATTATATTGACTAGTTCTGACTTTCTTTAACTAGTTTGTGATCGTTTGGCTCCGACTTGAGGTCTTGGACTTGATTTTGATATTGAAAGTGCGCTTTGGGAGCGAGGTGAGCCTCCTTTCTAACCTTGTAAGAGGGAATTGCCACCATATGATTAATAAATGAGAATTTGTTGCTAAATGGGGGGGCTACGTACGTACTAGGTGACGAGAATCCGTGTGTAGCTAATACGATGTTAATTGCTTGGGTAGTTTAGGACTCATAAAATGCCTAATTTGAAGATATTTTTTATTTAAATTGCCAATATAATTATTAATGATATGCTAAAGACTTGAGAGAAATAAATAGTAAACATATGAACTTGTTGAACCTTTGCAAGAATTTTCTTGTATATAAATGAGCCTTTATGTGAATTCTTGATGTTTATTGATATTTATGGATTAGGCCGATCGCCTCGGTGAAAATAAACGCATCTATGGTACGGGCTGTTCGACCCTCAGCAGTGCACAATTTATTTCTATTGGAGCGGGCCGTCGACCTCGGCATGATTGCGCATGATATATATGCTTAAGCTTAGACATGACATGAACACTTGCTAAGTATGTAAAACGGGAAATGGTAATTGAAATATGGTCAAGAAAATGATTATGGATTTTTTTATTGTAACTTGTTGTTTTTCTAAAATCTTCATGCTTTATACAATACATTATTGTTATTATTATTATACTATCTTGACCCTAGTAGGTATCAAGTTGACCTCTCGTCTCTACTTCTTCGAGATTAGACGGGATAGTTATTGGGTACATATTGTTTATGTACTCATACTACTCTTCTGTACTTAATTGTACAGGATCTGAGGCTGATACATTTGGTTACCGATCTGGTGCGCGCCCTTGAGTTTCTGTGGAGACTTCCACGGCGAGCTGCTTCCCTTCCTATGCCGCTCAGCAGCCGGATGGAGTCTTCATTTACTTTTTGTTGTCTTTATTTATCTCAGGCAGTAGGATATAGATGATCTTTTATATATTCTACTAGATGCTCGTACCTTTGACACCAGGTCTTGGCACACACACGCATTAGTAGACTTACTCTTTTGGATTTGTAATATTATGTTACTTACACTATCTATCTCTTTTAGTCTTAAATCCAAATTGGAATGGTTATTTCACTTAAATCCGGATAAAATCACTATAAGATGTTATAAATGTTCCGTAGTGGCTTGCCTGGCAGCGTTGCCGGGCGCCCTCACAATCTATTCGGTCTAAAAGTCCGGAGTCGAATCCCACATAGAACTAATGCTTAGCTATATATGTTTAATATCACTAAGAATACAAGATTGAATAACTTTCTAAATTATACGATTGAGATTAGTAATCAACAGTTTATGGTATTTCTAACAATTAAAACTAAAAATAAATAAACAATTAAAAACTAACTATGCTTGAATTGTAAACAATTGGAATAAAGGTCTAAGGTAACGGTTTCCCCCGTTGTTGATTCCATACTTGCATGTTTCTTATAGCTTTGACCTAGTTGCCTCTATCAATCATGTCCAGCTATCATAAATCTTTCTCAAGCAATTATGGTAAATTACTAGACGTACTCTCTCAAGCTATGCTAGTTTGATTAACATTACAGTTCACTTAGATCGCACCCGAGATATCGTTATCTCTAATCCAACCTCTAATCCCTCGGTTATGACTCTCGCCTATACTCCGGGAGTGATGTTATTCAAACAAATACCTAAATATGCACTCACTCTCAAGCAGATACATAATAAATAGGAACGGCTAATTGAGTACCCTTTCAATAAACCAAAATCAACATGTAGTAGAATAAATAGAGATTAACAACCAACTCAAAACTATATTAATATAATAACCAATTTATCTCCAACACGTTTTACCAAAAACTTCAAATTATAAATTAGCTATTCATAATAGTATGTAAAACTATAATACATAAAGTCATAACCAACAATGAAAAATAGGAAGAGGAAGGAAAAACTCGTTGAAGAATTCCGCACCTTGCTCCTATTGTATTCTTGACTCCTTAGGTCGAATCCTTGGTCTCCTTAGGTCTAAATTATATCAAAAGTATGCCCAACCCCTAAAGATACCATTTTTTCATGTATATATACCAAGTAGAGTCGGACCCAAATAATTATACCTTCTCCTACGTAAAAAAAGGAAAATATTTCACGTCTGGACTGCCGCGGCCATTGTATACCGCGGTATATGGCAGGTAGACTGTTCCATTTGGAATTTGGGAAAACGTAAAATACGAAAATTGTAGATCTTTGAGTTATCTTTCCAACCATATATTATGTATCCCAAAAGGAGTCTTTCAACCATTAATCCCCGAATACGATCCCGGCTTAATTTCTTGGGCTTTTACTCAGACTTCAAAGCTCCAAATCACTTGAATTTATTGCATAACATCTATATAACTCGAAATCATTCCCACAAGGCATAAAATACACCGTTACTGCAAAATACTAGCAATTAAAGCGCAAATTCAACTAAAGTGCTGTAAATTAGAGTGTTATAACCGACAAAATACGATATTATAGATTATCATCAATTACCTTTCGTCCTTTACTCTCTTCCTCACTCAAACAAAAAAGAAATAACAACTGGGAGATAAAATCATTAATAAAAAGTCCTATTTCAACATTTAGTTTCACAATGTCAGCCTCGACCTTGAGTCAATACTCAGTCCATATCCAATTACATTAAACATGATAAGAATTGCCCAACATAAAGAATAACTAGTCTAAGCATGAACAATATGAATAAAGAATACAACGATCACACGAAGACTCACTCATGCTATGACTCGACGATAACACATAGGTACTCGTCACCTCACTTATATGTTGTACTCAACAACCAAACACGTAGCAAGTAGGCTATAATACCTAATCCCTCAAGCCAAGGTTAGACACAACACTTACCTCGCTCCAACGGCCAAATTCAAGCCTCAATCACCGTTTATCCTTCACACAAGCCTCTGGACCAATAGAATCTTACAAATTACCAACGAAACAATTTATTTCAAGCACTAGGAACTACCCACGATAGTAAGGAATTCAACTGAGTCTATTTCTAAAAAAGTCAACATCCAGGTCATCCTGATCCACACCCAAAATTCGGACCAAAATCCGATTATTTATTCACCCCCGAGTCTAAATATATAATTGATTTTTAAATTCAACCTCAATTTGAGGTCTATATCCCGAAATTTTGAAATCCCTAGTTTCTACCGAAAAATTACCAATTCCACCATGAAAATCTTAGATTCTAAGATGAAATTTTGTAAAATAAAGTGAAAGATTAAAAGAAATAAGTTAAGAATCACTTACCTATGATTTGGCGAAGAAGTGATCTTTGGAAAATCACCTAGAGAGTTTCTTGTTTTGAAAGATTCGAAAATAATCAAAATTCTCGTCTAAGTCCCTTTTGCATAACTGCAGATGTCGCATTTGCGACATGATCTTCGGCAATTGAGAAACTCGCAAATGCGAAGGGACTATCGCAAATGCGAGGTCCTTCACATCTCTGCTGCCTTCGCAATTACGAAGGTAAGTTCGCAATTGCGATGATGAACCTCCGCAAATGCATCGCACTTGCAATCTCTGCCCCTCCCAACTTTACTTTACAAATGCGAAGAATTCTTCGTTATTGCAAAGACAGTATGGTTCAGCTTCTCTTCGCATTTGCGATGATAAGCTCGCAAGTGCGAACCCCTCAGAGGTCGCAATTTTGATCCCGACCTCGCAATTGCGAGATTAGGGGCCTGAAACAACATCAGTTTTACAACAATTATCTCAAAGTTCAAATGACTCAGTAGCCTATTCGAAGCTCATCCGAGCCCTCGGGGCTCCAAACCGAATATTAACACAAGTCTTTAAACATCATACGAACTTGTTCATGCAATTCAATCGCCAAAATAACACCTAGAACTACCAATTTAACACCAAATCAAATGAAATTCTCAAAAACAATTTGAAATTTCTATTTCTCAATCGGTCGAATCACATCAAATCAACTCCGATTCTTACCAAATTCCACAGACATGACTTAAATATTATACTAAACTTGTACCGAGCTCCAGAACCAAAATACGGATCCAATACCAACAAGATCAAATATTAACAATTATTTAAAAATCATTAACTTTTCAAACTTACAGTTTTCAACAAAATTCATTACTCGGGTTAGGGACCTCTGAATCCGATTCGGGGCATAAGCCTAGGTCCCATATTTCGATACGGACCAACCGGGACTGTTAAAATACAAGTCCGGGTCCGTTTACCCAAAACGTTGACCAAAGTCAACTAAATTAACTTTTAAAGGCAAAAATTATTATTTTCATCAACTATTAACATAAAAGTTTTTCGGAAACACATTGGACTTCACACGCAAATTGAGAAAAAAATAAGGTTTTTAAGACCTCAAAGCGCAAAATTTAGCTTTAAATCATAAGATGACTTTCCGGATTATCACATATTACCACTCTCCAAACCAACTGGACAACCTCGATAGGTTTATTGTTGTTGTTGGTTATAGTCACATAAGTAAAATTAGACAAGACTGTATTTCAAATTTATATATATAAAGCAGATTTTGTAATACAAATATATAATTTAAATAAAAACTATTCAATTCAACTGAATCTGTTTCGTGACAATATTTACCTCTGCCGCATCTGAATATTCAACTGAAGCTATTAATTAAGTAAAAATAATGCATGGCTTCGCTCGCTATTACAACTTTGCCTTTGTGTCCTCCATATCAGCATTAAGTATATGTAATAAAATTTAATTAATTACCGAAAAAAAATAAGGAAGTTGGAGTAACATTGAAAAGAAGTGTACTTTCACTGCTCTAGTATAACTTCATAACGGATAATGCAACTTAAGTTTACGGAAAAGGAGTACACTGACATTTGTGGCAAAATGCTATTACAGCTTCTGCATTTGTTACTACTGTTGCCCTCGTCTGGAGAATAAGGAATAGCATTCGATTTGAAGGGACTGCTTTTGTGGAGGAACTGATTTGCAGAGAAGTTGCCTTACTTATACATATTCGAGGCAGGAAATGCAAACATTGGCAGACTGGCTTGCGGCAGCTTAATTGCTTTCCTTAGCTATAGCATTTAGATACCCCTTACTGTAATGACATTTGTTCTAGATAGCTATGATAGTATAGATGATAGTTTGTAAATGAGTAGTAGCCAGTCCAAACTACTATTATAGAACTCTATAATGTACATATTCTTTGAGATCAATGAAATATAACAATTATATTTAAAAAAAAATACACGGAGAAAAAAAACAAGACGCTTACCAATTACGATTTATAAGTCTGCATTCAAAAGGCAATTTATAAGTTGCATTCACCAAGTCATATTCACCAATTGCTATTATAAATTGCACATTGTATAGTGGTCTACGCTATTATCTTGCACGGTCAAAAGTTTAACTATATCTGATTCATAATTTTTGGTTTCTCATTCGGTGTTCGGTACTCACATTGGAACCCGGTTATACCAGGATTCGTGCTGTGTAGGGCCTCATTTAGGGGGAAACGCTCCATATCAAAAATTATTTCATACCCAAAACTCGAACCCGAGACTTTTGATTAAGAGAGGAATAGTCCCATCCACTATACCACATCCTTTGGTGGTATACCTGATTCATATATAATTAAGTTATAAGACTAATGTGTTATGAAATAGAAGACTCTTACACTTCTATTTAAGGTGAATGTCTTTAATGTCTTTAATTAGAGAGATATTAGAGTTCTATTAGTGGTAGCTAAGTCTTCCTCTCCCCTATAAATAGAGGTGCCCCCTACCATTGTAAATCATCCCTTGAGACCCCTCTCAACTCAATAAGAAGAACTCTCTCTACTCTTCTCTCTATTGCTATTGTTCTTGCTTTATTGTTCTTGTCTTTTGCTTTAGTTTATAACACGTTATCAGCACGAGACTCTACCGTCTCAAGTATCATTCTCGAAAATCCAAGGTATTTTCCCTCTCCCTAATTTAATTTTCGAGTATGTCTGACATTATGAAAAGAAAGTTCGTTGCCCTTGAAATTTCGGGCAAGAACTATATGACATGGGTGTTGGATGCTGAAATCCACCTAGATGCTATGGGTCTCGGAGACACCCTCAAAGATAAAGAAAAAGCATCCACCCAAGATTGTGCGAAGGCCTTGATTTTCTTGCGCCACCACCTTGACGAAGGTTTGAAGATTGAATATCTCACCGTCAAGGATCCACTCGTTTTGTGGAACAGCTTAAAGGAGAGATATGACAACCTGAAGTTGGTCACTCTGCCACAAGCACGATATGATTGGGCCCATCTGAGGCTACAGGACTTTAAGTCCGTTTCTGAATATAATTCTGCTATGTTCAGAATTACTTCTAAACTGAAGCTATGTGGAGATAACATCTCCGATTACGATATGCTTGAGAAAACGTTTACAACGTTTCATGCCTCCAATATGGTACTGCAGCAACAGTACCGAGAGAAAGGCTTTACGAAGTACTCTGAACTGATTTCTCTCTTACTAGTGGCTGAGCGAAATAATGACCTGCTCATGAGAAATCACGAAAATAGACCAACTGGGTCTACACCACTGCCTGAAGCAGATATGGTGCACTCGCATTATGCCAAACATAAAAGGGACCATGATCACGGTCATAAATGGGGTCAAAGCCAAGGACGTGGACAAGGAAGAAATTCCAAAGAAGTCCGTCACCCCCCAAAGAAAGATAACCACCGAAAGCAGAAACGGGATCCCGAAGATCCTAAGGCAAATAGTTCAGAAACTATATGTTATCGTTGCGGTGGGAAAGGGCACTGGTCAAAGATTTGCCGTATACCAAGACACTTGGTTGACCTTTATCAAGCATCTCGAAAGAGAAAAGGCCCTGAAACAAACTTTGTCTATGACGACAATGAGGACATCACCCACCTGGATGTGGCAGACTTCTTTGAGCAACCCGAGGGGAAAATAGACCACCTAATCGGCGATGGGACCATGATGAAAGAAGATGGAGTTATTTGATTTTGTTCTACTTATTTGTATTAGTTAGTGAATAATCTAATAGTCATTAGTATTAGCTCGTATTAGCTAGTTCATGATGCAATGTTAGCAGTAGTTCTTTAGAATATCTTCAATATGCTCAAATATCAATAAAACTTTTATTTTCCAGTGGGGGTAATCGACTAGCCTGAAAAACTAGTCGATTATCAACTATTTTTGCATTAAAGTTGAAAAACAATTGATCAACAATCGATTGTCTTTGGCTAACAATCGATTGTCTTGAAACAGTGTTCTGGAATTTTTCAAAAATAGCCAACAATCGATTGTCTTTGTCTAACAATCGATTGTCTTGAAACAGTGAGGTCTGGAATTTTTCAAAAATCACCCACAATCGATTGTCTATATCTAACAATCGATTGTCGTTAGGCAGTGTAATCTGGAACTTTTCAAAAATCATCCACAATCGATTGTCTATGTTTAACAATCGATTGTCTTAAATAGTGTGATCTGAAGTTTTTCAAAAATAACAAATAATCGATTCTGTATGTCTAACAATCGATTGTCTATGTTCAAACAATCGATTGTGTGTATTTAATAATCGATTGTCTTATGAAAAACGCTGAAATTTTCAAACTGCAAAGGAATTGATTATGGATAACATATCTGATTTTGTTAGCCAACTGTTAGTAGCAGATTTTGAAGATATTATGTGACACAAAAGAATTGAACTTGTTTATTCCTATGTTCGTGTATTTCTTTTGTATGTTAAACTATGGGATAGCAAATATGGATATCTCACAAAGCGAACTTGGACCAACGTCCAATTGTAAAAGTATTTGCCTAGTTGATTCATGTACTACACATACAATACTCAAAGAAAAGAAGAGTAATTGTGTAAGGCAAACATTACTACAATCTATGGAAGTAGTAAATTGATTGGAGGCTCCGGAAGAGCAATTGTAACTCTGCCCAAAGGCATGACGTTAATCATAGAGAATGCAATGTTCTCCTCCAAGTCTAAGAAGGACTTGTTGAGTTTTAATGATATCAATCAAAGTGTTCTCCTCCAAGTCTAAAAGGAACTTGTTGAGTTTTAAAGATATCATTCAAAATGGATATCATATTGAGACAATAGATGAGAATAATCTTGAATTCTTCATGAAAACGAGGCTGCCCATTTCGGTTTGGGTTCACGCCATTTTGAATGCAACAATGCTAGTTTGTCGGCTGCCCGCTTCGACTTGGGTTCACGCCATTTTGCATGCAACAATACTAGTTTGTCGGTTGCCCACTTCGGTTTGGGGTCATGCCATTTTGCATGAAGCAATGCTAGTTCGTCGGCTGCCCACTTCGTTTTGGGGTCACGCCATGTTGCATGCAGCAATGCTAGTTCGTCTCTGACTGACGAATTGACACAAATATTCCCCATTGCAATTGGTTTTGGGTCATGAACCCAATATATCCCATTTAAGAAGCTTTGGGTGCGCAGTATATGTGCCTGTAGCACCGCCATCCCGCACCAAAATGGGTTTGCAAAGGAGGTTAGGAATATATGTTGAGTTTGACGCGTCCTCCATTATTCGCTACCTCGAAACATTGACAGGAGATTTGTTCACTGCACTATTTGCAGACTGTCAATTGGATGAGACACTTTTCCCAAAATTAGGGGGAGAAGTTGGTGAAACCAAACGGGAAATTTTGTGGAAAAATGCATCATTATCTCATCTTGATCCACATACCTCTATTTGAAAGAAAGAGGTACAAAAGATTATCCATTTGCAAAGAATAGCAAATCAAATGCCTGACGCATTTACGGACTTGAAGAGGATAACGAAATCACACATTCACGCGGGAAAAAGTTCCGATCCGTATTGAAGTCCCTATTGGACAAATATCTAGTGTCATATCCAATGAGTCAAATGCACGCCAGAAGCGTGGCAGACCATTAGGTTCCAAAGATCGAAATCCTAGAAAGAGGAAAAAGAACGATCTAAATGACACTATGAAAGAATCACATGAGGACGCTCATGATTTGATTAATTCCGAGATTCACGAAGAATCTATTGAGCCTGAGACTCTTGAAAATACGGAATGCAAGAATGTGAGGATCTCGAACCTCAGTCTGTGGTAGTACAAAATTAATTGAGAGCTCTCGAAGAGCCAATTATTACTATGTTGGAGAAACACAATTGAGTATTGTGCTGTAGTAAGTCTCAAAGAAACTTATCCAGTTTCCAAAAGTACACGCGAAGGCGATTGATGATATTGAGACTATAAATAAAGGAAGGCTTTGATTCTCCTATTACTACAACTTGTAGCGGGGTAATTTGTATATGAAAAGCTACCCGCTTTGTTCTCCAGTTTGTACTACACAAACGAAAGAATGCCACAATAAAGTGGATATCTATTGGTATAAAACCCATGTCATAATAAACCCGAAGTTTATTGATAAGTGCACATGTCATGGTGTAAATTTGAAATTTACCAATATTGATAATTTATTCAGTTGACATTCGTGTTAGCCATCTCATTTGAAGTATGATGTGCAAATTCACATAGGTGAATATCAAAGAACTAGAAGTTCTTGTTCTCAGTAATGAACTGACCAACTAAAGAGTTCGGGTTGAAGCCCCTTGATTCTGGAAATATCAAAGGTGAATATGGGCCCATTCACCTGCCATGTATACCACATATGATGCATCTATGATATGGTTACATGCGCCATTGTTATTAACCCGCAGCCTGGCAGTGCTTGCGAGGTAAATCGCTCAGTAATCTAACTTCGAGCATAGTTTCCAGATTCTCTACTCAAGACAGTTCATCTTGATAAGTTGGTTTATATCAAAGTTGGTTTAGCAAGATAATTATTGAGTGCTTCCACTTAATGGCTAAACTGTTTCTTATGAGAACTAAGCTATATATATATATCAGTTTGATATAAGTTGTATACGAGAGTATATTCTCCCCTCACAAGTGGTTCAGGGTCAGGAACCAAATAATTTCATCTTATTATTAAGGTGCTGTGTATATTGACATAATGCACAAAGATGATTTTCCAAAGTTGAGGAAACATGTTAGCTTTACTAACATGAGGGGGAGACATGATAAACACTTGAGAAAGTGTTACATGGGATGAATTTTCATTTGTATATGTATATCCCCGAATATCATGATATGAACCTGAAGTTCATAAAAGGGATAATTCAATTGCAACATATTGCAAAGCATGCTATACGCATTTGCTGACTCAAAGAAAGCAACTAAATGGAAGAGATACAATTCAAGAAGAATTGATTCCATATGAAAGACATGTAGTTTTGAACCTATAGTTGAAATGCTTGAAAGATAAAAGTCAAAGGTATGTATAGTCAGTTTTCGATATCTTATTTGTTTAGTATCACTAATGAAAGCTTGATATGCAGCTAAAGTCTATTATGTGACTTACATGACTTAATTTGAAAGATTTAAGTTGCTTGAAGCATATGCAATTCTTGGTCCTGAAGTACCACATCCTAAGTGCAATTTGTGTACATATGTATCTTGCTATAACTATAAGCATGATGGCATTGAGAATGCATCTATGGAGATATTGAAGAGTTATTCCACGACAATATATGAAGATGTTCATATCTATCAAGAATGATGATTTCAAGGTACGGAATATTTATTCAAGTCAATATGGTTGATTTGTCAAATCTCTACCAAAGATCGTTTTGAAGATGATGCACAAGATTGGAATGCAAATGCTCAAGGATATAAATTGATGTACTCATTAGGGGGAGTCAATGCGCGTTGCACTCTTTTTCCCTTACAAGGTTTTTTCCCACTGGGTTTTCCTTGCAAGGTTTTTAACGAGGCAACCAATAGGCGCATATTCAAACATGTGTACTCTTTTTCCTTACTTTAATTTTTCCCATTGGGTTTTGGTTTTAAGGTTTTATGAGGCACATCATTGAATAGACATTCAAGGGGGAGTGTTATGAAATAGAAGACTCTTACACTTCTATTTAAGGTGAATGTCTTTAATGTCTTTAATTAGAGAGATATTAGAGTTCTATTAGTGGTAGCTAAGTCTTCCTCTCCCCTATAAATAGAGGTGCCCCCTACCATTGTAAATCATCCCTTGAGACCCCTCTCAACTCAATAAGAAGAACTCTCTCTACTCTTCTCTCTATTGCTATTGTTCTTGCTTTATTGTTCTTGTCTTTTGCTTTAGTTTATAACATAATGTGATTATTGTATAATTGTGACTTAAAAATGCATATGATTTTAGGTCGGTTTGATAGTAAATGTCAGGGATCCGTACTTCTTTGGAAGAACACATCAACTCATAAACAACTAAAAGAGGCTACAAATGCAAAGTCGAGTCATTTGATAAATATATGAAAATTACCAGCTATGTCCATTTAGAAGTAGCTCATTATAAAATTTGATCAATTGATAAAATATTATTAATATTAGTCAAAATAGCCAATTAGCTATTTGTAGCAAAAAAATATAAAAATTTTAATTTTTTTTGAGTGGGTGCTATTAGAGTAGATTGGGTATATCTTAAGAAGCTTGAATCTCAGTTTTGTGATGATTTGGTGAAGTTTTGAGGTGGTTTGAATTGAAAATTCGAAGTAAAAACTCAATATGAAAAAATGATACGTGTATCACACTGTGTATCACATATGTATCATATTTATATCAATTGTGTATCACATGCATATCCATGTATATCTGTGTGTGAGATACATGCGTGATACATGTTTGATACATGTGTCACAGAAGAATTTTTTGACATCGATTTAATTATGAATTTTGATACAAATCCAGTCCAAATCACTTCCAATCTTCTTCAAATTTTGTATATTGACTTGTGTATATGTTTTCAATGAATTTCGACTATACCCATTAAAAAAATTCCTTGTCTGTTTCGATTTTTGGAATATTGGCTAAAGGTTGGTAAGTTGAAACCTATATGAGACATTTCTGTAAGTTTCCCTAAAATCTAGACATTACTTCAGGAGTAAATTGATATTGTTATGAAATAATATAAAGACAAGAACAATAATGCAAGAACAAGAGCAATAGAGAGAATAGAGAGAGAGAAGTATTCTTATTGATACTTAGAGATTGTTAGGGATGATTTACAATGGTAGAAAACCCCTTTATTTATAGGGAGTGGGATGATTTAGCTACCAATAATAGGACTCTAGAATCTCTCTATTAAAGACATTCACCTTAAATAGAAGTGTAAAATCTCTCTATTTATAACACTCCCCCTTGAATGTCTATTCAATGATGTGCCTCGTTAAAACCTTAAAACAAAACCCAATGGGAAAAATTAAAGTAAGGAAAAAGAGTACACATGTTTGAATATGCGCCTATTGGTTGCCTCGTTAAAAACCTCGCAAGGAAAACCCGGTGGGACAAAACCTTGTAAGGGAAAAAGAGTGAACGCGCATTAACTCCCCCTGATAAGAACATCAATTTATGTCCTTAAGTCTTCGCATCCCGATCTTGTGAACTAGCTTCTTGAAGGTTGACTTTGATAGAGATTTTGTGAACAAATCAGCCATATTGTCGCTTGAACGAATCTGTTAAACATTGATATCACCATTCTTTTGAAGATCATGTGTGAAGAACAACTTTGGTGAAATATGCTTCGTTCTATCTCCTTTTATGAATCCTCCCTTCAATTGAGCTATACATGCTGCATTGTCTTCATACAAAGTTGTGGGTAGTTTATCACACTTCAAACCACATTTGTCTTGGATATGATGTATTATAGACCTCAACCACACACACTCCCGACTTGCTTCATGAATAGCAATTATCTCGGCATGATTAGCTGAAGTAGCCACAATTGATTGCTTAGTCGATCGCCAAGATATGGCGGTTTCTCCACAGGTAAACACATAACCCGTTTGAGATCGAGCCTTGTGTGGGTCGGACAAATAACCAGCATCAGCATAACCAACAAGATCCGGGCTGCAATTCTTGCCATAAAATAAGCCCATATCGGTAGTTCCCTTTAGGTACCGCAATATGTGTTTGATCCCATTCCAATGTCTCCTCGTAGGAGCCGAGCTAAATCTTGCTAAGACATTAACTGAAAAGGATATGTCAGGTCTTGTAGTATTTGCAAGATACATTAGTGCGCCAATTGCGCTAAGATATGGTACTTCAGGACCAAGTAGCTCTTCATTCCTTTCTTGTGGTCGGAATGGATCTTTGTTCACATCAAGTGATCGAACAACCATCGGTGTACTTAAAGGATGTGCTTCATCCATGTAAAATCGTTTCAGTACCTTTTCTGTATAGGTAGATTGATGAACAAAAATTCCGTTTGCCAAATATTCAATTTGCAAACCAAGACATAGTTTAGTCTTTCCGAGATCTTTCATCTCGAATTCATCCTTTAGATAATCAATTGCCTTTTGGAGTTCTATAGGGGTTCCAATAAGGTTTATGTCATCGACATATACGGCAAGTACAACAAATTCCGATGTTGTTTTCTTTATAAAAACACACGAGCAAATGGCGTCATTTATATAGCCTTCTTTTAACAAGTACTCACTAAGACGATTATACCACATTCGTCCAGATTGCTTTAGACCATACAAGGATCTTTGCAATTTAATTGAGAACATTTTCCGAGATTTTGAATTATGCGCGTTTGGCATCTTGAGTCCATCGGAAATTTTCATGTATATCTCATTATCAAGTGAGCCATAAAGATAGGCAGTAACCACATCCATTAAGTGCATGTCAAGCTTTTCATGGACAGCAAAACTTATGAGATAACGAAAGGTTATCGCATCCATTACAGGCGAATATGTCTCTTCATAATCGACACCAGGCCTTTGAGAAAAACCTTGTGCAACAAGGCGTGCCTTATATCTTTGTACCTCGTTTTTCTCATTTCTTTTGCGTACAAAGACCCATTTATAGCCGACAGGCTTAACACCATTAGGTGTTTCAACTATAGGGCCAAAAACTTCACGTTTTGCCAGCGAATTCAATTCTGATTGAATTGCTTCTTGCCACTTTGGCCAATCCTGTCTTTTTCGACATTCTTCAACAGATTGAGGTTCGAGATCCTCACATTCTTGCATAATGCTAGATGCGACATTATAAGCAAAGGCATTATCCACCACAATATCCACTCGATTAATATTTGCCTCAGTATTAATTGGATTTAGGGATAGTTCCGTATTTTCCAGAGTCTCGGGCTCAATGGATTCTTCATGAATCTCAGAATTTGTTAAATCGTGAGATTCTTTCGTGGTGTCATTTTGATCATTCTTTTCCTCTTTCTAGGATTTCGATCTTTGGAACCTAATGGTCTGCCACGCTTCAGGCGTGCATTTGACTCATTGGATATGACACTAGATGATTGTCCAACAGGGACATCAATACGAATTGGAACATTTTCCGCGGGAATGTGGGATTTCGTTATCCTCTTCAAGTCCGTAAATGCGTCAGGCATTTGATTTGCTATTCTTTGCAAATGGATAATCTTTTGTACCTCTCTTTCACAAATAGAGGTATGTGGATCAAGATGAGATAATGATGCATTTTTCCGCAAAATTTCCCGTTTGGTTTCACCAACTTCTCCCCCTAATTTTGGGAAAAGTGTCTCATCGAATCGACAGTCTGCAAATCGTGCAGTAAATACATCGCCTGTCAATGTTTCGAGGTAGCGAATGATGGAGGGCGATTCAAACCCAACATATATTCCTAACCTTCTTTGCGGACCCATTTTGGTGCTGGATGGCGGTGCTATAGGCACATATACTGCGCATCCAAAAATTCTTAAATGGGATATATTGGGTTCATGACCCAAAACCAATTGCAACGGGGAATACTTGTGGTAATTCGTCGGTCTGAGACGAATTAGCATTGCTGCATGTAAGATGGCTTGACCCCATACCGAAGTGGGCAGCCTCGTTCTTATAAGTAATGGCCTTGCAATCAACTGCAGGCGTTTAATTAACGATTCTGCAAGACCCTTTTGACTGTGAACATGAGCTACAGAATGTTCAACTTTTATCCCAATTGATAAGCAATAATCATTAAATGCTTGGGATGTAAACTCAGCAGCATTATCCAGTCTAATGGACTTGATTGGATTATCTAGAAATTGTGCTCGTAGTCGAATTATTTGTGCCATTAATTTCGCAAACGCAAGATTGCGTGATGACAACAGGCACACATGAGACCATCTACAGGATGCGTCTATCAAGACCATGAAATACCTAAACGACCCACTAGGTGGGTGAATAGGTCCACAAATGTCCCCTTGTATACGTTCCAGAAACGTGGGTGACTCAGTCCCAACCTTTGTTGGTGATGGCCTGATAATTAACTTGCCTTGATAACACGAAGTGCAAGGATATTCATTATTCGAAAGAATTTTGAAATTCTTTAACGGATGCCCATATGAGCTTTCTATAATCCGTCTCATCATGACCGATCCTGGGTGTCCCAATCGATCATGCCAAAGTACAAAGGTATTGGAATCAGTAACCCTTTGGTTTACTGTTGAATGTGCCTCAATTGCACTAATTCTTGTCCAATACAGGCCATAAGATAAAGACGGGAATTTCTCAATAACCCTCTTTTGGCCGGAGACATTCTTTGTGATGACGAGATATTCAAGATTATCTTCATCCATTGTCTCAATATGATAGCCATTCCGGCGTACATCTTTAAAACTCAACAAGTTTCTCTTAGACTTGGAGGAGAATATTGCATTCTCTATGATTAACGTCGTGCCTTTGGGCAGAGTTACAATTGCTCTTCCGGAGCCTTCAATCAATTTACTACTTCCAGAGATTGTAGTAACGTTTGCCTTACACATATTTAGTTGAGAGAAATATTTCTTTTCTTTGAGTATTGTATGTGTAGTACATGAATCAACTAGGCAAATACTTTTACAGTTGGACGTTGATCCAAGTTCGCTTTGTGAGATATCCATACTTGCTATCCCATAGTTTGACATACAAAAGAGATACACGAACATAAGAATAAACAAGTTCAATTCGTTTGTGTCACATAATATTTTTAAAATCTGCTGCTAACAGTTGACTAACAAAATCAGATATGTTATCCATAATTGATTACTTTGCAGTTTGAAAAATTTCAGTTTAAGCATTTTCTTCAAACAATCGATTGTTAAACACAAACAATCGATTGTTGAACATTGACAATCGATTGTTAAACACACACAATCGATTATTTGCTATTTTGAAAAACTTCAGATCACAGTCTTAAGACAATCGATTGTTAAATATAGACAATCGATTGTTGGCTATTTTGAAAAATTCCAGAGCACACTGTCTTAAGACAATCGATTGTTAAATATAGACAATCGATTGTTGGCTATTTTGAAAAATTGCAGAGCACACTGTCTTAAGACAATCGATTGTTAAACATAGACAATCGATGACTATTTTTGAAAAATTCAGATTACATTGTCTAACGACAATCGATTGTTAGACATAGACAATCGATTGTGGATGATTTTTGAAAAATTCCAGATTACACTGTCTAACGACAATCGATTGTTAGACATAGACAATCGATTGTGGATGATTTTTGAAAAATTCCAGATTACACTGTCTTAACGACAATCGATTGTTAGACATAGACAATCGATTGTTGATCAATTGTTTTTCAGCTTTAATGCGAAAATATTAGATAATCGACTAGTTTTTCAGGCTAGTCGATTACCTCTACTGGAAAATAAAAATATTATTGATATTTGAAGACATTCTAAAGAACTACTGCTAACATTGCATCATGAACTAACTAATACTAGCTAATACTAATGACTATTAGTTTATTCACTAACTAATACAAATAAGTAGAACAAAATCAAATAACTCCATCTTCTTTCATCACGGACCCATCACCGATTAGGTGGTCTATTTTCCCCTTGGGTTGCTCAAAGAAGTCTGCCACATCCAGGTGGGTGATGTCCAAGTTGTCGTCATAGACAAAATTTGTTTCAGGGTCTTTTCTCTTTCGAGATGCTTGATAAAGGTCAACCAAGTGTCTTGGTATACGGCAAGTCTTTGACCAGTGCCCTTTCCCACCGCAACGATAACATATAGTTTCTGAACCATTTGCCTTAGGATCTTCATGACCCCGTTTCTGCTTTCGGCGGTTATCTCTCCTTGGGGGTTGACGGACTTCATTGGAATTTCTTCCTTGTCTACGTCCCTGGCTATGACCCCGTTTACGACCATGACCATGGCCCTTTTCATGTTTGACATAATGAGAGTGCACCTTATCTGCTTCAGGCAGTGGTGTAGACCCAGTGGGTCGATTTTCGTGATTTCTCATGAGCAGGTCATTATTTCGCTCAGCCACTAGTAGAAGAGAAATCAGTTCAGAGTACTTTGTAAAGCCTTTCTCTCTGTACTGTTGTTGCAGTACCATATTGGAGGCATGAAACGTTGTAAACGTTTTCTCAAGCATATCATAATCGGAGATTTTATCTCCGCATAGCTTCAATTTAGAAGTAATTCTGAACATTGCAGAATTATATTCAGAAACGGACTTAAAGTCCTGGAGCCTCAGATGAGCCCAATCATATCGTGCTTGTGGCAGAGTGACCAACTTCAGGTTGTCATATCTCTCCTTTAAGCCGTTCCACAAGATGAGTGGATCCTTGACGGTGAGATATTCAATCTTCAAACCTTCATCAAGGTGATGGCGCAAGAAAATCAAGGCCTTCGCACAGTCTTGGGTGGATGCTTTTTCTCTATCTTTGATGGTGTCTCCGAGACCCATAGCATCTAAGTGGATTTCAACATCCAACACCCATGTCATATAGTTCTTGCCCGAAATTTCAAGGGCAACGAACTTTCTTTTCGTAATGTCAGGCATAATCGAAAATTAAATTAGGAAGAGGGAAATACCTGAGATTTTTCGAGAATGGTTCTTGAGACGGTAGAGTCTCGTGCTGATAACGTGTTATGAAATAATATAAAGACAAGAACAATAATGCAAGAACAAGAGCAATAGAGAGAATAGAGAGAGAGAAGTATTCTTATTGATACTTAGAGATTGTTAGGGATGATTTACAATGGTAGAAGACCCCTTTATTTATAGGGAGTGGGATGATTTAGCTACCAATAATAGGACTCTAGAATCTCTCTAATTAAAGACATTCATCTTAAATAGAAGTGTAAAATCTCTCTATTTATAACAGATATATGTTTTTTACTTATGTAATATATATTCTTTGGTCAATCTTAACTTCCTGCTCATCTTTTCCCGGCCTTCTGATTGTCTATGTAGGACTCGAGGAAGGACTCAAATCCAAGGGAATATGATTTAGGCTGCTTACTCTAGTGCAAACATTAATAATTGATTTTATGGTTCGAACTTGTAATATATAAATTACACGAAAACAATATGTGATTGTCTATATATGTGTAGAAAATTTTATTAAATAAGTAAAATAATTAATTTCAAACTCAAGTACATCAAATTAGTTGAGGTAAAATTTCACACTCAAATCTATAAATTTAAAATTCTAAACATAGGCCTAACGCATCATCTCCGGTTCAAAGAACGGAGGCACAGTGACTCCTTGGCTTCTCCAATTATCTACATTTGCTTTCCAACCTGTAACACAATCGTCAACAAAAAAATATTTTATGTTAAAATAAATCGTCTTTGATCCACAATTTTGTAGTGGTATAATTTGGACATAAGAATTGTTAAATTCCGAAAAAAGTTAAAAAAAAAGTGAAAATGATGTTTGAAAATTAAAGTTGTGTTTGGATATGAATATAATTTTGGTTGTTTTTGAATTTTTATGAGTGAATTTTTTGAAAAACAGTTTTTGGAGTTTTTCAAAAATTTAAAGGCTTTTCAAATTTATCTTCAAATAAAAATTTAAAATTTTATGGGCCAAATACTAATTTAAAAAAAATAAAAAAAAATTATGGCCAGACGGACTCATAATCGAATGGCAAGTGGAGACATAATAAAGAGAAACCAAAAATATCCTATATTTACTCTTAAATGGCATTATATTGGGTTAAATTTACTCCTTAATCTTCGAATATTGTCTATACCAAATTTATCCTCCTTAACCAAGAGGTGTCAAGCGTTACCCCTTCGCCGGAAAATTATACTATATTGCTAATATTTTATTTTATTTTATATATATTTATTATACGTTGATTCTCCTTAACTTTTCGATGTATCTAATTATTTATATTGACACCCCTTGATTGAAAATTCTGATTCCTCCACTGCTCCTTATCGCTATATTATCCCGCAAAATTTATCATCGGAAGTAAAGGGTAAATTCCTTCTTACATTTTTTCTTCTTTCCCCTTCTATTGTTGTTGTCTTAATACTTAACATAACAGACGGAGAATGTTGATGGTTTAAACCTTATTTGGTTTCTTTTGTTTTTTTCTTTTTCTTTTTATTAAGTTTTATGTACTACGGCAGCCTGATGCACTAAGTTACTGCTATGCGCGGGGTCCGGAGAAGGGCCAGACCACAAGGGTCTATTGTACAAAGCGTTAACCTGCATGTCTGCAAGAGACTATTTTCACGGCTCGAACCCGTGACCTTCTGGTCACATGACAACAACTTTACTAGTTACGTCAAAGCTCACCTTCATTAAATTTTATGTATTGATGGTATAAAAATATTTACACAACCAAATTATTCGTAAGGTAATTATTACCAATAGTAGGATCAGCTCCATGGAGTTTGAGTTCTCTATGTTCTTGGCAAAGTGCACAAAAACAGCAGCATGTATGGACAATGTTATCTTTACATGCTTCCTTTGGCAAACCTAACAGTTTTCTCAGTCTCGATCTGTATAGAAATCCATAACCAGGTTGACAGCCAATTGAGCACAGCAAATAGTAGATTGTGGTTGCTGCTATACAAGCTGAAAAAATAAAAGAAGAATTAACCAAAATAGTCGCTTATTTTGTCGCCTATGAATGTGTCTTAAAGTGGCCACCCTAACCCATCCCTAAAAGGGCCGCGGGCTAGGGCGGGCCGGCCTTTTAATATTGTTTTAGCAAAAAGAATTTCTTTAAACCCTTAAATATTTTTTCGTGACATGGTCGATTAATCACTTAAATAACTTCTGTTTGCTTAGAGCGTACAAAAAACTTGCTATTTGACATGGAATCTCGTAATTGAAATGAAAATTCTCTATATCACTAGCTCTTCCTTTTTAAAGTTACATGAATATTTTCTTAATTAATTTTATTTCATTTTCCTCAGATTCAGGGATCGCTTCATAAAGTTTATATGCCGAGGTTTTTTTAATTTAGGATTAACATCATTTGCTGATTTTATTATTATAGTCCATAAAATTTTTATAATTCCTAAATTTCTCTAGTGCTCAATTTTTTTGTGTATATAAAGTTGATCTTTTTCTATATTAAATAGCAGTTTAAATTAGTAATAGTATATTAAAGTAATCCAAAAGATCATTGGCCACTTAAAAAATATTTTCTTTTGAAAAAAGATCATTATTGGCCACTTAAAACTTCTCGAGTTCGTTACTAATTAAGCAAAAGTCCGTAATATTCTGTCATATACATGCATGTCAAAAATCTAAATTTTATATGGAAGGGTAAATGAGTAATTTAGGGTTGGGGAATGAGGATTACAGTTAATAATTTTTTTAATTTTTACTTTTTTTAATAAATATTTAATAGTTAATTAATTTGAATTTGATTAATTTTTGGACCACGGGCCGGCCTAGGCGCTGCTTCAGTCAAGCCTAAAGGGCCAAGGGGTTGACTTGGGCCGGGCTTATATGCCTTAATTTTAAATGGGCTTAATTACCTCATGGAGCAAGCTCATTTTGACGGTTCTAGACGTATATATGCGTCACAACATTACTCTCAACTTTATGTTAAGTTTTCATGGCCCAAAAACATTCGAAATCACTAACCAAAAAAAAAAAGTTTAACAAAGGAAATAAGGAAGATTATAAGCTTACATGTTTCTCCTTTTGATATAATCTCAGCATTCTCTCCCATAGTGATGCAAGGGAAAAAACAAGTAGCCACACCTTCAAAGAGTCAAGAAAATTATCAAGATTTTAGCAAATAATAATGTTTTATTTAAGCAAAATTGAAGAGTTAACCTAAATATCCGCTCATCCAATCACTTATACTAAAAACAATCAAGTAAATGTAAATAACAATTATAACAAATTCAATGTAATTCAATAAAGTAGGGCTTGGAGGCCGGATAGAATATACGTAGACCTTACCCCTATCTTGTAAAGATAGAGAAATTATTTCCAATAAACTCCCGACTCAAAATAAACGTAAAAGAATCATACACAACACATTGTAACACCAATAAGACAAGGTGGTAGGGAGGCATGGTGATAGAATAATCAAAGCGAAAGCATCAACATATGTATAATCGATATATAATCAATTATACTCATTAGAAAAAAATAAACAATTAATTTAACTGGCTATTTGTGTAAAGATCGCTAATGAGTTTGCAATGATGAAGCACAAAATGCAAAAACTATACAGTTGATGGGATCATCTAAGCAATCACAAAGACCACTTGACCATTGAACCTCTGTTGAATTTGCTGTTGATGGCATATTGTAGAACAAATAAAATTGAGGAATTGAAAGGATATTAAGAGGTTATTTTCAATTTTTTCATTTTGAAATGTGAGATATTTTTTGTTGGTATATATCTTGTTTTTATATTAAGATAAAGAAAGTTTAGGTCAATATTTAATGGCCTACATCTATGCTACATTTCTTCCCATCTACTCGTATAGCTTAACCAAACCATGGACTCTACTAGTAACTATTATTTAAATGAAATCAAAGCGTGTTAGACAATATACTACTCTCTAGTATGGACTTCAAAATTTTTTTTTTTTCAGAAATAATTTAGCTTTACATGTTGTCTATTAATGAAATAATTTTTAATCACCAAAATATCTAGAATATAGACTGTAAATTTCAGAAATTATTCTTATTTTTAGACTCTGTACCAAATATCACATAAGTTGGATTGAAGAAAATATTTCGCTCTTAAGCATTAGTATTTTAAAAGGCGTGAGCGTAACGCGAGACGTTTTACTTATGCCTCAGGAAAACGTAAGCTCCGAGGCATGAGGAATAAATCCCATAGATATTTAATTTTTTAATATTTTATAAAATAATATAATTACAGAAAATATTTTTAAATAGGTAAAATAATATAAAAATTAAAGAAAACTATAAATAGGTGAAAAATATATATAGATGTACTCCATCCCCACAAAAAATACTCAAAATAATACATTATACACTACTTACATGCACAAGTAATTACTTGAGTTGAAAAGAGTGAAGTTTTCTACATGGAAGAACAAAAAGGACGATTAACTTGCAATTTCAACTTTGAACTTGATGTTATGGAGGCAAATGTATTTTCTTTGCATTTATAAAAAAAGTGATTGTTCAATGCTTTTGGAAGATAGCAGCAGATTAGTGGACAAGATAAATAATCGGGAAAGAAAAAAAATTAGGGCTTCTAGCAATAACAAGAAGATCTTGACTTTAAAATTTAATGTTTCAGTTTCTTTTTAAAACTTTTGGGTAATTACAAATTGACTTTCTAGAATTTGGATTTTACCTTAAGGACTTATTCAGCAAATTTTATTTTAATTTGAAAAAGTCTCTTGGACTTACGCTTCACTACCAAAACTTGTCTCAACGCTCGAGCGTATATTCCAAATTGTTGGGCACACGCATCTTGAGACTTTCACTCCACCATCGATTTACGGCATTTTTGATGCGCCTCGCGCGCCCCAAAAATGCCTTTTCAAACATTGTTGAGCATTCACTTCTCCTCGACTTAAACACATTATTAAAGCCAATCAAATAATATTACCTAAATTCGGACGAATGGAAAATGCTCCATTCATTCAGTGATGCCGCCAAGTAGGCATAGGTGCATTAGATGTTGCGATAGCATAAAGAAGTAAAGGGTGGGGACAACTACGGCTGGAAAAAGTTGGGTAGGGTTATACGTTTTGATAATTTTAACTTATTTGTAGGAAACACAACTAAAATTATTTGCAATATACTATTAATGAATGAATAGGGAATTACCTAGCTTACCTTATTGATGATTTGTCTTATTTTGGTTGAATATTATTTTGATTAATTTACATACTTTTGTTGTTATTTTCAAATTAAAAAATCGTCTTTGAAGCACTACACTTTGAGATAGGTAGTCTAAGGCCTCATTTGTTTTTTTTCAAAAAAATTAAGACGTCTGGATTTGAATACATATCTGAATTTTAAGATGTGTATTAAAATTAAAACATCTGAATATTAAGTTGTGTATTAAAATCTGAATACTGAATGATTAATACTGCTTGATTTTTAACATCAAAATATATAAAATTTATCTTTGATTGAAAATTTAAAAACATAAAACTCAAATGAAATGCTAATTCATCTAATATTTTTTTTAAAAAAATGTGATAGTTGTTGATGGCGATGGCCAACGGGTGAATGACGATTAGAGGCAGTGGTTGATGGTTGTTTTGGGTGATGATGGTAGCTCAGGGCAGTAGCTAGTGGTGATTGGTAGTGGTGGCGATTATGCTTGAGGATGTTGGTGGCGGGTGGTGATAGTTAATAATATTGGGTGGTGGTGGTAGTTATAATTGAGTAATGTGGTGGTGGGTGATGGTAGGTCATAATGATGGACATTGCCGGTTGTGGTTATTGATTGGCGATGGGATGGTTAATTGTGGTAGTTGAGGTGGATGAGTATTGATTATAGTTGAGAATGATAGTGGTGGGAGTGGTGGGGATTGTGGGCGGTGATAGTCGAAAATGGTGGAGACTATTATTGAGGATGGTGGTGGTGGTTGAGTATGGTGGTGACGACGGCACCGTGGTATTTGATAATGGTAGGCGGTGGCGGCAATTAATAATGAATATTGATGATAGCATCTTAATGAAATTAAGTCTATGTTATAGATCTTAATCGTACAGACCTATTCATATCCGAGGAAGGCCACTCACAAAATCCATAATGACACTCTCCCACTTCCACTCGGGAATATCTATCCGCTGAAGTAGACCGCCTAGTCTCTGAAGCTCATCTTTTACCTATTGGTAGTTGAGACACCGAGCCACAAATCCAACAATGTCTTTCTTCATTCTCCTCCACCAATAGTGTTGTCTCAAGTCCTGATACATCTTCACGACACCCGGATGGATGGAATACCGCGAACTGTGGGCCTCATCAAGAATCAAATCTCTAAGCCCATCCACATTGGGCACGCAAATCTGGCACTACATCCTCAACACACCATCATCACCTATAGTTACATCTTTAGCATCTCCGTGCTGAACTCTGTCCTTGAGGACAAGCAAATGCGGATCATCATACTGACGCTCTCTGATGCGATCATATAAAGAATACCGAGAAACAACACAAGCCAACACCCCACTGGGCTCTAAAATATCTAATCTCACAAACCGATTGGCCAAATCCTGAACATCAACTGCAAAGGGTCTCTCCCCAACTGGAATATACGCCAAACTCCCTATTCTAACTGCCTTTCGGCTCAAAGCATCAGCCATTGCATTGGCCTTTCCCGGATGATACAAAATGGTTATATTATAATCTTTTAGCAACTCAAGCCACCTCCGCTGTCTCAAATTAAGATTCTTTTGTTTGAACAAATGCTGAAGACTGCGATGATTGGTGAATACCTCACAAGATACTCCATATAAATAATGCCTCCAAATCTTCAAAGTATGAACTATAGCAGCCAACTCTAAGTCGTGAACAAGGTAGTTTTTCTCATAGGGCTTCAACTGACGTGAAACATAAGCAATCACTCTACCTTCATGCATCAACACACAGCCGATCCCGACTCTTGAAGAATCACAATAAACGGTGTAAGAACCCAAAGCTGATGGCAGAGTAATACTGGAGCTGTGGTCAAAGCTGTCTGAAGCTTCTGAAAGCTCTCCTCACACTCGTCCGACCATACAAACGGAGCACCCTTCTATGTTAACTTGATCAAGGGCGAGGAAATATATGAGAAAACCTTAACAAATCAGCGATAATAGCCCACCAAACCGAGGAAGCTACAAATCTCTGTGACCGAGGATGGTCTAGTCCAGCTCTGAAGTGCCTCTATCTTCTTTGGATCTACCTGAATACCATCGCTGGACACCACATGCCTCAGGAAAGCCACTGACCCAAGCGAAAACTGACACTTGAAGAACTTTGCATACAACTTCTCCTTCCTCAATCTTTGCAATACCACTCGCAAATGCTCTGCGTGATCCTCCTAGCTACGCTAGTATACCAGAACATCATCAATGAATACAATAACAAATGAATTCAAATATAGCCGAAATACAATGTTCATCAGATGCATGAACGCTGCTGGGGAATTGGTCAACCTGAAAGACATAACGAGAAACTCATAGTGACCATATCTAGTCCTGAAGGCAATCTTAAGAATATCTGAATCCTTGATCTTTAACTAGTGATAAACCTAACGGAGATCAATCTTAGAAAACACTGTTGATCCCTGAAGCTGGTCAAATAAATTATCAATACGAGGCAGGGGATACTTGTTCTTCACTGTTACTTTGTTCAACTGCCTGTAGTCAATGCACATTCTCATTGTGTCATCCGTCTTCTTCACAAATAGAACAGGTGCACCCCTCGGTGACAAACTCGGCCTAATAAACCCCTTATCTAGGAGTTCCTGAAGCTGCTCCTTCAATTCTTTCAACACCGTTGGTGCCACGCGATACGACGGAATGGAAATGGTCTGAGTGCCCGATACCAGGTCAATACCAAAATCAATATCCCTGTCCGGTGGCATACCCGGTAGGTCTATAGGAAATACATCAAGGAAATCCCTCACAACGGGTACAGAATAAATGCTAGGAGTCTCAGCTCCAACATCTCACACAAAGGCCAAATATGATAGACAACCCTTCCCAACCACATTCTGGGCTTTCAATAAGGAAATACCTCTACTAGGAACATAGTCAGTCAATCCACACCACTTGATCCTCGGAACACCCGGCATAGCTAAAGTGACTGTCTTAGCATGACAGTCTAGAGTAGCATGACACGGAGATAGCCAGTCCATGCCCAAAATAACATCGAAGTCTACCATGCTCAAAAGCACTAAATCCATTCAGGTCTCCAGACCCCCAATAGTAATAAGACAGGACCAATACACATGGTCCACAATAATAGTATCGCCCACCAGGGTAGATACGTGCACAGGCAAGGCAAGACACCCTTGGGTCGTACCCAAATGATGAGCAAAATATGATGACACATAAGAATAGGTAGAACCAGTATTAAATAAGACAGAGGCATCTCTATGGCAGACTGAGATAATACCTGTGATAACAGCATCTGAAGCAACGACATCTGTCCTGCCCCTGATAGCATTAAATTGAGCCTGACCACCGCCTGATCGACCTCCACCTTTGGGCCGACCCCTAGCTGCCAGGCCTCCACCCCTAGCTGGTGCGGCAGATGAGGAAAGCACTGGACTAGAAGACGAGGGTTAATCCCTCTGCTGAAACTAACCACCACGAAGTCGAGGACACTGCCTCTTCATGTGACCAAACTGGCCGCATTGGTAGCAACTACCAGGTGCTAGAGAAGGGTACTGAAGGGAATCCTTCACACTAGGATGACCACCTGACGCGCTCGGCGTATTAGAACCCTGAACTGAAGAGGCATAAGACGAACTCTGAGTTGGGAGGGCACTAAGTGAAGACTAGGCTTGCTGGAACCCCTGATGACCACGGCCTGAAGATGCCCCACGATACTCGGAGCCAGCCGACTGATGAGGTCTGAAAGAACGACCCCTGCTCTACTGAGGCTGGCCCCTAGAAGGAGCACCACTGAAACAACCTGAGCCTGGAGGCCTCTTGGCCTCCCTCTCCTCTCTCTCCTAATGGTTAGTTGTCTCAATATTATGAGCAATATCAACTACATCCTCGAAGGAATGAATCAGAATCCTCTCTCGAGTCATTTGAATATGAATGGGGTAGACAGGTCCGTCCATAAACCTCCTAATCCTCTACTGATCAGTCGGGACCATCTAGGGAGCATAGCAAGCCAACTCTAAAAATCTCACCTCATACTGAGACACAGTCATATCTTCCTAACGAAGCCACTCAAACTGTCTCTGCAGCTCCTCCCTTATGAGACTGCGGTACCCACTTCTCCGAGAAGAGAGTGGAGAACTCTTGCCATGACAAAGGTGCTGCACATACCGGCCTACATCGCTCATACGCCTCCCACCAAGTGAAGGCTGCTCGTGAGAACTGAAAGATAGTAAATGATATACCACTCGACTCCATAATCCCTACTGTCCGAAGCATATGCCGACACTGATTGAGAAAACCCTGGGCATCCTCGCCTTGAGAACCACTGAAAGTAGGAGGTGAGAGCCTACTGAACCTCTCAAGATGACGCTGCTCATTGTCTAGCATTGCTGGAACCATAAAATCCTGAATCGGTGCAACCGGCTGAACAGGTGCAACCTCCTGATTTTGTGGTTCTTCCGGTGTTTGCAAACCCTGCACTGCCTGCTCAGGTGTGTGATCAGAGGGGGTCTGATTACCTCCCCCAGCCTGCGAAGTAGCTGCTGCAGTAGTGGCTGAGACTGCCTGAGCCAGACCAGTGCAAACTGATAGAATCTGAGATAAGGCCTCCTGAAGACCCGAAATCACAATGGACACAACTGGTGCCTAAACATTTGCTGGTGGAGTCTTAACTGCTGGAGCCTGATCCTGAGTCGGTGCTACTGGTGGGTCAACAAGTGCTGCCCCCATGGATCTGCCTTGACCACGACCGCGTCCACGGCCTCTGGTGGCACAAATGGTCGTCTGCCACGTCTAGTAGCACGGGTTCTCGCCATCGGTGAGATAATGGAATACATAAATTTTGTTTGCAGATCAACAAAGTCGCACGACAAGAATTTCAAGAATATAAAGTTTTCCTAAAGGTTCTGCAGCCTCTCGAGGATAAATACAGACGTCTTTGTACCGATCCGCGAAACTCTACTAAACTGACTCATGACTTGCGAGACCAAGTAACCTAGACTCTGATACCAACTTGTCATGACCCCAACCCGATCGTGATGGCGCCCTGCATACTACTAGGAAAGCCAGACCCATTTACGACATTTCCAATACTTAAGGAAATTTTAGATAATAACACAGGGGAAAAATATTAACACATTATATTAAAAGTCTAGAAATACTGACGAATGGTGCAGAAGTAACCAATAATACTGAACATAGTCCATCCAGGACCCGGTGACATGAATCTGAGCCTCTAATTACATAGTTCCAACCTACTGCAGAGTCTGTCTAAAAGTAGAATTGTGGAAACAAACGAAAAAAGGATAGAAGGGAGAAATCCAAGGTTGTGAACGTCGTGCAACTACCTCGAAACTCCCTGAAATGTCTCTGCTCAACAGACCAGATCTACTCAACCTGGGAAGAACCTGGATCTGCACGCAAGGTGCAAGGAATAAAGTGAGTAATATATATAAATACAAACTGAAAGTAAAAATCATAGAAATACATAAAGTAAACTAAAACCCAACGATACATTAATAAGGGAAAATTAACAACAGAACAACAGTTAATGAGACAAAGGCATGAATGCAATGCAATGTATATGATGGTATATTCTAGTACCCATTGCGGCGTGCAGCCCGAGCCATCCATATTTATTTATCGTTGATGGCACTCACTGGGGGTGTACAGACTTCGGAGGGGATCCTACAGCCCAAGCGCAAAAACAAGACATCTCGTGGCACCAATAAATACCTGGTCAGTCATTGTTACCTGACCAATTTGCATCATACAGTGTCATTGTTACCACTGCTTCAAGTCACATCATACAGTATCATTGTTACCACTGTTTCAAGTCACATCATACAGTATCACTGTTACAACTATTTTGAAATCACTGATGCGGCACAATCCAATCCATGCTCAATCCAGAAATAAACATAAGCCCATAAGGGAATTTGTAAAACAGTAGTTCCCAGCCCGAAATATCATTTAAAATATCATTTGAGTTTTTAAAACTTAGAAGTATGGCTGAGTTTGCAAAACAGTATTTAAAACCTTGGACTGAGACCAAATGATATGCAAAATATGCTAAAACAGTAATATCAATCCCTGAAGCATTCTAAAGGCCGGTACAAGACCCCAATCATGGCAACAAAAAACAATTAACATGAATAAAGTATGAGTCTTAATCACCAATATGGTAGAAATATCACTCGGGATGGACCAAGTCATGATCTCCAATAGGAAACGACCCTGCACTCGTCATAGAATGCGTGTCACGCCTCAATATAGAGTTACAATGTGAAAGTCCGGGGTTTCAAACCCTCAGAACAACATTTACATATATTACTCACCTCTTGCCGGCCAAAGACTAGCTCGCCATGCCATTTCCTCATGAATCGACCTTATCGTGCATCGAATCTGGCCAAAACATAACGAATACGTTACAATAGACTAAGGGAACATAACCCAATCGAAAAGACTCAAAAAAAATCGAAAATCACAAAGTTGGCAAAACCCGGCCTCGGGCCAACTTCTTGAAAGTTAGAAATTTTTATACCAAAATATTCCTTATCTTGTCACGAGTCTATACATATCAAATTTACCAAAATCGGAGTCCATTTGACCCCTCAAATCCCTATTTTAACCTCTCTAAAGATCAACCCCTAAACCACCATTTTTTACCTTATATTCCTTGATTTTTCAGTCTAAATACATATTTTTACACCATAATATCATATTCTAAGTCCAAGAATCGATACCTGACGAAAGCCCTCGAAACCCTCTTCAAAATCGCCCAAAAACCCTCTTAGTCCGATGTCCAAAATGTTCTTTGAAAAATTTGTTGGAAACACGTTCTCAATGCAATATACTAAAACGTGTGTTCTTTTGTATAGGTTTTGATGAATGACAAACGAAGCGAAAATTGATATATGACGAAGTTCAAGAAACAAGCGCACAATTGATATACAACGAGATTCAAGCTCAAGACAAAGTTTTATAATTTAATTGAGTCATTCTTAATTGTGATCTTGATCCTACAACTTGACTCGTAACATGGCTTCTCTCATAAAACAATTTTCCAAAATCATGCATATTTAATTTAATGTCAAATGATTTTAAATCATGCATATTTACAGTAGTCAAAATAATTTTTAGACATGCCTTAAAAATCTGGACTAAGATAATCGATTATGTACTTATGATAATCGATTGTTTTAAGCGAAGACTGCATGATAATCCATTGTGAACTAATGACAATCGATTGTGAGTAAGACAGTGAGCATCAGGTTTTTTCAAACCTGCATGATAATCGATTGTGAACTAATGACAATCGATTGTGACTGAGGCAGTGTCCATCAAAGTTTTTCAAAACTCAGAATAATCGATTATGAACTAATGGTAATCGATTATGTTGAGACAATGTCTTCCAGTGATTTTCAAATTTATTAAATAATCGATTGTTACATTGGACAATCGATTGTCAAAGAGACAGTGTCTAAAATGTTTTTCAAAAACTGATAAGTAATCGATTGTTGACTTTGTGCAATCGATTGTGAAGCTGACCGTTGTCGTAAAGTTTTCAAGTACCGTCAGGTAATCGATTATTGATTCTGTATAATCGATTGTTTTGATTAAAATCCGGAAAAGATTTTTTGAACGTTATTGGGTAATCGATTATTGATTTTGTATAATCGATTGTTTTGATTAAAATCCGGAAAAGATTTTTTGAATGTTGCTGAGTAATCGATTGTTAATTCTGGACAATCGATTGTTTGTGGTAAAATCTGGAAAGGATTTTTTGAACGTTGCCAGTAATCGATTATAGATTGTAAGTAATCGATTATCAAGCGTAAAATCTGGGATTGAATTTTGGTCTGACTGGCAGACAATCGATTATTGGGGTTTGACAATCGATTGTCAGTGAGTAAAATCAGCAACTCTTAATTGGCAATTAGGCAACGGTAATGCCAAGTTTTTCAACTATAAATACAGCTTCATTTCAGTGTTTTGAACACAACAACATACTACAACTGATCATTACATTGCTATAAGCTTGCATACTTTTGTTTATCATTTTATATTCAATTTCATAAAGCTTTTGAGAGCCATATTCTTGTCCAAAGTTGTTGTGATCTAGAGATAATTTATTTTACTCACACCTACTCATAAAGGAGTATATTGTTTGAGTTTTTTAGTGTTTGTACACTTGGAAGAGAATTGTGATTCTCTTGTTGTAAGGAACTTGTGTTTCCTTGGTTGAAGTCTTGGAGTGTTGTAACTCCGAGCAAAGGTGTTGAGGCTTGCGTCCTCAAGTAGTATAGGTTTGTTAAGCACCCGGAAGCTTGACAAGTTAGTGGAAAATCTCGAGAGAGTCTCTCGGGGACTGGACTAGCCATACGTTGTGGTAAACCAGGATATATCTGTGTGTAAGTTATTATTTATCGCACTTATTTACTTCCTGCAAATTTTAATTTCCGCAAGTTTACGCTAAATTTTATTATAACGCTATTCACCCCCCCTCTAGCGTTAAGCGTATTGTCTAACAATTGGTATCAGAGCCATACTCTCTGAAGACTTAACAGTTTGAGAGAACCATCCATGGCTTCTACTCGTGACTCTTTTGCAGGAATTGATGAAGGACAGTGCTCCACACGACCACCTCTATTCAATGGTACAAATTACACGTACTGGAAGGAGAGGATGATGATCTTCGTTCAATCCAACAGTTTTCACCTTTGGAGGTGTTTACAAAGGGAAATCAAATTCCAACCAAGAAGGTGGAAAATGAATGGGTTCCCAAGTCCGAGGATGAGTATGACGCGGATGACATCCGAAAGGTCCAAAATAATGCTAAAGCAATAAACTTATTATATTGTGCTATTAATGCTGACGATTACAGGAAAATATCGTGTTGCACAACAGCAAAGGAGATGTGGGACAAGCTAGAAGTTACATACGAAGGAACGGATCAGGTAAGGGAAGCAAAAATTGATTTCCTAACCCATGCTTATGAATTATTTCACATGAAGGAAGGAGAAAAGGTGGACGAAATGTTTGAACGATTTTCAATAATCGTAAATGATCTGCATGCCCTCAAAAAGACATTCACGGATAGAGAACTTGTACGGAAGATCCTTAGAAGTCTCACTCCGGCATGGCGATCAAAGGCCGACGCAATCCAAGAATCCATCGGCGTCTCAAATGTCACAATTGACGCATTAAGAGGTAATCTCAAGACCTATGAATCTACTATTCTTAACCCTCTTGTTGATGATCAAAGGAGGCAAAGAATAGCTCTAAAGGAGAGCACAAGTCAACCGCAAATTGATGAGGAAGGAGACAACGAGTTTGGACTCGTTATCAAAAGATTTCAAAAGTTCATGCGCAAGGAGTATGAGCGCAAAGGGAAAACGCAAGGAGAAATAAAATGCTACGAATGCGGAGAAACCGGGCACATCAAGTCAAATTTCCCAAACCTCAAAAAGGAAAAGAAACCTTTTAAAAAGCAACGCGCATATATTTCTTGGGGAGGTGACTCCGGAGATGAGTCAAGCGAAGGAGAAGAAGACGAAGCAGCAAATCTTTGCCTCATGGCACAAGAAGATAACAAAGACGAGGTATGTCAAATTTCGTCTCAAAACTTCTTTACTCTTGATGAAATGCGAACTGCTTTTGATGAATTATATACTGAATTTATTAAAGCTTCAAAAACAGTCAAAAGCGTAAAAGAAAATGCTTCTCTAAAAGAAAAAGATTTTCAAAAACAGCTTTCTTTAAAAGAAAAGGATTTAGAAAAACTGGTTTTAGAAAATGAGAAGCTGAAAGAGGAAAACAAGTTTTTTGGAAAAAGAAGTTCCGATAAGCCCGAAAGCTCTACTAGAAATTGCACTTCTTGTTTGCATCTTAAGAATGGAGTAAGTAGGCTTAAAGGCACATTAGATAAGTTTAATTCTTCGCACAAAAACTTGAATGATGTTCTTGTTAACTTGAAATCAACCAAGCATGGAATAGGCTTTAAGAATGAAGAAAATGTTGACGCTAAACCCCAACAACCTAAAGCTCAACCTAGGATTAACAATAGAAATGCTTATCCTAGAAACAACAACTCTAGAGCCAATATGCATGCTAGACAAAATGCTGAACATTTTAGAAGACCTAGGAATGACTTACCACCTAGAAATAGTCACCCTAGAAATGATGCATATTTTAGGCCAAATTTTGAACCCCTTAGAAGACCTAGCAATGGCCCTCAACCGAGAAACAATCACTCTAGAAATGCTGCCCATCCTAGAGCTCATAGTAGGAGAAATAACTCTCATGAAATGCGAAATAGTCATAGTGTTCAAAATAGAGTAAGAAATTTTCATCCGTCTAGTTACTATGAACCTAGAAGGATGCATAACCCAAATGTGACTTGTCATTATTGTAGACGTATTGGTCATATTTCTCCTGCATGCTTTACACGTCATAGACATATTACTCAATCGCATCATTATAATATGCCTTACCCCCAAGGACCCAAGATGGCATGGGTACCTAAAGAACATTAATTTGTTTTGTAGGTGTCCTTGAAGGGATGAAGTGTACTATGGTACCTTGATAGTAGATGCTCCAAGCATATGACGGTAGATGAATCCAAATTCCTTCAATTAGAGCACAAAGAAGGAGGAAGTGTTATCTTCGATGATAACAATAAAGGAAAGATCATCGGCATCGGCTCGGTCGGTAAGGATGAAAAATCCTCTATTAAGCATATATTACTTGTTAAAGGATTAAAGCATAATCTCTTGAGCATAAGCCAATTGTGTGACAAGGGAAATCTTGCTTTATTTGATTCGGATGAATGCTTAGTGTTCAGACGTAGTGACTTCAAAATTATCCTCCGTGGTTTTAGAGTGGATAATATTTATATGGTTGATCTTGCTAAATCCTCACCCGATTATGTTGATTGTCTAAGAGTAAAGAGGATGATACTTGGCTATGGCATCGTAGAGTAGCACATATCAATATGCATCTTTTGAACAAATTGATTTCTCAAAACTTAGTTGTTGGTCTTCCCAATATAAAATTTGAAAATGACTCTATTTGTGACTCGTGTCAAAAGGGGAAGCAAACAAAAGCATCTTTCAAATCTAAAAACATTGTTTCAACTTCTAGACCATTGCAATTGCTTCATATGGATTTATTTGGTCCTTCTCGCATTGAAAGTCTAGGAAGAAATAGATATGCTTTTGTGATTGTTGATGATTACTCTAGATTTACTTGGACTTTATTTCTTGCCAATAAAAGTGATGCTTTTCAAAATTTTAAATATTTTCTTAAGCGTGTTCAAAATGAGAAAGAAACAACCGTCACTTCAATTAGAAGTGATCATGGGGGAGAGTTTGATCACAATCTCTTTGCGGACTTTTGTGACGAACTCGGAATCGAGCATACCTTTTCCGCTCCACGTACACCACAACAAAATGGGGTGGTGGAAAGGAAAAATAGGTGTCTCGAAGAGATGGCTAGAACCATGCTCGACGAAGCTAAGATACCCAAACATTTTTGGGCGGACGCCGTGAGTACCGCTTGCTATGTTCTAAATAGAGTAGTAATTCGGCCGATACTCATGAAAACCCCCTATGAACTTTATAAGGGTAGAAAACCAAATATTTCCCATTTTAGAGTTTTTGGTTGCAAATGTTTTGTTCATAACAATGGCAAAGACCAATTGGGTAAATTTGATGCTAAATCGGATGAAGGTATTTTCATTGGATATTCCTCACGTAGTAAAGCATATAGGGTCTTTAATAAAAGAACCCAAATTGTGGAGGAATCCCCTCATGTTGTATTTTCCGAAAATAATGCTCGCTTGGCGAGAAAGGATTCCGGTTTTGATCTTGCAGGTATCTTAGACAGCTTGAAAGACAAAATACAAGAGGAACCAACCAAGGAAAATAAAGATGAAACTGAGGAACAACCAACGGAAGAAGCGCCACAATTGAAAAAAGAAATGAATATGCCTAACGAGTGGAGGACAATCAAAGATCACCCTCTCGAACAGGTAATTGGCAACGTTGGAGACAAGGTAAGTACCCGAAACTCTCTCAAAAATACCTTAGAACATACTGCTTTTGTTTCTCAAATTGAACCCCACACCATCTCAGAAGCAATTGGGGATGAATTCTGGACCTTGGCAATTCAAGAGGAGCTTAACCAATTCGAACGCAATGACGTTTGGGATTTGGTGCCAAGACCCGAAGGTCATGCCATAATTGGTACGAAATGGGTTTTTCGCAATAAACTAGATGAAAATGGTATAATCACTAGAAACAAAGCTAGGTTTGTAGCAAAAGGCTATAATCAAGAAGAGGGTATTGACTATGAGGAAACATATGCTCCCGTAGCTAGATTAGAAGCTATTCGCTTATTGCTTGCATTTGCCTCTTCTATGAATTTCAATTTATATCAAATGGATGTGAAAAGTGCTTTTCTAAATGGTTTTATTCAAGAAGAAGTTTATGTTGAACAACCCCCCGGCTTTGAAAACTTTAAATCTCCCGATCATGTTTTCAAACTCAAAAAGGCTCTTTATGGTTTAAAACAAGCTCCCCGAGCTTGGTATGAAGGATTAAGTAAGTTTCTTTTGGAAAATGATTTCATTAGGGGGAAAGTTGACACAACTCTCTTTGTTAAGCATAAAAACAATGATATTTTGTTAGTTCAAATATATGTAGATGATATTATATTTGGTGCTACTAACAATGTTTTATGCAAGGAATTTTCCGATTTAATGACAAGCGAATTTGAGATGTCTATGATGGGTGAGTTAACATTCTTTTTGGGATTACAAGTAAAGCAAATGAAAGAAGGTACATTCATTTGTCAATTCAAATATTGCAAAGAATTGCTGAAACGATTTGAGATGAACAATGCAAAAGAAATGGCAACTCCCATGAGCACATTCGATCATCTAGACAAAGATGAGAAAGGTAAGAAAGTCGACACCAAAAAGTATCGAGGTATGATTGGCTCTCTTCTTTATCTTACTGCTAGTCGTCCGGACATCATGTTTAGCGTGTGCTTATGCGCTCGTTATCAATCGTGTCCGAAGGAGTCTCACCTTACTGCGGTAAAACGGATTTTAAGGTATCTTGTTGGTACTACAAATGTGGGTCTATGGTACCCCAAAGGCTCTTCATGCCAACTTGTTGGCTACTCCGATTCCGATTTTGCTGGATGCAAATTGGACCGCAAGAGCACTAGTGGCACTTGCCATTTGCTCGGTAGTTCTTCCGAATTCGCAGTGAACTCGGGAACCTTGACTCCACGTTGATCTAAGTCATGCATTGCATTTTTTTATTAAATGATTTCTAACTTGAGCGTCGGAGACGTCTAACGATTTTTGCAGGTATCGCCCCAAAGGAAAGGGGAATTATAAAGCTTGACGTACAACAATCGGTTTCCGTCGTCTAAAAATCGATTATTTCGTATCAATAATCGATTATGTTGCTATTATTCGGGTTGATGTTGATGTAATTTCTATTAATAAATAAACAAGGTTTATTTCATCTTTGGCATCTTATTATTATTTTTGCTAATGGCAAAAGGGGGAAGATAACGGGTATGATGCACTCTCAAATTATAAGCTTAAATTGAGGGGGAATTCTCTATTTGAGGGGGAACAAATTACATACTTGTTGCATGTATATACTTGTCTTAATGTTTGCCATTATCATAAAGGGGGAAATTGTTGGAAACACGTTCTCAATGCAATATACTAAAACGTGTGTTCTTATGTATAGGTTTTGATGAATGACAAACGAAGCGAAAATTGATATATGACGAAGTTCAAGAAACAAGCGCACAATTGATATACAACGAGATTCAAGCTCAAGACAAAGTTTTATAGTTTAATTGAGTCATTCTTAATTGTGATCTTGATCCTACAACTTGACTCGTAACATGGCTTCTCTCATAAAACTATTTTCCAAAATCATGCATATTTAATTTAATGTCAAATGATTTTAAATCATGCATATTTACAGTAGTTAAAATAACATGCCTTAAAAATCTAGACTAAGATAATCGATTATGTACTTATGATAATCGATTGTTTTAAGCCAAGACTGCATGACAATCGATTGTGAACTAATGACAATCGATTGTGAGTAAGACAGTGAGCATCAGATTTTTTCAAACCTGCATGACAATCGATTGTGAACTAATGACAATCGATTGTGACTGAGGCAGTGTCCATCAGAGTTTTTCAAAACTCAGAATAATCGATTATGAACTAATGGTAATCGATTATGTTGAGACAGTGTCTTCCAGTGATTTTCAAATTTATTAAATAATCGATTGTTACATTGGACAATCGATTGTCAAAGAGACAGTGTCTAAAATGTTTTTCAAAAACTGATAAGTAATCGATTGTTGACTTTGTGCAATCGATTGTGAAGGTGACCGTTGTCGTAAAGTTTTCAAATACCGTCAGGTAATCGATTATTGATTCTGTATAATCGATTGTTTTGATTAAAATCCGGAAAAGATTTTTTGAACGTTATTGGGTAATCGGTTATTGATTTTGTATAATCGATTGTTTTGATTAAACTCCGGAAAAGATTTTTTGAACGTTGCTGAGTAATCGATTGTTGATTCTGGACAATCGATTGTTTGTGGTAAAATGTGGAAAGGATTTTTGAACGTTGCCAGTAATCGATTATGGATTGTAAGTAATCGATTATCAAGCGTAAAATCTGGGATTGAATTTTGGTCTGACTGGCAGACAATCGATTGTTGGGGTTTGACAATCGATTGTCACTGAGTAAAATCAGCAACTCTTAATTGGCAATTAGGCAACGGTAATGCCAAGTTTTTCAACTATAAATACAGCTTCATTTCAGTGTTTTGAACACAACAACATACTACAACTGATCATTACATTGCTATAAGCTTGCATACTTTTGTTTATCATTTTGTATTCAATTTCATAAAGCTTTTAAGAGCCATATTCTTGTCCAAAGTTGTTGTGATCTAGAGCTTATTTCTTTTACTCATACCTACTCATAAAGGAGTATATTGTTTGAGTGTTTTAGTGTTTGTACACTTGGAAGAGAATTGTGATTCTCTTGTTGTAAGGAACTTGTGTTTCCTTGGTTGAAGTCTTGGAGTGTTGTAACTCCGAGCAAAGGTGTTGAGGCTTGCGTCCTCAAGTTGTAAAGGTTTGTTAAGCACCCGGAAGCTTGACAAGTTAGTGGAAAATCTCGAGAGAGTCTCTCGGGGACTGGACTAGCCACACGTTGTGGTAAACCAGGATATATCTGTGTGTAAGTTATTATTTATCACACTTATTTACTTCCTGCAAATTTTAATTTCCGCAAGTTTACGCTAAATTTTATTATAACGCTATTCACCCCCCTCTAGCGTTAAGCGTATTGTCTAACAAAATTTGCGAAGAAGACCATTTCATTTAATTGCCCAGGCAATTCCGCTTATGCGGCAAAATTGTCGCTTCTGCGACTGCCGCATCTGCTGTCCACGTCCACTTCTGCGGTCCTTCACTTAAGGCCTTGATTGCTTCTGCGGCCCAATTCACGCACCAGCGGGACCACTTCAGCGGTCCAGACTTCCGCTTTTGTGGAACTTGCTCGAGCCCAACTTTTCGCTTCTGCACCTTCCCTTCCGCTTCTGCGAGACCGCACCTGCGGTCCCAAAATCGCAGGTTTGAAAACACCATATACCAGCAACCTTTAGCAACATACAAGTCCAATTTTCTTCCCGTTGGCCATCCGAAACCACCCTGAGGCCCCCGGGACCTCAACCAATAGTGCCAACCCACACTAAAACATCATACGAACTTGCTCCAATCATAAAAACACACCCAACAACACAAAAGTCACCAATTCTCAATGGATTCAAGCCTAAGTTCAACCAAAACTTCTGAAACTCGCATTCGATCAAAAACCCGACCTAATCACCTTCAAATCAATTGAAAGTTTGCACACACGTCCCAAATCACCTAATGAAGCTACTGCAACTCTCGAAATTCTATTCCGACCCTTGGATCAAATTTTCACCTATCAACCGGATATCGCCAAAATGCTAACTTCGCCAATTCAAGAAAAATTCTATACCGTGCCTCCAATTTAAGTTTCGATCACACTCCTAAGTCTTAAATCATCCCCCGAAGCTACCCGAAACATAAAAAATTACATCTGTGCCCTCTAACTCACAAGTCAATATCCGATTGACTTTTCCAAACCAAGCCTACCTTAAAGAGACTATGTGTCTCATTTAATACCAAACTCAATCAGAATCAACTCCAAATCACCAAATGCAGATACTGAAACATGAAGAAGCACAAAACGGGGAAATGGGATGGTAACACATGAGACGAGTGGTCGGGTCGTCACATAAATACTGAAAATGTTGGAGAATTTGTATTTAATATAATGATTATGTAACGTAGCATTTAATGTCATTAATTGCCTATAATAGCCTTATTATGACAAATGTGAGGCACATACCTCCAAAGTAGCTATAAAAGAGAGAGGATTGAAAAATTGTAAGGACACGAAACACTACCTGAATATACTTTGGTTCACTTGGTTTTCTTCTAATTATATTACTTCCAGCTAAATTAATTTCTTTATATATTCTTTCGATTATCAGTAACCCATATTCTTCTAAATTCTAGCTTTGACTAAAATTTTGTTTTTTGGTTAAACAAATTGGTTCCGTTACCGGGAATCTGATAATCTATTCTCTTTTAATTGAACTTTCCCTTTTGCTTTCAACATGTCGAACAACAATGAAAATATTCAAGAAAACCAATCAAAGAAACAACTTCAGGGAGATCTGCAAGATAATAACGTACTGATTGCTTCTCCGCAAGGCTCTCATCGACGATATTGTGAAGGCACTCCTGAGGGATCTCATGCAGATGGACAGACTCAATATGAAAATGTTGAAGCTGTGGATTAGGCTTTGCAAAAACTTATTGCCTCACATGTCAATAAAGTTTTTTAGGCTTTAGTTAACCGATTACCCGTTGCACCACCCATACCTCCTCCAAATAAAAACACATTGGAGAATCCTCGTTCCGGTCTTGTTAATTCAGGAAATGGTGGAACCCCCAGTGAATCACAGGAGGGAGAACTAGGTAATTCAGTTATTTTTAATTTGTAAATTTTTGTACTAACATTGCAGAAATAGCTCAAGGAGCAAAATGATCGCATATACCAAATACATGGTGTGCGCCCGTAATCAAAGGGGTAGATATGGATAAGTATTCACAACTGTTAGATAATACGCTTAACGTTAGGGGGGGGGGGGTGAATAGCGTTATAATAAAAATTAGCGTAAACTTGCGGAATTTAAAAACTTGCAGGAAAAATAAGTGCGGAAATTAAATGCAATAAAGAACAAACGCACCGATGTATTCTGGTTCACCACAACAAGTGGCTAGTCCAGCCCCCGAGAGACTCTCTCGAGATTTTCCACTAACTTGTCAAGCTTACGGGTGCTCAACAAACCTTTACAACTTAAGGACACAAGCCTTAACACCTTTGCTCGGAGATACAACACTCCAAGACTTCACTGTTAAGCTTACGGGTGCCTAACCAACCTTTACAACTTAAGGACACAAGCCTTAACACCTTTTCTCGGAGATACAACACTCCAAGACTTCACTGTTAAGCTTACGAGTGCCTAACCAACCTTTAAAATCTGAGGACACAAGCCTCAACAATCTTGCTCGGAGATACAACACTCCAAGACTTCGACCAAGGAAACACAAGTTCCTTATAACGAGAGAATCACAATTCTCTTCAAGTGTACAAAACACTAAACACTCAAACAATACACTCCTTTATGAGTAGATATGAGTAAAAGAAGTAAGCTCAAGATCACAACAACTTTGAACAATAATATGGCTCTCAAAATTTATGTAATGAATATAAAATGATAAGCAATAGAGAATGCAAGCTTATAGCAATTGTATGATCAGTTGTTGTATGTTGTTGTGTTTAAAACACTGAAATGAAGCTGTATTTATAGTTGAAAAACTTGGCATTACCGTTGCCTAATTGCCAATTAAGAGTTGCTGATTTTACTGTGTGACAATCGATTGTCAAGAAGTCACAATCGATTGTTTGCCAATCGTTCCAGAAATCAATCCCAGATTTTACGCTTAACAATCGATTGTCCAAGATCAACAATCGATTATTGGTAACGTTCAAAAAATCATTTTCAGATTTTACGCAAAGCAATCGATTATACCAAATCAATAATCGATTATTCAGCAACGTTCAAAAAATCCTTTCCAGATTTTAATATCAACAATCGATTGTACAAAATCAACAATCGATTATTCAGCAACGTTCAAAAAATCTTTTCCAGATTTTAATTTCAACAATCGATTGTACAAAATCAACAATCGATTACCCGACGGTATTTGAAAACTTTACGACAACGGTCAGCTTCACAATCGATTGTGCAATGTTAACAATCGATTATTTATCAGACTTTGAAAATCATTTTAGACACTGCCTAGTGACAATCGATTGTTATATACTCACAATCGATTATTTAATAACTTTGAAAAAGTCTGGAAGACACTGCCTCAACACAATCGATTGTCATATGTTCACAATCGATTATTTTGTGACTTTGAAAAATCTGGACACTGTCTCTTCACAATCGATTGTCATTAGCTTCACAATCGATTATTCTGAGTTTTGAAAAACTTTGTACACTGCCTCATCACAATCGATTGTCATAAGGTTCACAATCGATTGTCATGCAGGTTTGAAAAACCTGATGCTCACTGCCTTAACACAATCGATTGTCATTAGTTCACAATCGATTGTCATGCAGTCTTGGCTTAACATAATCGATTATCATAAGTACATAATCGATTATCTTAGTCCAGATTTTATAGGCATGTTTAAAAATCATTTTGACTGAAGTAAATATGCATGATTTAAAATCATTTAGCATTAAATTAAATATGCATGATTTTGTAAAAATAATTTTACGAGAGAAGCCATGTCAGGAGTCAAGTTGTCGGATCAAGATCACAATTAATAACGACTCATTTAAACTATAAAACTTTGTATTGTGCTTGAATCTCGTAATCCACCAATTGTGCGCTTGTACTTGAACTTCGTCATATATCAATTTGCGCTTGTTTGTCATTCATCAAAACCTACACATAAGAACACACGTTTTAGTGTAAAGCCTTGAGAACGTGTTTCCAACAGTTTCCCCCTTTTTGATAATGGCAAACTTTAAGCGGGTTATGCAAATTAAACAATTTATAATGACGATTCAAGACAAGTATATATATGCATCAACAAGTATGCAATTTGTTCCCCCTCAATATATGAATTCCCCATCAATTTAAGCTTATAAATATTGAGAGTGCATACCCGTTATCTTTCCCCTTTTGCCATTAGCAAAAATAAAATAAGAAGATGCCAAAGATGTAAATAAAACTTGTTTATTTATTAGAAAGAGAGAACAATTACATAAGGAGGGGACAATGAAACATATCACAATAGAACCAAAAGAAATCATTCATCATCATTTCCCGCCTCATCATCCGGCACTGCTTCGAAGGGAACAAGACCCGCATATGGATAATGAACATGGTCAAAATATCCATGGATCTCATGAGTCAATTGACCAACAGAGGTGGTCAAGGAAGCAATTTGGTCGGAAATGGATTGGAGAGTGGGCTCTTGAGGCAGACGAGTTCGACGGGTTGGAGGAGGAGCAGGCGCTGCATGATCACCGTCATGATGAAAGGAGGATTCTGAAATTTCTCACTTCTTGGTACTCTTTTTGAGAGGACCGTTGGAAGTGATGAATCCGGAGGCTTCAAGAAAATTCATGATGAGGAGAGCATAAGGAAGAGGCCTATCATCTCTGATAGCGTCACGCATGTGAATCTTGACGAACCGACACCAATTGATGTTAGCTCCGGTTATTATGGCATGCATGAGCTTGGTGTCCTCTTGGGAAATAGTAGTATGGTTATTCTTACGAGGCTTGAGGACTCGGGTGATGAAATAGAAAATCAACCGATAATTGGGATACATTCCCGTAATTGTAGGACGACGGGAAGAAAGATTTGGATCATAAGAAGTAAGTCCGGTTTGATGTAGGAGGGCTGTTTCATCAAAAAGGGCTCCGGCCTCTCCGTTGTACCGAAAAATGTCTTCACCATTATGAGGAAGACGAGCAATGGTATGAAGGTTTTCATCGGAAAGAAGAATTTGAACACCATTTATATTTGTCACAAGCTCACCGTCATCATCCTCATGAAGGTTGGAGTAAAATGCTTGAATCAATGTAGTATTGATGTAAGGATGGGTAAGAAGTAAGAAGTCAAGAAGTTGACAATTTTTGAGCATATTTGCAGCAGGACCATAAGATTCAAGATATTTGTTTGTTGAAAAGGGGGGAGGAAGAATGTCGCGCTTTTCAAATTTTGTTAAAAATCGAGTAAGCTCGATGTCAGAATTAAAAAAAAAGCACGGAACCATCTTGATAAGGATAGTTTGGAGCAGCAGAGGAGGATGCACCATGCCTAGCAAAACGGGAACGTTTGGAGTGACGGCCCGACATTTTCACTGAGTATTGCTGGAATTTGCAAGAGACTTGAAAGAATTTTGATAGTTTGAGAGCTAAAGTTGATGCTTGAGTGAATAAAAATGAACATATATGGAGCCTATTTATAGAGGGGAGAAAGGCATTTCATTAATGGAAGAATTCTGCTGAAAATTGAAAGCTAAAACAGTCAGAAACGGTAAAAATAAATCTTACTGACCGTTAGACAATCGATTGTTGGAATGAGATAATCGATTGTCATTAAGATTTGACTGAATCTCGGAACTGACACAAATTGATTGTAGGAATCTTCAGAAGCCAAACAGTAACAAATTTTTGAAATACGGACAGAAAATAATCGATTGTCAAAATATGGTAATCGATTGTTATGTTACAGTGAGCACAGAAATTTTCTAATTTTAAGAATAATCGATTATATTTTGAAACAATCGATTGTTTTGGAAAAGCATTGCTGAATGACTGAGACGGAAATCGATTTTGCAGTTAAAGAATCAATTATTAACAAAACTGCATAATAAACATAAACCATAAACAATCGATTAGTGATACTGCTAATCGATTTTCTGCACAGTAAGATAATCGATTATTTGCTTGGAACAATCGATTGTTTTGTGCCAAAACGTAATAATTCCCCCTACCTTTAGGGTGATACCTGCAAAATAGAATTAAACGTCTCCGACGCTCAAGTCAGTAATTAAAATATAAATGCAACCTAAGATGTATGCATTTAGATCAATGTTTACCCGCATTCAATACTTCATTTGGACATGATTTATATTTAGCACAACATTAAACGCTAAATATTTTATCAAGTCTGCTAGCAATAAGGTAAAGTGAGGAACGATCATACCTGTGTAGTTCTTGGTATTGCTCGTCTTACCTTTCACATTTCTGTCAAGATGGTCATCTAAATTCATTGAAGTGACCATTGGTTGGAGTTGCTCTTTTCGAATTGATTTGGAAACTCCTTGCGACATTTAGATGGACAAATGAAAGTTCCCTCTTTCATTTGCTTAATTTGCAGCTCCAAGAAATTAAGCTTGTCTATCAATGATATCTCAAATGCCATTTACAGATTCCTTGCATGACACTTATTAGTTGCTCCAAAGTAATACAAATATTTTCTAAGATATCATTTTCCACAAGATTTGGAACGCAAGATGTTAGTGGTATGAGAGTTTAAAGAAAATAACATTGCCAATATAGAGAGTTGTTTTGAAATTCTGTCATCAAAAAGATAGTAAACTTCATGCAATCTATTTCCCCTTAATCAGAAATTTATCAAGACATACCAACAAGACATAGATATACAATTGTTATAAAACATGTATGAACCCATTTGTTGGATGACATAACAAGTGTACCAAAAGTTACTTTATTAACAGTGATACAAATTGTTATTTTTAGTAAAGCATATTACAAACGAGTGTTGACTGTTAACAGATCAACCATACATCGAATTTTGAAGAACATACCAACCATTATCCAGACCAAAGGATGTGTTCATCAAGAGACGATTTTTAACAGAAGGATTTTTGTCAATTGTTAGAAACATGAGACATCTCAATTATTTTTCAAAGCTGAGGATAACATTCATCAAAAACGTGAGTGAAAACTTTTTGAAGAATATGCTAATAGATAATACACACCACACAGTATACTAACAGTTATTTAAACCACAGATAGCAATTATCAAATCATGAATGAAATGATTTTATCAAGCTAACTGTTAATACATATCAACAGTTTTGATCTTTTAAAAGCAGATAACTAACAAGTAAACTAATTGACACCAATTGTCAACATATGAATCAACAAAGCTAATTGATATTGATTGTTGACAAGGATATCTCAATTGTTAACGCACATCAACTATTACGACTAAGCTTAAAGATTCAACAATGAGGGAACCAAATTAACAACAAATAAGTTAATATTGGTTGCTAGCACATATCAACAATTCGGTTTTTGTCAAAAAGGATAACTAACCGTAATTTCCTCTTGATGGAATGAGGTGTCGTGCTCGGTGCATCTACTACAATGCTGTAGCCTTTCAAGCACACCTGCAAAACAGATTAATGATCTTTTGGTACCCATGCCATTTTGCATCCTTGGGGGTTAGGCATATCATAATGATGCGATTGAGTGATATGTCTATGTCGTGTAAAACATGCAGGAGCAATATGACCAATACGTCTACAATAATGACCAGTCACGTTGGGGTTATGCATCCTTCTAGGTTCATAGTAACTTGACGGACGAAGATGGTTACTCTATTTTCAGCATTATGACTATTGCGCGCTTTATGAACATCATTTCTCCTACTATGAGCAGCATTTCTAGAATAATTATTTCTACGTTGGAAATCATTTCTAGGTGCTCTAAAGGGTTCAAAATTCCTTCTAGTATTTGGCCTATAATATGCATCATTTCTAGGGTAGTTATTTCTAGGTGGTAAGTCATTGCTAGGTCTTCTAAAATGTTCAACATTTAGTCTAGCATGCATATTGGTCCTAGGATTGCTATTTCTAGGATAAGCATTTTTATTATTTGTCCTAGGTTGAGCCTTAGGTTGTTGGGGTTTTGCTTCAACCTTTTCTTTAGGCTCATTCGTAAACCCTATGCCATGCTTGGTTGACATCAAATTATCAAGAACATCATTCAAATTTTTGTGCGAAGAATTAAACTTATCTAATGTGCCTTTAAGCCTTTCTACTTCATTTTTGAGATGCAAGCAAGAAGTACACTTTCTAATAGAGCTTTCGGGCTTATCGGCGCTTCTTTTTCCGAAAAAACTTGTTTTCCTCTTTCAACTTCTCATTTTCTAAAACCAGTTTTTCAAAATCTTTTTCTTTTAGAGAGAGTTGTTTTTGAAAATCTTTTTCTTGCAACGACAGAGTTTTCTGCAAATCTTTAATAGTCTTGGAAGCGTCAACAAACTCACTATGTAATTTATTATAAGCGTTTTGCATTTCTTCAAGCGAGTGAGAGTTGGAAGTACTTACCTCTTCTTCTTCGTTTGCCATGAGACATTGGCCAGTTGATTCATCATATGAGCTGTTCGCTTTTTGAGGCATGCTTTCATACATTTCCTCCAGCTTATCCCACATCTCTTTGGCGGTTTTGTAGTGGGAAATTTTCTGATAGTCTTCCTGATTCAAGGCGCTATATAACATATTTATTGCATTAGTGTTGTATTCACTTACCTTGGCTTTCCCAACTTTTGTTGTCATTTGATCACCATGCTTGATGATTTGCCATAGATAAAAGTTGTTGGCTGTGATGAAAATTCACATCCGATCTTTCCAATATAAGTAATTATTTCCATCAAATATTGGGGGCAACATGTTAAAATCACCTTCACCTATTCCTGCAAAAGAGTCACGAGTAGAAGCCATGGATGGTTCTCTCAAACTGTTAAGTCTTCAGAGAGTTGGGCTCTGATACCAATTGTTAGATAATACGCTTAACGCTAGGGGGGGGGGGTGAATAGAGTTATAATAAAAATTAGCGTAAACTTGCGGAATTTAAAAACTTGCAGGAAAAATAAGTGCGGAAATTAAATGCAATAAAGAACAAACGCACCGATGTATTCTGGTTCACCACAACAAGTGGCTAGTCCAGTCCCCGAGAGACTCTCTCGAGATTTTCCACTAACTTGTCAAGCTTAGGGGTGCTCAACAAACCTTTACAACTTAAGGACACAAGCCTTAACACCTTTGCTCGGAGATACAACACTCCAAGACTTCACTGTTAAGCTTACGGGTGCCTAACCAACCTTTACAACTTAAGGACACAAGCCTTAACACCTTTGCTCGGAGATACAACACTCCAAGACTTCACTGTTAAGCTTACGGGTGCCTAACCAACCTTTACAATCTGAGGACACAAGCCTCAACAATCTTGCTCGGAGATACAACACTCCAAGACTTCGACCAAGGAAACACAAGTTCCTTACAACAAGAGAATCACAATTCTCTTCAAGTGTACAAAATACTAAACACTCAAACAATACACTCCTTTATGAGTAGATATGAGTAAAAGAAGTAAGCTCAAGATCACAACAACTTTGAACAATAATATGGCTCTCAAAATTTATGTAATGAATATAAAATGATAAAGCAATAGAGAATGCAAGCTTATAGCAATTGTATGATCAGTTGTTGTATGTTGTTGTGTTTAAAACACTGAAATGAAGCTGTATTTATAGTTGAAAAACTTGGCATTACCGTTGCCTTAAAAAATCCTGGCCTAATGATTCTTTTCCTTTACAGCACATAGATCAACTAATTGATGCTACTGTAGGGCATGAGCTTTTAAGTTTTTTAGATGCATATTCAGGGTACAATCAAATCAAAATGGATCCAGTAGATGAGGAGTTAACTACGAGGTAAAGTATCCTAATTGGTTAGCTAATACTGTTGTGGTGCCCAAAAAGAATGGTAAGTGGCGAGTTTGTGTCGATTACACAGACCTGAAAAAATCCTGTCCTAAAGATTCTTTTCTTTTAGCACACATAGATCAACTAATTGATGCTACTGCAGGGCATGAGCTATTAAGTTTTTTAGATGCATATTCAGGGTACAATCAAATCAAAATGGGTCTAATAGATAAATCAAAATGGATTCATAACTGACAGGGGGAATTACTGTTACAAAGTAATGCTTTTTGGTCAAAAAAATGCTGGTTGGTCACTAAAATGTTCCAAGAACATTTGTGAAAACCATGAAGGTTTATATAAATGATATGATTATGAAAACTCAGCATTCGAGGGATCATATATCTCACTTATCTGATATATTTCAAATTCTGCATAAAGTTAACATGAAGTTAAATCCTAATAAATGTGCATTCATCGTCGCATCAGGTAAGTATTTAGGTTTTCTTGTCTCTAACCATGATATTGAAGTGAATCCCACACAGATTAAGGCCATTGAAGAAATTCCTTAAATGCTTTCAAGCAAAAAAGAGGTCCAGAGATTAACAAGAAGAATTGCAGCATTGGGAAGATTCATTTCTAAATCGTCGGAAAAGTGCTCTATATTCTTCTCAGTTTTTAAAAAAACAAGATCATTTTGAATGGAATGAGGAATGTCAGCAGACACTTAGAAATTTTAATACATACTTATCAAATCCAGCGTTGCTTGCAAAACCAAAGGTTGGGAAAAGATTGCTCATTTACCTTGTTATTTCGAATTTAGCGGTAGGTGTTGTTTTAGTCCGGAAGACCAAGGTAAACAATCCCCTATCCACAATGTTAGATTTCTTTGTTAGATGCAGAGACGCAGTATCCACAATTGGAAAAACTTGCACTTGCATTAATCATGGCATCTAGAAAGTTAAGACCTTATTTTCAATGTCATCATATTGCTATAGTTACTGCTTACCCATTACATAATATATTACATAACCAATTAATATGATATCACTTACCAACCTAGAACTGCTATAAAATCTCAAGTATTAGCTGATTTAGTGGCTAATTTTAGCCAAGGGATGCAATTAGAGGCAGAAAAAGAGTTGCAGGTGTTAAACAGAGCTAACCCAAGAGCTTGGACCTTATTCATTAATGGTTCATCTAATGTAAAAGGTTCATGTTTAGGGATTGTTTTGGTAATACCTACGGGTGAAACCATTCGACAAGATATCAAATGTCATTCTATAACTAACAATGAGGCAGAGTATGAAGCTGTGATTGTAGGTTTAGAACTGGCATGAGAGCTTGGCATAAATTAGATTAAAATCAAAAGCGATTCACAGCTCATGGTTAATCAAATGTTGGGGACTTACACAGCTAGAGAGGCAAGAATGCAGCAGTACTTAGAAAAGGTACAAGAGTTGATAAAGCAATTTTAGACCTGGAAAGTTGCACAAATATCAAGGGATAAACATTTTTTGACAGATGCCCTAGCTAATCTCGCATCTGCTGCTGATATGGCAAGTGATGCAAACACTTCAGTTATTCATTTGTTTCATTCAGTCCTCGAACCCGATAAATATGAGGTACATTTTAATAACTTAACTTGGGATTGGATGAACGAAATTGTTGATTTTTTGTAGTATGGTGTTGTCCCTGATGATAAGAAAAAAACACATGCACTTCGAAAAAAAGCTGCTCGATACTATTTAAAGCAAGAGAATCTTTATCGTAAAATATTCGGTGGTCCCTTAGCAAGATGCCTCAGACCTTATCAAACGGAGAATGTAATGAGAGAAATACACAAGGAACATTGTGGGAATCATGCATGTGGAAGATCATTGGTAAGAACCTTAGTTAGGGCATGTTATTACTGGCCTAAGATGGAAGAGGAAGCAGAAACTTTCGTGGCTAAATATGACAAATGCCAAAGATACGATAACAATATGCATAGACATGTGGAGTTATTGCATCCAGTCGTTGCACCATGGTCGTTTATGAAATGGGGAATAGATATCGTGGGTCCATTACCACAGGCAAAATGACATGTAAATTTCAGCTCGTACTCACTGATAATTCTGGTAAATGGGTAGAGGCAGGAGCATTTAAACAGGTGCGAGAAAAGGAAGTCAAATATTTTATTTGGCGAAATATCATATGTTGATCTGGTGTACCAAAGGGGACCGTATGTGATAATGGTCCTCGCTTTATAGGAGTTCAAATCACGAATTTCTTCCAAAGTTACAAATTAAAAGAATTACGTCTACACCTTATCATCCGGTGGGTCATGCACAAGCAGAATCAACGAACAAAGTTATTATCAACAATTTAAAGAAGCGTTTAAATGAATCAAAAGGTAACTGGCCTGAAGTGTTACCTGGAGTTTTATGGGCATATCGTACTACTCCAAAAATTAGTACAGGAGAAACACTATTTTCATTGGCTTATACAGTTGAGGGTTTAATTCCAGTTGAGATAGGAGAACCGAGTAGATGGTTCACACATGCGACAGAAGAATCCAATGACGAGGAGATGCAGGACAATCTTGATTTACTTGAAGGGAGGAGAGAATCTGCACTAATAAGAATGACAGCATAAAAGCAAGTCATAGAACGATATTACAACCGAAAAGCACGCCTCAGATTCTTCAACGTTGGGGTTTTCGTGCTTAAAAAGGTATTTGTAATGACCCGGCCGGTTGTTTTTAGAATTTACGCCTTGTTCCCCTCTTAACTGCTTCCCCTAATTTCAATTATACTATTTTGATTTGACGGGACATTCGGTATTAGGATTCAGAGTGTTTTTGGACACTTAGTCCCCAATTGAGAGCTTAAGTGTTGGAAAGTGGTCCGTAATTGGAACAGTGTGAAGATAACCTCGGAATGGAAATCTGATGGTTCTGGTAGCTTCGTTAGGTGATTTTGGGATTGGGAGCATGTCCAGAATGTGTTTTGGAGGTCCGTAGCTCATTTAGGCTAGAAATGCCGAAAGTTAAAATTTTGAAGTTTCCCGTCCGATAGTAAATTTTTTATCTGAGGGTCAGAACGGTATTCCAAAAGTTGTTGTAGCACCATCATATAATTTGGGACGTGCCTGCAAACTTTCAGGTCATTCATACGTGTTTTCGTATGGTTTTTGATCAAATGTGTGTTTTTGAAGTTTTAAAAGAACTTAGGCTTAAATTCGATATAATTCGCTGATTTTAGTGTTAATCGATGTATTTTGATGATTGGAACAAGTTTTTATGATGGTTTAGGAGGTGTTGGTATTTTTGGTTGAGGTCTCGGGGGCCTTAGGATGATTTCGGATGGCTAACAGGAATTTTTGGAGTTGAGAAATACAACAGAAAAATTACAGAGAAATTTTGTTCCATGCGATCGCAATGCTCAAATGCGATCGCATAGTGTTAGCTACAGTACCCAGGATTTTGTTCTATGCAATCACATAAGGTTAGCTACAGTACCCGGAATTTTGTTCTTTGCGATCTCAATGCTTTAATGCGATCACATAGTGTTAGCTACAGTACCCAGGATTTTATTCTATGCAACCGCATAAGGTTAGCTACAGTGCCCCCGGAATTTTATTCTAAGCAATCGCAATGCTCTAATGCGATCGCATAGTGTTAGCTAAAGTACTGGACAGAATGTTAAAAAACATTTCATCCACGAACCAAACTCATTTTCCCACCATTTTTGAGCAACCTTGAGAGCTTTTGGACGGGAATTGAAGGGGTTTTGATGGTAAGTGATTGGAGGTAAGTCCTATGAAATAAATACATGATTATTTTGTGAAATCATCCTTGAAATTCATGAAAATTTAGCCAAATCGTAGGAAATTAGGGCTTGAGTTTTGAATTCTAATTCGAGATTTGAGGGGCGATTTGTTATCCGATTTGGGAGATTTTTAAATGGCTAGACTCGTGAAAGATTTTAAACCATTGGACTGAGGGGTGTTTTGGTCATTTACCTATTTTCGCGCCTTAGCTTTACTTTTAATAGTTGAATTAGTTACTCGCGATGTTATTGACATTATGTAATCGGTTTGAATAGATTTGGGCCATTCTGAGTCGGATACTCATTGCAAGGGCATCGTTCCTTATTGATTTTTACACCGGTTCGAGATAAGTGGCTTGTCTAACCTTGTGTGGGGGGCCTCTTCCCTTAGGACTTCTTATTTGCTGATTTAGAGGCCTTGTGCGTGAGGTGACGAGCGTGTACTTGTGCTAATTGTTGAAAATCCACTTTACTTGAATTATTTAAATTGTGTTTCTCTGTCTATTTGACTAATTTCAATGCAAGATTTATCTGTGTTAGTTAGAAAAGCATGATTACCTACATTTAACTGCTTAATTGCTTATTTGGCCTAAGTTGTACTACAGGAAGCATGCTAGGTTAGTTATACCTAATTATTAGTGTTCCATATTTGATTTTCTTGTATATTCTTGGTTGTGGTTGTGCATTTATATTTGGACTACGGGCGTGGGATTCCGAAAGTTCCCCCTTGTTTTTTATTTGGGACTACGGATGTGGGATTTCGGGAGCTCCCCCTGCACATTTATATTTGGGACTATGGGTTCGATTCCCGGGAGACACCCCTGCATGATTATATGGAGCTACGACTATGCAGCAGGTAGATTCCCCCAGTACTGGGTGTTTATATTTGGGACTACGGGATGGTATCCTGGGAGCTCCTATGTATGATAGTGGACTACGGGATGGTATCCCAAGAGATCCTTCATAGATATTCATATGGTGGACTACAAGATGGCTTACCGAGAACTCCTCATACAGATTGACAAAATGGACTACAGGACGGTATCCTGGAAGATCCTCATTATTGGTACTGGCATTAAGTTGTCTACTCCGTATTATCTTATTTTATGCGGGTTAATTGCTGTAGTGTGATTCGATTTATTTCATAGTTGTATATCATTATTTCTGGTTATTTCATACTGTTGTCAGCCTTATTGTTATATTTTATCTCAATAGAGCCCTGACCTTCCTCGTCACTACTCAATCGAGGTTAGGCTTGGCACTTATTGAGTACTGCTGTGGTGTACTCATGCCCCTTCTGCGCATGTTTCTTGTGCAGATCCATGTACCTCTGGTTAGGCGCACTACTAGTGATCCAGGAGCTATATTCAGAGACTTGAGGTATATCTGCCGCGTCCGCATACCGAAGAGTCTCCTTCTACTCTACCTTGTAGTTAGTAATTCTATTTCATGTATTCAGTTATTGTAGACATTTACGGATAATGGAGCTGTATATTATGTTTTACTCTTAGCCTGTGTTGCCCGTGCGTTTCCGGGTCTTTGGGACAGTTCCAGATTGTATAGTGTTAAAGTGTATGTGCGAGGTGGAAACTATATACATTATTCATGTTATTTTACTTTTGGATTTTAAATTTCATAACTGTTGTTACTTCCGCAATGTGTTAGGCTTACCTAGTCGTGAAGACTAGGTGCCGTCATGACATGTTCACAATCGATGAACTAGGGTCGTGACAAGTTGGTATCAGAGCTCTAGGTTCATATGAGTCACGGAACACATGCCGTTTTATTAGAGTCTCGCTGATCAGTCCTGAGACTTCTATTCTTATCTACGAGGGGCTGTGTAACTATTTAGGAAAATTCCACTTCACTTGACTTCCCTGTCGTGCGAGATTTTTGACATCACAATTCTAAACTTTTGACTTCTATTATCTCACAGATGGTGAGGACACGCACTACTCAAGATGATCAGACACCCGCGCCCCCTACAATAGCCACTAGAGGCTGAGGCCGAGGCCGAGGTAGAGGTCGAGGACGCGCACATGGTGTGGCGAGAGCGCCTGCACGAGCTACCGACGAGGTATCACCAACATATCTAGTGGAATTTTGGGCACTTGTCATGCTTACAGATACTGCTGTTCCAGCCCTTCAGGGAACTTTGGCACAGTTCCTGAGCATGTTTGGTACATTGGTCCAGGCGGGACATATTCAGGTTGTGCCGAAAACTTCACAGGATAGGGGGAAGGGCCCATACTCCTGCCGCCCCAACTTCAGAGCAACGAGTTCCCATTGGTCAGGTTTCGGGTGTTAGGGCAGCACCGCCTGTGTTCCCAGTTCAGCGGGTGTTTAGGGCTTCTCACCAAGAGGGGGATGGACGAGTTTAGGAGGGAGAGTAAAGATGAGTGAGTACACATCGCATGCCTGATAGCCCTTATTTTGGAAGAAGAGCACGGCATGGTAGAGGTTGTTGGGGTCAGCTAACTCAGTTTGCATCCGGGTTTCATACATGGTTCCAGGTGTTTAGGTCTTGGAATACTCGTGTCGTACAATTCCTACCGCCAAGCCTTCCAGAGATTGTCATGAGTGTGGGGACACCCGCCATGTAGTGAGGGATTGCCCTAGGCTTGGGAGGAATGCGCCTCCACAACATCATCAGCAGCAGCATACCCCCGGAGTTCTCAGGCCATGGGTATAGCCCCAGATGCTACTCCACCTACTTGTACCGAGGACGTTGTCTACGATTTTGCTGTCACAGGTATTTTCATGGTTTGTTATAGAGGTGTTCCGATTCTATTCGACCTAGTCTTCCTTTACTATGATGTGTCTTCTTATTTTGCTCTAGATTTGGGTATAGTCGGAGAGACCTTGAGCTATTCTATATATGTTTCTATCCCATGGGAGATTCCGTTGTTGTAGACTGCGTTTATCGGTGATGTTTTGCTACTATTCGTGGTTTTGAGACCAGGACTGATCTTTTATTACTTGATATGGTTAATTTTGATATTATCTTGGGCATGGACTGGTTGTCTCCCAAGTATGCTATTCTTGATTGTCACACTAAGACCGTGACGCTGGCTATGCCGGATATTCCACATATCGAGTGAAATGGTACTTTTGATTCACAGTCCCAGTAGAGTTATATCTTTTCTTAAAGCTCAACGTATGTTTGAGAAGGGGTGCACCACGTTATGTGAGATAAGTCAGTGTTGATACCCCTTCTGTTGATTCTATCCCAGTGATACGGGATTATCCCGATGTGTCTCCAGCTGATTTTTCAGGTATACCGCCCGATCAAGACATTTATTTTGGTATTGATTTGTTGCCGGGCACCCAACCCATGTTCATTCCTCATTACCGTATGGCTCCTCATGAGTTGAAGGATCAGATACAAGAATTTCTTGATAAGGGTTTTATTCGACCCAATGTTTCACCGTGGGGTACTTCTGTATTTGTTCGTGAAGAAAAAGGATCGTTCTATGCGTATGTGTATCGATTATCGTCAGTTGAACAAGGTCATAGTGAAGAACATATATCTTTTGCCTCGTATCGATGATCTATTTGACCAGCTTCAGAGCACACATGTGGTTTCAAAGATTGATTTGCACTCAAGTTATCACAAGTTAAAAATTCGGGAGCCGGATATCCCGAAGATTGCTTACAGGACTCGGTATGGTCATTACGAGTTCCTTGTCTTGTCATTTGTGTTGGCCAACACCCTAGCAACTTTCATGCATTTGATGCACAGTGTATTCAGACCTTGAGAGAGAAGAAATTATATGCAAAGTTCTCACAATGTGAGTTTTGGTTGAGTTCTGTGTAATTCCTAGGCCACGTGGCATGACGGCATTCAGGTGGATCCGAAGAAGGTGGAGGCCGTGGAGAGTTGGCCCAGGCCCTCCTCAGCTACAAAGATCCACAATTTCGCTGGCCTGGCGAGGTATTACCATCGTTTTGTGGAGGGGTTCTCATCGAGCAGCCCCAATTCTTATATTGCCTACAGGTTCAGGCTATTATATTTTCTATTGTGATGCCTCGAGGATTGGTCTTGAAGCAGTATTGATGCAAGACAGTAGGGTGACTGCCTATGCGTCCAGGCAGTTGAAGTTACATAAGAAGAACTATCCTATTCATGATCTTGAGTTAGTTGCTATTGTTCATGCCTTGAAAATCTGGCGTCATTATTGGTATGGTGTGCCTTGTGAGATCTATACGGATCATCATAGTTGCAGCACTAGTTCAAGCGAAAGGCTATAAATCTACGCCAGAGAAGGTGGTTGGAGTTATTAAGGTATTATGACATCACTATTCTGTATCACCCGGGCAAGGCCAATGTGGTGGCTGACACCTTGAGTCGCTGGGCAGAGAGGTTGGGTTGTTTGGCATATCTACCAGCAGCTGAGAGGCCTATTATGGTGGATATTCAGGCCTTAGCCAGTCAATTCATGAGATTGGACCTTTTGTAGCCCAGTCGGGTTCTAGCTTGTGTGGTCTCTTGGTATTCATTGTTTGATTGTATCAGGAAGCGGCAATATGATGACCCCCATTTACTTGACCTCAAGGTCGGGGTTGAGCATAGCGATGCTAGAGATGTGACTATCAAAGATGACGGGGTATTGAGGATGCAGGGTCAGATCTGTCTAATTGATGTTGAGAATATTTGAGAGTTGACATTGGTAGAGGATCATAGCTCGCGGTATTGCATCTATCCGGGTGCCGCGAAGATGTATTAGAATTTGAGACAGCATTAGTGACAGAGGCAGATGAAGAAAGACATAGTGGAATTTGTAACGAGATGCCTCAACTGCTAGCAGGTAAAGGCGGAGCACTAGAGACCGGGTGAGTTACTTCAACAGATTGAGATTCCAGAGTGGGAATGGTGGAAGATCACCATGGATTTCGTAGTTGGTCTCCCTTTGACTGCAAAGAAATTTGATTCTATTTGGGTTATTATGGATCGGCTAACCAAGTCCACTCATTTCATTCCAGTGTGTACTACTTACTCAGTAGAACGGTTAGCGGGGATTTATATCAGAGGGATTATCCGTCTGTATGGTATTCCAGTTTCTATCATCTCAAACATGGGTCATCAGTCTACATCACAGTTCTGGAGAGCCGTTCAGCAGGAGTTGGGTACTCAGGTGACTATAAGTATAGTATTTCACCCTCACAAAGGACGGACAGCCCGAGCGCACCATTAAGATTCTTAAGGACATGCTCAGTGCGTGTGTGGTTGCGTTTATAGGGTCTTGTGATTAGTTTTTTCCATTGGCGGAGGTTGCTTACAATAATAGTTACTAGTCCAGCATTCAGATGGTGCTGTATGAGGCTCTATATGGTAGGGGATACAGATCTCCGGTGGGTAGGTTTGAGCCGGGTGAGGCGATGCTATTGAGTACAGATTTGGTATAGGATGCGTTGGAAAAGGTTAAGGTGATTCAGGATCAACTCCGTACAGCCCAGTCCAGACATAAGAGTTATGCGGACCGGAAGGTTCGTGGTGTTTCCTTTATGGTTGGTGAGCGGGTTCTGCTTCGCGTCTCGCCTATGAAAGGCGTCAAGAGGTTTGGAAAGAGAGGAAAGTTGATCCGAGGTTTATTGGCCCTTTTGAGATCTTGAGGCGAGTTGGGGAGGTTGCTTATGAGCTTGATTTACCTCCCAGTTTGGATGGGGTTCATCCGGTATTTCATGTCTCGATGCTTTAGAGGTATCACGGTGATCCGTCTTATGTGTTGGAGTTCACTTCAATCCAGTTGGACAAGGATTTGTCCTATGTTGAGGAACCAGTGGCAATATTGGACAGGCATGTCTTAAAGGTCACGTCAAAGGATATAACTTCAGTAAAGGTTCAGTGGCGGGGTCAGCCGGTCGAGGAGGCGACTTGGGAGACCGAGCAGGATATGCGCAGCCAATACCCTCATATATTTGCTACATCAAGTGCATTCTCTATGCTCGTTCGAGGACGAATGGATGTTTAAGTGTGGGATGATGTCACGACCCCGCCGGTATTTTTTTGAATTTACGCCCCTTTCCCCTCTTAGTTGCTTCCCTTAAGTTCAACTATGCTATTTTGTTTTACCGGGACGTTCGGTATTAGAATTCGGAGTGTTTTTAGATACTTGATCCCCAATTGAGAGCTTAAGTGTTTGAAAGTGGTCCGTAATCAAAACAATGTGCAGATGACCTCGGAATGAAAATACGATGGTTCTGTTAGCTTCTTTAGGTGATTTCGGGGTTGCGAGCGTATCCGGAATGTGTTTTGCAGGTCCGTAGCTCATTTAGGCTAGAAATGCCGAAAGTTAAAATTTTGATGTTTTCAGTCTGATAGTGAATTTTGGATCCGAGGGACGGAACGGTATTCCGGAAGTTGTTGTAGCACCATCATGTCATTTGGGATGTGCGTGCAAAATTTCAGGTCATTCGCACATGTTTTGGTTGGGTTTTGTTATCAAATGTGTGTTTTTGAAGTTTTAAAAGAACTTAGGCTTAAATCCGATATAATTTGATGATTTTTGTGTTAATAAAGGTGTTATAATGATTGGAACAAGTTTGTATGATGTTTTAGGAGGTTTTTGTATTTTTGTCTGAGGTCTCGGGGGCCTCGGGGTAATTTCGGATGGCTAACAAGAATTTTTGGAGTTGAGAAATGCAGCAGAAAAATTGCAAAGAAATTTTGTTCTATGCGATCGCAATTTTGTTCTATGCGATCACAATGCTCTAATGTGATCGCATAGTGTTAGCTACAGTACCCAGGATATTGTTCTTTGCATCACATAAGGATAGCTACCGTACCCAGAATTTTGTTCTATGCGATCACAATGCTCTAATGCAATCGCACAGTGTTAGCTACAGTACTGGACAAAATGTTAAAAGATATTTCATCCGCGAACCAAACCCATTTTTCCACCATTTTTGAGAAACCTTGAGAGCTTTTGGACGAGAATTGAAGGGGTTTTGATAGGAAGTGATTGGAGGTAAGTCCTATGAACTTAATACATGATTATTTTGTGAAATCATCCTTGAAATTCATGAAAATTTAACCAAATTGTAAGAAATTAGGGCTTGAGTTTTGAATTCAAAATTCGAAATTTGAGGGGCGATTTGTTGTCCGATTTGGGAGATTTTATAATGGCTAGACTTGTGAGAGTACGAGGGTTCTGAAAATGTAAAAATTATTCGATTCCGAGACGTTAACCTGAGATGCATCTTGGTAATTTACCTACTTTCGCGCCTTAGCTTTACTTTTAATAGTTGAATTAGTTACTCGCGATGTTATTTACATTATGTAATTGGTTTGAATAGATTTTGGCCATTCGGAGTTCGATACTCGTGGCAAGGGCATCATTCCTTATTGATTTTTGCACCGGTTCGAGGTAAGTGGCTTGTCTAACCTTGTGTGAGGGACCTCTCCCCTTAGGACTTCTTATTTGCTTATTTAGAGGCCTTGTGCGCGTGGTGACGGGCGTGTACTTGTGCTAATTGTTGAAAATCCACTTTACTTGAATTATTTAAACTGTGTTTCTCTGTCTATTTGACTGATTTCAATGCAAGATTAATCTGTGTTAGTTAGAAGCGTATGATTAGCTAGAATTAACTGCTTAATTGCTTATTTTGCCTAAGTTGTACTACGCGAAGCATGCTAGGTTAGTTATACCTAATTGTTGGTGTTTCACATTTGATTTTCCTGTATATTCTTGGTTGTGGTTGCGCATTTAAATGGGACTACGGATGTGGGATTCCGGGTGTTCCCTCTTGTTTGTTTATTTTGGGACTAGGGATGTGGGATTCCGGGAGCTCCTCCTCCACATTTATTTTTGGTACTACGGTTTCGATTCCCGGGAGATTCCCATGCACGATTATATGGAACTACGGCAATGCAGCCGGCAGATTTCGCCAATACTAGGTATTTATATTTAGGACTACGAGACGGTATCCTGGGAGCTCCTATGTACATTGATAGTGTACTATGGGATGGTATCCCAGGAGATCCTTCAGAGATATTCATACAGTGGACTACAACACGATATCTCGGGAACTCCTCGTACATATTGACAAAATGGACTACAGGACGGTATCTTGGGATATCCTCATTATTGGTACTGGTATTGAGCTGTCTACTACGTATTATCTTATTTTCTGTGGGTTGATTGCTGTAGTGTGATCCGATTTATTTTATAGTTGTATATATCATTATTTATGCTTATTTCGTACTGTTGTCAGCCTTATTGTTATATTTTATCTCAATAGAGCCCTGACCTTCCTCGTCACTACTCAACCGAGGTTAGGCTTGGCACTTACTAAGTACCACTGTGGTGTACTCATGCCCCTTCTTCGCATGTTCTTCGTGTGCAGATCTAGGTACTTCCGGTCAGGCGCACTACCAATGATCCATGAGCTATATTTGGAGACTTGAGGTATATCTGCCGCGTCCGCATACCGAAGAGTCTCCTTCTACTCTACCTTGTAGTTAGAAGTTCTATTTCATATATTCAGTTGTTGTAAACATTTCCGGATATTAGAGCCGTATGTTATGTTTTACACTTAGCCTGTGTTGCCCGTGGGTTTCCGGGTCTTTGAGATAGTTCTAGATTGTGAAGTGTTAAAGTGTATGTGCCTGGCGGCAACTATATACATTATTCATGTTATTTCACTTTTGGGTTTTAAATTTCGTAAATGTTGTTACTTCTGCAATGTGTTAGTCTTACCAAGTCGTCAAGACTAGATGCCGTCATGACATGTTCACAATCGGTGAACTAGGGTCGTGACAGTGTTTCAATCTACAAAGACAGCTAACATGGGTAAATTAAGTCCAACATGGAAAGGACCCTATAGAGTTCGTGATATTGCCGGAAATGGAGCATATGAATTGGAGAGAATGGATGGCAAGATACTACCTTCGCATTGGAATCCTGTACATTTGAAGAGATACTATTTCTAAGGAATACCCACGGTCAGATATCACCATATTTGAATTTAAATTTTCAATTGTTAAAATTTTATTAGCGATTTTAGACAATAGGCAAAATGCTAACCCGTACTAAATGATGAGTCACGACATGTAAGGCATAACGGAATAAACTAAAATTCCTGGCCTAGGGTTATAATTATTTTGATAGAAATTTAAATGGGTTAAGCTGTCTTCATCGATAATCGCACCTCCTAGTCCCGTATATTTTTCCTTTCCAAGAAAAGGACCAAATGAGAGAAACCATCAAGTGCTCGAGGTTTCATACTTCAACACTCAAATACTTGGGGGACTACATAATATACACGATCATGTGTATAACGAAGGAAAAGAAGATTGAGGAAAAATCAAGCCTAAAAGAGTCAAGTGCAGAGTAAAAGTCACGAGCTAAGGCCAAAGAAAACCTTACTATAGTTAGGGTAAAGACTATGTACAAAAACAGGTTATAAGGAAAAACCCCGTGTTTATTATTCTTCTTTTGTAAAAATCTGTTACAAGAAAAATAGTTACGAGAAAGTTATAGATGTAATTCAAATACATATAAAGTATTATTCAAAACTGGATAAGGTTCAAAAATAAAAACTTGTCAAAGTTATTTCAAAGAAACATGTGTGTTCCTATTTCTTTTATCGTATAATAAGACCATTATGAAGTTGAGACGTCTTCTTCATTAAGTGTCGAAATATAAAAGGCCCTATTTTATAAAACTCATGTATAAATTAATTATTTATGAGATTAACAGAAGCATTTTCGAAGAACAAAAATAAATATTATTTTGTAAGTCCTTAAAAATAAATGCAAGAATAAAGGAAACATAAGTTTAAGGCAATAACATGGAAAACTTCTTAATATATAAAAACTTAAGACTAAGTACGAGCTTAGTCATAAAACTATGAAATTGTTTATACAAATTGCTGCATAAAATATTTGGGATTTGTATTTCCAAAATGAACCCTCAAATGAAGCCAAGGGTTTGATTACAATTTTCTAAAACAAAAAAAAAAACAAAGTCATTCAAATGATTAAAGCTGGTCACTGAGAAGTTTGTGGAACTGAAGCAAGAGCATCAATAGCAACGAGCTCAATTTTGGCTGGAGCATCAATAATGCGGACTCAACTTGGTTTACAACAACATGCTCGATTTGTCTAGAAGGAGTTGGGATACCAGAATCGACTTCAACGTTCACGGAAGCTACGTCCACAGGAGAAGGAAAGTCTTGAGTTTGCTGAGCTTTCTCAATGGTTTCATTGATTTTGGACAACTCAGATTCCAAGTTAAACTTTTCTTGGCTAGCTTCGATTAGGGTATCACGACGTGAATGCAGGAAACAACCAACTTACTTCCATAGCAAACTTATCCTCAAGGATCTCGTAATCCCTTTCCCAAGCAATAACCTATTCTTTAGCTCCTCATTTTCAGCCAAGGTATAGTTGTATGGCGTTTGAAAAAAGGCATGGGAGCTTTCTAATGCACACACCTTATTAGAAGAGACTAGAAGATATCGTGCTTGTGTTAAGATTTGCACGAGCTCCCCAGCGTAAGTTTCTTTTGACTCAAAAGAGCCTTCAAAACTCTGTTCTCTTAACTGACCTTGGATAATTGTATTGCGAAGGAAGACTATAGATGTTCTTTTTCCTTTTCTGCTTGGCTAGAGGAAGCTTTTACAACTGCCAACTCAGAGGTTAATTCCAACACCTGCAGCTCTAAGGTACTCTTGCTCTATTGTAAAGATTCCATATCAATTTTTAAACTCTTAAATTGTTCCTTCAAGTTGAACGCTTCTAATTGAGAGTCGCGTGCTATCTGCTCTAAGAGGGGGATCCTATTCATCATTTATGTGCTGATAAGATTGGCCTGAAAAAAGAGGGAAGTAAGAATCCCAAAGATAGGAAAATTATAAAGTAAAAAAAGGAAAGGAAAATACTTCAAAGTGGCATGCACGATATCATTCATTAGGGTCAAGGAACTATGGCTCTCCAACTTGTCTTTTCAACAGGGCCAATTAAAGGTTCCAGCCATACATCTGTCTGACCTGACTTCCTCAAAAGGCTGCTCTCAGCAGGAAATTTAATAGCTACCATCCTCATACCGGCATTCCTACTTGAAGAACCCAGTTCAGCATGATGAACGATTGGAGGGGGAATTTCCAAAGGAGGAGCAATAAAAGAGGTGAAAGCGGTAGAGGAAGGACGGGAACAGTTGGGGTTGGCAAAGAAGGAGTCACATGCACGGGAGCTGAAAAAGAGGCTAAGGGTGTTTCATCTAAAACGGGCCCTATTCTCGGCCAAATCCACTGACAAAAAGTGATCCAATAGATTCAAGAGTACCGGTGGGAGTGACGTTATCATTGGGAACATCAATAGGCTCGGTGAGAGGAACTGAAAGACGAGGAGATGCTTCAGCTTCGTTATTAGATAAATGCGTCTTCAAGCTCGTGGCCTCGTTATTAATCAATGATTTGAACCTAAGAACTTCAAATTTCAATGAAATTCGCTTTCGATCAAAAACCTAATCAAAACACGCCCGATTCACCCGATAGTTTGCATGCACGTCCCAAATGACATGATGGTGCTACAAAAACTTCCGGAATTTCATTGCAACCCTCGGATCAAAAACTCACTATCGGACAAGGAACTTCAAAAATACAAACTTCGGCATTTCAAGCCTAAATGAGGTACGGACTTCCAAAATACATTTCGATCACGCTCCCAGCCCCAAAATCACTTAACAGAGCTAATGAAACTATCATTTTTCCATTCTGAGGCCGCCTTCACACTATTCTTATTAGGGACCACCTTCCAACACTTACGCTCTCATTTAGGGACTAAGTGTCTCAAAACACTCCGAATCCTAACACCGAATGTCTCGGCAAACCAAAATAGCAAAAATTAACTTAGGGGAAGTAGTTAATTGGGGATCGGGGCATAAATTCAAAAAAATAATCGGTCGGGTCATTATATCCTCCTACACTTAAACATTCGTTCGTCCTCGAACAATGATAGAGAACATACTGAAGTAGTGAAAATATGAGGGTATCAGCTGCGCATATCCCGCTCCATCTCCTAAGTCGCCTCCTCGGCCGGCAAACCCCTCCACTGAACCTTTACTGAAGCGATGTTCTTTGACCTCAACTTTCTGATCTACCTGTCCAATATAGCCATTGGCTCCTTATTATAAGATAAATCCTTGTCCAACTGGACTGAGTTGAAATCCAACACGTGCGACGGGTCACCATGATATCTCTGGAGCATCGAGACATGAAATACCGGATGAACTCCTGCCAGGCTGGGAGGTAAGGCAAGCTCATAAGCTACCTCCCCAATTCACATCAAAATCTCAAAAGGGTCAATAAATCTCGGACTCAACTTTCCTCTCTTTCCAAACCTCTTGACGCCATTGATAGGTGAGACCTGAAGCAAAACCCGCTCACCAACCATAAAGGAAACACCACGAACCTTCCGGTCCGCATAACTCTTCTGTCTAGACTAGGCTGTATGGAGTCGATCCTGAATCACCTTAACCTTTTCAAACGCATCCTGTACCAAATCTGTACCCAATAGCCTCGCCTCACCCACTCAAACCTACCCACCGGAGATCTGCATCCCCTACCAAATAGAGCCTCATACGGCGCCATCTGAATGCTCGACTGGTAACTATTATTGTAAGCAACCTCCGCAATGGCAAGAACTGATCCCAAGACCCTCCAAACTCAATCACGCACGCACGGAGCACATCCTCAAGAATCTAAATGGTGTGCTCAGACTGTCTGTCTGTCTGGGGGTGAAATGTTGTGCTTATCGTCACCCGAGTACCTAACTCCTGCTGAACGGCTCTCCAGAACCGTGATTTAAACTGAGTACCTCTGTATGAAATAATAGAAATTGGAGTGCCATACAGATGAACATTATAAATCTCTGCCAACCGCTTCGATGAATAAGTATTACACACAGGAATGAAGTGCGCGGACTTGGTCAGCCAATCTACAACAGCCCAAATAGAATTGAACTTCTGCGCAGTATGAGGGTGTCCAACTATAAAATCCATGGTGATCCTCTCCCATTTCCACTCGAAATCTCCATCTGCTAAATCAACCCGCCCGGTCTCTGGTGCTCAGCCTTCACCTGCTGACAGTTGAGGCATCTAGCTACAAAACCCTTTATGTCCTTCTTCCTCCGCCTCCACCAATAGTCCTGCCTCAAGTCCGGATACATCTTCGCGGCACCCGGATGGATAGAATACCGCGAACTATGAGCCTCTGTCAATATCAACTCCCGAATATCAACATTGGGTACACAGATCCGACCCTGCATCCTCAATATCCCATCATCTCCAATGGTCACATCCCTAGCATCGCCATGCTGAACTGTGTCCCTGAGGACAAGCAAATGAGGGTCACCATACTGCCGCTCTATGATATGATCAAACAATGAAAACCGAGAAATCAAACAATCTAGAACTCCACTGGGCTCCAAAAGATCCAATCTCACAAACTGACTAGATAAGGCCTGAGCATCTATCACCACAGGCCTCTCTGAATCTGGTAATGCCAATATCCGCAAACTCTCCGCCCGGCAACTCAAGGCATCGGTTACCATATTGGCCTTGCCCGGGTGATAAATAATAGTAATATCATAATCCTTCAGTAACTCCAACTACCTCCTATGGTGCAAGTTTAGATCTTTTTGCTTGAACAAGTGCTGTAAACTCCGATGATCCGTGTAAATCTCACAAGGCACGCCGTATAAATAATGACGCCATATTTTCAAGGCATGAACAATAGCAACTAACTCGAGGTCATGGACAGGCTAATTCTTCTCATGTATCTTCAGCTGTCTAGACGCGTAGGCAATCATCCTACAGTCCTGCATCAACACCGCTCCAAGTTCGACCCGTGAGGCACCACAATAAACTGCATAGGACTCCGAACTAGTAGGAAATATCAAAATAGGGGCTGTAGTCAAAGCTGTCTAGAGCTTTTGAATGCTCGCCTCATACTCTTGTGCACTGAAAGGGAGCACCCTTCTGAGTCAATCTAGTCATAGGAGCTGCAATCGATTAAAACCCCTCCACAAAATAACGGTAATAACCCGCCAAGCCAAGGAAATTGCAAATTTCTATAGCGGAGAAAGGCCTGGCCAACTCTGCATAGCCTCCACCTTCTTCGGATCCACCCAAATGCTGTCACTCGATACCACGTGGCCTAGGAATGCCACAGAACTCAACCAAAACTCACATTTTGAGAACTTTGCATATAATTTCTTCTCTCTCAGGGTCTGAAGCACTATCCTCAGGTGTTGCTCATGATCTTCCCGACTATGAGAGTATACAAGAATATCATCTATGAAAACAATGATGAACAAGTCGACATAGGGCCTGAATACACTGTGCATCAAATGCATAAAAGTTGTTGGGCATTGGTCAGCCCAAATGACTTGACAAGGAATTTGTAGTGACCATACCGAGTCCGGAAAATAGTCTTCGGGATATCCGGCTCCCGAATCTCCAGCTGATGGTAACCTGAGCGCAAATCAATCTTAGAAAACACCTGTGCGCCCTGAAGATGGTCAAATAGATCATTAATTACAAGGCAAAGGATAACAGTTCTTCGTTGTAACCTTGTTCAGCTGGCGATAATCGATACACATACGCATAGAACCATCATTTTTCTTTACAAACAAGACAGGAGCATCACACGGTGAAACACTGGGTCGAATAAAACCCTTATCAAGCAATTCCTATAACTGATCCTTCAACTCTTTTAACTCAGGAGGATCCATATAGTATGAAGGAATGGAAATGGGTTGAGTGCCCCGTAACAAGTCAATGCCAAAATCAATATCTCTACCAAGTGGCATACCCAGAAGATCAGCTGGAAACACATCGGGATAATCCCGTACTACTGGGACAGAATTAACAGAAGGGGTATCAACACTGACATCTCTCACATACGCTAAATATGCCGCACATCCCTTCTCAACCATATGCTGAGCTCAAAGGAAAGAGATAACTCTGCTGGGAGTGTGATCCAAAGTACCACTCCACTTAATATGCGGAATACCTTACATAGCCGGCGTCATGGTCTTGGCGTGACAATCAAGAATAGCATGATGGGGCGACAACCATTCCATGCCTAAAATAATATCAAAGTCAACCATATCAAGTAACAATAAATATGCTCTGGTCTCAAAACCGCGAATAGTAACCAAACACGACCGGTAAACGCAGCCCAAAACAAGAGAATATCCCACGGGAGTAGAAACATAAATAGGATAACTCAATGAATGTCGGACTATACCCAAATGAGCAAAATAAGAAGACACGTAAGAATAGGTAGAGCTTGGATCGAATAGAACTGATGCCTCTCTGTGACTAACCAAAATAATACCTATAATGATAGAATTGGAGGTAACAACCTCGGTACGAGCAGGAATGACATAATATTTGGCATGTCCCCTCTCTCGAGGGTGACCTCTATCTTGCCGACCTATGCCTCTGGCTGTAGGGGCAAATGGGGTCGCAGCTGGAGCTGTGATCATGGCCTGAGAAACTTTGAGAAGTGCACTGTGGTTGAGCAGTCTGTGAAGATGCACCCCTACCAAGTTTGGGGCAGTCCCTACCCAGATGACGTGTATCGCCACAGATGAAACAAGCTCAGGGCAAATGTGATGGTTGTGACTGGCTAGGGCCAGGTCTGCTGGACTGACCCATGGAAGCTCCCCCTATAGGATGCGCGCTAGAAACTGGAGGTGAAAAGTAAGGCTCTTGAGGTACAAGCAGAGCTGCAGCACTGCTGGCTGCTGGAAGAGATGAATGAATGGGGCGACCCACAAAACCCCTACCATGTCGACCTGCTGCTGGGGTAAGGGCACCAGAATAGTGGTCCGACTCTCGAGACCTCTTGGCATATCTCTCCCCTCACTCCTTGGCGAGCATAACCTCGATCCTCCTAGCAATGCTCACTACCTGCTGATAAGGGATGTCCATCTAGAACTTTCGAGCCATGCTAGATTAGATGGGTCGGATAAGACCCTTAATGAACCTGCGAACTCTCTCGCGGACTGCAGCAACCAAAGTCGGTACATGTCTGGCCAACCTATTATAACGGATAGCATACTCCGAAATGGTCATATCACCTTGGCGCAAATGCTCAAACTCTGCGTGCCATGCACCCTGAGACTCTAGGGGACAAACTCTCTCATAAACATCTCCTAGAAGTTGGTCCAAGTCAGTGAAGCAGTCTCAACTGGACTGTCTATCTCATAAGTGCGCAACCAATCATAAGCGACTCCCTGAAGCTAAAAAGCAGTAAAAGAGACGCTACTGGACTCTACTATGCCCATAGTACGAAGAATACGGTGGAACTCCTATAGAAATCCCAAGGCATCATTTGTTGCTAATCCACTAAAAATCGGAGGGTCATAATTCTTGAACATCTCCAACCTCCGCTGCTCGTCCTCAGACGCAACTGACCAATCCTCCGGCTGAACTGGCGCTGCAGGCGGTACAGGAATAATCTTTGGTACATGCTCCATATGCACTCTCTACTCAGGAGTGTGGGCTTTAGGAGTCTGGGCCCCTCAGCTGGCCTGTGATGTGGCTTCAGCGAGGGGAAACAACCCCGCCTGAGCCAAGGTGGTGTACATAGACCTGAACTGAGCTAATGTCTCCTGAATGGCTGGAGTATTAGTAGATGTAGGTGTGTCATGCCACAGAACTCTGGATGGATATACTAGTGGTACCTCAACGGTAGCTCGCGTAAGTGCTCTTGCTACATCACGTGTACAGCCACAGCCTCTACCCCGGCCCCTGCCGTTGATGGCTGTAGTGGGGGCACGGGTGCCTGATCATCACGAGTAGCATTTGTGCTTGCCATATGTGAGAGAATAAAAGACAGAAGTTTTAGAATAAATGTCAAAATATAGCACGACAAGGAACTCAATGAAGTGATGATTTTTCCTAAACAGTTACATAGCCTCTTGTAGATAAGTACAAACGTCTAAATACCGATCAGTGAGACTCTAATAAATTGGTCTGTGTTCTGTGACTCCTATAAACCTATAGCTCTGATACCAACATGTCATGACCCTAGTTCACCAACCGTGAACATGTCATGATGGCACCTAGTCCCCACGACCAGGTAAGCCTAGCAATTGCGGGAATAAAATAATTGCGGAAAATAAAGAGAAACAAATTAAATATCTAGAAAGGAAATCGTACTGAATGTCGCTCGGTATATACAACTTAATATCACAAGTCTAAAAAAATCCCAAAACTCGAAAACTCACAGGCAACAAAGGCTATAGAATTGTATAGTAAAGGCTCCGAACTACAGAATGTCTAAAAAACAGGAAGAAAAGAAAACTAAGTACTAAAGATATAGTAAAGAGGGAGACTCTTCGGTCTGCAGACGCAACAGATCTACCTCGAAGTTTTTGTAGTCCTCCTGCCTCATTGATAGTGCGCCTAAGTGGAGGTACCTGGATCTGCTCATAAAAAACATGCACAGAAGATGAGTGAGTACACCATAGCGGTACTCAGTAAGTGCCAAGCCTAACCTCGGCCGGGTAGTGACGAGGAAGATCAGGGCCCTACTACATAAACATTATAATAATAATGTACAGTATGAAAACATGTAGAATAATAGAAACAACAGTGAAATAAGACGGAATCTACAAGTCAACAGCAAATAACCGAAATAAGGAATAAACAAGGAAAAGTACATTTAATATCAATGATGCCATGAGGATCTCCCAGGATATCGTCCTGTAGTCCTTTCTCAACTGTCCACTGGATCTCCCGGGATACCGTTCCGTAGTCCATTATTTAAGTATGTCCGAAGGATCTCCCGGGATACCGTCCCGTAGTACAACTATCAATGTGCATGGGAATCTACCATGAATCTAACCCGTAGTCCCAAAGTAAATATGCAGGAGAATCTATCAGGAATCTAACTCGCAGTCCCAAAGTAAACAAACAATAGGGAGCGACCGGAATCCCACATCTGTAGTCCCAAATATAAATACGCAACAAAAACTAGAGAATTATCGGGAACGGAATTAAACACGAAGGCCACAGGAAATCTAGCCTAACATGATTCATGTAATGCAACAAGGCAAATTAAGAAATTAAACCAATTAAGTCTGCTAACATACTTTTCTAGATTATCACAAGCTATATGGAAAGTAACAAAGCAAGTAAGAAAAGAATAGCCACTTGATCATTTTAAGTAAAACCCAGGTGTTCAAAAATTAGCACAAGTATGCACTCGTGACCTCACGTACAAGGCACTCAATCATCAATTAACAAGTCCTAAGGGGAGAAGGCCCCCCACACAAAGTTAGACAAGCCATTTACCTCGAACTGACTCAATAGTCAACTAGGAACCACGCCTTTGACAGGAGTATCCGACTCCAAATGACCCAAATCTATTCAATTGAGTTACATATCGTAAATAGTATTGCAAACAATTGATTCCACTATTAAATTTAAAGCTAGGGCGCGAAAATAGATAAAATAACCTAAATGCCCCTCAGTCCAACGTCTCAAAATTAAATAATTTTTAGAACCCTCATACTTTCATGAGTCTTACCACATAAAAAGCTCTTGAATCGGAGGTCAAATGCCCACTCAAAACGCAATTGTTTGGTCTAAGAAGTTTTCCCCAATTTTCATTCACAATTCCGAAATTAAAGATGAATTCATGATTAGATTAGTGGGTTTTAAGCATAAGGGAGTAGAGAACTATTACCCAATTATTGCCTCTGAAAAACCCTCGAAAAATCCCTCAAATCCGAGCTCTCTAGCTTGAGTTTTGATAAAAATGGCTTAGCCCTCGTTTCGAAATGTTAAGTGATGTTCAGACTACTTATGCATCGCGGACGCGGGAGTAATGTCACATTCGCGAAGAAGAAATATCTCGGTTGCCAAAAATTCCCTTCGCGATCATGAAGGGAGGGATGCGAACACGAAAGCCTGGGAGTCATGAGCCATGTGAACGCGATGAGGTGAGCACGAATGCGAATGAGGAAAACATGAAGCTTCGCGACCGCGTGGGTATAAACGTGAACGCGAAGAAGGGCCTGGTCCTCCTCCAGAATTACTCAACGCGAACACGTGGAGGAGGATGCAAACGCGAAGAAGGGAAGAACTACTGCTACGCGAACACGATGGGTTCTTCACGAACGCGAAGAAGAAAGTCCGACGTGCAACAACTGAGAATTTTTCTGCAATCTTTCAAACTCTAAAATGCTCCGTTGAGCATCCGAAACACACCTGAGGCCCCTGGGAGCTCAACCAAACCTTTGGACATATCCCATATCATCATTCAAACTTGTACCAATCTTTAAACCACCTAAAACAACGACGGAAACCCGAATTTATCAATGATTTGAACCTAAGAACTTTGAATTTCAACAAAACTCGTTTTCAATCAAAAACCTTACCAAAACATGTCCGATTAACCTAAAATTTTGCACGCACATCCCAAGTGACATGAAGGTGCTATAGAAACTTCCGGAATGCCATTCGAACCCTCGGATAAAAAACTTACTATAAAAGAGTGAACTTCAAAAATACAAACTTCGGTATTACAAGCCTAAATGAGCTACGTACTTCCAAAATACATTCCGGAACGCTCCCAATCCCAAAATCATCTAACGAAGCTAACGGAACCGTCAGATTTCCATTTCGAGGCCATCTTCACACTGTTTCGATTACGGACCACTTTCCAATACTTATGCTCTCATTTAGGGACTAAGTGTCCCAAAACACTCTGAATCCTAACACTGAACGTCCTGGCAAACCAAAATAGCAGAAATGAACTTAGGGGAAGCATATAATAGGGGATCTGGGCATAAATTCCAAAAATGACCGGCCGGGTCGTTACAAGTTCAGAAGGTTCTTTACCTCTTGAAGAAGTTTTCTGTGAAAGGGAACCCCTAGTTCTAGAAGTGGGGCTAGAACTAGGAGAAGGCACAGAGGAATCACCTTGTGCAGACCCTAAGCTACGAAGCCTACCTCCTCTTCTACTCCTAATAGGGGCATTGGGAAAGGTATCAACAGTGGAAACTTTCCTAGGGTTTGAGTTTGGTGAAGACATAGCGAAGAAGAATGATGTGAGGAAGAAGTAAACAAAGATTTGAGGAATTAGGTGTTCAATAAACTTTATGTGGTCAAAGATAAGGAAAGAAGTTATATTTAAATTAATAAGCAACCTTCAAAGAAAAAAGTGCAGTGATGGAATGAGCGTAATAATGATAACTGATACTTCGTGAATATTGGAACCGTAAAAAAGCCTTGAAAAGGGCTACAAATTTGCAGAGCCAATGGAAAAATGACATGTGTACGGAGCATTAATGCAAGCGACAATTGAATCGTCAATTCTGTAATAGCGTTAATGATGACAAAAATTCTCTTTTAATGAAATCCACTTCCCAAATATTCAACTGATGAATAAATGGAAAGTGGGGGGACTATCTGTATTGAGAAAAATTGATTTTACATATTAAAGTAGAATGGAGATGACATGTCATGACACGTGGACTGGTCAAATGGTCAAAGAGTTACACTTAGCCAAGAGACACGAGTAGCAATGGATACGAGCAAAGGCAAAGGAAGAAGCACGGGCGTTTATTCAAAGAATTCAGTGCCCGTACCTATTCAAGACATTTATGTTCAAGAATTAAGAAGAATCAAGGGAATGAATTTTGGCAGCACATGAGGGTCCAAATACAATATTTAATGAGTATTAAATAATGAAAATATTAGAGAATCTGTATTTAATATAATGATTATTTAACGTAGAATTTAATGTTATTAATTGCCTATAATAACCTTATTATGACAATGGTGATGCACATACCCCCAAAATAGCTATAAAAGGGAGATGAGTGAACAATTGTAAGAACACCAACCACTATCTGAATATACTTTGGTTTACTTGTTTTTCTTCTGATTATATTACTTCCAGCTAAATTACTTTCTTTATATATTCTTTCGATTATCAGTAACCTGTATTCTTTTATATTATAGTTTTGACTAAAATTCCATTTTTTGGTTAAACAATATGTCATATAGATATTATATTACTAATACTGTAAAACATTTTTTTCACTATATTGTTTAACCCTTTTATTTATGTATTCATAAATGTCTATTGATTAAACGACTTTTATATTAAATTTAAGCAGTTGGATTAATTCTTCATTTGTTTATGCATGGATTTCTTTGGTACGAAATGGGTCATATGTTCATTGCTCGGCCCAGAACATAATGAATCCATTGTGGTGTATGTGAGCCTTTTCTCGCCTCTTATATACTCCTGACCAATTGCGCAACTAAGCAGAGTGAAGGAGGTTTAACCAAACGCTTTTTAAAATTATATGTGAGATGCTGAATTCCATTGATTTAAGTATTGTAGTGAAGGAGGTTCAAAAGTTGCTTTGTGTCATACATTTAAATCCTAATCTTGACAACCTAATTTTTTTTTTGAATTCCCTTGTATAAATATCTGGTTTTGCGACTGCTCCCGAGGCAATATAGTGTATAATCTTGTACAAATAAGCAGTAATATTTCCAAGAACATAAGATATTACAGGAAAATTGAAATCAAAATGGTTATAGTCCCTATTTTAAGCTAAGTATATCATGATACATCATCTTCATCCTATCAAGTTACATAACAAAAATAGATCCAAGAAACAAGAGTAAATACAAAACAAAATAGACAATAAAGTCACTGAAAATGGAATACTTCCTTTGCCTTTCCTAAATATCATCCCTTCAATTATAGGATAATTCACCTGATAGGAAAACTTGACCAAACAAGTCACTCAATCTGCCTTCAAAAATCACTTTTGCACTTCCCAAGACAAATGACACCATATTCAATGTAACCAAAGGGACAATTAGCATTTTAGATGCTTGAAAATCATAGATTCCCATTTGATATCTCTTCAATTGTTCATTATCAACAACTTTATTTGTTGGCAAGAAACTTGCTTTTCTAAAAGCAAATAATTTCAAGATTGCATCTAAACTTCCATAGAAATAAGCTGTTATTGACTTTATCATCCATACCCTCCATTCATTCCACCATGTTCTCAGTGTTCGTCCAGTGTGGAAGTATTTGCCAAGTGTTGACAAGAAAAGAAACAAATATACCATAAACCATGGACTTGAAACCTGTGAAATTTTATATAGTTTCTATCAGAGTCTATCTTTAAGTTATTAAGTCTTATATTCCCACCATTTCATTTGATATGACGGCGTTTGACTGAAACACGACAAAGTTAAAGGAAAAACAAACACTTACATTAGAAGAACCTTAGAACTTGTGGTAATTTGAAACATTCATGTCATAACATTAATAAAGGATATTCCAATGCCCAATGAATTAAGCTCCCGCTATGCGTGAGATCCGGAAAAGGATTAGACTACAAGGGTCTACTATACGTTTGCAGCCTTACCCTGCATTTCTACAAGAGCTTGTTTCTGCGAATTGAACTCGTGACCTCCTTATTAGCTGACAGCAACTTTACCAGTTACGCCAACGCTTCCCTTCATATCATAATATTAATATGATTATAAAAGCATGTTAGTCAAAATGGAAAGCTTACCTTTATAGAGTGCTCAATATAGAAAAATGTAATTTCTTTTAAACAAGACTAAAATATAAAGAAGAATTAACCAAAATAGTTGCTCATCCGACTACTTAAACTAAAATAACCGACTAATATATAATATATATGTATAATTCAGGTATACATATATACCATTGTGTATAATTAGTGTATAATCTATGCATATCGGTAAGAAAAAGCAAACAGCGAATCCAACCGACTTTTTGTATAATGATTCAAAAAATAAATAATATCACAAAAGGACAACTCGGTGCACTAAGCTCCCACTATACACGAGGTCCGACGAAGGGCCGACCACAAAGATCTATTGTTCGCAGCCTTACCTTGTACTTATGCAAGAGGTTGTTTCCACGGCTTGAACCCGTAAAAAATAAAGAATACCATATTAAATGAAATAGTATCAATATTATCTATTACATTAGGGTAAATGGAATGCCAATTAGGAAACAAAGCTGAGGAATGATAGCTAAAAACCAAGCTGGGAAGTAGTAGAGAGGCTGAGATGCAAGATAAGCATAACACATGCATTCAAGAAGGGGATTCCTCAAATCAAGCCATAAATTATGGGGCAAAATCTTGAGAATGGAACTTCAATTAATCCAGAATAAAACTTCATTATGCCTTGAACTAATTGTCATTCAAACTTATTGTTGCACTGCCTAAAAATGCTGGCCTTGTAGGGTTATAAAAGACAGATTTCCAGCCTTTGCAATGCAAAGTAAAACCTGTAAAGTAGTCTTCCACCACTGAATGGTACAAGAATCCTATCTATATAATGAAGCCAATATTCAAAGTTAGCACAAATATGGTAGAAACAAAAATTAGGTTATAGTAGAGGTGGCTAATTAAAATTAATCCATCTTTATAGAAATTCGCTTAACTTGCCCAATAATTTAACATATTGAATTACGGTCAAACCTCTTCATATTCAGCCTCGTTTGTTCCGACATCTTTTAGTTGTTATTGTGAAATACTATTATTATATAGTATAAAGATTAATAGAGAGAAAAAGTTTGGAAAAATGAGAGCAGATGATTTTCTGCTATTGCGATTCTTGTTTATATAGATGTTGTACATATTTTAAGATAAATATAAATTTGTGAAATCCTTATCTAATACCTATTGTAAAGGAAGAGTAAGCATTTTGTTACAATGGATAAACTACAACAATAGAGATCTAGATAGACTACAATGTGAATTCAAAAGAAGACAAACGATACACTCTAATAGCCCCCTGCAAGAACATGTGCGGGATCGCACCATGAGCTTGGATCGAAGGTTGAGGAATCGAGTTGTTCCAACAGCTTTAGTAAATATATCTGCTATTTGATTTTGAGATGAAACATAGTGAACCACTAATGATTGATCTTCAACCTTCTCACGTACAAAGTGATAATCAAGACGGATATGATTTGACCGTTGATGGATAACATGATTCCGAGATAAAAACTGTGCATTGAGATTATCACAAAGAACGATGGGAGGTGAAGTGAGAGGAGCACGTAGCTCACTGATAAGTTGCTGCACCCAAATTAATTCAGTAGTTGCAAAGGCTAAAGCATGATACTCGGCTTCAGTGCTTGAGCGGGCTACTGCCTTCTGTTTTCGGAAAGACCAATTGATCAAGTTACCGCCATAAAATAGTGCAAAACCATGTTGGGAGCGACTATCATCGGGATCAGAGATCCAGCCAGCATTCGAGAAAGCCACAAGACTAGAATTAAACATAGGTCGTAGTAATAGACCATCATTAATGGATCCTTTTAGATATCGAAGTATGCGTTTGACAGCTGACCAATGAGTAATGGTAGGGGATTGCATAAATTGACATACTCGATTGACTGCGTAGTATATTTCTGGCCTACTGATGGTAACATATTGAAGAGCACCAACAACACTACGGTATAAATGAGCATCAGGTAAGGGATCACCAGAAAGAGTAAGTCTAGATCCAGGTTCAGCAAGACTAAAAATTGGTTTAACATCAGCCATGTTGGTTCGGCGAAGTAAGTCACGAATGTACTAGCCTTGAGATAAAAGAATCCCTTTTGATGTTGGAGATACTTCAATACCAAGAAAATAATTTAAGGATCCAAGATCTTTGAGTGAAAACTGTTGATCAAGAGAGCGAATGAATGTAGCAATGAAATTACTATCACTGCCAGTTATAATAAGATCATCCACATAAACAAAAATATATGTTGTATGCTAAGAAGCTTGCTGCACAAAAAGGGAAGTGTTAGATAAACAAGACTGGAAGCTAAGGTCGATGAGAAAAACCTTTAACTTGTTGAACCAAGTACGTGGTGCTTGTTTCAGGCCATATAAGGCCTTGTTCAGTTTGCATACAAATGCGGCCGATAAGGATCAACAAAACCTTCTGGTTGCTCCATAAATACTTGTTCAGAGAGATCACCATTTAAGAAAGCATTGTTAATGTCAAGTTGTCGAATGGGCCATTTATTTGTCACAGCTAACGATAAGATAATCCGGATAGTTGTGGGCTTAACAACGGGACTGAAAGTATCAAAGTAATCAACACCCTCCTCTTGATGAAAACCTTTAGCTACAAGGCGAGCTTTGTAACGCTCAATTGATCCATCAACTTTCCTCTTAATCCTGTAGACCCAATTACAACCAACAATGTTGGAATTAGATGGTGGGGTATCCAATTTCCATGTCCTATTTCGCATAAGAGCTAAAAATTCTATCTGCATAGCATGGTGCCATTCAGGAAATTTGGAGGCTTGGTGATAGGTTGTAGGTTAAGGAAAGTGAGAGGGATCAGGAGGAAGAGAATGGCGAGATGTTATAACAGCTTTTGATTTCAATGAATTAGTTTTACTTCGAACAACCATGGGATGGCGAGAGGTGTCTGAGGGGCGAAAATAGGAAGGAGCTATGGTCGGGTAAGAGGAACCAGTGGATGGTGGTAGATGTTCAGGTGGGTCAGTAGATGGTAAAGGATTTATTTGTGGAGGGGTTGTAGGGGATGTAGTAGAGGGTAAGTTCATCTGATTAATATGCTCAGATGGGGGGATAGATGATGCAACTGAAGTATTTGATAATGGCATTGACATGACAGGATGTGCGAGAGAATGTGAACGCACTAGATGTTGAGAAGCTTGATCAAGTAAAGAAAATGATGAGTTGCTAGAATGTGACGAGGAAGAGGAGGATTTTGCGGTTGGAAACATAGAGGAATAAGGAAAAATATTTTCATCAAATACAACATGGCGAGTAATATAAATCCGAGAAGATGCGACATGATAACAAAGGTAACCTTTGTGATGAGAACTATACCCTATAAAGACACAAGGTAGAGATCGAAAATTAACTTTATGATGATTGTAGGGTCGTAGATAGGGATAACAAAGGCAACCAAATGCTTTGAGAAAACCATAGTCAGGAGAATTCTTATAAAGTAATTGATATGGTGACTTAAAGGATAAAGAGGAAGATATGGTTATATTGGATAAGTATGTGACGGTGTTAAAAGCATGTTCCCAAAATTGATAAGGAAGAGAGGCGTGAGAAAGAAGAGTGAGTCCTTTTTCAATTATAATTCGATTTCGGCGTTCCGATGCACTATTTTATTGAGGTGTATAAGGGCAAGAGATACGATGATGAATAGCTTGATTTTCTAAATAGGATGATACATTCCGGTACTCACCTCCCCAATCAGTTTGGACTGATTTTATTTTAGTTTCAAACTGAGTCTCAACAAAAAATTTGATTGAGCGAAAAGTTGAAAAACTTGCGATTTATGAGACATAAAATATATCCAAATAAATTTGGTGCAATCATCAATGAATAAAACAAAGTAGCGAGATCCATTAATAGAAGGAACATGGGAAGGTCCCCAAACATCGGAATAAATTAATTGAAATGGACTACTGCTAGAAACATGGGAATGGGAAAAGGGTAAGCGTCGACTTTTTCCCAATTGACAAGGTTCGCAAACATTAGGAAAATCAAAATTGGAAACAGGTAGCCTAAAGTTAGACATGAGACGTCGAAGAAGAGCTTCATTTGGATGCGCCAGTCGACGGTGCCAACCAACGAGAGATGTGCGTTCACCAAGAAAGACAAAAGTGAGAATGAGGTGATGAAAGTTGAAGACGGTAAAGGCCATCATCAAGTGTTCCTCGAAGCAGTTTCCTTCCCTGCAAATCCTTCACATAACAATCATAAGGCTGAAAGTCCATATGGGCATTGTTATCACGAGCTATTCACTAAGTAAATTCTTGGAAATTTGTGGGACATGAAGAATATTATTAATATAAATGGGTCGAGTGGGTGTAGACAAAATTGATGAGCAAATATGCGAAATAGGAAGTTTCATACCATTGCCCACCGCCAAACCATCATTGCCAGTATAGTCAGCTTGTAAGGAGAGGTTAGTCATGTCGGAGGTCACATGATGTGTAGCACCAGAATCAAAGTACCAAGCAGGATCAACAATAGCTGAAGGAGAAGCAAGATGTGCTTGTTTAGATGTTGCCCGAGACGGTGGCTCCCTTGTTAGTGGAAAATCTTTTTCGTTGGAACGATTGTCGCAGTTATGGGAATCATGATTATTTTTGCCACATATTTGACATTGCACACGACGCTTGGACTGAACGATTATTATACCGAGAGAATGAGGAATGTGAATATTGTTGAGGTACTGTAGCTTGAGCATGATTATGAGGATTATGGGTAAGGTGATTAGAGAATGGGGCAGGGCCAAGAATAGAAGACTGATTGGTATTAAGAGGTGGGGCTGGATAAGATGAATTATGTGTCAGGAGGGCATGAGAAGGAGCACAGCCAAAATGAGTGTTAACAGTGGTAGAGCGAAGCTCTTTGGCTAAACGTTCCTCTTCTTGAAGGAGGAGTCCAAATAGTACTTCCGGAGTGATAGGACCGGAACGCATATTGAATGCAGCCTTGAAAATGCTAAATGAAGAATCAAGGCCATTAAGAACAAATGAGATGAAGTCATCATCTTGTACAAAGTACAAGCTTTCGGCTAGAGAGTCAGCAATTGCACTCTTCTTCTCAAAGTACTCTGTGATGGAAAGATTGCCTTTAGGAAGGTTTTGAAGTTGGGATTTTAGTTGCATAAGTCGGGCACGTGTCTGCGAGTGAAACATGCGCTCGATTTTGGTCCAAGCATCATAGGAAGAGGTGGATCGAGTTAGGTGACCAAGAAGAGGATCAGAAATGATTTGACGAAGCCAAACGAGAATAAGAAGATCGCTACGTCGCCAATCCTCATAGGCAGGGTTAGAAGTAACTACTGATTGTGCTTGGGGGAGAGGAATTTGTATGAGAGGGTGGATTTGTAGTGGTAGTGACTGAAGTAGAGGTGAGAGTAATGGTTTCTGGAGGAGGATTATAACCAAGATAAAGGAATCAAGAGAAAAGGCTTTGAGTATGTCCAAGGTATTCTCTTTCCAAAGACAATAGTTGTTTCGGTCAAGTTTGAGAGAAAGATTTGGTAGTTGAATAGTGGTGAAAGAACTGGACTGTTTTACAAGGGACAACAGGTTGCTGGAATTTTGAGAAGAGGCCATAGGATCGATGGGTAAATCTGATACCATATAAAGATTAATAGAGAGAAAAAGTTTGGAAAAATGAGAGTAGATGATTTTCTGCTATTCCTATTCTTGTTTATATAGATGTTGTACATATTTTAAGATAAATATAAATTTGTGAAATCCTTATCTAATACCTATTCTAAAGGAGGAGTAAGCATTTTGTTACAATGGATAAACTACAACAATATAGTTCTAGATAGACTACATTGTGAATTCAAAAGAAGACAGACGATACACTCTAATATATAGAACATATATTATAACATAACATGGAAAATTGGTTCCAAAGGAAATTGGGTCGGCATAATAAAGTGTAATAATTGTTATAGAGAGATTTGACTGTATAATCAGTTTGTTGACTTGATCCAACGAGCTGAACAAAAATAGTATAACTAAATGTTTCAAAAGGCAACTCAAACCCAAAATATAAAAACAAATTTGGAGGATTGATATTATGGAGAACTTAAACTAATAATTCAAGAAATACACATTAGCTTTCACATTCTTTTTTCAAGAAGGGAAAAAAGGAAGCAAGAGAGAATGGGTCATATTAAACAGATTGGCTTATGACTAATTGTTTCACTCATCTTGACCCAAACAAATTTTGAACGAGTTGAATCATAACATATCTATTGATTTTAATTAAATTTGATTTTCCCAATTAGTTAAACTAGTCTACATATTTGCCACCTCTAAATTGCATATAATTGATTTTTTGCATTAATGAGATTATTAACTTGACTGGTTTCCCCATTGTGAATCTTGTTCATAGGTGCAAGAGGCTAAAATTTTTGCTTCTTGGATCATATTGTCAGCAAATTCCTTTATTTCAATGTCATTTTGCTTGTAATTAGTGCTTGTAAGAGTATTTAGGTACTCATTTGAGGAACCAAATCACTTCTTCAGCTCACTAATATCCATATCTGATCAAAAAGTTCAAGAATTGTAATTAGTGCAAATCACATAGTATATAGGAGAAATTCTTTTTAAAGGACAAATGGCTAAGAATTAGAGCCCGTTTGGATTAATTGATCGTAAATAGTGTCAAAATAGCATGGACTAGTCAGTTTCGGACTGGTAATTGAAAAATAATCAATATTTTGTAAAGTCGTTGAAAAATCGCTACTATTCTATGCAGAGATAAAATCTGGAAAAATAATATCCTTAGCAAACATGGAAAAATCAAGCATAATATACTAGATTATGAAACCCTTGCGCATAAATACCTAGCACATTATTTCGAAGTTCAAACTATACCTTGTATGTGAATTCCAACATAATATATTGGAGTTTTAACTTGTAACATTTCAAACTCCATCATATTATGCTGGAATTCACATACAAGGTATTTTGAACTCCAACATTATGCTAGAATTTTATATGTAAAAAACTCCAACATATTATACTGGAATTTTTTCAAATTTTAATTTATGGTATTTTTGTCCAAATTTAATTATCGCATGAAAAAATTAATTAAATTTCGATCAATTTTAAAATAGTGGCTCATTTTCTATTAGTAATTGTAAATCAAGCTAATTTTAAATTTTTTTAAGTACTAAAATTTATTTTTAATTGAGTGGTGAAAGTGATTTTATAAATAACCATTGGCAAACGTTTTAATAACTAAGCAATATACCTTTGTGCATACCAATCCCATATAGAGATTTCCTCTTCATATAAAAGCATGTATCAGATAACATAGGTCCTATAAGCTCATCCATCCCTGGCCACTTGACCTAATAATAACATCAAAACCTCAATTATACACAAGTTTTTGGTCGGCAAAAAGTTACTCCGCATCAGATGTTTGTATCAACTCAATAAATACATGATACGTGTCTTTACAAATATGATTTATCAATAAATTATAATTAATTAATACACATTCTCTCCTTAAAGGGAAGTCTTGACGTAACTGTTAAAGTTGTTGTCATGTGACCAAGAAGTCACGGGTTTGACCGTAAAAACAGCCTCTTGTAGAAATGCATGGTAAGGTTGCATACGATAGACCCTTGTGGTACGGCCTTTCCCCAAACCTCGCGCATATATAACGGGAGCTTAGTGCACTGGAAAATCCTATTTAATACACATATCCCCTTAATTGATCACTTAATCATGATAAATTTGTATGATTTGATACTAACACCCAATATGAGCAAGTATTTTACATGTTTTACCTGTCTATAAAGACATATGAAAGCAGATATCTCGTGGAATTAGTCAATTATGTATGAACTGGCTTGGACATCACGGTTATAAAAGAAAACAAACATATGGATATGAAAAGCTTACCACAAAAATTGCTCTCAAGGCAGAATCATAAATATCATTCTTGCTAACATTGTGAAATCTTTGAGGAAATTGAACAAATGCAAGTGAAGGAGAGATTTTAGGATCAAGCTGGAAACACATTGCTTGTCGAGCTGAAGATGGATCATTTGAGTGCATATCACAATCCAATATTAATATGTAAGGAGAATTGCTTATAATCCCAGATGCCCTAAGCTGCAAAAATATCATTAATTACTCTTAGTCAAATCAATTTAACAAACTAAATAATAAAACGAGTTAATACTAGAGTACGTGGAAAAAAAAAATACTCCCTCCGTTGTTTTGCTCAAAGTTCTCAAACACTTTATAAGCATAAAATAACCACAATAAATTGAAGGTCAATCATAGCAGATCGTATAAATCAAGAGACCAAACGAAAGAAAAGAAATGCAAGCTTTTCAATTAAGGAGAAACATGTAAAGACCCTTTTATTGATAATATTGGTTTGGTCTAACTCTCCATAGAGAGGTTCAGAGCCTTACAATGGTCTTCTTTATGCCCCTCGTAGGGGTTCTACTGCATGCTCCCTTTTTCTTCGGAGTAGTGGTGAAGAAGAAGAAGCAGCCCCCTTTTTTAGGATTCTTTCTCTTAGTATTTATATCTGTAAATCGTATGAGCTAGCGATAAGTGGCCATGACCACGCCGGTGTACGGCTTGTGCGATGATAGACAGGTCGTAGCCTCCTCGATAACGTCTCGTACCCACGAATTATTGATGATTACAAGTGGTCGTACCACTTGTAATTTATACTTAAGCTTTTGAAGTAATTAAGATCGTTAATTATTGGGGGATCAGATTTTGACATATACGTCCGTTTTATTTTATGTGTTAGTTTGACAGAGCACGGCGTTTAAAACTATACTCTCTCCGATTTATTTTATGTGTCATTGTTTGACAAGCACGGCGTTCAAGAATGTACCCACTCCGTCCCAAATTTAGTTGTCATGTCTTGTTCTCGAGAGTCAAACTATGTGAACTTTGACTAATATTTTAAAATGTATTTTTTCATCATATTAACACGAATAAAACTACAATTTGCCGTACTTTCGCATAGTTTTTGAATTTTTAACTGTTAATCGTAAAATATTGATCAGTTGATCTAATTCAATTTAACTTCGAAGACTAGTCAAATTGACTCCCGAGAAGCGAAATATAGTAGCTAATTTGGGATGTTGTATGGAGTAGAGAAGATTCTTGAATCGTACGATGTTAAACATGTCATCTCATTCTATAAGTGAAATCATAAAGGATAAAATAAAAATATGTATTTTATAAAGTTATTGAATATAAAAACTTATATATATATATATATATATATATATATATATATATATATATATATATATATATATATATATAAGACACATAAATTAAAATGGAGGGAGTAGCTATTTTTTTTTTTGAATAAACAGATTTCTATTTTATTCCGTCAAAAAAGTATACGTACAAAAATATAGATGCTGACCATCTATTCTCATATGCTATACAAATCACTACACTGTTACCACTCTAAAAAAACAGATCACTCTTTGATAATACGTGTGACATAATCTATCTCAAGAAAAGGTCTATCTCATTTGAATTCTAGGGGAAATGATCAAAACTTTGTAGGACAACCCTCTAATTTTGACTTGAAGCCCTTCTGAAATGGAGATGGACTACAATTTTCTTACAGACAGTATCGCTCATCAACTTACCTCCCTGGAATCTCATTTTATTCCGCTCCCTCCATATCGTTGTCACCAGGATCCCAAAGAGACAAGCAGTGATTTCTGCTAACCCATTTCTACTCTTTGCCAGCTTACTAACCCATTCACATTCCTCCTTCCAGTCTGCAATGGATCTCTTATAGCCCAACCAGCTAAGGAGATGATTCCAGATTAATTTGGTCTTCAAGCAATCAAAGAAAAGATGCTCAAAGGTCTCTCGATGCAAACCACAGAAAATACAATCTTGTGGAACCAAAATATTTAACATATGAAGTCTTTCCACAGTTGCAAGTCGCTTATGCAAAGCCAACCACAGTATAAAATTTGTAGAAGTTGTCTGTATAGCTTTTTGATACTAAAAGACTCTCCCTGTTGAACCTGCCTCAATCTGTTGTCCAGATTTCCATTGAGTGCTGCAATGCCTTTGATCAACTTCCTCGACTCAAAAATTTTCCTGATTGCCCAGGCAGCAGCCCCATGCACCGGCATGTCTTCAAAATAGTAGTTCTTAATATAGAAGGTATGAACCCATTTTATCCATAGGTTATCCTTCTTCTTAGTCAGTGCCCATAGATGCTTAACCACAGCTGTCTTATTCCATTTAGATAGGTCCAAAACATTCAGTCCCCCTGCACTGTATGGCATACACAGAGTATCCCAGGCAATCAGAGCCTTCCTTGAAACTGTAGCAGAACCTGTCCACAGATATGATCTGCAGATAGCAGTCATCTTCAAAAAAATTTTAGGCAGTAGGAAAATCTGGGACCAGTAAGCTGGAATACCAAATAGAACAGATTTAATCAGTTGAAGCCGACCAGCATATGAAAGTAGCCTTGACGACCAGCAGCTTATTTTCTGTGTAATTTTCTCCACCAGTGGCCAGCATTGAGAAATGAACAGCTTCTTTGAATCAAAAGGCATCCCCAAATATTTAAAAGGGAGCCTGCCTATCCCAGCACCTGTAGTACCTCCTGTTTCTGCCAGTTCGTTACCCCTGCTAAGTACACTGCACTTTTATTAATATTTGCTTGAAGACAAAAGACCTTAGAGAATTCCTGAAGAGTCTGTTTCAGTAAGCTGACAAGGGAGTAGCTATTTATGGAAAGATAAAAGAGAGTACCAGAACATTGAGAGCTCCTGCTTTGAAATGCTGAGAATAGGCAGGATTTTTCTCTCTTGAAATATACACAAGCAAAGGTAATTTAACTTTTCTACTATTTTTTACCTCTCTGGCCTATTATCTGCCCAAAAAAAAAGATGTGTGTTATGCTGTCTTTCGGAAGATTTATTTCACTGTCGAAATGACGATAGAATCCATTAGCAGCTAACAGATCAAATGGATCTCACCTAGGCTGCTTCTCATCCAACACCTGGTTAATCCCTTACTTATACAATTATAAAAAAATTTAAAAGAAAAAAACGTGATATTAATTTCACATCCAATAATTTGATTTCAAAACTAAACACTTAAAAAAACCTATAAACATTAATGGTTATCCATATATTTTAAATACTAACTTAAATATATAATTGAAATTATTGAAATGTCAATTTTGGAACACAAGGGGTGTAACCTTAACTGAGATAATTAAAATACATTGAAAGGAAATAATTAAAATCCAAGATTGAAGATAAAAATAAAAAATTCCTATCTGTTGGATTCTATATATGATTTTTCGTATATAAAAAAGAAAAGAAAAACTTAAATTATATTTGCAAATTGAGAAAAGTATTACTGATAATTGAAGTATTGTTATAAATAGAACTCTATTTAAGGTGAATGTCTATATTTAGAGAGATTCTAGGGTTTACTACTTGGTGGCTAAGTCACCACCTCCCTATAAATATAGAGGTTCTATTCTATTGTAGACCATCCCAAAGTATCAATAAGAATACTCCTCTCTCTACTTTTCTCTCTATTGTTCTTGCTCTTATATTATTTCATAACACGTTATCAGCACGAGTCTCTAACCAATTGAATTTAATATTCAGCAATTATCCCTCTCAGAATCTCGAGTTGCAATCAGATTCACCCACTCTAATTCGTGTTCCGTCGTTTGGGTTTTTCTATTCGAGTGAATTTCCAAGCAAAAGAGTGTAATAACGATTGCTACTGCTCCATATGAGAATTTCTATACGGAAAAATAGAAGAGATGGTATCATCATAAAATAATGCAACGGGATGGAAACTCAAGAGGTATATTTGATATCACAACATTTATTGGTATACCTTAAAGGTAAGTAATTTACTTTTCCCTTTCAAATTCTTGAAATTCTACGATTTGATTTCATATACAAACATAGACAACAAAGTTTGATTATAACTCTAATGGAGTTTGTAAGGAATTATAACCACGTGAAGTGGTAAAAGTTCTATGTCTTGCCATGATTAAATTCATGTATGATTGTGGGCAAAGAATTGAAAATCCGTCCAATTGAATTTGCTTCATTCTCATTCCCTTTAGAGAATGTGATAGCAGTATGTGATAAGTCTGAAAGAAGACAAAATTATTACCGTGAAGGTATCAATGGATGTGGACGTGGCAATAGACGGAATTATAATCGTCATCATTGTGATAATGAGAATAATAAAGATTCTCAAAATAATCTTTCACTTTATGAAAGTAATATTTGACATGAGATTGTATATAGCACATACAGATGATTATGATCCATTCCCTGAAGTGAATGTGATAATTGTAATAAAGCCCGTAAGTATGGACACGCTCTTGATGTAATTTTGTTTTATGTCTGACGTTATGAAAAGAAAGTTCGTTGCCCTTGAAATTTCGGGCAAGAACTATATGACATGGGTGTTGGATGCTGAAATCTATTTGGATGCAATGGGTCTTAGAGACGCCATTAAAGACAGAAATAATGCATCTACCCAAAACTATGCTAAGGCCTTGATTTTCTTGCGCCATCACCTTGATGAAGGTTTGAAACTGTGCTAAGGCCTTGATTTTCTTGCGTCATCACCTTGATGAAGGTTTGAAACTGTGCTAAGGCCTTGATTTTCTTGTACCATCACCTTGATGAAGGTTTGAAAATTGAATATATCACAGTCAAAGATCCACCTATCTTGTGGAATGGCTTAAAGGAGAGATATGACAACCTGAAGTTGGTCACTCTGCCACAATCACGATGCGATGAGAATCCAAAAGCAAATAGTTCATAAACTATATATTATCGTTGCGGTGGAAAAGGGCACTGGGCGAAAATTTGCCGTGTACCAAGACATTTGGTAGAGCTTTATCAAGCATCTCTAAAAGGTAAATGCCCTGAAACCAATTCTGTCTCTGACGACAATTTTGACATCACCCACTTGGATGTGGCAGACTTCTTTGAGCACCCTGAGGGGAAAATAGACCACTTAATTGGTGATGGATCTGTGATGAAGGAATATGGAATTGTTTGATTTTATTTTACTTATTTGTATTAGTTAGTGAATAAACTAATAGTCATTAGTATAAGCTCGTATTAGTTAGCTTATGATATAATGTTAGTATTAGTTCTTTAGAATGTTTCAATATGCTTAAATTTCAAAGATATTTTTATTTTCCAGTAGAGTTAATCGACTAACCTAACAGTTAATCGATTATCTAATATTTCGCATTAAAACTGAATTTTTCCGCAAGGCAAGATAGTCGACTATCTGATTTAGATAGTCGACTAACCTGATGACTGTTTACTAAGTTAGTCGACTATCTAATTTAGATAGTCGACCAACTAATATTTCGCATTAAAACTGAACTTTTTCGCAAGGCAAGATAGTCGACTATCTGATTTGGTTAGTCGACTAACCTAATGACTGCTTCCCAAGATAGTCGACTATCAACTAAGTTAGTCGAATAACCTCAGCAGATTTTGAAAATATTGTTTAAATATGAAACAAACGGATTAAATTTGTTTATTCTCATGTTCGTATATCTCTTTTGATTAATTGATTCATGTACTACACATACGATACTCAAAGAGAAGAAATATTACTCTCATTTAAGTATGTGTAAGGCAGATGTTACTACAATTTCTGGTAGTAGTAAATTGATTAAAGGCTCCGGAAGAGCAACTATAACTCTGCCTAAAGGAACAACATTTTAGAGAATGCAATGTTCTCCTCCAAGTCTAAAAGGAACTTGTTGAGTTTTAAAGATATCATTCAAAATGGATATCATATTGAGACAATAGATGAGAATAATCTTGAATTCCTCATTTACTCATGAAAACGAGGCTGTCCACTTCGGTTTGGGGTCACGCCATTTTGCATGCAGCAATGCCAGTTCGTCTCAGAACGACGAATTATCACAAATATTCCCCGTTGCAATGAGTTTTGGGTCATGAACCTAATATATCCCACTTAAGAATTTTTGGATGTGCAGTATATGTGCCTGTAGCACCGCCATATTGCACCAAAATGGGTCTGCAAAGAAGGTTAGGAATATATGTTGAGTTTGAATCGCCCTCTATTATTCGCTACCTCGAAATATTGACAGGGGATTTGTTCACTGCACGATTTGCAGACTGTCAATTCGATTAGACACTTTTCCCAAAATTAGGGGGAGAAGTTGGTGAAACCAAACGGGAAATTTTGTGGAAAAATGCATCATTATCTCATCTTGAACCACATACCTCTATTTGTGAAAAAGAGGTGCAAAATATTATCCATTTGCAAAGAATAGCAAATCGAATGCCAGACGCATTTACAAATTTGAAAAGGATAACAAAATCACATATCCCCGCAGTGAATGTGACAACATCTGATTCACGAATACATATTCATTATTGGAAGAATATGAACATGAAATTGGTATTGAATATACCACACTCACCCCTAGAAGGAGGTTTGAGATGATATATGAAAATAATGTCATTGTTATGGCATGAATAGTCATTGGTCACGTACCTATTGTACGCCAAAATAATTTGTCAATGTGATTATCAAAGGACAATAATAAGGCAAGAAACATATCTTGCATATAATTTTGACATGACCATAATGGTATAACTTTCTCTTTAAAAGAGATATTCACCACATGGATGTTGATAAATTTGTGGTAGTACAAAATTAATTGAGAGCTCTAGAAGAGCCAATTATTACTATGTTGGAGAAACACAATTGATTACCAATAAGGTATTGTGTCGTAGTAAGTCTCAAAGAAACTTATTCAGTTTCCAAAGTATATGCGAAAGCGATTGATTATATTGAGACTATAAATAAAGGAAAGATTTGATATCTTCTATTACTACAACTTGTAGCGGGATAATCTGTATGTGAAAAACTACCCGCTTTATTCTCCAGTTTGTACTACACAAGAATACCACAATAAAGTGGACGTTTATTGATATAAAAACCCATATCATAATAAATTTGAAGTTTATTGATAATTGCACATGTCATGGTGTAAATTTGAAGTTTATCAATATTGATAATTATTCAATTGGCATTCGGGTTAGCCATATCATTTTAAGTATGATGTGCAGTAATAGAGAATTCACATGGGTAAATATTAAAGAACTAGAAAGTTCTTTACGAATTCTCTTGTATTACTTGTTCTCATTAATTAATTGACCAACTAAAGAGTTCGGGTTGAATCCCATAAATTCTGGAAATATCAAAGGTGAATATGGGCTCATTCACCTGCCACGTATACCACATATGATGCATCTATGATATGGTTACATGTGCGATTGTTATTAACCCGCAGCCTGGCCGGTGCTTGCGAGGTAAATTACTCAGTAATATAACTTCGAGCATAATTTCCAGATTTTCTATTCAAGATAGTTCATCTTGATAAGTTGGTTTATATCATAGTTGGTTTAGCAAGATAATTATTGAGTGCCTCCACTTAATAGCTAAACTGTTTCTTATGAGAACAAAGTTATATATATCAGTTTGATATACGTTGTATACGAGAGTATATTATATTCTCCCCTCACAAGTGGTTCAGGGTCAGGAACCAAATAATTTCATCTTATTATTATTGATGTGCGGTGTATATTTTCATTAACACCATAATGCACAAAGATTGACTCTCAAAGTTGAGGAAACAAGTTAGCTTTTCTAACATGAGGGGGGACATGATAAACACTTGAGAAAAGGTTACACGGGATGAATTATCATTTGTATATATAGATCCTCGAATATCATAATATGAACCTGAAGTTCATAAAAGGATAATTCAATTGCAACATATTGCAAAGCATGCTATACGCATTTGCTGACCCAAAGAAAGTAACTATATTCCCACTGCAAATGCCATATTAAGTCCCAGAAGGACAAAGTCTTTGATACGCTTAAAGCGTATAGACAAATCGGTTTCAAAATAACTTCTAAGTAAAGAAGATGAGCAAATGATCAAACTGACCATAATGGGGAAGCAAGTGATCTAGAAGATCACATGACATAACACTTCATAAAATCTCATGAGAGATTCAGGTACCTGAATATATGAATAAAGAGATCTCCATGTTATGTCTTTGTGAAAATTTATTGGAACCGATATAAAATATTCGTCGACGACATCTATGATAGCGCTAAATATCGATGAGGATCGTATGTTTGTCGAATACAGACAAAATATTGGCTAAATGGAAGAGATACAATTCAAGCAGAATTGATTCCATATGAAAGACATGTAGTTTTGGACATGTAGTTCAAATACTTGAAAGTATAAAGTCAATGGTATATGTAATCATTTTTCGATATATTATTTGTTTAGCATGACATGAAAACTTGATATGCATCTAAAGTCTATTATATGGCTTATATGACTTAACTTATATGTCAATCCATGAAAGATTGAAGTTGCTTGAAGCATATGCAATTCTTGGTCCTGAAGTACCACATCCTAAGTGCAACTTGTGTACATATGTATCTTGCTATAACTATAAGCATGATGGCATCGAGAATGCCTCTATGGAGATATTGAAGAGTCATTCCACGACATTATATGAAGATGTTCATATCTATCAAGGATGATAATTTCAAGGTGCGGAATATTTATTCAAATCAATATGGCTGATTTATTTATCAAATCTCTACAAAAGATCGTTTTGAAGATGGTGCACAAGATTGGAATGCAAATGCTCAAGGATGTGAATTGATGCTCTTTTCAGGGGGAGTTAATGCGCGTTGCACTCTTTTTCCCTTACAAGGTTTTGTCCCACTGGGTTTTCCTTGCAAGGTTTTTAACGAGGCAACCAATAGGCGCATATTTAAACATGTGTACTCTTTTTCCTTTTCTTTAATTTTTCCCATTGGGTTTTGTTTTAGTTAAGGTTTTAACGAGGCACATTATTGAATAGACATTCAAGGGGGAGTGTTATAAATAGAACTCTATTTAAGGTGAATGTCTATATTTAGAGAGATTCTAGGGTTTACTACTAGGTGGCTAAGTCACCACCTCCCTATAAATATAGGGGTTCTATTCTATTGTAAACCATCCCAAAGTATCAATAAGAATACTCCTCTCTCTACTTTTCTCTCTATTATTCTTGCTCCTATATTATTTCATAACATGTATCATATTAAGTAAGTTTTTCCATTCAAATGAAGTAAAATTGATCTTTTGGGTGAGAGGATATAAATAATCTATCTCCAAATTTTATGTTCTTTTCCAACATGCTACTAAATTGATTCCCATAAAGTTTCCAGTTTTAAATTCCAAATTAAAGGACAAAATTTTACTATTTTAGTTTCCCCATAAACATATTATTTCTAAAAGATTCGTCACTACTTTAGCTTTGGTTTGATTTTGTTTCCTACCCGGTGTCAAGTACCACTATTGAAAAATCGATAAATTTGGATTCGCATCAAGAAATCCCACATGGGAGGATAAAGTATTTTCTGACCAAAACGACTCTATATATAAAGATCAAACCCAAAATTTTTGGTTAAGGACGAAGAAGTATTTATCACTCCATCACACCCTTTTAGTCGCATTAGTTTGTTGAATATAATACTTCATATGACTCCACAAAAATGAAAGAATATTAGTGCGATTTATCATGTCTAGGGATTTTGTTCCTTGTTTGAGTATTTTATTTTGCAAACTTTTGCATTACCTTTTCATTGTCCCACAAATTAACTAAAAAAAGTGTCTCGCCTGACTTTTATCTGTTACATGAAATGTAAAATAAAATTTTTTTTCTTGTCAGATATCTAAAATTAGTGTCAGTTATTTTATTACATATTTTGCAGAAAATAATTGTTGATTATCGCACCAGAATCTTTTTAAATTACCAATAAATTTTAATTTGTGACAATAGGTTTGAGAAGATGTCGAGGCAAATCGAAGAAATATTGGGGAGAGGTGATTAGGCAGGATATGTTACGATTTCAAATCAATGAAGACATGGTCCTAAATAAGTGGGGGTGAAGGTCGAGAATTAGGGTAAAAAAATATTTAGGAGTTAGAGAGTTTTTCTCGTTCTTACCCGTAGTACTAGTAGCACGCATGTACTCTCATATCACTCAAATTTGTATTACACCATGTCGTTTAATTTGTTTTAGTTACCGTATTCTCCTGCTATTACTATTTTGGTACTACTCACTCTGTTGCCTCCCCCCTCCCCCCCCCCCCCCCCCCGACCCCCTCTTTCTTCATTTTCTTCTTCTCGCTCTCCCTCTTCTTCTCCTCCTCCCTAAACTCTAAACCCATATTAATGGTTGTATTAGTGGTTGCTTCCACGGCTCGAACGCATAATCTTTAGATCATACAGAAAAATATTTACCGTTTTTCCAAGTCTCTCTTATTAATGCATATAACTTAAACTCGCAAATTAATGGCTGATTAAGGTAATACCTGAATATTTTCTCTTTCTTGCAACAATTCCTGGCTGCTATTAATCTCATCATCTCCTTGAAAATAAAACTCAGGGCAAGTCCTTTTTATTCCATATTTCCTACAAAAAGGAACCCAAAATTCTGCAAATTTCCACGTTTCATTAATAGCATAAAATGTCAAATTAGAACCACCATCGTCAGAAAGGTACACTGACAATTTTTCAGTAGGATAATCAAGTGCTAAAATCGATAAAATAGTGTTCATAACACCTAACGGCGGCTCCTTTTTAGAATACGCCGTGCAGACAAAAACATCTATCGCCGGAAATTTATCTTCCGGCGGGAGTCGTTCTAGGAAGACAGAATGACTAACTGGGACCCATCTATGGGCCGAGTTTAGGAGCCAAAGAAAAGAGAGAACTAATTCAGAAGTGAAAATTATGAGCCAACAAGGTAAAAAAGATAGTGGTATCGTGTTGAGATTAATTATGAGTCGATAGTAGAAGATGGATAGTATAAAGATTGAGTGAATTAAAGTGTGTGCTCTGTGGATTATTGCTGAACTTTTGTGAACTTTGCACTCTTTTTTTTTGTAATTAAACTTTGTATTAATCATCAAAGTGGTCGTCATGCAAGTCCATAGTGCAGCTTTATACTCAGCTGCCTATCAAAAGTTAAACAAAAACTGACTAATCTATACTATCCAAAAGTTCAACATTACAGTAGGTAATGTTGAAGATGTACTCTAACTCTAGCAGGTGCCCTAACATTACAAGTGTAAGCAATGCATCTAAGCAGTTTGTCACTAGTACAGAAGGTGTTTCCAAATATTCTCGCATTCCTTTCCAACCATAGGACATAGAACATTTCTGTCATTGTCATTTTGAATATATGAGCTCGAGGAGATTTCCCTTTAACCTGATCAATGAACCATTGGACAAACTGTGACCAGTTCTGTCCAGCAGGTTGTGTAGCTCCAATCCACTGCAATGTGATATACCTCAGCTGAGTAGTAAAGGTGCAGTCCAAGAATAAGTGATCTCTGGTTTCCTCAGTTTGTTGACACATAACACAAGTGTCATCCACAGTCAAGTTCCATTTGATCAACCTATCTTTAGTAGGAAGCCTGTTTTGTAGAAGCAGCCACAGGTTGAAAAGTGCTTTAGGTCGAGCAGGATTCTGCATGGTTAAGTTCTTCCAAGGGACTCTAGGTGCCTCTCCAATCTGTTGAAGATAGAGCATTCTTATAGAACAATCAGACTTATGTAACAGTTGATATTGCTGCAATAGAACAGTACTAGCTTGTTTAGGCACATTTATGGTCTCCAACTGTTGTTGTTTGATATAAACTGTGTGAATCCATTTCACCCATAATACATCCTTTTTGTGTGCCAAATCCCAGCTTAGTTTTGCAACAGCAGCCTTGTTCCACAATAAGAGATTGGTCAAGTTTAAGCCTCCAGCAGACTTTGGCAGACAGATTTTTTCCCAAGCCATCTATGCTTTCCTTGTTACATTAACTGAGCCAGACCATATGTAGGATCTGCATATTGCTTCTAACAGTTTTATAACTTTGGAAGGGATGAGAAAGAGTTGAGCCCAATACGCTTGAATACCAAAAATTACTGATTGCACCAACTGGATTCTACCAGCATATGACAGTTGCCTGGCAGTCCAGGATGTAATCCTGGCAGTAATCTTGTCGACCAGTGGTTGCCATTAAAAAACAGTCAGCTTCTTGGTAGATAGTGGTACACCCAAGTATTTAAAAGGTAGCTCTCCACGTACATATCCAAGAAGATCAATAATTTGCTGTTGCTCCTCAGGTTTTACCCCCCCCCCCCCCAAAATAAACAGCACTCTTATGCAAATTGGCTTTCATACCAGAGGCTGCAGTGAAATGAGAGAAATATGTAAACATGGTACTTACAGACTGAGCTTCTCCTTTGACAAACAGCAAGAGGTCGTCAGCAAAGCTTAAATGAGTTATTCCTAGTTTTTTACAACCAGGATGAAATGTGAAGTCTTTTGCTTGCTTCAGCTCTACCAGTGATCGACTTAGGTATTCCATCACAATAGCAAACAAAAATGGAGATATGGGGTCCCCTTGTCTCAAACCTTTGGCTGCTTGAAAAGGTTCTGTTGTTTCTCCATTTACAACCACTGTGTAGCAGACAGTTTGGACACACTCCATGATCCATCTTGTAAACCTGGTAGGAAAATCTAGAGCCTCCATTACCTGCTGCAAAAAGCATCATTCAACTGAATCATAAGCCTTCTGTAGATCAATTTTGATCATACATCTGGGAGATATATGTGATCTAGAGTAATGCTTTATTAATTCATGTGCTAGAATGACATTATCTGCAATCCTCCTTCCTGGAATGAATCCTGCTTGTGCACTACAGATGATACTGCTCATGACCTTCTGTAGTCTGTTGGCCAGCAGCTTGGAAATGATTTTGTACAGAACTGAACAGCAAGCTATTGGTCGAAACTCTTTGACTGTTTGAGGATTGGACACATTGGGAATTAAAGTGAGGGAGGCACAGTTTGTTGGTCTATGCATTTTGTTAGTTTCAAAGAAATTCTTGACTGCTTGAAGTACCTGCTTTCCAGTGATATGCCAAGTTTGTTTGAAGAACAGGGCATTATAACCATCTACTCCTGGAGCTTTGTCATTACCAATTGCTTTTAAGCTGTCTAAGATCTCAGTGTCACTGATGTCAGCAGCTAGTTCCATCTTCTGGTGATGTGTTAGGCTAGGTCCATTGCTCATGTACAATCTGTTAACAGCTGGAAGGGAAGTGGCTGAAGTCCCCATGAGTGATTTATAGAAATCCTTAATCTCTTTCTTTAGGTCATCTGGATCAATTACCTTCAAACCCCCTTCTGTGATCAGTTCAGTAATTCTCTTGTACTGGTTTCTCTCCTTCATTACAGCTGAGAAATATTTGTTATTTGAGTCTCCAAGTTGGATCCATCTGGCTCTAGATTTCTGTTGTAATACTGATTTTCAATCAATGACCAGTTTTCTAATTGCAGCACCAGTTCCTTTTCTCTAAGTTGTAAGGCATCTGTATAGGACAAAGTCATCTGGTGTTGGACATCTTCCAGTTCCTTTCTACTAGTCTCAATCTTCTGTGTAATATTCTTAAAATCTCTAGTATTTAGAGACTTTAAGGCTGGTTTGAGGGACTTGAGATTGTTCCACACCCCTTGTAGGGTACACTGAGCATTGCTATTCCAGTTATCTTTGATCAGAAGTTGGAAATCCTTATGCTGAGTCCATGCATTGTAGAACCTAAAGGGAGTCTTCCTGAGTTTGTTATCTTCTGCCAGGGTTAGCAACATGGGATTATGGTCAGAAATATGTGGCACTCCATATACAGTGTGTACATGGCTCCACTTAATCATCCACTCATAGTTACCAAACACTCTATCTAATCTGCTGCACACTCTATCATTGCCACTTTGCTTATTGGTCCAGGTAAAATATTTCCCTTTCCATGGGAGTTCAGCCAGAACAGCCTGCTGGATACACTTGGTAAAATCTGCAATCTCAACTTGTTTAACTTGGTGACAGAATTGTCTATCATTACTAGACATAATGGCATTGAAATCTCCTGCTATTAGCCAGGGGTCAGTAGTAACAGCAGCAAGGTTCAGAATTGTCTTCCACAATGTCCTCCTTTGATCAATGTCATTGAAGCCATAAACCACTGTGAGACAGCAGATAAGTCCACCAGTGAGGGTCCTAACAGTACAATGGATGTATTGAGCCTCCTCCTGTAAACCAGCGATCAAAAATTTTGTAGTATCCCATAAAATCCAAATTGTACCATTCATTGCACCCCTGTAGTTAGTTAGTACATTCCAGTTAGGCAACAAGAAACTAGATATTCTCTCTGCATTCTTCTGTTTGACCTTTGTCTCTACCAGACCAACAAGGTCAAATTTATTGATTCTAAAGTATTCTTTGGCTTCCTTTTGTTTGTACCTTTTATTTACACCCCTAATATTCCAAAATAACCACTTCATTGGGTATAACTGGTTCCCCCTTCATCCAGGGGATGATCTGCCTAACTCACTGACCCAACTTCAAATCTATTAGACATCACAATAGGAGATAATGGTGGAAAGTTTGTGATGTTAAAGACTGGAGAAACCTGTGTATTAATACCTTTCTGTTTATTCAAACCTTCCCCTAAAACAGCATGGGTACATGGTTCCTTTTGAGGGCTTGGCTGCTGTATTTGAGATCCCTGGTTACTCTGGTCCATGGGGACTGGAGCTTTAACTCTCCATTCCTGTGTCACCTTAGTCTTCTGTATGGGATTGGGTTGAGTAGATTTGGCCAGACAATTGTGCCCCACCATAAGGCATTTCTCAGAATATGATGGCTGCCAATCATAGGTCACATCTTGCATAAAACTCTTCCCATTGGGATCCAGTAGCTCAATCTCACTAGGCAGTTCCTTTGATACATTCACCTCAATGAGCATACGAGTATATGAAATTCTAGTTTGCTTAGTCGTACACTCATCAGCAAAAATAGGCTTACCCAACACACTTGTAATCCTACTCAAAGACCTGCTACCCCAACATGATATAGGAAGATTAGGGAACTTGATCCACAGAGGAATTTTCGTAGGGAAGGCAGCTTTAAAATCAAAATCAGCAGATCATTGCTTCAAGATCATAGGTCTGTTCGCAATAGAGTATGGTCCTGCACATAGGACTTCCTTGGCATCATCCAGGGATTGAAATTTGACAATATAATAGCCCTCGTCATGGTAAAAGAGATCTGGTTCAGGCACATGAGACCAGTGTAGATTAATAAACCTTTTCATAGCATTGTAACCTGGACCATTCCCTAGAACAAAGACTACTAGAGCACACTTCCATTTTTGTTCTTCTTCTTCCACTTCATCTTTAATCAGTTGACCCACTGGTTTACCATTAATCACCGTTGGTGGAATGTACTCCAGAGACATACCGTTAGCAGCAAGTCGATTCTTCTGGAATAGACTAGCCCACCCTTTGGGTGCTTCAATTTTTGACCCCTCCTCTATATTGGCCTTTGTGACGACTGGTTGTGGAGGTTGCTGCAATGTGCTCGATACCCCTATTTCCTTGCACCATCGGTGCTATCGACGGTACAATCTTAGGATCTGGACTGTTATCTTCATTACCAGCAAGCGTTGCAAACAAAGGAACTCCAGATGTCTCTGATTCTACAGCTGCATGAGGCCATGGAACAGTGTCAACACTGTTTTGCAATGGAACAGTGTCGGTTAGGTTATCAGCGCGTACTGGTTGTGTAACGATGGGGATAGCACGGTCTATGAGAGCCAGTGGTACTTTCCAAGGTCGGCCTCTCCCTCTCGCCATGGGAACACCCTCGGCGTACGTTAACTAACGTGCACCGAGAGAAGAGAAGAAGAAGGAGTTTGAATATTGAACTTTGCACTCTTGTAAAGGAAGAGTTTCCATTTTGTTGAAGGTGTTGATAATGAAGATGGTATAAAGCAGACTCCATTCAGTTTTTTATAGCTCAAAGTTACATATTTGATCCGCCCACCAAAAATAATTACAATCGTTATATACAAATGATACATACTGATTTATATATATATATATATATATATATATATATATATATATATATATATATATATATATATATATATATATATATATATATTTCGGCTATTATTTTTTAGAATGGCTATATACTGTCAAACTTTTCTATAATAGCCTCGTTTGTTCTGATATGTCCTCATGATGTTACAAAATCATCTATCATTTTTCTTGTCTTTGTTGATAAGGAATGTTGAGTTAAAGCTATCCGAAAAATACTTTTAAGATGTATAGTATTTTTCATTTTAAAATATTTCGGACGATTTCTTCCAAAAAACTTCATAATATATAGAGAGAGAGAGCTTCTCAATCTGTTCTGCTATCAATGTTAGAATTTAATCGGACGCATAACAATATCTTCCTCGAACTAAGTTTCACATGCATCAACAAGCCCCTGCAACAATTGGACCATCAACAAGCCCCTCGAACTAAGTTTCACATGGCATATGACAACGATCCATGGTTAACTTCCGAGATGCATTATTTGTCACCTAGATATAGTAGCGAAGTTAGGAATTTTGGCAAAGGTATTTAAATTTGAAAAAAGTGAAAAATATTTCGGCAAATGGTATTCAATATATGTATATGGGTCAAAACTTAACCTTACGATAGTGAATGAGATCAACGCGTTTATCAAAGCCTATTTATGACTAATAAATGGTATGGCCATTTATTCACAAGATTATCAGGTGGTTATCCAATTTGACAACTAAGGCTACGGCATGGCCGTCCTCACGAGGGCGTCCTCTCTATGTGGTCCCAACCTCTTGGCGCCAGCTGGCAAACCTCCTAGCTATAAATACTAAGAGAAAGAACCCTAAAAGGAGGGATACTTCTTCTTCTTCACATTTCTATCTAAAAGCAGAGAGAATACATCATTGTAAGGTTCTGAACCTCTCCATGAAGAGGCAGACCAAATCAATATCATTAATAAAATATCTTCATCATCCTCCCTTTAATCTATAATTGTTGTCTCTTACATTTTATTCATTTAGTCTTTGAATTTATTACGATCTGCTATGATTGGCCCTCCGTTTATTTTGATTGTTTTATGCTTCTAAAGTAAATGAAAACTTTGAGTTAAATAATATGTTATATACCTCCAAAATATATTATTATACCTATATATACAGTATAATTTTTTGATGAATAATGATTAATTGATTATCCTTATGATCATGTAGTTTCGTCACTACCTACATAACTGAGCATTATGGCCACCGAAGTTTTCTTTGTCGAGCCCGTCGTCATTATTCTATCACTTTATACTTGTCTCGTCAAACTATCGACTCTAATATTAATTATTGGGCTAAGCTAGCTCGAAAATAATTTTAATATTATGTGATATTATTCACTTTAGATAAGTCTGGCGCGATTTTTTCCCCAAGATGTCATACCTTGAAAATTATCCTATTCCAATCTTTTCAGCAGGAAATAACTGACATTATATATAAACGCACCAAAAGAAATATTATATGATCAACTTTTTCTAGACAGTCACGTGGGAACATGCAGTTTGGAACCCAAGGTTTATTGATCGTTCTCACCGCCACTGTATAAAGGACAATTATAGAGATTTAGATGAAGATGAATGTTACAATTACTTTAATATTTTTAAATAATTATCTTGTATCGATACGTATTGATTCGATTAATTCAAATATTATCTTGTTGTTAAGGATGTTTTTTTTCCTCCGATGTTCGATATTCGTATTAAACTTTAATTATATTTAAATTCGTATCAAATAAAATTATATTCAAAAACAATCTTATCTACTGCACCACATCCTTTGGTGATACATTGTTGTTAAGGTTCATCAAAGGAGAGAGTGTGTTTCGAATACGAAAATTTCAATTAAGAATGGAGGGTTTTTGTATGAAAATAAAATAGGCTAGTCAATTTTCGTATTGGTAATTAAAAAATAATTACTATTTGGCTATAACACGAAAAGTTCCAGTATAATATACTAGAAATTAGTGCACTTATATATGAACTTCCAACTTATGCTAGAACTCATACGGAGAGCTCCATCATAATATAATGAAGGTTGGAGCACCAATGTATGAACTTTCAGCATATTATGCTGGACTAGTATATTATGCTGGAACTCCAGTCAGAGGCGGGTCCAGGATTTTAAGTTTATGGGTTTCTGTCTCAATTTCAAATTACTATACAATAATAAGTGGGTTCAGAAATAGATATTTAATAATTTTTTAACAAAAATACAGGGTCTATGCAAAAATTACTGGGTTCCCGGAAATCCGTATATTACACCTAGATCTACCTCTAACTCTACTATATTATGTTGGAATATTTTTCGGATTTTGAACCGTGTTTTCGTTCAGATTTATTTTGAAAAGTGGCTAAATTTCGATTACTTTTGAAGCTGTGGTTATTTTTCAATGGAAAATTTCACATTAGAACAACTGAGCTCCATACTTTTCAATCTTATAGCCCATATTTTAATTTACAACCAACTAACTCAAAACTAATAGGCTAAGATTCAACATCCACCTCAAATAGGTTCTCAAAATTACTATTTAATTTTTTTTTTAAAATCCTCAAGCTATTAAATTAATTTTTGAATCAATAACTATGACTCCAATATTAATTCAACAAATCAAATTTATTTGGGCAGTAAAAATCAGATTTTTAACAAGCTTAAATATGGGGGTTTAAATTTTGAATTTGACTTTATGAGAAATTTAGAGTGAATGTAATTTAGACTTGTTAAAAATAGTATAAGGAGGTTGTATATAAAATTTGAAGTCATTTAATGGAGATTTGGACTGGTTTTGAACGAGAATTGCAACTGAAAATCGTGGAAGAAGTTCGTCTACGCTTGTATAAAGGTGTATAATAGTGTATAAGTTGTGTTTCTATACTCATATACATTATTATACAAGCGTATACACAATTATACAAAAACCTGACTTCGCCTTCTTCCTTGCGTCTTTTTCTGAAATTTAACTCAAATCTACTACAAATCACTTCAAATTTAAAATTTGAACTTATTTTGATATTTTCAATCAATTGGAACAACACCTAATCCAAACAACTAACAAATTCAAAAAAACACAATTTCAATAGACCAAAATTTTTAATGATCTTCAATGGTGGACTTCTACTCTTCAATTTTCTTACATTGTAAGCAGGTGACACAAGAGGAGAAGCAGAAAATACGTGGCCCCCTTGAAGCATATGTAGAAGATGTGAGAAGAAGAGAGAGTGAAAGCATTGGTTGTGAGATCAAATAATTAACTACATAGCTTTTAAAAGCAATGATCGTAAGAACACACATTTTGAATTTGCAAATACTTTCAAATATATACAATGTGGGCTAGGTGGGTAAAAACTTTAAAATATAGGCCATTTTTGTTATGGTGTGAAGTGCTATGTATTTTTTTGTAATTCTTTCTTTTTCAATTATTGCTTGTAAATCCAACTATTTTTGAATTTCACCCTAATTTTATTAATTACATCATTCTTCCCATTAATAGTAATTACTTTAACTTAGTGATACATAATGTGGATGATATTTATACATTGATCAATAAGAGATTCTTCACCATATCTTTGTCATTTATTATCAACTTATCCTTTAAAAAAGAGTGTTTTTTCTCTTTTACTATTTTCTTGTGTGGAGGTTTTGGTCTAATTCCTCCTTCAATATTTTTTGCTGCTTTTAATAGAGACTAGACGCAATTTCTTATTAAAAAACTTTTTTTTTTGTGTTAATATTCCTAGTTTTTTAGAGAGGAAAGGTACTTTCCACTAATAAAGAAAGTAATGTTTACCGATATCTAGAGAAAGACATTATAAATTCATGCCAGAAACTAGTACACTTTCGAGTGCACTAATTGAAAGTAACAATAATTTATTAATCATGTCTTAGCTCGTCAATGATGACAAATGCTCTCTCGTGGCGAAGCTAGGAATTCCATCGAGGGCGTTTAAATTTGAAACAATTTATAAAGAAAAATTCCGATAAAAGATATTCAATATATGTTATATGGCACTAAAATTTAATATTTTATCTGTATATACAATGTAATTTTTCGACAAAGGGTGATCAGTTGACCACCCTTAGGGTTATGTAGTTTCGCTCATGACGTGCTCACAAAAACGGATTCAGAATTTAAAGTTTATTAGGCCTTACAACAACTTCAAGGTAATATTCAATATTAATAAATATTACTAATGAATTTCTTTAACACATATACGAAGTTTGAAAAAGAATTGTTGGCTTCACGTGAATCCATAAGTTACATGGTAAATTCGCCTCTACCATAATTCACATGCAGACAAGAGGGGTTGCTCTGGCAGTAAGCAACCCCCACTTCCAACCGAGAGGTTGTGAGTTCGAGTCTCTCCAAGAGCAAGGTAGGAAGTTCTTGGAGGAAAGGATGTCGGGAGTCTATTTGAAAACAGCTTCTCTACCCAAGGGTTGGAGTCAGGTCTGCGTACACACTACCCTCCCCAGACCCCACTAAGTAGAATTATACTGAATTGTTGTTGTTGTTGTTGCATACTTCACATGCACTAGTACCGTAGTGTAATCTCGATGAGTATAACGCTCAGACATATGTGCCTTCCAAAATTAGAATATTCAAATCCGTTGCGACTAACCAAAGAAATTGAAAAAAGAACGGTTTTATTGAAAAGATCCGAGGTTTAATGCAATATAAAGTTACAAAAGTAGAATATACAACATTTGACCTCAGGCCTTCAACTAAGAGTCTAATATACAACTATACAAGCTTGTTCTTCACTGGAACAAAGCATTGGTAAAAAAATGTAATACAAAGGCAGAGCAGCAAACAATTGGCCACAAAATACCTGTGATCCAACTGAACTTGTATACTTATTAAGACAGCAGAAATTACTCACTGGTGCATATCATCGACTCGTCGATGCTACAAAATTTCAAGCAAAGAAGATAACCAAGTGCTCTTGAGTGCATCTTTAAATCATACCTGAGGAAGCCAGAATATCATGTTGAGCTATACTTGCCTGGTACTAGTCTCTGCATGGAGTGGCGGAACTAGCATTAATGGTACAGGTTAACCCGTATCTAGTGACTTTGGTCCAAACTCTATATTTGTCTAAAGAAATTTATTTAATATTCATTTAATTGACTTGAAACCTTATTTTGGGACGAGTCAAATTTCAAGTCGTCTTGAACTATGGAACGTGTATAAAAGCTGCAGTATCCAAAGGCTGCATAGAGCTTTTACACTTTATTTCTCGAGAGCCATAGGATGACACTTACATATTCTGAAACCATCATTTATTTCCGGAAGATGCATGATGTTCCACGAACTTCCATGAAGGTCTGTTAGCATTAGACATGGGTTTTCCGAACTCAAGCAATCCTTTCAGCCATTTAATTTTGTTTGCAAGTTCCTCCAAATCCAAAATTGCTGCCTCCGTTGAGTCAGAACCCATTGAATGTAACCGAACGCCATTACTGGTTCTGAACTTCTTCAAAGGACAACTGGAAAGGTAAAAGTTTCCAGTTGTCTCAGCGGTTTTTGCTGGATCAATTGTAATACAGGAAGCAGAACCATTATCTGACCAACTAGCTTCCTTTGCTAATTTATCTCCCAACTGAGAACCAGAATTAATATCTGACCGACTGACTTTCTTTGATGTGTTTGCAGCTTCCTTTGGAAGGTCAATGATCGAGGATTGTTCTACTAACTCTGTGGTTTTAAAATCCTTTGTTTCCTCTGAGCCTGAGAGCGGGTTTGCGTATAAATTAGTAGGTGAAGAAAGATTTGATGAAGACCCAGCTGTTGCTTGGCTGTCCTTTCTCCCTTCACTCATGGAATGTATTTCCAAAGCTGGAAAGCGACCAAGGGCTGCAATGATCATGACGAGCATTTCAAAAACTAAGATGCAGGATTTTCTTTATCGCAAACTAATTCTCGTTTTACAAAGAATACAGCGACACATAGGAATTAGTTGAAACAAAATTCCAAGTGCCATTATACAACCTAATGGCAAAAGAAGTAACAGTAATCAGCCCAAAATGACAAATGGAAACACGATTAAAAAAATGCAATAAATCTTCAACCTTTTCTTACCCTTAATAAAATAATTTATAGCCATACAAATATCTATGGCTTGTTTTTTACCACAAATTCAAGCCTTTTTTTCTTAAACTCAATGCCTAGACAAGCAACATCACCTAATATTGGACGGATGGACTGTTTACTAATGCCTTATAAAAAAAATCATTTCGCAGTAAACAAAGGACATCAAGAACGTTCTACAATGGCTTCACAAATGTTTACACCGCTAGGGGGCTAAAAGAAATTCATAAAGTTCCTTAAGCATTTCATTCCCCTGATTCACCAAAAAAAAGAAGAGGCACTTCTTTACCCATAACGGTTGTGATTTGTCTTAGATTTTCCCTCCATTAGCCTTTTGGTCCATGAAAGCCCCCAACGTTATCTCTCATTTCAAATATGCCCCTCTGTATGACCGTTGTTTTCCAACGTGGAAAAATTGGTCTGGTTTGGTTTACACAATGAATGCCACATAAGATATATTTGGACTTTTTTAATTGATCAGGGTTGTTCTATTCAATTGCTCAAGACCATGCTCCAAACTACGGGACAAAATCAATGGACCGAAAGGTAAATGGAGGGCAAATGTAAGACGAATCGAACACTTCGGGGTTAATCTGCCACAACAATTGAAGCTCCCAAATAATGCATAGAGGAGTTATATCCCAAATTTCCAGGGTTCGTTTGGTAGAATGCATTAGATAAGCTAATACATGCATTAGCTTTGTGTATTAATAATACATTATTTGGTAGACATTTGAACCAATGCATTAGTTATGCAAGCATTAGTTATATGTCCTATTTGGTATTATCCTATACATAACTAATGCACAGAAAACAATGGTATTAGGAATGCAATGGGTTTTAATGCATGCATCAGCTTAGTTAAAGCCAAAATTGTCCTTCAAAATTTACGCTTGATTAAAATACGCTAGTTAGTATATTAATGCAAGTTCAAAATAATCCATTTAATTCCTTTTTTACAATATAGGTAGACAAATAAAATAATTTTAAAATCTTTTCATATAGAAACATTTCCCAACATATGTTTCTTTTAAAAAGTTAAGTGTGGACTAATTTGAGGGCATTTTTGTAAACAAACAATTCTTTTAGAAACTGTGCAATGCTTTAATACATCAAACCAAATAATGGATTAAAAATATATCAACATAACTAATACAAGCATAACTAATATCAGCATTACTAATACGCTATATTCAGCATTATTCTTATGCACCCTACCAAACGACCCCTAACTGTTTTATGAACCAAACAGCTTCTCCACATAGACAAGCATATTACCATCCTTAACGAAACCTGTTCATGCACATACTCTGTAAGCCTGATATAATGAACAAATTGTTTTCACGTCCATGACACAAAACAAAGTTTTGTCAACAACCAAAGGAAGGAGTTAATTTTACATTATAGTTACCTCGGTTGACAGGTTGAATTAGTTGAGCACATCGACGGACACTATCACCATCCTGCAATATCAAGAAACAGTTTTAGACAGAAAGAAGCATTACACAAAGGAGCATACACCAGAGTACAAGTCAAATAGCATTATTTCCAACACTAGAATTGATGGATAAGATGCATTGATACTACTCATAGGAAAACTCCTTGAGGAAAAAGATGCAATACAAAGAACATTGTTTTTTGTCTCTTTTTCTTTTATATTTCTTTTTGAGTTGGGGGTGGGGTGGGGTGGGGCCTAGTAGATAAGAGAAAAAAATCAGCGGAAGTAACAAGAAAGCCAGAGAAGACAGGAAAGGAGAAAGAGATAGAAGGATGAAACAGATGATGAGGAAGAACTTAGAGGCCGTGTAGCGATTCAAAAGCGTCCAGAAATAATTCGCCATCTCGAGGAGAGAGGTGAAATCAGAACAGATACTGCAAATATTTTAGATGTTAAGCAGTTCTCATAGTAGAAAATTTTACCCTTCTAGAAATTTTTAAATTATGTAAACCACATTATATTAGTTTGTAGGGAAAGAGAAACATAATAAAGCAACAACATATGCAAGAAGAAGAGTAAAAGTAAGAACCTGGGATGCAAGAACAGTCCAACCAAAATTTGGGGACCAATCTAAAGATGGGCGTAAATCTTTGAAATGAATTTCATAAAGTGCACCTTCACCAATAGGAGGTGGGGTCAATGCCATCTGCGAAGACATAAACATAGAGCAGAATGTTATCATTGCAATTGTGGGAAAACATATGAAGCTATTACTTTTTCACAAAGGACAGAGTTGGCAGAAGATTATTTTAAGCACTAGTCTTCTAGCTCAGCATAAACTTGCTGAATTTGATATATCACATCAACTTGAAGAAACAGATCTTGAAGAACAACATTCTAGTTTGTAACAAAAACAACATCAAAGCCAGTGTAGTCCCACAAGTGTAGAACAACATTTTTAGGCTGACCCAAACACCAAATGTCAATATCTCAAGAAAATTGTTGTGTTATCAAATATAAAGTTAGAGAGAAAAAAAAAAGATGCAGTTGTCACTTCTAAATTACAACATCTTCATGCGAGTCCATTTGACCATGTTGAAGGTATTAATCGAATTTCTATTACTACCCGGAGGCAGCAGTGGAAAATATTAAATTTTATTAACAAAAGAAATGAACATCTCTTTATTAAAAAAAAGAGATCTCCTTGATACTGGAAGGGAATCTATAGAATATGCATCATGCTCAGGTCTTCTAGTCGGATATATGCAAAGATCTCTGCAAAAATCAAAAGCATGACCTGCCGCTTTTACGTGTCATGGAAAAATAAAGATCAGGACCTTGTGCGCTTTTGGATCCTGCGATATGACATGCCTCCCCTGGCCCAAGTTCCCAAGTGGTACTAAGTTGTTTAATTAATACAAGTGCATTATAAGACCATGCTAAGCTCTAAGTAATCATAACGGGTTTCACTTCTTCCTCCATTAAATGGATTAGACCAAAATATGCCGGAGTAAACTTCTCACAAATGTAAAATCCATCATACCTTCTTAAGAAAACTCAATAATACTGAGCTCAAAACCATAATCAGCACCCTCATGAACTAGCTTTTGGGATTGAGTTAGGCTCGCTGTCCATTTTCTTATCATGGTACCAGAACTAGGTTCATCCCTATTCATTGTTTAGGCGATATTGGGGCCCCATCTTATATTAGCCATGCTCAAGATGTAAAGTCCTGGGCATGCGGAGGGTGTTGAGTCCCACATCGACTCTTTGGAGATGGGATGGTCTTCCTATATGGTCTTGGACAATCATCACCTCATGAGCTAGCTTCCGGTATTGAGTTAGGCTCAAGGTCCATCTTCTCATCATTGAGAGCAGGGAAAATCCCCCTCCCCCGTGCAAGCATAAAAAGAACACAAAAAAACGAGAAGAAAAACAAAAAATGTAATACCAGATTTAGATTAAACTTAGAGAGAATCCACCTTATCCCAAACTTCTTCAAAACCAAATATGAAGACTAAAACCACATTTTCTTTAGCAATAAAGATAAGGGTAAATTCGATACCTAATATTAAGTATATTTGAGTGTCAATGGTGCCATCATATATCTGCGTTTAGCATCAGACTCGCGTTTCAGTAACATCTTACTGCCAAGACCATTAAGACTTTGGACTAAACAAAGAATGTTGTCTAGATATTATGCCAAAAATATATATGATATATGCAAAGTTACAATTGTATCAAGCTGAACTGATATTGAAGAGCTGGCCCTCAGGCCTCATCAAGTAACCCTTCTTTTATTACTACCAATAACCACCCAGTTAATATGAAATATAACAAATTTACCTCAGCTTTACTGTTTCCAAGTAACTTTGTCAGTTGCCCAGACCAATAACAGCCATTAGCCCACCAATCAACCAAATCACCTGCCTGCCAATTACCATCTACAACTATCATAGCATCAGAAATTGAACTGACACCTGAAACTTCATTTTTAAGCTTGACTGGAGGATACTGCGGCCGCAGCATTAGTTGCTTTTTGTCCTTCAACTTCCCAACGTTATATGGGGGCATTTGGAACAGCCTCATCCAAGTCAGTTCTGTAACGTCAGGGATTGAAACGATTAACATGCATTTGTAGATGTACCAACAGACTTACCTGAAAACACCTAATATCTCTATTTACAAAACAAGAAAGTCTCTAACAGTGTAAAAGATCAAAACATTTCGGGTAGCTATTCCCAGTTTAGCGTTTATCTGTCTATAACATTATTCCAAATCTAGGACAGGCTTAACACTTTATCTTCAGATGAATAAGAAATAACACTTCCATCATATCTTCTTCATTCAATGATTTTTAGATGTCCAGTACCTAGAAAGTATCCTCCAAATTAAGTAAATAGTGCACTAATGAAGACTTTAGCATCTATACTGCAAGATATAAAGCCCTCAGCAATGAGTACTGATGAATTCTAATGCTGAAATCAACACATCAGAAAACATACTTTCATCTGGATAATCAAAATATTCCAATCGTGCATTCCAATGTCCTCTTTTGTTGTTAATCTCCTTTATCTGGTACAGTAGGAAAAAGAGAGTAAATGCATTGTACTCCACTTCTTTATCAGTAAATGACTTTATTCTCATCAAAACATACAAGTAAACTCAACAAGACCTGGAGAATTGACAATACATGGATTACAAACAACAATAACAGCTTTTGGTTCCAAATGTAGGTACAGCAACTGTGGCTCTCAATAAAGAGATAACTCCATAAAGGTTTAATGTAGAAGATAGTAGCAGAAGTTTTACTGCCTAGAGAACATAACTAAAGAGTTGTAAATAATATGCCACAAAGATCAAACAAAAGCTTGAGAATATGAAAGAGAGTACCCTTTATATCATGCAATTGTCTTATAAACGTGATTACTAGTCCAAAGAATTATAGGACAACAACAACAACTATCCCGTAAAATCTTCCGATAGACCCTCAGCATAGAAAGACGAAAATAAAGTAAGAAAAAATAAGAGAGAAATCATTAATAACTCCAGTGGAAATCGTGATAGTAACAGAAACATAAAAATCGAAAGATGAATGACATGCAATAATAGTAACCATAATCTAACGCCCGGGGCTAAGACAGACAACAAGAATAGTGTGGGTCCAACGTAAACTGCAAGCCCTCTAAGATCAACCCTAATCCAACCCCGCCTCACCCCCGGAATGAAGTAAGGAAAGCTTTACTACCCCTATCCTACAGCCCTAATGCTTGCCCTCCAGGCCTTCCTATCAAGGGTCATATCCTTGGAAATATCCAGTCGTGCCATGTCCTGCCTGATCACCTCTCCACAATACTTCTTGGGTCTCCCTCTACCTCTTCTTGTACCCACCACGGCCAACCGCTCACACCTCTTCACCGGTGCATCGAGGCTTCTCCTCTGCACGTGCCCGAACCATCTGAGTCTCGCTTCCCGCATCTTGTCATCCACAGGGGCAACGCCCACCTTCTTCCGAATATCTTCATTCCTAATTTTGTCTATTCTAGTGTGCCCGCACATCGACCTCAACCTCCGCATCTCTGCTACTTTTATCATCAGATATGGGAGTTTTTAACCGGCCAACACTCTGCCCCATACAACATGGCCGGTCTAACTACAGATCTATAAAACTTACCTTTGAGTATCAGTGGCATTTTCTTGTCACACAAGACTCCAGATGCAAGCCTCCATTTCATCCAGCCCGCCCCTATGCGATGAGTGACGTCCTCGTCGATCTCTCCGTCCCCCTGAATCATCGACACAAAGTACTTGAAGCTATCTCTCTTGAGAATGACCTGTGGCCCAAGCCTCACGTCCTCGTCTACATCCCTCGACTCAACGCTAAACTTACATTCCAGGTACTCTATCTTAGACCTGCTCAATTTGAAACCCTTAGACTCGAGAGTCTGTCTCCAAACCTCCAATCTCTCGTTAACAGCGGCCCTTGTCTCGTCAACTAGAACTATGTCGTCCGCAAATAGCATACACCATGGCATCTCCCCTTGAATATGGTGTGTCAAAGCATCCATCACCAAGGCAAATAAGAACGGGCTAAGCGCTGAGCCTTGGGGTAATCCCATAACAACCAGGAAATGCTCCGAGTCGCCTCCCACCATCCTAACCTTAGTCTTAGCTCCATCATACATGTCCTTGATCACTCGTATGTAGGCTACCGGCACGGCCTTCGCCTCAAGGCATCTCCAGAGCACCTCGCTAGGAACCTTATCACACGCTTTCTCCAAGTCAATAAACACCATGTGTAGATCCTTCTTTTTATTCCTGTACTGTTCCACCAACCTCCTAATAAGGTGGATAGCTTCCGTAGTGGAGCGACCCGGCATGAACCCAAACTGATTGTCAGATACAGACGTCGTCTTCCTCACCCTCGCCTCCACCACCCTCTCCCAAACTTAACTGCATAATTTACTCATGCAGTTTCCTTGTGCAAGGTGGGTTGTTCTTGGAGGAGTTGCTCTGATGGTAAGCAACCTCTACTTCCAACCAAGAGGTTGTGAGTTCGAGTCTCTTCAAGAGCAAGGTGGGAAGTTCTTGTAGGGAAGGATGCCGGAAGTCTATTTGGAAACAGCCTCTCTACCCCAGGGTAGGGGTAAGGTCTGCGTACACACTACCCTCCCAAACCCCAACTAAGTGGAATTATATTGGGTCGTTGTAGTTTCCTTGTGCAAATTAGAAATTTGTCTACTTATACAGTTTCTTTGATTATGCAAATGTCTTACTCCTAATCATATGCAACAACAACAATCCAGTGGATTCCCACAATTGGGGTCTAGGGAGGGTACCATAGGAGTTTTACAGGGCCAATTTTTTCGCAAAGATTGACATTGCAGATGTCTTACTCCTAATCATATGCAACAACAACAATCTAGTGGATTCCCACAATTGGGGTCTGGGGAGGGTACCATAGGAGTTGTTACAGGGCCAATTTTTCGCAAAGATTGACACTGCACGGCAGTAGCAAACACGCAGCTACTCGGCCACACTTTTCGCATACACAGCCTGACACTTAGAATTTTCAGACTTTAGCCAAACTAAAGAACACACAAAATTACAGGTAAAACCTAACCTTATTAATACTCGCAGAATATACAAAAGGACTCACGTTTAGGCTTGACTCACAATATGCTACTTGCCAATGCCAAACGAATTACATAGATAAAAAGGGGGTTGCCCATGGCAGTTTTACAAAGGGGCAGTTGGGGCCGGTTAAGACAATGTGACATGCACGTGACTTTCCTACAAACAAGCTAACCATTCAGTTTGAATTCAAATTCAAACTTTTTCCCACGAAATGGCCTTGTCCTAATCAGTAGAATCAACTGCTCATGTGCTTTACACATATCTTCAACTTCCAAAGCACATGCCTTGCACACCACTTGCATCACATGCCTTGCACACTAGCCTTCCAGCTTTTTGCCCACGTTTTGTCTCCAGCCCTGGTATGTCTTGGACCTTCCCTCGCCCTTAATTTTATAGTCATGCCTTGCCATAAATTAAGTCGTCCCACTGATCTGCGCATGCCCTTGTCAAGTGCCATGCCTTTGTTTGCCATCGCCGAAGCCCACGAACCAAGGCTGCCTTGCCAACACTCAAGCTGTCTTGTCTAGCTGCTTTGTCTAAGCCCATCACCAACTTAGACACACGCCCAGCCTTGCACATTGCTTGTCATCACTTCCACGAACCCATGTCAAGGGGCAATTCACAAGCCCTTGACCCGAATTCTGCCCGACATCCATCAAGTCTCATTATTAGGGGCTAACAGAAGGATAGAGAGGTTGTTTCTAATAGACCTTCAGCTACAGAAGTTTTAATCACATGCACCACACAAAATGATGTCCATACAGGATGTCCCCTCCCCACCCTAAGAACCCCAGGCCACTGAAATGTACAAAAATGCTCCAATTTTTCCACATTATATCTTATTATTAGACCTCAAAGTGCACTACTGAATTAATCCACCATTCATTAGTCTATCAAACAAAGTCGTGAAGAGCATCAACTATGATTCAATGAAAAACAAGTTACGATCAACTACATAAATCCTCACAACAAGGTGGTGAAGATGCATGCCGACTAAATCCTTTAGTTACGATCGAGCACGAAATTTAAAAAATAAAGGAACTTTTGACTTGTAAGCTAATACGCAAAATTATTCCTTTAAATGAGTGGTGGCGAGAGTTCTACAAGTTGAAGACGCATGCCGATTAAATCCTTTAGTTACGTCCGAGTACGAAATTTAAGAAATGAAGGAAGACTTTTGACTTGTAAGCTAATATGCAAAGTGCCAAAATTATTCCTTTAAATGAGTGGTGGTGAGAGTTCTACAAGTTCTTTAAATTTCTATCTCCTTATAAAAGGAAAAATTGATATCAAGCAGACCACAGGTGATCTTATAGCAGGTTTGGTTGTGCTTCTAAAATCAACTTATTTGAAAAGTCCTTCTCTCAAAAGTGTCTTTCAAAGAAGTATTTTTGATGAGAAAAAGTTTGTGTTTGGCTAATTAATCTGAAAAATACTTTTGAACGACAATTAGGTTTTGGCCAATCTTTTAAAAAATGTTGCTAAGTGTATTTTTCTCAAAAGATATTTTCAATAAAAGCGCTTTTAGGGATAAGCTATTTTTTCTCCTCAAAAACGCTTCTGCTTCTACTCAACAGCACTTCATTTCCTTCTAAAAGCTTGGCCAAACACTTTTAACTTTGAAAAAAAAACACTTTTGACAAAAATAGCACTGTAAACTAAGACCCAATAGTTTCCAAAAAGCGAACTCTGACATTTTATGGTGCACCTAAAAAGAAAAGTATGTCACATAAAATATGACCAATTAAAATAGTTCATATTAAACTTAGCTAAAAAGGGCACATAAAATATGATCAATTAAAAGGTGGTTCATATTAAACTTAGCTAAAAGGGGATAAAAATAACACAAAAGCTAGAAGAAGGTAACCATGAACTTGTTCTACAAAAAATAGAGACTAATAAAATAAGTACTTTACAAATGACATATTTATGATGTCCCTATCCATACATTGAACTACGCAAAGTAATCAAAAGAGAGCGCGCAATAAAGCGCCAAAATTTGTTGAAGCTTTAAGCGCAAAGAATAATTAAAGCATGGGATTTAGCGAGAGGAGAAAAAATGAAAAATGTAATACAAGAAAATGTGACCATAACTAGAAACAATAATTATTTGGACAAAAGAATAAAAAACTATAATTAAGAATTAATCGACGAAGATGCATCTTGTTTAGCACCTTGATGCCTACACTGATAGCTTGTTTGGTCAAGCTTCTAAAATCTGTTTATTTTGGAAAGTGCTTTTCGGTGAGAATCGATTTGTGTTTGGCCAATTAATTTGAAAAGCACTTTTAAGCAGTAATTAGTGTTTGGTCACCCTTTTAAAAACAGCTTCTAAGTGTACTTTTCTCAAAAATGTTTCTCAAAAAAGTGTTTTTGGAGAAAAGCTACAGTTTTTTGTTTCTCAAAAACTACTTCTGCTTCTCCTCAAAAACACTTTTTTCCTTCTAAAAGCTCGGCCAAACACATTAATTTTTGGCCAAAAGCACTTTCACCCCCAAAAAAAGGCTTGGCCAAACAGGCTATATTGTCAATTAAGCGACGGAAGCACACAAACTAGCTTTCACCCAGCTTTAGGGTTTAAGCGCGCTTTAAGCGAGCCTTTAACCTAGAGCTAACACAAATTTGCAAGCATCAAGCTCACAATAGAACCAAATTTTGCATTTCGTACCTTACACCGAAACCATGCACTACGAAATCCACTCTGGAAAGACCTCGCTTCCGCGGATTGCCCAACCTTGAAAGGCAATTGATCCTCCTTCGTCATGATATCTGCACCAATAAAGAACCTAATCATACACTATCCCGCACAAATCTGCTTTTTCAATGTAGGGGGCACATATTCATAAGATGACAACATGAACCAATTTAATTAGTTTATTTTAATTATCAACCAAGAAATTATACCGCATAATGAGTTGATTTTTGAAATCGATGCACGGCAAAAGTGTCCATCATTTTATTAATTAGAACTTTTTATAATAATCGTGTTCGAACCAATTTGCGTGCACCTCAACTAATTCCATGGGGTACTTTCAACCTGACCACCTCCCACCAGCACAAGTACTAGACAACTCTATCTACCAAGGCTTGGACATATAGAAAAATCACTAGTATTTTTGGCCTCCGGTGGGATTTGGACCCACTTCACTGACCACTAGGTCATACCGTGCTTATTTAGAAATCAAACTTTAATACTTATCGAAGTCTTTGACGTAATACATGTGAATGCAGTTTGAGAAATCTGCCTAACTAGTATGGATAACTACAAAATATTCACAGGAAAAAGCTAGTTAGTGAGACTGGGTTAGTAAGAATATAGAACTCCTTATTCCAAACCGGAAACTGAAGGATTAAGGCTGACAACAAACACTCATATACATGATTAAAGGCTTAATCTGTTCTAGTTCCCACGCGTTAAGAATTGAGAGCAAGTGTACGACAACAACAAACTCAGTGTACTCCCACAAGTAGGCTCTGGGAAGGATAGTGTATCCGCAGACCTTACCCTACTTTCAAAAAGCCAGAAAGGTTATTTCCGATAAACTCTCAGCTTTGGAAAGGTAAAAGGAAGGGCAACAACCAGCACACCAATCAAAAAACCGAAGTGAAAATAAAAAACTAACACTAGGTACCGCAATCACAAAAGTCGAAATGAATACAACAACTAATAACAGAAGCTAAAGAATACGGAAATACACAAATGACACTAAGTCATGTACTATAGCTATTGTTATAAACAACAACAATGCTCGACTCACTAACCCTTTACCTTTATTCTCAACTTTCATACCTTCATATCTATGGTCATGTCATCAGTAAGCTGGAGCACCGTCATATTTTACCTAATCACATCTCCCAAATACTTCTTCAGCCTACCTTTACCTCTTATTAGTCCCTCCAGAGCCAGCCCAGCCTCTCACACCTGCTCATGTGCATCTGCGCTTCTCCTTTTCACATACCCAAACCATCTAAGTCTCGCCTCCCACATCTTGTCCACCACAGGGGCAACACCTACCTTATTCCGAATAACTTCATTTCTAGTTCTATTTAACTCGGTATGCCCGCAAATGCATCTCAAACATCCTCATTTCAACAACATTCTATCTTGTGGACATAGGAGTTCTTGACTGCTAACACTCCGCCCCGTACAACATAGTCGTTCTTACCACCGCTCAAGTTCTATGGGTTTTGGTGGCACATTCTTATCACACAAAACACCAAAAGCGAGCCTCCATTTCATCCACCCCGCCCCAATATGATGTGTAGCATCCTCGTTAATCTCTCAATTCCGTTATATAATTGACCCAAGGTACTTACAACTCTCTGTTAGGGATGACTTGAGAATCGAGCCTCGCATCTTCGTCCACTACCTGAGTCGCACCACTGAACTTGTCCTGCTCAATTTGAAACCTGTAGACTCCAAGGTCAGCCTCCAAACCTCTACCTCTCGCTAATATCGCCTCGGGCTCCATCAATCAATACAACGTAATCTGCAAATAACATGCACCACAACACCTCCCCTTAAATATGGTGCGTCAGTGCGTCGATTGCTAGGGCGAATAGAAATGGGCTTAGGGCTGACCCCTTGTGTAACCCCATCTCAACCGAGAAGTGTTCCGAGTCCCCTTCCACTATCCTCACTCGAGTCTTAGCTCCATCATACATGTCCTTAATAGCCCTAATGCATGCAACAGGAACACCTCTAGCCTCCAAACATCTCTACAGAACCTCCCTTAGCATTTTATCATAAGCCTTCTCTAAGTCGGTGAACTCTATATGTAAATCCCTCTTCATGTCCTTACATTGCTCCATCAACCCCATAAAAAGATGAATAGCTTCCATATTCGAATATGCCGGCATAAATCCAAACTGGTTTTCAGAATTATTCACAATCCTCCTCAACCTCAGCTACACCACCCTATCCTTATGGCTTAATAACTTGACGCACCGATAGTTGTTGCAACTTTGGATATCACTCTTGTTCTTATATAACGGGATCATCGTACTCCATCTCCATTCTTCGGACGTCTTCTTTATCCTAAAAATGACATTAAACAACCCTGTGAATCCCTCCAAGCCTGCCGCCAACGCTCTTCAAAAACTCCACCGAAATCTCGTCTAGATTGGTCGTTTTCCCCTGCTAATCTTATGCATAGCCCACTCAACCTTGTCGATTCTTATACGCCAACAATACACAAGTCCCGATGACTCTCGAAGTGTTCTAAGTCACCTAGATCAATGTCCCTATCCCCCTTTTTGTTCAAGAGTTTCTGAAAATAAGTCTGATATCTTCGTCGAATAAATGCATCATCCAACAAAACTCTACCATCCTCGTCCTTAATGCACTTCCTTTGGTCCAGGCTACGGGCCTTCCTTTCTCGCAGCTTGACTAACATGTACAACTTCTTATCCCCTCCTTTGCCTCCAAGTTCTTCATACAAGCGTTCAAATGTGGCAGTCTTAGCCATTGTAACCGCTAACTTAGCTTCCTTCACAGCAATCTTATACCGATCCTTATTCGGCCATTTCTCCTCCTCGTCCATGCTCTTTAGAAGCTTGGCTGTCACTTTGCCTTGGACCTCGGTACTCCACCATCAATCCCCTTTGCGGCCACCAAATGAGCCTTTCGAGACCCCCAAAACCTCTCTAAATGAAATACAAAGACTTTGGTCCCATGAAAAATGAGGACTTACATACAAATCATTCTTAAGGACTTTGAGATGTAGAGACTAGATGTTGAAGTTGATACCAAGAAACACTTAGAAATTAAAAAGGAATGAGAAATAACTAATTGGTGAATATTCTCAAGCAAATCTAAGCATCCCTAAACAAATAAATTCCCAAAAATATAATTTGTTCTTTTGTAACATAAAGTAGCACTCAATAAATGAGAAATCTATAACCTCATCCCCCTACATACCCTCGTTTTTTGTTAATAAAATGAACTTTGATTAAATCGGCCTTAGAGTAAGCAAAGAAAGTATGCAAATTGTGTATACTTGAACACCAACAAATGATTAATAAAAATTATGGAAGAAATATCAAATTGTGCACCAAAAAGATAAATGGTTGAGTATAAGAGTACAACCTCGAGGTTCAAAGTTGAAGTCCCATCCAAACTACAATATTCTCTCTGCTTCAACTTGTGGATAGATTTATCCTTCAATGTATTTATAGGCTATAACAAATTGTCATGTATACAATATAAGTCATGGACACTAAATTTAAGAAAGTACGAAGACTTTTAAATCTTATAGTCTTAAACTAATATAATGTACCAAAATATCCTAAAATCTTGTAATCTTAAATATACCATGTGCAAGTCGCAGTTATGGAATTACCAAATATAAAAAGAAATATTCTTTCTTAAACATGCTAAAAGAAAAGTAAAACACATAGATTAAAAGGAGTTTGATATTCTTTATTTTAAATAAAATCTACTTATAATAAATTTAACAAGCATTTTTCCTAAATAAATCTTAATGTGACAAATATAGTAGTATCTAAGAAATCTAAAAAAAGAGAATAAGAAAAATTAAAAATTCAAATGATAATTACACAATCTAACTAGCCTGAGTTAGCCTCTCTGCCCTTTCGGGTAGGGATAGGGGTAAGGCCCGTCTACATATTACCCTCCCCAAACCCCACAAAAAACCCTCCCCAAACCCCATTTTGTGGGACTATACTCGGTAGTTGTTGTTGTTGTTCTTGTAACTACCCTGAGTAATTCTTCACTGCACTGGAGAATTGAATAGTGTAATTGGATGAACTAATTTTCATCCAATTACACTTAATTTTATGTTGATCAAGTAATTACTTGACTAAACAAACAAATTAAATTGTGTAACTGTATTCAATTACATCCAAATTCAATTACAAGGTAACCTTCAAAACATACATTAAATTGTTAAATGATATCCTTGCCAAACCACATGTGATTGATAACCAAGTATCAACCAAAGATTAAGGAAAAATGATAAAAAAGAAGAAAAGAAGAGGAAACCTCAAATAAAGATTAATTTGACTGCAAAATATGAGGAATGAAGTATCCTCTAGAAATTGAGATCTATAAAGAGCATTCTAGAGAAAAATTGTGGCTCATGTCGTAAGCAAAAGAAGAGAAGAAGGCGATAAGAACAAACCTAATACAATGCTATATTCCCGATTCTACCCTTATATAGAGATCGTGAATCCGAAACCGACACGATACAGCTGCCACGTGCAATGAAACGCGTCATTATTTATCAACTTAGTGAAACGGTGCACGCGTCATTATTTATCAACTCCGGTGAAACGGCGACGTTTTGAGGAAAGGTCTGAAATTTCTAACAGAAATTCAGTAACCTTTCATTGCAGAATTAAAGGTAGGAGCTGTAAACTGAAAAAGGATAAAGGTTAATACAATGGCAGCTCTTTGAGAGCAAACTGTGAATACCAAAAGCATTTCGCAAAATCGAAATAAGCTACAAAGTGTGGGCAGCAAAAAGGTATTTTGGTATATGCAAATGCTATCTGTATAAGGGGAAATTCTTGGTGGCAACTTCCGTATTAATTGATGATCCTTTCTATCCATTTTAATTAATTTTTTCGTGCTCCGTAATATTTGATTTTTTCAAATCTAAATAAAGAACTGATTTCTTGTTTTAAAGTTGCTTTTGTAATAAAGAACCTAAGGATTTATTGCTAATTAATGTTAAAAATAAATTATTTAATATATATAAGAACAGCCAAAAAATCAACTAAAGTGGATCAGATGGAGTATATTTTAACGAATCTAAAAGTTTAAGAAGCAAAAGTTTTGTAATGTTATAATATTTGTATAAATATAAAAGCTTCTCACCAAATGTAAAGTGGATAAATTAAAATTTTAAAATTAAATTATTTTAAATATAAAATATGTTAACATATTAATAAAAAGCTATGCCATTTAAATGGAAACATATGGAATATGACTAATAATTTTAAACCATCACTCATATATATAATATATGTATGTATAATTATGATCCTTTAATTGAGAGACACCCTACCAAATGAGAATAACCTTGAGTTGAACGTGGTGACTAATAGCTTATTTAGCCAAGCATATAGAATTATTTTATTTTAAGAAATATTTTTTTATAAGTGCTTTTTAAAAAAAGTATTTTTGGTGAAAAATAATTTGTGTTTGCTTATATAATTTAAAAACTCCTTTTAAGCAACAATAAGTATTTTATCATGCTTTTAAAAAAGTGTTCCTTTTTTGTGGGAGAAGTTACTTTTTATGTTTCTAAAAAACTGTTTCTGCTTTTGCTTCTTCTCAAAAAAAATATTTTCTTTTCTTTCTAACAATTTAGTCAAATACCTTAAACTATGGATCAAAGCACATTTGGCAAAAAAATAATTTGGTCCGAAAGAAGCTTAGGTGAAACATGATATAAGATTAAAACAATGGGGTATACGCTATTGTCTTGCAACTATAACATGAAGAAGGGAAACTTTTCATACGTGAAGTTTTCTTATTTAAGAATAAATTCGAAAAGAGTGTTTTGTGCATAAGCCATCATATGTTTAAAAGTGAAATAGTACAAATAGTCAAGAAATGTTAAATACATTCTTTAGCAAGTACCAAACTTGAGATATTGCTACATCACGAGTTACCACTTATGCTAGTTAGCGCAAAACAATAATGAAGGAAGAAAATAATATTTCGCCAACAACAGTCCCCTCAATTAAATGATATTTATTGTTATCCGCCTACATTACCCAATTGTACCACTTGTATAGCATCTAAAGATAAATGTTTTTAAGGAGAAAATAGTGTAATATCATGCAAATCTCTTAATACTTCTAAATATAATATATACTTTTAAATATCTTATTTCTCTATTATCAATATTTCAGGATGAGTATATTGTTTAGAGGTAACTTGATTTGTCATTTGGACTCTGTTTGACTCAAAAGATACTAAATACTTTATAAGTGAAAACAATCAAAATAAATCAAGGGAAAAATCGTAGCAATTCATAATAAATCATTGGACCGAATGATAGAGTCGAAATATGAGTATCAAAGATCAACGAATCACGGATTCAATACTTCATTGATCTTAATAACTTGGTATGTCTCTCCTTGAAGAGGTTCAGATCCTTACAATAGTATTGTTCCCAAAGCGTTACATGTAATATGTTTGGGTTTTTCTCTTGTGAGTAGTGTTCCCGAAGAAGAGCCCTCTTTTAGGTCCTCTTTCGTAATATTTATAGCTATGAGCTGCATGAGCTGGAAACGAATCGTCGTGGCCAAGTTGAGGGGGACGCCTTCATGGCGCGGAAAGGACGTAGCCCCATTGCTTGTTGCGGAGTCGGTTACAATTACTTGGAGTCAAATGTATTGATCAATGGTTATGACCAATTGGGACGGAGCCAGTTTCATGACCATCGTATGGTCAGGTTATTTACCAATACAGTTTATCCATCCGTTCGTCGGGGTCGTGCCCTGCCGGCCTCGAAGGACGGATTGGGCAGAGCGTGATTGAGAGGAGTTTAAGGTTCGCTTTCGCTTGTTGATGACGTTTGGGATTCTAACAATTGCTTGGGGGTGTCTTTCCGGTGTTCACGTATCGTTACAACGGTTTCAGAACCGAAACACCAGTTGGTAAATGCAACGTCGCTTCACGCGACCGGTCATAATGGCACGCGTCTCTGTGAAACCGAATCGTTTTGTGCTTTGTCATGTATTTAATGATGACCATGGGGTTTCGTGATGGCAGGATTTGTTCCTTATATAGAGAGAAGAATTGTCATTTGCTTTTTGCATGTTCATCACTCAGTTGAGAGAAATTCTCAGAGTCTTCTTGTATGCTTAATCGCATTCTTCTCTCCTCTTTAATTGTTGCAATCTTCGGGTTCCTTCTCGTTTCTTCTACAAAAACCCTTCTTTATATTGCTTGTGAGTTAACAATGGCAGGAACGTCTTCTCGGGGCAATCTTCCGATTGATCCTCCGGTGGTTGAGGATACTATTCAGGCAACTGAAGATTTAGAACTATTGGAAAGCGAAGAAGTTCTATCAGTTGATAAAATTCTGACTCGTCCCAAAAGGTCGGTGACTGATTTTGGCTCACTTCACGGTTGGAGCAGGTGAATAATGTCCCTCTAATGGGGGAGATCGGGATAGCTCAGATGAGGGAACAGTGGGGTATTCCGAGTTATGTCGACATTGCCCCTCCGAACATGGAGGATAGGGTTCAAATCGACCATCGAGGGTATTGCTCATTCTATGCTTACCCCTTCCTAGTGGGGTACACACTTCCGCTCCTAATGTTGGTGGTCGACTTTTGCCATTACTACGGGGTGTGGCCGGCCCAGCTTTCCCCTTATCTTTATAAGCTATTTTTTATGTTTATCAAGTAGCGGAGCTAGCCTGTAGGGAGGTCACCCTGAGGCACGTGCTCAGCCTCTTCGTTTCCAAGAAGATCCGCGACACCATGATCCATGCGCACCCTCGCTGGTCGAGGGGCCTGGTGGTAAAAATGGACGATATGACCGGGTTCCCAAAAGTTTGGAATTATGCACGTAAGTTTTCACTGGAAAAATGCCTTGTTCGGACCTTTTCGCTTTTGTTTTTGTAGCTGATTTGTGTTGATGTGTTGTAGCTGAAAGAATGTTGCTGCCTCCTCTGGAGGGGATACGCGAATGGGTTGAGGGTGTGCTCCCTCACACAGTGGGTATTCGTACATGGGTGTCGTTCTGGGAGAGACATGGTTGCAGGCCCATGACAGGTGGAACATCGACCCTTTTTCTTTTCTGTTTCTTTTTGTTTTGACTATGCTCATTGACTCGTCCGTTTATTATAGTTATAAAGAACACGCCGTGTCAGAGTTCCTTAGTTTGCTTTCTGCCGGCCGGCTACAGTTGCCCGACTAGCTCCACCACCCGCACCTCTCCCAGTACCGAGGGCAGCGTCAGTTAAATCACCGGCGACCACCTCTCCGACACGGGCCGCATCACAAGATGAGGGACCGTATGGTGTCGTCTATCCTCGGACGGGCTTGCCTTCAAATGGAAAAGAGGAAAGGCCATTGCAGAGGCGGAGGGTGGCATTTTGGCGGATTCTCCAACGGTGATCAATTTGGATTCTCCCCCGATGAACTCGGAGAGTGGTGTGGCTGTGGTATCTGCTGTTGAGGCGGGCGGTTTGTCGGAGTTGCCCCAGCTAGTTCAATCTAAGGGAATGTTGTTTCTCTGACGACCTAGTCAGAACTTCCTGTTGTTGAGGTGGAGGCTCGATTCTTGGAGGCCACCATCGTGACCTCAAATGTACCCTCATCGGCTACGGCGTCTTGCTCTACATTGTCACTGGCGGAAAGGGGGAAGAGCGTGGTGGAGAATGAGTATGAGTTTGAGTCTGATTAGGACCCCGATGATGTCCGAATGTTTGAGGAAGGTATTACCAATTCTTCGGTGCGCAAAAGGGGGTCGTCCCGTTTTATTGAAGTTCCCTCAGATTTGAACTTACTGACCGAAGGAAATAGCTTGGTGTCGCAGTTTGAGTTGTTGTGTTCGGAGGCCGAGAATGCGTCTTTGAGGAGTGTTTCGGATATTAAAGTGATGAATGAAGTGGCCGTGATGGGCCTGAGGGTACGTAGTACATTCCTAGTTCGTTATTTTTTCTTAGCATAGGCCCTGGCTTTAACTTCTCTTTGTTTTGCAGACTTATTTGTTGGAGGTGGAGAGCATGTCCGCTCGAGGATCTTTATGCAGATGCTGGGAAAATATCATCGTTTCTGTGACCGGTGTCGAGAGCTGCACGAGCTTTTAAAGAATGATCCTTGCAACCGGGCTCTGGGCGAGGAGCTGGCAAGGTGGGACCAATAGTTGTTGCAGGCGCTTGGCAGCAAAAGTATTCTTGAGGAGCAGATCTGTCGGATGGATGAGGAGCTTGAGGTGGGAAAGGGGATCAAAGCTGAGTGTGCGCACTTGCAGGGTAAGTTGAGGGAGATGGAGTTGGAGGCGTAGCAGAACCAGGTCAAAGCAGCGGAGACGGCTGCGGAATGGAGTGGGAAACTGGCAGCGCTGGAAGGCGAGGTTGCTGCCTAAAAACTTCTGGAGAGAGATGCCTCGTCAAGGGCCGGGGCGTTGGAGGCATCGATCCACGTGCACGAGTCCCGGTTTGAGTCGGAGAATGCTACATTGGCCTTAGATAAACAGGGTTTGATGAGCGGATTGGTGTTCTTGAGCAGGAAGCCCAAGTAATGTCGGACCGGATTGCGGCCTTAGAGAAAGAGAACCAGCGGCTGCGAGACCAAGCTGCGCCATCACATACTGCTAATCCCAACTAGGCTCATGACTGTGGGTCCATGCTGAAGCTCAACGCGACATTTACAAGAACTTGTGGGAGGAAGGTACTTTGACCGAGGCCATTTTCAAGGTGGCACGTCAGAAGGCTCGTGAGGCCCGTACCGACTGTGGTTATGATGTGGCGACGCCTGAGGCTAACGACGGTGTGAGTGGCGGAGAGGGTGGCGCCGAGTGAAGAAAGAATTATTTATTGGTTTTTGTCCCATTCACCGGTTGGCGTCCGGGTGTTTCTTGTTGTTTCTCTTTATTTTTCTTTTTCTTGTGTTAACCGGTCATGGCCGGGTGTAAGCGGGGAGGATCCGCACTCTTAACTTTGTAAATAAATGCATTCTCTCTTCCGTTGTTTGTCTTGTGCTTACTTTGTATCTTTCTTTTCTCTCTTTTTCTTTTTGAACTTGTTTAGAGAGATGGCTTGCCTTTGAGTTCGACCGAGGTCAGTCGTGGCGTGTCGGTTTTTGACTGATAACTATTTTTTCTTTTGATTCGATATGAATGGGGTGGAGTTTTTGTTTTATTGCGATGGTACTTAGATCCTCTTAGCGCCATTCCCAGTTCGAACGCGGTCGGACTACCGACTGTAATGGTGAAAACACAACCTTGTAGTTCGAGCGAAGTCGAATTCTAATTTGGAGGCAGAGGCATGTAGCCTCAGTCCTAGTTTGAGCAAGGTCGGACTCATATAAGTCAATGGCAAAGGCACAATCTTATTCTTAGTTGAACTAAGGTCAAACCTATTAAATTTGATGGCGAAGGCACTTAGCCTGAGTTCCAATTCGACTGATCAGGTCGAACCTAATAACTTCGATGGCGAAGACACTTAGCCTGAGTCCCAGTTAGACTGAGGTCGAATCTGATAACATTGATGGAGAAGGCACTTGGCCTGAGTCCAGTTCGACTGAGGTCGAACTTGATAACTTTGATGGCGAAGGCACTTAGCCGGAGTCCCAGTTCGATTGAGTTGAACTTAATAATCTTGATGGCGAAGGCACTTAACCTGAGTCCAGTTCGACTGAGGTCGAACCTAATAACATTGATGGCGAAGGCACTTGGCCTGATTCCCAGTTCGACTAAGGTCGAACTTGATAACTTTAATGGCGAAGGCACAGCCTGAGTCCCAGTTCGACAGAGGTTGAACTTAATAACTATGATGGCAAAGGCACTTAGCCTGAGTCTTAGTTCGACTTAGGTCGAACTTGATAACTTTGATGGCGAAGGCACTTAGCCTGAGTTCCAATTCGACTGAGGTCGAACCTAATAACTTTGATGGCGAAGACACTTAGCCTGAGTCCGTCGAACTGGATAACATTGATGGTGAAGGCACTTGGCCTGAGTCCCAGCTCGACTGAGGTCAAACTTGATAACTTTGATGGCGAAGGAACTTAGCTTGAGTCCAAGTTCGACTGAGGTCGAACCTAATAACATTGATGGCGAAGGCACTTGGCCTTAGTCCCAGTTCCACTGAGGTCGAACTTGATAACTTTGATGGCGAAGGCACTTGGCCTGAGTCCCGATTCAACTGAGGTCGAACTTGATAACATTGATAGCGAAGGCACTTAGCCTGAGTCCCAGTTCGACTAAGGTCGAACTAAATAACTTTGATGGCGAAGGCACTTGGCCTGAGTCCCAGTTCGACTAAGATCGAACTTAATGACTTTGATGGCAAAGGCACTTAGTCTGAGTCCCAGTTCGACTGAGGTCGAACTTAATAACTTTGATGGCGAAGAGACAATCTTATTCTTAGTTCGACTGAGGTCGGACCTATTAAATTTGATGGTGAAGGCACTTGGCCTGAGTCCTAGTTCGATTGAGGTCGAACTTCATAACTTTGATGGCAAAGGCACTTGGCCTGAATCCCAGTTCGACTGAGGTCGAACTTGATAATTTGGATAGCGAAGGCACTTGGCCTGAGTCCTGGTTCGACTAAGGTTGAAATTGATAACATTGAGGGCGAAGGCACTTAGTCTGAGTCCCAATTCGACTGAGGTCGAACCTGATAACATTGCTGGCGAAGGCACTTGGCCTGAGTCCCAGTTCGACTGAGGTGGAGCTTGATATCTTTGATGGCGAAGGCAATTAGCCTGAGTCCTAGTTCGATTGAGGTCGAACCTAATAACATTGATTGCGAAGGAACTTGGCCTGAGTCCCAGTTCGATTGAGGTCGAACTTCATAACTTTGATGGCAAAGGCACTTGGCCTGAACCCCAGTTCGACTGAGGTTGAACTTGATAACTTGGATAGCGAAGGCACTTGGCCTGAGTCCTGGTTCGACTAAGGTTGAAATTGATAACATTGATGGAACTTAGCCTGAGTCCCTGTTCGACTGAGGTCGAACATAATAACATTGATTGCGAAGGCACTTGGCCTGAGTTTGTTCCTTGATGGAGATCAGGGTCACATAGATCAATCCCTAGTTTATGACATCTTTGCGTCGGCTTCCGGCTGGAAACCGTATCAGGGGTGAGGGAGATGGATTGCATCGGCTTCCTCTTGTTCTGAGGGCTCTTCTTCTTGTTTGCTCCGTTCAAGATTAATAGAACAGAGGATTTTGGTTTTCGTTGAGACCTTCGAGTTCTCTTCGTTCGATGTACTGCTTTTAACTTGTTTGAACTGGATTGTTTCTTTTTTTGGGCGCTTTCTTCGCTTTGGTCCAGAGAGGAACTATGCAATATTTCTAGGAAATCCCCATAGACGGTGCCAAATTATTTGACTCAAAAGGTGCTAAATACTTTATAAGTGAAAACAATCAAAATAAATCAAGGGGTAAATTGTAGCAAATAATAATAAATCATTGGACCGAAGGACAGAGCCGAAATATGAGTATCAAAGATTAACATATTATAGAGCCAATACTTTATTGATCTTTATAACTTGATCTGCCTCTCTTTGAAGAGGTTCATATCCGTATAATAGTATTGTTCCCAAAGCGTTACATGTAATATGTTTGGGTTTTTCTCTTGTGAGTAATGTTCCCGAAGAAGATCCCCCTTTTAGGTCCTCTTTCTTAATATTTATAGCTATGAGCTGCATAAGCTGGCAAAGAATCGCCGTAGCCAAGTTGAGGGGACGCCTCCATGGCGCCGAAGGGTCATAGCCTCATTGCTTGTTGCGGAGTCGGTTATAATTGCTTGGAGTCGAATGTATTGATCAGTGGTTATGACCAATTGGGACGGAGCTAGTTTCGTTACCATCGTATGATTAGGTTTTTTACCAATGCAGACTCTTTATCACAAAGCTCGTGCTGCTAGATAAGGTTTATGCCAAGCGTTAAGTAGTAGAAGCCTTCAAAACACAAGCAAACTCATTCGATGTGTTATGTACGCGCAAAATAACTTGATACTCAATACGAGAAGCCTCGAAACTCATAGGTTATGCTGGGGATTACAAATATTGATGCTTAGCATAAGGCTTCATTCATTTCACGTCTCGCTTTAAATATACCCCAAATTGGACCCCAAATTGGACCCCAAATCCCATTTTATTTTCTTCTTCCTCTTTAGGATAGAACACAAGTTAAAATGGATATTTTCGCCCATGAATCACAATCAAACCACCATTACAAGTCAAATATAGACTATTTAGATTATTTAATGATATTTAATAAGAACCTTAACCCCTGAATTATATATGACTTTTTCTAGAATGCAAATTCCAAGATTAAAGAAGTTCGAATATTAGTCCTTTGAGGTAAGATTTTTACTTCTCCCTCCAGATAATAGTGATAATAGATAACGGCTAAGTTGATTTTGGTTGGATTAACTCATTTGGTATACGTTTTGACCATGGATCACATCAAGGTGAGTGTATGGGATTTTGAGTGGCATAGGGTTAATTCCTAATTGTTTTATTAATATGATAAATGATCATAGATGCCTTAAACTGAGTCATGAGTGTTTAACCAAAAAATACGTTTTAGTCAAAGCTAGAATTTTAGAAGAACACGGGCTACTGATAATTAGAAGAGAATATAAAGAAAGACTTTTGAGAACAATGTGATTAGAAAGCAAGTAAATCAAAGTATCTTCCAATAATATTTCGTGTCCTACAATTGTTTGTTCTTTCCCCTTGTATAGCTTTTTGGGACTATGAGCCTTGCATAAGCTATAATGAGGTAATAATAAGCAATAAATGATATTTAATAATATATTATACAATAATATACATTAAATACATATTTCATAACGCCTTCAACATTTAATACTAGTTAAGTGCTATGTTTGGACCCACATGTACGGTCAGATTTATTCTCTTGATTCTTTGTAACCCCTGATCTATAAATGACTTAAACAAGTACGAGTGTTGAGCCACTTTCTCATCTGCCCGTGCCTCTTTCGCTATGTTTGCTTGTGTCTGTTGCCACATGCATCTCTTAGCTAATCATAACCCTTTGATCATTTGACACATCCATGTGTCATGACATGTCAGGTTCAATATTAAAACTCAATCTTTTCCAATACAGATAGTCCCCCCACTTTCTATTTATTCATAAATTGAATATTTGGGAAGTGGATTCTCATTAAAAAGGGAATTTCTATCATTATTAATGCTATGAAAATATTGACGCTTTAATTGTCTTTTTCATTTAATGCTCTGTGCATGTGTCATTCCCTTATTGACTCTGCAGTGTTGCAGCCCTTTTCAAGGCTTTTTGCGGCTTCACTATTCACGAAGTGCCAGTTACCTTTATAATAGGCTTGTCATCATTACGCTTTTTCCCTTTGACAGATGTTCTCTAATTTAAATATAACTTCCTTTCTTGTCTTCTTTCACATAAAGATTGATTGAACGCTTTGTTTACTTCTCCTTCTTATTAATCTTCTTCATCATGTCTTATTCTTTAAACCCTAACCCAAGGAAAACTCCTATTTTAGATAACTTCCCCAATGCCTCTGTTAGACGTAGAAGGGGTGGAAGACTTCGTAGTTTAAGGTCTTCCCGTGGTGGTGGTTTTGTAGTATCCTCCCCTAGTTTAGGTTTTTCTTCCAGAGCTAGGTGTTTTTTCACTCAGAGATCTTCATCTAAGGGTAAAAAACCCTCGGAATCACTGCAAGAGCCTTTGGTAGAAGAAATTGTCCCAAATGACTTATTTTCAGAGCCAAGTTTCAGGCTTAGATCGTGCTGACACTTACCCCACTTTGATTACAGAGGTTCTAATTCCCGTAGTCTGCAAAGATTGTCATTGGTGTAGTGATTTTCCCATCATAATTCTCAATCCAAACCAAATAATTACTTCCCATTTGACTGGTTTTTCTTTTGTTTATACATATCCTTTTACTTTTGAATTCAAATCGGCTATTGACCCAATAATTCTCGATTTTTGACATTTTTTCAAAGTGTGCTTAGCACAAGTCGGCCCTTTGGTATGGAGGGCTGTTGCTTGCTTAAGATATCTTGCCAATTTGGCAGATGTGTATTTTTCATTCCCTCACTTAATTGACATTTACTCGCCGAGACTTTTTCGCAATGGTGTTTTGACCTTAGTGGCTAGGAGTAAAAGGGTTTTGGTGAGCCCTGAGGATGATAAAGATCATGGCTGGTATGCGCAATTTGTTGCTGCTCCCACTGCTGGTTTTGTGGGTGATGAAAGCACGTCCTTCCCTGAGAAATGGAATTTCGCACATAAGTCTTTTACCTTCTTTTGCCCTTCTCCTACCTTTTTAACAATCCTTCTATTTTCTTCTCCTTATTTGTAACAACCATGGGAGTTATGGATACCGTTCCCAAATTTTTTTGGTTGGGTAGATAAACTTTTGAAAGTCGTGCCTAGGCCAGGACTTGGAAATCTATTTCCAACTTGCATGGTTGGAAAGTGAAAATCCATCATAAGAGTTTCTTATTTCATTTTTTCCCTTATGTAAAATTTCATTGTTTTGACTTTTATCCTTTTTTTTGTCTAGATTTTTAATTAAAGGTGTTACTGCTGAAGCATTTACGGCCTTTCGAGCCTCTTCATGAGCTCAAATTACATTTGGAAGAGCTCAGGACATATTGGTGAAGAGAAAAACCATGGAAAACGAATCTGAGGAGGAAGAAGAATATGAAGGTGGCTCTTTAGTAACGAGGCCAAGAGCTAGGAGACGTATTGTATCTGATGAAAAAATTGAAGGTTCTCCTCGTGCCTCTCCTACTGAGCCTGTCCATCTCGTCTCTGGTGATGATATTACCCCTCAGGATACTCGTGAGTCCATCAACCAGCTTTTTGTCAGCGGTTTTGAGAGTGGCGAGTTAGGGCCCGCGTTAGATGAACTTCCCCTCTCTTCTTTTTCAACTCCTGTTACATCAATTCCTCTTCCTTCTTTGAATGAAGTTTCTCCCCTACCTACTCAATCTGCTTTTATTCCTTCACTTGCTCCTTCTGCTCCTACCCCTTCCTCTGTTGTTTTCACTTATTCTACTACTCCTCCCTCAGTGGTTCCCCCTTCTATTGTGTCTCACACAGAAGTGGGTTCTACGAGAAGAACTGTTGCTATGAGGAGTGTGACTATCAAAGTCCATGCCAACAACAACCTTTTGAGAAAGTGTAGGCAGGCAGATGTTTGACTCGAGCCTTTGATTGGCCCAATTGAGAAAAGAAAGATGAATAGCCACAACTGCCTGACTTTGATGAACGATATAGTTCACTCCACCTTGAATGTATGTAAAATTTTCCCTTCTTTATTTATTTTTTGCAAAAATTTTGTTTTCTAGGATTCTTATTTTCCTCCTTTTTATTCATAGGCCAATCTTATTGGTACGGAGCTAATGGGCAAAATTTCTCTGTTAGAGAAAGTGGCACGTGACTCTGAAAAAGGACATTCTGGATTCTGATAGGGTGGCTCGTGAATTTGAATTAGAGGCGTCTAACTAGAAGGAGAAGTTCGATAGTGCACAAATAACTATAGAAGATTTGCATGTAAATAGGAGTAACCTGGAGCAACAGGTGCGAGCATTAACTTCTGAATTGGCGGTTCTCACAGAAAAAGAAAAAGAACGTCCTGAATCCTCTTTCTTGGAGCAATAATCCAAGGCCAGCGAGGAGATCAGAGAGCTTAAAGCACTTATAAGCCAAAAGGAAGTTTATGCGGGAGATTTGGTGCAGAGTCTGACTCAGACACAAGGATTTCAGAGCTTCCACTGATAAGGTTCGTGCTTTGGAATGTTCTCATTCCTCCCTTCAAGCTTCTTATGATTCAACCTTGGCAGAAAATGAAGCGCTCAAGACCGAACTTACTACTTGGGAAAGAGATTATGAGCTTCTCGAATAGAAACTAGCCGTTGAAGTAAGTTGGGCTTTTTTGAACTCTCTTCGTGATGCCCTGACTGAAGTTAGTCCGGAGAACTTCAACTAAGACTCAGAATTAGCTACGATTATGGAGACAATTGAAAAGGATCAACAACCACTGGACTTCCCTTCTCCTGCAATTGAAGTTCCCATGGTTGAAGCTCCTGAGGCTAAAAATCTCAAGGCTCAAGCTCTGAAGCTGAGGATCTCATGGCTCAAGCTCCCGAGGCTAAAGTTTCTGCAAGTGAGGCTCCCGCAACTGAAGTTTATGTCAATCTTGAAACAAGTGCGGGTGTCACGATTCTACCTGCCTCCAACAAGCCTATTGTTGCCAGCCAAGCTGAAGTCGTGCCTGTAGTTTCTCATGCTCAAGTTGAAATCGATGCTTCTAAGTTGCTGTCTCTATTCCTCAAACTTCTCAGTAAAGTTTATTTGAAATGAATTCGTTTTTTGTGTTGTTTTTTTATTTTTGGGAAAATTGGTAATCTGGCCTTAGTTTCATTTGAGGTCTATTTTTAGAAGTTTAACTCCCCATGTCTTGTTATAGGGGCAATTTTCATGTATGAACAATGGAATAACTAAGTTTTATACTTAGTCTTTTAAATGTTTTAAGAAGTTTTTGTTAAACTTCTGTTTGTTCTGTTCTTGCCTTTTTATTTTCAAGGACTTATAAAATAGTTTGCATCTTTGTTCTTTAAAAAAGCTTTAGTTAATCTCATTACTAGAGCTTAACCATGAGTTTTATTAAAGAGGGTCCTTTTATATTTCGACACTTAATGAAGAAGACGTCTCAACTTCATAATAGTGTTATTATATGATGAAAGAAATAGGAACACACATGTTTATTTTGGAATAACTTTGACAAGTTTTTATTTTCAAACTTTGACGAGTTTTGAATAACACTTATGTATTTAAATTACATCTATAGCTTTCTCGTAATTGTTTTCTTGTAACAGATTTTTACAAAATAAGAACAACAGAAACAAGGTTTTTCCTTACAACACGTTTTAATACATAGCCTTTACCCTAACTGTTTTGAGGGTACATTGGATCCCTTTAGCTTCGAAACATTAGGAAGGGTTTTGAGAATTGACTCAATTGCTCTCATGGGAAAGAACAATATGATGAGTGTTTGATGGAAAAGAACACTATGATGAATGTCATGTCTTCATAACATTTATCTTGCACTTTCTTCTTTTAAGCTTAGATTTCCACAATTCTTTTTACCTGTTTCACACACGTGCCTATGTATATTATGTAGTCCCACCAGTGTTTTGAAGTATGAAACCTCGAGTACTTGTTAGTTTCTTTCACCTGTCCTTAAGCCTGTCAACCGGTCCGGGTTGACCCGGGACCGAACCGGACCGGTCCGGTAAAAACCGGGACCGGACCGGCCCGGTTCTTAAGGGGTGGGCTGGGCTGGGTTGGGGGGGGAGGGGTTAGAACGGTTAGGATTTTAGGGTCTTGACCCGTGACCGGACTGGCCCGGTAAGCAAAACAGAGCTTGAACCGGTCGACCCGGACCGGGACCGGACCGGTACAACGGTCAAATTTTTTTTTTTTTTTAAAAAAAATTTCTGAACATGTGAGCCCCACAGGACCGTTGGCAACGGTCCAGAACCGTTGGCCAACGGGAGTATTTTCAGAAATGGCTACTTTTTTGTTTTTTTTTTGTATTTATTAAATTACATTATTAACCCTTCTTAAAATCTATAAATACTCTCCCCTCTTCTTCATTTCCTCACTCAAAATTATCAATCTCTCTCTCAATTCTCAAATTATCAATCACTCTCTTCTCTTCAATTTTCAAGAATTCATATTCTAATTTTATAATTTTATTGTCTTTGTTTTTCCGAATTTAATTTATCGTAATTTCTCATTCGGAAATCGGAATTCTAAGCTTGAAGTTCAAGTGTCCAACATTGAAATACTTGCTTGACGTTTGTTCGTGGTAACACCGGATTTGCGTAATCAAGTGCTCAATTTATTGTCGAATTCGATGCACTCTCTCCAACTCTTTCTCTTATTTAATATTTTATTTGCATATTTGAGTTTAGCTTATATTTTCATTTTTACAATATGTTTAATGCTGCTAAAAGAGCGTGTAGAAAAGTTACTGGTAGGGGTGGAAGTAAAAAAAGAGGTAGTCCTGTAGCTTCTGGTAGTAATAATAGTAATGACCCAATAACACATGTTTCTGAATCATCGCCTAATTTGCAAGATGTAGATATTGATTATGAACAATTACAAGAAGATTACGGAATAGAAGATAATGAAATTGGAATAGCAGATGAGATACCACCTACACCTAGTAGTGGAAATGTTGGTAGTATTGGAGTTAGAGTTGCTAGTGCAACAAGCGGTAGAAGACCACCAGTGGCTCCAACTTCTACTCGTAAAAAAAGAAGTCCTGTTTGGAAATTTTTTGATATAGTAGAAGGTACTGATAGAGTTAAGTGCAAACTTTGTAACGAAACGTTTAAACATTTGACCGGAGGTAATTTAGGGGGGACTGGGACACTTATTAGACATCTGTCGACTAACCATCCTATAGAATGGGGAGCTAATGGGGATGGAAGTCAAACAACAATTAACCCTACTACCGGAGGTCTCCTAAAATATGATAAAATGAGGGATCGAGAGGAATTAGCGAAAATGATTGCTTTGGGTTGTCTACCTTTTTCTTTTGCTTCTTCCTCTTATCTTATTATATATATTCAAAGGATATACAATCCTTTGTTTAAAAGTATCCCTAGAAGTACTTGTAGAGCAGACATCTTTAGACTTGGAGATATATTAACGCATGGAAACCCATCCGAATTTAACACGCCAGAAGAAGGTCAATCGGTTCATATTGATTACGATGAACTTGCTAGGGCAATGCAAAGAATTTGATGATTCGGATTACTACTAGTATACTACTTGTTACAAAAGATGTAAAGTTTTTACTACTTAAGATACATTTTAGTTTTTCTTTATTTGAATTTAAGAAATAAAGTAGCACTTGCAATAAGTGCAATTTTTTCCCATCTTTTGTTGTGTTCATTCAATTATTACAAAGTATTAATATAACTTAATATTTATACGTAATTCTAAAAAAAAAAAAAATAACGAAACCCGGCCCGGCCCGGACCATTACAACCCGTAACCCGTACGGTTCAATCTAAGCCTGTCTCAACCCAGCCCGGTGAAAATCTGTACTGTTTGTAACCGGCCCGGCCCGGACCGGTAACCGGACGGGTCGAAAAAAAATCAACCCGGACCGGACCGGTGGAACCGGTTGACACCTCTACCTGTCCTTTCCTGAAAAGGAAAAACATACGGGACTCGGGGGTACGATTATAGATGAAGACTGCTTAGCCCGTTTGTAATTCTATCAAAATAATTGTAACCCTGAGCCAGGAATTTTAGTGCATTCCATTTTGCCTTACAGGTCGTGACTCATTATTTAGTACGACTTAGAGTTTTTCCTAACATCTAAAATCATTAGTAAATCCTTAATGATTCAAAAATAAAATTTAAGATGGTGATACCTGACCGTGGGTATTTCCTTAGAAGTAATATCTCTTCAAATGAATAGAATTCCATGTGAATGTAAAATTTCCCCCTCTATTTTCTCCAATTCATATGCTCCTTTTCCTGCAATATCTTGAACCATGTATGGTCCTTCCCACGTTGGTCTTAGTTTTCCCGAATTGGCAGCCTTTGTTGATTGAAAAACCTTTTTAAGCACAAAGTCCCTAATTTTGAAAAACCTGAGGCGTGCTCTTCGGTTGTAATATCATTCTATAACTTGTTTTTGTGCTGCCATTCGTATTAGCGCAGCTTCTCGTCTTCCCTCGAGTAAATCAAGATTAACCCATATCTCTTCACTATTGTAATCTTCTGTTGCTTGTACAAAACGCGTGCTCGGTCTCCTATCTTGATTGGAATTAAAGCCTCAGCACCATAAACTAATGAAAATGGTGTTTCTCTAGTGCTCGTTTTTGTAGTTGTACGATAAGCCCATAAAACCCCAGGTAATACTTCAGGCCAGTTACCTTTTGACTCCTGTAACCGCTTTTTCAAATTATTGATAATAACCTTGTTTGTGGATTCTGCTTTCCCATTACCTACTAGATGGTATGGTGTAGATGTTATCCTTTTTATTTGCCAACGTTGAAAAAATTATGTGATTTGGGATCCTGTGAATTGTGGACCATTATCACACACGATCACTTTCGGTACTCTAAATCGGCATATTATGTTCGTCCAATGAAGTCTTTAACTTCTTTCTCTCGTACCTATTTAAATGCTCCTGCTTCCACCCATTTAGTGAAATAATCAGTAAGTACGAGCAGAAACTTTACTTGTCCTTTAGCTTGTGGTAATGGACCTATGATATCCATTTCCCATTTCATGAATTTCCATGGCACTATAACTAGAGGCAATAACTTTGTTGGTCTATGCATGTTGTTACAGTACCTTTGGCATTTATCACATTTGTCCATGACACTTTCTACTTCCTCTTCCATTTTAGGCCAATAATAACCTGTCCTAATTAATGTCCTTACCAACGACCTTCCACCTGCGTGATTTCCGCAATGTCCCTCGTGTATTTCTCTAATTACATACTCTATTTGCGAAGGCCCGAGGCATCTTACTAAGGAACCCCCGAACATTTTACGGCAAAGATTCTCTTGTTTTAAACAGTACCAATCAGTCTTTTTACTGCAAAAAAAACAACAATTATGTTTCTCCAGACCCAGGTTAAGTTATTAAAATTTACTTCATTCTTATCAGGTTTGAGAACGGAATGAAATAAATGTATAACTGAAGCATTTGCATCGTTTTTCACGTCAGCTGCAGACGCGAGATTAGCTAAAGCATCTGCTTCAACATTTTCATTTCTTGGTATTTGCATAACCTTCCAATTTTGAAATTGCTTTACTAATTCTCGTACTTTTCTAAGTATTGCTGCATCCTTGTCTCCCTTGCTGTGTAAGTCCCCAGCATTTGATCAACCACGAGTTGCAAATCACTTTTGATTTCAATCTGGGTTATACCGAGTTCTTGTGCCAATTCCAAACCTGCAATCACACCTTCATACTCTACTTCGTTGTTAGTTATAGAATGACATTTCATAGTTTGTCTAATGGTTTCGCCCATTGGTGGTACAAGAATAATTCCTAAACCTGCACCTTTTTACACTGGATGAACCGTCAGTAAGTAAATTCCAAGTCCTTGGGTTTGCACCATTAAAAACTTGTAACTTTTTTCCGTTTCTAATTGCATCCCTTGGCTAAAATCAGCCATGAAATCAGCTAATACTTGAGATTTTATAGTACTTCTAGGTTGATAAGTGATTTGATATTCACTTAATTCAATAGCCCATTTAGCTAGCCTCCCCGATAATTCATGCTTATATAATTTATTACGTAAAGGTTAGCAGTTACTACAACAATAGAATGACATTGAAAATATGGTCTTAACTTTCTAGATGCCATGATTGAAGCAAGTGTTAGTTTTTCCAATTGCGGATACCGTGTCTCTGCATCTAACAAAGATTTACTAACATAATAGATACATGATTGCTTACCTTAGTCCTCTCGAACCAAAACAGCACTTATAGCAACTTCTGAAATAGCAAGATAAATAAGCAACCTTTCCCTTACCTTTTTTTGCAAGTAATGGCGGATTTGATAAATATATTTTCAAATTCCTAAGTGCTTGATGGCATTCTTCATTCCAATCAAACTGATCTTGCTTCTTAAGCTGAGAAAAATTTAAAGCATTTCTCTGATGATTTGGAGATGAATCTTCCCAAGGCTGCAATTCTTCCCGTTAGTCTTTGGACTTCTTTTTTACTTGTCAGCACATCAGGAATTTCCAATATTGCCTTAATCTGAGCGAGATTCACTTCAATTCCTCGGTTAGAAACAAGAAAACCCAAAAACTTACCTGATGCAACGTCAAACACGCATTTTTTGTGGTTCAACTTCATGTTAAATTTTCGAAGAATTTGAAATGTATCAGATAGATATATGATCCTTAGAATGCTGAGTTTTTACGAGCATATCATATATATACACCTCCATAGTTTTTCCCAAATGTTCTTGAAACATTTTGGTGACCAGTCTTTGATAAGATGCTCCAGCATTCTTAAGATCAAAGGGCATTATCTTATAACAGGAAGTCCCCCTGTCTATTACGAAAGAAGTTTTCTCATCAACTTCAGGGTACATTTTGATTTGATTATAACCTAAATATGCATCTAAAAACTTAATACTTCATGCCCTGCAATAGCATCAATTAATTGATCTACATGCAGTAGAGGAAAAGAATATTTTGCAGAAGCTTTATTAAGATCTGTATAATCTACACAGAATCGCCACTTACCATTCGTTTTAGGTACCACAACGGTATTAGCTAACCAATTAGGATATTTTACCTCACAGATAGACCAATTTTTAATAATTTCATAACCTCATCTTGAATCGCCTGATTTTTGGAAGCTCCTTGGTTTCTCTACTTTTGTTTGATCGATGTAAACGATGGATCTTCATTTAACTTGTGAGTCATTACTTCCGGTGGTATACTTGTCATATCAGTATGGGACCAAGCAAAATAGTTCAAGTTAGTTTTAAAAATTCAATTATCATACCTCTCATATCTGAGTTCAGATTTGCTCCAACATAAACTTTCCGCTCCGCCCATTGTTCGAACAATATCACAGCTTCCAATTCATTATATGTTGTTTTAATGTTCTCATTTCTTCTGGCTCTTGAATTGTGTCAGGTCTCGAGTCTATATCTATCCTTTCCTCCTCGATTTAGGTTTTATCTATGATGTCCTCAACTGCTTTCTGTGATTTCTATTTATCTTCACTTATCGTACTCACATCTATCATAGATTTAATATTCCTGGTTGTATGCTGATCTCCATAAATTTGGTAAATTCCCCAAGGTGAGGGGAATTTAATAACTTTGATGTAGAGTTGATGGCACGACATCCATTTCATGGATCCACGGTCTCCCTAGGATCATGTTATAAGACATTCCCATGTATACTACCTAAAATTTAGTTTCTTTAACAACACCTTCACAAAAGTTATTAGTATTACCTCTCCTTTTGTTACTACACTGGAATTATCGAATCATGACAAGGTATGCACCTTTGGTATTATTTTATCTTCAACTTGCATTTCAAGAAATACCCTCAGTAGGATAATATTTACAAAACTTCCTGGATCAATCAAAACTCGTTTCACGTTAGTATCATATACAAGTAAAGATATTACCAGTGCATCATTATGTGGAGATAGTACACCATCCGCATATGCATCATCGAAGGTAATACTTTCTTCCTCCAAAACTTGTCGTACCCGCTTGCTATGGGTAATAGTGACTTCAGAAACTTGATTGGATGCGGTTTAAGCCACACCGTTGATATCTTCTCCCCCGATTATAACGTTGATAGCTCTCTTGGGAGATGGTGTTTTTGGGGGCACTTGCTGTCATGACCTAAAATCCACTAAGGGTCTTGGTGGCGCCGGACACTACTGTCAGGCAAGCCAACCAAATTACTTAATATCTTTTTCCATAGTAGTCATCCAGCAAGAAAGGGAAAGACCACCTAGCGCAGTGGAATAGGAAAGAGAGCGTCGAGCACAGCTTTCGTGTCACCAGAATTATCTCGTTTTTGACACTTTTAAAATCTAGGATTTTCCTTTAAATTTTGAAATTTTAGATAATAAAGTCTCAAATCAATTTAAATGGTAAATAGTTAATACAATACTTCAACCATCCCTGAACCCGGCGTTACAAGTGCATGAGCATCTACTGATAAGAGAAATACAATACAATATCTGTCCGAAATACAGTGGAAAGTAAATACAGTACGCTGGAAGGGACTGCTTTAGATGCGGCCGTCTTGAATGATGCATCTTACCTAGTCCCTGAATTATCCGCTATTATGCCTAGTAAGCCACTAGAGTTGAATATACCTGTGCAACAAAATACACAACAAGCGTAGTATGAGTACAAAAATAACGTGTACCCAATGAGTATCCCGCCTAATCCCGAAGGGGTAGAGATGAGATGGTCAACCTTGACACTCTCTATTGGTCTAATAATATTCATCCTCAATATATATTAAATAGTGGATCTATTTTATAAATATGATTTTAATCCAGATAGAGAAAACAAGTAAACACATAATTCTTTTATAGGAAATTTCCAAGATTTTTTTTCATTATTAACAAAATAATCTCGATCCATGGTGAGACAATAATAACTTAAACAAGTTCCAGGCAGCAACACAAGCATGCGCAAATTATACCGAGGCGACGACCCGATCCAACAAAATAAATGTACACTTGCCGAGGGTCGATGGCGCGCCTACAGATGCATCCATGAATCTGTCGAGGCGTTCGGCCCATTCCAAAATAAACACACAGACAGACAATCAATCAAGAAGTCAACATGGAGCAAATATCCAAGAAAGACCAATTCTCTTTAATAATTTTGAGAAAACAAAGCTTCAGTCTTTAGAAATCCATTTATTAATTTAATATGATTTAAGCAATTCAAGCCATCAATGGATTCGCAATTAATCCAAGTATAAAATGCTTTGGGTCCTAGACTACCCGGACAATAGCATAATAATAGCTACGTACGGACTCTCGTCTCCCCGTACGTACGTATCCCCCACAATAGGAGCAAATAATCAATTTAACTCACCTATAGGGTAAATTACCCCTCACAAGATTAGAAAAGAGACTCACATCTCTCTGAAGACTCATAACCGGCGCTTTACATTCTTCCGAAAGCTCGAACCAATGCACAATGCTCCAAACTAGCCAATGATCATACAAATCCATTAATATATACTCAATTAAACTTTACTACCCAATTTGTAATAGTTCCTAAGCCCGAATGAAAAGTTGACAAAAATGCCCTCGGGCCCATGTGCCCGAAATCTGAAATTTTTTGAAGATAATCTTTGCCCATGACCTTAGGAACTCAAATATATAATATTCTCTTAATTCCATATCCAAAATCGTGGCTAAATTCCAAAAATTAAATTTCTTGGTCTTTCTACCAAAACCCCATATATTTCTAACATATTTCATGCTTAAATCCATACATAATTGATGTTTTTAACTCGTAACAGGTGGGGATAACATACCTTATTATTAATGATGAAAACCCTCTCTTGAAGCTCCCCAAAAATCGCCCAAGCCATGAAAATTATGAGAGAAATGGCGAAAATCCGATTTTTAAAACAACTCTCTGCCTCCAGCCATTTTCGCACCTGCAGAACCGTCCCGCTTTTGCGGACTAAATTATGCTTCTGCGGACAAGGGCCTCTAGCTCAATTTCGCTTCTGTGGTCAGCTAACCGCTTTTGCAGTTCCGCTTCAGCGGATCTAGGGCCACTTCTGCGGTCCTAGTTGCCCTCACACTCAACCACTTCTACGGCTTCCTCCTCACTTCTACGGGGCCGCTTCTGCGGTCCCATTTCCGTAGAAGCAGAAATACCAGCAACCAGCAACTCAACTTTTTTCCAAAAATCCGTTTTCGATATATTAACAACCCGAAATCCACTCGAGGTGCCCCGGGACTCCAGCCAATCAACCAGTCCCAAAATATATTACCGGCTTTCTCGAGGCCTCAAATCACATCAAATAATGGTAAAATCATGAATTACACTCCGATTCAAGCTTTATGAACTTTGAACTTTCCAACGTCTACTTACGATATTTAAACCTATCAAACCATGTCCGATTGACCTCAAATTTTGTACACAAGTCATATTTGACATTACGGACCAACTCCACTTCCGAAATCGGATTTCGACCCCGATATCAAAAAGTCCACTCGCGGTCAAACATCTCAAAAACCTTCAAATTTCTATATTTAGTCAAACGACTCTAAAATGACCTACGGATCTTCGAATTCACTTCCGGTTGCGCTCCCAACTCCAGAATCACCATACAGAGCTACTCCCAGTCTCGGAATCCGAAACGGACATCGATAACACTGAAATGCACTCTAAGCCAAACTTAAGAAATTTCTTCCAAACTTCTAACCTCTACAATGGGCGCCAAACGCTCCCGGGTTATCCAAAACCTGAACTGGATACACGCCCAAGTCCGAAATCATCATACGAACCTGCTGGAACCTTCAGATCCGATTCCGAGGCCGTTTACTGAAAAATCCAATCCTAGTTTATTCTTTTAACTTCAAGCTTCTAAAGTGAGATTTCTCTTCCCAAATCAACTCTGAACTTCACAAAAGGCAATTCTGACCATGCGTAAAAGTCATATCACTAGAAATGAAGGTGCTCACGGCCTAAGACTATTGAACGACGCATTGGGGCTCAAAACAACCGCTCGGGTCGTTACATTCTCTCCCACTTAAACATACGTTCGTCCTCGAACGTGCTGAGAACTATACTGAGGTAGCCTAGAATCACTGCTTAGCAGCTTGTGCAACTTCATGTGCTACCACAACTTAGCTGCGCACCTTAGCTTGATAAATTCTGAAGATATTCTCTTTTATTCAAGCAAATAAGACTTGGAGCCCAATCCCAACATCCGTAATTCTATACCAGGCCTGTTTTCAACATAAAATCACTAAATTATTCACCACATGTTGTACCCAATATGGCTGCATAACCTTGCTGAATTCTCACTTTGCAACACTTAATCCACAGGACCATGATAATATTTTCTAAGCAACTTAGCCAAAATTCAACGGATCAAATGCTCCCATTGTACCTCATGCCACGTGCAAGTCTTACTCTAACTTTTACAATATCGCCACGACGGACGAGATGTGCCGAAATTCATAATCAACTGTCGAGTCAACCAATTATTGAGTCTATACTTTTGACAAGAAATATTTCCACATTCTAAACCAAATAATGATCTTTGCTCCTTAATATACTTCATATAATTAGATTGCACTGATCCTAAATCCCATAATCTCGTCTCACCCAGTACTAACTGCTCAGGCAATACGCCACTCCGAATGCGATCAAACGTCTCATATGATGCCACAATGTGCCAATACGCCACCAATCCAAATACAACACAAATAGGAAATCGAACTCTAGAAGGAATTACCTAACCCCCGCACTAATACGGACTTTTCCTAGAAGATAGGAAGCGAAACACACACAAAAAATAGCATATATAAAACAAGACTCGACATCACACTGTTGTAGCACGCAACCCGATCCAAATAACATACCCATGGCGCCGTGCCACCCGATCCACAAATAAATCTCACATAAAGAGATTGCACTTCGAGCTAAATCTGCTCATTACAATAAAATATTGAATTTCGATTGCAAGCACGCTAAGTGCATAATACATCCCCAAGAAAACACATAGCACTATAGGCTACAATACTCAAGCACAACTGAGGTGCGATACAAGATCTGAATCTCAAGAGACATTCTACCCACATAACATCATCGCCACGCGGAACCTCATCACATAAGAATTTGACCAAGCCGTCTCACAACTCATATGGCGCAATACATCATTACCTGAAATAGCTGATGACAAAATAACACCCCGACGGTTCCTCCATAAGGAACGCTCGCTGATACGAACACAACTGGCCTGATATAAGCCCTGTTCACATATAAATCAATCCACTGATCTCAAGGCGATTTCTGATTGCACCAACTTGGCTAATAACCTTTCAAAGGTCCATAGTAATTCCCATTTGCCTCATAACACGTAAGAACAACCATCATAATCGAAGCAACTTCCTCAGTTCATAACCCAATAAATAAAGTGCCATCCTGCATAAATTTTCAAACTAATGATATTACCAGAATCCCCATACTTGGTTAAATCTTTAGTCAATCAAGTGACTACATGCCATACTTATACAATCTTCCCGTAGGTCATTCTCCCACAGCCTTTTGAAATAAATAACGGGTTCGCACATCTAAACCACCGGACACACTAATGCTGAAAAGCGATTAAGAATCCTTAACCAGGATGCAAAGCCTCTTTCACAACACATCGATCTCAGGTGACACCGAATATAATGTTGATTTGCTTTAAACACTCCACCATTTTGTTGCTCACCGAGCTTGTGACATCCCTGTCAACACCAAACTGCAACCTTGACCCTCACTGCAAATTTTCATACCTCTCACCGCACCAAACGTACCAATATACGATAGAACACAATTTTCATCATAACTCCATAATCATTAACATTTTAACACTTCATCACATACGAACTTTTCATTTAACTCACTTCAAGAGAATCATAGCAACACACGGGTAAATTCCCATAACTGTAGGATATGAAAATATGCAAGTAGTGGTCCAATCCACCATATCCCTTTCGGAATCTGCTTCCACTTAACAAGCCATAACAGAAGAATGCCTCTGATAAATCATCAATCACGGCGGCCGACAAACCTCGTGTATACTGCCACAAATCATACACATAACTTGATCACGCGACCGAACTGATCACTGGCCCCAATATGGCAATTCAACTATGGCTAATCAATTTACCTTCTTCTAATTCATCATTGCTTGCCTTAGAAATAAGACTGACTCCATTCAACACATAACATACTCCATCTACACTCACCTCGAGTGACCTTGAATCACGAGTCCAGGTTGTCTCAATTCCCACAACTATTTAATATCACCCAAATGCTACACCATAAGTAAAAATATCATAAAACATTTTGGGCACCTTCTCATAAGCTGCTACATTCTTAACTGTACTCATTCGCTCGAAATCATTGTGCACCACACTTTAACTTCTGAATTCACTAGGACCATTAGTGAGAGCCACCGACTCTGACTTGGTCTCGAATATAATTCACTCTATAAATCTTATAACACATGAATACTCTCTCGGCGAAGCATCCGGCGAAATCACTTCCTCTGAAACATGTATCTATACAAGGCATAAATCCTGAACCTTTTTCCAAGTCCGAACATGAGTCAATAAGGCCAACAATCGCATCCCTCCAATAATTCATTTGCTCGATTTACCATTTATGGTCTTTTCTCATGGCTGAAATAACCCATCAATATGCTAATAACCAGAAATCACGCAAGTAGTTAATCATTGAGCCCAATCATAAGCGGTGGGACTCTCCCACTTAGCTTGAAGCCATCATTTCAAAATTCTTGAGTTCGCTCGACCTCTTTACCTCTGATTGACATAACCTCGCGCCATCAACTATCAAAATTTCTCAAAATCTTCATGTAAAACCCCCCTTTTTGTACTCTAAGTCATTGACCACATTCACATGGCCAATCTCTTCGCTCCACCATCGATAGAATTCCTTGAAGAAGCTTCGCCAACCACACGACCGCTAACATGCTCACAGGGAATAACCCACCTAGGGGAATCACCTCCCGACATCTTCCTACGCCATTGTATGTAGTACATTCACTATGCACCAATAGCCCATCCTGAGTATGAGCTCACCTTCCAGCTACACAAGTCCATTCTCCCCTTACGGACATCAATTAAATGTGCGGAAACATCTTCCAATTTAGGGTTATGTTGCACCCTGATCCTTTTCAAGCAGCTCTTTTTCTCCATATCAATCTTCTGCCGCATAACAGCCCATAGTTCAAATCATACCTGCACACTTCAATCACCAATCATTAAAATCCCCAATTCGATCCAAACTCTCCTTAAAGAGTGTGATCATCCTAATACCAAGCCCATATGCAACACCCGCCACTCTCCCGCTTTGGCGGCACTCATCTCTTTAATCGACCACTCGACCTTGCTCCTCATACTTGGCCTTCTAGAAGTTTTAAACGCCGCCGGAAACTTCCCACAAGTCCTTCCTCATACCTTGATGCTCAATTGTTGCCTTAAATAAAATCTATCTTCGTGGCACTTGAATCCATAATTGCTGCTAACTTTAAAACCTTTCCAAAGGTCATCTTTATCGATCTGTCACATTAGAAATTCTAATTCGATCTTAAACCAACTCACCATGCGATACCTAACAGTTGTACCTTCAATATTATTTCATAATATCCCGCTATAAAGGCACATTGTAGCAGATTGTCACACCAACAGACTTAGTATGTTCCATTAGGGACACAACGCCCCATCATAGAAGAAAGCTCTATCACGCTTACAAATACCAGGTCACATTACTTCCACCAGCCCATATCTGACCATCCTTAGTCCGACTGCCTTTCCCTTGCCAGAAATAAAATACTGAATCCCTTGATTACATGCTGAGTCAACCTCCATTCAATTCATTCACTGGCCCGACATGTGGGCAAACATCCTACCATCACACTACGGAATAATCGCTCATAAGCATCATGACATCCTGTTCCTAGCCTCGAGGCTCTTAGAAGCTCTGTTACTGAGGTTAAACAATAGAATATCCTTCCATAGGGCAACTATAATAGTCCAATCAACTATACGATTATAATAGTCCAAACAACTATACCGGGTGAATCATCTTACACCACATTTGTAGTGCCATTACAATCCTTTAATTTTTTATTTATAACAAGTGCTCGCGTAAGATTGAGTAGGAAGAAATCAAAGGCATAAGCCTCAGAGGAATTGAACCACACGATAAGGAAATTAAGAAGGGAAGTACTCCTAATAGTCCTATAACCTCCCGGTGATAAGTACATACGTCTCCGTACCCATTCGCGAGACTCTACTTGACTTGCTCATGACTCGTAAGACCGACGGGAACCTAGTGCTCTGATACCATGTTGTCACGACCCAAAATTCACTAAGGGTCGTGGTGGCGCCGGACACTACTGTCAGGCAAGCCAACCAAATTACTTAATCAAAATCTCGTTTTCCATTGTCTGCCTTGCTTCGACCTTGTGTTGTACGGATGAGTTACCACAAACCAACCACCTCAACTTTCTTCACAATTAAAAACAAAACACGTTAGAATGGATTGAGTCGGTCCTCATTATCAACAACATCTTTTTTCCATTTTTTATTCAATTCTTCTTTTCTTTTTTCATTTTTCTTTTTCTTTTCTTCTTTTTTTCTTTCTTTTTTTAGTTGTGGTCGAATCTTATGGAGATTGCCTATGTATCATGACCCCGCATGAATCAGACTGTTCGTACTTCTTTCAGATAAAAGGTAAAAACAATAAAACAATTTTCAAATTTCTCATTTTCATAATAATAAAAAAACTGATCAACTTAACGTTGAGATACAGACTCGGAAATCAAATTACCCATATACTCTAACCAAACGAAATACAAATCCAAAAACAAAATGACAGATTTCGTCCCATATATGCCAATTTTGACCCATAATATGAACGGTATTCACTTGACCACTGACTCTTTTTCTTGTTTTTTAAATTAAAATAAATGACCAGATATTGCAAACACGGCCTTCCAGCGCCTCGGGAATGAAGATTTAAGCCTGTGAGAGTCAAAAATCAAAATATGATGAAAGGTGATTGTTTATGCAAAGTCAGCCTTCCAGCGCCCCGTTTGGAAACATTTGGCTATTTTTGACAAAAACGGCATCACCTAGTTTATTTATGATAAAAATTAAAATTTTGATATTCTTTTGGCTATTTTTTGTAAAAGGGAGGTTGGACCCGATGAGGGTTGCCTACGTATCTGACGCCCTGTGAGAATCAAACCTGCGTAGTTCGGGCAAATTAGCCGAACTATTTTTTAAAACAAGACTCTTTTCATTTTTATTTTTGGCATTTCATAAGCAAATAAAAAAACTACTTTTAAAAACAAGAATCTTCTTAAAAGTTCAAGGTTCTTGTCCCCATATCATGTAACAAAATCAGATAACGCCAAACAGAACAATTTATCTAAGCTCGAATTCTTAACCCTGAACCAAAGTTCTGGGATCTTATCCCCAGCAGAGTCGCCAGAGCTGTCACACCTCCTTTTTCACTGTACACCCGCGCAAAGGGTGTAAAGGAGTTTTTCCAATTAAAGGACAATCGGAACAGGATTTGATATTAAAGATTCAGAGTCACCGCTTGGGAGATTAATGGTGTCCAAGTCACCGATTGAATCCCGAACCGAGGAAAAAGATGACTATGTTCACAGTCCGCGAATCAGAAATCCGGATAAGGAATTCTGTTAACTCGGGAGAAGGTGGTAGGCTAGGCATTCCCGGGTTCCATGGTCTAGCACGGTCGCTCAATTGTTGTATTTTACTTTAACTGATTTTATTACATGAAGAACATATGTGCCAATTTTTATTTTTTACCGCTTTTATTTAATATATATTTATTTGAGAAGGTGAACGTCGTTTAAAGTGTGTTTTCGGATTGCGCCGCATCAAATGAACCCATAATCCTAGGCACACTCTATTCAACGTTTTAGGATTTGGATTTGGGCGGCATAAAATACCCACCCATATTTAGGAAGGTGAAATTATTAAAATACGCGCCTAAAAGAGTCTAGCGCGTTATTATCTTTTGGGAGGGTCGTGAAATTCGCTAAACGGCCCGTCCCCAAGTCTAAAATATTTTATTATTCGAAGTTGTTCAACAGATTACATGAAATGCACCCCAAATTAAGATTCAAATATCATGATCATACCACGGAAACAGTACCCACAACCAATTAACAAATCACGCCACTCTTAAACCCAACTTCTATTAATTCAGATTAAAAAAACCCAAGGCTTGGCACTAGTACTCACTGTTTTTAACTCAACCTTAAAAAAAATCAATGACAATAGATTAATGCCACATGCTCATAATTCAGAGGTAAAATATACGTTCTATAAAATCAATAAAACATAATTCATCCGTAAGACTTACACAACATGGTGAGAACGAAACATATAGCATGAGAAATTATATTTTTTATATAAATGAGGACTTCCACTGTGATTCCAACTATCAATGGTAGAATATTTAGCATTGTGATTCCAACTATAGGAGAAGTAAGTCCAAAACTGAAGTAATTATAAGCAAGCCACTATATAAAGACAATTAGTGCACATCATAACAAAAGCACTATTGCAACTGAAAATATTCATGTGTTGATAAACTTTGGCGTAGAAACAAAAATCAGCAAATATCTTACGAAGAAAGAAACAGAACCTCGGACGGGAGCCAACGACAACAGACTCGAACTCGCCAGAACTCAAGCTGGACCTCACCGTCGACCTCACCGATCTTTAGAACCCACCCGGATCTGAAAATTGGAGCTTCATGACTGAAATTTCAAGCAAAATTACACGAGAAGGATCAACCAACTGCTGTGACCGAAATAGGAAATGGGCGGAACTCGAGCGAACCAAATCCGGACGATGAACAGCAAAGGACTCAAACAAAACCAAACGAGACCTTGAGCGGATGGCAGCTCTTAGTCAGGCTCGAACCAATGAAAGCACACACGTGCTCCATGATGAGATAGAAATCGAAACCGGCATGAAGACGATTGAAACTTATATCATTTCTGATTTTCTCGAATTTGAGGCAGAGATGAAGCGAATCGTTGTCAAAATTAAGGTTTTCTGGCGGGTTTAGATGGAAAGGGGTTGGGATGCGTCAGTTTTGGCTATCAAATGAGGAATTTCATGGAGGAATGGAGATTGCTGCGGTGGTGTTGCTGATGGTGTGTTTTTTGTCAATTTTTGTCTCCTCTTTTTTTGTCTCCCTTTTTTCAATGAATAGAGCAGAGTGTGGAATCGGATGTTATGTGGGAGAGTTTTATTTGGGGAGAAGGTGTTATGTGAGATAGTATTTTGGGGAAGGTTTTAGGTGTGAAAATATTTTGGGGGAAAGTCTTAGGTGGGAAGAAATGATTTGGAGAGAAAATATTTTGGTGAAGGTTCTTCCTATTATTTTACTCCCAATTTCTTTTTTATCTTCCTCTCTTTTGTATTTTATTTACTTATTTTTGTATTTTATTTTCTGATTTTGTTAAATGCTAAATTAAAACTCAAGGCCAAATTAACATTAAAAATTAAATTTTCTAATTAATTCCTAAATTAAAATGCAAACTAATACCAAAAAAATATAAAAAGTGCCATTTTTGTTATTTTCTTCCTATTTTGTTTTAAAATAAATTAACCTCTAATTAATCCTAAAATATGAAATTAGATCCTAAATACAAATGCATATTTTTGTATTCTATTATTGTGATTTTAAAATATTAAAATGTATGAAATGAGACTACAAAAGAAAAAATTTCTAAAAGATCAATAAAAATTATTTTGACTTATTTTAGAAGCTATTTTCATGTAGGGCTATCACGTGCTTACAGAAATGGTCAAAATCCAATTTTTAGAACAACTCTCTGCCTCCAGCCTTTTTTGCACCTGCAAAACTATTTCCGCTTTCGCGTTCCCGCTTTTGCGTACAAAACTCTGCTTCTGCGGACAAGGGGCTCCAGCCTAATTTCGCTTCTACGGTCAGCCAACCGCTTCTGCGGCTCCGCTTCGGCAGATCTAGGGCCGCTTCTGCGGTCCTGGCTACCCTCACACTCAACCGCTTTTGCGGCTTCCTCCTTGCTTGTGCGGGGCCGCATCTGCGGTCCCATCTTCGCAGATGCGGAAATACCAGCAACCAGCAACTCCTTTTTTTCCAAAAATTCATTTTCGATTCGTTAACCACCCGGAATCCACCCGAGGCACCCTGGCACCCCAGCCAATCATACCAACAAGTCCCAAAACACGCTACGGGCTTGCTATAGGCCTCAAATAGCATCAAACAATGCTAAAACCATGAATTACACTCCGATTCAAGCTTTATGAACTTTGAACTTTCCAACTTCTACTTCCGATGTTTAAACATATCAAATCATGTTCGATTGGCCTCAAATTTTGCACAAGTCATATTTGACATTACGGACCTACTCCAACTTCCGGAATTGGATTCCGATCACGATATCGAAAAGTCCACTCTTGGTCAAACTTCTCAAAAACCTTCAAATTTCTATCTTTAGTCAAATGACTCTAAAATGAAATACGGACATCCGAATTCAATTGCGGTTGCACTTCCAACTCCAGAATTACCATAAGGAGCTACTCCCAGTCTCGGAATCCCAAACGGACATCGATAACACTGAAATGCACTTCAAGCCAAACTTAAGAAATTTCTTCCAAATTGCTAACTTCCACAATAGGCGCCAAAACGCTCCCAGGTTATCCAAAACCCAAACCGGGCACACGCCCTAGTCCGAAATCATCATACAAACCTGCTGGAACCTTCAGATCCCGATTCTGAGGTCACTTACTAATTAATCCAATCCTAGTTCATTCTTTCAACTTCAAGTCTTTCTAAATCAACTCCGAATTTTCCGAATTCAATTCCAATCATACGTACAAGTGCACCTGCCTATTTTTCATGTAAGACTCTTTGCATTTCTCACTAAACAACTCAGTAAGATACCCTTGTTTCAACAAGTGATCAACTTCACTTTGTAAAAATCAGCAATCAGAGGTTTTATGATCGTGGTCATGATGAAACTCACACCAATGATCAGGGTTACACGAATTTGGATTTGACCTCATCTCTTTTCGCCATCGGACCTTATATCCCATGCTTCTCAAATCAGCTACGAGCTCATAGGTGCTAGCGTTGAAATTATAACCAACGAATCTTGCCTTTAAACTTCTATGATTTTCCCGTGACTTACGATTATGTCGCTCGTTCCTAAATCTTGGTGAGGAACCTGATTCATTGTTTCTATATTTATGATCGTACCTTTGATTATCTGGCCTTGACCGTGAGTATTTACCCGCAATTCCTATGTAAGGCTCGTATCTATTTTTACCGAACCTCTTTTCATTTTTTGTACGTCTCGAGCTTACCTTCTCCTCTCTTTGGAATCGTGGAACAGTGTCCTCTTCATTACCTATTATAAACATCATTCCATGTTGTAGCATGAAATTCTCAAAGGCTCTCCTTGAGTCTCCTCGTGGCCTTCGAGATTTTGTCATTCAAATTACTTGTGAAAGCTATAGCTGCCCAGTTGTCAGGTACTCGCGGTAAAGTCATTCTTTCACGTTAAAATCTATTCCATGAAATCTCGAAGTAGCTCTGCATCTCCTTGCTTGATTTTAAAGATATCTTCCATTCTTTTTTCTACTTTTTGAGATCCCGAGTGTGCTTTAAGGCACCATTGGTGAGCGTTTCTCCAAATTTCTTGACTAGTACTGATTCAATCTCCTGCTTGGTCAAATCATTACCTTTTACGCCAGTTGTTAATGCAATCCCATGATCCCGTGGGTCTTTTCTTCTATCATACTTTGGGACATCAGGAATTTTAAACTTATTTGGAATTGGAAGGAGAGCAGCACTTGTCCTCCAAGGTTGTTGTGAATATTTATCCATATATACCTCTTTGATTACAGGCGGAACTCCGGGTATTTGCTCTATGCGGTCATTTTGCTCCTTGAGTTGTTTCTGCAAGGTTATTGTTTCTGCAAGGTTAAAATTAAATTTTGCAAATGCGAATTAACTGAATTACCTGGTTCTCCTACTTGAGATTCGCTGGGAGCTCCTCAATTTCCTAAATTTATAAGCTCAGAACGAGGGTTCTCCAATGTGTTATTATTGGGCGTAGTGTGGGTGGTGCAGCAAGTAGCTGACTGACTAGAGCCTGAACAACTTTATTGCCTTGTGCAGCAATTACCTTTGGTAAAGCTTAATCTACCCCTTCAAAATTTTCAAATTGATCCTGTCCATCTGGATGATATTCCGGAGTGCCTTCACGGGAGTGCCATAGTGAACCACGTGGAGAAGGGACCAGGTTAATGTTTTGTAGATTTCCCTGAACTTGTTGATTTACCTGATTTCCTGGAGTGTTATCATTGTTGTTTGCCATAATTGATGAAAATAGATTATCAGATTTCCGTTAACGGAATCAATTTGTTTAACCAAAAAATAGATTTTGAGTCAAAACTAGAATTTTAGAAGAACATGAGTTACTGATAATTAAAAGAGAATATAAAGAAAGACTTTTGAGAACAATGTGATTAGAAAGCAAGTAAATCAAAGTATCTTCCAATAATATTTTGTGTCCTACAATTCTTTGTTCTTTCTCCTTTTATAGCTTTGTTGGGACTATGAGCCTTGCCTAAGCTATAATGAGATAATAATGAGCAATAAATGACTTTTAATAATATGTTATACAATCATATACATTAAATACATATTCCATAATGCCTTCTACATTTAATACTCGTCAAATGCTATGTTTGGACTCACATATGCGGTCAGATTCATTCTCTTGATTCTTTGTGACCCCTGAGCTTTAAATGACTTAAACATGTACGAGTGTGGAGTCACTTTCTTATCTGTCGCATTTCTTAGCTAATCATAACCCTTTGACCATTTGACCAATCCTTGTGTCATGACATGTCAGCTTCAATATTAAAACTCGATTTTTCTGAATACAATGAGATTTTGTGAATTGGACAAGTGAATCAAGCTTCTTTCTATGATTTCATGTATTCGAATAGGCCTAAAGTCAATTTCCAATTGAAGAAATGATCTCGTTAAGTTCAAAATGACACATGTAGCCTACTTGGTATGAAGATTGATCGTGCGAGCACGTTATTGCGTCTTTAGTTACATTTTGTTAGCTAAATGATTGATGTAAATGAAAGCCAACTTCTATACATGTTTTCTACTTAAGGTGTTTTCATTCATGTATACGATGAAATGTATAACCGACTTTAAAGATGTTTTAGGGTATACATACGCGGGGCAAGCATAAGTATGCCAAGCATGTCTATAAGTGTAATTTTGAGTCTTGAATGTTATGAGTATCATGTGGAGTTTTTCAAAACCTAAATAATTTGATTCTTGTATTATATAAAATATGTAGATCTTAAATAATTTGTGAAGTTATATTTGTGTTCTAAAATTTATGAGTATAACACATTTTGAAGTTTATAAGTTTACAAATGATATGAGATAATTCACATATCAGTAATTATGTTTCTCAAAGCTATAAAATATGATATGTTTAGCTAGAAGCCATGGCTTGTGAGAGAATGAAAAACGAATGTTGCCTAAGATCAAGCTATCGAGAAGGTTTGGCAGTCTCCATTTTTTGAATCATTAAAGAGATAGAAAATGATTTATCTATATTTTATACTAATTAAATGAGAGAAATAATTTGAGCCTAGCTCATATTAATTATTCATGCTGTCATGACTCAAAATTCACTGAGGGTCGTGGTGGCGCCTGACACTGCCGCCAGGCAATCCAACAAAAAATACTTAATTAACTTTAAATTTTAGTTCTTGTTGAAATCGTTATTCTTTATACATTTAAATACAGTAAATAATGAGATTTATAGGATTAACCATGGAGTCTTTAACGAACTTAATATTGAATAATCCAAAATTATCCCAGAACCCGGTTCCGCAAGTGCATGAACTATTCTATAAAGCAATACAATACAACAACTGTCCGGAATACAATATTGGACAGGAAATAAATATAGATAACTGAAAGAGACTTTGCTGGCTGCGGGTCGCCTCGAGAACTGCAGCTCACCTAAGTCTCCGTATCAACCATGCTGCTACGCCCAGTAGGCCACTAGACATGCAGGTTCCTGTGCAACAAAAATGCACAGCAAGTGTAGCATGAGTACAAAAACAACGTATACTCAGCAAGTATCCCGTCTAATCACAAAGAAATAGAGACGAGAGATCGACTTCGACACTTGTTAACAGTCCAACAATAATAAATAAAAATGTGAGGAAATCATGAATTTATATAGCAGCTATAACTCACAAAGTCGGAAAACAAGTAAACACCTTTAACAAATAATAAAGGATTTCCAAGATTTACTTTTCATTATCTTTGTAATTATATATAGAGGGCCATGAAAGGCAACATCAACATTTAAAACTCTCAGGCAAGCAATATAAGCATGTGCATATTATGTCGAGGTTGTACGACCCGCTCAAATAGAAATATAAATTGTGCACTACCGAGGGTCGAACGACTCGAATCATAGATGCATCTATTACCATGCTCGCGAACTATCCTCCGACGCAGTCAACATAAAATAAACAAATACCCTACTCGTGAATCATACATGTGATGCAGGTAAATAGATGTACATGCTCAAACAGCTAATTAAGGATTTATCGGGGAACATGTATCCACATAAAAGCCAATCCTCTTTTAAAAATTTAAGAAAATGAAGTTTAATCCTCTTAGAGATTTATTTACTAATTCAATGTGATTTAAGCAATTCAAAATGTCAATAAGTTTACGATTAATCCAAGTATAGCATGCTTTTGGATCCTAGACTATCCGTATAATAGCATAATAGTAGCTACGCACGGACTCTCTTCACCTCGTACGTATGTAGCCCCCACAAATAGGATAACATAACCAATTAATTCACCTATGGAGACAATTCCCTCTTACAAGGTTAGAAAGAAGACTCACCTCGCTCGAAGATCCATAATCGGCATTCCACGCTCCTCCGAAAATTAAATCGACGCATAATGCTCCAACACTAGCCAATAATTATAAAAATCCATTAATATATGCTCAATTACTCATTACAATACAATTTATAGCAATTCCCAACTCGATCGAAAAGTTAACAAAATTGCCCTCATGCCTATGTGCCAGGATTTAAAATTATTTGAAGATAAAGTTAATCCATGAACTCACGAACTCAAATATATGATTTTCTCTTAATTTCATACCCAAAATCGTGATTAACTTCCAAGAATATAAACTCTAGGTCTTTCTACCAAAACTCCCAAATTTCTACCAATTTACATGCTAAAATCCATACATAATCAACGTATTTAACTCAAGAAGGATGAGATTAGCTTACCTTATCGTTGATGATGAAAATCCCACTTGAATCTCTCCCAAAAATCGCACAAGCCAAGAAAATATGAGAGAAAATGGCCAAATCCCGGTTTTTAAAACATCTATTTGCCTCAAGCACTTTCTGCACCTGCGGTCACAATAGCGCTTTTGCGGTTTCGTAGGTGCGAGCCAATCTACCGCTTATGCGGTTTTTCCCCAGGCTCCCCTTTTCCGCTTCTGCGCTTCTAGTCCATCAGGTCCAGTTTCACTTCTGCAGCCAAACGACCGCATCTGCGGTTCCAGCTCTCTTTTGCCAAATCTGCATCTGTGACTATTGGGCTGCTTCTGCGGCTCCGCACCGGCCAAAACATCGCAGGTGCGGTTACACCAGATACCAGCTGCTTCAGCCATTCTTTAAATTCAAAATTTGATTCGTTAACCATCCAAAATCTACCCTAGGCCACCGGAACCCAACTAATCATACCAACCAGTCCTAAAATACATTACGGACTCGCTCGAGACCTCAAATCATATCAAACAATGCAAAATTACACGAGAAGGATCAACCAACTGCTGTGACCGAAATAGGAAATGGGCGGAACTCGAGCGAACCAAATCCGGACGATGAACAGCAAAGGACTCAAACAAAACCAAACGAGACCTTAAGCGGATGGCAGCTCTTAGTCAGGCTCGAACCAATGAAAGCACACACGTGCTCCATGATGAGATAGAAATCGAAACCGGCATGAAGACGATTTAAACTTATATCATTTCTGATTTTCTCGAATTTGAGGCAGAGATGAAGCGAATCGTTGTCAAACTTAAGGTTTTCTGGCGGGTTTAGATGGAAAGGGGTTGGGATGCGTCAGTTTTGGCTATCAAATGAGGAATTTCATGGAGGAATGGAGATTGCTGCGGTGGTGTTGCTGATGGTGTGTTTTTTGTCAATTTTTGTCTCCTCTTTTTTTGTCTCCCTTTTTTCAATGAATAGAGCAAAGTGTGGAATCGGGTGTTATGTTGGGGAGTTTTATTTGGGGAGAAGGTGTTATGTGAGATAGTATTTTGGGGGAAGGTTTTAGGTGGGAAAATATTTTGGGGAAAAGTCTTAGGTGGGAAGAAATGATTTGGAGAGGAAATATTTTGGGGAAGGTTCTTCCTATTATTTTACTCCCAATTTCTTTTTTATTTTCCTCTCTTTTGTATTTTATTTACTTATTTTTGTATTTTATTTTCTGATTTTGTTAAATGCTAAATTAAAACTCAAGGCCAAATTAACACTAAAAATTAAATTTTCTAATTAATTCCTAAATTAAAATGCAAACTAATACCAAAAAAATATAAAAAGTGCCATTTTTGTTATTTTCTTCCTATTTTGTTTTAAAATAAATTAACCCCTAATTAATCCTAAAATATGAAATTAGATCCTAAATGCAAATGCGTATTTTTGTATTTTATTATTGTGATATTAAAATATTAAAATGTATGAAATGAGACTACAAAAGAAAAAATTTCTAAAAGATCAATAAAAATTATTTTGACTTATTATAGAAGCTATTTTCATGTAGGGCTATCACGTGCTTACAGAAATGGTCAAAATCCAATTTTTAGAACAACTCTCTACCTCCAGCCTTTTTTGCACCTACAAAACTATTTCCGCTTTCGCGTTCCCGCTTTTGCGTACAAAACTCTGCTTCTGCGGACAAGGGGCTCCAGCCTAATTTCGCTTCTACGGTCAGCCAACCGCTTCTGCGGCTCCGCATCGGCAGATCTAGGGCCGCTTCTGCGGTCCTGGCTACCCACACACTCAACCGCTTTTGCGGCTTCCTCCTTGCTTGTGCGGGGCCGCATCTGCGGTCCCATCTTCGCAGATGCGGAAATACCAGCAACCAGCAACTCCTTTTTTTCCAAAAATTCATTTTCGATTTGTTAACCACCCGGAATCCCCCCGAGGCACCCTAGGACCCCAGCCAATCATACCAACAAGTCCCAAAACACGCTACGGGCTTGCTATAGGCCTCAAATAGCATCAAACAATGCTAAAACCATGAATTACACTCCGATTCAAGCTTTTTGAACTTTCCAACTTCTACTTCCGATGTTTAAACATATCAAATCATGTTCGATTGGCCTCAAATTTTGCACAAGTCATATTTGACATTACGGACCTACTCCAACTTCCGGAATTGGATTCCGATCACGATATCGAAAAGTCTACTCTCGGTCAAACTTCTCAAAAACCTTCAAATTTCTATCTTTAGTCAAATGACTCTAAAATGAAATGCGGACATCCGAATTCAATTGCGGTTGCACTTCCAACTCCAGAATTACCATAAGGAGCTACTCCCAGTCTCGGAATCCCAAACGGACATCGATAACACTGAAATGCACTTCAAGCCAAACTTAAGAAATTTCTTCCAAATTGCTAACTTCCACAATAGGCGCCAAAACGCTCCCAGGTTATCCAAAACCCGAACCGGGCACACGCCCTAGTCCGAAATCATCATACAAACCTGCTGGAACCTTCAGATCCCGATTCTGAGGTCACTTACTAATTAATCCAATCCTAGTTCATTCTTTCAACTTCAAGTCTTTCTAAATCAACTCCGAATTTTCCGAATTCAATTCCAATCATACGTACAAGTGCACCTGCCTATTTTTCATGTAAGACTCTTTGCATTTCTCACTAAACAACTCAGTAAGATACCCTTGTTTCAACAAGTGATCAACTTCACTTTGTAAAAATCAGCAATCAGAGGTTTTATGATCGTGGTCATGATGAAACTCACACCAATGATCAGGGTTACACGAATTTGGATTTGACCTCATCTCTTTTCGCCATCGGACCTTATATCCCATGCTTCTCAAATCAGCTACGAGCTCATAGGTGCTAGCGTTGAAATTATAACCAACGAATCTTGCCTTTAAACTTCTATGATTTTCTCGTGACTTACGATTATGTCGCTCGTTCCTAAATCTTGGTGAGGAACCTGATTCATTGTTTCTATATTTATGATCGTACCTTTGATTATCTGGCCTTGACCGTGAGTATTTACCCGCAATTCCTATGTAAGGCTCGTATCTATTTTTACCGAACCTCTTTTCATTTTTTGTACGTCTCGAGCTTACCTTCTCCTCTCTTTGGAATCGTGGAACAGTGTCCTCTTCATTACCTATTATAAACATCATTCCATGTTGTAGCATGAAATTCTCAAAGGCTCTCCTTGAGTCTCCTCGTGGCCTTCGAGATTTTGTCATTCAAATTACTTGTGAAAGCTATAGCTGCCCAGTTGTCAGGTACTCGCGGTAAAGTCATTCTTTCACGTTAAAATCTATTCCATGAAATCTCGAAGTAGCTCTGCATATCCTTGCTTGATTTTGAAGATATCTTCCATTCTTTTTTCTACTTTTTGAGATCCCGAGTGTGCTTTAAGGCACCATTGGTGAGCGTTTCTCCAAATTTCTTGACTAGTACTGATTCAATCTCCTGCTTGGTCAAATCATTACCTTTTACGCCAGTTGTTAATGCAATCCCATGATCCCGTGGGTCTTTTCTTCTATCATACTTTGGGACATCAGGAATTTTAAACTTATTTGGAATTGGAAGGAGAGCAGCACTTGTCCTCCAAGGTTGTTGTGAATATTTATCCATATATACCTCTTTGATTACAGGCGGAACTCCGGGTATTTGCTCTATGCGGTCATTTTGCTCCTTGAGTTGTTTCTGCAAGGTTATTGTTTCTGCAAGGTTAAAATTAAATTTTGCAAATGCGAATTAACTGAATTACCTGGTTCTCCTACTTGAGATTCGCTGGGAGCTCCTCAATTTCCTAAATTTATAAGCTCAGAACGAGGGTTCTCCAATGTGTTATTATTGGGCGTAGTGTGGGTGGTGCAGCAAGTAGCTGACTGACTAGAGCCTGAACAACTTTATTGCCTTGTGCAGCAATTACCTTTGGTAAAGCTTAATCTACCCCTTCAAAATTTTCAAATTGATCCTGTCCATCTGGATGATATTCCGGAGTGCCTTCACGGGAGTGCCATAGTGAACCACGTGGAGAAGGGACCAGGTTAATGTTTTGTAGATTTCCCTGAACTTGTTGATTTACCTGATTTCCTGGAGTGTTATCATTGTTGTTTGCCATAATTGATGAAAATAGATTATCAGATTTCCGTTAACGGAATCAATTTGTTTAACCAAAAAATAGATTTTGAGTCAAAACTAGAATTTTAGAAGAACATGAGTTACTGATAATTAAAAGAGAATATAAAGAAAGACTTTTGAGAACAATGTGATTAGAAAGCAAGTAAATCAAAGTATCTTCCAATAATATTTTGTGTCCTACAATTATTTGTTCTTTCTCCTCCGAAACTTAAATCGACGCATAATGCTCCAACACTAGCCAATAATTATAAAAATCCATTAATATATGCTCAATTACTCATTACAATACAATTTATAGCAATTCCCAACTCGATCGAAAAGTTAACAAAATTGCCCTCATGCCTATGTGCCAGGATTTAAAATTATTTGAAGATAAAGTTAATCCATGAACTCACGAACTCAAATATATGATTTTCTCTTAATTTCATACCCAAAATCGTGATTAACTTCCAAGAATATAAACTCTAGGTCTTTCTACCAAAACTCCCAAATTTCTACCAATTTACATGCTAAAATCCATACATAATCAACGTATTTAACTCAAGAAGGATGAGATTAGCTTACCTTATCGTTGATAATGAAAATCCCACTTGAATCTCTCCCAAAAATCGCACAAGCCAAGAAAATATGAGAGAAAATGGCCAAATCCCGGTTTTTAAAACATCTATTTGCCTCCGGCACTTTCTGCACCTGCGGTCACATTAGCGCTTTTGCGGTTTCGTAGGTGCGAGCCAATCTACCGCTTATGCGGTTTTTCCCCAGGCTCCCCTTTTCCGCTTCTGCGCTTCTAGTCCATCAGGTCCAGTTTCACTTCTACAGCCAAACGACCGCATCTGCGGTTCCAGCTCTCTTTTGCCAAATCTGCATCTGCGACTAATGGGCTGCTTCTGCGGCTCCGCACCGGCCAAAACCTCGCAGGTGCGGTTACACCAGATACCAGCTGCTTCAGCCATTATTTAAATTCAAAATTTGATTCGTTAACCATCCAAAATCTATCCTAGGCCACCGGAACCCAACTAATCATACCAACCAGTCCCAAAATACATTACGGACTCGCTCGAGACCTCAAATCATATCAAACAATGCTAAAATCATGAATCGACCTCCAATCCAAGCTTTATGAGCTTTAGAACTTCAAACTTCTACTCTCGATGTTTAAACCTATCAAATCACGTTCGATTGACCCCAAATTTTGCACACAAATCATATTTGACATTACGGACCTACTCGAATCTCCGCAATCGGATTTCAATACTGATATCAAAAAGTTCACTTCCGGTCAAACTTCTCAAAAATCTTCAGTTTTTTAGCTTTAGCCAAATACTTCAAAATGACCTACGAACCTCTGAATTCACTTTCGATCTTGCTCCCAACTTTATAAGTAGGAATTTAACATATTTTATGCCCCTACTTGCCTATGCTTTGAATATAAATAGCTACAAAATAGTCCCAAAATGCTCACAGGTTGTGCTTTATTGCAGGTTTGAGCGACAAAGTGACGAAATGTCAAAGATCGGCTCAAAAAAGAGTGAAACCTGCTCAAGTATCAAAGACCAAGTGAAGTGAAGGAAAAGAGCCTAGTGCGAACTGCGCAACTGTGACCGCGACCACACTAAGAGGTTCAGAGAGATGACATCTTCAGGTTGAAAGTCATGCGACCGCGGCTGGATTCTTGCGGCCCGCGTCCATGCTTCGCGACCGCTTCACGCTTTTATGCGGCCGCATGAAGGAGATCCAGAGAACCTGACATTTTCCCAAGTCAAGCCAGGGATCCCGCGGTCGTCACCGTGCCGTCCGTGCCAGACATCTTCCGCGACCGCGTTGCCCTTTTACGTGATCTACATCCCTCTAGATTAGAGAGATGAATAGTGATCCAAGAGCTAGTGCGGCCGCGGTCGCATTTGTGCGGCCCGCACTGACCCTGCAAGGGTATTTTTTTAATTTTTTCAGCCCACTATAATTAGATCATTTTACCATTTTTAGGTTAAATCTTAATTTCTGAACACAGTTGTGCACTTGGGAACGAGTTTGTAGCCATTTTTGACACTTATGATCTTGATTAACAATAGATTATTGTAGCTTCTTCTTAGTAATTAATTAATGTATTTAGTTCGTCATCTATTTCTTCAGTTTCTTCTTTAATTATGTCTAGATAACCCATTAGCTAGGGTTGTGGCTCAACCCTAGTATGGGTAATTAATGGGTGTTGCCATCTAGGGTTAGATTGATATTGAGTATTTGTTATTTGGGTTGATTTTATATTTTAATTAAGGATTGGTGGTTGCAAACATTAATTCTAGCTTTGTGGGCTTAACTCTTCTTGAGAAAGAGAGTCCATGACCCCAAAATTGACCCAATAAGAAATTGGGATGGACCCATAGGAAATGATAGTCTCAATTAACGGGTTAAATCTTGAGAGAGTAATCACCTACTTGAACCCTATTTTCTTGGTATAATTGGCCTACCCAATTGGTCTCGAGTGAGTAAATTGGGCAAAATCACTCACTCTACCGAGAGGTGTGAGAGTTGGTATAATTGTGCAACGGTTATAGCATGATTCCCAAATATGTCAATCTATCCTCAGTAACATCTACCCGTTAATTAGCCATCTAGGTGATGCCACGACCCTAGTGCCTTTTTCCAATTAAGTACTACTTCGTAATATTCCCTTAGCATAATTTAGATTTAATCCTTAGTTCATAATGGTAGTTATAAATATAAAACTCAAAAATATTTGAAGTGCAATTAGAAACACATCGCATCTCTAAACTAGACAGGAAATACAACTCCACTACTAGCTCCCTGTGGATGTTCGATCCTGAACCACTATTCGGGTAAAAGCTGTGGAGACCCGCTCTTCCTACATTCATGTAGCGTCGAGTCAGCAGCAATCACAACTCCAGATCACCATACAAAGCTATTTCCAGACTCGAATCCCAAACAAATATCGATATTACTGAGATGCACTTTAACCCAAACTAATGAAATTTCTTTCAAAATGCTAACTTTCATAATATACGCCAAAACGCTCATGGGTCATCTAAAATCCAATCTAGGCATACGCCCAAGTCCGAAATTATCATACGAATTTGTTAAAACCTTCAGATCCCAATTCCGAGGTTGTTTATTTAAAATTCCAATCCTTGTTAATTCATGCAACTTTAAGCTTCCGAAATGAGAATTATCTTTCCAAATCAACTCTAAACTTTCCGAAATTCAATTCTGACCATGCGTACACGTCATAATGCATGAAATGAAGTTGCTCATGGCCTCGGACTGTTGAACGACGCGCTAGAGCTCAAAACTACCGGTGGGATCGTTACACATGAAATTATTAATACATGAATGCAGAGTGCCCTTGATTTATTAAGAAAAATATTGGTTATTGGTAGTATTCATTTTTAGCATTGTGAAGATATAATTTTTTCTTATTCTTTAATTTAACTATTAATTATACTTTTTCTTTAGACAACTTTAATTTTAAATGTCACGACCCCAGTCCCCCCTCCGTGAATATGTCATGATGACACCTAGTCCTTACGACTAGGTAAGGCTAACAATACGGAAACAATATAACTTGCGAAAATAAATAATTAAAATTGAAAAGCTAGAAGAACATTGTTTATAAGTGTCGCTTGACATATACAACTCAAGATCAGGGAAACCTACAATATCATCCCAAAACTCGAAAACTCATGGGAACACAAATTAACATAATATAATACACTGCTCTAACTCTGGAATGTCCAAAATAACAGTAAGAAATGAAGGCTAATTGCTTGGTGTTCGCACGCGGCAGATGTACCTCAAAGTCTAGATGGTGATACGCCTGGGTGGAGGTATCTGGATATGCACATGAAAATCATGCGCAGAAGGGGAATGCGTACTGTCATGCCCCAAACTTGGGGAGGTGAGACCGGCACCCAGTGCCTCACTTATCCTTGCAATCCAACTTACAACTAAGGGACTCTGAACATATGACGTCATACTTTTAACCATGGGCCACATTGCAAGACGACAACGAATGCTGACTAAATATCAATATAAAACTTGGCCGACAAGACCGTCATATTTATTACAGCTGACAAACCAACCAAATATACATACAAGGCCTGAAAGCCCAACATACTGCACTAACTGTCAAGATATATCTACAAGCCTCTACTAATGAATATACTGCGATCGGAATGGCTTCCGACCTACTCATGACATATATACGTATATATAAAAGATATACATAAGGCTTTAGACCCGAAAACTCCGAAAGGCATGTAGCTTACTGATCAAGCTGAACTCTGTCAACACTTATTGAAGAGGCCTACTCGTCTGTCAGTCTGACATGCACGCATGAAATGCAGTGCCCCTGTACGAAATAATGTACTGAGTATGTAAGGGAATATACTAAAATCTAAAACTGAACTGATAATATAATAACTGCAAGTAGCTGGAAGTCAAAAATAATCTGAAGATATGTTTACCTACTCATACTAACTCAATTCTCTCGATATAGTAAGTAAAATGGTTGTTAGGCCATATATGGCTCGATATACATATAGATGTCTGCTCTATCGTAGTAGGCTCGCTCATAAGTGCTCAACCATACTAGGCTCTGTATCTCGATCAATTGGGCTCGCTCATATGTGCTCGGCCACAGTAGGATCGTCATATAACTTACCATCTGATCAGACATTGCCCAATAGAGGCCTACCCATTTATTATAGCTCGATGGTAATAAAAATACTTTTGATATTATATATATATATATATATATATATATATATATATATATATATATATATAAACTCTCTGCTCTTTTGACTGGAAGAAGGAAATACTCAACTGAATATGAAATCCCGATAAGGAGAATATTATAACTTACAGTACGAGAAAAATATACGCAATTTACGAAACTAGCAAAATATATGTCAATTCCGGGATATGAAATTAATGACGAGATCATGCCAAATAAAAGAAGAGCTTAGCCTTAATATACCTGAGTCAATTCTCTTAATAATCATCTAATATACGACAATAACAATAACACGTATCGGCAATATCGGAATAAGAGAAAATTCGTATGATATTTTTGAAAATTCAGGAGGGAACGAAAAAATTAAAGTTTGCAGGAGATAATGAGATATTCAGGAACGAATATCTTTAATGCCAATCACTGTACGGCTACAGCAACGATATAGGGGATAGAAAAATACAGTTAAAACATCAAGGAACAAGAAGGTGAATATTGAACAAAACTAGAACACAACTGAAGAAAGAACGATGAAAATCTGTGGAATGAAGTGAAGAAAAGAAAAGGTTAAAGCCCGTTATTCTACGGGTTAATACATGTGGCAATGGAAATATAACTTGTTACTAATTCAAATACTTACGTAAGTTTCATGTGTGTAGAAAAGCCAAACATGTGTTTGTTAATTAATATGGCCACATTTCCATCAAAGTAGTGAGTCACATTAATTAGCATGGAGGGCTGCCACGTTTTTGGGATAATTGCAATTAATTAATTAGATATTGTCTCGTTATCCGGTAATTAATTAATTACCCGTAAAATTGAGAATTATTTTTATTTACTTAAAATATTACTCATTTTTTGCATATTTTATACATCTTGCTATTATGACCATGTGGTAACTTGTATGGTACCTTATATCGTACTAGTTTATAATTATCAGGTATTTTAGCTCGGGTCGCATTTTATCCCAAAATGCCAAACTTTGACTAAATCCATTTTCTTTGACTTGATACCCCTTTCATCTTCATAAATTTACTAATCACTTATGAAATAGCATAATCCTTATAATCCCCAAATAAATTTTTCCTTGCACTGACGTCAATTACCTTACAACAAATTCAACGTACAATACTGCAAGGTGCGACACCGTCGTAACTTATTACTGCGAAGCGTAACATCTCTGTGATGTAATACTACTCGGTAGAACACTGTTGTTAATTAATATTGCGGGACATAATATTGACATTAGATTGCGGGGTTTAACATCATTCCCCTCTTTGGAACATTCGTCCTCGAATGTTGACTGATGCTCTTATCATATTGGTAACCCTTAGCTCTTGTGTATACATTAATGCTCTTCTTGTCATTCAAGCAGTTGCTCTGTGAATAAATTCAAAGTCTAGGATATTCCCCAACTCCCCCTCCCCCTCTTTAGTCTTTTTCTCATATTTTGACCTGTGGTCGAAATCCTCCTAATCTTGAACTTTTGTTGCCTCTTGTCATGCGGCATGTATGACCTTGGCTTTGTAGGTGCACCTATGCGATTCATCTTTCCTTTTTTCTTTTATCTTTTAGTCAATCTGCAGCCTTACTTTGTATATACAAGGCCTAATAGGTTGCCTCTCTGGGCTTCTACAGGTATATTAAAGTCCTTTGCTTGATATGTTGTTGGATTTATGAATATTGCTATATCTTATCGCATAAGTCCGTTTATCTATCCGTATGAATTTACTGTCATAACTCTTACTTTAATTTATCTTTGCTGAGGTTTGCTACTAAGTCCCAGCTTACTCTCTTTGCTCATTCCATATGTATATATTTAATTACTTTAATGTTTCCTCATTAGTGTTCATCTTTAGAATGACGGCCTAATCTTATCTCATACTTTGTAACTTTTGTCCATCCACTGTTGAATCACCTCAATATTAATCTACAATATACTACTGATAACTTAACCTTTTATATAGTATTGTTGCTAGGATTCACGTTTTATCGAGGAACGGCTTAAATGATTAGATTTATCCACCTGGGCAATACTGTGCTTTCATAACCGTACCTCACAACATCCAAATGTGATTCAACGTGTGTGGGTATTTTAATCATGTCCAATTCATAAGATCCGTTTCTTTTCTTCGTTGAATCATTACTCAATCGAAGGCCCAAACGTCATCTTTTATCCATCACAATTACACCCCCATCTATTACTGGGGTGGCATTCTCAATGTTGTTAGTCTTAGACTCCTTTGAGTTCATTCAGGCTATAGTGAATAACAACAACATCCCAGTATAATCCCACAAGTGGGGTCTGGGGAGGGTAATATGTACGCAGACCTTACCCCTACCCCGAGGGGCAGAGAGGCTGTTTTCAGGAGACCCTCGGCTCAAGAGAGCAACAAAAGACAATATATTAGTACTATCAATTGGCTCATAATAAAATAACATAAAATACACAATAACAGCAATATAAGAAATATAGGAAATACGAAAAATATGGAAGATATACTAATATCCAACAGATAAGGCCCTACATTAGTAGTTGATCAGTAGCATCCTAAGACTAACTCCTAACTGGCTAGTCTCTCCTTAGTACACTGTAGAAATATTTACAACTTTCCCTTAACCTACAACCTTAATGCTTGACCTCCACAATTCCCTATCAAGTGTCATGTCCTCATTTAGGCTATAGTGAGCTTTGTATAATTTAGAGAAACCATCTGTTCTTCTTGTTTTCATGGGTTTAATCCTGAGAACTTATCCATTTTCGTTACCTTCTCACTCGCCATTTCTTATCCTTACTCGTGTCTTCTAGAACCTTGTCTCTTCACCATACAATGGATTGTGACCTACACAACTCTATTTATGTTACTTTCAACCTTTCAACTTGCTTGTATCATAGATTTTTTATGTCATTCTTGGACATTAAGAGAGACATCACATCGTTTCTAACTCTTCTTTACTTTCTTAATTAGCCTCCTCGATACCTAAAAACCATAGGCTATGAGATATACCACTGACTATGCCGCTATCATTTCTAGATATTGAATCCCAGCACTTCTAGTCTTCTATCCGAAGTATGGACTATTCACATATTCCGCCTTAAGTACCTCGTACGTTGTTCACCTTTACCTTTCTTACCTTAAAATCTTACAACGTATCTTCTATCTCTTTCATGACCTCCCTTATACATAAGTATAACTCACGTCCATAACTTGAAGCTCTATTATAATTCTTACACCTCTGGTGCATACACAATCCCATCAGAGTTTCATACTGACTTCTTATGAGGCTGGTACTCTTCAATTGGCTTCATCATAGAGCTATCATAAAATATGGCTACTTTACTATCTTTCTTATACCTCTGCTACTTAAGAGTGATCCTGAGGTCTATAATTCTCTTGGTCCCTCCTATTTTGCTTAGCCGATGTAACTCTTTAGTCTTCTCTTCTTTTTGATCAGCCTCTATGTAGGCTTAAGATATCTTCCAACCCGTGCTCCTGGTATTAGATATTACTTTAGCCTTTCAGAGGCGCTGAGGGATATTCATGATAAAATCCTTTAACAATTCAATCCTTCATCTATGACGTAGGGTCAATTCTTTCTTTTAACGTATACCAGAATCTTCTACGGCTATATATGATGCATGTATAAAACTCCGAACCCTTAAGTGAGTTTGTAACGTAATCAATTCTGGATCATTGATCGAATAATTTATTCCGTTCCATTTTAGCTTTCTTTCAATGTAAGATGTTACTTTTTCTGATCCTTCTGCACCTTGTTGTGTTCATACTTAACTCATCTTAGTGCATATATATGTTAGAGTTTTCGTGCAACTCATATGATCTTGAATATTACTTTTAATTTTACTTCCCATTCATTAGTTATGGTAGATTCCACTTTCCATATGGAAGACTTACAATATTTTTATGAAACTTGTTGTTACAAGACAAGTTCTTCTTTAGGTCATTGTGCTTAGGTTGAAGCCTTCTTCCTTATTTCCTTAGCTAGCACTTCGTTGTAGCACTTAGGGAGGATCCTCTGACTCCTGTAAAGATGCTAGCTTATTATACTATATTCCTGATAGAATTATTGATGTCCATGCTCACTTGTAACGATCCTTCGTTACTTACCTCCACACTCATTTGCTTACACTGTTGCTTCTTAAATGAAGTTTTGACTATCTTCCCAGTGGAACTATCTTTTTATTTCTGTAGCACCCATACATTACCTTTAACTACCCCAACTCATATTTGAATATTTCTCAAATATTACAATATCATAATTGTGGGCTAAATTTAGTTTATTGGGTTGTACCATCTTTATCTTGAACGACCTGCTGTCTTATTCTGTATCCTCTTGACTAGCCATCGCTAGTCTCTTCCTGAATCAACTTCTAACTGCTCGTTGGTCCATCCTCATGTCAATATTCTGCGAAATCTTTCTTGGGTTATTTCCTTGTTCTTAACTTACGTCTCACACTGGCTCCTTAATTATCAATAACATCTCAAGTAGGAACTCTTACTTTTCTCCTTGATGTCACGTTTGCATAATGTTCTAGAATCGTAGAATATCTGTAGCATTTAAGTAAGTGCAATCTCATCCCTTTCTCATTTTTATTATATTCTTCCTTTTATTCCCCCAATTAGGGGAGTACTAAGAGTTGGAGCTACGATGATCTACCTATAGATGTTTTTCCTCTTCATCTTTGGCGTCATTTCGCATCATCGATGACTCTTACTCACTTGAGGAAATCTTTTGGTACCAAGGATAACAAAGTTCCTCACTAGTGATGGCTACATTCAATGTAACTGGAACATATTTTCCCTTAAGATTAACCTTGCTCACATTGCTTGCTTTAGGAAAATATTTTCCTGAACGACTATCCTCTAAATTCGTCATGGATCTTCTTATGTTGTCCATTCTATTATTGTCGGAATGCAATCTGAAATTCTCACGATGCTGACTATTATCAAATCACTCAATCCCTAGTTCGTGTTTATTTTATCTTGTTCACCAGTCCATATTGATTTTTATTAATCCGAGATTAACTCTCCATTTTGGTAGTCGCGTTGGAGTCATGAACTTAGTTCTCGAAATGAGGATATAACCTTATGGCCTATATTTTTTTGTTATCTTAAGGCCATCACCTTTCGTCTCTTTCTTCATTCGGCTATAGGTTCTGTAACAATCTACCGTTTTTATCCATGTCTCACACCTTATTCATAATGCTTCCTTATATCTCTTTTCATTACTCTGCTAATATTTCTGCATATCCCTTTTCTTGTGAAAATTTTAATACAACATTCTTTCATTTTTTTTTCTTTTCTTTGCTCCATCTAGTGGCTCTTCAAGTTACTTGACATCCTCTCTTTACTTGGGGCGCGAACCACACTAAGGTAATAATTATCCCTTCAGGTCTTATAGTGCATGTCTTTGTAGTACCTGGCTGCACTATTTTAGATTGCACCTTCTAGGTGTCTCATAAAGAAATCTATTAGTACATTTGCAATATCCTTTGGAAATATTAACTATCACAATCAATTCATCCATCATATATTCTTATACTACTTTTGTTAACCCCTATAGGGCATATCTGGAATGGGTGCGACCATTGTATATACCTTTGTTACTATTGAATATAACTCAAACCTCATGTTCCTCTACCTCAATTATAAACGTTGTTAACCTTCTTTAACTAGGTACCTCGTATCCTTTTTCACCTTGCTCCTTTTACTTGTTAAAACTTGTAGTTATCTTCTTAATATCTCATTGTCCTTTACCATTAAGATGGATATACATTCTTGCCTTAAGGCTTCTTATCATGACGCTTACACCCTTCAGTACACCCATGGTCTGCTAAAGACCTCACATTTACTTTATTGAAGGCATCATACAAAAATCTAATTCCCCTGACTCAGCTCATCCACAACTATCTCTCTTTCCAACCTTACATTCCAGATGTAGGTATCGTCTTATTACGAATAATAAAAAAAATCAGAATTTGAATTCTTATAAGTGAGCTCTACCACACTATCTAGAGTAAGAAGAAAGAGTGACAATCCTAAATGCCATGCAGCCTCCTGCTTATATGTGTGGTGTATGACACACCCATAAATAAGACTCTACTAGACATGGCTTGTAAGTTCCCTAGGACAGAACTACTCTTATACGACATTTGTCACGACCCGAACTTGGGGGCGAGACCGGCACCCAGTGCCTCACCTATCCTTGCGTACCAACTTGCAACTAAGAGACTTTGAACATATGATGTCATACTTTTGGCCATGGGCCACATTGCAAGACGACAACGAATGCTGACTAAATATAAATATAAAACTTGGCCGATAAGGCTGTCATATTTATTACATCTGACAAACCAGCTAAATATACATACAAGGCCTGAATGCCCAACATACTGCACTAACTGACAAGATATGTTTACAAGCCTCTACTAATGGATATACTGTGATCGGAACGGCTCTCCGACCTATTCATGACATATATACGTATATAAAAAAGATATACATAAGTCTCTAGACACAAAAACTCCTAAGGCATGGCTTACCGATCATGATTATCTCGGGCAACACTTATTGAAGAGGCATATTCGTCTGTTTATCTGACTTGCACGCATGAAATGCAGCACCCCCAGAAAAGGGACGTCGGTACGAAATAATGTACTGAATATGTAAGGCAATACACTATACGTTAAAACTGAACTGATAATATAGTAACTGCAAGTAGCTGGAAGACAAAGATAATCAGAAGATATGCTTACTTACTGATACTGATTCAATTCTTTCAATATATATATATATATATATATATATATATATATATATATATATATATTCTGCCGTAGTAGGCTCGGCCATTCAGGAATGAATATCTTTAATGCCAATCACTGTACAGCTACAGCAACGAAATAGAGGATAGAAAAAATACAATTAAAACATCAAGGAACAAGGAGGTGAGAATGTTGAACAAAACTGGAACACAAATGAAGAAAGAACAATGAAAATATGTGGAATGAGGAGGTTAATACATGTGGCAATGGAAAGATAACTTGTTACTAATTCAAATAGTAACGTAAGTTTCATGTGTGTAGAAAACCAAACATGTGTTTGTTACTTAATATGGACACATTTCCATCAAAGTTGTCACGATCCTAGTTCACTGATCGTGAACATGTCATGACGGTATCTAGTTCCCACGGCTAGGTAAGTCTAACATTTTAATGAAATAAAATAATTGCAAAAAATAGAGAAAATCAAATTAAATATCTTGAAAAGAAATTGTCCTGAATGCCGCTCGACATATACAACTCAACATCACAAGCCTAAAACAAATGCCAAAACGCAAAAACCCACGGGTAACACAGGTTAATAGAATATAATAACTTGCTCTACACCAGAATATCTCAAGAACATGAAAGGAAAGAAAAGGACTATCTGCTAAAGCCGGAATAGAATAGAGACTCCTGGTCTGAGGACGTAGCAGATATACCTCAAAGTCTTAACTAGATCTCTCCACAGCGAGGATGATGAGCCTGGTAAGAAGTACCTGGATCTGCACATGAAAAACATACGCAGAAGAGGCGTGAGTACACTACATTGGTACTTAGTAAGTGCCAAGCCTAACCTCGGTCGGATAGTAACGAGGAAGGTCAGGGTCCTACCGAGGTAAAACATAATAATAATAATAATAATAATAATAATAATAATAATAATAATAATAATAATAATAATAATAATAATAATAATAATAATGTACAGTATGAAAACAAGTAGAATAATGGAAACAACAGAGAAAAAAGACAGAATCTACAAGTCAACAACAAATAACCGAAATAAGGGATAAACACGGAAAGGTACACCTCAATGCCAATGATGCCATGAGGATCTTCCAGGATACCGTGATGTAGTTCTTTCTCAACTTTCCAGTGGATCTCCCGGGATACCGTCCCGTAGTCCAATTTATATATATATCTGAAGGATCTCCCGAGATACCGTCTCGTAGTCCAACTATCAATGTGTAGGGGAATCTACCGGAAATCTAACTCGTAGTCCCAAAATAAACAAACAAAAGGGAGCTACCGGAATTTCACATTCGTAGTCCCAATGTAAATGCGCAACCACAACCAAAGGATATTCAGGCTTCAAGTACAAAACACAAACAAACAGGTAATACTAGCCTAACATGCTTCACGTAGTACAATTTGGGCAACTTGAACAAATAGGCAGTTAAATTTAACTAAGCATGCTTTTCTAACTAATACAGGTTAAGCTTGCATTTTAAATAATCAAGTAGGCAAAACAAACCAATGTAAATATTCCAAGTAAAAATGGACTTTCAACAATTAGCTCAAGTACGCGCTCGTCACCTCACATACAAGGCATTCCAACATCAAATAATATATCCTAAGGGGAAAGGTCCCCCACACAAGGTTGGACAAGCCACTTACCTCGAACCAGCTCAATAATCAACTAGGAACCACACCTTTGCCACCAGTATCCGACTCCAAATGGCCAAAATCTATTCAATTCAATTACATATTGTAAATAATATTGCAAACAACTGATTCAACTATTAAATTTAAAGTTAGGGAACGAAAATAGGTAAAATGATCAAAACGCCCCTCAGACCAACGTCTCGTAATTTTTACATTTTCAGAACCCTCGTACTCTCACGATTCTAACCATATAAAAATCCTCCCAAATCGGAGGTGAAATGCCCACTCCAACTCAATAGTTTGGTCTAAGAATATTTTCCCAATTGTAATCCCAAATTCGAAAATAGATGATGGATTAAGCTAGATATTGATGGGATACAACTAAATAGGATTAGGAAAACGTTACCCAATAATCTGCTCTTCAAAATCCTCTAAAAATCTCCCTCTCCCGATCTCTCAATTCATTTTTCAAACTTTGAAAATCAACCCTCGAAATTAGCTTTTTCTGAACAGACATTTCCGCTTCTGCGGTCCTGTTTATGTGGCTCTCACTAAAGATACCAGATTCTGCGCCTGTGGTCCATACTACGCGGATGCAGATCCGCTTCTGTGGAATTTCTACTGCATCTGCGGAAAGATGAAGGCCTACCCACATCCGCTTATGCGGTTCACCAAGCCGGAGATGCGAAAATACCAGACGCAACAATGCTTCAGCTACTGCATACTTCTCCGATTTTCCCGTCGGCCATCTGAAATCATCCCGAGGCCCCCGGGACCTCAACCAAAAGCACCAATACCACCTAATACCTTATTCGAACTTGTACCAATCCTTAAAATACCTAAAATAACACCGAGAACCCGATTTAATCAATGATTCAAGCCTAAGAACTTTAAGTTTCTTCCAAATACGCTTTCGATAAAAATCCTAACCAAACAAGTCCAAATGACCTGAAATTTTGCACACACATCCTAAATGACATGACAGAGCTATTTCAACTTCCGTAATTCCATTACGACCCTCGGATCAAAAACTCACTATCAGACCGGAAACTTCAAAAATTCAAACTTCGGTATTTCAAGCCTAAATGAGCTATGGACTTCCACAATACATTCAGAACACGCTCCCAATCGTGAAATCACCTAATGGAGCTAAAGGAACCATCAGATTTCCTTTCTGAGGACGTCTTTAACTATTCCAATTACGAACCACTTTTCAACTCTTAAGCTCTCATTTAGGGACTAAGTATCCTAAAACACTCTGAATCCTAACACCGAGCGTCCCGGCAAACCAAAATAGCATAAATAAACTTAAAGGAAGTAGTTAATGGGGGATCATGGTGTATATTCCAAAAACGACTGGCCGATCGTTACAAAAGTAGTGAGTAACATTAATTAGCATGGAAGGCTACCACATTTTTGGGATAATTGCAATTAATTAATTATGTATTGTCCCGTTATCTGGTAATTAATCAATTAACCGTAAAATTTAGAATTATTCCTGCTTACTTAAAATATACTCACTTTTTGCATACCTTATACACCTTACTATCATGACCATGTGGTAACTTGTATGGTACCTCGCATCGTACTAGTTCATAATTATCGGGTATTTTAGCTCGGGCCGCATTATATCCAAAAATGCCAAACTTTGGCAAAACTCTTTTTTTTTACTTTCTCCCCTTTTCACCTTCATAAATTTACTAATCACTTGGGAAATAACATAATCCTTATTTTCACACCTCCTTTTTCACTACACCAGTAAAGGCATAGAGGAGTTTTTCCACTTAAAGGACAATCGAAACGAGATTTAGTAATTAATTATTCAAAGTCGCCACTTGGGAGATTAATGGTGTCCCAAGTCACCGGTTTAATTCCGAACTGAGGAAATATATGACTCTGTATTATAGTCCGAGAACCAGAAATCCAGTAAAAACTCTTCTAATATAATGAACCCAATTAGGATTAGAAGCAAAAGTATAGGTAAGCACATAACAGTAATCTTTGCTAATTCTTCACGATCTCTATTTGGATCGTAATATAAAATACCTCCGGTGACAGTGTTAATTCCTGGTTGAACTAGATTTGAACCTGTACTAGGGTTAACCGCATAATCTACACTTGTCCCCTCTTGCTGCGCTTACATTTGCAAAAATCTAGCCTTATCTCTAGGGTGTGTTTTTATGTGCCTAGTCAAACTACCCGTGCTGCTACGGTCTCCAATAAATTTATGAACCAGTAATTTCCCACAAGTTTTACACTTAGCCTTATTTTAGTTCTCTTACTTGAGTAAAAAAATTCCAAACTAATGATGTTTCTTGACGCTTAGTAGGTTGTCTATTAAAAGTTGGAGTTTCTACAGGTGGGTCGGCCGGTGCATTACTTGAGTTATGAACAGGACTAGTAGGTGTATCATCTAAATCTGGTGCTTGGGTTTTATCATCATCATCATCATCATCCTCATTTTCCTCTAAGATAGGTTCATTAGGATAAAGAGCATTCATAATTTCATCATCTAATCTATCACCTACTGCAACATCATGTAGAAATTCACTATCGGTAAATTGAAAACAAGGGTGATCACTACCAAGCATTACGGGAGGAGGAGGACGTCTAGGTTGGCGACTACTTTCAACTTGCTTATCTTTTCTAGGTCGGGGAGCCGGGGGAAGGTAGTATTATGGCCACTACTTTCACCGGTTTTACCTTTTCCTTTACCAAACATTTTTTCAAAGAAAATGCCATATTAATTATAATTATGCAAACTAAACCACACAAAAATATATTATTAAAATGTAAGAGTTGAAACGAGTTTACCGGATTGCCAAACAACTTCTTGAAAATTGAAAATCGTTGAACACTTTAAAACTTCAATTCAACAACTTCACAATTTTTCACGAATTTTCAACAATAAATTAAGCAATTGTAGTAGAAATATTGAGAGAGATTGAGAGAGATTAAGAAATATTGATGAATTAGTGAATAAAAATGAAAGAATGAGGGATATTTATAGTTGAGAAATGGGTAAAAGTGTAATTATATAAAGTTTGTGGTTAAATTAAAGTTTGGGGGCCAAATGGCCATTTTTTAAACCTTCAAACTGTCAAATAGTAGCCCAAACGGCTACTTTTTAAAAAATGTCCGTTGCTGATTATTAAAACAATTTTTTTTAAATATAGCCATTGGGCCCGCTTAGGCCCGCCAGGACCGGCCCAGGCCCGGTTGACGGTCCCTGGCCTAACGGTCCCGGGATAATGAACGTGGACCGACCCGTCACGGGCCTCAAAGTAACACTAGGCCCAGGACCATCAGGACCGGCCCACCAGGCCTGATAGGCCCGCCACTATTGTCCGGTTCGGTTCAGGCCCGGGCCACAGTGCACCACTACTCAGAATAAGCCTGAACCGGCTATAATACCCCTTACTAGCTGGAGTCATATTCCAACACTGCTATACCCTATCAATGATAATGAACACGCAGTAGACCATAGCCATTTCTCAGATCAACCATTCATGAAGACATTTCTTCCCCCTTTGACTAATACCACAATAGATCTCCAAGCCGCAACTCAATATTAACCTTCCGACAAGCTAAAACCAAATCCGTTCGTATCCATTAATGACCCCAAAGGTCTATTATAACCAAACACACCATCTTGGTGACATGACACATCAATACGGCCTAAGACACAACTTACATAACACCCACACCAATAAGAGACGGTCTGAACATACTCAAATCATGAAAATGACTCAAACAAAAGTTTCCACGTAGCCTCGCTATAATGCGCGTTCTCATCCAACACCATTCCACATGAAGCGCCTCGAGTCGTTATGCTCAAAATTGACAACCATGCACAGATTGATGTCTGGACCCAAGCAATCCATCACACCCGCGGTGAAACAAAGTTATATACACCATTCAATTCTGAAAGGACACAACTGACATGCTATTCACCGAGCAACTCCCAATGCGTACTTTCCTCAGAAACCAGGAAACAAGGCATACGAAGAAAAATATTGAAAACTACTCTCAACATCACATTGTTGCGGTGTGCAACCCGATCCAGATAACATACCCTGTGGCGGCATGCCACCCGATCCACTCAACTATCTCACATAGGGAGATGCACATCGAGACGAATTTGCTCATAATCACATAGTACCGAGTACCGGTCGCAAGCACACTGAATGCTTAATCATATCTACTTATGGCGGTGTAAGCTACAAAACTCAACTTCCACTATGAATCTCGATAGTGACGCACCATATGTTGCCATAGTCCGTAAATCTTAATGTCTCGCAACGTAGAAAGCAACTCATAGATCTCTCCGGATCGCTGATAAGCTCAGTAGTGGTCGAGTTAACTTATACCTCGACAATACCATTCGGAGCCAACCAAGTCGACTCAGACTGGAACGCACATCCGAATTGTCCCTTAATGCCGGGCCTGAATCACTGGTAGAAACCTCTACACTGCCTCCCGCCACAAAGGCCAAATTACGGAAAACAAATCCTACCAGCCGTCTGCTGGTCCTTGGAACACAACCATTCCGCTGGAACATAGTCCGATGTACCTCGCCAAGCAACCTGTGGCATTTTTTGACCTAGCCCATAACACAATAGTCTAGAATAACCCAACACTGAGACAACCAATCTACCCCCAACATCATGTCCAAAACCTAACATATCAACAAATAAAGATCTGCTCAGGCTTCCCAATCCCAATAGCCACTTACGGTGCCAATGCGCACGATCCACAACTACTACATCGACTGCACCGGAGAACTCCCAGTCTCCAACTTCATATAACATACAAATCACTATACCGCGTCCCATATTCCGCCGTAGGAACACATATTACAGATTAGGTACCCATTCATTCTGCGAAAGATATTCTCAAATTTCCCTGTGCCATTAGCAAACTCGAATATTAGCAGTCGATCCAACAAGAAACAATCTCAATACTACTGAGGTATCATTAGTCTGATCATATTACCCTCCTTCCGAGACGTATACTATCGTCGAATCACTTCCAATTACCAGTAAATTCCCTTAATTACCTGAGGCTACTCGTTGCCTAAGAACTTTATGAACTCCCTTTCAGAACTGAACCGAAACCTCGCACACGCCCGTCTCGGCCCTCTACAACATACCGCACCTACCATACTTCCAGGGATAACACGAGAACTTTCGTCTCCCTTCCGCACTGCATACTTCGATGCACTTAACTAGTCCAGAACTTTCATTGATCCCCTTTAGAAGAAAACTCATTACGCACTCCATGCCCCGCATGTCCATTGAAATATACATTTCCAACCCATGATGAAACCCAACAAGAATTCTCTTCCAATTCCATTTGTGCAAGCTAAATTGCCAAGACTAGATCCTTCTACCTGAACCAAGCAAAGCAGACTGTCAGTAATCACGAGCCTCGCTGCCCAACGCTTGTATAAACTCATCACTTCAAACACATACAAAGAATTGATCATATCTTTACCACACTGATACGGTCCGCTAACAAGCTACTTCATTTGTCTGGATTTCCTTCTGATTCATTTTCAACTTGATATACTCTCTTGCTGTAGCACCAAAATGCCTCAACCCAGGCTTACCACACGAGACTCGAACGTAAGACTACATTGTCTAAGACCAATAGGCCAATATATACTCTCTGGAACGTACCCAAAAAAATATCACATTCTAAAGTGCCCTGCTTTGAAGAACTTCATGCGAATTCAAGTCCGCTACCTTTGCTTCCCAGATACTGATACATAGAATCGCGTAATTAACGTAAAATACCACAAGTCTTGATTTGTTCTAATGAAAACACTGACTTGGTCACCTACTCAACCTTAAAACACCTGAGTGCTACACGTAGATTCTTGAACACATCAACCATTCTCAAGTGTCATCCACTCTTATACCCACTGCAAATTACTTGACTTAACGAATCGAACCGCTCGTGCCTTATCACCACTCTAACACCGCAGGACATGACCTCATTTTGATACAACCAAACAACTTCCTTCTCTTTACAATAAGCATTTCTTACCCACAACTCAAGACATCCTATTATTTACTCACTTCTACGAAGCACCATATAGCCTTTGTCAAAATTTTTGATTCACTCGTGCTATCCTCAGCTCAATATCTGCAACCAGAACTGATTCACCCGTATGCATCAAATTAGAACTAACATAATACCTAATTGTACAATCATCTAATCAACGACAACCTCCCCAACTTAGCTCAAAGCCATATATACCACAACACACATATTCTTTTGTTGTCGTAACATCAGGGTGAGATTAAACTCACTCTTTCATAAGCTTGTGGAAACACGAATCATCAAAAAATTTAACTCTTCAGCAATTCGTGCATTCATTCACACAACAGTTTAGCCCACTCTGTATGCGATAAAATTTTTACTAAGTCCCAAATTTTTCAAAAATTTTGGCAGAGTTTCCTTTGTAGTTGGGCCTATCCACCTGCCATAGAATCACCAAATCATCCTAACAACACGTCCACAACTTGACAAAGCATCACCATGTATATCAACAACATTAATCTCAATACTACATGTATTATACTATCAAAATTAATACATGGGCATACGTTGAACTTATTTGAATCCTAACACATAGAAAATACCTTTCAATTACACATATAAGAATCACATCACTTCAGATCATCTCGCAGGAGATAACCCACCTGCTTCGCCTCAATATAACATTTCTGTATACCTTCCACTGTCATACACACTACACAGCTACTTAGTCTTCCTGAGTCTGAACTCATATTGTATCGTGCAATTTACTTCACTCCTACTAGGAGACTCGAAAAGATTCTTCACGTGCCCACAACTCGAGCTACTCATCGGACCACCATAGGAAACGAATCACTCGACAGTTCATCCATTATCTAGCAGACTTCTTCGTCATTACCAGGTCATATAATTGCATCTCGCAGTACTAGCATACTTACCACATGGATACCAAAAGGCCATTTCAGCTAACAACAACAATACCGAACGTCTAAGTTTAAAACATTTGCTCACACGATCAGCACCTCAGTGCTCAAGCCTTAGGCAATATCTGGCCTCAAGTCCTCCAGACTGGCCCAGCATCATCTCACGAAGATAACATCTCGCCCCCCAATTGGGGAATCGCAAGCCATCGAAGCACATATAATACTGAGCGCTCATGCGTGCATACAGGCGTGAGGAAGGAATTTCAAGAGTTACTCTTTCAAGCTGAATCAAGGACGCATGATAAGATTTCAAGAAAGCGGAGTGTTTCCTAAAGGTTCTGTAGCCTCCTGCTTATACTAAACCGGCTTATGACTCGTGAGGCCTAGTAACCTAGGCTCTGATACCGACTTGTCACGACCAAAACCCAGTCGTGATGGCGCCCAGGCCTAAAGCTAGGTTAGCCTGACCAACAATCGCTTTGATTTAACATTTAAGTCTCAAAACCGAGAATTTAACAAAATAATAATCCAAGAATATAATAGTGTAATATAGATAAATACGAAAAATCGACAACACACCCATAGGATCTGGGGTCACGAGTCTAGAGCCTCTAAACTAAACTAGATAATAATAATAATAATAATAATAATAATAATAATAATAATAATAATAATAATAATAATAATAATATCTGAATAACAATATAAAAGTCTGGAAAGTATATAATAATAATGAACTGGAAAAAATGGAGAGCAGCCAGGTCCTGCGAACGTCATGCAGCTACCTCAACGACTTTGGAAATATCTGGAGACTATGAGTGTCAGCTAGGCCTCCAGTGTACCTGAATCTGCACACAAGGTGCAGGGAGTATGGGTGAGTACTACCGACTCAAAGAATAATAAGCATAGAAAATGTCTGAAAGTAAGAAATCCACGAAGTGCCACGAAGCAAAGCTATAACTAACAGTCCTATAACTTAGCTACAAACTAACAGCAAAATAGTATCCCAATAACAAACAAGTATCAGATAAAGATGCAATGCAATGCACATGAATACGCTGCGGCGTGCAACCCGATCCAACATTTTTATTTATCGTCGACGGCGCTCACTGGGGGTGTGTACAGACTCCGGAGGGGATCCTTCAGCCCAAGCGCAATATCAATATATAACCGCCGCGGCGTGCAGCCCGAGCCATCCTTAGTCCACAGTATGCATATACGTCAAAAAATAGATTCAATCTGATTCTTTGCCAGTTTCCATTTTTTTTGAAGGTGAATATAATTTAATTAGTCAATATTAAAAACAAGTGAATTGGCATTTAATGGCAGTGATTAAGCACAAGACTGAGATTAATGATTATGCAAATCATGTTATCACACAGATATTCACCCTAGACGGGTACTACAAATCGGCACGCGGTCCCAAACATGGCATTAAGCCCAATTATCAACAACACAATGTGCATATCAGATGCCAAAAATTTATATTCAGCTCTCGTGATGGACCAAGTCACAATCCCCAATCATTTACAATCCCGCACCTGCCATGGGGTGCGAGTCACGCCCTAACATAGCATCACAATATGTTCAGCCGGGGTTTCAAATCCTCAGGCCATCATCTATACAAACTACTCACGTCTAACCGGTCGTAGACTGGTATGCAATGCCTTTTCCTCTTGAATCTTCCTCTACGCACATCAAATCTAGTCAAAACCATAACGAATACATAAATATAGGCCAAAGGCACGTAACCCAATCAAAAAGTACTGAAATTCACGAAGTTGGTAAAACCCGAACCCCGGGCCCACTTCTTGAAAATTCTGAAAATCACATCAACGGATTCCTCGTGTCGCCAAAAGTTCGTACATATAAAGTTTACCAAAAATGGAGTTCAGATGGCCTTTCAAATCCCCAAAAATTTGTTTAAAAAACTAAGCCCTAGTTCTTCACAATTTCAACATATTTTTATGGATTTGAGTGTTGATTCTTCAATAAAATGGTGTTTCTAGGGTTAAGAGACTTACCTCCAATCAATAACCGTAGAAAACCCTCTCCAAATCGACCAAAAAGCTCCCTTGGCGGAGTAAAAATGGTGGAAATTATGAATAGGTCGCGGATGAAGTAACCCTTAAAACATTCTGCCCAGGCATTTTTAACCCTATGCGATCGCATCACTACCATTGCGATCGCATAGCACAAATTTCCTCCTCCCAGAATTCCTCATATGCGATCGCATTACTGACCATGCGATCGTATTGCACAGCCTGCCCTCTCCTATGAGATCACATGACCTCTCTGTGTTCGCATAGAGTAAATGTTGTCAGGGACCCCAAGTCCAATTTACACTACGCGATCGCTTCCCTCTGAGTGCGAACGCACTGAACATTTTCCCGCACCTATGCGATCGCACACCCTTTAACGCGATCGCATAGAGAAAATTCATGGCCCCTCCAAGACCTTCTATGCGATCGTAATGATGCCCATGCGATCGCATAGAACAAAAGTTCTCTGCAGTTTTTCTGCTACAATTCTTCAACACAAAAATCCCCGTCAGCCATCAGAAACCACCCCAAGGCCCCTAAGACCTCTACCAAAAGCACATATATACTATATTACATCATTCAAACTTGCTCGAAGCATAAAACACTATCATAAACATCAAAATCATCAAATTTCTACGGATTCAAGCATAAGTTAAACTAAAACTTCTGAAACTTGCATTTGATCCAAAACCCGACCTAAACACCTCCGAATGATCTGAAAATTTGCATGTATATCTAAAATCACCTAACGGTACTACTTCAATTGTCAGAATTCCATTCCGAACCTCCGATCAAAATCTCATCTATCAACCGGACTTCGCTAAAATTTTAACTTAGCCAATTCAAGCCTAATTCTATACCGGACCTCCAAATTCAGTTCCGATTTCGCTCCTAAGTCACAAATAACCATCCAAAACTAGTCGAGTCATCATAAATCCATTTCGAGCTCTCTAACTCATAAGTCAATGTTCGGCTGACTTTTTCAAATTAACCTTCTTATAAAGCGACTAATTGTCACATTTCTAACTGGACTACATCCAACTTACTTCAAATTCTCTAAACACATATAATGATAAATATAGAAGCATAAAACGGGAAAAACAGGGCAATAATTCACGAGACGACGGGTCAGGTCGTTACAGTCTTCAACTGTTTCGACTAGGGGTATCTTTCCAACAGTTAAGCTCTCATTTAGGGAATAAGTGTCTCAATACTCTCTGAAACTCAAAATCGAACATCCCGGTAATTCAAATTAGCAGATATAGACTTGGAAAAAGCAGTTAATAGGGAATCGGAGCGTAAATTCTTAATACGACCTGTCGGGTCGTCACATTAAATATGTTATTGGTTGCTCTTAAATGGGCTCCTTTGCTATGCATAATAAAAAGCAAAATATTATATTAAAAAAAAAAATTGGTTCCTTTCCTCTTTTCATTTTAATGTATCATTTATTTATTCTCCAAAAAAACTTTTTACCGTGGAAAAAGCCTTCTTTTCGCATTATTACGAATATAAAAATAATGGTCAAAATCAAATTCAATTGTGAAGAATGTATTTACTTTTATTAAAGGATATTCTAAAAATATATGTTGAGGAATAATATATTTGCATGAAAAGTAGCTATTATTCGGAAATAGTTTCTCTACTCTTTTGGGTAGGAGTAAGATCTGCGTATACACTATCTTCCTAGACTCCGCTAGTGAAATTTTACTGGGTTGTTGTTATTGTAAAAGTAACTATTATATGAGTCACATAAGATACTTTTTGCCCAATCACTACATAAACATGTATTACATTTTGACTTTATTGATTCATAATCATATCACTAGTTACTGTTGTTTTATTGGTATGTTTTTCCCCAATAGTGAATTTCACTAGCTATGTTTATTTGGGGATCACACTCTGTTTCGCTTGATGGACGAAATTTTCTCGCCTTTTAGAAATTTTTCTCCTACACACCTTGTTTGTCCTCTTTCACCAAGAAGGAAAGAATAATCTTTCAAACTTTGTATTGGGACAAGACCCCAGCCCAATTACTATTGGTCAAAAAGAGAACTTTTCAATAGCAAATTAATACCGTTAAACCTCCTTTAACTATTACGTTTTTTGTCAATTTTATACTTAAACTATTTGGTATCCCCAAAATCCCCTGAACTACATTATCCTTTATATTATCTGGCATAACGTTTGTACACACTCGCTTGGGAGTGCGAACATTTGAAATGGCCATCAAAATGGCCCACCTGACAAAATGTTGACTAGTTATCCTAATCCTCTTTCAACTTTCTTTTTTTATAAATATTTTCCTTATTTCCTTTATATATACCTTTCTTCCTCGTTTTTCACCACCCTTCCTTAATTTTCAACCTTTTTATTCTTATTTTCACCTTTTTCATCATTTTCTTAAACCTTTTTCTTCAATTCTCCACCTGGGTTCCCTCTGGGGGAAATCCTCTTTTATTTCCTCTGAAATAATTTATTTTCTTCTTTTTTTAATTTTCTTTCATATCTTGCACATATTGTTGAAATAATACATACTAAAATCTTATTAAACCAACACCTTATTGTAGAGAATAAAGTTGAATTTCTTAAACCTTGTTTGTGTAATTTAAAATTAAAGAGTGTAGTTGTTGGCCGATTAGTTTCTTATTTGTAAAATTTTATTTTGTGTAATCTTATCTATGTAATATAAGATGATTTTTTTCATAAATGCACAATATATGCATTTATTTTTTTGAGTTAATACCCTCAAACCCGTCTAAACTATACGATTTTTGTTAGGTTCCTACCTAAACTATAGAGTATCCCTGAAAACCCCATGAACTATATTCCCCTTCATAATAAAAACCCAGGCATCTCATTAGCCCTAGTACGTATGATACACACACTAAATAAATTATAAAACCTATCATGTGGCATGCCACATGGATAATTAATCTAAATAAACTTAAATGGACTTAATTAGCTTATAATAATTTAATTAAGTTGTAATTTTTTTGAGTGAATTTTTACTCTTTCTATTAAGTAAACGCGGTCATTTACTCTCAGTCAAAAAAATGTCATTTTACTCTCACCGGACCTTCCATTTCTCGTTTCCGATTATCTTCCTTCGATTTCTCTTCAAAACTAGTCGGTGCTACCATTGATTTCTCTTCAAAACTAGCTGTTGCTTTTTTGAATTTGGAGTAAACGTGAAGTTTTGCTGGTGAATCACAACAAAATTAGGGCTTAGGGTTTTGCTGGTAACATATTTTCCTCCGATTCTTTGAAGATTCTGAAGATTACTAAAGAAGATTGCTTCAATACATGTTTTATCTTTATTCCCTATTAATTTTGTTGTGGAGTTATAATAGGTAGGTGCTGCAATTTAGTTTGTAGTAGAAAAATTTGGGTGTTTTTTTGAGGTATTACATCTTTTTGCTTGTCGATGTTTGTTTGTCGAATATATAGTTGCATGCATGTTGCTTGTTGTTAGTTTTAGATTTCGGGTCTTTTTATGTTAGATTAATAAGGTGTTCTATTTTTTTGGCATTATTCTTTGCTGTTTTTATTGTTATTTTAGGGTAATGGCAGAAAAATATCTAAATTTGAGATTTTATATTAGTGGTATGATTATGAGTGGGGTAGGGTGTCACAACCCAGATTTCCCATCCTCGGGAGTCGGGATGGCGCCTACTCGTAGAAGTTAGGCAAGCCACGAAATTTAAAAATTTTAACTATTTTATTTTAATCCTTTTTATCAATTTGCAATAGTAGATGATCAATATTTAAATAATAGCGGAAGATAAAATTAAGAGGAAGACTTAGACTAATATAATACCAAAATAAATATGAAAATGCCAAATGCGTCTCTACCCAGAATCCAGTATCACAACATTCACGGACTGTCTATGAACACTACATACAAATGTCTGAAAAAGGAAATGCAGTCTATCTCGGATACAAATGAAAATAGAACATATAAGTAGATAGAAGAAATGCCGACCTGCGGATGCCTGCAGGACTACCTCGGGATCTCTGTGGACGGAAGGTTGTCTCCCCGAGTGCTACTGTCCCAATGCTGCTCCGATATCTTCACAGAGTGTGGAGTGCAGCATCAGTACAATCGACCCCATGTGCTGGTAAGTGTCTGGCCTAACCCCGGTGAGGTAGTGACGATGCTAGGACCAGATTCCAAATAAACCTGTGCAATTATATATTATACGGTGGAAACTAAATAGAAATATACAGTTTAAATGGGAGGAGGTACATGCTTCCGGGAAGATATCAAATCCAGAAGAAACTTAATAGAAATATGAGAGGACAATTCAAAATATACAACAAAACAATAATAATACTGTTGCAACATACAATCCGATCCCTTATCATTTAACACTGTTGCGGCCTGAAACCTGATCCATCTATATAACTGTTACAACATGCAACTCAATCCAATATAATATTTATTGTGGCGTGCAACCTGATCCAATATAACATTATTACGGCGTGCAACCCGATCCATATATAATAGTAATGTTGCGGCGCGGAATCCGTTCCAAATATACAGTCAATAATAATCATAAAAACAGTCTCGGTAAGGGATCACCAACGAACCACACTATCCCGGCAAGGAAATCGACAACATAAATAGTACGTCCCCGCAAGGGAGAAACAACTATAACCAAATCTTAATCCAACCTCTAGCCATTTAAGCTATCACCAATTCTCAACTTCATAATTTTCATGAAAACAACTTAATCCTTACTCAATATCGGAAATCATCAATTAAAACATCATTATTATTTAAGAACACAGCAAGTTACAATTTAAGACTCATGGTCATGTTTGACACCAACGTATAGATACTCGTCATCATGCCTATACGTCGTACTCAACAAGAAGCAAATAGCAAATAGGACTCAACTCCTAGTCCCTCAAGCTAAGGTTAGACCGAACACTTACCTAGAACTTTCGCGACCAACTCAAGCCTCAAACACCGCCTTTCCTTTTGAATTCGGCTCCAAATCAATCATATCTAGACATAATCAACTTCATAACATCAATAAACGCTAAACAATCAAATTCCAATGCTTAATTATAGCTTTCTATTCATTCTTCCCAAAAATCCAAAAATTGACCCTAGGTCCGCTTGGTCAAAACATGAGGTTTGGACTAAAATCGATCACACATTTACGCACAAGCTCGAATATATAATTAGATCCAAAATTCGACCCCAAAATGAGGTTTAAATCACAAATAATTAAAAAGCCCCAACTCTACCCAAACCACTAATTTCCTACCCTTAATCATATATTTTGGGCCTAGAAATATAATGGGTGATAATAAAAATTGAAGAAAAAGAGTCTAAGATTGCATACCTATGAATTGGTGGTGAAATCCCCTTTCAAAAATAGCCCAATTTGGAGTTAAGATGAAAAAGTTAAGAGTTTTTGTGAAAATGCCGAAATGCTACTGTTTCTGGACTTTTAAAATAACTGGGCAAAAATACTCATCGCGTTAGCGATGGGTTAGGCCTTCGCGATCGCGGATGATGGCTCACAATTTTTGCAATTTACGTCCGATTCACGTCAAATGACATTCATTTTTCACCAAAATTCACATAAACGTCATAAATCATATATAAGACATGTATCGAGCGTCGGAACCAAAGTATGAGCCAATACCATCATGTTCTTTCAAATTTCATTTCAAATTCTTTTAAATAATTTTAGAAAACAATTTTTTTAAAATTATATTTCAGGTTTGGGACCTCGAAATTCGATTACGGGCATAAGCCCAAGTCCCATATTTTCTTACGAACCCTCCGGGACGGTCAAATCATGGGTCCGGGTCTGTTTATCCAAAACATTGATCGAAGTCAAATTAACTCATTTTATAGCAAAAAATTATTGTTTTTCATAGATTTTTATATTTAGTCTTTCCGGCTACGCGTCCGTACTGCGCACACAAATTAAGATAATTCTAAATATGGTTTTTAAGGCCCCTGAAGCACAAAATTCAATTGAAAAACAAGTGACGACCATGACCTTTTGGGTCATCAAATAAGGCCAGTTTATGTCAGGGGAATATTGAGTATGCCGTTAATGTCGATACAGACAAATTGTCTATTCCAGAAATTGTTGACTATTCCAAAGATTTTTCATTTACCAATGTAGAAAAAATATATGTTGTATCTTCTAATGGTGGCAGTTTGGTAGAATTGAAAAATGATAGGGATTTGTTGGTACTTGTCGAGCTCTTAAGTAATAAGGATACAATAGACATTTATGTATGCCATAATGGGATAATATGGTCCATAATAGCCATGTGACTAGTGGGATCGTTGAAGAATCTTCTAGTAGGGTTGTTGAAGGTTTCAATGCACCTTTAGGTTCTCAAATTGAAATATTGATTGTAGTGGTCAAATAGAACCCCATGAACAGTCACATATTATAGAAAAACTTACTAAAAACTCCTTAGAGATGAAGATGATTCTGACATAGAAGATGAAGACTTAGAGGAAGATGACATATGTAATGCTGCAGATAGTGATAAATCTTGCAGTTCTGATGATGAAAAGCATGATACTGGTTATGGTAGTGGCTGGCATGAAGAGTTGAACATAGTTAAAATAGATTTGAAGGCTTGTAAGAAGAAAAAAAAACACCAAGAAAGAAAGTTATTGCTAAGTGTTATCTTGGACGAGTTGGGATAAATCCAAGTTTTAAAGACATACATAAATGGAAGAAAAACATTTCTGGTAAGTTAGTTGGTGATGAGCCTTTTTATGACAGATCACATGCTGAGAGCTTTGAGAGTGACAGTGACAATAGAGTGGTAGTGAATCAAGAAACAAAAGTGATAACATAAAAGCAAGAAAGGAGAACAAAATGGTAATGTATGATCCAAAATGGGAAAAAATGGTTTAGTAAATTAACATGGTCTTTGGAAATGCATATAAGTTTATGGAAGTTGTCACCAGGTATGCAATAGAAAGAGGTTGTGAGCTCGAGAAGATTACAAATGATAAAAATAGAGTTAGAGTAAAATGCAAAACTAGTAGATGCCCTTGGTTGTTGTCTGCAAGTAGAGAGCCCAAATTTGTTGATTTCATTATCAGAACTTATAATTCTAGGCATAACTATAACAAGCCAACAAAAATTCAATGTACAGTGGCAAATTTCTTGCAAAGTACTATATAAGTAGGATAATTTCACAGCCGTGCATAAAGGGTTGGGAGATGCAATATTTGGCAAGGGAGGATTTGAGTTTCTATGTTAGGGAAAAAATTTATTTGAAGGCTAGGAAATAAGTATTGAAAGAAGTGACGGTGGGTAATGTGAAGAAAATTGGCAGGATTTACGATTATAGAGATGTGCTCTTTCAATCAAATCCACGGGGTACATGTATGGTAAAAGTGACAGATTCGGAAGATGGGAAAAAGTTATTTCACTACTTCTACATTTGTTTTGCAACAATGAAAATGGATATATTAAATGATGCAGAAAATGTATTGGGTTATATGGTTGTTTTTGAAGGGAATATCTAAAAGACAACTACTTGTTGTTATTGCAAAGGATGAGAACAAACAAAATATTTTCAATAGCATGGGTTGTAGTTGGGATTAAAAATAAAGACACATGGTGTTGGTTTATAAGGATATTGAAGTGTGATTTGGAGACAATGATGAAGGAGCAGAATTGATAATCATGGGTGATATGCAAAAGGTACTATGTTATTTAAACTAACAAGATATTTGTTTTTAAGTTTGCAGTATTTCTTTAGACTAACAATGTCTTATTTTATAGGGTTTATACTCAGTCGTTCAAGAATATCTTCCTGAATGTGAGCATAGAATGTAAGCAAGACATATTCTAGCTAACTGGCAACAGAAATGCAAGGGTATTGAGAGAAGAAATAGGTTTTAGAGCTATGCAAGGTCAACTTATGAAGCTGAACTTAAAGCAAACTTGGACAAGTTAAGTAAGCTAGGTCACAAGATATGTGAAGACTTGGTAAACTATAATAACTAAAAGGGAAAGCAAGCAATCACAACTAGAAAACTTCAACATATAAGTGTTTTACTATAGTATTTAAGGTCAAAATCACCAAAATCTAATAAAAAAAAACTGGAGGTGTTTGAGCTTCAACACTACTCTATTGTGAACTGTTGTATATCGATACTATGATTGTGTTTTGGATAATATTTTTGTGGTGCAAGTTATGATGTAAACTCTTAAAACTTGTTTTTCTTCAATGCGCCTTATGGGATATAATGTAAAACTAGTCAATTGTAGGTCTTTTGAGCTCTAATATAATGTGTTATTTCTAGCTTTCCTTGTGTTTTTAACTCTGCGAAAAGATCAAACATATAGCAATGATAGTACACTTCTTAGCAATTGAAACAAAAGCAACAATAGAGTTTCAGGTTACACTTCCCAGCATTTGAACAAAAGCAACAACCAAGTTTCAGATTACACAACACTTCCTAGCATTTGAACAACCAAAAATACATATTGAAGCATCTACTAATAATAAGCAGCATTTTCAAATTTCCCTTCTTCTTTTTCAATTCAGACTCAGGTTCTATTTTATCCTTGGGAAAATGTACAATTACCCCCCCCCCCCGATCTATACCCGAAATTCCAACTACACACTTTTTCTTTGCGGGAATCCTATTATCCCCCTAAATTTATTTTAAATGTAATTATTTGCACCCTTAACGCTGACGTGGCATAGTGCGTATTTCACTCTCCTTAGAGTGAGAAGCAAGAAAAAAAAATTCAGATTATTTTTTTATTCTTTTTTACCATTTTTTCTTACTTTTTTTCCTTTTCCTTTTCCTTTTCCTTTACCTTTTTCTTTTGTCTATTTTTCTTTTACCTTTTTTTATTTCTTCTTTAATTCCGGTGGATATTCATTCACCGACGACTTTCTCTAACCGTTTTCTTTCATTTTTTCACACACAAATTAAACTCTCAAAAAGATCTATTCATAAGCAAAGCAAAATACACTCAAATTTGAGAGGGGTGGGGGGATTTATCATCGGAAAGCCTTCCCCCGCCGGGAAAAAAAATTTATTGATATTTTAAACTGAATTTTTTTTCTCAATTTATATTCGTTTTTATTTCTTTTTCTCTTTCTCCCACATATAAATTACTTTCAAGAAATTTATATTTATATATATATATAATTTCGGATCATACTATTGGAAAAATTCACAAGCCACACGATCCTTAGCCTACAAATTTTAACCAAACCATTATAAATAAAAGTAAAATTTAGCCATATTATATCACATAAAATAGGGATAATGCATAAAATACACCCTATCCTATGATCCATTTACCAACTACACACCTTTTCCTTTCGGGGGTCCTATTACCCCCAAGAATTTATTTTTACCATAATTAATTTAACATTATATGCTCAATTAAATCCAACACGTCAAATAAATTATGGTAAAAATAATGCTAAATTAATTGATTTAACAACATATAATGTTAAATCAATTATGGTAAAAATAATTTCAGGGGGTAATAGGACCCCCGAAAAGAAAAGGTGTGTAGTTGGTAAATGGGTCATAGGATGGGGTGGATTTTATGCATTATCCCCATAAAATATGATAGTTTGAAAGATGGTTACCCCATAGCACTTGCATAAAAAAAGGTCTTCATGGGTTAGCATATGTCGTTGATATTCTTAAAGAAGTAGGTTGCTCACAACCACAAAACACATTAAACCATGACCCTTTTATAGTGGGTGTTCTTCTTTCAAATTAATTAAGGTAATAATGAAGGATGGATAAAATGAGAAAGATAAAGAATAAACTTGATAAACAGGGAGAGAATTTCAAATGGATTAAAATGAAGAAAGAGATAAAAATGGTAAAGAAATAGTGAAAAAAAGGTGAACAAATGGAGAAGAAAGGTGAAATGACGGAGAAGATGGGTAATATAAAGAAAAATGGATAAATATAAGTTTTCTTAAAAAAATAAATGGGCTAATCAGCTATTATTCAAGCTGTCAGTTGTGCCTCTTTTCATATTGATTTTCACCGTTCACGTACTCTTGCGCAACTGATTCACAAAATATGTCACATAAACGGCGAAAAGGTTTTATTATGAAGCGAAATATAGTTTAGGGGGTTTTCAGGGACACTCGACAATTTAGGTTGGCGGGCTTGAGGGTATTACCTCTATTCTTTTTATTGTGCTGCAAGGTAAATGTAAATAAAAAATTATTCAATTGGAGTCAAGTATAAAGCATAATCATAGTTAAGCCTAAAATTAACCATTGCATTTGATAATATTTTGGTCAAAACTCCTATAATTAATGTGTCGTCCGAAAGTAATATATCATGAGTAAACTACATAAAAAATTTGGTACAAACTATAAGTTAATATAGTTAGACAACCGCAACTTTAAAAAATTCAACACCGGGGCTTAATATACATGGGAATATAGTTCGGGGAGGGGGGGGGGGAGGGAGGGGAAGGGATTGTGGGGCACTAGATAGTTTAAGTAGGTAATTGACAAAAAAATTATAGTTTATAAGGGTTTAAGGCTAAGTTAAATAGCCACGTATAGTGTCATATGACACTTCTTTTAGATACTTAGGAGCGCGTACTAGATGCACCTCTAATAATGCAATGGGGAGTTTTACTGTTTTAGTGTGAAGAAATATATAGTTCGGGGGGGGGGGGGGAGTAGGGTTTGGAAATACTGAATAGTTTAAATAGGCACCAGATAAAAAACGTGACAATTTTGAGGGATTTAGGGTGTTAACTCTTAAACAAAAGGCCAAAAGTTTCTCAACACATGGAATAATTTTTTAGTTTATGACTATAAGAACAAATAGTCTCGGATTTATATTTGACGAGTTTAATCTTAAGGTACTTATGATAAACTCATCACACTTTTGAGGTTATAGATTTAAAATTAGTTTTATGTCACAAATTTAATATACTCCATACCAAAAATATTTTGGTAATGTGAATCCATTAATTATATACTACGTCCTTTATTTCAACTAATTCAAAAATAAATAGTCAATTCTATTATTCAAAATTTAACAAAGATGGCAAATGAGAATAAAGATTTCAAGATGTTACATTAGGGGATATTAAAAGAAATAAACCAACCAAACAAGTGCTCATCCTTCACTTGTACATCCAATTCTAGAAAAAAATAACAACAATAAAGACATGGGATTTAAACCTCAGAGCTTAGTTATAAAAAAAAGAAGAAAATACAACAAGATAGACGTGATATTTGAAATCTCGATTTTAGTTTTAAAGATGCACTTAATAATTATTGTACATATGACTCATTGATCTTTGGTACACATATGTATATAAATAATTTCAAGAAAATATAATATTATTATACATGATTTAGGGAGAGAAGTATGTGTTCACGTAAATTCACACCCATCTCCTTAGATATGTCCCTACTTTAAGTTTCTTTAGCAGGAAGACGTTAATGTTAACTTCTAAGACGATCGAGCAAATCCGAACTCCAATTATAATCAAATCGATCGAGTCAGAATCAGATTCAACTATTCTAACTTAGAATTCCTCGTCTTATTTCTTACTAAATTGTAATAAATTCAAATCTAGTGATACAAGTAAAAAAATTTCAACGTTATAGGTGTGAATTCAATATTCACATAATCTCAATAACTGTGAAATTAATTCTCAATATCTTGTTTCTCCTTCTATCCCATATGTCATAAAAATTAAAAAATATGGCAATTATAGTGCCTCACACGTGCCTCATTATTCACACGGTCACACGATAAAAAGTAAATAAAAAATTTATTAGCATACTGTTATAAACTAAAGCAAAAGACAAGAACAATAGAACAAGAACAATAGCAATAGAGAGAAGAGTAGAGAGAGTTCTTCTTATTGAGTTGAGAGGGGTCTCAAGGGATGATTTACAATGGTAGGGGGCACCTCTATTTATAGGGGAGAGGAAGATTTAGCTACCACTAATAGAACTCTAAAATCTCTCTAATTAGATACATTAAAGACATTCACCTTAAATAGAAGTGTAAGAATCTTCTATTTCATAACACTCCCCCTTGAATGTCTATTCAATGATGTGCCTCATAAAACCTTAAAACCAAAACCCAATGGGAAAAATTAAAGTAAGGAAAAAGAGTACACATGTTTGAATATGCGCCTATTGGTTGCCTCGTTAAAAACCTTGCAAGGAAAACCCAGTGGGACAAAACCTTGTAAGGGAAAAAGAGTGCAACGCGCATTGACTCCCCCTAATGAGTACATCGATTTATATCCTTGAGCATTTGCATTCCAATCTTGTGCATCATCTTCAAAACGATCTTTGGTAGACGTTTGATAAGTAAATCAACCATATTGACTTGAATAAATATTCCGTACCTTGAAATCATCATTCTTGATAGATATAAACATCTTCATATAATGTCGTGGAATAACTCTTCAATATCTCCATAGATGCATTCTCAATGCCATCATGCTTATAGTTATGGCAAGATACATATGTACACAAGTTGTACTTAGGATGCGGTACTTCAGGACCAAGAATTGCATATGCTTCAAGCAACTTAAATCTTTCAAGTTAAGTCATGTAAGTCACATAATAGACTTTAGCTGCATATCAAAGTTTCATGTCATGCTAAACAAATAAGGTATCGAAAATTGATTATACATACCTTTGACTTTATAGTTTCAAGCATATGAACTACAGGTTCAAAGCTACATGTCTTTCATATGGAATCAATTCTTCTTGAATTGTATCTCTTCCATTTAGTTGCTTTCTTTGGGTCAGTAAATGCGTAAAGCATGCTTTGCAATATGTTGCAATTTGAATTATCCCTTTTATGAACTTCAGGTTCATATCATGATATTCGGGGATATACATATACAAATGAGAATTCATCCCATGTAACCTTTTCTCAAGTGTTTGTCATGTCTCCCCCTCATGTTAGTAAAGCTAACATGTTTCCTCAACTTTGGGAAATCATCTTTGTGCATTATGTCAATATACACAGCACCTTAATAATAAAATGAAATTATTTGGTTCCTGACCCTGAACCACTTGTGAGGGGAGAATATACTCTCGTATACAACTTATATCAAATTGATATATATATATAACTTAGTTCTCATAAGAAACAGTTTAGCTATTAAGTGGCAGCACTCAATAATTATCTTGCTAAACCAACTTTAATATAAACCAACTTATCAAGATGAACTGTCTTGAGTAGAGAATCTGGAAACTATGCTCGAAGTTAGATTACTGAGCGATTTACCTCGCAAGCACCGGTCAGGCTGCGGGTTAATAACAATTGCATGTAACCATTCCATAGATGCATCATATGTGGTATACATGGCAGGTGAATGGGCCCATATTCACCTTTGATATTTCCAGAATTTAGGGGCTTCAACCCGAACTCTTTAGTTGGTCAGTTCATTACTGAGAACAAGAACTTCTAGTTCTTTGATATTCACCTATGTGAATTTGCACATCATACTTCAAATGAGATGGCTAACACGAATGTCAACTGACTAAATTATCAATATTGGTAAACTTCAAATTTACACCATGACATGTGCACTTATCAATAAACTTCGGGTTTATTATGACATGGGTTTTATACCAATAGATATCCACTTTATTGTGGCATTCTTTCGTTTGTGTAGTACAAACTGGAGAACAAAGCGGGTAGCTTTTCATATACAAATTACCCCGCTACAAGTTGTAGTAATAGGAGAATCAAAGCCTTCCTTTATTTATAGTCTCAATATCATCAATCGCCTTCGCGTGTACTTTTGGAAACTGGATAAGTTTCTTTGAGACTTACTACAGCACTATACTCAATTGTGTTTCTCCATCATAGTAATAATTGGCTCTTCGAGAGCTCTCAATTAACTTTGTACTACCACAGGTTCATCAACATCCGTGTGGTGAATATCTTTCTTAAAGAGAAAGTTATACCATTATGGTCATGTCAAACTTATATGCAAGATATGTTTCTTGTATTATCGTTGTCCTTTAATGGTCATATTTCCAAAATACTTTGGCGTACAATAGGTACGCGACCAACGATCATTCATGCCATATATCATCTCAAACCTCCTTCTAGGGGTGAGGGTGGTATCATCTCAAGCCTCCTTCTAGGAGTGAGTGTGGTATATTCAATACCAATTTCATGTTCATATTCTTCCAACATTGAATATGTATTTGTGAATCACATTCACTTCGAGGATATGTGATTTTGTTATCCTTTTCAAATCTATAAATGCTTCAGGCATTTGATTTGCTATTCTTTGCAAATGAATAATCTTTTGTGCCTCTTTCTTTCAAATAGAGGTATGTAGATCAAGATGAGATAATGATACATTTTTCCACAAAATTTCCCATTTGGTTTCACCGACTTCTCCCCCTAATTTTGGGAAAAGTGTCTCATCAAATTGACAGTCTGCAAATAGTGCAGTGAACAAATCTCCTGTCAATGTTTCGAGGTAGCGAATAATGGAGGACGATTCATACTCAACATATATTCCTAACCTTCTTTGCAGACCCATTTTGGTGCGGGATGGCGGTGCTACAGGCACCTATACTGCGCATCCAAAGCTTCTTAAATGGGATATATTGGGTTCATGACCCAAAACCAATTGCAATAGGGAATATTTGTGATAATTCGTCAGTCAGAGATGAACTAGCATTGCTGCATGCGAAATGGCGTGACCCTAAGCCGAAGCGGGCAGCCGACAAAGTAGCATTGCTGCATGCAAAATGGCGTGAACCCAAACCGAAATGGGCAGCCTCGTTTTCATGAAGAATTCAAGATTATTCTCATCTATTATCCATTAACTTTGCAAACGCAAGGTTGCGTGATGGCAACAAGCACACATTAGACCATCTACAGGATGCGTCTATCAAGACCATGAAATACCTAAACTACCCACTAGGTGGGTGAATAGGTCCACAAATGTCCCCTTGTATACGTTCCAGAAACTGGGGTGACTCAGTCCCAACCTTTGTTGGGGATGGTCTGATAATCAGCTTGCCTTGATAACACGAAGTGCAAGGATATTCATTACCTGAGAGAATTTTGAAATTCTTTAACGGATGCCCATATGAGCTTTCTATAATCCGTCTCATCATGGTTGATCCTGGGTGACCCAGTCGATCATGCCAAAGTACAAATGTATTGGACTCAGTATTCTTTTAGATTTACTGTTGAATGTGCCTCAATTGCACTAATTCTTGTCCAATACAGGCCACAAGATAAAGACGGGAATTTCTCAAAAACCCTCTTTTGGCCGGAGACATTCTTTAAAGTGAGGACGAGATATTCAAGATTATCTTCATCCATTGTCTCAATATTGTAGCCATTCCGGCGTACATCTTTAAAACTCAACAAGTTTCTTCTTAGACTTGGAGGAGAATATTGCATTCTCTAAGATAAACGTCATGCCTTTGGGCAGAGTTACATTTGCTCTTCCGGAGCCTTTCAATCAATTTACTTCCCATGGTATGACATACAAAAGGAATACATGAACATAAGAATAAACAAGTTCAATTCTTTTGTGTCACATAATATTTTCAAAATCTGCTACTAACAGTTGACTAACAAAATCAGATATGTTGTCCATAATCAATTACTTTGCAGTTTGAAAATTTCAGCGTTTTTCATAAGACAATCGATTATTAAACCCACACAATCGATTGTTGGAACATAGACAATCGATTGTTATACATAGACAATCGATTGTGGATGATTTTTGAAAAATTCCAGATTACACTGCCTAACGACAATCGATTGTTAGATATAGACAATCGATTGTGGGTGATTTTTGAAAAATTCCAGACCTCACTGTTTCAAGACAATCGATTGTTAGACAAAGACAATCGATTGTTGGCTATTTTTGAAAATTTCCCGACCTCACTGTTTCAAGACAATCGATTGTTAGACAAAGACAATCGATTGTTGGCTATTAAAATTTCCAGACCTCTGTTTCAAGACAATCGATTGTTAGTCAACGACAATCGATTGTTGATCAATTGTTTTTCAACTTTAATGCGAAAATAGTTGATAATCGACTAGTTTTTCAGGCTAGTCGATTACCCCCACTGGAAAATAAAAGTTTTATTGATATTTGAGCATATTGAAGATATTCTAAAGAACTACTGCTAACATTGCTTTATGAACTAACTAATACGAGCTAATGCTAATGACTATTAGTTTATTCACTAACTAATACAAATAAGTAGAACAAAATCAAATAACTCCATCTTCTTTCATCACGGATCCATCGCCGATTAGGTGGTCTATTTTTCCATCGGGTTGCTCAAAGAAGTCTGCCACATCCAGGTGGGTGATATCCTCATTGTCGTTATAGACAAAATTTGTTTCAGGGCCTTTTCTCTTTCGAGATGCTTGATAAAGGTCAACCAAGTGTCTTGGTGTACGGCAAATCCTAGACCAGTGCCCATTTCCACCGCAACGATAACATATAGTTTCTGAACTATTTACCTTAGGATCTTCTGGACCCCGTTTCTGCTTTCGGTGGTTATCTCTCTTTGGGGGGTGACGGACTTCTTTGGAATTTCTTCCTTGTCCACGTCCTTGGCTTTGACCCCGTTTATGACCGTGATCATGGTCCCTTTTATGTTTGGCATAATGCGAGTGCACCATATCTGCTTCAGGCAGTGGTGTAGACCCAGTTGGTCTATTTTCGTGATTTCTCGTGAGCAGATCATTATTTCGCTCAGCTACTAGTAAGAGAGAAATCAGTTCAGAGTACTTCGTAAAGCCTTTCTCTCGGTACTGTTGCTGCAGTACCATATTGGAGGCATGAAACGTTGTAAACGTTTTCTCAAGCATATCGTAATCGGAGATGTTATCTCCACATAGCTTCAGTTTAGAAGTAATTCTGAACATAGCAGAATTATATTCAGAAACGGACTTAAAGTCCTGTAGCCTCAGATGGGCCCAATCATATCGTGCTTGTGGCAGAGTGACCAACTTCAGGTTGTCATATCTCTCCTTTAAGCTGTTCCACAAAACGAGTGGATCCTTGACGGTGAGATATTCAATCTTCAAACCTTCGTCAAGGTGGTGGCGCAAGAAAATCAAGGCCTTCGCACAATCTTGGGTGGATGCTTTTTCTTTATCTTTGAGGGTGTCTCCGAGACCCATAGCATCTAGGTGGATTTCAGCATCCAACACCCATGTCATATAGTTCTTGCCCGAAATTTCAAGGGCAACGAACTTTCTTTTCATAATGTCAGACATACTCGAAAATTAAATTAGGAAGAGGGAAAATACCTTGGATTTTCGAGAATGGTACTTGAGACGGTAGAGTCTCGTGCTGATAACGTGTTATAAACTAAAGCAAAAGACAAGAACAATAGAACAAGAACAATAGCAATAGAGAGAAGAGTAGAGAGAGTTCTTCTTATTGAGTTGAGAGGGGTCTCAAGGGATGATTTACAATGGTAGGGGCACCTCTATTTATAGGGGAGAGGAAGATTTAGCTACCACTAATATAACTCTAAAATCTCTCAAATTAGATAGATTAAAGACATTCAGTTTAAATAGAAGTGTAAGAATCTTCTATTTCATAATACATTGTATATATAGTCATATTAATTTCCTCCTTTCGGCTTTCTTCTTCGACCTCTAAAATCTTTTTTTCTCTACAGCTTCCATTCGCCATTGACAAACAAAACTCTAATTCTCTGCTTCAGGTACTGCTTCCTTTTACATCGATCTTCTTTTTTATTAAAATTGTTACTGTTTTCCGATATTCGTGTTTGTTCTCTAAAATCCTTGCTGTGTTTTAATTTGCCTTTTTAGGGTTTCTCGTGGGTATTTCGGGAATTTTATTTTTTCGATCGTTTTCTGAAATTGGTTGTTTTGATTTTTTTACACTTACTTTATCGATCTTATTTCAATTGGGTTTAATTAATTGATTCTTTACTGGGTTTTTGATAATTAGTTGATATGTTTTCTGTTTTATGTTTTGATAGGCTTTAGACTTCAATTCAGTTTTGCTTGACTGTTATTGGAAAGTCTGATGGAATTAGGGTTTATTGTAAGTTATCTTATTGTGGATTTTTAATGAATTCTTTCTTTACTAGGTTTTTGATAATTAGTCAGAGCTGCGTGCAAGCTGGACGAGACAGGCCAGTCACTAATAGAATAAATTTACTAATGAGATTTCATTTCTAGAAAAGATAATAATTATGCCTAATAGGAATTTTGTTGAGTTGGTTCTATGATATTCACTATCTGATTCGCTCCATTTTGCCCGTTATTGATTCTCAATTTCTATTGGAATCTCCCTTGTTTAAAATTTCGCCAATGTACTATGCATCGGTCTGAAGTGTGGTCAGTTAGACACCCCTTGTCGGATAATTATACTGAATATATTGGTAAAATGTTACTTTTTTATACATATATATCTAAATCTTGAATACCCTTATCAAAATTCCTGGCTTGCCAATGGGTCTGAGAATTTCTAAGATACATTAAACGCAGAGTTGGCTGTGTTGCATTGCTTTTAACTTTTTGAATCAAGTCTGTAAAGAAGTGTAATCTGCTTGTACTGGGACATGTGAAGTTGCAGGAGCTTGGTGGGAGTTGTGGAGTGAGAAATGGCGGCTTCAAGTGCACATGAGGAGGCAGGGACAGGAAGGTCTTATGAGGGATTGTCGAGCGGGCAGCAGCAATGCAGTGAAGCGTTGGCGGAATGGAGGTCATCTGAGCAGGTAGAAAATGGAACTCCATCAACTTCGCCTCCTTACTGGGATTGTGATGACGACGACGATGGTGGTATGGTGCTTTGGGTCTCCAATTCTTTTGACCAATTCACTTAAATTTATGTTTGATAGTCTATGACTTTGTGATGTTTTATTTCTTAGTGTTTCCTTCAGTATTTTAAGGTATTGTGGTTTCTTTATGATGAATACTTGGTACACGATGTTTTCGCTTTCTTTTGGATTTTCTTTCTATGCTAAGAGTGATATGCTGTGTAGGAGTCTGCTGGACTTATCTGCGTATATTTATGTAAAATTATCTAGTTTGCCAGAATTCCTTCTTTTTGGATGAATTTTTCTTTCCTCTCTTTGGTGTAGGAGGCTAGTATACCATTGTCTTCGAGAGTCTCTTTTAGAAAGTATTTTAATTAGTTCTTTGTATTTTCCTTGTCTTTAGTTTCCTTGTAAAATTTCCTTCTCCCCCCCCCCCCCCAAAGTTAATCAGTCAAAGTAGCTTCTAACATTCTTAAATCTTCTTTTACTGTCCCTTTTCTAGTTCCTAATGCAAAAGTGGACATCATTACTGTATTTCATTTACAAGGTCTATGTGATCTTGTAATCATGGACACTATTCTGTTATCTTACATATAAGCAGTGATGTTAGGTGGATTGTACAATATATATTGATGGATGATTTCGTCCATGGTAGATCCAGTATACTCTGGTTTTAAAGCTACTTTCTTTCACAATCCTCTGCCTCCACTTTGTTGTTTTACCCTTTCCTAATTTTTCTAGTTCTTCACTTTTCAGATCTAGTGAAATTGAGACAACTCTTTGGTCCTAATTACATAGTTGTTGAAAAAAGCTATTGCAGTCTAGTTGTATCTTTTACTTAGAAGATATCATAGTGGCTATTACCTTTCTAAATCAATATTAACTTAAAGGATATCACAGTTTCATAAAGTCTGCTTACTTGCTTAGCACTATCCCAGCTTCCTGATTTTGATAATAAATAAGGATATAAAAACTTAGAAGATTTAGTTTAAGTGCTGGATCGAAAAATAATGCGCCTTTTGCCTTTTGGGTTGAGATATGATGCTTGAGTTATAATTGAGAATTTTCTTTTGCATGGAACTCTGAGCCATTCTTATTTAGTTATACCTTTGGTTTTTTATCAGTTTTCCTCTTTTATTGTCTTTAGGCCCTAAACCTTCTGAGCTATATGGGAAATATACATGGAAGATTGATAAGTTTTCGCAAATTAACAAGAGAGAACTTCGCAGTAATGCATTTGATGTTGGTGGCTACAAATGGTATGATGTTCTTGTGAAGAATTATTTTGTTTAACTTTAACATACTTATTTAGCCTCATCTATAAACTCATTTTTAAACTGCTTTTAGAATCTTAATAGTAAGCCTCCATGTGCGACCCTATATTATTAGTTAGTTCTTGAGATTAGATTAAGAAAGACATCCTATATCTTTATGTTGATAGAACAATGGTTACTTTTTATACTAAATAGAATAACAATGGGTCCGTTTATTTACAATGATAATGACACTAGCTCTCAGGCTGATCTAGGATATGAAGATGGTGGGTGCCATAATTTTCTTTAATATATACCTTGTAATGACTAATATAGAGTTTGTTAGGAACGTATATTTGGTTTAGTTCCGTCTCTTTTGAGTTTATTCGGGTCAACTTAATAGGTTTTTTTTTATTTGCATATATGAAGATTACATCTCAAATGTCAAGACAAACTTAATTAGAATTTTATACCGGAATCATATCTTTAATATTAACATCACAAGTAAAGTCAACACTTTCACTAAGGGATTTTTTTTTGTTTTGTTTGTATATTAAGAAAAAAATTTTGCACAAGTAGAATAACATCGTCAATAAGAAAATTACACCATTAAACAAGAAAAATAAAAGAACTTTTTCAATTGGTAAACTACGCCCCCATAAGTAAATGTATATTTAGATGATATATAAATTTCGTAAAATCAAAATCATAAATTTCATGTTTTTTCTAAGCAATATTTACAAAATTTCATCATTATTTGATAGTAAAGAGATTTAAATTGAACTTAATATCCATAGAAAAGCACAAATTTTATGATACAATAAATAGAAGAAATTATGAAAAATTGAAACAGATCATAATCTGAAATTTCCATTGAGACCCAAGTCTTTCGATTTTGAAAGAATAAACTTCGCAAATTTGAGACGAAAAGAAATGTTTATATTTGTGGGATTTTAAATTTTGGAGCCTCTTTTTGAGTGTTTTCGCTAGAAGTCACAGAAAAACTAATACTAGAATAAAGGAAAGATAACAACAACAACAGTAACAATCCAGTATAATCCCACTTAGTGGGTCTGGGGAGGGTAGTGTGTACGCAGACCTTACCCCTACCCTGGGTAGAGAGGCTATTTCCAAATAGACCCCCGACATCCTTCCTTTCAAGAACTTCCCACTTTGTTCTTGGGGAGACTCAAACTTGCAATCTCTTGGTTGGAAGTGGAGGTTGCTTACCATCAGATCAACCCCTCTTGTCACTAGAATAAAGGAAAGATAACAACAACAACAGTAACAATCCAGTATAATCCCACTTAGTGGGGTTTGGGAGGGTAGTGTGTACGCAGACCTTACCCCTACTCTGGGTAGAGAGGCTATTTCCAAATAGACCCCGACATCCTTCCTTTCAAGAACTTCCCACCTTGCTCTTGGTGAGACTCAAACTCGCAATCTCTTGGTTGGAAGTTGAGGTTTCTTACCATCATATCAACCCCTCTTGTCACTAGAATAAAAGAAAGAACAACAACAACAACAACAACTACCCAGTATACTCCCACCAGGTGGGGTCTGGGGAGGGTAATATGTAGACAAGCCTTACCCCTACCCGAAAGGGCAGAGAGGCTGTTTCCAATCGACCCCCGGCTCATAGGATAAAAGGAAAAACAGCAGTAAAACAAAAACAAAGACAAAAACACAAACAATAGAGCATTAATAACTCCCGCAGAAATAGCGTAAATAGCGTAAATAATTATCTAAACATACGAAACATAAATACAATCGCATGCAATAATATCATGCAGTAACTACCATAACTAACAGCCATAGGGGGACATAAGCTAAAACACAAATCATCTATGGGTAACCCTGCTGACCCACACCCAACCCCGGATGAGGCGTACGAAGAACTCTAGGAGCCCCTATCCTACAACCCTGATTCTAGACCTCCAGACTTTCCTATCAAGGGTCATGTCCTCGGAAACCTGCATTCTAGTCATGTTACCTCTCCCCAATACTTCTTAGGCCTCCTCTGCCTCGCCGACCGCCAACAACCTCCAGCCGCTCGCAGCTCCTCACCGGGGCATCGGGACTTCTCCTCCGCACATGCCCGAACCACCTCAGCCTCACTTCTCGCATCTTCTCATCCACCGAGGCCACCCCCACCTTCTCTTGAATAACTTCATTCTTAATCTTATCTAGCCTGGTGTGACCGCACATCCACCTAAGCATCCTCATCTCCGCAACCTTCATTCTCTGAACATGAGAGTTCTTCACGGGCCAGCACTCCGCCCCATACAACATCGCAGGTCTAACCACGGCTCTATAGAATTTCCCCTTGAGTTTGTGGAACTTTCTTGTCACACAGGACTCCTGATGCAAGCCTCCACTTTGACCACCCCGCTCCTATACGATGAGTGGCGTCCCCGTCAATCTCTCCGTCCCCCTGAATCACAGACCCAATGTATCGGACACTGTCCCTCTTGCGATGGCATGGGAACCAATCATCACGTCCCTGCCTACTTCGCTCGGCTCGGCGCTAAACTTGCACCCCTGGTACTCTGTCTTAGATCGGCTTATTTCGAAACATTTAGACTCGAGAGTCTGTCTCCATACCTCTAACCTTTCAATAACACCGACCCTCGTCTCATCTATCAATACTATGTCATCAGCAAATAGCATACACCAAGGCACATCCCCTTGAATATGTCGGGTTAGAACATCTATCACTAATGCAAACAAGAGGGGGCTCAATGCCGATCCTTGATGGAGCCCCATAACCACTGGAAAATGGTCTGATTCGCCACCCACCGTCCTAACCCTAGTCTTAGGTCCATTGTACATGTCCTTGATTACTCTGATGTAGGCTTCCGGCACGCTCTTCGCCTCCAAGCACCTCGGCCTTATCATACGCCTTCTCCAAGTCGATAAGCACCATGTGTAGGTCCTTCTTCTTATCCCTGAATTGCTCCGCCAGCCGCCTGACAAGGTGGATAGCCTCTGTAGTGGAGCGGCCCGGCATGAAACCGAACTGGTTCCCAGATATAGTTGTCACCTCCCTCACCCGCGCTTCAATCACCCTCTCCCAAACCTTCATCATGTGACTTATTAATTTGATACCTAAAAAAGGAAATGAAAAGCACAAAAAAGGGAACCAAATAAAGTTTAACATAAATTCGAACTTGGGTCTTACACACAAGAAAAGCTTTCAAAAAGGTCTCCCTACTATGGCATCTTTGTTTAGTTTGCAACAGCGGGTGGCAGAATCATATATTTAACCTAATTTAAGAAAATTTCAATATAGGTACATAATAATTTTATCAACCTAGCAGGTGCCATACCATCCCCATCCTAAGGGGTGGATCCGCTCCTGCACTACCTGTATCATATTCTTCCTATTTCTAATGTTATTTAACTTATATTACCATCTGTTAGGCTATGTTGACTCTTCTTGCTTCCATTGCCACATGAATTGCCAATATGCTTTCCACCACCATTCTTCAGATTGGAGCATATAATACAAGCGTTTACTTTTATGCACCAAGCTTGTTATAAATAAATACCGACTTCTAGGATGTTTCACAAGGATGTTTTGCTGTTTGTTCATTTGAGCAAACGGACTAAGTGCTAATATGGCACAACCATAAGAGGAGTAGGGGAGACAAGGTTAGGCACTGGGTAATGCAGCGCATCTGTCTCAGGTACAGAGGCGACGGGGGGTGTTAACCTGGCCACCCAACCCTAACAATATAATAGAGAAGTAAAGATTGTAAATACGGGTACCGTACTTCAAGTAGGCAATAAAGAATGTCCAATGCATACTTAGCAGACTATAACAGCTGCCTCACTGTTACCAGGAAGTAAACTAGGAATGGTTACCAGTAATATGATTATAAGTACTAGAACCAATTATCCATAGATTTCTATTACTTTTGTGAGATACAAAATGTAGAGTCACCAATACGGACTGTAGTGGAGGTGAAAGGACCGAGCTTGCTTGAATGCGTTTTGTTTGAAGGTACTCTTGGTAATTTTTGATTAGTCTTTGAGACATTTTGAAGACTGTTAAGATTGTTTAGTTTCTACTAGACTGAGATGGTTGATCGTTGACACAGAGAGGAAATGGGCCGTGTTGATAAGGTCAGGATTCTGTTAGACTGGATGACAGACCTGTGATACTCTGATTGACTTGATAATAGACTAAGATAAAGACTTGAGAAAAGAGAATTGGCTAAGAAATTGACTCGTGACTTACTCGAGTGGTTTGCACCGGGTAACTAAAATTTACTTATGTAAAAAATTATTACAAATTGTATTAACAGGAACAACAATTGATCCTCTTATATCAAATGCTATACTACCTATTTTCATTTTGTGTTATATTTACTTTTCTAACTTATAATGCTACATTTACTCTTCTTATTTTGCAGTTCTTCATTAAGTGCTAGTATCATTTTAAACATAAGCTATGTTAGTAGGAATAGGATGAAAATAAGTAAAAGAGGAGAATTGAGAGTTATTTTCGTGGATTGGTTGGAAAATAGTTGAGGTGCATGATACCTCCCCACGTCACCTTTCTCCAGCTCTTGGGAAACTTGAATGGTAATCACAAAATCATTTTTACTACATATTGAACAAAAAGTAAACTCGCTTACTTTCCTCTAGAAATGAATGGTTAATGGGTGACGTAAGGAAAGTAATGATTAAATCCTATTCCTGTTCCCTTCCTCTTGTCCATTGCTGAACCAAATGAACCTGTAGCTTAGTTCGAGGCAGATGCATGGCTGACTAGCTGGCACAACAGTTATATTCTTGTTATATTGATGTAGAGTTTGGTGATAGTAATTGTTAATTTGGAGTTTGGGTTATCACGGTTGCTACTCTTGTTATCATAGTGGAAGTTCCATGAGGGCATGCATTTGCAGCAACATCTGCTGTATCATCATATGCTCGTTACCTATTGTTGAATGGAAATTACCAGTTCATGAATTAGGAAGTGTCTGACAAATGTTTGCTCCAACTGTTGCGGCAGGTACATTCTGATTTATCCTCAGGGGTGTGATGTTTGCAACCATCTCTCTTTGTTTCTTTGTGTGGCTAATCATGACAAGCTACTTCCAGGTGTGGTAATGTTGATAGTTCATCACAAGCTATCTAGAAAATGTGTTAGCTATGATTATGATGTTTTGTTCCTATTTTGGTAAGAACAGGTTGGGGTCATTTTGCTCAATTCACTATTGCTGTGGTGAACAAAGACCCGAAGAAGTCCAAGTATTCGGGTTGGTTTGTTGAGTCTGTTCTTTTTGCAATAAATTTATTGGTTCCATTTCTGCTCACATTAATAGACAGTTGCAAATTTTTGCAGATACATTACATCGTTTCTGGAAGAAAGAGCATGATTGGGGGTGGAAAAAATTTATGGAGTTGTCGAAAGTTTTAGATGGTTTTGTTGATGCTGATACACTCATAATAAAAGCTCAAGTTCAAGTAATCAGGTCTTTTGCAAGCCATTCCTATTTGAGACTTTTTAGATGAACGCTTGCAGAAATGCGTATACCCTTTGTTCAAATGCATGTACCCTTTGATTTACCTTAAACTGGTTTAGCAGATGCACTAATAGCATGCTTCTTCCACCTTTTTTGTGGTAAATGTTAGTGATATCTGATATATGCTTGTGTATGGGAGTGTAAAAGGGGCAGCTAATTGACCTTTTCTTTTAACTTTTGCCGAATAAAAGAGCAACAAATCCGTTAGAGATGTGAACATGCCGTAAGTATGGCATATGACCTGAGATGGACATACTGACATGAAAACTAAACATCATTGAATAACAACAACAACAACAACTACCCAGTATACTCCCACCAGGTGGGGTCTGGGGAAGGTAATATGTAGACAGCCTTACCCCTACCCAAAAGGGAAGAGAGGCTGCTTCCAAGCGACCCTCGGCGCATAGGACAGAATGAAAAGCTGCATTGGAAAACAAAGATAAAGTTAGGAACCAAGACAAGACAAAACACAATAACAAAACAAAGCATAAGTAATCCTGCAGAAATAACGTAAATGATTATGTAAACATAAGAAACATAAATACCGTCGCATGCGACAATAACAAGCGACAACTATCATATTACCAACCAAGAGGGGACCTACGCTAAAACACTAGTCATCTACGGGTAACCCTACTATCCCACACCCAACCCCGGGTGGGGCGAACGAAGGACTCTAAGAGCCCCTAGCCTGCAACCCTGATTCTAGACCTCCAGACTCCCCTATCAAGGGTCAAGTCCTCGGTCACCTGCATACTAGTCATTTCCTGCCTAATCACCTCTCCCCAATGCTTCCTAGGCCTCCCTCTACCCCGCCGACCACCAACAATCTCCAGCCGCTCGCAGCTCCTCACCGGGGCATCGGGACCCCTCCTCCGTACATGCCCGAACCACCTCAGCCTCGCTTCCCGCATCTTCTCGTCCACCGGGGCCACCTCTACCTTCTGTCGAATAACTTCATTCTTAATCTTATCTAGCCTGGTGTGCCCACACATCCACCTAAGCATCCTCATCTGAGCAACCTTCATTCTCTGAACATGGGAGTTCTTCACGGGCCAGCACTCTGTCCCATACAACATCGCAGGTCTAACCACGGCTCTGTAGAATTTTCCCTTGAGTTTGTGTGGGATTTTCTTGTCACACAGGACCCCAGAAGCAAGCCTCCACTTCGACCACCCTGCTCCTATCCGATGGGTGACGTCCCCGTCAATCTCTCCGTTCCCCTGAATCACAGATCCAAGATATCGGACACTGTCCCTCTTGGCGATGGCCTGAGAACCAAGCATCACATCCCTGCCCACCCCACTCGACTCGTCGCTGAACTTGCACTCCAGATATTCTGTCTTAAATCTGCTTATTCTGAAACCTTTAGACTCGAGGGTCTGTCTCCATACCTCTAACCTTTCACTAACACCGGCGCTCGTCTCGTCTATCAATATTATATCATCAGCAAAGAGCATACACCAAGGCACATCCCCTTGGATATGACGGGTTAGAGCATCTATCACTAAGGCGAACAACAGGGGGCTCAGCGCCGATCCTTGATGGAGCCCCATTACCACAGGAAAATGGTCTGAATCGCCACCCACCGTCCTCACCCTAGTCTTAGCCCCATCGTACATGTCCTTGATAACTCTGATATAGGCTTCTGGCACACTCTTCGCCTCCAAGCACCTCCATAGCACCTCCCTCGGGACCTTGTCATACGCCTTCTCCAAGTCGATAAGCACCATATGCAGGTCCTTCTTCTTATCCCTGAATTGTTCCGCCAGCCGCCTGACTAGGTGAATAGCCTCAGTGGTGGAGCGGCCCGGCATGAAACCGAACTGGTTCCCAGATATATTCGTCGCCTCCCTCATTTGCGCCTCAATCACCCTCTCCCAAACCTTCATCGTGTGGCTCATTAGTTTAATACCCCTATAGTTGTTGCAGCACTGGATGTCCCCTTTGTTCTTGTACAAGGGCACCACTGTACTCCACCGCCACTCATCCGGCATCCTTTTAGTCTTGAAGATCACGTTGAATAGCCTAGAGAGCCACTCCCCTCCAGGTTTACCCATCATTGAATGTTTTGCAAAATTCTATTTGTTATAGCTTGGCCCCGGTGGATGAGAAGATGCGAGAAGCGAGGCTAAGGTGGTTTGAGCATGTGCGGAGGAGAAGTCCTGATGCCCCGGTGAGAAGTTGTGAGCGGCTGGCGGTGGTCGGCGTACGGCGAGGCAGAGGGAGGCCTAAGAGGTATTGGAGAGAGGTGATTAGGCATGACATGGCTAGTATGCGGGTTTCCGAGGACATGACCCTTGATAGGAAAGTCTGGAGGTCTAGTATTAGGGTCGTAGGATAGGGGCTCCTAGAGTTTTTCGTACTCCTCACACGGGATTGGGTGAGGCTGGGCAGGGCTACCCATAGATGATTTGTGTATTGGATTGTGCCTCCCTTATGATAGTTATTTATGGTAGTTACTGTCTGATATTATTGTATGCTATTTTATTTATGGTTCTTGTGTCTAGATAATCATTTACGATATTTCTGCTGGTGTTACTAATGCTCTTTTGTCTTTGTTTTTTATTTTTCCTTTCCTTCACTGAGCCGAGGTTCGATTGGAAACAGCCCCTCTGCCCTTTCGGGTAGGGGTAAGTCTCGTCTACATATTACCCTCCCCAGACCCCACTGTGTGGGACATTACTTGGTAGTTGTTGTTGTTGTTGTTGTTATTTGTTATAGCTTATATGGGGATTAATCTAATAAAAAAGTTATACATGCACACTATATATATGTTACAAATATTAGCCAGGCAATTTAGCGATCTTTTTAACTCGACATATCATCCTTGTGATCTTTTATCCTTGTAATATTTTACTTTTATTGACTTGCATATCATAGGAAAAAATATAGAACAGACAAATTGTAGGAGGAAGTGTCTTCAAATATAGTTGACAGGAATTTGATGCATTTCTTGAGTGTTTTTAAAAGTGCCTTTCAACATGCACATGAGTGCAGTGCCCTTGTTACATATTGTGAACTTTGAACCAGTTAGCAACTTAGACCATAATAGACCAAGGCAACAAGATATCACAATTGGAAGGCTCCATTTACTTTACATAAATCTTCAATCGAACTTTTAGTTTAGCTTGAGGATGTGTAGCAGTTCTTTTTTGAATTATTCTTTCTGAGAATAGAAAGTACTGTCCTTTATAGTATTTTCCAGTAAGTTGCTCTTGAGCAGCCCCCTTCATGCTTGAATGGGTCTCAAACAGTGATTGTTGGTTTGTACTGCTATGATCCTTGCAATGCTAAACTGCTATGATCTATGTTTATTGTCTGTAGTGAAAAACCAGATCGTCCCTTTCGTTGCCTTGACCGTCAATATCGAAGGGAGCTTGTTAGGGTATATTTGACTAATGTGGAACAAATCTGCCGCCGTTTTGTGGAAGAGAGACGAGTAAAGCTTGGGAAGTTGATAGAGGATAGAGCTCGATGGTCAAGGTAGGGATGTCGATATTCTTGCTTTTGGCCATGTTTTAGAGGCTTTCAGTTTCCATAGGGCACTATTGCTTACATTGGTTTGTGCTCTCTTTTGTGTCTAGTCTAGTTGGGTTGTTTGTGGTTTGTGACTCATGGTTAATGGTTTTATGTTGAATAAACTGTGTTCCTCATCTCCTTAGGAGAAATGCTTAAGATTTTGATGTCAGTCTTTCATTTGTCAAATTTCTCAGCATTTTCACCTAAAGGACTACTTGTGATGAAATTTCAGCTTCTGTGCTTTTTGGCTGGGAATGGACCAAAATTCTAGGCGCCGCATGTCCAAGGAGAGATCAGATTCAATTTTAAAAGTGCTTGTCAAGAACTTTTTCATAGAGAAGGAGGTTACTTCTACTCTTGTTATGGACTCCTTGTACAGCGGGCTTAAGTCTCTTGAAGGCCAGATAATGGGCAAGAAAGGTAAAGCAAAATATTCGGATGCAGATGAACAACTGGTTCCAATTGTTCGTATTGAGAAAAACATGTTTGTGTTGGTGGATGATGTCTTGCTATTGCTTGAGAGTGCTGCATTGGAGCCATTGCCTCCAAAGGATGAGAAAGGCCCACAAAACCGAACAAAGGTGAGTGACATAATGCCTTTGTTGAAGCTATATGCCAGATATATTCTCATGGTTATAGCTTGAGTTGTGCAGGGCTACTGCAAAAACCGCCCCCCCCCCCCCCCCCCCCCCCACGCGTGCCCAATTAGAGCTCAAAGATATTGATATTCACAGATTGATACGAATGTTACCCAACAATTGACTGGAGGTCAACATTTAATTTAAGATGCCTCTTTTTGGCAATATTCAATGCTATCAGACTGCTCGTATTAATCACACGTGATAGTAGATTAAGATTCTCTTATTTATTGTGTGTTCTTGGATTTGTTTGTTGCTTATTTATGTATTTATTTTCTGTCCAGTTTGGCCCTGTTATTTAGGAGTCTATCAAATTCCAATAAGTAACAGTATCATTGTGTGATCGTTGACAAGCAGCCCTTGATCTGTTTGGACACATGTTAAGCTCGTTTCCTCGATAAACTTCTGCATTTCAGCAAGAATGACAATACACCTTTTGCCAGTGATAACTGTCAACTGGAGTGCTTTTCTATTTAGGAATTTATATTTGAGAGAATTTTAACACACATTTTGCAAGCTATGTGTGAACTTTGTGGCTCATGTTCTGCATGCTTGCACTTTATCTATCTTTTTAGCAGATAACATATATCCATACCCCATAGGCATTTGCTTATTGTACCATTGTTTTTTGTTTCAGGATGGCACTTCTGGAGATGAGTTTAACAAAGATACAATTGAGCGTGATGAGAGGCGTTTAACTGAATTAGGTCGTCGAACCATTGAAATATTTGTCCTAGCACAGATTTTCAGGTAAAAATTCTTTTGATAAATTATTTGTGCATTTTAGTCACTTAATTGTGGTATAATATATAAACTGCTGGTTAGGTATAGAAGTTTCTCTTTGGCCTTGCTATTTAAACGGTTAGAACGTATAGATTCTGTTGCTTTTTGGTTCGCGTTTTTGCATGGAGACCATTTCATGTTTGTAGGTCTGACCCATCTTCATGATCTAGCTTGGAATACTTCAAGTCTAGGTTGTAATTCTCTCTTGATTCCTATTTGTCTAAACTTAAGATGTATTGAGGAGTTTTCTTGATTCTAGTTTAGCAATTATACATTAATTCCAAGTTTAGTATATTTTGTGACATTCTGTAATATTATCTCATGCACAACTTATGTAGTGTACACTAGTTGGTTAAATATACTTCTCTTATTTTGTGGCAAAAGTAAATACATATGTTGTCCAGTCCATCTATTTGTTGGATTGAAGTTAATTTGGTTTGGCCTCACGGTTGGGTAAGGTGCGCTTCCAGCAAAACAAAATATCTTTTCCTTTTGGAAGTACAATTTCAGAATCAAATTTGCTCCAAACGAATCCAGACCTTAGTAGCCCTCATACAGTTATCTTTTACTTCAACCACAGGAGGTCCAACAGTAGACTTCTCTTGAATCCATTTCTTACTTCTGTCAGCTGGATCACCTAAGTACAACCTAAAGGTTTTACCTCATGTTTCTATGCATGCTGATGTCACTTGATTGGTAGAAAATAAAGGAAACCAGCAGTTGGTGCTTCGTTTCTATATAGGATCAGGTAAAGGGGAAGCTATTATGCATATATCTTTAATGAACTTGATTTAGTGTTAATTGATTCTTCTGCTATGCTGGAATGTTCGTTAAACTAACATAAATAGCTAAGAGTGGCATCAGTAACTGCATTTTCCTCAATGTGAGGTCTCGTACTTTCTTAAATAGCGGCAGTTTGTTATTCTTGCAATTTTAATTAACAATGACTTTTTCATTTATCTTCTTTAGTAAAATAGAGGTTGCGTATCAGGAGGCTGTTGCTTTAAAGAGGCAAGAAGAGCTCATCCGTGAAGAGGAAGCTGCTTGGCTGGCAGAAACTGAGCAGAAAGCTAAACGAGCATCTGGAAAGGAAAAAAAGTCCAAGAAAAAGCAGGTATTGCATTTTATGTGTATGCAGGATAAGAAACAAGCTTTGGTATTATCTATGAATTAGGGCCTTTGCTTTGAGGACAGATACATTTATTGTGCTTGCTTTGTATGTCAGGCTAAGCAGAAGCGGAATAATCACAAAGTAAAGGATAAGGGTGTTGATGAAAAACCTGGTTCCATGGAGCTATATAAGATTGATCGGGGTGGGCCTATTGGTGAAGGAAACGAGTACATAAATGAGGAGCGAGAAGCAGTACTTGGAAAACCAGATATACTGGAAGCTGTATCTGATGTTTCTGATTCAATCGATTGTGTCCCAGAGGTTATTAATCCTGACTCTGAAGACAGAGATGCAAGTCCTGTCAATTGGGATACTGACAGCTCAGAAGTTCATCCTTCCACGGAAACTAGCTGCAGTGGGTTAAGTAACCTTTCAGCTGTGCAAAATGGGTTAGCTGGCAGGAGAAGTCCTTCCATCATGGATGATAGCTCATCGACGTGTTCCACAGATTCGATTCCTTCCGTGGTTTTGAATGGGCCTTGCAGATGGACTTCGGCTAACCATAAAAATCAGAAATCACCTAACAGGTAACCTTCTTTATGTTTTTTTTGGGGGGGGGGGGGGGCATAGTCTAAATATATTTGAAATGTTGGTTGTATTCTAAATTTGTGGTGCTTCAACCATTCAGAGGGAAGAACCAAAGAAACAAGTCAACGTCTAATGCGGCTGATTGGGCTAGTGAAACACTAAGTCAGCCATTAGATGCTGTTTCAGACGTAGGACAGCTAAGTGATAGAAGTTGCGGGGCAGCTGGATCTGAGTCGCATTCTACTGTGCTTTTGTCGAATGAGCAGCACAAGGTGAAGAAGGTTATTATCTTCCCTGCACTCACTCTTTTCCTTCTAAAGAACCGACTGGACTCGTCATAAAATACTTTTACCTAAGAGATACCACCTAATATTGATGAAAAAAATTTATTTTTGGTTCTTTTCTATCTCTTTCTTATCCCTCATTACTTCACCACATTGCAATCATAGAACCTCAAGTTTGTTACATGGCAAACAAAAAACGAAATGCAGGGAAAGAAAAATCTCATGGAGACTGAGTTTCGTGTTCTTACTGTTCATGTAAGCAATTAATATTCTCGAAATGCCGGTAAATTGCCTCTATTTGTTAAGATGCATATGCCTTTCCAATGAGTTTATTGGGAAATGTCTTTTCTTAGTCACTGTGACTGTGTGTGTCTCCAGTTAATACCAATTCCATGCTACTTTCTTACTCTGAGCAGGAAGTAGTAGCTTTGCAGCAGAGAAAGGCCGAGACAGAGAGACCTTCAATGGAGAAGCCGAGTGTCAAGTCTTCTCCGAGAAGCCCTCCAAAAGATGCAGGCTCTGCTGTTCAGCAGAAGTCACAGACGAAGATCTCTGTGACAAGTGACCCTACTTTGGTTAAAAGATCGTATTCAGATGGTCCCAAGCTAGCTGATAAATCAGCTCTAGTGTCAAATTCATCTGAAACTGCAGTATTGAAAACTCATAAAGCTGTAGAGCCAAGGGTCAAGGATAAGCCCTCAGTGCAGCCCATTTGTATTACGACTGGGGAGTCCTTGTCTCAACAAGTAACAGTCTCTTCTACCACAGAAAATTTCAAATGGCGACAAGTGCCTGCCGTGTCCAGACCACTGTGTGATCCTTTAGTTCCTGGACCTAGGCCTGCTGCCCCTGTTGTTTCCATGGTTCAGACAACACCATCACTGGCTCGTTCAGTGAGTGCAGCTGGCCGATTAGGTCCCGATCCTTCACCAGCAACACACAGCTATCTTACTCAGTCCTACCGAAATGCAATTATGGGTGGTCCTGTTTCTGGAAGTCCGGCTAGTTTTAGTCAACCTCATTCTCCAATTTCAACAGTTAACCTATCACATTCGTACTCTCAACAACAACCTCCACCGGTTTCTGGGGCATCATTTTTACCGCATGGTTTGGAAAGAGCAGAATCTAGCTCGATGAGACCAAGCTTTTCATATGGAATGGTGAATAATGGCAGCTTGCAGAATGGACTGCAATGGGAGTGTCCCCAAAGGGACAGTAACAGGAGTACATCTCAACATCATCCTTCTGCATCAAATGGAATTAGGAACTTTGATATGTTCAAGACTGTTAACAGTACAACACATGATTACGTTCCTGATTCTCTGGCTTGCACATCTGGACGCCAGTCCCAGAGTGTATCGGCTGATGAATTTCCTCATCTTGATATTATTAATGACTTACTGAACGATGATCATGGGATTGGAAGGGCTTCTATACCCGACTTGGGCTTTCAAAGTTTTAGCAGTGGATTGCAGCATCTAAATCATGGGTTCACATTCCCAGGTGATATTGGCATGCCAGCTGACCTAGGTACCTCATCAAGCTCTTGTAGGTTTGAACGAACACGAAGTTATCAGGACATGTTCCAGCATAACTATTCTGGAGGCCTTTTTGATAGTGCTAATGATGTGATTCTGCAGCCCGATCCACGATTTATGAATGGACATCATATTGACGGGTTAGTTCCTAATCAGTGGCAAATGATGGGTTCTGATCCGGCATTTCTTGGGATGAGAAATGGGAATATTGATGGTAGTCACCCGTATCCTCTCCCCGACTATTCAAACATGGCGTGTGGTGTAAATGGGTACGGATTTAGGCCTTCGAATGGCCTTTGAAAGCTTGTATGATTGAGAGCCTAGCCTTGAATATTTGGGCTGTCTTCCTCTGTAATAACGTATTTGAGGAGCATTTTGGTCTTTAAAGGAAATATTTTGTAAAGGGTGATTCTGCTTCTTTGTTTCAAATTTTAGCTTTGGAAAAGAGTGGCTTTTGCTATCGCGCCAGATTGAGTATTTAATATTTTAGAAGTTTGGCCTTTTTCTTATTCCTCTTCTGATGTATGTTGTTATCTTTGCTGTTTTGAGATAGCATCAGCAGATAAACCAATATGCTATACCATAAAAACATATTACATAGCATAGTCTCAAGAGCTTTGGTTCACTGGCGTAAAGTCGGGATGTGTAATGTGTAAGTTAGACGCACGTTGTGGGTTTGAACTCTCGTTGACAAAGCAACAGCAGTAATGACAATATATGCAGTGTGATCCCACAAGTGGGGTTTTGGGGAAGGTAGAGTGTGCACAGATCTTACCCCTACGTTGTGTTAGGTAGAGAGGATATCTTCGATATGTTCTCAGCTCAAGAAGCCATAAATTAGGAGGGAAATTAGTATTGTGGTGAATTTCAACACTTTTAAAGATACAACATGAAGGCAAGGTAGGTCTGCTTAATGATTTTTGAAGACTAAGGTCTCTGTGGCTTTAGCCACCTACAACTACAAGGGAGGTCAATGCTCCTTGAATACCTAAAAGAAAGAAGAAAAAGGCCTACGTTTTAGTAAGACAGAATTATTTTATCTTTTAAATTTTATAAAATAAGAAAAAGTGGATGAAAATTACAATAGAATATCAGGTTTTCACACCTGAAAAGTACCAAAAATGTAAGTTTAAAGTATAGTAATAGTAGTTACTACTCCATCCATTTTAATTTATGTGAAATCTATTTGATTGGATACGACATTTAAAAAAAAAAGAGTGGTATAAAATGATGCACATATAGTTTGTGTGGCTATTTGCATAAAAGTAAATTATTTTTAAATACGAAAAGCGATTATTATTTTTGATATACACTAAAAAAAATAGGTTCACGTAAAATAAAATTGAGAGAATATAGCATTTATGCATAAAGAATTGTTATCAGGCAGAGTTAGGCGAAACCTTTGAAATTATGGTCACTTGATAAGCATAAGAGATTTTTGTGAAAAAAAAGAATGTATGCACGAAGCTGGAAGCTGTGTGTGTGTGTGTTAGAGGCATTTCAATTTGAACAAAATGAATTGCCAAAAAGAACAAAAATAAAAAATACGATACATCCATAACCCTTTTAATAATTGGTTTTTGATTAATTTCAAGTATAGAATTGAATGCATGTCCTCTCTCTCTAATATATTTCTTTCAATTGATTTCATTTCTAGTCCCCCTCCACCTTTATTTCTCTCTATTTCTATTTATTAATAAAACATCAAGAAATTTTTTGTGATTTTAAATTAAAAGACATCTTTTTTTGCTCAATCTATACGTCTTTACTTACAATAAACATAATAAATAATAAATAATTAAAACTTTTGAACCCCATTTATTTTGCTCGTTATCTTTTTGATTCAATGGTTGATTCAAACGAATATTCACATGCATGTCTGATTCTTTTTCATGAGCCACTCATGTTGATTTTTTAAAAAAAAAATAATCGGTGGAAATATGACGAACCCAAATTTTCTTAATTATCTCTTCAACATACCGATTACGTGTGTGTCCTATTCTTTTCGGCCAAATACGTAGATGATAATGAGCGGCAATAAAACTCAAATTTAAGACCTCTATATGCTCTAATATTATGTTGTAGCCTGCGATTATTTCATTTGAAAACTTAAATTATTAGAGAAAGTATACTCAATTTTATCATGTTGTAGCGTGTGAAAGTTTGAAACCACATTTGAGTGTTTCCAATGTTTATGAAATACGCAATTTTTTTTCTAATTTTCTTTTCATGCGTGACGAAAAACTATATAGATCAGGAATGGATCAAAATCTATTTTTCACAATGAAAAAGAGGAAAAAAAAGAGAATAAAGTAATTCACAGACTTAAATAAAATTTTCCATATCTATATTTACGTCAAATACTTGGACTTACAGACAAATCTAATCACGCATGGGCCTCCAAGTAAGAAAAAAATATATGCTTTAGAAAAACAAAAGAAAATGAAACAAACCAAAGAATTAAATAATGGTCAAGACATTACAATAGCAAAGAATTTTCTTAAACTATTTAATGGAAACTTTTCTATATTTAGCTTCCTTAGGCATCACGGAACCTCTTGTAAGATTCATGACATGCATGCTTGCACCCTACGTAAACTCTACTACGGTGATGATACTGCACAGGAACCCTACGCGTCTCAGAGCATTATTAACCATTTTGAAAACTCTTACACAACTGATGAGAGACAAGTGTATTCCCTGACAACAGCAGGCACAGATGGCCAAGGTAAAGCGGTTCAAGGGCATGAGCCGCCACCGCCTTGGCCGGGGATGTTGGTGCAAGGAGAAGGACCAGATGGTGGAACTGGACCCCTAGGCAAAGATGTTAGAAGTGTGGCTTCTTGTATCAACCATATCTCCATATTTAAGGGCCTTCCTGCTTTTACTAATAATAAAGTATTTGGAGTGGAAAAAATGGAGAAAAAGAATAATAATGTAATAAATCCTCTAAAAAGAATCATGATACTTTATGTAATATTAGTATGAAAACCCTTTTCTGGACTTTAGTTTTTTTGGTAAGAGAGTTTTTTGTAGGTAGGAGAAACTTTATTGAGGTTGTTGAGGTTATGGGAATGAAGATACAAGGTTGGCGGATATATTTATAGGCATATGGATTTACTTTAATTAGGGTATTCAAAGACTAATAACTTATTTAAATCTTTATTTATTTAAGTTTGACTTGGAAAAATGTGCTTTTTAGATGTTGAGTTGGCCATGGTAAGAACTAAGAATGTTGAATTGAAAATTTTTAACCTCATTTGTGACATACTAAAATAGACACGGATTCTTGGGCACCAAACAAATGATAGAAGATTGAGAAAAAACATAAAGATTAATGTTGTTTATTGACTTCTTTGCATACATGTAACTTGTTTGAATTGTATGCCATTGACATGGAAAATAAAAACGGGTATAATTATTTTTAGCCCGTGCCAAAAACTATTTATATTTGGTAGCTGAAAAAATATATATAATTTTTGTATATAATATACAGAATATATATACATATATAAAATATATATAAATTGACTATTATTTTTACAACGGATGTACATGGTCATTTTTCCAAATAAAAAGTACTAAGTTCTTTTAAAGACGGATTTGATATTTAAAATAATAAAAAAAGAAAGAAGAAGAAAAAAAAGAAAAGAAAAGAAAATTCAAGTTAAACAAGGTATTTGGTTGTTGAAACCATCCGAGCTCATGCTTGAACAATGATCTGATAGTATAAAAATTTAATTACAATAACACTATAAAAAGTGAAATTTGTAAATTTTAAAATAAGAGGAGTTACTAATTACTATAACATGTAAAAATAATAATATGATAGTATGAAAATTCTTTATATTAGTTTATATCGTCATTGATATTAGTCAAATTCTGTAGTGAGGAAGAGGTCAAAGTCAGTATTACGTTGTTCTTCCCCCGTTAGTCTACTCCTCGTGAATATACTATTTTATAGCTTGTAATTTCTTGGCAACTTTTAGTACGAACGAAAATAGATTCCGAAAAATATTTTTAAATTTTTTCATATTTGCTTGGCTTAAATATTTTGAAAAATATTTTCCTTATGAATTAATTTTCCTTCAATTGAAGGAAAATATTTTCCTTATCAAGAGAAGAGAAAATATTTTCTAAAACTCCTTCTCAACCTTCTCCACCCTCACCAACCCACCCCACCCCCTCTCCAAAAAAGACTCTCCCCACCTAAAATTTCAGTTTTTCCATTACCACCCACCCTACTACCCCTCCATGCCACCCCACCCCCATATCCACCGCAACCCCCACGGTAATTTCTTTTTACCTTAAGTTTTTTTTGCAATTTTAAATTTCTGTTTTTTCATTTTTCTATACCATCCACCCACTCCAACCCCCCTCACCTGCCCCTCGCCACCGCACAATTCTTTTTACTTTTTTTTTCGTAATTTAAATTTCTATTTTTCGTTCTACCCCCCCCCCCCCCCCCCCCCCCCCCCCCCCAGCCTCCCAGAGGTTTATGTGTTTGGAAGTTTACAGGTTCGAAATTTCGCAGTTTTGAAAGTTTATGAAATTTGTGGCTTAAGTTTGTTGTTTTGAAAGTTATACCTTCATGTTTATTATATTTAAATTATTTATGAATACTCTTGAAAAGTTATTTTCCTTAATTTGCATACCAAACACCGAAAAATGAATAAAATTACTATTTATTTTTCAAGAAAATTAAAAAATAATTTTCGTAATACCGAACACGCCTTTATGAGAGGGAGATTAAGGAAAAGGTTATGAATCAATATATATATACTTAATTCTTCATAGACTTCTAGTGTTGGATGCCGATCTTTGGGTTAAGAAGAAGCGGAGGGGCGCCCAGGGGCAACCGAGGATTAGATGGGGCGCTTTGTCTAAGGAGAAAGCATAGGAGTTGGAAAGGAGGTTAGTGGAGGGCGGAGCTTGGAGAAGTTACGGGGAAGCGGACGCTATGTGGACAGTGACGGCGAACTTGGTTAGGGGGGCTGCACGGGACGTGCTTGGGGTAGCTAAGGGATATTCAGGCAGACATCAGGGTGATTGGTGGTGGAACGAGGTAGTCAAGGGAAAAGTGGAGGTGAAGAAGGCGGCGTTCGCTAGGTTGGCAGGGAGCTCAAGCGAGAAGGAGCGGAGAGCGAACAGGTTGGTATACAGGGAGGCGAGAAGAGAAGCTAAGATGGCTGTCACGGAAGCTAAAAACGAGGCGTTCGGACGCATGTATAAGGATCTAGGGGAGAGAGGTGGGGATAAAAAGTTATTCCGGTTGGCTAAAGTAAGGGAGAGGAAGGCACGTGATCTTGACCAAGTCAGGTGTATCAAGGACGAGGATGGTCGAGTTCTGATGGGGGACTCGCAAATCAAACAGAGGTGGCAGGCGTACTTTCGGGACCTTCTTAACGAGGAGGGGGATCGGAGCATAGAGCTAGGGGAGTTGGGGCAGTCAGAGCGCCATAGAGACCTTGGGTACTGCAGGCGCGTTAGGGTAGAGGAGGTCTTAGGGGCGTTGCGTAGGATGAGTAGGGGTCGAGCGACCGGGCCTGACGAGATCCCGGTGGAATTCTGAAAGTGCATGGGTAAAGCTGGAGGGGAGTGGCTCACTAGGCTGTTCAATGCGATTTTCAGGACTAAAAAGATGCCGAATGAGTGGAGGTGGAGTACAGTGGTGCCCCTGTACAAGAACAAAGGGGACATCCAGTGTTGCAACAATTACAGGGGCATCAAATTAATAAGCCACACGATGAAGGTTTGGGAGAGGGTGATTGAGGCACGTGTGAGGGAGGCGACAACTATATCTGGGAACCAGTTCGGTTTCATGCCGGGACGCTCCACCACAGAGGCGATTCACTTAGTCAGGCGGATGGCGGAACAATTCAGGGATAAGAAGAAGGACCTTCATATGGTACTTATCGACTTGGAGAAGGCGTATGACAAGGTCCCGAGGGAGGTGCTATGGAGGTGCTTGGAGGCGAAGAGTGTGCCAGAAGCCTATATCAGAGTAATCAAGGACATGTACAATGGAGCTAAGTCTAGGGTTAGGACGGTGGGGGGCGTATCAGACCATTTTCCTGTGGTAATGGGGCTCCATCAAGGATCGGCGCTGAGCCCCCTGTTGTTCGCCTTAGTGATGGATGCTCTGACCCGACATATCCAAGGGGATGTGCCTTGGTGTATGCTCTTTGCTGATGATATAATATTGATAGACGAGACGAGGGCCGGTGTTAGTGAAAGGTTAGAGATATGGAGACAGACCTTTGAGTCTAAGGGTTTCAAGATTAGCAGATCTAAGACAGAATATCTGGAGTGCGAGTTTGGCGACGAGCCGAGTGGGGTAAGCGGGGAAGTGATGCTTGGTTCTCAGGCCATCGCCAAGAGGGACAGTGTGAGATATCTTGGGTCTGTGATCCAGGGGGACGGAGAGATTGACGGGGACGTCACCCATCGGATAGGAGCGGGGTGGTCAAAGTGGAGGCTAGCTTCAGGGGTCCTGTGTGACAAGAAAATCCCGCACAAACTAAAGGGGAAATTCTACAGAGCCGTGGTTAGACCTGCAATGTTGTATGGGGCGGAGTGCTGGCCCGTGAAGAACTCGCATGTTCAGAGAATGAAGGTTGCGGAGATGAGGATGCTTAGGTGGATGTGTGGGCACACCAGGCTGGATAAGATCAAGAATGAAGTTATTCGACAGAAGGTAGGGGTGGCCTCGGTGGACGAAAAGATGCGGGAAGCGAGGCTGAGGTGGTTTGGGCATGTTCGGAGGAGGGGCCCCGATGCCCCGGTGAGGAGCTGCGAGCGGTTGGAGATTGTTGGTGGTCGGCGAGGGAGAGGGAGGCCTAAGAAGCATTGGGGAGAGGTGATTAGGCAGGACATGGCCAGAATGCAGGTTACCGAGGACATGACTCTTGATAGGGGAGTCTGGAGGTCTAGAATCAAGATTGTAGGTTAGGGGCTCATAGGTGATTAGTGTTGTAGTATGGTAGTTCCTGCTTGATATTACTGCATGCGACTGTATTTATGTTGCTTATGTTTTCATAACTATTTACGTTACTTTTGTGGGAGTACCTATGCTTTATTATTTGTTTTTGTCTTGCTTGTGTTTCTAATTTTATCTCTGTTTCTTAATGCAGCTTTCCCATTTTTACTCTACTCGCCGAGGGTCGATTAGAAGCAGCCTCTCTGCCCTTTCGGGCAGGGGTAAGGCTTGTCTACATATTATCCTCCCCAGACCCCACCTGGTGGGAGTATACTGGGTAGTTGTTGTTATTGTTAATTAGTGTTTGGATAAAAAAATTTCTGGTATCATCTCATTTCGAGGACTCACAAATATAGTCCGACCAGTGCCACAATCCATCCTACGTACAAGGGTTGCATGTTACGATGATTATGTTGGAAATACTCTATCACACTACAATATTTTTTTTTAAAATTTTTTATTTTATTATAGTTTTATTTATGTGAAAAGTTCTAATAAATATTTCAATAGAATATAATGTTCAACTTAGGAGGCAAGGATTGAACTTTGGTCTTGGTTAGGATACCATTTTTTAAATTGAGTTTTTAATTAACTCTATGATGGTAGGTTATAATTATGTATTTTAATTACTTATTATACTTTAATTTGCTACACTTTAATTGAATTTGAGCTTTAATCACTAATATTTTGCACTAATTGCGTATTTTATGGCTTGTAGGAGTGATTATGAGCTATGTAGATGTTATAGAACAAATTCGAGCTATTTGAAGCTTTGAAGTTTGAGTAAAAGCCCAAGGGATTAAGCCGGGATCGTGTTCGGGGGTAGAGGATCAATTCTGGACGTCAAAATTCAAGGAAGAAGCAACTGCTGAAGAAATGCATTAGCGCAACGCACCCTACGATGCACAATGCGACGCATTAGTGTAATTTTATGTCAGCAATTTCCAAAGTACAAAGACATGCTTTTTTTGGTCTGACAGAAAAAAGCACTAGAGCAACGCATAGGGCAATGCACAGTGCTACGCATGAATGGCAATAAGTTTGCAAGTTTTCTATTTCGGCCAGGAAAGGGAGATTTCGTCTAGGCCCAATCCTACTTGGTATAAATACATATAAAAATGTTATTTTTTTTAACTTTTGACATATTTTATACCTAAGGAGAGCACGTAACCGCAGTGGAGGCCGGAATTCATCAGATTCCATCTTTTTTTAATCAAACTTAGTAATCTTTATGTTTCTTTGGATGAATCGTTATTTTGCTACCATGTCTATGTGGAGCTAAACTTCGCGTTCTAGGGTTGTGGTTTTCATGAATATTGAAGTTTATTAATTATATTACCATTAATTTTAGTTATCATCTTTGGTTGCTTCTCTAATTCTGTGCATAATTGCTTAATTGTTTGGCCAACAATTGAATTCTATTTATTATCTATGCTATGCATGGGAAAGCCATGTTTAGATTAGAGTAGAATTAGAGAGAGCATGTTTATGACCCCGTGGCTCGGGGAATGATTTTGTGGTTAGGAGAGGAATATACCTAATAGTCTTGCTTAGTTGAATACCATATTATATTCGTTCGTGATAGATTCAAGACCATAAGAATATAGGATTGATATATTATGGATAGACGGATAGTATTGATGTGACGACCCGACTCGTCGTCACGTGAGTTACTGTACCATTTTCCCCTTATGGTGTGGCTTCATGTCAGTATTAGAGTTGGTCGGGTGTAATTGAATTGATTTTGGTTGAAAATAAGGCACATAGCCTCTTAGAAGGAAACTTGTATTAGAAAAGTCAACTGGAAGTTAACTATATGGTTAGAGGGCTCGGATGTGAATTCCGGTGGTTCGGTTAGCTTCGGGGGATGAATTGTGACTTAGGAGCGTGATCAGAATTGAATTTGAAGGTCCGATGTAGAATTAGGCTTGAATTGGCGAAGTTGAAATTTTGGCGAATTCCGATTGATAGGTGAGATTTTGATCCGAGGTCGGAATGGAATTCATAGTCGTTCGGAGGTGTTTATGTCATGTTTTGGATCAAATGCAAGTTGCGGAAGTTTTAGTTTAACTTAGGCTTGAATCCGTGGTAATTGATGATTTCGATGTTTATGATAGTATTTATATGTTACGAGCAAGTTGGAATGAAGTATTAGAACATATTTGTGCATTTGGTTGGGGTCCCGAGGGCCTCAGGGTGATGTCGGGTGACGAAAACAAGACTTTTTGAAGTTGCAACAGGTTTATTGCATGAAGCTCCTGATATTTCCGCGAAAGAGGAAGAAGCTCCACAAAAGCGGTAAGAGACCGCAAAAGAGGTCATGGAAGTCATGAGGGAACCGCAGAAGCGGTCATCGAATCGCGGAAGCGGGGATCGCAAAAGCGGCATTTTGACCTCAGAAGCGGTCTCGTGTGGTTTAAGTGAGACCGCATAAGCGGTCGTGTGGTCGTGTAAGCGGTGACCGCGTAAGCGGAAATAGACTGGGGTTTTAAGTGAATAGTGTTTCCGAGTTTGAAAGAGAAGGAGAAAATATTTGGAACTCGGGGAAGGCTATTCTTGGGCGATTTTGAAGAGGGTTTCCTTCAGGTAATGATCTTGGCCTTAGATTATGTTTATATGGTGTAAAAACGTAGATTAAACACTGAAAATTAAGGATTTTAAGGCTAAAAATGGTGGTTAGGGCCTAAAACCTAAGCGAGGTTAAAGTGGTAATTTGAGGGGTCAAACGGACTTCGATTCCTGTAATTTTTATACGCAAGGACTCATGGAGAGATGAGGAATCCAAAGATGTGATTTTTAGAATTTTCAAGAAGTGGATCCGGACTCGGGTTTTGCTAGTTTTGAGATTTTTTGTTATATTTCAATTGTTTTCGATTAGGTGTTGTCCCATTAGGATATTATGATATATTCGTACTGATTTTGGTTAGATTTGACACGCGTGGAGGCCGATTTGAGGAGCAAAGGCATCGCGAGCTAGAGTTTTTGTCGGTTCGATGTGAGTAATACTTGGGAATGATATCCTGAGGGTTTTAAACCCCGGATTTACACATCTTAGTACTGTATTATGGTGACTTGCACGCTGGACCTGAGCGTGGGGTAGAGCACTATTGGGGATCGTGACTTGGTCCGTCCCGGTTGTTGGGTTTTTACCGCAAAATTGTAAATGATTTGTGGTTATCATTATGACTTGGGCTCATTGCCATACTTGGGGCTTATTACTGATTATTTGAACTCTTTATGAACTATCACCACTATTTTCCCCACTATTTGAAATATTATTTGAACTCAATTCATGTGATTTACACTGTTTCATGAACTCAGTTATATTTTTCTCAAACTAGGATTTTTAACTGATATTTGAGCTATTGTTTGAGCTGAGTATTATTGTTTTACTGATGCCGAGGGGCTTTTGACTATTTTGGACTGATTGAGGCCGATGGCCATATGTGAGGGCATGAAGAGTGATGTAAGGAGGCTTTCATGCCTCGAGTGTTATGTGTGCATATGCATATACATGCATGGATCTGACTACACACCGCAGTAGTATATTGCATGGATTAGACTGCATGTCGCAGTAGTATATTGCATGGATAGGACTGCATGCCGCAATAGTATATTCTATGGATTGGACTGCATGCCGCAGTAGTATATTATATGGATCAGACTGCACGCCGGAGTACTATAGCGCTTGGGCTATAGGATCCCCTCCGGAGTCTGTACACACCCCCAGTGAGCGCAACGTATCCATGGATCGGGCTACGCGCCGTAGCGGTCATGTGCATTGCATTGCATTCACGCATTCAATCTGATTTATACTACGTGGCATGACATTTAACACTCATATATCATTGGCATAGATACTGTTACTTGCCTTGTTGACCAGATACCCTGGTGTTATATGTTAAGAAGTGTTGTGCCCAAGGGGCAGACTTATGAGGCGACTTATTTTATCTGATATAACATTCATATGCTAGGCTGTTGAAAATAAAAGAGACTTTGTAAAAGAGACTTTGAACTGATCTTGAGATTTAAAAAAAAAGATTTTTCACAGTATTTCGGTTTTTCTCAAAGGGTTGTATTGTCTTTATATCATCTGGGTGTGCCCATACGTGTTTTCTTATTGCTAAGATATTATTCTCTCTTATTACCACTGAGTTGGAAGTACTTACTTTACTCCCTGCACCATATGTGCAGATTCAGGTATTCTGGAAGTTTAGCTGAGATAATTGCGGCTTCAGAGTTTTATTGGAGTTGTCGAGGTAGCTGTCTGACGTTCCCAGGACCCGACTCTTTCCCTATTCCCTTATTATTATTTCTGCAGTTCTGCACATTTGTATTATTGGAGTCTTGTTACTCTGCATTGTTAGAGGCTCTAGACTCATGACCCCCCCTGGTCTTTGGGAGATTATCCAATTTGATTTTCATCTATCAGTTAAGATTTTAGCTTTATTATCGATAATGATATTTAATCAACTGATTTTGAGCTTCATGCTCGGGTTGAGAGTGTAAATGGTCGGGCTTGCCTAGCAGTTGTGTTGGGCGCCATCACGACCGGGATTGGGGTCGTGACAACTGTGGGAACATGCTATTTATATAAACGACCCGGTCAACTAGCAATCATAGGTAATTCGGATTAACATGTGTAATTACTAACTCAATAGGATTTATAAATTGATCACAACCCTGAAATCTATATCTCCCTTGGTTGTGTTTAAATTTCGCAATAGTAGTTGTAATAAAAAAAAGTTAAAGTTTTGATCATCTTGGACATTAAATTGATTTTAGTTTGCTTAATTAACGGTTGATCTAAGTCTCTAGGAGTTCGGTATTCGATTTTCGACTCACTTTATTACTTAACGGCTACGTATACTTGCGTGTACTTGGGTAACCAACACTCTGTATCTAAAACGGAGTGCCAATATGCGTGGCATCTGCGTTTTTTGACACACACATATATAAAATACTAAATTGTTAAAAACATTACCTTAATTTACTTTTTCCGTTAACGAGAACTATATATTCCTTTAATTATCCCTCTTCGTATTGTTGTTTATACTTGGATCTTCTGCCTCTATTTGTTTATTTATTTATTCTTTTTTTGGTTGTTATTATTATTTAGATAAAAAAAAATTACTATAGAAATGCATATTCCTTTTCTCTTTTTTCAATCCATTGATACATTCATTTCCACGTATAAATAATTTGCACAACAAAGTGGAATTCTTGAGTATAACCTTCTTAAGTAAAGTCCAAAATAAAAACATTACTATCCCTTATGGTAAATATTGGAATATAATGAAAACCAGTAATTGAAGAATTTCTAATGTACACACAAAACAAGAAAATACCAAGGAAATAACGTAGCTGTATGTGCAACCGTACCTAAAAAGTACTAAATATAATAATGTACGTTAACTACAAGAAAAGTTATTCGTAAAATGTATTTGTGTGTTAGCCCATTGGCTGTTCTAATTAGTTTCCAGTTCATCACTGCTAATCTAATAAGTTATAAAGGCATAGTTATTAAATGTTACACATGTTTAAAATCATAAGTTCTAATTTTTTTATAAATACCATATTTAGTGAAATACAATTATATAAAAAGAAATTGAAGGAATATTGCAAATACAAGATATGTTGATATTGCAAATACTAGAATAGGCTGCTAACTCTACAACCATGCACACATAGCGTGTAGTATAGCATATAAAAATCTGGAATTCATCTTGATAATTATTGTTTATTAGATTATTTTTGACGGGTTTGCAAAATATTAGGAGATTCGAGGCGATCGCTTGTACTCATGCAGATGACACGGACTACAACACACGAAAATCTAGGAATCGTCCTAAATTCCTATTTCATGGCCCTTAAACACCAAAAATAAGGAATGATCATGGCGAAGATATGACTATTGTTCCTTAGATCATTTTTATGATTTCGTAAAATTTTAGGAGATTCTAGGCTGGTCGCCTAAATTTATGTAGATGACGTTGACTATAACACACAAAAGTCTAGGAACCATCCTCAATTTCTGTTTTGTGACCTCAAAATGCTAAAAAAGAGGAAGGATCATACCGAAACAATGATTAATGTTAATTACGTAATTTTTTATGGGTCCGCAAAATTTTAGGAGGTTCGGGATCGATCAACCGAATTCATGCAGATGCCGTAGATTATAGCACATGAATATCTGGCAATCATTCCAAATTCTTATTTTATGGCTCTAAAATGTCAAAAAATCGAGAAACGATCACGGGAAGCAATAATTATTGTTTATTAGGTTATTTTTATGGGACCGCAAAATTTTTAGGAGATTAGAGGCCCGTTGCCCAAATTCATGCAAATGACAAGGATTGTAGCACACAAAAATCTAGGAATCGTCTTGTCTTACTATTTTATGTCCTTAAAATGCTAAAAAAATAAAAGGGTCATGGCAAAACGATGGCTATTATTGATTAGGTAATTTTTTATGAGCCCATAAAATTTTAAGAGATCCGAGGCTAGTCCCGTATTCATGCAGATGGCATGGACTATATCACACGAGAATTGTTGAATCATCCAGAATTTCTATTTTATGGCCCTAAAATACCAAAATAATTAGAAACGGTCATGTAGAAGTGATGACTATTATTCATAAGGTCGTTTTTGATATTCCCATAGAAGTTTAGGAGATTCGGGGTGGGTCGTCCCAACTCATGGAGATGATAGCACACAAAAATATTAGAATCGTCCCGAATTTTGGTTTTGTGTCCCAAACATGCAAAAACATTGAGGAACAGTCATGGCGAAATAATGACTATTGATCATTAGATCGTTTTATATAGGCCCGCAAAATTTTAGTAGATTTGGGGCTGGTCGCCCAAATTCATGCAGATTCCGGCACACAAAAATCTAGGAATCGTCCTGAATTCCTGTTTTATTGCCCCGAAAATCCAACAAAACGTAACAGTCCTGGCAAAGTAATAATTATTGTTCATTAGGCTATTTTTGATGGGCCCGTAAATTTTGTAGGAGATACGAGATCGGTTGCCCGTATTCATACAGATGGCACGGACTATACCATACGAAAATTTGAGAATCGTCCTGAATTTCTATTTCATGGACCTAAGACACCAACAGACTAGGAACGATAATAGAAAAGCAATGCTTACTGTTTATTAGGTCTTTATTGATGGACCCACAAAATTTTAGGAGATACGAGTCTAGTCGCCCGAATTTATGCAGATTACTTGGATTATTGCACACGAAAATCTGAAAATCGTCCTGAATTCCTATTTAATAGCCCTAAAATTCCAAAAAAGTAGAACAATCGTGGAAAAGCGATGATTATTGTTGATTAGGTCATGTTTGATGGGCCCGCAAAATTATAAGAGATTCTTGGTTGGTCGCTTAAATTCATGCAGATGGCGTGGACTGTTGCACACGAAAATTTAAAAATCGTAATCAATTCTTGTTTTATAGCCCTAAAACGCCAAAAACGAGGAACGATTATAGTGAAACAATGACTATTATTCATTAGGTTATTTTTTGTGGGCCTAAAAGGTTTTAGGAGATTCGGGAGTGGTCGTCCGAATTTAGCAGATGGTATAGACTATATAGCATATGAAAATCTGAAATTATTCTAAAATTTTATTTTATGGCCTTAAAATGTCAAAAATCGATGTACGGTCATGGGAAACGATGACTATTGTTCACTATGCCATTTTTGATAGGCCCGTAAATTTTGGGAGATTCAGTCTCGGTCGACCAAATTCATGCAGATATAATGGATAATAACACATGAAAGTTTAGGAATCGTCTTAAATTTCTATTTTATGGTCGTAATATGCTAAAAAACTAGAACGATCATAGCGAAACAATGACTACTATTGATTATGTTATTTTTATGGGCACGTAAGATGTTAGGAGATTCAGGACCGGTCGCCTGAATTCATGCAGCAAACGTGGACTATAGCACACGAAAATCTGAGAATCATTCTGAATTCCTATTTTTTGATGGTCCGAAAATGTTTTTTTGGCGACTTGGGGTCGGTCAGCCGGATGCATGCAGATGGCTTGGAATATTGCACATGAAAATTTGAAAATTAGACGGAATTCCAGTTTTATGGCCCTAAAACGTCACAAAATGAGGAACGCTCATGACAAGGTGATGACTATTGTCCCTTAGGTCATTTTTAATGGTCTGACAAAATTTTGGGCGATTCGAGATCCGGTCGCCCTGATGCATGTAGATGGCCTGGGTTATAGTACACGAAAATTGGAAATCTGACAAAATTCCAGTTTTATGGCCTTAAAATGCCAAGAAATGAAGAACGTTCATAGCAGGGGGATGACTATTGTTCCTTAGGTCATTTTTTTTGGTCAGAAAAAATTTGAGGCGATTCTGCTCCGGTCGTCCGGGTGCATACAGATAGTTTGGGCTACAATATACGAAAATATACAAATCGGGCTAAATTCTAGATTTATGAGCCTAAAATGCCAAAAAGGAGGAACAGTTATGATGAGGAGATGACTATTGTTTCTTAGGTCATTTTTGATGGACCGAAAAAAGCTTAGGCGATTCGGGTCTGTTCATCTGGATGCATGCAGATGACACAGGCTATAGCACACAAAAATTTGGGAATAAGGCAAAATTTCAGTTTATGTCCCTAAAATGCCAAAAAATAAGTAACGATTATGGCGAGTCGATGATTATTGTTCCTTAAATTATTTTTATGGTCTGAATAAACTTTAGGCCATTTGGGTACGGTCTCTTGAATGCATACATATGACATAGGCTATATCACACGAAAATTTGAGAATTAATCGGAATTCCAGTTTTATGGCCCTAAAATGCAAAAAATAAGGAATGATCATGGTGAGACAATGATTATTGTTCCTTAACTTGTTTTTGATGGTTCGATAAAATTTAAGGCAATTCGAGTTCGCTCATCTCGATGCATGCAAATCGTGTTGGTAGAACACAAAAATCTAGAAATCAAGTAAAATTCTAATTTTATGGTCCTAAACGCCAAAAAATGAGGAACAATTGTGTCATGGTGATGAATGTTGTTCATTAGGTTTTTTTTGGTTGTTTGATAAAATTTTAGGAGATTCAGGTATGATTGCTCAGATGCATGCAGATAGAGTTGGCTATTATAGCACATGAAAATTTGGGAATCGAGCAACATTCCAGTTTTATGGGCCGAAAAAGCAAAAAATGAGGAACAATCATGGCGAGATGATGAATATTGTTCCTTAGGTTGTTTTAAATGGTCTGAGAAAATTTTAGGCAATTTGGGCCTGTTATTTCGGATACATGTACATGGAGTGAGCTATCACATACAAAAATTTGGGAATCGAGCAGAATTCAAGTGTTATTGCCCTAAAAATCCAAAAAATAAGGAACGGTCATGGTAAAACAATGATTATTGTTCCTTAGGTTATTTTTGATGGTCCGGCAAAATATTAGGCAATTCGGGTCCAATCACCCAAATGCATGCAACTGTTGTGGGCAATAACACAAGCAAAAATCTAGGAATTACGTGGAATTCCAGTTTTACGGACCTAAAAAAAAGAAAAGAGAAACAATCATGATGAGGTGATGACTATTGTTTCTTAGGTCATTTTTGATGGTCAGGGAATATTTTAGGCAATTCGGGTCTATCGCCCAGATGCATGCAAATGGTGTCGACAATAACACACGAAAATCTAGGAAACAAGTAAAATTCTAGTTTTACGGCCTTAAAATAATAAACGATCTTGGCGAGATGATGACTATTGTTTCTTAGGTATTTTTGATCGTCTAGCAAAATTTTAGGCAAATCGGGTCCGATTGCCTGGAGTCATATAAATGATGTGTACTATAGCATACAAAAATTTGGAAATTAGGTGAAATTCCAGTTTTATGGCCCAAAAATACAAGACAATGGTCATCCGGATACATGCATATGGTGTGGGATATAACACACAAAAGTTTGGGAATCACGCGGAATTCAAGTTTTATGGACCTAAAATGCTAAAACTAGAAACGATCATGGCTAGATGCTGAATATTATTCCTTAGGCTATTTTTTATGGATTGGAAAAATTTTAGGCGATTCGTGCTAGTTACCCAGATGCATGCAGATTACTAGGGCTATAACGCAATGAAATTTGAGAATTAGGCGAAATTCCAGTTATATGGCTAGAAAATGCCAAAAATAAGGAACACTAATGGTGAGGCGATGACTATTGTTCCTTAGGTTATTTCTGATGGTCCGACTAATTTTTAGGCAATTCGGGTTCGGTCATGCAGAGGCATGCAGTTGGCATGTGCTATATCCTATGTTAGTTTGGAGAAACATGTTTAGTTTGTCCAAATTGCCTATTTTCTTAAGTTGCCTTAATTGTACTACATGAATCATGTTAGGCTAGAACTATCTATTGCTTTGTATTTTTGTACTTCATTTCTGAATATTCTCTGATTGTGGTTGTGCATTTACATTGAGACTACGGATTTGGGATTCTAGTAACTTCCCCCCTTGTTTGTTTACTTCGGGACTACCGCTTAGATTCCCGGAAAACCCCCCTGTACATTTACTTTAGAACTATGGGTTAGATTCCTAGCAGACCCCTCTGCACATTTACTTTGGACTACGGGCTAGATTTCCGATAGATCCCCCTGCACATTGATAGTTGGACTACAGGATGGTATCTCGGGAAATCCTTTGGATATACTCATATGATGGACTACGGGACGGTATCCCGGGAGCTCCACAGACAGATTGATGAAACAGACTACAGGATGGTATCCTCGGAGGTCCTCATTATTGGTACTGATATTGAGTTGTTTTACTCTGTGTTATCGTATTCCATGTGTGTTAGCTGTTGTTGTATAACTTGACTTACGTCATAGTTGTATTTCATTATTTCTGCTTATTTTATACTGTTGTCAGCTTTATTATTATATTTGATCTCAGTAGGGAACCTGACCTTCCTCGTCACTATCCAACCGAGGTTAGGCTTGGCACTTACTAAGCACCGATGTGGTGTACTCATGCCCATAGTGCATGTTTTTTATGTGAAGATCCAGGTACCTCCACCCAGGCGTACTATCCCTGAGGCAGAGAGATCTAGCAAAGACTTTGAGGTACATCTGCCCCGTCCGTAGACTAGGAGTCTCCATTGTGACGACCCGGTCCGTTGTCACGTGAGTTACTTCCTCGTTTCCCTCATATTGTACTTCTCTATGCTTCAATATCAGTATTTGAGTTGATCGGGTAGAATTGGATTGGTTTTAGATAGAAATGAGACACTTAGTCTCTTAAAGGGAAGCTTGGGTTGGAAATGTCAACAGGAAGTTAACCATTTGGTTAGACGGATCGCATGTAAATTTTTATGATTCGTTTAGTTTCGGGGGATGTTTTGTGACTTAGGAGTGCAATCAGAATTGAATTTAGAGGTCCGATGTAGAATTGGGCTTGAATTGGTTAAGTTTGAATTTTGGCAAATTCCGGTTGATCGGTGAGATTTTGATCCAAGGGTCGGAATGAAATTCCGAGCATTGCAATAGCTCCATTAGGTGATTTTGGATATGTGTGCAAACTTTCTGGTCATTCGGAGGTGTTTAGGTCAGGTTTTTGATCGAATATGCAATTAGAAAGTTTTAGGAAATTTAGGCTTTGATTTGATCATAATTGAGGATTTTGATGTTAATGTTAGCGTTTTTATGATTAGATCAAGTTTGAATAAAGTATTAGATGATGCCTGTGATTTTGGTTGAGATCTCGGGGGCCTCGGGGTGAATTCGGGTGGTTAAATGGGGAGTTTGAAGCATTGTTGCAGGCAATCTTTCCGTCTTCTGGTATTTCCGCATCTGCGGAAAAGGAACCGCAGAAGCGGTTCCGCAGATAAGACAGGAAGGTAGAAAAAGCGGGCAGGCGTGGCCCAGGGTATTTCCGCATAAACGGACAGGGGGGTCGCTTTAGCGGGTCCGCATAAGCAGATATTATACTGCAGAAACGGTCGGTAGAGAACCGCATAAGCGGATATTGAGTTGCGTAAGCGGATATTGAGTTGCATAAGCGAAGTCTGGAATATTAAGTGAAAACTTCATAATCGGTCATTTGGACACAGAATCGGTCCCGCATAGGCGGTAGCGGAACCGCAGAAGCGAAACCTGGCAGAAGAGAACATTTTGGACTTCAAACATAGGAGACTCTTGGGCGATTTTGAAGAAAATTCGAAGGGGTTTCATCAGGTATGAATTATTAGACTTGGAATATGTTATTACGGTGTAAAAACATGGATTAATCATTGAAATTCGAGGAATTAGAGGGTAAAAATGGAGGTTAGGACTTGAAACTTAAGGGAGTTAAAATTTGGTTTTGAAAGAGCAATTGAATCCCGATTTTGATAAATTTGTTATGCATAGACTCATGGCAAGATGAGGAGTCCGGTGATGTAAATTTTGTAATTTTTGAGAAGTGGCCCAGGGCTCGGGTTTTTCCAACTTCATGATTTTTAGTGTTTTTCGAGTCTTTTCAATCGGGTTGTGTCATATTAGCTTATTGTAACATATTCATTGTGGTTTTGTCCAGATTCGACGCGTGAGGAGGTCTATACAAGAGGAAAGGGTATTGCAGACTAGTCTTCGGCCGGCTTGAGGTGAGTAATAGATGTAGATGATGACCTGAGGGTTTGAAACCCCGGTATATCACACTGTGATGCTGTATTGAGGCGAGACACGTGCTCTACGTGACTGCAAGGTCATTTGTGGATGGGGACTATGGCTTAGTCCGTCCGAGTGATGTTCATACTGTGTTATTGACTAGTAATTAATTGGTAAACATCCTACTTGGATTGTTATCAGTATATTTGGGCTGCGTGCCAATTATTTGGATCCCTTAGGGATTATTGAGCATGTTTCCATGATATCAGTCCTAAATTAAACACTGTCTCGAAATGATTAGTATATTTATAAGGTTTTAAACATTTAAGCTATAATTCCTAATAATTGGAACTAAAAATGATTAAGTTGATTGTGTCAGTGTGGCTTGCATGCATATAAATGGACTGATTGTGGATCGGGCTGCACACCGCAGCGAATGCTACGATGATATTGCGCTTGGGATGTAAGAGTCCCTTTGGAGTCTGAACCCCCACAGTGAGCGCGGGTACCCAACGGATCAGGCTGTACGCCGCAGCGGTCACATGCATTGCATTGCATTCATAAATTGATATCTATTTGTCTACCTGCCATTGATTTGCTGTTGTTTCACCATTCAATGTTCTAAATTGTTAGTTTCAGCTGTACATTATGGTATCTCGTGATTTCTTACTTTCAGTCATTATATATATCTATTACCACTGAGTTGGAAGTACTCACTTTACTCCCTGCACCATGTGTGCAGATTCAGGAGTATCGGGAGCTTAGTTGTACTGTTTCTATTCCCAGACTTATCCGGAGTTGTCGAGGTAGCTCCCAAGCGTACGCAAGACCCGAATCTTCCCCTATCACTTTCTTTTCCGCATCCTAGACTTACATTTAATTTGAGTTTGCTACTCAGTTGTATTTAGAGGCTCTAGACTCATGAGCCTAGATCTGTTGGGATTCATATTGGTATTGCTTACAGTTTTCCATACTATTTCTACTTATTATCACTGGTTTAACTATATAATAAAAAAAACTTAACTCTATTAATTGGTAATGGGTTTTTTTACTTGGGTTGATAGTGTTCAATTGTCGGGCTTGCCTAGTAGTTATTTTTGGGCGCCATCACGGCCGGGATTGGGGTGGTGACAAGTTGGTATCAGAGCCTAGGTTACTAGGCCTCATGAGTCATGAGCCGGTTAGTAGAGTCTCGCGAATCGGTACGGAGACATCTTTAATTATCCTCTAGAGGCTGCAGAACCTTTAGGAAACACTTCATATTCTTGAACTCTTGTCTTGCGGCTTTGTTGTTCTAAGACCTAAACTATTCTATTCTCTCGTAGATGGCGAGAACCCGTGCTACTGAACGTGAAGGACGACCACCATTGCCACCCGCTAGAGGTCGTGGTCGCGGTCATGGTCGAGGCAGACTAGCGAGGGCAGCACATGTAGATCCATCAGCTGCCCAGGTTCAGGACCAACCTTCAGCTGTAGATGCTCCAGCAGCACCTGTTGAGGCACCTACATTGCCCATTGTGATTCCTGGTCTTCAGGAGGCTTTAGCACAAATCTTATCCGTCTGCACTGGCCTGGCTCAGGCCGTCTCAGCCACTACCGCAGCAGCTACTTCTCAGACCGGGGGTGGTTTGCAGACCCCCGCTGCTCGCACACCCGAGCAGAAAGTTTAGGGATTACAGACACCGGGAACAGCCCCAGCTCAGCTAGTTGCACCAGTTTCCCTAGTTGCCCTAGTTGCACCGGTTGACCCAATTGCGTCAGTCGCACCAACTCCGGTATTTGTGGTTCCGTCTATGCCAGATGACGAGCAACATCAACTGGAGAGGTTCGGTATGCTCCAATTTTTGACGTTCAGTGGTACTGAGGGCAAGGATGCCCAGGGATTTCTAGACAAGTGTCATTGTATGCTTCGCACTGAAGGGATATTGGAGTCGAGTGGAGTGGCTTTTACTAATTTCCAACTCTTAGGGCCTGCATTTACATGTTGGGAGGAGTTTGAGAGGCGTAGGCCTGTTGGAGCAGCGCCCCTAACTTGGCAGCAGTTCTCCACTCTCTTTATGGAGAAGTATGTACCGCAGCCTCGCAGAGAGGAGCTGCGTCATCAGTTTGAGTGGTAGATTCAAGGGGACATGACTGTGACCCAGTATGAGTTGAAGTTTACACAGCTAGCTCGACAAGCTACTTGGATGATCCCTAAGGAGAGGATTAGGAGGTTCGTGGATGGCCTCAACTATCATATCCGTATTTTGATGACTAGAAAGAGGGTTGTGGCCGCTTCGTTTGAGGAGGTAGTTGATATGGCTTGTCAGATTGAGACAGATCGTCGTTGGGAGCATAAGGAGAAGGAGGCCAAAAGGACTCGAGGTTCAGGTATTTTTAGTGGTGCTCCGTCTAGGGCCAGTCCTAGCGCAGCAGAGGTTGGTCCTTCAGACCTCCCTAATCAGGTCATACAGAGTCCAGTGGGACTTCTTCAGGCCGTGGTCACAGGGTTATCAGCAGGGCCAGTCTTCACTTAGCGCCCTTCCAGCTCAGAGTGCTAATCCTGTCTCTTCAGCCCAGGGTTCATCTGCAGCGAGAGGTTCCCTTCAGTCCCCTTCAGTCCCCTTCTCCAGCTCTAGGTCGTTGCTACGAGTGCAGTGAGTTGGGTCATATGAGGAGACAGTGTCCTCGGCTTCGTGGTGGTCTGTCTCAACAGAGGGATCAACCCTCATCTTTTGCTCCTATTCATCTGCACCTACTCAGTCATCTAGGGGTGGGGGCCAGGTAGCCAGAGGTCGCCCCAGGGGTGGAGACTGGACTAGCAGTGGTCAGGCTCGATTCTATGCTCTTCTAGATGGGAGGGACGCTATTGCATCTGATGCTGTTATAACAAGGATTCCTGTGTTTTGTTTGATCCCAGATCTACCTATTCCTATGTATCTTTATATTTTGCTCATCATTTGGGTACAAACTGTGGTTGTCTTGCCTTGCTTGGGCACGTATCTACCCCGGTGGGTGATACTATTATTGTGGATCATGTATATCGATTGTATCTGGTGACTATTGGGGATCTGGAGACCCAAGTTGACTTGTTATTATTGGGTATGGTAGATTTTGATGTGATTCTGGGCATGGATTGGCTATCCCCCTACCATGCTATTCCAAACTTTCATGCCAAGACAGTTACGTTGACTATTCCGGGTGTTTCGAGGATCGAGTGGTGAGTGACTGATTATGTGCCCAACAGGGTGATTTCTTTCTTATAGGCCCAGCGGATGGTTGGGAACAATTATTTATCATATTGGGCTTTCGTTAGAGATGTTGGAGCTGAGACTCCTAGTCTTGATTCGGTTCCCCAGGTGAGGGATTTCCCTGATGTGTTTCCAGTAGACCTGCCAGGCATGTCGTCGGACAGGGATATTGACTTCGGTATTGTTCTGGTGCCGGGCACTCAGCCCATCTCTATTCCTCCCTATCGTATGGAACTAGTTGAGCTAAAAGAGTTGAAGGAGTAGCTTTAGGAACTCCTAGATAAGGGGTTCATTCACCCGAGTGTGTCACCATGGGGTGCATCGCTCTTAGATATTCTTTGTTAACCTTGTGGGGAATGATGGTAGATGAAAACACAGACATGCAATAGTTATTTATCTGGTTAGCCAAGATATGCCTATATTTTTGGTAGAAGAGAGGATGGAGCCCATAAGGACCCGGAGCCTTCATGGGCTTAAAGGGTTTTAGGATATAACTAATTTCATAAATCCCAAGAAGGGAACTCAAGGTTAACTTGGCTCTATTATCAAGGACATTTTGCCTATCTTCCCTGAAGGAATGGATGTTAATGGATTGAAGGTTCTTAGTGGAGAATATATTAGTGAAATAATTAATTATGGCTTGTTTGATGAGCCGGGGTTCCTGGACTGCTCCTCCTATTACGAGTAGAAGAATGGCAAAACATGGTGTTGGCATTACCTTCATGCAGCCAGTCAATCTTAGATTTAAGCTTCCAAAAGTCATCTTCATTATTAAGGATAGCGTTGAATTATTGCTGGAGATTAGCTTCAAGACTATGGAGAAAGGTGCTAAAAGGGTAGTTGTTAGACCTTTGAATACCTTTTAATCTAGCAAGGATATGCTTTTTCTTGTGGAGTATGTTTCCAAACACATGCTTATTCCAGATAGTTACCCTACTTTTCAAGATCTCAGTAGTCCTATGGACGTCTTGCTCAGGAGAGAAGCTTTGCTACACAATGGGCAGAAAATCAGGGTGGTTACACCACATAGATTCAATCCTAAAGGGTCTGTTGTGTGAGGTATTGTGGTTGCTCAATAATATTGAATAGCAAAGGACAATGATCAGAATGAGCTCTAGGGAGGTGGGTGATAGTTGTTTCAGGGAAGAGTTCTATCCAATTATCAATTGCAAGATATATATCCAGTCTTTCCAGGATCAGGTCCTTCCTCCTAGTATATATTTTATTGGTCCATATGTATTTGGAGCCCTTGAATCCTAGGTCTGGTTAAGTCACTGCGAGAATCTATTACTCATATTGAAGTTTAATCAAGTACCTCATAATTTATCTTTAACTTTCAGATTTTCACTAAAGTCACTGCCCACTAGCTAGCTACCCTTATAAACAGAAGCTAAGTCTTCTAGGAGCCCCCAAAGTCTAGTTATGTCATTTAAGCATTTACACGTATAAATACAAGAAAAACCAATTTTCGGAAGATGCAAATTACCTGGACCATGACATAGATCCCTAGGGGACAGGTGGACACCTCTTCTAGCTTTAGAAAGTCCTCATTTCACATGATCACAATGCCCCCAGACTAGCCAGCCAATAGGGTTTTGAATTGGGCATCAAAATGAAATTCAACAATGAGGTGCACGTTGTCTGCCATCCTAGTTTCAAGCAGGACCAGTAGAGCAGGGTTATGAATTTTAACCATGTAGGCACAGTGCCTACGAAACTCATCACTATTGGCACCCCTAGCATGTTATATTATGAAGTTTATTATTAATGGATTTTGAGTATGGGCCTTCCTCTTAGTTCCCATCCCCTTGGCCACAGGTATTGGCTATATCATTCCCAATAGAGGTTAAAGGATACTGCTAAGTTCCTTGAGCTTTCAGATAAGGTCACTCAGAGATCTATTGAGAAACTTGTTAGCTTTCTGGGGAACAGAGCAATAAGCATTTCTCCCAAGGGCTCTTTGAACTCTATCTTTAGTGGCTCTTGCATGAGGAATGCTTTTGTTATTGGGACCCCAGCTTTTCTATGAGATTTTCTAGGTCCACATTGGATGCCTTGAGGTAACTCAGTGTATTGTTGTGTCCCCTGCTCACTTGGTTGATGGGAGATAGTGGACATGATGATTTGGGGGGGGGGGGGTACCAGGACTATTGTGGCTACACGGTGAAGTTGGGTAATCGTGATGGAGCTTCCAGGTTCATCAGATGAAAGAAGGGCATGGACTGGTACAGGTGGCCCATTAGGTTGTTGATATCCTCTATGGACGATGGTTATTATGTCCACATGTACTGTGCCTGGAGCAAAGATGGACATCCATAGTTGGTGTCCAAAGTTTGCCATGGCGATGTAGAAGCTACATGGCTAGCCTCGCTAAGTTTTGAGGGTCCTGGATTGTGATTTCCATGGGAACTTACCCCACTATCAACTGAAATTTTTGGGTGGTTCCCTGTAATGCCAACTCCAGCCAAGAGTCCAGCATATGTTCTGGTGGGAGTGGTATGGAGGAGAGTATTAGTCGGTCAGAGATTGGGGTTTGGGTGTTTGAGTTTGAGTTCTCCATTATAAACTTGGCCTCGATGAATCCGCAAGAGAGAGGTTGTGAAGAATGAGCCATACTGTTAAGACTATGGAAATAATCTATGATCACTTCATTTGGAGATGTGTCTGAAGATTTTGCTTTAGCAGTCAATCTTGATAGATTGACAAGCAAGTCTTCTCACTGATAACTATGGGAGATTGATGTGAAGTAGGTAATCGATTACCTGTAGATTTTTGCAATGGTTTGGTTGCTAGTCCAATAAACACTTAATGTATTTTAAGAAATGCCGTTAAGTTTGGATGAAGTCATTGTAGATTTGCTTCTTCTTCTTAAGAAAAGTTCCAAAAGACAGTTTCCTGCTAACATCTTGCATCGTTCTTTTTTGGATTGAGTTGTGTTAATCAGGGATTTCAACCCTTAGGTAAGTATTGAGTTAGGGTGTCAAATGGAGGGGTATAGCTGATTTTGTACATGTCAAAATTGGTTGAGCCAATAAATGAGCAAGCCAATGATCCGTCCAAAAGTTATTTGGACTAAGATGGGTTGGGTTAAGATAAGCAAAAATTTAGGTCATTACCCAACCCGCCCAACTCTTATCAAGCTTTAGTTAACTTGTGTTATTTTCTTATGAATTGTTTAATTAACAAATAAGACTTTTTCTTTTCTTTTGTTATGGCCATATATAACATATCAAAAAAACAATAATTATTTTAAAGATATTCTAGAAAAGTTGTTCGTAAATCAATTTGAGCTAAAAATCAGCCAAACTTTAGATTGACTAAGTTGGGTTGTGTCTGATCAAGATAAACTGAATTCAACAATAGTGGGTTAATGAGCGGCCCGACCTTAGGCTAGTTGGGCGGGTTGAATGGGATTGAGATTAAATTGACACTCCCATATTAAGCCATCGTTGTTGATAAATTGGCTTTTCCAGAATGCTTAACCTATTACTCTTAGGAATGGCAAGCGGGATGGGGCGGGGGGGGGGGGGGTGCGAGGCGGGTTTTGTCTGGACCCGTTAAATTTAAATCCTTCCCGCACACACAATTTTTAATAAAATTTCTTTCTCTTTTAGTAACAACAACAACTACCCAGTATAATCCCACATAGTGGGGTCTGAGAAGGGTAATATGTACGCAGACCTTATCCCTACCACGGGGGGCAGAGAGGCTGTTTCCAGGAGACCCCTCGCTCGAGACATCAACAAGAGACGATAAGTTATTACTATCAATACACTTATACTAAAAATAACATAAATACACAACATAATATAAAATAATAAAATATCAGCAATATAAGAAATATAAGAAATACAAAATAGATGAAAGGTATACTAATATCCAACAGATAACTCCCTGAATCGATAACTGATCAGTAACATCCTAAGATTACATCATACTAGCTAGTCTCACTCTAGTGCGATGTAAAAATATCCACGACCTACAAGCTAAACATAAATCTGATTTTTACTACATAGGGAAAAGTTTTTACGTGTTTATGTTTTGGTAATTACTAATTGGCCATACTTTTATGTGCTATAATTGTTTGTTTCTCTTGTCAAGGCGGGCCTGGCTCTGCTCCATTACTTTTTCCTCCAATAAACATCAATACACATGTAGATGGATGACATGTTTCAATATAATTATGAAGGGCAGAGATTGCTTTTTAATTTATTCCTGTATTCTTGGCTATTCTCCATCTTCTGCAGACTGGAACAAGAAGTAACTGTTCGGCGCCAATATTTCCCTTCAAAAGCTTCATGACCTAATACACCATTCAAAAGTAATAATAGTACCAAGCCTACAAACAGACAACTTCTGCCATTGACATTGTCTGCTTCAATAAAGAAGCCCCCGCCAAAAAAATTTCACTCTTCTAATGTACTTATCTCATGCCAATACCAAAACCAGTCATTTCCTTCTAAAAAAGCATCAACTTAGCAAAGAATGTCACATAGCAAAAAGTTATCGAGTATATTATATTCTTATAAGAAGTCATATATATAAATTAATAATAAAATTAAAATCGGTTAGCTTTTTATATGTAGAAAATCAGTAATAGTCAATCAATGCACTAGAAGGGGCGAATCTAGCATGTAGTATGCATTAGAAGGGGCAAATCTAGCATGTAGTATACGGGTTTCTCGAAACCCAGTAATTTTAACGTAGACCCTGTATTTTTGTTAAAAAATTTATTAAATATCTATTTGTAAACCCAGTTATTATTGTATATAAATTTAAAATTGCAATAGAAACCCATAAACTTAAAATCCTGAATCCGCCTCTGTGCACTAGATACATATTTTTTTTATACTCAAAGTAATAGTCAGTTGGTGAGAGGATTCCATATTCTTGAAATAATGTATCAAAATATCAACTACAAAGAAATACAAAGTTTGACGAGTAAACAATCTTGGAATAGATCAAAGCACATTATAACCTTGAAACTGTTGTGATTCTTGAATTCTCGAATTGCTGGCCGGTCAAATATATAAAAAATTAATATAATAATATTAAAATGAATCTGTATAGGGTCAAATTTGTCCCTCAACATCCCATCAACGGGTACGCCTAATGAGTAGACATCAACCAGAGTGAGGGAACGACCCGGGCGTGGGGATGAAGGTGACTCGTTTAGAACCTAACTTCTTCACTAAGAAGAAGCCACCGACCTTTGTACTTTTTCTTTGATTACTTTGAGGAAGGTCTCCTACTTTATAAAGGAGACATTCACATTGTAACAAATATCAGAGCTATCATCAATAATACTTCTCCCCTATTCTCTCTCTGTCTCTAACGAACACTATTACTCAAATTCATACTTTATCTTTGCATTATCAGATCTACCTTTACTATATTGCATTTCCTATCTCTAGGTCTCATTATATTTGATTACGATTTACCCTTATTCATTTTCGATTGTTTTTAAGCTTATAAAGTGTATAAATAACTTTTGAGCCAGACAATTTGGCGCTGTCTGTGAGAATTTCGAGAATCAAAACCATATTTTTTACCTAGAGAACCACCAACAACTATTCTCTACACAAGACAAACATAAATGGTTGAAAATAACGCAAGAATGAAAGCGATAGTAGATGTTACAACCAACCTCATCGGTCCTATCAATGAAGCCGGTGAAGAGGGTATTTTGATTGCAACCTCTAGCACCACAACGAGTAGGGAGATCCCACCTCCCCCACTTGGAGATCTGACGATCTTGAGAGAAAAGGGTACTTCTACATCTGCGACCGAAGGAAGCACCCTCGGTGGTCAAGAAGCTGCTCGAAGAATGGATAACACGTGCTCTAAGTGGCTTGATCGAAATGTCACCACAAGGTAACATCAGATGTGCACCGACAGTGGACCTTACCGCTTCCATGGCTGAACCTGAAATTGCACGAGCAAATAATGTGCCAGGTGAGGTACATGCCAACGATGGCACACTCACAACCATTCTTAAGAAGATGGAGCAAATGGAAAACGAAAACGAGTCATTTCGCGAATAGATGAAGGAACAGCAGGAAAGGGTAGACAAGATCCCCAGTGCCCCCAAGTTGCTGCCAAAATGTTATGTGGGAAGATTTGTTGAACAACCCTATACTGAGGTGGTTTCCCCGTACTCCATTCCGAAGACCTTCAAAATGCCACCTTACCTAAGAGTATACGACAGAACTGTTGGAAACACGTTCTCAAGGCCTTATACTAAAACGTGTGTTCTTATGTGTAGGTTTTGATGAATGACAAACAAGCGCAAATTGATATATGACGAAGTTCAAGTACAAGCGCACAATTGGTGGATAACGATATTCAAGCACAAGACAAAGTTCTATAGTTTAAATGAGTCGTTCTTAATTGTGATCTTGATCCGACAACTTGACTCATGACATGGCTTCTCTCGTAAAACTATTTTTTACAAAATCATGCATATTTAATTTAATGCTAAATGATTTTAAATCATGCATATTTTCATTAGTCAAAATGATTTTTAAACACGCCTCTAAAAACTGGACTAAGATAATCGATTATGTACTTATGATAATCGATTATGTTAAGCCAAGACTGCATGACAATAGATTGTGAACAAATGACAATCGATTGTGTTAAGGCAGTGAGCATCAGGTTTTTCAAACCTGCATGACAATCGATTGTGTAGCTAATGACAATCGATTGTGATGAGGCAGTGTCCATCAAAGTTTTTCAAAACTCAGAATAATCGATTGTGAAGCTAATGACAATCGATTGTGAAGAGACAGTGTCCTTCAGATTTTTCAAAGTCACAAAATAATCGATTGTGAACTTATGACAATCGATTGTGTTGAGGCAGTGACTTCCAGACTTTTTCAAAGTTATTAAATAATCGATTGTGAGTATATAACAATCGATTGTCACGAGGCAGTGTCTTAAATGATTTTCAAAATCTGATAAATAATCGATTGTTAACTTTGCACAATCGATTGTGAAGCTGACCGTTGTCGTAAAGTTTTCAAATACCGTCAGGTAATCGATTGTTGACTTTGTACAATCGATTTTTGATATTTAAATCTGAAAAAGATTTTTTGAACGTTGCTGAATAATCGATTGTTGAAATTAAAATCTGGAAAGGATTTTTTGAACGTTGCTGAATAATCGATTATTGATTTTGTATAATCGATTGTTTTACGTAAAATCTGGAAATGATTTTTTGAACGTTGCCAATAATCGATTGTTGATCTTGGACAATCGATTGTTAAGCGTAAAATCTGGGATTGATTTTTGGTACGATTGGCAAACAATCGATTGTGGCTTCCTGACAATCGATTGTCACAGAGTAAAATTAGCAACTCTTAATTGGCAATTAGGCAACGGCAATGCCAAGTTTTTCAACTATAAATACAGCTTCATTTCAGTGTTTTAAACACAACAACATACAACAACTGATCATTCTATTGCTATAAGCCTGCATACTATTGTTTATCATTTTATATTCATTTCATAAAGCTTTTGAGAGCCAAAGTCTTGTCCAAAGTTGTTGTGATCTTGAGCTTACTTCTTTTACTCATATCTACTCATTAAGGAGTGTTTTGTTTGAGTGTTTAGTGTTTTGTACACTTGTAAGAGAATTGTGATTCTCTTGTTGTAAGGAACTTGTGTTTCCTTGGTTGAAGTCTTGGAGTGTTGTATCTCCGAGCAAAGGTGTTAAGGCTTGTGTCCTTAAGTTGTAAAGGTTTGTTGAGCACCCGTAAGCTTGACAAGTTAGTGGAAAATCTCGAGAGAGTCTCTCGGGGACTGGACTAGCCACGTGTTGTGGTGAACCAGAATACATCGGTGCGTTCTTTCCTTTTTGTTTATTTAATGCACTTAATTATTTCCTGCAATTTTTAATTTCCGCAAGTTTACGCTAAATTTTATTATAACGCTATTCACCCCCCCTCTAGCGTTAAGCGTATTATCTAACAATTGGTATCAGAGCGCAACTCTCTGAAGACTTAACAGTTTGAGAGAAACTTCCATGGCTTCTACTCGTGATTCTTTTCAGGAATAGAGGAAGGACAGTGCTCCACCCGACCACCACTATTCAATGGTACAAACTATACGTACTGGAAGGAGAGGATGAAAATCTTCGTTCAAGCAAACAATTTTCATCTCTGGAAGGTGATAACAAAGGGAAATCAAATTCCAACCAAAAAGGTTGAAAACGAATGGGTTCCCAAGTCCGAAGAAGAATATGACGCGGATGATATCCGAAAGGTTCAAAATAATGCTAAAGCAATTAATTTATTATATTGTGCTGTAAATGCTGATGATTACAGGAAAATATCGTGTTGCAAAACGGCAAAGGAAATGTGGGACAAGCTGGAAATTACGTACGAAGGTACGGACCAGGTAAGGGAAGCTAAAATTGATTTCCTAACCCATGCTTATGAATTATTTCACATGAAGGAAGGTGAAAAGGTGGATGAAATGTTCGAATGATTTTCAATAATCGTAAATGGCCTACATGCCCTCAAGAAGACATTCACGGATAGAGAACTTATTCGAAAAATTCTTAGAAGTCTCACTCCGGCATGGCGATCAAAGGCCGACGCAATTCAAGAATCCATAGGCGTCTCAAATGTCACAATCGACGCATTAAGAGGTAACTTTAAGACTTATGAATCTACAATACTTAACCCTCTTGTTGATGATCAAAGGAGGCAAAGAATAGCGCTTAAGGCAAGCACAAGCCAACCTCAAGTTGATGAGAACGGAGACAACGAGTTTGGACTCGTTATCAAAAGATTTCAAAAGTTCATGCGAAAGGAGTATGAAAGAAAGGGCAAAAAGCAAGGCGAGCAAATAAAGTGTTATGAATGCGGTGAAACCGGGCACATCAAATCAAATTGCCCAAACATCAAAAAGGAGAAGAAACTTTTTAAGAAGCAACGCGCATACATTTCTTGGGGAGGAGACTCCGGAGATGAGTCAAGCGAAGAAGAAGAAGACGAAGCCGCAAACCTTTGTCTTATGGCGCAAGAAGACAAGCAAGATGAGGTATGTCAAATCTCTTCTAAAAACTTCTTTACTCTTGAAGAAATGCGAACTGCTTTTGATGAGCTATATACTGAATTTATTAAAGCTTCAAAAACTGTCAAGAGCATTAAAGAAAATGCTTCTCTAAAGGAAAAAGATTTTCAAAAACAGCTTTCTTTGAAAGAAAAGGAGTTAGAAAAACTGGTTTTAGAAAATGAGAAGCTGAAAGAGGAAAACAAGTTTTTCGGAAAAAGAAGCGCCGACAAGCCCGAAAGTTCTATTAAAAATTGCTCTTCTTGCATGCAACCTCGAAAATGAGGTAGATAGACTTAAAGGTACCTTAGATAAGTTTAATTCTTCCCACAAAAATTTGAATAAGGTCCTTGTTAATTTGAAATCAACCAAGCATGGCATAGGCTTTAAGAATTAGCCTAAAGAAAAGGTTGACGCCAAACCCCAACCACCTAAGGCTCAACCTAGGATTAATAAAACAAATGCTTATCGTATAAATAGCAATCCTAGAACAAATATGCATGCTAGACCAAGTTTTGAATATTTTAGAAAAACTAGAAATGACTACCCTAGAAATGATGCATATTCTAGGCCAAACACTAGAAAGAGTTTTGAACCTCTTAGAACATCTAGACATGACCATTACTCTAGAAACGCTGCTCATTTTAGAACTAATAGTAGGAGAAATGGTTCTCATAAAATGTGCAATAGTCATAATGAAAATAGAGTAATTCATTTTCGTCCATCAAGTTACTATGAACCTAGAATGATGCATAACCCCAATGTGACTTGTCATTATTGTAGACGCATTGGTCATATTGCCCCTGCATGTTTTACACGACATAGACATATCACTCAATCGCATCATTATGATATGCCTAACCCTCAAGGACCCAAAATGGCATGGGTACCTAAAACGCATTAATTTGTTTTGTAGGTGTGTTTGAGGGATCAAGTGTACTATGGTACCTTGATAGTGGATGCTCCAAACATATGACGGGAGACGAATCCAAATTCCTTCAACTAGAACACAAAGAAGGAGGAAATGTGATTTTTGGGGATAACAATAAAGGAAAGATTATTGGCATCGGATCGGTCGGTAAGGATGAAAACTCCTCTATTAAGCATATATTACTTGTTAAAGGTTTAAAGCATAATCTCTTGAGCATAAGTCAATTATGTGACAAGGGAAATCTTGCCTTATTTGATTCGGATGAATGCTTAGTGTTTAGACGTAGTGACTTTAAAATTATCCTTCGTGGTTTTAGAGTGGATAATATTTATATGGTTGATCTTGCTAATTCCTCACCCGAATATGTTGATTGTCTTATGAGCAAAGAGGATGATACTTGGCTATGGCATCGTAGAGTTGCTCATATAAACATGCATCTTTTGAACAAATTGATTTCACAAAACTTAGTTATTGGTCTTCCCAATTTGAAATTTGAAAATGACTCTATTTGTGATTCTTGTCAAAAAGGGAAGCAAACAAAAGCATCTTTCAAATCCAAAAACTTTGTTTCAACTTCTAGACCATTGCAATTGCTTCACATGGATTTATTTGGACCATCTCGCATTGAAAGTCTAGGAAGAAATCGTTATGCTTTTGTGATTGTTGATGATTATTCTAGATTTACTTGGACTTTATTTCTTGCCAATAAAAGTGATGCTTTTCAGAATTTTAAATATTTTCTTAAGCGTGTTCAAAACGAGAAGGAAACAACCGTCACTTCAATTAGAAGTGATCATGGGGGAGAGTTTGATCACAATCTCTTTGCGGACTTTTGTGACGAACTCGGTATCGAGCATACCTTTTCCGCTCCACGAACACCACAACAAAATGGGGTGGTGGAAAGGAAAAATAGGTGTCTCGAAGAGATGGCTAGAACCATGCTCGAAGAGGCTAAGACTCCCAAACATTTTTGGGCGGATGCCGTGAGTACCGCATGCTACATCTTAAATAGAGTAGTCATAAGGCCTATACTCATGAAAACTTCCTATGAACTCTATAAGGGAAGGAAACCAAATATCTCCCATCTTAGAGTATTCGGTTGTAAATGTTTTATTCATAACAATGGCAAAGATCAATTGGGAAAATTTGATGCTAAGTCCGATGGGGGAATTTTCATTGGTTATTCTTCACGTAGCAAAGCATATAGGGTCTTTAATAAAAGAACCGAAACTGTGGACGAATCCCCTCATGTTGTATTTGCCGAAAATAATGCTCGCTTGGCGAGAAAGGATACCGGTTTTGATCTTGTAGGTATTTTAGATAGCTTGAAAGACAAAATACAAGAGGAAACGCCTAAAGAAAATCAAGACGAAATTTTGAAACAACCAACGGAGGAAGCGACACAATTGGAGAATGAAACGAAAATGCCAAACGAGTGGAGGACATTAAAGATCACCCTCTCGAGCAGGTAATTGGCGACGTCGGAGAAAAGGTAAGTACCCGAAACTCCCTTAAGAACACCTTAGGACATACTGCTTTTGTGTGTCAAATTGAACCAACAACCATCTCCGAAGCAATTGGGGATGAATTTTGGACCTTGGCAATGCAAGATGAGCTTAACCAATTCAAACGGAATGACATTTGGGATTTGGTGCCAAGACCCGAAAATCATACCATAATTGGTACGAAATGGATTTTTCGAAACAAACTAGATGAAAATGGTGTAATCACTAGAAACAAAGCTAGGCTTGTAGCAAAAGGCTATAATCAAGAAGAGGGTATTGTCTATGAAGAAACATATGCTCCCGTAGCTAGATTAGAAGCTATTCGTCTATTGCTCGCTTTTGCCTCTTCTATGAATTTCAATTTATATCAAATGGATGTGAAAAGTGCTTTTCTAAATGGTGTTATACAAGAAGAAGTTTATGTTGAACAACCCCCCGGTTTTGAAGATTTTAAATCTCCCGATCATGTTTTCAAACTCAAAAAGGCTCTCTATGGTTTGAAACAAGCTCCCCGAGCTTGGTATGAAAGATTGAGTAAATTTCTATTGGAAAATGATTTCATTAGGGGGAAAGTTGACACCACCCTTTTTGTTAAGCATAAAAACAATGATATTTTATTAGTCCAAATATATGTGGATGATATTATATTTGGTGCTACTAACAATGTCTTATGCAAGGAATTTTCCGATTTAATGACAAGCGAATTTGAGATGTCTATGATGGGTGAGTTAACATTCTTTTTGGGATTACAAGTAAAGCAAATGAAAGAAGGTACGTTCATTTGCCAAGCCAAATATTGCAAAGAATTGCTGAAACGATTTGAAATGAACAATGCAAAAGCAATGGCGACTCCCATGAGCACATCCGATCATCTAGACAAAGATGAGAAAGGTAAGGAAGTCGACACTAAGAAGTATTGAGGTATGATCGGCTCTCTTCTCTATCTTACTGCTAGTCGTCCGGACATCATGTTTAGCGTGTGCTTATGCGCCCGTTATCAATCGTGTCCGAAGGAGTCTCACCTTACTGCGGTAAAACGGATTTTGAAGTACCTTGTTGGTACTACAAATGTGGGTCTATGGTACCCCAAAGGTTCTTCATGCCAACTCGTTGGCTATTCCGACTCCGATTTTGCTGGATGCAAATTGGACCGCAAGAGCACTAGTGGCACTTGCCATTTGCTCGGTAGCTCTCTCGTTTCTTGGTTTAGCAAGAAACAAGTAAGTGTTGCGTTGTCCACAACCGAGGCTGAATATGTAGCCGCGGGGAGTTGTTGCGCTCAAATCCTATGGATGAAACAACAACTCTTGGACTATATCATATCCCTCTTAGATGTGATAATACTAGTGCCATATGCTTGACGAAGAACCCCGTTCTTCATTCGCGAACAAAACACATTGAAATTAGATATCATTTTATAAGAGATCACGTTCTCAAGGGCGATGTAGAAATCGAATTTGTTGAAACCAAAGACCAATTGGCCGACATCTTTACTAAGCCCTTTGAGAAAGAGTCCTTCTTCCGAATTCGTAGTGAACTCGGGATTCTTGACTCCACGTTGATCTAAGTCATACATTGCATCTTTTTATCTTTCATGATTTCTAACTTGAGCGTCGGAGACGTCTAACGAATTTTTGCAGGTATCGCCCTAAAGGTAGGGGGAATTATAAAGCATGACGCGCAATAATCAAGTCTTCTTCAGAAAAATCGGTTTCTGTCGTCTAATAATCGATTATCTCGTATCAATAATCGATTGTAATGCTATTACTTGAGTTATTGTGCTCTCTTTGAGTAATCACGTTTTTTCTTTCCAATAAATAAACAAGTTTTATTTACATCTTTGGCAATCTTCTTATATTATTTTTGCTAATGGCAAAAGGGGGAAGATAACGGGTATGCACTCTCAATAGTTATAAGCTTAAATTGAGGGGGAATTCATATATTGAGGGGGAACTAATGGTATACTTATTGCATATCTTTACTTGTCTTGAATCGTCATTATAAATTGTTTAAGTTGCATATCTCGCTTAAAGTTTGCCATTATCAAAAAGGGGGAAATTGTTGGAAACACGTTCTCAAGGCCTTATACTAAAACGTGTGTTCTTATGTGTAGGTTTTGATGAATGACAAACAAGCACAAATTGATATATGACGAAGTTCAAGTACAAGCGCACAATTGGTGGATAACGAGATTCAAGCACAAGACAAAGTTCTATAGTTTAAATGAGTCGTTCTTAATTGTGATCTTGATCCGACAACTTGACTCATGACATGGCTTCTCTCGTAAAACTATTTTTTACAAAATCATGCATATTTAATTTAATGCTAAATGATTTTAAATCATGCATATTTTCATTAGTCAAAATGATTTTTAAACACGCCTCTAAAAACTGGACTAAGATAATCGATTATGTACTTATGATAATCGATTATGTTAAGCCAAGACTGCATGACAATCGATTGTGAACAAATGACAATCGATTGTGTTAAGGCAGTGAGCATCAGGTTTTTCAAACCTGCATGACAATCGATTGTGTAGCTAATGACAATCGATTGTGATGAGGCAGTGTCCATCAAAGTTTTTCAAAACTCAGAATAATCGATTGTGAAGCTAATGACAATCGATTGTGAAGAGACAGTGTCCTTCAGATTTTTCAAAGTCACAAAATAATCGATTGTGAACTTATGACAATCGATTGTGTTGAGGCAGTGACTTCCAGACTTTTTCAAAGTTATTAAATAATCGATTGTGAGTATATAACAATCGATTGTCACGAGGCAGTGTCTTAAATGATTTTCAAAATCTGATAAATAATCGATTGTTAACTTTGCACAATCGATTGTGAAGCTGACCGTTGTCGTAAAGTTTTCAAATACCGTCAGGTAATCGATTGTTGACTTTGTACAATCGATTTTTGATATTTAAATCTGAAAAAGATTTTTTGAACGTTGCTGAATAATCGATTGTTGAAATTAAAATCTGGAAAGGATTTTTTGAACGTTGCTGAATAATCGATTATTGATTTTGTATAATCGATTGTTTTACGTAAAATCTGTAAATGATTTTTTGAACGTTGCCAATAATCGATTGTTGATCTTGGACAATCGATTGTTAAGCGTAAAATCCGGGATTGATTTTTGGTACGATTGGCAAACAATCGATTGTGGCTTCCTGAAAATCGATTGTCACAGAGTAAAATCAGCAACTCTTAATTGGCAATTAGGCAACGGTAATGCCAAGTTTTTCAACTATAAATACAGCTTCATTTCAGTGTTTTAAACACAACAACATACAACAACTGATCATTCTATTGCTATAAGCTTGCATACTATTGTTTATCATTTTATATTCATTTCATAAAGCTTTTGAGAGCCAAAGTCTTGTCCAAAGTTGTTGTGATCTTGAGCTTACTTCTTTTACTCATATCTACTCATTAAGGAGTGTTTTGTTTGAGTGTTTAGTGTTTTGTACACTTGTAAGAGAATTGTGATTCTCTTGTTGTAAGGAACTTGTGTTTCCTTGGTTGAAGTCTTGGAGTGTTGTATCTCCGAGCAAAGGTGTTAAGGCTTGTGTCCTTAAGTTGTAAAGGTTTGTTGAGCACCCGTAAGCTTGACAAGTTATTGGAAAATCTCGAGAGAGTCTCTCGGGGACTGGACTAGCCACGTGTTGTGGTGAACCAGAATACATCGGTGCGTTCTTTCCTTTTTGTTTATTTAACGCACTTAATTATTTCCTGCAATTTTTAATTTCCGCAAGTTTACGCTAAATTTTATTATAACGCTATTCACCCCCCCCCCCCCGCTCTAGCGTTAAGCGTATTATCTAACAAGAACCACAGATCCTGAGGATCATCTGATCCAATATGTCACAGCTATAAAGGGCAACGACCTATCAAAGGAATATGTACCTTCCGTGCTGCTCAAGAAGTTCGGTGAAACATTAACAGGAGGGGCTTTGATACGGTAATCCTAGCTACCAGCTAAGACCATTTCCACATTTGAGGAAATGGCAGACAAGTTCGTCACCGCCCATGCAAGAGCAAAGAAAGAAGAAGCAAGGGTTAACGATATCTTCGCCGTCCGTCAAACCGCATGAGAGGGACTCAGGGACTTCCTAGAAAGGTTTAACAGGGTGAGGATGAGCTTACCAAACGTATCAGAAGGCATGGCGGTGGCCGCTTTCCATAGTGGACTACGTAGAGACAGTTCGAGGGCGACCAAAAAGCTACTGAGTCGTCTGATGAAGTACCCCCTACCATATGGTAAGAAATCCATAATGCCTACTATGACAAGGTACGAGCAGACGAGGACGACCTCAATGGGCCTACCCAATGGTTAACAGCAATACATTCAGAATCGACGTATCGAGGGACGGTGGGAACAAATCCCATGTCTAAACATAGAAAGGCACCAGCCTTACGTCAGATCCTCTGATCCTCCACCACCAAGACACACGGATGCACTACATCGACATGTCACTCCACTCCAAAATGAAAGAGGTATACCTCCTTTATTATCCGCCCATAACTTTTGCGTGTCTCCTTCAGAGATAGTGTACTCACTGGAGAAGCTGGGCAGCAAGGTACAATGCCAACGAAGATAAAATCAGACCCCACGACAAGGAAATCAAATGTTCTATGCAAGTTCCATCAGGAACGAGGGCACAAAATCGAGGACTGCATAGGCCTGCGACAGGAAGTGGTCAGAATGCTGAATCAGCTATACCTGAGGGAGCTACTCAGCGAAAAAAGGAAACCAACTTTGCACGTAGACGTGAACAACCCCATGGGCCGCCGAAGCCACCCCCTAGCTCGTACAATCAACATGATCGTCAGAGGCGGTGACAACTCAGCAATCAACCACGTCAAATTCACCACTATGCACAAACTGAAGCGAACTATCACCCACGAACGGTATGACGACTTCGAAGATAGCATCACCTTTGGTAAGTCCGACGCTGACGGTTTGTCTTTCCCTCACTATGATGCTTTAGTTATCACTTCACGTATTGCAGATACAGATGTTAAAAGAACCATGATTGATGACAGAAGTGGCGCCTGTATTATCCATCCGAGGGTCCTCGTACAAATGGGACTCGGGGATAAGATAATACCGTGCTGCATAACACTAACCGGTTTCAATAATGCAGTGGAACAGACCTCCAGAGAAATATCATTGCCCGTCTTAGCAGGAGGAGTCACGCTGGAAACAACTTTCCATATGATGAACCAGGAAACGCCGTACAACACCATCATAGAACGCCCATGGATACATGCCATGCGAGCGGTCCCATTAATATTTTTACCAAGTAATCAAATTCCATACCCCATGAGGAATATTCTGCATTTGAGGTGAGCCACGCACCACACATGAATGCTACAAAATAGCTCAAGATTGCACCTACACCAAGCAACTTAAGGGAGCGAGTGTAGACACATAACAATCAGCTATGTCGGGGACTAAGGTCGACCCAACAATGGACGACATTAAGGATCTTGATGCCGTAGAGGTGTGGAAAGCTACGATTGAAAATCTCGACCCAATTAAAATAGACGACGTTAACCTTACAAAGAAATCTTACACCGGCATGGCCTCGCTAATCCGAGTAAGTATCGTGAAGCAGATCTGTTTTCTTTTTCCCATTCAGATATGCCAGGAATCCCGCGAGACATCACCACTCACAAGCTAAACGTTGACCCATTACACCAGCCCGTGCGTCAAATGAGAAGGAAATTCAATGTCGCTTTCAACGAAGCGATCAGTGAGGAAGTAGACAAGCTACTGGTCAACGGGTCCATCAAGGAATCAAAATACCCCCAATGGGTTGCCAATGTTGTCATGGTCAAAAAGAAAAATGGGAAGTGGAGAATGTGAGTGGATTTCACCGACCTGAACAAGGCATGCCTAAAGGATTCATTCCCACTGCCCCACATTGACCAAATGATTGACGCCACCGCAGGACACGAACTGCTAAGGTTCCTAGGCAATACTCCGGCTACAATCAGATTATGATGGCCGAGGAGGACCAGGAGAAAACAACTTTCATCACCCACCAAGGGACATATTGCTACAAGGTAATGCCCTTCGGGATAAATAATGCAGGAGCCACGTACCAAAGACTGGTCACCAAAATGTTCAAAAAACAAATTAGTAAGACCATGGAGGTCTATATCGACGATATGCTGGTAAAATCAGCAAAGAAAGAAGATCAGATCGACCACCTGAAGGAAGCGTTCATAATATTGATGAGGTACGTGATGAAGCTGAACCTCGAGAAATGCGCCTTTAGCATGGCCTTGAGAAAAGTTTTAGGTTTTCTCGTATCACAACGAGGCATACATGTCAACCCATACCAGATCAAGGCGATAGATGCAATACCTGAGGTATTGAATAGCAAAAAATAGGTACAAAAGTGACAGGGCGGATAGCCGCTCTATCCAGATTCATCGTACGGTCCTTCGACAAGTGCCATAAATTTTTCAATGTGTTGAAAAAAGTCCAAGGGTTACAGTGAAACGAGGAGTGCATCGAAGCCTTAAGGAAGCTGGAAGCGTTTCTATCCTCACCGCCCCTACTATCCAAAGCAAGCCCAGGCGAACCCCTACTGGTGTATCTGGCCATGTCCGAGGTTGCCGTTAGCACAGTCTTGGTCCACGAAGACAAAGGTTTGCAATCTGCTATCTATTACATTAGCAAAACCTTAGTGGACACCGAAACACGGTATCCACACCATGAAAGATTGGCATTGGCATTGGTCGTAGCTTCACGGAAGCTCCGGCCCTATTTTCAATGCCACCCCATAAAAGTGGTGACGACCTTCCCGTTGAGAAGCGTCCTACACAAGCCTGAGTTATTAGGCTGGCTCGCCAGATGGGACATCGAGCTCAGCGAGCACGACATCTTATACCACCCAAGAACCGCCATCAAGTCACAAGTACTTGCCGATTTTATAGCCGGTTTCAGCGCATATATCTTGTAAGAGGCGGAGCTTGAGGCACAAAGTCCCTTCTCTAATACCGACCTATGGATTCTCTATACTGACGGTGCCTCCAATGTATCAGGATCAGTACTAGGACTTGTCCTCGAGGTTCCCACGGGCGAAACAATTCGCCATTCCATAAGATGCCCTGAAATAACTAACAACTTACTCGCAGTACGAGGCCGTTATTGCAGGTATGAAATTATCCATCATGTATGGGGCTCGACAAATCATCCTCTATTGCGACTCCCAACTCGTGGTGAACCAGGTAGCTGGGACTTACCATCTAAAAGAACAAAGATTTCAGAAATACAAGTCAGAAATCCATAGGCTAATGGCCGAGTTCGACGAGTGCCGCTTCAAGAAAATTCCGAGGGCACAGAATGTTGAAGCAGACGACCTAGCAAAACTGGCCATGGCCACTAAAAATTTCCACAAAGAAAGCATGGTCACCCTCCTCCATTTAGCCATCGACCATACTGAGGTATTCTCTTTAAATCTGACTTGGGACTGGTGCAACCAATTTGTATCCTATCTGCAGGATGGAACGCTGCCACTCGACAAAAAAGATGCAAAGAAACTCCGCGTACAAGCTGCTCGGTATTGCCTGATAAAAAATGAACTCTACAAAAGGACATTTGGCGGACCCTTGGCCAAGTATCTAAGGCCGCACCAAACGAGGCCAGTACTCGAAGAAGTGCATGAGGGTCACTATGGCACCTACACAGGTAACTGTGCCCTCGTGCAATGCCTTATATGGGCCAGCTATTACTGCCCAACCATGAAGAAAGAGGCAGCGGAATATGTTCGCCAGTGCGAACAGTGCCAAAAGTATGCCCCCATGATATACCAACCAGGAGAACCCCTCCACTCGGTCACCTCCCCATGACCCTTCATCTAATGGGAATGGATATAGTCGGACCTCTACTCGCGTTACGAGGAAAGGTATGATTTCTACTAGTGTTAACTGACTATTTCTCCAAGTGGGTGGAAGCAGATGCGTACACCCAAATACGCGAATAGGAGCTCATCACCTTCATATGGAAAAATATCATATGCCGCTTCGGCATCCCCAAGGAAATTAGTTGTGACAAGGACGACAGTTTGTCGGTAAAAAAATGACAGAATTCTTCAAAAAATGGCAAATCAAGCGAATACTCTCAATGCCATACCATCCCTCCACCAACGGCCAAGCAAAATCCTCCAACAAGACAATACTAAATATATTGAAAATGAAACTTGCGCAGGCCAAAGGGCTATGGCCCGAGCTACTGCCAGAAGTATTATTGGCCCATCGGACTACACCAAAATCCAGCACAGGAGAAACACCATACTGACTGGTCTAAGGAACTGATGCGATCATACCAGTCGAGATCAGTGAACCAAGCTTGAGGTATTCGCAGACCAGCGGAACAGAAAATGACATGAACATGCTCCAAGACCTCGACGAAGCCGAGGAATGAAGAGAAATGGCCCACATAAGAATGGTGCCCCGAAAACAACAGGTCGAATGATACTACAACAATAGGGCCAAGATAAGACCACTCAAAGTAGGAGACAATGTCCTCAAACCCAAGACATTGGCATCCAAAGACCCAAACGAAGGAAAATTGGGCATTAATTGGGACGGACCCTAAAAAATCATAGCAGCAGCCAATAAATGAGCATTCCAGTTGGAAACAATGGAAGGAAAAATGCCACAAAACAATTGGAATGTCGCCCACCTCAAGTATTTCCATTTCTAAAAGACGTCTCCCGAGTCTTACTCTTTTTTCCTTACCCGAGTTTTGTCCCAATTAGGTTTTCTCGAGAAGGTTTTTAACGAGGCGACAAAGGGGACACTTGGAGATATTTGTGGAACATGTTTATCATATCAACCTCTCTATACACTCTCCAGCCTGACATGGTAAAGAAGTGGACTAGCATGATATCCAATGTATAAACGGCTACGGTAATCTCCAATGTATAAACGACTATGGCCATCTCCAACGTATAAACGGCTACGGCCATCTCCAATGTATAAACGGCTACGACCAACTCCAACATATAAACGGCTACGGCCATCTCCAATATAGACGGCTACGGCCATATCCAATATACAAATGGCTACGACCATCTCCAATGCGTAAGCGGCCAAGGCCATCGACTTCATCATGGCTAAGGCCATCGACTTCATCATGGCTAAGGCCATCGTAGCCAATAGTCGACCCAGTTCAACTACGGCAAGCAAGTGATTCGGTGACAGTTGAAGTCACCCATATGACCAAGGCCATCAACAAGATATGACCAAAGTCATCAACTTAATTCTAGCCAGGGCCATCGACTTCATCATGGCTAAGGTCATCGCCGCCAATAGTCGACCCAGTTTGACTGTGGAAAGCAAGTGATTCGATGATAGTTGAGGTCACCCATATGACCAAGGCCATCAAAAAACATGACTAAGGTCATCAACTTAATCCTGGCCAAGGCTATCGACTGCATCACGGCTAAGCCCATCGACTATTATGACCAACGCCATCGCCGCCAATAGTCGACCCAGTTCGACTACGGCAAACAAGTGATTCAACGACAGTTGAAGTCGCCCATAAGGCCATCAACACGATACGGCCAAGGCCATCGTGGTCAGACGTCGACCCAGATCGACTACGGCAAACAAGTAAGTGACTTAATGACTTTCGAAGTCACACACACGACTAAGGCCATCGAAATTACATGGATAAATACATCTGCGCTATCATTGGTCTCAAGGACATTGAGATCGGCTACGACAAATTAACAACCCAACAAAAGCCGAAGTAACATGTATGGCTAAGGACATCGATGTTAAAATAGTGACCTAGTTCGATCGTTCTCTACTAATCGCCGACCTAGTTTAACCACGACACAAAGCACTTGAACAACAAGCAGAAACGCAATAAAAGTCCAACAAGTAAACGAGCACCCGCTCTACGGAGACGGGGCACCAAAAAACAAAAGAGCAAAGGAAAGAATAAATTAGCAGAAAGTTATGTTTCATTACCTCCAAAAAATACACGTACACCAACCCTGAAAAAGGTCCCGGTTACATCCCAAAAAAAGAGAGAAAAATATACACAAATAATAAGAGCCTTCGCCGCTTTGTCCATCACGCCCTCCTTGGCCGCTATTTGGTCTGTCCTTGCCCCCGGGCTGGTAAGTCTTAAAGATCCAGGAGCCGGATTCTAGACGGTTGACGTCTTCAGAGTTATAGCCCGCCCTATCAAGGGAATCTGAGCTATAGCCACAAGTCACGGGCGACGCGGGCTAAGCGCCCTTGCTTCTCAACCTCTGCCTCAGTGGCTCGACTTGCAAACAAGTACTCCTCGAGTATGACCAATCTTGCTTCGGTGTACACCCACATTTCATGTGCCTCACAATGTGTGACATCTTTGGGCTTTGAAAAAGTGGCCCACTTGAGGACCTCAGCCGCCTTGTTGTCGAGCTCGATGGTCAAAGCAGCGACTCTGGTCTGCAACTAAGCTGCCTCTGCCGCGATACCCCGCGAATAATCTCCAGCGCCTCTTCTTTTGACTAAAGGAGAGTCTCTAGCTCGACATTCCGAGCCAAAGCAACCATCAGTTTCTCATCGACCTCCTCCAACTCGGCCACCCTCCGTTTCAATTAAGCCTCCGATTGTTCAAGGCCCTCACGGAACACCTAAAACTGAGGGTCCCGCTTGAACACATCTACCAACGCCTTATGCTTGGCACAACAGTGTTTGCACTTTGTTCGCCATTTTGTTGAAGGTGGACGCCTTCCTTTTCTCACACCGCCTCCTCTCCACCTCCAAAACAAGAGTCTAAAAAGGAAAGGAAAAAGAGGAAATACAAGTCAGTACGTACCAAAGTCGTCTTCACGACCCATAAAAGAAAAACTAAAAGCTACATGCAAGGCTGCGCCATCGACCCTTCAAGATAGATCCCTATCATTAACACCCTTCAGCGTCTCACGCTCTGCGTCCGCACATAGCAGGGTCATCTGCGCTGCGGCCTGCTTGCTGTTCTTTAGTGAATTATACCCTCTCGAGATCAGGATTCGGTCGTTAGACCTACCCATCATCATCTCCATGCGGGTTGGAACCCCGTTACATATCGAAGAGCGGCTTCAGGGCCCCTCCTATCAAACTCAATGCCCGCTTCTCCAACTGTGGATGACGAACCTCACTCTGGAATACGAGCTGAGCTGTTAGCGGCGGCAGTTCTCCTTTAAGGAGCCAACCTCCCTGAACGGATGGCCTCGGCCATGAAAATTGGCCTTGGCTCTTGACGGGGCTCGCTAATCCTCACATCTTCAGTAGCTATCCCCTTACCCGTTATCAATCACCGCCTTTTCCTCTCCAACAGCTCCTCGCCGTCCGAAGTCTCCTCCACCGGTTGCGGAGGTGGTACCGAAGGAAGTGCTTCACTTGTGGACACCGCCACCTGCGTAGCCTATTGCTGATAGACCATGGGAACGCTGTCACCTGGTGATCCATAGGATACGACTTTGTCATCAAAGGCAACCTCCGCCCTATAAGGGGTAACTATGTCCTTCTTATTTTTGGAAACAACCCAACCTGCCAACACAAGCGAGTTAGGTAACAAAAATTAAAGGGACCTTCGAAACCAAAGCCAAAAAACTACCTGGCAGGACGTACTGTTTGCAAAACGCGGCTCAAGTATGACACTACTCCGCTTAAGGTATCAACCTCTCCACCCATGACCTAATATTTTCAATCAATCGGGGTGGAAAAGCCGCCACTACAAAAAAAAGAGAAAAGTAAGTCACAATTGCTGAAAAGTTAGGACCCCAAACAATCATGAAATCCACACACAAGAATACTTACATTCTGAGTTCCACCTCTCTGGGAACCCTTCGGGATAAGGCACCAGGTGCTCCGTCCTAATGTAGAAGTATCTTTTCCAGAAGCCACGATTGGTTTTATCATCGAACTTCACTATAAAGCTCTTTGTACCAAGGTTCTTCAAATGAAGCATGGTACCCCTCAAGTAGCTTGGGCTGAACATCTATAAAAGATGGTGAACCGAAACCTCGCCCTCCGCCTTGGCCGCATACGTGGTATGAATTCTACACACCTTTAAAGTATAGGGCGTAAGCTGAGCCGGACACACCCTATATAAGTGGCAAAGCTCCTATGCTAAGGGTTAAACGGTAGGCTGTTCCCGATCCTAAACGAATACTCATAAAATATACAGAACCCGGGCCTATGCACATTAGCATAGTCCATCTCATCTTGACCTAGTTTCTTATTTGTGTTCATATATTCTTTACGAGTACAAAAACCAATCCTTCTTGCATACTCGTTATAAAAGTTAATTGCAGCATCATCACTCTCAAATTCAAGCCCCCGTTTAGGCTCAAAATCGATATACACTTGAGGTTTATTTGGTAAAACTTCTTCCAATTTATCAACGTTTTCCATTATTCTTCAAAAGAAACAAATTATAGGTTAATATTTTGTACTTTATACTACTGAAATTTTGATAAAAAAACATATATATAAATACATATAGAATAATATATCCATATTTAAAAATTAGAATTACTCACTAAACAAATAAGCATTCACCCAATGATATAGTTCTTACATAACAACCCCATCAGCAAGCTTTTTGAGTAATTCCGAACTGGGAAAAGAAGGGATGAAAGAAAGAAGAATAGAAACAAAATTCCAGCAGCTGTGAAGTACATATCTTCCATAAATATTGTATTTCAAATCATTTTTTTTCGTCGTGTTTCAGTTGTTACAGCATTTCTTCTTTTCATGATATTTCCTTCTTTATCAGAACTATTTCATAACCACTCTAGATCATGCATTATTATACTTAAAATACCATCAAATTTTTGGTGTTGAAAATATCCCCTGGAATAAAAGAGCTGAAGAAATACTAATTCCATAGCTTATAGCTAAACCATCAAGCAATATGAAGAAGTGCGCATATCATAAGCAACATAGCGTGACCAGTATATAATCAACGGAAAAGGCCTAAAAATGCCACTCAACTAATAGAAAGGTTTATCCATACCATCCGTTAAAAAATATTCATTTCATGCCACTGTCGTCACACATTTGGCTCATCCATGCCATTATTTACTAACGGCAGTGGCATGAAATAAATATTTTTTTAACGGATGTCATGGATAGACCATTTCTGAAAGTTGAGTGGCATTTTTAGACCTTTTCCGTATAATCAATGATAGAAACTACCCTCCAAGAACTTCCCACCTTGCTTTTGGGAAGACTCGAACTCACAATCTCTCGGTTGGAAGTGGAGGTTGCGTACCATCAGAACGACCCCTCAACATAGTCTTTCCGCCACTCTCAACAACCTGGTGCAGGGAAGAGAAACCAACTTTCAACATAGTCTACCCAAAAGCATACATCCTAATCAAAGAACTGCCCGAAGGACGCTATTTCATGTACATTATTCTGTCAACAGTAATCCAATGTCAACCACCTTAATGGAAGTTCAAGTTTGGATCAAACAAGCAAAACGTAAAAGCATATTTCAGTTGTACTAATTATAATAAGAAAAAATTTCAACAGCATCTTTTAGCATTTAGCAGCTTCAAAAACCAATAAAAACAGCAACTAATGTCAACTTCCATCACCAGCCTAAAAATTTGGCAAAAACAACTATCATTTTCCAAAAAAAAAATAACAGTCAAATTCCATCACCAGCTTCTTTCATCCCTTCTTTTCCCCGCTCGGAATTACTCAGAAAGCTTGCTGATGGGGTTGTTATGTGAGATTGTGAGTTCTCTTTCGCTTAGTGGGACATTCTTTGAACAATGAAGTGTCCAATTCTGCACAAAGAAATCATGTGATATGCACGTGAGGTGCAGAAATTAATAATAAGCAGTTAAAAATTGAGTATATGAAAATTTTTATTTTAAAAAGATGTATTTAAGATAAAATAGTAAATATTTTGGTCAAAACTAAAGTACTTATAAGCTAAAATTTGATAAGTTGAGGGAGACCAACTTATGGTTTTTGGCTTATTTTTTGTTTATAAGTACTTAACTTATAAGCACTTTTAATTTTACCAAACGCGTAAATAAGCCAAAAACCTCCCTGTTATAGTGTTTAAGGTTGTGATTAAAAGTGCATCACTTTGTTAAAGAAAAAGGATTATTAGTGCACCATGTTAAAGAATGTGTATTATTCAATGATGATGTATGATTTTGGGCTTTTCCTCTTCTATAGATTATGGGGAAAAACTGAAAACTTTAGACCTAGACAGCAGTTGAACCAATGGGACCAAGAAAATAACATTATTAGTTATAGAGGTCAAATTGCATAAATCCCAAGTAAAGAGGTGTATTCAGAGACAAAAACAACATTATAAGATGCAGAAAGGTGGGAAGTTCTTGGAGGAAAGGATGTCGGGGCTCAATTTGGAAATAGCCTTTTTACCCAAAGGTAGCGATAAGGTTTGCGTACACACTACCCTCCCCAGACCCCACTAAGTGGGATTATACTGGATTGTTATTGTTGTTGTTATAAGATGCAGAAAGATGTAATTTTACAAACTATCATAAGAATTGATGCTACAATAGCCATACATAATTGCAACTGCAATGAAACCACAAGTATTAAAAAGCATGGATTATAGTTGAAGGTTTACTTTTTAAAAGATTATTGCATATCATTGCAGACAAATATGTGATCCAAGCCTCTGCAATCATAAAATGAGGTTAAGCAACATCAAATAAAATTACAGACCAATTTTCTTTTTACATTTAAAGTAGCTCAAAACTTTGACTATAATTCAAAGGCAGATGCATATTTTATGAAAGCAAGGAGCAGAATGAAGGAGATGCAGCATCTCAAATGCTGAAGTAGGGGTGTGCATTCGAATCGGTTTATCGATAAATCGAATCAATTATTTGTTATCGATTCATCGATAAATCGAATCGAAAAAATTGAAACCTTATTGAAACGATAACGATAAGCATATGTACAAATCGATAGTCGATAAGTAGTTATCGATAAGGGTCAAAATCGAATCGATAAATCGAATGCATACTCCTAATTATTTCATCTATCACATTTAGGGAATGATCATATTTAAAGCTAAAGGGAATGAAGTTTAAATTAATGGAAAGTAGAATTAGCAGTGATGATGTATTTTTATTTTTTTAATACCGTTGTAGTGTTGGTGGCATCCATTTGATCCCTTAATTTAGTTTCGTTGCATGTGCCTGTTGACACAATTTTTTATGTTATAAACGGTGTTCGTCTTAGTTTAGCTTCTTTTTATCCATATTAGTTAGACGTGTTTATAGCGATATATTTTCCGTGGAATGCCACAAATTTTCTTATTGGTGTAATCGATAACCGAATGGATAAGCCCCAAAAATCGATAAATCGAAATCGAAAAAATCGAAACCTTATTGAAACGATAACTATATGCATACGTACAAATCGATAATCGATAAGTAATTATCGATAAGGGTCAAAATCGAATCGATAAATCGAATGCACACCCCTATGCTGAAGCGATGGATACAAATTACAGAATCAGAACTCAATGCCAGTTAAATTAAATCCCCACCCGCGCCCCGCCCTGCCCTGCCCGGCATTGCTTTAAAAATTTAAAAATTGAACCCGCCCCACCCCGCAACCGCAAAATCTCAAACCCGCACCGCCCCCGACCTGCACAGCCCCATTGCCATCCCTAATTGCTCTACATCCTCACTTGTTGAGACAGATCTTTGGGTACATCCCTTAAGTTACTCACCTCTTCCTCAGCTTTGGCTATCAATTTTTCTGCAATGGCACGAAAGAAAGAGAACAAGAAATTGGGAGTGTTAAAGGAATTTTGGTGGTAGTAATATGAAGCATAAATGCAATTTACCTGTGTACAATATGACAAAACTTCGGTTAACTGAATATTTGAAACCGACCACCGAACCGAAGAATCTAAGTTATAAAAAGATTTAACTATAAACCAACTGAACATTCAGCCAGTAACTCCATTTGGGAATGCTGGCAACACAAGGGTACTACACTGTACGCTAGCAACTAGTAAAGGCCTTAGTTCAAGGAGTAAAACTAACTATTTTTCACTCATTGAGCTAAACTTTGAATAAAAAATCTTATTGTTCTCACATTTAAAGTACATTGTGTCCTTAAATCAGAACAGCTTCTTAAACTTTGCCTAACATCCCAGAATGTAAAGACATTAAAAATTTTGATTCTTGACTTCGAAATCCAACTGGACTATTAGCTATGAAAGATAAGGCATGAATACTTTCTCCAAACAAGCAAAGGATGTTCTTGAAAACAACCAGCTATTCGCACTTGATACTGCCATACAGGAGACGGACAAATAGCAAACAGGAACGAAAGCCGACAGTGCCTAGCATGAGAAAGACGCCATAGCTAACACAAGCCATATATCCAAAGAAGAATGAGGTTTGCATGAAACCAATCATGTCTGACCGCAAAAAGTAATAGTAGAAGGAATAACCAAATAAGTACAAGCCAGTCGATCCACCACAAAGAAAAGACCTGTTTCAAGTGAGCAATAAGTCAGCCACTAAAGACATAGCAAAGTATTTCAATTTTCAAATGCATAACAATTAGCGGTAACTGCTGAAATTCAAGCATTTTTCAAATGAAGATTAGGGAACTCTCCTGCTGATGTGAGGCTGGAAATAATGACAGATTAAACTTGTAACGACCCAGCTGGTCGTTTTTAGAATTTATGCCCCGATCCCTATTAGCTGCTTTCCCGTATTTATTTATGCTATTTTGGTTTGTCGGGACGTTCGGCTTTGAGTTTCGGGATACTAAGTCCATAAATGAGAGCTAAAGTGTTGGGAAGTTGACCGTAGTCGGAGCAGTGTGAAGACGGCCTCGGAATGAAAATCTGATGGTTTCGTTAGCTCCGTTGGGTGATGTCGAGGTAAGGAGCGTGTTCAGATTGTGTTTTGGAGGTCCGTAGCTAATTTAGGCTTGAAATGCCGAAAGTTGAATTTTTGAAGTTTTCGGTTCGATAGTGAAATTTTGATCCATGGGTCAGAATGGAATTCCTGACGTTGGAGTAGCTTTGTAGTGTTGAATGTGACGTGTGTGCAAAATTTCAGGTCATTCGGACGAGGTTTGATAGACTTTTTGATCGAAAGCGTGCTTTTAGAGTTTTGGAATTCTTAGATTTGAATCCGATGAAAAATAGGTGTTTTCATGTTGTTTTGAGCATTCCGAAGGTTGGAACAAGTTTGAATGATGTTTTAGGGTTGGTTGGCAGGTTTGGTTGAGGTCCCGGGGGCCTCGGGTGTGTTTCGGATGCTCAACGGACCATTTTTGGACTTGGAAAGATTGCAGATTTTCTGGTGTTGTGTTGCAGAGGAAACATTCATCGCGTTCGCGTGAGGGTCTCGCGTTCGCGTAGAGCATCTGGGCAAAGGAGCTGAAATGTGCTTCGCGTTCGCGATGATGTCCCGCTTTCGCGAAGTTAAGGGGCTGTTGGTCTTCGTATTCGCGACATGGCCCTCGCGTTAGCGTAGGGTCTGCCAGTGTAAGCTACGCGTTCGTGAGTGGATCTCACATTTGCGAAAGAGGAAATTGGCCAGCAGCACTTTTGTGCCTCCCGTTCGCGAAGGAGAACGCGCCTGAGAAGATATAAGATTTTAAAATCGAGGGTTTTTACCAAACCTTAAGCTTGGGAGCTCGGATTTGAGCGAGATTTTGAGGGATTTTCAGAGATATCGATTGGGAAATGATTATAACTCATTTTTGCTTGTAACCCATTAATCTAAAACATGAATTCATACTTTAATTTCGGAATTGGTATGAAAATTGGGGGAAATTCCTAGACCAAAAAATTGGGTTTTGATTGGGTATTTGACATCGGATTGGGAAAATTTTGATATGGTTAGCCTCGTGAGAGTGTGAGGATTCTGAAAATATATAAATTTACCCGAATCTGAGACGTGGGACCGAGGGACATTTGGTCATTTTACCTAATTTCGCGTATTAACTTAGAATTTAATTGTAGAATCAGTTACTTGAAGTGTCATTTACATTATGAAATTAAATTGAATAGATTTGGGTCATTTGAAGTCGAATACTCGTGGCAAGAACGTTGTCTCGAGTTGATCTTTGAGCCGGTTCGAGGTAAGTGGCTTGTCTAACCTTGTGTGGGGGACCTTCCCCTTAGGATTGGTATATTTGGTAACTGAAATGCCTTGTACGTGAGGTGACGAATGTGTGCTTGTGCAAATTGTTGGAAATCCGGTTTTCTTTAAGTATTTATCAGCATGTTTCTTTGCCTGCTTTTATTACTTGTACTATTAAGCCGGTTGTTAGCTTAGGAGAGCATGTCTAAGTGATTTAATTGCTTTAATTGTTCAAACTGCTTGCCTGCATTCTGTGCAGCATGCTAGGCTAGAATCACTGTATACCTTCATGTGAAATTTGCCATTTCTGTAAAATTTCAAGTTGTTGCTGCGTATTTATTTTGGGACTACAGATGTGGGATTCCGGTAGCTCCCTCCTTGTCTGTTTATTTCGGGACTACGGATGTGGGATTCCGGTAGATCCCCTGCACAATTATATGGAAATACGGGAATGCACTCGGTAGATTCCCTAGTACTGGGTATTTACATTTGGCAGGACTACGGAACGGGATTTCGGTAGATCCCCGCACATTATGAGTTAGACTACGGGATGGTATCCCGGGAAAATTATCGAATATTTGTATTTGGGACTATAGGACGATATCTTGGGAGATCCCCGATCGGTATTATTGGTGCTGAGTTGTACTTCCTTCCATGTTTACCATGTTTCTGTGTAGTTGTTGCTGTCCTGTATTTTCTGTGTTATTTTCACTGCTACACTTATTCATTCTGTTCTGTTCTATACTGTTGAACTTTATATTTTTGTTTAACCTCGGTAGGGCCATGACCTTCCTCGTCACTACCCGACAGAGGTTAGGCTTGGCACTTACTGAGTACCACTGTGGTGTACTCATGCCCCTTTCTGCACGTTTTTCGGGTACTTCTACCTAGTCTTATCACCCCCTGAGGCGAGGCGACTGTCCTAGCAGACTTCGAGGTATATCTGCCGCGTCCGCAGACCGATGAGTCTCTTTCTATTCCTGCTTTTTAATACTTATCCCTCCTATATTTTCTATTCTTATTAGACATTCTGGAGTTAGAGCTATGTAGTATTTCTTAGCTTGTGATTCGTGGGTTTCCGGGTCTTGGATTTATGTATTGGTATTGAGAGTTAAACAAGGTGTATGTCGAGTGCACTTTTAAACACTGTTATTGCTTTGCTTCTGTTTTTATCTTATTTTACTTCACCAAATTTTGGTTTTCTTCCGCAATTTAGGCTTACCTAGTCGTAGAGACTAGGTCCCGCCACGATGGTTGGGGTCGTGACAAAACTAAATCCTACACTACTGTGGCAATAAAATTCTGACAAATGCTCATTTAGGAGAGAGAAAGACGAGGAACGTATTCTAAGCACTTCTAAAGCTCAAGCACTCTTTCATGTGAGGAATTCCCCATATAATGTTTCTATAACATTATGAGGCAGTAGCACATAAGTATTAGAGCAATGACAACCATTCATGCAACAGTCAGATGGATGAGCCCCAAAGACTCAGATGCAAGAAGAAATGACTATTATATATGGACCAAGAATTTTATATATTCGCCACCACCATTTGTATAAATAGAAATAATTTTTGTATTGAAACGACGTTCCATTAATGCTTGATACAACAACAACAACTACCCAGTATACTCCCACCAGGTGGGGTCTGGGGAGGGTAATATGTAGACAAGCCTTTCCATTAATGCTTGATAATTTTTTAAAAAGTCTTTAACCTCACTTTTATCTTTTAATGTATATAGCCAAGTATTTTTGGTGTATTGATCAACAAAAATGCAGTAGTATGCTTTTTGTTAATCAATAAAACCATAAAAGGACCCCATAAATCACTAAATATTGTTTGAAACGGTTTGGTACTTGATAAAATAAGATTCTGAAAAGGGTGGCGATGAGCCTTATTCGATGAACAAGAATTACAAACTAAAACTTTGTGACGCTGGGATTAAATTGGATGACCATCACACCACTATTATTATCAGCATTAACAACTCAATAGTGTTGGCCATTTGTGGAGGGTGGGTGGGAGAGAAAAAAGAGAGGATGTTACCCGTTAGAGTTTGTTGAGGCTCTGATATTATATAAGAACAAGAGAAGCACAAAAAGCTGATATGCTTATTGAATCAAAGCAACCTTTAAATACAAGAGTGAAAAACCAATTCCCTAAACTAACTCATCTGGAAGAGGAGGGCTAAACTACTTGCTAAATAAACTCCTTGATAAGGAGATTTATTTGAGAAAATAAAGGACTAACAAAATCCTAACTACTAACTAAAGAACTGGTCAAAGCAGTAAAGTAGCTGATAGTTAACTTATGCTCTAATAATCACGATATTCACATCTTATGAAAAGAAGGCAATATTCTGGAAGAAAAGCATCATAGTAGTAAGATGAGAAAGGCAGTACCTCCACCACCATGCATGATCTTCTGCAGCAAGTTGGAAGTACGTCATAGCAACAGAGACAAGGGCAGTTGTAATCAGGAGAAGGATAAATACAACAAAAAGAATGCTATATATTGTGTATATCCTGTGACCCCAAACACTTGCAAATATGTAATACAGCTCAATATAGATAACAGCAAAAGGCAAAATTCCTGCCAATGCCATTTGCATTATGATACTCCTGTACCAACGCTGTGGTGGAACCTCACGAGGACACTTTGTGGTGTGACAAGGAGCTTGAAACTCAGACCTTATTCTCTTCCCAGATAATGCACCTAACAGAAGTGAAGGTAACGCTAGCAAAACCCAAAGGAGAAGTATAACCACAATCGTGCCCAAAGGAAGTGCTGCAGTTGACCCATATTTGATGGCAACGGTATTAAGAAAGAGAAAGGTTAGGAACAAGGGGCAAGAGAATATTCCTCCCGTCAGCAATAGAGTTCTTAGCTGTCATGCCAAAACAAGATAATAAGGTTATCAGTACAATCTTCTATTAAGAGCTCAATTTGAGAGGAGTTAAGGTAGGCACAATCTAGCAGTTCATACCCAGTTGCTTCCTTCAAGCTGATGATAAAATGATACTGCGGAAAATCCAGCAACTGCAGAAGTTATTGCATATATTATGATCAAAGCAGTGTGCAAAACTCCTCGATCATACGGTTGAAAAACACCAAGCACGCCTAAACTTAAAATGGCCACTACTCTGCAGAAACATAATCAAGAAAGAATCTCTAATGAGCATAATTTTCACAAATAGTTCATACTGCTTCTACTTAAAACAAGATGATCTCAGAAATTACTGACACTGCCAACAGCTGTGTTCCACAACCAACCGCTGAAGAAAGCAAATAGTTGCACTTTGGGTACCGAAAGACATCACCATGGAGGCTTTTCCACCCAGTTTCTTCTTGGTTATCAGAGAATTCCTCATCCTGCGCAAGCCTTCACAAGATTGAGCAAAAAGGAGTATTTTAAGTATGATACTAAGATCAAACTATATCATAGTGAAAGAATACAGAGGACACATCTTCTTACTTATAAATATCTCTCCTCAGGACCCGCATGTAAATTGTTCCCAGACACGACATCACGATGAAAACTGTCACACATGAGTTCATAATTGAGAACCAGTGAATTTCTAAGTGATGGGGCAGAGAAGAAGACATCTTGTATTTGTCCATTCTCTTTTCAAATGGGGTGTTAGTTGCCTTCCACACCACTGTGTAAAGGAATTCTACATCAACTTCCTCATCAATTGTTACATTAGCTGTACCGCCCGGATAGACTCGAAGGTTAATTTCAATAACATGGTCCTTGTGGTAAAATATTTCAAAGTGAAACATCGTAAAAATATGATATTTGAACTCATTAGGGTCATAGGTTCCCTCCTTATCGATCTTCCCAATGAAGGCCCATATTGGCAAGTCATCATAGTACATCTGGATGTAGTAATCCAGTGCAACAGCGGTTCTGAATTGTGCAACTTCCTCCTTTGTCAACCTTTTCTTACATACAACTTTGGCATCTTTTTTGTCCACTAAAAACTCAAGCTTATATGGAGCAAATGTAAGGCGATCTCCATTCAACACTTCACCGAAAGTTTCTTTCTTCTTTTCCAAATTATCTACCAATGTTTCAAAACAATAGGTAACAAATAAGGTTAACAAGAACACCTTAAGAGAGGATTGACAAAAACAAAAGAAAGGAACGAATGGAAAAAAAATGTAATGTGCAATAAGAATAGAGGATTATTGATTCAGCGTAATAGACAATCAAGGATTTAACAAAAGTGAAAAGAAAACCTGGTCGACAAAATGGAAGATCGAAATAAGCATAAGTTTCACTGCATTAGGAAAATGAATAAAATTAACAGTAAGTTTGAAACATTAGAGAAATATTTCATTTCATTTGCTACATTAAAATGCCTAACAAGATTATCTAAGGTCTTTGATGACCGCCTGATTTTAACCACAAAGAGATAAGCTGATTCATTAAATTATATTGGGCTCGTTTTCTATCACTGACCAGTTCAAAGGGTTTTAGCAGATTTATAATCAGGTAGAAAATAGATTCAAAATCTGCTTCCGAGCCAACCATCCATCTCAAGCAGAAAGTGAATATTATACAAAATCGATGATCAAACTGCTGTAGGATTCAGACCAATTAATATTTATGGTGCAATCAAGAAAGTGCCTTCAAATAGAAACCAGATGGACGGTAATATTTTTGGGGTAGGGGATAGGAATTTCCGCGTTTTTACATGATGCGGAAGAATTGATGAAGTGATTGTTTTAGCAAACTGAACTAAACCAATTAATGAAATTATATTTACCTGACACAAACTGAAGTATGGATGATATTTCTTGAAAGACATAAGTCAAAAGCAACAAACATATAGTGATGGGAATGTTTAAGGCATCTACCTGGGATTAAAAAAAGGGCCAACTTTGTTTGCATAGAGAGGGACTTCCTCTCCACTTGTATACCGATGTGTAGAGGCATCTGATTGTACTAGGCATCCAAGAATCATGATTATAGTTGTAAAAATGAGTACTGCCACATGTTTCTCCATTCTCCTTTGGCTTTAAGAAGATGAAAAATATGAAATCAAGTAAAATGCTGACTGGTACCCAGCTGAAAAAAAGAGCATGAAAAAAGAAAAAATTATGCAAGGAACATGAATTAGTTTAAAAATTAATCTTGAAAAATGTGTGAGTCCCAATGTAACACTCTGTCCCATTCTTGACGATATATATACAGCATTAAAAAGTTTGTGTGCTTGATGTGTTGGTGTTATTTGTATTAAGCTAAGAGTGCTTTGGAAACAAGAGGAGTTGTACCCTTAACATTAAGGGTGTACTAGTCTTAATCTATAAAGAATTGATAATAATTTAAGAAGAAAACTTTTAACCCTTGAAGTCTAATTTCCAGCGGTTCAAAATCGTTAGGACTTCCCTGCACAAAATTATGATCATTTCAATGAAGGTGCACAATACTAAGGGATAACCCCTGACATGGCAAAATGGAAAATGTTGTGTCACATCAAAAGCTTCCGGAGGAGGGTACTTAGCCATTTCGAGTGTGTCCTAACTCTCTACTATATAAACCACAAATCCCATCTATTTTCTCAATGTTAGCACGACCTAAGGATGGGAAAAATACGTTTAACTCACACTATCCGAAATAGGATTTGTACCTGGACACGGCTTTCCAGCAGCGGCTGCAAAGGTTAAGGTACTAACCCACAGAGTTGTAAGTGTTTTTGGTCTGGTGTAATTATACCATCTTGGTACCTTCATTAATAAAACTTTACGTTATCTAAAACAATCCACAGAGCGGTAGCTAAGCACTAAACGGAGAGAGTGGAGCTAGGCCTGATACCCTTGATTCTAATGGAGGAAGGTCCACAGGAAAGCGAATTGTTTTTACTGAAGAAGCAACAATAAAATAAGAGTTATCTCACTTAGGTTTATTCCATTAAAGGAGTTTGACTACTGGCTGGTTTGGAGTTTATTTCTAACCCTATTTTAAGCATTGCGATACTAGATTATTGGTGAGTTAGCCAATTTGTGATTTTTTTGGACAAACAACAACAACAACAACTACTACCCAGTATAATCCCACAAAGTGGGGTCTGGGGAGGGTAATATGTAGACGAGCCTTACCCCTACCCGAAAGGGCAGAGAGGCTGTTTCCAATCGACCCTCGGCTCAGCGGAGGAAAGGAAAAATAAAAACAAAAACAAAAGAGCATTAGTAAGTCCAGCAGAAATAGCGTAAATAATTATCACAAATTTTTGGACAAAGTATTTGTGATTATATTTTCTAGCATAGACAATGTTGCATAGTAGAGTGGTGTTTATCAAGGTTTGGGCTAATAAAGAGGTTAGAAGTAAGTAATGATTGTAACCTTAACGTATTTTGAATATGGAAATGGTTAATGTGCATAGATGGAGCTACAACAACAACAACTACCCAGTGTAGTCCCACAAAGTGGGGTTTGGGGAGGGTAATATGTAGACGAGCCTTATCCCTACGCGAAAGGCAGAGAGGCTGTTTCGAATCGACCCTCGGCTCAGTGAAGGACATAGATGGAGCTACATGAGATATTTTTCCATATACTTGATTGTATGATATGTGATTGTGTATATAGACTGCGGTAACGGTTTCTGACGTCTTTAACTTGTCTCTTAAATTTGGATGTAGTTGAAAAACCTCAATTGAACGCGCCTCACGCGCCCAACAAAAACCGAACCACTGAACATTCCGTCATTAGCAAACATAACCTACGGCCTTTATATGGAGTTGCCGGACGGTGCCGATAAGGCGCGTACGGTAGCTCAAACGAACCCCCAAGCTAGAATGATTCAATGCAGGGAAAAGTTCATATGTCATAAGAGTCACAAACGCCCAAAACCCATCTGCGTCCACATCTCGCCATGGGTGCGAAGCTGTAATGGCAAGGAAGACAAACCATAATGGTATGCCTGCTGTAATTTTCAAGGCCAAGGACTACTATGGAGTCATGGCAGAAGAATGCAGAAGAACAATTGTAGGAAGATTCATTTAAAATCTGACCACAAATTGAGAAAATTAGGTCAAAATTTGCGAAGAAATTTGGCTTGAAAGGATCAGTCAATATAGGAGTATATGACAACCACAATGTTTTCTTGGATTTCACAAAACGATGATGATTTCAACACTATCTGGTTCAGGAGAGTAATCGAGATCGAGGGCCGCCAGATGTGGCTCCAGAAATAGTCGCCAGATTTTAAGCCTGAGGAAGACAATTCGATTGTTCCAGTATGGATATTATTACCTCAAATTCCATTTCACATGCATACCTGGCACTACATCAAGCAGGTAGCAAGTGAAGTTGGGAACCCATTACAGATGGATATCGCTACTCATAGTAGAACCCGTCCTAGTATGGCGAAAGCTAGGGTAGAAGTTGATTTATTGAAAACATTTCCAACGAGTGATTGGGTAGGATCAGAAGATGAAGAATCACCTTTGAATGGTTACACACAAATGGTGGAGTATGAGGGCGTCCCAAAATACTGCAGACATTGCAAGAAATTGGGTCATGCCTTGGTCGAATGCAGAGTATTGGAGAAGAAGAAACAAGCAGATCAAAGGGAAGTAGAAAGAACTCAAGGAAATATTCAAGCTGACAACACAATTGCAGGCAAGAAAGCAATTGAAACCAATGAGAAGGAAAGAATAAAAGAGATAATACACAACACTTACAACATAAGAACTAAGATAAAGAACAAGGGGCCAGCTGAAATACAAACGGTGAAAGAACAGGGAGAGTGAAATCAAATGAAGCAAGAGTCAATGATACGGTTGAATGTCTAGAACGTGAAGAAGAGGAGGGAAATCAGAATAATAAAGAAGAAATACCTTCAATAAAGACAAGGACAGGCATGAAAAAGACGAAAAAACAAACAAAGAAACCAAAAAAGAAGCCCAAGGTTCTGTTTAAAGCAAGTCTGTCACAGGAAGTTGCAAAGACTAGAAAGGGTACCAAAATCCCGGAAAATAACAGTTCAGAGGTAGGTGAAAATCAGATGCTAGAGAACAATCAAGATGAGAAACATGAAGAGCCAAATGAAGCTAGTGTATCGGGAGTCAATAGAGCAAGTCACCGGAACCATGAGAAGGAAGAAGAGGGGATGAAAGATCAATATTCTAACAAGGATAATGATTAGAAACATGTTAATGCGGAGAATGAGAAAGAAAACGTTGATTCAAGGGCTCCTGACACAGAGTCTAGCAGCGTTCCATCGTACGTGAAAAAACAGCCAGGACTGAATCTGTTTGTAGAACTGCACGGATATTCGCCAGACATCCACAATCACAAGAAGTAGTTGAGCAGACAGTAAACGAGACAGTGGAGGTAATCAGAATTGAATCACATAGCTCTTTTGTTTCAATGGCAGACAAAACTGAAGAGAACCCTGCACAAGATCATAAAAAGGAGGTGTGTGAAAGGAATGGTCTGTGACCAGTAACAAGGGGTAGAAGCAGAGAGAAGAGGAATTCGAAAAAGAACAGAAACAAAATAGTTCCTTCTTACAATAGGAGGACAAAAAAAGAGTCTAATATGATGTTCCCTTATGATTAGTGCAATCATATGGAACATTAGAGGGGTAAGATCCAAAAAAGCCATTCATAGGCTAAAAAAACTAATCATTATTAATAAGGTGGATTTTGTAGCAATTATGGAACCATTTGTCAACATGGAGAAAGTGGAGGGTTACAAGAGGTTTCTAGAGTTCAATAGCTGTTGTTCCAATAAAATTGGCCAAATTTGGTGTTTTTGGAGGGACAGTTTCCAGGTTACTGTTGTATCGGACCATGAACAACAAATTACGCTTCATATTAAGAGTAATCCTGTCAGCGATGGTGTGTATGTGACAACAGTCTATGCAAAATGTACTTCTATTGAAAGGAAAGAGCTTTGGGAGAGTCTGGAAGACCTAAACAGTAATATCAAGGGTCCATGGTGCATAGCTGGGGATTTAAATGTCATCCTGGACCTGGAGGAAAAGTTAAGGGGAAGGCCTCACAGAAATCACAAAAGTGTTGATTTTGCAGAGCATGGACAATTGCGAAGTTACGGACATAGGCTACATTGGGTCCAGATTTACATGGTGTAACAATACAAGGCCAAGAAAGAGAATATGGAAGAGTTTGGACAGAGTCTTCATAAACGACCTATGGGCACAGAAGTTTAACAGTAACACAGTCAAACATCTAGTAAGAACAGGCTCAGATCACAGACTTATGCTAATAAAAGGTCATTCTGATCAAACCAACATCATCAAGTACTTCAAATTTCTTAATTTTTGGGTGAACCAGCAGGAACTTCAAGATCTGGTTAAAGAGGTTTGGGGGCAGCCAATAGTTGGGAACCCGATGTGGAGGTTACAACAAAAATTAAAGAAATTAGGGAAGAGTCTTAGTCAGTGGTCCAGAGAAATGGTAGGGGATGTTCACCTGCAGGTTGAAGCATGGGAAGCACACGTGCAAACACTGGAGGAGTTGGAATTGATTGATAACTCAGAGCAAGTAAGAATTGATCTCAATAAGGCTCATGCTGAATATGTGAGATGGCTCGCACAACAGGAATCTCTATTATTGCAAAAGTCCCAAATTAGATGGTTTGAGGAAGGAGACTGTAACAGTAAGTATTTCCATGCAGCGATCAGAGAAAGAAGAAGGAAGTTGAAATTACATCGAATCCAGAACCACAGAGGAAGATGGGTTTCAGGGGCTGAAAAGATTGCAAGGGCAGCTATTAGACACTTCGACAGAATGTTCAACCTACAACAACAGAGTCTAGATAGTAATATTCTAGAATGCATTCCTACATGTATTACTACTGAACAAAACGAGATGACGATCAAGATTCCAGAAGAAGAAGAAGAGATTAAAGAATCAGTACTCAGTATGAGTGCTCATAGTTCAGCAGGGCCCGATGGCTTCAGTGGCATGTTCTATCACAAATGTTGGGACATCATAAAAGAAGACGTGGCTTTTGTTCAGCAAATCTTCAAGGGAGGAAAACTTACAAGTTTTTCGCGCATACACTACTAGTCTTGTTGCCGAAAGTGGAGTCTCCTATTACCTTTTTCGACATTAGGCCCATTAGTTTGAGTAATTTTTCCAGCAAAATTATCTCCAAAATGCTGTCTAGAAGACTGAACTCTTTGCTGCCGGGTTTGATATCTGAAAACCAAAGCGGTTTTGTGAAAGGGAGACTAATTACAGAAAATGTCCTATTAGCTCAAGAATTGTGCAGGGTATTGGCAAGAGTAACATAGGTGGGAACAGTGGTTTTGATAGCGCGCGGCGACAAATAGCGACGAGGGCTCGCTTCAGTGAGGCGAGAGGCGCGCAGCGAAGCGCTCGCCTTTTTGATGTGAGGCGACAATTTATAAAAAAAAACAATATATATATATATATATATATATATATATATATATATATATATATATATATAAAACTAAAAACTCAATAACAATAATATGTTAATAATAAATATATCAATTTATAAATTAAAAACTCAATAGAGCAATAAATCAAATAAATTTAAGCAACTTAGCAGAATTGCAGATTAATTTTTCTTGTTTTATCTGTGCAGGTGCTCTTCGAAAGAAGAAAAACAGAGCATAGTCTGGTCGCGAAAAACAGAGCTGTTGCTGCTGCTGCCTGGACAGTGCTGGTCGCGAAAAACAGAGCACTGGACAGTGCTGGTCGCGAAAAACAGAGCACACAGTGCTGGTCGCGAAAGAGAAAAGAAGAAAGAAGAAAGAAGAAAGAAAGAAAAACAGAGAGTCTGGTCGAGTCGAGAAAGAGAAAAGAAGAAAGAAGAAAGAAGAAAGAAGAAAGAAGAAAGAAAGAAAAACAGAGTCTGGTTGAGTCGAGAAAGAGAAAAGAAGAAAGAAGAAAGAAGAAAGAAGAAAGAAGAAGTGAAGAACATACCTGGCTGGTGTTGTCGCAGACGATGGAAGAAGAAGAAGATGGAGTGAAACCCTAATTTTGTCGACTGGAGCAACTCAAGGACGCTGCTGTGTTTTAATTTTTCTGTATTATCAAAATAGCGACGGCTCGCATCGCCACGCGCCTCGCATTGCCTCGCCACTTGCCACAAAAGCTGTCACGCGCGCTATTCTGCCTCGCAACGCAACAGTGCCCTTTGTGGCGTTAAAGCCTCGCCTCGCTACACGCCTTTAGCGCTGTCAGGGTGGGAATGTGGTTATAAAGCTAGACATGGCAGCAACTGTTCTGAAAAAATATGGCTTCTCAGAGGTGTTGACCAACATCATCTGGAATCTTATATCTGAAGTGTGGTACTCCATCATTGTTAATGGAGAAAGAAAAGGTTTTTTCAACTCTAGCCAAGGGTTAAAACAAGGGGATCCATTATCTCCTTCATTATTCATACTAGCAGCAGAGGTGTTGACTAGAATGCTTAACAATCTGATCAACAATGAAAGGTTTATACCATTCTCCATGAGTCCGAAAGGACCTTGTATTAACCACCTATGATATGCAGACGACCTACTGATCTTTAGCAGTGGAAAGTCGAGGTCTATCAAGCTGATTATGAAGCAAGTTGGTAGGTATGAAAGAAGTTCAGGGAAGAACGTCAACATGAATAAAAGCTACTTTTTGACAGCACCAAACACTGGAGCTTCCAGGATCAACAAAATTAGAGAAGCGACTTGGTTTATGGACAAGAACTTTCCATTCACATATTTGGGATGCCCCATCTATGGAGGCAGAAAAAAGATGGTTTACTTTGAGGATCTACTGTCTAAGATTGTGAAAAGGTTGAATGGATGGCAGGGTAGAATGCTTTCTTATGGAGGCAAACTCATCCTAATACAGCATGTTCTTCAATCACTCCCCACGTATACCCTAGCAGCACTTAACCCTCCTAAGGGTATACTGAATCTCATGGAAAAACATTTTGCAAGGTTCTTTTGGGGTTCAACTGGTGATAAATCAAAAGATCATTGGAGTTCTTGGAAGAATCTATGTTATCCTAAAGAAGAAGGTGGAGTGGGCTTGAAGAGAATGCAAGATATTAGCGATACCTTGAATATAAAAAGATGGTGGAGAATTAGAACACAACCTTCCCTATGGGCATCATTCCTTAGAGCCGAGGCATCCAGTGGCTAAAGCTTGTGCTTCTTCTGACTCGCACGCATGGAGAAGTATGATGAAGGTTAAAAAAAGGCAGAAAGCAATATGATCTGGAAGATTCAACTAGGTGAATGCAGTTTTTGGTGGGACAACTGGACAGAGAAAGGAGCTTTAGCTAATATGCTACCTGGAAGAAATGGTTCTACTAAAGACACTAATGAATTCTTCTTTGAGGAAGACTGGAATGTGCAAAAGATAGAAAGTTTTCTATCTGAGGAAATGGCACAACATATTCAAAACATTAGCTGTGGAGATCAAGAAAAGCCAGATTTTATATACTGGGATGCTACTCCAGACGGACAGTATTCGAATAACTATGTATGGCAATTGATTAGAACACACAAAATGACTGGTTGAGTAAGATGCTTTGGCACAACAACCTTCCTTTTAAAATTTCCTTCTTGTCGTGGAGATTAATAAGAGGAAAGCTTCCTTTTGATGACACCATAAATAGATTTGGTAAACATATGGTATCGAGATGCTAATGTTGTTCTGCTCCAGAGAGGGAGTCTATTCATCATGTATTTATTTGCAGTGAAGCTGCTCAGAATTTATGGAATTTTTTTGCGCAGCCTCTGGGTATCAAACATCAGTTATGGCCTATCAAAGGACTTTTGAGTTGGTGGTGGCAAACTAGGACCAAGAACAAAGTTCATAAGTTCCTAATCCAAATTGTTCCTATTGTTATTTGTTGGGAGGTATGGAGGAACAGCAACCAAAAGAAATTCTATATATCTAGAATGAAGAACCAAATCTACTAGATTATAGTGCTGCATTGTACAAGGCCTTCCCGAAGTGTCAACTGACTATGCCCTGGGTTGAACTGTGTGAGGTGGTGGAGAAATTGAAGCCTTCTGTAATTTGGAAACAGGTGGTTTGGTTGAAACCTCCCACTGGGGAAGTTAAACTTAACACCGATGGAAGCTTCATAAACGAAAATGGGAAAGCGGGGATTGGAGATATAGTGAGAGATGAGAATGGGGATCTCATTTTTGCATTCTCTATACCTGTAAGATACAACAACAATAATTATGCAGAAGCTGTAGCAGTGAACTATGGAGGAAGATGGTGCGTGCAACATGGATATAATGTCCTATCTCTGGAAATTGACTCTTTACTGGTTGCCAACATGCTCGAACACAAAGTCACCAACAACATGAAGCTCAGATCTCTTATAGAAGATACGCCACAGATTTTTAACCAAGCTACAATCAAAATTGCTCATTGCTACAGAGAAGCGAACCGGTAACAGATGGATTGGCTAAGTTAGCAACTACACTAGAAGAAGGATCCTTCTATCACACATTTCAGCAACTTCCAGAAATGATAAAGGGACCATTTCAACTTGATAAATGTCAAATGCCGAGTATAAGACTGAAGTACGACAAAGCTAATTTCTTTATCAGATAATCTTCCTTTGTATTTAGAAGATGTAGGCATGTTGTCTAGAGATGCCTCACGTGTATGTAGTGTTGTATTCAGAGGTTAATGGCCAAGTTCACCTCTGTTTTTTTGCTTTCATATATACAACACACCAGGACAATCCTGGATTTTTGGCTTTAAAAAAAATTTGGATGTAGTTATCTTTCAATAGTTGAGTCGATAGACTCGCTCCTTTAGATTTACAGATCCAGGTGTTGAGACACCACGTGAGGGCAGAAGTATTGTTGGCTTTGAGAGGGCTATATTGGTGAGCCACACTTTTAATCCATGGGAGCCGTTGAGCTTTGTTTTGCTTTTAGTAGTTTAGTCATTTTGCATTGAACTCTGCTCACTCTATGGACTACCTTAGATTGTACTAGCGATAGCATCCGTTTTATGGGTAGTTATGATTGTATCAGGGCTGTAACCCAAACTTTATGCTTTATGTATTGATAGCTGATACACTCCCTCACATTGCAATAGTCCTAAAATGTTCAAGTTACCATCGGACAGAGAGAGCGTAATCATAACTTACAAATATCAGTTTTTTCTGGCATATAATATCTTCCTATATTTGGTGAGTAATTGTGATAAACAGTAGAAAATGCTTTATGTAGTAAGGTTAAATCACCAACCATTATACTTGTCACTATTATTCGTACTGCTCGTCTATATGTAATTGAATTTCAACCAACACCATAAAATAATCAAGAAACAGGAGTTTCTCGTTAACTTTCACAGATGATATATACCATGGACAATCAAGATATAATTGAACACAGCTAGTCCTTAGATTCAATAGATTTTGAAAGTTAACTAACAACAACAACAATCCATTATAATACCACTTAGTGGGGTCTGGGGAGGGTAGTATGTACGCAGACCTTACTCTAACCTTGGGTAGAGAGGCTGTTTCATAATAGACCCCCGGCATCTTGGGGAGACTCCAACTCACGACCTTTCGGTTGGAAGTGGGGGTTGTTTACCATCAGAGCAACCCCTCCCTCTTGAAAGTTAACTAATCCAAGTAGAATTAGCAAAGTAAACATAAAGGAAGGAACAAGTGAATGAATCCAAAATGCTCAATTTGTGGCATCATATATACAAATTGTGAAGAATTCAGATAGCCAAAGAGGAAGAGGATTTGACAGCAAAAGTAACAAAGACAAGGCTTCAGAAATGCTTACAGAGAGAGAAAGAGCAGTGGCAATTATTGCAGAAATTTGGTGAAGAAGAAGGAAGTTTGAAGCGCCGTCGATCATTGACATAGTCAACTCAAATGGTCTTCATTTTGTGGACAGAAAAGAAATGCTCTTTAATTTTTGGAAAAAGAAAATATTAATTTCGTCAAAGTTTTAAAATGATGCCAAACCAGGCTTGGACCAATGCAGCGACTTGCCAGAAATAGCCTTTTTTCTGGGCCACCTTTTATACTACATTTATCCGCACTTGGCCCGGTAAATAAGTGAATTTAGAATAATTTTTTTTAATAACATAAATTTGGATAAAAGAGATAAAATATTTGTATGCTGGGAGCCAAAACTTTTTTCCTCTACTTACAAACTATCCATTAATTAAGCTGATACCATAGAAATCGATCAAAAGAAAAAGAAAAGTGTTTTTTCCTTTTGGATTGAGTGTCACTCCTATCAAGGAATATATTTAACATTTAGCTAATGTTTTAGGTTAGATGATTATTCTAAACAGAACCAGTAATCATACTTTTTTCCATAATAATATGGAAGAAACGAAAGGGAAAACGAAAGGATTTAAATCTTTTCCACAGTTAACTTACAAAGTTTAGATTTAATTCTAAGAAATGGCGATCTTTGGTTAGAGCAAGGACTCCTTTTTCCCACTAACAAATGTTACAGAAAATTACCGTTGAATTGCTTATCATGAATACAATAATACTGAGAGAATTCACATAAAGTAATCTTGGATCAACGCTCTCCTATTCATAGACATGAAGCAAATACAAAAAATATATATAAGTATTTGTGATATGAATTACTTTTATTGGTATTACAACCAGAATGGTAAGTTCTACAACCATTTTTTGTTGACCTTTTCCCTGAATACTCAACAATTGATGTGCATATATTGCGCTGGGTAGTAGAAAATGCATCACATTCTCTCCCCGCATAGCTAATGAATGTGGAGAGTCTTCCATTTTAATTAATCTTCCAGACACAAATGAAAAGACGCCTTCCAATTATGTATTGCCTTCTCTCTCTAAAATCCTCTCCTAGAGAGAAGAAGGGTGAATAGTGATTCCGTCACTATTCATCGGGCATAATTCCGTGAGTTATCATCACGAAATTAGTCACACAACAAGCTCCTTCTTGTGGTGATCATCTCCTTTCAATTTTATTCCAAAACTCTAAACCAAACGCAATAGATCTTGAATTTAGCGATCGAGCTCACTGTAGATTCGAATTTTCAGTCTGCAATCTATATCGTTACTCCTTTGTGATGTGAAGTTTATGGATTGTTGATAGTTGATTTATTCGGATAGATTTTCTATTCAAAGCAATAATAGATCGTAAAAATTTATTGAAGGTACTGTAGCATCGAGATTTCAATACAATTTTCAGCATTTTCGTAGCAGTGTTATAGCGTGGATATGGAGGATCTTTTCTGAAGTAAAACGCAACCATGGATGCTACGTCCTCTCCCCAGCATCTGGCTGTGGGAAAGGTTCATAACGTTCTAAACACTACTCCAAAAGAAAACACAAAGCAATCGTATGCTTCAACACTTCAAGCTAAGCCGTCTGCTCCATCAAAAATAGAGCTATGTCCATTTTTAGTTAACCATGGTGAACCTGTAATTCAATTCACTAAGGAAGAGGTTAACAACTTCATTAGGGAAAAAGGATTGCATCAGTCAGTTGTTATTAAATTTTCTTATGGCATACTTGATCTATCGGAAGTGCGAAGAATATTTTCGTCGTAATTTGATGTTCAAGGTCAATGTAACATTGGACATTTGGAGTTTCGTCATCTGTTAATCAGGTTTGATCTCTACGGTGATTATGTTTATTTCCTTTCAAAGTCGATTGGATATCTTAAATCTAAAGGCGACGAATATTTCTTCAGAACATTCCCATGGTCTTTTGAATTCAATCCGAATGAGGAGACGTCGATGTCTCTTCCAGGTTTGCCACCAAATTTTTTTTCTAAGAGGTCGTTATTGTCTATAGCCTCAGTTGTGGGAAAACCTCTGGATGTGGACAAGGTAACACGGGATAGAACGAGACCTAGCGCGACAAAAGTTAAGGTTATAGTTGATGTTTTGGATAAACATCCTAAAAGGGTCAAGCTGCAGATTTTAGATAGAGTTTCAGGTAAATCTATCGAGATTCATCAAGAAATAGTGTTCGACAACCTGCCTAAGTATTGTGCTTATTGCAAGCATCAAGGTCACGATGACAAGGCGTGTAGAATTAAAAAAGAAAAAACTAGAGCAAGAGGTGGTGGCAGAGGCACATTTGGACAGTGATCTGTCTGGTCACGAGGTCGATGATTTAGACAAATTGCAAGGGGATGCAATCGACTATCTAAATGCTAAAAGATCTGGACAAGGAGCTAAGGATTCACAAGAAAAAGATGGTAATTCAGGAGTTGAATTAACAAAAGTCTCACAGCAGACTGTACAAAGTGCATAAGGAGTGACTGTGGAAAATAATGCAGGCGTGAAGGATGTTGTTGCTCGAATTGATTCTGTTACACAAACTGGCATGGTAAAGGATGTTACAAAATGACTGTTGATTTGAAGCCTACACAACATACTGTGAATGATAGTGGTGATGCTGATCAACATGAAATGGCTACGAATCCTGTGGTTACTGGTGTATCTGATGCACCACATGCAGCAGCTCCAGTTGAGTCTATGGAGGAGGTATTGAAGTTGGATAAAGGACCTCCTAAGCCTTCTAAAGATGTACATGCTTCTACTATCTATGCACGATCATATGTGCATACTGCTGGGGCAATGAAGTCTACTGCAGATAGTATTTCTTATAGTGCACAAGCTGGGTAGGTGGTTGTTTTTTAGGGTGAGGCATTAAATCTGAATTCAACATCAGTTGTGGTTACTTCTGAGCATACCAAAACAGATGATATTCACAAAGGACATAATCAATGTAGCAATGTGACGCTGATAGGAAGTGAGGCCAGAGAGTACTTGGTTGATGCAGCTCAATCAAATGTTACACTTGCAGACACTCTCCCAAAGCCAAAAGGTAATACTGCAGATAGTATTTTTTCTAGTTCAAAGGCTGGGCAACTGCTTGTTTTTTTAGGGTGAGGCAATAAAGCTGAATTCAACATCAGTTTTGGTTACTTGTGACCATACCAACACAGAGGATATTCACAAAAGACATAATCAATGCTGCAATGTGCCGCAGCTAGGAAGTGAGGCCAGAGAGTACTTTGTTGATGCAGCTCAATCAAATGTTACACTTACAAACACTCTCACAAGGCCAAAGGGTGATTCTGCCCAGTTTTCTAAAATGCAATCTATTGATCCATTGAATTTGCCTTCTACTCTTGTAACTGAAAAGATGGTATCAAATTTGCAACCTACTGATCCATCTAATGTACCAGAAACTGACAATACAAAAAGACATGAAGAGATGCTGATTGAGCAGCAGCAGGTATTGCAGAATACTAACAATAAAAACACAATTCAGTTTAATCAAGCAAATGGTACTAATTTAGAGGTTTCAGAGAGTTTCAGATCTTCTACATATCCTACTGGTTTAACAATTCAAACAGGGGGAAAGTTGACAGTAACAAATTTACTTGATGCTTCAAAAAATCCTGGAAAACAACATTGTAATGAACTGAATTAAAGCAGCAATTTTGGTTACTTCTGAGCATACCAGAAAAGAGGAAACTCGACAGCATCTCAGCTGCAATGTGCAGCAGCTGGCAGCAGGGGAGGAAAATGTACCAGCTAGTGTACATCAAATTCTCAAGACAAATATGCAAATAACAGCAAGTATTACAAACCATGAGGTTGCGCAGAACACAGTTCAACAAGATACCTCTAATCAGCCTGATATGTTTCAACAAGGCAGTATGACCTCTTTGATAAATACAGCAGCTGCAGTTTCTAATGAAGCCTTTATTCAGCATGGTTTTGATTTACATCCTCCTGCTGCTACACAACAAACCAGTGAAGCTGCTCAACAGTCTGTAAATAACTGGTCATCTATGTCCACCAGAAAAGCAACTTCAAAAACCAAAATCAAAACACACCGCGCAGATAAGAGTCCAGCTTTAAATACAATTTCAAACTCAATTGCTGCACTTACAAATGTCAATAATGAGAATGCAATATCGACTGGACAGAATATGCAGAAGGCCAAAGATCAGTTTTCTCCAATCATACCTTCTTCCAGTACACATGTGGAGACAACTATCAAAGATCATGGAAAACAATCAACCTCCACTGGAAAAAACAAACAAGTAATTCAACTTAACATGAGGGACATGGTCATTAAATCCAAGCTGTGGAAAGACCAACGAGATTTTGACGATGACGAGGGCTAGGGAGAAGGGCTGGCTGGTTATTCATCTTCAGGAGACGACCAAGAGTTTGACGACGACAATGTAGGAGAGGACTTTGATGATCAATTCAAGCCAAAATTTCAATGGAAATCAGCGACAATCAATGGTCCTGCAAATCTGAAACATGCAGCAAACACAAACAGCAACTTGAACCATAATGCTCCAGTATTTGTTCCACGAAATTCTACAAAATCAGGCGAAACATCAGCTGTTGTTAACAACGCAACATCACTACCAACATCTGTCCAGAATCAGATTGTACCAATAAAATCAATCACAACTTTGAAGGAGATGAAAATGTCGGATACAATGATGCAAACTTCCCATAAACTACTGGATGAGAGGGCAGAAAGACATATATATGAAGAAGGGGAGGAAGAGGATATATTAAAGCAATGCCGGGCAGATGCATCAAGAAAAGGTGATCTGTCGCCAATGCATAGTAAAACAAGTAAGAAGTCTCGTGAAAGGGATAGAAGTTGGGACGGCAGGATGTTTGAAGACTTAAACATAAGGAGACCTCCAATGAGAAATGCCAAACAAAAACAGGTCACTCAAACAATATTACAAAGGCCAATCGATCGAGGAACAAAGCATGAATTTTGAAGTCATATTGAGAAAAATTTTGGACGAAGACATTAATCTACAAATTCAAATTTTCACAAAATTGGAGAAAAGAGAGCACCAAGATGTTTTCTTCAACTTTTTATTTTTCCATCTCATTAGTATTTTTCAATGTAATATCATCACTGAGCATGTTATAAACTCGGAGATGATCATACTGTTCTTAATTCTTGCTACTTCTTTCTTTTTACATGCTTGTTAGTTCATGAGGCTTTTATTGGCCTCAATAGGATTAATAAGATCAGGTTTACGCCGGTTATTGTTATATAGGTAACAATACCGGTGCTATCCCTTCTTATTTTATTTTTTCTATTTGTTGTAACTTTTTTTTTAATTATATTAATGAAATCTAGCCCTAGGCGATTGCATAATGGATTGAAAAAAAAACAGACGCCTTCCTTTTTTTTGTAAATAGAAAGGCAACAAAATAAACACTCAGTTTCCTTCGTTAGTAGAGATAATGAAACGGCGCTAAATCAATGGCTAAAGACGCTATAATGAACAGTCATGAAAGAGTAAATAGCAAAAAAATGTGAAAAAAGATAAATGGCTTTTCTAATCATACAAAATGCCACGTCACCTGTGTTAAGCCCCTGTATTATATAATTATATAGATATAGATTGTGGCCTATTTTGGATTGCTGAAGCCTCTGTTCTTATTTCCAATGGCTCCAAGATTTTCATTTTAATACTACACTAAAAGGTTAAGGAGTACAGGGGTAAAATGAAATTTATTATTTTTCCAATAATCATAATCACCATGAATATATACCTTTACTCTAAGGAAAAACAATACTTTCTAAGTTTAGTAAGAAATCTCCATCTCCAAAAATATTAGTAGTATTAAAAGAATGATGCATATCTCCATGGGCGGACCTAGAAGATAGTATATGGGTTCCCGGAAATTCAGTTTTTTACGTAAATTTTGTATTTATATTAAAAAAATTACTAAATATTTATAAATATTTAATTGTGAACACAATTATTATTGCATATTAATTTAAACGTATGGTAGAAACGCACAAGTATAAAATCCTGGATCCGCCTCTGATATCCCAAAATATAAGTCCTAGGGGAATATAATGAGGATGTTTGGGCTAGCTTTTATCAACTTTTAATTTATTTTTATTTTTATTATTATTTATTTATTTATTTTGCTTATTTTGATGTTTACTAAGCACTAAAAGTGCACTAAGTTAATCACTCTTAAAGCAAAAACATGTTACAACAAACCAAAAGCCAAAAATTGAACAGCCCAAGTAGTAATAATTTTTCAACATAAAAGTTCTTTTAAAATTTGACCAAGTATATTATCCCTTATATATTTTTATAATTCGCTTAATATTTCTCTTTTTATTTTAGTTTTTTCATCTAGAAAGCTCCATCTTCCCCCCGGCAACCTATTATTTAAGCTAAGCAATTGATGATTACTCGTAAAATAATATATTTTCAATGATAAAGAATAGAAATTTAAAATGAAACAATTACAATATATTGGGAGGTATATTTTCTATTGAAAATTCTTTACGTGACTTCAGAAAATGGTGTAACTTGGTCCTTTGATACGCCACACATTGGGTTTTAATTCTTTTTTTTTCTTCTTCTTAATTAACAATGTATTAAATCGTTTCAAGTAGCTAGGAAGATAAAAAACAGTTTTTAACGTAAATTATGTTAAATCAAATGTATATAACAGACTAATAACCAAATCCATACTAAATCTTAGGATATAGATATACTACTAATCATGATTAAGATTATTTTTTATTTAACAAATCTGGTCCTGTAACATTTAAATAAGACAAGTGTCACAAATTTAACCACCATTGCTATTTTATCTTTACTTTAATTTGTTTTTCAAGTATTTATGTGCTTCTAATTGGTCTTTAATTTAACTATAACTCATGTACTTTTAGTTAAACTAGTTTTCCGATACGTGTTTTGCACGTGAATGCGAGTTGTGTAGTATTCAGTGTTGTAAAATAGTGAACTAAATAATAAAGTAATAGTTTTATGATTTGAGATTGTACGTCACGAGGTAGCTTGTTGATATGAGGCCGAGAGCCTATTGATTATGCAACGAGATGGCTTGATATTGCGCTTGGGCCGTAAGGGACACCTTCCGGGGTCTGTACACCCCGGTGAGCACGGGTACCCATTGTGATATGAGATATAGCCCGAGGGGCTGGTGTTGTTCCATGTTGTTGCTCGAGGGACTGATTCTGTTATTGTGCCCGAGGGGCGTTTTTATGTGTTTATCTTTTCTAGTTGCCTGTCATTTAACTGTTAAAAAGGTATTTTAAAGAAGCTTAAACTGAACTAAGGTATTTTTATGAGATTTTACTATTTTATTGCACTTTACTGGTTTTACTCTGTCTTTTTGTAGCATGTAGTTGTGTTTTATGTGATTTCTTATCGCTCAGTCTTTATTTATTGTTATTATTCATTGAGTCGGAGTACTCATATTACTCCCTGTACCCTGTGTGCAGATACAGGAGTTTCAGGTCCCAGTAGCGAGTGTCGATTGCCTCCAGCTCAGGCGGTTCGGAGTTCACTGGGTAGCTGCTCGACGTTCGTAGCCCAGTGCTTTTCCCCTATCTTACTTTCCCTTATTTTAGTTTTGTAATAGACTATGTAGATTCTTCTTACTTTTAATCGGTTATTACATGCTTATGACTGGTGATACCCTAATATATAGCTATGTTGGTTTTTTTCCCGCAAATCATATTGTTTCACTGTTTATTTGAGATTTAATCATGTTAAAGACTTAAATTGTGTTATTTTAATTGCTTAAAACGAATTGGGTATTGTGTCGGCTGGCCTTGTCTTCACGAGAGGCACCATTACGACCGGGTCTAGGCTTAGGGTCGTGACAAATTGGTATCAGAGCCTAGGTTCCATAGGTCTCACGAGTCATGAGTAGGTTTAGTAGAGTCTCATGGATCGGTACAAAGATGTCTGTTTTTATCCTCGAGAGGCTGTACAACCTTTAGGAAAAACTTCATATTTTTGAAATTATTGTCGTGCGAATCTGTTGATCCGAATACTAAACTTCTGTTATTCTATTCTCTCACAGATGTTGAGGACACGCGCTACCGGTCAGGATGATCGGCCACCAGTACCACCAGCTGTGGTCACTAGAGGCCGAGGACGCGGTCGTAGTAGCGGTAGGGGCAGGGGTGTGGCCCGCACAGCAGCTACGGCAGTGCCTGCAGATCCACACGCCGCCCTAGTTCAAGATCAGGTCCAAGTTGTGGATGCTCCAGTAGCACCAGCTGTGCCCATTGTGATTCCGGGTCTTCAGGTGGTCTTGGCTCTGATTTTATCGGTATGCACTAGGCTAGCTCAAGCGGTTTTAGTTACTACAACAGTAATACTTCTCAGGTTGGGGGGGCACTCAGACTCCCGTCGCTCGCACACTTGACCAGATCGTGCAGGGAATTCAAATGCCGGGGCACATCCAGCCCAGTCGGTTGTAGTTGCTCAGGACTATGTAACTCCTGCCATGCTAGAGGAAAAGTAGCGCAGGTTGGAGAGGTTTGGTAGACTTCAACCTCCGACTCAGTGGTGCAGAGGGTGAGGATGACCAAGGTTTCTTGGACAAGTGTTAGAGGATTCTTCGCACATCAGGTATTCTAGAGATCAGCGGGGGCGCTTTCACTACTTTTCAGTTTTCTGGAGTTGCCTTCACTTGGTGGGAGGCTTATGAGAGGCGTAGGCTTGTTGGTGCAGCACCCCTTACCTGGCAGCAGTTCTCAGTTCTCTTTTTGGAGAAGTATTTGCCACAGTCTCGTAGAGAGGAGCTGCGCAAGCAGTTCAAGTGGTTGCATCAGGGAGAGATAACTGTGGTGCAGTATGAGATGAGGTTCTCTGAGTTATCTCGTCGTGCTATTTGGTTGGTTCTGACATATAGAGAGAGGATTAGGAGGTTTGTTGATGGCCTCACATATCAGCTTCGTATTCTCATGACCACGGAGAGGGTGTCTGGAGCTACTTTTGAGGAGGTTGTAGACATTTCTCGTGAGATTAAGTCAGTTCGTCGCCGGGAACGAGATGAGAGGGAGGTCAAGAGGCCTCAGGGATTTGGTAGTTATGGCGGTGCTCCTTCGAGGGGTCAGTTTCAATACGGCAGAGGCCGTCCATTTAGGCATGCTCAGCCAGCTCGCCCAGGTTATCATGGGGTGTCATCGGGTCATGGTTCTCGCAGTTCTCATCATGCCAGTCATCACTTAGTGCCCTTCTAGCTCAGAGTTCGTCCCGTGCGTTATCAGTTCAGGGCTCTTCTATGCCAGGTGCATCTGCTAGTCATTCTGGTGCTAGGGGTTCCCTTCAGTCCCCGTCTTCAGCACCTGAGAGTTGCTACAAGTGTGGAGAGATAGGTCATATATGGAGGCAGTGTCCTCGTCGTCGTACGGGTGTATCTCAGCAGAGGAGTCAGCCATCGGCTTCAGCGCTGGTTACTTCACCACCACCCACCCAGTCAGCTAGGGGTGGAGGACAGTCAACTAAAGGCCGTCCCAGATGGGGAGGTCGATCAGGTGGTGGTTAGGCCCGTTTTTATGCACTTCCAGCTATACTTGATGTTATTGCTTCAGATGCCGTGATCACAGGTATTGTTTCAGTCTGCCATAGAGATGCCTCTATATTATTTGATCCCGGTTCTACTTATTATTATGTGTCATCATACTTTGCTTGTTATTTGGATACGCCCTGTGAATCTCTTGTTTCACCTGTTTATGTATCTACTCTGGTGGTCGATATTGTTGTTGTAGACCGTGTGTGGTGACAATTAGGGGTCTGGAGACCCGAGTGGATCTTTTGTTGTTATGTGTGGTGGATTTCGATGTTATATTAGGCATAGATTGGCTATCTCTGTGTCGTGCTATTTTGGACTGTCATGCTAAGACAGTAACATTGGCCATGCTAGGTGTGCCACAGATTGAGTGGCGAGGTTCGACTGATTATTTTCCCAGTAGGGTAATTTTGTTTTTGAAGGCCCAGCATATGGTAGAGAAGGGTTGTCTCTCATATGTAGCCTTTGTGAGGGATTTCGGTCCAGAGACTCCCAGTATAGATTCTGTTCTAATTATGAGGGATTTTCCCAATGTGTTTCCTACAGACGTATCGGGCATGCCGCCGGACATGGATATTGATTTTGGTATTGATTTGGTACCGGGCACTCAGCATATTTCTATTCATCCGTATTGTATGGCACCAGCAGAGTTGAATGAGTTAAAGGAGCAGCTTCAGGAACTCCTGAATAAGGGGTTCATTTGACCTAGTGTGTTTCCTTGAGGTGCGCCGATTCTATTTGTGAAGAACAAGGATGGCACAATAAGGATGTGCAATGATTGTAGGAAGTTGAACAAAGTAACAGTTAAGAACAAGTATCCTTTGCCTCGCGTTGATGATTTATTCGACCAGTTTTAAGGAGCTAGAGTGTTCTCCAATATTAATCTACGTTCATGTTATCTCCAGTTGAACATCAGGGACTCGAATATTCTTAAGACAACTTTCAGGACCCGATATGGTCATTATGAGTTCTTGGTGATGTCTTTTGGGCTGAGAAATGCTCCAGCAGCGTTCATGCATTTGATGAACATCGTGTTTCAACCTTATATTGACTCATTTGTCATAGTTTTCATTGATGATATTCTGGTGTATTCGCATAGTTAGGAGGAGCACGCGGAGCATTTGAGAGTTGTGTTGCAGAGACTGAGGGAGAAGAAGTTTTATGCAAAAAAATTCAACTGTGAGTTTTGGCCCAGCTTAGTGGCTTTCTTGGGGCACGTGGTGTCCAACGAGGGTATTTAGGTTGATCCAAAGAAGATAAAGGTGGTCCAGAGTTGGCCCAGACCGTCCTCAGCTACAGAGATTCGTAACTTTCTTGGTTTAGAGGATTATTACTGCCGTTTTGTTCAGGGATTCTCATCTATCACATATCCCTTGACCAAGTTGAGTAGGGTGCTTTATTTAGGTGGTCACATGAGTGTGAGGAGAGCTCTCAGAAGCTCAAGTGTCTTGACCACAGCTTCAGTGTTAGTTTTTCCATCAGCTTTAGGTTCATATACCGTGTATTGTGATGCTTCGAGAGTTGGTATTAGGTGTGTTTATGCAGGAGGGTAGAGTTATTGCGTATACTTCTCGCCAGCTGAAGCCCCATGAGAAAAACTACCATGTTCATGATTTGGAGTTGGCTGCCATTGTTCACGGGTTGAAAATTTGGATTCATTATTTGCATAGTGGGTCTTGTGAGGTGTTTACTGATCATCGTAGCCTCCAACACTTGTTCAAGTAGAAGGATCTCAATTTGAGGCAACAGAGATGGTTGGAGTTGCTAAAGGATTATAATATGATTATACTGTACCATCCGAGAAAGGCAAATGTGGTAGCCGATGCTTAGAGCCTGAAGGCGATGAGTATGGGGAGTTTGGCATATGTTCCAGTTGGGAAGAGACCCCTTGCAGTTGATATTCAGGACTTGGCCAACCGGTTCATGAGGTTGGATATTTTGGAGCCCAGTCAAGTATTGACTTGTGTGATTTCTCGGTCTTCCTTATATGATCGCATCAGAGAGCGCCATTATGATGATCCTTATTTTCTTGTCCTTAAGGATAGAGTTCAGCACGATGATGCCACAGATGTGACTATTGGTGATGGTGAGGTGTTGAGGATGCAAGGCCAAATATGTGTGCCCAACGTAGATGGGCTTCGGAATTTGATTCTGGAGGAGGCCCATAGCTCGCGGTATTCCATTCATCCAGGTGCCGCGAAGATGTATCAGGATCTGAGGCAATATTATTGGTGGAGGACAATGAAGAAGGACATTGTGGGAGTTGTAACCCGGTGTCTCAAGTGTAAGCAAATGAAATATGAGCATCAAAGACTGGGTGGCTTGCTTTAGTAGACAGATATTCAAGAGTGGAAGTGGGAGAGGATCAATATGGACTTTGTAGTTGGACTCTCACAGAATTTGAAGATGTTCCATGCTATTTGGGTGATTGTGGATCGGTTGACCAAGTCCGCACACTCCATTCCTGTATAACTACATATTTTTCATATCAGTTGGCAGAGATCTATATCTGAGAGATTGTTCATTTGCATGGTGTCCCAGTTTCTAATTTCATATAGGGGACTCAATTTACTTTGCATTTTTGGAGGTCTGTGCTGCGGGAGTTGGGTACTCGGGTAGAGTTTAGCACAACTTTTCACCCTCGGACGGACGAGCAGTCCAAGCGCACTATTCAGATATTGGAGGACATGTTGCGTGCTTTTGTCATTGATTTCGGAGGGTCATTGGATCAGTTACTACCGCTCGCAGAGTTTGCTTACAACAACGGCTACCAGTCGAGTATTCAGATGGCTCTATATGAGGCTTTGAATGGGAGGCGATGTAGATCTCCAGTTAGTTGGTTTGAGTCGGGGGAGGCCGGCCTATTGGGGACCGACCTGGTGGATGCTTTAAAAAAGATGAAGGTGATTCATGAGAGGCTTCGTACAACGCAGTCGAGAAAAAAGAGTTATGCTGACAGGAAGGTTCGGATGTGTCCTACATGGTGGGTCAGAAATTTCTGTTGAAGGTTTCACCCATGAAGGATGTTCTGAGATTTGGGAAGAAGGGTAAGTTGAGTCCTCGGTTCAATGGGCCTTTTAAGGTGCTTCGGAGGATTGGGGAGGTGGCTTATGAGCTTGCTTTTCTACCCAGCTTGTTGAGTGTGCATTCGGTATTTTATGTTTCTATGCTTCGGAAGTATATTGGGGATCTGTCTCATATTCTAGATTTCAGCACGGTGCAATTAGATGGTGATTTGAATTATACAGCTGTGAGCACTTGATTTTTGCCCTATATATGAATCATTCCCAAAAATTCAAATAAAAATGATTTTTCCTTATTTTGACAATTTTTGTGAACTTTTGTGTTATTTTCTGTTAATTGTTTGTATTTTATTTGCGCGTGTTAATTCGCATGAAAATACAAAAAATATGCATTTTCACATTAGGATTTAATTCTATATTTTAGGATTAATTATCAAATTAGTTTTTTTATAAAAACGGAAAAAAATCACAAAATTATTTATTTTGCACTTTTTAGTTTTAGTCTTGAATTTTGATAGTATTTCCTTTAAATTAGGTTTTTAATTAATTATGGTAATTAGGAGTCAATTAATTCAATTTGATAGGTTAACTTGATTTTTAGTTTTTATTTAGGTTTTTATTTTTGTTAATTTTTGGGAAAAACAAGAAAAAAGAATTAAAAAGAGTTGGAAATTAAAAAAGAAAAGGAAAAGGAAGAAAGGAGTAGGTTCCCAAATTTGAGCCCGTTGCTTTCTAGACCAAGGAAATTAATTTCCAAGAACGCCCCCGTCCAAACCCAAGCCCAACCCACGCCATACCCGGTCCAGTCCTGCACTCTCTCAAAACGACGTCGTGTTGGGGTCGAGTGATCTCAGCCGTCGAGGTTAAATGATAGAATGGTCCAGAACTTGGGTTCATTTACTATAATTGTGTCCGAACGCCCCCCCCCCCCCCCATTCTCATATTCTTCACAGATCCCTCTCCTGAAGAACCCTAGAATGCCGCCCTAAAATACTCACTCCCACCGGTGGCGGCGCTGCCTCCAATCACCACGAAAATTACACCCCTCACTCTCCTAAACCTTCCCTTTCCATATATGCTAGCAGTTTCCCTCGAATCAAGCCTACTCTCCTCAAACATTTGTTTGAACATTCCAGCCAAGGCACAAATTCGTCCAAACAAGGCCAAATTGATACCAGATGGTCTATTGATCTTCATCACCTCGAGTCTAAGGTTATTTTACTTCGAATCCCCCAGGCCGTCTTCAATTCCATATCTAGGGTTCGTACATGGTCGGCTGTTTTGTTGATTTGTCAAGACGAGTAACTCCAGGTTAATATCATAGGTCTTTTGCTTTAATATCATAGGTCTTTTGCTTATGAAATAGACCTATAATATTAACTCGAAGTTGTTTTCGGAGTTTTTTTGAAGATTGGTTAGCAGTAAGTTTTCTATATCTTTGTCCTTTAGTTCCTATTTTAGCTAATTTAATTTGTTTATTCAATTAAGCATAGTTGTAGTTTTTCAGTCATAGTATCAATTCTTCTTCTTTGATTTGTTATCCGTGTTTAGGTTTAATTCATTTTAGATCGATTTTCATTCTAGTTCAATTTTGATTGTGGAATAATTGGAATGCTCATTTGTTAAGTGTTAATTAGTTGTTAGGGTAATTAGGTTTTCATTTTACCATGTTTGTTTGAAGTTAAATTTGAAACTCGTTTTGGTTTAGCTTCAGTTAAGTATTAGTGTATTTTCAGTCATGGTTAGTGTTAATTAGTAGGTTATATTGATTCGGAATAGCTGATTCTAGTTAACTTTAGTTGAATCATAACTAGGGTGAGAGATTGGGTAAAGTTAGCTTTAGTCTATAATTTTCAAACTGTTGGAAGGGTAGTTTTGGCATGGGAAAAGGGTAGTATCTTGAAAAATAGTAATTCCAAGATAGGGTTAAGGGTAATATAGTATTTTTTGGGTTAAAAGAGTATCCTAGATGCTTCTAGAGTATGGTAAAAATGCAGATTTCAGTTTTTAAAAGTATTTTACTTGGTGAGCAAGTTAAAAACTAAGGGACCAAGCTGTAAATATGCAAGAGCTGAAAGTGCAAATTAAAAATCTGAGGGTTGCCCTCATTTTTACCTATAAAAAGCACTGAATAGTGCTTTAACAAAGGGGAACTCTTCAGCCTTAAAAATCACACATAAAAACTCTTTCCTTCATTTTTTTGTCTCAGATTTAGTCTTTTAAATTCAAATCAAAAAGAGAAAAGTCCAAAAAAAAAACAATAGAAAATCCCAGAAAACTCCAAAATCAAAAGCAATAGAAAATCTGTTAAAAAAACAAAAAAAAAAGTTACTATTCCATTAGTATTTCAGTTTAATTTCAAGTTATTGGAGTATGTTGGCTTTCATTTGTGTAGTTCAAGATCTAATATAGGAGTTCCTAGATCAATACTTAGAAGCAGGAAATTTCACAGGTGTGATTGATTGATTTCGACTGAATTTTGGTTTAAGTGGGATTATTTTAGGCTGTTTTATTATCTGATGATTTCAAAATTGGGTCTAATTTACTTTTGATGTCTGTCTGGGCATTTTTGAGTGAGTTTGAGATCAGTCAATCTAGTCTAGTTCAGTTTGTGGTCTATTGAAAGCTTCAAGGATATTCTGGGTTCGTTTTTTATTTGTTTGGTTTGTTTTAATACTAGAATTTCTTCGAATTCTGGGTTGTGGAATTAAGCTGTTGGGGATGTTGGCTATTTGCTATTGCTGAAAGTTGTTTGTGATGCTACTGTTGCATTTGCTGGGGATGACCCTCTCTTTTTTCTCTTTGTTCATTTCATATTCAGATACATGTCTCAAAAACCCCCTGGTGTAACCTCTAAGTTGGAGTTAAATGAAGTTTCATCCCTGATTTAGATTTAGTTGATGTGATTGTTTGGCTTAAAGTGATTGAATATTGTATTATGACTTGCTAAATTAGGATTATTGCTAACTGATATGGATTTAATGTGTATTGTGGACTACTGAAATTGTTTTGGACTGGTGATATTACATTTGGTCATAGTTTAGTATATAAGTATTTGGTAACAAGTTTAGTTGATTGGGATTTATTGAAACAATAGGAACCAAATGAGGAATTACGAATTGGTGCCTTGTATTAGATGTTTGTGTTGAATGAAACCTGGTAATTAAATGCATTTCGTTTTTCCAAGATAACAGATTATTAAACACGCTTGAATAGCCTGATTTGTTCTTAGAACTTGTTTGCTTAAATGAAGATGATATGTGGGCAGTTTGGGCAAGTTTCGTCACAACAGGCCCAGACTCATAATACATTGGGCTTCAGTTGGAGAATTTTCTGGTCTCCCCAGCCCAGGAATCGACTCCATGATTTGGGGCTGGCCGTCGGTCGTCTCTTGGGGCCAGTCATTTGGGCCCAGTTCATATTTTCTTTCAAATGACTTAATTGGTATTTGGAATTCGCATTTTAAGTTAGGTAGCGAGTTTTAAGCTAAAAGGTTCGTCCTTTTGTTTGGACCCGGACTTGAATTTAATGCCCGAATTTTAAATATAATAAACTGGGATCTTTCTTTTATTATTAGAGACAAAATTAAAAATAGAAAACATAGTTGCTCTTAGGTGTGCCCTTTTAAATAAAAATGGGACGAGCCTCGCCCAGTAAAGATGCAAAATTGCGGGCCCCCCAATAAAAATTTTAAAAATATTTAGAAAATCGGAAGGGCCATTTAGCGAATTTCACGACTCTCCCAAAAGATTATAATGCGTTAGACTCTATTAGGCGCGACTTTAATAAATTACATTCCTATATATGGGCGGACTTTTATGCGGCCCAAATCCAAATCCTAAAACGTTGAATAGAGTGTGTCTAGGATTGCGGGTTCATTTCATGCGGCGAACTGAAAAATACATTTTAAACGACGTTCACGTTCTCAAATAAATATACCAAATAAAAGCGGTTAAATAATTGGCAAATAGGCTCTTCATGTAATAAAATCAGATAAAAGCTAAATGCAACAGTTGAGCAACTGTGCTAGAACCACGGAACCTGGGAATGCCTAACACCTTCTTCCGGGTTAACATAATTCCTTATCCAGATTTCTGGTTCGCAGGCTGTGAACAGAGTCATCTTTTTCCTTGGTTAGGGATTCAATCGGTGACTTTGGACACCATAATCTCCCAAGTGGCGACTCTGAATAATTAATAACCAAATCCCGTTTCTATTGTCCTTTAATTGGAAAACTCTTTTTACGCCCTTTGCGGGGGTGTACAGTGAAAAGGGAGGTGTGACAGCTCTGGTGACTCTACAGTGAAAGTTTTGTTCAGGGTTCAGAATTCGAGCTTAGAATAGTTTTTGTGTTTGGCTTTATCTGATTTTGTCACATGATATGTGCCTAATATGCTAATTGACTGATTTTACCGCTTTGATATTATGTGAACTGTATATAAATTGTGCCGAAATCCATCTCTTCTCTGAGTCTTCTGAATCATGAAGAAGAGTATACTTCGTACGAGTTCTTTTCTGTATAGTGTCAAATTCCAATTTAGAACGAGGTTCGGATAAGTTGCAAAGCTGCCGATGCTTCTGTAGTCCCGGATTGCCGCCTTCCCCTCGGCTCGAGCTGTCCGCTCGGGTAAGCCAGGTCTAGAACAAACACCCAGGTTTTGAACCTAGAATAACTCAGCCTCATGCCGGGTCCCTAGTAGGAACTCTTGTTTGCATTATGTGCATTTTGACTTAGGGGACTCACACAGGGGTTGAGTCCGTCCAGGGCTAGCAACCTGAAATGAAAAGACCATCCTGATGCATCCTAATTGTTTTCTGTTCATTTATTTGCTCGGGCTTGCATGTTGACCGGCCTCTGAATCTCGGGAATGTTAGAAAATTAGAAAAGAAAGAAAGAAAAAAAGAGAAAAATAGAAGTTGGAGAGTTAATTGATTGTTTTAGAAAAATCGATGCCCAAGTATTATCGAAACTCTGCCGAAATTTTGAGAAAACATAAATATGTTTTGTTTTTAAATAGTTATTTTATTCAAAAAGAGTTTGTTATTTTTAGTTTGTCTTGTTTGCAAAAATAGAAAATGAAAAATAGTTTGTTTTGTCACGGGAAAAGAAAAAAAAGTTTTGATTTTTGTTCTTCTTGTTTCAAAATAACTTTATTTGCCGGCGGAAGCGAAAAAAATTGTTTTATTGTTTGAAAAGAAAAACAAGTATTGTTTTTAAAAGAAGTATTTTTTTTATTTTACTTGAAATGCCAAAAATAAAAATGAAAAAGAGTACTGTTTAAAATAGTTCGATTTATCTTCCCGAACTACGCATGGTTTGATTCTCACAGGGTGTGAGATACGTAGGCAACCCTCATCGTGTCCAACCTCACCTTTACAAAAAATATAGCCCAAAAAAGCCAAAATTTTAATTGTCGTCATAAATAACTCAAGTAAGGCCGCTTTGTCATAAATAGCCGAATGTTATCGAAAGGGATGCCGGAAGGCTGAATTTGCATAAATGGTCATTTTTGGGTCAATAGTGTTTTTTGACTGGTTGATTACACAACCTTAAAATCTCCGTTTCCGAAGTGCTGAAAGGCCGTGTTTGGAAGTCGAGTCTTTCATTTTCAAATTTAAAAACATACAAAACAACATATACATAGTTTTATTTTTTTAGTCAAATAAAAGTTTTTCTTTTGCTTTATCGCCTTAATAAATATGCAGGATGAGCACAAATCAAATTGAACCATTCTCAATCTTTAGCGAGGTCCCTCTACAGCTCCACATGTGGTGGAATGATTTGGGAGATGGTAGTAAAAAGATAGTGAAAAGAATTTTGGGAGGTCTCGTCAATCTGTTGGATATCAAGCCAAGGGCAGACATCATTGAAGCTTTAATACCGTTCTGGGATCCAGCCCGTAATGTATTCGCTTTACAGACTTTGAGCTTACACCTACACTAGAGGAGGTTGCGGGTTATGCAGGTTTGGATGGAAAATTAAGGGGACAATATTTGATTTCACCTAGACTGGTGTCTTCACACGGTTTTTTGAATTTGCTAAACATTAGTCGAAAGGTGCAAAATGACGATTTGTCGAAAGGCTATTGTGCTCTTCAATTTTTATACTCAACGGTTTGGTACTCCTCGGGGTTTTAAAGAACTGAATCTCGGACTAACTCATGATGGGGACAGAAACAAGTGGGAGGCAATACGTACTTTGGCATTCCTGACGACATTCCTGGGAATCGTGGGTTGTCCACGCAAAGATGAGAAAATAGAGATAGGCCTTGTAGGGATGCCCCACGTTGCAATCAAATAGCCTAACAGTACTGTGGTCCCTTTGCTGTTATCTGAAATCTACCGAGCCTTAACTGTGTGTCGGGAGGGAGGCGATTTTATCCAGGGTTGCAATCTATTACTCCAGCCATGGATGCAGGAACATCTGTCATCGGGGAGGGTACATGAATCATGGGTTGACTGGAAAAAACTACATCAGTGGTTTTGAGAAGCGCATGGAGGGCGTTGAATTCCCTAAAGGTGTCGAATCATGGTTTGCACGATTGAGGTCATTGACAACTAATCAAGTTGAATGGCCATTTGGATGGTTGCCTGATACCGAGGTAATACACATGGCGATCGAGGAATGTCATATTCCTTTAATGGTAGTTCGCAGTATCCAACCCTATGCTCCTAATCGAGTATTGCGCCAGTTAAGAAGGTTTCAGACAATCCCCACCGATGAGGATCTATGCAAGCATGCCATGGAGTTAAGTCCAGGAGCCACTTTTCCCGAAAAAGAAATTCGAAAGCTATGGAATGAATATAGATTTCTTGAGTCAAAGACCATGGTTCGAGAACGAGCTAAGGGAGAAATAGATCAGAGTTATACAATGCTTGGTTTGGAAAAAGGTTCCAGATTCAAAGACCTGCTAAAAGAGCCCATGTACAACAATTTACGGACGATTCGCAAGAACAGTGGGGCTGGTTGGCAAAAGGAAGTGAACTATCGGGCTGAAATTGGAAAATTGAAGCAACATATTGCAAGTTTGAGTTTCAAGAACAGTGTGCAGGCTGTGGCGGACTAAGGTGAAAAGAATAGGCTGGCTCGAGAAAATGAGATGCTCAAGGCTCAAATACAGCAAATGAGGGTAACTTCCAATAATCAACAAAGAAGTAGGTCAGATGAGAGACTCATAAAAGGTTTGGAAAGTGAGATCAATGGGTGTCGGGACAAGTTGGAAAGATCTGAGAATATCATGGCAGAGCTCAAAGCACAATGGGCTACAAAAACAGAAGAGCGTCGTTAGTATTTGAACCGATTGAAAAGGGATCACGAGAAATTGCGGCCAGCGTAAAAGGAAAAGTGGCTGCCCTCGAGGGAAAGATGATTAAGCAGGCTAAAGACTTTGAAGTAGAAAGTGGTCATTGCTACGACTTATTAGCCCAGATGGAGGTAGAAGTGCAGCAGTTGTAGAGTCAGCACCTGCAAAATTATCAGGCCCTTAAACATGCAGTAATCAGATAAGACGCCTACTCATAGAAAAGAAGCGAGCCAGAGACAGGATCAGAGCCATTGCTCATGCCATTTTGAGAAGATGTCGGGCATGTGAAGATATGACTTATACTACCTTCATCCCAGCCGTAATGATCTTTGTTAAAATAACTTCGAATGAATTAGAGCAGCTTGAACATGATTTGGAACCCACGTTCATGTCGAGGCCGAATGACGCCCCGCGGACACCTAGGTGTGAGGCTTTAGAGTATGCATAGTCCATTTTTGTAGTTTTCCACCTTTTGAGTCTGTCCTTCGTTGTCTTCTCATCGCAAGAATGGTTATAGTCTTGGAGTCTGTGTTTGTTTTGCGTTTGTTATTTTCATCCTGCATGAAGTGTCTAGTTTGTAACAGTTTGTTTTAGCAATGAAATTAAAAATTCCAAAATTTTTATTATTATTATTATTATCCTTTATTATGGCATTTATCTTCACAAACTACGCATGGTCTTATTCGTGCAGGGTCACGATACGTAGGCAATCTCCATAGGATTCGACCATAATCACAAAAGGAAAAGAAACAGAGAATGAGAAAGAAAGGAAAGAGCGGAAAAACAAGGAAAAAGAGGAATGAGAGTAAGGAAAGAGAGCGAAGAATATAAAGAGCGGAAAAACTTAGAAAGGATAGAATAAGAAAGCGAAAAAGAAAGAACGAGAGAGAAAAGAGAGAATAAGCAGAAAGTTGTAACGGAAATAATAAAAAGCCGGGATGACGCATGCAGTCGAGCAAAGGCATAATAGAAATTGTTAACTGTATAGGTGCATTCATGCCAACGTGCGGTTACCCAATCTGTTAAAGCCTAATCACTAATCAAGTTATTGTCCAAATGTGTGAGTACAGACAGGTGGTTAGTTGATTTGGCATTCTGGAAACTCATCCGTACAACACCCGATCAAAAAATAAAGCAGATATGATAGGACAGGATATAGACGTCAATATTATGGATCCCACAAATGAAGCCAAAGTAATAGATGTGGGTGCTATGAAAGAAGAAATGAGGAAACTAAAAGCACAAATGGCCGAAATGCATCGGGCATAGTCTTAGGGGCACCCGAAACCATCATACCCCGCCAACCCCGCCTATATTCCACCTCTAGCTTAGGCTCCCGAGCCCACCACTCCCCACGCATCTTCATCTTTTCCCTATCCCACCCAGGGTTATGGTACCACATCATATGCTACTCCAGCTCCACCACTCAAACAAAACCCTCATCCACCCATGGTTCCAGTCTTTGTGTCACCTCCCCCAGCCGCATTACCTAGATCCTCCAGTGAGCCACTATTTCAAGCTCATGACACTCCATATTATCCTCCCGAGCCTACTTTTAAAGCTCTTGAGCCATACCCTTACACACCCCAATTTGAGATCCCGAGAGAAGTCTAGAAAACCATCAAGAATGCTGAACAGGAAGAAGTGATCCATAAAGTCAAAAGTCTGGATCATTCCTTCATGAACATGCACGGCCTAGGCAACAAAGTCAGTGTTGCTTACAAAGATTTGTGCCCTTTTCCTGAGATCCAATTTCCAGCAGGGTTTAAAATGCCCAAGTTTGATTTGTACGAGGGACAGGGTGACCCGGTGGCTCACCTTCGAGGTTTTTGCAGCAAAATGAGAGGGGCTTGAGGAAAAGATGAACTGCTGATAGCTTATTTTGGACAAAGTTTGAGCGGGTCTGCACTGGATTGGTACACAAGACATGACCCTAGTTGATGGTATACATGGGATGATCTGGCACAAGCATTCATCAGCCATTTCCAGTACAACCTTGAGATAGTCCCCGATCGTCTGTCGTTGTTGAAGTTGGAAAAGAAGCCCTCAGAAAGTTTTAGAGGATTTGGTTTCCACTGGAGGGATCAAGCAGCCAGGGTTGACCCTCAGATGAGGGAGAGCGAGATGGTATATTACTTCTTGCAAGCATTGGAACCTACATATTTTAGTCATCTAGTGACATCTGTTGGAAATCCATTCAATGAAGTGTTAAAAATGGGAGCCATGATCGAAGAGAGATTGAAATCCAACAAAATCTTGAGTTATTCGGCATTGAAAGCAACCACGCAGGCCATCCAAAGCGGTATTGGTGGTGTGCTCGGAAAGAAGAAGAAAGAAGAAGTTACCACGGTTGAAGCTAGTACCCGGTCCAGGCCTCACAACCCTCCGCCTTACTATAACCAACCCAGACCTCACCACCCAAATTATCCATATATCCCATATATCTCGCCGTAACATTATTATCCACCACTTGAACCACACTTTGTTGTCCACCACGCCCAGATATACACCCAGTCTCCGGCGCACCTGCAATGGCGTGCGGCAGCTCCCCAAAACACATATACATCTCCACAAAACGCCTATCCACCTCCCAGGGCTAATAGACCAGGAACTAGCTTTCGTCCAAATCAGTCTATTAGAAATGAGAAGGGATCAAATAGAAAAACATTCACTCCACTGGGAGATTCTTACATCACTCTCTTTCACAGATTGAAGCAGCTGGGAATGTTGACCCCAATCGAACCCAAAATGCAAAATCCCCCTCCCAAAAACCTTGTTAGCTATGAATATTGTTCAAGGATGCTGAGGAACGATACTGAGAAGTGCTGGAAATGGAAGAACGCGGTACAGGAACTTATTGACAGTCGCTATATCGAGGTATAGGCTCCGGAGGCGCCCAATATAAGCTGAAACCCGTTGCCAGCACATCACGAGACTAACATGATCGAGCTAATACAAAAGGGAGTAGAGTCTAAAACGCCGTGGCAGATGGTCATGATGATTCGTTCTTGAAGCCAAGGAGAAAGAAAAGGCAATTGAGGTAAAGCCAACAATTCAGCCGGAAAGGGAAAGACAAGCCGGTGGTGGTGATAGGGAAAGTTCCATGTGTTGATGCAAAAAGCCAGAGCCAGCCAATTTAGTGGTACCAAGGGCATCAGGCGCCGCCCGTGGTTGTTGTGAAAGGGTCCTGCGTAGAACTGGTCATCATAAAGCCGGTAGTCCAACGACCCATGGTCGATAGCAAAGCCGTGTCGTGGAAATATGAGAAGGTGGTAGTAACATACAAGGGAAAAGAAATTGAGGAAGAGAGTTGTGAAGCGCAAGGTCTAACTTGATCGGGGCACTGTTTTTCCTTCGAAGAGTTGAGAAAATTTAAGGGCACTAAAGACAATCCAATGCTAGTCAAGAAAGCAGTGATAGAAAAAGAGGGGGAAGAATTTCTGAAAAAGATTAAGGCACAGGACTATTCTATTGTGGAACAACTGAGAAAAACTCCGGCTCAGATCCCATTGTTATCATTATTGATCCACTCGGACGAACATCACCGAGATTTGATGAAAATATTGAATGAAGCTCATGTCCCTGATAAAATTTTAGTCAACCATCTGGAAACAATTGCGAACAAGATCTTCGAGGTGAACATGATAACATTTTCTGATGATGAATTGCCCGTGGAGGGAAAAGCACAACAAGGCTCTTTACTTAACAGTCAAATGTAAAGATTCAAAGATGAATCGGGTGTTGATCGATAACAGGTCTAGTGCCAATATTTGTCCGTTGTATACGCTGAACCAGTTGAAGATTATATATGATAGGATCCACAAAAATAGTGTTTGTGTTTGAGGGTTTGATGGAGGAGGAATAGACACGGTGGGGGGTATTATACTCAAACTAACTATTGGTCCAGCTGAATTCACTATGGAATTTCAAGTGCTGGATGCTGCAGTGTCTTATAATCTTTTGCTGGGTCAACCATAAATCCATGCAGCCAAGGCAGTGCCCTCCACATTTGCACCAAATGGTCAAGTTTGAGTGGGATAGACAAGAAATCGTGTTGCATGGGGAAGATCTCGCATGCGTTGTAAGTGACGCCATTGTGCCCTTTATAGAGACTGATGGTGATAAGGGACTATGGATTTATCAAGTCTTCGACACGATCCGGTGAACCGAGTTCCAGAGGATAAAATTATCCCACGTCCCAGGGTAGCGGTCGCGACTATGATGGTGGTTTCAGAGATGTTGGGTAATGGGTTCATGCCAGGGAAAGGTATGGGTGCTAAGCTTCAGGGTATTGTCCAACGTGTCTCCTTGCCCAAGAATCTGGACACCTTCGGGTTAGGGTTCAAGCCAACAGCAGCAGATGTCAGAAGGGCTCTTAAGTTGAAAAAGAAAGCTTGGGTTCTTCCCAAACCAATTCCACGTCTGTCCAGGTCCTTCGTCAGGCCGAGGGCCAAAAAGCAGTCATCAACACAGGTGTCAGGCCCACTGATTGATGCAGAGGAGAATTTGGACGGTGTTTGAGAAGGTATTTGCTGAGGTGAACACGGTTGAGGTAGGGGAAGGGTCAAGCAAAGCAGATATCCAATACATCGGACCACGTGCTAATATCAACAATTGCGAAGCTACTCCTCTTCCAGTTCGGAGGGAGTCGTGGTAGTGGGTTTTATTTTCCTTTTGTTCACCTGGATTATTACAGGGTTTGTAATTCAGTTGCTATGTTCCGTCCGTTTGGATGAGTTAAAAACCTGTTATCTTTACATTTAATGAAATGCAATTTTCCTCCTTTATTTATTCCTAATTCCGTTTCCATTTTTTTATTTCTTTATTTTCCTTTCTGTACAGTTCTTTTTATGCTAATATCAATGACATGACATGCATGAAGAAACTTCGACCCAATTTTATAAGCCAATCTAACTCAGAAATAATAATGTAATAAATCGAGTGTGATGACGAAGTGAAATATGCGATGATGAGGCCTATGAGAAAATTATTAAGGACTTAAGTCATTTTGAAGAAAAGCCCAAACCTAACCTAAATGACACCGAAGCAGTTAATTTAGGGGACCAAGATAACGTGTGGGAAACCAAAGTAAGTGTTCATCCGGAGCCACAACTCAAGAAGCAGATAATTAAAGCACTAGTTGAATACAATGATGTTTTTGCATGGTCATACGATGACATGCCTGGTCTAAGCAACGATTTAGTGGTTCACAAATTGCCCACTAATCCGTCGCTCCCTCCTATCAAGCAGAAGCTGAGAAATCAAAGAAGTGATTACTAAGCAGTTTGATGCAAGGGTCATTCGGGTTACACGATATCCCACTTAGTTAGCTAATGTTGTGCCAATGCCTAAGAAAGAGGGCAAGACCAGGGTGTGTGTCGATTATCGGGATCTTAACTAGGCGAGTCCAAAAGATAATTTTCCATTGCCAAACATCCACATACTGGTTGACAATTGTGCCAAACATGATATTTCTTCTTTTGTGGATTGCTACGTGGGTTATCATCGATTCTAATTGATGAAGAATATGCGGAAAATAGGGCCTTCATCACACTGTGGGGAACATAGTGTTATCGGGTCATGCCATTCGGTTTGAAAAATGCTGGGGAAACCTATATGAGGGCCATGACAATAATATTCCATGATATGATACATAAGGAAATCGAGGTGTACGTGGATGATGTGATCGTGTAGTCTAGATAGCAATCCGACCAAGTCAGAGATTTGAGAAAGTTATTTCAAAGGCTTCGCATGTACAATCTTAAGCTCAATCCTGCAAAATGTGCTTTCGGGGAGCTGTCTGGGAAGTTGTTGGGGTTCATAGTCAGTCGTCGGGGTATTGAGCTAGACCCGTCGAAGATCAAATCTATTCAGGAATTGCCGCCTCCAAGGAACAAAACTGAGGTTATGAGTTTGTTGGGAAGATTGAATTACATCAGTAGGTTCATTGCTCAACTCATGACCACTTGTGAGCCAATTTTCAAATCGTTAAAGAAAGACGCTACAGTCAAATGGACCAATGAATGCCAATAGGCTTTTGATAAAAGAAAGGAGTATTTGTCGAACCCACCCATGTTGGTACCGCTAGAACTAGAGAGACCTTTAATTCTGTATCTGATGGTTTTGGATAATTCATTCGGTTGTGTACTAGGGCAGCATGATGTTACAGGAAGGAAGGAGCAGGCCATCTACTATCTTAACAAGAAATTCACGTCTTACGAGGTCAAGTATACTCAGCTGGAGAGGACATGTTGCACCCTAACTTGGGTCGCACAAAAGTTGAAACATTAATTGTCATCTTATACTACTTACCTCATATCTCGCTTGGACCCATTGAAGTATAATTTTCAAAAGCCTATGACCACAGGGAGGCTTGCAAAATGGCAGATCCTGCTTACAGAATTTGACATCATCTATATGACACAGACTGCTATGAAAGCACAGCCATTAGCTAATCATTTGGCTGAAAATCCAATCGGTGAAGATTATGAACCTTTGAAAACTTATTTCCCTGATGAGGAGGTAATGCACATTGAAGGACTGGAACAAGTTGAGAAGCCGGGATGGAAACTTTTCTTTGACGGGGCGGCAAACATGAAAGGCGTGGGAATAGGAGCGACACTCATTTCTAAAATAGGTCAACATTACCATGTTAGCGCTCAGCTTCGTTTCTATTGTACGAACAATATGGCAGAATATGAGGCATGAAACTTGGGGTTGAGATTGGCTATAGATATGGGTGTCTAGGAAGTCTTGGTCTTGGGTGACTCGGACCTACTGGTGCACCAAATTCAAGGATAATAGGAAACGCGGGATTTAAAGCTTATAACCTACCGACAATGTTTGCATGAACTTTGTCAACAGTTCCAGTATGTAGAGTTCAGGAACATTCCAAGTATTTATAATGAGGTCGCCGATGCTTTGGCTACTCTGGCATCAATGTTATATCATCCGGACAAGGCTTATGTGGAACCATAGATTCAGGTCCGTGATCAGCATGCTTATTGTAATATGGTAGAAGAGGAACTCGATGGCGAGCCGTGGTTTCACGACATCATGGAATATATCAGAATGGGGATATACCAGGAACAGGCCACCGGCGATCAGAAAAGAGCGATCCGGCGGTTGGCAAGCGGATTTTTCTTCAATGGAGGAGTGTTATATAAAAGAACGCCAGATCTTGGGTTGTTGAGGTGCATGGATGCGAGGCAAGACACCTCTATCATGACTGAGGTACATTCAGGAGTCTGTGTGGACCGTATATGAGTGGATATGTTTTGGCAAAGACAATCCTACGGGCAAGTTATTATTGGCTTACTATGGAGCAGGATTGTATCGGTTTTGTGCACAAATGCCATCAGTTCCAAGTGCATGGAGATTTGATTCATTCTTCACCATCAGAACTACATACGATGTCCACGCCATGGAATTTTGTCGCATGGGGCATGGACGTAATTGGACCAATCGAACCGGCAACGTCAAATGGGCACATGTTCATTTTGGTAGCTATAGACTATTTTACCAAGTGGGTAGAGGCTAAGACATTCAAGTCTGTAACCAAGAAAGCTGTGGTGGATTTCGTGCATGCGGATGTTATTTGTTGATTTGGGGTACCGAAAGTGATCATTACAGACAATGGGGCAAACCTCAATAGTCATCTGATGACAAAAACCTGTGAGCAGTTCAAGATTACCCATAGGCATTCTACGCCATATCGCCCTAAAGCAAATGGTGTGATTGAGGCATCTAATAAGAATATAAAGAAAATATTGCAAAAAAATGGCGGAAGGATCGAGTCAGTGGCATGAATAGTTTCTTTTTGCATTGCTGGGGTATCGCACCACCATTCATACTTCGGTGGGAGCGACTCCTTATTCATTGGTGTATGGCACCGAGGCAATAATACCCGCAGATTTGGAAATCCCGTCTCTGCGAATTATTGCAGAAGTGTAGATCGATGATGACGAATGGGTAAAACGTTGCCTTAAGCAGTTAAGCTTGATTTTTGAGAAGATATTGGCATAAGTGTGTCATGGTCAATTGTACCCACAAAGAATGGCAAGATCATACAACAAGAAAGTGCGCACGAGGAAATTTGAAGTCAGACAGTTAGTAGTGAGGCGGATTTTGCCTCATTGGGCTGAAGCAAAAGGAAAATTCGCCCCGAACTGGCATGGGCCATTTGTAGTAACCAGAGTGTTGTCTAATGGTGCATTTCATTTGACAGGCGTAGAAGGAAAATGTGTAGAAATGGCCATCAATGCTGATGCGCTCAAGAGATATATATGTATGATTTCTTTATTTCTGAATGTATCTGTTTGTATTTGGCATGTTTTAAAGCTTGAAATGACGAAGGCATTTTGTTCTGCTACCCATACATTTTTATCCCTTGTCATCCCCTTTGAGCCTTACTTATTTTTATACCCCTCTTTCGGAGTCAATGGCACAATTAAGAAACACAGGTTTCAATCATAAAGAAAAGAAATGAAAAAAAAGAAATGAAAAGAAAGGAAAATAAAATAAAATAGAGAAAGGGAAAGAAATAAAGGAAAAGAAAAGGAAGGAAAAGAAAAGAAAAGAAAAGAAAAGAAAAGAAAAGAAAGAAAATGAAAAGAAGAAAAAAGAAAAGAAAAAGAACCACAACAAAGGTAATTACGATAAAGTGAACTACGTTCGACTTGATTCCGAAAGGGTACGTAGGCAGCCTTAATCCGAGGTTTAATCATACCAAAATAAAAATCTGAAAGTCCCCAGTTAAGAAACGGGGGCAGAAGTTGTGATGGTTTTGAGAAATCAGATTCCGAAAGTTGTAAGTTTTACCCATCGAAAATTATATTTTGAGCCTTTTATGCCCCTTCTTTCTAACACATCCAAAAGCCTACAGTACATTCCAAAGAAAGACCATGTGATCAAGTTTTGAGAAATGCCAAGTCGAGCAGGTAGCGGTAATTCGTGGCAGTGGAAACACTCTGGCTCAAGCAAGAAAAACAAAAGATAAAAATGAGAGAGTCTTATTGGTGAAAACCTTCATGGGCACCGTAAGGCGACAGGAGCCGAGAAAAAATAAAATGAGAGAGTCTTAGTGGTGAAAACAGTCACGGGCACCTTAAGGCGAAAGTAAGTTGAGAAATGGCAAGCTGAGAAAGGTCTATTGGTGAAACTGTTTTGAGGCACTGTAAGATAGAAAGGGGTAAGGTTTGGTTGAAGTAATCAAGCGATGGAAATTCTGGGCAATGAGGAATGGTAACTTAAAGCTGGTTAGTTGGATCGGTTGGGCCGATTAGTCCGAAATGCATGTCATGATCATTGGGGCCAGCTGTTCCGGTCAGATAAGTTTCTTTTCTTTTTCCCTTTTACAGTTATTTGGTGTTGGATTCTTCTTACCCTTAACTCATAAAATCATTGCATGTCATTCTTTTTGGGGGCTTGTTTGTCTAAAATGTCAATTTTGTTCAATTCAAAGGGGAAAGGATCTCAAAGCGCACTACCGGCTTACAAAATTGGTAAAGCGTAATGTGGTCAGAGCATGTCAACAACAATGTGATGTAGAATGGAATAGGGAAAGACGCCAAAAGTTCCATCGGCAGAATATTTGGGAAATGTGAAGTTTCAGGCAAAAGGGCCGGAAAGGTAAAACAACAGTATGGGTACTAAAGCATTCAAGTTGTCAGAAATTGGGGAAATGTGAAAGTCGGTCGGAATTAAAGAAGTTTAGAGGAAGTCAGGCAATACAAAGCAAGGCACCGGAAGGACGGTGCAGCAAGAATGCTATCAACTAACCACTATTTTTAAACTAACAAATTTTCGGTGATTGAGACAGGGTCAGAAAATTGTTCGTCAGGAGGAATTCTCCGTGAGGGAAGAGCAGGTAAAAATCAAGTTTAACCGCAAGTTTCGCATTTTAGAGTAAAATTTTTAAGTGTTGAAGTGGGGAGCCCGCCCCGATAATAGAGGCATACATTTTAGTCTATAAATTTTAAGTGCTGAAGTGGGGAGCCTGCCCCGATAATAGAGGCATATAGTTCAATCTTTAGATTTTAAGGTCACACTTCAGTCTTATCGCAATTCAAGTTTTAGTTTTCTATTCTCATTGGTATGTGGTAACAAGCTCCAGTTTCCAAAGTGGGTAGAAAATTTCCTTTGTTTTGTCTATTTTTGTGAATTTAGGAGCCCGCCTAGATAATAGAGGAATACATTTCCAGTCAGTAGTCTGGAGTCCACCTGAAGAACAGAGACATATATTTCAATTTAAGTAGTCAGGAGCCCGCCTGGAGAACAGAGGCATACAGTTTAAATTTCAGTAGTCAGGAGCCCGCCTAAAGAACAGAGGAGTCCGCCTGAAAAACAGAGACATACTGTCTAAATTTTTGAAGTCAGGAGTCCGCGTGGAGAACAGAGACATATATTTCAAATTTCAGTAGCCAGGAGTCCCCCTGAAGAACATAGACATGTATTTCAATTTCAGTAGTCAGGATCCCTCTTGGAGAACAGAGGCATGCAAGCCAAATTTCAGCAATCAGGAGCCCGCATGAAAAACTAGGGGTGTGCATTCGAATCGGTTTATCGATAAATCGAATCGATTATTTGTTATCGGTTTATTGATATCGGTTTATCGGTTTATCGATTCGATTTCGATTTCAAAAAATTTCCTTATCGGTTTATCGATTCGATTTCGATTTTGGCCATTCGGTTTATCGGTTTATCGATAAATCGATAAGATATATTACAAAGACAAATATACCCTTGTTTTATAATAATATGACTACCCTATCCTTGCCTAACCTAACCGGCTAACCCTTCCGTCCTTCGCATATATATATTACAATATATATATATATATACAATTACAATATACAGAATAGATAAAACCCTAACCTTGGCTGCGCTGCGATATTATCTTCTTCGGTTCTTCCGTCTTCGTCTTCCTCATATTTCAATTTTCAGGTAAGCTTCCTCATATTTCAGGTTAACTTTTTTCGTCATTTTTTCGAAAGCCTAACCCTGCCTGCGCTGCGCATATTCTGATCGATCTTCTTCGGTTCTTCATCTTCCTCATATTTCAGGTAAGCTTCCTCATATTTCAGGTAAGCTTCCTCTTAATCTGTCTAATTCTCGCTCCAATTTCATGGCTGTTGTGAAGGTTTTTTAATTGTCATCCTCTCATATCTACAATTTTTTATTTTATAGTACAAGATTTATTCTTCAAATAGCAAAACAGATTTGTGCCCTTCTCTTGGTTAGCTCAAATGTTTGGAAAGATTTGTTCTTGACAAAAATTCTCCGTCCGTGTTTAATCTTTTTTTTAACCCAAGAGTACAGAAACTGTCTTAGCATTTTCTCTCAAAAAAAAGTCAGATAGAAGTCTTACTTTGCTAAAAATGGCGTTTTTGAAACTGCTATTTTTCTCCTTCCTATTTCTCAAAATTTTCTTAACAATTTCATCAAATGGAGTTGCTGCTGATCCAGAACTCATTATTGTTGAAGAAAGCGACGTCGTCATTACAAAAGCTTCAGATTCAGATTCATCTATCAGACTCCAACTTGACCAACTCAACACCAAGATTTCCCTTTTAGGTTTTTTCTATACTCAATTTTTGTATATATATGCTGTTATATTTCATTTACTCAGTAATTGGAATGGGTTTCTTTTTTATTTTACTGCTCGTCTGTCAGAAATTGGTTCTATCAAGTTGAATTCTTGAAAATTGAACTTATGGAAGTTTGACTATCAAGTTATTTATAAATGTAGCATATTTCTCTTATGTTAAGGAACTCAACAGTTTATATATGACCAAAAAAGTGATTTTCCCCTATTTGCACAGTACAAATTTTTGGCGAAAGTTATTCAATTGAACCCCTTGCCTCCCTTTAGCTCTGCCCCTCTTTCTATGGCTTAATTTGAGTAAATTCTTGAGTTTTTGATTAAAGGTTAGGAGAGAAAATTAGGAAATTTTGTATTATGATCTTAGTATTTCATTTTCTCCTTGAAAGACTGAATAACTGTAGAATTATTTGTTACTGTTTGGAACATTTCCAGTTATATGGGGTTTAGAGATTGGTGTAGCTCTTGTTTTACACTAAGTTAACCGTCTGTCTTTTTGTAGATAGCTATTTTGCTAGTTGGAAGGTTATTGAGTGATTTCAATCAATTTCACCTTATTTGACCATTTCATTTCAATACTCAATAATTTTTCTTGTGGAAGCAAATTAGGAGTTCTCTAATAGTAGGGTTTTTTTAAGTCTTATACCTGTTCTTACAGAGAAATCTTTAAACAAACTAGAAAACTCCTGGCGAATGCTGACCTAATGTAGGTGTAACAACGAATATTCTGGGTATTATGGAAAATTAAAAATTCCTTCTCCTTATCTGTTTTTCTTCCTTGTCTTTATATATCACTTCTAATTAACAGCTCAATCTTCTTTCATTTTGTTTGGATGAAAGAGTCCCGCATTGACGAGAGCACTGGTGAACTGAGAAGGAAGGATGAGAGAATCAAGGAGCTGGAGAAGACGATTGACTTGAAATTAGCTAAATTGGCTTCTCTGCAAAGTGAACTTCAGTTCCTTCAAGTTTGGTGACATAACTTTTGAAATGAGAGTGGTCATTTTTAGTATCTGACTAAGATAAAGAATTCAGTCAGTGATAACTAGCAGGAATTTTTCTGTGCTCTAGATTTTGATTTTGCAATTCAAATAATGATGTGCAGCATCCTCATTAACTTGATATATACGCATCTTTGCTAGGAAAAAGGATCTTTGAATGCAAACGATCTTGTTGCTAAGGCTAATGTGCGTGCCACTGAACTTGAGCGCCAGGTTAGTTATGGTTAGGCTGGTTTCTTTGTACTAATATTGTGCTGTATTCCTTAATATTCTGTTGATGTGCAGATAGATGTTCTTAGAAGGGATATAGAAGCACAAAACAAGAAGAAAGATACTCTGGAGACCTGTACAAATGTAGCAGAGGAAAAAATACAGGAACTGAATCTTAAACTTGAAAGAGTATGTACTGTTTTCGTGAATGCATATTAAGGATCAAGGGGATTTCATCATTCTAGTTTCTTTGTTCGGTTAATGCTTACGTTGATTAAGTAGTGTTTGGAGAGCTTTTCAAATATTATCCTTTTATGCAGTCACTTCCCGAGGAATTGATATCACTTTTTATTTTATTCATATCTGGTTTTAGCTACAAATGATAAATGAGGAGCAGAATGCTAGAATCCGTAAAACCAAACGCGCTCTTCAAGTGGCAGAGGTTCTCGTTACTTACTTTCTTAGAGTATACAAAATATTTATTAGTTGAGGGGTACTAATACTAAGGTGACTTCAGGAAGAAATGATGAAGGCCAAATTGGAGGCTTCTTCTGTTTCGAAGAAGCTTGAGGAGGTAGGGCTTTGGAAATTATCCGTTTCTTTTTTTTTTGACTTGTACTTGTATTTGGCTGTTATTGTTATTAATATTTTCATCTATTTCTTATCTTGAAGTGGAACTTATATCTAGGGATCGTAAATTCACAAATTCAGATACATATAACTTTACACACGTCAAGTTAAGAATCACCAAGTTGGGAAGTTCTGTAATGGTCGAAATTTGGGACCAAGATAAACCAAACTTGGACAAAGTCAATTCCATTAGTTGCGAGGGGAAATTGAACTTGTGAGGAAGTTTAGCTGGATAAAAGTATGTTATTAAGAGTAAAATGAGAAGTTTACAATTATTATCTTGAAATATATAATGTAATATTCTTCGGTATGGACTAAAACAGAAAGGGTGCCTTATTGGTGTTATCGATAAATCGATTCGATAAGCCTCCAAAATCGATAAATCGAAATCGAAAAAAATCGAAACCTTATTGAAACGATAACGATAAGCATATATAAGAATCGATAATCGATAAATAATTATCGATAAGGGTCAGAATCGAATCGATAAATCGAATGCACACCCTTATGAAAAACAGAGGTGATACAATTCAATTTGTAGTTTTCAGCCGATTTCTTTGTCTAATTTGAAGTTAGGAGTCCGCTTGGAGAATAGAGATGTACAATTCAAATATTAGCAATCAGGATCCCGCCTGAAGAATGGAGATGCTAAATTTTTAAGTAGTCAAAATCAGGAGCCTGCCTGGAGAATGGAGGTGTTAAATTTTTAAGTAGTCCAAATCAGGAGTCCGCCTGGAGAATGCAGTGTTAAATTTTTAAGTAGTCGAAATCAGGAGCCCGCTTGGAGAATGGAGGTGTTAAGTTTTTAAGTAGTTGAAATCAAGAGCCCGCCTGGAGAATGGAGGTGCTAACTTTTTAAGTAGTTGAAGTCAGGAGCCCTCCTAGAGAATGGAGGTGTTAATTTTTTAAGTAGTTGAAGTCAGGAGCCCGCCTGGAGAATGGAGGTGTTAAATCTTAAGTTGTCGTCGAAGTCAGGAGCCCGGCTGAAGAACGGAGGTGTACAATTCAAGGTTCGGAAATCAGGATCCGACCTATGTAGCAAAGGTATTTCGAGTCAAGTTTTAGTCAAAATTCTTATTAATATCCGATAGCATGTGCCAAATTCCCAAACTGGGGCAGAAAGTTTTCTTTGTTTTGTCTATTTTTATGAAATTAGTAGCCTGCCTGGATAACAGAGGAATACATTCAAGTGCAAGTTTATTCAAAGTTCAGCAATTAGGAGTGAAGGTACAACATCTCGGTTGACTAATTGAAGTAACAACAAGGGATTTCACAGAGAGAACACAAGACAACAAGGCAACAAAAGAATATAAGACAACAAGACAACGAGGAAATACAAGAACAAGTTTGAAGAATTTTGACAGAATTTTTGTAATTCGTAGTTCATAGCTTAAGTTAGCTTCTTTTATTATGACATGGTGTAATAAGGAAGGTCAGCGAGCAGTAGCAGCAATAGCAAAAACAATAAAATAACAGCTCCTGGTAGTCCCAGCTACCAAACACTCCCGAACTACACTGACCTGATTCCTGTTTAGCCCATGATATGTAGGCAACCTCTGAAGCAGGGTGCGGTCAAACTTTTCAAAAATGCTTCACACGAAATTTTCAGACGGGCAAAAATCGCTCGTATTTGCTCAGTTGTTTTTGCACGAAAACTCTTCGTGTTTCTGAGCAAAGAGGGGCAGCTGTGAGCACGTGATTTTTTCCCTATATATGAATAATTCCCAAAAATTCATATAAAATGACTTTTCCTTATTATGACAATTTTTGTGAACTTTTGCGTTATTTTCTGTTATTTGTTTGCATTTTATTTGCGCGTGTTAATTCGCATGAAAATAAAAAAAATATTCATTTGCATTTTAGGATTTAATTCTATATTTTGGAATTAATTATCAAATTAGTTGTTTTATAAAAACGAAAAAAATCATCACAAAATAGTTTATTTTGCACTTTTTAGTTTCAGTCTTGAATTTTGATGGGTTTTCCTTTAAATTGGGGTTTTAATTAATTATAGTAATTAGGAGTCAATTAATTCAATTTGATAAGTTAATTTGATTTTTAGTTTTAATTTAGGTTTTTATTTTTGTTAATTTTGGCGAAAACAAGAAAAAGGAACTAAAAAGAGTTGGAAATTAAAAAAGAAAAGAAAAAGGAAGAAAAGGAGTGGGCTTCCCAAATTTGGGCCCGTTGCTTTCCAGCCCAAGGGAATTAATTCCCAAGCACGCCCCCGTCCAAACCCAAGCCCAACCCATGCCATACCCGGTCCAGTCCTGCACTCTGTCGAAACGACATCGTTTTAGCGTCGAATGATATCAGTCGTCGAGGTTAAATGATCGGATGGTCCAGAACTTGGGTTCATGTACATAGTAGTGTCCGAGCGCCCCTCCAACCCCATACTCGTCTTCTTCACAGACCCCTCTCCTGAAGAACCCTAGAACGCCACCCTAAAATCCTCACTCCCACCAGTGGCGGCACCGCCTCCAATCACCACCAAAATTACACCCCTCATTCTCCTTAACCTTCCCTTTCCATATATGCTAACAGTTTCCCTCGAATCAAGCCCAGTATCCTCAAACATTTGTTTGAAAATTCCAGCCAAGGCACAAATTCGTCCAAACAATCCCAAATTGATACCAGATGGTCTATTGATCTTCCTCACCTCGAGTCTAGGGTTATTTTACTTCGAATCCCCCCATGTCGCCTTCAATTCCACATCTAGGGTTCGTGCATGGTCGACTGCTTTGTTGATTTTTCAGGACGAGCAACTCCGAATTAATGTCATAGGTCTATTGCTTATGAAATAGACCTATAATATTAACTCAAAGTTGTTTTCAGAATTTCTTTGAAGATTGGTTAGCAGTAAGTTTTCTATATGTTTGTCCTTTGGTTCCTATTTTAGTTAATTTAATTTGTTTATTCAATTAAGCATAGTTGTAGTTTTTCAATCAAATTTTAGCATAAATTCTTCTTCTTTGATTTGTTATCCATGTTTAGGTTTAATTCATTTTAGATTGATTTTCATTCTGGTTCAATTTTGATTATGGAATAATTTGAATGCTCATTTGTTAAGTGTTAATTAGTCGTTGGGGTAATTAGACTTTCATTTTACCCTGTTTGTTATAAGTTAAATTTGAAACTCGTTTTGGTTTAGCTTCAGTTAAGTATTAGTGTATTTTCAGTCATGGTTAGTGCTAATTAGTAGGTTAGATTGATTGGGAATAGTTGATTCTAGTTAACTTTAGTTGAATCATAACTAGGGTGAGAGATTGGGTTCGGTTAGCTTTAGTCTGTAATTTTCAGACTGTTGGAAGGGTAGTTTGGGCATGGGAAAAGGGTAGTATCTTGAAAAATAGTAATTGCAAGGTAGGGTTAAGAGTAGTATAGTATTTTTGGGGTTAAAAGAGTATCCTAGAGGCTTCTACAGTAGGGTATAAATGCAGATTTAGTTTTTAAAAGTTTTACTTGGTGATCAATTTAAAAATTAAGGGACCAAGCTGTAAATAAGCAGGGGATGAAAGTGCAAATTAAAAATCTGAGGTTTCCCTATATTTTACCTATAAAAAGCATTGAATAGTACTTTAACAAAGGGGAACTCTTCAGCCCTAATAATCACACATAAAAACTCTTTCCTTCATTTTTTTAGTTTCAGATTCAGTCTTTTAAGTTCAAATCAAAAAAAGAAAAATCCAAAAAAAAAAACAATAGAAAATCCCAGAAAACTGCAAAATCAAAAGCAATAGAAGATCTGATAAAAAAGAAAAAAAAGGTTACTGTTCCATTAGTATTTCAGTTTAATTTCAAGTTATTGGTGTATGTTGGCTTTCATTTATGTAGTTCACGATCTAATATAGGAGTTCCTAGATCAATACTTAGAAGCAGGAAATTTCAGAGGTGTGATTGATTGATTTCGACTGAATTTGGGTTTAAGTGGGACTATTTTAGGCTGTTTTATCATCTGATGATTTCAGAATCGGGTCTAATTTAGATTTGATGTCTGTCTAGGCATTTTTGAGTGAATTTGAGATCAGTCAAGCTAGTCCAGTTGAGTTTGTGGTCTATTGAAAGCTTCAAGGATATTCTAGGTTTGTTTTTTGTTTGTTTGGTCTATTTTAATACTAGGATTTCTTCGAATCAATTCTGGGTTGTGGAATTAAGCTGTTGGGGCTGGTGGCGATTTGCTATTGTTGAAAGTTGTTTGTGCCGCTACTGTTGCATTTGCTGGGGCTGACTCTCTCTTCATTCTCTTTGTTCATTTCATATCCAGGTACATGTCTCAAAAACCCCCTAGTGTAACCTCTAAGTTGGAGTTAAATGAAGTTTCATCCTAGATTTAGATTCAGTTGATGTGATTGTTTGGTTTAAAGTGATTGAACATTGTATTATGACTTGCTAAATTAGGATTATTGCTAACTGATATGGATTGAATGTGTACTGTGGACTGCTGAAATTGTTATGGACTGCTGAAATTGTTTTGGACTGGTGATATTACATTTGGTCATAGTTTAGTATATAAGTATTTGGTAACAAGTTTGGTTGATTGGGATTTATTGAAACAATAAGAACCAAATGAGGAATTACGAATTGGTGCCTTGTATTAGATGTTTGTGTTGAATGAAACCTGGTAATTAAATGCATTTCGGTTTTCCAAGATAACAGATTATTAAACACGCTTGAATAGCCTGATTTGTTCTTAGAAGTTGTTTGTTTAAATGAAGATGATATGTGGGCAGTTTGGGCCAGTTTCATCACAACAGGCCGAATGCATTGGGCTTCAGTTGGAGAATTTTCTGGTCTGCCCAGCCCAGGAATCGACTCCATGATTTGGGGCTGACCGTCGACCGTCTCATGGGGCCAGTCATTTGGGCCCAGTTCATATTTTCTTCAAATGACTTTATTGGTATTTGGAATTCGAGTTTTGAGTTAGGTAGCGAGTTTTAAGCTAAAAAGTTTATCCTTTTATTTGGACCCGGACTTGAATTTAATACCCGGATTTTAAATATAATAAATTAGGATATTTCTTTTATTATTAGAGACAAAAACAAAATAGAAAACATAGTTGCTCTTAGGTGTGCCCTTTAAAATAAAAATGGGACGAGCCTCGCCCAATAAAAATGCAAAATTGCGGGACCCCCAATAAAAGTTTTAAAAATATTTAGAAAATCGGAAGGGCCGTTTAGCGAATTTCACGGCTCTCCCAAAATATTACAACGCATTAGACTCTATTAGGCGCAACTTTAATAAATTATATTCCTAAATACGGGCGGGCATTTTATGTGGCCCAAATCCAAATCCTAAAATATTGAATAGAGTGTGTCTAGGATTACAGGTTCATTTTATGCGGCGCAATCCGAAAACACATTTTAAACGATGTTCACTTCCTCAAATAAATATACCAAATAAAAGCGGTAAAAAGAAAAATCGACACATAGGCTCTTTATGTAATAAAATCAGATAAAAGCTAAATGCATTAGTTGAGCGACCGTGCTAGAACCATGGAACCTGGGAATGCCTAACACCTTCTCCCGGGTTAATAGAATTCCTTATCCGGATTTCTGGTTCGCAGATTGTGAACAGAGTCATCTTTTTCCTCTTTTCGGGATTCAATCGGTGACTTGGGATACCATTAATCTCCCAAGTGGCAACTCTGAATAACTAATAACCAAATCCCGTTCCGGTTGTTCTTTAATTGGAAATACTCCTTTACGCCCTTTGCGGGGGTGCACAATGAAAAAGGAGGTGTGACAACAGTTAGATGTGGAGCCATCAGCTATTTTGGAGCATCAAGTTCGAAAGTTGAGATCAAAGGATATAGCTTCAGTGAAAGTGCACTAAAGAGGTCGGCCCTTGGAGGAAGCTACTTGGGAGACCGAGCAAAAGATGTGGAGCAGATATCCTCACATGTTTGAGGCTTTAGGTATTTTTTTTGACTCGTTCGAGGATGAATGTTTGTTAAAGTGGGGAGGATGTAATGAGTCGTCTGCTCGTTTCATGATTTACCACTCGGGTTTCCCCCATTTCTATTCTAAATTCCTTATTCACCTGTATTTTTTTTACCGTGTTGGTTTGGCTCTGGTTCAAAAAGGTTTTGGTAAGGTTTGAGACATTTAGTCTCTTTTGAGAAAGCTTAAGTTGGAAAAGTCAACCAAATGTTGAATTATGTATTAGAGGACTCGAATTTGAATTTTGATGGTTCAGATAGCTTCAGGAGATGATTTGGGATATTGAAGCGTGATCAGAATATGTTTTGGAGGTCTAGGGTAGATTTAGGCTTGAATTGGCGAAATTGAAATTTTGGCATTTTTTGGCTGATAGGTGAGATTTTGATTTAGGGGTCGGAATGTAATTTCGAGAGTTGCAATAGGTCCATGGTGTCATTTGGGATGTGTGTGCAAAATTTAGGGTCATTCGGACGTGGTTTGGTAGACTTTTTGATCAAAAGCGTAATTCGAAAGATTTTGAGAATCTTAGGCTTGAATCTGATGTGTTTTGGTCGATTCGATGTTGTTTCAAGTGTTTTGAATATTGGTATTAGTTTAAATAGTGTAATAGGACTTGGTTGTGCTTTTGGCTGAGGTTCCGTGGGCCTCGGGGTGATTTTGGGTGGTTGATGGAAAGTTTGGAAGTTGGATGTAGCAGCTGAAGCTAAGTCTGCTGTCATAACTGCATCTACGGTTTGGAGGCTGCAAGTGCGACCCCCGCAGATGCGGAAGACTAGTAGCATAAGCGGAAGGATCTAAGGAAGGCATCAGCTAGAACCACATGAGCGGTTGAGGTGGCGCACCTGCGATAGCGCCGATACGGGATTTGCTTCGCATATTCGGCGCCTGGGATTTAAGTGGTGTTCGTAGAAATGGTGCTCAGACCATAGAAGCGGTTGCGCAGGAGAAAGTTCTGGATCGCATGTGCGAAAATCCTGGGCCATAAGGTATAAAAGACTTCCTTCGCATGGGCTTCGTTCCCTTAGCATACTTTGACGTCATGATTATGATTTTTGATAGATTCGACACGAGTTGAGGCCGATTCGAGGGGCAAAGGCATCACAGGATAGAGTTTGGACCGGATTGAGGTGAGTAATGATTGTAAATATTATCCTGAGGGTATGAAACCCCGGATTTCACATCGTTGTGCTATATTGAGGTGACACACACACTAGAGGGTGAGCGCGGGGTCGTGACCGTTGCGGATTGTGGCTTAGTCCATCCTGAATGATTGTTTTACTGCATATTTGATTGAAAACTGTTTGCTATCATCATGTTTTGGGCTGAATACCATATTTGGGCCCTTAGGGAATTTGTTTACTGCTACATCCTCTCTGTTTTGATTTTACATCTGTACTCAGTCATGCTATATTATATTATTTTCATAACTCAACCATGTTTACTCTGTTTTAATACTTTAAATGATATTTTCGATTGAGCATCATATTTTACTGTGTTCTAGTGGCTTTTAAAAATTTCTGACTGAGCAAGGCCGAGGGTCCGTGTTGTGAGGATACTTTTGGGTCGGGATGCATGCCGCAACAGTGATACACTGATTTATTATTATGAGGCGAGGGCCTGAGATTGTACGCCACGAGGTGGCTTGTTGATATGAGGTCGAAAGCCTATTGATTATGCCACGAGATGGCTTGATATTGCGCTTTGGCCGTAAGGGGCCCCTCCCAGAGTCTGTACACCCCAATGAGCGCGGATACCCATTGTAATATGAGATATAGCCCGAGGGGCTGGTGTTGTTACATGTTATTGCTCGAGGGGCAAATTCTGTTAGAATTGTGCAGAGGGGTGGTTTTTATGTTTTTATCTTTTCTAGCTACATGTCATTTAGTTGTTTAACTGTTAAAAAGGTATTTTAAAGAAGCTTAAACAGAAATAAGGTGTTTTTATGAGATTTCACTGTTTTGTTGCACTTTACTGGTTTTACTCTATCTCTTTATAGCACGTTGTTGTATTTTTATATGATTTCTTATCGCCAAGTCTTCATTGTTGTTATTACTCACTGAATCAGAGTACTCATATTACTCCTTGCACCATGTGTGCAGATACAGGAGCCTCGGGTCCCGCTAGCGAGTGTTGATTGCTCCTAGCTCAGACGGTTCGGAGTTCACTAGGTAGCTGCTCGGCGTTCATAGCATAGTGCTTCTCCACCTATCTTATTTTCTCTTGTTTTAGTTCTGTAATAGACTATGTAGATTCTTCCTGCTTTTAATTGGTTATTAGATGCCCATGACTGGTGACACCTCGATATGGGACAATGTTGGTTTTTTTGTACGCAAATTGTATTGTTTCATTGTTTATTTGAGATATAATCATGTTAAAGACTTAAATTGTGTTATTTTAATTGATTAAAATGAATTGGGTGTTGCGTTGGTTGGCCTTGTCTTGACGAGAGGCGCCATTACGACCGGGTCTGGATTTAAGGTCATGACACTCCGGTCCACAATAAATGAAAAATAAGTGGCTTTTTTTTTATTTCAAAAATAAAAAAAATTATTTTTTTATACATTGCCCTTAGAGTAAATTGTGTTGAAGTATGTGTTAAAAGTATTTATGTGAAGAGATAGCAAAATTTAATATAATCAATTTCATTTCTAATTAATGTTAAAAGGTGAATTTCTTAATGTATGTGAAAACAACCAAAAAAATCACTTATTGTAGACCGAAGTACAATAATAAAAAATCTATATATGAGACACCATATACTAAAAGATATAATATAATATCATCAATAGAAATTATTAGGAGTACATGCATAACATACATCATTGAAACAAAATACTTTAAAAAATACACATGCCAAGAATATAAATTTAAAATTTCATATTTTTTTTGGTTTCTTGATATGATTCATTCACGGAGCATTAGGTGCGTTATTTGTATTCTCTGGAGAGACTTGTGGCGAGGATGAAGCTTCATTTTCTAACGGCTCTAAAGAGTTGTTCAGGTTAAAGACAGCGGCATTTAACCAAGCTTCATACTTGGTCACTTCATCTGCATTGAGTTTGTCAATTGACTCCCACCAGCCAATTTCTCTTGTCTCATTAATTTGGTCAAGTGAAAGCATTTGATCAATCGCAACTTTTTCTCTTGTATCATACTCTTTAAGCGTATTGCTGCTTTGGTTGACACTGTTTTGAGCATGACCATCAATAACTTGTGCACTCTCCACTTTTTTTTTGGTTTAAAAGATAAACATATATTAATATAAAGTATTGCATGCAGAGGGAGGATGACTACTACTAATAACTTCACCACTATTACAATACAAATTTACAATATTATAGTTAACAGAGCGAGGCCTGAAGTGACCCAAAATATGACCTTGCGCTGCACTTCTTTCTTGCTCAAACAGACCATGCAAAATTTGGGATGTCTTCCAAAATAAGCACTACTGAGTGAATGTCAAATTTCAACATGCCTTTGCTAGTTTATCTGCAATCCTATTCTGTTCTCTATACGCATGCAGTACTACATGCCTACCTAACCTGTCCAGGAAGTACCTGCAGTCAGTAGTTAGATTATCAAATGAGATATTGTTAGAATAAAGAAGCATTATAATATTTTGTGAGTCCATTTCCACCTCCAGTCGAACAAGGTTATGTGAGTAAGCTAATTGGAGTCCCTGCAACAAAGCATGTAATTCAGTAGAAGATGAGTTTGTTGGAGCTACTGCTGCAAATCCTAATATCCATCAGCTTTTGAATTTCGTATTAGTCCACCAATACCAGCCTTGTATGATGTATGTACTCCATCAATGTTTAGTTTATAGAAATGATCTTTAGGAGGTTTTCTTTTGAGATATTGTTGTCTCTTTTTAGCACTTGTATGCTTCTTAGCTACTAGGTATGAAATTATGCTGCTTGCTGAGTTGTCAATTTAGTAGAAGCCGTGGACATAATATGTTTGTAACAGTTATTATTACGTGCTAACCAAATATTTCATAGCTTAGAGACAAGTATGTAGCTGGATTTATTTGGTAAAGAAAATGAAATTCCTTACAAGTTATGAGTTGGTGTATCCAATTAGAAGAGTTTGTGTATTGCAGATTTCGATTGATGAAATCAAGAATACCCAAATCCTGCCAAAATGTTTTAGCATTTGTGCAATCTAGGAATAAGTGTTTAATAGTTTCATCCTCTTGATGGAAGAATTCACAAGTAACATCTTGAATTAAATTAATATGTCTAAGGTAGTCCTTGGTAGGTAGTCGCTTTTTGTGAAGAAGCCAAATGAACCCTTTGATTCTGGGCTGTACAGGAAGTTTCCATATCCAGTCATATTTTGTAGAACTATTAATAGGTACATCATATTGTGCATCTATGATAACATATAGAGACATAATGTTGAACTGACCTGTAGGAGTTAAACCTAGTGAACGCTATCAACCTTATTACTTTACTTGAATATATATGTAGATTGAATTACTTGTGTAATGTTATTGGGCAACTCAAAAGGTAATTTATTCCAATCACATCCCTTATTATCAATTAAATATGAGATAGTCATATTCCGCTGAAGGGTAATGGGCCATAAATTTTTATTTGATTGTTGTACCAGGCCAAATCCAGGGGTCATCCCAAAACTTAATATGAGTGTCTTTTCCTATATTCCATTTTATACCTAGTTGAAAAAGATGCCAGCCATTAGTAATATTAGATTAAATTTGTGAGTGATTATTATTATGAGAAGCATTAAGATATTTGGTCAGTAAGATGGTAGCCCATATAGCATTTGATGTCTTAAATAACCTCCAAGCTAGACTTGCTAGTAAAGCATGGTTCTATTGACGTAGTTTTTGAATTCCTAAACCTCCAACTTTCTTTGGCCTGGTAATTTCATTCCATCTAATAAGTTATATTTTTTTTCTATTGTAGTATCCCATTAGAAATTTCGTTGATAGTGATCCATTTTGTTATGAATGTGGGATGGAATGTGGATGTACTGCATGATATGATTTGGTAACTGGATTAAAGTAGATTTTATTAAGGTGGCTCCTACTAATGTCAGGAACCTAGATTTCCACCCTGCTAGTTTATTTTTGAAACTATCAAGGAGGAACTGAAAATTAACATTTTTGGGCCTTGCTTAGAACATAATAAATCCCAAGTATTTGCCAAAAGAGGTGCCTTCTTTCATGTTAAAGGAATTAATAACAAAATCCTTATCAGAGGAACTATAATTTTAGAGAAGAAAAGTTTTGAATTTTCAAAATTAATTCTTTGCCCAGAAACTTTGATAAATTATTTAAAACATCATTGATTGCATGACAACTTTTAGTAGTTATCTTATAGAACAGTATAATATCATCTGTGAAGAAGAGGTAAGATAGAAGTGGCCCTTTGTTAGACGGTCGAATTGGTTTCCATTTTAAATAATCCAGTAATAGAGAAATGCTTCTTGAAAATAATTCCATGCAGATAATAAACAAGTAGGGTGTCACAACCCAAAATTCACTGAGGGTCGTGGTGGCTCCGGACACCACTGTCAGGACAGCTAACTAAAATACTTAATTAAATTCGTATTTTAATAGTTTTAAAAATACTTCTTTATTATGATTAAAGCGATTCCCAGTATATTCCTCCAAATACATAATGAAATATTTAAACATCTTTTAAGATTTCCGAATAAATCCAAATACATCCCCAGAACTTATTATCATAAGTACATGTGCATTTTCTAAGAGAAACCAATAAGTACTATAACTGTCCGGAATACAATTGGACAGAAAATAAAGAAAGTCCAGAGAGAGAGTTTGTACTATCTGCGAAATCGCCTCAAGAAAATACAACTTACCTAGTCTTTGCGCCCGTCTTACTGCTATGCCACTAAGCCACACGCCACACAATAAACCTATGCAATAAAAATGCACAAGTATAGTATGAGCGCGAAATAAACGTGTACCCAATTGGTATCCCGCCGAATATCGAAGAAGTAGAGATGAAATGGTCAACTTTGACTCTTACTAATGGTCCAGTAATCATGTATTAAAAATGTGAGGAAATCATGAATTTAGATAGCATGCTCTAATTTATAAAGTTGTAAAACAAGTAAACACCTTTTAACAATTAGCAAAGGATTTTCAAAATTTCTTCTCATTTATCTTCAACAGTTTATGTCAAGCCCAAAGGCAATATCAACATCAAGTATTTCAAGTAAGCAGTATAAACATGGACATATCACAGCGAGGTCGACGACAGCTCCAACAGAAATAAATTTGCACTTGCCGAGGGTCGACGACGCGCCTATAGATGCATCTATTCAGCCCATTCCAAAAATAAATACATACCCTGCTCACAAATCATGCATGCGACGCAGGTACACATAAGGAACACATGCTCAACCAATCAATTAAGAACTTATCGGGGAATATTTATTAAGATAAAATCAATTCTCCTTTAACAATTTTTAAGAAATGAAGTTTATTTCTCTTTGAAATTTATTTACTAATTTAATGTGATTTTAGAAATTCAATCTATTAATGGGTTCATAGATAATCCAAGTATAACATGCTTTTGGGTCCTATACTACCCGGACAATAGCATAATAGTAGCTACGCACGGACTTTCATCACCACGTGCGTACGTAGCCCCCACAAATAGGAGCACATAACCAATTTAACTCACTTATGGGGACAATTCCCTCTCACATGGTTAGAAAGGAGACTCACCTCGCTCCGAAGACCCATAACCGGCATTCTACATTCTTCTGAAGGCTTGAACCAACGCACAGTGCTCCAAAACTAGCCAATGATTATACATATCCATTAATACATGTAAGGTACTCATTATAATCCAATTTATAATAATTCCTAACCCCGATTGGAAAGTTGACAAAAATATCGTCGGGTCCACATGCCCGAAATCCGAAATTTTTCAAAGATAAGCTTTGCCCATGACTTTAGGAACTCAAATATATAATTTCTCTAAATTCTGTACCGAAATCGAGGTCAAATTCTAAGAAATGTAAATTTCTAGGTCTTCCCTCAAACCCCAAGTTTTTCTACAATTTTCATGCCCAAATCCATGTATAAACCTTGTATTTGACTCAAAGCTAGCAAAAACTACTTACCTCATGACAAGTGAAGAAAATAGCGCCTCAAAGCTGCTCCCCACCGATTCTAATGGAAGAAAAATGAGTTTGAAATTAACTCAACCTCGAATTTTAAAGACCTCACCGCTCCAGTCATTTCTGCATATGCGGAATTATTTTTGCTTATGCAGTCAAAACGCTGCTTCTACGGCTCCTTCCCAAGCCGCCAGCTTTCGCTTTTGCTCTTCCTTTTTTGCAGGTACGGTCCCACATCTGCGGCTTCCTGACTGCATCTGCAGTCCCAACTTTCCTCTCCAAAATCCGCATTTGCGGTCTTCCTGGCCGATTCTGCGACTCCGCATCTGTAGCCAAAACTTCGCAAGTGCGCAAATACCATATATCGACTGCTTCAGCTTTTTTTTAACTCTAAATTCGATCAGTTATTCATTCGGAATCCACCCCTGGGCCCCCAGGACCTCAACCAGATCTACCAACCGATCCCAAAACACATTACGGACTTTCTCGATGCCTCAAATCATATCAAACAATGCTAAAACTATGAATTACGCCCCGATTCGAGCTTTATGAACTTTGAACTTTCCAGCTTCTATTTCTGATGTTTAAACCTATCAAATCATGTCTGATTGACCTTAAATTTTGTGCACAAGTCATATTTGATATTACGGACCTACTCCAACTTCCGGAATCAGATTCCAACCCTGATATAAAAAATTCCTATTCAAGTCAAACTTCTCAAAAACCTTCAAATTTTCATCTTTAGCCAAATGGCTTCAAAATGACCTACAGACCTCCGAATTCACATTCGATCGTGATCCCAACTCCAGAATCACCATATGGAGCTACTACCAGTCTCGGAATCCCAGATGGATATCGATAACACTGAAATGCACTTCAAACCAAACTTATGAAATTTCTTCCAAAATGCCAACTTCCTCAATAGGCGCCAACACGCTCCCGGGTCATCCAAAACCCGAATTCGGGCATACGCCCAAGTCTGAAATCATGATACAAAACCTATTGGAACCTTGAGATCCCAATTTGGAGGTCATTTACTTGAAATTCCAATCCTAGATCATTCTTTCAACTTTAAGCTTCCGAAATGAGAATTCTCTTCCCAATTCAACTCCAAAATTCCCGAAATTCAATTCCGACCATGCGTACAAGTCATGACACATAAAATTAAGCTTCTCATGGCCTCAGACTGCTAAACGACATGCTAGGGCTCAAAACAAGCGGTCGGGTTGTTACATTTTCTCCCACTTAAATATACGTTCGTTCTCGAATGTGCTGAGAACTATACTGAAGTAGTCTGAACTCACTGTTTAGCACCTCAAGCACCTTCCCGTGCTACCACAACTTAGTTGAGCACATTAGCTCGATAAATTATGAAAATATTCCATTTTATTCAAGAAAATAAGCCTTAGAGCCCAATTCCTACATCCGAAATTCTCTGCCAAGCCTGTTTCCAACATACGATCACTATATCAATCACTACATGTTGTACCCAACATGACTACAGTATTTTGATGAATTCACACCTTGCATCACTTTACTCATAGGACCGCAATAACATTTTTCTAATTGATTAAATCGGAATTCCACGAATCTGATGCTCCCATTGCGCCTCATGACCTACATAGGTCTTGCTCTAACTCTTACAATACAGCTACGATGGGAAGGGATGTGTAGGATTTATAACCAACTACAGAGTCAACAAATCATTGAGTCTATACTTCTACCAAGAACCGTTACCTCATTCTGAACCAAATAATGATCTTTTCTCTTTAATATACTTTATATGATCAGATTGCACTGATTCTAAATCCAGTAATCTCGTCTCACCCAGTACAAATTGAGCAAGCAATAAGCCGTCCCGGACACGATCAAAATCCCCATATGATGCCACAATATGCCAATAGGCTACCAATTAAGACGCGATACAAAAGGAAAACGAACTCTGAAAAGGAAGTTCAATTACCCCGCTCGTGAATCATACATGCGACATGGGCAACATACATGCCACGTAGGCTCACGACTAATACGAGCTTTCCTCAGAAGACAGAAAACGAAACACATAAAATGGTATGGGAAACTGTATTGAACATCACACTATTGCGGCGTGCAACCCGATCCAAATAACATGCTCATGGCGGCGTGCCACCCGATCCACACGTAGAACTCACATAAGGAGATGCCTATCAAGATAAATCGCTCATTACAACAAAATACCAAATATCGGTCATAAATACACTAGGTGTATAATATCATTCCCTGGGGAGACATATAATGCTATAATCCGCAAACTCGGGCACAACTGTGGTGTGATACAAGATCAGAATCTCAAGAGCCATTCTGCTTATATAACATCATCGCCACGCGGAACCTCAACAAATAAGAATTAGCCAAGCCGTCCCACAACTCATATGACGAAATACCTCATTGCCTGGAATAGCCGACGACCAATTAACACCTCAATTTCTCTTACATCGAGAGCACATTGCTGATCTGATCACATCTGTTCTGCTATAAGCCCCTTATCACATTTAAAATCCATCCACCGATCTCAAGCCGATTGGAATTTAAAATTAATGATACTACCATAATTTTCATACTTGATTTAAATCTTTAGTCAATCAAGTGACTACATGTCACACTTATACAATCTTCCCGTGGGACACGCTCCCACAATCTTCCGAATAATTAACGGGTACACACACATGAACCATCGGCCGCACTAACACCGAAAAATGATCAAGAATCTATAACCAGGATGTAAAGCGTTTTTCACAAAACATTGATCTCAGGTGACGCTGAAGACAATACCAATTTACTTTAATTATTCAACCCTTTCCTTGATCATTCGAGACCGTGACATCCTTGTCAACACCGAACTTCAACCTTGATCCTCATTTCAAATTTCCATACCTCTCACCGCACCCAATGTGCCAATATACGATAGAACACGATTTTTTATCTTAACTCCGAAATCATTAATATTTTAACACTTCATCTTATAAGAAGTTTTCACTTAACTCACTTTAGGAGAATCATATAAACACATAGGTAATTCCCATAACCGTAGGATATGAAAATCTCTAAGTAGTGGTTAAAGCCACCATAGACCTTCCGGAATCTACATCCACTTAACAAAACATAACAGAAGAATGCTTCTGAATAACATCAATTACGGCGGTCGACAAGCCTCACACGTGTCGCCACAAATCAGACACATAACTTGATCACGCAAAATGAACTGATCACTGGCCCCAATATGCCAATTCAACTATGGCTAATCAATCTACCTTCTTCCAGTTATTCTTGCTTGCCTTAGAAATAATACTAACTCCATTCAACATATAACATAGTCCATCTACACTCACCCCGAGTGACCTTTAATCATGAGACATGCTGTCTCAAATCCCACGAACCATTTCATACCTCCCAATTGATACATCACAAGACAAAACAAAACATCTCGGAACATTTTGTGCTTCTTCTCATAAGCTGTTTTCCAAGCTTGATTCTTGGTCGTACCCATAGGCTCAAAATCGTTAGGCATCACACTTTAACTTCTAAATTCATTAGGACCATCATTGAGAGCCACCCGCTCTGACTTGGCCTCGAATATAACATGCTCATGGCGGCGTGCCACCCGATCCACACGTAGAACTCACATAAGGAGATGCCTATCAAGATAAATCGCTCATTACAACAAAATACCAAATATCGGTCATAAATACACTAGGTGTATAATATCATTCCCTGGGGAGACATATAATGCTATAATCCGCAAACTCGGGCACAACTGTGGTGTGATACAAGATCAGAATCTCAAGAGCCATTCTGCTTATATAACATCATCGCCACGCGGAACCTCAACAAATAAGAATTAGCCAAGCCGTCCCACAACTCATATGACGAAATACCTCATTGCCTGGAATAGCCGACGACCAATTAACACCTCAATTTCTCTTACATCGAGAGCACATTGCTGATCTGATCACATCTGTTCTGCTATAAGCCCCTTATCACATTTAAAATCCATCCACCGATCTCAAGCCGATTGGAATTTAAAATTAATGATACTACCATAATTTTCATACTTGATTTAAATCTTTAGTCAATCAAGTGACTACATGTCACACTTATACAATCTTCCCGTGGGACACGCTCCCACAATCTTCCGAATAATTAACGGGTACACACACATGAACCATCGGCCGCACTAACACCGAAAAATGATCAAGAATCTATAACCAGGATGTAAAGCGTTTTTCACAAAACATTGATCTCAGGTGACGCTGAAGACAATACCAATTTACTTTAATTATTCAACCCTTTCCTTGATCATTCGAGACCGTGACATCCTTGTCAACACCGAACTTCAACCTTGATCCTCATTTCAAATTTCCATACCTCTCACCGCACCCAATGTGCCAATATACGATAGAACACGATTTTTTATCTTAACTCCGAAATCATTAATATTTTAACACTTCATCTTATAAGAAGTTTTCACTTAACTCACTTTAGGAGAATCATATAAACACATAGGTAATTCCCATAACCGTAGGATATGAAAATCTCTAAGTAGTGGTTAAAGCCACCATAGACCTTCCGGAATCTACATCCACTTAACAAAACATAACAGAAGAATGCTTCTGAATAACATCAATTACGGCGGTCGACAAGCCTCACACGTGTCGCCACAAATCAGACACATAACTTGATCACGCAAAATGAACTGATCACTGGCCCCAATATGCCAATTCAACTATGGCTAATCAATCTACCTTCTTCCAGTTATTCTTGCTTGCCTTAGAAATAATACTAACTCCATTCAACATATAACATAGTCCATCTACACTCACCCCGAGTGACCTTTAATCATGAGACATGCTGTCTCAAATCCCACGAACCATTTCATACCTCCCAATTGATACATCACAAGACAAAACAAAACATCTCGGAACATTTTGTGCTTCTTCTCATAAGCTGTTTTCCAAGCTTGATTCTTGGTCGTACCCATAGGCTCAAAATCGTTAGGCATCACACTTTAACTTCTAAATTCATTAGGACCATCATTGAGAGCCACCCGCTCTGACTTGGCCTCGAATATAACATGCTCATGGCGGCGTGCCACCCGATCCACACGTAGAACTCACATAAGGAGATGCCTATCAAGATAAATCGCTCATTACAACAAAATACCAAATATCGGTCATAAATACACTAGGTGTATAATATCATTCCCTGGGGAGACATATAATGCTATAATCCGCAAACTCGGGCACAACTGTGGTGTGATACAAGATCAGAATCTCAAGAGCCATTCTGCTTATATAACATCATCGCCACGCGGAACCTCAACAAATAAGAATTAGCCAAGCCGTCCCACAACTCATATGACGAAATACCTCATTGCCTGGAATAGCCGACGACCAATTAACACCTCAATTTCTCTTACATCGAGAGCACATTGCTGATCTGATCACATCTGTTCTGCTATAAGCCCCTTATCACATTTAAAATCCATCCACCGATCTCAAGCCGATTGGAATTTAAAATTAATGATACTACCATAATTTTCATACTTGATTTAAATCTTTAGTCAATCAAGTGACTACATGTCACACTTATACAATCTTCCCGTGGGACACGCTCCCACAATCTTCCGAATAATTAACGGGTACACACACATGAACCATCGGCCGCACTAACACCGAAAAATGATCAAGAATCTATAACCAGGATGTAAAGCGTTTTTCACAAAACATTGATCTCAGGTGACGCTGAAGACAATACCAATTTACTTTAATTATTCAACCCTTTCCTTGATCATTCGAGACCGTGACATCCTTGTCAACACCGAACTTCAACCTTGATCCTCATTTCAAATTTCCATACCTCTCACCGCACCCAATGTGCCAATATACGATAGAACACGATTTTTTATCTTAACTCCGAAATCATTAATATTTTAACACTTCATCTTATAAGAAGTTTTCACTTAACTCACTTTAGGAGAATCATATAAACACATAGGTAATTCCCATAACCGTAGGATATGAAAATCTCTAAGTAGTGGTTCAAGCCACCATAGACCTTCCGGAATCTGCATCCACTTAACAAAACATAACAGAAGAATGCTTCTGAATAACATCAATTACGGCGGTCGACAAGCCTCACACGTGTCGCCACAAATCAGACACATAACTTGATCACGCAAAATGAACTGATCACTGGCCCCAATATGCCAATTCAACTATGGCTAATCAATCTACCTTCTTCCAGTTATTCTTGCTTGCCTTAGAAATAATACTAACTCCATTCAACATATAACATAGTCCATCTACACTCACCCCGAGTGACCTTTAATCATGAGACATGCTGTCTCAAATCCCACGAACCATTTCATACCTCCCAATTGATACATCACAAGACAAAACAAAACATCTCGGAACATTTTGTGCTTCTTCTCATAAGCTGTTTTCCAAGCTTGATTCTTGGTCGTACCCATAGGCTCAAAATCGTTAGACATCACACTTTAACTTCTAAATTCATTAGGACCATCATTGAGAGCCACCCGCTCTGACTTGGCCTCGAATATAACATGCTCATGGCGGCGTGCCACCCGATCCACACGTAGAACTCACATAAGGAGATGCCTATCAAGATAAATCGCTCATTACAACAAAATACCAAATATCGGTCATAAATACACTAGGTGTATAATATCATTCCCTGGGGAGACATATAATGCTATAATCCGCAAACTCGGGCACAACTGTGGTGTGATACAAGATCAGAATCTCAAGAGCCATTCTGCTTATATAACATCATCGCCACGCGGAACCTCAACAAATAAGAATTAGCCAAGCCGTCCCACAACTCATATGACGAAATACCTCATTGCCTGGAATAGCCGACGACCAATTAACACCTCAATTTCTCTTACATCGAGAGCACATTGCTGATCTGATCACATCTGTTCTGCTATAAGCCCCTTATCACATTTAAAATCCATCCACCGATCTCAAGCCGATTGGAATTTAAAATTAATGATACTACCATAATTTTCATACTTGATTTAAATCTTTAGTCAATCAAGTGACTACATGTCACACTTATACAATCTTCCCGTGGGACACGCTCCCACAATCTTCCGAATAATTAACGGGTACACACACATGAACCATCGGCCGCACTAACACCGAAAAATGATCAAGAATCTATAACCAGGATGTAAAGCGTTTTTCACAAAACATTGATCTCAGGTGACGCTGAAGACAATACCAATTTACTTTAATTATTCAACCCTTTCCTTGATCATTCGAGACCGTGACATCCTTGTCAACACCGAACTTCAACCTTGATCCTCATTTCAAATTTCCATACCTCTCACCGCACCCAATGTGCCAATATACGATAGAACACGATTTTTTATCTTAACTCCGAAATCATTAATATTTTAACACTTCATCTTATAAGAAGTTTTCACTTAACTCACTTTAGGAGAATCATATAAACACATAGGTAATTCCCATAACCGTAGGATATGAAAATCTCTAAGTAGTGGTTCAAGCCACCATAGACCTTCCGGAATCTGCATCCACTTAACAAAACATAACAGAAGAATGCTTCTGAATAACATCAATTACGGCGGTCGACAAGCCTCACACGTGTCGCCACAAATCAGACACATAACTTGATCACGCAAAATGAACTGATCACTGGCCCCAATATGCCAATTCAACTATGGCTAATCAATCTACCTTCTTCCAGTTATTCTTGCTTGCCTTAGAAATAATACTAACTCCATTCAACATATAACATAGTCCATCTACACTCACCCCGAGTGACCTTTAATCATGAGACATGCTGTCTCAAATCCCACGAACCATTTCATACCTCCCAATTGATACATCACAAGACAAAACAAAACATCTCGGAACATTTTGTGCTTCTTCTCATAAGCTGTTTTCCAAGCTTGATTCTTGGTCGTACCCATAGGCTCAAAATCGTTAGGCATCACACTTTAACTTCTAAATTCATTAGGACCATCATTGAGAGCCACCCGCTCTGACTTGGCCTCGAATATAACATGCTCATGGCGGCGTGCCACCCGATCCACACGTAGAACTCACATAAGGAGATGCCTATCAGGATAAATCGCTCATTACAACAAAATACAAAATATCGGTCATAAATACACTAGGTGTATAATATCATTCCCTGGGGAGACATATAATGCTATAATCCGCAAACTCGGGCACAACTGTGGTGTGATACAAGATCAGAATCTCAAGAGCCATTCTGCTTATATAACATCATCGCCACGCGGAACCTCAACAAATAAGAATTAGCCAAGCCGTCCCACAACTCATATGACGAAATACCTCATTGCCTGGAATAGCCGACGACCAATTAACACCTCAATTTCTCTTACATCGAGAGCACATTGCTGATCTGATCACATCTGTTCTGCTATAAGCCCCTTATCACATTTAAAATCCATCCACCGATCTCAAGCCGATTGGAATTTAAAATTAATGATACTACCATAATTTTCATACTTGATTTAAATCTTTAGTCAATCAAGTGACTACATGTCACACTTATACAATCTTCCCGTGGGACACGCTCCCACAATCTTCCGAATAATTAACGGGTACACACACATGAACCATCGGCCGCACTAACACCGAAAAATGATCAAGAATCTATAACCAGGATGTAAAGCGTTTTTCACAAAACATTGATCTCAGGTGACGCTGAAGACAATACCAATTTACTTTAATTATTCAACCCTTTCCTTGATCATTCGAGACCGTGACATCCTTGTCAACACCGAACTTCAACCTTGATCCTCATTTCAAATTTCCATACCTCTCACCGCACCCAATGTGCCAATATACGATAGAACACGATTTTTTATCTTAACTCCGAAATCATTAATATTTTAACACTTCATCTTATAAGAAGTTTTCACTTAACTCACTTTAGGAGAATCATATAAACACATAGGTAATTCCCATAACCGTAGGATATGAAAATCTCTAAGTAGTGGTTCAAGCCACCATAGACCTTCCGGAATCTGCATCCACTTAACAAAACATAACAGAAGAATGCTTCTGAATAACATCAATTACGGCGGTCGACAAGCCTCACACGTGTCGCCACAAATCAGACACATAACTTGATCACGCAAAATGAACTGATCACTGGCCCCAATATGCCAATTCAACTATGGCTAATCAATCTACCTTCTTCCAGTTATTCTTGCTTGCCTTAGAAATAATACTAACTCCATTCAACATATAACATAGTCCATCTACACTCACCCCGAGTGACCTTTAATCATGAGACATGCTGTCTCAAATCCCACGAACCATTTCATACCTCCCAATTGATACATCACAAGACAAAACAAAACATCTCGGAACATTTTGTGCTTCTTCTCATAAGCTGTTTTCCAAGCTTGATTCTTGGTCGTACCCATAGGCTCAAAATCGTTAGGCATCACACATTAACTTCTAAATTCATTAGGACCATCATTGAGAGCCACCCGCTCTGACTTGGCCTCGAATATAATCCACCCCATAACTCTTACAATACACGAATACCCTCTCGACGAAGCACCCGGCGAAATCACTTCCTGTGGAACCTGCATCTACACAAGGCATAAATCCTGAATCTTTTCACAAGTTCGAACATGAGCAAATAAGGCCAACAAAAGCATACCCCCAATAATCAATCTGCTCATTTTACCACTTATGGTCTTTTCCCATAGCTGGAATAACCCATCAATATGCTGATAACCAGAAACCCCACGAGTAGCTAACCATGCAACCCAGTCATAAACGGTGGGGCTCTCCCACTTAGCTTGAAGCCATTATCACACAACGTTGTGATTCACCCGAATTCTTTATCTTTTATTGCCATAACCTGGTGCAATCATTCGCCAGAATTCCCCTCTGTTGAACACCGAGTTATCAACACTTTCGCACGACTAATCTCTTTGCTAGACACCTAATAGAATTCTTCGCAGAAGCTTAGCCAACCACGCGACCGCTAACCTGTTCATAGGGGACGAACCACCATAGAAGTCCATTCCAGACATCTTACAAAGCTGCCGAACGAGGTACAATCATTATGATATCAATAACTAATCCCGAGTCCAATCTCACTTTCTAGCTGCGCCGGTCCATTTACCCCTCGTAGACATCGATTAAATGTGCGAAATTCCTTCCAATTCAAGGTTATGCTGCATCCTTCTTCATTCCAAGTAGATCCTTTCTGCTATACCAAATCTCTTGCCTCATAAAAGCCCATACTTCAATTTACATCCGCAGACTTCAATTTCCAGTCGCTAAAATCCCAGATCATTCCAAACTCTCCTTAGGCGCGTACTCATCCTACTACCAAGCCCATGTGCAACTTTGCCCCTCTCCCACTTCGGCAAACTCGATTCTTTAATCAACCAACCGACCTGCGCTTCTTATACCTGACCTTCTAGAGTTTTAAACACCGCCTGGCACTTTCCACACATATTTCCTCATACTTTGTTGCTCATTTGTTGTCTTAAATAAACTCTATCTCTGTGGCACTAAACCCACAATTGGTGCTAACCTTTAAACCTTTCCGACGGTCATCTTTATCGAACCGTCAAAATTAGAAATTCTGATTCGACCCTAAACCACTGCACCATGCGATATCTGACAGCTGTATCTCCAATAGTATTTCATAATATCCCGCCATAAAGGTGAACTGTAGCAAATTAGAACATCCACGAACTTAGTATGTTCCTTTAGGACCACAACACCTTATTAGAAGAAAGATCCACCATGCTTGCAAATACCAAGTCCCATTACTTCTACCAGCCTACATCTGACCATCCTTAATCCAACTGCCTTTCCCTTGCCAGGAATAAAATACCGAATCCCTAGATTACACACTGAGTAAACCTCCCTTCAAGTCATTCACTTCTCCGACACGTGGACAAACATCCTACCATCATAACAATACTGCGGAATAATCGATCATAATCATCTTGGCAACCTGTGCCAAGCCTCAAGGCTCTTAGAAATTCTTTTACTGAGTTGAAACAATAGAATATCCTTCTATAAGGTGACTATAAAAGTCCAATCAACTATATCAGGAGAATCATCCCCCACCACATTTGTAGTGCCATTATATTCCTTCAATTGTTGATTTATAACAAGCGCTCGCATAAGATTGAGTAGGAAGAAATCAAAGGCATAAGCCTCAAAGGAATTTAATAGCACGATAAGGAAATCAAGAAGGGAAGTACTCCTAATAGCCCTGTAGCCCCCCGAGGATAAGTACAGACGTCTCCGTACCGATCCGCGAGACTCTACTAGACTTGCTCATGACTCGTGAGACCGACAGGAACCTAGAGTTCTGATACCATGTTGTCACGATACAAATACACTAAGGGTCGTGGTGGCACCGGACACCGCTGTCAGGCCAGCCAACTAAATTACTTAATTAAGTTTTTGTTTTAATAATTTCGAAAACACTTCTTTATTATGATTAAAGGAATCTCAGTATATTCCTCCAAATACATAATGAAATATGTAAACATCTTTTAAGATTTAAGAATAAATCCAAATACATCCCAGAACCCGGTGTCACAAGTATATGAGCATTTTCTAAGAGGAATCAATAAGTACAATAACTGTCCGGAATACAATTAGACGTAAAATAAAGAAAGTCTAGAGAGAGAGAGAGAGATTATACTCTTACTACGGCTAGAGTATACAGCTCACCTATGCGCCTGTCATGCCGTATGCTGCTAAGCCACACACCACACAATAAACCTGTGCACCAAAAATGCACAGTAAGTGTAGTATGAGTGTGAAATCAACGTGTACCCAATGCATATCCCGCCTAATCTCCAAGAAGTAGACACGAGATGGTCAACTTTGACTCTTAAAATAGTCTAGTAATAATGTACTAAAAATGTGAGGAAATCACGAATTTATATAGCATGCTCTAATTCACAAAGCTGTAAAACAGGTAAACACCATATAACAATTAGCAAAGAAATTTCAGTATTTCTTCTCATTTATCTTCAGTAATTTATGCCAGGCCTAAAGGCAATATCAACATAAAGTATTTCAAGTAAGCAGTATAAACATGTGCATATCATGCCAAGGTCGATTGGCCGATCCAACCAAAATAAATGTGCACTTGACGAGGGTCGATGTCGTGCCTATTGATGCATCTATTTAATCTACCGAGGCGTGCGGCCCATTCCAAAAATAAACACATACCCTGCTCGTGAATCATGCATGCGATTCAGGTACACATAAGGAATACATGCACAATCAATTAATTAAGAACTTATCGGGGAAAATTATTCAGATAAAACTAATTCTACTTTAACAATTTTTAAAAAATGAAGTTTAATTCTTTTTGAAATTCATTTACTAATTTAATGTGATTTTAGCAATCAAGGTATCAGTGGGTTCATAGATAATCCAAGTGTAACATACTTTTGGGTCCTAGACTACCCGGAAAATAGCATAATAGTAGCTACACATGGACTCTCGTCACCTCGTGCATACGTAGCCACCATAAATAGGAGCACATAACCAATTTAACTCAACTATGGGAACAATTCCCTCTCACAAGGTTAGAAAGGAGACTCGTCTCGCTCTGAAGACCCATAACCGGCATTCTACTTTCTTCTGAAGGCTTGAACCAATGCACAATGTTCCAAAACTAGCCAATAGTTATACAAATCCATTAATATATGCTAAGGTACTAATTATAATCCAATTTATAACAATTCCTAACCTTGATTGGAAAGTTGACAAAAATGCCCTCGGGCCCACGCGCCTGGAATCTGAAATATTTCGAAGATAAACTTTGCCCATGACCTTAGGAACATAAATGTATAATTTCTCTAAATTCTATACCTGAAATTGCAGTCAAATTCTAAGAAATTTAATTTCTAGGTCTTCCCTTAAACCCCAAGTTTTGCTATAATTTTCATGCCCAAATCCATGTATAAACCTTGTATATAACTCAAAGCAAGCATAAATTACTTACCTCATGACAAGTGAAGAAAATGGTGCCTCAAAGCTGCTCCCCATCGACTCTAATGGAAGAAAAATGGGTTTGAAATGAACTCAACCCCGAATTTTAAAAACCTCACAGCTCCAGTCATTTCCGCTTCTGCTGAATCATTTTCGCTTATGAGGTTCTGCTTATGCAGTCAAAATGCCGCTTCTTTGGCTCCTTCCCAAGCCACCAGCTTCCGCTTCTGCGCTTCCTTTTCCGCAGGTGCAGTCCCGCATCTGCAGCTCCCTGACCGCATCTGAGGTCCTATATTTCCTCTCCAAAATCCACATATGTGGTCTACTTGGCTGCTTCTGCGGCTCCACACCTGCGGCCAAAACTTTGCAAGTGCAGAAATACCAGATACCAGCTGCTTCAGCTTTTTTTAAACTCCAAATTCGATCCGTTAATCACCCGAGGCCCCCCGGGACCTCAATAAAACCTACCAACCGATCCCAAAATACATTACGAACTTTCTCGAAGACTCAAATCATATCAAACAATGCTAAAACCATGAATTACACTCCGATTCGAGCTTTATGAACTTTGAACTTTTCAACTTCTATTTCCGATGTTTAAACCTATTGAATCATGTCTGATTGACCTCAAATTTTGCGCACAAGTCATATTTGACATGACAGACCTACTCCAACTTTCGGAATTGGATTCCTACCTCGATATAAAAAAGTCCACTTCCGGTCAAACTTTTCAAAAACCTTCAAATTTCCATCTTTAGCCAAATGGCTTCAAAATGACCTACGGACCTCCGAATTTACTTTTGACTGCGCTCTCAACTCCAGAATCACCATACAAAGCTACTCCCACTCTTGAAATCCCAAACGGACATTCATAACACTGAAATACACTTCAAACCAAACTAATGGAATTTCTTCCAAAATGCCAACTTCCACAATTGGCACCAAAACGCTCCCGGGTCATCCAAAACCTGATACGGGCATATTCCCAAGTCTGAAATCATCATACAAACCTACCGGAACCTTCAGATCCCGATTTTGAGTTCATTTACTCAAAATTCCAATCCTAGATCATTCTTTGAATTTTAAGCTTCCGAAATGAGAATTCTCTCTCCAATTCAACTCTGAACTTCCCGAAATTCAATTCTGATCACGCGTACAAGTCATGACACCTGAAATGAAGCTGCTCATGACCTTAGACTGCTAAATGACGTGCTAGGGCTCAAAATGACCTGTCGAGTCATTACATAGGGTGATAGTGGATCGCCTTTACGAATACCTCTTGAAGGTGTAAAGCATTGGGTGCGTGAACCGTTAATTAATATGGAGACGTAGTTGTAACACAAGACTTGATTAAGGAAATCATAGAGGGAGGTATGTTAAAATAAAACAAAGCATGTCTTACAAAAGACCATTCTAATCTATCAAACGTTTTTTCTAAATCAAGTTTTAATAACATTGAAGGATATTTGCCTTTCATTGTAGCAAGGTAATTTAAAGATTCTTATACTATTATAGCATTATCACAAGCTTTTTTATCTTATTGGAAACTAGTTTGTGTAGGTCCTATAATTTTACTAATGATTGGCTTAAGCCTACTAACTATTATCTTAGTCATTATCTTATAGACACTATTTTAAAGGCTAATCGGTCTAAATTGTTGAATTTTCGTATTACCTTAAGGACAAGGCAAATAAAGGTTTTATTAAGTTCAGGAGGTATAATGTTTTGGCAGAAAACAACATGACAAAATGAACTAACTTTATCACCGACATCCTTCTAATATTTTTGGTAGAAAAATAGATGTAACTCATTTGGTCTTGGGGCTTTGTAGGCCTTAAAACTATTTAAAGCAGTTAAAATTTCATTTTGATGAAGAGGTGCTTCAAGCTTAAGAATATCATCAGAAGAGATCTCACAGTTGTATGTATTCACTCCCTATAACGACCCGACCGGTTGTTTTGAGATTTTGCACTTTGATCGTCATTTCTTAGGCGCAACTTGCCCCGTGTTATGCATTATGACTGATGTGGATCGTTGGTTTTTGGTTTTCAGGAAAACAGGAATGAATTTGAAAGAATGGTCTCAACTGAAAACTTTGAATTTGAAGTGCTTGACCAAAAGTTGACTTGTGTGTATACAAGCTCGTATAAGAGTTTTTATGATTTTGTTAGCTTCTCGGATGATTTATGACTTAGGAGTACGATCGGAATTGGATCTGGATGTCCGGTGTGGAATTTGGTTTGAATTGGTGAAATTAGTATTTTGGTGATTTCCGGTTGATAAGTGAAATTTTGATCCGAAGGTCGGAATGGAATTCCGAGAGTTGTTGTAGCTTTGTTATGTGATTTTTTATGTGTGTGCAAAATTTCATGTCATTCGAATGTGGTTTGATTTGGTTTTTGATCAAAAATGGAATTTGGAAGTTCTTGAAATTGTTAGGCTTGAATCCGGTACAAATTTGGCGTTTTAATGTTTTTTATCATTCCGAAGGTTGGAACAAGTTTGAATAATGTTATGGATATGTTAGCGTGTTTGGTTGAGGTCCCGATGGCCTCTGGTGTGTTTAAGGGTGGTTTCAGATCATTTCGAGCTGTTTCGCAATGGCTAAAGCTGATATCTGGTATTGTTCTTTGCGTTCGCAAGGGTCTCTTCACATTCGCTAAAATGTATTTGGCTTCTGGGATTTTGTTCTTCGCGTTCGCGAAGAGAGCCTCGCATTCGCGAAGAAGAGGAAATTCTGTTGCGTATTTCTTACTTTGGAGGCTCGTATCTCTCCATCTTCAATGAATTTTGAGATGATTCAAAAATAAAAGTTGTCAACATTTTAGTCTAGTTTTCAGAAATGTAAAGTAATTGAAATTTCAAGTTATGCACAAAAAGTTATTGTGGTTACACTATAGGCTGCCGGGAAAGTCTCTAAGACACATGGCAGATATTGGAAGCTTATATCTCGCAATGTATAAGGAGCAAGGAAATGAGCAACCTATGAAATTATATCCCTTTGTGTCTAGTTTTCATAACATCAAAGCATTTGTAATTTGGAGTTGTGTGAAAAATTTTATGACCATTATACTAGAAGCTATCCGAGAAGAGTTTGAAAAATAATTTTTTGGAAATTGTGTTCTTAGCGAATGCGAGAGGAGGACCACGAACACGAAGAAGAAATACCTGGGTAGCACAATAAAGTCCAAACTCATATTACTCTTTAATTTTTGGACCAAGAGAGCTCTGGTGAGGCGATTTTTCGAGAGATTTTCAAGGAAAACATTGGGGTATGTGTTCATAACTCAATTTTGGTTAGATTACTCGAATCAATTGTTATTTTTAACATGAAATTGGTGATTTTAAGTTGGAAAATTTTCGAAAATCCTATTGGATATATTTGCGGATTTGAGGGTTGAAATGTTATTGAAAATTAGTAATTTTGATATGTATAGACTAGTGGTGAGATAAGGAACCCGTTGATGTGAAAATTTCTGAGTTTCAAGAAGTCGGCCCGAGCCACGGGTTTTGGTAATTTAGATATTCGTGCCCGTTATTGATGGTTTTTGATTGGGTTTTGTTCCCTTAACATATTGTGACGTATTCTTTTGGTTTTGGTTAGATTCGACGCGCGTGGAGGCCGATCGAGGGGCAAAGGCGTCGCGAGCAAGAGATTTCGCCAATTCGAGGTGAGTAATGATTGTAAATGATATCCTGAGGGTTTGAAACCCTGGACTGCACATCGTAGTGCTATATTAAGGTGACTTGCATGCTGGATAGTATGCGTGGGGTAGATCATCACTGGGAATTGTGACTTGGTCTGTCCCGATTGATGAATTTATCGCGTATTTGATTGGGGTTTATTTGTTATCACTGTTGTTTGGGATGATTGCCATATTTGGGCTTCATGCCGAATATTTGAGTCCTTCGAGGTTTATTTTCAGTGTTTCCTCACTGTTTTGACTTATTACTTGAACTCAGTCATACTGTTTCTCCACAGTTTTACAACTCAGCCACTTTTGCTCAGATTTGAGTCATAAATGATATTTTTAAATGATAATTTGGGCTGAGAACTACTGTTTTACTAATGCCGAGGGGCTTGTGATGATATTCTGATTGAGTGTGGCCGAGTCTAGATGTGAGGATACACCGAGTAATAGAGGCCGGGGGCCTGGATGTGAGAGTTATATATGAATCGGGCTGCACGCCGCAACGATACTTATATTGGATCGAACTGCACGTCGCATTGATATAGCTCTTGGGTTGTAGGAGGCAATCCCGGGTTTGCACCCCCACAGTGAGTGCGGGTACCCATATGGATCGGGCTCCACACCGCAGCGATATATGGATCGGGCTGCACGCCGCAGCGATATGTGGTTCAGACTGCACGCCGCATCGGTTACTATGTGATACTATTCTGAGAGTAATCTAAGAGAGGGAGCCCGAGGGGCTGGTACAGTTTGAGATATTGCCCGATGGGCGAACTTTTATGTTCTCATCTTGCATACTTATTTGCTTTTTTACCTGTTATACTGTGGTATTTAAGCCCAAGGGACGGATTTTCTCTGCTTATCAGCACTAACTGTTTTGAAATCGTTTTCCTAATTATTGAAAAGATCATTTTCAAAAGAGATTTGAAGAGCCAAGGTATTTCTAAAGATTCCACATATTTCCCTCTTTTCTCAGAAAATTGTACCCGGCTTTTATACAGCATGTTGGTTGCCTTACGTGATTTCCTGCTGCTCAGTTAATATTTACTTTTATTACTCAGTGAGTTGGAATACTCACTTTATTCCCTGCACCTCGCGTGCAGATACAGATATTTATTCACCCGTTAGCGGATTTTGAGCTGGTTGATGATTTTGCTATCGTAGCTGAGCAAGGTGACCGCCAGCATTCGCAACATCGGACTTCTTCCTTGATTTATAAATTTTATTCTGTATATTACTGGCCTTGTAGTTGTATTTAGACTCCTCTAGATGCTCGTGAATTGTGACACCCCGGTTTGGGCTAAGTGATATTATTGAACCATCTTTAAAATTATTTACTCATGTTTGTTTAATTTTAAAAAGGCAAATTGGGTTAGTTGGCTGGCCTTTTCTTCACGAGAGGCGCCATCACGATCATAGCGGGGTTTGGGTCGTGACACTCTCATTTTTCCGAGATTAATTGACCAGTTTGAAAGAGGTTTGTGAAATAATTATTAATTAGGCCATGAATTTCATTAGAGGCAGATACCTAGTTACCTACATTATCTTGTAAAACATTAATTATATTTCTACGACGTCTGTGAAGTATGGAGAGATGATAGAACTTAGTATTCACATCCCCTTCATTTAACCAATTTATACGAGATTTTAACTGTCAAAATTTCTCTTCTATGCAAAGAATGTGACTATATTCCAATGTGAATTGTGTTTCCAAATTTTGTAAGAAAATACTAGTAGGATAATGGGATGAGGATTGTAATCCTGCTAAGCTAGCAAGAAGCTTTCTTTTTTGTTGGAAATATTACTAAAAATATTTTGATTCCAACGTATGACCACTATCTTAAAATTATCAATAGAAGTTAGTAAGGGCATATTATTCGACCAGGTTGTATGAACAAGCTGTTGAAATTGTGGGTGAGATGGCCACATTGTCTCAAATCTGAATATTATTTTTTGTATAGGTTGCGGAGGTTCTAAGCTAACTAATAGAGGATAATGATCAGGGTGAATACGAGAAAAGTGCGTCACAGTTATATTTGAAAATAAGTTTATCCAATCATAATTAGCCAAAAAATGACCTAGCCTTTCTAATATCATACTACCATTTCTTTGTTTATTAGTCCATGTAAAACAACTACCCTGAAAACCTAAATCAATAATATTACAGTTATGCATAAAGTTAGCAAATTTATCAGCCATATTATTATTTATAGGGAAACCCCCAAACTTTTCCCTAGATTCCATTATTTCATTAAAGTCCCTCTCTATTAGCTAATGCATAATAGTATTATCATGCAAGTTAATTAGGCTATTCCAAAGAACATCACGTAATTGATAATGTCGACTAGCATATATAACAGATAATATTCAAGGAGGTTTTATAGGACTAACCTGGACCATGCAGTGTATTTCCTAATCAGAGATCCTCATTTCTGTGACGTCAATATGATCAGCATTTCACAGCACCACTAAACCACCTATGAGACCATTCGCAGAAGCTTGTGCCATATTTCCAAAATTAAAGTCCTCATGCAAGCTTGTACGATCTTGCATGTGGCCTTCAAGATTCGTGAAGGCAATTGAATATCTAACCAAATATTACAATTGGAAGTAATAATTTTATCATGTTAAAAATTATAGTAGAAAGTTTGAATTATTGATAGTTAAAATATAATTTGCATATCAGTAACATCAATCAAATCTGAAATTTTAAGCTAAAAAGGTAAATAATTTTAATATACTTAATGAAATTTACAAAATAGTAATTAACAATTGTGAACATCATTTGATGAAACATATTTACGTACCAAAGTCTTCCAAATCTTTTAACTTAAATTCTCCAATTGCACAAATAGAAATAAATTTTCCATTTAACTTAAAAGTAGAAATTGTATTAATGTACTTATGGAAATTCATTGAGTGCTCGTAGACCAGAGTCAATATAATTAGGAGAGATATAAACTATATCAAAGTCTTTTAAATTTTAAACATAAAGAGATCCTTAACAAGGATTAACATCAATGTAATGAAATTACCTTGAATATAATTGGAAATTTAATTTGAATAGTAAATTTTTAATGAATAACAAAACAATAATGAAATCAGGCTCTTTTTTTAACATAAAGATACTTATTTCATTGAACATAAACATTAAGCATTACAACAGTAGTTATGATCGTGATGATCATTGATAGAAGGTAACCCATGCATGGCATGTGAATTACCCAAAGCATCAAGGATATTATAACACTTAAAAGAAATTATTTTTTCACAACCCTCACCAGTCTTGTCTGCTAGCATCCTGGCCAAGACAAAGGGTGGTGGATACAACCAAAATATCAATTTATTTAAAACTAAGTTGGACATTGCATGATTTGTTAAATTGTGAGCTACTTCATTCCCCTGCCTGAAGAGGTGGTGCATTTCCACGGTGCCCATTTGAGCCAGAAGGAACCTGCAACAATTTATAATAGATTCGTAAGTTTTGCATCCATCACGAATGAAAGAGATTACCTGTGTTGCATCAGTCTCGATTTCCAAAGGATAGAGCTTTCTGTTATTTGCAATACAAAGCCCTTCATAGAATTCCATGAGTTGCGCATGAAATGGATTTTTTACAATAATTTTTGAAGCAAAACCAATCAGCCAGTCCCCTTTCTCCTTTTTTATAACCACTGCAATGCCTCCAACACCTCTATCCTTATTATAAGCACCATCTATGTTTAGTTTATACCACCCCTATGAGGTTCAATCCATTGATTTTTCTATCCCAATTTGACTCCCTATTTGTAAGCAAAACGTATTCAATTGATTGATCAATAATCTTACAGCGGAATGACCGAGTGGTAGCAGTATTAATATTTTTGCTATTCCTAGTAATCCAAGTATTCCAAATAATAAAGAGAAATGAGGTATTTCAATTGATTAGTTTATTAGGAATTATTGAACTTTTTAATTATAAAGATTGAAGCCAGGTTCGGCTTAGAGGTTGAACTGTGAAAGTATCAATTCCCAGATTATCCCATTGGCTTGAGGGCATATGAGAACAATGTGCATAAGCGTTTCAAGTTCCTTACGACAAATGGTACACCTTTCATCTATATTCATGCCAATATAGGATAGATATTTCCTGCATGGCAATCTATTGAGGTTACATAGCAACATAAAGTATTTAATTTTATTAGGACAATGCAATTCCTAGCCACTTTTAATATCAGAGTGCATTTTCCCTTCCAAAAGTTCGTAGCAAGACTTGGTCATGAAGAGACCATTAGAGCTGCTATCCCAGGACAGAGAGTCTGAATTGATATTATTGGGAATGAAAGTTGAGTGGATTTTAGACATAATTTCCTGAGGGATACCCAAGTAAATATTAGCCAAGTTCCATTTATTTCTAGATCTACAGACCCTAATGGAGTACATTGGAGTTAGTTATCCAATTATTTTCTCACAAGTTAATGGTAGAAGAATTATGAATTGTCAACGACATTTCTTTTTTGCATAATTACCACTCCTCAATAACACCTTTCTAAATGAAGGAACCTTTTTCTTTGGGAATTTGAGAGTATTTTTTAAGAAGTGTAGTAGCCCAAAGATGAGTGGTATTGCTTGCTAATCTCCATGCTAGACTAGCATGTAGGGTTAGAATTTTTGAGCGAGCTTTCCTTAGCCCCAAACCCCCTTCATGTTTTGGTCTAGTAACCATGCCCCAGTTAACTAGATGTAATTTTAACCTATTTTCAGTTGTACCACAAAAAAAATTTCTTTGAATTTGTTCAATTGTCTTGAGGGTTTTTGGGGGAAGCATAGTATATTGCATGTAGTAATTTAGTAGACTGGCTAGAGTTAATGTAATTAGGGTGCATCTTCCAGCTGGGTTAAGCTTATCACATTTTTTATCCTGAGAGCTTACTCCTCATAGCATCAATGATAAATTGGTAGTCTTTGTGATTGGGGTTATTTCTAATAATAGGGAAACCTAGGTATTTCCCAAATAATTTTCATTACTTAATACCAAGGGATTTGGAGATATTGGATCTAGTAGTTGTACCACAATTCCCAGCGAATATTATCCTAGATTTTTGAAAGTTTATAGTCTGTCCAGAGATAACACAAATTTGACTAAGGGCTGACTTGATAGAAGAGGTAGTATTATTATTGGCTTTGCCAATTAGAACCAAATCATCTGCAAAAAATAAATGAGGTAGGGGAGGTTAGTCTTTACTCAATGAGATAGGGTCCCAACTTTTTATATCCACTAGGTGGTTTATATAATTTGATAATATTTCCATGCATAGAACAAAAATATAGGGAGACATAAGGTCCCCTTTTGTAGCTTTGTTATATGATTTGGGGTATGTGTGTAAAATTTCATGTCATTCAGAAGTGATTTGGTTGGGTTTTTGATCGAATGTGAGTTTCGAAAGTTTTAGAAGAACTTAGGTGTCATAACCCCAACCCGATCATGATGTCGCCCAGCAAACTACTAGGCAAGCCCGACCTTTTTCCAACATTTTTTAACCCAATAATAGACAAATATAGATAATTGAGATGGAAAATTACTGAAACCATTAAGTCCATAACTCTGGGAAATGCTTCTATAGTCTGAGGAAGTTTAACCAAAATAATAAAACATAGCCCACAAGGAACAAGTGTCAGGAATCTGAGCCTCTATTACAGAATTTCCAACTACTACAGAGTTTGTCTAAAAGTATAAATGCGGAATCAAAAGAACTAAGGATAGAAGGGAAGAATCCAAGGTTGCGAACACCGTGCAGCTACCTCGAAACTCCCTGAAATTCCTCTGGTCAACTCAATCGAATCTACTCAACCTGGGAAGAACCTGGATCTGCACGCAAAGTGCATGGAGTATGTACTCCGACCTAGTGAGTAATAAGCCTAAATACAGTTCGAAAGTAAGAAATCATAGAAAAATACACAAAGTAAGCTATATCTAGCAGTTTTAGATTAATATCAGTGAAAACAGTAAGAACAATAATACAGTTAAAGAAATAATGCGTAAAAGGATGCAACACATATAACGGTACACTCTAGTACCTGTTGTGGCGTGCAACCCGCTCCATTTATTTACCGTCGACGACGCTCATTGGGGGTGTGTACAGACTCCAGATGGGCTCCTACAGCCCAAGCGCAATATCAGCCATCTCGTGGAATCAAATGGGCTCTCGGCCTCAATATCAATATATCACTGCTGCGGCGTGTATCCCGATCCATATCATAAGAAAATATCCTCACTATTGGGTCCTCAACCCATCTCAGTCAAATACATTCACAGCCGCTCGGGCATAATATACTTTAGAGATCTCAACCCTCATATTCTTTTCATTTATGATTCATGTTCAAAAAAATACAGTTCTTATCAATTTTTAATAGTTGAAAACATGACAGAGAATATAATGTATGAAAATAAGTCAGGAAAACTACTCAAGATCCCTTAAGGGTTCTACAGGTCGGCACAAGGCCCTAAACATGGCAATAAGCCCAGTTCACCGTAATAAAGCATGCGTCTCAATTGCCAATATAGTAGAAACAACACTCGGGGTGGACCAAGTCACAATCCCCAATAGAAAACGACCTCGCTCTCGTCATAGAATGCGTGTCATGCCTCAGTATAGCGTTACAATGTGAAAGTCCGAGGTTTTAAACCCTCAGAGCAGCATTTACATCTATTACTCACCTCTAGCCGGCCAAAGACTAGCTCGCAATGCCCTTACCTATCGAATCGACCTCCTCGCGCGCCGAATCTGGCCGAAACCACAACGAATACGTTATAATAGGCTAAGGGAATATAACCCAATCGAAAAGACTTGAAAAATATCGAAATTCACAAAATTTGCAAAACCCGAGCCCTAGGCTCACTTTTCGAGAGTCAGAAATTTTGCACCAAAATATTCCTTATCTCGCCACGAGTCAATACATGTAAAAATCACAAGAATCGGAGCTCAATTGCTCCATCAAATCCCCATTTTTCATTCTCTTAAGTTCAAGCCCTAACTTTCATTTTTGACCGCTAATTCCTCGATTTTTCACCCTTAATTCATGTAATAACACATTAGATTGATGTTTTAGGCTCAGAATCCCTTACCTCAATGAAGTACCTTGATTCCCTCTACAAAATCGCACAAAAGCTCCCAAGTCCGAAGTGTAAAAATGGAGTTCTTTCAAAAATTCGTGAAGGTTAAAATAAATGCTTCTGCCCCGACCTTTTCGTTTCTGCGAAAATAGAACCGCTTCTGCAGTAACCGCTTCTGTGGTCCTTTTCCGCTTTTACAGATTTTCACATAAGGGGCATGACCACTTCTAAGGTCCAACACTCGCACCCGCGATGCTGCTCCGGCTGTAAAAGTTTCTGCTTCTGCGGAACCTGCCCTGGTTCGAACTCCGCTTATGTGCCTACCCGTCCGCTTCCGTGATACCGCACCTGCGGTCCCAAAACTGCAAGTGCAAAAACACTAGAAACTAGAAAATTCGGCAACACTTAAGTCCAAATCTCTTTCCGTTGACCATCCGAAATTACCCCGAGACCTCAATAAAAAACACAGATATACTCCAATACCCTATTCAAACTGGCTCGAGTCATCCAAACGCCATAGTTAATATCAAAATCATCTAATTTCATAATATCAAGGCCTAAGCTCAACCAAATCTTCCGAAACTCACTTTCGATAAAAAATCGACCTAAACACCTCCGAATCAACTGAAGTTTTTCATACACATCCCAAATCACCTAACGAAGCTACAACAACTCTCTAAATTCCATTCCGACCCTCAGATAAAAATCTCACCTACCAACCGGATTTCGCCAAAATCCTAGCATCGCCAAAATAGGCTAACTTCTACACCGAACCTCTAAAATTACTTTTGATCCCGCTACTAAGTCTCAAATCATCCCCTGAAGCTAATCGAATCATTGGAAATCGCATCCGAGTCATCTAACTCACAAGTCAACATCCGGTTGACTTTTCCTAACTACCTTTCCTTGAAGAGACTAAATGTCTCATTTCCTACCAAACTCAATCCGAAGCAGCTCTAACTCACCAAAGATAGATATGAAATGTGAAGAAGCATAAAACAGGGAAAACAGGACGGTAGCACATGAGACGACGCGTGTCATCACATTAGGCTTGAAGTCGATGTGATTTGATGGTTTTGGTGTTGTTTGAGGTGATTTGATAATTGGAACAAGTTTGGATGGTGTTTTAGCATGTGTTGGTGTTTTTGGTTGAGGTCCGGGGGACTTCGGGGTGATTCTAGATGGCTAACGGGAAGTTTTGGACTTGTGCAACTTAGAATTTGCTGCTACTTCTGGTATTTCTGCTTCTGCGGAATATGGACCGTATAAGCAAAGTCGCAGGTGCGAACGGGAGACCGCATGTGTGAGTTTTAGGTCTGCCTGCTATTTTTGCAAAGCATACCAGGAGCCACATCTGCGATGCCGCAGATGCGGGATTTTAGTCGCAAACGCGATCCCTGGAAGCTTAAGTGATTTCCGCAAATGCGGAACTTTGGCTACAGAAGCAATACCGTGGAAGCTGTGTTTTGACGGCAGAAGCATTTTAGACAGAGCAGAAGGTATTTAAGTCAATCTTCGCGAGTTATGAAGGGTTTCTCATTTCTAACTTCGGACTTGGAGAATTGTGGGCGATTGTAAAGAGGAATTTTAGGGAGCTTCGATAAGGTAAGGATTATTGGACCTAAAACACAATTCCATGATGTTATTTCATGAATTAGGACTGAAAAATTAAGTAATTAATGGACAAAAATGGTGGTTTAGGGCTTGAACCAAAGAGAGCATAAATTAAGGATTTGAAGGGTCAATTGAACTCCGAATCTTGTGATTTTTATATGCATGAACTCGTAGCAAGATAAGGAAGTTAATGATGTGAAATTTTCTGATTTTCGAGAAGTGAGCTCGGGGCTCGGGTTTGGCTAATTTCAGATTTTTTTATATTTTTCAATTGGGTTTTGTTTCCTTAGAATGTTGTGATGTATTTGTTGTGGTTTTGGTCGGATTCAACGTGCGAGGAGGCCGAATTTAGAGGCAAGGGAATAGTCGGCTAGAGCTTTGGCCGGTTTGAGGTGAATAATGAATGTAAATTATGTCTTGAGGGTTTGAAACCCCGGATTTGCACATCGTAGTGCTAAAGTGAGGTGAGAAACATGCTTGATGATGAGCGCGGGGTCATTTACTATTAGGAATTGTGAATTGGTCCATCCCGAGTGATGTTTTTACCGTGTATTTGATTGAAACTTATTTGAAATCATCATTATTTGGATTAATTGTCGTATTTGGGCTTCGTGCCAAATGATTGAACCCTTCAGGGGCTGTTATTATTGTTTCCTTGTTTTTTGAACATAATACTTAAACTCAGCACTATTGTGTAAAACTGTTTTGCAAACTCACCCACTTTTACTCAGATTTGAACCCTAAATGATATTTCTAGTGATCTTTAGGATGAGGACTACAATTTTATTATCCCAAGTGGCATATATGATATTTGGACTGAGAATGGGATCGGATTGCGCGCCGCAGTAGTATTATATTGATATTAATATGTGGCCGAGGGCCTAGTTGATGCCACGAGATGGCTTGATATTGCACTTGGGTCGTAAGGGGCCCCTCATGGAGTCTGTACACCCCCAGTGAGCGTCGTCGAGGATAAATAAATGAAGGGGGCTGCATACCGCAGCTGGTACTAGAGAGTATCGTACTATGTGTTGCATTTCTTTATTTGGCTTTTATTTTTTTGCTTATACGTTGTAGCATTCCATATTTTGTTTTCATTATTTTACTGATTTTTTAATACTTGGTTTAAAATGTTGTGTTATAGATTATCATGTGTCTATCCATGATTTATTACTCTCAACCTTTATTTATATTTATTACTCACTGGATCAGAGTACTCACATTACTCCGTGCACCTTGCGTACAGATCCAGGTGCATTCGAGGCTGAGTGAGGATCTTATATTGAGCAACACTTATCCGGGAGTATCGAGGTAGCTACTATGGCATCCACAACCCTAATCTCCCCCCTCTATCTCTTGTTTTATTTCATATTCCCTAGTTTAATATGTATTAGGTTGATAAACATGTATTAAAGGCTCAGACTTGTGATACCGAATTCTTATGGGCTATGTTGTAGGACTATTATTCGGGATTCCGCAATGTTTTAACTCTATTTCAGATTTCTAGTATTATAACTCGGTAAAATATATGTGTTAATCAATAATGAACTGTGTAGTAATGGATTGAGGTTGTTAATTGGTCGGGCTTGCCTAGCAGTGTGTTGGGCGCAATCACGACCGGAATGGGGGTCGTGACAGGAACCTTCAGATCCCGATTCCGATGTCGTTTACTCTTAAATCAAATCTTAGTTAATTCTTTCAACTTAAAGCTTCCGAAATGAGAACTCTCCTTCCAAATCAACTCTGAACTTCCCGAATTTTAATTCCGACCACTCGTACAAGTCATAATACCTTAAATGTAGTTGCTCATGGCCTCAGACTGCTGAACGACGCGCTAGAACTCAAAACGATCGGTTGAGTCGTTACACTTGGCACACAGATTAGTAGACTATTCTCTTGGTTTGTATATTTATTAACTCACATCGCTAATTATCACTCATTTTGATTTAATTGAACAAATTGTCGGAACTGTTCTGGCAAAGTAAAACGAGAATTTGCTAATATGTAGAGTTGGTTTGCCTGACAATGGTGTTGGGCGTCATCAGGACCTGTAATGAAATTGGATCGTGACACCAATTTCTGGATGGTAACGGTTCGATTTTGTTAATAGTATAAAGATAATAAGTTAAATACTTACTTCCGCTTTTATTTCTGTTTGAATTAGTTTTTGTTAATCTTAACCATGAAAATGCAAAGGAAAAAGGTGATTATAACTCTAACGTTGGCTTGCCTAGCGAGTGCGATGTTAGGCGCATCACAGTCCGAACGGTGGAAAATGCAAATCGTAACAATTTTAAAGTATTAATCCATTTCATTATTTAACACTTATTTTTCACTAATTTTTTATCGCTTAATGTTTTTTACTTTTCTAGAGATGCTTCATTTTGGTATAATTTATATCGATTAGGTCACTCTACAATCAGTGAGCTAACTTAAAATTTTCTATTATACTATTCCATTTTTCTAGTAAATGCAATTTCTAACGTTAGGTCGCCTGCGGAAATGGCGACCCAGTTACCTTAAAAAATTCAGCGCTTTTCCTCCTCTTTTTTTTTTTTTTTCCAGCCAGTTTTTTTTCCAGCCATAATTGTTTTAACAACAGGTCACATGTAAGGTGAAAATAATTTTTAATTTTTTTTAAAAGCATATAAAGAAAAAACCAACATCAATAGAAATATTTGATATTTTTTATGGTGTGTGACATGAGGAAAATATCTTTTAAAATATTTTCTCGAAGAGACTTTGTCTTACGTACTATTCACTCACTAAAATTTAAAAATTATTTCAAATAGACTATCGAAAAAAATAAGCGAAGACAATCATTTTTCCCTTTTAAAAATAAAATACTTCTCAAGAAAAATATTTACTTCGAGGAAATATCAAATGCCCTTAAAATTTACATTATAAGAAAACACTTTGAACTGTCGTACTAACTCCGTCTGCGTTATCGTACGTCTTTAGTAAAATGATCATATATGATTGTATACTTTTATAGAAATATTTAAAGGGCGAAATTTTGAGACTTACTAGGATTTTCCGAGTATCGTAATCAAACTCCTTTTTTCCTTAAAGAATTATACCATTGTTATGAAATAGAAGATTCTTACACTTCTATTTAAGGTGAATGTCTTTAATGTATTTAATTAGAGAGATTTTAGAGTCCTATTATTGGTAGCAAGATCTTCCTCCTCCCTATAAATAGAGGTGCTCTCTACCATTGTAATTCACCCCTCTCAACTCAATAAGAAGAACTCTCTCTACTCTTCTCTCTATTGCTATTGTTCTTGTTCTATTGTTCTTGTCTTTTGCTTTAGTTTATAACACGTTATCAGCACGAGACTCTACCGTCTCAAGTATCATTCTCGAAAACCCAAGGTATTTTCCCTCTTCCTAATTTAATTTTCGAGTATGTCTGACATTATGAAAAGAAAGTTCGTTGCCCTTGAAATTTCGGGCAAGAACTATATGACATGGGTGTTGGATGCTGAAATCCACCTAGATGCTATGGGTCTCGGAGACACCCTCAAAGATAAAGAAAAAGCATCCACCCAAGATTGTGCGAAGGCCTTGATTTTCTTGCGCCACCACCTTGACGAAGGTTTGAAGATTGAATATCTCACCGTCAAGGATCCACTCGTTTTGTGGAACAGCTTAAAAGGAGAGATATGACAACCTGAAGTTGGTCACTCTGCCACAAGCACGATATGATTGGGCCCATCTGAGGCTACAGGACTTTAAGTCCGTTTCTGAATATAATTCTGCTATGTTCAGAATTACTTCTAAACTGAAGCTATGTGGAGATAACATCTCCGATTACGATATGCTTGAGAAAACGTTTACAACGTTTCATGCCTCCAATATGGTACTGCAGCAACAGTACCGAGAGAAAGGCTTTACGAAGTACTCTGAACTGATTTCTCTCTTACTAGTGGCTGAGCGAAATAATGATCTGCTCATGAGAAATCACGAAAATAGACCAACTGGGTCTACACCACTGCCTGAAGCAGATATGGTGCACTCGCATTATGCCAAACATAAAAGGGACCATGATCACGGTCATAAACGGGGTCAAAGCCAAGGACGTGGACAAGGAAGAAATTCCAAAGAAGTCCGTCACCCCCCAAAGAGAGATAACCACCGAAAGCAGAAACGGGGTCCAGAAGATCCTAAGGCAAATAGTTCAGAAACTATATGTTATCGTTGCGGTGGAAATGGGCACTGGTCTCGGACTTGCCGTATACCAAGACACTTGGTTGACCTTTATCAAGCATCTCGAAAGAGAAAAGGCCCTGAAACAAATTTTGTCTATGACGACAATGAGGATATCACCCACCTGGATGTGGCAGACTTCTTTGAGCAACCCGAGGGAAAGATAGACCACCTAATCGGTGATGGAACCATGATGAAAGAAGATGGAGCTGTTTGATTCTACTTGTATTAGTCAATGAATAAATTAATAGTCATTAGCATTAGCTCGTATTAGTTAATTCATGATATGATGTTAGTATTAGCCCTTTAGAATGTTTCAATATGCTCAAATATTTTTATTGTACAGTAGAGGTAATCGACTAACCTAAAAACTAGTCGATCGTCTAATATTTAGCAATAAAACAAACTTTTTTCCGCCAGGCCAGATATTCGAATATCAGAGTCTGATATTCGAATATCTGGGCCAGATATTCGAATATCAGAATTCCTATATTCGAATATCTGGCAAGATATTAGAATATGTGCTTAAATATTCGAATATCTAATATTTTTCGCATTAAAGTATTATTTTTTCCGCAAGGCATTATATTCGAATATTAGAATACAATATTCGAATATCCTAAATAACTGCTTCCCAAAACGCTGTTTAAACGCGAAACAAAAGAATTGAAGTTGTTTATACTTATATTTATGTATTTTTTTTTTTGTATGTCAAACTATGGGAAAGCAAAATGGATATCTCACAAAGCGAACTTGGATCAACATCCAACTGTAAAAGTATTTGCCTAGTTGATTCATGTACTACACATACAATACTCAAAGAAAGGAAGTATTTCTCTCAACTGAATATGTGTAAGGCAAACATTACTACAATCTCTGGAAGTAGTAAATTGATTGAAGGCTCCGGAAGAGCTATAGTAACTCTGCCCAAGGGCACGATGTTAATCATAGAGAATGCAATGTTCTCCTCCAAGTCTATGAGAAACTTGTTGAGCTTTAAAGATGTACGCCGGAATGGCTACAATATTGAGACAATGGATGAAGATAATCTTGAATATCTCGTCCTCACTTCAAAGAATGTCTCCGGCCAAAAGAGGGTTATTGAGAAATTCCCGTCTTTATCTTGTGGCCTGTATTGGACAAGAATTAGTGCAATTGAGGCACATTCAACAGTAAATCTAAAGAATACTGAGTCCAATACATTTGTACTTTGGCATGATCGACTGGGTCACCCAGGATCAACCATGATGAGACGGATTATAGAAAGCTCATATGGGCATCCGTTAAAGAATTTCAAAATTCTCTCAAGTAATGAATATCCTTGCACTTCGTGTTATCAAGGCAAGCTGATTATCAGACCATCCCCAACAAAGGTTGGGACTGAGTCACCCCAGTTTCTGGAACGTATACAAGGGGACATTTGTGGACCTATTCACCCACCTAGTGGGTCGTTTAGGTATTTCATTGTCTTGATAGACGCATCCTGTAGATGGTCTCATGTGTGCCTGTTGTCATCTCGCAACCTGGCGTTTGCGAAGTTAATGGATAATAGATGAGAATAATCTTGAATTCTTCATGAAAACGAGGCTGCCCATTTCGGTTTGGGTTCACGCCATTTTGCATGCAGCAATGCTACTTTGTCGGCTGCCCGCTTCGGCTTAGGGTCACGCCATTTCGCATGCAGCAATGCTAGTTCGTCTCTGACTGACGAATTATCACAAATATTCCCTATTGCAATTGGTTTTGGGTCATGAACCCAATATATCCCATTTAAGAAGCTTTGGATGCGCAGTATAGGTGCCTGTAGCACCGCCATCCCGCACCAAAATGGGTTTGCAAAGAAGGTTAGGAATATATGTTGAGTATGAATCGTCCTCCATTATTCGCTACCTCGAAACATTGACAGGAGATTTGTTCACTGCACTATTTGCAGACTGTCAATTTGATGAGACACTTTTCCCAAAATTAGGGGGAGAAGTCGGTGAAACCAAATGGGAAATTTTGTGGAAAAATGTATCATTATCTCATCTTGATCCACATACCTCTATTTGAAAGAAAGAGGTACAAAAGATTATCCATTTGCAAAGAATAGCAAATCAAATGCCTGACGCATTTACGGACTTGAAGAGGATAACGAAATCCCACATTCACGCGGAAAATGTTCCGATCCGTATTGAAGTCCCTATTGGACAAATATCTAGTGTCATATCCAATGAGTCAAATGCACGCCAGAAGCGTGGCAGACCATTAGGTTCCAAAGATCGAAATCCTAGAAAGAGGAAAAAGAACGATCTAAATGACACTATGAAAGAATCACATGAGGACGCTCATGATTTGATTAATTCCGAGATTCACGAAGAATCTATTGAGCCTGAGACTCTTGAAAATACGGAATGCAAGAATGTGAGGATCTCGAACCTCAGTCTGTGGTAGTACAAAATTAATTGAGAGCTCTCGAAGAGCCAATTATTACTATGTTGGAGAAACACAATTGAGTATTGTGCTGTAGTAAGTCTCAAAGAAACTTATTCAGTTTTCAAAGTACACGCGAAAGCGATTGATTATATTGAGACTATAAATAAAGGAAGGCTTTGATTCTCCTATTACTACAACTTGTAGCGGGGTAATTTGTATATGAAAAGCTACCCGCTTTGTTCTCCAGTTTGTACTACACAAACGAAAGAATGCCACAATAAAGTGGATATCTATTGGTATAAAACCCATGTCATAATAAACCCGAAGTTTATTGATAAGTGCACATGTCATGGTGTAAATTTGAAGTTTACCAATATTGATAATTTATGTTAGCCATCTCATTTGAAGTATGATGTGCAAATTCACATAGGTGAATATCAAAGAACTAGAAGTTCTTGTTCTCAGTAATGAACTGACCAACTAAAGAGTTCGGGTTGAAGCCCCTAAATTCTGGAAATATCAAAGGTGAATATGGGCCCATTCACCCGCCATGTATACCACATATGATGCATCTATGGAATGGTTACATGCGCAATTGTTATTAACCCACAGCCTGGCAGTGCTTGCGAGGTAAATCGCTCAGTAATCTAACTTCGAGCATAATTTCCAGATTCTCTACTCAAGACAGTTCATCTTGATAAGTTGGTTTATATCAAAGTTGGTTTAGCAAGATAATTATTGAGTGCTTCCACTTAATAGCTAAACTGTTCCTTATGAGAACGAAGTTGTATATATCAGTTTGATATAAGTTGTATACGAGAGTATATTCTCCCCTCACAAGTGGTTCAGGGTCAGGAACCAAATAATTTCATCTTATTATTAAGGTGCTGTGTATATTGACATAATGCACAAAGATGATTTCCCAAAGTTGAGGAAACAAGTTAGCTTTACTAACATGAGGGGGAGACATGATAAACACTTGAGAAAAGGTTACATGGGATGAATTATCATTTGTATATGTATATCCCCGAATATCATGATATGAACCTGAAGTTCATAAAAGGGATAATTCAATTGCAACATATTGCAAAGCATGCTATACGCATTTGCTGACCCAAAGAAAGTAACTAAATGGAAGAGATACAATTCAAGAAGAATTGATTCCATATGAAAGACATGTAGTTTTGAACCTATAGTTCAAATGCTTGAAAGATAAAAGTCAAAGGTATGTATAGTCAGTTTTCGATATCTTATTTGTTTAGTATCACTAATGAAAGATTGATATGCAGCTAAAGTCTATTATGCGACTTATATGACTTAACTTGAAAGATTTAAGTTGCTTGAAGCATATGCAATTCTTGGTCCTGAAGTACCGCTAGGGGTGTGCATTCGATTTATCGATTCGATTTTGACCATTATCGATAATTACTTATCGATTATCGATTTGTACATATGCTTATCGTTATCATTTCGATAAGGTTTCGATTTTTTCGATTTCGATTTATCGATTTTGGGGGCTTATCGATTCGATTATCGATTACACCAATAAGAAAATTTGCGGGATTCCACGGAAAGTATATCGCTATAAACGCACCTAATTTATATGGACAAAAAGAAGCTAAAATAAGATGAACACCATTTATAACATAAAAATTATATCAACAAGCACATACAACAAAACTAATGTAAGGGATCAAATGTATGCCACCAACACTCCAACAGTGTAAAAAAATAAAACAAAACAAAATACATCATCACGGCTAATTTTGTTTTCCATTAGTTTGAACTTCATTCCCTTGATCTTTATCATTCCTTAAATGTGGTAGAGGAAATAGTAGGTAAGGGACTTAGGGTAAAGGAAAGGGTATAGATTAGGGAAAATGATATTGCATAGCCGCTTTCAAAATAGTAGCGGAATATATATACATTTTGTATGTTATACTAATCTACACATATAGGTAATTACTTATTTTACAAATGTCTACAGTCTAGGGGTATGCATTCGATTTATCGATTCGATTTTGACCCTTATCGATAATTACTTATCGATTATCGATTTGTACATATGCTTATCGTTATCGTTTCAATAAGGTTTCGATTTTTTCGATTTTGATTTTTTCGATTTCGATAACAAATAATCGATTCGATTTATCGATAAACCGATTCGAATGCACACCCCTAAGTACCGCATCCTAAGTACAATTTGTGTACATATGAATCTTGCCATAACTATAAGTATGATGGATTTGAGAATGCATCTATGGAGATATTGAAGAGCTATTCCACGACATTATATGAAGATGTTCATATCTATCAAGAATGATGATTTCAAGGTGCGGAATATTTATTCAAGTCAATATGGTTGATTTATTTATCAAGCATCTACCAAAGATCGTTTTGAAGATGATGCACAAGATTGGAATGCAAATGCTCAAGGATATAAATCGATGTACTCATTAGGGGGAGTCAATGCGCGTTGCACTCTTTTTCCCTTACAAGGTTTTGTCCCACTGGGTTTTCCTTGCAAGGTTTTTAACGAGGCAACCAATAGGCGCATATTCAAACATGTGTACTCTTTTTCCTTTCTTTAATTTTTCCCAATGGGTTTTGGTTTTAAGGTTTTATGAGGCACATCATTGAATAGACATTCAAGGGGGAGTGTTATGAAATAGAAGATTCTTACACTTCTATTTAAGGTGAATGTCTTTAATGTATTTAATTAGAGAGATTTTAGAGTCCTATTATTGGTAGCAAGATCTTCCTCCTCCCTATAAATAGAGGTGCTCTCTACCATTGTAATTCACCCCTCTCAACTCAATAAGAAGAACTCTCTCTACTCTTCTCTCTATTGCTATTGTTCTTGTTCTATTGTTCTTGTCTTTTGCTTTAGTTTATAACAACCATTTTGTATTTGAGTTCTTTTTCATTTATTCATATGCCGCCCCTCCCTCCCCCGCCCGCCTTCCCCCACACACCCTTTTTTGAGTTTCCATGTTCCCCAGCAGTACTCATTCATTATTAAGCCTTAGAACAACAACAACAACAACTCAGTATAATCCCACATAGTGGGGTCTGAGGAGAGTAGTATTTACGCAGACCTTACCTCTACCCTGGGGTAGAGAGGCTGTTTTCAAATAGACCTCCGGCATCCTTCCCTCCAAGAACTTCCCACCTTGCTCTTGGGGAGACTCAAACTCACAACCTCTCAGTTGGAAATGAGAGTTGCTTACCATCAGAGCAAGCTCTCTTGTCATATGACCATTTCGACATGACATGCTTCAAATATGATCTAATAAACACTGAGAGATTAAGGTATTATTACAAATACATATAAAAAAAATTAAGAAATCTAACATATAGGAGACAACATATACTAAAAGATATAATATAATAGAATTTTTCGGGAGTACATGCAGTACATACCATCATTAAAACAAAATACAAAAAAAAAAAAAAACATGCCAATAATATAAATTAAAATTTTCATATTCTCATTCACGAGCACTAGGTGCATTATTTGCATTTTCTAGCCGCTCCAAACGACTCTAATTTAAAGACAGTGCCATTCAACCAAATTTCAGATTTGGCCACTTCGGCTTCATTTAATTTGGTGAATGCTTTTACAGCTTTTTCTCTTCTATCATATTCTTTAAGCAAATTGATGCTTCGATTAATGTTGTTTCGAGCAATAATCACTTAATTCTACACTAGCACTCTTTTTGCACCCCACACTCTTCTTGTTCTCCATTGCTAAAATATATAAAATAAAGTCTATCGATTATTTATTTTCAAGAATGTGCTTACAAAAAAATGAAGTATCATGAGTATTTATATACATGAAGTAAGAATTTTTTTTTATAATGGTAATTGAATTTTTAACCAAATTGCATTGGAAGTAATAAGTTTATCATGTCGAAAATTATGGTAGAAAATTTAAATTATTATTTGCATATTAGTAACATTAATCAAATCTGAAATATTAAGTTAAAAGGTAAATGGTCTAATATACTTAATGAAATTTACTAAGTAGTAATGTACAATTGTGAGCATAATTTGATGGAGCATCATTTTTATAGCAACTAAATCAAATTCTCTAATTGCATAAAGAGAAATAAATCGTATTAGTGTACTTATAGAAATTCATTGAGTGCTTGTAGACATTAGTCAATATAATTAGGAGAGATATAAATCTATACCAAAGTTTTTCAAATTTTAAGCATAATGAGATCCTTAACAAGGATTAACATCGATATAATGAAATTACTTGAATATAATTGGAAATTAAATTTGAAAATTAAATTCTTAATGAATAATAATAATGAAAAAGCTAGATCTGAAATTAACTTTTATTAGAAAATATTTTAATGAGCTTATCGAAGTAAGTCTGAATGTAACTAAACAAGAAAACTTTCAGATTTAAGATTAAATTTTTTTGGAACTGCATTAACATCAATAAATAAAATTGAATCTTAAGTTGAAACGGAAAATGTTAAATGTAACAAGATGGACAGAAATCGCAATAAATTTATAAAACCAAATTAGTAAAAATGTCTCCACCATATATCACGGCTCCCACCAACAGGGGTTGCAATGGAGTGGTAAGTACTCCTTCTTCCTTAACCAAATGTCTCAAGTTCGTGCCCTGGGTATGGAGTCACCTTTGTTAGGGAGTGTTTTACCCTCCATTGTGGGACTTCCCAAAGCGTTTTGTCTACGCTTAAGCGTGATTGTGAATAAATTCATTAGATCTATCAATAAATTTTTTTTAATACACAAATTATAATTTTTTCGTGAAGATTTATTTTACTATTCAAATTAAATAGATTAGATTTCAAGTATTAAGCGCATTTCGTTCACTCTTAAAGGGGAAGAAATAACTTTTATATAGATACAAATACACAACTAATCAATGACCAACTAGTAGACAGCTGTATATATTTATTATTAAAATCAAATTAATGTATCTAATATCGCATTATAAAAGAGTCAATATATTTATGTCGTTCTTATTGGTACCGATATTCTTGGTTGGTTCGTAAAGTAACTCCATATGTATATATATATAGTTGAAATACTAATGATTTGTCTACGCTTAAGCGTGATTGTGAATGATCTCATTAGATTTATCAATTAATTCTTTTCTAATACACGAATGATAATTTTTTCCTAAAGATTTTTTTTTAGTATTCAAATTAAATAGATTAGATTCCCAGTATTAATCTATTTCATTATTAACATTTAATTTATAGTAAGTGTTGCACTTAGTGGTTTTTAATCTTCTAGAGATGCTTCATTTTGGTACAATCTATATCGAGTAGGTCACTTCTTTAATCAGTGAGCTACCTTAAAATTTTACGTTATAGTTTTCTTTTTATTTTACGAAATGCAATTTTTAACAGGATGTCGCATGTTTGTATTAGCAATGGAGTACCTGACTAGAATTCTGAAGCAGCTGAAGGAGGAGCCTAATTTCAACTATTATCCAAGATGTGAGAAACTAAATATTGTACAACTTAATTTTGCTGATGATTTACTGTTATTCTGCCGAGGACATGGGATGTCTATACAGCTATTATGTGAATGCTTCAATAATTTTTCAAAAGCTTCTAGACTTATTGCAAATAAAAGTAAAAGTTCCATGTATTTTTGTGGTGTTCCAACAGTTATACAGCAAGAAATTGTTCAAGCTACTGATTTTACCATTGGCACTTCCCTTTAGATACTTAAGAGTTCCTCTAAGCTCAAAGAGATTGTCTGTAAGCCAATGTCAACCTTTACTAGACAAAATACTGGGGAAAGTTAAATAATGGACAGTCAAGTTGCTAAGCTATGCAGGAAGACTACAATTGATAAAGAGTGTGCTAATTGCCATCCAAAACTTCTGGTCACAGGTCTTTCCACTACCAAAGAAAATCATACAGATGATTGAAGGTATTTGTAGAAGATTCCTCTGGACTGGGGATACCAATATAAGTAAGGCCGTCAACCGGACCGGTTCCGGACCGGACCAGTGTAAAACGGGACTGGACTGGCCTGGTTACTAAGGGGCCGGGTGGGCTGGGTTCGAGGGGGGGAGGGGTTGGTTCGTTTGGGATTTTGGGGTTGGAACCGGACCGGCCCGGTTTTACTAAACAGTGCCTTGAACCGGTTGGACCGACCCGAACCGGCCCGGTCCAACGGTAAAAAATTTTTTAATTATTTTTTGAATTTTTGGGGCCCACATGACCGTTAGCAACGGTCCAAATCCGTTCGCCAATGGATATTTTTGCAAAAATGGCTTCTTTTGGTTATTTTGTTGTATTTATTCATTTACAATATTAACCCTTCTTAAAATCTATAAATACCCTCCCCTCTTCTTCATTTCTTCACTCAAAATTCTTATCTCAATCTCAATTTTCAAATTATCAATCTCTCTCTTCCCTTCAATTTGCAAGATTTCATATTCTAATTTTATAATTTTGTTTATCTCTCTTTTCTCGAATTAAATTTATCGCAATTTGTCATTCGGAATTTGAAGCTTGAAGTTCAAAATTGAAATACTTGCTTGACGTTTGTTCGTGGTAACACCGGATTTTCGTAATCAAGTGCTCAATTTATTGTCGAATTCGGTGCACTCCATCCAACTCTTTCTCTTATTTAATATTTTAATTGCATATTTAATTTTAGCTTATACTTTAATTTTTACAATATGTTTAGTGCTGCTAAAAGAGCGTGTAGAAAAGTTACTGGTAGGGGTGGAAATAAAAAAGAGGTAGTCCTGTAGCTTCCGGTAGTAATAGTAATGACCCAATAACACATGTTTCTGAATCATCGCCTAATGATAATGTAGAGATTGATTATGAACAATTACAAGAAGATTTTGGAATAGAAGATAATGAAATTGGAATAGAAGATGAGATACCACCTATACCTAGTAGTGGAAATGTTGATAGTATTCGAGTTGGAGTTGCTAGTGCTACAAGTGGTAGTAGACCACCAGTGGCTCCGACTTCTAATCGTAAAAGAAGAAGTCCGGTATGAAAATAATTTGAAATAATAGAAGGTACTAATAGAGTTAAGTGTAAACTTTGTAACGAAACTTTTAAACATTTGACCGGAGAAAATTTAGGGGGGACTAGGACACTTACTAGACATATGATGTCTAACCATCCCATAGAATTGGGAAATAGTGGGAATGGAAGTCAAACAACTATTAACCCTACTACTGGAGGTCTAGTAAAATATGATAAAATGATGGATCGTGAGAAATTAGCAAAAATAATTGCTTTGGGTTGTCTACCTTTTTATTTTGCTTCTTCATCGTATCTTATTATGTATATTCAAAGGATTTACAATCCTTTATTTAAAGGTATCCCTAGAAGTACTTGTAGAGCAGATATCTTTAGACTTCATGGATAATATCAAACATGCATACATTATTTGTTTAGTCACCTTCCTTCTAGAGTATGTCTATCTTCTGATATTGGTCATGCTGTTAATGGAAATAATTATTTGACAATTACATGTCATTGGATAGATGATAATACTTGTATGCAAAAACGTATTATCGCTTCTAAATATGATGAAGATCAGAGTCATACTGCTACGTTTATAAGTAGTACAATTGTTGAAGTTGTTGAATTTTATAGTCTAAACCAAAAAGTTTTGTGTATGTTTTTTGATAATGCTTCAAACAATAATGCCGCGGTTTCAATTTTAAAATTGCATTTGCAACCACCTCTTGATGATATTTTTCATGTTAGGTGTGCATGTCATGTTTATAATTTAATTGTTAAAAGTGGCCTTGATTTATTTTCTGTTGAGATTACTCATGTTAGAAGAGCAGTTGGTGTTATTCAGGGAAATAATAGACAATCTAGAATAAAAGAATTTAAGACTAAGTGTATCCAGTATAACCTTACACCTACATTCATGCCAGACGAAATTGTTACTAGATGAAATTATAGATATATATTTTTAAAATGTTGCTACAAATATAAATTTCCTATAACTGAAGTTGCTAATTCACATTGGGAGGTCATTAATGATGTTGTTAAATTTTTACATAAATTTTATACTGTTAGTGCTGTGTTTTCTGGCGCATATTACCCCACTGTTACTATGGCTTTAGTACATATAGCTGAAATTTCTTTTCTACTATATAAATTTAAGAAGAAAGAAAAATATAAGGATGTTGTTGAAAAAATGCAAGCAAAATTCTAAAAATATTTCTTTTCAATTCCTCTGATTTACTTAATTGGTGCAGTTTTAAATCCTTCTATTAAAATGTCTGATTGTCACCAATTAATGAATGCTTTATATACTTATATGGAGATTGGAGAAACTGAAACCCCAAATTTATATGATTCTGTGAACAAGCTAAATAAATATTTACAACAACTGTATAACTATTATGCAAATGAATGTGATAATACTGCCCGTGCTTCTGGCAATGTTAATCCCGCTATCCAGTGTAGCAGTTCTGCTAATATGGATGATGAAGGCATTGATAGTTTTAATATTTTTTCTACATTTTCTAACACTCAAACCAGTAGCGGGAATATTAATGAGCCTCAATTCTACTTGCAGAAGCAAAAGGATCCTCGCACAAAGGAATTTTCACCGTTGCGATGGTGGAATGAAAATGAAAAGCAATTTCCCGTTCTTTTCGCTATGGCTCGGGACGTCCTGAATGTGCCAATTTCCACTGTTGCATCGGAGAGTGCATTTAGCCAAGCAAGACAACAACTTGGAGATACCCGCCACTCATTGGGAAGCAATGCTTTGGAAGTTTTAGTATGTTTCAGAGATTGGATTAGATCGGAACGAAGAAATCAAGGAAAGGACGATGTTGATAGCCCAGAAGACGAGGAACTTGGAGATATATTAACCCATGGAAACCCATCCGAATTTAACTCCCCAGAAGAAGGTTAATCGGTTCATATTTATTATGATGAACTTGCTAGGGCGATGCAAAACATTTGAAATGTACTACTTTACTAGTTTACTTGTTAGAAAAAATGTAAACATTTCATTTTCTACTTTTTCAATTTGAAATTAAGAAATAAAGTAGCACTTGCAATAAGTGCAATTTTTTCCCATCTTACTTGTATTCATTCAATTATTACAAAGTATTAACATAACTTAATAGTTATACTACACATAATTCCAAAAAAAATATACTAAACCCGGCCCGGCCCGGCCCCCTCAACCCGTAACTCGTATGGTTCAATTTTAACCCGAACTAACCCAGCCCGCTACGAACCCGTCACTGTGCAACCCGGATCGGCCCGGCCCGGAACCCGGACGGGTCAAAAAAATTCTGACCTGGACCGGCTCAATTGGCCCGTTAGACAGGCATAAATACAAGCAAGAAAGCTCTGGTAGCTTGGGAGAAAATGTGCAGGCCTAAATCAAAGGAGGACTGAATATCACAGATCTCAGCACATGGAATAGAGTAGCTCTAATAAAACACCTATGGAATATTTGTATGAAGAAGGACAAATTATGGATGAGGTGGGTGCATGTTTACTACATAAGGGGGAAGACCCCATGGCAAGTAGAAGTGAAGCAACTTTCATGGATAATCAGGAAGATACTACAGGTTGGGAATACATAAATGAAGCAAGGTTGGATATAGGGAAGGTGTTAGGAACTAAATCATTCTCTATGAGGGTTACGTACAATCAACTGAGAGGAAACTTTCCAAAAGAATACTGGAGCAGATTAATATGTAATAACAAAGGCTGTCCAATGTGGAAGTTCATATTATACCTTCCTGTACAGGAGAAAGTATACACCAAAGACAGACTGAGCAGCTGGGGATTACAAGTTGATCCATACTGTCCCCTTTGTGAGCAAGAGCTGGAGAGTCATCAACATATATTCTTTATGTGCGGATTCTCAACAGAAGTATGGGGGAAACTACTAACATAGATAAGAGTGCCACGAAGAGTAACTGGCTGGAAGGATGAACTCAAATGGACAGCAGATCATATAAAGGGAAAAGGGTCAAAAACTATGCTATAAAGGATTTGTATTACAAATGTTGTTTACCATATTTGGAAGAAGAATTTTTCAGCAGGAAAAGAGAAGCAGTGAAGCTATTACAAGGCAGATAGTACAGGAGATACATTGTATAGGAAATAGACAGAGTAGCTTAAGGACTGAACTTCAAAAACAAAATTTCTATCCTTAGAAGCAGTTAAAATAGAAGGAATATACTGAGTTTGGAGCTGCATGTCCAAATTTAGTTACGGATATACTTGTACATATTTACAACAACAACTACCCAGTATAGTCCCACAAAGTGGGGTCTGGGGAGGGAAATATGTAGACGGGCTTTACCCCTACCCGAAAGGGCAGAGGGGCTGTTTCCAATCGACCCTCGGCTCAGAGGAGGAAAGGAAAAACAAAAACAAAAACAAAAACAAAAGAGCATTAGTAACTCCAGCAGAAATAGTGTAAATAATTATCTAAACATAAGAACCATAAATAAAATAGCATGCACATATATCTGATAGTAACTGCCATAATAACTACCAAAGGGAGACACAAACCAATGCACAAATCGTCTACGGATAGCCCTGCCAAGCCTCAGCCAACCCCGGGTGAGGAGTACAAAACACTCTAGGAGCCCCTATCCTACAACCCTGATACTAGACCTCCAGACTTTCCTATCAAGGGCCATGTCCTCAGAAACCCGCATTCTAGCCATGTCATGCCTAATCACCTCTCCCCAATACCTCTTAGGCCTCCCTCTGCCTCGTCGTACGCCGACCATCGCCAGCCGCTCACAACTCCTCACCGGGGCATCATGACTTCTCCTTCACACATGCCCGAACCACCTCAGCCTCGATTCTCGCATCTTCTCATCCACCGGGGCCACTCCCACCTTCTCTCGAATAACTTCATTCTTAATCTTATCTAACCTGGTGAGCCCACACATCCACCTGAGAATCTTCATCTCCGCAACCTTCATTCTCTAAACATGAGAGTTCTTCACTGGCCAGCACTCCTCCCCATACAACATGGCAGGTCTAACCACAGCTCTATAAAATTTCCCCTTTAGTTTCTGTGGAACTTTCTTGTCACACAGGACTCCTGATGCAAGCCTCCACTTTGACCACCCCGCTCATATACGATGAGTGATGTCCCCGTCAATCTCTCCGTCCCCGTGAATCACCGACTCAAGATATCTGACACTGTCCCTCTTGGCGATGACCTGAGATCCAATCATCAGGTCCCTGCCTACTTCGCTCGGCTCGGCGCTAAACTTGCACTCCATGTATTCTGTCTTAGATCTTCTTATTTTGAAACCCTTAGACTCGAGAGTCTGTCTCCATACCTCTAACCTCTCAATAACACCGACCCTCGTATCGTCTATCAAAACTATATCATCAGCAAATAGCATACACCAATGCACAACCCCTTGAATATGTCGGGTTAGAGCATCCATCACCAAGGCAAACAAGAGAGGGCCAAGCGTCGATCCTTGATGGAGCCCCATACCCACTGAAAAATGGTCTGAGTCGCCACCCACCGTCCTAACCCTAGTCTTAGCTCCATCGTACATGTCCTTGATTACTCTGATGTAGGCTTCCGACACGCTCTTCGCCTCCAAGCACCTCCACAGCACCTCCCTAGGGACCTTGTCATACGCCTTCTCCAAGTTGATAAGCACCATGTGCACGTCCTTCTTCTTATCCCTGAACTGCTCCACTAGCCTCCTAACAAGGTGGATAGCTTCTGTAGTGGAGCGACCCAGCATGAAACCGAACTGGTTCACAGATATGATGTCATCTCCCTCACCCTCGCCTCGATCACCCGCTCCCAGACCTTCATGGTGTGACTTATTAATTTGATACCCCTATAGTTGTTGCAGCACTGGATGTCCCCTTTGTTCTTGTACAAGGGTACCACTGTACTCCACCTCCACTCCTCCGGCATCCTTTTGGTCCTGAAGATCGCATTGAACAACCTAGAGAGCCACTCCACTCCAGGAATACCCATGCATTACCAGAACTCCACCGGAATCTCGTCAGGCCCGGTCGCTCGACCCCTACTCATCCTACGCAAAGCCCTCATGACCTCCTCCGCCCTAATGCGCCTGCAGTACCCAAGGTCTCTATGTTGCTCCGAATGCCCCAACTCCCCTAGCTCTATGTTACGATCCCCCTCCTCGTTAAGTAAGTCTCGAAAGTACGCCTGCCACCTCTGCTTGACTTGAGACTCCCCCATCAGAACCCTACCATCCTCGTCCTTGATGCACCTAACCTGATCAAGATCACGCGCCTTCCTTTCCCTTGCTTTAGCTAACCGGAATAACTTCTTTTCCCCGCCTTTCTCCCCCAATTCCTTGTAAATGTGACCAAACGCCGCGTTTTTAGCTTCCGTAACCGCCAGCTTTGCATCTTTCCTCGCCACCTTATAGATCTCCCTGTTCGCTCTCCGTTCTTCCTCGCTTGTGCTCCCTGCCAACTTAGCAAACGCCGCCTTCTTCACCTCCACTTTTTCTTCGACTACATCGTTAAACCACCAGTCACCCTGATGTCTGCCTGAATAGTCCTTGGCTACCCCGAGCATATCCCGTGCTACCTCCCTAACCAAGTTCTCCGTCTTTTACCACATAGCGTCTGTTTCCCCAGAACTTCTCCAAGATCCGCCCTCATCTAACCTCCTCTCCAACTCCTGTGCTCTCTCCTTTGTCAAAAGACCCCATCTAATCCGCCGTTGTCCCCGAGCACCCCTCCTCTTCCTCTTCACCCAGAGACCGACATCCATCACAAGGAGTCTATGAAGAGTCGAAAGGGACTCTCCCGGAATAACCTTGCAGTCCTTGCACATACCCCTATCGCTCCTTCTGAGGAGGAGGTAATCAATCTGAGTCCTCGCCGCCGAACTCTTGAAGGTGACCAAATGCTCCTCCCTCTTCTGAAATGCCGAGTTCGCAATCAGAAGCTCGGAAGCCATGGCGAAATCAAGCAGTGACGTGCCTCATCCGTTCCTAGCCCCAAAGCCGAAGCCACCGTGCACCTCACCATAACCACCAGCATCAGCCCCAATATGACCATTAAAGTCCCCTCCAATAACTAACTTCTCTGATTGGGGAATACTACTCACCAGATCATCCAAGCCCTCCCAAAAGCGCCTCTTAACCTCCTCGTCTAAGCCCGTGTGCGGCGCTAAGCGCTGATGACGTTGAGGACACAACCCCCAATAACCAACTTAATAGACATTAACCTATCATTCACTCACCTAACCTCAACCACGGACTCCCTTAGATCCCTATCTACCAAGATGCCCACTCCATTCTTACCTATCACGACCCCAGAATACCAAAACTTAAACCCGTCTGCATTCCTCGCCTTCGACCCTTTCCACCTAGTCTCCTGGACACAGGCTATGTTAACCCTCCTCTTCTGAAGAACCTTCGCCAACTCAATGGACTTACCTGTCAGAGTGCCTATGTTCCACGACCCAATCCTTAATCTATGAGCGTCCGCTGCCCTCTTCCAACCCTTACCTCCCGCCCTACCCGCAGGACCACTCCATTCCCCCCTATTCACCTCCGCCATCGCCCCCACCCCCCGAGGACATGATCTTATACTATCATCCCCCGCCACGGCCACTATCCCTCCAACCGACTATGGAGAGTAATGACGCACACACGCACTATAGCTGAATACGCAAAAGGATGCAAACTAGATAGCAACAGAGTAAACCTCACACGGAGTGCTAGCAAGAATACGTAAAAAGGTGTACAGAGTAAACAAGAGAGCGGGAGGTACCAACTCCCGGTGGAAAAACCTTAAAGTAGGCTTTGATGCGCCTGAAGGTCAACTGCTACCAACTCTTGCACGTCCCGGCCGGTGTTGCTTAGCTCTTCACTCCCAAACGCCGCCAACTGGCCTCGCCGCCGCGACTAGTACCTGGGGCAAGTTTTCACGTTTCGACCGGTGTTATTTCGCTCTTCACTTCCAAATCTTGCAAGTTCGCCTTGTCCGCCACGTCTAGTACCTGAAAATCACACAAAAAACAACCTCCCACAAAAACGATGGGGGTTGCCTTACTCGGGAAAGGGGGGCTGCCTGGGAATCACTGAGAAGTGGGGTGGGGTAGGAGGCAGGGCATGGGACTGAGGTGAGGGAACAGGAATAAGGTTGGTAGAGAGAGAGAAGAGAGAGTAAGAACAAAAGTGGTCGCTGGAGTTAGGGGTGGGGGTCGCTGGAGTTAGAGGTGGGAAGGGAGGGTGGAGAAAAAAGAAAAAGAAAAAAAAGCACGAGGGGTTAGGGGGGTAGGGGGCTGGGGGCTGGGTTGGGGGATCAGGTGTAGTGTAGAGAGAGGGGAGAGAGAGAAAACTTGCCTGTGGGGGGTCGCCGGAGGGGGAGGAGGTCGCCGGAGGTGGGAAGGGTTCGCCGGAGGGGGAGGGGGAGGGAGGAGGGGGAGGGGGAGGGGGAGGGAGCTGGGTAATTAACTGACCGTTGAAGTAGTGTGAGAGGAGAGAGAGAGGAGGGCGAGAGAGCGTTCTGACTTTACTTGTACATATTTACTTGGTAATAAAAATGTTTAATTACCAAAAAGAAAATTTCAGTCTTCTCCTTTCTTTTAAATGCAGGATTTTTTAATATTAGGTCGCCTGTAAGGTGAAGTTAAATTTTTTAAATTATTTCTTAAATAGCATATGACGAGAAAAATAACTTCAAGAAAAAAATAATTTAATCTTTTTATGGGTGCGTTTGATACGAACCCATAAAAAATATTTTCTAAGAAATATTTTCTAGAAGAAACTGTGGCACTATCCGACACGCTATGAAAATTAAGAAAATATTTTAATTAGACTAACAAGAAAAATATAAGCAAAGACAGTTGTTTTACCCTTTTTAAAATTGTAAAATATTCTTCAACAAAAATATTTATTGATGTTTGGCTGCTGGAAAATAACTTACTTTCCTCTCCAACTCAAGCTGAAGCTATGGCAGTTCTACTCAATGGGAAGTTCACAATTTCCCAACTGTACCTTCATATTGTTTCCAATGCACCAAAACTAACTGAAGCATAGTAATCTATTGTTAATTCTTCCACTTGCCAATGAACCAACAATATGTACTAGTACTAATGCGTTATGTTAAGTCTACTAGATCATTTACCAGCAAGGTGGCTAATAATATTATGTGAGAATCCATTAATCTGATTTGGTCAGGCTGGTGCTGCAAGTGTCGAGCCATGGTGGAGGCAGCATACTAGTTTGCTCATACACGGTCTGTAGCAACGGAGGAATTAAGCTGTAAAGCGATGCCATCTCTTTCATGGCACCATTTCACTTTCCTGCATGTGTTCCATCAGTCATATCCCCTTCACTTACACCAGTTGACCAAATAGTGATCTTTGGTTGCAGTCCTCTGATAGCTTCTGCATTATATTTGGCGATGTCTGTGGACATCCTTTCATGTATCATCAGGAAATCCCTCAACGCGATGTAATTTTCTCCTAGTGCTGACAACAACGTGCGTATGTAAATCCCTTGTGCTTCTGCAAAAGCCACAAGTCCTTCTGCCTCTTTCTTCTTGGCATAGAGTGCAGCATCTGCAGTTTGTTTTTTCGCGTACGTTTCAGCATCTGCTTCGATCCTTCGAGTGATTAGGCAAGATATGGCTAAAATGCGGGTTTCCGAGGACATGACCCTTGATAGGAAAGTCTGGAGGTCTAGTATCAGGGTTGTAGTATAGGGGCTCCTAAAGTTTTTCGTACTCCTCACCCGGGGATGGGTGAGGCTTGGCAGGGCTATCCATAGATGATTTGTGTGTTGGATTGTGTCTCCCTTATGGTAGTTATTTATAGTAGTTACTGTCTGATATTATTGCATGCTATTTTATTTATGGTTCTTATGTTTAGATAATTATTTACGCTATTTCTAATGGAGTTACTAATGCTCTTTTGTTTTTGTTTTTGTTTTTCCTTTCCTGTACTGAGCCGAGGGTCGATTAGAAACAGCCTTTTTGTCCTTCCGAGTAGAGGTAAGGCCCGTCTACGTATTACCCTCCCTACTTTGTGGGACTATACTGGGTAGTTGTTATTGTTGTTGTTTATTGCGTCAGCTGCTGTTTGCTTTTGGTAATACCCCGAATTTGCTTCTTGCACCTGAATTTTCACAAGTAATCAGCCACATTATGACCAAAATTCATGAATAGTTAGAACACGATCCGTTATTCTAAAGATCCGAATGTCATCTGATGAAAGCTATTATTTGAATAGAACATCTAGAATATATTAACTCTGAACAACTATGTTAAACGCTTATCATTAGAGAACGGCTTAATTATTTCAGGGTACATCCATTGCTTTGGTCTACATAAAAATACCATTGCACAATCAAGTAAAGAGAATCAACTGATACCATTTGGTTACCGGGATTAGGAAAAATTTGGAATTTACATTTATTCTCAGATCTTACTTGTGGGATTATATTGGATTAATTATTCTTGTTGTTATTTACCCTATGTTTGGTTATTGGTATTAGCTAAAATTGATATAAATTTTATACCAAGATCTTGGTATTATCTATCCCATATAGGATGTAGGATTATAATCGCACAGGATATCGGATATCCTTGTTCCAAACCAAATGACCCCTTAGAACTTATGGCTTAACGTGGCATGATATTTTTACGGCTATAAGGATAATATGAGAAGTTTAAAGTTAAAAAGTTTTCATATAGAGATAAGCACCATTCTTTTTTGAATAGACTAAAGAAGGAAAGAGTGCATGTATAATGAAAATGGAAACACAACTAGACTCACCTTAATCTCATATTCCACATTAGCCCTACTGAGGAGCTGAGCCTTGAAATTCTCAGTCTTAGTCAAGGCATTCTTTCGCTCGACTTCTTGCTGTAACTCAGCCTCTCGTATTGCCACAGCTTTTTCAGCTACCACCTCTGCCATCTTTGCCTGCTGCGACCATGCTGCCTTCTTCGTTGCTAGTTTTGCATTTGCCTCAGACACTTGAGCTTCTTGCTGATTCTCAAAAATCTTGACTTCTGATCCTACCTTAATCTCCTCCATCTTACCTTTACCTTTTCTTTGCGCGATTATAACCTTCGTCTCAACATCAATCTTTGCAGCATTTTGAATTGTCAATCCTTCTCTCTGTTTGGATCCAACGTCGCCCTTCATTTTCGCTTCAGCTACTTCAACTTTTGCCCTGTTTGCTGCTTCCATTTGAGTTTTCTGGCCCAAATATGAAAAGTACTCGTGGCCTCTAACATCAACCAGTTGCTTAATGTTAGCATTATATAGCAGAAGTCCAAATTGGTTAAGCTCCAGTTGAACCTTTTCAAATACTTCGCGCTTGAAATCCTTTGTGCCTTTAAATACATCTTCCATCGACATTGAAGCAGCCAAGACACGTGTCTCTCCCTCAATGATGCCTTGAACAAGCTCTTTTACATCATGGGAATCGCGCTGATGAAGAGAAAGAAGCCTGGCGCATTTGACAAGGCTGCTGTGGTCATCAGCCTCCCTGCCCTTTCGGGTAGGGGTAAGACTTGTCTACATATTACCCTCCCCAGACTCCCACCTGGTGGGAATATACTGGTAGTTGTTGTTGTTGTTGTTGTTGCTGTGGTCATCAGCCCGGGACCAATAGTGAAGACGGCAGGGAGTAGGAAAGATAGCTCATGGCATTGACTTCAAAGGTGCAATTTACAGGGGTAACATCAATTTTTCCGCATTTCTGAAATGGCCATACATAGCCTTCTTTGCAATTTTCAACTCATCAATTCCTCTGCCTGTAATGACCAAAAACTCAGACGGCGTGCCACATTGTTCTGTTTCTTTGTTGTTGCACCGCCTGAAGAAATTTCTATAAGGATAAGTAAATTGGTTATACACCAAAATAGAACTCAATCTAAGAAAAATTACAAATTGACAATCTCTGCTTCAAGTACAAAAAAAGTCTCAAGTGGAAATAAGGATTAACTGACAGCAAGATTTGGTACTGAGCTTATTCTCTGTACTGTAGACTCAATACTGAAGTGCATATCAATATGGGAATTAGGGTGTAATGACGATGAACTCATCAGCTTATCAGTGACATTTCAACATCAATATTCACATGAAGTTTCAATCCGGATTGGTCCATACCACGAAACAAGCAAGACATAAGGCTTTCTTTGGCTGCCTCTAACTGAGTTCACATTTGGGAATTAGGATGTTAAGATTTTCGGACTTTGCGCTCAAGGCACAACTAAAACATAAGTTATAGCAATGAAAAGAGGAGATGAAGAAATAATATTAAGTATATATGCAAGAAACAATTATTCAAACATCAATTATATACAACAACATCTATCCAGTATAGTCCCACAAAGTGGGGTCAAGGTAATATATAGACAAGTCTTATCCCCACCCGAAAGGGTAGAGAGGCTGTTTCCAATCGACCCTCGGCTCAGGAAAAGAAAAGCAAAACAAAAATAAAACAAAAACAGATTAGCATTAGTAACTCCAGCAGAAATCACATAAATAATTATCTAAACATAAAACATATATAAAATAACATGCAATAATATTAAACAGTAACTAACATAAGTGAGCATAATCCTATATACAGATCATCAATGGAGAGCCCTACCAAACCTCACCCAGCCCCGGGAAAGGAGTACGATTAATTCTAGACGCCCCTATCCTAAAACCCTGATACTAGACCTCCAGACTTTCCTATCAAGGGTCATGTCCTCGGAAATCTACATTCTAGCCATGTCCTGCCTAATCGCCTCTCCACAATACCTCTTAGGCCTCCCTCTGCCTCGACTCACGCTGACCACCGCCAGCCGCTCACAACTCCTCACCGGGGCATCAGGGCTTCTCCTCTGCACATGCCCGACCCACCTAAGCCTCGCTTCTCGCATTTTCTCATCCACTGGGGCCACTCCCGCCTTCTTCTGAATAAATTCATTCTTAATCTTATCTAATCTGGTGAGCCCGCACATCCACCTGAGCATCCTCATCTCCGCAACCGTCATTCTCTGAACATGCGATTTCTTCACCGGCCAGCACTCCGCCCCATACAACATGGCAGGTCTAACCACAACTCTATAAAACTTCCCCTTGAGTTTGTGTGGAACTTTCTCGTCATACAAGACTAATGATGCAAGCCTCCACTTCGACCAGCCCACCCCTCTACGGTGGGTGATATCCCATTATAAAAGATATTCCCATTATTTGAAGTAATGCTGTCTTTCAACTGCAAAACCATATAAAACTTCTATAGTTACAAGTTTGATTTGTGACTAATTTTCTTATGTTAGATTCCTATTTCCTGTTCCTAATTATATTTCTTTAACAATCGATATATCATTTTCCAACTACATTCAACGCCATCTGCTTCAAGGTAAAGCTCATGTCCGATTAGCTGCACGTCTTACTGAAAGAACTACTCCAGCATGTCACAGCACCCAACCTGCTCTACACCTACTTCTATGGGGTTTTATTTTATAACCGAGAAATCCGTCAGTGGCACAAGGTTTGAAGCTTGATGGATAATGGACCCGCCCCTCTACCCTTCTCTACTTAAATACTAAACTTTTATCTATGTCAGCAACTCGTGATGTGCGCATGACCCACACATCATGTGTTGCGCTCTTACCGCTAAACTAAAAGCCTAGAGTTACTTTCATGGTTTAAAATGCAAAGACCATAAATGAGGGAAATTTTATCCATAAGTTTATTAGTAAGAAATTATACCAAAACAAGACAGCTTCATGATTACCGATTTATGAGCCACAAAAGTACACGAATATTAGCTAGATCAGGGAAAATTTTCTACTATGTCAAAGCTGCTGAAAACAGCTTTAATTCCAATTTAACTACAACAATAATAACAACCCAGTATAATCCTACATAGTGGGGTCTGGGGAAGATAGTATGTACGCAGACCTTACCTCTACCCTGGGGTAGAGAGGCTGTTTCGAAATAGATCCCCGCATCCTTCTTTCCAAGAACTTCCCACCTTACTCTTGGTGAGACTCGAACTCACAACCTCTCGGTTGGAAGTGGGATTGCTTACCATTAGAGCAATCACTCTTGTCTTAATTCCAACAACTAATATTCTTTAATTTCTAATTAATTAGCTGAAGCAGATACATCAATTAATCTACACATCACAAACACCACATACAATTAGAGTCTCATTTGATCACTACAATGGGGAAAACTCACCACCAGGGATGTGGTGCGATGACCCAGGTGTTAACGATTGTAGTTTAATGTTAGGGGTTTATTCAAACCTAGTATCATTGGCTTAAACTCTGCCCATACATGAAAACATAAACTAAAGACAGACAATTGATTTTGGACCAGTAAATCAAATGGGTTGGGGTAGAATCACAACATCAAAGCCATAAAGTTGAAATCTTGAATCCACGATATCCTTCCATGCTTAACTAGAGGTTCAAGTTGAAGCACCGAGAATCGACAAATTCGTAATAGGGATGTTTAACCTTTAAATGATCCAATACTCGACGCGAATCTAGATTAGTCGGCTAGTATGTTCCAGGACGAATAAAACCCCAAAAACACTCAAAAGAGAGAATGTTGAAGATGCCTATAAGATTGAGCACAATGTATATAAATTACTGACTTGATGAACCAAATTCAAAGAAAGTAAAAGCAGGAAGAAAAAGAAATTAACAATTCTTTTTTGGCAAACGACGACAATAACAATAACAACAATAACAAAAAACCCAATATAATCATATAAGTCGGTTTTGTGACCCGCTCAGTCCAGGAATTTTTTTTAGCAAATTGAAAAAGCAAAAAGGGAACTGAAAAAGAGTTCTAAGCTTTTGTGGTTCATTAATGACTTGGGGCCCAATAATTTCTAAAGTTCTTTAAGTATTAAAGTATTTTACATGCAAAATCAAAACTACAACAGTCATTAGTATTATATTATTAAACTATTTACATGCAAAATCAGAACTACAACAGTCATTAAGAGCTCAAAATTGATGAAAAAACTTACATTGGTTAAAATCTCGGAAAGAAAACCCCTAGTTTAGCAAAGAACGTTCAGTTGAGTGATTTTATCGTCATTGTAATTCTGTGTGAGAGTTTTAATCAAACCAGAAATCTACTTCTATTAGTAGAAGGAACTTAACCAATGTTCACTCAAGCCAATAAATGTATGACACGTGTCATTTGCATAATTTTTTCTATACTTAAAAGCCAAAGACAAAAGTCCCTCCTTAAATCCAGTGCCATCATCATAATATGACACATGGTACTTTAGGACAAATCTCCAAAAAAATAGGAGCTATAAAATTATTTGAAAAAAAAAAATGCTTTGAATTTGAACAAAAACGTAAAAGAAGACTTGGAAACCACCCACTATTCCCACTTCCTCCATTCTCCTTCCTCACCATCAATTTTAAAACTAACTAATATTCTCCCCTTGCATATTAAATTTAAAAAAATGTACAGCTCCGTTTAACTCTCACCAAAAACTTTGTCCATTACACTATATTTGCACTGAAAATTGCCAGTTACACAATTTTAACATTCAAAAATCAAAAGTCCAACAATGAAACCGCCCGTCATTCTCTACTTTTAATAGGCATAGCATTGCAAGTGTTATTGGTTATTATTTTTGAATTTAAATATATATATATATATATATAATGAAAATATCTTATCTATATATTATTAAAAGGAGATGAAAAAACGATCTCCTTGAATTTATTATATTACCTTAAAACAAAAAAGCAAAAGATAAAAAAGCTACAAGAAATGAAAGAAACAGAAGAAAAATTAAAATTGGGGATTAATTTCAAGTTGGAGTTTTATAATTATTTTAGATAAAATAAAGACATAAAAAAACTTTTAGAGAGAAATATTTAATAAAGTAATATGCTAATAAAACTTTCTATTAACAATGTAATAATATTAAATATTAGATGATATAATAAAGAAAAATACATAACAAAAAAATGTTATTCAATGCACTCCATATAAGTCCCGTTAGTTTAACAGAGATTTTGTTCATTAAAATTTTGATAATATTATAAGAACAATAGAATAAAATTTAAAATAAAAAAATATTTCAACAGTAATAAATTATAAATCTTCTCATATATGACAAAAAGAAAGCGAATATTAAATATTGGTTAATATAATAAAAAATATATAGAACAAAAAAGGTATTCACTAACTATATAAGTACTTTTGATTTAATAGAGATTTCATTATTGGAAATATCGTATTGACAAGTAAGATGACAATTGAATTCTATTAAAGCAATATAATCTAATAGGATCAAACAAACATTATCATATTTTAATTTAATTAATATTTTTTAATACCGACCGCGCATCGCGCGGTACGACTACTAGTAATAGTTATGAGAGTAACTTTTACTCCACTTTCTTACCTAGCATTTGGCCATAAATTTCAAATATATTTTGAAAATTTAAATTTGGGTGAAGTTTAGTTTGCAAATGAAAATGTGTTTGACATGTTATTTTAAAATATATTTCACTTTTTATTTGAAAAAATATGGGGGCTAACTTATACCCAAAAGTTCTAAAAACTATAAAAAAAATACCCAACAATACCAAACAAATGAGTAACTGTAGTAGATGAGAGGCTTCTGCATATACATGGGAGGCTTTACAAAACTGAAGAAAAACTCATACAAATCAAGCAAAACAAATATGAAGAAAATTCAAACAAAATTAGAGAAACAAATCCGAAAAAAATTCATACAAATCTGCTGAAAATTCAAATAAGTATTAGCATATTTTAGCAAATTACCTTCAAATTTCTTATTTGATGTGGATTGCAATCGATTGGCATAGAGAATTTGCGGTGGAGTTCTCTTCTTGTTATAGAGGGCAAAGCAGCGTGAGTTTAATGAGAGGCAAAGCAGATGGGTGAGTTTATGAGAGGCAAGTGACCAGATATGGTGTAGTTGGGCCTAATAAATGTGGATTTTTTTTATAAAATATAAAAGTTTGAGGTAATATTGAGAATTCAGCAAATACTTGAAATATGTGATTTGGGTTTTGGCCAAAATGTGGGTCAAATTATGGCCAAACATGAATTTTAAAAATAAATTTCAAATTTATTTTGAGAAAATGTATGGCCAAACGAGGGCTTAATATTTTCGGTTTGGAAAATAATACTCTCTAAATCTTTTGAATTGGGTAGTAAACCCGTATGATCTTAAATTAAGTTTAAAAAAGGTGCTCATTGCATATATTTTTTAAAATGTCAAAAATAACGTCAACCCATATGATCTTAAGTTAATGAGAGACAAAATGGCCGTCGCATATATTTTTAAAAAATAAAAAATAACCTTAACCCCTATGATCTTAAATTAATGAGGAAAAGAATTGTGTTTATGTTTATTTTACTATTTAGGATCTATCAGAAGTAATGTAGATAAGCAGTACCGAGAACGGGGTCGACCACAGCGTAATAGCAAAAAGTCGTCCTCAAAATAACTATCGTAAAGGACGAGCAATTAGAGTGAAAAGATAACTGTAGGATAAGTTTAGAAATGGACACAAGGAATATTCCCTTTGGATATTCCTTATTATGTACCTTTTAGGGTTTCTTAGAAATATCCCTTATAAATAGGAAGAGATAGAGAACAAAAGAGGGATTTTCACTTTTGGATAAGAGCATATTATAAAAGGTTGACTAGAAGGAATATACAAAAGTTGTCTTGTTCACTCATCATCTTATTGAAGCACATGTTGTTTAATTTTTGTTCACAAGATCCAAAGATTCCTAATCAATTTTCATATTTTTTTCACTTCGCTGATAGGAGAAAGAATTATCCAAATCATATAATAATTGTAGGTTCTTGTTATTAAATTTATTGCCATTATCTACATTTATTGCATGTTCATGTTACAATATTTATACATAATAGAGTACAAATATGCTATTTAAGGCTCTCAAACGTCGTTCATCTTACCAATATCCTATAATATTTTATTTAACTAAGATTCACTCTTCGTTTCATTATCAATTAGTTTAACAAAAAACTTAACACTTTTTAGTCAAACAAATTTGGCGTCGTCTATGGGTAGGTTTTAGTTCAAATTTTAGTTTCTTCTAGATCATAAAAAAAGGACAGCCATCTTTTCCTCGTTTGCATGAACTAAGAATGGCAGGAAAATAAGATGAAGACAAAAAGCAAAAGTGGATGTCACTACCAACATCTTAAACACCATCAACGCGGACGACAGAGAAGACGATGAGAATGTCACGTCGAGTGCTACATCCAGGTGGAGTGATTCACCTCCCCCTCATAGGAGTGTAATCGCTTCACGCGAAAGGAGAGCTTCCACGTCCACAGCTGAAGAAGTGGCAGCGAAAAATTTACTCGAAGATAGCTGACAAGTACCCTAAATAACATACTCGACAAACCCGTCCAAAGGGCAAATAGAAACGTCGTGTCAGCAAATACCATAGTGGCTATCGGCGAACAACCCACTCCCCGAACAGGTAACACTCACACCCCTATTGATGTAGGTAATGATACATTAGCATCCATTCTAAAGAAAATGGATGAAATGGAAAACGAGAACAAAGTACTCTGCGACCAGATGAGGGAACATCAAGAAATGGTCGATAAGATACCGGGCGCCCCAATACTGCTACCAAAACGGGATGTCGACTGATTCCTCGAACAACCGCATAGCGAGGAAGTAGCCCTGCATGCCATACCCAAGACCTTCAAAATGCCACTGTATTTATATACGACGGCGCCACAAACCCCGAAGATCACATCATTCCTTACATCACAACGATAAAAGCAACGGCCTTTCAAGGGAGCAGTTTTTTGCAGTGTTGCTGAAAAGGTTCGGCGAGACCCTAGCGGGGGGGGGGGGGGGGGAGCCTTAACCTGGTACTCACAATTACTAGTGCGTTCAATAACAATGTTTGAAAAAATTGCAGACAAGTTCTTCACCGCCCACGCCAGGGCTAAGAAGGCGGAGGCCAGAGTGAACGATATATTCGACCTTAGGCAATTGCCCGGCGAGGGACTCAGGGACTTTCTCGTGCAGTTTAACAGGGTAAGAATGAGCTTACCAAATGTATCATAAGGGATGGTGGTGGCAGCTTTCCAAAAAGGGATGAACAGGAATGGGTCGAGAGCGACTAGAAAGCTATTAAGCAGGCATATAAAATACCCTCCCACCAATTGGGATGATATTCACACGCCTATTGTGCCGAAGTGAGAGTAGACGAGGATGACCTTAACTGTCCAACCCAACGGTTAACGTTCATCCAAACGGAGTCGAGGAATGACCTCGTAATGATAGTCGACGAGATCAATCAGGACCACGTCTCGACCGAGACATGCATCAACCCTATGTTAGAACAACCATTCTATCATCTCTTCGACATACGCAAGGAATTGTCCAGGACACATACAGGGACTCATCGAAACAAAAGAGGTATACCTCCACTCTTATCTGCTCACAATTTTTGTGTTCCCTCTTCAGAAATAGTGTACGCACTAGAGAAGGTTTGCATAAAGGTGAAGTGGCTGCAAAAATAAAGTCCAACCCAAATACCCGAAAGTCAAACGTCCTCTATGATTTTCACCGGGAATGGGGACAAAAAAACTGAGGACTCTATAGCCTTACGGCAAGAAGTAGTGAACATGCTGAACCATAGGCACCTGAGGGAGCTGATGAGCGATCGAGGATGAGACAACTTCGGCAGCGAACGAGAAAAATACCAAGGACCTCCAGAGCCACCCTCATCCGCCCGCACCATCCAAATGATCAATAGCGAGGGCGATGAATCAGCAATCAACCACGTTAATTTACCACCACACATAATGTTAGCTTGTATGGGTCCACTTAATCTTAAAGTACCTGGTTCTCTATATGTTTCTACTGAGAGACTTAATAAAGCAGTCAGTAGATGAGGCAGAGGATTTTTACGTGAAAAAATCCCACCCAAATGGATCAAAAAACCACGATCTACCCTGTAGCCTTTTAAACTTCACTAACTTGTAGTCTTACCTATTACAAGCCACTTTGCAATACTACCGATTGCAAAGACTTCAAACTATATCGTGGTATATTTATCGCAAGCCATTTTGTGACTATCCTAGTTACAAAGTCTTTTTCTATCTTGTGGTTTTGTCACCACAAGCCACTTTGTAACGTTATGATTACAAAGACTTTTCTTTTATGATTAAATATAGCCACAACCTAAACTTAACGAGTTTGAGGATTTCCAAGAGAATTTCTAATTAGTAAACTTCTAAGTAAGATATTTAGGAGATGTTGTAAGTGCAATAATAAGGTTACAACTCAACTAGGACAGCAATAATCAATCGTTTAGGAACTGGTCCGTAGTAGCGTTCAACCTTATTCTTCAAGCTTCAGAGGAGCATCTTTTTTGTTTTTGCTGAAGGCTTGAATTAGAAATAGTTCTCTTTTGGTGATGTCTTTTTATGAAGCTTCATCGGGTACAATTGATCACATCGCTTGAAGTCATATGAGTGCTTTGTTTGGATAGAGAGTTGGTGGGATGTCAGTACGTTTAAGTCAGACAAAAGCTGTGCCTCAGTCACTTCAGTTTCAGCTGTGTCCAAATGACTTTGTAATAATATAGAGGAACCAAAGAAGCAATGGGTTCTAGATTGGTTCCTAGCTTCTATACTTGTGGCCGTTCAACTTTTATTGGAGTACGTTGAAGTTTGCAGCAGTCCAAAGCAGATCAGGTTCCCTAACTGGTTCTTATCAGAAAGTTTGTTAAATCATCAAAACATAAGGCAAGAGTATTTAAGATCTATCAGTTTCCCCCTTTTTGATGATGACAAACTTAAGTATTTATAAGTTCAGAATTCATTCATCAGACGGTATGAGAATGAGTCCCCCTGAGACAATTCCTGAAGTTACCAAACTTAGAATTAAGAACCCCAAACTCAGAATTAAGAACGAGTTCCCAAATGTGATTCCCCTTGTGTCTGCACGTCAAGGAGTCCTCCTTGAGACAATTCCTGAAGTTACCAAACTCAAATAACCAGTTCCCAGATGTGATTCCCCTTGTGTCCTTTTGAACTTATAAATTAAGAACTAGTTCCCAAATAACCAGTTCCCATATGTAATTCCCCTTGTGTCCTTTTAAACTTATAAATTAAAAACCAGTTCCCAACAGATTTTTCCCCTTTTGGCATCATTAAAAAGAATAAAAGAGCAAACAAGTCCAGCCAAGTTAACTCATGCCACATATGTGCACACAATCATGAGAAAAATAGAAGACAAAGGTGAAATATTAGACAGAATTAGAGATGAGTTATATTAATAATTTTGATGCGCCTCTTCCTTTGAAAGAATGAAGACAACATTGGACTTAAAACCTGGGATCAGTAACAGTACATCCCATCCATAAAAAGAATAAAAACAACTACCAACCATCAACACAGACAAACAAAAACACTAACGAAAAATCCAGAACACTGGACACTGAAAGGAACTTAGGGGGCACTATGAGGGAAGGGCTAGGATGCTACAACAAGTGTTTGGAGAAAAAGGTCTATTTGAGCGTTTCCCGACTTTTTCTCGTTGAGCAGTTTAGCCTTCAGGTTCTCAACTTGTGCCCTGAGGTTAATATTTTCTTGGGTCAAACAGATCATTTCATCATTTTGAAAGGGAACCGCTCGAGCTCTATTTTGGTCATTGATAAGCAGAGACACGGTTAAAGTGCTTCCTACATCCTCATACTTCTCAATACATTCACACTCTTCCAGGGTTGTCTGTGAGAATATCTGCTTACGGTTCCTTACTTTACTTGTTCCCAGTGGAACCTCAAAGTGTTTGAATACTTGTGTGAGCAAGAATTCATAGGGCTCATCCTTGAAGTCAGCCACTTTCTAAATTTTCTCAATCATTATAGCAGGCAAACTCACAAGGTGAAAGCCGTCCAATTGCTCCATTAGGAATAAATCAAATTTTGAAGTGACAAATCGGCATTATGTCGCGGATACAGGACTTTATTAACTAGCTCAAACAACATCTGGTAAACAGGAAGGAGTGCTTTCTTGTGAATCTGGCCCCCTATCTGATTGGAATTGACTTTCACCACTACATTAAGGAAGTTGTACTGGCAGGCATCTCGAACACTCTGTACTCCAACTGTAGGAATTTGTAAAATGTCCCCAAGTACTATTTTTTCAAACAAGATATCCACAGCATTGACCAAGGCACAAACATGGTCAGTATCTACCATAAACGACCTGGCAAAGAAATTCTGGACTTCCTCCTCATAGACTTTGGGAGAATCAACGTAGAAAAGATGCGTCCACTGTTAAAACTCCAACATTTCCAGGATTTGATGCATCCCTATCATTTCTGAGATTCTGGGATCAAACGTACGCCCTAGTATAACCTTCTGGTTTATCAATCGCTCAGAACCCACGTATACCTCACTTCATGCTTTCTTTCCAGAACTAGGTTCTTCAACTGTTCCATGCTTGCGTTTTTTGAGCTTTTCTCCACTGACCTTACTTTTTACTTTGGACCTAACAAGAATATCTTCATCACTCACAACCTTCTCTATTTTGGACTTGGAAGTAGACCCTTTCTCTATAGAGACGGACTCTCCCTCCTCCCCCCAACCTCACAAGGGAATCGGGTTCCTAAGGAGTTCCCTCCTCCACCTCAACAACAGGAATATCTTCATCCCCTACAGGTACGCCATTTTTTGCCAGTTTTCTTTTCTTCTTCTTACTGCTTTTCTGCTCTTTTGTAGTGCAGAGTCGTAGGACAATTTTAGTTGAAGCCTTGTGGTAGGGCGCTTCGCTTCAGACTCAAATCAATGCTTACTGATGAGTGCATCAAGGGCCAAATTGTCAAGGGCTTCTTCATCATTAAAGTGCAACTTTGGGTCTTGAACCTCCAAGGGCACGACATCAAAGATAGGTACACTACCATCCTGGGGATGATGCTCCTGACCTGGGTCCTCCTGAGAGGGATCAGTTTCTCCATATGCATCCCCAGCAACGTATGCTACTACATTTCCCATAGGGGTCTCTTCTTCCCTTACACTAGGTGATGCATGTTTTTGGAAAATGACCTCATGCAATATCCCTTCAGCAGATACCACAAACACTGTCTTTTCTTCAACGATCAGTGCCTCCACAGCCATGGGGTTTATTGTAACAATGGTGGAGTTGCTAGAGTTCTCAGCAATTAGAACTTGTTCGCTATTTAGGGTTTGACTGGAGGGGACAGAAAACTGAACAGTAGTGTTAGAGGTTTCTAAGTTGGGAGGGGATATGAAAACTAAGAGACGTGTGATTGTGGCAGAGGTGGTAGGGAGTGATACGGACTCATGTGGGGACTAGAGGTTCCTTGGATGGATCAGAGGTAGGTACGGTTGAAGTAGAGAGATCAGAAATTTTCACAGCCATTTGAGAGATGTGGTGTGATGATCCTTTCCCTATTTGAGTGAAGTTGAAAAGGTCTTATGGTGGAGAAATGAAGAAGAGAGGTTTTTTTTTTAAACACAGAGGATAATTATGAGGGGAGAGGAATAGGCACCAGTTCTGAAATGACGGTTGGGTATGGAAAATTATGATGTTTCAGATGGAGATTGAACGTTTGAATTAAAGAGACGTGACAGCCATATTTGAAAAGTTGATGAGATAACTGTTGTATTTTGTACCTTTTAAGATGTGAATTAAGGGATGCACAGAACTACTAACATTGTGTACAAGAACCAGATTCTTGAGATGCATTTTTGTCTTCAGGCCCTTGTTTTTACAAAAAAACTCTTTCATCAATCATGCATTGCATCTACTGCTTGTATGCTCATCATGCGTGTTTACCTGCAACGGTATTAAAGTGAGTTAGACACGGCCAAAAAACTCTTTCAACCCATTATTTCTTAATAACACAACCCAAACCAAAGAGGAGTCTGGTCCCAATCTCAGCTTTGCTTTGTTTCCTTCAAATTGTTCCCTAATTAGTGCCTTGGTGAAAATGCTCTGTAATTTGATCTTCTGTACTGTAGAGCTTCATGCATATCAATCCTTTCTCCATATTTTCCCTCAGAAAATGATACCTCACATCAATATGTTTGGTCATTTTATGTTGAGATGGATTCTTTGTCATGTTAAGTGCACTAGTGTTGTCCCATAGGAGAGGCATACTCTTAGTGAGAACTCCAAATCCTTCAGTTGCTACTTTATCCACAAAAGCTGAGCACCATAGGATGTTGCAACTACTTGTTCAGCCTCAGCTACTGAAAAAACCACTTTCTTGTACCCCAAGAGATATGACATGATCCCAAGAAATAAGCCCTCCCAAAAGAGCTTTTTCTATCCCACAAGATAATCTGAACAGTTTGTATCAGCATACCCAATTAGATTAAAATTTTCACCCGTTGGATAGTATAGCACCAGGTCTTGAGTGTCGTTTAGATATCTCAGTATCTTTTGGTAGCCTTCAAGTGAGGTTCTTTGGGATTTGATTAAGCCCTCGCACACAATCCTATGCTGAAAATAATAGGACGACTGGTAGTGAGATAAATAGGGAAAAACAGTGATGCCTTTAATATTGTTTGATTCACAGGAGGTCCAGATTCATCCATGTCTAATCGGGTACCACATGTAATAGAAGTGACTATTACTTTTGATGCTTCCATGTCAAACCTTTTTAGTAGTTCCTTGATGTGTTATTGCTGACAAATGGAAGTGTTATTTTGAGATTGTTTCAGGAAATTTCATCATCGTCAATACCTTCCTCCTGATTTTAACCTTGAGCTACCACTCTGGCGTTATTCCTATGGTAATTCCATGATCGTCGAGCTTGTTTCTAAACACCCACATGGTTTCTACAAGAGTTTCGTCTTGGGGTATGGATACCAGATTCCAAACATTATTCTCTCAAAGTGTTGCAGATCATCTTGCATGGTTGTAATCCAATTTGCATCTTTTATGGTTTTCTTGATATTTTGTTTTTGAGTTCCATCTGGGGAGCAAAAGGTTGTATGGTTGGCTAATTCTCCTCTATCCTTCTCTCAGATGCCAGTGGAGTTACTTGAAGTGTATTTACCATTCTTTGTTCAGCTTTAGTGATTTTAATGAAGTGATTGGTTACGTTGATAATGAAGTTGCATTATCTTCCTTTGCCTCCTTCACTCGACTAAACAAATATGTCTTCCCATTAATCAAATTGACAATTTTACCAGAGAGAAGTAAGGGTTATTCATCTTGATCTTTCTCAACACCGAACTTTCCAAGCTGATCCTTTCTATTGTTGAGAACATAGCATTTGCATCCAAATGTTCTTAGGTACGTCATCTTGGATTTTTTTCCATTTAGCAGTTCATAAGGGGCCTTGTCTAGAATTGTTCTGATCATGAACCTGTTCACTAAACAACATGCAATGTTTACAACTTCAACCCAAAGGTTCTTTGCAAGTCTGTTGTCAATCATCATTGTTCTTTCCATTTCTGTCAGAGTTTTATTTTTTTATCTGCTATTCCATTTTTTGTGGAGTTCTAGGGGCCGAGAGGTTGTGAATAATGTTGTTTTCATCACAGAATTCATCAAAAATTGACATTGTATCCAAGAGTGTATCCTTTTTTGTCATCGTCAAGGGATACATTTCCTTCCTGTAGGGCTTTTAGTGAAAGAAAGTCTGTGGCATTCCCAGTCATGTGTTTCGAACACCTACTATTCATGAACCATTGTTGAACACTTCCTTTCACTGTCCCTTGCACAAGAATTTAGGAGTTAGTTTTAGGAACCCAAACAAGTTTGGGTCCCTTGTAGAAACCAAGAGGATGAATAAGAGCTCTTTTAGTCCAAGCAGGTAATGTGCGTGTTCTTTAAGAAGAACCTGGTCCCTCATTTGTGGTCACAGTTTCAGCAGCCATTTTAACTTTTGAAATTGACTGATTTTTTGCCAGGACACCCTCCAAGAAGTGTCTAATGTTCCACATTGGGTGCGAGGCCAGTTATTAGATGTAGTGGCGCTCTTTCTATGAGAGTTGTAAGGATCTTTCTTCCTTGGGAACCTTGCTCCCTGCCCTTCTTTACTAACATTAGTGAACAAGGCTAGGGTAGCTTCTACGGACCAGGTCCACTTTAGAAATTTTTCAAGATCATTCATTACCTTTTCTAGATTGTCTTCGACACACTCGTTTTTCATAATTTCAGCACTAATCCTACATCTCAAGGCCTTCACCTCATTCTCAAGCTTAAAAAATCCCTCACTAACTATCTCCTTTCTTTTTTCAAAGCTTTCAGGTTTCGACTTAGTATAGGGCTTTACTATCTGTTCCCTTAGGTCAGCGGTTTCCGTTAAGAGATCACTATTTTCTTTTCTAAGAGTTTCAGTGATCTTCTTTTGATCAGTAGTAGCAGCCACTAGGTTTTTTCTAATATGTTCAGATTATTCTTGTTCTAGAAATAAGGAATCCCTATCCTCCGCAAGACAACAAAAGGCAGTAATTAGAGCATCAGCTAAACACATGAGTATTTGTGGAGAATAGTATTTCAATTTTTTCTGAACATCCCTGAAGCTTACCTCTTTGTTGACATTGTCTTCATTATTGTCTGATTGATCCAATAAGGAAACCGTTGAGTCGAGTCTTATCTCCTCGCCTTCAGCTGCCATCTTGAAACTATTATCAGTGTTGGATTTTTCTAGTTTTTCTCATACAGTTCCCTCGTGTGCCATTTGCAAAGCCTCCCATATTTCCTTAGTAGTGTCGCATGTAGAGGTTCTTCCGTACTCATTAGGTTCCAAACCATCTACAAGTATTTTCTTGGCACGAACATTCATTCTCCATCGCTTCCTTCTCTACTTCAGTGTATTCTTTGCTGGTCCTTTTCATGGAAAATGAATTTTCATTTTGTACTTTAACTGGGAAAATTGGATCATCGCAGATAACATCCCAAAGCTCACAATCCTCAGGCATGATAAAGTCATGCGTTCTAGCTTTCCACCACCAATATTGTTTTCCATCAAACTTGGGTGGGTGGTATATGGATTCGCCTTCTTCAAAATTTAGTGGAGCCATCATAAGGTTCCTTCCTAGGTGTTAACCTGATAGGAGGAACCTACTCTGATACCAATTGTTAGATTGTATGGGTCCACTTAATCTTAGAGTACCTGGTTCTCTATATATTTTTTCTGAGAGACTTAATAAAGCAATAAGTAAATGAGGCAGAGGATTTTATGTGGAAAAATCCCACCCAAGGGGATAAAAACCCCACGACCTACCCTGTAGGCTTTTAAACTTCACTAACTTGTAATCTTACCTATTACAAGCCACTTTGCAATACTACCAATTGCAAAGACTTCAAACTAACTTGTGGTACCTTTACCACAAGCCACTTTGTGACTATCCTAGTTACAAAGGCTTTTTCTAACTTGTGGTGTTGTCACCACAAGCCACTTTGTAACCCTACAAATAAAAAGACTTTTCTTTTATGACTAAATTTAGCCACAACGTAAACTCAATGATTTGAGGATTTACAAGAGCATTCCTAATCGGTAAACTTCTAAGTAAGAAATTTCGGAGATGTTGTAAGTGCAATAACAAGGTTACAAGTTAACTAGGACAGCAATAATCAATCGTTTAGGAACTGGTCTGTAGTAGCGTTCAACCTTGTTCTTCAAGCTTGAGAGGATGATCGTTTCTGTTTTTGATGAAGGCTTGAATAAGAAACAGTTCTCTTCCGGTGATATCTTTGTATGAAGCTTCATCGGGTACAATTGATCACCTCACTTCTTATTTGGATAGAGAGTGAGTGGGTTGTCAGTATGTTGCAGTGCAGCAGAAGCAGTGCCGTCAGTCACTTTAGTTCCAGCTGTATCCAAATGACTCTATACACTATAGTGGAACCAAAGAAACAATAGGTTCTAGACTGGTTCCTAGCTTATGTACTTGTGGCCGTTCAAACTTTTACTGGAGTACGTGAAGTTTGCAGCAATCCAAAGCAGATCAGGTTCCCTAACTGGTTCTTATCAGAAAGTTTATTAGATCATCAAAACGTAAGTCAAGAGTATTTAAGATCTATTACATAAGGTGAAGTGGTCGGTCACCCATGAATGATATGATGACCTCGAAGACAGTATCATCTTCAATAAGTCAGATACCCACGGTTTGACCTTTCCTCACTTCGATGCACTTGTCATTACTTTGCATATTTTAGATACTGTTGCAAAAATAATAATGGTAGATGATGGATGAGGCGCGTGTATTATCCACCATCGAGTTGTCACACAAATGAGACTAGAGAACAAGATAGTGCCATATTGCATAACACTAACATGTTTTAACAGTACAGTTGAGAGAACCTTAAGGGAGATAACGCTACCGTTCTGGCTGGGGGCATCACCCTAGAAATGACGTTCCATGTCATGAACCAGGACACAACTTATAACCCCATCATAGGGCGACCATGGATACACGCCATGAGGGCCATCCCATCAAGCCTATATCAGGTAATCAAGTTTCATACTCCCTGGGATATTCAGCATCCGTGAGGAACAATGCATAGCCTAAGAATGCTATCACAACGCTCAGAATTGTATATACTCAATAGTTTATAGGAAAAGATTCGGAAGCATAGCAATTGCCAAAGTTGGGGGCCAAACTCAACGCAACAAAAGACGTGATCAGGGGCCCCAACATCATGGAATTTGCAGGGTCAACGATAGAAGACCTAGATCCCGTCCAACTAGACAACAACGGCAACAACAAAAAGGCTTACATCGACCATAAACTCTCAGAACCAGGTAATTTTCATAAATTTTTAATTGATAATACCAATTTGTTAGCTTTCTCTCATGAAAATATTCTAGGTATTCCAAAAGACATTGCCACAAACAAATTGTACATCGACCCAGTGTACCCTCCAGTATGACAAGTAAGAAGAAAATTTAACTTCGTAATCAACGAGGCCGTCAGTGATGAGGTGGATAAGCTAATCGCCAATGGTTATATATGAGAATCAAAATACCTCAATGGGTCGCCAATGTAGTTATGGTGAAAATGATAAACGGGAAGTGGCAGATGTGCGTGGATTCCACGGACCTAAACAAGGCCTGCCCGAAAGACTCATTTCCTTGCCTCATATCGATCAGCTCATTGATGCAATAGTAAGGCATGAGTTGTTGAGCTTCTTGGACGCCTACTCAGGTTACATCCAAATCCTCATTAAGAATGAGGACCAGGAAAAAACTACTTTCATCACCCATCAGGCAACGTACTGTTACAGAGTCATTCTATTCAAGTTGAAGAACGCAGGGGCGACTTATCAAAGGTTGGTCAACAAGATGTTCAAGGATCAACTTGGAAAAACAATGGAAGTTTACATTGACGACATGTTGGTCAAATTAAAAAAGAAGGATGTTCCCATCGACCACCTGAAAGAGGAATTCGATATACTAAAGAAGTACGACATGAAACTAAACACCAAAAGGTATGCCATCGGCGTAACTTTGGGTAACTTCCTCGGCTTCCTGGTATCACAAAGAGGCATCAAGGCATCAAGGTCAACCCTGAACAAATCAAAGCCATTAAAGGAATACCTAAAGTATTAACTAGCAAGAAACAAGTGCCAAAGCTAATGGGCTGTATAGCCACCCTGTACAGGTTCATCTCACGATCCTTTGATATGTGCCACAAATTAATCAACGTGTTTAACAAGAACAATGGGCTCCATTGGAATTTAGAATGCATCGAGGCCTTAAGAGAATGAAAGGCATACTTGTCCTCGACCCCGCTACTCACCAAAGAAGAACCTTGCGAACGCCTCCTTGTATACTTGGCTATATCAGAGGTCGCGGTAAGCAGAATAATTGTCCGTGAAAATAAAGGTACGCAATCTCCAATATGTTACATTAGCAAAACCCTGGTCAACGCTAAAATGAGGTACCCCCACCTCGAATAAATTGGCCCAAACATTGGTTATAGCTCCACGAAAGCATAGACCTTATTTTCAATGCCACCCCATATCGGTGGTGACGACCTTCTCCCTATAAAGCATACAACATAACCCGAGCTTTGAGATTGGCCAAGTGGACCATAGAATTGAGCGGGCACGATATAGCATAGCAGCCACGAACAACGATAAAATAATAGGTACTTTTCAACTTCGTCACCGATTTTACTGCCAAAATAATGCCCGAGGTCGAGCAAGAAATTTCTCATACCTCCCCGGGGCTACTCGCCATATGGGTTCTGTACACAAATGGCGCATACAATGCGTCAGGATTCTAATTGGGACTCGTACTCGAGGTACCATCAAGTGAAGTCATCCGCCAATCTATGCGGTGCCCCGGTATGACTAATAATGAGGCCGTAATTGCAGGACCTAAGTTAGCTCTTAAATACGGAGCATGACGAGTCGTCCTTAAATGCGACTTACAACTCGTTGTTAACCAAGTCACAAGGACTTTCCAATCAAAGAGTAGAGGCTACAAAAGTACCAGGCAGAGATTCATAAACTGTTGCCTGAATTCGATGAATGTCGACTCGACCAGATACCTTGAGCACAAAACATCGAAGCAGATGGCCTCGCCACGTTAGCATCGGTCACAAAAAACATTACAAAAGAAAACGTTGTCACCCTACTCTACTCGTCAATATACCAACTAGAGGTACACTCTGTAAATTTTACATGGGACTGGCGCAACCGGATTATAACATATTTGTATAAGAGAATACTCCCATCGGACAAAAAGGAAGCCAAAAAGCTTCGAATGCAGGTGGCAAGGTACAACATCATAAACCACGGCCAATAAAAAATAACATTTGGAGGCCCCTTGGCAAAGTGCTAAGGGTCGAACCAAACAAGACGTGTCCTCAATGAGGTACATGAAGGCCAATGCGGTGCCCATACCGGAAATTGATCCCTCTTCAGGTGCTTTATTCGAGCTGGGTATTATTGGCCCACAATGAAGAAGAAGTGCGAGCAGTTCAAGAAATACCCTCATACGGTACACCAAGTATGCGAGCACCTCCACCCGATAACATCGCCATGGCTGTTCATCAAATGGGAAATGGACATTGTCAGACCCCTTCCAGCAGGGCGAGGTAACATACAATTTTTTTTAGTTTTAATTGACTATGTTTCCAAGTGGGTAGAAGCAGGTGAGTTTATCCAAATACGCGAACAGGAAGTTATCATATTCATATGGAGAAACAGTATATGCCGCTGCGGTATCCCTACAGAAATCAGCTGAGACAACTGACCCCACTTCACCGGAAGAACACCGCCGAATTTTTCGACAAATGGCACATCCAGAGAGTACTCTCCGGGCCATATCACCCTATTCGAAAAAGCCAAGCCGAATCCTCCAATAAAATAATACTGAATATCTTGAAGAAAAAGCTTGAGGACACCAAGAGACTATGGCCGGAATTACTACCAAAAGTACTATGGGCATACTGCACCATGCCAAAAACAAGCACCGGAGAAATGCCGTAATCACTAGTCTATGGGACTGACACCATGATATCGGTCGAAGTCAGGGAACCCAGTTTGAGATACTCCAATGAAAGCGGACCAAGCACTAAGGAGAACAAGAAACAAGACATTGACAAAGCAAAGAAACGAAGAGACATGTCTTACATAAGAATGGAAACCCAAAAACAACAAGCAGAACAGTATTATAAAAAAAAATCCAAAGTACGAACACCCAAAGTCGAAGACTGTATACTCAAGGCGAATACATAGGCAAGCAAAGATTCAAGAGAAGACAAACTAGGAACCAATTGGGATGGGCCGCACAAAAGCGTGGCATCAACAAACAAAGGATCATTCCAACTAGAAAGAATGGAGGGAAAGCTACTACAAAATAAGTGGAACACCGCCCATAAAATACTTCAACTTCTAAAAATAGACACCCTCCAAGTCGTACTCTTTTTCCCTCGCTCATGTTTTGTCCCAATTGGGTTTTCTCGAGAAGGTTTTTAATGAGGAGACAAAGGGGACGTCTCAAATTTCAAGTATGATTCATCGCCCCCGCCTGTCGACTTCTTCTCCAAGCCGAGCAATAAAGGGAATAGGAACACTGGAACTTCTCCAATACGCGTATGGAACAAATAGAAACATGTAATATTCTCCAATGAACGAAATAAAACAACATCTTTGCACCTCACCAAGTCACTTTACTTATTACATTCGACCTTACTCGAATTACTTTACATTCGATCTCGCTCAAATTACTTTAAATTCAACCTTGCTTAAATTACTTCGCATTCGACCTCGCTTGAATTACTTTGCATTCGACCTCGCTTGAATTGCTTTGCATTCGACCTCGCTCGAATTACCTTGCATTCGATCTCGCTCGAATTACCTTGCATTCGATCTCGCTCGAATTACCTTGCATTTGACCTCGCTCGAATTATCCTACGTTCGACTACACCAAAACGCTACATGTAAACAACCGAAAAGTCGGGGACTTCATCGCATAGCAAACAAAAAAAGAGAAAAATGAGAGAATGAGGATCTGAAAATACATAGAAAATAGGCAATCATTCCATTTCAACTGTTAAATTACAAATTTTTACAAAGGGGTTCGAGAACGCCCTCATACAAAATAACAAAGCAAAATAAATAATAAGTACAACAGCTTCACGCCATGTAATCCCTATCGACATACTCCTCATCGTACCAAGGATTAAAGGCAAGCCTATATGTGGCGTTATCATCCTTATCCCCACCAGGCATATCAGGGTCGTAACCGCAAGCTTCACAGGTTACACGTGCCTTAACACGGACGCCCTCAAGCTCTACTTTAGAAACTTTCCTGACGGCACTCTCCTACCTCTACCCGAGTTCAGCCCTTAAGGATGCTAACTGCATTTGAAGGTCAACGTTCTCAGCCATCACCCCCTTGCTCACATCGAGCTTGTCCTCTTTGGCCTTTAGAGCTGCATCAAGCTTGTTGCACCTACCAATGGCCTTCATAAGCTCATTATCCCTCTCCCTTAGCTCTTCATCTTTATTCATTAGTTCATCGACTTTCTATTTAAGCCCATCACGAAGAGACTGAAATTCACCATCTTGGTTGAAGCACTCAGCCAGTGTTCGGTGCTTAGTACAGTAATCCTTGTAATTAGAGGTCATCTTCTTGAAATGATCGTACTCCGCTCCTCCCACCGATGACATTCGATCCCCATGATGAGAGTTTGACAAGCAAAAAATGAGGAGTCAGTGTGAGAAAATTACAAGTACAAAACAAATCCTAACATAAAAAAGGAATAGAGCACTTACTTGTTGATCCATACCGGATATGCCCAATGATAGATCTGAATCATTTATCACTTGTATCGTCGTGTTCTCTAAAGCCGTGCAGAAGGGAGCAAAGGTAGCCATAGCCCGCTCTGAGTTGGCCAAAAGGTCGTAGTCCACGGGAATGACTATGCACCAGTTAGGACCCTTCGTTCTTATCTCCACACGAGTGTTACTCTCTAGGAAGTCCTGTACCTCCTCAGGGTTGATATTCGAGCCAGAGTCGTCATCTCTCATAGGGACCGCTCCACTTCTCCCGGCTCCGATGATGCGCCACCTTCTATGGCACGTGTAAGCCCACTACCACGAACCGCCTCAACCCCATAGGGCCACCTCTCCATAATGGCACTTGCCGTGTAAATGATCTCTATGTCTGGTGCAAGCAATGACCTTTTCCGGCTTTATGTCAGCCATGACAGCCTTCCTAGTTTCCACCCTTCGCCTTTTTCTCGATGGTAAATCCTCATCTGTGATGGCTCATCTACGATATGATAGATGGGCTGGGAAGAGATCTTATCCTGAGTAGGCGCGATTTGAGGGGCGAAGTTCCTCATCGGCGGAACATGAGCCTGATTTCCTCAAGCGGACTCATCCAGGGCAAATTGCAATTCCAGCCAATGCAATAGCCTAGAGAAAAGCGGGCATGGGAGATTTATTCTTGGAAACTCGCCAACTTAGCGCCCAAGGGAGTTCATATAAAAAGCAGTAGTAAGCAACAATTAGCTGAAGTGGATGTGACTCTTACTGGATGTGATTTTGGGTTCAAAATGCTTGTCAAAGGATGCCCAATCACGAATTCCCACGACGTGGGGTAACACACGAGCCACCCAATCTTTAATACCAAAGATAGGAGGAGGTGCACGCCTCTCAGCTGAAAAATAGGGAAGCCACAAGTGAGCCAAAAATGAAAGAATGTGAGAAAATAACAAGCATATGGTGAGATGCTTAGGATTGTAGTTCCATTACTCGGGAAAACCAGTCGGGTCTGCTACCAGGTGCTCGGTCTTAATAAAGAAGTACTTGAGCCAGAATTTTCGATTCATTTTACCGTCCACCCCAACCACCAACCTTCTGGTCCCACGATGTCGTAGGTGTATCAAAGTACCCCTATAAAAACTAGGCAAAAATAAATGCAGCAGGTGGCGAACGTCGACCTCACAGCCAGCCAACTCTGCATACTTTGTTAGCATCAAGAAAGCTTTATAAGAGTAAGGGGACAGTTACGACGGGCAGACATTGTAATATTGGAATAAATCGTCCACTAGCAGAATGAGAGGAAAAGTATAACCAATCAACAACGAATAGACATTGAAAGCACAATATCCGTGTCGATGAACCTCCACATTGTCGCTTCCGGCCAAAAAAAATTTGATATAGGGAGGAATGCGATATCTAGACCGGAGGTCGGCTATGTGAGGTGGTGTCGTCTCTGAGAGCTTCTGGGAAGGAGCAGGATCAGGTTCTTTTGGGAAGTCATGTCTAACCAAATGGTTCTTGGGGAATATCTCCTCCGCGGTGAGGAAGCTTCCCTCTTTTTTCAACCATGAACTCCTCACCGTAGGAAGGAAGGGCAACCGATAATGGAGTGGCGTTAGAAACCTCATTGTGAATATATGGGGAGTTTGACATATCGCAGTAATGAAATGTATGCAGCTAAGTCTGAAGAAGGAGATAACGACTAGGTAAGTAACAAGGAACTGGAACTAAAGAAGCTACAAAAAATCGAATGCAGAAATTGGAGAAGAAGATTAGAGAAGAAAAGTACTCATGCAAAGTTGTAAATGGTGAGTACTTCCAAATAATGAAACCCCCACCTATTTACAGGCTTGGATGGCTTGAAAAATGAAGCAAAGGACCGTCAACGACACCAAATCGAAGCAGCATATGCATAGATTTTGCATGGGGAAAGACACATAATGACGATGTGTGTGGCCATGACATCACCATACGTTGGCCACACCAATCGAAGCCTCGCTGGCTATGCTGTTTTCTCGACCTCGGCTAATTCGACTTAATCAACACAACCAATTTGTTTCTAAGCAGATGCAAATCGGATCTGTTTATTGAAGGCGCGCAAGATCACAACCTCAACAAGTAGAGGGACTAACTTTATTAATCTAAATTTGGCGACTTGGTAACGGTAGATAAGAAGGATCGAGGATGGGGTCGACCATGACGTAATAGCGAGAAGTCATCCTCAGAAGGACGATAGTCAAGGATGAGCAACTTGAGTGAAGAAATAACGATATGATAAGTTTAGAAATGGACACAAGGAATATTCCTTCTGGATATTCCTTATTGTGTACCTTTTACGATTTCTTGAAAATATCCCTTATAAATAGGAAGTGATAGAGAACAAAAGAGGGATTTTTACTTTTTGATAAGAGCATATTGTAAAAGGTTAGAATATACAAAATTGTCTTGTTCACTGATCATCTTATTTAAGCACGTGTTGTTTAATCTTTGTTCACAAGATCCAAAGATTCCTTATCCATTTTCACCTCTTATTTTTCCACGTCGCTAACAAGAGAAAGAACTATCCAAATCATATAATAATTAGGTGGTAAATTTTTTCTTATCACATTTATTACATGTTCATATTACAATATTTATTGATAATCTTTGAGTACAAATATGCTATTTAATGCTCTCAAATGTCGTTCATCTTACCGATATCCTACAATATTTGATCTAGAATTTATTATATTTAACAAAGATTTACCCTTCGTTTCATCATTAAGTAGTTTAACAAAAAATTTAACACTTTTTTGTCAAACGGTAAGGTTGCGTATACACTACCCTTCTCATATCTCATGTATGGGATTAAACAGGATTTTTTGTTATTTTTGTTGTTTTCTATTTTACTATCTAAGTATCTATTCTTGTTCTTCATTTGAGTGTTAACACTAGTATAAAATATATCACTTTTCTTCTATACCAATGAAGTAATAGCAACTTCAGTATCAACATATGTAGAAATTATGAATTTGTGATCAGTCAGATAGTGAAGAAAGATCCAGAGTTTAAAGTTTATGAATTCATATATCGATCATAAGTAAATATATGGGTTAAAAATCAAATAATTAAGGATATTTAGTAGATCTTTTAATACATAAACGGGATGCAAAAGCAACCGAGTTCAAGGGAACCACAAATAATAGGCTGGATCCGCCTATGTCTGGTAGTCCATGCAAATAATATATGAAACTTGTTAAATTAAGTTTTTATTCGAAAAATAATATTGTATAGATGCTTTAAAAATAACAGCTTAAAAATATATAATATAATATACACTCTCTCTCTCTCTATGTATATTATATACAAAAATTATATAAAGTTTACACACTTTTTGGCTATTAGATGTAAATAATTTTTGGCATGGGTTAAAAATAATAATATATTTTTTTATTTTTGTACTATCATCCTTCATTTTTTTATTTGTTAATGTTAATTTAAAGCTGACATGTAAGCTGGTGGGACCTATAAGTTCATCCAGGGCGGATCTAGCCAATTAAATGTGGGTTCCCGTGAACCCAGTAGCTTTTGCATATATCATGTATATGTATTAAAAATTCACTAAATATCCATAAATATTTGATTTGAACCCAGTTATTTATTGTATATTTACTTAAGGTCGTTATATTAACCCATAAACTTTAAATCCTGGATCCGCCTCTGAGTGTCACGACCCAAAACTAACCATGGTCGTGATGGTACCTATCGTGTTACAAGGCAAGATTATTTTCCATAATATTACTACTAATATGATTATAAGAATTTAATAAAATATTTTCAATAATTTAGTTCATGATAAACTAAACCAACTCTATACATAAATAATATAAAATACAAAAATGAGTCCCAAACATTGGGGTGTTACTAAATCATGAGCGTCTAAAACTATAAACTAAGATATATAAACTGTCTAACTATCAAAAAGAAGAAATGATAAGAGGAGTAACAAGATCCCGCAAACACTAGCAGCTATCTTGCAGTCTCCAAAGATAGCCGGTCTGAACTCAATAATCGTCGCGTTCTAACTCACATGGATCTGCACATAAAGCGCAGAGTGTAGTATGAGTACAACCACCTAAATAGTAACAGAAATAACTAAGGAACTGAGCAGTAGTGACGAGCTAAGTAAAACAGTCCAATTATTTGTTTTCACAATTTAAAAAACATAAATAGGTAAATTCCATAACTCAGTAAATACCACAGAGAAATTTAACAGATAAATCCAGCAACAACAAAACTAAATATAACTTCATGGCAATGTCACTCCATCACTCAGCACTCAGACTCAGCACTCAAAACTTAACACTCAATACACACAACACTATGTGCTCACTGGGGGTGTGTACAAACTCTGGAGGGGCTCCCAAAGCCCAAGCGCTAAGCACGGACAACTCACGTACTACCATATCAATACCTAATCCGCACAGTCAACTCACGTGCTATGCGGACAACTCAAGCGCAATGGTATAAATATCTAATCCTGCACGGTCAACTCACGTGCTACGCGAACAAATCACGTGCTATGGTATTAATATCCTCACAACCAGGCCATCATATCAATACTAGGATCTGTACGGTCAACTCATGTTCTACGCGGACAACTCACGCGCTATGGTATAAATATCTGGACCCGCACGATCAACTCACGTGCCACACGGACAACTCACGTGCTATGGTATTAATATCCTCCCAACCATGCCCTCGGTCTTACTCAATCATATACATCATTAGCCTCACTATCATCAATAAATAAGGGGACACAACCCACATCAAGTACCATGACATATTAGCAAAATAATAGAGACTGAGGTAAACACGTACAATAATTTCTATGACTGAATACAAATAATGTGAGCATGAATAAAGCCTAAGGATGATCTCTAACATGAAGGCAGACAAGTTCAACAACAAGCAACTACGTAAACACAGATGATGGCCATGAGGCCTCACGGGATAGACCAAGTCTCCATCCTTTGAGGTATACACCCACACGCATGTCGCCTAGCGTGGTTATCACCTCGAAATAGTCACACGATATCAAATTCTCCAGGTTTATACCCTAAAAGCTAGAGCTAAAACTGTTACTTACCTCAATCGCATAAAATCCTACTCCGGGATGCCCTCGTCTCTAGAATCATTCTCTGAATGCTCTGAATCTAATCATAATCAGATTAAAACCATCATCATGTGCTAAAGAATCGAATTCCACAATAAAAAACTATAAAATATGCCAAAAATCCAAAATCACCCAAACTCCGGCTCCCAGGCCCACGTCTCGAATTCAGTCAAAAATCACAGAATCAAAACTTTCGCCCACTCCCGAGTCTAACCATATAAAATTTATCGAAATCGGACTCTGTTTGGCCCCTCAAATCCCTACCTAAAACTCTCCAAAACTCAAACTCTAACTCCATCAATTTTACTTTGAAATCATCAATCAAATCCCAAGAACGATTATGGATTCATGAAATATAATCAAAATCGAGTAAGGAACACCTACCCCTATACATATGGTAAAACTCTCCTACAAAATCGCCCAAATCCGAGCTCCCCAACTCAAAATATGATCGAATAAACAAATCCTAGTTTTATAAATTTTTCTGCCAGCTATATTACCTCGTTTCTCATGTCAAAAGAATGGCCCTAATATTGACCTTATAATGAATAAGGTATGTAGGTTTTAATATTTACAAATAGTGCAGATTTTTAAATACGCTGCTAGTGGCAATTTTGTAATTAATCTAAAAAATCTGGCAACGTAATTCTTAGTACAATGGCCCTAAATCCTCATACAATGTCCAAATTCGATCATTCTTTTTACTACGGGTCCTTAATTAAGATATTATCTAATGCTTCAATCAAAAAGAAATCGGAGCTCATTTGTTCAATATGATATCATTTATGCTTGAAGAAACAACGTCGAAACATAAAAAACGAGTGCAACACAACCCAAACCTATTCAAAACTCACCTGAGGTCCTTGGGACCTCAACCAATAATTTTAATAAGTCATATATCACAACCTGAACTTAGTCAAACCTCCGGAACACCCAAAACAACACAAAAATACCAAATCAACCTCGAATTCAAGCCTAAGAACTTCTGAACTTCCAACTTTCACCAATTCAATCCTAATTCTACCATGGACCTCCAAATTATATTCCGGACACAATACTACGTCTAAAATTACCCAACGAAGCTAATCGAATTATAAAAATCTAAATCCGAATTCATTTACTCATAAGTCAATTTCTGATTGACTTTTCTAACTTGGCTTTCTAACTAAGAGAGTAAGTATTCATTTCACTCCAAAACCACTCCGAACCCAAATCTACCAACTCGATATAACTTAACACAGCTGAAAAATACATAAATAAATATAGATGGGTATAACTCTCAAGACGAACGACCGGATCGTTACACTGAATCTGTTCATCTACTAATGATTTAAATTTAATTTGTCATGGACACTATTAGTAGAGGGCCGTTCAACTAATTCATCCCTTGTTTAAATCTTCAAAAATGTCTTCTAACCCCCGTAGGAAACTACTCCAACATTATCTGTTCAAAATTTGGTGAAGAATTCTCTTACATGGCAAAACAATTACATATTAAAGGGAAGTAGCTTTGTATAGTCTAAAGATAGCCTTAATGATTTTTCCGTCAAAGCCATGATTATGGAATATCTAGTAGGAAAAAAATCTTTGATGCAAATAACTGATCGTATTTATTGTTTATTTTACTCAATAAATCCATAGTATAAATTATATATTAATTATACATAATTTAAACACTATATATATATATATATATATATATATATATATATATATATATTTTAAATTATCTATATTATATATCTGTTGACTATTTTTATTTTAAGCGGTTAGTTAGATGGCTAAGTTAATTCTTCTCGGAACACGACTCGTCTGCTTCCACATGAAGCCCCCCGGACGTTGGACGACACACCCCCTTCAGCGGAACACGTCGAACTTGCCAAGGCCAACTCTCTCCTCGCGGGCTGATCTTCCCGACAAAATGGCGTCGGCCATAAACACGAGCACTGGGGTCGTCCGAGATGCTCCGCTCCCATCAGCTTCAGTGGTCAGCCCCTTTCCCAGCTTCAATCTTCTTCTCTTCCTCTCCAATAGCTCCTCACCATTAGAAGATTCATCGACTGGATGTGGGGCCAGAGCCAACGAGGCCGCATCCCTCATAGCTGTAGTAACGGATGTGGTCCCTGTTGAAGAAGTAGAGGACGATCCTCCCAGATAGACGCACACAAAATGTCTCGAGCGTCCGTGGTTGCAGCGGGTCGCCTAAAAGTTAGGACTGGCACCCTTCTCCTAGAGGCCCTTCGCCAAAAAGAATTGCGCGGTTAGGCAGGGTCACACGACCACTGACACAGTAAATTAGAAATATTTCTGAAGAAACCTTAGGGCCATAGCGTTGCACGAAGGCAGACCAAGTTCGAGTCTCCTGCGCATGGGGTATCAGGCCAATGACCCAGTTCCTGAGACCGATAATGGGCTGGGGCAAACGAGCCATAGCTATAAAACAAGGGATCAGAATTAATACTTGTGGAAAACAGAGAATCTAATGAACTATGATACTTACGAGTTTTATTCCACCTCTCTGGAAACCCGGCGGGGATAGAGACCACGTGTTCGGTCTTGATAAAGAAATACTTGTGCTAAAAATTTACGGCTTGCCCGGTCATCCGTCCTGACCACCAATCCTTTTGTATTGCGAAGTCTCGGGTGCACCATGGTTCTGCTAAGGAAACCGGGTGAAAATAAGTTCAAGAGATGGTGCACAGAAACGTCACACTCGGCCAATTCCGCATACTTAGCCAACATCAAAAGCAACTTGAGCGTGTATGGTGTGAGCTGAGCCGGGAAAACATGATAGAGTCTACAGAACTCGTCCACCAGAGGAAATAGAAGAAGGATGTAGCCGATCGTAAAAGGGTATTCATAGAAGGCACAATACCCGAGCCTATGAACGTCAACATAATCCCCCTCCGCCAGACCCATCTCCACATGAGCGGGGATACCATATTTTATGCGGAGATCATCGAGGTGAGTATGATCCATCTCCGAAAGTACGGTGGTCGGAGTAATGGGCGGATCCTTGCGGAAGTCACTCCAAGACATGGTATGCCTCAGTAGTAACGCCTCTACCGTGACTGTCACCGTCTTTTATCTCCACCTCTCCACCATCAGAGAAAGGTGCTACACCCACCAAAGCAATCTCAGGAACCTCTTCGTAAGTACGACGGGATCTCGGCATGCTTTTGTTTAAAGAAAGCAAGCCACACAAACGGAGAGAAATAAGAAGATTTTCGGTCAGGAACGAAAATGAGAGAATGAGAAAACGGAAGAAGAAGATTTAGGAACTTTCAAGACTAGCTAAAGTTTTTGATAAAATTGAACTCTCCACCTATTTATAGGGTTGGGTGACGCTAGAATCGAGGCTGCTGGTTTCAAATCAGTGCAAAAAAGCAAGCGCCAAACCATCAGCCTTTTTGCCTAAAAAATCCGCACATTTATGATGCATGCGGGAGCTGACGTCACCCAAGTTGGCGTGTACCTATAAATATCCTGCCAAGTAGGATTACCGCCTCTTACTGGTCACGTCGTAACATTTTGATGATTCAAATTCTTCCTAAAGGGGGCATCAGGTTCGCTCTCCAAGGGCGCATCCCGTTGCAACCTCGACGAGCGGAGGGACTAACCGTATGGGTCCGAATTTGACCGATCATGGCCTATGGCTAGCACGACAGGTAGTCACAAATCCACGAGTCGGTACAAGGGTATGATCTAGAGGCGGAAGAGGAAACGTCCTCGTGTCGTCATTAGATTTGTCATAGTAGGTACTCCTTAAGTCGTCATCCCCACGGTTGATGGAAACCCCTTAGTATATAAGAGGGATTAAGGCCTCGTAATAGGGGATCGAATGATATACAAAAATACTTTCTTCTCTCCCCTTCTACTTTGATAATCTCTCTCTATCTCTCTATATCTCTGTTATCTTTTCGATATAACAATCCTAGAAATTATTATCTTCGACTATGATTTATCCCTTCATTTTTTGATTGATTTGCTTAAAACGAGTTAAAACTCTTTTGAGTCAAATAATAGGTCATCTACTAAAAATTTTAATTTAATTTGTCATGGACTTCTATCACTATTTGCGGAGGGCCATTTAACTAAATTCATCCAATGTTTAAATCTTAAAAAATGCCTTCTATCCCACGTAGGAAACTACTCCTACAATATCTGTTCAAAAGTTGGGGAAGAATTCTCATGGCAAAAACTCAAAAGAATTTCAATTATCCTTATTAAAGGGAAGTAGCCATCCGTGGCGGATGCAGGATTTTCACTAAAGGAGCTCAATAAAAAAGTTTAAAAAAAAAGTTTAAAAACTTATGGCTAGTAGGAATTGTACTAGCAACGTAACAAAATTTTTGAATCTCCTTGATTATTGAGCTATGCTTTTGAATTGTGTCAAAAAGATTCAAAATAAAATATATAAATATACAAATCGAATTTTACATTATATATACAATGTAATTTTTGACGAATGAAGTTCAAGTGAACATCCTTCCGCCTCTTATCCATGCATAGTCTAAAGATACCCTTAATGATTTTTTCTCAAAGCCATGATTATGGAACATCTAGTAGGTAAGGAAAAAAAGAATCTTTATGCAAATATACCTGAATGGATTTACTGTTGAGTTTTTCAACCGAATATATATATATATATATATATATATATATATATATATATATATATATATATATATATATGGATTATATATTCTTTAATTCTTTTTAATTTAAGTGATTGTGTGAGCGATTCTCCGGACCTCACTTTATGAGATTATACTGGGTAGTTATTGTTGTGTGAGCATTATTAAATTTAATTTTTCTATTAAAAAAAAAGTAAAAGATCAAACTATAATCCATCAGTCAAACAAAAAAGACAGCCCCTTCTCACTTATATATAAAGGGCTTGTGAAATGTGAATAAAAAATAAACTAAACTATGTATGACCTTACCCTTACCAAAATTAAAGCAAATCGTTTACTCTTGCTGCTTATACTCTCTTAGTCCAAAAATTCCTCACTTTCCTCAAAAGAAAAAAAAAATATGTCTCAATCCCGAGCAAGTTAGGATCGATTGCATTACGGTCCAAAGAAAAGAAACAAGATTTGTTAAGGAGAATGTTGTCTGGTTCGTGACCAATCTGTAAACAGTAATTAGCTCTCGGACCAGGCTTCATTCCCCTCAACTCAATGTTTCTTTTGGAATTTCAAGGAGTTTCGTCCATTGAATATTGATATTTATTTGCATTTTTAGATGCAGTTTTCTTGTTTTGACAGATGAAGAAGAAGAACTAGAGACTGCAAATATTATTATCATGGTGCAGTGGATGAGACTGTTCCTCCCTTAATCAGAGGTTTCGAGTTCGAGTCCTGGGTATGGAAAAATCCTTAGTAGGGAGCGCTAGCGCTATCCCGTATGGGACCTTACCTGGCGCGAATCCGAATATAATCGAACTCCAATGCGATTACCGGACACCGGGTAAGAAACCAAAAAAAGAGACAGCAAATATTTGTTGATACTTATCATTCATCTTCGAAATCTGCAGGTAATAATATGAATTATTTTCTCAACTCTCTATCCCTTTAATTATTCGGTGGCGAAACTAAAAATTTTATTTAGAGTGTCCAAACTTGAAAGAATTAAAAATAATTCCAGATAAAAGTATTTAATATATATTATATACCTCTAAGATTCAATATTTTACCCATATATAGTGTAAGTTTTCGAAGAATGGCGATTAGTTGACCACCCTTGGGGCTATGTAGCTTCGCCCCTGATTATCTCATGCATTCGTGATGAAGAACACTCATATATAATCGACCCCAACTTGTTGGGAGTGACGCACAGTTGTTGTGATAATAATAATACAAGCTATTCTCTGCATATATTGGATCTGTGACGTGTTTGGAAAATGCAATAATTATGTAGATAAAGAAAAGTTGTTCATTGAGTTGTGTTAAGACAAAATAGGTTACTCTGATAGTAAGCAACTCCCACTTTCAATCGAGAGGTTGTGAGTTCGAGTCTCCCCAATAGCAAGGTGAGAAGTTCTTGGAGAGAAGGATGTCGGAGATCTATTTAGAAACAGCCTTTACCTTAGGACGAAGTAGGATTATACAAAATTATTGTTTTGAGTTGTGTTCTTAGCCATTGTATTGTGTTGATATCGCGTAAAGATAAAAAAAAATATTTAAACAATCAGGTCATAATTTTGATATAACATTAATCCATAACCTGATAAATATAACAATAAACTACTAAATAGGTCAGACTACATTAGCATATAAAAAAGTTTACATTGTTAGTGTATATTATATATATGATTAAAATGATTAAATTATGGTAGCTATGGAGTATAGCAATATGAGAATGGTACTTTCTATTAATTTAGATATTAAAATATCTTCGTTGCTGATAAGTTGGGATAGAACAACTTATGATTTTAGCTTATTTATGGCATAGAAGCACTTAACTTATAAGCACTTTTAATTTTACCAAACGCGTAAATAAACCAAAAAAGTATTTATAAGTCAGCTTGACCAGCTTATAAACTTAGTCAAACACCCTCTAAGAGTCTTTCAAGACGAAGAAGAATATGATATTGATAAAATACTTTTGGTAATTTCTCTTATCTATCCAAGTTTTAGTGGATAAAGTCATTTAATACTTATGTGGTTCAAAGCAATAGATATCTCGTAAAAATCGGTCGGTTGAGATGCACGTAAACAGACCCGAAGACCATGATTATTTATAAAAAGAATATGTTATAAGTATTTTCCCTTGAAAAAATGACACTATATAATTGTTGCAAGAACAATAGTCGAAAAATATATAAAATTTATATATTTTTTATGTTATATACAAAAATTATATAAATTTTATGTATTTTTTCTACTATCAAATACATCTGCGACGGGCAAAAACTGACATATCCTTTTTTTCCTTCTCTATTCACTCTATAAGGTCCGAGGGAATTTAGTTGAATGTATCCTTTTCCATCTTAGGACTTTCATCATTAATTTTTATCCCCTTTTAAAGATTTTCCACTACTAGTAGGCCAAGTTGGGTCACATTTTGCATGAAAATCGATTACTACCACGCGGCTTGTTCTTGATAAACTTTTTGCCTAATGACTAGGGGCGGAGGTAGTGTATTTGTACAGGGAAAAACTGATTTTATTTTTTATATTAGAAAATTTATTAATATGTATGAATAATTGCGAATTCAATCACTAAATGAGTTATAAGTTATTTTAACTTCAAATATTGCTAATGACCTCTCCTGAAGGTTTTGAATCTTTTAGGTGTCCAAAAGACTACAAATCATGTTTGAATTTAAAGACAAATATAATATTTAACACTTAATTAGAAGGTTCTTCGTTGTTAACTCATTGTGCTTTTGAAATTAAGAACCCATATCACATTAGAATATTTGTGATCTTGTTGCAAATGAACATGTATCATTTTGACTTGAAAATTCTTCTAACTTTAGTTGGTATATGAAAATGGTAAGCTATATTTTACTTGATCTTCATTGTAATCGTATATTCATATAAATTAAACATGATTCACTAAAATACATGTAGAAAATTGAAATTCGATCCATCTTGATATTAAGCAATATGTATCTTGTTATAAAATTGGACAGTTCGGTGCACAAGGTATTTCTCATTCACGCAGGGTTCAGGGAACTGCCACATCCAAGGGGGTATAAGGTAGATAACGTACCATAGTGCAAATATTAGTTGCTGCTTCCATGGGTCGAACCCGTGACCAATAGATTTCTCTCTCACACAGCACACACAGCACACATTTATACTCCCTCCGTTCCAGTTAATTATGTGAACCCATTTTCTTTTTGGACCGTTTCAGAAAGAATGAACCCTGTGTGTGTGTGTGTGTATATATATATATATATATATATATATATATATATATATATATATATATATATATATATATATATATATATATATATATATATATATCTTGTTACGCTTATAATTAATCCATGATTTTAGAAGAAAATTTTCCTAGAAAAAAAATTTACTTTTAGAGGAGTCAAAAGAATGGAAGAGAGACAACTTGAGTGTGAATGAAGAAAAAGCAGTTCCTTTGTGGGATAAAGCGCATCATTAAAATGGAAAATGGATTGTTCAAACACTTTGAGTACTTCCTTTTCTTTTTAATGAGTTCAATATATATACTTGATTGAATTTCTTGAAACAAAAAAGGAGAAAAAATAAAAATAACCATATAGACAGAATAAACCTTTTGAAAAAATCTTTGTGGAAGCTTCAAAGATTTTTTTCTGTATCAAAAACTAAAAGCTGCATTACTATAGCAATAATAAAAAGTGCATATATAATTTTGCACCTTTTACTTTTCTCTTTGTTTTTAGCTTACGTAGGCATGATGTTGCTCCTGAGTCATGACATAAATAAGTAGCTCGGACTCTTCATTTATAGTGTTGTATTCGTGCCGATAAGATGTGAGTGTGAGTGTAAGATTCGTATCAGGACGGTATCACTTCAGCGAACAACAGCTATTGTTGCAGCAGCTTTAAATACTCGCCTGGAATCGATATTTCAGACCTATGTCATGGGTTTCACCTGCTTACCAGTATGCCCTGATTTAGACCCTCGTGATCGAGCTTATGATGGTAAAGAACGCGGAGCCATAGTCAAACGATCCAAACCCCTGTTTTTGTTGGTGGAATAGACCCTATGTTCAATTGATTGAGTACTTTGAGCAAAATATTTTAAAAATTGAGGACTGATGTAAAGTTTTCTAAAATCAAAATAAAATTAAAGATAGGTTTTAAATTGAAGAAAATGAAATACTTTGTATATATAAATTTCTATGTCACATTTTCTTTTTATCTCATTCTCCTTTTGATCAATAATTTTTCCTTTTCAGAATCATTTATAATTTTTTCATAAAATAACTCATAATTTAAATCTATTTTTATAATTCTATTTTTAGATATTTGAATTGCCTTAGCTGAATTTCCACACATTTATCCATGCCCGAGTCTTAAATTTTAGATTACGAAGGATGTGACATATAAATTCGCAATTGTATTGGATACTTTCACAGCAACTTAATTACAAGTGAAATTTGTACTGTTAAAGTGGTCATTTAAAAATAGTCACAGTTTCAAAAGTAATAGAAATTTAGCCACTTTTCATGTAAAGATAAATTTTAACGAAAATACTATTCAAAATCCGAAAAATACTCCAGTATATTATATTGGAGTTTCAGTATAATATACTGGACTTCCAGTATAATATAATGGAGTTCCAGTATAATATACCAATCCAGCATAATATGCTCGAAGTTCATACACATATGCTCGAATCTCCAGTATATTATGCTGGAACTTTCTGCGCGTTGGAGTTCCAGCTGGGGGTGTACATAGTCCGGGTTGGTTCGGATTTTACAATTACCAAACCAAACCAATTGTGTCGGGTTATTAAATCTAAATACCAAACCAATAAATTCGGGTTTTCAATATCGGTTTTTCTCGGATTTTTTCGGGTTTTCGGGTTTTTTCGAATTTTTTTTCCGGTAAAATCTTCATAGAACAAAATATATAATGTATGCTCAAAATATTTCTTTAATCCTAGTAAGATACAACTATATAAAGTATTTTTCAAGAAAATAATACAAAATATGAGATATGTCATGACTCATGACATTATCCTAAAATATTCAACAATAAAAAATAATAAAATTATGTACTATAAATATTGCTAATTAAAAAGTCATAATAAAAATAAACATAATCTAAAAGCACTAATTCATGCTAAACTAGATAGACTAATGAGGGAGTATTAATTATATGCCTAAAAGCTAAAGAAAAATAAAAATAGGTTATGTATTTTTATCTAAATTATTGCAAAATAAAAAATAAACATTTAATACATTCCCGTTCGTAATATTGAAATGAATGTCTTTTGTTAGCATTAGTATTGATTGCTAGCATTATTTAATTTACTAATATTATTGGCTATAAACTTATTGGAGCATTCAAAAGTTTTAAATCAAACCTTGAAATAATACCTTAAAAGATTAAATTATGAAATTTTTTAAGAAATATTTATAAATTACATTACAATAAGTATATATATATATATATATATATATATATATATATATATATATATATATATATATATATATATTTATTTATTTATTTATTTATTTATTTTTTCTAATGTAACTGTTAACTTCATTAATATCAAAGAATTTACAAGTGAGTTCTATAGTAGTAGCATGGACTAGCTACTACTTATTTACAACTTCCACTAAACTATTCACTTCTATTCAAGCTATCTATGTATAAAAATACAAGCTATAGCTAAGGGTAGTAGCTTAGTTGCCGTAAACCATCCTTCCATTTCTTACATTTTCTACCTCGCATATGCAATAACAGTGCAACCTCCCTACAGAACTGGTCTTCTATTAATGCCTTGCCATCAAAATGAATGCAGTTTCTGTCCCTCCATATCAGTGCTATAGCAGTCACAAAGGCAGAAGCAGTAATTGCTTTGTGCCATTGTTTGCTTCTAGCTATGCTACAGATCCATTAAAGCTCATCTTCCCACCTTCAACTGTTCTTTTGTATCCCAACTAACAGCATATTCTATTCCATAATCGACTGGTAACTTGGCAATCAAAATACAAGTGCTCAAAGTTCTCAGCATGCTGCTGACAGAATATACAATCTGTATGCACCTGAATCTCATACTTCTGCAGTCTGTCGGTAGTAGGAAGCCTGTGATGAGTAGCAAGCCACACTGTGAATTTGTGTCTTGGTTGCACGTTTGAAGTCAGCATCACATTCTTCCATTTTACCTTATTATATTCTGGCAGAATAGCAAAATAAAGTTTTTGGATCTGAAACTTGTTTAGTTTGCACATTGATTGTAATCTGTTAAAGAGATCCCCTTGAAGCTGCTGATTTTCCATTACAGCAATCCTGCAATCCAGGATCTTTCTAACAATCCAAGAAGCAGACTTGGGCAGGGACATAGAACCAATATCATACAGTTTTATATAGTAGCAGTGAAGCCACTTTATCTAGAGACACTCTTTCTTCCTAGCCAGGTCCCAAAGCAGCTTTGTAACAGCTGCCTTATTCCATATAGCCATATCAATGATATTCAATCCCCCAGCAGAAATTGGTTTACAGACTTTCTCTCATGCAACTAAAGTCCTCATGGATACAGTAGCATTACCTGTCCATAGGAAGGACCTACATATTGCTTCAATTGTCTTCAAAACCTTCTTTGGCAATATAAAAACTTGTGCCCAATATGTCTGAGTGCCAAAGATAACATCCTTAATCAGTTGACACCTTCCTGCATAGGACAGCATTTTGGCAGACCAGCATTTGACTTTGGCAGTGATCTTCTCAATCAGTGGTAAGTAATGATGAATAGCAAGTTTTTTAGAGTTGAGAGGAATACCTAAATACTTGAAAGGAAGCTGTCCTTCAATGAATCCCAGTTTTTCCATTATTTCTTCACTAGCAGACTGTTGTATTCCAGCCAAGTACACAGAACTTTTGCTAATGTTGGCTTGCAAACCAGAAGCTTTAGAGAACTCAAGGAAAGCCTCTTGCAGAATCTGTATAGAAATAACATCAGCTCGACAGAACATAAGAAGGTCATCAGCAAAGCAAACATGTACACAGTTTAGCTTCCTGCATTTGGGATGAAACTTAAAATCTCCATTGATATTGCCTTGTGGAAGTTTGAGACCACCAAGTACTACTGCACTGTGATTGATGCTCCTGGACACAGGGACTTCATCAAGAATATGATTACTGGTACCTCCCAAGCCGACTGTGCTGTCCTGATTATTGACTCCACCACTGGTGGTTTTGAAGCTGGTATCTATAAGGATGGACAGACCCTTGAACATGCATTGCTTGCTTTCACCCTTGGTTTCAAGCAAATGACTTGCTGCTGTAACAAGATGGACGCTACCACCCCCAAGTACTCCAAGGCTAGGTACGATGAAATCGTGAAGGAGGTTTCTTCCTACCTCAAGAAGGTAGGATACAACCCTGACAAAATCCCCTTTGTCCCCATCTCTGGTTTCGAGGGTGATAACATGATCGAAAGATCAACCAACCTTGACTGGTACAAGGGCCCAACTCTTCTTGAGGCTCTTGACCAGATTAATGAGCCCAAGAGGCCCTCGGACAAGCCCCTCAGGCTCCCACTTCAGGATGTCTACAAGATTGGTGGTATTGGTACTGTCCCTGTTGGTCGTGTGGAAACCGGTATCCTAAAGCCTGGTATGGTTGTGACTTTTGGTCCCACTGGTCTGACCACTAAAGTTAAATCTGTCGAGATGCACCACGAAGCTCTTCAGGAGGCACTTCCTGGTGACAATGTTGGATTCAACGTCAAGAACGTTGCAGTTAAGGATCTCAAGCGTGGGTTTGTTGCTTCCAACTCCAAGGATGACCCAGCTAAGGGTGCTGCCAGCTTTACCTCCCAAGTCATCATCATGAACCATCCAGGACAGATTGGAAATGGATATGCTCCAGTGCTTGACTGCCACACCTCCCACATTGCTGTCAAGTTTGCAGAAATTTTGACCAAGATTGACAGGCGTTCTGCTAAGGAGATTGAGAAGGAGCCCAAGTTCTTGAAGAATGGTGATGCTGGTATGGTTAGGATGCTTCCCACCAAGCCCATGGTTGTTGAGACCTTCTCTGAGTACCCACCATTGGGACGTTTTGCTGTGAGGGACATGCGTCAAACTGTTGCTGTTGGTGTTATATTTATATATTAAATATATCTAAAATTGCTATATGTGTAATATCGGGTTAGTTTGGTTTCGGTTTGACTTTCTTTAGTTAAAACCAAACCAAACCAAACCAATTATGGTCGGGTTTTTTTTTTCCAACACCAAACCAAGTCAAACCAAACCATAGTCGGGTTTTTTTCTCGGTTTGACTCGGATTATCGGGTTGGTGCGGTTTATCGGTTTTCTTTGTACACCCCTAGTTCCAGCATAATATGTTGAAAGTTCATAGACAGGTCTACAGATCTCCAGTATATTATGCTGGAACTTTCCGTGTTGCAACAAAATAATCGGTATTTTTCAATTACTTTACAAACACTGACTATTTTTAAATGATCAGTTCAAAAACTGGCTAACTCGTATTATTTTAACGAATAATTAATTTATGACGAAGGTCTTAATTTATGACAAAAGTCGCCAAATCCTTGGGCCTTTTTCTTTTCCGTATATTTTGCTTCTATTTAGACCCAGAAAAAAAAAACATCAACAAGCTGTTTAGGCCATGGATCTCTAAAGATCATGTTAGTTTCAATTTAGGCCGTTCGATTTAGTGAAATAGTTATGGCCATTAAATTATAAATAAAAGTAGTTTGAAACTTGGAATTATGGATACCATGAAGAAGGGCATGATAAAGACATCCATATTATTTATTTTAAGTTTAAGTTTAAGTTTTATTAGAAAGAAATTTATAAAGGTGAAATCTCGGCAATCTCGGCGCACGTTAAGCAAGGCAGCTAACGTATGCTTAAGACGATGGCTAGACGGAGATAGAGGCGGATCCAGGATTTTAAGTTTATGGGTTCCTATCGTAATTTCAAATTAATATATAATAATAACTGGAGTCACAAACAGATATTTAATAAATTTTTTAACAAAAATACAGGGTCTCCATAAAAGTTACCGGGTTCCCCGAAACCCATATATTTCATGCTAGATCCGCCACTAGACGGAGATCTCAATCAATTGCACCACCAACGACACCGGAGGAGGACGAAGAACCGAAAGAGGATGAAGGAGGACAGCTAGTAACACCGGAAACTGGAATGCCACAATTGATAGCTCAAATGAAACTAGATCACTGGATGAATGGAATGGGAAGTGCTCCAACGGTCATGCAAGCAACAAAATACAACGTTGCTGAGAAGCCAGTGGATGTAGATCCCAACAATGCAGCAAGGAAGCTGAATTTCTCAGAAAATTGAGTAGATCGGGCTCAAATGAAATCAACCCTAGCTAATGTAGTCAAAGGGAACAGAGCGATGCAGCAGGGGATGAAATTGGACTATTACGCGCCAGTAATGAAGAAAGGGACAAAGATTGTAAAATTGAACAGAGCGGAAGTTGCAAGCAAACACAAAAATGGAATGAGAGGGTTATAGGGTATGTATTGGGTGGAAATCCTTCTTTCAAAGAAATGTTAAAGTTTATATATGGAGTATGGATTTCATTAAGACATCTCAAGTGTTTATGCATGATGATGGCTATTTCATATTTCATTCAATTCAGAAGAGGATAAGAATAGACTGATTCAACAAGGGCCTTATACATTCCTTAATCGACCTCTGATTTTGAAGCAATGGGAACCGAATTTCCAAATGAGTAAGGAATTGACCAGGAAAATACCTATTTAATTGATTTTCCCAAGATTTCCTATAGAATACTAGACCAAGAAAAATTTGGGGAGAATAGCTAGATATTTGGGGAAACCTATGTGCTCAGATAAATTGACAGCTGAAGAGGAAAGGATATCCTATGCACGAATATTGGCAGAGATGGATGCCTCACAAGACCTTCCACATTATATGCTTATAGAAGAAGAAGAAGAAGAAGAAGAAAAAGAAGAAGAAGAAGAAGAAGAAAAAGAAGAAGAAGAAGAAGAAGAAGAAGAAGAAGAAGAAGAAGAAGAAGAAGAAGGAGGAGGAGGAGGAGGAGGAGGAGGAGGAGGAGGAGGAGGAGGAGGAGGAGGAGGAGGAGGAGGAGGAGGAGGAGGAGGAGGAGGAGGAGGAGGAGGAGAAGAAGGAGAAGGGGAAGGGGAAGGGGAAGGAGAAGGAGAAGGAGCGGGAGAAGAAGGAGGAGGAGGAGTGCAAATTCTGGAGTATGAATGGAAGCCGGTATTTTGTGAAAAAATTTTCCAAATAGGTACACATGAAGAGAACTGTGAAAAAGCAATGCAGAAGAAAGACCATGAGGTGCAAGCAGCAGGCAAACAGAAGCAGCTAGCGGGCAGAAATCAAGGCAAAAAACAATGGAGGGCAAATGCTATTATTGAACAAGTAATAGAAAAGAGGGGACAAAGTAGCAGGAAAGAGGATATTCAAAAGGATGGGAAATGAGAAAATCACGGTGAGCAAAACTAGAGGGAAACAGAAAATGAAGGACAAGACTAATTCTCAGCAAAAAGGGGCATTACTGGAGAAAAAGATCATGAATATGATGAACAAAAATAGGTATAGTCCTTCAGTGATACATGATAATAACAGTTCTAAAAGAAGAACTAAAGGGGTGAGCCTCAATGAGGTAAATCCACCATGATAATTAGCACACGAAATATAAAAGGGCTTAACAAGCCCTTTAAGCAAAAAGAACTCATGGCCTTTTTGCTTAATCAAAAAATTACTTTACTAGGTTGCCTTGAGACAATAATAAACCTAGAAGTGGAATGAAAATTAAAAAGAAGTTCAATAAGGATTGGAAGATATACTCTGATGAAGCAGTGGCAAACAATGGAAGGATCTGGCTATTCTGGAAAGACATTATGGTGCAGGCTCAAATAATTGGGAGTACATATCAACTAGTTTACTGCAAGGTTATGGACAAGGGATCAAGCTTCTCAAGCTATCTTACATTTGTATATGGGAAGAACAAGCTGAATGGAAGAAAGGAACTATGGGAGCAGCTAAGGCAGATAAGTAGAAACATGCAAGAGACTTGGCTAGTTATTGGAGATTTCAATAATATATTGTCTGTTAATGATAGGCTCAATGGACAACCAGTACATCAGGGTGAAATAACACATTTTCAGGAATGCATAAAATATACTGGGCTAGGGCAATTGAACATGAAAGGGTGTGAATGGTCATGGTACAACAAAAGAGATGTTGAAGTTAGAATCTATAGCAACAAATACTGGACATTCGGAAATGCCTCTTGGCTAACTCATTATAGTAGTCTAAAAGCAGTTATGAAATTGCCAGGTGTCTCGTATCACTCTCCCATCATTATAAATACTGCGGTAATGAGAAATCACTTACCTCACCTTTCAGATTATATACTGGGCTGCTAAAATAGAAGGAATTTGAGAAAGTTGTCCAAGAGATATGGAGGCAGCAGGTGGAGGGGTGCACTATGCTCTCGGTTTGGAGGAAATTGCACAAGCTAAAAGAGAGAACAAAGAAATAAACTCACTAGAGAAGAAAATTAAGAAGGCTAGAGAACAATTGAAAAGTGTCCAAGGAGAAATGAATGAGGATCCTTTCAATAGTTCTTTAATAGATATAAAAAGCCAACTGTTGGTGCATATTGAAAAGTGGGAAGGCATAAATGAACAAGTACCAAGACAAATATCAAGAGCAATGTAGATTCAAGCAGGAGATCAAAACTTAAAGTTCTTTCATGCTCACTTGAAGTCCATGCAATCAAGAAAAAGAATATCATTAATATATGATGAGCAGGGGAATAGGCTGACAGATACCATTGAAATAGAACATGAATTTGGTGGATTCTTTCAAGCTCTATTGGGTACATCAGCTAGAGAACAGCCTTGTATTGACATAGAAGTTGCAAGGTATGGGCCATGTTTAAGTAAAGAACATTAGTATCAGAGTAACGAAGAAGGAAATTGATGAAACGGTAAGTGATTTACCGTAGGAGAAGGCACCAGGGATTGATGGATTCCTGCTGAATTCTTCAAAACCTATTGGAGTGTGGTTGGAGAGGAAACCAGGAAGGCAGTCACAAAATTTTTCATGAAATGCAAAATGCTGAAAAGAATAAAACTGTACTACATTAACATTAGTGCGAAAGGTTACAAGACCAAAATTTATTAAAGAATTTAGACCAATAGCATGTTCTGCGACTCTCTACAAGATAATAGCAAAAATCATCACATCTAGACTGAAGCTGATAGTAGATGCTATTGTGGGATCTGCTCAGTCTGCATTTATAGAGCGACGGAAGATATTAGATAATGTAATCATTGCACATGAATCGATGAAAGGGTACAATCAAAAAGGAGCATCTCCTAGGTGTTGTATCAAAATTGATATAAGGAAAGCATATGATTCAGTGGAATGGCCTTTTCTGAAAATGATTCTGATGGAATATCGATTGTCTGTGGGGTTTGTAAATTTGATAATGCAGTGTGTGCCGACACTCAGTTACTCTCTGATTCTTAATGGAGGGCTAACAAAAAGTTCCAAGCAAAAAAAGGACTAAGACAAGGAGACCCTATGTCTCCCTACCTGTTTGTGCTGGTGATGGAATACTTAAACAGATCCCTGAAGAAGCTGAACCAAAATCCTTATTTCAACCACCGCCCAGATGTTTCAAAAATAATATAACACATATCTTTTTTGCAGATGATCTGATCCTTTTCCGTAGAGCAGACAAGATTTCAATCCAACTGATGCTAGGGAAACTTAATCATTTCTCTGAGGTGTCAGGATTGAAGGCTAATATGGATAAAAGTGCTTTATACATAGCTGGAGTCTTAAAGGAGTTTACAGACAAGTTGCTAGAGGAGATGCAATTCACAGTGGGAAAGATTCCATTCAAGTACCTAGGAGTTCCACTATCCTCAAGAAAGCTATCAACACAGCAATGGATGCCTCAGGTGGAGAAGATAACTACAAGAATAAAATGCTGGATAGCAAAATTTTTGTCATACAGTGGTAGGATGCAGCTATTAAAGAGTGTGATTTTTAAGATGCAAACATATTGGGAACAAGTATTCCTACTTTCGAAGAATATCATCAAGATGATAGTTGCAGTTTGTAGAACTTTCTTGTGCAGTGGGAGTACTGAGCAGTCAAGGAGATCATTGGTTGCCTGTGACACTATATGCAAGCCAAGGTCAGCAGGAGTATTAAACATGTTAGACCTATACTAATGGGATAAGGCTGCCCTATGCAAGTTACTATGGGCAATAACTGAGAGGAAAGAGACACTGCGGATACAATGAGTTCACAGTTACTACATCAAAGACAGGAATATTGGAGATATGGTTCCAAAGCAAGCAAGCTGGGTAATCAAGAAGATTTTGGATGCAAGAGAATGGTTTACGAAAAATTTCCCAAATGACACTCTGAGTTCCTACTGTAAGGGAGGAAAGTTCAATATCAAGAAATTGTACAAGGACGCAAGACCTCAATAACAGAAGTGTGATTGAAGAGATTAGTGGCCACATCAAAAGCAATACCAAGACACCAATTTATCCTTTGGTTGGCACTATACAGAAGATGGGCTACGGTTGAAAGACTACAGAAATGGGGCATAACAGTTAACATAGACTGTGTATTATGCCGCAGCAACACTAAACATCTACTGTTCGAAAGCACATACTCTAGAAATATGTGGAATGCAATGCTGAGCTAGATAGAAATGCAACATCAGATAGGAAGTTGGGATGATGAAATAGCATGGATAATAAAAGTGGTGGTGAATAGACCAAAGGGTGAAATCCTAGTGTTCCTGTTCACAATAGTGGTATATCAAATTTGGAAGGAAAGAAACAATAGAAGATTTCAAGGAATTGAGACAACATATAGAAAAAGGATAACAGAGATTATCCTAATATTGCATATACGAGGACAATAAGTAGGGAAATGGAGGAAAGAGTTAGAAAAAAAAAAAGAAATAGTTACCCTAGCTAGATTCTATAGTTAGGCAGTGATAACAGAATGTTAGTTTTTTTTTTTTTCTTCAATAGATTAAAAAGGATGTAGAGCCCGTTTGCTTAGCTGATTTAGAGTAGCTGATAAGCATTAGGTGCTGAAAAGTACTTTTAAGTGCTAAAATTGATTAAAAAAAATAAGCAGTTACGTGTTTGGATAAAAGTGTTGAATTAATAATAAGTAGCTAAAGAATTGGGTATACGAAGAGTTTAGTTTTAAAAAGACGTATTTTAGGGATAGAATAGTAAATATTTTGGTCAAACCTAAAGTACTTATAAGCTGAAATTTGATAAGTTGGGGAGACCAACTTATGACTTTTGGCTTATTTTTGGTTTATAAGCACTTTTAATTTTACCAAATGAGTAGATAAGCCAAAAAAGTTCTTATAAGCCAGTTTGACCAGCTTATAAGCTTAGCCAAACACCCTCGTATAGGAACTAGCTCAAGAGTCCAAAAGAACTAGAAAATTGTAAATATTTTACTTGGTTAATAAACTTTAAAGTTTAACCAACAAAAAAAGTAAATACGTCTGACATTATAAGTATTTTTTAATTTGTTAACAAGTTTGCCACCTATTTGTCAAGATGCTTTTTGATTTAGTTACTTATGGTCAGAGGCGGGCCTAAAGCCAAATCTCAACATGAGGCCTTAGACTTATTTAATAAAATTTTCATATTTCTCTTTTGAAGTTTATTTATTAGCTTTTTCAAATACAAATTTGTTAACAAAAAATTTATGATGAATTTTTACAGAGCAATTTTTTTTTCAATTGATAATGTAACCAATCCACTTAATCTTTTATTGATCTTAAATACAAAATTAATTATAATTTTTATCACGGCTTTCCAAAGCAGCGACATCTGCTAAATACTTATATTCTAATTTGAAACTTTTTCACAACCGAATTTACTTGAAACATGTTACGAAAATTTTATACCAAACTAAAGGTCTAAACATAAGATTATTCAGATTAGAGTAAAATAATAATAAAGTAACTTCAGATTTAATTTGTCTACCACTTCTATTCAAAATTATGTCAAGGACATCTATTAAAAACAATCTAGAATATGTAACTATGTGACTAGTGATTGCTTGAAAGTTGACAGTAAATAATCGAAAAAAATATAATAATTAATCATAATTCTTACTAGTAATTATTTTATATTTATAATTAAGACATATATTGCAATTTATAAACATAAGATAAGAGTAAAATTTTTGGGCCTCCTATTTTTGGGGCCTAAAGCTTTCGCTTTAGTGGCCTAGGGGTCGAGCCGGCACTGCTATTGTTGTCTGTATTATGATTTAATTGTGTAAATTTACTTTTTTGCCCCACCAATACATAAAACTTAAATTTGTTATTATTCATAATACAAAAATAAAAAAGTAAATAAAGAATTATAAGTAAGGAATGACCACAAGCTTCGTAGATGTTATTTTGGCCCTTTTAATTGTGTAATGTTTATCTATTTCCAGTTGGGATTTATTATATAAATTCATATTTAACCATATTTTTTTCATTTAAACTCATCTAGGCCAACATGCATTACCATCCATCCTTACATTGGTATTAAATCAAAATAGTTTATGAGCACATAAACTAGTAGAAATGTCACCAGATAGCCAGAGGAATGCTATTTAGGAATTAGCCATTGCATCCTGAATTTTAGATTTTTAGTTCAAATTTTCAGGATATTTTTGTCCTGAATTGTCCTTAAATTACCTCTTTTAGTTTAAAATTTCAAAACAAAATAAATACTGGTTAATCTCTAAATAACATCCCTAAAATGACTATTTGTGCACTTGCCCCACATAACTAGGCTTCGGGTTAAGCCGAAGAAAGAAATCCAATAGGACAATTGACTATATGGCAATAAAAGCTCAAATCACTTCTGAAACCAAACCTAGTTATAAAAATGCATGGACTCAACATTAATTAATAAAAGGATTTTTACCTTCCTATACCATATATAAAATTTTATTACCCTCAATGTTTAAGGTTTGTGTTAATTACATTTCAGCATACCAATTACCATTTATATACCATAACTCGAAAAAGAAGAAGAAAAAGACATATTTCAGAATTTGTAGATATTTTGTAGTCAAATTAGAAATTTATAGATAAATTAGAGACTGTTTTTTGCAGGATATTTTGTAGAAGCTTTAGTCGTTTTGGATTTGTGAAAACAGAAAACAATGCATCTACAATCAGAACAAATAATCTACAATTTATCTACAAGATATCTACAAAAAGGATACATTGAATTTTAATATCCAAATTCTCATTTTAATTGTAGCATAATTGGCATTTCGACATAATTGTAGAAGATTTGTAGAAGTTTTAGTCTTCCCAATCTACAATTCATCTACAATCTAACTACAATTTATCTATAATTTCTGAAAATATGTCTTCTTCTTCTTCGAGTTTCAATGTGAAATTCAATCAAAACCAACTCTACTCTTCACCAAAACCTTTCAAAATTGAGATATAAACTCCTAAACATATTCTGAATTATTTACAATAACACTCAATCCAAACAAATAATGATTTTTGAAAACCCAAATTTGAATTCAAAGCTTTCAAGCTTTTTAATGGCTATCAATGGTGGAAAATATATGGAAGAACAGATGAAGAATAGAAATCTCCTTTCCGTTTCAATATTCTTCTCCTAAACATTGAGAGTAATAAGGTTTCATATGTGGTATAGGATGGTAAAAATCCCTTTAATATTTATTGTCCACTTGATACTGAAAACATACAGAATATCGGAAGAAATTTAGAGAGAGGAAGTAGAGAGAAGGGAGAGCATCGAGGAGTCTCGAAGAAGACTCAAAGTCTTTCAATCAAAAGAAAATGACCCGCTGTCCAGACAAATGACCCCTACCCCTATATCAAAATGACCCCTTACAATAATAGCCTATTTACATGACATAGCCTAATTACAATAGTAGCCTATTTACACAATTGACCTATTTACAGAGTATATAAACAAATTACAAAATCAGCCTAATTGTACAAATAGCCTATAGGCTCAGATATGACTCCTCTAACAACCAAAAGGTCTAATATGAGTGCTATCATCATTGCCAAATTGTTACATATCTCAACACCCCCCCTCAAGTTGAAGGGGGGGAAACCACCTTTAACTTGGACAAAATAGGAGAAAGAGCAGTCCCGGATAAAGCTTTCGTCAACGGATCAGCCAACTGTTGAGAAGTGGAAACATGGGAAAGTGTTAGAAAACCATTAGGCGTATCAAAGTACGAACGTAATGACAATCCACCTCAATATGCTTAGTACGCTCATGGAAAACTGGATTATTAGCAATGTGTACAGCAGCTTGACTATCACAAAACACAGAAATAGGAGATGAAACAGATACCCCAAGATCAGCAAGCAAACGAGATAACCAAGTGAGTTCAGCAGTAACCTTGCTTAAAGCCCTATACTCAGCTTCAGCTGAAGAAAGAGAGACAACAGGTTGTTTCTTTGACTTCCAACTTACCAAGCTGCCACCCAACAATACACAAAAACCAGTAACAGAGCGGCGAGTGTCGGGACAAGCTGCCCAATCACTATCAGAGTACCCAGACAAAGAGAAGTCAGCATCATCAGAGTAAAATAGACCCAAAGAGGAAGTGCCCTTAAGATACCTCAAAACATGCATAGCAGCAGACATATGGGGAACCCTTGGGGATTTGAGATACTGACTCAGATGTTGCACGGCAAAGCATATATCAGGTCTAGTATGGGTTAAAAACAATAATTTGCCAACAAGACTCCTGAACTGATCAGGAGCGGGTAAAAGATCACCAGAATCAGCATGTAATTTTAAAGAAATGTCCAGAGGGGATACAACAGGGGAAACAGATACACAGTCGAAATGATGCAACAAATCATGAACATATTTATGCTGATTCAGATGAATCCCACCAGGGATTTGTTTAACCTCAAGACCCAAGAAATAATGCAATGACCCCAAATCCTTGATCTTGAAAGTATCATCCAAGAAGGCTTTTAAGCCTGCAATCTCATCACAGTCAACCCCAGTAACAATTATATCATCCACATACACAGCCACCACAACAAGGGAATCAGGATTACCTTTTAAGAACAGTGAATAATCATTCAAAGAATGCCTGTAACCTCTAGAATTAAGGGCAGAGGACAGCTTAGCATACCACTGCCTGGAGGCCTGCCTGAGCCCATACAAAGACTTCTTTAGTTTACAGACCAGAGGTAGAGAAGAAGAAGAAGAAGAAGAAGAAGAAGTAGGAGAAGAAGTAGAAGAAAGATCAGACACCACCAAACCTGGAGGAAGTTTCATATACACTTCCTCATCCAAATCACCATGAAGAAAGGCATTGTTAACATCCAGTTGGAACAATGGCCAGTGATTTTTAACAGCCACTGCAATGAGACACTTGACTGAAGTCATCTTTACAACAGGAGAAAAAGTGTCTGTAAAGTCCACACCTTCAACCTGTGTGTCACCCCTAATAACCAACCTTGCTTTGTATCTTTCAATAGAGCCATCAGATTTATATTTGATCTTGTAAACCCACTTACAGCCAATAGGTTTCTTACCTGGAGGAAGATGCACAATGTCCCAAGTGTGGTTAGCATCCAATGCATCAAATTCCTTCCTCATAGCATCCTGCCAAGCTGGTACAGAGGCAGCTTGAGAGTAAAACATAGGTTCAGATTCCAAGTGAGAGGAAGAGGATCCAGAAAAGGCTGGAAGTTGGCAAACATAGTCTTTGAGGTAAGAAGGAGGGAGATGTGATCTGGTGGACTTTCTGGGCAAGGAAACAGGCTGGGAGACAGGCAATGTAGGAGGGGAGATGTCATGATTGAAAAGAGGAGAAGGAATAGACACTGGAGAATTAGGAGAAGGGTGAAGAGGAGAAGAAGGAGAAGATTCATTGGAAGATGGTAGGTGGAAAGATTGAGGGAGAATGTCATCAGAAAAGGGAACAGGTGGAGGAGAAGGAGAAGAGGGAGGAGGAGACTTGAATGGAAAGTGAGTTTCATGAAAAACAACATCCCTAGAAACAAAGCATTTCTTGGAATTCAAGTCATAAAGTTTATAACCTTTCTTACCAAAGGGATAACCAAGGAAAACACAGGAATGAGCTCTGGATTTCAGCTTATCCCTATGAGGGATAGGCACAGTAGCATAAGCCAAACAACCAAAAACTCTCAGATGAGAATAGGAAGGGGGAGAACCATGTAATAATTCATTAGGAGATTTGTAATGAAGCACCCTGGATGGCAGTCTATTAATGATGTATGTTGCAGTTAACAGACAATCACCCCAAAAAGAAATAGGCAAACCAGACTGAAAGAGAAGGGCTCTACAAGTTTCAAGTAAAGATCTGTGCTTTCTCTCAACAACCCCATTCTGTTGAGGAGAATGAGGGCAAGTTGTTTGATGCACAATCCCAAGTTTACTAAAATAGGAAATCCCTTCAGCACTGGAACCCAGTTCCAGGGCATTGTCACTCCTGACAACCTTGACCAGGGAATTAAATTGAGTTTGAACATAGGAAATGAAGGATTGTAGTAGAGGGAATGCATTACTTTTAGAACCCATTAGATGTGTCCAGGTAGCTCTAGAAAAGTCATCAACTATGGTGAGGAAATATTTGCTACCAAGGGATGTAGGGGTATGGTAAGGACCCCAAGTATCCACATGAATAAGTTGGAATGGTTTGGTAGTGCTAATGCTACTGTCAGGGAAGGGCAATCTGGTTTGTTTAGCCATATGGCAAATTGAGCAAGGGAAAGGTTGTTTAGCAGCAATAGAAAAAGGCAAATTAGAAACATGTTTCATATTAGCAAAAGATGTATGTGCTAATCTCAAATGCCAAATATAGTTCATATCAGCAGGAACAGCATTATTACAACTGGAAGATTGAATAACTGAGCTAAAATGTTTGTTATCAGAAACAATATCATCATTACAAACATCTGAGTCACTATGCTCAAGAGAAGAAGGCTTGGAAGAGGCAGAAGAGGAAGAGGGTGACCAAGAGTACTTGTACAAGCCAGCCTCCTCTTTACCAAGATCCAGAAGCCTCTTCAGAGAAAGGTCCTGTAACAGGTAAAGAAGGCATGAGGTTGGTGTAAACAAGACTAAACAATTCAATTGTTTCATCAACTTATGAACAGAGATCAAATTATGTTTGAAAGAAGGAACTAGAAGCACATTATGAAGAGTGAGGGAAGGAGTCAATGCAAATGATCCTGTACAAGTAACTTTTACCTTATAGCCATTAGGAAGTGAAACAAGGTAAGGTACAGTTAGGGGTATAATGTCAAACAATAGATTTTTATCATAAGTCATGTGATTGGAAGCTCCTGAATCAATGATCCAGGTAGCAGAATTTATGTGTGTAAGCATGCATAACTTGGAATCAGAAACAAGACTCTCAGACATGAAAGTACCAGCAAAATTAGCAGAACTCATGGAAGAAGAAGCTTGATCACTGGTTGAAAGTGTCTGTTGAATCAAGCTCACAATCTGATCACATTGTTGTCTGCTCAACCCTGGTATCACAGGTTGACTGGCAATAGGATCCCCTAGAAGAGCAGACACACTTGAATTTCTTGGATCAACAGACACACAATCAGTACTAGTGGAAAGATGAGCAGCAGATTTCCTTCCCTTGATGTAAGAATTGCTTTGAGGAAAACCATGGAGTTTGAAACACTTATCAATTAAGTGTCCAGACTTCTTGCAATATCTGCAAAATAAGTTTCCTCTGTTTTGCTCAAAATTGACTTTAGGTCTGAAGTTAGAACCAGACAATTTCCCTTGGTTGGACCCAGCAGGGGGCCTATCAGTGTGAGCATTAAAAGACATTGAGTCTGGGCTCATATGGGAAATGGACTTGACCTGTCTTTGCTTTTCATCATTCAACACAATATTATAAACACTGTCAAGGGAAGGAAAGTGTTGCATCATTAACAAATTGCTTCTTACACCCAAATATGTCTCATTTAGTCCCATAAGGAACTGATAAATCTTGTTCTCATCATCTTCCTCAATGATACCATTCTTAGCAGCACAAGTGCACTTCTGCCCATGGTTTGGGACCATTGTCCCCAACTCATCCCACAAACTCTTGAGTTTATTAAAGTATGAGGCTACATCAAGGGAACCCTGGGAAGTTTGGGAGAGTTCTCGCTTTAGTTCAAAAATTTTGGTTTTGTTAGGGGTACCATATCTCTTCTCAAGTTGAGACCACATACTTTGTGCAGTGTCAGAGTATTGAACACTGTCAGCTATTTGGGATGACACAGAAGAAGTTAACCATGACATAACAAGCATGTTACATCTATCCCACAACCTCTGCAAACTCACATTATTACTAGGTCTGGAAAAGGAACCATCAATGAAACAGATTTTATTTTTAGCAGATAAAGCCATAGTCATTTTACGCTTCCATCCTCCATAACCACTTCCTGAGAAAGGAGTGGAGACTAAACATGCACCAGGAACATCAGAAGAATGCACAAATAATGGATTGGAAGGGTCAATAGGACCAGAGTTAGCACCAGAACCACCAGCATTCATGTTAGCAGCCATGCTCAACAAATGAATTAAATCTTTTGGAAAAAATGTCACCAAACAATATTCACAGTCTACACAGTCAATATTCTCAAGTCAAAGGATCTATTCACAAATGGAATCAAACAGTCACATATACAGACAAGGAATCACAACCAGAGAATAGGAACGAGGTTACCGTCCTTCTTCGCAACCGGAAGATCGGCCTTTAACAATAGGCAAAACCCTAGGTAGTGTAACCGTCAAAAGGCAAAACCCTAGGTAGTGTAACCGTCAAAACTTTACCACAAACGTCGACAAAGATGTCACAGCACCACCGATGATGACCAGAACCTCAGCAAAGTAAGTATCAAACCACCGGATGGTAATCAAACACTCGATTTGACCACCAGAAAACCCTAGAGGTTGAAACTCACCGCAAAATCTCCGAAAAACTCACAATAAACGATTGAACCGTTCAATACAGAAGGAACAAACGTAGATCGTGAAGGTAAAGGGACCGAAGGACCCTAACATGGTTGAAACCATCATCGATCTTTTCGATCTCAGAAAAATCCCAAATTTTGTTCAAAAAATAGTTCAGATGAACTATTGATTCACACGATAACATCACCGGATCATTGTACCTGCTCTGATACCATGAAAACATACAGAATATCGGAAGAAATTTAGAGAGAGGAAGTAGAGAGAAGGGAGAGCATCGAGGAGTCTCGAAGAAGACTCAAAGTCTTTCAATCAAAAGAAAATGACCTGCTGTCCGGACAAATGACCCCTACCCCTATATCAAAATGACCCCTTACAATAATAGCCTATTTACATGACATAGCCTAATTACAATAGTAGCCTATTTACACAATTGACCTATTTACAGAGTATATAAACAAATTACAAAATCAGCCTAATTGTACAAATAGCCTATAGGCTCATATATGACTCCTCTAACTACCAAAAGGTCTAATATGAGTGCTATCATCATTGCCAAATTGTTACATATCTCAACAGATACTAAACAATATTTGTACAATTATCCATTTATATTATTTGTCTTTTCAGTCTTAATGTATTGTTTATGATAATGATGGAGTAACAAATTAAATAGATATGAATTTCTGTTAACGTGAGCATCTCATAGGCCAGAGACTGAGACTTGGGGAGCTTCTTTTGCAAAAGATAGAGAATCGTAGTTCATTATCTATGCACATTTAGGGTAATTAACAAAGTGTGCATATTTAGGGTAATAAGATTTCATATATGGTATAGTTAGGAAAAAATCCCTTAATAAAATGGTTTAAAATGTTGAAAAACTGACACTATATAGTTGGTGTAAAGGTAATAGCCAAACAAATGTATAAAATTTGTATATATATATATATATATATATATATATATATATATATATATATATATATATATATAAAATTTATATACTTTTTCGACTACCAAATGTAAATAGTTTCTAATAGGGATTAAAAGTGATAATACCCCTAAAATATTTGTATTTCCTTGACTTTACTATTAAAAGTTTCGTCTATTTATTCCATTAAGAAGTTGCAGTTTAGCATCTCATTTTTGTGGTTACGAGTCTAAAGAATTTATTCTAAAGATGTGATTTGTGGGAAAGCACAATCCTATATGAATCTCTTATAATATGAAATGCACTCACTCAATCTATAAATTTATAAGTTATATCAAAAACATATAAATTAATGGACTTCCGATTAAGTAGAAGTACGGTCCTACGGTGCACTAAGCTAAAAATTTAGCAGGAAGACTTACCCCCCCCCCCCCCTGCCCTATTGCAATTTATAAGTTACATGTAGCATTTGGTAATTGTGATTGACAAGTCGGTCAATTGCGTTTTATAAGTCGCACTATATATATATATATATATATATATATATATATATATATATATATATATATATATATATATATATATATATATATATATATATAAGTCGCATTTGAATAGTCGTATTGGCAGTTTTCCATTTACAGGTCTCCTTTTCAGCGATTTACAAATAGCAATTGAGAAATAAATCGCATTGATCAATTGAGATTATGAACATTTGCCAATTGCGATTTATAAGCTGCTTCTGTTAGTAATTATAAGTCATGTTTGTTATTGCGATTTATAATCGCTTTTGGCAATATCTATATATAAGTTGCAATTGTTTATTTCGATTTGTATGTCGTAATTTATAAGTTGCATTTATCATAGCGTTTCATAAGCATCATTTGTTTATGAGATTAAGCTCTTAGCTTTACTAAAGTTGGAGAAAGAGGAACAAATAATACATAAAAAATTAATTTTTTGGTGTGAAAGGAATTCTTTTTTTGTAAATATTTAAAAAAGACAAAAAGCTGATAATTTCTAAAAAAATAATAATAATACTAAGAATAAATAAAGTAACATAAAATGGAAAAGATCGGAAGTTGTCAACTCTAGTTTCTAATTTATAATGTTTGAAATGAGGCGTCTAACTATGAAAATTAGTTGTCAATAGAGTTTGAATAAAGATGAGATCCCAACAAGATATCAAAGTTATAATATGTGATTTGTGCAGAATTAAATATAATTCTACTGCGCACAAGTTCTATATATATACACACACACCAAAATACCCATATAAAGTTAAACGTCTTGTAAAATAAAAGTAATGTCGTAAAATATAAATAAGAAGAGATAGAAAGAAGGGAGAAGAATTTTCTTCTTTCACTTTGGTGTACATTTTCATTGCAAGTACATAGCCTTTTATAGGCATAAAAAGTAAAGATAATGGACATAAAATATGAGAATTAATCTTTAATATATTCACAACATGGGCATCCAATGTATTCATAACACTCCCCCTTGGATGTCCATGTAAGATAATGTGCCTCATTAAGAACTTACAAAAAAAAATAATTGGGATGTACATAGTTATTTATAATATGCATTGCTTGTTGCCTCATTAAAAACCTTACCAGGAAAACTCAGTGGAACAAAATCTTGGTTAAGGAAAAGAGTGCAGCGTGTAATTACTCCCCCTTATGAAAAATCACTTAATGTCTAGAAGACGACGCATTCCAATCTTATATGTCAGCTTTTCAAATATTGAGGTTGGTAATGCCTTAGTGAACAGATCAGCCAAATTATCACTTGAACGAACTTGTTGTACATCTATTTTATCATTATTCTGATAATCATGAGTTTAAAAAATTTTTGGTGAAATGTGTTTTGTTTTATCTCCTTTGATATATCCTCCTTTCAATTGAGTTATGCATGCAGTATTGTCTTCATATAATATTGTTGGAATATTCTCTTTCGAAGAAAGACCACATATTTATTGAATGTGTTGAGTTATCGATCTCAACCAAATGCATTCTCGACTTGCTTCGTGAATGGATATTATCTCTACATGATTTAAAGAAGTAGCAACCATATTTTGCTTTGTTGAACGCCATGATATGGTTGTACCTCCACTTGTAAATAAGTAGCTTGTCTGAGATGGATCTTTATGTGGATCAGACAAATATACTGCATCTGCATAACCAATCAATGATGGCTTGGATTCATTTGAATAAAATAAACACATATCAATGGTCCCTTAGATGTATCTGAATATATGTTTAATACCATTCCAGTGTCTTTCTGTTGGCGAAGAACTAAATCTTGCCAATAAGCTTACTGAGAAAACTATATCTGAAGTTATTATTGGCAAAATATATTAATGCCCTAATTGCACTTAGATATGGTACTTCGGCACCAAGAAGCTCTTCATCATTTTTATGAGGCCGGAATGGATCTTTCTTTATATCAAGTGATCTCACAACCATCGGGGTACTCAATGGATGTGCTTTATCCATATAGAATCGATTTAAAATCTTTTTGGTGTATGTTGATTGATGGACAAATATTCCATCTTTCATATACTAAATTTGTAGACCAAGACAAAATTTTATCTTTCTAAGATCTTTCATTTCAAATTCTTTCTTCAAATAGTCTACTGCTTTTGGAAGCTCTCCAGGAGTTCCAATGATATTTAGATCATCAACATACACGGCGATTATAACAAATTTAGATCCAGACCTTTTTATAAAGACACAAGGACAAATTGGATCATTTTTGTACCCTTCTTTCAATAGGTACTCACTCAGGCGATTATACCATATGCGCCTGATTGTTTCAATCTGTATAAGTATTTCTGAAGCTTTATTGAACAAGTTTCTCGAAAACTTTTATATGCTTCCGGCACTTTAAATCCTTCAGGAATTTTCATAAAGATTTCATTATCTAGTGAGCCATACAAATAGGCAGTGACAACATCCATTAGACGCATATCAAGTTTTTCATGCACTGCCAAATTTATGAGATACCTGAACGTGATAGCATCCACCACGGGAAAATATGTCACCATATAATCAATGCCAGGTATTTGCGAAAATCCTTGTGCCACAAGTCGTGCTTCATATCTAACGACTTCATTTTTATCATTTCGTTTTTGCACAAAAAACTATTTTTACCCTACTGACTTTATACCTTCAGGTGTTCGAACTATGGGTCCGAAGACTTCACCTTTTCTAAGTAAAGTTAACTATGACTAGATAGCATCTTTCCATTTTGGCCAATCATTCATTAACAGATTTTGGTTCAAGATCCTTATCATGTTGCATTATTTCAACAGCAACATTATAAGCAAAAATGTTATTGATAACAATATTATTTCGGTTCCATATTTTTCGGTTGAGACGTAACTTATTGATATCTCTCCATTCTCATTATTTTCAGGTACCTGGACTTTCCCTAAAGTCTTATCATTTGTTACATCTTGGGGCTCATCTCGAGCCACTACCTCCGTGTTATGTTCACTTTTATCGTTTGCTCCTTTTCTTATTCGGGGATTTTTATCTTTAGAACTGATTGGTCTACCACATTTCAAGCATGGCTTACACTCATTTGCTTTAATTAATCGTCCTGATGGGATATCAACTCGAATTGGAGCATTAGAAACTGGAATATGTGACTTGATCACCCTTGGTAGGTCAGTGAATGCATCTGGCAATTGATTTACAATATTTTGCAGATGAATAATCTTTTGAACCTCTTGTTCATATTGATTTGTTCGAGGATCTAAATGAGACAATGATAATGCATTCCAATCTATATTCTTTTTCAGTTGCTTATTTTCTCCCCCTAAAGTTAGATATACTGATTCATCAAAATGGAAATCAGAAAATCTTGCCGTAAATAAATCTCCAGTCATCGGCTCTAGATAATTTAAGGAGATCCATATCCAACATATATCCCTAACATTCTTTGAGGACACATCTTTGTGCGTTGTGGTGGAGCCATTGGAACATATATCGCACAACCAAAGATCCTAAGATGGGAAATATCTGACTCCTTACCAAAAGCCAATTGCAATTGGGAGACTTTATGATAATTTGTGGGTCTTATCCGCACAAGTGATGTTGCGACTGCTCGTGTACAAAAGGTTATGCCCTACCTATTATTTAAGTGACATTTATGTTAACTTTCTTATTTACATTTTTCATTTTTATTAGTGTGTTTAAACTGGCTGAACAATATTTGAATCCTTTGAACTTTTTTCTCTTCGGATTGTTGAGGATATTTTGTTAAAAGAGAGACATTTTATAATATAGCTTTATTTCATTTTATAAAATATATGCACTAGGGTATCTAAATTTCTTGGAGATAAATCGTTGTCTAGAAGCTGCCACCTCCGCACCAGGAAAAGGGGGTAAATAGTAACTTGGTAATCATCTTAATTTAGCAATAAGATGTTCAATGTTCATTCATGATTAACATTTAGATATTAGATTTGTGACCCGTTATATGAAAAATACTTCCTTTGTCTCCATTTTGATATATCGTTTTGATGACCAAGAAATCTGTTGTTTCATCCTCAAAACTTGGTGGATAATGGGATGGCTCCACACTTCTCCACTGAAATGCCAGACATGGTGTTACCACTAAGTTTTTTAAACTTGGGAAATGCGTTAACAACACCTCTCGTGCTGTTCTTTTTTTGCCAAAGCCTTGGGGCTCTACTTCATTTTGATATACCATGTGAATATTCAACTTACCCGTGCCCCGTGATTTCTACTCTTATTAACAATAATATATGTAATGGAATAATTTTATTGCAATTGGATTATTACGCTCCTTGCATACTCCAAAGTGTTTTGTCCTGCAATATCATAGTTCTTTGTTGACTATAATGTACATATCTTTATCATATTCTTTTTACTATTGAAGACATGTTAGAGTGAGTGGTCCTTCAATTAAAACGGTCTGTTGAGCCCTTTTTTAAAGGTAAATGGACTTGAGATTTAAACTTTTAAAAAGAACTTCTCTTGGATTAATGGTTAATGAGGTTTGATCTCATTTAAAAATAAAAAACAATAAGAACTGTGCCCGAGTCCCAAAGTTGGGGTCGGGCGATATGAATACACATTTCTTTCATTTAGCTCACCTCATCACCATCATTACCAAAATAAAATAAAAGTAAGTGAAAAAGATGACAACAACAACTACTATCCAGTATAGTCCCATAAAGTGGGGTCTGGGGAGGGTAATATGTAGACAGTCCTTACCCCTGCCCGGAAGGGCAGATAGGCTGTTTCCAATCGACCCTCGGCTCAGTGAAGGAAAGGAAAAACAAAAACAAAAACAAAAGATCATTAGTATCTCCAGCTGAAATCGCATAAATAATTATCTAAACATAAGAACCATAAATAAAATGGCATGCAATAATATAAAACAGTAATTACCATAAATAATACCAAACAGTAACTACCATAAGGGGGACACAATCCAATACATGAATCATCTATGGGTAGCCCTGCCAAGCCTCCCCAGCCTCGGAAAAGGAGTACGAAAAATTCTAAGAGCCCCTATCCTACCACCCTGATACTAGACCTCCAGACTTTCCTATCAAGAACCATGTCCTCGGAAATATGCATTCTAGCTATGTCATGCCTAATCACCTCTCCCCAATACCTCTTAGGTCTCGCTCTGCCTCGCCTCACGCCGACCACCGCCAGCCGCTCACAACTCCTCACTGGAGCATTAGGATTTTTCCTCCGCACATGCCCGAACCACCTGAGCCTTGTTTCTCGCATCTTCTCGTCTACCGGGGCCACCCCCACCTTCTCTCGAATAACTTCATTCTTAATCTTATCTAACCTGGTGATCCCGCACATCCACCTGAGCATCCTCATCTCCGCAACCTTCATTCTCTGAACATGAGAGCTCTTCACCGGCCAGCACTCCGCCCCATACAACATGGCAGGTCTAACCACAACTCTATTAAATTTCTCCTTGAGTTTCTGCGGCACTTTCTTGTCACACAGGACTTCTGATGCAAGCCTCCACTTCGACCACCCCGCTCCTATACGGTGAGTGACATCCCCGTCAATCTCTCCGTCCCCCTGAATCACCGACCCAAGATACCTAAAACTGTCTCTCTTGGCGATGACCTGAGATCCAATCTTCACGTCCCTGCCTACATCGCTTGGCTCGGCGCTAAACTTGCACTCCAGGTATCCTGTCTTAGATCTGCTTATTCTGAAACCCTTAGACTCGAGATTCTGTCTCCATACTTCTAGCCTCTCATTAACATCGGCCCTCGTCTCGTCTATCAAGACTATGTCATCAGCAAATAGCATACACCAAGGCATCCCCTTGAATATGACGGGTTAGAGCATCCATTACCAAGGCAAACAAGAGAGGGCTAAGCGCCGATCCTTGATGGAGCTCCATAACCACCGGAAAATGGTCTGAGTCACCACCCACCGTCCTAACCCTAGTCTTAGCTCCAAGTGAAAAAGATAAATATATAAATAATAATAAATAAATAAATAAATAAAAATAGAAGTTCTCTACCAAGTCTTGAACCTATTCCCAACTAGTAGGTATCACATATATTGATTTTTCTCTTCCATTGTGCCCTATCTTTAGCTAAGCCTGCATTGATTTCAAGGAAAACTAAAAAACTTAAATGTTCTTTTATTTAAACAAAGGCCCCTAAATCTAAAAACCAAAATTCTACCCACCTGCAGAATAGATTTATGTATTTGTTTAAACAACCGGCAGAATAGATTAGCATTGTAGTATCAATGCTCCCACCTGCCCTTGCTATCCTTTGGTCCAATGTGCACTGAATCAACTCTCTATGGTTGCTTCTTATGTACTTAATTGCAGGTGAGAGATGAGCTTGAGCAACTTCTGGATGATGACGATGATATGGCTGACCTTTATTTATCAAGAAAATTGGCCGGTTCATCACCTGTAAGTGGATCAGGTGCAGCCAGTTGGTTTCTTGCCTCACCTACCATTGGCTCAAAGATATCCAGGGCTAGTAGAGCTAGTATTGCAACATTTCGCGGGGATGAGAATGATGTTGAAGAGCTTGAAATGTTATTGGAGGTAACTTCTTCTAATGGCATCATTTGTTATACCTAAGAGAAGGAAAAGTTGAAAAAAGAAAGCATGCTTCTTTTGAGCCATACTTACAAGGACGTGTTTTTCTTTCTTGCAGGCTTACTTCGGGCAAATTGATAGCACATTTAATAAACTAACTACGGTATGCAAGTTTTGCGCTCTTCTGGAGTTGGATATATTAAGCTGGCAAAGCCTTTAGAACCTTTAGTCCCTTGTGTTTTTGTGGATTTTATGTTTGACAGTCTTCTTTAAATTTGGTCAATGTGCTTATATAGTAGAGATACCACATTACTTTCGATGCCTATAAGAGTATTTAGTGGGAGTAGTATGCTTACCTGTGAAGTTCCATTATTAACGATCGAATAGTGCAGATTGTCGGAGGGAGCAATCAAGTCTCCTTATGTTTAGATATAGATATTCCTTCTTTATGAACCCTGAATTGCTATTGCTTTCTTTTACCTTTTCTTTCATGAGTCTTAAGATACAAAGAGTCTTAAGATGCACAACAAATCAGGTCAAGTTATTCTGACTTGAGCAAATGTTGAAAAATGAAGTAATTGTGAGATGGTTGTGATTCTTGTGAATAGGGAGGAGACGTTCCATCGTCTGAGTAATGGGATCTCTATGTGGACTAGTGTTTGTTGCTTTCATTGAATCCCTTCATTCAACACTACGCCTCTCCCTTCAGTTTCCTGTACTTAGCATTTGTTCCAAATAATGGCCTTTCTGACATGTCTACTAGATGGGTGGAAATGCAGTGATCTTTTAGATTTTGTTCTTTGGAAATTTTCAGCTCTGAGTGACATGTTGAGTGTTCTTTATCTTCATTTTCCAGTTAACATTTGTCTATTTTAATTTGCAGCTACGAGAATATATTGATAACACAGAAGATTACATAAATATTCAGGTAGTTAAAATGCCAAGATAATTTTCCGTTTGATGTGATTCATCTGAATACGTAATGATGTAAAACTTTTGCTTCTTATTTCAGCTGGACAATCATCGAAATCAGCTCATTCAGGTGCTCTCCTTTGGATATATCTAAATGCCCTACCTATCTTTCACTATATCTCTTTTCAATCTCGTTGAAACTCACCATTAGAGTTGTGTCTATGCTCACATGTGTTTTTGTCATGTTGGCTGCAGTTAGAACTTTTTCTCAGTTCCGGAACTGTGTGTTTGTCTATCTACTCTTTGATTACTGCGATTTTTGGGATGAACATCCCATATACTTGGAATAATGGTCATGGTTACATGTTTAAATGGGTAAGTTTGAAATTTTGTGGCGTCAGTATGATTGTCTGAGTACTATACCTGATTGACAAACAGACGCTATTTGGTTGATGGATGGTTTAATGCTGTGCAGGTGGTAATCATTAGTGCTATCATCTCTGCCGTGCTTTTCATATTTATAATATCTTACGCTCGTTTCAAAGGGCTTGTTGGGTCGTGAGCTCTATCGAGTGACGGCAGATTTGATGGCGAGCAAAAGCTTGTGCCCATTTCTGGAACATAATGCAGATACATTTGATGGCCCTTCTGGAAAGGAACAATACAGAAAATCCATGCTGTGAATGGCCATAGTTTTTGCAATATTATGACATTTCTTCACTCTTTTGGATAAGCAAGTTTCAATTGAAATTGAGATTTGTTCATATCCTCCTATTTTACTTTTTCTAGCCATATGCATAATTTATACATTGATTATACACTTATAATACATAAATTATGCATATATTATACCTTCACCGGCTATTTTTAGTTTAAGTGGTTAGATGGGCGGCTATTTGGATTAATTCTTCTAAAAAGAATAGTATTTCATTTGAATTAGCCCCTTCATGCAGCTATTTCGGTTTTTTGAGGTCTACTGTAGGACTTACCCTGTCATATTCTTGTAATATATGAAAACTTCACAATTATACTTGATTATGTTAACCACAGACAAGGTCTAATCAAGAATATTTTTCAAAAAGATAAATATATTGTTGATTCAGTTATGCTTTTGGCAGTTTTTTTCTTGTATTTTCAAAAGAAATGGAGGAGTTGCTTTGCAATGACTGCATTTGTTTCCTAGGCTGCATGAAGGATGAATAAATCCCTATGCTTTTAAACATCTTATTCAATACTATAACCGTCCAGTGTAATCTCACAAGTGGAGTCTGGGGAGAATAAAAGGACATACTTCAGAGTGAAACTAAACCATACAAAGGCCCTTCTCTCCGTGATCAACTTCCTTTCGTAGTACTCGTACCATCAGGGGAATTCGAATCCCCACTGCCTCCTTGAAAGAGAGGTGTCCTAACCACTAGATTATGGGGTATATTGAATAGACTTTGACTAGAATAAGGTTCCCTTCTCTTACATTTTATTCAATAATATAACCATCCAGTGTAATTTCATAAGTGGGATCTGGGGAGGGTAGAATGTACGCAATCTTACCCCCAGCCTGTAAGGGCAGAGAGACTGTTTTACTCCCATCCTGCAAGGGTATAGAGACTGTTTCCGATAGACCTCAGCTAAAGAAGGTGAAAGAAGCTCTGGTAGCAAGTAATAGCAAGATAATATAATTAGAAAATCAAATCAAAGATAGGAGCAAAGAATGTGAACGAAATACTACTAGCAAACAATAAAAGTACCTATGGCAAGTAAACATCTTATTCAATGGTGACCATTTATAGACTTCAAGGTCACATACAGATCATTTTATTGCTCGTTTGTCCCTTGTAAGAAAAAATCTAAGAATACTTATTTCTTTACATTACATGAATAAATAATGTAGAGATTGTCTGCGGTGCATAATACGTATAATGATTGTCATGTATTGAATGATAATACATGGATTTTTGTTGGCATTGCCTAGTCAAAGATACTTTCATCTTTAGATGCTTTTCTTGTCCACATTTTGCTAATTCATATTGTTATCTCTCATTCAATCTTGTATTGGAATTTTTACTTCCTATAACAAATGTTAACACCTTATTTATTTTCAATAAATATCATTTAAAAAGTTATATTCTATAGATCCCTTTTAAGGTTTATAGCAATTGGTTACCTCATGACCCTAACCACTAAATACGCTAATCAGTTATATTATTTTATTTCTCTATCTATTTTGATATATCCCATTCTCTTCTCCCGTCCCAATAAAATTTCTGATCTCCTCCTAAAAGTAAATACCCTCGGCCTCAACAATGGAAATATTGCATAATCGGAATCGATCGTGGAATAAGTCGGTAGCTGCTTCTTCCTTTTCTCTGTCTAGTTCTTTTTCTTTATCTCTATTCGGTACTAATCACTTTCTTTCTTTCTTTTCTTTTCTTCCTTTCTTTAATTGAATTTCATTCGAACGTTAATGAAGTTTTCCTTTTTCAATTGTTGGATTTGGTGTTTAGTGAATTTTTTTGGCAGTTGGTTGTTTACGACATCAATGTGAGTCAAATAAATGGGTTAGGTGGTGGAAGATGGGGGAGGCTTTTAATGGTACTGGAGGAGGCGATGTTGAAATAAAAAAGTGGTACTGCTTGAACTGCTACGGATCAAGAAGTTGTCTTGCGGCTGCGTCATGTTTATGCCCGCAAATATCAGCGTTATTGTTGGAATTGTAATAGGGACTGTTTTGCAAGTGTCAAATCCGCCAAGACTTGTCACTGTCGTTTTCCTTCCCATTCTCCTCATAAACTCATTCCTCACAGCTGTATAAGCTGGCTCCACTAGCCTCGTGAATACCGTCCCTGCCAATTGAAAAAATTGAGATATGGATGTTGTAGGATGATTTTCTGTTAATATATGTCAATGTATTTTCATGTATTTCCTTGTATTCATTATTTTTTTATTATAATTTAATGTATCTTGTTGTATTTCATATATTTTATTATATTCACCAATATATTCTCTGTATTTCATTGTATTCATTGTCTCGCTATATGTCATGAATGTATTCGTAAGTTTTTTTAACTAATATAATTTATGTATTCAAATGTGTTATATAATTTCTCTGAAGATTGCTATGTTTTTGAGGTATTTTTCGGTTGGGAATCTTTTTTAAACAGAAAATACAAAATTTGTGTGTTATAATTGAATTTGTTGAGTTATATTAGGAGTATTACGTTAATTGATTCACTTTCCCTTTTAAAAACAGTGTCATCCCCCTTTTCTTGCAGTAAATATAGTCGAATACAGTCGAATACAATAATCTGTCCAGTTGTAATCCCATATTTCACTCTATGAATACAGTCAAATACACTCGAATACAACAACTGATTAGCTGGATTTCCCTTATTCACTCCTATTATTGCTACTGTATTCATGAATACAAAGCTTAAATACATCAAATACATCTCATAATCACATAAAAGGTATCTATAATCTGTAATATAGCAAATGGTATCTATAGATGGCTATTACTACTAAAAGATAGTGCTTTATGAAAATTTCCCGAATATAATACACCGATACTAACTAAACATTGCACCAAGTATGCAGAGATTATATCAATAGCATAATGCCTACAGTGTATCTGTGGACCAAAAGGATGCCGGAGGAGTGGAGGTGGAATACAGTAGTGCCGTTGTACAATAACAAAGGGGACATCCAGTGCTGCAACAACTATAGGGATATCAAATTAATAAGTCACACCATGAAGGTCTGGAAGCGGGTGATCGAGGCGAGGGTGGGGGAGATGACATCTATATCTGTGAACCAGTTCGATTTCATGTCGGGTCGCTCCACTACAGAAGCTATCCACCTTGTCAGGAGGCTGGTGGAGCAGTTCAGGGATAAAAAGAAGGACCTGCACATGGTGCTTATCGACTTGGAGAAGGCGTATGACAAGGTTCCAAGGGAGGTGCTATGGAGGGGCTTGGAGGCGAAGAGCGTGCCGGAAGCCTACATAAGAGTAATCAATGACATGTACGGTGGAGCTAAGACTAGGGTTAGGACGGTGGGTGGTGACTCAGACCATTTTCCAGTGGTTATGGGGCTCCATCAAGGATCGGCGCTTAGCCCTCTCTTGTTTGTCTTGGTGATGGATGCTCTAACCCGACATATTCAAGGGGATGTGCCTTGGTGTATGCTATTTGCTGGTAACATAGTCTTGATAGACGAGATGAGGGTCGGCGTTATTGAGAGGTTAGAGGTATGGAGACAGACTCTCGAGTCTAAGGGTTTCAAAATAAGCATATCTAAGACAAAATACCTGGAGTGCAAGTTTAGCGCCGAGCAGAGCGAAGTAGGCATGGACGTGATGATTGGATCTCAGGTCATCACCAAGGGGGACAGTGTTAGATATCTTGGGTCGGTGATTCAGGGGGACGGAGAGATTGACGGGGATGTCGCTCATCGTATAGGAGCGGGGTGGTCAAAGTGGAGGCTTGCATCAGAAATCCTGTGTGACAAGAAAGTTCCACAGAAACACAAGGGGAAATTTTACAGAGCAGTGGTTAGACCTGCCATGTTGTATGGGGCGGAGTGCTGGCCAGTGAAGAACTCTCATGTTCAAAGAATGAAGGTTGCAGAGATGAGGATGCTCAGGTGGATGTGCAGGCTCACCATGTTAAATAAGATTAAGAATGAAGTTATTCGAGAGAAGGTGGGGGTGGCCCCGGTGGATGAGAAGATGCGAGAAGCGAGACTGTGGTGGTTCTGGCATGTGCGGAGGAGAAGTCATGATGCGCCGGTGATGAGTTGTGAGCGGCTGGCGATGGTCGGCGTACGGCGAGGCAGAGGGAGGCCTAAGAGGTATTGGGGAGTGGTGATTAGGCATGACATGGCTAGAATGCGGGTTTCCGAGGACATGGCCGTTGATAGGAAAGTCTAGAGGTCTAGTATCAGAGTTGTAGGATAGGGGCTCCTGGAGTTTTTCGTACTCCTCACCCGGGGTTGGATGAGGCTTGGCAGGGCTATCCATAGATGATTTGTGTATTGGATTGTGTCACCCTTATGGTAGTTATTTTATGGTAGTTATTGTCTGATATTATTGCATGCTATTTTATTTATTATTCTTATGTTTAGATAATTATTTACGCTATTTCTACTGGAGTTACTAATGCTCTTTTATTTTTATTTTTGTTTTTGTTTTTTCTTTCCTTCACTGAGCCGAGGGTCAACTGGAAATAGCCTCTCTGCCCTTTCGGGTAGGGGTAAGGCCCGTCTATATATTACCCTCCCCAGACCCCATTTTCTGGGACTATATTGGGTAGTTGTTGTTATAATGCCTACAATGTATCGAACAAAGTCCGGAAAAAAAATAAACCATGAAAACTGTGGAACTTTTTGACATAAGTTAGTAGCAATTCCACAAGTAGAAAATATGAAATAAACAATGACACTATGCAAAAACTGCCAATTACATCAGGGAAATTTTACCATCAATTCAAACTCCACACTCAAACATGCATTTCATTTCCTTCTGTCAAAGCAAACTTTGAAACGTCATCGTAGATGACTTGAAATGAAACTTCCCCTTTCGGATGTGATTCCGTGCTCTCTTCAACCAGCGGGTTTTGCCTTGTCAATCCTCACAGAAACCAGATCAATTAGCTTTGGATCCGCTCACTTTCCTGATCAGTGCAGGAATTTTCACAAATGATGCTTCGCCGTGCCTATTACTTGGGGAAGATATAGATTCACTGAACTATCGAAACAACTAAATGAAAAAAGAAGAGAGGCAAGCACTGTACAGCTTGTGAAAAGTCTAAGGCCAGTGGGAAACGCTACGTAAACAAAAAGGAGAGAAGATATACAAGATATTCTTATCTAAAGGCTACATCACTCATACACTGATTATCTGAAATACTCAAGATTCTCCAAACGTCCTCTCCTGGATGATCTGCCCGAGTTTAGAGTACACAGCTAGCTGCTCCTCAAATGTGAGGTTCAGTATTATCTACACCGTTGCATAAAAGTAACATTTAGCACAAAGATTTACATTTCATCAAGATATTAGTACGTGAACTTGAGAAGCTTACCTGGTCCAAGATCATCTCAATTGACAAATTTTGTGGCACGACAAAGGACTGATGATAGATATATGCAAACACAGCCATCACCATCTGCACAAACATAACTCGTCATGAAAAGAGATTCACAATCTCAGTAATTCAGATTTACAAAGTAAAACTGCTGAGGGAGGGACGTTATGCAAGAGGGAAAGGTGAAGCACAAGACAGAATACTGAAAATAATAATTCTAGTAACAATGTAAGAGGTCGAAATCAGTATGCATCATCTCTTAGGATGAACCTGCTAAATTACTATTTGTCGGGAACAGGGTAAGAACCTTTCATTGGTTACACACTTACACCCTTCAAGTGTCGGTTCTTTATAGATCCATTACGTTATCCAGGTCTTTCTATTGATAAATAGACTTAATGAGAAATGGATATTTATTTGGTTTCTAGATCTATGAACAAGAGAGATCTTGGGATACACGCAATTACAAATGATATTACTAGTAAATGCATTCCTCCCAACGTCAACATGTTTAAATGTTTAAGGGGTATTACGCCAACCATACTGAGGCTCTGCTTCTGTTCAACACATAATGTGTCCACACCAGCTTCTACATAAAATAAAAAAGTAAAAGATGCCTTCCTCTCTTTACCTCTCTACTAAAAACTACACTCCTTCCACGAGGAGGTTCAGCATCATAATGAAAAGGCTTGACACTCGATTTTACAACCGGCCCACAATAAGTGACCAATTTGTTTGAGCACGCCCATTAAGAAAATACTAAATTCTATACAAAAATACCTAGTATGACTAAACTACCCTTAATTAAATATTTAATGTGAGTAAGAAAACTTTTTAGGAATATGTATAATTTTGTAAAAATAAATTAATTTCTTTCTTGATTATATAAATGGACACTTATTTTGGATCAAAATGAAAAAGTAAATTGGTCACTTATTGTGGACCAGAGGGAGTATTTTATATGAGTCAGGATATTAAATCACCAACTAATAATTTCGTAGATTCTTTTACAAACTATCCTAATTCCTAATTTAGGGGACAAGTGGAAATCAGAAAAGAAATATTAATGGAAGTATTGAAAATTTATCACGTATTTTAAATAAAAGTCAAATTTTCGAATTTAACAGTTCAGGAAGATGATAGAATTGGAAGCCAAGCAATTCTGCATCTCTGGATCCATCAAGCTAGAATTGCATGTTTCGAAGATTCGCGGCCCTTTTTCTTGGGCAGAACATAAATTTTTTTGAATTAACTTATATTATACATTATTTCATGAAGTCAGGGAAAGAGAATCGTGGAGGACAATTTTATAGCCCAGACATGTCAATGTGCCAAAAAGATTCTTTTAGTGTCAATAATACCTGTCCATACAGAAGATCAGAACCCATATTTAATGGTAGCTCACCTGACAGTCCATTCTATCTGTCATACCGCCGTGTCCAGGTATACTATCACCAAAATCCTACAGTGAATAGAAAGATAGAAATCATATTATTCATTGGTAACAGTAAGGACCTAGTAAGGCATCTACAAATTAAGACAACAATAGTGAATATCGTACCTTGATCTTGAAGGCTCTCTTAAAACCACTAGCAAAAAAGCCTCCAAAAGGAGCTATAATAGATGCAAACAAGCCAATCAATAAAGCATGCCATTGTACAGGCAAAACAGCAATCTCTCTCGAAAGGAACTGCAGAAATAAGAATCAAAGATAACTTCAGTTTATTATGCTATTGGCTGAAAAAAGCTAATATTTCTAATTCAGTACAAATCACTTGATAATCTCAAGTAGAGTATTAAAAGTAGTGGTGGCAAAATGGTTAAAAGAAAACAGTTAACTACCCATATTATCCACTAAAAATGAGTTGAATAATGAAACGAGTCAAATATGGATAAGAACCATATTATCTACTTAGAAAATGGATAACCAATGGATAACTAATGGGTTTAACATTTACATTTGTAAAGCCTCAAATTGGGGGTTCCTCAAATTTAGGAGATTAAGAATTCTCCCAAAAGTGATTATATTGTAGTCATGACCCATATTATCCGCCGGTTAACCCCTTTTCTATCAGTATTAAATATGGGTCGGATCGGATAATTTATCCATTTTTCATTACTCACTTTTGACCCATCTCATCTCTGACCCGCCCGTTTGCCACCCCTAATTAGAAGTATCAAAATTATGTTAATCGCATTATTATCTCGTGAATACTTTCAAATCATTCACAAAGTTAACATGCCTACCCCATTTGTTGTGTTGTAAAACAGTTTTCTTTTAAACAAAGCAAAAGCAATTTAAGAAAAGCCCAAAATAATTCTCCTAAAACCAAATCAACCATTGCTAAAACCAACAGATCTCCAGAACACACAATTGTTTTAAGCAAACATAATTGTTTCATGGTTTTGTCTTTTAAGAATTTATGCTTTTGCAATTTTTACTTACTTGCACCTCATCATATGTTAGAAATGTTAACACATTCATAGAATTCTAGGTTTGAATATGGATTATAAAAATCCTCACAAAAAAAAAGATTGGAAATAAATGAAACGTTGGCCCATCCTAGCCTGCAGCCCGCTTAGGGCTAAGCGGGCTGGGCTAGGCGGGCTGGGCTAGGCGGGCTGGGCTAGGCCCTTTTGAAAGTGGGACCCGCCCATCAAATTCCATGGCATGTAAGGGTTGGGGTGCGCTAGCCCATTTTGACAGCTCTCCTGCTACTTTCCCACCAACACAAGTACCGCGTAACTCTGTCAATCAAAGTCTAGGCAGAGGGGAAGAACCTAACATTTTGTCTCTATCGGGATTTGAATTCTGATCTACTCAGTAAATACTTTAAAAACTTTAAAAGTATATCCTCAAATAATCGCTTATCAGATAAAGAAATATTGATTTTGCAACATTATTCTACATTCATAAAATTAGGTGAAACAAAAACACCTTCTAAAACAACGGAACTCATCGCTTAAGCAATTTATAACTGCAATTCAAAACAATGCATAGTATATGTATGTGTGTGTACGTGCGCGCGCACACATAATCACAAACACATCTTATTCCAAATTCATATCTAGTTTCGAGAACAAATTCACGGGGAAAAGAGGAAAAAAGGTGGATGCCTCCTAAAGAGTAACAGAGATAAGCAAAGCAAACGCACGCTCGAGATGATTAAAAGAAAGGCTTCTGCAACAGAACAGGGGTGTAATAGCATTGGAAGAGCACACAAAAATGCAACTTTAAGTTTCCAGGGCTGACTTTAAAGTTACCCATGCAGGAAACCGTTCTGGTAAAGTAAAATATTCTGGTTTAAATAGTGGGCCAGGATCACAATCAAGCCAACCAGTCGATAGGTCCTGCATCACAAAATATGGAAGTTACGGTTTTCGAAACTGAGCAGCTAGTCTCCCAAGCAAATTGGGAGAAACTTTACCCGGAAATATTACCTTCCTAGGGCATGTCAGCCACTGGAAACGACCAAACATATTTGCAAGCTGAAAAAAACAACAAACAATGATTAGAAAATCTACAAAAGAAAAAAGAAAACCATATACCCTTCTCAAACACTGTTCAGAAGAAAAATCATTCAGTGTATTGCTATAAACATACATAAAAGCGACACAATTTAAGCATGAGAATTTTGACGAATCTGACATGAGAAGGTGGCACAACCACATAAAAATAGGATAAAGAAAATAGCCCCATCATGCAAACATTCCAAACTGAAGGAAAGACCAATGTGCACTACACATTGCTTTTGTACCAAATAACAGTTACCAGAAAGGCAGAGATAATGGTTGTAACAGATGCTCCAATGAAGCCTTCCCAAGTTTTCTTAGGGGACAATTTGATCAAAGGAGTTCGTCCGAAGAAGAATCCGAAAAAATAAGCAGCTATATCATTGATCACGATGAGAGAAGCTGGAAGCAGGAACCTGCATTACAATGAATATCTATTTGAAGTTCTATATTCATGTTCAATTTGTTGCATGTTCAATTTACAAAAAAGCAATAGAAGATACATAAAATAAAAAGGAGGAGAGTAATACAAACATGGGACAATGGGCTCGGTCCCAAAAAAATTGGGAGGCTATATGAATTCTTACTTCTCCATTTAAGCTCAACTCATGTGATACATCATTATACCATATAAAATAGATGTGAAAAATTAAGTTATATATGCATAAATAATAGTACTAACAATAATATTACTACTACTCAGTCCCAAAAAAGTTGGGAGGTTCATGTCATCATCATACCAAATAAAATAGAAGCGAAAAATTAAGTTAAATAGAAGTTATGGTCGGCTATATGAATCCGCACTATTCATGTCACTCCATTTAAGTTCATCCCAAACCACTATTACCTATGGTGGATGAGGAAGAAAATATAATATCTATGAAACTGAGGGTGTCTTACCAGAAAATTCCCTCAAAAATATTGGCAACAGTGAAAGCAGATTGCGCAAACACCAGAATTAGAATCATATGTGTCCATGCATACTGGCTAAATTGATACTTGTACATCTTCTTCTTCAGTGTTAGAATGAACCACATGAAACCTGATTCCAAAGGAGAGGGAGCACTTCAGTAAAATTCCTCAACAATCAGCAGAAGATGAGCATGTATTATAACAACACAAGGCTTGAAAATGGCACCCCAGGACAGCAGTATACTAAAGAACTTATTATTTCACATCTTGGGTATTGTTAAACAGCAAAATCCTTTCGAGATTTAAACACTGCATGAAAGGACATGCTTAAACAGATAGAACAAACCTGCGATATAGAAGAAATAACACGTGACCATGTGATACTTAACAAATTTGCTGACAAGCTTGTACAAGACTTTGTCTAACGTAACTGTGTTGACAAGCCTCTGGCTTAGCATGCGGCCATATACGAACAGCATTGCCGTGAAGAAGAAGTGCCTGGAAACAAAGTTGGAATTTAGCAAAGTCAGAAAGAATGGTCGACAACACCATGCTAATATGATAATTAGTGCCAAGCTTCAGAATAGAATCAGCTACAATGTTCAACTGTATATCAAATGGATAATTTTTTGCAACCAAAAACAAAGTTGCGCAATTAATTGACAAAGGGAGTATGAACCAAACAAACGACGTTTTCATAGTTCAATAATTTAGTTAGTCAATGTCATTTTCCTCTGTAGTCACGTAGCACCAATACTTTCCTCTTATAATCATATTTTATACAGGAATTTGTCTGTAATCACGTTGCACCAATGTTGTATTTTGAATGTTTAAGTGTGACCAGCTCATCTAAAAGTTTAAGCTACTAGAGCGAGCAAACTTTTATTTACTTAATAATATCTTCAAAACATCCTCTCACATGCAGGCTTGATTTTTTCATGAGCCAAACGCGTGGAAGTTCTTTTTTGATAATGGTGGCAATGAGAACTGAACCCATGACCTCTGTCTGCTCTTACACCATATTAAGGTGTGTGACCAATCCGTCTAAAAGTTTAAACTGCTAATGATGGCAGACTTTTATTCACTTCATTATATCTTCAACACATCCCTCACATGCATGCTTGATTTTTTTCATGTGCCAAACACATGGAAGTTCTTTTTTTAATAATGGTGGCAGTGAGAATTGAACCCATAACCTCTATATGCTCTGATACACTATCAAAATGTGTGATTAATCCATCTAAAAGTTTAAACTGTTAGAGATGACACACTTTTATCTACTTAAATATATTTTCAACATTGTAATTTATGCACATTATCCACCAAGAAAGTAGAACTGGAGCACGCATGATCTAATTTAATGAAAATGAACTTCAAAGGGCTCAACATAGATAATTGCCATTCATGGCATTTATTAGGTCTCATATAAATAGAGGCGGGATTCTATTGCACCTTAGAGTAGCTAATGCCTCCAAATAGTTCTAAATCCTATAATCTAAATGACTTAAAACAGAGGATCAAATACTTGCACGGCTCAAGACTATGCCATATAGTTTACAACAACAACAACAACCCAGTATAATCCCACTTAGTGGGGTCTGGGGAGGGTAGTATGTACGCAGACCTTACCCCTACCCTTGGATAGAGAGGCTGTTTCCAAATAAATGAAAAGCAAACATATTAAGATCCAAAAGATTCTGCACAGTTACCCACACTATATACTATAGTTTCAACAAATATCTTAAGAAAGTGACATTTTTAATCAAAAGTTGGGTAAGACATGAACCCAACCCACTGTCAGATCTCCAAGAAGAAGTGGAACATGCACACTTGATATGGCAATATAAGATGAGAAAAGCAAGCAAGCAAGGTGACATCAAAGTGATCTTACTCACCAATTCAATAGCCTGAAACCAGGAAGCTGCCGGTCTTCATGGGCTCTTCTAAGTAGATTGAACAATTCTTTTGCCATAAAGATTTGGATAACTACTACCATGGCCCAAATATAAAGATGGCCCATGTAAATGATGAAAGCAAAGCCCCCAATCATCCACACAGATGAATATGCACGGATCAGCATTGATTTGTACTTGGATCGATCGTTAACAAGCAAATGGTTTCCATTTGCTTTGACAACTTCTGGAGGAACCTGTAATTTCGAGAAGAGGGCGAAGGACATTTAAGAAAATTTGGTATTCAAGTGGAGAAGCGGAGACGGGCAAACTCATTATCCTCCATGTTTCAAAACTAAATACCAGCGGAATTCTCGATTATCAAGAAAATATTACAGCAAGAAAATCTGGAGTCCTAACATTTACAAAATTCCAATCCCAAATGGAGACACTAAAGCATCTCAATTCTATTTACTTATCTATCTATTGATTAATGTACTTGTTCATTCTCAAACATATAGCCAAAAAACTCATAGCGAAAACATAAAAGTAAAGATAGCACAAATCATTAAAAGAACCAATAAAAAAAAGTGAAGTCACCTCATTTGATCCTCTACGACGACGTATCCTTCCTGAAGGCGTTCCTGGGGCACTGGAATTGCTATCGTTTTGCATACTTTCTTTATCAAGTCCTTACCCCAACTAACAATTCAACTTACAAAGAACACATGAATACCTAAAATAACCTGAAAATAAATAAACGATAAAAACATGAGGACTCAGGTTCAAATCTCAGCGGAGGCAAAAAAAATACTAGGAGATTTATTAGCATTTGCCTAGGTCTTAATGGACAGAGATATCAGGTACATGGTTGGGATAACAGGTACCTAGTGGACAACAGCGAAGCCAAAAATCAGTAAGAGGGTTCAAGATATAGAGAATTAAAGTCAAAGGGAATTAACATTTACTATATATACGTAAAAATATAATTTTGACCTAGTATATATGGTGTAATTTTTCAGTAAAAGAGGTTCGAATGAACCCTTTCCACCCCTGGCTCCACCCATGCCAGTGGACTAGTCGAGGTCTGCCATGCTGGCCCGGACACCACTCTCATCAAATCCTAAAAAAAGGTAAAAAAACACTAGGCGATTTTCATCCCCTCTACCTAAGTTTTAAAGGGCAGAGTTACCTGGTACCTGCACTGGAGGCAGGTAGTAGGTACCAAGTAGAGTAGTCGAGGTGCGCGCAAGCTGACCCGACACCACCGTCAAAAAGAAAATAAAGCAATTAGAAAAGGTCCATGAATTCAACAGAAAACAAAGTATCACATAAAATTAATTCAAATCATTTACAATTTAAATTATCCATAAGGCTATTCTAATCATGTATAAGTATTAAATAAGCATAGCTGCCAATACAAAAAAGAATTATTACGATAAATTAGTCCAAGAGGGAGTCAAAATGAAAGTATAAACAAGTTAATAAACCCTAAATAACCTAATTATAAGCACAGCAACGAATTTCAAAAACTGAATCTTAACAAAAAATTGTAAAAAAAGAAAATACTAGGTTTTTTGCTTCAATTGAATACAGTAATAAATTGGAAAATTAGAGAGAATAAAAGAAAAGGAGAAATCGGACCTATCGACGAGTGGAAGTTTGTGAGCGAGGAATGAGGAAAGGCACCAAAGCACATCTCAGTTAGCTCGTTTTTGGCTGCATTTGGAGGCCAAGTACTGGGTATTAATAAGCAAAAGATCAAAATTTTCCAGAAATATTGAATTATGTAGACCACCCAAGTTTTAATTTATTTATTTTATTGTTATAACTTATAAGTAATAAGTAACGAGCTCTAGAATTAATAATTCTGGAACAAATTTTTCTTCTGCAGCTAGAATTTGATTAAGCAATTTAAGAAAAATTAAAAAATACAAAAAGCATAAAATATAAGAGAATATTTTTTGGGAATAATGTTTCGTCCTTTCATTAGTGGGTTGCTGATTTTAGGTTTAAATTAAAAAATAATCAGATTTACAAGTGGTCATTCTAAAATAACAACAGTTTCAAAAATAATTAAAATTTAGCCACTTTTCATATAAAGATAATCTGAACAAAAATATTGTTCAAAATCCGGAAAAATGTTCCAATATAATATACTGAAATTTCAGTATATTAAGGTTAAAATAACACGGGCTAGCTAGTTTTCGGACTGGTCATTCAAAAATAGCCAGTGTTTGTAAAGTCATTAAAAAATAGCCACTATTTATAGCCACTATTTTGTTGTAACACGAAAAGTTCCAGCATAATATACTGGAGATCGGTGTACCTGTGTATAAGCTTCCAGCATATTATGTTGGAACTCCAACAAGCGGAAAGTTCCAATATAATATACTGGAGATTTGAGTATCGATACTCCAATCTCCAATATATTATATTGTACCAGTATATTATACTAGAACTTTCGGTGCTCCAATCTCTAGTATATTATGTTGTACCGGTATATTATACTGGAACTCCAATATATTATACTAAAATATTTTTCGATTTTGAACAGTGTTTTCGTTCAGATTTATCTTTACATAGAAGTGATTAAATTTTGTTTAGTTTTGAAACTATAGCTATTTTTAAATGACTACTTGTAAATATGACTATTTTTTAATTTCTCCCAATTTTACGATAGCCCAATATGTCAAATATTATTGAAACTAATCCAATCTCTTCACCTATCTATTCAAATTACTAGTCTCTCATCTCGTGATTTGCGCCTATAAAGGATTTGATTAAGAATAAAATGATCGTTCTGTTATGAATAATTTATATTGAATATTACTTTTTATGCCTATAAAAGACTATGTAATTGCAATGGAAATGTACACCAAAGTGAAAGAAGAAAACTCTTCTCCCTTCTTTCTATCTCTTCTTATTTACATTATACTGTATTACTTTTATTTTATAATATGTTATCAGCACGAAGCTCTAATTTTATTCTTAACTCCAGCTAAGTTGAGCCATATTTTATTAATGTATGTATCATTATAATCATTTTATTTATGGCAGTACATATCATATGCTTAATAACAACCTAAATTTTTCTTTGCAATTTTTGATAATTTACATCATTCATGTTGTTGTTCCCTTTTCCGTTTGTTTCATATTTTTGTTTATCATGTTGTTTTTCACACCTCACACAATACCATTAAGAAAAAAAAAATGTATGCATATGTATGTAATGTATACATTATCTAGTCACTCCATAATAAAACATTCAGTTCTTAACACATATATATCAATAATATAAAGTGAAATGAAATAATATATAGTTTCTACTTTACGGCATGACTAAAATGAAATAGTAGATTGCTAACATGATGTATCTTTATTTTTATTTCTTTTACCTTAATCGCTTTGTTTCATTAATTGTTTATTATTATAATTATTTCTCTAACTTATTCATCTTCTATGATAGTTTTCACTATGTCAATAAATCAAAACTTGAATTTGTGGCACTTGACATTACCGGGAAGAACTATTTATCATGGGTCCTTGATGCTGAAATTCACGTTGATGCTAAATGTCTTGGAAATATGATTATACAAGGAAATGGAACATCAAATCAGGATAAAGCGAAGGCCATGATTTTTCTTCAACATCATCTACATTAAGGGTTAAAAATTGAATATTAACCGTAAAAGATCCACTTGAATTATGGATTAATTTAAAGGATCGATATGACCACCTAAAACTTATGGTATTACCTTAAGCTCGATATGAGTGGATACTTTTAATGATGCAAGACTTTAAAATCGTAAGTGAGTATAATTCTGCTATCTTTAAAGTAAGTTCTCTATTAAAATTATGTGGAGACACTATCACAGATGAGCACTTATTGGAAAAAATATTTTCTACTTTTCACGCTTCAAATATGGTAATACAACAACAATACCGTGAAAAAGGTTTTAAGAAATATTCCGAGTTAATCACATGCCTACTTGTGGCAGAGCATAATAATACTGTGTTAATGAAAAATCATAAAGCCCGTCCCGCTGGATCAGTTCCATTTCCGAAAGTTAATGTTGTAACAGCACATGATAAGTTTGAAAGAAAATAAAATAATTACTGCGGTCGTGAACACGGTCGTAAACGTGGACGTGGCAGGGGAAGAAACAATTATCGTCATTACGGTAGAAATAAATTGGAGAACAATAAGAGTTCTCAAATTAATCATTCAAAAGGTAAAACTAGTATGTGTCACCGATGTGGTATGAGAGGTCATTGGGCACATATTTGTCGCACGCCAGAACATTTGTCAAACTTTATCAAGCCTCCATCAATAAAAAGGAAAATAATGTGGAGGCACACTTGACCTTTCAAAATAATGATGATGAAGCAGGTCCATCAAACAAATGCGATTCTAAAGCACATCCTGCATATAAAGATGATGATTTTAAAGGCGTAACAAATATTACTCATTTAGAAGCTGGAGACTTCTTCTGAGGATATTGACTAAAGAACTAATCATCTTACTGGGGAATGAAGCGACAAAAGTTGTTAATTTTATGTTTGCAACTAGTTTATTTTCCTAATGTATCATATGTTTACTAGTTTTTACATTCATAATGTATTTCTTAATATATATTTTTTTTCTGCTTGTCTTTCATATTTCTTGTGATATATTATTTGTCCTTTTTTTATGAAGAATATGAAAATCTCCAGTCTTCAATTGCACTCAATATTAATAAAGATGATATATGTCTTCTGGATAGTGCTACAACACACGCTATTTTAAAAGATAAGAGATATTTCTCTTATTTGGTAATGAAATAAGCGAATGTTAATACACTATCCGGTAATACAAGATTAATTGAAGGTTCTGGAAGAGCCAATTTATTATTACTGGAGCACTATATTGTAGTAAATCCCAAAGAAACTTATTAAGTTTCAATGATATTCGCAAAAATGGCTATCATATTGAGACTACAAATGATGAAAAGATTGAATATCTTTATATTACTACAATAATGTACGGTAAGAAATGTGTGCTTGAAATATTACCCGCTCTTTCCTTCGGCTTATACTACACAAGTATTAGCAAGATTGAAACACATGCCGTAGTACACAAGAAGTTTACTAATCAAGATAATTTTATTATTTGGCATGACCGGTTAGGCTATCCTGGTTCTAATGTGATGCGTAAAATAATTGAGAATTCACATGGACAGGCAATGAAGAATCAGAAGATTCTTCAATTTAAGAAATTCTCTCATGTTGCATGTTCTCAAGGAAAATTTATTATTAGACCATCAATTATAAAGTTAGGATGGAATCCCTTGCATCTCTAAAACGTATTGTAGACATGTAATTTTTGACCTACGCATTAGAATTACTTTTAATAGTTCTAGCATTTTTGGGATATTTATTTGGGCTTATTCCTATAGGATTTCACTTTTATTAATTTTAGTTTTATTTTTAAAGGCATAAAAATTGAAAAAAATTTGAAAGTATAAACAAAATAGTTTCATTATATACATTTTCTTATTTTTTTAACTTAAGGCCATTAGTATTTTAGCAATATCTTTTGTTTTACTATGATTCTACTTTTATTTTGAATATAATAATTTATGTAAATATAATACATACATACATACACAAGTATGGCATAGTTTATTTTATTAATTAGAATTATTTTTGAATCATTTTTATAAATAAAAATATTTAAGTTTTCTTAAATTGTTGGGTTTAAAGAATTACAGTCCCAAATTTGAGGCCCAATCTCGGCCAAGCTGAAGCCCAAAATTGGGCAGCCCGTCCCAGCCCACTGACCCGCCCCAATTCCCACCTCAAATCCTAGTCCTCCATCCCAATTAATCCAACGGCTCACATTAATCCCCACACCCCCATATAAAATACGTGTCTCCTACAAACCCTAAAACCTAAAGAAAACCAAATCAGCCGCCCCCTCCTCACCCCCTCTGCCGCGAACCCACGCCCAAACCACCAGAAAATTCCATGTTCTTCTATGGTCCTCTCCCCTCGATGGTCCCCTCCTTCCACGTCATACACCCCGTACAAGGTTTCATCATTTCTACGCGTTTTCTTGCTCTCCAAGTTCGAATCGAATTAATGGGAGCCGTAGATTGATTGAAGATCAATCTAAACCCTCCATTTGTTCGATTTCGAACTATAAAGCGAGAAATCAGAAGATTTTGGGTTTTTGGTTTTGAGGGGGGGAGACTAATTTTTTCGGACAGAAAATAGGAGAAATTTCGAGAAATTTGGAGAGAAAAATTCGAAAAGGTCTAGGGTTCTTTGAGTTCTTTTTAATTTTTGGTGTTTGATTGGCATTCCAAAAAAATAAAAATACAAAAATGGTTTGAGTTGTATTTTTGTTCGAGTTTTTGTTTTCATTTCGGAAGAGATCAGAATCCCAAACAGGATATATATATTTCAGTCGCTTCTTTCTGTTCCATTTTTGATTTCAATATGGAGTTCGACTGAGGTACGATCGGGCTTGAAAAGGGCAATCAAATTTCAGACCTTATCAGCAAGCAGCTCCATATCATCAAAGGCCTCAGCAAACACATCCAAGTCTTGATGACCTTTTGTACAAATACATTAAAGTCACTGATGAAAAAATGGAAAGTCAAAATTCAGCCCTTAAAAATTTGGAAATCCAGCTGAGCCAATTGGCAACTCTTGTGTTAGAAAAAATTCAAGGCCCCTTACCAAGCAATACTGATAAAAACCCAAAGGAAAACCTTAAGGCCATCACCTTACGATCAGGTAAGGAGCTTGATGAACCCAATACAGTCAAACAAAAAAAGAACCAGTCAGAACAACAGGTAAACAAGGGTAAGAATGTTGAAACACCCTTTGAACCATTAGAAGATAAAGAAGTCAAGAAAAAAGAAGAGAATATTGAAAATAATATTCCTCTCCCTATGACAATTCCTTTTCCGCAAAAAATGAAAAGAGAAAAGCTTGATGGCGAATTTGCTAAGTTTTTAGAAATCTTGAAAAAATTCACATTAATATTCTTTTCACTGATGCTTTGATGCAAATGCCTTCATATGCTAAATTTTTAAAAGAAATTTTGTAAAGTAAAAGAAACTTGGAAGAAATTTCTGTAGTAATGCTTACTGAAAAGTGTAGCGCTATCTTCAAAATAAGCTACCACAAGCATTTTACAATTCCATGCACTTTGGGAGGAGTGTATTTTGAAAAAGCACTTTGTGATTTTAGAGCTTCAATAAATTTGATGCCATTTTCTATCTTTACAAAATTGGATCTTGGTGAAATGAAAGATATATGTGTTTCTCTTCAATTTGCAGATCAAAGTACTAAGAAACCTAAGGGAATAATTGAAAATGTGCTTGTAAGAGTAGAAAAGTTTGTTTTTCCCGTAGATTGTATAGTACTTGGAATGAAAGAATGTCCTGATGAGCCAATTATTTTGGGTAGACCATTTATTGCTACAGGTAGAGAAATTATAGATGTCCACCAAGGACAGCTAATTCTAAGAGTTGATGAAGAAATGGTCATTTTTGACATGCAAAAGATGCTAAGATTTTCAGGAGATGAATTATCATCTTCATGTTTTTCAATTGACATGATTAGTTATCTTACAGTTGAATATAGAGATGGTCAATTAACTCCAGACTCAATGGAAAGATGCTTGGCAAAATCAAATACCATACAAGATGATGATCCCATCATCAGAAAAGAATCTGAAATATTGGAAAAAGATTCTGAGTATCAGGAGATGCAACCAGAAGAAGTTCAACCAAAAATTGAACTCAAAATTCTCCCATCTCATTTTAAAATATGCTTATCTTGAAAATGAACAATATCCAGTGATTATTTCATCTTCTTTGACTGCAGAACAAGAAGAAAGATTAATTCAAGTCATGAAAACACACAAATAAGCCTTAGGGTGGACTATAGTAGATATCAAAGGGATTAGTCCAGCAATTTATACACATAGAATCCTCATGGAAGATACCTACAAATCAATAATCCAACCCCAAAGGAGATTGAATCCAACAATGCATGAAGTGGTAAAAAAGGACATTGAAAAACTTTTTGGCAGCAGGTAGCATTTATCCTGTTTCATACAGTCATTGGGTAACTCCTGTTCAGGTAATACTAAAAAAAGGAGGTATGGCAGTTATAAAGAATGAAAATAATGAACTCATACCTATGTCACGACCCTAGTTCACCAATCGTGAACCTGTCATGAGGCACCCAGTCTTCGCGACTAGGTAAGCCTAACACACTGCGGAAATTCAACAATCTTTTCGGAAATGATAAATAAAACATGAATAGCATAAGATAATGTATAGAGTGCCGCCTGAAACATACATGTCAACTCAAAATAACGTAAACCTCCAAGACCCGTAAACCCACGGGTAACACAGGCTAAGAGTAAAGTATAACGCATGGCTCTAACATCTAGAAGTGTCTACAATGAGAGAATACATAGATAAAACTACTAACTAAAGGCAGAACAGAGGGAGGCTTCTCGGCTCTGCGGATGCGGTAGATGCATACCTCAGGCCTCCAAATGTAGCTCTGAAAACTCTAATAGCGCGTCTGATCAGAAGTACCTGGACCTGCACAACGAAAGTGTGCAGAAGAGTAGCATGAGTACACCACAACGACACTCAGTAAGTGCCAAGCCTAACCTCGATGGGGTAGTGACGAGGAAGGTCGAGGCCCTACTGAGAAGAACATAAGAAAATAATGTAAAAATAAATAAACAGTAGATAATGAAATAAATCCTGGATATCTAACAAGACAGTAATTAAAACAGAACGGCTATAAGTACAAACTACAAACACAAGGCAAATCACTCAAAAGTCAGGGTCTCTACATGGAGCTCCGGGAATTGAACCCGCAGTCCACTTTATAATATTTGAGGATCTCCAGGAATTGAACCCGCAGTCCACTTTATAATATCTGAGGATCTCCGGGAATTGAACCCGCAGTCCTTCATACCAATATCAGAGGATATCCGGGAATTGAACCCGTAGTCCGTCATATCAAAATCAGAGGATCTCCCGGGAATTGAACCTGTAGTCCATCTTATTAACAGCAGGGGGTCTACCGGGAATCGAACCCGTAGCCCGTCATACCAATAATAGGGGGATCTCCCGAGAATAAAACCTGTAGTCCCAAACGTAACACTTCACAACAAGTCAATATTTAACAGAAGAAAACCAAATATAGCAACAATGTAAAGGTCTAGGCCTAGTATGCTCACAAAGAGGGCATGCATTTGCAATTTAGTCAAATAGAGCAAACAAATTACTAACATGCTTTTCCTAAGCTAAGCAAGTGAAATAACATTTTTTAACAGTTAAATACACAAAGAAACACAATATAAATAAGTCAAGTAACGTGAACTTTCAACAATTAGCACAAGTACACGTCCATCACCTCGCGCACAAGGCCTTTAAACAACAATTAATATATCCTCAGGGGACCCCACACAAGGTTAGACAAGCCACTTACCTCGAATTGGTACAAAACCGCTAAGAAAGAACACCCTTGCCACGAGTATCCGACTCCGAGTGGCTCAAATCTATTCAAACAAATTACATATCATAAATAACATCGCAAGTAACTAATTACACTGTTATAATTAAAGCTAAGGCGCGAAAATAGGTGAAATGACCAAAATGCCTCCCAGGACAATGTCTCGAAATCGAATAATTTTTACATTTTCAGAAACCCCGTACTCTCACGAGTCTAACCATATAAAAATCTTCCAAATCAGAGGTCAAATGCCTCTTCAAATCATCAAAGTTAGGTCTAAGAACTTTACCCCAATTTTGATTCAAAATCCGAAATTAAAGCTTGAATTCGAGATTAGATTAGCGGGTAATAGTCATAAAGGAGCAAGGAATCGTTACCCAATGTTTGCCTCTGAAACTCCTCGAAAAGTCTCCCAAAACCGAGCTCTCTGGCTTGAGTTTTTGTAAAAATGGAAGAAGAGTTCGTTTTTGAAATATATCAACTGGTCAGAACATTTGTACATCGCGATCGCGTGGATGGGCATGTGTTCGCGTAGAGTAAAGTTTAAGTGGCTGAAAAATGTCCTTCACGATCGCGAAGGCAAGGATGCGAACGCGATGGTCAGGGACTGGACGATACGCGAACGCGACGCATTTCACGCGATCGCGAAGGACAAGGAGTCCAAAAATGGACTACCCGAACGCGTTGGCAGGGATGAACGCGAACGCGGAAGAGGCGCTGGATGGGCTTCACAATCGTGGGGTGAAGGACGCGATCGCAATGAAGGAATCACTGACCTACAATTTTCTGCTGCAATAATCAACTCCAATAGCTCCGTTGAGCATCCGAATCACACCCGAGGCCCCAGGACCTCAACCAAACCTACAAACATAACCCATAAACTCATTGAACTTGTACCAATCCTTAAACCATCTAAAACAATGCCGAAAACTCGAATTAACCATTGATTTGAACTTAAAAACTTCAAAACTTAACCAAACTCGCTTTCGATTCAAAACCTAACCAAAACACGTCCGATTGACCTGAAATTTTGCACGCACGTCCCAAATGACATGAAGGTGATACAGAAACTTCCAGAATCCCATTCCGTCTCTCGGATCAAAATTTCACTATCGCACCGGAAACTTCAAAATTCAAACTTTCGGCATTTATAGCCTAAATGAGCTACGGACATCTAAATACATTCCGAACACGCTCCCAACCCCAAAATCACCTAACGGAGCTAATAGAACCATCAGTTTTTCATTTCGAGGTTGTCTTGACACTGTTCTGATTACGGACCATTTTTCAACACTTAAGCTCTCATTTAGGGACTAAGTGTCCCAAAACACTCCGAATTCTATTATCGAACATCTAGGCAAACCAAAATAGCAGAAATGAACTTAGGGGGAGCAGATAATGGGGGAACTAGGCATGAATTCCAAAGACGACTGGGCGGATCGTCACAACCTACAATGACTGTTACAGGATGGAGAGTCTGTATTGATTATAGACGTCTCAATGATGCTACTGGAAAAGATCAGTTTCCTTTACCATTTAATGATCAAATGTTAGAAAGAATTGCAGGATACAGTTTTTGCTGTTTTCTTGATGACTATTCAGAGTATAACCAAATATCAATTGCACCTGAAGATCAGGATAAGAAAACTTTCACATGTCTTCATGGAACATATGCTTATAGAAGAATGCCATTTGGTATGTGCAATGCCCCTGCTACATTTTAGCATTGCATGTCAGCAATTTTTTCTGACATGACCAAAAAATTTCTTGAAATTTTTATGGATGATTTTACACTCTCTGGCAAAATATTTGAAGATTGTCTTTACCACTTGACTTTAGTTCTAAAGAGATATGAAGAGACAAACTTGATTCTGAATTGGAAAAAATGTCATTTTATGGTTACAGAGGGAATTGTTATAAGACATAAAATCACTGCTAATGGGATAGAAGTTGATAAGGCTAAAATTAATCTTATAGCAGGATTACCCCCTCCCACAACTATTAAATACATTAGAAGCTTTCCAGGTCATCCATGTTTTTACAGACAGTTCATAAAGGGTTTTTCAAAGATTTCAAAACCTATGAATAACCTCTTGATGAAAGATGTTAAGTTTGATTTTTCGGGTGATTGTATGATAGCTTTCGACACCCTTAAGGAGAAATTATCAACTGCCCTTGTAGTTGTATCCTCTGATTGGAGTCAACCTTTTGAGGTTATGTGTGATGCTAGTGATACGGTAGTTGAAGCTGTTTTAGGCCAGAGAAAGGATAAGATTTTTCGTCCCATTTACTATGCTAGTAGAACAATGAATGAGGCTCAACGTAATTATGCCACAACATAGAAAGAGTTACTAGCAGTAGTATTTGATTTTGATAAATTTTGTTCTTATTTGATAGGAACAAAGGTGACTGTTTTTACTGACCATGCAGCTTTAAAATACCTCTTAGCAAAAAAAGATGCTCGACCTAGATTGTTAAGATGGATTTTACTTCTGCAAGAGTTTGACCTTGAGATAAAAGATAAAAAAGGAATAGAAAATTAGGTAGCTGACCATATGTCTAGACTAGAAGACCCTCCCCTTGAGTTCAGTGAGATAAAAGAAGAATTTCCCGATGAACACATTTTTTCAGTTGACTCTGTTGTGACTCACCCACCCTAGTTCGCATATATTGCTTACTACTTGGTTAGAAGACGGACACCCCAAGATCTCTCTTACCAGCAGAGAAAGAAGCTTATTTCTGATGCTAAGTATTATTTGTGGAATGAACCTTACTTGTTCAAAATTTGTGCAGATACTATCATCAGGAGGTGTGTACCCGAATAAGAGATGACCAAAATTTTGTATCACTGCCATGGTGGAGCAATTGGAGGTCATTATGCAGCAAATCGAACAACTTTTAAGGTTTTGGAAGCTGGATTTTTTTGGTCGACACTCTTTAAAGATGCTCGAACATATGTTGTACAATGTGATAGGTGTCAGAGAACAGGTAACATCACTAAAAGATATGAAATGCCATTTCAATCGATACAAGTATGTGAAATATTTGATATTTGGGGAATAGATTTCATGGGACGTTTTCCCTCTTCTCATTCTTTTGAATATATTCTTGTTGCTGTGGATTATGTGTCAAGATAGGTTGAAGCGATCCCTGCAAGAAAAAATGATGCTCGTACTTTCTTAAGAAAAATATTTTTACTAGATTTGGCACAACATGAGTCATCATTAGTGACCAAGGAACTCATTGTATGAATAGACAATTCTATGCTTTGCTATCAAAATATGGTATGAATCACAAAACTGGAATACCATATCATGCTCAAACACAGGGGCAAGTTGAGGTTTTTAACCGCGAGTTAAAAAGAATTCTTGAAAAAATGGTTGGAATTTCAAGAAAAAACTGGTCTTTAAAATTAGATGATGCATTATGGGTATACCGAACGACGTTCAAAACGCCAATTGAAACATCCCCATATAAATTAGTCTTTAGAAAGGCTTGCCATTTGCCAGTTGAATTAGAACACAAAGCTTTTTGGACACTGAAATAATTAAACTTTGAACTAACCTCTACTGGTAAAAAGAGACTTTTTCATGTTAATGAATTAGAAGAGCTAAGGTTGGAAGCCTATGAAAATGGCAAAATTTTCAAAGAAAAAAATATGGCATGACAAGTTAATCAGTCCAAAGAGTTTCAAAATGGGAGATAAGGTACTTCATTACAATAGCCGACTCAGGCTATTCCCTGGAAAATTAAAGTCCAGATGGACAAGTCCTTATAATGTTACAAATGTTACTCCATATGGTGCTATTGAGATTCAACAGATTAGTGGTGGAGACAAATTTAAAGTAATTGGTCAGAGACTAAAATTATATTTTGGAGGGCAATTTGAGAAACAACCATCAGTTACTCTAATTGAATGAAGAATCATGTAAAAATAAGTCGAGCTAGCGACATTAAACTCAGAACTACATTTTCCTACCCGTAGACATTGAGGGTGAAGCAACGGAGCCTCATAAGTCCAACATAGATTAGACTAATTAAATGCTTAACTAATTGATCTGGTTATTATCCAGATTATTGTATAATTGGAACATCTCATGAAGGCCTATACAAAAATAGAGTCACCTACACAAGAGCGACTCCATGGTGATCGGTATGCCCAAGTGACCGGTTAGGTAACCATTTAATGATGCAATTCAAATGGTGGAACATGTAACTTTTGGTTTATACTTAAACCTGGACCCCATGACTGATAAGGTCTAAATGCTAGTCCAATCTATTACCATTGAATATGTGTGGTCACAGTTTCTTTCAAGCTTTCTTCTGTGAATGTAAATTCGAAAGCCAAAAATATTTTTAATTTATTTTTTTCAAAATTTCTTTAGCATTTTAGTATGTGTGTGTGTGTGTGTGTATATATATATATATATATATATATATATATATATATACACACTATAATATTTTAATAATTATTTTTCTTCTTAAATGATTGTGTCGCTGTAGGTTTTTAATTAGTAAAATAATTTCTTTCTATTATGCTCAAATATTAAGTCTTTTTTTATTATCATATCAATTCTATGCATATGACTTTAATTTTGTGAAGGCAAAAAACTAGCGTCTCCAACTCGCAAGATTAAAGGAATTGAGAAAAGTTATTATCACAAGAAGGTATACTCAATAATTTTTCTAGAACTTGCTCTAAATGTTCGTCGAGGCGAAATAATGGATGACACTGATTCTTGAAAGATGAAATTAGGCTTTCTTTGATACACCTTTTAGCCTCTTTTAGTTTATTCTCTCAAAAAAAAAAAATCTCGTAGAACCTATCTTTGAGCCTTTATCCTATTTTTTTTTCACCATGGTCTATAACCCCCCCCCCCCCTCTCCAAAAAAAGAAAAAAGAAAAAAAAGAGATGTATATTAATATTATAGTTATTACTTCTTCCAGTCATGATAAGTGATATTTGTGAGAAAAAAGATTGTGCAAGGCACGAAACAAAAAAAAGGAAAATGAGAGATATAATATATAGGTGTGTGTATATTCTTATATCTCTTTATGTTGATGAACGCATATATAAAATAATATACTGCAAAAAAGGTTATATCTCTTTATGTATATTACTATTATAGTTATTACTTCTTCCAGCCATGATAAGTAATATTTGTGAGAAAAAAAAGATTGTGCAAGGCACGAAACAAAAAAAAGGAAAATGAGAGATATAATATATAGGTGTCTGTATATTCTTATATCTCTTTATGTTGATGAACGCATATATAAAATAATATACTGCAAAAAAGGTTATATCTCTTTATGTATATTACTATTATAGTTATTACTTCTTCCAGCCATGATAAGTAATATTTGTGAGAAAAGAAGATTGCGCAAGGCACGAAACAAAAAAAAGGAAAATGAGAGATATAATAAATAGGTGTGTGTATATTCTTATATCTCTTTATGTTGATGAACGCATATATAAAATAATATACTGCAAAAAAGGGAATAATTAGTATCAAGGAACATTTGCTCCAAGCGGGAAGAAGAAAGTCACTACAAAAATACCAGCCTGACGCCTGATATTATAAGCCAAGAAAAAGTCCTAAATAGATTTTAAAAATCAGTGCTAAATCTATATTAGTGGAGATTGACATGAAGAGCAAGCCTATGGATGAAGAATTGTGATATTCCAAACGTGTGATAATAAAGTTATCAATTCTGAATGATTCAAGCGAAAAGGAATGCAAGTTTTGTTTTTGTTCAAAAGTAAAATCAAAAGCAAGGTAAAAGATTTGGTGAAGCTTAAAAGATTAATCATTTGGCATGATAATAGAAGTTATTTTGAATAAATTTTCTATCCTACAAAGACCAAACATTTTGAAGAAAATATTAAAAAAAATATTTTTATCAATAGAAATATTTTTCCTCGAGGACAAGCAAAGATTCAAGTGTGGGGGAATTTGATAAATATAAAATATTCATATATTATATGCTTAATACTATACTATTTTAAATAAAGTATTTATATCATATTTCGATTTTCTATATTTTCTAACAATATTTTGCAGGAGATAAGAATGCTATTAATTAAGCAAGAAAATGAAAGAAACAAGAAGGTCGTAACATATTCACTCCACATCGCAAGAAGATCACGACACATCTTCTTCATGACATATCTTCCTCGAGATACACCTTCCTCAATATGCATCTTCATCAAAACATTCTCCTCAAGATACATCTTCCTCACTTGAGATCACAACACTTTGAAGAAGAAATGCATTTCTATAAATTGAATGCAACTCTATGTGTAATAGACATCAATGAATAAAGATTAAAAGACTCACTTTATTTTCTAAAGCTTTGGTCTCTTATTCTTACTTATTCTTCTTTCATTACTTCTTTTAATTTTAAGATTTTATAGTAGTATTGGCAATATATGTCATAGAATTACTTTATTTTTCAAATACTCTATAATGGAGTAGTGCTTTGTGTTGGGATAATCGATAAAGCTTGATATATATATATATATATATATATATATATATATATATATATCTCAGTTTAATACAAACTTGGCTTGAAATCTTCTTTTTATACTTTGTACTGTGCTGTAATAATAGTTTCAATTAATCATTATTATCACTTCTACATATTTTATCTCTAAGTTATTATTATATTAATTTTATAATTCTCACGGAGAAAAAATAATATATAATAACTAATGAATAAAGTAGTAAAGTGAGAGTAATTATTAGTAAACTATTATTCCAAGTTTGCAATCTTGCTTGCCTCAATTTTAATTCTCACGGAGGAATTGTTGTAGGTAAGATTATTGATTTTGTAGTAAAAATATTCTCACGAAGTTTTTACTACCCCTTGGCACAATTCAAGCAAGAAAAATATTTCGGTTTAATCGCACTAGTTTTAACTGAATTAATCACATAACCTCACGGAGTGTTATTAATTGGCTACTTCTTAGTGAGTTAAATATAATTGTATTATAAATAAACAATTATTCCTTAGAGAAATACACGTAAAAATTGATATTTTATTGTAATATATTATCAAGTGAATTCAACGATTCTCAACTCTTTTAAATTATAAATCTTCCGGAAGTTCTTGATTTTTATTTAAGTAACTAACAAATTTTAAACCTCACTCTCTTTTCATTAATTTGGTTCTCTCAAATAGTAGCTAAAATATTACAAGTTTGTAGCATATATTTTCCAATCTCTGTGAGACGATATCTTAAATATATTAGAATTTGACTAAGCACGAGCAGAAAAATCCTATACACATTAGCCTCGGCAGGTCTTCAGTGAGACGGATTTTTCATAAAGATGAATAATAGAAGTGTATTGTTTGACTCAAAATTTATCAAATACTTTCCGAGAAAATCAATCAAAATAGATCAAGGGTAAATCCTAGTTAAGAATAATTAACTCTAGATCAGAGATGAGTAAGAGAAATAGAAAGCATAGTCGAGTATAAATATCGATGACGATTATGATCTGATTTGATAGCATAAATAAAGATGCATTAAGTAACAAAAATATGAGTAAAGGAAGAGATTCACCCGGTCTTCAGTGAGACAGATCTTCTTTCTTTTCATAAAGATGAATAATAGATGTGTACAAGAACTTCATGACTGGATCTGATGAATGTATTGGATCACATATTCTCGCATTGTTTTGGAGAGGTATGTTTACATTTTTTCTAAAGAGAGGGAGAGGGAGATCGAGAGAGAGCCCCCTTTTTGTAATGTTAGGGTCTCCGACCCTCCTCGAAATAATAAAAAAGGTACAATTTACAGGGAATATTTGGTAGAATATTCCTTTTGAGTTTTCCAAGGTAAACTAGATGCTTCACGGCCTGTACGTCCACGACCGTTGATGACGGTCCGACCTTGGTGTGTACGTCCACGTCCTTGGTGTGTACGTCCACAGACTTGGTGTGTACGTACCGAACGTTGATGACTGTCCGACCTTGGTGTGTACGTCCACGACCGCGGCCTCCTACCGAATTTCTCTGATCTAATTTTGACTTATATAAAACTGTTTCTCACAAAAAATATTTTTTTAAGAGAAAAGTGTTTCTCAATAAGCTTATTTTAGAAGTTTGGCCAAACATATTATTAATGAGATTATGAGGAACATATTATTAATGAGATTATGAGGAAAAAATATACTATATATCAAATCCCAGTTACACCACTAACTATAAAGACACAAAAAATAGCAGAAATTACACCTGAAAAAACTATGTCAAACACCATCTATAGACCAACAATAGCAAAAATTGCAGATGTTGAACCTCCAAATGATGAAATCCCGTTTCCGTTAAATCTAATAACTAGAGTTTGTTAAATATATGACGTAGGACAAACTAAAAGGACCAAAATTGTTCATAAGGTATATTTAAGGGACTATTTTAGACATACTTCTAAATATAAAGGACCATTTTGTCATTTTGTCAAAGTTCTTGTAAGATATTCAAATGGGTCCGACTTTTTTTTATCAATTTTCATTTGGAACCACAGTTTTTGTAGGGATTAGGGAGGGTATTTGAGGACTTAAATTCTGTCTTTACTTAGGTCAATAATCATCATTAATAAATAAGTAATCAGCAGGGTGAGGTCCAACTAAACTAGGTTTCAACTTAATTATACAACTATTTCATTTCAAATGAATGTCTTGATTTAGCATCTTGTCGTCTTCTCATATAATTGACTCCTAATTAAACTGCATATCTTGTCCTTTTCTTATTTGTTGACTATTAATTTCGTTTACTATTTTAAAGTTTTTATTTATAATCTGTTTAACTTGAGAGGTCTCCAGTTCGTGCCTTTAGTATGAAATAATCTTTGATACGGAATTTTTTATCCCCAAAGTAGTATTTTTTTGAGTAAAATTCAAATTTATCCAATCTCAAAACTAGCACCGAACACGGGATGACTTAGGAATCCTTTTATTTGTTTGGTAAATCAAATAAAAGCTTTTGATAAAAATATCAAATAAATATCAATATCCATCTCTTTTCATATTATCAAGATGAATAAGGAATATGCTAAGTTAAATAAGCATTTACGCGAACCACTAACTTAAGATTCTCTCCGCTATAAATATATTCTTTTCTTCTTCTGACAGAACTCTAACATTAACCATTCTGTAAGCATTATTATAACGCTAATGAAAATCACATTTTTCAACATAGATTTGAAGCTAACATCTCAAGGTCAGTGTCACATTAATTAGTTATGAACATACTTAGAATTTTAGGAATAAAGATACTCAAAATGTAACCTAGTGGTCAATGAGCAGGACAAAAATGTTAGATAATTTCTTTCTATCCGTCTAAATTTTGGTAGGCAGAATTACCCATACGTGTGTTGGTAGATAGGTATAAGTATACAGTGAAACAGTCGAGGTGCATGCAAATTGACCCAAACATCACTCTCATAAAAATAAAAATAAAAATTTATATATAAAAAAAATAGAAGTTTAATCTCTGTTCCATATTATCTTAACTAATATATTGACGTGATATGATAGAACGAGTAGAAGGTGCAATTAACTCATGATTTTAACCTGAAATTTTTTATATAAAATATAACAAGTTTTAATGCAGACATCTTCTGCTTCTTGATCTGCAGTACACAGGCCAACCTACTAATGTTTTTATATGTCCATTATTTGAATTTTTTTTTCAATTTCCTACCCGGAGATCGATACCTACATTAATGTTCTGACTAATCTGGATTCGTGCCGTGTTCTGACTAATCTGGATTCGTGCCGTATAAGGGGAGAACTATTTGAAGTTGACATATAACATAACAAAACTTTTCAACAGTAAATATATTACTCCCGCCGTTCCAATTTATGACAGTGTCTAACTCGACAGGGAGCTCTCCCTCTTCCCCTTTTCTATTACTCCCTCTGTCCCAAATATTTGCGTGGCCAAGAAAATTTTAGGTCCCCTTCCAAGTTATATGAGAAAAACCATAAATGATATTCGAACTTCTCGTACCCAAGGCAGCGGGAAATGCTACTTTTTTTTTTCACAACAACAACAACCACCCAGTATAATCCTACTTAGTAGGGTCTACTTTTTTGTATCTATTTTATTTGGATTAGATTTGTAGTGCCAATCTAACACAAGTCTTTTTTTTTTTTTTGGGGAGGGTAATGTGTATACAAACCTTACCCCTATCCTGGGATAGAGAGGCTGTTTCCAAGTAGACCGGCATCCTTCCTTCCAAGAACTTACCACCTGCTCTTGGGCGACTCGAACTCACAACCTATTGGTTGTAAGTGGAGGTTGGCTACTTTTCTTTTCACCAAAAGAAAAAAACATCAAAATGCCGAAGATACATTGGTTCCAACTTCTAATGTACAACAACGCTTCTGTATAACTACTTGAACAACTAACTCTCTCTATACAACACTCAAAATCAACCCTGCACTGCTAAAGTTTGCAAGTGCTCAATAAAAACTTGTAGACTCAGTTCGTCCGTAAATATAAGCTCTTTGCCTTCTGTGTATGTTGAGTTGTGTGTAACCGATGGATTCAACTTGGCAAGGAGAAACCTAGCCTGGCTACTATGCTGATCACACTTTATAAGCTTTGGCACAGGAATCCTTTCCGATACCAATTGCTCGGCATCAATCTCGGGAGCTTCTAACAGCTTGCGGAAACTGTCGTGGCTTGGATCCTTGTCATAGCCAAGATTACGCCATTGTACAATCTTAGAGCCATAATGAATAACCACATAGAAGTAGGAGTCAAAGAGCAAGATAACATCTGGAGAGACGGAGCAGATGTCCAAAAGAACGGGGATAGGGGGACCCTCGAATGAATACTGGAAAAGGGTTGGCTGGACCATAATAAGTGAGCCAACAACCTCCTCACGGTTCAACAACAGCCGGAAAAAAGCAGTCTCGTCTGGAGTGCTGTTGAAGACATCAATAAACTGAGACCTCCTTAAATAATACATGAACTGTGGGAAAAGGGATAAGTTAGTCGCGAGACGGAATGATGAGGGGTCTTCCTGGATATAATCCCCAAACTTTGAAGCAAAACGTATCAAACGTTTATCTAGCCACCGCACAACATCTTGAGAAAAATTGCTCTCTGCTCTATGAATGGCAAGCCTAGCCATCACTGAAGCTGCTGCTTCTTGATCAAAGCCAGCAGCAATTTCCGGAGAGTGGTTACCAACCCACCTTCTTGCAGCAGTAGTCACCCTCTTTCGAATTCCTGTGTTTCCATATCTATAGTGTGTTATGAACTGTATGAAAAATGCAGAGCTAGGCTGGGCTTTCTGCTCATCCCCTACATCGAAAAAGAAGGCAATGCACGTTTTGTTAGTAAGTGTCCCCAATTTCCACTTATAGGTACCTCCCTCACCAATTTCCTTGTCACTGACTGAACCATTCTTCTTCTGCAGAGAAACACATGGACCAAGAGCCCCGCAAATTTTAACATCCTTTGTTGTTACTATCTCTATAGTTGCATCAAGGCACATTTTCAAATTACCAGACTCGTCATGGCTAAATATGTGATGTAAACACTTTCTGAACTGGTCCGAGTCAAATGACTCTGTTAACATCATGAACCCCCCTGAGCTTTCAACAGGAGCTCTAAGCTCAGCTGCTCCAACTTGATCCAATGAACAAGCAAAGAGATCAAGTGCAATGGATGAATTAGACAATCTTCTTGATATCTGCTTATAGAATTCACTGGACTTCTTGTAGTAAGCAGCATAGCCATTACCGATGTCTCGATGATTTCTAATGGCATTGCCAAGATCAGAGCTTACGATCATCCCTGGGCCAATAGTTGCTGGCCCTGAGGTAAAGATCATGATACGTGAACCTGCAGAGACCAAGCATCCTTCTAGTAGTCCGACAGCAACTGATACTGCTACTCCTGTAGCTCGAAAAGGTCTATGCCCTTGCATAACCTGTGCTGATGATTGGATATCTTCAATTGCTGATGTGATGCTGAACTCCCCTTCTGATAGTGGTACCAGGAATCCCTGTTTTGGAGCCATAGGTACCTTTCCTACCTGGTACTTCACATGATGAATTCCCAGGAGTTGCTTGGTCTGATGATACAGAAAAACAAATGGAAAATGATTAAAATTTAATGCACAACAAAATAAATTGCGGTTCGGGCACTTATCTTCTTTGCAATTAATTCTATTTTTTAAAATTTTTTTTAGCGCAAGGTGGAAAGTTCTTGGAGGGAAGGATGCCGGGTCTATTTGGAAACAGCCTCTCTACCCAAGGGTAAGGGTAAGGTCTGCGTACACACTACCCTCCCCAGACCCCACTAAGTGGGATTATACTGGGTTGTTGTTGTTGTTGTTGTTGTTTTGAGTGTGTGTTTGGGGGGGGGGGGGGGCACTATTGTTGCGGAGGCACTGAACAAGTTACAAAGAGGTACCTTACTTTAATTTGATTGGTTAATCTGCTCGAAGCTGACAATTTAATGCTATTACCTTTTTTATGGTTCAGATATTCATCAGAAAATTGGTTATCCACAAACACTAACCGCTCCAAAGCCCTTTAATTATTGTGAGCTTAGGCAACATACAATTAAACTAAGAATTTTTGGCATCTAATGCCTTGAACTACCTAACCCCTTTTTTTACAAGTATAATTTAATTGATAATGGTAAAGACGTGCATGAGAGGTATACCAAAAAATAAAGAATCCACTGTAGATATGTTTCTCTTCGAAAGACACACAATCTTCTATACAAATAGGAACCTCATGGTTGCACGAAAGGTCTTATTTTTTTAACCAGGAGGCTATTCCTCGTGTACAAAATCAAGCTTTTTCCCTTCAAAAGCTCTCCTATTTCTTTCTATTCATACTACTTACATATCTTCTAATAGTGCATCATTCACCCATACCTGTCAGGCTGGCATAACCCGTAGTATTTCGAACATCTTAAAAGCTCCACCACAAACGTGATGCTACCTGGGAATGCAGTAAGAGATTATACATGTCATCTCCAAATTGTTTGCACATGATGAAGCAATAGCTAGCATATGTAATCCTCCTCTTCCTCAAGTTTTCGGCTGACATAATCACCCCTAGCCGTCAACCAAGCAAAGAAAATACATCTCAAAACTAACCCCTTAAAAGAACATTTTTGGCAGCAAACCTTTGAACTTACAAACAAGAAGCAACTGTTCCATTGCATTAGTTTTCACTAAGCAGAATTAAGTCTAAGGGTGCAGTACGAATATTGTTTTCCCGTTTTGTTGTCTTTTTACTCAACTACGGACCAACATCGCTAAGCGTCTAGAACTTCAAATGCATTGCTTCTCCATCTTTTTTCCCATCATTCGGTTTTTACCTTTTTGTGCTTTCTCTTTATTTCTTCAACTCCTACTCTTGTTTGGCATTGCTTCTCTGGCCAATTCTCTTTGTCCCAATGAAGAAGAAGAAGGAAACAATCCCCACCACCACTACCACTACTAACCAAAAAAAATAATTACAAATATAAAAATAAGAGAAAAAGAAAAAATGGATAAGTTGCTGGAAAACAAGTTTTTGCTAGCCTGTGCAGGTGGGGTGTCCTGCTGTCTGTCAATAAAAGAGGACTGGTAAGAGATATGAAAAAGAATAAGGTGGCGCCAAGGAAGAGAAAGAGTTGTAAGGTAATAGTAAAGAGGATGTTGGAGGAGCATATACTCATTAAAGTAGGGTCGAAGTAGCAAGAATAAAGTGGGGGAAAGCAGAAAACAACGAGAAAGCACACGAAATGAAATTAGACCTTGGGGTTAGGGAAAAAAAATGCAAGAATAGAGTGTAATTCTAAAGAAAAGAAGAGAAAAAACATAAGAAAAAAGAAAGGGGAAAACTAATGAAGTAATTGATTTGGTTCTCCAAAATGGTGAGCATGACAAGAAGAAAAGAGTATAGGAGAAACTGGAATCTCCAATAATTCTCTCAAAGTTGACATTGACCTTAGTTAAGAACTGTCGGAAGGGATTAGTTGCTAGCTTTTAAATGTTTAGGTGGTTATATTAGTTGCTACCTTTTAAATGTTTAGGTGGTTATATATCATAAAAGCTGGTGTATGGGGTAAGCTGCCAAATCTGCAACTGTTATAAGGAGCTCTGCAGCACTTTAATGTCCCAAAAGAATATTTAATTATGTTAGGTACATACTCATTAGCACAATGTTTTAGACTAGAATTAAGGCATAGATATGTTATTCCGATGAGATCCCTAATCAAAATGACACCAATATAAAGTTGTAGAAGGAGAAGCTATAAATACATCTCAATCTACTAAATGCATAGCCTTGTTGGCTACAAGGCTACCTAAGACACCAAAGCACTTCCTCTTAAGCTAACTACCCCTTGCGTGTCCCTCATCATAACATATATTCGTTCCTTTCAAATTGAATACCACTGTTTCACCATAAATTCTATGATCTGTTGATCAAATGCACTATACAAATTGGAGCAAACAGGCCCAGCTGACGATACTCGTTATAAGCAAATATCATGTTCTGTACAGATAAAAAGTGAACCGTATATTCATCTACAGAACCAGGAACTTCAAAATGGCAACCCTTCAACTTTCACTTGACACTTCTTTGCTGACAGAAAAAACAGATAAAAAAACCTAATGCGTAGTATTCTTATTTTCCTTAAAAGTAGAGTGCACATCCCCACCATACCCAAAGGTTCCTCTTTTTTATTCTCTTTCACAAATTCCGAGAATCACAAAGGCTCATTCCTTGTATATTTCCCATTTCTTATTGAAAGGAATTATCAGCGTGTCCCCTACTTCATCAAGGTTCAATCAGAGAGCTACAACTCAAAGGCAAGCATGCAACATGCATAACAGCACTAATATAAAAAATTCTCTTGTTGCTTTCTGATGCATAAAACATTTGGGAAGCTTACACTTTTTAAATTGTGTTATTTTTGCTATAATATGTGATATGCCATATTTCATCAGTATTATGCGTTTCAAAAGTAGCTCACTATCATAAATTGGATATATTAGTGAATTGAACAAGATAGTAAATTGAACTGGATAACACCATTAGCAAAGACTTGGATGATATTTCACATTCAGGATTTAAGTTCTATGCAGTGACAATGTGAAGATTTTTTAAACCATCAAGTAAGATTAACCTACCATAATAGGTAACTCTTTCTTTCAAGCATGTATAACAACCTCATAAACAAAGTGTGAACTTGTTATAACCAATTATATTACAGTCTTTACGTAGTCAGTGCATATAACCGAAATCCATTAACATTTTACCTGCTCAGAAGAAAGCTCACGCTCACCGTGGAACATCACAACCCTACTGCACTCTCCAAACCCGATATCATGAACTCTAACCATTGAATCAAACACCAGCAACCCAACCAATGCAGTTTCAGACAATTGAGCAATCACATGAAGTAGCTCATTTTTCACCACCCTAAGCTCCTCATCACTAGTACAGGCATCAACCACAAACACAAATGCCGGGCCAAACCCATAACCCGCCCGATCCAAGCTCGAAAATGAAGGCATTTTCGATAACATCGACACATTTCCAAAATTAGAGCTGGAATTCGGGTTTTGGGTCAAACCCTTTTTACCCAAATGATATTCAACAGTACTATAAGTCGGAAAAAGCTCAGCTGGCACATTATTTTCGTTAATTCCGAGGTACGATCTCGGAAACGGGTTTTTCCGGTAACAAAACGGGCAATTCCAGATTCGTGATACGTAATCGACACGGGCGTAAGGGTTTAAAACGGCGCCGCATTGAGAGCAAATAACAGGATCGTAATTAAGTATAGGGAGCTCGATAAATTGCATTAACGGATTGCACATAATTGATAAAGGGATAATTAGGGCTGAAGATTCGGATTTTGAAATTGGCCATGAATTCCATGACCACCGGAGACCTTCAATTGCCTCCAGTTCCACGAAATCCATGGGAAAATGAAATTAATTTAGGAATTTATTGAAATTTGAAGGAATAATTTGGGATGATTAATTTACATACTATTGGGTTTTTTAGAGAGAGATTCCGTCGGACGGCCAACGGAGAAAGGAGAAAGGTGGGCCGCCGAGTGAAGGAATGAATTTAACGGGAAAAGAAAGATTCTTCTGATAGTGAAAGTGTGTGAACACGTGATAAAGTCACGTGACAGATTTAGGTAGCTTTTGTCTTTTTAAAATGTTGCTCGAATTCTTTAAAAGTATTCTCGAATATATAGTTTTTTATAATGATAATATATAATTTTTTATAATGACAATATTCAAATTAATTTATATGTATCTCGACTAATATCATCATCACCTATCACAAGTATACATTAATTACTTTTGAAGAATCTAACATTTTTTAAGAATTCGAACAACATGAGTGTTTTGTGAATATGTTAACATCGAGATTAAACCGATGAATCATGAAAATCATAGAGAGAGAAAATAGAGAGAAGGAGGAGTATGTGAGAAGTCTCTGGAACTTCCGAGAGAGAGTTTATTAAACCGAGAAAGAAAAATATACAAAATGAAGTCCGGGGGTCCCAAAATATCTAGGGACCCCAATATATACAAATACAATGGATCGGGTCAAAGACCCAAAATAAATGGGTCTCGGATATGGGCTCAGATATGACTCAAGTGAATTGGGCTTGGAGAGGCCCAAATAAGACATTCATCACTGCCCAGCTATTGTATATCAAAAATACAATAAATATACACTGTGTATACACTTCATATAATCATGTGACATCTTGTATCTCAACACCCCCCCTCAAGTTGGAGGGGGGAACCACCTGCAACTTGGTAAGCAGCGGAACCAGCAAAGTGCCCGGCAGAGGCTTGGTGAGCAAATCTGCCAGCTGACGAGAAGTAGGCACATGAATCAACCGCAAGAAACCAGATAACAACAAGTTCCGAACAAAATGGCAATCCACCTCGATATGTTTCGTACGTTCATGAAAAACAGGATTGTTAGCAATATGAACAGTAGCCATACTATCACAATAAACAGAAACAGGATATGAAACAGAGACCCCAATATCAGCCAATAAGCGAGAGAGCCAAGACAATTCAGCAACAACCTTGCTTATGGCTCGGTATTCTGCCTCAGCAGAGGAAAGAGAAACAACATGCTGTTTCTTCGATTTCCAACTGATCAAACAACCACCCAAGAGCACACAAAACCCAGTAACAGAGCGCCTAGTATCAGGGCAGGCAGCCCAGTCACTATCGGAATACCCAGCAACAGAAAAGTCAGCATGATCAGAATAAAACAAGCCCAAGGAGGGGGTGGGGGTGCCTTTGAGGTATCGCAAAACATGCAGGGCAGCATTCATATGGGGAAGTCTGGGGGATTTAAGAAATTGACTCAAGAGCTGGACTGCATAACAGATGTCAGGCCTGGTGTGAGTCAGGAAGAGCATCTTGCCAACGAGGCTCCTGTACTGATCAGGAGAGGGCAAGAGGTCACCAGAATCAGCATGAAGTTTGACATTGATGTCCAAAGGGGACACAACAGAGGACACATTGACACAATCAAACTGGTGCATCAAATCAGAGATATACTTGTGCTGATTGAGGTGCACCCCACAAGGGACAGCAGACACTTCAAGGCCCAAAAAATAATGCAAGAACCCTAAATCCTTGATTTTAAACTGGGCATCCAGAAAGAGTTTCAGAGCAGTCAGTTCATCACTGTCATCCCCAGTGATAATGATATCATCCACATAGACAACTACCACCACAAAAGATCCAGGTTTACCTTTGATGAATAAGGAGTAGTCATTCAAAGAATGAGTATACCCTCTGCAATAAAGAGCAAAAGATAATTTGGCATACCATTGCCTGGATGCTTGTCTCAGCCCATACAAAGACTTTTTGAGTTTGCAGACCAGAGGAGGAGGAGAAGAAGGACCAGAACCAGTAGGAGAAGGGGAGACTGTCAAACCTGGAGGGAGTTTCATATAAACATCCTCATCCAAATCACCATGAAGAAAGGCATTATTGACATCAAGCTGAAAAAGGGGCCAGTGATTCTTGACAGCCACAACAATAAGGCACTTTACAGAAGTCATTTTTATCACTGGAGAGAAAGTTTCAGTAAAATCAATCCCCTCAACCTGTGTCACCCCTAATGACCAACCTGACCTTATACCTTTCAACACTGCCATATGCCTTGTATTTAATTTTGTAAACCCATTTGCAACCAATGGGTTTCTTACCAAGAGGAAGAGGAACAACATCCCAAGTATGGTTTGTGTCCAAAGCTTCAAACTCCTGTCTCATAACAGCTTGCCAAGCTGGAACAGATGCTGCCTGAGAATAGTAGAGAGGCTCAGATTCCAAAGAGGAGGAAGATGAGCCAGAGAAGGCAGCGAGTTGACAGACATAATCATTAAGATAGGAAGGAGGATTATGTTGTCTAGAAGACTTTCTGGGAACAGGAACAGAGGGAGAAGGAATTAAAACTGGAGGTGAACCAGCAGGACTAAGAAGAGCAGAAAAGGGCACTTGCACAGGTATGGCAGAAGAGGGAGGAGAGAGTGGAATAGGAGAATCAGAGACATCATCATGTTCTCCAGAGGGAATGAAAGGAAAGGAAGAAACAGGAGGAGGAGTAACTGAGGGAGATGCAGGTTTAAAAGGAAAAACTGATTCATGAAATAGAACATCCCTGGAGACCAAATACTTCCTAGATGCAAGATCATATAGCCTATAACCCTTTTTGCCAAAAGGATAACCCAGGAAAACACAAGGAATGGCTCTGGGCTTTAATTTATCCTTTTGAGGGATGGGAACAGTGGCATAGGCCAGGCAACCAAAAGCCCTCAAGTGAGTATAGGAAGGAATTGTTCCATACACAATTTCATGAGGAGACTTACTATGAAGAAGTCTGGTGGGTATTCTGTTAAGAAGATAGGTGGCAGTCAACAAGCAGTCCCCCCAGAAGGATACTGGTAAGCCAGATTGAAAGAGCAATGCTCTACAGGTTTCAAGGAGAGTTCTATGCTTTCTCTCAACAACACCATTTTGTTGAGGGGTGTGAGGGCAGGAGGTCTGATGTATGATCCCCTGACTGCTAAAGAAAGAAATTCCCTCATTGCTAGAGCCCAATTCTAAGGCATTGTCACTTCTAACAGTCTGAACCACAGTATTAAATTGGGTTCTGACCATAGCAAGAAATGACTTAAGCATAGAAAAAGCATTACTTTTGGATCCCAATAGGTTTGTCCAGGTTGCCCTAGAAAAATCATCAACAATTGTAAGGAAATATTTGCATCCAGATGAGGTAGGAGTATGATAAGGTCCCCAAGTATCCACATGGATCAGTTGAAAAGGCCTAGAGGTTCTAATGGAGCTATCAGGGAAAGGAAGCCTAGTCTGTCTGGCCATGGGACAGATAGTACAGGGAAAATGTTGTTTGGAAGCAAAAGGAAAAGACAGACCAGAAAAGCATTTCATGTTTGCAAAAGGAATATGTGCAAGTCTTAAGTGCCAAATGTAATTCATATCAGATGTAAGATCATTATTACAAGTGGAACCATTTACATGAGAATGCAAAGAAACAGCCTTGTTATCAGATAAGATATCATCATTACAAGAAGACACAGAAGGCAATGCAACAACTTTGTTATCATGACAAGAAGCAGATTCAGGACAAACAGAAGTAGAAGAACAATTAACAGAGGGAGAAGGGGAAGAAGGAACCCAATCTAGCTTATCCAGGCCAGCAGCTTCTCTACCAAGATCCAGTGGCCTCCTCAGAGAAGGGTCCTGTATCATGTGTAGTAAGCAGGAATGTTCAGTGAACATAACTATACAATGTAACTGCTTCACTAACTTGTGAACAGAAATCAAGTTGTGTTTAAAAGAAGGAACTAGCAGTACATTGTGAAGAGTAATGGAAGGATTCAAGGCAAAGGAGCCAATGCAAGTCACTTTTACTTTATAACCATTTGGAAGAGTGACAAGATATGGCAGAGTTAGAGGTGTAATATCAAAAAGTAATTGTTTATCATGTGTCATATGATTAGAGGCACCTGAATCTATAATCCAGGTGACAGAATTAATGTGAGTAAGCAAGCAAAGTTTGGAATCAGAAATAGGGTTCTCAGTTAACAAAGTACCAGCAAAGTTTGCAGCATATATGGGAGGAGGAGTTTGAGCAGTGGATTCTCCCAACTTGGTCTGGTGTAACAAGTTCATCAACTGGTCATAATCATGTTTGCTCAACCCTGGAATCACAGAGCTTTGACCATCTATGCTACAGTCCATCAGAAATAGGAGAATCCAGACCAGTACTTAGAGGAGAGGGAACAGACACTGTGGCCTTGTTTAATCCAACAGGCTGCCTGTTTGTATGCACATTGAAAGAGACAGAGGTTGGATCAAATTGAGAGGAAGACTGAACTTGTCTTTGCTTCTCATCATTGAGGACAATATTATAGACATTGTCAAGGGAAGGAAGGGGCTGCATCATCAAAATATTACTCCTGACTCCCATATACACCTCATTCAGACCCATTAAAAACTGAAAGACCTTATTATCATCACATTCCAGAACTATACCATCTTTTGCAGCACATACACACCTTAGACCATGATTAGCACACATAGAATCAAGTTCATCCCACACACTTTTCAGTTTTTTGAAATAAGAAGCTACATCTGAGGACCCTTGAGAGGTGTGGGACATCTCTCTTTTCAGTTCATATATTTTGGTCCTGTTTGCAGTCCTATATCTGGTCTGGTCTGGAGTTGAGACCATATGCTCTGTGCAGTGTCAGCATACTGCACAGATTCAGCAATTGCAGGGGAAATGGAAGCAATCAACCAAGAGATCACCATGCTGTTGCACCTATCCCACAACCTTTGTTGAGCCACATTGGTGGCAGGTCGGGTGTATGTGCCATCAACAAAACTGATTTTGTTTTTGGCCGTTAAGGCAACAATCATTTTGCGTCTCCAGCCCCCATACCCACTACCCGAGAAGGGAGTGGGAACAAGTGATACCCCAGGGACATCAGATGAGTACACAAAAAGGGGACTAGAAGAATCTACAGCAGTAGAGGCACCAGCGTTTGTGCTAGAAGCCATAATGAACCGGCTTAAATGAATAAGTTTTCAACAAACAGAATACTACCAAACCAGGTATTCAAACACAGCAACCAACAAACAGACTACAGTCAGGTCAAATATTCACAGACAACACCAGATGCTCACAATAACAGAGTCAAATAATCACATATAATATCGAAGATAAGGACAGAGTTACCCTCCTTCTTCGCGACCGGAGAAGATCGGCCTTCAAACAGAAGAGAAACCCTAGGTGTAACTTTGAAAACAAATTTTACCGGAAATCTGGTCAGCACGCCGGAAATGCACCCAAAGCGTCCTCAAAGTGATAATCGAGCCAGCGGAATACAGTAAAACCTCAGGTTAGACCGTAAAAAAAAAACCCTAGAAGCCGATAAGTCACCCAAAATCAACCAAGAAAAATCATCATAAAATCTTTCCAGAATGTTCAGGAGATGAGAATACACTCGGATATCACGATGATATCCTCAGAAAAGTCTCCGATAGGTTGAAATCATCATCGACGAAGCGGTCTCAGAAATCACCCCCAAAACCTCGAAACAAACTTCATCCAGGACCACGAAAAACACAGAAACATGATCGGATCATCGTCGAGGCTTTGATACCATGTTAACATCGAGATTAAACCGATGAATCATAAAAATCATAGAGAGAGAAAGTAGAGAGAAGGAGGAGTAGGTGAGAAGTCTCTGGAACTTCCGAGAGAGAGTTTATTAAACCGAGAAAGAAAAATATACAAAATGAAGTCCGGGGGTCCCAAAATATCTAGGGACCCCAATATATACAAATACAATGGATCGGGTCAAGGACCCAAAATAAATGGGTCTCGGATATGGGCTCAGATATGACTCAAGTGAATTGGGCTCGGAGAGGCCCAAATAAGACATTCATCACTGCCCGGCTGTTGTATATCAAAAATACAATAAATATACACCGTGTATACACTTCATATAATCATGTGACATCTTGTATCTCAACAGAATTTTTATTTTGTTCGGACTTTTTAAAAATATCAGTACGTTATTCGATTTCTTAAAAAATATTATATGTGTTGATACTTTTGAAGATGCTACTATGTATATTGTTTGAATCATTAAAATGTCACTTAAGACGTGTCGGTACTTTTAAAGGATTCAACACGAATATTACAAATATTTTTAAGAATTCAAGCAACATAGGTAAACTTCAAGTGAGAAATAATATTCAACTTATAAATTGGTACTTGTTTATGTGTTGGAGAACAAATTTGAATTTTAACTTGAATTTGTTCTCTTTTTGTTGTTTGAAGATGTATGTCAAGTGAAAAAATTGTCACTAACATTATTAAATTAGGTTAAAGTAAAGAAAGAGAAAGAATCGAACTCTTGGTAAACAAAAGTTACTTACATATGATTGACTCAAGATTCATTGAACTACCATGTTCAAATTCTTCGCTAGATTGTTCTAATTTTGTTTTTCAATTCAGTAATCTTCAACTTTTGCAAACTTCATTTTTCTAAGAAATTACAATATTCCAAACATGAAAAATACTTTAGAAACTTCTTTTCAACTTTATTTTCAAATTAATGTTTCTCACCTTCTTACGTTAATGGTTGTCCAAAAGGTATGCCGACAAATTTATTTTGGTGCTAATTAACAATTTCCAAATTAAAACATAGAGAAAATTTCCACCTTTCTAGTTTGTTAAGATTCTATTTACTTGTAACGCTCTATCATAATTGACTTGGTTAGTCTTTATCGTTTTGCGATGAATCGTTTAATATTAAATTTTTTATTTTATTACAAGGACTTGCCTTATAATTTTCAACTTTAATTCACAAATCTTCCACTTTTACATCCTTTTTTTAAAGATACAACTTTCTAAACACAACATTACTTTACAAATGTTGGATTTTCTCACCTCAACTCAATATTCAAAAAGTGTTAAGTATAGACTTGTCGTGCTAACCATTTCCAAGTTGAGCACTAGATATGATTCTCTCTATTTTATGAATCACATTTAAACCACTAAATTTGGATTTGACATATAGATCTCTCTACTAATAAACTCATCAAATTAGGATTCATAGTCCAATATTTTTTTAAATGCTATTAAATAATATAAAATATTGACACAAAATAATAATATCCCTGTTTAGCTCAAAGTTATCGTATACTTGTAAGCATAAAATACTCACAATGAACGAGGGCCAATCATAGTAGATCGTAATAAATCAAAAGACCAAATGAAAGACATGAGAAAGAAACTAACATTAGAAGTAAGGAGAAATATGTAGAGGGTTTTTATTAATGAGATCGATTTGGTTTGCCTCTCCATGGAGAGGTTCAGATCCTTACAATGATATGCTTTATGCCCCTCATAGAAGTTCTGTTGTGTCTTTCCCTTTTCTTGTGAGGAGTAGTGAAGAAGAAGAAACAGCCCCCCTTCTAGGGTTCCTTCTCTTAGTATTTATAGATGCAAAATGGGTGAGCTGGCGATGAGCTGGCACTGAGTAGTCGCGACCACATTGAGGGGACGCCTTTGTAGTGGCGGGTGGGCCGCGGCCTCACTGGTCAAATCGGGTAATCCTCAGATTCCATTTTTAATAAAAGCCCGTACCATTTATTAGTCGCAAATAATTTTAAGGACGAGTTAATTCTGTTAATTATCGTGGAGTCAAGTTTTGACCCATACAGTTAGTCCCCTCCGCTAGTTGAGGTTGTGCTCTGGCTGAGCTCGATGAGCGGACTTTGTTGACTGTAATTCGAGACATTCGGAGATGGGGGTCGAATACTGTTTTGGCCGTGACCACGAACGACCGTAAGCGTTTATGCATTGGCAGTTACGCTGTTGAAATCGATAGCCTTAGCTATTTTATGCTGATGGCCCTGGGCAGAATCAACTTGATGACCATTGTCATATTTCATTAATGGCATTAGCCATTTATACACTGGAGGTGACCGTAGCCGTTCATACATCGGAGATGGCCTTAGCTGTTTATACATGGGGAATGGCCGTAGCCTTAATATTGTGGATGGACTTAGCCGTTTACACACTGGAGACGGCTTTAGCCATTTATATTCCGGAGATGGCATTAGCCATTTATATTGTGGAGATGGTCGTAGCCTTAGTATTGTGGGGATGGCCGTAGCCTTTCATACATTGGAGATGTCTAGGGCCTTAGTATTGTGGACGGCCTTAGCAGCAATAGAGTCAAGTTGGTGATCTTGGATGTATGTTGTTGGTCTTAAATGTTCATTCTTGGGGAAGGCCATAGCCACGTGTATGTTAGGAATGGCCGTAGCTACTTATACATACAAGAGGATGGTCGTAACTGCTTATACCATGAGGATGGCTGTAGCCTTATGTTCTTTGGAGATAGTCGTGATTACTTTGTCGACGACCATTATATTTGTACGGTGTCAATGTTATTTAAATGCTGCGGCCGGGGCGAGGATAAACATACTTACAGCTTGTTTTGGCGACGTCCAAAGTTTTGGAGGTACGCAGGCCATTACCTGGAACGTTCCCAGATCATTATAGTTGTTTCGAAGGCGAAGCGCTAGTTGGCGACTGAAAAGTTGCTTCATGGAGATCTGTCATTGTAGCGCATATTTCTGTAGAGTCGAACCATTTTATGGTTGGTCAAGCAATTAATGATGACCTTTAGAATTCCTGATAGCCACTTGTGTCGCTTATAAATAAGGTGCTGAGGCATTCGTTTCTCACTTTTCATAATTTGCTTAAGAGAAATCTCTGAAGAACTTTCCTCGCTTAGTCAGTTCATTGCTGTTCCTGCTCTTCTATTGTTGTAATCTTCGTCTCCCTTCATTGATTGTTACTTCTTTCCGATCTCTTTGATCAAAAAATGGCAAGCAGATCCTTTAGAAATGCTGCTCAAGCGAGTTTTCCGGTGAACCCCACGGTGGAGGAAAAGCCTTCATCGGTAGTAAGAGGTGCAGAACCGGTGGAGGCCGATGGGGTTTCGTCGGTTGCTAATATCCTGTCCCTGCCTGGAGGTCCGGCGATTGACTTCACCACCGATGAAGGTGAGGATCAGGTGAACGAAGCCCCATTGATGGGAGACGTGGGGTTCGGTCAACTACGAGAGCAGTGGGGTATTCCCCGTTTTGCTGATATCTCCCTTGCTAGATGTGAGGAGAGGGTCCACACCAATCGTAGGGGATATTGCATTTTTTACGCTTATCCCTTTAGATTGGGGTTTAGGATTCCCCTTCCGAGCTGGTGGATTTTTTTCGTCATTATAGAGTGTGTCCTTGCCAGCTCGTTCCCTCTATTTACAAGCTCTTTGCTATGCTTCTTAAATATGCGGAGCTGGCTCGAAGGGAGATCACGTTGCAGCACGTGTTGACCCTCTACGCCCCCAGAGGGTCTGTAGTACGATGATTCAGGCCCTTCCTCGTGGGGCGAGGGGCTTGACTACAGAGTTAGATGAGGCAGTCGAGCCTCACACTTATGAGAACTTCTTTTACATATAAAATGAACACCTGGTGGCGTGTGCCACTTCATTCCCAGAGGCGTGGAACCATGCACGTGAGTCATTTTATTCGTCAGATTCTTCGTTCCATATCTCTTCTTCCCCCTTTTTTATCCTGTTCTGATAAGTGTTTTATCTTTTCTTTGTAGCTGAGCGGCCGTCGCTGGCCCCACTGCCCAGCATTCGTGAATGGGTCGAGGTCGTGCTCCATTACACAGTCGGGATTCGCATGTGGCCATCTTTTTGGGAAAGTCATGGTCTCAGACCTGCCTCTGGTGAGAGTTTTAGCTTTTTGTTGTCCTTATTTTATTCTTCTTTTCCTCTTCTCAACTTGGTCCTTTCTTTGATCAAAAAGGGTACACCACGTGAGGGCTCCTCAACTAGCCTTTCGCAGACCGTGTGCGACTGCACGACTTGTGATAATGCCGGCGCCACGTCCAGTTCATAGGGAGACTTCGGTTGAATCCTCAGTGGCTCATTCCCCAATATGGTCTGTGTCGGGACGAAGAGCCTTCAGGGATCGTATGCCCCAGGGCGGAGTTGCCTTCGAGCAAGGACGAGGAGGGAGAGAAGAGGCCACTGATCAGGTAAGGGTTGTATTTACGCCAGCTCCGATGGTGATAAACTTGGATATCCCACCATCTGACGTGGAGGAGAATACGTCAGCGGTGCCTGCCCTTGAGGGCGGGCATTCAGTAGGGATTGCCCCGGTTGGCTCAGGCCAAGATGACATTATCACTTCGGCATTTCAAATATCAGTTCCAGTTGCTGAGAGGGGAGGTAGTTTCTCAGCAACTGCTTTGGTCGGAGAATCAGGTGCCATTGTGTTGGCGGGGATGGGAGCCTCGACTTCTCGATCGACAGACGGAGAGAGGGGCGCTGTAGGCGAAGGGTCTGACTCTGAGTCTGACCTGGACCCTAACGATGTCCGCATGCTTTAGGATGGCCACACCCGCACAATGGTGCATGCGGAAGGGAAATTTCGTTACGTTGAGATCCCTACAGAGCAGAACTTGCTGCTTCAAGAGGAGAATCTGGTGTCGTTGTTCAACATTTTGTGCTTGGAGGCAAAAAGCACATCGCTGAGGGGCATCTCAGACGTCGGGCTGATGGGAGAGGCGGTCGCGCAGGGCCTGAAGGTACGTTTAATGACTTTTAGTTTTTCTCTTTGTTTCACTCGATTGATTTTTGTTCTGATTATCGCTTCATTCCTGTAGCTATATTTGTTGGAGATGGAAAGCATCCACCGAGCTAACGTCCATTCTGAGATTTGATCGTGGGTGCTGGATAAGTACCGTAGTTACCAGGACTGGTGCCGCGAGATGCGTGAGCGCATGAGGAACGATCCCTAGAATCGGGATCTCGTCGAAGAGCTGGTGAGGCATGAACTTCAATTGCAGTAGACCCTTGGCAGGGTTAATACTCTTGAGGAGCATCTTCGTCGTAAAGACGAGGATATGAAAGCTGAGAGGAGGGCTGCTACTGAGAGGGAATGCCTGGATCGGGCCAGGGCGGCGGAGGCCTCTGAGGCTTTAGCCAAACAGGTGGTCGCTCTGGAGACAACAGACTGCGTTCATGAGTGGGAACGAGAGCTGGAGAGGGCCGCTGCAACCTTTTGGGAAGGAGCGCTGGGGGACCGTATTGGCGTCTATGAAGGGGATGCCCAGATTGTGGCGGATCAGATTACATCCCTAGAGGCTGAAACTCAGCACTTAAAGGATCAATCTGCCTCTTTTTGGCTCGTGACTTTTGGATGTTTGCCGAGGCTCATCTTGATGTGTACAAAGGGCTGTGAGAGGCCGACATTGTGCCTGAAGCTTCTAATGAAGAGGCCCGTCAAAAGGCCCGTGAGGCCCATACCGGCTGCGACTTTGATCCACCTTCGCCAGGGGTTGAATATGGCGCTGATGGTGGCGTGGGAGGCGCCGAGTGAAAATTTTGATGTATTTTTATCTTGTTCTCCATTGGGCTCTTGGATATTTTTAGATTCTTCCTATTTTTTATAGAGATTTTCGTATTGACCGGCCTTGGCCGACTGTAAGCGGGCGTTTCCCGCACAAGATTGTAAATATATGTATATATATAGGCTTACTTTTCCCACTATTGGTGTTGTGTTTATTCCGAGTTTTCCCTTGTTATTATTAGAATCATATTTTTATGCATGTGTTCAAAGGGTGATCTGCCTTAGAGTGAGACTCTAGTAGACGTGTTAAGTCCCTTTTGTGTTTTGGTCGTAATGGTACCGGCAGCCTTCGCCATAATAATGATGGTGGCCTTGGATAGGTAGGTGATTTCGACCGTCGTCGAATCGCTCGCTTGCCTTAGTCGGAAACTAGGTTGGCTGCTCAGCGGTGATGACCTTGGCTATGGTTAAGCACTTTTTGTTTATCGCTTTGTTTTGCTTGGTGTAAACAAGTTGTGGGCATTATTTGGCGGTAGTGGCACTTAGTCTTAGTCCTAGTTCGGGCGTGGTCGAACTACTGGCCGTGATGGTAAGAAACGCGGCCTTGTATTTTGACCGGGGCCAAACTTTACGTGGCCTGAATGTTAGCTTGAGTTGGGCGTACTTACTTGAATGGCGAGGGAGATTATCTTGTTTCTCCATCCGTTGCTCTTTAGTTTTGAGGACGTAGGCATTCGTCTTTGTTGTTTTAGGAGATTGGGTTTGCGATGGTGAAAGTGAAGGCACGTAACGTGAGTTGCTGTTCAACCATAGTTGAACCTCGTAAGTTTTTGTTGGCAAAGGCGCATAGCCTGAGTCCCAGTTCAACTTGTAGTTGGACTTTTTGTGAAGGCACGTAGCCTGAGTTGCTGTTCCACCGTAGTTGAACCTTGTAATTTTTTATTGGCGAAGGCGCATAGCTTGAGTCCCAGTTCAACTTGTAGTTGAACTTTTTGTGAAGGCACGTAGCCTGAGTTGTTGTTCAACCCTAGTTGAACCTCATAAGTGTTTGTTGGCGAAGGCGCATACCCTGAGTCCAGTTCAACTTGTAGTTGAACTTGTTGTAAAGGCACGTAGCCTGAGTTACTGTTCAACGGTAGTTGAACCTTGTAATTTTTTGTTGGCGAAGGCGCATAGCCTGAGTCCCAATTCAACTTGTAGTTAAAGTTTTTGTGAAGGCACGTAGCCTGAGTTGCTGTTCAACCGTAGTTGAACCATGTAATATTTTGTTGGCGAAGGCGCATAGCCTGAGTCCCAGTTCAACTTGTAGTTGAACTTTTTGTGAAGGCACGTAGCATGAGTTGCTGTTCAACCATAGTTGAACCTTGTAATTTTTTGTTGGTGAAGGCGCATAGCTTGAGTCCCAGTTAAACTTGTAGTTGAACTTGTTGTGAAGGCACGTAACATGAGTTGCTGTTCAACCGTAGTTTAACCTTGTAATTTTTTGTTGGCGAAGGCGCATAGCCTGAGTCCCAGTTCAACTTGTAGTTGAACTTTTTATGAAGGCACGTAGCTTGAGTTGCTGTTCAACCGTAGTTGAACCTTGTAATTTTTTGTTTGTGAAGGCGCATAGCCTGAGTCCCAGTTCAACTTGTAGTTGAACGTTTTTTGAAGGCACGTAGCCTGAGTTGCTGTTCAACCATAGTTGAACCTTGTAATTTTTTGTTGGCGAAGGCGCATAGCCTGAGTCCCAGTTCAACTTGTAATTGAACTTTTCGGGTGAGGGCACGTAGCCTGAGTTGTTGTTCAACCGTAGTTGAACCTTTGCTGAAGGCGCATAGCCTGAATCTTGTGACGTTTGTGTTTGAGAGATGAAGCTCGGTTTTGGTTCAAGATCTTGAGCAGCTCACACGTGCGCCTCCCGATCGAGGTATGTAGGCTTGAGGTGACTCTTGGTTCGAGATATATTTGTATCGATTTCCGACCAGATCTCGTGTTTGGGATGCGGGGGTTCCCTACAGAGAACCTCCCTCAGGGGGGGGGGGGGAGGGGCTTCTTCTTCTTCTTCTTCTTCTTTTTCTTCTTCTTCTTTTTCTTCTTCTTCTTTTTCTTCTCGCTTGTACTATCCGAGAGAGCAGTGACAGAGGATTTGGATCTCGACTCGAGATCTTAAAGTTTCCTTTGTCCGATATATCGCTTCAGCTTTGTTTATCTAGGTTGTTCTTTAGAGTTTCTTTCCCTTTGGTCCAGGGAAGAACTACGTGATTCTGCTATGAATCCCCACAGACGACGCCAAATTGTTTAGCTCAAAGTTATAGTATACTTTGTAAGCATAAAACAATCACAATAAACGAGGGCAAATCATAGCAGATCGTAATAAATCAAAAGACCAAATGAAAGACATGAGAAAGAAACTAACATTAGAAGTAAGGAGAAATATGTAGAGGGTTTTTATTAATGAGATCGATTTGGTGATTTGGTCTACCTCTCCATGGAGAGGTTCAAAGCCTTACAATAGTATGCTTTATGCCCCTCATAGAGGTTCTGTTGTGTCTTTCCCTTTTCTTGGGAGGAGTAGTGAAGAAGAAGAAGCAGGCCCCCTTCCAGAGTTCCTTCTCTTAGTATTTATAAATGCGAAATGGGTGAGCTGGCGATGAGCTGGCACTAAGTAGTTGCGACGACATTGAGGGGACGCCTTTGTAGTGGCGGGTAGGCCGCGACCTCACTGGCCAAATCGGGTAATCCTCAGATTCCATTGTTAATAAAAGGCCGTTCCATTTATTAGTCGCAAATAAGCTTAAGAACGGGTTAATTCCGTTAATTATCATGGAGTCAAGTTTTGACCCATACAATCTCAAAAGAATAACCTAAATTTATCACACTCTTGTTAAACACTAATACCATTACGTAAATTTGATCATGTATAATAACTCCATTATTTAGATTTGATTTACATCACACGTGTAGGGGATATGAAAGTTGTTTTCGTGTGACCTATAAGTTACGAGTTTGACTCGTGAATCCACCATTAATGCTTGTATCGGGGTAATTGCTACATCACACCCCTTAAAATACAGCCTTTTCCCGAACCCTACGTGAATGCAAGATATTTCATATATCGAATTGTCCTTTTGTGTGTTGGGATATGAAAATTGTGTAAATAAGAAGCACGTAGGAAAGCCATAAAACAAATTCATTTCTTACGTCACATCATCATTTAAAAGAAACATACTAAACTTTATTTAGATTCATAATATCGAAATTTCCATTTAAAGACTCAACCAATTGGATGGCATGGCTGAAGACTTTGTTGCATTCATTTCGGGTACAAATTTTGGATTTATTATACTTATCTTTGATTGTAACTCATCAATTTTCTCAGTCAAATCTCTTTCAAGTTCGTCAATCTCTTGCTTCAGTTTCTCAAGTCTTTCCAAATTAGTAGGCTTAAAAATTTCCAATGTAGATTCTCCTTTTTCCTCCTCATTTATTGCCTTCTTTTTCATTATATCATTTTCATTCACAACCTCCAGCTTTTTCATGTGCCATCTTACTGCTTGACATGCGACAAAATGGTTGATTTGTTAATTGTTTGGAAAGCGCTATCTTCTCATCATGCTTATCTTTGAGAAATTTCTTTTTGGATTTGCTTTTCATTTAAGGTGTCATTCTTGCCATGATTACACAATAAAATATGACCAGATACAAGTTTCAGTATAGACTCGAGGAGAAACCTTCAAATTTATAGCGCATTCTCAGCTTTCAAGTTTTGCTACTTACAAATACCTACCCTGTAATTTAATAAGATTAATTTCTCTCCTCTACTTTATTAATTTAACTGAAATTCCTAACGTTTGGAAGATTGTATATGTGATTATGACATTATTAAGAATATTGATATTAAAAACAAAAAATAGAAAATAATTCCATAAATAGATTATTTTTCATGTTGAAAATGGAGAAAGACGTTCGACACATTATTTACTCAAATTTTTGAGGAGTATTAAAGAGAAGTAAGGGTGTCCAAATTTTATCCCTCCAGTATGTTCGAAGTGATAAAAAAAAGCACTGAAAGCAAGTTGTTAATGATCACGCCGAAGGTACGAGTAATTCATCACACATCCAGAGAGGCCAACAAATTGATACACTTAGTAGCTAAAAGAGCAATCAAGGAGAGTCCATGTAGCAGGATCTTACTATCTTATATTAGCCTCCCTCCCCCCTCCCACCTTTTTTGTCTATGAAACTTTATTTTCAGATTTGGAAGAAAGACCTTTGGTAACTAAAAGGTTTTAACAAAACGTTTGCTATAAACTAGCTTACTTTGGTAACCAAAATGTCGTACGGGATATATTATATAATAGCCAAGTAGAAAATGCCCCTATGGGCGAGTATGGTTTTTTTTTTTTAGCTCAACTGTCAGTTTCATTGATTTCAGAAAAAGATATGTACATACATTCCTATGGCAGTAGTATGGACTTCTACTACTCATTTACATTTGACTCTAACTACATAATCTCATATTGACAATACTAAACATGTAACTATTAATCAAAAAAACTAAGGATAGCAGTTGAGCTTTTGTAGCCCTTCCTGCCACCTTTGACATTTCCTACTTCTTGTATGTATCAACACTGCTACTTCCTTACAACATTGATCTTCATTGTAAGTCTGTTCTCAAACCTAATAGAGTTCCCGTTCCTCCATATCAATGCAACAGTAGTCACAAAAGCTGTTGCAGTAATTGCTTGCTGCCAGTTTTTACTTCTAGCCTTTTTGCATATCCACTTCAGCTCATCCTCCCAAGTGATAGCTGCTCGCTGGTGACCTATCCAATTGCAGATTCTCAGCCATAATCTGTTAGTAACTGGGCACGCAAAAAAAAGATGTTCAAAACTTTCATCTTGCTGTTTACAGAAGACACATGCAGTAGGTATATCAATTCCTATCTTGTGTAATCTATCAATGGTTGGTAATCTGTGTTGAGCTGCTAACCACACTGTAAACTTATGTCTTGGCTGTACATTTGCAGTCAGCATCACATTCCTCCATTCAACCTTACTATAGTTAGGAAGCATAGCATGGCATAGCTGGTGAATTTGAAACTTGCCTAGCTTACATAGTGATTGCAGCCTGCTGTAGAGGTTTCCTAGCAGTTGTTGGTTCTCCATAATATCAGTCCTACCATCCAATATCTTCCTAATAATCCAAGATGCATTCCTTGGCAAGGGCACATGACTGATATCATACTGCTTTATGTAATAACACTGGAGCCATTTTATCCATAGGCAATCTTTTTTCCTAGCAATATCCCAAAGCAGCTTTGTTATGGCTGCCTTATTCCAGGTAGCCATATCTATGATGTTTAGACCCCCCAGCAGTCATAGGTGTACATACTCTCTCCCATGCAACCAAGGCCCTTTTAGATATAGAAGCCTTACCTGTCCACAGAAAGGACCTGCAGACTGCCTCAATAGCCTTCAGTACCTTCTTTGGAATTATGAAAATCTGTGCCCAATATGTTTGGATACCAAATAATATTGCTTTTATCAATTGGCATCTCCCTGCATAAGATAACATTCTGGCAGACCAGCATGTGACTCTGGCAGTGATCTTCTCAATCAAAGGAGAGTATTGATGTATAGCAAGCTTCTTGGAACTGAGAGGGATTCCAAGGTACTTGAAAGGCAATTGTCCCTCACTGAATCCCAGCTGCTCCACAAGTTCACTTCTAACAGACTGGTGAACCCCAGCCAGATATATAGCACTTTTGTTGTTGTTTGCTTTCAATCCTGATGCTGCAGAAAAACTATGAAAAGCCTCTTGCAATATCTGAATAGAAATTCTGTCAGCTCTGCAGAACATGAGGAGGTGATCAGCAAAGCAGATATGCACACAGTTTAGCTTCCTGCATTTAGGATGGAAATTGAAGTCTCCATTCCTATGAAGCTGTTGCAGCAGTCTATTGAGATACTCCATTGCAAGCACAAACAAGTAGGGGGACATAGGATCCGCTTGCCTAATCCCTCTCCTAGCCTTGAAAGGCTTAGTGAACCCTCCATTTATCATTAAGGTATATGAGACAGTAGATACACATGCCATTATCCAGTTAAGGAACTTTGCAGGGAAACCAATAGCAATAAGAACCTGTCTAAGAAAATCCCATTCTAAAGTATCATATGCCTTCCTTAAATCTACCTTAAGGACACATCTAGGAGATACACCTTTCCTTGTGTATCCCTTGAAGATTTCATGACTAAGCAGAATATTATCAATGATACTCCTCCCTTCAATAAATGCTGATTGAGACTGGCCAACTATGCTGCCAATTACATTCTTCATTCTCTTTGTGATAATCTTGGCTATGATTTTATATACAGTTGTACAACAGGAAATAGGTCTATAATCTTCGACATTTGTAGGATTATTACCTTTAGGCACAAGTGCAATTGCTGTAGTATTTATCATACTAGGCAAATTGCATGTATTAAAGAAATCCATAGTAGCAGCAACTACATCCTCTTGTACTGTCTTCCAGTTCCTTGTGAAGAACTCCACAGGAAAACCATCAACACCAGGGGCTTTATCTTTTGGCATCTCCCTTATAGCTTCTACAACCTCCTCTACTGTGACTTCTTGAATTAGTTCTCTCTGTTGCACTGCAGTAAGGCATGTTCCCTCTTTCATAATAGCAGAATTGATACATGGGATTTCCTCAGCACACTCTCCCATCAGTGATTTGAAAACTTGAATAAACTCCAGTTCCACAGCTAATGGATCTGTCAGCTTGTCACCTAGTTCAGTATATATAGAGCTAATGTTGTTTTGACTGGTTCTAATCTTCCATTAAGCATGAAAATACCTTGTGTTGGCATCTCCACACTCAATCCAATTAGCTTTGGATTTCTGTCTCATAATCTGTTCCTCCACCTTACTCCATTTTTCAATTTCAGACAGTGCATTCTTTTCAGCATTGAGCAGATTCTGTGCTAAAGGATCTTGCTGCATCTGACTCTGAACAATATCCAATGTTTCTTTTGCTTGCACAAGTCTCTGCTTATAGGCTGCCATCTGTCTATTTATACCCTTCAGTTCTTTCTTCAATATTTTTAACTTAGTCCATACTTTCTGCATAGGTGAACCTTCACATTCCTATGCCCAGGCATTTTCCAGAATAGAATTGAACTGAGGCTCCTCCATAACTACATTATAGAATCTGAATGGTATGGGGTGTAATAGCCTTTGACTGCCAAACTTGACAAGTATAGGAGAGTGGTCAGATACAGAAGGGTTCATGTATTCTGCCTCAAGATGCCCATACTGTTGGAGCCATTGGAAATTACCAAGTGCCCAGTCAATTTTGCTATACACTCTAGTATTAGCATCCTGCTTGTTAGACCAGGTATAATACCAGCCTTTAGCTCTAAGAGGAGTCAGCTGGATAATATCTACAGTCTCTTTGAAATCCTTGACTTCAGCAACAGTAACAGGGGAACCAATTCTATCTTCAGAATTCAACACAGTATTGAAATTCCCACTGAGTAACCAAGGATCCTGGCTGGGAATACTTACTGCCTTTAAATCACACCATAGCCTTTCCCTTTTGCCTGCAAGACTATGAGCATATACTACACTCAAATGGAATCTGACTGAAGCTTGTATGTCCTCCACCATACATTGAATAAACTGATCAGTCACAGTAGATATGGATACTTGAAGATGAGATTTCCAAAGTAACCAGATCCTGCCATTGACAGCCTCAGCATAATTACAGTGAACCTTCCATCCTTTAGCCACCCTTGCCAGAATTTTTTTAGCCTTATGCTCCTTAACTCTAGTTTCAAGGACTCCTATAATATCTACTTTATTTACAGACAGGAAGCTTTTTAGTTCCTCCTGTTTGTGGGCTTGGTTAAGCCCTCTAATATTCCAAGTAGTAACAATCATGAAGTATTAGATCTAATACTCCAAGAAGGTCCTGGATCCACTTGGTATCCCCTGCTATCATCAGTCATAACAGTTGCCACAGCTTTCCCTCTATCTGCATTTGTATCCATATACTCACTGAGTACAGGAGGCACCCCTGAGTCTACTGTGATCATGCCATGTTCATCTAATGACTGCTGAGCTTCAGCACTGTTCACCATCTGCACAACTCCGGTATGTTCAATTAAGTTATCCTCCACTTGCTTATTTTCAGTAACAGTTTGATCTGGTCCAGGGTTTGCTGCATCTGCAATAGCCTTTGGCAACCACTCCTGCCTTGGGTGCTGTGTTTGCTTCCTAGGTCTTTCCCTTACCCCTTTTATCTGTTCATCCCTCTTCATTCCTGCATCATCTTTGATATTGTGCCAGCATTCAATTGTATCATGTCCAAACTTTAGACAATGATTGCAGAATTCTGGCTTCCAATCATACTCTACTTGTTGTACTTTCATACCATAGGGAGTTTCAATTTCAATCTCATCCGGCAAAGAATAAGCAGCATCTATTTCTACTAAAACTCTTGCAAATGAGATTTTCTCAAAGTGTGCTGTGTATTTGTCTGTGTATAGTGGTTTACCCACTACACTAGCCAGTTTGCTCAAGACATCCACTGACCAGTAACCCACTGGAAGCCCCGGGAATCTAATCCATACAGGGACAGTGCTAAGCACAACATTTTGAAAGGAGAAGTCAATCTCCCATGGCTTCAGCACCATAGGCTTGTTCCTGTACGTGTATGGTCCAGATTGTATAACCATTTCTTTGTCTTCCTTGCTATTGAATCTGAAGATACAGTATCCTTCAGCATGCAACAGGATCTGAGGCTTGGATACAAAGTTTCAAACATGTAGTACAAAATTCTCTATCGATTTAACATTTGGATTATCACCGATAACATATCCTATTAAAGCATTCGCCCAGTAATCTACTTGTGACTGTAGATCTTCAACACTGAGTTTAACCAATTTTTGTCCATTTCTCTCCATCGGAGGCACAAATGAAAGAGACTTACCCATTTGTGCATCTCTATTGCCTCTGACAACTTCAGCAGCTGTTCGTACTGATTTTGCAGGTTCACTCACTTCAGAAAACTGTAATCTCGTCGCAGTTGAGCCAATCATCTCTTCATTTCCCTTCGAAATTGTTTTGTCTGCTACTTCATTCACTGCATGTGCGCTTGCTTGCGATTGGTACTTTTGAGGTAGGAAGTTACCAAAAGTTAGGGGTTCAAGCGTCGTGGTAACTCCATGATCAGGTGTAACAAGTTGAGGAGGTGCTATGGTAGTAGTCGGAGCAGCGTTTCGCTGTCGTCTGGCCATCTCCGGCGTCAATCTCGCCTTGCTATTGTACGCCGATATGACACTCTTCTATTGGTTTGCTAACCTGCGCCGAGAGCTGCTCATTTTTTTTACGATTTATTCCTGGGCGAGTATGGTTGTATGAACTCTTATATTACTTAGCTAATATGAAATTAGATCCTTGTTCTTCAAAAAAATGATAAAAAAAACTTTAATCTTATATTATTTTCTACTTTGTTACAAAATTTAATGAAACTTACACTTTATTATTATGTATCTTTAACCTATTATAAAAAATAGTAAAATAGCAGTTACCAATGAATAAAATTAGAAAGAAACAATTATTGCATGGAATTGGTGATATTTGCAACCAAAAAAGAAAAGGAAAAAAGAAAAACTTAAAAGAAAGGGGAGGTCAATATATTTTAAAAAATAAAGGGGAGGTAAGTGTAATTGCATAAAGTTAAAGGGAAACAACAAATAAGGAAACGTTTGAAACTAACTAGTACCGTAGATTACCTTAATCTTCTTCCTTTGAATTGATTGCCAAAGATTTCCTTAATTTTATTTTAAAAAGAGTAAAAGAATAAAATAATAGATATTTTCAATTAATATCATTTAACCACTTACTAATATTCTTTTCCTTGATGCTAATTGCTTTTTCATTTGGATCTGAAATTTTGAATGGGAATATCCTTCATCTGCAACAAATAATGCAGATTTTTCTTTCTGATTTTTGACTATGAATATTGTATACGGGTAAAACAAATCCTCGGTTTCCGATGAAGTAATAGGAGCAAGAACTGTGAAGACAAGAAACCGGAATCGAGGTAAGAAGCTCCTGATTGGGGATCCGGGTAAAATACTTGCCTAGGAAATATTGGGCCATGGCCCCTAGGTCCGGTTCAAACCCCAAAGGCCTCGGAGAGTGTTACCTGACGATCGAGCAGAACCAACAGAAGGTTGTGATATGTGTGGCCGACCGGATATCACATCGTGAATCTCAACACATATTGACAAAGAACTGATGATTAGTTAAACAGAAGATTTTTACCTTTTATAGAATTTTACTTAGGGTAAAATTCCCCTACTATATAAAGGGGAGTCTGATTATGAATTGAGAAAATTGTAACACGCATACCAAGACAATATACTCTCCATTATTCAAGGTTCTTATATTTGTTCATCAGTGCTTCGATATTGTGAATCCCGGGGTCGAAGGCAGATATTCTATTAAGGCTGTAACTGAGTCCGGAATCATTTTTGATAATTTATTACGTCCTTTATCTATTTAATCTAACACAGTTTATCATTTGTATTGAATTAATCCGCATATTCTTAAAATCACATATAAATTTACTTGTTATCCATTTTTACGGTAAGGAGTTTGGCGCCCACCGTGGGGCTAAGAATAATAGTGGCTATTTGATACAAATTGTCACAACACACTCTGCTTTACTCTTGTTCTTTGAGATTTTAATTTCAGGAAAACTTAAAGATGTCAAACTCTCAATCTGCTCACCTAGACCGTGATGCTTAATCTGGTCATCACAACGAGAACAATAGTATAGTGCCTAGCAATGAGGTTCACCCTGCTGACCCCAACAAGATCCCCGTCGTAGAACTAATTGATGCCAACTCTCATGTGGCCATTGACACTAACTTTCCCACTGACCCAGAAAATAGCGTTCGTAGGGGAGCCAGATCAGTCGCTATGGATATTAAAGGTGGTGAAGGCGAGGGGATCAACTTGCGGTTGATCTTCGAAATGGTACAGGCTCAACACGCAGCGATAAGCCAGTTGCAGAACCAAAACTATGCTCTCAATAGAGCTGAGCCCGAACTATCCTGGGAAAACTATCACGACCCAAAATCCACTAAGGGTCAGTGGCGCCGGACACCGCTGTCGGGCAAGCCAACTGAAACACTTAATTAAATTCTCGTTTCAATAATTTTAAAACATTTCTTTTATACGATTAAAAGAGTACTCCGTAAAATTCTCCGAATTAATAATGAAACATTTAAACAACCTTTAAAATTCCGAATAAAGCTAAATACATCCCAGAACCTGATGTCACAAGTACATGAGCATTTTCTTAGAGAAACTAATAAGTACAATAACTGTTCGAGATACAATTGAATAGAAAATAAAGGAAATCCAGAGAGAGATTATACTAGCTGCGGAATCACCTAGAGGAAATATGGCTCACCTAGTCTCGGTGCCAGCCATGCTGCTATGCTACTAAGCCACAAGCCATACTATAAACCTGTGCAACAAAAATGCACAGAAGTGTAGTATAAGTACGAAAACAACGTGTACCCTATGAGTATCCCGTCTAATTTCGAAGAAGTATAGACGAGATGGTCAACTTTAACACTTACTAATGGTCCAATAATAATATATTAAAATGTGAGAAAAATCATGGATTTTACATAGCAGACTCTAACTCCCAAAAGCATAAAATAGGTAAACACCTTTAATAATTAACATAGGGTTTTCAAGATTTTTTTCATTATTTTCAGCAATTTATGTTAGGACAAAAGGCAATATCAACATCAAGTATTTCAAGTAAGAAATATAAACATGCGCATATCATGCCGATGTCGATGGCCCGTTCCAACATAAATGTAAACTGTGCAGTGCCGAGGGTTAAACGGCCCGTACCATAGATTCATCTATTATCCCGCTTGCGAATCATACGTGCAATGCGGTAAAATTTAAATAAACAACCACCCCGCTCGGGAATCATACATGCGACGCAGGCACATATAAATACACAATCACCCTGCTAGTGAATCATACATGCGACGCAAGTACACATAAAATACATGCTCAAATAACAAATTAAGAATTTATCGGGGAATAATTATTTAAATGAAAGCCCTCTTTTAACAATTTAAGAAAATGAAGTTTAATCTTTTTAGAAATTAATTCACTATTTCACTTTAATTTAAGAAATTCAAATGTCCATAGAATTACAGATACTCCAAGTATAGCATGCTTTTGGGTCATAGACTACCCGGACAATAGCACAATAGTAGCTGCTTACGGACTGTCATCACCTTGTGCGTACATAGCCCCCACAATTAGGAGCACATAACCAATTAACTTACCTATGTAGACAATTTCCTCTTACAAGGTTAGAAAGGAGACTCACCTCGCTCCGAAGACCCATAACCGGCATTTTACATTCTTCCGATGACTTGAACCAACACACAATGCTCCAAAACTAGCCAATGGTTATACAAATCCATTAATGTATGCTAAGGTACTCATTGTAATCCAATTTATAATAATTTCTAACCTCGATCGAAAATTTGACAAAAATGCCCTCGGGCCCACGTGCCCGGATTCCGAATTTTTTTGAAGATAAAATTTACCTATAAACTCACGAACTCAAATATATGATTTTCTCTTAATTCCATACTTAAAATCGTCGTCAAAATTCAAGTATACTAATTTTCTAGGTCTTCCCTCAAACTCCAAGTTTTCTACAATTTCCATGCTAAAATCCATACATAATTGATGTATTTAACTCAAAATAGGTGGGGATTACTTACCTTATCATTAATAATGAAGATCCTCTCTTCAAAAACTCCAAAAATTGCCTAAAATCGCCCAAGAACCGATATCCAAAAATTTCAAAACGAAATGGCAAGGTGACTGATCTTTGTGATTAAATGCTTCTGCCCATCCGTCACTAAAGGCCATTTCGTCATTAAAAGTCGTCACTAAAGGTCCATTAGAAATAGCTTTACCAGCCCTTATTCAATTGATCATAACTTTCCATCCAAATGTCGAAATGATGACTGGTTTAATGTTCTGAAAGCTAGAATGCAAGAGCTACAACTTTTATGTTTGGACATTTTCAGATTCCTTATAGATCTCGAGATATAGACATCCAAAGTAGGCTCCTCGCATCAGAAAGTTCCGGGGAAATTGCAAAAATAACTTTACTAGCCTTCATTCAATATATCATAAATTTCTGTACAATTATCCAAATGATGAATGGTTTATCTTTCTAGAAACTATAATTCAAGGGCTACAACTTATATGTTTTGCAAATTTTCAGATTCTTTATATATTTCGAGATATAAGTTTTCAAATTAGCCTCCTTGATTGTACCTTGCTGTCAAAAACAGCAGTTGCATCAGATTTTCTGCAACTTTAAAGTTCCGAAATTGATCTGTTAGCCTTCCAAAATCCATCCGAGACCCTCGGAACCCAATTTTATCAACATGTCCCAAAATACAATACAAACTTAGCTAAGGCCTTAAATCACATCAAACAACGTCGAAATCATGAATCATACTCCAATCCAAACTTTATGAACTTTGAAACTTCTACCTTCGATGCCGAAAACCGTGAATCATGTCCGATTGACCTCAAATTTTGCACACAAGTCATATTCGATAATACGGACCTGCTCCAACTTTCAAAATTGGAATCCGACCATGATATCAAAAAGTTATACTCTCGGTCAGACTTCTCAAAATCCTTCAGATTTCTATCTTTAGCCAAATGACTTCAAAATGACCTACAGAACTCTGAATTCACTTACGATCGCGCTCCCGACTCTAGAATCACCATACGAAGCTATTCCAAGACTCAGAATCCAAAACGGACATCGATAACACCAAAATGTACTTCAAGCCAAACTTATAAAATTTCTTCCAAAATGCTAACTTCCACAATAGACGCCAAAAACACACCCGGATCATCCAAAATCCGATCCGGGCATACGCCCGAGTCCGAAATCATCATATGAACCTGCTGGAACTTTCAGATCCTAATTCCGAGGTCGTTTACTCAAAAGTCCAATCCTGGTTAGTTCTTTTAACTTTAAGCTTCCGAAATGAGAATTCTCTTTCCAAATCAACTCCTGACTTCCTAAAATTCAATTCCGACCATGAGTACAAGTCATAATGCCTTAAAAGAAGCTACTCATGGCCTCAAACCGCTGAACGACATGCTATAGCTCAAAACGACCGGTCGGGTCGTTACATTCTCTCGCACTTAAATATACGTTCGTCCTCGAACATGCTGAGAACTACACTGAAGTAGTCTGAAATCACTGTTTAACACCTCATGCACCTTCCCATGCTACCACAACTCAGTTGAGCATGTAGCTCAATCAATTTGAAGATATACTTTTCACTTAAGAAAATAATCCTTAGAGCCCAATTCCAACATTCGGAATTTTCTGCCAGGCCTGTCCCAACATACGCTCACCGAATCAATAACTACACGCAACACCAAAGCATGAATGCATATTTTTGATGAATTCACACCTTGCACCACTTTACTCACATGACCACTATAACATTCTCTGATCAATTTAGTCGAAATTCCACGAATCTGATGCTCCCATTGCACCTCATGACATACATAGGTCTTGCTCTGACTCTTACAACATCGCCACAATGGAAAAGATGTGTAGAGATCCATAACCAACTACTGAATCAACAATTCATTGGGTCTATACTCCTGACAGGAGCCATCACCTCATTCTGAACCAATAATGGTCTTTGCTCCTTAATATACTTCATATAATCTGACTGCTTTTTTCCTAGATCCAATAACCTCATCTCACTCACTACGGAATGCTCGGGTAATAAGCCACCTCGGACATGATCAAGAGACTCACATGATGCACAATGTTCCAATAGGCTACCAATTCGAATACAATACAAAAGGAAAATTAACTCTGAAATGGAAATCCAATTATCTCACTCGCGAATCATACATGCGACGCGGGCATATAGCTAATATGAGTTTTCCTAAAACAAAAAAGGAATCAAAACACATAAGATAGATATAGGGACCTATTCTTACATCACACTGTTGCGGCACGCAACCTGATCCAAACAACATACCCATGGCGGCGTGCCACCCGATCCATACATAGAATTCACACAAGGAGATACACAACGAGCTAAATTGCTCATTACCACAAAAAATACTTAATATTGGTCACAAGCATGCTAAGTGCTTAATACCATCCTTGGGAAGACATTTAGCACCATAAGCTAACAACTCAAGCACAATTGGGGTACGATATATGTTCTGAAGCTAAAGAGCCATCCTGCTCACATATTAGCATCGCTACGCGGAACCTCAATGCATAAGAAAATTATCGAGCCGTCTCACAACTCATATGGTGTAATACATCACTACATGAAACTGCTGACAACGAAATAACACCCCGACTACTCTTCCAGAAGGAACGCATTGCTAAAATGAAAACATCTGGCCTGCTATAAAGCCCATATTCACATTAAATCCCTTTGCAGACCTCCAGCTGACTCCGATCACACTGAACTAGGCTAATATTCTTTCAAAGGTCCTTAATGACCCCCTTTTTCTCATAACACAAAAGAATATCTCACGCAGAAGTACTGGTCTAAGCCACCATTGCCTTTCTGGGATACGCCTTCACATAATATGCCATAACAGTAGAATGCCTCTAAATAACATCAGTCATGGTGGCCGACAAACCTCACGCGTATCGCCACCAGTCACATGCATAACTTGATCACGCTGAAGGACTGATCTCTACCACCAACATGCCAATTCAACTATGGCTAACCAATCTATCCTCTTTCGGTTTATCGTGCTTGCTTTAAAAATAATAATAACTCCATTCAACATGTAACACACTCCATCCGCACTCACCCCCAGTGACCTTGAATCACGAGACCATGGTGACTCAAATCCCACGAACCATTTCATACCTCCAATTGCTACATTGCCAGCCAAAACATCACAGAACATTCTCTACCTTTTCTCATAAGCTGCTTCAAGCTTGATTCTAAATTGACCTATATGCTCGACATCATTAGGCACCACACCTTTACCTCTTGAATTCACTTGGACCGTTACTGAGATCCACCTAGCAGAATCACTTCCCTTGAAACTCACATCTATACAAGGCATAAATCCCGAATCCTTTCCCAAATCTGAACATGAGCCAATAAAGCCAATCGTAGCACACCTTCAATGATTCCTTTGCTCAATTACCACTTATGTTCTTTTCCCACAACTGGAATAACCCATCAATAATCTAATAACCAGAAACCTCTACCTCACAAGAAGTTAACCATGCAACCCAATCATAGGCGGTAAGACTCTCCCACTTAGCTTGAAGCCATTATTTCACAACTCTGGAATTCACCGGGATTCTGTATCTCTTATCGACATAACCGTGCGCAATCATCCACCAAAATTCTCGAAATCATTCGGTAAACCCCCTTTTATACTCTGAATCGTCAACCACATTCCTACGACCGATATCTTTGTTGTATAACCTATAGGATTCCTCACAAAAGCCTCGCCAACCACGCGACCGCTAACCTGCTCACAAGAAATAACCTACTTGTGAAATTCATTTCCTGGCATCTTTTAAATGTTGCTGCACGGGATACAATCACTATGACATCGATAACCCATCCTGAGTCCAAGCTCGCTCTCTAGCTGCACCAGTCCATTTACCCCTCATGGACATCAATAAAATGTGCAACAATATCCCTCTAATTCAAAGTTATGGTGTATCCTTCTTCATTTCAAGCCGCTCCTTCCTGTTATATAAAATCTTCTGCCGCATAATGGCCTATGCTTCAAGTTAACTCTATAGTTCTCTAAAATTCTCAAATAATTCCAAACTCTTCTTAAGATTCATAGTCATCCTACCACACTGCCCATATACAACTCTGCCACTCTCCCACTTTGGTGGAACTCACCCATTTAATCGACAACTCGACCTTTGCTTCATACCCCTGTCCTTCTAGGACTTTCAGCCACCGCCTAACACTTTCTAGACATCTTTCCTCATCCTTTGTTGCTCAGTTGTTGCCTTGATAAAATCTATCTTCGTAGCACTTGAACCCACAAATCGCTACTAACTTTAAACTTTTCTGAAGACCATCTTTCTCATGCTACCAGTATTTGATATGCCGATTCAATCTTTAACCACCTTACCTCACGATATCTAACAGTAGTTTCTCCAATATTATTTCACAATGTCCTACCTTGAGGCTAATTGCAGAAGACCATAACAGCTGCAAAATTTGTACATTCAATAAGGAAACAACACCGCATTGTCGAAGAAAACTCCACCATTCTAGCAAATACTGAGTCTCGTTTCCCCTTCACCCAAACTTGAACATTCTCAGCTCGATTGCCTTTTTCCTTCCGGGAATAATATACCGAATCTCTAGATCAGGCACCGAGTAAACCTCCCGTCTAGTTATTCACTACCTCGACACGAAGTTAAACATCCTACCATCTTAAAAATACCGTGGAACAATCATTCATAGCATTCATGGCAACTTGTGCCTAGCCTCAGAGCTCTCAGAAATACTACTACTGAGCTGAAACAATAGAATATCCTTTCACAAGGAGACGATAATAATCACATCAACTATACCGGGAGAAACATCTGCACCACATCTGTAGTACCATTACAATTCTGCATTTCTCAATTTACAATAAGCGATTCACGTCACATAAGATTGAGTAGGAAAGAAACAAAGGCATAAGCCTAACAGGAATCCAATCACACGATATCATGTTGTCACGATCCAAAATCCACTAAGAGTCATGGTGGCCCCGGACACCGTTGTCAGACAAGTCAACTGAAATACTTCATTAAATTCTCGTTTCAATAATTTTAAAACATTTATACGATTAAAAGGGTACTCAGTAAAATTCTCTGAATTAATAATGAAATATTTAAACAACCTTTAAAATTTCGAATAAACCTAAATACATCCCAAAACCCGGTGTCACAAGTACGTGAGCATTTTCTAAGAGAAAACAATAAGTACAATAACTGATCGAAATTCAATTGGACAGAAAATAAAGAAACTCTAAAGAGAGACTATACTAGCTGCAGAATCGCCTCGAGGAAATACAACTTACCTAGTCCCTATGCCATCCATGCCGCTATGCCTCTAAGCCACAAGCCACACAATAAACCTGTGCAAAAAAAAGCACAAAAGTGTAGTATGATTACGAAAACAACGTGTACCCAATGAGTGTCCTATCTAATCTCGAAGAAGTAGATACGAGATGGTCAACTTTGACACTTACTAATGGTCCAATAATAATATACTAAAATGTGAGGAAAATCATGGATTTCATATAGCGGGCTCTAACTCCCAAAACAATAAAACAGGTAAACACCTTTAATAATTAACAAAGGATATTCAAGATTTATTTTCATTCAGCAATTTATGTCAGTCCAAAAGGCAATATCAACATCAAGTATTTCAAGTAAGAAGTATAAACATGCGCATATCATGCCGAGGTCGATGGCCCACTCCAACAGGAATGTAAACTGTGCACTGCCGAGGGTCAAACGACCCGAACCATAGATGCATCTATTACCTCGCTCGCGAATCATACGTGCGATGCGGTAAAATTTAAATAAACAATCACCCTACTCGTGAATCATACATCCGATGCAGGTACATATAAAATAAACAATCACCCTGCTTGCGAATCATACATACGACGCAGGTACACATAAAATACATGCTCAAATAGCGAAATAAGAATTTATCGGGAAATAATAATTCAAATGAAAGCCAATACTCTTTTAACAATTCAAGAAAACAAAGTTTAATCCTTTTAGAAATTCATTCACTAATTCACTTTAATTTAAGAAATTCAAATGTCTATAGGGTTAAAGATACTCCAAGTATAGCATGCTTTTGGGTCCTAGACTACCTGGACAATATCATAATAGTAGCTACGCACGGATTCTCGTCACCTCGCGCATACGTAGCCCTCAGAATTAGGAGCACATAACCAATTAACTCACCTATGGAGATAATTCCCTCTTAAAAGGTTAGAAAGGAGACTCACCTCGCTCTGAAGACCCATAACCAGCATTCTATATTCTTTCGAAGACTTGAACCAATGCGCAATGCTCCAAAACTAGCCAATGGTTATACAAATCCATTAATATATGCTAAGATACTCATTATAATCCAATTTATAACAATTCCTAACCTCAATTAGAAAGTTGACAAATGCCCTCGGACCCACGTGCCCAGATTCTGAAATTATTCGAAGACAAACTTTACCTATAAACTCACAAACTCAAATATATGACTTTCTCTTTATTCCATACTCAAAATCGTGGTCAAAATTCAAGAATATTAATTTTTTAAGTCTTCCCTCAAACCCTAAATTTTCTAAAATTTTCATGTTAAAATCCATACATAATTGATGTATTTAACTTAAAATAGATAGGGATAACTTACCTTATCATTAATGATGAAGATCCTCTCTCTCCAAAAGCTCCAAAAATCGCCCAAAAACCGAGCTCCAAAAATTCCAAAATGAAATGGAAAAGTGACTGATCTTTGTGATTAAATGCGTCTGCCCATCCGTCTCTAAAGGGCATTTTCGTCACTAAAAGTCATCTCTAAAAGTCCACTAGAAACAACTTTACCATCCCTTATTCAATTGACAATAACTTTCTATACAAATGTCGAAATGATAAACGGTTTAATGTTCTGAGAACTATAATGCAAGGGCTACAAATTTTGTGTTTTTCATATTTTCAGATTCCATACAGATTTCGAGATATAAACATCGAAAGTAGGCTTCTCGAATCAGAAATTTATGAGGAAATAGCAAAAACATCATTGCCAGCCTTCATTCAATCTACCATAACTTTCCTTACAAATATCCAAATGATGAATGATTTATCTTTCTAGAAACTATAATTCAAGGGATACAATTTCATGTTTTGTGAATTTTCAGATTCTTTTTATATTTCGAGATATAAGTTTCCAAATTAGCCTCCCCGATTGTACCATTGCTGTCCAAAATAGCAGTTGCAGCAGATTTTCTGCAACTTTAAAGTTCCGAAATCGATCCGTAGCCTTACGAAATCCACCGGACCCTCGGGACTTCAACCAATTATGCAAACATGTCCCAAAATACAATACAAAATTAGCCGAGGCCTTAAATCACATCAAACAACGTCGAAATCATGAATCATACTCCAATCCAAACTGTATGAACTTTAAAATATGAAACTTCTACCATCGATGTCGAAACCCGTCAAATTACGTCTGATTGACCTCAAATTTTGCACACAAGTCATATTCGATATTACGGACCTACTCCAACTTTCGAAATTGGAATCAGACCATGATATCAAAAAGTCAAATCTCGGTCAAACTTCTCATAAATCTTTAAATTTTCTATCAATAGCCAAATGACTTCAAAATGACCTACGGACCTCCGAATTCACTTCTGATTGCAATCCCAACTCCAGAATCACCATACGGAGCTATTCGTAGACTCGAAACTCCAAACGAACATCGATAATACCGAAATGCATTTCAAGCTAAACTTATAAAATTTCTTCCAAAATACTAACTTTCACAATAGGCGCCAAACACACCCGGATTATCCAAAACCCGATCCGGGTATACGCCTGAGTCCGATATCATCATACAAACCTGATGGAACTTTCAGATCCCGATTACGAGGTCGTTTACTCAAAAATTCTATCCTAGTTAATTCTTTCAATTTTAAGCTTCCGAAATGAGAATTCTCTTTCCAAATCAACTCTGAACTTCCCAAAATTTGATTTCAACCACGCGTCCAAGTCATAATGCCTGAAATGAAGCTGCTCATGGCCTCAAACAACTGAATGATATGCTAGAGCTCAAAATGATTGGTCAGGTCGTTACAAATATACTTTCAGAAATGAACCCGTAACAGAAAGGCCGAGTGAAGCTGAATCCGGGACCAACCCCGAGATAATAAAGATGCTCGAGGAATTGAGAAAACAGGTAGAATTGGAAGAAAAGAAAATCAATGCTAACGATAAAAAGGTGGATAGGGTCAACCAAATCCCGGAGCACCACCGATACTGAAAGGCCTGGATTCCAAAAAGTTCGTCCAAAAGCCTTTCCCACAGGAGCATATCCAAAGCCGATCTCAAAGAAGTTCTGTATGCCCGAAATCCCGAAGCATAATGGAATGACGGATTCAAGTGAACATGTGACCTTGTATACATACGCCATCAAAGGGAATGACTTGGAGGATGATGAAATCGAACGTGTTCTGTTGAAAAAGTTCAGAGAGACCTTGTCAAAAATAGACATGATACGGTATCACAACTTACCCATTAATTCTATTGACTTGTTTCCTATGCTTGTAGATGCCTTTGTAAATTCACATGCAAGAGCCATCAAGGTTGAGGACAGGAAGTCAGGCCTTTTCAAGGTAAAGCAAAGAGATAATGAGATGCTCAAGGAGTTCGTGTCAATGTTTGAAATGGAATAGATGGATCTGCCTCCGATCATAGACGATTGGGCCGTTCAGGCATTCACCCAAGGACTCAATCCCCAGATCTCGTTTGCTTAACAACAGTTGAAGAAAAATTCTATAGCATACCTAGTAGTAACTTAGGCCGATGTCTATAACAGGTACCAATAAAAAATCAGGGTTGAAGATGATCACCTCGGGGCGCTTTAGATCCATTTACCCCGTCAAGACAAGTGATAGATCCAAGAGAGATGTCGATCACGAACCAAGATCAAACCGAGATTGGTATCAAACATACAATGGAGATTGAAGGAGAATTGCGTCCGGATGCAACCTTGCGGGGAGTTAAAGAAAGAGGGATTGAGGTCATAATGACCGAGGACTCATGAGCAAGAACGGTTTTGACAGACCTATCTGGTCCAAGGAAGCACTAAGGTTATCGGAATACAATTTCAACATCGATGCTGCCGGTATCCTATCAGCCATCAGACGTAAATATACCAAGTGGACTAAACCATTGCAGCCCGATATTGCCAAAAGGCACCCAATCTAATGTGTAAATATCATGGCACCCATGGCCAAATAACCGAAGCCTGCCGACAACTGAGAGAAGAATTAGCATGTTTATTCAACGATGGGCACCTTCGAGAATTTTTGAGTGATCGAGCCAAAATTCACTTCATAGGGACGCCAACAAAAATATCGAACAAAAGGCCCTCAACATGTCATTAACTTGATCAGTGGTGGATTTGACATCTTCCAAGGGCCGATGTCAAAATGAACTAAAGTATCCATTACAAGGAAAAAACGGACTCGAGACTATATACTGGAGGGAACCACATATTTCAATGACGAGGACACTTAAGGCATTGTGCAACCACATAATGATTTATTGGTAATATTTGCACTCATAAATAAATCTCGAGATAAGCGTGTGTTAATTGATCTAGGTAGCTCGGCCAATATCATCAGCTCGAGGGTCGTGGAATAACTGGGTCTGCTAGACCAAGTAGTGCCTATGGTCCGATCATTAAATGGATTCAACATGGCATGCAAGACAATTAAAGGGAAAATAACCCTACCAGTAAACACCGCCAGGACTATTCAAGACTTAAAATTTTACGTGATCGAAGAAGATACGAGGTACAAGATTTATTCAGGAGGCCATGAATTCACAATATGAGTGAATTACCCTCGATGCTACATCACGCGTGGAAGTATATCGTTGTGGTTTGTAGTAATGTCGGCCGTCTAGGTAATAGCCGTTTATTGTAAGGTCATACATATCGGCCTATAGCAACCATATAAGTTCATTCACTACTATGACTGTAGAAAGGTAATTATATCGTTGTGGTTCGTAGTAATGTCGACCGTCTAGATAACAGTCATTTATTGTAAGGTCATACGTATTGACCTATAGCAACCATATAAGTCCAATCACTACTATGATTGTAGTAAGGTAATTATATTGTTGTGGTTCGTAGTAATGTCGGCCATCTAGGTAATAGCCGTTTATTGTAAAGTCATGCGTATCGGCCTATTGAAACCATATAAGTCCATTCGCTACTATGATTGTAGGTAATTATATCGTTATGATTCGTAGTAATGTCGGCCGTCTAGATAATAGTCGTTTATAGTAAGGTCATACATATCGGCCTATAACAACCATATATATCCATTCACTACTATGATTGTAGTAACATATTTATATCGCTGTGGTTTGTAGTAATGTCGGCAGTCTAGGTAATAGCCGTTAATAGTAAGGTCATACTTATCGGCCTATAGAAACCATATAAGTCCATTCACTACTATGATTGTAGTAAGGTAGTTATATCATTGTGGTTCATAGTAATGTCGGTCATCTAGGTAATAGCCGTTTATTGTAAGGTCATACGTATCGGCCAATAGCAACCATATAAGTCCAGTCACTACTACGATTGTAGTGAGGTAATTATATCATTGTGGTTCATAGTATTGTCGTCCATCTAGGTAATAGCCGTTTATAGTAAGGTCATACGTATCGGCCTATAGCAACCATATAAGTCCACTCACTACTATGATTGTAGTAAGGTAATTATATCGTTGTGGTTCGTAGTAATGTCGGTTATCAAGGTAATAGCCGTTTATAGTAAGGTCATACGTATCGGCCAATAGGAACCATATAAGTCCATTCACTACTATGATTGTAGTAAGGTAATTATAACGTTGCAGCTCGTAGTAATGTCGGCCTTCTAGATAATAGCCGTTTATCGGCCTATAGCAACCATATAAGTCCATTTACTACTATGATTGTAGTACGGTAATTATATCACTGCAGTTCGTAGTAATGTCGGCCGTCTAGATACTAGCCGTTTACTCTAAGGTCATACATATCGACCTATATGAACCATATAAGTCCATTCACTACTATGATTGTAGTAAGGTAATTATATCGTTGTGGTTCTTAGTAGTGCCGACCGTCTTGGTAATAGCCGTTTATGTAAGGTCATACGTATCGGCCTATAGCAACCATATAAGTCCATTCCCTACTATGATTGTAGTAAGGTAATTATATCGTTGTGGTTCGTGGTAATGTCGGTCGTTTAGGTAATATCCATTTATAATAAGGTCAAACGTATCGGCCTATAGCAACCATATAAGTCCATTCACTACTATGATTGTAGTAAGGTAATTATATCGTTGTGGTTCGTAGTAATGTCGGCCGTCGAGATAATAGCCGTTTATAGTAAGGTCATACGTATCGACTTATAGAAACCATATAAGTCTATTCACTACTATGATTGTAGTAAGGTATTTGTATTGTTGGGGTTCGTAGTAATGTCAGCCATCTAGATAATATCCGTTTATTGTAAGGTCATACGTATCGGCTTATAGCAACCATATAAGTATATTCACTACTATGATTGTAGTAAGGTAATTCCATCATTGTGCTTCGTAGTAATGTCGGCCGTCTAGATAATAGCCGTTTATTGTAAGGTCATATGCATCGGCCTATAGCACCATATAAGACCATTCACTACGATGACTGTAGTAAGGTAATTATATCATTGTGGTTTGTAGTAATGTCGACCATCTAGATAATAGCCGTTTATTGTAAGGTCATACGTATCGACCTACAGCAACTATATAAGTCCATTCACTATAATGATTGTAGTAAGGTAATTATATCGTTGTGGTTTGTAGTAATATCGGCCGTCTAGGTAATAGCCGTTTATTGTAAGGTCATACATATCGGCCTATAGCAACCATATAAGTCCATTCACTACTATGACTGTAGTGAGGTAATTATATCGTTGTGGTTCGTAGTAATGTCGACCGTCTAGATAATAGTCGTTTATTGTAAGGTCATACGTTCGACCTATGGCAACCATATAAGTCCATTCATTACTATGATTGTAGTAAGGTAATTATATCGTTGTTGGTCGTAGTAATGTCGGCCATCTAGGTAATAGCCATTAATTGCAAAGTCATGCGTATCGGCCTATAGAAACCATATAAGTCCATTCACTACTATGATCGTAGTAAGGTAATTATATCATTCAAGTTCGTAGTAATGTCGGTCGTCTAGAAAATAGTCGTTTATAGTAAGGTCATACGTATCGGCCTATAAAAATCATATAAGTCCATTCACTACTATCATTGTAGTAAGGTAATTATATCGTTGTGGTTCGTAGTAATGTCGGCAGTCTAGGTAATAGCCGTTTATAGTAAGGTCATACGTATCGGCTTATAGCAACCAAATAAGTCCATTCACTACTATGATTGTAGTAAGGTAATTATATCATTGTCGTTCGTAGTAATGTCGGTCGTCTAGGTAATAACCGTTTATTGTAAGGTCATACGTATCGGCCAATACAACCATATAAGTCCATTCACTACTATGATTGTAGTAAGGTAATTATATCTTTGTGGTTTGTAGAAATGCCGGCCATCTATGTAATAGCCGTTTATAGTAAGGTCATATGTATCGGCCTATAGCAACCATATAAGTCCATTCACTTCTATGGTTGTAGTACGGTAATTATATCATTGTTGCTCGTAGTAATGTTGGTCATCTAGGTAATAGCCATTTATAGTAAGGTCATACGTATCGACCAATAGCAACCATATAAGTCCCTTCACTACTATGGTTGTAGTAAGGTAATTATATCGTTGCAGTTCGTAGTAATGTCGGCTTTCTTGATAAAAGCCGTTCATAGTAAGGTCATACTATCGGGATATTGTAACCATATAAGTCCATTCACTACAATGGTTGTAGTAAAGAAATTATATCATTGCGGTTCGTAGCAATGTCGGCCGACTGGATAATAGCCGTTTATTGTAAGGTCATACGAATCGACCTATATCAACCATATAAGTCTATTCACTACTATTATTGTAGTATGGTAATTATATCATTGTGGTTCATAGTAATGTCGGCCATCTAGGTACTAGCCGTTTATTGTAAGGTCATATGTATCGGCCTATAGCAACCATATAAGTCCATTCCCTACTATGATTGTAGTAAGGTAATTATATCGTTGTGGTTCGTGGTAATGTCGGTCGTCTAGGTAATATCCATATATAATAAGGTCATACGCTTCGGCCTATAGCAATCATATTAGTCCATTCAATTCTATGATTGTGGTAAGGTAATTATATTGTTGTGGTTAGTAGCAATGTCGGCCGTCTAGATAATAGTCGTTTATAGTAAGGTCATACGTATCGACCTATAGCAACCATATAAGTCCATACTATGATTGTAGTAAGGTAATTATATCGTTGCGGTTCGTAGTAATGTCGGCCATCTAGATAATATCCGTTTATAGTAAGGTCATACGTATCGAACTATAGAAACCATATAAGTCCATTCACTACTATGATTATAGTAAGGTAATTTTATCGTTGTGGTTCATAGTAATGTCGTCCGTCTAGGTAATAGCCGTTTATCGTAAGGTCATATGTATCGGCCTACAGCAACCATATAAGTCCATTCACTACTATGATTAGAGTAAGGTAATTATATTGTTATTGTTCGTAGTAATGTCGGTCATCTAGGTAATAGCCATTTATAGTAAGGTCATACGTATCGGCCTATAGCAACCATATAAGTCCATTCACTGCTATGACTGTAGTAAGGTAATTATATCGTTGTGGTTCGTAGTATTGTCGACCGTCTAGATAATAGCCGTTTATTGTAAGGTCATACGTATCGAACTATAGAAACCATATAAGTCCATTCACTACTATGATTATAGTAAGGTAATTTTATCGTTGTGGTTCATAGTAATGTTGGCCGTCTAGGTATTAGCCGTTTATCGTAAGGTCAAATGTATCGGCCTATAGCAACCATTAAAGTCCATTCATTACTATGATTGTAGTAAGGTAATTCCATCGTTGTGGTTCGTAGTAATGTCGGCCGTCTAGATAATAGCCGTTCATTGTAAGGTCATATGCATCAACCTATAGCAACCAAATAAATCCATTCACTATTATGATTGTAGTAAGGTAATTATATCGTTTTGGTTTGTAGTAATACCGGCCGTCTAGGTAATAGTCGTTTATTGTAAAGTCATACATATCGGCCTATAGAAACCATATAAGTTCATTAACTACTAGGACTGTTGTAAGGTAATTATATCGTTGTGGTTCGTAGTAATGTCGACTGTCTAGATAACCGTCGTTTATTCTAAGGTCATTCGTATTGACTTTTAACAACCATATAAGTCCATTCACTACCATGATTGTAGTAAGGTAATTATATCATTGTGGTTCATGTAATGTCAGCCATCTAGGTAATAGTCGTTTATTGTAAAGTCATGCGTATCGGCCTATTGAAACCATATAAGTCCATTCGCTACTATGATTGTATAAGGTAATTATATCGTTGTGATTCGTAGTAATGTCGACCGTCTAGAAAATAGTCGTTTATAGTAAGGTCATACATATCGGCCTATAGCAACCAGATAAGGCAATTCACTACTATTATTGTAGTAAGGTAATTATATCATTGTGGTTCGTAGTAATGTCGACAGTCTAGGTTATATCCGTTTATAGTAAGGTCATACGTATCGGCCTATAGAAACCATATAAGTCCATTCACTACTATGATTGTAGCAAGGTACTTATATCATTGTGGTTCGTAGTAATGTCGGTCATCTAGGTGATAGCCGTTTATTGTAAGGTCATACGTATCGGCCAATGGCAACCATATAAGTCCATTCACTACTATGATTGTATTGAGGTAATTATATCGTTGTGGTTCGTAGTAATGTCGTCCATCTAGGTAATAGCCGTTTATAGTAAGGTCATACGTATCGGCCTATAGCAACCATATAAGTCCATACACTACTATGATTGTAGTAAGGTAATTATATCGTTGTGGTTCGTAGTAATGTCGGTTATCAAGGTAATAGCCGTTTATAGTAAGGTCAAACGTATCGGCCAATAGGAACCATATAAGTCTATTCACTACTATGATTGTAGTAAGGTAATTATATCGTTGTAGTTCGTAGTAATGTCGGCCTTCTAGATAATAGCCGTTCATAGTAAGGTCATACAATCGGCCTATAGCAACCATATAAGTCCATTCACTACTATGATTGTATTAAGGTAATTATATTATTGTGGTTCATAGTAATGTCGGCTGTCTAGATAATAGCCGTTTACTGTAAGGTCATACATATCGACCTATTGCAACCATATAAGTCCATTCACTACTATGATTGTAGTAAGGTAAATATATCGTTGTGGTTCTTAGTAGTGTCGGCCGTCTTGGTAATAGCCGTTTATTGTAAGGTCAAATGTATCGGCCTATTGCAACCATATAAGTCCATTCCCTACTCTGATTGTAGTAAGGTAATAATATCGTTGTCGTTCGTGGTAATGTCGGTCGTATACGTAATATCCATTTATAGTAAGGTCATACGTATCGGCCTATAGCAACTATATAAGTCCATTCACTACTATGATTGTAGTAAGGTAATTATATCGTTGTGGTTCGAAGTAATGTCGGCCGTCTAGATAATAACCGTATATAGTAAGGTCATACGTATCGACCTATAGCAACCATATAAGTCTATTCACTACTATGATTGTAGTAAGGTATTTATATTGTAGCGGTTCGTACTAATCTCAGCCATCTAGATAATATCCCTTTATAGTAAGGTCATACGTATCGGCTTATCAACCATATAAGTCCATTCACTACTATGATTGTAGTAAGGTAATTCCATCATTGTGGTTCGTAGTAATGTCGGCCGTCTAGATAATAGCCGTTTATTGTAAGGTCATATGCATCAGCTTATAACACCATATAAGTCCATTCACTACGATGATTGTAGTAAGGTAATTATATCGTTGTGGTTTTTAGTAATGTCGTCTAGAAAATAGCCGTTTATTGTAAGGTCATACGTATCGACCTATAGAAACCATATAAGAATATTCACTATTATGATTGTAGTAAGGTAATTATATCCGTTGTGGTTTGTAGTAATGTCGGCCGTCTAGGTAATACCCGTTTATTGTAAGGTCATACATATCGGCCTATAGCAACCATATAAGTCCATTCACTACTATGACTGTAGTAAGGTAATTATATCGTTGTGGTTCGTTGTAATGTGGACCGTCTAGATAATAGTCATTTATTGTAAGGTCATACGTATCGACCTATGGCAACCATATAAGTCCATTCACTACTATGATTGTAGTAAGGTAATTATATCGTTGTGGTTCATAGTAATGTCGGCCATCTTGGTAATAGCCATTAATTTCAAAGTCACGCATATCGGCCAATAGCAACTATATAATTCCATTCACTACTATGATTGAAGTAGGTAATTATATCGTTGTGGTTCGTAGTAATGTCGGCAGCCTAGGTAATATCCGTTTATAGTAAGGTCATACGTATCGGCCTATAGCAACCATATCAGTCCATACACTACTATGATTGTAGTAAGGTAATTATATCGTTGTGGTTCGCAGTAATGTCGGTTATCAAGGTAATAGCCGCTAATAGGAAGGTCATACGTATCGGCCAATAGCAACCATATAAGTTCATTCACTACTATGATTGTAGTGAGGTAATTATATCGTTGTGGTTCGTAGTAATGTTGTCCATCTAGCTAATAGCCGTTTATAGTAAGGTCATACGTATCGGCCTATAGCAACCATATAAGTCCATACACTACTATGATTGTAGTAATGTAATTATATCGTTGTGGTTCGTAGTAATGTCGGTTTTCAAGGTAATAGCCGCTAATAGTAAGATCATACGTATCGGCCAATAGGAACCATATAAGTCCATTCAATATAAGTCCATTCACTACTATGATTGTAGTAAGTTAATTATATCGTTGCAGTTCGTAGTAATGTCAGCCTTCTAGATAATAGCCGTTTATAGTAAGGTCATACTATCGGCCTATAGCAACCATATAAGTCCATTCACTACTATGATTGTAGTAAGGTAATTATATTATTGCGGTTCGTAGTAATGTCGGCCGTCTAGATAATAGCCGTTTACTGTAAGGTCATACATATCGACCAATAGCAACCATATAAGTCCATTCACTACTATGATTGTAGTAAGGTAATTATATCGTTGTGGTTCTTAGTAGTGTCGGCCGTCTTAGTAATAGCCGTTTATTGTAAGGTCATACGTATCGGCCTATTGCAACCATATAAGTCCATTCCCTACTATGATTGTAGTAAGGTAACTATATCATTGTGGTTCGTGGTAATGTCGGTCGTCTTGGTAATATCCATTTATATTAAGGTCATACGTATCGGCCTATAGCAACTATATAAGTCCATTCACTACTATGATTGTAGTAAGGTAATTATATCTTTGTGGTTCATAGTAATGTCGGCCGTCTAGATAATAACCGTTTATAGTATGGTCATACGTATCGACCTATAGTAACCATATAAGTCTATTCACTACTATGATTGTAGTAAGGTATTTATATTGTTGCGGTTCGTAGTAATGTCAGCCATCTAGATAATATCCGTTTATGGTAAGGTCATACGTATCGGCTTATAGCAACCATATAAGTCCATTCACTACTATGATTGTAGTAAGGTAATTCCATCATTGTGGTTCGTAGTAATGTCGGCCGTCTAGAAAATAGCCGTTTATTGTAAGGTCATATACATCGGCCTATTGCACCATATAAGTCCATTTACTACGATGACTGTAGTAAGGTAATTATATTGTTGTGGTTTGTCGTAATGTCGGCCGTCTAGATAATAGCCGTTTATTATAAGGTCATACGTATCGACCTATAGCAACTATATAAGAATATTCACTATTATGATTGTAGTAAGGTAATTATATCGTTGTGGTTTGTAGTAATGTCGGCCGTCTAGGTAATAGTCGTTTATTGTAAGGTCATACATATCGGCCTATTGCAACCATATAAGTCCATTCACTACTATGACTGTAGTAAGGTATTTATATCTTTGTGGTTCGTAGTAATGTCGACTGTCTAGTTAATAGTCGTTTATTGTAAGGTCATATGTATCGACCTATGGATATAAGTCCATTCACTACTATGATTGTAGTAAGGTAATTATATCGTTGTGGTTCGTAGTAATGTCGGCCGTCTAGGTAATAGCCATTAATTTCAAAGTCATGCGTATCGGCCTATAGCAACTATATAAGTCCATTCACTACTATGATTGAAGTATGGTAATTATATCGTTGTGGTTCGTAGTAATGTCGGCAGTCAAGGTAATATCCGTTTATAGTAAGGTCATAGGTATCGGCCTATAGAAACCATATAAGTCCATTCAGTACTATGATTGTAGTAAGGTAATTATGTCATTGTGGTTCGTAGTAATGTCGGTCATATAGGTAATAGCCGATTATTGTAAGGTCATACGTATCGGCCAATAGCAACCATATAAGTCCATTCACTATTATGATTGTAGTGAGGTAATTATATCGTTGTGGTTCGTAGTAATGTTGTCCATCTAGGTAATAGCCGTTTATAGTAAGGTCATACGTATCGGCCTATAGCAACCATATCAGTCCATACACTACTATGATTGTAGTAAGGTAATTATATCGTTGTGGTTCGCAGTAATGTCGGTTATCAAGGCAATAGCCGCTAATAGGAAGGTCATACGTATCGGCCAATAGGAACCATATAAGTCCATTCAATATAAGTCCATTCACTACTATGATTGTAGTAAGGTAATTATATCGTTGCAGTTCGTAGTAATATCGGCCTTCTAGATAATAGCCGTTCATAGTAAGGTCATACTATCAGCCTATAGCAACCATATAAGTCCATTCACTACTGTGATTGTAGTAAGGTAATTATATCATTGCGGTTCATAGTAATGTCGGCTGTCTAGATATAGCCGTTTACTGTTAGGTCATACATATCGACCTATTGCAACCATATAAGTCCATGCACTACAATGATTGTAGTAAGGTAATTATATCGTTGTGGTTCTTAGTAGTGTCGGCCGTCTTGGTAATAGCCGTTTATTGTAAGGTCAGACGTATCGGCCTATAGCAACCATATAAGTCCATTCCCTACTATGATTGTAGTAAGGAAACTATATCAATGTGGTTCGTGGTAATGTCGGTCGTCTAGGTAATATCCATTTATATTAAGGTCGTACGTATCGGCCTATAGCAACTATATAAGACCATTCACTACTATGATTGTAGTAAGGTAATTATATCATTGTGGTTCATAGTAATGTCGGCCGTCTAGATAATACCATTTATAGTAAGGTCATACGTATCGACCTATAGCAACCATATAAGTCTATTCACTACTATGATTGTAGTAAGGTATTTATATTTTTTGCGGTTCGTAGTAATGTCAGCCATCTAGATAATATCCGTTTATAGCAAGGTCGTACGTATCGGCTTATAGCAACCATATATGTCCATTCACTACTATGATTGTAGTAAGGTAATTCCATCATTGAGGTTCGTAGTAATGTCGGCCGTCTAGATAATAGCCGTTTATTGTAAGGTCATATGCATCGGCCTATTGCACCATATAAGTCCATTTACTACGATGACTGTAGTAAGGTAATTATATCGTTGTGGTTTGTAGTAATGTCATCCGTCTAGATAATAGCCGTTTATTGTAAGGTCATACGTATCGACCTATAGCAACCATATAAGAATATTCTCTATTATGATTGTAGTAAGGTAATTATATCGTTATGGTTTGTAGTAATGTCGGCCGTCTAGGTAATAGCCGTTTATTGTAAGGTCATACATATCGGCCTATTGCAACCATATAAGTCCATTCACTACTATGATTGTAGTAAGGTAATTATATCTTTGTGGTTCGTAATAATGTCGACCGTCTAGATAATAGTCATTTATTGTAAGGTCATACGTGTATCGACCTATGGCAACCATATAAATCCATTCACTACTATTTTTGTAGTAAGGTAATTATATCATTGTGGTTCGAAGTAATGTCGGCCATCTAGGTAATAGCCATTAATTTCAATGTCATGCGTATCGGCCTATGGCAACTATTTAAGTCCATTCACTACTATGATTGTAGTAAGGTAATTAGATTGTTGTGGTTCATAGTAATGTCGGCAGTCTAGGTAATATCCGTTTATAGTAAGGTCATACGTATCGGCCTATAGAAACCATATAAGTCCATTCACTACTATGATTGTAGTAAGGTAATTATATCATTACGGTTCGTAGTAATGTCGGTCCTATAGGTAATAGCCGTTTATTGTAAGGTCATACGTATCGGCCAATAGCAACCGTATAAGTCCATTCACTACTATGATTGTAGTGAGGTAATTATATCGTTGTGGTTCGTAGTAATGTCGTCCATTTAGGTAATTGCCGTTTATTGTAAGGTCATACGTATCGGCCTATAGCAACCATATAAGTCCATGCACTACTATGATTGTGGTAAGGTTATATCGTTGTGGTTCGTAGTAATGTCGGTTATCAAGGTATTAGCCGTTTATATTAAGGTCATACGTATCGGCCAATAGGAACCATATAAGTCCATTCACTACTATGATTGTAGTAAGGTAATTATATCGTTGCAGTTCGTAGTAATGTCGGCCTTCTAGATAATAGCCATTTATAGTAAGGTCATAGTCTCGGCCTATAGCAACCATATAAGTCCATTCACTACTATGATTGTAGTAAGGTAATTATATCATTGCGGTTCGTAGTAATGTCGGCCGTCTAGATAATAGCCGTTTACTGTAAGGTCATACATATCGACCTATAGCAACCATATAAGTCCATTCACTACAATGATTGTAGTAAGGTAATTATATCGTTGTGGTTCTTAGTAATGTCAGTCGTCTTGGTAATAGCCGTTTATTCTAAGGTCATACGTATCGGCCTATATCAACCATATAAGTCCATTCCCTACTATTATTGTAGTAAGGTAATTATATCGTTGTGGTTCGCGGTAATGTTGGTCGTCTAGGTAATATCCATTTATAGTAAGGTCATACGTATCGGCCTATTGCAACTATTTAAGTCCATTCACTACTATGATTGTAGTAAGGTAATTATATCGTTGTGGTTCGTAGTAATGTCGTCCGTCTAGGTAATAGCCGTTTATTGTAAGGTCATACATATCGGCCTATTGCAACCATATAAGTCCATTCACTACTATGACTGTAGTAAGGTAATTATATCTTTGTGGTTCGTAGTAATGTCGACTGTCTAGATAATAGTCGTTTATTGTAAGGTCATATGTATCGACCTATGGATATAAGTCCATTCACTACTATGATTGTAGTAAGGTAATTATATCGTTGTGGTTCGTAGTAATGTCGGCCGTCTAGGTAATAGCCATTAATTTCAAAGTCATGCGTATCGGCCTATAGAAACCATATAAGTTCATTCACTACTATGATTGTAGTAAGGTAATTATATCATTGTGGTTCGTAGTAATGTCGGCCGTCTAGATAATAGTCGTTTAAAGTAAGGTCATACGTATCGGCCTATAGAAACCATATAAGTCAATTCACTACTATCAATGTAGTAAGGTAGTTATATCGTTTTGGTTCGAGTAATGTCGATAGTCTAGGTAATAGCCGTTTATAGTAAGGTCATACGTATCGGCCTATAGCAACTATATAAGTCCACTCACTACTATGATTGTAGTAAGGTAATTATATCATTGTGGTTTGTAGTAATGTCGGCCGTCTATGTAATAGCCGTTTATAGTAAGGTCATACGTATCGGCCTATAGCAACTATATAAGTCCATTCACTACTATGATTATAGTAAGGTAATTATATCGTTGTTGTTCGTAGTAATGTCGGCCATCTAGGTAAAAGCCGTTTATAGTAAGGTCATACGTATCGGCCAATAGAAACCATATAAGTCCATTCACTACTATGATTGTAGTAAGGTAATTATATCGTTGCAGTTCGTAGTAATGTCGGCCTTCTAGATAATTGCCGTTTATAGTAAGGTCATACTATCGGCCTATTGCAACCATATAAGTCCATTCACTACTATGATTGTAGTAAGTTAATTATATCGTTGCAGTTCGTAGTAATGTCAGCCATCTAGATAATAGTCGTTTATTGTAAGGTCATACATATCGACCTATTGCAACCATATAAGTCTATTCACTACTATGATTGTAGTAAGGTAATTATATCATTGTGGTTCGTAGTAATGTCGGCCATCTAGGTAATAGCCGTTTATTGTAAGGTCATATGTATCGGCCTATAGCAACCATATAAGTCCATTCCCTACTATGATTGTAGTAAGGTAATTATATCGTTGTGGTTCGTGGTAATGTCGGTCGTCTAGGTAATATCCATTTATAGTAAGTCATACGTATCGGCCTATAGCAATCATATAAGTCCATTCACTACTATGATTGTAGTAAGGTAATTATATTGTTGTGGTTCGTAGTAATTTCGGCCGTCTAGATAATAGTCGTTTATAGTAAGGTCATATGTATCGACCTATAGCAACCATATAAGTCCATTCACTACTATGATTATAGTGAGGTAATTATATCGTTGCGGTTCGTAGTAATGTTGGCCATCTAGATAATATCCGTTTATAGTAAGGTCATACGTATCGGCCTATAGCAACCATATAAGTCCATTCACTACTATGATTGTAGTAAGGTAATTATATTGTTGTGGTTCGTAGTAATATCGTCCGTCTACTAATAGCTGTTTATATTAAGATCATACGTATCGGCCTATAGCAACCATATAAGTTCACTCACTACTATGATTGTATTAAGGTAATTATATTGTTTCTGTTCGTAGTAATGTCGGCCGTCTAGATAATACATCGTTGCAATTTCATAATAATTGATCGTCTATATATTTTCATTATTAAGATCGTACGTATCGGCCTATGTCAACCATATAAGTCCATTTACTAATATTATTGTAGTCATATAACCTAAGCTAATTATATTATTATGATTCATAGTAAACTCGACCTTTTATATAATAGGCGTCTATATAACTTCATTAATTAAGGTCATATATATTACTTTATTTATATAAGTAAATATATAATTCTATATATTTTTATTGATTATTATTAATTATAATATAAGGTAAATCATGATACTTTTAGGACTAATGTATTCTAGCTTCTTTTTTTAGGAGGGAAAACAAGAAGACATATTTTTGACTAAAATGTTAAATACAAATTTCGGAGGGAAGCAAAGGGAAAAAGTAAAAATACAATTGGAGGGAAAGTGAATGTTTTTACTCTTTATATATCTCTTAAACACAAGAATAACATCTCCAACTCTCTAAAGAAAATATATACCATAAACATGAATGCTAACGTATGGATTGAAAAAACATTCTATCCATGGTTGCGGATGAAGGTGTCCAAATCGTACATTAAGCGTGATTTTCTGGTAATTTTATTTTTCTTAAATTTTCATGATTTGATAATTTTTTTATTATCCCAACTAGCCATGAACCCTGAACCCTATGTATACATTATGTTCTTGCAGTTTATTCCAAAGAGATTCTGTGGCTATTTTCTTCCTATCTCGGTAAAAATAATGCTTCGATGTAATGGGAAGGAGTGGTCTGTGATTCTCAAAAGAGGTGTTCGTAGAAGACTCGTCAATGGGTGAAAACAATTTGTTGTCGATGATAATCTGAATAAAGGGAATGTCCTTCTCTTTGAACTAGTTGAGGCTACATTAGGGGTTGTGATCTTCTCTGTTGAAGAGTTAGGATTAACTAATGCTTAGCTTGATAATTTCATCTCTTTAGTTATATGTAATGACTTCAAATGGATCATAGTATGATTGTTCTCTTTAGTAATGGATTAATATGATTGTTCTTTATAATATTGTTTGAGTTTTTTCCATTTATTATTGTTATATATTTTTTTATTTCAAGAAGACTAATTTTTTATAAATAGCCAATTAAAATTGGAAGTCATTACACATTGCAGAAGTCCCCAATTTTTTTCTATCAGTTTACAAACAAGAACAAGATTACGAAGATTATTTCCTTTTTTCCAAAAGAGTTTATAAATCGACATCGAAACTGAAACCTAAATGTAAACCTAAACGAACCTAAATCAAAAGAGAACGTAAACTTAAAGCTAAACCTAAACCTAAACAACGATCAAATAATCTTTGTAAGGATAGAATATGATGGAGTGACGCTAAGCATAGAGACTGACCATCGGTTATTCTCCACTTTCCATCAAAGTGGTTTAGTGGGGAGTTAACCATAATTAAACCAAAATACTCACATAGGCCATATTATACAATCTTTACATGGATTAATCAAGTCTTCTAAAGTAAGACTATATGAGATAAAACCTATGAAGTGCACTGGCAGAATTTTGAAAAATAAAATTAAGAGAAACTGTCAAAATCTGCATAAGCTGATGGATAAATTAAAGACAAGCATCTATAATTAATTGTAGTCATAGAGGAGTGTAATGGTGCAAAGAGGAGTGAAATATACTACTGGAAACTGTAATGGTTGCATGAAGGAGTGTAAAGGGCTACTGGAAAGTGCAATGGATGCGTGGTGGAGTGGAAGGGGCTGCTATTGGGAAGTGTAATGGTTACCTAGGGTCTCTACAAAAAGACTTTAATTCCTACTAGGAAGTGGAAAGAGATTATAATCCTCTCTATATATTTTTCTGAAAAAAATATGCTACGCCTACATAAGATAATCAAACTACAAATACTACTAAGCATAACAATGGATAAGAATCCGACAAAGAAACCTGCTGAACAGGCGCTGCATGGCTCACCTGTGAGTCATAACATCTTGTACCAAGATCTGAAGTGTGATTACACCAAGCTGAAGCGTGAGGTTACAGAGTTGATTGAGAGGGTGGTTCGTGATAGTAACATTGATTACCTGAAGACTGTCGTGATGGAAGAGCATCCCCTTACTTCGCTCTATACTATGCTTGACGATATGCCCACACCATCCGTCCAGAGTGGAGCTAAGAGCAATTCTAACATTGTTATCACTAGTGATACTGAGTCCGCCTCCAAGACCTCAAAGTCTCTTTCAGTGAACCAGAATATTAAGTAGTTATGAAGATTTGTTTCGTTTCTTTTTGATTATTTGTTTGTTCGTCTATGAAGTTTTTTACCCCGCCCCCATATATTGATGTTTTTATTTATCAACTTATGTAATTGTGATGTTATCACCCAATATCATATTAATGAAGCAAATTATTATTATTATTATGGTTTGAATCTTTTTCATATTTTATATTTTTATGAACTTTTTCCAGATGATAACCTGGGATCTTGTATTTGCAAAAATAGAGTTTGATGATACAGCAAAGGGTATAGAAAACCCTTCTAAAAACAGCGAGGCCTAATGAACGTTTGATTAAAGTTAACAAAACAGTCCTATTGTCTGTTCGTTTAATGCCTAATGAAATGAAAGTACTAATAATAATATTTGTAAAGATTAATTAAGTACTCTAAAAATTTTCAATTTATTTTCCAAATTAATATAGCACATGAAACTTATGACAACAACACTTGACAAATAGGAAATGTATTGTCAATAATTATGAAGATAGTTTAGTACTTCAAGATTCAAAATATAGCACATACTGAACTTATGGAGATAGTTGATGAGTACTTGAAGATAGTTGAGTGCTTATGAATGAATGTACTATGGGTTAAAACAAGTTCAAAATGATAACACCTAGGCACTTACAAGGTTCCAGCAATATAGACAAATTAAAACATTCAGTTCATTTCAAAATATTTAAAAAAAAATTATATTCTTATTTCATTCAAACACGAGTACAAAAGACAAATGCTTTGTCATCCTAAATACAAAGGCTTTGGAATCTATTCTACAGAGATTGAATGTGGCAACCAGTAACACATCAAAGTAAACAATCAAACTGATAATAACCAAAATAAATAATAATCAAACTGAACAACTTTTTGAAATTTTCATCTCTACAAACATTCCAACTAACAACACAGATGATATAGCACTTGCTCCAACATCACTTTCATCAACACACGAACTTGAAGATTGTTCTTTGCTGTAAACATTTTCTTTTTGGAATTCATTGAATGTTGCTACTGCTTCATCATAAGATTTGTACGACTTGAAGATGCTTCTTTTGAAACTTACAACCATAGGAGCACACTCACACCAAGAGTTGTATAATCCCGGCTTTTTACCACGAAATACTACATACACCTTCGATGAAGATATATTATCAGCTTGAGATCCATTTCTAAACTCATTAAAAGCTACTATGGCTTCATCATACGTTTTGAAGGCCTTAAAGATATTGCCCTTGACACCAATAATCATAGGAGCACACTGAAGTCAAGAGTTGTATAATCCAGGCCTCTTACCACGAAATACTACATAAACTTTCGAAGCATTATTCCTCTTCCCGTGGTCTATTCCTTAATCTAACCCTTAGAAAGATAAGAGATGAAGAAGGAGAAAACAAAGATAGAAAAATGGGGGCTGGAAAAGCTTTTTAGGTTTGGCTTAGAAAGTGACCACTTTACTCATAAATATCAGTAGTATAATTTTTATACGTATCTTCTCCAATTTTTAAACGCATTTTCTCTAATATATTATCTGTATATTTTAGTGTATTTCAATTAATTGGTATAGTATATGTAAATTTTAGTGTATTTTGTTTAATTAGTATAGTATATGTATATGTGCTTTATGAAAATTGATGAAGCATGCATCTTGAGAAGGTAAGACAAATAAATTAGTGAGAGAGAATTGTTGAAAAAATGAGTTTAACACGAAAAACCTGCCAAATGGTATATATGGAAAACAAAAATGCACAAATATTCATTATGCCCTAAAAAACCGTGCAAAGTTACCATTATACCCCTAATTGGGACGTTTGTGCCATTCTTAATGTGGCCAAATATATTTTCCATTTTTTATGGGATGGGAAACTAGCATTCAAACGTGCCCTCGACCTAATAGCTTCGAACGTAACTTAACTTAATGGTTCACGAAATTTTACAATTCACATTGAGTATTGTATTTCACCACGTTCTTCATGAATGCGAGAGTCAAGATATGCCTCTCATTAACTATTTACTTCATGTTGAGTTATGTTGAAGATCCTTTTCTTATTCGTCATTGTCATAACAGAAAATTTGGTTAATTAGTATATATCCGATGAGAGGAGCTACGGCGGCGGTGGGTAGTATGTATTTAGGGTTTGTTTGGCGATAAGCCACTTGCGTATGATACCATGTAGAGAGTTTTGGAGAAGTGAGTTTCTTGTATTGCTCACCAAAGTATATATAGAGTACAGAGAAATCAAAACCTACCAACTATAGGATTGTACAATAATGAAGGAAAATCAAAACCTACCAACTATAGGATTGTACAATTAATGAGAGAATATTCTACCAATAATAAAAAGATACACAAAAGATATTTACAATATTTCCTAATACGCCCCCTTAAGATGGAGGCCGGAGGACACGCCAATCTTGGACATCAGCAGAAGAAGCCGAGGACGAGATAAGTGCTTGGTGAGAGCATCAGCAAGCTGATCAGCAGAGGATACGTGAGCAACACGAAAGGACCCATTCTGGACCAATTGACGAACAAAGTGATAATCAATGGAGATGTGTTTCATGCGAGAATGAAACACAGGGTTGGCACAGAGATAAGTAGCGCCAATGTTGTCACTGTAAATGACAGGAGCAGCCGGAAGAGGGACATGAAGCTCGCGCAGCAGGGAATGAAGCCAACGTACTTCAGTGGCAGTAGAAGCAATGGCACAATACTCAACCTCAGTAGATGATCGTGCAACGGAACGCTGCTTTTTGGAGCTCCATGAAATAGGATTTGGCCCTAGAAAAACAACATAGGCACCAGTTGAGGAGCAGTCATCACAGTTTCCACCCCAATCAACATCAGAGAAACAATGCAGAGGTATAGCAGATGAAGGACGCAGCCAGACGCCAAAGTCACGCGTCCCATTTAGATACCGGAATAGGCGCTTAACTGCACCCTAATGAGTGACAGTAGGAGCATGCATGAACTGTGAGAGTTTATTCACAGCAAAGGAGATGTCAGGACGAGTGAATGAGAGATACTGAAGGCCCCCAAGGGCCTGTCCATAGGCGGATGCGTCGGCAGGGGCCGAGCCGTCGGCCAGATGAAGGCGAGTTGACGCCGCTGTTGGCGTCTGAACAGGATTTGACTCCAGCATATTATGACGAGTCAAAAGATCAACAACATATTTACGCTGAGAAATAAAACACCCCTTGGAGCTGAGCAGAACTTCAACACCAAGAAAGTAGCTTAGATCACCCATGTCTTTAAGAGAAAATTGAGACCCAAAAGAGTCAATCACACGGTTCAAGAAAGCAGAATCATTACCAGTCAATATGAGATCATCAACATACACCAAAAAATAGGCCGTAATACCAGAGTGCTGAAAGACGAAGAGCGAAGTGTCAGAGGTAGTGTTGACGAAACCCATGGTCAGAAGGCTTTGGCGGAGCGCACTGTACCATGCCCGGGGTGCCTATTTGAGACCATAAATAGCTTTCTGTACCTTACAGACATAAGATGGATAGGCTTTGTCAACAAAGCCCGTGGTTGTTCCATATAAACATCCTCTGTAAGCCTCCCGTGGAGAAAGGCATTGTTCATATCCATTTGACGAAGAGGCTATCCCTTGGATACAGCTATACTGAGAACCAAACGCACAGTTGCCGGCTTAACAACTGGACTGAAAGTCTCCTGGAAATCCACACCTGGACGCTAATGAAAGCCCTTTGCAACAAGCCGGGCTTTGAACTTATCCACAGTGCCGTCAGGCTTGCGTTTGGTGCGATAAACCCACTTGCAACCCACAACATTCTGCGAGGAATCAGGCTGGACAAGATCCCAAGTGCCATTCCGTAGCAGAGCATCAAACTCGGATGACATAGCAGCGCGCCAGCGCTCATCAGACATAGCACTGGATAGGGTCTGAGGTTCAGTAACAGCAAGAGAGGTGACAGCAGACATACCAAACTTCTTGTTGGGCATAAAGATGTTATTTTTGCTACGTGTCTGCTTATGATGACCACCCTGAGAGGATGCATGTGGTGGCATAATGGGTGTAGCGGCGGCAGGGGCCGCTGGCGGTGCTGGAAGGGGCACTGGTGGCACGGGCGATGGCGTCGGGAGTGCGTCCGGTGAAGGATCGCTGGTGGGAGCAACGGCAGGTACTGGTGGCGGCAGCGGAAGGACTTCTAGGGAGACCGGAATGGGTACAAGGGGAGACTCGGGGTTAGACATTTTGGAGAACGGGAAGACATCTTCATGGAAGGTGACATGACGCGAGATAAAGATTTTAGACGTTGAGGGATCAAAGCAGAGAAAGGCGCTTTGAGTAGTAGAGTAGCCGAAGAGGACACAGGCACGAGATCTGGGTTCCATTTTGTGTGAGGTGTAGGCCGAAGCCAAGGGAAGCATTGACAGCCGAAGACACGTAATTTGGCAAGGTTGGGGCGCTTCTGGAAAAGAGACTCAAAGGAGGAGCGCATCGAGAGATTTGTCTTGGGAAGACGATTAATGAGGTAGACTGCTGTAGCAAAGGCATAAGGCCAGTAAATGAGAGGTATAGAGGCATGATGAAGGAGAGTGAGACCAGTATCGACAATATGACGGTGACGGCGTTCAGCATAGCCATTGTGCTGAGGAGTATGAGGAGGTGACGTAAGATGGGAGATGCCATGAGAGGCAAGAAAAGAGCATAAAGCGAGAGATTCACCCCCATTGTCAGTATACAGAGTAATGATTTTAGCAGAGAAATATTTCTCCACAATGGATTTAAAAATGGGGAAGGTTTGTGAGACATACAGATTTACGGCGTAAAGGAAAAAACCAAACATACTTAGAGAAATGATCAACAAAGATGACATAATATTTAAACCCTTCATTAGAAATAATCGGAGAGGTCCATACATCGGAGAAAATAAGCTCCAGGGGAGCAGTAGGCTTTTGTGCCGTGGGGGCAGATGGGAGACTGGGAGCCGCCGGCCAGTAGTAGGTGTTGCTCCTATGTGGGCTGCGAACGAGCATTGCCCACGTGCGACGATCCTTTACCTGAAAATCAGTATCAGAAAGAACAACGTTAACATTATTGTGACGACATAATTGGGCAACATAGATCAAATTTTTACGCATATGTGGAACACAGAGAGCCCCAGGTAATAAAAGAGAGGAATGACTGTTAAGTTGTCCAGTATGAGTAATTTAAAAATGGGGAAGGTTTGTGAGACATCCAGATTTACGGCATAAAGGAAAAAACCAAACATACTTAGAGAAATGATCAACAAAGATGACATAATATTTAAACCCTTCATTAGAAATAATCGGAGAGGTCCATACATCGGAGAAAATAAGCTCCAGGGGAGCAGTAGGCTTTTGTGCCGTGGGGGCAGATGGGAGACTGGGAGCCGCCGGCCAGTAGTAGGTGTTGCTCCTAAGTGGGCCGCGAACGAGCGTTGCCCACGTGCGACGATCCTTCACCTGAAAATCAGTATCAGAAAGAACAACATTAACATTATTGTGACGACATAATTGGGCAACAGAGATCAAATTTTTACGCATATGTGGAACACAGAGAGCCCCAGGTAATAAAAGAGAGGAATGACTGTTAAGTTGTCCAGTATGAGTAATTGTCAAACCTTCACCGTTACCAATAACCACATTGTCGAAGTCAGTGTAAGGACTGTGAAGAGACATGTTGGCAAGATCAGAGGTTATGTGATGAGAGGCACCAGAGTCCAGGATCCAATCGGATGCAGAGGGAATCGTCGGAGAGTGATGGGCTATGTGAGCAGCTGGATAGGGCGGCGAAGCATAAGCTGGCTGCGGCAATGGTTCACCGTAAGGGGGCTGGTTGGCGCCGGAGACGGGATAGGATGGGCAACAGCGCGCGGAGTGGCCAAATTCACTGCAGAGTTGGCACCTCCCATTGTACCCGCGAGATTGACCATTGCTGGAGTAACCACCGCGACCGGAGACTGACCCGCGGCTGATGCGCCCGCGCCTGCGGCTACCGAATCGGTGACAGACTGGCTGCTGTCCGGCGACGAAGGCAGCCGACGGAGCCGAGTTAGATGTGACGGAGGTAGCCGGCACACGAGCAGTAATCTGAGCCTCCATGCTTAACAACTTGTCATGTAATTCAGCAAAAGAGATGGGAGGCTCACGGGCTTGGATGGCATGAGAGAGTTCCATATACGGGTCATCAAGACCATTTAGAACCTTATGACCAGATCCTCAGAATCAACGGTAACACCCAGGAGAGATAATTCATCCACAATCACGCGAATACCGTGCATAAAGTCAGTAATAGATTTAGAACCTTTTACCGGATTGTGGAGCTGCTGTTTGAGAGGCATGAACGACCACGAGAAGCGGTGCCGTATGTGCGCGCGAGGATGTCCCAGGCCTCTTTAGAGGTTTCCGCAGCGGCGATGAAGGAGATGATCATCGGTGTGATCGACGAGATGATGACACTGAGAATAAGGTTGTCCTGGCGAATCCAGTAAGGATATGCTGGATTGGGGGAAGTCATGCCATTGTCGACGATAGTGGCCGGTGGGCATGGCTTCGATCCGTCCAAGAAGCCGAGGAGATCGTAACCCGTAAGGAGGGTTCGAAATTGAAATTTCCACGCCAGGTAATTAGTGGAGTCCAATTTGAGTGGGATTTGAGCCGATGCATTTATGGCAATCGGCTGGAGAGGCGCGGTTGACGTCGTGGCGGCCATGAGCGCGAGGCAAGGAGAGGAGGCGCTGAACGACGTCGAGAAAAAGAGGGCTGCCGATTAGTGCAGCGGCGGCGGCGGCGGGCTCCGATAAGAGGAGCTACGGCGGCGGCGGGTAGTATGTATTTAGGGTTTGTTTGGCGATAAGCCACTTGCGTATGATACCATGTAGAGAGTTTTGGAGAAGTGAGTTTCTTGTATTGCTCACCAAAGTATATATAGAGTACAGAGAAATCAAAACCTACCAACTATAGGATTGTACAATAATGAAGGAAAATCAAAACCTACCAACTATAGGATTGTACAATTAATGAGAGAATATTCTACCAATAATAAAAAGACACACAAAAGATATTTACATTATTTCCTAATAGTTTGGAACTGGTCGAATTTGACAACTATACATTTTAGGCAGCATTGAGTCTCATATGTTCATGTATCGCTACATATCTTATTCTATTGTTGCCCAGTATATTTAATGAACTTGAGCAAAGCATTGAAGTGAATTATTATGCACGTATAGGAAGGAAGTTTCCTTCCTATCTTCATTAGTCTAAACATAGTGTTTAGCTCAAAAATTATATTCATATTTTACAAGCGTAAAAATAATCAAAAATATATAGGGGTAAATTGTAATCAAATATAATGAGATCTAGAAATAATTATCATGTTCAGATCGCTCTAGATATGAAAATATTATGATAATAGACTTAGATTAAGAGATAAGTAATTGTTGGAGAACAAGAGAGAAATAGAGATAGAGATAGAGATTGTATTATCCGAGAATAATCATGATGCCTATTACAATGTGAAAGTTTCCTTTATATAGTTGGAGACCCTCCTCAAAATAATCAAAAAGTATAAAAGTTGGTGACTTCCACTCAGTAAAGAAGTTAGACATTAGATGACGCCGCTTCTACTTTACCAATTAGATCGTGCCTTTACTTGGGTTGACCTTACCATAATGGACTTGCCCACTCGGCATGGGGGCGGTAAGAGCCAAATTTTACTCTATACACATAGATTCTTCACAACTTGTTTTCCATTTTAAATATACCGAGAAATCATTGAAATTGTTTCTCTAAGGTCTACGTATATACTATCTTATTCAAACCTCATACAGTAAAAATATTATTTACCTCGAAAATACGAGTAAAAATTTAATTTAATTTATGATTTTAAATATACGTGATTTAGTTTAATACTAATTAATAATCATAAAATCTGAAGTATAGATGAAAGAAATAAGTCAGACCAAACCAATAGATAAGCCAGTCTCGACCTTGAGATTGGTTAAGAACAATAAAGCAAAAACAATAAAGCTAAAGGACAATTCACAGTACATTTATATAATAGGAAACCCTAAATGAGGTACATTTCTATTTACAGTAAGGAATCTTATTGGGACAGTTGCATAACCGCCTAGTACGAATTTGTACAAATCTATTCCAAAATTTATGCCATGATCTTAGAGACATGGCGGGAATCTTGTCCTTTTGTAACAAACTCGTAAGGACACTATCTCGGAGTCGGACGTACTTGGCTTCGATGTTCCTCGAGCACTTAGGTCTTCGAGCCTCTTATTCTACCTTCAAACCCAAGCTTTGTTATCGATGCGACTTCTCAAGTCTACAAAATTGGAGGCATATAATTTTGACCGTACACAATTACATTGGATATGTTATTGTTATTATATACTCCCTCCGGTCCAAAATAGGTGATTTTTTGGCCTTTTTCTTATGGTCCAAAATAAGTGATTTTTTTCAGATTTCAAGAGTGCATTAATTATTTTTTTCCTACATTGTCCTTGGAGTAAATAGTATTGAAATATGTGTTAGGAGTATTTATGTGAGATAATAAAGGTTAATATGGTCATTTCTATTAAAAATTAATATTAAAAGGTGAATTTCTTAATCTGTGTAAAAACATAAAAGAATTCACTTATTTTAAACAGGAGGGAATAGGAAACAAGTTGATAGTTGGATGTTTTCCGATGTGGATTTGGTTAATGGATAACTTTATATGGTGCTTGAAATACGTGGAAACCGAGTATTTTTACATAGTTATAGTTAGTACTTATCAATTTCTTTCCTAGCAGACTTGGAAAATGAGGGTCCATTAATGAAGAGATTAGTTGTCTTTTGTTTCTTCATTAGTTTAGTTATGTGAGAGATATTAAATTGCAATTGGTACTTTATCCAAGCGTGTAATATTCCATGTCAAAACAGGTTCATGCAGTATATTAATGATGTGCGTACGAAGTCTGAAGTGAGATATTACGTACTATACTACCAGGTTTCGAATTGTGTTGCAAAGAACCTACGAGTTTGATAACAAACGGAAGTTATGTACTTATATGCATCTTCTCCTTTTTAACTTATAATTTAGTTTATTACTTTTTTATATTTTCACACATATTAAGAAATTTATATTTTAGCATTAATTAGTAATAGAATTGACCATATTAATCTTTACTATCTTACTTAAACACTTCTAACACATATTCCAACTCTATTTACTTCAAGAACAATTCAGGAAAAAAATAATTAATTTATTCTTGAAATCTGAAAAAAACATTTATTTTGAACCACAAGAAAAAAGCCAAAAAATTACTTTATTTGAACCGGAGGGAGTATTACTTTTTTTATATAATTGTAATGTAGGACTAGTTTGTCCATATCTCAACTAATTATAATGGGTTAATTTTATTACCATATATATCGAATAACTCTATTCTTTAAGACGCTTTGACAGATGAGAAGTAATTGCCTAGCATTTCGAGAAGTAATTGCCTAGCATTTTTGTTTCCTCTAATATTTCAGCTTAAGACTAACCGCCTCCCCCACCCCACACACCCCACCCCCTTTCTCCCCTTTTGTCATTTGTGCTTTTCAAAATTAAACTACTTAAACTTTTAATAATAATTTAGAATTTATTCTTGATCATTTGAGATAAATTTTTTGAAAAGCTACAACTTTTGTATTTTTTAAGAGTTTAAAATGTTACTTATTTAATTTAGTAAATATAACACAATAAATCAAATAGGTTAGCACAGAAGAGATAATTTATTTTAGTACTTTTTTCCTGCTTAAATGGACATGATGATACTTCTTTTAGAGAAAGTAATAATAAAAAAATTTATACCTAACATATAAAATGTATAAGAGGTTAAGGATCGCCGATCACCGCCCACCCCAAACCCCCGGCGCAAAACCCTGTCCTTCGCTCCTTAATATATTCTAGTGTAGTGAACTGCCTTTGAATTTGATGAAAAAGCCCATTGCCTATGCTAAACAGACAAATCCGAATACATATAGGCGAATTCAGAATTTAAAGATAGCAAATTTTATGTTTGCATTCAATCAAAATTTATTTTGTATATAAAGTGTCATTTCTAATATATTATTATTTCTTAACGACAACAATAACAACAATAACCCAATAAAATTTTACTAGTGAAATCTGAAAAGAATAATATATATGCAGACGATAACTCTACTACGAAAAAGTAGAAATATAACGATATATATATTTCCGCCTCTGAATACAAATGTGAAGAGGATGCTAATGTTACTGATTGGAGCTTTTTCTAATTACATCAAGAGTGAGGAGTGAGAAAAGAGTGAGGATTCAGAAAAGATCTGAATCCTCCCCATCAAATGTGAAAGACAAGGAAACTTGATCACCAAGTCAACTAACACTCGACTGCAAATTAATCCGAATAATATACTCTCTCCGTCTCATAATATGTATCATGGTTACTAAAAATAATTATCTTAAATTTATTTGTTATTTTAAAAGTTTAAAATAAAATTAATTATATTTTTCTTTTTTACCTTTAATAATTAATTGCATTCACATTTAGTAAAAATCAATAGCGGCTCGATGGATTGCGGGCCTAAAGCTAAATCGTAGTTTAAGGCCTTTGGAGGCAAAAATGTTAATGCCATTTATCTGTTACAGCTCAACCAAATTCTTCCTAAAACATAGCATAATGTTTGGAACTATGCCATAATGATTATTGACATAATAAATGATTTATCACAAGATTTATTTATCATTATAAAGAATTATAGAAATAATTATTTAAAATATACTTATTACATATATAACATGAATAAAATTTAGGGCCCTATATTTTTGGGTGCCTAAAGTCGTGGCTTTAGTTGTCTTTGGGTTGAACTGCCTCTGATAAAAATATAAATAATGTCATTGATAGAGATGACACATAAATTAAAAAATATTTAATAAAAAAAAAGTAGACAAAAACTATTCTTTCTTAAGGGACATGCATAAAAGAATCAAAGGCACATATCATGAGACGAGGGAGTAATAAAAGTTTTTTTATTTAACAATAGCTAAAAGCTCTACATTGAACACAATTGGAAGTAATAAATTGAACTAGTTGGTTTTGTTCCAAAAGCCCATGACTTCCCACACATTTTCAATTAAAATAGAAGACATTATTTCAGTCAACGAGCAGTATGGGAGGAAGTTAGTGGTTCAAAACCAAAGTTATAAGAACTAATTTTTTGTGTGGGCCACGTCACGCATTCCTACAAAATGACACGTGGATAACACCAACAAGCTGATTATGATTTACATTTTTAAGCCTTAATTGATGCGGAGTAACTTCGTTAATCTTTAGATTAGACCATTATAAAAAAAAGACATAAAAGACGGAAAAAGGGAAAAGAAAAAAGAAGTGGCCAAGTAGCCATTATTTTATCGTAGTGACAATAATGAAGAGTAATATTAATCTTCAATTGAAGCGTGAAATATGCTATTTATATTTTTTCTCTCTTCAATTAACACACGATTCTTTCAAAATTCCAACAAAAATTTTCTTCTCTCTCTTTCTTTTCTCTCTCGTCATGTACGCTAAATATTGTAATGGATTTGTATTGCTTTTTGTTTCTAGCCGGATATTTGGAATGAATTTGTCCCGTCGTCTCATGAGTTACCACTTCGTTTCTCTCATTTTCAGCTTCCTTATACTTCATTATCAGTGTCTTGTGTGATCGAGTTGGTTTGGAGTGGTTTCGGTAGGTAATGAGACACTTAGTCTCTTTAAGGAAGGCTTACTTTGGAAAAGTCAACCGGATGTTGACATATGAGTTAGAGGGCTCGGATGTAATTTTTGGTGGTTCGGTTAGCTTCGGGGGATGATTTGTGACTTAGGAGTATGATCGGAAGTGATTTTGGAGATCCGACGTAGAATTAGGCTTGAATTGGCGAAATTAGTATTTTGGCAATTTCCGATTGGTATGTCAGGTTTTGATCCGAGGTTCGGAATGGAATTTTGAGAGTTGCAGTAGCTTCATTAGGTGATTTTGGATGTGTGTGCAAAATTTCAGGTGATTCGGAGGTAATTTCGTTAGATTTTTGATCTAATGCGTGTTTCGAAAGTTTTAGAGGAACTTAGTCTTGAATTCGATGTAATTTGATGGTTTTGGTGTTGTTTGTGGTGTTTTGATGATTGGAACAAGTTTGGATAGTTTTATAGGATGTGTTAGTGATTTTGGTTGAGTTCCCGGGGGCTTCGGGGTGATTTCGGATGGCTAACGGTAGGTTAGGACTTGGAAAAATGCAGCAAAAAATGCAGCTGCAGTGCAGGCCAAGTTTTTGCCTTTGTGTTCTTGAGACAGACCTTGTGTTCGCCTTGAAGGGTTTTGGGTGGCCTGAGAATCGTTCTTCGCGTTCGCAGGGGGCTAGTTCCCGGAGCTTTGCGTTCGCGGGGAGGTTTCGTGTTCGCGTAGGAGAGGGCGTGGGGTCCTATTGGGTTTGTTCAACGCATTCGCGACCAAGGGGTTTGCGTAGTGGAAGTAACTGAAGCTTTGCGTTCGCAGGACGGGCACCGCATTCGCGAAGGGCAATTTTGGACATAAGAAATTTTGAGCATCGCGAACGTAAGAAGGCCCTCACATTCGCATAGAAGGAAATTTGTGCTGGGCAGAAGGGTTTTTAAAATATTTTGTTTCGCGAGCCTAAGTTATTTTCCTCCATTGTTTAGCATCTTAAGAGCTATTTGGGAGAAATTGTAGAGGGTTTCGAAGAGTTTTGATTGGAGGTAAGTCCGATGAACTAAAACATGATTTAATTGTGGAATTTACCTTTAAATTTATGGAAACTTAGCAAACAGAGGAAGAACTAGGGCTTGAGTTTTTGATATTTCAAATTGGGATTTGATGGGTCATTTGAGCTCAGATTTGAGAGTTCTTGATACGTATAGACTTGTGGCGAGATAAGGAATCCATTGATATAAAAATTTCTGAATTTTGAGAAGTGAGCATGAGGCTCTAGTTAAGCCAATTTTGGGAATTTTGATATTTTTTGATTGTTGTCAATTGGGTATTGTTTCCTTAGAATATTGTGACGTATTCGTTGTGGTTTTGGTCAGATTCGACGCGTGAGGAGGTCGATTTGAGCGGCAAGCGCATATGGAGCTAGAGTTTTAGCCAGCTTGAGGTGAATAATGATTATAAATGATGTCCTGATGGTTTGAAACCCCTAGTTTGCACAACGTAGTGTTATGTTGAGATGAGACACACGTTGTGCAATGAGAGTTGGGTCCATTGCTACTGGGGATCGCAAGTTGGTTCATCCTGATTGATATTCTTGCTATATTTTTTGCTGAGACTTATGCATTATCATCATGATTTGAGCTAGTTGCCATGTTTGGGGCCTTATGCCGACCTGTAGAATCCTTAGGGGCTTTTTTATTGAATATCCTCACTTTACTTGTTAAAAAAATCATACCCTCGTTCATATCTCTAACTGTTTAACACAATATGAACCGTTTTTAGAAAATGCTAATTCTAAATGAAAGCAATATGTGGGATGAGATCCTTATTCTATATTATTATGCCCGAGAGGCTGTGACTATAATGACTGAGAGGGGTTAAGAACCCAATAGTGAGGATGTTTTTATATGTTATGGATCGAGCTGCACGCCGTAGCAAATACTTCTATGTATCGGGCTGCACGCTGCATCAAATGTTTATATATATATATATATATATATATATATATATATATATATATATATATATATATATGGATCGCGCTTCGGAGTCTGCACAACCCCAGTGAGTGCAGTCAACTATTAGTATGGATTGGGTTGTGCGCCCCAGCGATATACGGACTGGGCTGCACGTCGCAGTGGTATTGTTATGAGTTCGGTTATTGTGAAAAGTTTTTAATATGAGTACTAAGGAAATAAAAATAATAAATAAATGAACAATATACTCGACGAGCGAATTTTATACTTGATTAATACTTGTTAAGCTATTGTTTTAAGGAATTTCACTTGACATCTTCATTATCTGCTATTTCAATAGTTTTACTGCTTGGATATAGAACTGCTTAGTGCCTTTACGTAATTTCATACTGTCACTCATTATTTATTTTTATTACTCTATGAGTCGGAGTACTCACATTACTCCCTGCACCGTGTGTGCATATCCAGGTGTCCCTGAGGTGTAGTGCGAGCTCTTCAGCAGTTTAGTTTCCACTGGAGTTATCGAGGTATCTGCATGGCGTCCGCAGACCCAATGTTCTCCCTCTATCTTTTATATTTCCGTATTCTAGACATATCTCTGTGGTAGGCTTTTGGAACCTTGTATTTTTAGGCTCGGACTTGTGACACCGGATCTAGCGGGCTATTTTAGAGATATTTTATGGTTTTCCGCAGATTTCATATATATTGTTTAGACTTCTATTGATATTAAGTTGGCATTTAACGCTAGTAACTAATAAAGAATTCTATATAAAAGGGTAGTGAGTCTTTGATCATCGGACTTGCCTGGCATTGTGTTGGGCACCATCACGACCGGGGTTGGGGTCGTGGCAAGTTGGTAGCAGAGCCTAGGTTACTTTGTCTTGAAAATAATGAGCTGGTTTAGTAGAGTCTCGTGGATCGGTACGGAGACGTCTGTATTTATCCTCGAGAGGCTGCAGAACCTTTAGTAAAACTTCATATTCTAGAAATTCTTGTTGTGCGACTTTGTTGATCCGAGAACTAAACTTCTATATTCTATTCTCTCGCAGATGGCGAGGACTCGTGCTATCAGATGAGGTGGACGACGACCAATTCCACCAACTGAGGCCACCAGAGGTTGTGGATGCGGTCGTGGTCATGGCAGAGGTAGAGTAACGAGGGCAGCACCTATTGGTCCACCAGCTGCCCGAGCTCCAGATCAGGCTCCAACAGCAGTACCAGTTCAAGCACCGGCAGTGCCTATTGTGATTCCAGGTCTACAAGAGTGGCTCAAATCTTGACGGTTTGTACTGGCCTAGCTCAGGTAGTTTCAGCTACCACAGCAGCAGCAGCTACTCTACAGGCAAGGAGAGGCAATCAGACACCCGCTGCCCGCACACCTGAGCAGGCAGTACAGGGATTGCAGAGTCATGAGGCACCTCCAACTCAGCTGATTGCACCAACTCAGGAGTTTGTAGTGCCAGTTATGCCAAATGATGAGCAGCGTCGTCTTGAGAGGTTTGGTAGACTCCAGCCTCCGTCATTTAGTGGTGCTGAGGGCGAGGATGCGCAGGGTTTTCTTGACAAGTGTTAGCGGATGCTCTGCATAGTAGGGATTCTTGATAGTGGACATGTGGCATTCACCACCTTTTAGTTTACTAGGGTTGTCTTCACTTGGTGGGAGGCGTATGAGAGGCGTAGGCATGTTGGTGCAACACCTTTAACTTGGCAGGCATTCTCCTCTCTTTTCTTGGAGAACTATGTACCGCAGTACCGTGTGGAGGAGCTTCGTAGGCAGTTTGAGTGGCATAAGCAGGGAGATATGACCGTGTCTCAGTATGAGGTGAGGTATTCTGAGTTTGCTCGTCATGCTAGTTGGATGGCTCCAACCGATTGTGAGAGGATCAGGAGCTTTGTTGATGGCCTTAACTACCATATTTGTATCTTGATGACTAGAGATAGAGCTTTGGGTGTTTCATTTGAGGAGGTGGTTCATATCGATCGTGAGATTGATACGGGTCGCCGGGAGGACAGAGAAGAGAGGGAGGCCAAGAGGTCTCGAGGTTCTGGCAGTTTTAGTGGTGCTCTGTCTAGGGGCCAGTTCCAGCAGGGTAGAGGCCAACCCGGTCAGTTAGCCCATCCAGAGTATCATGGGGCATCTTTAGGCCGTGGTTTTCAGGGTTCTCAGCAGGGCCAGTCATCAGTTAACACCTTCCCAACTCAGAAATCATCTTGTGCCCCATCCATCCAGAGTTCTTCCATGGCTGGTCCTTCCGATGCCATGGGTTCCCTTCAGTCCCTACCTCCAGCACCGAATAGTTGTTATAAGTGCAGAGAGTTTGGACATACGAGGAGGCAGTGTCCTCGACTTCGTGATGGTCAGCACCAGTAGTGGGGTCAGCCCTCGACTTCTACTCCAGTTACTTCACCACTCGCTTAGCCAGCTAGGGGTGGAGGTCAAGTAGCCATGGGTCGTCCCATAGGTGGAGGTCGATCGGGGAGTGGCCAGGCTCGTTTATATGCTATTCCGGGCAGGACAGATGCCATTGCTTCAGATGTTGTCATTACATGTATTGTTTTAGTCTGCCAATAGAGATGACTCTGTATTATTTGATCCCGGTCCTACCTATTCATAAATGTCTTCATATTTTGCTTGTTATATTATGTACGCCCTGGGAGTCTCTTGCTTACTTGTTCATGTATCTACCTCGGTGGGTGATACTGTTGTTGTGGACTGCATGTACAGGTCATGTGTTGTGATTATTGTAGGTCTGGAGACCCGAGTTGATCTATTGCTATTGAGCATGGCGGACTTTGATGTTATTTTGGGCGTGGATTGGTTATCTCCCCGTCATGCTATTCTAGATTGTCATGCTAAGACAGTCACTTTGGCTATGCAGGGTGTGCCGAGGATCGAGTGGCGTGTATGACTGATTATAATGATTTCTTTCTTGAAAACCCAGCGTATGGTTGGGAATGGTTTGTTTGTCATATTTTGCTTTTGTACGAGATATTGGAGCTGAGACTTCTAGTATCGATTATGTCCCAGTTGTCTGGGATTTTTCCGATGTATTTCCTGAAGACCTGCCGGTTATGCCGCCAGATAGGGATATAAATTTTGGTATTGACCTGGTGTTGGGCACTCAGCCTATTTCCATTTTTCCATATTCTATGTCACCAACAGAGTTGAAAGAGTTGAAAGAGCAGCTTCAGGAACTCCTAGATAAGGGGTTCGTTCGGCCTAGTGTGTCACCGTATGCACTGGTTCTGTTTGTGAAAAAAAATGAATGGCACAATGAGGATGTGCATTGATTACAGACAATTGAACAAAGTAACAATTAAGAACAAGTATCACCTACCTTGCATTAATGATTTATTTGACCAGCTTTAGTGAGCGAGGGTGTTCTCTACGATTGATCTTCATTCGGGCTATCACTAGTTGAAGATCAGGGATTCAGATATTCCTAAAACTGTTTTCAGGACTAGCTAAAGTCAGTATGAGTTTCTGGTCATGTCTTGGGCTGACCAATGCCCCAGCAGCGTTCATGCATATGATGAACAATGTATTTTGGCCTTATCTGGATTCGTTTATTATTATATTTATTGATGATATTCTGGTGTACTCGCTTAGTCAGTAGGAGCACACAGAGCATTTACGAGTAGTATTGCAGATATTGGGAGAGGAGAAGCTTTATGCAAAGGTCTCCAAGTGTGAGTTTTGGCTCGGCTCCGTGACTTTCTTGGGACACGTGGTGTCCGGCGAGCGTATTCAGGTTGACCCAAAGAACATAGAGGTAGTACAGAATTGGTCTAGGTCCTCCTCAGCCACAGAGATTCGTAGTTTCCTTGGGTTGGTAGGATATTATCATCGTTTTGTTTAGGGATTTTCATCCATTGCATCACCCTTGACCAAGTTGACTTAGAAGGGTACTCCATTTGTATGGTCGGACAAGTACGAGGAGAGATTTCAGAAGCTCAAGACAGCTTTGACCGCTGCTCCAGTATTGGTTTTGCCATCAGCTTCAGGTTCTTACATAGTGTATTGTGATGCTTCGAGAGTTGGGAGTGGTTGTGTATTGATGCAGGAGGGTAGATTTATTGTTTATGCTTCTCGTCAGTTGAAGCCCCATGAGAATAACTACCCTGTTCATGACTTAAAGTTGGCTACCGTAGTTCATGCTTTGAAGATTTGGAGGCACTACTTGTATGGCGTATCTTGTGAGGTATTCATCGATCATCGCAGACTTCAGCATTTTTTCAAATAGAAGGATCTTAATTTGAGGCAGCGGAGGTGGCTAGAGTTGCTTAAGGATTATGACATCACTATTATGTATTATGTGGGAAAGGCCAATGTAGTGGCCGATGTATTGAGCTAAAGCAGTGAGTATGGGGAGTTTTGCTTACATTCCAGTATGGGAGAGATCCCCTGCAGTTGATATTTAGGCCTTGACTAATCGGTTTGTGCGGTTAGATATTTTGGAACCCAGTTAGATGCTGGCATGTGTGGTTTATCGGTCTTCCTTATATGATTGCATCAGAGAGCGCCAGTATGATGATTCACATTTGCTTGTCCTTATGGACAGAGTTCCACATGATGATGCCAGAGATCATGTGGTTTCTCGGTGTCTCAATTGTCAGCAGGTGAAATATGAGCATCAGAAATTATGTGGCTTGCTTCAGCAGATGATTATTCCCGAGTGGAAGTGCGAGAGAGTCACTATGGATTTTGTGAGTGCTCTTTCTCGGACTTTGAAGAATTTCGATGCTATTTGGGTGATTGTGGATTGGCTGACCAAGTCCGCGCACTTCATTCTGGTGTGTACTACCTATTCTTCAGAGCGGTTAGCATAAATCTTTATTCGGGAGATTATTAGATTTCATGGTGTTCAAGTGTCTATTATCTCAGATAGAGGTGCTCAGTTTACTTCCCAGTTTTGGAGGACTTTTCAGCGATAGTTGGGTACTCATGTGGAGTTGAGCACAACGTTTCATCCTCAGACGGACGGACAGTCCGAGCGTACTATTCAGATATTAGAGACATGTTGCGTGCCTGTGTTATTAGTTTCGGGGGTTCTTGGGATGAGCTTTTTCCGCTTGCAAAGTTTTTTTACAATAACAACTATCAATCCAACATTCAGATGACACCATATGAGGCCTAGTATGGGAGATAGTGTAGGTCTCTAGTTGGTTGGTTCGAGCCCGGCGAGGCTAGGCTATTGGGGACAAATTTGGTCTAGGATGCCTTAGAGAAGGTGAAGTTGATTTAGGAGAGACTTCGTACAGCTCAGTCACGTCATGATAGTTATGTGGACCGGAAGGTTCGAGAGGTGTCATATATGGTTGGTGAGAAGGTCTTGCTGAAGGTTTCGCCCATGAAGGGTGTTATGAAATTTGGAAAGAAACGGAAGTTGCTTCCGCATTTCATTGGGCCTTTTGAGGTTCTTCGGAGGATAAGAGGGGTGGCTTATATGCGTTGCCGCCCAGCTTGTCGGGCGTGCATCCGATATTTCATTTTTCTATGCTCTGGAAGTATGTTGGGGACCCATCTCACGTCTTGGACTTTATCACGGTTCAGTTGGATGGTGAATTGAGCTATGATGTGGAGCTAGTGGCTATTTTGGGTCTTCAGGTTCGGAACCTGAGATCAAATGATATAGCTTCAGTGAAGGTGCAGTGGAGAGGTCGGCCCGTGGAGGAGGCTACCATTGAGACCGAACGGGAGATGCGGAGCAGATATCCTCACTGTTTGAGGCTTCAAGTATATTTCTTGACTCGCTCGAGGACGAGCATTTGTTTTAGTTGGGGAGGATGTGACTACCTGACATGTCGTCTTATAAGTTACCACTCCGTTTCCCTCATTTTTAGCTTCCTTATGCTGCATTATCAGTGTCTTTTGTGATTGAGTTGGTTTGGAGTGGTTTTGGTAGGTAATGAGAAACTTAGTCTCTTTAAGGAATGCTTAGTTTGGAAAAGTCAATCGAATGTTGACTTATGAGTTAGAGGGCTCGGATGTGATTTTCGGTGGTTCGGTTAGCTTTGGGGGATGATCTGTGACTTAGGAGTGTGATCGGAAATGGTTTTGGAGGTCCGGTGTAGAATTAGGCTTGAATTGGCAGAAGTTAGTATTTTGGCGATTTCCGATTGATAGGTGAGGTTTTGATCAGAGGGTCGGAATAGAATTTCAAGAGTTGCAGTAGCTTCGTTAGGTGATTTGGGATATGTGCAACTTTCAGGTTATTCGGAGGTAATTTGGTTAGCTTTTTCATCGAATGCGTGTTTCGGAAGTTTAAGAAGAGCTTAAGCTTGAATTCAATGTAATTTGATGGTTTTGGTGTTATTTGAGGTGTTTTAGTGATTGGAACAAGTTTGAATGGTCTTATAGGATGTGTTAATGCTTTTGGTTCAGGTTCGGGGGGCTCAGGATAATTTCGGACGGCTAACGGGAGGTTTGGACTTGGAAAAATCCAGCAGCAGTGCAGGCTAAGTTTTTGCCTTCGCGTTCGCAAGACAGAGCTCGTGTTCGCGTTGAAGGGGTCTTGGTGGCCCGAGAATCGTTCTTCGCATTCGCGTTTGTCCTCTTGCGTTTGTGGAGGGCTAGTTCTCGGAGCTTCGATTTTGCTGGGAGGTTTCGCGTTCAAAAAGGAGGGGGCCTGGGGTCCTGTTGGGTTTTTCAACGCATTCGCGACCAAGGGGTTCGCTTTCGCTTAGTGGAAGCAAATGAAGCTTCGTGTTTGTGTGATGGGCACCGTGTTCGCGGAGGGCAATTTTGGACAAAGGAAATTTTTAGCATTGCGAATGCGAGAAGGCCCTCGCATTCGCATATAAAGAAATTTGTGCTGGGCAAAAGGGTTTTTTAAATATTTTGTTCCGCGAGCCTAAGTTCGTTTCCTCCATTGTTGAGCATCTTGAGAGCTATTTGGGAGAAATTGAAGAGGGTTTCAAAGAGTACTGATTGGAGATAAGTCCTATGAACTAAAACATGATTTATTGGGGAATTACCTTGAAATTTATGGAAACTTAGCAAAAAGGGGAAAAACTACGGCTTGAGTTTTTAATATTTCAAATTGGGATTTGATGGGTCATTTGAGCTCGGATTTGATAGTTCTTCTATGTATAGACTTGTGGCGAGATAAGGAACACGTTGATGTAAAAGTTTCTGAGTTTTGAGAAGTGGGCCCGAGGCTCAAATTTTGCCAATTTTGAGAATTTTGATATTTTTCAATTGTTATTGATTGGGTATTGTTTCCTTATAATATTGTGACATATTCGTTGTGGTTTTGGTCAGATTTGATGCACGAGGAGTCCGATTTGAGAGGCAAGGCATAGCGAGCTAGAGTTTTGGTCAGCTTGAGGTGAGTAATGATTATAAACGATGACCTGAGGGTTTGAAACCTCGGACTTGCAAAACGTAATGCTATATTGAGATGAGACGTACATTGTGCGATTAGCGTGGGTCCATTGCTATTGGGGATCGCGACTTGGTCCATCCCGATTGATATTCTTGCTATATTTTTGGCTGAGACTTATACATTATCATCATGATTTGAGCTAATTGCCTTGTTTGGGGCCTTGTGCCGACCTGTAGAATCCTTAGAGGCATTTTTACTAATTATCCTCACTTTACTTGTTAAATAAATCATACCCTCAACCATGTCTCTAACTGTTTAACAGAACATGAACCGGTTTTCAGAAAATTCTATTTCTAAATGAAAGCAATACGTGGAATGAGATCCCTATCCTATATTATTATGCCCGAGAGGGTGTGACTGTCATGACCGAGAGGGGTTGAGAACCCAATAGTGAGGATGTTTTTATATGTTATGGATCGAGTTGCATACTGTAGCAAATACTTATATGGATCGGGCTACATGCCGCAGTAAATATATATATATATATATATATATATATATATATATATCTATATATATATATATATATATATATATATATATATGAATGGATTGGTTGCGCGCCGCCGCAATATAGCGCTTGGGCTGTAGGAGCCCCTCCGGAGGCTGCACACCCCAGTGAGCGCAGTCGACTATTATTATGGATCGGGCTGTGCGTCACAGCGATATACGGATCGGGCTGCATGCCGCAGCGGTATATTTATAAGTTCGGTTCTTGTTAAAAGTATAAAAATTGAGTACTTAGGTAAAAAAGTAATAAATAAATAAACAATATGCTCGAGGAGCGGATTTTATACTTGATTAATACTTGTTAAGCTACCTGTTTTACCTGGTTTAAGGAATTTTACTTGACTTCTTCATTATCTGTTGTTTAAATGATTTTACTGCTTGGATATAGAACTGCTTAGTGCCTTTACGTGATTTCATACGGTCAGTCCCTATTTATTTTTATTACTCACTGGGTCGGAGTACTCACATTACTCCCTACACCGTGTGTGCAGATCCAGGTGTTCCTGAGGTGTAGCGCGAGCTCTTCAGCAGTTCAGTTTCCACCGGAGTTATCGAGGTAGTTGCATGGAGTTTGCAGACCCGATGTTCTCCCTCTATCTTGTACAGTTCTGTGTTCTAGACATATCTCTGTAGTAGGCTTTTGGAACCTTGTATTTGGAGGCTCAGACTTGTGACACCGGATATGGCGGGCTATTGTAGAGATGTTTTATGGTTTTCCACATATTTCATATATACTGTTTAGACTTCTATTGATATTAAATTGTCATTTAACTCTAGTAACTAATAAAGAATTCTATACAAAAGGGTTGTGAGTGTTTGATGGTCGGGCTTACCTGCCATTGTGTTGGGCGCCATCACGACCGGGATTGGGGTCGTGACATTTGTACTGCAATATTAGAAAGAAAGAGACTGCGACTTTCTTGAATATGCTTGTATTAATGCATAAATATATGATATAAACATTGAAATACACTGAATTCAAACATTAAAATAGAACAGAATATAAATAGTGAATGCATTTAATTTTAAAATACATTAAATACAAATAGAAATACAGTGAATACAACCAATGAAATATATTAACATACTGAACACAACAGTAATAACATGTATTAGGAATAACTAAAATACTCTTAATACAAAATACATTGGAATATAGTGAATATAAAATAGCGGATACAGTAAATACAAATATTGAATCTGATTAATGCAATAGTAAAAAGAATAATTTTAAAACACATTAAACACAAAAGTTAAATACAACAATTATATACAACTAAAAAATTATTTTACTTAATTGCGTTGATAATGAAGCATGTTAGAATTGATTTTATTGAGTTATATTAAGAGTATATCACGCTAATTGATATTATTTTCGTTATTAGACAGCTGGACTTACTTATCTTTAAGGTGATTGCCATTACTATATTCATGAATACATAGCGCGAATATGTGTGAATACATGCGCATACAGCTTAATTCCCCTAATTTTAGGCACCTTTTGCTGCTGAATTCATGAATACAACAATACAAATACAGCGAATACATTCCGTAACAACTGAATAATAGTTATAGGAAGTAACTATATATATATATATAGCTATAGAAAGTTAATAGCCACAAAATAATATTGATTTATGACAATTCGTCGAGAAAAATCTGGAGCCAATGGGTCTCTTCCTTTTTAAGAATGTTAAAACAATTCTTGCTTGATAACATCTCCCTATAAAATTACAATGAGAAAGCATAGTCCTATTTATCTCTTAGCATGTTCAGCATAAGGCGAAAGAATATCCCGAAATTTCTGAATAACAGCAAAACTTATCTATTAGGAGAACCATTCCCCATGATTCGACAAACAGCGTTTTTTCTGTTTTGGATTAATACATTCAACTAGAAACACACAGAAATGTTGTAGCACATCATCGTGATCTGACATCTTTCTTCAAGCAAAGGTACAGCGGGAACATACAGAGTCTTCTAAAAGAAGGAAGAAAACTAAAACTATAAACTTGGCATGGAACCTCCAAGCTTTTGTGAGGATTCAGTCGCTCCAATTATCTTGATCGATCGCATAAGCTTGCCCGTCCCTGCCCTCCTGCATAACAACCCAGATGGTGTAAGGTCTTATGCAACCTACGTACATACACCCCCTCAAAACAAACATACTTGGGGCAGTGTTATCAAAGGCGAAAAGCGCAAAAAAGCTCTAAGGTTCAATGGGGCTTTAAGCGCAAAGCGCAAAAATAAAACGTGGGCTTTAATGAAAAAAGACGCAACGGGAAAAAAAGTAAAAATATGCATGTAGTCCAAGACTAATCATTATAAGCATGAATAACAAATATATGGACAAAGAAATTTTATAAAAAATTCACGATAAAGTGAAATATCAATTGTTTAAGGTCACCTTTTCATGATTACATTCATTGGCAAGGAAAAGTATGCCTTAAAGCTTTGATACGATACTAAAGCGTACACAAAGCGAGGCGAAGCGCTCAACGTGTTTTGAGCCTCGCTTCAGGGCTTAAGCGCGCTTTAAGCGCGCCTTTGACAACACTGACTTGTGGTGTCTTGCAAATGAACAAAAGGTTATATGGTCTAGAAGGTGTACCAATTCTTCAGTAGCGACTTTGCTTGAAGACCACACGAGAATTTTCCGATCATTTCCACCCGTGTATAGTTCCTGAACATAACAAAATTCAAATTAATGGCCAACTTTGACGTAACAGTATCAAGAATGACCAAAAGCAGTTTATCAGTCCTCGGGGAAAAAAGAAGTGACGGCTAGGGTAGTTGGAATTAAAGAAAACACTCGAACTCCATCGTTATCTACAATGAGATAAAAACAAAAGGAAATTACCACCCATAAGAAATAATGCCTTACCAAAAGATAGCATTTTTATCAAGCTTTTACCTTGAAGGGAAACATTTGAATGAGGTCGATAGTTCCTTATTATGAGATCTTTGGTGTTTCATGTACTTTCTGTTTCCGGTGCACAAAAAACCTGTGTATACATGACTAGGGTAACTGATTTTTTTTCTGTTTGATAACCATGACTAGGGTAACTTATTAGTAGCTAGTCGTGGGGTGAGTCGCCCACTTGATAAATGTTTCCCAGACCGATCTTCCATATGCAATGAATGCACTATTTTGGTCAATCACAATAAGTTACTACTAAAATACTTAAGGATCAGAACCTCACAGCTTATGCAGAATTCATTGCCTTGCCAGAAACATGAACCTCTTGGTGGTGGGGTTGGGGGGAGAGAACAAAAATGATTGTACCTGGTCCAGTGTACTGTACAGACAACAGTTCACATTTTCATAGTGTCCACGTAAATCCATCATCGTCTTGCCCGACCACATATCAAATGCCTACAAGATATCCTCATTATACTAAAGAAAAACAGTTCCATATAATGATATCAAACAGGGAGGTTGGGTGGTTGTGAAACGTTGTGTACCTTAGTTGTTGACATACACGGCGCAAATACAAGTTTTGAATCATGAGAGATAGCTAATTGTATAGCTTTGGTGGCCTGTAGTCGTGATGTTTCAAAGTTTACAAGTGTATTGCAACCAGATTCGATATCCCATAACCTTAACCTAGAATCAGAACCTGAAATGCAAAGGAATACATGATTAAGCTTATGTATTTCTTCGGCATATAACTAAAAGCACTAAACTACGGATGAGATACCTTAATCACATTGGAAACAGTAACTCTACCAACATCACGTCCAGTACTTCTAATTGACACACCAACAGCAAATGGAAGCAAGCTTTCTTTTTAGAGGGTAAGCTAATGATGGCTAAGGGATGGCAACCAATAAATAGTAGTAGCCTGAAAATGGCTTATTGGAACTAATTGCATTTTACTCAAGTAAATAACTAAATGAACTTCAAAATTGCTGAATGACCTGTTTTGATTATCTACACAAACAAGTTATCCCTTTACAGTTCAGCTATTCTCACTGAATAAGTCCAGCCTCACACTAGTAATGTCATTATACCCACTCCAAACTAGATTAAGAAGAAAAAAATCCAGCCTCCTGCAACATAAATGTCTTACAATTGAAATTATATTCTTTTAAATTTTTTATCCAAGAGTATTTCAAATGACATGTTTTAGAAAGAGTGCCCCAAAAAATTACAATTTTGCTAGATATATGCTAGAGAAGCATATCAAAATGTAATTAAAAAGCACCATAACATGCTGTAAAAATTCCAGAAGTCGCACTCCAGAGCTGACCAACTATACAAATACTGAGTCATAAGGGCCAGAGCACACATTGTCATACATATATCTAAGAAAAAAATGACACAAGACCTTCTCAGCCACTTTAAGTGGAGTATACTAATCACAATGCATACATAAATTCCAAATAGTAGCAATATAAAGCTGGAGGAGGGAACTAGGGTCTTTCAAAAAAAATTGCATGTCAACCTGCACTAAGAAGATACATTCCATCATTGGTAACTTTTAGTCCGTTGACAGCACCATAATGAGCAGTGGCTCTATCCTGACTAGACAGCATCCCTGGATGTAGCCTCTGTTTTCCAGCTCCCCTCACTTGTCTAGCTATTGCAGACTGTTTGATACTCATACCATTCCCCATTTTCTTATGAGATGACCGGCCTTTTGCAGATGAACTTGGGCCTACTGAAGACGATTTTAGCGTGGAACTCTGGGCAGGAAGATAGAATATATTATGGGCAGGAAAACTAGGAAACCTTGAACTCTAACCAAAGCAGCAATTCCATCCCAATTAAGCTTTTGCGTAGATGAACTCCAATAAATTAGACAAGGAAGGTTCATTGACACAAAAGAAGATGGGGTCAAAAGCAAAGACCCACTTGTAAACCAAGAGGATAACAGTGTGGTTTTTGAGCTATCAGAAGGAAAAAGCAAATAAGTTGCATTAAAAAGTAAGCACACTAATAATCTACTCCCTTTTCTTCTCCAATGAGTTCCAATATGATGAAAGAGAGGAACACCTCTATCTATTCTCAGAAATCTGTTTATTCAAGAAAGGAACTCCCTTAAAGCAACACATTTGCAGGATTCAAAGGTAAATCTAGATAAACAGTTCTGCATTATAGTCTCTGACAACTGTTGTAAACTGTAAATGAATTAGATAGGCCAAATACATAGACAGACCCTTGAACTTGTCCGAATATTCCATATAGCTACCTAACTAAGCCTATGACCATCTGAACACTAGACCTACGCCTAAACTGTGCATATTGAACACATTTCACAATTCTAAACCAGTGCAGTGCGTGAATGTCCGTTACTGAGAGGGGGAAAATGAAACCAATGAGAGAAACACAGGTCAGCAAAGGAAAGAAAAGTCAAAAGAAATTCAGAAGGAAAGGAAAAGGGGAGTTGACTGGAAAAGAATTCACACAAAACTCCACCTTTCCAACAATACCATTTTTCCTGGCAAGGGTAACCAGGGAGAATAAGATTAAGATTTGGCTCTGAAAAAAAATATGTCGAAGAAGACGAAGAAAATATCAGATAAGTGGAGTATTAACTATTAAGATACATCCACTGGATTTTTACTATTTTCTGGTGAAATATGTTTGGTTTCAGATCTCTGTGGTTATTATTCATTTCTCTGTTTTCAAGACTTTTTTCGAAAATTTTGGGGAGTAAAAGGAGAGAGAATAGTATAAGAGGAAAGGGGAGGGAGCCAGTTCGTCACTGATGGTGGGGAAATATGGCGGGTCGCCGTTGACAATGGGGGAAGTCCGTTCGTCACTGTGGACACTTGGCGGGTCGCCATCAAGAAGAAGAAGAAAGGGATGTCAATTTCGATCCCAGATATGGCCGGAAAGCATGGAGGGTTGCCGGCATTGGCGCTGAAGTCTTCCTTAGAAGCTATTGGGTGGGGCCGATATGTTTATAGAACTTTCATGGAGAAGAAGAACATTTGTTCACATCTGCAGGATTCTTATGAAGAAGAAGCACACTGGAAAAAGATAGCCAAAATAGAACTTTTTGCCAAACTCCATTTGCTGGAATTGATTTTCTGGCAAAACATTTTTTTTCCTTCATAATTACGCGCTCGCATTGAGTGCCAGACACGCGACTTTCCATGTCATCAAGATGTGCTTAATTGATACAGATTGAGCATAGATTAAATGTTCAGATGGTGGTAGATAGATTAAATGTTCACATGGTCATAGGCTTAGTTTAGGTGGCTATATGGAATATTTGGACAAGTTCTGGGGGCTATCTATGTATTTGGCATACTAGATAACTACTCCTTCCGCCCCAACTTATCTGGTGGTGTTTGACCTGGAACGGAGAATAAGAAAAAACATACTTTTGAAGCTTGTTGTCTAAAACAAGTCATAGACAATTATGTGGCTATAAATTATCTCATTGAAGGTAAATAAAAATTGCGAAGTTTAGAGTGAAATTGTTTCTAAAAAAGGAAGTATGACATTCTTTTGAGACATTTAAAAGTAAAGCATGTCACATAAATTGGAAAAGGGGGAGTAGATTTTAATGCATCAATAAAAAAGAGAGGAACATATACAATTTATTATCATAAATGAAACGGAAAACAGTTATTCCTCTAAATTTTAAGAGAAGTAAAAGAGCAATATCTAGCTATTAAAGTTCCAAATTCAATGATTCTGAGAAAAAACATAATAAAAGAAGGGAACCTTGTTTGTAACAGAACGTGTAAGTAGAGTTGGGCGTCTTCCAAGCTGAGAATGGGACTGATCTAAAACTCGAAAGCATCCTGCACGCCTGATGTCCCAAAAGCGAATGGCACCATCACATCCCCCTGTTACCAAAACCCACTCACTAGAAGCAGACCATTCGACTGACATTACTCCATCTGCCATAACCCAAGAAAAAATTGCAACTAAGGGCTTCTGAAATAGTACTATATATTATAAAACGGGCATCAAAACAAAGGGAATGCTTAAGCATGACATAAAAAAAATATTAATGAGTGAGCTTAATTCATTGATATGGAGGGGTTAAAAATGGACAAGAAATGTGCCTTAGCATCTCTAGCGTGACATAATTGAGGAAATCCATGGATTATTAAAATTGCGCTTGGGGAGAAGAATTCAGAAATAAGTATAAGAAAACTAGTCATTGCATTTGACTTAGAAACTTAGCACAATGCAGCAGCCTTCAACAAAACTAACATCGATTACACATCTCTCTTGTACTGTTGTGAGAAACATTCAACTACCTGTAAATTGTAATATAATATTGATGACCCTCAGAGAAGCTAGGCAGATATTATACAGGGACCTGGGTTATTGCCTGGGTGGGTTTGTATAGTTGCGACAAAGTACTAGTTGGTTACACTCCAATATCCAAGCATGTATGATCTGATCTATAAATATATTTCAAAAAAAATAGAATCAACATTGTCACCGTTTTCCTAAAGGCACTCGTAAAAACACACTACAACAGGATGCTAAGCATAATTGTTTGACATTCTGTCCTGTGTTGGAGAGTGCAGTTGCACTGATAGTTACACAAATAGCACAGGATGAAGGATGATTAGCTTTTGAATAAAAGATAATGTTGATTGTTCTTCTTGTTATTGCATCTACACTCTAGCTCACAATTGCTTTATCATTTCCAGACATAAAAGAGGCCCCATTTATCATCAATAAATAAATAAATTCACACACAATTATTACAGAAAAGACTTCAACTTCAATTCTTTAGCAGTAATTTAGAGTAAAGCTGGTTTAAGCTAATAAAATAAAACCACATCACCCTAGCCTGTCTTGCGAGGTGGAAATGGAGTATGGCACATTAAAGCTGGTTTAAAGCTAATAAAAATAAACCACATCACCCTAGCCTGTCTTGCGAGGTGGAAATGGAGTATGGCACAGAACATCTACGTGGATGCACTAGGTCAGGAACTGTTAATTTGCTAAAGTGTTACCTTTACCACACAGAATGGCATGTGACTCTGCCTAAAAGCTGATAATGGGGATAGACTGTGATTGGTCTAAGCCTCAGTCTAAGCATTGATGAAAAAGAGATGCTTTGCACATGTCAAAAGCCAATCCTGTTTCTCCGTGCTCAAAGGAAGAGAACCTAGAATTTATTTTTTGGGTCAAGGAAACTAGCAAAACCTCATGACAGAGAGATTTCAGGAAAAGCTTCTCACTGGGGAACACCTTGTTTCGAAGATGTAAAAGGTAAAGAATAGCAAATGGAAATACTTTATTAATGCCTGAAATAGACATCGTCATACCACGATGGCCAGATAAAGTGTGAGCAAATGCACCCGAAGAAATATCACAAAGACGAACTTGAACATCTTCAGTTCCAGCAGCAATCAACATGTGTGATGTTGCCACAGGAGACATGGCAGTCTTGTGCACTTTTCCAGGCATTTTGAAATTAACTGCTACCTTAAAATAAATAAGGAAATTCAAATTTAGGCTAGAAATTTATTCAATAGAAGAAAAGAACAAGCTGAAAATCTGCACTTTGGTGGAGTATGATAAGATGATCAGAAAGCTATGATACCTGAGTAGTGTTAGTATCCCAAACATTAATGTAATGATCATATGAGCCCGTGATGAAAAGCCCAGAGTCAATTGGATACCAGATGGCTGTGGAAATGGCATACTTGTGCCCCTGTTCGTGTTGCTTGTCAACCACAACTATGGGCTTATGCTTTGCAATCAGACCACTTCCGTCATAATCAGTTGCGCGTTGGACGTCATAAACAGCAACTGATGCATCCGAAGCAGAGGATAACAGATATCGTCCCTCTGTCAAATCAACCTGATTTTGTGATCACAATAAATGGACACAAAGATATTTTAAACAATAATGCAACTTCCATTCCACACATCTGAACCAGATAATCTTGCCAACGTTTACCTAATATAAATAAAGATGTATGAAGAAATTTTTTTTAAAAAAAAGTCAAACTAGCTTCATGTACTAGTCTAACAACTACAGCCTTAATTTTCCTGATGGGTATGTAATCAAATGCAAGTCTGAATTTTTTGAGAAAAAATTACTGTGTGTGATTGGGACCAAGGATACCAGGTCTTGTGGGCAGTTTTTTCCTAGTAAACACTTGTCAGAATTACCACTCCAGAAGTGACTCACAGTTCATTTTCCAATTCTATAAGGTAATCATTATTTCCACAAAGCATATACGTCTAACTTTTTGCATTTAGATATTGTAAAAAATTTCATGTCGCTTATCTTCCATATAAGGGATGAAGATGCAATTGAGACGATGCATAAAATGCACGCAATAAGGCACCTAAAATATAAGGGAGTTGATGAAAAATAGAGACACTAGGAGATGGCAAGGCATCAAGTTCCATAATGCTTAATATTAAATTTTATGCTCTTCTTCTAAAATATGTTTATACTTGGACCACTTCATCCTATTTGCTGTGAATTATACTACAAGCCAAGATCAACCAACTACACCTCAATCCCAAAATATTTAGGGTCGATGATATAAATCGCCAGTTTCCATTTCTCTCTTCAGTCTCATCTAGGCATGTGCTCTTGCTGCAAAATATCTTCAGAACAAAAAGCCATTCACATATGAACTACATGGAGAGTAGCCATGGGTATGAAATTACGCTGATTGATTCGTCGTCTCAATATGCAATAAACGGCAGCCTGCTGCACTAAGCTCTAGTTATGCGTGAGTCTAGGAAAAGGTAGGGCCACATTGAGTCTATTGTGCGCAGCCTTACCTTGCATTTTTGCTAGAAACCGCTTCCGCGGTTGAACCCATGACTACTTTATCACGCAATAGAAAGGGTATAAAATTGATATTGCAACGAAACTTGCCTAATTAGGAAAAACTACCTTGAAGATATCACACTTTTTCGTATAGATGACTTTGTGATTATCCTACTTGTTTATTACAAAGAAAATTTTAATGTATTTGTTTCAAGTCAAATCCATTAAGTTACTCAAATTTATACTTTGATTAACACTTTCTCTACTAACCTACTTTTCGACCATTACTTTACTACTTTCTTCCACTATCTCAAAATGCATATTTTAAACTTCATACCCAGTCAAACACCAAACACCGTCTAACAGATTGAACCAGAGGGATTAAGCAAAAGCTACTCCAAATACGGGGACCTTCTCAGTTCTCACAAAATCACCCTTAGCTATAAAGCACGTAAGTAAAGAATAGCACATTTACATTAGAGGACTTCCAACCCAGTTGCACAGATGGATGTTTTATAATGCAATCGGTGCAAGCAGCCTAGCGATACATATACAGTTGAAATTCCTTACAGTATAAATCATAATAATTCTGAACCCAGTGTCACCAAAGAAATAGCCAATATAATATTATACTAACTTCAAATCCTATATCCATCTTAGCTATGCGTCAAGGACGAATTGTATTGAAGAATGCAATGGGTACGAGCAGACAACATACAAATACATACAGTATTTGAAATTTTCTTGAGGTACGTGCTTAACTATGTCTCAAACCATTGTCAACAAAGAAATAGTAAAAAAAAGGTATGTACTCTGCACCGACCAACTTCAAATCCTAGATCGAGAAATGGGGAAAGTGACCTGTAGGGAGTTGACGGAGCCACGGTGAGGAGAAATGATATCTTTGTTGTTGGAGAGTTGAAGAGAAGAGACTCGAGACGACTTAATACAATTGCTGAATAAATTAGGGCGAAGCTTCCCAAATTCTCGGTCTGCAATCTCCTTCCACATCTTCCTCGCATCCTTCCCAAACAATTTCCTCTTCCCCTATATTCCCAATCTCAACTGCTATAATTTGGATCACACCAATATCTATCCTTATATAATCAGCTCTGATTCAAAAAATTTTGTTGGCAATAGTATGTTCTAGTGATGGAACCAATCTTGGCCTTTGTTGTTTCTTCTGAACATTTCCTCAAACAGTTGGTAGGTTTATCTTCTTCTTCTTTTCTGGTTTTGTCCCCTTTTGCAGAAGTGAGTAGCCCTAGCGCCTGGTAACGAAAAGCCTAAAGAGAGAAATGAATGGATAAGTATAATACCAGAAAGGCCATATGATGCCATTATGTCTACGTGGATTTTTGATGACTATTCAACGTGTGACAGGCAATGACTATTAACTTTTTCTTTTTTTCCTTTTCTTTATTTTTAACTATTTTGTCCAGGTTTTGCCAAAATATATGTCATACGTCAGCTTATTTGGATGGTTATCCTGTTGTATTGTATTGTATTATAATATTATTTTAAAATTATATTTATTTTGATTATTTTATTAAAAAAGTAGTTATATTATATTATTAAATATATTATTTCGAAACAATAAAAATTTCCCTTTTTTAAAATAATTGATTTGGTAGGGTGAGATTGTTTCCTATTTTTCTTTCAATTATGCCCTAACTTATTACTCCGTAATTTTATTTTATTCTTTATCATTTTTTCTATTTTAACTTTAAATCTCCAACCTATGACCTACTTTATTTTTTCTAGAACTTCTGCCGCCAATGTTAATAAAGGTGGTTTGCCGTCTTCTTTTCTATTTTTCTCCTAATTTGCTTTAACTCAATTCTAATTAGTTGTGCTCCTTTATTTTGCCTTCTTCTGTCTCGCCCCTTTGTTCAGATTTCTTTAGATGTTTTGCCTTCTTCTGCTTTCTTAAGATGCATAAAATTATTTTTATGCATAATATTTGATAAATTTAATATTTAAACAATTGAGGATATTTTAGTATACTTATTAGTTACAGTACAATACAATACAGTCAAACCAAACAGTAAAATATTATTTAATAATAACAAATATTACAATCTATTTATAAATTATATTCATAAAATACTACAATACAATATAATATATTATAAAATGACATGAAACAATGATTCAAATAGAGTGTAAAAAAAATATTCAGTGCGACTAAAAATTTTCCTAGCTACAGCGACGGATACGCAGCTAGGAATGTGTCGTACATGCTCTTAAGGGATGGAAGGGCAATCCTCGACTAACTTTTGGATTGAATTAAGTGGGTGAACCAAAAATAGAACATATTTGCGGCCACCAAGTCAATCACTTGGAGAACAGGAAATCATGACCGCCAAAGAGATTGCTATAAGAGAGGTTCTTGAATATGCTATTAGTTATGGATAAAAAAGGAAAAGATTTTTTATGATTGATCCAAAAATAAGTGGCTATTTTCATCGGAGCTAGAAGTGATACTAACAAGCATGCTTGATTATGTGGAAATTCTATATATTTCCAGTAGTCTATGTCAGGATCAAAAATAACAAGGTGTCATACGGAAGCTAACAAATCATACCTTGAAGACAATAAATCAAATGACATAAAAAATGTATTAAAAAGAGTTATACTAATTTAATGTGGGTTGGTCAAGCAACCTACATCAATCTGCTAATATAAAATAAGCAAAAACTTATCAGAGAAAAATTTTTCTCCCTAAACAAAATTCTTTAAGGACTACATTGTGGATGTCATTGTTGTGTTTGAAGGAGGGGTCCTCAATTTATAGAGATCCACAACCTTTTCCTACAAGAAAGAGATCTGTTAAATATGGAAGAGATCCATATTTTCCTAAAAAGAAAAGAAAAATCAATTATGGAAAATTATTTTTCTTTCTTTCCAAAAAGGGTAAAATTCAAATATGGTAAAAAAATCATGGCAAACCAAACAGTTTATGTTGGGAAGCATGTCAAGATAGAAGAGGAAAAATATTCAAAAGAGAAAAGCAATAAATTGCACAAGACAAGATAAAATTTACGTGATTCGGCAATTATTGTCTACTCTATGGCACACAAAGAATTGTTCTTTATTAATTAAAAAGATAGAAGAAGTTGTGGGGATGGAATTACAACTGAAAAAGAGGATGCATACTTATAGGCAGAATATCTGCTGGAAAAAAAACTCAACGAATATGAATACGCGGCAGGACGGTACCATAAACTACGCACGAAATTCTTTCTTTCATATTGTGGCAGCCCAAGTTTTCTGACCCTTCTTTCTCTATGTCTCTTTCTTTCTTATCTTTGTTTTTTTCCTTTGACTTTTCATTTACCCACATGGGTTTATCTCCTCAATCTCTCCCTCAAACACATATACATTAAGAAAGAAAGTTCAAAGAAAATATTCGTTATTCCCTGATGGTGCCTTCACATTATCAATCTTGAAAGTTAACTGAGGTAGTGCACAACCTCAGTTTGTCAACACCGACAACTTTGTTTAACATGTCTGACGGGTTCTTCAATCCTAATATCTTCCGTAGGGAAATAGTTTTTTTACTTATCAACTCTCGAATATGATTATACCTCGGCTAGATATGCTTCATTCTTGCATGAAACACTGGATTCTTGGAAAGATCAATTACACTCTGGCTAACGCTGAAAAGCTCACAATTGTCTTGTTCTTTACCTAGATCTTTAAGAAAATTCTTAAGTCAAATCATCTCTTTTTCAGCTTCTGGTATTTCTATGCACTCTGGTTCAGTGGTAGATAGAGCAACACTTTTCTAAGGTCTGGACATTCAACTAACAGCAGTACCACCCAAGATGAACACATAGTCTGCGGTACTTTTTCGACTATCCATATTGCTACCTAAATGTGCATAGCAAAATCTTGTAAGATAATATTGCTCTTTTTAAAATAAAGTACCATAGTTGAGGTGCCTTTGAGATATCACAATATTTTTTTTACACCTTTCCAATGTTCCTTTCCTGGATCTGACATGTATCTACTAACGGCTCCAACTGCATGTGCTATGTCAGGGCTAGTGCAGTCCATAGCATACATCAAACTCCCTACTCCTGAAGCATATGGAACTTTGGACATGTACTTCTTTTCTTCATCTATCTTAGGTGATTGGTCCTTTGACAGGTTAAGATGGCTTCCGAGTGGAGTACTACTTGTCTTTGCATCATGAAGACAGAACCTTCTTAGTACCTTCTGTATGTACTTTTCTTAAGATAATTTTAAGGTTTCTTCAGTCTGTTTCTGCCAATCTTCATCCTAAGCATTTTCTTAGCTAGTCTTAAGTCTTCGATTTTAAAATCATTTACTAGTTGTTGCTTAACCTTGTTGATCTCATTTATGCTAGATCTTACAATTAGCATATCATCAACAATACAATAGTAAAATGATATAGGATTCATCAAGATTTTTGATATAACAGCAATGGTCCATCTCACATCATGTAAACCATTGTTATGCATACATCCATCAATTTTCACGTACCATTATTAGGGAACTTGTTTCAAACCATACAAAATCTTTTTCAACTTACACACAATATTTTCTTTACCAGAAACTTGAAAACTTCTAGTTGTTTTATGTAGATGTCTTCTTCAAGGTCACCATACAAGAAAGCAATTTTAATATTTAGCTTTACAAAATGCAAGTTTATGCTGCTACGATACTTAGTACCAACCTAGTAGTAGTCAATTTGACTACAAGAGAGAAGATCTCGGTGTACTCAATTCCTTCCTTCTGCTGAAAGCCTTTTACTACTAATCGTACTTTGTATCTCTTTTTACCATCATGCTCTTCTTTGATCATGTACACCCACTTGTTCTGCAATGCGTTCTTTCCTTTTGGTAACTCTATCAGTATCCATGTTTTATTCTTTTGAAGAGAATTTACCTCTTTTTTATGGCTAGCTTCCATTTATAAAAGTTAATTACCAGCATTGCTTCAACAAAATTCTCTGATTCTCCAGCAACAGTCAGAAGTTGATCGTGCAGAAAGAGAGAGAGAGAGTTAACATATCTGGAGCATTCGTGACTCTTTTAGATCTCCTTAATGTAGGTTCAGGAGTAACTGATCCCGAATTTGATGCAAGTCATGACTCCATATTTGGTTCTGCATCTGATTCTATCTCTGGTTAAGGATGTGATTCCAATCCAGATTCGGCTTCTGGTTTTTCATCTTCGATTTTAGAATCAACAGTAATCCCTCTAGCCATATCATTTCCTGAAATTTCTTCTAACTCGACTGTTTAAGACGTCAATCTGTTGGTGCTGGTTGGTTGTACTCCAATCTTGTCCTTATAAATCACATTTCCATTGAATGTGATATTCTTATGTCTTAAGATCTTTATATTTTGATCATCCCAAAATCAATAACCAAAATTATCATAACCATGGCTGATAAAGAAACATTCCATGGCTCTAGGATCAAGCTTATCTTTATCACTGAAATTTACATGCACATAAGCAATACAACTAAAAGATTTCAAATATGAGAGGGTTACCTCCTTTCTTGTTCATGCCTCCGCAGGAATTTTAAAATTTAGCGGTATAAAGCTGTCTCCTAATTTTGAGGTAAGATGCTGTGTAAACAACCTCGGCCCAAAAATACTCTGGCAACCAAGAATTGTTATACTTCTAGCTTGTTCATTCGGGATTTTGTTCATACTCTCAGCAATGCCATTTTGTTCCGATGCTCCAGGAACTGTCTTGATCATTCTGATCTCATTCTCAAAGCAGAATGCATTAAACTCTTGACTATCATACTCTCCTCCATTGTCAGACTTCAGACATTTTATCTTTAGACGTGTCTGATTTTCAACTTCAGCTGTTGATCTTTTAAAGGTAACAAACACATCTGCTTTATTTTTCAGAAAATAAACCCAAACCTTTCTCGTGAAATAATCAATAAAGGTGACATAATAGTGTGAGCCTCTCGGAGAAGTTATAGAAGTTCCAGCTTCTCTTTCTTTGTCGTCCTTGCCGTCTTTAAGAAACTAACTCTCTTTTATTTTCCATGAATGCAATCGTCACATAAACCTAATTCAACATGCTTGGGGTTTGGCAACTTTATTTTGGATGCCAACAACTTCATTCTCTTCTCACTCATATTCCCGAGCATCCGGTACCACAATGTTGTGTCACGACCATGGTCAATTACTGTTATAGTATCTCTCTATATCTAAAGGTTTGCCGTCTCCTAGATAAATCTTTCCGAATTTTCCAGTAATATAACTACACAATAATTCTTTTCATGAGGTAGAGTGAAAGGATGCACCTAAGTCCAAAATTCAAAATTCGACTGCACTGTCTGAACAACAAACTAGTGCATCTCCTATATGTTTAGCAATTATATTTGCTGAATTTTCATCATTCTTCTTATTTGGTTCTCTACACTAACTACTGTACTGACCCTTTTTATCGCAATTCTAAAAACTAATGTCTTTGCAATTTTTGGATTTCCCTCTTCTCCTTGACTTTGATCTGCCACGACCATGAATTTGTCCTCTTTGGCTGCTCCTCCCCCTGCTTTCGGTATTAAAAGCAGATTCTTGGGGATTCACTTGATTCTCTCTTATGAATATCTTTGCTTAGAACCAAGTCTCTGATATCATTTAATTTGACTTTGGTACTGCCCGATGAACTACTAATTGTAGTTACTATTGCTGACCAACTCTTCGGTAGATATGATAGTAGAATCAATGCTCTAATTTCGTCATCAAATATTATATTAATAGAACTCAATCGAATTAATATTATATTAAACTCATTGATATTTTCCGCAATAGATCCACCATTTGTCATCTTCAAGTTGAAAAATCGACGTATCAAATAGACTTTATTTGAAGCAGATAGATTCTCATACATGTTTGATGATACCTTCAACAGGCCTGCAGTGCTCTTGTTGTTAGTGATGTTGAATGCTATATTTCGTATTAGCGTCAAAAGAATCATACCAAGAGCTAATGGATCCCAATTCGGTTTATCCATATTCTCTGGTTTCAATCTTAACCTTCCCTTCTTCCGAAGACATTTCTTCCTACAAAATATATTCTTTTATGTGAATAGTAACCGAGAATAGTACTCTGTGTCGAAAAAAATATCTCAACCGTATAAGGTAGACAACACTCACTATTGGTGCACAATATTATCACTATTGCACTATTATGAATAGTGTTAGCATCAATGAGCAACAGTGTCACACTATTCTCTTGTGAATAGTACACTGCCACCAATATCGTACTTCTTTGCTAGAGTCACAATGTATGCTCTGATACTAATTGTTGGGAAGTATGTCAGACTAATAGAAGGGAAAAAATATTTAAAAAGAAAAGCAATAAATTGCATAGGACAAGACAAGATTTATGTCGTTCAGTAATTTTTTCCTACTCCACGACTACACAAAGAATATCTCTTTATTAATTGAAGAGAAAGAAGAAGTTGTAAGGATTACAACTGAAAAAGATGATGCCTATTTATAGGCAGAACGTCTGCTGGAAAAAAAGTTCCAGCGAATGTGAATACGTGGCAGGATGGTTTCACAAACTGCACGCCAAATTCTTTCTTTCATATTGTGGCAACCCAAGTTTTCTGACCCTTCTATCACGACCCAAAAACCTACTGCATGCGTCGTAATGGAACCTAGTCTATAAGACTAGGTAAGCCGATTACTAACAGCGATTAGAAAATTTTTTGACAATAATAATTTGAAATAGAGCCTAATATGAATACTGAAACAAAAACATAATAAGACTACGCGGTAATAATCGTAACAACCTTTCAAGATTTGGTAATACAGAGTCACGAACTCTAGCTAAGTATATAGAAAAATCTCAAAGATCGAAATACAATATTGTTCAAATAACAAGTTAATAATACAATGAAAGGAACGAACTCCAAGGACTGCGACAACCAAGTAGCTCTACCTTGAATCCTCGCGACCAATATGCTAACTATGCCGAGTCCGATATCTCCAACACCCAGCTCTACACAAAAATGTGCAGAAGTATAGTATGAGTACACCACAGTCAGTACCCAATAAGTATCAAGACTAACCTCGGTGAAGTAGTGACGAGGTATAAGTTAATACACTCACTAAACAAAATAAAATGTACAATATAGAAGTATAAAGCTAATAATGAAAGCATAAATCAGTAAATGGCAACAAGAATCAACAAGTGATATAAACAGTAAAGCAATAAAAACACCATGAAATATTGTTAAAACCAAATAAGTAACACAAAGGATAACCAATTAATCAAGATGTTGTAACACAAGTTTCACAAAAAATCACTCTATGATACCTCATTTCATAATCACAAGTCACGGGTCTCAACCCACTAGCCTATGCTCATGGCACCATGTGAGCACATTTTAAATCATAACCCACGGAAAATTCACGAGCCAATATCTCAACCCGCCTAGCATGATCACATGCTCACGTTCACAATCTGTCCGGCATGGTCACAGGCTCAATATCAACATGGAAAAGGATAATACAAGAATACGTGGGCATGATTAATAAATGTCAAGTTTCATACTCCTGAGCTAGTATAGTGGCATGCGACGGTGTATGCTTGTGCGAGTATACTACCATAGACTAAGTCAACAAGTAATATTAAAGACATCGAGTAGCTTATTAAAGCAAAATAAAAAATCATGTATGATGTATGACGTACACAAGGAAAGGTACACCATCATATGAAATTCACCAACACAATATCCCCAAGACATCACACATCATCCTTAACATTGCCATCCTTATCTCTTCGATAGCCACTTGTATTACTCGGCCCTGACAATATCATTAGCCACATGTATTACTTTGATAGACACCCGTATCACTCCGTATAATAGCCACCCTTATCGCTCTGTTGGGATAATAACACAATATCCACTTATATTGTGCATAACAACAACCAACCACACAACAATTCACATATGCTAACATCACAATAACACGACATATAAACTCGTATCACAAGTGTTCATAGGCCACAACCTTTCCAAAGATCCAACAATATCAATATTTCCATAACAAACAGCCCATGACTCAACGCGATGTGTTTAGAATCTCAATAACAAAAAAAAGAACGGGAAAATAACTTAATAAGGAACAACATCCCCTTAAAACACAACTTCAATTAAATAGATTAATGACTTTCGATAACCTCAATCCTAATTAATTATTTAAGGATAAACAATAGTGAAAGTATTTCTATGAAATGGCAAATTATGTACTCTAGTGTATGAATAGGATAACAACGAAAGAGATGGCATAAACTAGCACTACGTCTAGATGCTTGAGAATAACCCGGAAACAAAAGGATATCATGTAACAACAATTTTAACTAAGAGCAACTCCACAATGAAAGAAATCACATAATGATAAAAGTGATAACAACTTTAAATAAAGCATATAAGAGCAAACTCGATAAGTAAAGAATATGATATGTAATGACATAAAGCATGTGATAGTAGGCATGACGAATAAAAGATGTAACATATGCTAACAATTCCAAATAAGTACATGAAAGAACGTGAAGAGTCTAAGATAGTCAATTTTTCACATATAAGCTCGATTACGTACTCGTCACTATGCGTACACGCCTTTCACATGACACAAATAGCACAAACGACTCAAATCCTAAGGGATAGTTCCCACACACAAAGTTAGGCAAGATATTTGCCTCAAAGGAGCTAAACTGATACTCTAAAATGACCTTCTCGTGTGAAATAACCTCCGGACGGCAAAAATTCCAATCTAAAGTGTGAAAATCACCTTCAAAATCGCCCAAATCCGAGATCCATAACTCAAAATATGATAAAATGACCAAGAACTTCAAAATAGAGTACTTTAAACACTGCTCCAGAGGTACCCTTTGTGATCGCGGTCACTAACCTCACGATCGCGATTAAAAAAATTTCCACCATAAATTTTACCATTCGCGATCGCGGCCATTTTCCCATGACAGTGATGAACAAATTCCTGTTACCATTCCCAAACTCTTCTTAGATAGTCTATAGTGTAACATCCATAATATTTTGTACAAAACTCCAAATGATAAACAATTTGATGTTCTGAAAACTAGACTCAACGAGCTATAACTTTTATTTTTGGATCATCTACAAATTCTTGATAGATTGTAAGATATAAACTTCCAAAGTCAAGTCAGACATCAGAATTTCCTCTATGCGATTGCGGAAGCCTTTTCACAGTGCCCAAACAACAAATTTTCTCTTCACGAACGCGATCCAAAGTCCGCGATCATGATGCTTACCCTTGTGGCCAAAAACCAACAATTAAAAATGGTCTAGAAATGGTTCAAAACCACTTCGAAACTCATTCGAGCCCCTCAGGATCCCGTTCGAACATACCAACAAGTTCTATAACATAACATGGACATGCTTGAGGCTTTAAATCACAACAAACAATATCAAAACTACGACTTGCACCTCAAATCAAACTTAATAAAATTATGAACTTTCAATTTCTACAACTTGCAATGATTCATATTAAATCAACCTGGAATAACCTCAAATTTCGCATGCAAGTCCCAAATCAAATAACAAAAATGTTCCAACTCTCGAAATCGTAATCCAAGCTCAATATTCACAGAGTCAACTCCCGGTCAAACCTCTCAACCTTCCAAACCTTTAACTTTCCAATTTTTGCCAAAATGCATCAAATCAACCTAAGAACCTCCAAATTCAAATCTGTGCATACACCTAAGTCCAAAACCACCATACAAAGCTATTACAATCATCAAAATACCATTCCGGAGTCGTATATACAAAATCGAAACTGCGGTCAACTCTTACCTTTTAAGATTCTAAGACAATAATTATACTTCCAATTTGTTAGGATAAGTGCTTAACGCTACAGGGGGGTGAATAGCGTTTTATAAAAATTCACAGTAATAAAAAATAACTCAAAAGCGAAAATAAAAGAGTAAGGAAGAAGTGCACCAAATTTATACTGGTTGGCCACAAATGTGGTTACGTCCAGTATCCCGAGATACAATCTCGAGGTTCAACTAATCCTGTTAAGCTTCCGGGTGCTCAACAAACCGTCACAACTTGAGAACTTGAATCACACAAGCCTCAACAACCTTGCTCGAAGATACCGCACTTCAAGACTTCAACAGAAGGAATAAAAACGTTCCTTCTTACAACAACAAGGGATTAGAATTTCCCTTCAAGTGTATACAAAACACTTAACACTCACTTAAACAGAACTCTCTTGTAGAGTAGATACGAGTAAAAATGTACGCTCAAGAACACAACAATAAATTCAAGAAATTGGCTCTCAAAAGCAATTAAATATGATGAAATGAATATAGAGAGTATTTGAAAGCTTGTATATGTTTTGCTCAGATGTTGTGTATTAAATGAGAGTTTTTGGGGTGTATTTATAGCCCCAAAACCTCTTGTGTCCGTTGCAAAATGATTGAACAAATATTCTGAAAATCTGCCAGGTTAGTCGACTAACAATATGTTATTCGACTAACTTAGTTCAAACATTTAAAAAACCAGTCGTTGAGCAGGCAACGGAGAGAAGGTTAGTCGACTAACAAAAATGTTATTCGACTAACTTTGGCAACGGTCTTCTGGTTAGTCGAATAACCAAATCTGTTAGTCGACTAACTTATGTTGCGGAAATAGGTCCAGTTTATTTAAATATACTGGTTAGTCGACTAACTGAAAAGTTATTCGACTAACTTACTAAAAAGTAAGTTTTAAAACGTTTTTCATTGATTTGTTTGAAGACTATAATTATAGTATTTGTCTTAAACATGAAAAACTATTTTAAGGACCTTTTTGGTTTAATTAAAACATTTAAAAACAATTTATTTTAAATGCAATAAAAATATTTATGCATGTTTTTATAGAAATTATTTTTGAGAGAGGCCAAGACTTAAATTTGAAGTTGGATCAAGATCACAATATAAATAAGACTCAAAATAAATGTCTTTATTTATTTTCATTGCTTCATTTATCTTCATTGCTTCTCTTGATCTTGTCTTGAACTTCTTGGACTTCAATTTTACTCCGCTATATAATTTCGCATATCATATCTACAAAACAAACACACTTTAGTTAAAATATAAATTAAAGTGTATTTCAATAATAACTCACAATTATTTGGCATATATTTATTTTCCATCTAGTTCGGTTTGTCAATTATCAAAACCTATAAAAATGAGAACATAAACATATGTTCCAACAATTTCCCCCTTTTTGATAATGGCAAACCGATATGGGGATATGTATAAAAATAATATAATTTGATTATGCCAAGTATTAGACAAGTTATTATTGAGTTCCCCCTCAATTTATGCATAAAATATTTTTTTTTAAAAATGCATAAAAGAAATGCATATACCCTTTTCTTCCTCCTTTTGACATTAACAAAAAGACCATTTTATTAATGAAAAGGAGAAATTACATAAAGAGCAATACAAAATAAATTTCAATAATAAAAATAAAAAAAAAACTAGAAATTTTCGTCGTCAATTTCATCACTTGAATCGTTGGAAGAATAAACTTGAGTATAAGGATAATTGACATGGTCAATCCGTGAAGTTTATCACTCAATCTTCGCACATTTCTTTTGGTGCGGGACACATTTCTATCAATCCGATTTATAGAGGTTGATAGTGAGGCAAGTTGTGTTAGAAATAACGCTCTACGCTAGAGGGGGGGGGGGTGAATAGCGTATTAATAAAATTTGGCGTTTTCTTGCGGAATTTAAACTTTGCAGGAAATAAACAAATGCAGTAAAAATAAATTACACCACGATATATACTGGTTGGCCACACTTTGTGGTTAGTCCAGTCCCCGAGAGACTCTCTCGAGATTTCCACTAACAACCTTGTCAAGCTTAAGGTGCCCAACAAACCTTTACACTTGAGACTTGAATCACACAAATCTCAAACACTTGCTCGGAGGTTCCTCACCTCAAAGACTTCAATTTGCTCGGAGGTTCCTCACCTCAAAGACTTCAATTTGCTCGGAGGTTCCTCACCTCAAAGACTTCAATTTGCTCGGAGGTTCCTCACCTCAAAGACTTCACTTGCTCGGAGGTTCCTCACCTCAAAGACTTCAATTTGCTCGGAGGTTCCTCACCTCAAAGACTTCAATTTGCTCGGGGATACAATCCCAAAGACTTCACTTGTTAAGCTTCCGGGTGCCTAACGAACCTTTACAACTTGAGAACTTGATACAACACAAGCCTCAACCAACCCGCTTAAGGAAACCTATCCCTAAGACTTTACAAGAAGAAATATAACACTCCTTCTTACTACAAGTGTTTAACAAGAACACTCTTTTACTCACTTTACAAGAACTCTCTCAAAGAGTGGATTATGAGTACAAAATATATGGCTCAAGAACACAACAACTCAATCAATAATCTTGGCTCTCAAAAAACAATGTAAGATATGAAATTTGAATCACAAGAATGTAATGTATGCTTTGTAATTTTTCTGCAGTGTTGTTGTATTTTAAAAATGATTTTCAGAGAGTGTTTTATAGAGAAAATGGAGCAATAGACCGTTGCTTTTAGTTCCAGAAAACGCTCCTGAAAATCTGCCTGACAATCAATTGTTGATATTACACAATCGATTGTTGGAGCAAAATTTCAACAGACAGATTCCTTAAAAACCGGTTAAAAGATTTCTGTTGAATTTAAAAAGAATGACAATCGATTGTTAACTTTAGACAATCGATTGTTGTTCAAATATTCAAAATATTTCTGGCAACTTTTTGACTAAAAGATTTGAGTAAAGATTATACCATAAATAGATAAAGCCGTTGGAAGAAGTCCGTTTGGAAAAATCACTGAGCACAATCGATTGTTAAATAGTGACAATCGATTGTTCTTCATTTTTGAAGATTTTGAAAACATTCTGTAAGTTGTCCAAAACTTTGAGACTAAGTATAAAATCTGACAATCGATTGTTGAACAGTGACAATCGATTGTTGCTTCAAAAATGATTTCAAACGAAGTTTCTGTCTCAAGACAACATTTTAAAAACTAAGTATAGAACTTGACAATCGATTGTTTCTTCAAGACAATCGATTGTTAAACCCAATTTTCTCAAAAAAAAAAATCATTTTGGCAAATATGCAACTTATTTCTTTAAAAACTTATGACGCATGATTTAATGAAAATCATTTTAGGTGAGAGCCAATATTAGAAATAAGTCGTTGAGTCAAGATTACAAATTAAGACCTACTCAACAGTTGATTGCATCTTCTATTCTTGAACGCGTACTATCCATCTTGTACTTGGACTGTTATTGTTCCATCACCGATGCTTGTCTCAATGTTTGGCATTTATCAAAACCTACATGAATCAACACACATTAGTTCGAGAACGTGTTTCTTACAATTTCCCCCTTTTTGATAATGGCAAACATGTATCGGGATATGCATAATGATAACAGTTCAAGATAATTCAATGTGCATCATAGACATGTTCATGTTGCATAAGATATTCCCCTCAAATGATGATTCCCCCTAAATGTGTGCAGTTATATCAAAGTGCATGGGAAATATATTATGCATGCATAGCCCGTTTATTTTCCCCCTTTTGACATTAACAAAAAGTGGCTAGATAACAAGTCTAATAATAGCATGCTAGTTCAACAAACGTCAACATAATCGATTATTATACGGGATAATCGAATAGTTTGCAAAAAAAAATTCCCCCTAAATATAAGATTCCCCCTGAATTTATGCAACACATTCAAAGAAAGCATGTAAGTATGCATAAACTCTAGTCTTGCATATAGCCTTTCTTTTCTTCCTTTTGAAAAAAGTATATACTTCCCCCTTTTTAAAATATCAAAAAATTCATATAATGGAAATAGGAGAGATATTTCAAATGAAAATCAACTTTCATTAAATAGATAAAATATTACATAGGCCATAAAAATACAAGAAAATATTTAATCCTCGTTATCATCATCTTCGTCCATGTTTTGCGGCGGTGCCTCAAATGGGACAACAGCACCATATTGATAGTATCCCTGGACATAGCGGGTTAAGATCAACTTTTGTCTCAATGCGGGTAAGATGATTTAAAATATCCGAATTTGGATCTTGATTTGGAGGAGGATTTGAGGAGGATGAATATCACGTTTATCAAAATTAGTAAGAAAGCGATTTAATTTATTTTCGCTTTTGAAGACCAAAACATCACCATCTTGATATGGATGATATCCGGAGGGAGGAAGAGTAGAGGTGGAAGCACCTTCCCTATTTGAACGGGTTCTTCTCGACATATTGATAGAAGAAAGAAAGCTTGAATTTTGCAAAAAGAGCTTTTTAGAGAGGATTTGAGGCTTTGAGCTTGAATATTTGGTGATGAGAATGAAGACACCATCTCCTATTTATAGAGGGGAGAATAGGAAAAAATTATGCCTGAAGTTAACTCAAAAACGGTCGAGTTTTGGAATTGACCGTTGAGACAATCGATTGTATACCTGAGACACTCGATTGTTGAACAGTGTTATGCCAGTTGGATTGACTGATAAAAACTGATAATCGATTAACGAGAGCTGCAGGACTCAGAATGGTAAGAATTTTTGAATTAATACCGTTGGACAATCGATTGTGTGATAGAGACAATCGATTGTGTCAAGTTTGACACTTAGATTCTGAGAATTTGGCTTGAAACAGAATGTTTTTGAAATTTCAGAAAATCACTGACAATCGATTGTGGAACTTGACAATCGATTGTGTACTGGGCAAAAATGGTCTAAGTCCTGAAAATTGATTTTGGAAGTATGGTAATCAATTTTGAATATATTATAATCAATTTTGGATTTATGACAATTGATTATGAATGAAACAACGTCATCAACACATGGTGGAAGATAATGATTCTTCGGATGAAAACGTTTTTATGAAAATAGATTTTCCATCATGAATACATATAATCAACACCAATTGTTATAAATACCAATTTAGAAAATCAAAACTCAATACAATTTATGCACTTAATCAATTATGCAATTTATCAAAATAACATTCATATCAATACTTGTGACATATAATACCAATTCAACTAGCTAAAGGGTAGAGTAAGGAACGATCATACCCGGTTTGTCTTGATGTCATCCTCCATCGATGACATCTCAATTTGCTAGAGATTGAATTGAATGCTTCATGCGAGCACATTAGCATTTCCAACACTTAATCAAGTGAAGCCATTTCCGATATATATATATAAACAATTTATCACCATAATAACAATTCAAAACCCAAACAGATATTTGTTAAGAGAATATCATCAATAAAATTTATGCAATCAATTCTTTCAAAGCACAAGTTCCCTCTTAAGTAAGACAAAATGGAATGTAATGACATTCCTCTTACTTGTAACAAATTTGCCTAAAATATTTCTTCTTTTGATAAGAAGATTGTATTAAGGCTAATTCCTTTTACCATATTCACATAAGAATAGGAAGGATATTGAGGAATATACAATATGACGATTTCTATGAATTTATCAATTATATCAACAAAAAAAATACCTATTGTTATTTTGAAAGGCATTTGTCAAAACATATATTGCATGCTGTTTCAAATAGATAGTCAAATCATGAATCAACCATCTTATCACCTGTTTAAGCACAACACATCAATTTGACATTTTTCAGGAAATACCGATTGTTACAAAAGCAATGAAAAATCCATTTGACGGAGAGCATAACAAATGCATCAAATGTTATTTTATTAACAGTGATACACAAGGTTATTTTCAGCAATCCATATTGCAACAAATGTCAAATATTTCAATTAGGCGCATTTGCAATAATGAGAACCAAAACAAAGCATGATTCAAGGAGAATTGATACGAATGGTTTAACAAAGACATATCAACACATACAATTGGGCATGATAAAGATGAAAGCCTAGCCTTTAAAAAAAGAGTTCAAGAACGTTTATGCCTATTTTGAACTGACACGATGATAAAAGATAGCTGTCAAGTTCAGAATTTAGAATGGTAACAAATATTGAGATTTTTACCGATTGACAATCGATTGTTGAAAAGGGACAATCGATTGTTGAACTATTTGACACTTAGTTCCTGAAAAATTTGCAAGAAACAGAAAGTTTTTGAAAACTCAGAAAAACACGGACAATCGATTGTGCCTGTGAACAATCGATTGTGGACTAGACCAAAAAGGTTTTAAGTCCTGGAAATCGATTATGAGAGTATGCAAAAAAAAACATTTATCAAAACATATATTAAAACATGATTTAAAACACTTTGCTGTTTGAAAAGATTGCCAAGACATAATTCAACTAAACATGATTCTAGTAGGTACTCATTCAATGCACGAATCAACATTTGTCAAAGCATGGATCAAGCATTTAATAGTTGATACTAGTAATCAAAAATGAGTTTTCAGCATGTCAATCAACAAGTATAGTCAACAAGAAATTTCACAAATTGATTCTTACAATTAACGCATGTCAACGTTTTTCAGGGTGAGAATCAAGTTGACAACTTATATGGTAATAACACCAGCTGCCATATATCAACAAATCTGTCAACATTAATAGCTTGCACATATTCGGTTTTATCAAAAAGAATAGCTAACCGAAATTCCTCTCGATGCCTTTGGGTGTCGTGCTTGGCGCATCTACTACAATTTTGTAGTCTTCAAGCACACCTGCAAAAATACCTACGGAGAGGTTTTTGGTACCCATATCTTTTTGGGTCCTTTGGGGTTAGGCAAATAATAATTATAACCAAAAGATAAATCTCTATGTTTAGCAAAACACACGGGTGCAATGTGACCTATCCGATTGCAATAATGGCATACTACGTTCGGATTGTGCCAATGCCTAGGTTGCGCCAAATACATTCTAGGTGATCTAGAGTCATTCCTAGAGGCGTTGAGAATCCTAGAGTCATTTCTAGGTTGTCTAACGTAGTTCGTTCTAGGCTTATCAACAATAGTCCTAGTATTGATTCTAGGCGATGTAAAGTGATTAACTCTAGATTCATTATTCCAATTTCTAGAGTTGTATCTAGGTGATCTAAAGGCGTTAGTTTTAGACTTGTTTTCATACATCCTAGCGTAATGTCTAGGTGGTCTAAAGGAATTTGTCCTAGACTCATTTACAGCCCTAGAATTATTTCTAGGTGGAGCAGTAAAATTTCTAATGGGATTTCTGCTTTTATGCCGTTGATTATTCTTCGACGTTTCCTTTTCTTCAATAACCTTAGGGACATCTATACTTCGTGATTCTAAAGTTTTCCTAAGTTCGTCGTTTTCTAACTTCAAAGAATCGCAGGAAGTACAAGTAGAGCATTCATCAACATAAGAAGCTTCATGCATAGTCTTAATGACTTGTCTAAGTTCTACACTATCATTTTGCAAAAACTGATTTTCTTTTACAAGATTCTCGTTATCAAGAGACAGATTTTCAAAATCTTTTTGTTTTAAAGAAAGTTGATTTTTGAAATCTTTTTCTTTCAGTAAGAGACGTTCTTCAAAATCCTTTTCTTTTAAAGAGAGATTTTTCTGAAAATCTAATTCTTGCTGGGAAAGTGATTTCTTCAAATCTCTAATCATTTTGACAGCATTACCAAATTCACCATACAAATCTTCAAATGCATTTTGTAATTCTTCGAACGAGTGAGAATTAGAGATACTTACCTCTTCTTCGTTGTTTCCATCAAATATTAGAGGCATGGTGTAGCAATTGCCTTCACCGATTCCTCAAAAGAATCATGAGTAGAAGCCATGGATGGTTCTCTCAAACTGTTAAGTTTTTCAGAGAGTATGGCTCTGATACCAATTGTTAGAAATAACGCTCTACGCTAGAGGGGGGGGGGGGGGTGAATAGCGTATTAATAAAATTTGGCGTTTTCTTGCGGAATTTAAACTTTGCAGGAAATAAACAAATGCAGTAAAAATAAATTACACCACGATATATACTGGTTGGCCACACTTTGTGGTTAGTCCAGTCCCCGAGAGACTCTCTCGAGATTTCCACTAACAACCTTGTCAAGCTTAAGGTGCCCAACAAACCTTTACACTTGAGACTTGAATCACACAAATCTCAAACACTTGCTCGGAGGTTCCTCACCTCAAAGACTTCAATTTGCTCGGAGGTTCCTCACCTCAAAGACTTCAATTTGCTCGGAGGTTCCTCACCTCAAAGACTTCACTTGCTCGGAGGTTCCTCACCTCAAAGACTTCAATTTGCTCGGAGGTTCCTCACCTCAAAGACTTCAATTTGCTCGGGGATACAATCCCAAAGACTTCACTTGTTAAGCTTCCGGGTGCCTAACGAACCTTTACAACTTGAGAACTTGATACAACACAAGCCTCAACCAACCCGCTTAAGGAAACCTATCCCTAAGACTTTACAAGAAGAAATATAACACTCCTTCTTACTACAAGTGTTTAACAAGAACACTCTTTTACTCACTTTACAAGAACTCTCTCAAAGAGTGGATTATGAGTACAAAATATATGGCTCAAGAACACAACAACTCAATCAATAATCTTGGCTCTCAAAAAACAATGTAAGATATGAAATTTGAATCACAAGAATGTAATGTATGCTTTGTAATTTTTCTGCAGTGTTGTTGTATTTTAAAAATGATTTTCAGAGAGTGTTTTATAGAGAAAATGGAGCAATAGACCGTTGCTTTTAGTTCCAGAAAACGCTCCTGAAAATCTGCCTGACAATCGATTGTTGATATTACACAATCGATTGTTGGAGCAAAATTTCAACAGACAGATTCCTTAAAAACCGGTTAAAAAGATTTCTGTTGAATTTAAAAAGAATGACAATCGATTGTTAACTTTAGACAATCGATTGTTGTTCAAATATTCAAAATATTTCTGGCAACTTTTTGACTAAAAGATTTGAGTAAAGATTATACCATAAATAGATAAAGCCGTTGGAAGAAGTCCGTTTGGAAAAATCACTGAGCACAATCGATTGTTAAATAGTGACAATCGATTGTTCTTCATTTTTGAAGATTTTGAAAACATTCTGTAAGTTGTCCAAAACTTTGAGACTAAGTATAAAATCTGACAATCGATTGTTGAACAGTGACAATCGATTGTTGCTTCAAAAATGATTTCAAACGAAGTTTCTGTCTCAAGATAACATTTTAAAAACTAAGTATAGAACTTGACAATCGATTGTTTCTTCAAGACAATCGATTGTTAAACCCAATTTTCTCAAAAAAAAAATCATTTTGGCAAATATGCAACTTATTTCTTTAAAAACTTATGACGCATGATTTAATGAAAATCATTTTAGGTGAGAGCCAATATTAGAAATAAGTCGTTGAGTCAAGATTACAAATTAAGACCTACTCAACAGTTGATTGCATCTTCTATTCTTGAACGCGTACTATCCATCTTGTACTTGGATTGTTATTGTTCCATCACCGATGCTTGTCTCAATGTTTGGCATTTATCAAAACCTACATGAATCAACACACGTTAGTTCGAGAACGTGTTTCTTACAAGTTGCTCCGAAATGGTATGAAGTGTAGCATCCGAATGAGCACGAGGACGACGACTTTGAGTTGGAGGAGGGGGAGGAGGGTGTTGATCATGGCCATGGAAAGATGTTTCTTGAATTTCCCAATGTTTGGTGCGATTCTTCTTAGGACCAACATTGGTAGAGATTTGTGATGCTTCAAAAATAAGCATTATAAGAAGAGCATACGGGAGAGGTTTGTCATCTCCTATTGAATCATGCATGTGTGTAAGAATAAGCTTGCACCAATTGATGCGCGCTCCGAAAATAATAGCGTGCATAATTTTGGCATCTTCACGGCCAATTGTGGTATGATTGTGTTTCCTTGGTTTGAGAACACGAGTGATGATATAGAAAATTAAACGAAATTCCGGTAGCATATTTTTGATAGGGACTCGTCGTTGCTCCGAAGTGAATTCAAATGGTCCAATTCCAATTTGGTTGAAAAGAACTTGTTCATCAAAGAAAATTCCTTCGACACCGGTATAGTGATTGATGTCTTGGCCATCACGGGGTAGATTTGTGAGGGCTTGAATATTTTCCTCACTTAAATAAATAGGAATACCATTGACGTTGGAAGAAAGTTCCCCGTCGTCATCTTTCTTTAAATTCGAATAGAAAGCTTGAATTAAGTGATGATGAATATAGTCGTATTTTAGATAAACAAAGTCGATTATTTGACTTTGTAGAAGGATGGTTGAATGAATAGAATCGGCGAGATATCTTCCGGTTGTAAATCGAGGAGGAAGAATGTCTCGATTTTCAAATTTTTGATTAAACCGAATAAGTTCGGTTTCTTGATTGAACCATAGAAACGACCCATCTTGGTAGCAATGTTGAGATGGCGGAAGACTTGAGGAAGAGGCAATATTCTTGCCGGCACTAGCTCTCTTGGTATTTCTATTGGCCATTTGAAGGAATAGGCAAGAAAACTTTTTGAAGAATTTTGAAGCCTTTGAAGAGAATTCTTGTGAATAGGAGTGATTTTGAAGTGAGAAATTGAGTACATATCATTCCTATTTATAGAGTTGAGAGAAAGAGTGCATTGAATGAAAATAATTCAGATTTTGGAGCCTTCAAACGGATAGAAACGGTCTGATTTTTGAATTCTGGCCGTTGTTAGTCGAATAACATATTGTTAGTCGACTAACCTGTGACAGTTTGAATTTCTGGATGAACAAGGTTAGTCGAATAACTTAAAGTTAGTCGATTAACTTCGACGACCTTCTAAAAAATCGAAAAACAAAATACCTGAAAAATTATTTTCATTTTATGAAATTCGATTATTTTAAAAAAAATCGTTTTAAAACAGTTGATAAATTTATATGATAATTTATCAAAATTTTGTAAAAGCAAGAATAATTTTATCAACAAAAAAAATGCTATTTCCGTAATCAAATGTTCCATAAGCCAAAAAAAATGCTTTAAACTTCAACTAGGTTCCCCCTGTCTCTAGGGCGATACCTGCAAAATAGAAATAAACGTCTCCGACGCTCAAGTTAGTAATAAATTTAAGAAAATAATGCAACCTAAGTGTATGCATTAGATCAACGTAGAGTCAAGTATTCCGAGTTCACTACGAATACGGAAGAATGACTCTTTATCTAAAGGTTTAGTGAAAATGTCGGCCAATTGATGTTTTGTTTCAACAAACTCAATCTCGACATCACCTTTGAGAACGTGATCTCTTAAAAAATGGTGCCTAATTTCTATGTGTTTCGTTCTTGAATGAAGAATAGGATTCTTCGTCAAGCTTATAGCGCTAGTATTGTCACATCTAAGAGGGACGTGATCAACACTAAGACCATAATCCAAGAGTTGTTGTTTCATCCAAAGGATTTGTGCACAACAGCTCCCCGCGGCTATATATTCAGCCTCGGTTGTGGATAACGCAACACTAACTTGTTTCTTGCTAAACCAAGAAACTAAGGAGCTACCGAGCAAATGGCAAGTGCCACTAGTGCTCTTGCGATCTAATCTGCAACCTGCAAAATCAGAGTCGGAATAGCCAATTAATTGGCATGAAGAACCTTTGGGATACCATAGTCCCACATTCATCGTTCCAACAAGGTACTTCATTATCCGTTTAACCGCAGTAAGATGTGACTCCTTCGGACAAGATTGATATCTAGCGCATAGACAAACACTAAACATTATGTCCGGTCTACTTGCAGTAAGATAAAGTAAGGATCCGATCATACCTCGGTATTTCTTGGTGTCTACCTCCTTACCTTTCTCATCTTTGTCAAGATGGTCAGATGTGCTCATTGGAGTAGCCATTGCTTTGGCGTTGCTCATTTCAAAACGATTAAGCAATTCCTTGCAATACTTAGATTGACAAATGAAGGTTCCTTCTTTCATTTGTTTCACTTGCAACCCCAAGAAGAAATTCAGCTCACCCATCATTGACATTTCGAATCGCTAGTCATTAACTTAGAGAATTCCTTGCATAGAGAGTCGTTAGTAGCACCAAATATAATATCATCGACATAAATTTGAACTAATAAAATGTCATTGTTTTTATTCTTGATGAAAAGTGTAGTATCGACTTTCCCCCTTTTGAACTCATTGTCCAAGAGAAATTTGCTTAAGCGTTCGTACCAAGCTCGAGGAGCTTGTTTAAGACCATACAATGCTTTCTTAAGCTTGAAGACATTATCCGGAGATTTAAAGTCTTCAAAACCTGGGGGTTGTTCAACATACACTTCCTCTTGAATAAAACCATTGAGGAAGGCACTCTTGACATCCATTTGAAATAATTTAAAATTCATTAAAGATGAAAAAGCAAGTAATAGACGAATGGCTTCTAGACGAGCTACGGGTGCATAAGTTTCTTCATAATCAATTCCTTCTTCTTGATTATAACCCTTAGCAACCAACCTAGCTTTGTTTCTAGTGATTATACCATTTTCATCTAATTTATTACGGAAAACCCATTTCGTACCAATTATGGTATGATTATCGGGTCTTGGCACCAATTCCCATACATCATTACGTTTGAATTGGTTAAGCTCCTCTTGCATTGCCAAGGTCCAATGCTCATCCCCAATTGCTTCGGAAATGTTTGTAGGTTCAATTTGTGAAACAAAAGCCATATGACCTACGGTGTCTTTAAGAAGGTTTCGTGTACTTACCCCTTTCTCGATGTTGCCAATTACCTTGTCGAGAGGATGATCTTTAGACGTCTTCCAAGCCTTAGGCATCATCGATTCCTCTTGTGATGATTCTTGTTCCGATGGTTGTTCCACGACCTCATCTTCCTTTGAATCCTCCGTTTGCTTCTTGTCTTGAAGACTTATTTTATTTAGAGAATCTACAAGATGATCACAAAAATCCTTTCTCGACAAGCGAGCATCATTTTCACAAAATACAATATGAGGGGACTCCTCAACAGTTAAAGTACGATTATTGAATACTCTATATGCTTTGCTACGAGATGAGTAACCAAGAAAAATTCCTTCATCCGATTTTGCATCAAACTTTCCCAAGTTATCTTTCCCGTTGTTGTGAATAAAACATTTACAGCCGAAGACTCTAAGATGGGAAATATTTGGTTTTCTTCCCTTATAGAGTTCATAGGGAGTTTTCATGAGTATCGGCCTTATGACAGCTCTGTTTAAAACATAGCTTGCGGTACTCACGGCATCCGCCCAAAATTTCTTGGAAATCTTAGCCTCATCGAGCATGGTTCTAGCCATATCTTCGAGACATCAATTTTTACGTTCTACCACTCCATTTTGTTGTGGTGTACGTGGAGCCGAAAAGGTATGTTCAATACCGAGTTCGTCACAAAAATCCGCGAAGAGATTATGATCGAACTCTCCCCCATGATCACTTCTTATAGAAGTGACGGTTGTGTTCTTTTCATTTTGAACACGTTTAAGAAAACTTTTAAAAGCTTGAAAGGCATCACTTTTATAAGCAAGAAATAACGTCCATGTGAATCTAGAGTAGTCATCAACAATTACAAAAGCATAGAGATTTCCACCAAAACTTTCAATTCGAGATGGTCCAAAAAGATCCATGTGAAGAAGTTGTAAAGGTCTAGTGGTTGAAACAATGTTTTTAGATTTAAAAGATACTTTTGTTTGTTTCCCTTTTTGGCAAGAATCACAAAAAGAATCCTTTTCAAATTTTATAATTGGAAGACCAATTACTAAATCTTGGGAAACTAATTTGTTTAAAAGATTCATGTTGATATGAGCTACTCTACGATGCCATAACCACATGTCGTCTTCTTTACTTAAAAGGCAATTCACAAAACTTGATGTAGAGTTTTCAAGATCAACCATATATATGTTATCTATTCTAATACCTCGAAGAATAATTTTAAAATCACTACGACGAAAAACTAAACATTCTTCGGAATCAAACAATATAAGATTTCCCTTGTCACATAATTGACTTATGCTCAAGAGATTATGTTTAAGACCTTTAACTAACAAAATATTTTTAACAGAGGAGGATTCGTCCTTACCGACGGAATACCAATTATTTTTCCTTTGTTGTTATCTCCGAATACAACGTTTCCTCCTTCCGTAGGTTTTAGTTGAAGGAATTTTGATGCATCTCCAGTCATATGTTTGGAGCATCCACTATCAAGGTACCAAACTACACTTGATCCCTTCAAACACACCTACAAAACAAATTAATGAGATCTTGATACCCAATCCATTTTGGGTCCTTTTGTGTAAGGTGCAACATGGTGCTGTGGTTGGCTTGTATTGAAATGCCTATGTCGAGTAAAGCAAGCAGGAGCTATATGTCCTACTTTATTGCAATAATGACAAATTACATTTGGATTATGCATTCTTCTAGGATGGTAGTAATTTGGAGGTCTATATTTATTGACTCTATTTTTAGAAAAATTGTTTTGATGCAATTTTCGAAAATCTTGTCTAGGTGGTCTATACATACCAACATTTCTTCTATCATTAGTTCTAGGATAATTAGCAACTCTAGGATTAATATTTCTAGGTTGAGTGTTGGCATTATTTTATTCGGCCTAGGTTGAGTCTTAGGCGGTTTAGAAATGGACTCAACTTTTTCTTTTGGCTTGTTTTTAAAACCTATACCGTGCTTAGTCGACTTTAAATGAACAAGAACATCATTGAGGTTTTTATGCGAAGAATTAAATTTATGCAAAGTGCTTCTAAGGCTATCTACTTCCTCTTTAAGAGATTTGCAAAATTTACAACCCTCGTTTGAATTCTCGGGTTTATCGGCGCTTCTTTTGCCGTAAAACTTGTTTTCCTTTTCAATTTTTCATTTTCAAGAGTTAGTTTTTCAAAATCATTTTCTTTAGAAGAAATTTGTTTTCTTAAATCTTTTATAGATTTTGAAGCGCTAATAAACTCAACATACAATTCATCGAAGGCATCTTGCATTTCTTCTAAAGTGAAATAGTTTTTAGAAGAAGTACATACCTCGTTTTGATCTTCTTCATGTGCCATTAGACACAAGTTTGCGGTCTCTTCTTCTCCGTCGCTTGATTCGTCTCCGGAGTCGCCTCCCCAAGAGATGTATGCCCTTTGCTTCTTTTCGGGTTTCTTCTCCTTTTTGATATTTGGGCAATTTAGTTTGATATTCCCAAGTTCTCCACATCCGTAGCATTTTAGCGGTCCTCCTTGCCACTTCCCTTTTCGTTCATACTCCTTTCGCATGAACTTGTGAAACTTCTTAATAACGAGTCCGAACTCGTTATCTTCGTCACTTGAGTCCTCATCATTTTGAGGTTGAGCCGTGCTTGCTTTTAGGGCAATTCTCCTTTTCCTTTGATCATCCAAAGGAGGGTTAAGAATAGTAGATTCATAAGTTTTAAGGTTACCTCTAAGCCCGTCGATTGTGACATTTGTAACGCCGATTGACTCTTGAATAGCGTCGGCTTTGGAGCATCATTCCGGATTGAGACTTCGAAGAATTTTACGGACAAGTTCCCTATCCGTGAAGGTTTTCTTGAGGGCATGAAGATCATTAACGATTTTTGAAAATCGTTCGAACATGTCATCGATCTTCTCGTTTTCCTTCATGTGAAACAGTTCATATTCGTGAGTAAGAAAATCAATTTTTGCTTCTCTTACCTGGTCAGTGCCTTCATAGGTGATTTCTAGTTTATCCCACATTTGCTTCGCCGTGGTGCAACATGAGATTTTTCTATAGTCATCAGGATTTACGGCATAGTACATCATGTTGATGGCTTTAGCATTATTTTCCACCTTTCTAATATCGTCGGCATCATATTCTACTTCCGTCTTTGGAACCATATCATCTTCAACCTTTATGGTTGGAATTAGCTCACCATTCTTTATAATTTTCCATAGTAGAAATTTGTTTGACTGGATGAATATTCTCATCCTCTCCTTCCAATAAGTGTAGTTTGTCCCGTCGAATAGTGGTGGCCTTGTGGTGCATTGACCTTCACCTAAACCTGCATAAGAACTGCGAGTAGAAGCCATAGATTGTTTCTCTCAAACGGTTAAGTATTTCAGAGAGTTGGGCTCTGATACCAATTGTTAGGATAAGTGCTTAACGCTAGAGGGGGGTGAATAGCGTTTTATAAAAATTCGCAGTAATAAAAAATAACTCAAAAGCGGAAATAAAAGAGTAAGGAAGAAGTGCACCAAATTTATACTGGTTGGCCACAAATGTGGTTACGTCCAGTCTACCGAGATACAATCTCGAGGTTCAACTAATCCTGTTAAGCTTCCGGGTGCTCAACAAACCGTTACAACTTGAGAACTTGAATCACACAAGCCTCAACAACCTTGCTCGAAGATACCGCACTTCAAGACTTCAACAGAAGGAATAAAAACGTTCCTTCTTACAACAACAAGGGATTAGAATTTCCCTTCAAGTGTATACAAAACACTTAACACTCACTTAAACAGAACTCTCTTGTAGAGTAGATATGAGTAAAAATGTACGCTCAAGAACACAACAATAAATTCAAGAAATTGGCTCTCAAAAGCAATTAAATATGATGAAATGAATATAGATAGTATTTGAAAGCTTGTATATGTTTTGCTCAGATGTTGTGTATTAATTGAGAGTTTTTGGGGTGTATTTATAGCCCCAAAACCTCTTGTGTCCGTTGCAAAATGATTGAACAAATATTCTGAAAATCTGCCAGGTTAGTCGACTAACAATATGTTATTCGACTAATTTAGTTCAAACATTTAAAAAACTAGTTGTTGAGCAGGCAACAGACAGAAGGTTAGTCGACTAACAAAAATGTTATTCGACTAACTTTGGCAACAGTCTTCAGGTTAGTCGAATAACCAAATCTGTTCGTCGACTAACTTATGTTGCGGAAATAGGTCCAGTTTATTTAAATATACTGGTTAGTCGACTAACTGAAAAGTTATTCGACTAACTTACTGAAAAGTAAGTTTTAAAACGTTTTTCATTGATTTGTTTGAAGACTATAATTATAGTATTTGTCTTAAACATGAAAAACTATTTTAAGGACCTTTTTGGTTTAATTAAAACATTTAAAAACAATTTATTTTAAATGCAATAAAAATATTTATGCATGTTTTTATTGAAATTATTTTTGAGAGAGGCCAAGACTTAAATTTGAAGTTGGATCAAGATCACAATATAAATAAGACTCAAAATAAATGTCTTCATTTATTTTCATTGCTTCATTTATCTTCATTGCTTCTCTTGATCTTGTCTTGAACTTCTTGGACTTCAATTTTAGTCCGCTATATAATTTCGCATATCATATCTACAAAACAAACACACTTTAGTTAAAATATAAATTAAAGTGTATTTCAATAATAACTCACAATTATTTGGCATATATTTATTTTCCATCTAGTTCGGTTTGTCAATTATCAAAACCTATAAAAATGAGAACATAAACATATGTTCCAACACAATTTAATCCCGGATCATCCGAAAATCGAACTCAACCACAGACGTAAGTCATAATGCATAGCACGAAGCTACTCGAGATGTTAAGCCACCGAACAGGATGCTAGTTCTCAAAACGACCGATCAGGTTGTTACATTCTCCCTCTCTTAAACAAATGTTGTCCTCGATCGTGCCAAGAAACATTCCAAAGTCATCAAATCACTGAATGTACTCACCATATATATACTCGCGGGTGATCCCATGTCACCCCAATCCACATAGACCCGAAAACACCATCTCAACTGAAAATTATCCCTTCCACCTACACCGATAATTCTTCGAACCAAAATTTTCACTATCGCAAAGACCTGATTCCTACATAAATACACTGTATCAACCTCAACCAGTTGTCACAACTCATGCATACGCCCACAAGATATGAGCACTTGACGTAATACATGGTCTATATGCCCATGACAACATCTCTAACCAACATATCTACCCATAATCAAATCCAGCACCGACGATTAACCTCATACTAGCTAGAACCTTGTTCCAAACCCTCATAACACTGATAAAGATGCAATAAACATGAAGATCCCATAGCCATTCACTCAAACCAATAAGTCACATCTAATGCTACCTGGGCACACACCTCGCAAGCTAAAACCCAATAAGTACAACACGAATGGGACTGAATATGCAAGGAGAAACATATGAGAGAACTATTAAACAAACCCGACAGGCACAACTCCCTATCAGTACCATACTACAAATCAATTCTATAAGGGCGAATCAAAACATATGAACTAACCACAAGTATCTCATCCTAATATAACCCCATTGTGGCACGTAGACCGGTTCAAACATATCAAACCACATGAAAAGGCAAGGATCCCATCCTCGTTCTGAATCACAAGTAGAATACACATCATACCAACCGAACGCTTCTACTAATTCAATTTCTCGAAGTAAAATAACAACATCTAACGAACTCTCTATACCGGTAGAGTATCTAAATCACAAATCGTAACCAAACTATCCAGCAATCGCATCAAAGCCTACTGTAATGAGTAATAGAAAGTCACTTCTAATCTCATAGCTCTTAATAGTAAACAAAACAAAATGATAGATGTGGGCTACTGATGATAGGCTATAATTACGTATTTTAGTCGATTATTACACTTTAATTTAATGCACTTTAGTTGAGTTTGCGCTTTAATTGCTAGTGTTTTGTACTAATTGCGTGCTTTATGCCTTGTAGGAGTGATTCCGAGTTATGTAGATGTTATGAAATGAATTCAACCGATTTGGAGCTTTGAAGTCTGAGTAAAAACCCAAAGAATTAAGCCGAGATAGTGTTCAGAGGTCAAATTTGATAGTTAAGAACAAACGAAGAGTCGAGTAGTCATATTGTGCACTGTCTAGTAAAATAGACATAACTCTTTGCTTCGAAGTCCATTTGGGATATATAATATACGGCTGGAAATCTAACTCAAAGGGGTACAAATTTCATGTTTACGTTTTTTCAAATTCCTAATGGAATAGGGTGAAAACGTGGTCAAAACCGTTACCGTGAACCTAGGTGCGACCTGAGGCAATGCACTATGAAAATATCGCGCCCGAACCGCGACTGCGAGCGTCCAAACCTAAAAAATTATTTTTTTCCCCTAGAAAAAGATATGATTGTTTGGTCCCAACCCTACTTGGTATATAGATGTGAAAACGGTATTTTACGAATGGGACAGATTTTTGACACAGATTCGACCTGAAGAGGCAGAGATATAATAGGAGCAAGGCGGAACATTCTTCTACGAGTTTTTTCTTCCTCTTTCTTTTTTTCATTATTGGCTATGACTTTTAGTATTGTATTTTTATATACTATTATGAATAGCTACTTTGTTATCTAGGATTTTTATAGAACCTTTTGTAGGATAAATTCTTGTTATGTTTTTACATAATTCAGCTGTTGGATTTCTCTACTTGTTCAACTATGTGTTTATTGTTATTGATTGAATGACTATTGATTGACTATGCCTATTTATTATGTATGGTTTGAGAAAGGAAACCTATTTAGGTGGTTGTTGAACAACTTCACTTCTAATGTATGTGTGAAATCAATACCGCGGGTTTAAAGGCATGTTTAGAAATAACAAAGCCTTGACATGGTTATAGTGAGCGGTTAGATAAAGTCAACTAGCGTAGTTCGAGAGAATATGTCTAGTAAATTGTTGTAGTTGCTCGAGAGAGAATTGAGACACCTAAAAGTGCTCACTATCAGTATAGAATACAATTGTAAAATTGTAGGAAACATAGCAAGAAGGATTCTGACAATTGGAAAAATCATAACTCTAGACCTCCTTAATTTAGTCTCTAACCCGTTGTCTCATTAGTTGATAATTTTATGGCTTTCTAGTATTTGCTAGTTTATTAGTTAGAAATATAAATCTCAATCTTTATAATTTAGAAAATTGTTCAAACTTATCTTTTTACTGATATTAAACAGATATAGCTAAGACTTAGTTCGCTGTGGGATTTGACTTTGGACTTTTAGACTGAATTATATTTGCAGCGACTGCTTAATCATTTTAGAACTAGAGTTGGGTCTGATCAACTACCACTATAGAGCCTCCCAACAAGGGTAAGCATATAAGCAAAATACAAAATCACGAAACTCACCCATATATGAAGTAAGATAAGAGGACTCACTCTGATACGAAGAACCAAATCAAAATAAGAATAATGCTCCTCTATAACAAATTGAAACCATTCCTGTAACAACACCATATGGTGCAGCAACCTCAGCCCTACCATAGAAAGCATATCAACGGGCCGGGCCTCCCCATCTAGAGCACCCTCTACCCACGTGTCTGGCACCCCTAGTTGGCTATGCATGTGGAGGAGCAACTAGAATGGAGCCCATAGCCAGAGTGCCCTGATGAACTCCGTCCCTCCCATGTCTGGAACAATGTCTCATGATGTACCTAGTATCATTACTTATAACAAACCCTCTGCGGGCGTGACTGCTCGTACTTAAATATAGTAAAAGCAATTCTGCTCACCTTTACAATACCTATGGATCATCTCCAATTTTTTATTGATTACAAGATATAAGCTTCCAAATTCGGGTCAGTGATAGAAGAATTTCCTCTACGCGATAACAGAGAGGATTCCGTGATTGTGATTCACAGTGGCTAAAGAAAAATTTTCTCTTCGGGAACGTGACCTAAAGTCTGTGATTGCGATGTATACCCTTGTGGCGAAAAATTAGCAATTACAAATGGTCTAGATAATGATAACTAGGGATTCTAGCCTATTTTATGCTCCTTTTTGCTTAGGTTTTAGATTAAAGGTGTGTAAAAGTATTCCCGAAAGCTAAGTTATTGTGCTTGTTTGCAGTGTTTAGTCAAAAAGAGACAAGAAATTCATAACTAGCTCAAAAGGAAGTGAAATCTGCACAAGTTCAAAAGTTGGGTCAAAAGAGAGCTGACAACAAAGAAACAACCGTGGACGCGGAGGGTCCATCGCTGAGGCGGTCTTGACTACACTCTTAGCGTTGGCAAGGTTCAGAGAGCTGTAATTTTGGGCTTAACAAGTAACGCTGCCCGCGGTGAAATTGTGCAGTAGTGGTAGCCTTAGCGTGGCCACGGTGATGTTACCACCCTCAGCGGAAGCCAGGTTCAGAGAACCAACAATGGAGCTAAAAGCTGAAGACCGCGGTCTGCGCTTGATTTTGCATGGTCGCGATAGCCTTAACACTGCAGCGGTCCATTTTTCGCTGTTAGCGGAACCTCCGTAGGGGTATTTTTGTCTAAAAAATATAGTCGTGTATAAATAGTTCTTTTTCAGATTTTTAGGTTATCTGTTGTTTAGCTGAGAACGTGAACCGCCATTTTTACCTTTTTGAGTAATTTTAGAGCTTTATTAACCATTAATCTTAGATTCTTCTCCTGTAATTACTTTTTAAGGGTTATATTTCAGCTAAATTTTTTATTTCTCTTTTAATTATGAGTAGCCAAACCCATTAGGTAGGGTTGTGACTCAACCCTAATGTGGGTATTTATGGGTCTTCAATTTTAAGGCTTGAATGTTTCTGGGTGAAAGATATTTAGCTTGATTTATGCTTTAAATATTGAATTGGTGGTTGCAAACACCGATTTGTGCCTTTTTGACTTAGGCTCTTCTTGAGAAAGAGAGACTGAGTCTAGAAAATTCAAGCCAACAAGGAATTGGGGTGCATTCAAGAGATTGATAATCCCAACTAAAGGGTTAAACCTAGAGATAGTAATACCCGACTTGAGCCATATTTGCTTGCATTATTTGACACCCAATTGGGCTTGAGAAAGTCAATTAGGGCAAAGTCACTCAAAGCGCCGATATGTATAGAGTGAGTAGTTACATGCAATGGCTATATCACGATCCCAATTATAACAAATTTGCCCTAAGTTTTAGATCCCGTTTGATACCCACCTTGGTGCAAGTCACTTCCCTAATGCCTTAGACCAATTAAGAAAACCTTACAAAAACATCATAATTAGCTTATTTTCCTGCATCATTAGTATTAAAGCAGAATAGTAAACAAACAAAGAATGATTGGAAGTGCAATCAAGAACATTGCACATTACTAGATTAGATAGAAATCCAACTCCAAACATATTTCCTCGAATCATGTAGAATAAATCGGAGAAAGTAATTAAGGGATAAACAGAGTTGTAACATACAATGTTTATGAATAAAATCTATTTTCTTTATAGTTATTTGTGACAACAATTTTATTTTTTCCTGCATATATTTGTTGCAAACACTAATAACGCCATGACATTTGACAAACATGCATGATTCTGTCACGGAATTTGTCTATATTGCAGTATTTAAAATATCTAAAGACACGCGGGCTGCTTTCTCGATCTAAATTTGGCAAGAGCTAGCGTAATGAAATGTGAAAACATAACTTTTCTTAATGTGTCAACGTACATAACCAGTAATTTGGCCTAGTTATTCAAAATAGAAAAAACGAACACAAAAACTATTGATTTCCTTGAATTTTCAAAAAAACAAGTCCGATGAACACATGCGAAGCTTTAATTTACAACATAGTGTTCAACCAGCATTGCTTGGTAATGAAACTAACGTAGTTTTAATGTACATATATGAGGAAAAAAATGATAAAGAGTGGCTGAATTTCCAGCCCAACTCGATAATACATGATTTACAAATCAACAAAAGAATTTTCACACAAAATTAAAAAATAAAAAAAAAAGGTAGAAGAAAAGAATGCGCAAAAAAATATACACTAGCTGATCTTTTGGCCATGTGTCCTAGCAAGCAATTTATCTGTAGTTGGTCCTTCATTTATAGTAACTCTTTTTGCGCTCTAACTTTCTCACATATTCCTTCTTCCTTTTTGGCCTTCTTGTGCTTGATCTTATCATGGGAATTAAGTACCATCCAATTGAGGTGCACAATATTGCAAAAGACCTTCCATAAATAGCTAGAAAAACCAATATCAAGATTATAGCCAATGGCAAATAATAAGCTGGCTTCTTAAAATTTGCCAACTTCAAATTCCTATAAAATTTCTTCTTCAATATCATTCTCTTTGATTCCACTTTTCGTTCTTGAATTTCACTTGAGGCCTCGCGAGTATCAACAAATTCCGACTTCTTCTTGATCATTTGCTTATCATCGTCATCTGTGTCGTCACTTGATGTTTGGTTTTTATCCTTCAACTTGACAACAATGGGTTTGACTGAATCCGAATTCGAGAAGACGAAACGAACGAATGAGATATCATCAGATCCCATTTGGGTATAAATCTTTTGTTTCTTGTCTTCAAGATTGGCTAAGAGTGCAGAAAATTTGTCTAGGCCACGGTCTGCATAAGGATTATATTTGATGTCTTTGGTTCTTGATAATGAAGTTCTCTTCGATCTTTTAGGAGTTGAACAATGGCTTAATGTTTCCATATCCTCATCTTCTTCTTTATGATGAAAGTTTCCACAAATACAAGAATTGAACATTTAAGGGGGAAAATCACAAAAAATACTAAGGGATTACAGAGATTAAATGATGTTGTTTAAGGAAATAGAGTAAGCTTATTTAAAGAGTTTGTTTGGAAGACTAGATCCAAGAGAAAATAGAATAGTCAAATCAAAAGAAGAGGGCTTGAACTTCTTTTTTTTCTTTCATATTTTAATGTGGAAATATAAATATTTCGTAGAATCTTCTTTGAGGATATTTCCCTTTGACTTCAAATTTTAGGAAAAGAGGCAACTGTAGCACGTTGAGTTAATTTAGTAATATATTTCTGCCAGTTAGAACATAGTAAATAACTTGGAGGAAGGGCTTGAAATTTGAATGGGTCAAAACTCTACAACTTTGAGATGTAATTAATCTAATTAACAAAATGAATATTTTAATTAGTGGTATGGCAAAGAAATATTGTGACTTATGATATTGTAAATAGATAATTACACAATTGAAATGTTTTTACTGTGAGTAAATTATTCAACTTTGCTTTCATTACCCAAATTACTTTTCTTTCTCTTCTTACGTGATATTTTGACTAAGCTTTAGTTATCACAATAATTACTTTGACCATGTTTTACAGATCTTTTAGTTGAAAAATCTATTATGCCTATATTATAAATCATCCAATTTATGTATACCTTATATATTATATGACATATAATATTCTTTTATCCAGGTATTTTACTTATAATTTTTTTGGTCAAATAATAAAAATTTTATTTAACCAATTATGAATATTTATATCCACTAATTTATTTCTGACTCTAGAACTAGTCCTCTTCATTGTAACTTTCTATGGTCATTTCTCCTACAAATTCTATCATTTTCCATTGCTTCTATGTTGTCCTTTATTATGTAGCTAGATAACAATCTCCCTTGATCTAAGTCGCCGATCTTGATGTTGATCTTGGAATCTTCTGGTATTGCGCTCTTCCCAAATATGATATACATACTCATAACCATCCTAGTACCTCTGCATGAGCTTTGCTACTACATTTTTTGATTGTTATCCTTTTAACTTCCTCCTCCCAACTTCATACTAGATTGTTTTCTCTAATTCAGTATAAGAAGGAGCTCCATAGTTGACTTGGGTATTCACATTCAAAGAACATGTGCGAGTGTTTTTCTTCAGTATCAGACTCACATAATACATAGTTGTCAGTTCCTAGGAACTTGTATATTTTAGTTATAATTAGAATAACTTGATATTATTTTATTTATTGTTTTTATAATATATTTCAACATTTAATTTTTTTAACGTTAATTTTCAATATATATATATATATATATATATATATATATATATATAATTAAAATTATTAAATTTGTCAGTAATATTACCGTGAACAAATCTCAAGTCGACAATTCACGTTTTTAAACATGCTTAATGAAATATTTTTAATGATCAATCAAGCCATACTCATTAATCCAATAAATAAAATATTCATATTTAGCACAATGACACATCACATTAATACTTTCAAAATGAATAATAATCTTAATATTAAAACACAAAGTTGAATGATCATCCATAAAATTTATTCTTTTTAATTGTGCATTCCTGCTTTTTCAGATTGAAATATTTGGGTCAATTTAATACGGCTATTAAGAAAATCGGAGATGTGATGATCATTCATTGGTTATAAACTTAAGCTTTTGGAGCTATATTATGCTTCATTTTAATACGCAAACATTATATAATAAATGACTCAACTTAATGAAAAAGAAATAGAATTCAATATTGTCTCTAGAATTTGAATCGTGACATACTGTAGTTTTCATTTTACTTCACTAACAATTAGACAACACCCTTGAGTAATCCACACGGGTTATTATATGCAAGGAAATAAAATTTCTTATATAGATGTAAAACTCATGTAGATGAATATGCATGAGACATCTAATAAATAAGGGATTTAATTGAATAATAAAAAAAAGCCTTCATTCTATTATGCAAGTTTCAGTAGGGGTGGCCATCGGGCGGTTCGGCTTGGTTTTGTTGGAATACAGTTCGGTTTATTCGGTTTTTGTTTTGTAATTTTAATAACCGAATCAAATCAAAGTATTTACGGTTCGGCGCGATTTTTCAAAATTCGATTAGATTATTTCCAGTTTATACTTTTGGTTTCAATCGGTTGTAGGGATGTAAAAATATAGAAAAGCCTTGAACAAGTTTTCATATCTTTCAAGTTGTGTCGAGTCGATGCATGATTGGTAGCAGTAATGAACTCAAAGATATTGACCTCAATGTTTTACTAACATTTCAATTTTCAAGTGTAACACTGTGTACTAACGAATGAATAAATGCAACTCTAGGAAAATGCTTGAGAATAATGACGCATGGTAACAGATGCTCATTCAACTTTCAAGCAACACCAATGAATACAAATATATAAAACCATATCACTGGTAACAGGGGAGAGAAACTGAGGATCGATGAAGAGGAAGTGAGGAACCCTAAATCTAAAATCGTGACTGATTGTTGTCTGTGGGTCTATGGGGTAAGTAAATTGGGTGGGGTGGGCTTGGACATTATTTCGGTATTGGGGTTGGGAAGATCTGTCACTATAGAATTTAGTTAAAAGAAGAAATGAGATGTCATTTTCTAAAGGCGAAATATATAAACGATTTTTCTAAATTGTGAATAATAATTAAATTGATACCTCAACTAACTCCATTACTAATTAGACACTTCTAAAATTTATTGTATGTCTCACACAACTGATACTTGTATGGGATCAAATTAGCCCCGTTACGTCCTTACTTCGGCACAGATGACCGCCAACCGCGCACTTACTAAGAAAAGGGTACGACCTAGAGATGGTGCAACGAGCGGCACCATAGGTCCCGTCGTCCTGTCCAGGACATGTTTTCAATTCGTGTATATTTATTATTTTGAGTAAGGTCCCTTGATATATAAAAGAGACTCAAGCATTGTAATAGGGGGGATTCATTGAATTGATGATCTCTCTCTCTCTCTCTCTCTCTCTCTCTCTCTCTCTCTCTCTCTCTCTCTCTCTCTCTCTCTCTCTCTCCCTCTCTAAAAACTACATTCTTTATCTTCCAATATGCTGAGATCAAAAACAGAAAAACATATTATATATCCCAATGACTTATTATAGTCGATTACGACTTACCCTTGATTTATTTCGATTGATTTGCTCGAAAAGTATTAGATAACTTTTGAGTCAAACAACGTGGCACCGTCTATAGGAATTTCGGCAACCGAAATCATAATTCATACCTAGGATATCAAAAAAAAATAATGGTCACGTTCTTCGTACTCCTTAGAAATTAAACGATGGCAGAAAGAGAAGCACAAATGAAAACTATAGCAGATGTAACAACCAACCTCATAGGCCCTCTCAACGAGGCCAGTAGTGAAAACATCATAGGCACAACACCTGATGGTGTACCAGATGAGGAGATCTCGCCCTCTTCACTTGAAAACTTAACAATTCTGCACGAGAAAGGGGCTTCTACATATGCCGCCGAAGAAACACCCCCGGTAGTCAAGAATCTATTGGAAGAGTGGTTGACTAACACTCTAAGTAGTTTGCTCGAAAGATCGCCTCACAGCAACACCAGGGACTCACCGGCAGCAGATGTCACTTCTGCCACCGGTGAACTTGGCGCTATACGAGCAAGCAATACTCATGTTGATACTAACGCCAGCGATATTACACTTGCAACCATCCTCAAGAAAATGGAGGAGATGGAGAATGAAAACAAAGCGCTCCATGACCAAATTAAGGAGCACCAGGAAAGAGTAGACAAAATTCCTGGAGCCCTTAATCTACTGCCAAAGCGCGACATAAGATGGTTCGTTGAACAACCGTTCAGTGAGGAGGCTGCCCCTCACCCAATCCCAAAAACCTTCAAGATACCACCATACTTAAGAATGTATGACGGGACCATAGATCCCGAGGATCATCTGATTCATTACGCGACCGTTGTGAAGGGCAACAATTTGTCTAAGGAACAAGTGTCATCTGTACTACTGAAAAAGTTCAGAGAAATGCTGACAAGAGGGGCCCTGACGTGGTATTCTCAACTATATCTAGGACAATATCGACGTTTGAGGAAATGGCGGATAAGTTCGCCACTGCTCACGCAGGAGAAAAGAAAGCCGAAGCTAGGGTCAACGATATCTTCACCATCAGGCAAACAACGGGTGAGGGACTCAGAGACTTCTTGGCCAGGTTCAACAGGGTAAGAATGAGTTTGCCAAACGTATCAGAAGGTATGTCGATAACAGCTTTTCAAAATGGACTGAACAGAGATGGTTCGATAGCTACCAAGAAGTTGCTAAGCCGACTCATGAAATATCCCCCCCCCCCACACAACATGGGAAGAGATCCACAATGTCTACTGTGCCGAAGTAAGAGCGGATGGAGACGATTTCAATGGACCAACCCAATGGCTAACAATGATACAGCCAGAAGCAAGAAGAGATCGACGCCACGACGGGTGACGGGAACAACCCCCACGCTTCAACAAAGAAAGGCACCAGCCTTACGTCAGGAGCTCCCATTCGCCCCCTCCAAGGCACCCAGATGCAGTACACCGACATGTCATCCCACTCCCGAACGAAAGAGGTATGCCTACTTTATTATCTGCCCATAAATTTTGCGTGTCCCCTTCAGAATTAGTGTATGCGCTGGAGAAGCTGGGCACAAAGGTGCAGTGGCCGCAGAAAATGAAATCAGATCCTAGCACAAGGAGGTCGAGCATCCTATGGGAGTTCCATCAGGAAAGAGGACACAAGACCGAAGATTGTATAAGTCTGCGACCAGAAGTGGTTAGGATGCTAAAACAAGGATACCTAGAAGAGCTACTTAGCGATAAGGGAAATATCAACTTCGCCAGAGGACGAGATCAACCCCACAGACCACCAAAACCACCTTCCCCGGCACGCATCATAAACATGATCGTCGGTGGCAGCTACGACTCCGCAATCAACCATGTAAAGTTCACCACCACCCAAAACCTGAAATGCACAATCGCCCATGAACGGTACGACGACTTCGAAGACAGTATCACCTTCGATGAATCTGATACCGACGATTTGTCTTTTCCTGATTATGATGCTTTAGTTATAACTTTGCGTATCGCCGATACTGATGTTAAGACAATTATGGTAGATGAAGGAAGTGGCGCCTGTATTATCCATCCAAGAGTCCTCATGCAAATGAAACTCGAAGATAAGATAATATCGCGTTGCACAACACTAACATGCTTTTAATAATGTAGTGGAGCGGACCTCCGGGGAGATATCATTGCCAGTCGTGGCAGGGGGAGTCACGCTGAAAATTGCATTCCATGTGATGAACCACAAAACGACTTACAATGCCATCATAGGGCGCCCCTGGATACACTCCATGCGGGTAGTCCTCTTGAGCTTCTACCAGGTGATTAAACTCCCTACCCCATAGGGAGTATTCAGCATCTGAGGGGAGCCACGCACCGCTCAGGAATGGTACCGGATAGCACAAGACTGCATGAACACCAAACAACTGAAAGGGGAAAGTGCAGAAGTATAGCAATCAGCCGTGTCGAGGGATAAAGCCAACCCAACAGTGGAAGCCATCAGAGACCTACAAATCGTAGAAGCATGCGAAGAAACGGCCGAAGTCCTCGACCCGGTCCAATTGTACGATGCCGACAGTTCAAAGAAAGCCTAAATTGGGCACAGTCTCTGCGACCCAAGTAAGTACCACCGATTTGTAGTTGACCACACAGGTTCCCGAGAGACATCGCCACTCACAAGCTAAATGTCGACCCACTATATCCTCCTGCACGGCAGATGAGGAGGAAGTCGACACCGCAATCAGTGGGGCGGTCAGTAAAGAAGTAGACACACTGTTAGCTAACGGTCCCATTAGAGAATCGAAGTACCCCCATTGGGTCTCTAATGTCGTCATGGCCAAAAAGAAAAATGGGAAATGGAGAATATGCGTAGATTTCACCAACTTGAACAAGGCATGCCCAAAAGACTCATTCCCATTACCCTACATCGACTAGCTGATAGACGCCACTGCCAGGCATGAACTACTAAGTTTTTTAGATGCCTACTCCTGCTACAACCAAATCATGATGGCCGAAGAAGACCAAGAAAACATAACTTTCATCGCTCACCAAGGGACGTACTGCTACAAGGTGATAGGCTAAAAAATGTAGGGGAAACATATTAGAGGCTGGTCACCAAAATGTTCAAGGAACAGCTCAGCAAGACCATGGAAGTTTATATTGACGACATGCCGGTAAAGTCGACAAAGCAAGAGGATCACATCGATCATCTGAAAGAAGCCTTTGAGATATTGAGATAATACGGGATGAAGCTAAACCCTAAAAAGTGTGCCTTCGACGTGGCCTCGGGAAGTTTCTAGGTTTCCTCGTATCACAATGAGGTATCGAAGTCAACCCTAGCCAGATCAAGGCAATAGACGCAATACCAAAACTTTGAATAGCAAGAAGCGGGTACAGAAATTAACGGGGCAAATAGCCACCCTATCAAGATTTATCTTGCGATCATATGCCATAAGTTCTTCAACATACTGAGAAAGGATTATGGGTTACAATGGAAAAATGAATGCATTGAGGCCCTGAGAAAATTGAAAGCTTACTTATCATCGCCACCATTACTGGTCAAAGGAAATCTTGGTGAGTGCATGCTGGTATATCTAGCCGTATTTGAAGTTGCTGTCAGCGCAGTCTTGGTCCGCAAAAATAAAGGTACACAATATCCTACTCCCTCCGTTCCAGTTTATGTGAACCTATTTCCTTTGTGTTCCATTCCAAAAAGAATGAAACCTTTCTAAATTTGGTACCAATTTAGCTTAAACTTACAAATCTACCCTTAATGAGAAGCTTTTATAACCACACAAATATTCTGGGCCCCATTTGGACTTGTTTAGGCCCATAAATTCCAAAATTCTTTATTTGTTTCTTAGACTCTGTGCCCAGTCAACAGTTTCACATAAATTGGAACGGAGGGAGTATTTACTATATTAGTAAAACTTTAGTGGATACCAAAACATGCTATCCACACCTCGAGAAGTTGTCTCTCGCGCTAGTCGTGGCATCACGAAAGCTCAGACACTATTTCCAGTGTCACCCCATAAAGGTGATAACGACCTTCCCCTTGAGAAACATCCTACACAAGCCCAAAATTTCGGGTAGGCTCGCTAGGTGGTCCATAGAGCTCAGCGAGCACGACATGTCCTACCATCCAAGAACCGTCGTCAAGTCACAGGTACTTGCCGACTTTGTCGCCGACTTCAGCGCAGAGATACTGCCAAAGGCGGAACTGGGGGCTATTCGCGCTTCCCCCAAACCCGACCTCTGGACTCTCTACACCGCCAATGCCGCCAATGCCTTGGGATCGAGACTGGGACTCGTCCTCGAAGTCCCCATGGGCAAAATAATTCATCAATACGTACGATATCCGAGATGACTAACAATGAGGCTGAGTATGAGGCTATGATTGCAGGTATGAAGTTAGCTATCAAATACGGGGCCCGACGACTCATCCTCCACTATGAATCCCAACACGTAGTAAACCAAGTCACTGGGACTTATCAAATCAAAGAATAGAGGCTGCAAAAGTACCAATCGAAAATCCACAACCTGATAACCGAATTCGACGAGTGACACTTTGAACAAATACCCAGGGCAAAAAATGTCAAAGCAGATGGCCTAGCAAAACTAGCAGCGACCACCAAGAATTTCAGCAAGGAAAGCGTTGTCACGATACTCCACTCAGCTATCGACCACGTTGAGGTACTTTCTTTAAATCTTAATTGGGATTGGCATAACTAGTTTGTATCCTATCTGCAGTACGGGACACTCTTAGGTGACAATAAAGAAGCCGAAAAACTCCGCATACAAGCCACTCGATACAGTCTGATAGAGCATGAGCTCTACAAAAGAACGTTTGGCGGACCCCTCGCTAAGTGCATTGGGCCGCCCCAAACGAGACAAGTATTAGAAGAGGTACATGAAGGCCATTACAGTGCTCATACATGTAATCACACCCTCATCCGCTGCCTCATCCGAGCCGTTTATTACTGGTCCGCTATGAAAAAAGAGGCAGCAGAATACGTCAATAGGTACAAATAGTGCCAAAAGCACGCCCTCATGATACACTAACCAGGGAGTTTCTCCACTCAGTCACCTTGCCTTGGACCTTCATCAAGTGGGGAATGGATATAATAGGTCCCCTACCAGCGGGATGAGAAAAGGTACCAATTCTTCTAGTTTTGACTGATTACTTTTCAAAGTGGATAGAAGCAGGCGCGTTCGCACAGATACACGAGCAGGAAGTCATCGCCTTTATTTGGAAAAGCATCATGTGCTGCTTCGGCATTCCCAAAGAAATCAGCTGCGATAATGGCCCCTTGTTCATTGGAGAAAAGACAACTAAATTCTTCGAGAAATGGCACATTAAGCGGATACTCTCCACTCCATATCATCCTGCCGCCAACGGCCAAGCCGAGTCATCCAGCAAAACAATATTGAACATACTAAAGAAGAAACTCAAAGAAGCTAAAGGGCTCTGGCCAGAATTGCTACCAGAAGTGTTGTGGGCACATCGACCCACACCCAAATATAGCATAGGAGAAATGCCATATTCATTGGTCTATGGAACTGACGCAGTTATACTTGTTCAAATTGAGGAGCCAAGCCTGAGATATTCACACACCAGCGGGGCAGACAACGATAGGAACAGACTTTAAGACCTATACGAGGTCGAGGAACGAAGGGATATGGCCCAGATAAGAATGAAGGCCCAAAAGTAATAGGTCGAAAGGTATTACAACAAGAAGGCAAAAATAAGGCCACTAAAAGTGGGCGATTACGTCCTCAAAGCCAAAATGTTGGCATCAAAGGATCCAAGCGAAGGAAAATTGGGTACCAACTGGGATGGACCATATAAAATCACAGCAGCAGCGGATAAAGGAACATTCCAGTTAGAACCAATAGAGGGAAAAACACTCCAGAACAACTGGAACATTGACCACCTCAAATGCTTCCACTTCTGAAAGGCTTCCCCCGAAGTCGTACTCTTTTTCCCTTATCCGGGTTTTATCCCAATCGGGTTTTCTCGGAAAGGTTTTTAACGAGGAGTCAAAGGGGACACTTGGCGGTATCTGAAAGTTTATTATATCGACCTGTCGACACGGTATTTGGGCCGATATAATAAAGGGACTACACTAGTCAAATCTCTGCAGTATGGGCAAAAATCTATATTTTACAGAATTATCTCCACCGTGTCAGCAGCTAAGGCCATTATCTACATCATCTAAGTGGCTAAGGCCATTATTTTCATCATGTAAATGGCTAAGGCCATTATCTCCATCATGTAAGTGGCTAAGGCCATTATCTGCATCATGTAAACAGCTAAGGCAACTGTATCCATCCACGCAAGTGGCCAAGGCCATATGAAAATCAACACTAGCTAAGGCCATTGGCATTAAGCGTCGACCCAGCTCGACCACGACGGATAACGCTTCGACGACAGTCGAAGTCATATCCTAATGGCTAAGGCCATCGCTATTAAGCGTCGACCCAGTTCGACCACAAAGGATAACACTTCGACGACAATCAAAGTCATATCCCACTGGCTAAGGCCATCGCCAGTAAGCATCGACCCAGTTCGACCACGAAGGATAACGCTTCGACGAAAGTCGAAGTCATATCCTAATGGCTAAGGCCATCGCTATTAAGCATTGACCCAGTTCGACCATGACAGATAATGCTTCGACGATAGTCAAAGTCATATCCTAATGGCTAAGGCCATCGCCATTAAACGTAGACCTAGTTCGACCACGACGGATAACGCTTCGATGATAGTCAAAGTCGTATCCTAATGGCTAAGGCTATCGCCATTAAGCGTCGACCCAGTTCGACCATGACGGATAACACTTTGACGACAATTGAAGTCACATCCCATCGGATAAGGCCATCACCATTAAGCGTCGACCCAGTTTGACCATGACGGATAATGCTTCGACAACAGTCGAAGTCGTATCCTAATGGTTAAGGCCATCACTATTAAGCGTCGACCCAGTTCGACCACAACAGATAACACTTCGATTACAATTGAAGTCGTATCCAAATTGCTAAGGCCATCGCCATGTCGACCCCGTCGACTGCGATGACTAACACTTCGACAACAGTCGAAGCTATGTCATATCCCACTGGCTAAGGCCATTGCCAATAAGCGTCGACCCAGTTTGACCACGACGAATAAAGCTTCAACGACAGTCAAAGTCGTATCCTAATGGCTAAGGCTATCGCCATTAAGCATCGACCCAGTTCGACCATGATAACACTTCGACGATAATCGGTCATATCCCACTGGTTAAGGCCATCTCCATTAAGCTTCGACCTAGTTCTACTATGACAGGTAACGCTTTGACGACAGTCGAAGTCATATCCTTATGGCTAAGGCCATCGCCATTATGCGTCTACCCAGTCGACTGCAACGAATAACACTTTGATGACGGTCAAAGTTACATCATATCCTACCAGACGACGGTTAATCCTAGGGGGATCACCCCTAAACAATCCACCTCCAAGAATGCTTACATCATCTCGTTGTTGCTCAAAGTCACGATAAATTTCCTACAAGCAAACGAACATCGCCTCTGTGAAAGTGAAGTTTCGAAAAGAAAAGAATAACTAGAAAGGAATTACAGCAAAAGGTACAAATTCATATATTACAGAAAAAGAATATATTTACATGTAGCCCCGCGAAGGGGCCCCATTACATTCCAAAAAAAAGGAGAGAAACAAAACATATATCAACTTAAGGCTGCTCGCCATCCCGTCCATCGTCCTCTGGTTGTTCGTTGCCCTGTCCATTAATCCTGGGGTGGTAAGCTTCGTTATACCAGGAATCAGAGTCCAGCCGGTTGACATCCTCTGAAGTATAAACCTTGCACTCAGGGGAATCAGAACTATAACAACATGCTTCCTGAGCGAAACGAAGCTCAAGCCGCCATATCTGAACCTCCTCCTCAGTAGCTCTTCCCGCAGCGTGAAGCTCATTCAACACATCCAATTTGGCTTCAAAATAAACCCATAACTCATGCGTGTCACGACACGCATCCCAGTCAGACGGGGGATTTAATAAAGAAAGCTGCGAACGCTGAGCCGTATCCTCGTGCCTTGGCCGGGCACTCTGCCTAAGATCGCCGACCTCTATCGTCTTGGCTGCAAGTTTGGCAGTCAGCTCCACCACCCTGCATTGTAGATCGACATTCTCCGCTGCCACCCCCCGATTGAGCTCCAGCTCTTCACCCCTTGACTTGAGGAGCAATTCCAACTCACTATTACGGGCCACGACCCTCATTAGCTCCGCGTCTGTCTGCTCCAATTCCTTTACTCCATGTTCCGATTGGGCTTATTTTTGCTTGAGACCCTCCCGAAACACCTGAAACTCAGGATCCTGCTGAAAAAGATCTATCGTCACCTAATGCTTAGAGCGGTACCGCTGATATCTCTTTACCGTCGTATTGAAGATGGTCGCCTTTTTCTGCTCACGGCGTTTCCACTCCATCTCCAAAACAAGGGTCTAAAAGGAAAGACAAGAATTAGTAAACATCAAAGCCGACCTCACAACACGCAAAAACAAAAGGTTACCTATAGAGTCATGCCGGTGAACTTTTGAGACAGCTCCACATCGGTAACGATTTTTACTATTTTGTGTTCAGGGGCGGCACACAACAAGGCAAGCTCCAACACTGCCTGTTCGCTGTGTAATAGCAAATTGTAGGTCCCCGGAATCATGATTCGGCAGTCGGACCCGTCCCTTGTCATCTCCATACGCGTGAGACCGCCCACAAACTCATCTACATCTCCCTGGGCGGTCTCGGAAATCCGATCTCTCAGCAACCCAACAAACTCCATCAATGATGGTCACTGAGCCATCTACGGCAAAAAACCGAGCTACTACCGGTGGATGTGCTCCCTAAAAGGGACGGCCTCCCGGAATGAATAACGTCAGCCATAAACACGGGTTCGAGCATTTGGATAGGCACGCTACTCCTCTCATCTTCAGCAGCCACCGCCTTGCCCATTTCAAGCCTTCGCCTTTTTCTCTCCACCAACTCCTCGCCATCATAGGACTCGTTCGCAGGTTGCGGAGTCGGTACCGATGGCATCGTTTCGCTTGCAACCGCTACCACAGACGCAACTCTTCATAGAGGAAATATAGAGATGCCCCCTCAAACGGATGGACAAAGTACCTCTTGGGTATCCGAGGCAACACCCGACGGTGCGGAGGTAGGCACCACTGCCATCTTCTTGGGAACTCCTCGACCTGTCGACACAGATGATTCAATCGATGTAACTTGTAAAACCTTCCAACTAAAGTTAAGAAACTACCCGAAGGGCCTGCAGGGCCGTAACGGTGAATAAATGCGGACCATGAGTTGGTATCCTTCGCATAAGGTAGCAGATCGACAAGGAGTGTGAGCCCTCGCTGTAAACAAAAAAGTAATAATAATATAAGCAGAACCGCCGCAGCCACGTATGATAAGGAATTCAATGAACGGAAACACTTATGTTTCGAATTCCACTTCTACGGGAATCCAATATGGTTTAATACCAGGTGTTCCGTCTTAATGAAGAAATACTTGCGCCAGTACCCGCGACTAGGTCGGTCGTCAGTCTTGACCACCAATCCCTTCGCACCACAACTCCTCAAATGTAGCATGGTGCCCCTTAGGTAGCCGGTGTTGAATAGCTGCAAAAGATGGTGGACGGAGACCTCACATCCAGCTAGCTCAGAATATATGGACATTATCCGACATACCTTTAAGGTATAGGAAGTGAGCTGGGACGGACACAAGTTGTAAAAACGGTAGAGTTCCTCTACTAGAGGAAAGATAGGGAGACGTAACCAATTAAAAATGGGTACCCATAGAATGTGTAATACCCCAATCTATGGACGTTCGCTTAATCAGTTCATACCAGAACCATCTCCACATGAGCAGAACGTCAGAACGTCTTTTTGTGTTACCTAGGGAATACGCGTAATGATGACGTGTACGCATGCTGATGTCACTTGAACAAAGGGATTGCGCGTCAACTTTTTGACAATCTCAAATATTATCTCCTACCAGTTGCGTTACCGCCTCTGAACCAGGTCAAATTCTCCCCTAACGGAGTTCGATGATCCGCCAATCGAGGTTGCACCTCGATGCGACCCCGACGAGCAGAGGGACTAACTGTATGGGGTAAAATTGGACCCTCTATGTTCCTACGTCGGCACAAATGACCTAGGGATGGTGTAACGAGCGGCACTATAGGTCCCTTTATCCTGTCAAGGGCATGTTTTCAGTTCGTGTAGGTTATTTTGAGGAAGGCCAATTGATATATAAGAGAGACCAAAGCATTGTAATATGGGGGATTCATTAAATTGATGATCTATCTCTCTATTCTCTCTCTCCCTCTCTCTAAAAACTACATTCTTTATCTTCCAATCTGCTCAGATCGAAAACAGAAAAATACATTATATATCCCAAGGTCTTATTATATTCGATTACGATTTACCCTTGATTTATTTCGATTGATTTGCTCGAAAAGTATTAGATAACTTTCGAGTCAAACAATACTAATTGTGCGGGGTTTCTTTTTCTCTCACAAATTTGTGAACCTCAATTTTACACTTTTGGGTTCATAAAAATCTGAGTTTAAAAAACTGTAAGACAAAAAAAGATGGCACAAAATAAAATTTCCCCTTCGTATGGATTGAAGTGCGACCTCGTATAAGTGGATACACATGTCCACAACAAAAGTAGCATCTTCAGATCTAATCGCTAAACCAACAGTCAACCCAAAAAATCTTCAATTTAAAAAAGAAAAATCAAATGTGTAAAGAAGACCTTAGCTTTTGTATAGCTTCAGGAGAGACAAGTAGCTTCATTGAGTAGCTTCGGGACAAAAGCAGTCAAGCAATGAGCCGGAGTAGATTCAACTTTGACCTCAGTGTATACGGCTAAAATCATATACCTTCGACTTAAAGGTTCGAGTGCTTGTCCGGGGTCCGAGTTCGAGTAAGATCAAGTTCGAACTCGAAGGATCAGGCCCGAGTTTGAAGGTGAAGCCCAATGCATACCGAGTCGAGTGTGTTCGACCCCAAAATAGTGCCATTATAAATTTGTACCAGAACGAGTTAGATTCCCGTCACATCCCCAAATCTTGGTGCAAATCCCGAAATATGGTTGTACTATTCCATATTAGGCAGTTAGACAACTATACCAAGAATATTCCTTACTGTAGATGAAAATATTCCTTATTTAGGGCTCCCCTATTATATAAAGGGGACCCAATCATTTGTAAGATCATCTTACCATCACAGAGAAAAGAATATACGCTTTGCCTTTTTGCCTACTGCTCATCAACTTTGTCTTTTAGCTCCGCTATTCATGCTTTATTTTCATTACTTAGGTGCTCTTACTGCCTTGAGCTACCTCGAGGTTACTAAGCTCGAGGTCACTGCTGCTAAGTAACATTGGTTTGATTCACTTCTATATTTCATTTCTATTTCATATTTCTTGACTATTAATTGGTATTGAACTTAATCACATGTTTTTAAAATCACTAATCAAATTTAATGGTTACTCGTATTTTTGAGGTAAACAGTTTGGTGCGGCACCCACCGTAGGGCTAAAGATAATAGTGATTATTTCTTATTCTTTTTTACACACGTTGTTTTTATACTTTTTCTTGTCAAGATTTGTTGATTTTCGGGCTGAAACATGTTTAGCTCACAAAACTCACCCATTCACGACAACGAATGTCTTGGAAAAAACAACAATGCAGAAATTGGTGTACCACCGATAAACCTAGGGGAAGTGCCAAATGCGGAACCTGTTGATGTTAGTTCGCTCGTTGCTTTGAATGCAGATCTAGGCACCGACCCCAAAGAAGATATACGCGGGGAAGTCCGGCCCGGTGGCCAAAGAACACAAGGAATGGAAGAAGGAGGAGTCAACCTCCAAGTGATATTCGAGATGCTGTAAGCTCAGCAAATCGCCATCGCTCAATTCCAAAGTCAGATAGAACCCCGAACAAAGCTGAACCAATAAACGCTTGGCGCGCTGAAGGGGCGTTAGAGAGGCCCGATAAAAGTGAATCGGGGACTGATCCTATAATTATGAAAATGTTCGAGGAATATCCATTTTTTATTTATTTATAATTCGTATCAACAAGGCGAAAGAAATTCGATCTGCTATATTAATATGCCTGCTTGAGTTTGTTTCAACTCTGGCAGAAAACCCCTTTAAATAAGCCCCATGCTGTTGGTCCACAACTAATTAGGAAAGAGTCATCATTGGAATGTCTTTCTTCTGGTCAGTAATCCAACGCAGCAAAAGGGCCTCAACAATTTGATAGCAGTAATATTTACTGCTCTTTCCATGCTACAATAATTCAGTTAAAATTTATATGTATCTCGTGTTTATACCAAATTATATTAGTGTATGATAATTAAAGTGAAAATGTATATTGATTAATTATAATTTTGTGATAACAATATGGATCCATTAGATTTGTACTATAAACACCAGGCACGAGGAAGTTTCTATCATATTGTTACATTTAGTTCAAGTAATTCTGGCATAATCATTTTCTATAAGGTAGCTCAAGTGACACGGGTTAAAAAGTTTAATCATTAAATAGCAAGTTTTTAATATGGCATTGTATGCCAAATGGATGTATTTTAGTTTCTGAGTCAAAAAGCGATATTTGGATAATTTTGTTGTCCAAAATAAAAAGTAATCTGGTGATTAACCAAGAAATTAAATCGTACTACTAGTTACTATTACTTTCAGTTTACAGCTGTAAATATGTTAATCAACTTCTCAACGACTTCGAATATATCTCTCTCCCACTCGTGAAGAAATCAGATTTGTTGGGCTCATGCCCATATTGTTCAGCGAAAGGTCCAATGGCTTAATTTTTTTTGTTTTGTTTCTATTCCTATTTGGAATTGGATTAGGTTTATTCCTATTTTGAGTGAGTTTTGACTTTAAGAGAAAGCACCAAATAGGACAACCTTGGAGAATTATTCTATGCTTATTGATACAAGTTTTTGAAAAACTTAAGCACATAAGAGTGGTTTTTAGAAAACTTTCGTCAAGAGATAGGAGAGAAGAAAAATATTTGTTTTGCTGCAGATATTTATTGCGACCAGCCAATATTCAAATCATGTTTTCTGATTCGTTAACCGTTGGATCGAGTTGAAATTTTGATTGAGTTTTCGTAACATTTTGTATTGGATTTGAACGGTGGAGATCGAATTTGGAGGCTCATAACATCTGATTTCGAGCCTCGAACATCAACTTCATTTTTGTGGATTCTCCTCTTTTTTTAAATTGATTAGTTGCTGCTCTTGTTACTATTGTTGCTCCGTATTTGGTACTTGTTGTGTAGCCAATTTCGAGAAATTTTGTAATCCTCTTATTATTGTAGTGGAGCTTTTTGGATCTTTGTGATCCCGTGATTTTTACCTTCGATTTGAAGAGTTTTCCACATTAAAATTGATATTTTTTATCTTCTTTATTTTTGGGTTGCCTCTTCCTCGACATAACAGCGGTATCAGAGTCTTGGTTATTTATCCGGGTTGTTACCGAATGGAGTCGAATGTGAGCAAGATGGTATGTTTAAATGGGAGAAATTATAATGTTTGGAGAAGCAAGATGAAAGACTTGTTGTTCGTGAATAAGATGCATCTACCCGTTTTTTCAGCTCATAAACCAGAAATTATATCCGTTGAAGAATGGGATTTCGAGCACCAACAAGTATATGGATATATACGACGATGGGTTGAAGATAATGTTCATAACCATATTGTGAACGAGATATATACGAGATCATTATGAGAAAAGCTAGAGACTCTTTATGCTTCAAAAATCGAAAATAACAAATTATTTCTGCTAAAGCAATTGATGACCTTTAAATACAAGAAAGGCAGCCATATCCTTGATCACATAAATAATTTTCAGGGCATCCTTGATCAGCTATCTTGAATGGGAGTTAATTTTGATGATGAGATACAAGGACTTTGGCTTCTTAATACTCTGCCAGACTCTTGGAAAACTCTTCATGTTTCTTTGACTAATTCAGCTCTTGGAGGTAAGGTGAACATGAAATATGCCAAGAGTAGTGTGTTGAACGAGAAAGTAAGGAGAAAATTGTTGGAAACACGTTTCAAATGCAATATACTAAACGTGTGTTCTTTTGTAGGTTTTGATGAATGTCAAACAAAGCAAAAAGCGATATATAGCAGTACTCAAGGACAAACACAAAATGGATGCATTACAAGAAGCTCAAGACAAAGTTTAGAAATGTTATAATTGAGTCAATATTAATTGTGATCTTGATTCCTCAACTTGGCTCATAACATGGCTTCTCTACTAAAATTATTTTTCCAAAATCATGCATATTTAAATTAAGTGTCAAATGATTTTAAACTATGCATATTTACATTTGTTAAAATGTTTTCCAAGCATGCCTCAAAAATCTGGGCTAAGATAATCGATTATGTACTTATGATAATCGAGTATCTCTAAGCCAAGACTGCATGACAATCGATTGTGAATTAATGATAATCGATTGTGAGTAAGTCAGTTAACATCAGGTTTTTGCAAACTGCATAACAATCGATTGTGTACTTATGATAATCGATTGTTAACTGAGGCAAAGTTTTCAAAACTCATAAAAATCGATTATGAACTAATGGTAATCGATTAGAATGAGAAAAATGTCTCCCAGTGATTTTAAATAAAATAATAATCGATTGTGGCTTTTGATAATCGATTATATATGAGACAGAGAGTTTTGAAATTAATTAATAATCGATTATTCCATTTGATAATCGATTGTTGAAGCTGACCGTTGTCATATATTTTCAATTACCTTCAGGTAATCGATTGTTGATATTTAACAATCGATGTTTTGCTTAAAATCTGGAAAAGATTTTCTGAACGTTGTTAAAATAATCGATTGTTGATTTCCGGACAATCGATGTTTTATGCCAAAAATTGGAAAGGATTTCTTAACGTTATAAATAATCGATTATTGATTTGAAGTAATCGATTGTTGACGTAAAATCTGGGATTGAATTTTTAATCTGATAGGCAAACAATCGATTGTTTAGTCTTGACAATCGATTGTCACTGAATAATTTCAGCAATCCTTAATTGGCAATTAGACAACGGTAAGACTGAGTTTTTCACCTATAAATACAGCTTCAACTCAGTGTTTTCACAACAACAACATATACACTTTGAGTATTTTCATTGCTAAAAGCTTTCTTACATTGATTATCATTTTCCATTCATCCATAAAGCTTTTTGAAGAGCCATTCTATTGAGCTAAGTTGTTGTGATCTTGAGCGTACTATTTCTACTCATATCTACTCATTAAGGAGTTCTTTGTAAAGTGAGTGTGTTGTGTGTTTGTAAGAGAATTGCGATTCTCGTTTGTTGAGGAACTTGTGATTCCTCGGTTGAAGTCTTTGGGATTGTTATCCCCGAGCAGTTGAAGTCTTTGGGATTGTTATCCCCGAGCAGTTGAAGTCTTTGGGATTGTTATCCCCGAGCAGTTGAAGTCTTTGGGATTGTTATCCCCGAGCAATTGAAGTCTTTGGGATTGGTATCCCCGAGCAATTGAAGTCTTTGGGATTGTGATCCCCGAGCACCTGGGTGAGGCTTGTGTCCTCAGCTGTAACGGTTTGTTAAGCACCCGTAAGCTTGACAAGTTTAGTGGAAATCTCGAGAGAGTCTCTCGGGGACTGGACTAACCACGTTTGTGGCCAACCAGGATACATCATTGTGTAAGTTTATTCTACTGCACTTGTTTTAATTTCTGCAAAGTTTTTAAATTCCGCACTAAAACGCTTAATATTTTTAAAACGCTATTCACCCCCCCTCTAGCGTAAAGCGTATTGTCCAACAATTGGTATCAGAGCCATACTCTCTAAAAGACTTAACCGTTTGAAAGAATCTTTCCATGGCTTCTACTCTAGACTCTTCTGCAGGTATTGATGAAGGACAGTGCCCCACAAGACCTCCTTTGTTTAACGGGACTAATTATTCATATTGGAAAGAAAGGATGCAGATATTCGTCAGATCAAACAGCCCTTACTTGTGGAAGGTGTACACCAAAGGAAATGAGGTTCCTGTCAAAAAGGTGGAAGGAGAATGGGTGCCAAAATCAGAAGAGGAATTCAACGCCGAGGATAATCGAATGGTCCAAAATAATTTTAAAGCTATTAATTTATTACTTTGTGCTGTTAATGCTAATGATTACAGGAAAATCTCCTGCTGCAAAACAGCGAAAGAAATGTGGGACAAGCTTGAGGTCACTTACGAAGGGACTGACCAGGTAAGAGAAGCTAAAATTGACTTTTTAACTCATGCTTACGAATTGTTCCATATGAAGGAAGGCGAAAAGGTAGACGAGATGTTTGAGCGGTTCTCATCAATAGTGAATGATCTCCACGCGCTCAAGAAGACGTTCACAGACAAAGAACTAGTTCGAAAAATCCTTAGGAGTCTAACACCGGCATGGCGATCAAAGGCCGATGCGATTCAAGAGTCAATTGGAATCACGAACGTCACCATAGACGCTCTTAGAGGTAATCTTAAGACTTATGAATCCACTATTCTTAACCCTGTTATTGATGAACAAAGAAGGCAAAAGATTGCTCTAAAGGCGAGCACAAGTCAATCACCAATTGAAGAGGATGGAGATAGCGAATTCGGACTCATCATCAAAAAGTTCCAAAAATTCATGCGAAAAGAATATGACCGCAAAGGGAAAAAGCAAGGTGAGCAAGTTAAATGTTATGAATGTGGTGAAACAGGGCATATCAAAACAAACTGCCCAAATCTTAAAAAGGAGAAGAAACCCTTCAAGAAGCAACGAGCATACATATCTTGGGGAGGAGATTCCGGAGACGAATCTAGTGAAGAAGAAAATGAAGAAGCGGCAAATCTCTGCCTCATGGCACAGGAAGAAAATCAAAGTGAGGTAAGTCAAATCTCTTCTCAAAATTTTTATACTCTTGATGACATGAGAAATGCCTTTGATGAATTGTATGCTGAATTTCTCAAAGTTACAAAAACCGTCACTAGTTTAAGAGAAAGTGCTTCTCTAAAAGAAAAGGATTTTCAAAAACAGTTTTCATTAAAAGAAAAAGAATTAGAAAAATTGGTTTTGGAAAATGAGAAGCTACTAGAACAAAACAAGTTTTATGGGAAAAGAAGTTCTGACAAGCCCGAGAGTTCTACAAAAAATTGTGCTTCTTGTGTAGACCTTAAGAATGAAGTAGGTAGATTAAAAGGCACACTAGATAAATTCAACTCCTCTCATAAAAACTTGAATGTGGTGCTTGATAACTTGAAATCAACCAAGCATGGAATAGGCTTCATAAATGAAGAAGAGGTTGATGCAAAAACCCAACCACCTAGAGCTCAATCTAGGATTAATAACAAAAATGCCTTTCCTAAAACAAACATGCATGCTAGACAAAATATTAGGAGACCTAGACATGACCTTCCGCCTAGCAATCGTCACCATAGACATGATGCATATTTTAGGCACAACAGTGATCATGCTAGAAGATCCCGAAATGTTCAACCTAGAAATGATTATGGTGCTCAAATTAGGAGAAATGAAAATAGAGTAAACAATGTGCATTATTCTAGCTACTATGAGCCTAGACGCATGCATAATCCAAATGTGACATGTCATTATTGTAGACGAATTGGTCATATTGCTCCCGCATGCTTTACTAGACATAGACATGCTACTCAAACATATCATTATAGTATGCATAACCCTCAAGGACCCAAAATGGCATGGGTACCAAAAGAGCATTGATTTGTTTTGCAGGTGTGCTTGAAGGAATCAAGTGTAGTGGATACTCCAAACACTTGACGGGAGACGAATTCAAAATTCCTTAAATTAAAGCACAAAGAAGGAGGAAGAGACGGAAAAGTCGATTTAGGCATTTTTTTCAAAATCGGAAGTATTTTCGAAAAATTTAAAAGACAAAATACAAGGAAGACAAAGGCAAAATTGTGGAAGAAGCTTCTTAAATTGAAGAATGAGCCAAAAGACCAAAATGAACGGAGGATGTTCAAAATCAGGTAATTGGCAAAGTCGAAGGGAAGGTAAGTACCCTAAACCCTCTTAAGAACATCCTAGGACAAAATTCTTAAGAGTTCACGTTTTTCACCCGACTACACTAGTTTCAAAGTTATTATTTCATTTATAGATTACTGACTTGAGCGTCGGAGATGTTTAATTCTATTTTGCAGGTATCCCCCAAAAGGTAAGAGGAAAGTATAAATTGTCTTGATACAAGAAAAATCGATCATAATCGATTATTTATGCTTACAATCGATTATCAGTATCAATAATCGATTATTTGTTGATTCAATTTTTTTTGTCATGAAATCTTGTTGAATGTTTACATTGCTTGATAGAATTAAGTCTCATCATTTTAGCATCCCCCTTCCAAACAATCGATTATTTGTTCTGCCAATCGATTATTTGCCAAAATCCAAACTCTTTGTGAGTGAAATAATCGATTACTATATATTGACAATCGATTATCTGTTTTAAACTTATGTTACCGTTTTGGCTCTACAATCGATTCCTGTCAGGTCATAAATATGAAAAACAATCGATTACCAAGTTTGACAATCGACTATCTTTTTCAAATTTTTTTACCGTTCTGGTGTGTAATCGATGTGTCAGATCATTTTCATTAATGACAATCGATTATTCTATTCAAACAATCGATTATTGAACGGTCAGTGAATTTATTTTTACCGTTTCAGACTTCAAAGCTCTTCAAATCTCTTCAAATCTTTTCAAATAAGTGTAAGATTCATTCCTTCTCTATATATAGGTTGCACATATGCTCTTGTATACTCACTCAAGCCTCCCAAGCATCAAATTATCTTGTTATCTTTGAAAAATCCTAGCACATCTTTTTCAAAAATGTCAAGCCGCAACTCCAAACGTGCTCGTTCCAAACAAAGTGCTTCTTCTTCTCGCCATCCATATCAAGATGGATCGGTTCTATTCTTTGAATCCGATGAAGAGCTCACCCGTTTCTTAACCAAATTTGAGAAACGCCTTATTCTCCCTCCTCGCTTTTCAACAAACGCTCTTGTTGCACCATTCATTCCAGCCGCGAATATGCTAAGAGAGTGCCAACTTTTCAATTTCCTACTCCTTACTCACCCCTACTACAACATTACTTTGGTTGAAGCTTTTTACTCCAACCTTCACAAAGATGATGAGGGTGAACTCGTTACCAATGTTAACTGCATTTCCATTCTAATTTCTGAAGATAACCTCCACCTCATTGCCGGCATTCCGCATGATGGTGAAGACATCTACCAGTACATAAATGATGCCGGGGACATGATTGATGAAGCTAATCTCTTCCGCCAAGCCGGAGTCGCCTATGATGAGTCTTCTTCCCGTCGTCCCACCATAAAGGGTATGGAACCGAATTATCGTTTCATTCTCTATTTCATCACTCGTGTTCTCAAACCCCGTAAACTCAATCACACCACCATTTCCCAAGAGGATGCCAAATTTCTTCATGCCATTATCACCGGTGTTAAAATCAATTGGTGCAAGCTTATTCAATCTCATATGTTCAATGCCACCAGAGATGACATACCTCTCCCCTATGCCCTCTTAATAATGAAATTTCTTGAAGCTTCCGGGGTCAATATTGCTAATGGTCCTCTCAAAAAGAGCACCAAAATCTGGGAAATTTCGGAGTCTTCCTTTCATCATGATGGTGATCATGCTCCCGCTCCTCCTCAAAATCGACAAGCCCGTCGTGCTCATCCTCCTCAGGAGCCTACCCTCCGGACTATCTCTGCCAAATTACTCAATTAACCCGTGAGGTCCATGGTTACTTTGATCACGTGCATTATGCCTATGCTCAGGTGGTGCCATATCAAGCGCCTCCCAATGATGATGAAGGGGATGGGGGTGATGAAAGATGATTGTTGTTTTTGATGATGTGAAATTGTTGTTTTTGATTTGTTTTTCCTTGGTTGGTTAGTTGTTGTTCGTTTTATTGTGTTTGGCTCCACCCATGTAATGTTATTTTCCAATAAATAAACTTTTGTTTATTTCATATGTTTTTTTGCATATTCTTCCCTTGTATATATTTTTGCTAATGGCAAAAGGGGGAAGAAACGGGATATCAAGAAGTATGCTATATCACTCTCAACTTCATTCATGCTTAAAGTGAGGGGGAACATGAATTGAGGGGGAACATCAAATTGCATACTTTACACTTGTCTTGGATTATCAAAATAATTATTGCATATATCTCGCTTATGTTTGCCATTATCAAAAAGGGGGAAATTGTTGGAAACACGTTTCAAATGCAATATACTAAACGTGTGTTCTTTTGTAGGTTTTGATGAATGTCAAACAAAGCAAAAAGCGATATATAGCAGTACTCAAGGACAAGCACAAAATGGATGCATTACAAGAAGCTCAAGACAAAGTTTAGAAATGTTATAATTGAGTCAATATTAATTGTGATCTTGATTCCTCAACTTGGCTCATAACATGGCTTCTCTACTAAAATTATTTTTCCAAAATCATGCTTTTTTAAATTAAGTGTCAAATGATTTTAAACTATGCATATTTACATTTGTTAAAATGTTTTCCAAGCATGCCTCAAAAATCTGGGCTAAGATAATCGATTATGTACTTATGATAATCGAGTATCTCTAAGCCAAGACTGCATGACAATCGATTGTGAATTAATGATAATCGATTGTGAGTAAGTCAGTTAACATCAGGTTTTTGCAAACTGCATAACAATCGATTGTGTACTTATGATAATCGATTGTTAACTGAGGCAAAGTTTTCAAAACTCATAAAAATCGATTATGAACTAATGGTAATCGATTAGAATGAGAAAAATGTCTCCCAGTGATTTTAAATAAAATGATAATCGATTGTGGCTTTTGATAATCGATTATATATGAGACAGAGAGTTTTGAAATTAATTAATAATCGATTATTCCATTTGATAATCGATTGTTGAAGCTGACCGTTGTCATATATTTTCAATTACCTTCAGGTAATCGATTGTTGATATTTAACAATCGATGTTTTGCTTAAAATCTGGAAAAGATTTTCTGAACGTTGTTAAAATAATCGATTGTTGATTTCCGGACAATCGATGTTTTATGCCAAAAATTGGAAAGGATTTCTTAACGTTATAAATAATCGATTATTGATTTGAAGTAATCGATTGTTGACGTAAAATCTGGGATTGAATTTTTAATCTGATAGGCAAACAATCGATTGTTTAGTCTTGACAATCGATTGTCACTGAGTAATTTCAGCAATCCTTAATTGGCAATTAGACAACGGTAAGACTGAGTTTTTCACCTATAAATACAGCTTCAACTCAGTGTTTTCACAACAACAACATATACACTTTGAGTATTTTCATTGCTAAAAGCTTTCTTACATTGATCATCATTTTCCATTCATCCATAAAGCTTTTTGAAGAGCCATTCTATTGAGCTAAGTTGTTGTGATCTTGAGCGTACTATTTCTACTCATATCTACTCATTAAGGAGTGCTTTGTAAAGTGAGTGTGTTGTGTGTTTGTAAGAGAATTGCGATTCTCGTTTGTTGAGGAACTTGTGATTCCTCGGTTGAAGTCTTTGGGATTGTTATCCCCGAGCAGTTGAAGTCTTTGGGATTGTTATCCCCGAGCAGTTGAAGTCTTTGGGATTGTTATCCCCGAGCAGTTGAAGTCTTTGGGATTGTTATCCCCGAGCAATTGAAGTCTTTGGGATTGGTATCCCCGAGCAATTGAAGTCTTTGGGATTGTGATCCCCGAGCACCTGGGTGAGGCTTGTGTCCTCAGCTGTAACGGTTTGTTAAGCACTCGTAAGCTTGACAAGTTTAGTGAAAATCTCGAGAGAGTCTCTCGGGGACTGGACTAACCACGTTTGTGGCCAACCAGGATACATCATTGTGTAAGTTTATTCTACTGCACTTGTTTTAATTTCTGCAAAGTTTTTAAATTCCACACTAAAACGCTTAATATTTTTAAAATGCTATTCACCCCCCCTCTAGCGTAAAGCGTATTGTCCAACAAAAATCTCAGGGTTCGTCCTCACAAACAGATATCTTGCCTATAGAAGACCGAGGGAGAGATAGAACAAGAGACTCAAGAAATAGAGGTAAAAGTAGAAGTAAGTCAAGGTCGAAACACTATAATATTACATGCAACCACTGTGGCAAGAAAGGACACATCAAAAGATTTTACCGCAAGTTGAATCAAGACACTAGAGAAGGAAGGAAAGCAGAAAATAACGAGAACAATGTTGCTGCTATTGTTCGAGATGATCTTCTTTTTTCCTATGATGAAAATGTCATTAATTTGGTATCCCATGAGACGAGTTGGATAGTTGATTCTGGAGTTACCTCACATGTCACACCAAGAAAAGACTTTATCATCTTATACTCCTGTTGATTCTGGAGTGCTAAAAATGGACAATGCCAGTGAAGTTAAGGTGTTTGGTATTGGAACAGTTTGTTTGAAAATTAATAATGGTTAAAAATTAGTTCTTCAAGATGTCAAGCGTGCTCCAGATTTCCTTTCAATTTGATCTCAACAGGAAGATTAGACGATAAAAGTTACCATAATACCCTCTTTAATGGCCAATGGAAGCTCACCAAAGGCTCGTTTGTGGTGGCTCGAGGAGTCAAGTCAAGTTTGATCAATTATATGTGATACAAGGATCTATTCTTAATGACTCCATATATCTGGTGGAAAGTGATACTTTATTAGAATTGTGGCACCAAAGACTGAGTTATATGAGTGAGAGGGGGATTACATATTTGACTAAGAAAAAATTGCTTTCTGAAGTGACACAAGCAAAGCTAAAAAGGTGTATCTATTGTTTAGATGGCACATAAAAAAGGGTTTCCTTTCATCGTCATCCTCCCTCAAGAAAGCCCGATTTATTGGAGCTAGTACACTCTGATTTATATGGTCCTTTATAAGTAAGTTCAAAAGGTGGTGCACTGTACTTTGTAACATTCATTGATGATCATTCTCGTAAGCTCTGGGTGTATCCTTTGAAATCTAAGACCAAGCACTTAGCGTGTTTAAGGAATTTCAGGCCTTAGCTGAGAGACAGGCGGGGAAGAAATTAAAAATATATTCACATTAACAATGGTGGTGAATATTATGGTCCCTTTGATAACTATTGCAAGTAAAAAGGAATTCGTCATCAGAAAACTTTGCCAAGACACCTCAATTGAATGGTTTGGTAGATAGGATGAATAGAACTCTAGTTGAGAGAGTTAGATGCTTACTTTCAGAGGCCAAACTTCCAAATACATTTTGGGCAGAAGCACTTAACACTTGCCTATGTTATCAATTTGTCTCCTGCAGTCGCTTTGGATGGTGATGTCCCAGATAGAGTTTAGTTTGCCAAAAATGTTTCTTATAATCACCGGAGAGTTTTTGGGTGTAACGCTTGTGTGCATGTTCCTAAAGATGAGAGATTGAAACTCGATGTCAAAACTAAGATGTGTATTTTTATCGGTTTTGGTCAAGATGAGTTTGGGTATCATTTTTATAATCCAGTTGATAATAAAATTATTAGAAGTCGTGATGCAATATTCTTTGAAGATCAAACTATTGAAGATATTGACAAAGTTGAGAAGATAGATTCTCAGAGTAATGAGAGCTTAGCTGATATTGATCCAGTTTCAGTTGCTAAGGCACCTATTGCACATGAAGGAACCCAAAACAATAATGGATATAGTGATCAAGATCAAAATGATCATCATGGTGCAGATGTTATGGATGCTCTAGTTGATGAAGTTTTAGTTGATCAGCAACAATTTCCTGCACATATTACTACTTCGAATGCCCCTGAAACTTCTCTAGAAGATCTACTGGGGAAAAGCAAAAATCCATGCGCTATCCTCCTAATGAGTATGCACTTTTGACTGATATGGGAGAACCTAAGAATTATGATGAATCCATGCAAGATACTCACAAAGATCAGTGGATCGAAGTGATGGAAGATGAGATGAAGTCACTCCATGAGAATGACACATATGAGTTAGTGGTCTTGTTGAAAGGTAATAGAGCTTTATCTAACAAATGGATATTCAGAATAAAGAAAGATAATCATACCTCTGAGCCTAGATACAAGGAGAGGTTATTTGTTAAAAGTTTTGGCCAGAAGAAGGGAGTTGACTTTAATGAAATTTTATTGTGAAGATGTCTTCTATTCGTGTGGTTCTAGGCTTAGCTGCAAGTCTAAATTTAGAGGTTGAGCAGATGGATGTCAAGACTGCTTTTCTTCATGGTGATTTAGATGAGGAGATTTATATGGAGCAACATGAGGGTTTTGTAACTAATGGAACAGAAAATTATGTCAACAAATTGAAAAAGAGCATGTATGGATTGAAACAAGCTCCAAGACAATGGTATTTGAAGTTTGAATCTGTCATAGAAGAACAATGGTACGAGAAAACTTCTTCAGACCACTGTGTATTCTTTAGAAGTTTTCTGATGATGATTTTATTACTTTATGTAGATGACATGGTTATTGTTGGCAAGAATAAATCCAGAATTGGAGTCCTTAAGAAGTAGTTGAGCAAATCATTTGTGAAGAATGACTTGGGGCCAGCAAAGAAAATCTTGGGCATTCAAATTCACCGACGCAGATATAGAAAAGAGTTATTTCTGGCCCAAAAGCAGTACATTGAGAAGGTACTCAAGAGGTTCAATATGACATATGCAAAAATGGTTAGTACTCCTGTTGCTAAACACTTCAAATTAAGTATTAGTCAAAGTAAATCTAATGATGAAGAGAAAAAGAAGATGACTCGTATTCGTTACACTTCTGCCGTTGGTAGCTTGATGTATGCTATGGTTTGCACTAGACCAAATATTGCACATGCCATTGGTACTGTTAGTAGATTCTTTTATAATCCTGGAAAAGAACGCTGGGATGCAATAAAATAGATATTAAGGTATTTGAAAGGTACTGCAGATTTGAAGCTGTGCTTTGACAATGGAGAACCTGAACTTGTTTGTTACACAGACTCTGATTTAGGAGGAAATCTTGATAATTCAAGATCCACTTCCCGTTATTTGATCACTTTTGCAGGGTGAGATTTTTTTTGGCAATCTAGACTACAGAAGTGCGTAACTCTATCCATCATAGAATCCAAATATATTGCTGTCACAGAAGATGACAAAGAACAATTATAGATGAAGGAGTTTATTAATGATCTTGGCTTTAAGAAGTCAAGATACATCTTATTTTGTGATAATCAGAGTGCTATCTGTCTCAACAAACACTCCACTTTTCATTCTAAGAACAAACATATAAATAAAAAGTATCATTGGATAAGAAATGTCGTAGAAGAGAAATTATTTGAAGTTGATAAGATACACATTGTTGAAAATCCTTCGGATACGCTGACAAAGACTGTGGTTGTAGATAAACATGAATTTTGTAGAAAATTGTATAGTTCCTCTACTTAAAGACACATTTGGCCCCTTGGCTGGAGCGGGAGTTTGTTGGGCTCAATGTTGTCTAGCCAAAGGCTCAATGGCCTAATTCTATTCTCTTTTGGTCTCCATTCCTATTTGGAATTGGATTTGGTTTATTCCTATTTTGAGTGGGCTTTGGCTTTAAGAGAAAGCACCACTCATAATCTATAAATAGGACAACCTTGAAGAATTATTCTATGCTCATTGATACAAGTCTTTGAAAGATTTAAGCACATAAGAGTGGTTTTTGAGAGAGCTTTCGTCAAGAGACAAGAGAGAAGAAAAATATTTATTTTGTTGCAGATTTTTATTCCGACTAGCCAAAATTCAAATCACGTTTCCGATTCGTTAACCGTTGCATCGGACTGAAATTTTGATTGAGTGTTCGTGACATCTTGGTTTTAGATTTGAACGGTGGAGATCGGATTTGGAGGCTCATAGCATCTGATTTCGAGCCTCGAACAACTTTATTTTTGTGGATTCTCCTCTTTCGTCAATTGATTAGTTGTTGCTCTTGTTATTATTGTTGCTCCATGTTTGACACTTGTTGTGTAGCCAATTTGGAGAACTTTTGTAACCCTCTTATTGTTATAGTGGAGCTTTTTTGGATCTTTGTGATCCTGTGATTTGTACCTTCGATTTGAAGGGTTTTCCACGCTAAAATTTAATATTATTTATCTTCTTTATTTTTGAATTTGCCTCTTCCTCGACGTAACAAGATTGTAAGATTTTTAACTAAATTTTAGACGAGTCGAACAAAACAGCATTTGAATATTCAAAGATTTTCGTTTATCAATAACATTACGATACTGGATAAACAATGCTTACGTGACAAAAGGGTAGTTGGCTCAAAGTTGTGGTACGTCTATATAACCAATAAAAAAATAATAAAATTATATAGAAGGATCTATATAGTCGATCAAACTAGTTTGGAATGTCGGAGCAGTTGATTGTTATTCAAATGATGGGTTACTCTCCCAATATTTTTTCTAACTTGGGGTTGTGGTGCAGTTGCTGCAGCTGCTCTTTCCTTAATCAAAGTTTTCAAGTACAAATTTTAGGTATGAAAACTTTTTTGATACAGAATACTTTTTCCTGAGTGAGGTCCTACGTAGTGCAAATTCGGATATAATCGAGCTCCAATACTTTTGAAGAAATAGAAAATGTAGTTTCTCCCTAAAAGTACTTTTCGAAAAAGTATTTTTGAGGAAAATATACGTAAAAATACTTTTTGAAATCTTGGTCAAACACTAATTATTGTTCAAAAGAGTTTTCCAAATTAATTTATCTAACATAAGTTATTTCTCACCAAAAATATTTTTAGAAAAAACTAATTAAAATAAGCTGATTGTAAAATTTTGGCTAACCCTCTCGATCTCAAGGACTCGTGATGAAAATTTAAGACTACCAATTGAGTTGAAAGATACTCTTAAATAATAACTCATAAACGACATAACAATTTACGATTGTGATGCTTGCTCAGTTGGTAAAAGGACCTCCACCTATGACCGTTAGGTCTTGGGTTAGAGTCACCATGGAGGGGAAGTGTGGAAGCACTATAGATCCTCCTAATTTGGGAGGGGAAAAAAAATAAAAAATTTACGATTGTGAACATGTGCACCCTTTGGATAGGAAAAGAGTGAGTGCCACTAACTTGGTATTTGAATTTGAAAATCTATCTAACGGATCGATTTGTATGCATATGGTCCAGCAAAACTTTGTTTTCATATTAATGATAATAATATAATGCATGTGATATTACTATATGAGTAGCAAATCAGTTGAAGCTGTAAAGACAAAGTCTCATTTTACCAACTGGGCTCCAACACAGCATGTCAACTTTGATAGCTACGCAAGTAACAATCGTGACTAATTTCATTCTCATTTTCACTTATTTATTTTCATGTCAGTAAATATACATTTGTATTTTCGCCTACAAAAGATGCAAAAACTCGATAAAACATGCACAAGGGTCAGAAAAGAGAGACATAACAGTGTTACTTTAAATTTTACAAAAAAAATTTTTTCTCGATTAAAGTCAGTGGCCTCTTGATCGTACCATTGCGGCAAGGGTTTCCTGTAGAATTCAGATACGCACACAGATCGTTGCAGCGAAAATTAAACAAAAAACGTACCGTCAGCCATAATTGTCAAGTATTGTAGAATTGCCTTGGAAAAACTTTGACAGAAAACCATTGGAGCGTGATAATAGATAGACTAGAGACTCTTAGACAAATATTTTGCCTTAGAGACTTCTCTTTAAATTATGATTGCCCTAGGGACTCCATATATATGGTAGTTTTTTTCTACCAAAGAAATTATTATATATATATAACTACAAAATATTATCTGATATATTATTTTCTTTTAAAGATAAGGTAAATAATTTATAACCTCATATGCGAGCCACACTAAAAACGGTAAATTCTAACATTCCCTTCAAGTGAAAATTTGAAATATATCCTAAATCAAATGACAAAGTTGTTTAAAAATTTCAAAGAAAAGCTAAAAAGAGAAAGGCCTTAAGTGGGGGTAGTTGGATGCTTCATAGTGGGGTAAGGCTGCAAACACGGTTCCGAACCGGAATCGGACCGGAACCGCGGTTCTGGCGGTTCTGCCGGTTCCGGCGGCCCGGTTCCGGCAGTTTCGGTTCTGACGGTTCCCTGGAACCGTGACGGAGCGGTTCTACCCGTTAGAACCGCGGAACCGGAACCGGAACCGGACCGGTTCTGGCAGTTCCAAACGGTTCCAACCGGTTCCATCTGGTTCTGTAACGGGCAGATTTTTAAAATTTTTTTTTTTTTAATAATTTCCAAACGGCTCTTTTTCAAAATTAGCCGTTTGGAATTTTAAAAAATAGCCATTGACCCCTAAACTTTATGCAATTACACAATTTCCCATTTCTCAACTATAAATACCCCCTCATTCTTTCATTTTTATTCACCAATTCATCAATATCTCTCAATCTCTCTCAAGCTCTCTTTCAATCTTTCTAGTGCAAGTGCTTAATTTATTGTTGCAAATTCGTGAAACATTGTGAAGTTGTTGAATTGAAGTTTTCAAGTGTTCAATTTCAACGATATTCAATATTCAAGAAGTTGTTCGTCAATCCGGTAAACTCGTTTCAACTCTTACGTGCTAAGAATATTTTTGTGTGTTTGTTATTTTGCTTAATTATAATTATTATGGCATTTTCGTTGAAAAATATGTTAGGTAAAGGAAAATATAAAACCGGTGAAAGTAGTCGCCAAAATACTACCCTTCCCCCGGCTCCCCGACCTAGAAAAGATAAGCAAGTTCAAAGTGGTAGCCAACCTATTAATCCAAATGAACCCTTCGGAATCCTTGATAGTGATCACCCTTGTTTTCAATTTAGCGATATTGATTTTCTATATGATGTAGCAGTTGGTGATAAAATAGACGATGATATTATGAATGCTCTTTATCCTAATGCACCTATCTTAGAGGGAAATGGGGATGAAGATGATGATGAAACCCAAGCTCCAGTAGATTTAGATGATATACCTACTAGTCCTGCTCATAACTTAGGTGATGAAACGGCACACCCACCCGTACAAACTCTCACTTTTAGTAGACAACCACCTAAACGTACAGAAATATCATTAGTTTGGTAATTTTTTATTCAACTAAGAGAACAAAATAAGGCTAAGTGTAAATCTTGTGGGAAATTACTTGTTCATAGGTATACTGGAGATCGTAGCGGCATGGGTAGTTTAGTTAAGCATATAAGATTACACCCTAGCGATACGGCTAGATTTTTACAATTGAAATCGCAACAAGAGGGGAGGACAAGTTTTGATACTTCAGTTAACCCAAGTACTGGTTCAAATCTAGTTCAACCAGGAATAAACACAGTCACCGGAGGTATATTATATTACGATCCAAATAAGGATCGTGAAGAATTAGCTAAAATGATTACTGTTATGTGTTTGCCTTATTCTTTTGCTTCTAATCCTGCATGGATTCATTATATTAGAAGAGTATTTAATCCTACGTATAAAGGTTGGCCTCGCGCCACAGTTAAGGCCGATATTTATAAATACAAGCATGAATATGAACAATACTTGCGCTATTTATTTACCCATATAACTAATCGTATGTCTATTACAACTGATATTGGTAGAAGTAATAATGATTGTGATTATCTAACCGTAACCAGTCATTGGATAGACGAAGACTGGACTATGCAAAAACGCATTATTGCATATAGGATAATTAATTCACGGCACACGGGTAGGTTTATTGCTAACGCTGTTTCAGATGTATGCAGATATTTTTGTTTTAGTGATAAAATAATGTCAATTTCCATGGATAACGCTTCTAGCAACACTAGTGCAATAGGTATGCTAACTAGAACACTTAATCCTGCTTTTACTAATATTTTCCATATTACATGTATTTGTCACATTTATCATTTAATTGTTGGTGATGGTATGAGAATATTAAACATAGAAATTGAAAAAGTTAAAATGGCTCTTAATTGGCTTTTTTATTCAAACCGTAGAAGTAGACTTAGAGAATATTTTAAAAGGTATGACGAATATGGCCTTAGAGAAAGAAAGGTTCCTAAACCTTGCCCGACTAGGTGGAACTACATGTACGAAAGTTCAGTAGTAGCGTACGAATATAGGAACCCAATTAACGCTACATATAATTCTCGGGATTGTGGGGAGGAAGATAATGACATGCTAACTACACAAGATTGGACTAACGTTAAAATTTTTTTAGATTTTTTTGAACATTTTCATGTGGCTACAAATGCTTTATCTGGCCAATATTATCCAACTATTTCTACCTGTTTAGTTTATATTGCCGCACTTGCTAATTTGTTTGTTGATTTTAACGAGGGAGGGAAATTTATGAAATTGCAATAACTGAAATGAAAAAGAAGTTTAAAAAATATTTTTTTCCAATCCCTCCTATATTTGGTGTGTCTGCTATGCTAAATCCTACTATGAAAGAGGTCCTCACTTTTGGTATTCTACTATTTATCAAGCTTTAGATCTTTCAGAAGAAGAAATGGCTACATTATCTGATGTGAAAGCATCAATTAAAGTGAATGCTCAAACTGTTTATAATGCTTATAAACAGGCGTTAGAGCATGCTAGGCCTATTATTCCAACTCCTACTTCGTCTACATCACACGTCGTCTAAAAGAGCTGCTGGCTTAACAACTCTTAAATCGTGGACGGAGTTCAGGGGTCTTCAAGGGGAAAATTTAGATGAAATTTCCCATCTAAATGAGCTTCAAGTTTATTTGTCGCAGGGACTAGAGAATGAGAATCCAGACGGCTCTTTCAACCTTTTGGAGTGGTGGAAGACAAGGGAAAAACATTTTCCCGTTCTTGCAAGGATGGCTCGGATGTTTTGTCGATTCAAGTGTCAACTGTTGCATCGGAGAGCGCCTCTAGTCAAGCAAGACTACAAACAGGTGATCACAGAGCGTCGATGCGGGACAGCTTGGAAAAATCAGTGCTTTTTTGAGATTGGATCCGCGCAGAAAGAAGGAACTTTGGGCTAGCTGAATCACAACCATAAATAGATGAGTTCTATGAAGAAATGCTAGCAGAACTTGCTCAGGAAACATCTTCACCCGGAAGTGGTGATGAACAAGCTTCATTTCCACCACCGCCAACACAACCACCTCCAAACCTTGAAGGTTTTATGAGATTTGTTAGAAATAATGCATAAATTATGATTTAACTTGTACATTGGCATGTCTTCTTTTAGTTTTTTTTCCTTTTAATGGTGGTATTAGTACCATGTTGTGCTCATTCTATTGGGGAAAGGAAGACTAAGAAAGATATGCCATTTTGGTCAATAAATATGCTCTTTATCATATCCTTGAATATCTTTTGACTCCATATTTCTTTATCAATATATACTACTTATATACAATTTATACTAATTACTAACTACAACACAATATACACTACTTATATACAATATATACTACTTACATACAATATATACTACTTATATACAAAATATACACTACTTATACACAATATATACTAATTACCAAACACAATATATACTATACTAATAACATAGTACACCATATAACATATATTCTACAATATACTAATGATTACTAAACAAGATATTGGTTTTAAAAAAAAAAAAATTCAGAACCGCCGGAAACAGCCAGAACCGGAACCGGACGGTTCCGGAACCGTATGTTAGCGGCTCCGGCTCCGGAACCGCCAGAACCGGAACAGCCAGAACCGCAAACGCCAAAACCGGAACCACAGACCCAAATAGACCCAGAACCGGAACCGGATACAGCCTTATAGTGGGGACAAAATGACAGTCAAATGTCCATTTCTCAATTAGTTAAATTGCTCCTTTTTGCCTCACAATGGCATTTGCAGGAACAACACAGAAATGTATGGCATGTGAAAAGACAGTGTATCTAGTTGACAAATTAACTGCAGATAATAGAGTCTATCATAAAGCTTGTTTCAGATGCCATCACTGCAAGGGTACTCTCAAGGTTTGTCCATTTTTATGTAGTAGTAGATTCTTACATTCTTTTTTTAACTAAGCCAATCCATTGTTCAGATTTGTGTTCAATGTTTCATTTTTTTGATTTCACTAAGAAAGTAGATTTAGACTTGTTAATCCAATTTTCCATCTCATATTATCGTCTTTAATTGCAGCTTAGCAACTACAATTCCTTTGAGGGAGTTCTCTATTGTAGACCTCACTTTGATCAGCTCTTCAAAAGAACTGGAAGTCTAGACAAAAGTTTTGAAGGTAGAGAGAAAAAGTGCATAACTCAAAATTGATTTTTACAAATCAGAAAAGTTACTGATAAATTGAAATTATTATTCCAGGGACACCCAAAATTGTGAAGCCAGAGAAAGATGAGGTAACTGACACTGAATAAATAACTTGAGAGGCTATTTTGTAAATAACTAATCTATGTTGAATATTTGAAACAGAAACCACATGCTGCTAAAGTGTCAAGCATGTTTGTGGTATGATTTATAATTTTAATGTTGTTTTATGTGATTTTAGGCTTCAATTATGTTTGTGTTATGTTTTGGAATTGTTAGGTATGGTTGCATAGGGTCTCGGTGGCCTCAGGTGCGTTTTAGATGGTTATCAGATTCACTTTTGGACTTCGTGCATTGATGTGTGTTTTATGATTTTTGGTTCTTTGTGGATGACTGGTCGCAGATGCTGCCCTGTGGGCGCATGTCTAGAGTTGGCTGGAAAAAGGCAGGGACAACAGAAGATGTTAGTTAGGAGAAAAAGCGGAAGCGCATCTGCGGTGAAGGAACATAGATGCAGGTGCGCATATGCGCAGGGTGGACCGCACATGCGGTAAGTTGGCTGATGGAGAGAACTCGCAGATACAAGCTTGTGGCCGCAATTGCACAATCACAGAAGCGGCTTAGTGACTGCAGATACGGAATCACTGATAGACTTTATATTTCAAAAACTTGGTTATTTTTTATTATTTGGAGTTCTAGAGCTCGGGTGAAGGCAATTATTGAGAGACTTTTTACCTTAATTGAACAGGTAAGTGAAGTTTATTCAATTTTGATGATTGATATTGATTACCCATAGATTATTTCATCTAGATTATGTGAGCTTAAAGTAAAATTTGGAAATTTTTTATTATGGCTTCTGAGAGTGAGATTTTATGATTTGAGGGTCGATTTGAAGTTGTAATTGGATGAAACGCACATATTTGGACTTGTATCAGAGTGAGTGTTCGAAATTTATGAGTTTGGTCGGGTTCCAGAGTGTGGACTCAAGGTTAACTTTTGGGTTAACTTAGCATAATTGCTTCAAGACATTAGATTTATCATTAGGAATTATTTTCTATGGTTTTTATCGATCATATTAAGTTATTTTGACTAGATTCAAATAGCTCGGAGGTTGATTCGCGTGAGAAGAGCTTTTTAGAATATTGATTCCTGCATTTTGAAATAAGTAACATATCTAATCTTAGATTTGAGAGTAATTATCCCCGAGAACTATAATATTTGAGAAATTTTAGGAGTGACACATGTGCTAGGTGATGGGCTTGTGTGTGCGCATCACGTATTGATGATTCGGGTTGATTCTATACTATTATGGGACTTGTTTTGCTATCATGCCTTGTTATATCCACGTTTTCTATACAATGTATGATTACTTGAGTTCTGATTCATGTTAGAAATTATACCTACGCTATGTACTTATTTGTTTTAGATATGATAAGGCTATTCTTGCTATTTTTTAGCTATTTGCCTTAATTGGACACATACTCTCACTCATGATGCTATTTTCGTGTATGTTATCTCCGTTTCAGTGCTTTCTTATTTTTATTTCTCACATGTTGATGCCTTATATGTGTAACAATGTTGAATTTAGTTTTGTGAGATGTGGTTAACTGATATTTGTGTGGTTGATGATTGAGCTTTGGCCATAGAGCTGATTTGGTATTGATTTTGAGGTGGCGCGTACAACATGCTTATATTGGGCTAAGTGGTACTGATTTGGGGCTAAACGTGCACCAAACCCCTCTATTAGGCTATGTGATATTAATTACCACTTGGGCCAGGATCCGCCCCTTTGGAGTATGATATTATAGTGAGTGCAGGAACAATGATATATAAGTGCTATGATAGGGGCATTGTATTAGGCACCCGTACACTGCTAAGTATGATGGTATGTGTGATGATAATGAGGGGCATTATACCAAGCACTGTGAGCATGCTGAGTTATACTTCATGGTTTCACCATGATGATATGGAATTGACATGTATACTTGACATGTAGGCATATAGATGAATTTTTCTCATACTAGCTGGTAAATAAAATGACTCATCTGTATTGGGCTTTGATTGTGATACTTGGAAAGTGATCCACATCTAATATGCACTCAATAGTGAGTGAAAACGGTCATTGGAAGAATAATACCCAACAAGAGTGGTGGCCGATTTCCTCAAGGAGTTTAAAAGAGGTGTTAGGGTGTACAATTGATGAGAATAAATGAAATAGCTCAATTGCGATTCCAAACAAGGGATTTTGTTTTCTACTTCTAAAATCAACACTAACATTTATAAACTAATGAGAAGAAACTAAAAGTGAGTAATTATTTTTGTTATTTTTATCAAATGGATAAAAGCTTAGGGATATAACATTCACCTAGGTGCTAACCTAATGGATAAATTACATTAATACTTGTTTTAGTGACCGTGGTATATTATAACTCTCAACTCTAAATTACCCACTGAATACCTCTCGGTTATAGAGTTATTTAATTGTCTTCTCAAGCCCAATTAGTTATCAATTCAAATAGTTTTCATGAGCTCAAGTCGGGTTTTTCTTATTTCTAGTTCAAACCCTTTAACTAGACTAGCCAAAATCTTAACTATCCCAATTTCTTGTTAGCCCTATTTTTCTAGACTAAGTCCCTCCTTCTCAAGTAACTACCAAGTCAAATAGGCATGATTCAATGTTGCAACCATTAATTCTAGAAATAATGCATGAACAAGGCTAAATAATAAATACCAGGTCATAAAAAAGCATCAAATTAATCATCCATAATGTTTACACACTAGGATTGTGTCACAACCCTAGATAAAATCTAGCTACTCGTAGTTGAAATTGAGAAAAAATAAAAAAGTACTAATTAAATCCATAACTAAAATTAAACTGCTAAAACAAATAATTCATAACCCAAAATAGTCAATAATTACCCAAAAAGTAAAATATAACAGTTACAACTTTAAATATTATAAAACTTGCCCTAGAAAAGTGTTTTTCTTCTATTTATAGTGGCCTAAAACTCGCAGACAAAGATTCCCTTCGGAAGGTTCTACGACCGCAAAATTTCATGTGTGGTCTGCACTTTGCTTGGCTTCTGCAAGTGGAGATATTCTACAGCCGCACAATTCCATCAGCGGCCACACTTTTCCTTCTCTAGTTGCACTTTTGACAAGATTTTACACTTGATCATTTTGCACATTCTCTAAACTTTTTGAATTCTTTTCAGTACAATAATATTTTGCGGACGCACGTTTAGTATGCGTACCATACTTTTCCAAAATCCTGTGAGCTTTAGGTGCCAGTTATGCGGCCGCAGAAGCATTTCTGCAGACCACACTTTTTTCTGCGGCCGCGTAATTACTTTTGTGGACAACGCTTTGGCCTGCTGCACTCCTTCTTGCCTTTTTGATCTGGAACACTCCTTTGTGAGTTATAACTCTTCGTTAAGGTCCAATTCTCCAACATGCCTATAATTTGCACAATTTCATTAGTTTTAGGAACAAGAGTACACTCTTACGGACTAAATGTAAAACAAGAAGGTATTAATAAGTGGATAAAATTCACGCTTATCAACTCTTTCAAATTTAAGCTTTGCTTGTCCTCAAGCTAATAGATTAGTTTTCACCTACTCAAAGTAAAAGGTCATTTCAAGGAGTAAATTGTAAGTCATTCATACTCAGTTGGGACCACTAACTACCCACAATACTCATGCATTTTTAACAAGGCGAAAAATCACATATTATGCACATATAACTCTAATGTGACACTTGAGCTTCAAGAATTGACTTCACTCATGAAGGACTCTTGTTCTATCATATTGATCATGGTGGATTCCAAACTCTTCCTCCTCTACCTTCCTTTTTCCAAGATCACTTCATGAATTAACACTCAATTTCTAGATCAATGAAAGGTTTACTCTTCTCCCACAAAAGAATGTAACAAGTAAGGCTTCAAGTACCATAGCCATGTCCCTCATGTAGATCACCATTAATGTAAGCTCACTCGATTCAAAATCAAGAAGGGCTTCTTTCGGGTTGTAATGAAATATTTTGGAGTGGGGTAGGATACCATATGAGGTAAGTAGTTATACCCTTCCTTAATCTGTTATACCTAGCTTAGTTATCTGATTTTAATATATTTGAACCTATGTGCCAATTTTAGCTTTTAACAGCTTTTATTCAATTTTTTTAAAAGAAAGTTGAACATCGTTTAAAAACTGTTTTTGGATCGCGTCAAATGAAATGCACCCGCAACCTTGAACACATTTTATTCAATATTTTGATATTTGATTTTGGTCACATAAAATTCACACCCGAGTTTAAGATGGTAACGTTATTAAATTACGTACCTAAAGCAACTAACACATTATTATCTTTGAGGAAGGACGTGAAATTTGCTAAACGGCCCTTCCTGAATTCTAAGTCTTTCAATGTGAACATCTAAAGAGGGCCCTGTAATTTATGTATTTTTATTTGGCAGGACTCACCACATTTATTATTTAAAGGCCGACCTAAAGCAGAATACAATTCTCTAGTTAGTATTGCCTCTAAAGGGCCCTAATTAATTTGTCATTGGCCTAATACAAGCCAAGCGATAATTACGAACTAAACATGCACTTAGGCTCAAAGTTAAGCCCAAAGAATAGGAATTGCAACCTCAGGTCTACACGAATCCAACTAGTCAGTCAAAAGCTTTGGCCCAGGCCCAAACGAGAAGGGAATTAGATCTGGACCTGGTCCCATGTCAAGGGAGCTGAAGCTTAACCCGCTTTAAACAGGCTGTTGAGCCTTGATCTGTACACTAAGTAGAACCCCAATTCAAAAATGAAGATTTGCTGAGTTCACTTCAAACTGTTTTAAATGCACTCAATAACTTGTAACAAGGAAGAGCAATGTATGCTTATTCAAATTAAAGGGATATTAATAGTTTTAGTCCATTTTCATGCTCAGATTATTTTTATCTATTTGCCTACAGGTGAGTTCCTAGATGTCGCTAAAGGTGAAAAATGAACTGGAGTCATATATTGAATTTAACAACAACATTTATGGATTTAAACCTCGAATGAATAGATTAAGCAACTCAATTACATGATTTCACTAACACTATACACTAATAGGTTAATGACTTAAGTTCAAATCAGACCGACTAGTTTCAGATTAATTCAAACTAATCCTACACACTCAGGTGATTCGTGATTCTATAGCTGAATTAGTGAAATTATTACCAAAAACTATTTATTCTGCCTGGACCTAACATAAGCGGGAGTCTGTGTATTAATTTAACAACTCAGTTTCCAATTATAAAACTACAGCTATCATAGAAATCCAACTACACTACATTGGGGTTACTAGTTTAGAAAGAATGAACTCAAATCCGAAGTTTAACAGTCCATTACAGTCCAATGTTATTTACAATGAAGATGCTAATCAAATCAAAAGACATTACTTGACATATAAAACATTAACTAGCAAAATCTTCATAAGACATGCAACAAGATTTAACTCATGTTTCGACTTGATATGTACATTGCAATGAGAATGTACCTGGGATTGAAATATAATAAGAAGAAGGAGAGATCAGCAACAGCAAACGTAACAGCAACAGCAGGTTAGACTCAAATCAATACGGATCGACTCGTAGGCAACATGAGGATATGATATTGAAAGCAAAGGCAATATTAAACCCAAAATGACACTACTAGCCCAAACTTCAGCTCGAAGGAACTAAAGAGCTTCTAAACTTCAACCACTGCACAAATAAGAAAAAAATGCTATTTTGGATTCAAACGATCTAGAAGAAAGAGATTTCAATGGAATAGTTTTTTTTTCTGAGTTTTCTCTTGTGTTTTACTTTTTTTTGTTGGTTTTTTGAAGGTTTGGTGTTGTGAATTTTAAATTTCAGATCTGAAACTTATGAACAATGGGAGCGAATATTTGAGAGGTTGAAAAACTTTTGAGTGAAGGCAATGGCATGCCTTTTTATAGACACAAATGAAGGCTCTATTAGATTTTGAGACTTTAAATATTAGTCCTTCTTTTAAATTTCAATTTTCCCACTTAACCCTCTATTTTCTGACTTGTTACTCAAGTTAGTACAACTAATTCCTGAATTTTACCTTAGAGCCCCCACCTATAAGCTTCTAAGAAGTTCTGTTCTAGTTATTTCTAGATTCCCCACCTTTGAATTACCTCAATTACCCTTGATTTGTTCTGAAATTACCAATTCACTAACATCTAAAGCAGCCCCCATGATTAACTAAAACCTAGAACAAATTGAAATTAATTGAATTAAACAAATTATACTAACTGAAATGAAAATAATTATACTAAACTAACAAATTTAATTGAAATGAACACCATTATACTAACAAATTAACCACGAACGACAATTGAGCTAGCAGTATTAAAACAGTAATTCATCCTCATTTATGCTAAATAAAAATATTAAAGGGATATCTACTGAATTAAAGCTCATAATCGAAAAAAACAATTAAACTAAAACCAAAATAAACTGAGATGAATTGTGACCCGGAATGAACCAAATAAGCACAGAAAATAGAAAACAAACAAAATTAGACTCAAATTGATTAAAACAACTAATTAATTAAAAAATAAATACTAAGAATACCTAAAGAAACTCACCGGCCATTTTTCAAATTTAAAACTTGGACAATTCCAATGAGATTCGAGTGCCAATAACGATGCATTCAACAAGAGGGAGGTGAGGGGGTCACGTGGTATCAGTTTGGTGGGGTTTGGAGAACATAGGATTTTGACCGGAAATTTCAAATTAATATTCGAGAAGTTCCAGTTAGATTCGAAGGACGGGGTTTGGGGTTTATAGAGAGGGGACTGAGGTAATTCAAGGGTATTAGTTTGAACGAGATCGGGTAACTTTGGGTTTTGGCCGAATTCTTTGGTTGAAAACTCGACATGTTTGGGTAGGATTCAAGGGAAATCGGTTGTGGATTTGTAATGAGGAGGAGGAGAGGAGTAAGGGGATTTCCGGCGGCAGGGTAAGGCTAAGGCTGGCGGCGTTACAATGGGGCTTCTGAGAGAGATGACACGGGGGGGGGGGGGGGGTTATGGGATATCCGACATTTATATATCAAAGTGTCCATAGTTGTTGGCCATCGGATCTACAAACCTAGACGGATATGATTAAATCTTAGCCAGAAAGTTCCGTTTTAGGGGGTTGGGGACCTGGACCGGGTAATTTCGATTGGGCTGGGCAAAATGGAACGAGTTTTGGGGAAACATTTAGTTGGGATTCAGGTAAAACTTGAACTTGAATGTATTCCTTTGATATACGGGCAGGCTCCCGACTGCTGAACTTTGAACTTGAATATATTCCTCTATTATACGGGCGGGCTCCCGATTTCTGAACTTGAATGTATTCCTTTGTTATTCAGGCGGGCTCCTAACTTCACAATAGGCAAAACAAAGAAAACTTTCTACCCCTGTTTGGAAACTGGGCATCACGCTAACGGATATTAATAAGAATTTGAAAACTAAAACTTGAATTGTAATACCTCTGTTCTCTAGGCGGGCTCTTGACTTCAAAACTTTAAAATGTATTCTGCTGTTGTACAAGCGGGCTCCCGACTTCAAACTTGAAAGGTCTTACTCTGTTATCCAGGTGGGCTCTTGACTTTAAAACTTGATATGCATTCCTCTATTATACGGGAGGTCTCCCGACTTCAAAACTTAAAAATGTATTCCTCTATTCTCCAGGCGGGCTCCCGACTTCAGAACTTGAAATATATACCTCTGTTCTCTATGCGGGCTCCTGAATTTAAAACTTGAAATGTATGCCTCTGCTCTCCAGGCGATCCCCTATGCTATTCATGATTATCTTATATTTTAATCAAACCACCCTTTACGTTCAAACCTCATTAATGCTTGTTTTCCCCTTAAGGAGAGTTCTCCGAAACAGCCGAATTTTTCTGTCCCTGTTCAATAAAAAAAGTTTTTGTCAGTTTAAAATGATAGTAAGTTGATGGCATTCTTGCTGAAAATCCTTCCGTTGCATTGCTTTGTTTCAACCGTCTTCCCCGAACTGGCCACGAATTGCTTGACTTTATGCCTGACTTTCAACCCCCTGACTTTTGACAAACCGAGTGTTCTGTGCCCATGCTGTTGTTTCACGCCTCTGACCCCTTTATTTGAACCTTTGCATTTCCCCACTTACCAATCATTCCACCGATGAAACTTCCGGTAATTCTCTGTATTCCACCTGACGTCACATTGTCTTTGACATACTCTGACCACACTGTGCTTTGCAATTTTGGAAATTGGTAGTGACCTTTGAAATCCCTTTTTTACTTGTTTTGAACAAAACTAAAGTTGAAACATCTTAGATAGATAAAACCCCAAAATAAATGAAATACAATGATTTTATGAGTTAAGGATAAGAAGAATCCAAATCCGGATGACTGTTAAAAGAGAAGGAAAAGAAACTTATCTGACCGGAACAGCTGGTATCAATGATCACGACATGCATTTCAAACTAGTCGGCCCAATCTGTTCAACCAGTCAACTTCCACTTGCCATACTTCATTGCCTCAGAGTTTTCATAACTTGATTACCTTACCCAAACTTTGATCTTCTTCATATTTCGGTGACTCGAAGATGTTTTTCACCAACAGACCTCTCTCATTTTGTTCACATTTTGACTCACTTTCGCCTCACGGTGCCCGTGAGGGTTTTCACCAATAAGACTCTTTTATTTTAATTTTCTCTCAACTCACATCGCCTTACATTGTCTGTGAAGGCTTTCACAAATAAGACTCTCTCATTTTTATTTCTCTCAACTCCCGTCGCCTTACATTTCCCGTGAGGGTTTTCACCAATAAGGCTCTCTCATTTTTATCTTTCATGTTTGAACCAGAGTGTTGCTCCAGGCATGAATTACCTTTACCTGCTTGACTTGGCATTTCTCAAAGACTGATCAGAAGGTCTTTCTTTGGACAGTAATGTGAGCTTTGGACGGGGCTAGAAAGAAAAGGTATAAAAGGCTAAAAAATAACGCAAAATGGGTTAAAATTACAACTTTTGGAATCATATCTCTTACGATAACCACAACGTCTGCACCAATTTCTTGCTTGGAGACTTTTGAATTTTTATTTTGGGGTGACTGAACCTCAAAGAGGCTGCCTATACACCCTTTCAGGATCAAGTCAAACGTAGTTCACGCTATAGAAACTACGTTTTCTTTGTGATTTATCTTCTCTTTCTTTTGTTTTATGTTCTTTTGTTCTTCTTTTCCTTTCTTTTTCACTTTTCTTTTCTTTTCTTTGTTCTTTTCACTTTTCATTTTTCTTCTTCTTCTTCTTCTTCTTTTATTTTCTTTTTCTTCTTTTCTTTGCTATTTCTTTTCTTTTCTTTCTCTTCCTTCCTTTTCTTTTCACTTGCTTATCTTCTGCACTTGCATTTCTGAATTACGACATTGATTCCAAAAGAGGGTTATGAAAAAAAAACAAGGCTCAAAAGGGATGACAAGGGATAAAGTTTTTAGATAGCCGAACAAAATGCTTCGTCATTTCAATTTTTGAAATATGCCAAATACAAACAAGTGCAATCAAACATATAAATCATACATAGTATCTCTTGACCGCATCGGAATTGATGGCCATTTCTACACATTTTTCTTCCACACCTGTCAAATATACAGCACCATTAGACAACACTCTGGTTATAACAAATGGCCCCTGCCAGTTTGGGGCGAGCTTTCCTTTTGCTTCAGCCCAATGAGGCAAAATACGTCTCAACACTAACTGTCCCACTTCAAACTTCCTCGGACGCACTTTCTTGTTGTACGCTCTTGCCATTCTTTGCTGGTATAATTGGCCATGACACATTGATTCCAGTATTTTCTCATCAATGAAACTCACTTGTTCAAGGCGGTCTTTCACCCATTCATCATCATCGATCTCAGCTTCCGCAATAATTTTAAGGGCGGGATTTTCTGCGGGTATCACTGCTTTGGTGCCATACACCAACAAATAAGGAGTCGCCCCTACTGAAGTACGAACAGTGGTGCGGTACCCCAATAATGCAAAAGGCAGATTTTCATGCCACTATCTAGAACCTTCCACTATTTTTCAAAGTATCTTCTTTATATTCTTGTTGGCCGCCTCATTCGCACGATTTTCCTTAGGGCGGTATGGGGTAGAATTGCGATGGGTAGTCTTAAACTGCTTACATGTCTCCTTCATTAAATGACTATTGAGATTAGCTCCATTGTCTATAATGATCACCTTTGGTATTCCAAATCGACAGATAATGTTTGAATGCACAAAATCCACCACAACTTTCTTGTTTACGGACTTGAATGTGGTAAATTAATCTATAGCCACAAAAATGAACCTGTGCCCATTTGACGATGCTGGATCAATTTTCCCAATGACATCCATTCCCCATGCAACAAAACTTCATGGTGCGGATATCGTGTGTAATTCTGATGGTAGAGAATGGATCAAATCTCCATGCACTTGGCACTAATGACATTTACGTACGTAGCTGAGGCAATCCCACTCCATAGTAAGCCAATAATACCCTGCTCGGAGAATCTTTTTTGCCAGAACATACCTGCTCATATGCGATCCACAAACTCCGGAATGTACCTCAGTCATGATAGCTGTGGCCTGCCTCGCATCGATTCATATTAACAGCCCGAGATCTGGAGTTCTTTTGTAAGACACTCCTCCACTAAGGAAAACCTCGCTTGCTAACTGTCGAATTGTTCTTTTCTGATCACCTTTGGCTTGTACTGGATACACCCCCATCCTGATATATTCTTTGATGTCATGGAAGCATGGCTCACCTTCAAGTTCCTCTCCCACCACATTACAGTAAGCGTGGTGATCGCAAACCTGAATTTGCAAAGGGTCCACATAAGTCTTATCCGGATGGTGCAACATTGATGCCATAGTAGCCAAAGCATCGACAACCTCATTATGAATCCTTGGAATGTGCCTGAACTCTATTGAATGAAACTGTTGACAAAGATCATGCAAACATTGCCCATAGGTATAAGTTTCAAGTCCAGTATTTCTCATTCTCATTGAATTTGGTGTACGAGTAGGCCCGATTCACCCATGATCCTAGACACCCCTATCTACAACTAACCTCAGCCCCAAGATACATGCCTCATACTCCGTCATGTTTTTGGTACAATTGAAATGAAGCTGAGTCGTAACAAGGTATTGCTTCCCTGTTTCAGAAATAAGTACCGCTCTTGTTCCCACGTCTTTCATGTTTGCAGCCCCATCAAAGCAAATTTTCCATCTTGGCTTCTCGACTTGTTCCAACACCTCAATATACATCACCTCTTCATCAAGGAAATAAGTTTTCAAAGGTTCATAATCTTCATCAACTAGATTCTTGCCCAAATGATCTGCCAAAGCCTGTGTTTTCATCGTCGTCCGAGTCACGTATACAATGTCGAACTCTGTAAGCAAGATCTTCCACTTTGCAAGCCTCCATGTGGGAATAGGCTTCTAAAAAATATAGTTCAATGGATCCAAGTGAGATATGAGGTAAGTTTTATAAGATGACAAGTAATGTTTTAGCTTCTGTGCCACCAAGTTAAGGCGCAACATGTCCTCTTAAAATGAGTATACTTAACCTCGTAAGATGTGAACTTCTTTCCGAGATAGTAGATAGGCTGCTCCTTTCTGCCAGTAACATCATGCGGCCCCAGTACACAGGCAAATGAATTATCCAAAGCCGTTGAAAATAGAATCAAAGGCCTCCCTAGTTCTGGCGGGACCAACACGGGTGGGTTCGACAAATATCCCTTTATCTTTTCAAAGGCCTCCTGACATTCACCCGTCCACTTTACTGCAACATTTTTGTTTAACAGTTTGAAGATCGGCTCATAAGTAGTCGTGAGCTGAGCAATGAACCTACTGATATAATTCAATCTTCCCAACAAACTCATCACCTCAGTCTTGTTCCTCGGAGGTAGTAATTATTGAATAGACTTGATCTTTGAAGGGTCTAGTTCAATATCCCGGCGGCTGACTATAAACCCTAACAACTTTCCAGATGGCATCCCAAAAGCACACTTTGCAGGATTGAGCTTGAGATTGTACCTGCGAAGCCTTTGGAAGAACTTCCTCAAATTCCTGACATGGTTAGACTACTTTCTAGACTTCACGATCACATCATCTACGTACGCCTCCATTTCCTTATGTATCATATTATGGAATATTACCATCATTGCCCTCATATAGGTTGCCCAGTATTTTTCAAACCAAACAGCATGACCAGATAATAGTATGTTCCCCACGGCGTGATGAATGCCATCTTCTTTGCATCTTTCTCGTCCACTAAGATCTGATGATAGCCCGCATAACAATCCACAAAAGAACTAATCTCATGTTTGGCACAATTATCAATCATATGTGGATGTATGGAAATGGGAAATTGTCTTTTGGACTCGCCTTGTTAAGATCCCGATAATCGACACACACCCTGGTCTTGCCATCCTTCTTCGGCACAGACACAACATTGGTTAACCAGGTGGGATACTGTGTGACCCTAATGAATTTCACATCGAACTGCTTGGTGATCTATTCTTTGATCTTTATACTTATATCCATTTTGAACTTTCTCAGCTTCTGCTTGATAGGAGGGAGTGCTGGGTCATTGGCAATTTGTTAACCACTAAATCAGTGTTTAGGCCCGGCATATCATTATATGACCATGCAAAAATATCCTTGTACTCTAACAATGCTTTGATTATCTCCTCCTTGAGTTGTGGTTCTAGATGTACACTTATTTTAGTTTCACGGACATTATCTTTGTCCCATAGATTAACTGCTTCTGGTCATTTAGTTTAGGTTTGGGTTTTTCCTTAAATTGGCTTAATTCCTTACTAATTTCTTCATAGGCCTCGTCGTCATCATATTCTACCTCATCATCACACTCAATTTCTTGTATTATTATTTCTGAGTTAGATTGGCTATTAAAACTGGGCCGAAGATTCCTCATGCATGTCATGTCATTGATATCAGTATAAATAGAACTATGCAGAAAAGAAAAAAAATGGAAACAAAATTAGGAATGGAGAAAGAAAGACAATTGCATTTCATTGAATGTAAATATAACAAGCTTAACACATCCAATTGGACGGAACATAGTATCTAAATTACAAACTCTGGAATAATCCAGACTATAAAAGAAAATGAAAACCACTACCAAGACTCCCTCCGAGTAGGAAGAGGAGTAGCTTCCCAGTTGCTGACTTTTGCATGTGGTCCGACGAGCTGTACATCTTCCTTACTTGACCCTTCCCCGGCCTCAACCATGTTAGCCTTATTGAACAACCTTTCAAACCCTTTATTCAAGTCCCTATCACCACCGGTCAATGACCTTGTAACCTTTGACAACAATTGCTTTTTGATTCCCAGCCTAATAAAGATTTGGATAGACGCGGGATTGGATCGGGAAATACCCATGCCTTCTTCTTCATTTTACATGCCCGCCTTACATCTGCAGCAGTGGGCTTGAACCCCAATGCAAAAGTATCCAGATTCTTGGGCGGAGAGACTGGCTGTACAGTGCCCTGAAGATCAATATCCAAACCTTTGCCCGGTATGAACATGTTCGTTAACATATCTGAAGCCACCATGGGAGTTGCAGCTGGTATTCTAGGAATTATGATGATTTTCCCTTCGGGGACCTTTTCTACGAGGGCGATGTCTAAGACTTGGTAAACCCATGGCCCCTTGTCATCATCAGCTTCTATGGAAGGTACAATGGCATCACTTAAAATGCACATATTGTCTTCACCATGCACGACAATCTCCAGTCTATCCCATTTGAACTTGACCATCTAATGCAATTTAGAAGGCATCACCTTGGAAGCGTGGATCATGGTCTCCCCAGCAAGAGGTTATAAGAGACCGCCATATATAGTACCTAGAATTCCATAGTGAACTCCACTGGACCGATTGTCAGTTCTAGTATGATGTCACCCACTGTGTCCTTACCCCCACCATCAAAACCTCAGACACAAATGCTATTCTTATGAACTCTGTCATTATCAACCTTCAGCTTGTTCAACGTGGACAAATGACAAATGTTTGCACTGGACCCATTGTCAACTAGCACTCGAGTGACTACAGAATCCTCACACTTTATTGTTAGATAAAGAGCTCTGTTATGTTCTGTGCCTTCCACAGGCAACTCATTATCGGAGAAGGTCACTCTATTCACCTCAAAGATCTTTTTCGCTATATTCTCTAAATGGTTTACCGAAATCTTATCGGGAACATGAACCTCATTTAGTATTTTCATCAGCGCCGTGTGATGCTTGTCTGAGTGGATAAGCAATGAAAACAATGAGATCTGGGCTAGTGTCTTCCTTAACTGTTCAACAATAGAGTAATCATACGCCTTCATATTATTCAAGAATTCTTCTGCCTCCTCTTCCTTCACGGCTTTCTTAACCAGTACTAGGTTATATTTGGGGACCTTGGCTTTTCTTAACTCCTCGGGGGCAAATCACCGCCCTGAACGAGTCAGAACTTGTGCCTTACAGACTTCTTCTTTGATTTCTTTCCCCTTATATGTCACCGCCACCTATTCATAACTCCAAGGAATGGCTTTGCTGTTGGTCACTGGCAACTGAGTCACTGGCTTTATGATAACCTGCTCTATGTGAGCCCCCTTCACAACCAACACAGGTTTTTTTGGTACCCCTTGCACTACCACTTTGACCGTCTCTGGTTTTACGACAACAGTGATCGGTGACCTTTTCTCGGCTACCAGAACTGGCTTGTTGTCCATCTCTTTCAACTTAACCAGTGGCTTCTCACTAGTTGATTTTTGTTCTGAACTGGTTTCGCTAGCACGGATCATCAATACTGTTTGCGAGGGTTTCTTCATCTCCCTCCATTGTGTACCAATTCGATCATGTCGGCATCGTGATGAGATGGCAACGGATTCTGGTTAATATTTGGTGCCTCCGGGGCTTGAACTTCAATTCAACGAGTGTCAATGAGCTCTTGCACGACGGTCTTCAGCTTCTAACACTTTCCTCTATTATGTCCGGGGGACTTCAAATAGTATTCACAGCTTATTGAATGGTCCAGATTTCGAGGAAGGGGATTTGGTATTTTGGGTTCAATTGGATTCAACAGGCCTAGCTGCCTCAATTTTTGAAAAAGGCTGGTATATGATTCTCCCAGTGGAGTGAATGTGTTTTATTTCTGTGCCCTCTCATTATTGAAATCTTGGTTTGGCCGGAAACCTATTCCCGGGGGATTTGTGTAGGGTCTTGGGGGTCGATATGTGCTTTGTGGAGCTGGGTATGAGTTTTGGGGAGCTGGTGCACTCCGTTGAGCATGAGCCAGAGGCAGGGTATATGTTTGAGCATGGTGAATGGAGAAATGTGGATCTAGTTGTGGGTAATACTATTGTGGAGGGATATGTGGAGTGTAGGGATAATTTGGGTGGTTGGTCATGGTTGGTAGTAGGGTGAAGGACCTCTAGATTTGGACCAAGCTTCGGACTCAACAGTTGCAACCTCTACCTTTTTGTTCTTCCCGAGCACACCCCCAGCGCCGCTTTGGATGGCCTGGGTGGTGGCTTTGATCACTGAATAACTTATGATTTTATTTGTCTTAAGTCCTTCCTCGACCATGCTTCCCATCTTCACAACTACATTAAAAGACATGCCAATTTCTGTTATCAAGTGCCCAAAATAAGTCGGCTCCAAAGCCTGCAAATAGTAGTCGACCATCTCGCTTTCTTTTATCGGAGGGTCGTCCCTCACAGACTGTTCTCTCCAGTGGAATCCATACTCCCTAAAACTTTCCCCGGGCTTCTTCTCAAGTTTTATCAGTGACAGGCGATCTGGAACAATTTCTAGATTGTACTGAAAATGGCAGGCAAATGCTTGTGAAAAGTCGTCCCAAGTATACCATCTGCCATGGTCTTGTCGTGTATACCACTCAAAAGTATACCCACTCAGACTCTGGCTGAAGTACGCCATCAATAACTCATCTTTTCTATCGGCGCCTCTTATTTTGCTGTAGAATCCCCTTAGGTAGGCTATTGGGTCACCATGCCCGTCATACAGATCGAACTTTGGTATTTTGAACCCTTCTGGTAACTGAACATCCGGGGATAGACACAAATCCTTATAGGTCACACTGACTTGGCCACCCAACCTTTGCATGTTCCTGAAGGACTACTCCAGGCTTTTGACTTTTCGAAACTTCTCTTCCTGCTCCGGGTTGTTAAGCGGATTTTTAGTTTCCACCGGGAGCTCAAAGTGAGGGGTGTAAGAATATGGCTCGGGAGCTTTGTAGGTAGGCTCAGGAGGATAGTACTGACTGTCGTGAGCCTAAAACAGTGGTTCACTGGAAGATCTTTGCAGCGTCACAGATGGAGGCACCACAAAGGTAGGGGTTATGGTGGAGGAGGATTTTATTTGGGTGGTGGAGCTTGGGGCGGGTATGAGGTGGTGCCATAACTCTGTTGGTTGAACGAGAAGGCTGGAGATGAGTTCATAGTAGAAGGCTCTTGGGACTGAGCCAAAGGTGGGATAAAGGCTGGATTAACGGGATAAACTGGAGCTGGCTGACCCTTAGCCGAAGCCTGATGCATTTTAGCCATTTGATACCTCAACTTATACATTTATTCCCTCATCGCATTAACATCCATCCCCTCTAACGCTTTTGCTGGGTCCATAATACAAATATCTAATTCTTGGCATGTCACTTTTAGCTTGTCTTTTGATGGGGTGTTGTGGGAATGGGTTTCCAGAATGCCTAACAACTAACCACCTGCCTGATCTCACCATCAACAATAGCTTGGTTAATGGTTAGGGAATTAGCATATTCTATAACCACACGTTGGGGAATGAATGCACTTAAGTAGTTAATGGATTCTATTATGCATTTTCTCGACTGCTTGCGTCATCTCGGCTTTTATTTCAAATGGAAATCTTTTCTTTCTTTTTGTTTTCTCTCTTTTTTTCCGTTTTAGTTTTTCATTCTTTTCCTTGCTAATCTTTCTTTTCTATATTTCCTTTCAATTCTTGCCTTTGTTTTCTGTTTGTTTCGGTTCTCTCATTCCCTCGATTTCTTATTTTCTCTCTTTTATTTATTGTTTTTCCACTCTTCTTTTTTTTTTTTATCTTCTTCTTTTGTTTCTCTCTCTTGTTTTTCTTCTTATTTTCTTTTCCTTTTTCATTTGGTTACTGTCAAATCCTATGAAGATTGCCTATGTATCATGATCCCACATGAATCAGACATGGCGTTGTTCGTACAAATGAATGCAAAAATAAAGAAACAATTTTTGGGGATTTTCAAATTTTCATTAATAAAACATTAATAAAACTCCGATTACAAAGATACTAGACTATTTGTTTTCTTAAAAGGAAAATTGCAAAACATATTCGAAATAACAAAATACAGACTCGATAACTAAACTAGATCCAAAGTACATTGAAGCTTCAAATCTAGGGTCTGCGGGGCATCATTCGGCATCACCTCGGGACTACTTGCAAGACCCCTTTGTAACTGCTCTAAATTATCCATATCCTGACGAACAAATATCATCACTGTGGCAAGGAAAGTGGTACACCCCATTCGTTCACCAGCCTGACATTTTGCGATAATAGAATGTGCAATGCCTCTGATTCTTTCCCTGATCCGGCCCTTTTCTTGGAGTAATCGGCTTATCTGCTAGTTACGAGCCTCTAACACCGGAATTCATGGAAGTGCTGGTCTTGTAAGTTTTATTTCCTTCTCTATTTTGGCGATTAGCCCATAGCATTGTTCTCTCTCAACCTGAAATTCTTTGTCCTGCCCGGCTGCCTCATTTTCAAAGGCGTTCATTTTCCTTTTCTTATTAACAATTGTTCCTTCATAATTTCTTTTCATTTGTTGTACAAACTGAGCTCTTTCTTCTATCTTCTTTTCCCACTGTGCCTGAAGCATTGCCATGTTCCCTTCATATTTCTCCAATTCTTCCTGAAGTTCTATGACTTGCTTCTTCAACCCTTTTATCAACCTCTCATCAGACCGACTTCTCTCTTGATTTTTGGAGGCTATTTTCATTTGTTGAATTTGAGCCTTGAGAGCTTCATTATCTTGAGCCAGTTTCTTTTTATCACCTTCATCAACTGCAACTTGCATACTATTTTCAAATCGAAGATCTCGGACCCGTTGCTCCAACTTCCCTATTTTCACTCGGTATTCCTTTTCTTTGGCTAGCCACTCGCACTGCACTTGGGTTCCGTCTATGAATTGTTGCACATGTGGCCTTTTGGTGGGTCTATCAGGGATTTGAAATCTTTTTGCAAACCAGGTCAAGTATTTGGGATCCACTTTGCCTCTAGCCAAATCTGTACCATAGTCTTAGGCTCAAGGTATCTGCACTCATTCCATATTTGTCGGATTGGACCTAGCTTAATGATGGCCCGCTCAGGTCTTCATCACCGTGGATGGTTTGGAATCTTACAAGTTGCCTCTAGACTCAGTAGGGAGTGTAAGGTTGGATGCTTCGAGCTCCCATCAAAAGAATATAAGGTAACTTTGCCAATGTGTACACAGCCTCAGCAGCGGGAAGCCATCCGAAAGCCCATTCGACTTTATCTACAGTCAATGATCTCAAGCAGGACAACCAAGCCTCAGTGCCTTGGGGGAATTTAGTACCTGTTACCCTGGTCCCGAATTCCACAATACAACTTAGCCCAGTCAAACCATAGTTCATATACCCCGTGCGATGACAAAGGTTCTCCTGTATCCATAGCTGTAATAACAGAATGCAACCCTGGAAGAATTTCATACCCCTTCGGCACATGGTTAGTGCTCGATATATTTCCGCCACAATCAAAGAAACCACTGTGCTAGCAGGCTTCTTTACAATGAAATCCAACATTCCCACAAGGCGCATGTCTATGTGACTATCTTTTCTTAGACAAACCACGATTCCCAAAAGGGCTACCATGAATGCCAACCCTCGCCAAGCCTCCCATTTATCGTTGTTCCCAGCATATGTCAAATCGGTGTTGGGTTCCTCAAAACCTTTCGGGTTTCCATATCGATGATATAAGAAATGAAGTGTGCAACACCCTTTTGATAGATGCTTATCCTGAATGTCCCGAGGAATGCTCAACAGGTCCAAGAATATGTGGATGGTTACCCGTTTCGGTGCCAATTGATATCCACTCCTGAGGTTCCTGTTGAGACCCACATAACCCACAATCTCCTCTAATATAGGTGTAAGCTCAAAATTCAATAACCAAAATACATTACAAGTTGGGTCCCGGAATGATATTAGGTCTTCAATTATATCCGTTCTTGGTTTGATGTCCAACAATCCAACGAGACCACCCAAAATCTTGACCACGATTTCTCTGCTACCTTTTCCCAAATCATTCCACCATATGTGGAGTTTCAGAGGGATCTCGCTCAGGACGTAGTAGGTCTCAATCTTGGTGGTATTCATCCTGCACATTTATTTTAAAAGGGATTTAATGATTTTGTCTTAAACGAGAAAAATGGCTATTTTTGCAAAATTTCATTATTTAGAAAAAGAAGAACTTAGTTTTGCAGATACAACCTTTCATCATTTTTGGGAAGAAAATTTTAAGGCTGTGATCGCAAACTATTTAAAAATGACTCAGGGTAGCTATTTTTGCAAAAACAGCCTTCCAGCCCCTTTTTGGGGACATTCGGCTTATTTTAAGCAAGAATGGCATCACCCGACTTATTTATGACGAAAATAAAAATTTTGACATTTTTTTGGCTATAATTGCAAATGGGAGGTTGTCCCGATGAAGGTTGCCTACATATCTCACATGCGGTGAGAATCAAACATGCGCAGTTCGGGCAATTCGTCAAAGTCAAATATATAATTTTTGAACAACAATTTTTTCAAATATTTTCCTTTTTTATTTTTTCAAAAATCTGGCATCATTTCGGTACTATTTAGGCATTGATTTTTCAAAACAAGTGGTTACCCTCACTTAGCCCTAACAATGCTACTTTTATCAATTTTCTCTTCATTATACACAAGTCGGTCAACATGCAAAGCCGAGCAAATAGATGCGCAACTAGCACGTAAGATGCACCACGATGGTCTTTCAATTCAAGTTACCTGTCCTAGATGGACTCAACCCCTGTGTTGAGTCCCTTAAGTCAAAATGCACATGATGCAAACAAAAGTTCCTACTAGGGATCCGACATAAGGCTTTATTATACTAATTTTAAGCCTTGGGTTTATTGTTCTAGACATAGCTTACTCGAGCGGACACCTCGAGCTGAGGGGGGCATCGTACCGGGGATACATAAGCTTTGCAGGCTTAGCAACTTATCCAAACCTCATTCTAAATGGGAAAGGACTCTAAACAGAAGAGAAGTCACACGAAGTGCACCCTTCTCCATGATGTAGAAGACTTAGAGAGAAGAAGGGATTCTTAACAGTTTTTATATACAATTCAACAAATATCAAAACAGTAAAACATTTAGCACGTATAGCATGGAACATGTAGGAAAAATCAGATAAAGCCAAATATAAAAATTATGCTAAGATCGAATTCTTAAACCCTGAACCTAAATTCTAGGTTTGTGTCTCCAGCAGAGTCGCTAGAGCTGTCACACCTCATTATTAACTACACCTGTAAGGGCATAAAGAAGTTTTTCCAATTAAGGGACAATCGAAACGGGATTTATTATTAAGATTCAGAATCGCCAGTTGGGAGATTAATGGTGTCCCAAGTCACCGGTTGAATCCCGAATCGAGGAAAGTATGACTCTATTAATAGTCCGCGAATAAGAAATCCGAGTAAGGAATTCTGTTAACCTGGGAGAAGGTATTACGCATTCCCGGGTTTCCGATTCTAGCACGATCGCTCAACTATTATATCTAGCTTAGTTATATGATTTTAATACATTTTGAAGTTATGTGCCAATTTTAGGTTTTAACCGCTTTTATTCAATTTTTTAAAAGAAAGTTGAACGTGGTTTAAAATGTATTTTTGGATTGCGTCACATGAAATGCACCCGCAACCCCAAACACATTTATTCAATGTTTTGGGATTCGATTTGGGCTACATAAAATTCACACCCGAGTTTAAGATGAGAACGTTATTAAAATATGCGCCTAAAGCAACTAGCGCATTATTATCTTTGAGGAAGTCCGTGAAATTCGCTAAACGGACGGCCCCGAATTATAAGTCTTTTAATGTGAATATTTAAATAGGGCCTTGCAATTTATGTATTTTTATTTGGAGGGGTTCATTTATTATTTAAAGTCCGACCTAAAGCAGACTACAATTCTCTAGTTAGTATTGTCTCTAAAGAGCCCTAATTAATTGGTCATTGGCCTAATACAAGCCAAGCGATAATCTGGAACCAAACATGCCACTAGACACAAAGGTAAGCCAAAGAATAGGAAATGCAACCTCAGATCTACACGAATCCAACTAATCAGTCAAAAGCCTTGGCCCAGGCCCAAACGAGAAGGGAATTAGATCTAGACCTGGGCCCATGTCCTGGGAGCTGAAGCTTGACCACTTTAAACATGTTGTTGAGTCTTGACCTGTACACTAAGCAGAACCCCATTTCAAAAATGAAGATTTACTGAGTTCAATTCAAATTGTTTTAAATGCACTCAATAACTTGTAACAAGGAAGAGCAATGTATGATTATTCAAATTAAAGGGATATTAATCGGTTGAGTCCATCTTCATGCTCAGATTATTTTTATCTATTTGCCTATTGGTAAGTTCCTAGATGTTGCTAAAGGTGAAAAACGAACTGGAGTCATAGATTAAATTTAGCAACAACAGTCATGGATTTAAACCTCGAATGAATAGATTAAGCAGCTCAATTACATAATTTCACTAACACTATACACTAATAGGTTAATGACTTAAGTTCAAATGAGACCAACTAGTTTCAGATTAATTCGAACTAATCTTACTCATTCAGGTGATTCGTGATTCCATAGCTGAATTACTGAAGTTATTACTAAAACTGTTTATTCCGCCTGGACCTAACATAAACAGGAGTCTGTATATTAATTTTTCAGCTCAGTTTCCAATTCTAAAACTATAACTATCATTGAAATCCAGCTACACTACATTGAGGCTACTAGTTTAGAAAGAGTGAACTTAGATCCGATGTTTAATAGTCTATTACAGTCCAATGTTATTTACAATGAAGATGATAATCAAATCAAAATACACTACTCGACATATGAAACATTAACTAGCAAAATCTTCAATAAGACATGCAGCAAGCTTCAATTCATGTTTCGACTTGATATGTATATTGAATGGGAGTGTACCTAGGATTTGAAATATACTAAGAAGAAGGAGAGATCAGCAACAACAAACGTAACAACAACAGCAAGTTAGACTCAAATCAACAGGGATCGACTCATAGGCAACATGAGGATTTAATGTTGAAAGCAAAGGCAATTTTAAACCCAAAATGACACCACCAGCCCAAAATTAAACCCAGCAATTAACAATTCCAGCAAAAAACCAATCAGCCAACTCGAATCAAACCAAATTCAAATCGAAGGAACTAAAGAGTTTCTAAAATTCAACCACTGAACAAATAAGAACAACTATGCTGTTTTGGATTCAAACGAGCTAGAACAAAGAGATTTCAATGGAATAGTTTTTTTTCTGAGTTTTCTCATGTTTTACCTTCTTTTTTTTTTGAAGATTTGGAGTTTGAATTTTAAATTTCAGATTTCAAACTTGTGAACAATGGGAGGGAATTGTTGAGAAGCTGAAAATCTTGTGGGTGAAGGCTATGGCATGCCTTTTTATAGGCACAAATAAGGGCTCTATCAGATTTCTAGACTTTACATATTAGTCATATTTTAAAATTTCAGTTTTTCCCACTTAACCATCTATTTTCTGACTTGTTACTCAAGTTAGTACACCTAATTTCAGAATTTTTCATTATAACCCGTTTCTAGGAAGTTCTGTTTCAGTTATTGCTAGATTTCCTACCCTTAAATTACCTCAATTACTCTTGACTTGATCTGAAATTACCAATTCACTAACATTTAAACCATCCCCCATGATTAACTAAAAACCTGAAACTAATTAAAATTAACTGAATTAAATAAATTATACTAAATGAAATGAAAATAATTATACTAAACTAACAAATTTAATTGAAGTGAACACCATTATAATATCAAATTTAACCATGAAGGACAATTAAGCTAGCAGTATTAAAACAAAAATTCATCATCATTTATGCTAAATCAGAAAATTGAAGGGATATCTACTGAATTAAAACTAAAAAACGAAAAAAACAATTAAAATAAAACCTAAATTTAAACTGAAATAAACTAAGATGAATTAATTCAAGTGTTGACTATTGTGACCCAGAATGAACCAAATAAGAATAGAAAAATAGAAAACAAACAAAATTAGACTTAATTGATTAAAACAACTAATTGATTAAAAAATAAATACTAAGAACACCTTAGAAACTCACCGACCATTTTTCAGATTTAAAATTTGGACGATACGAGTGAGATGTGAGCGCCAATGATGATGAATTCAATACGAGGGAGGTGAGGGGGTCACGTGGTATCAACTTGGTGGGGTTTGGAGAACTTAGGGTTTTGGCCGGAAATTTCAAAGTAATATTCGAGAAGTTATAGTTAGATTCGAGGGACGGGGTTTGGGTTTAGAGAAGGGGAGTGAGGCGATTCAGGGGTGTTAGTTTGAACGGGATCGGGTAACTTTGGTTTTTGGCCGGAATCTTTGGTTGAAGATTCGACGAGTTTGGGTGGGATTCAATGGAAACCGGTTGTATATTTGTAACAAGGAGGAGAGGAGTAAGGGGCGTAATTTTGGTTGTCTTTGAAGATTGGCCGCCACCGTGAGGCGATTTTCGGCGGAGCGTAAGGCGGAGATGAGCGTCATTAACAAGGGGCTTCTGAGTACACGGGGGGGGGGGGGGATGGGATATCCGACATTTATATATCAAATTGTCCATAGTTCCTTGCCGTTGGATCAACAAACCTAGACGGACAAGACTAAATCTTAGTCACACGGTGCCATTTTAGGGGATTGGGAACCTGGACCTGGTAATTTTGATTGGGCTGGAAAAATGGAATGGGGTTTGGGGCAAGTTTCAGTTGGCTTCAGGTAAAACAGCCCAAATATCCCCTTCTTCATTTCTTTATTTGTTTTCTCTTTTTTTTTTCTTTTTTTATTTTGTATTTATATTTTCTGATTTTTATTTAAAACTAACATTTAAAAAATATAAAGCTAAATTAACTTCTAAAATTATATTTCTCAATTTTTCAAATACAATAATTCTTAATTAAATGCAAATTAAGACAATTAAAAGTATAAATGTAACAGAATCATTTTTTTATTATTTTCTTTATTATTATTTTTTAAGTAACTCACTACTAATTAATACTAAAATATAAAATTAAATCCTAAACGCAAATGTTAAACCCTAAATGCTAAATTAACACATTTTGCATTTGTCATCAATTAAAATGCATAAATAAAAGGCAAACAATTAACATAAAATGTCATAAAAATTTACAAAGTTGTTAAATAATGAAAGAAATCATTTTATTTGATTTTCTGGGAATAACTTATATAGGGCAAAAATCACGTGCTCACAGAAGCTACTAACAAAACAAAAATCAAAGTTAGTGAAAGCAATAACTAGCTAAATATAGATAAAAATAAAAAGAAAGAAAATTGTCCACTTATTACAATCTAAATGTATCATCAGACAAACTCCAACCCTCACCCCGAATAAAGTAAGCATTGTCCTCAATGCTTAACAAAATAAGAGTAAAAAGGTGAAACGACGAAGAAAATCCCAAAGCATCCTTTGACATCTTAGTAATCCCAAGAGCGTCAACCTCTGTCGGCTCAGCAGTTATATATCGTCATCATCATCATCATCATCATCATATCTGGGAGTAACATGAGTGGAAAGCATAGCATGCACTGCATCAACCATGTCGGCGGCAAGGCATGGCTCCTCAACTAGCCAACTAGAGAAACCTGTGTAGAAGGATCTGAGGCGGTCTGGTCTGAATCAAGCAACATATTTGTCATCTTCTTTACCTGCTTGGTCAAGCCTTCAATAACTGAACCATGCCGCACCAGAGTGTTCATAATCACCTTCTGCTTGTCTAGAATCTTTTCCAATATCTCATTAAGCTCAGTAGAATCCCACGGTGCCTATGTGGATGACTGCCCTGCAATAGTACTATAAATCTTAGCTTTAAAGTAGCTGCCATCATCCAGTTGTTGAGATTCGCTAATGTTTAGGTGATTGGTAGAGCAGAAAGCGGTCCTGTAGGCATGTGCACCAGCCTCAGAATTAGGGTAGGGACTGCCCTAGGAATTGTGGAAGGTACAATAGAAGGAGATGAAGATGCTACTAGAAATACAGACTTTTCCTACGGAAGAATTGGTGGGAAATATATGTGAAATTTAAATATTCCCACGACATTCCCAAGGGAGACACTAGTAGGAAAGTGACTTGTAAGAAAATAGTTTCTGAGGACATTCATGGATAATTTTCAGGGAGTTTCCCATGGCGGGTTTCACGAAAACTTGGTGGAGTCACATAGTATACTTTCCCCCGAACGTCGCGGGAAAAGTAAGAAAATATAATAATTTAATTTTATTATGTTTCCCACCAAATATGTGGAAAGTATTAAAAATAATTTAGATTTTTTTAAAAAAAATTTACTCATGGAAGTAGTGGAAATATTCATAACTTGAAAATAAACATATGAACATTCCCACGAAAATCAGTGGGAAATATTTAAATTCTGGAAATAGAAAAAATAGTGACAAAATTCCCACAGTTCGTGGGAGTGGAAAACCTGAAAAATATTTTCATGGCCAATTTTTTATAGAACTACGCCATCTGCCAAACAGAAAGTACAACCAATAATATAAGACTAAATACAATTCAGCATTCAAATATTAAATTTAACATTAAATCCAATTCATTTCATAAACTATATTTAATCTATTTTTCATAAACAATATCCAACTAAGCATAGTGTAAAGCAAAAACGCCAAAATCCAGAATTCAATATTCAACATCCAAGTGTCAATCAAAACAAACTAATAAAATAAACTACTCCTTAATTATCATGAGATGGTGCTAGAGAGTGAGGTACAGGAAATGCACCAAATGCTAAGAAAGATTTTATCTGAGACTAGAGACTTTTAGCATCACTAGTTGACAAGTCTTAATACAGCTGTCCTTTCGCCTCTCCTCCTTTCACCTTTCCTCTTCCTCTTTTTGCCTATCTTCTTCCTGCCTCTACTTTGATTCTTCTTCCCCTGCATCCCTTTCTTGAACATACAACTCAGTAATTTTCGCTACTTTCCTGATCAATTGCTCAAACTTGTTCAGATCAATCGAGCAATGTGAGGAAGAATAAGAACTAGACAATCTAGAAGTACGACAACTGTGACTAAAGTCTGATCCAAGGCCGTAGACTCTCCCGTTATGCACGTCATCAGCTACCTTAATCCACATGTCTATGATCTCCTCTTGGGATGGTTGGATTGACCTTCTTTAATCATCAATCGGCTGACTTTGAATGAACTCCTTCAACCTTCGTTTGAAAGTATCATGTTAAAAAATTACAATTATTATAAAATAAACTTTATTAAAGAAAATTTATGCAAGTAAGCATCTTAATGTCTCAAATTTTAAATGAAACTCACGGAAAGATAAAAAGCTTAGCAGCCTGGCAGGACTTAATCAGTTTAATGTATTTCAAAAATATCTAATGTATGAAACTTAATCGCATATAGACAATGTATCGATACTTCTAATAGAAAAATATTACTACACCATCTCTTTTGTACAAATAAATACCAATAAGCCATATAGTAGGCACCACTAGCATCTACTCTCAGTATTTTTTTGAAATAATAAAATAAAATCTACTAGAATATACTTCGATGTTCTTCTAAGTGGTGCATTGATATGAATCCAAAAAGGAGCAATCTCAGAATTATAAGTCCATGTCGATGAATGGTTATAGTTGATGCATCAATTCTGCTAGTGACAGCTACTAGAACAAAATATCAAATTCCTTTATCCTTTTACTTTCAATGGAAATAACAAAAAAGTGCATTTTAATATTCATTTGTGAGCAAGTCGTTTAGCTTTGATTCATTTATGTCTAGATTTTAGGATACAACATATATATATATATATATATATATATATATATATATATATATATATATATATATATATATATATATATATATATAGATATATATATACTACAAAATATTCTTATGCATGTATAGTGATCATAGCTACTATTCCAAGCTCGCTTTGTGAAGAGAACAAAAGAAAATGACTGTCCTACATAGCTTTCAACTATTCCAACATGTTAAAACTAGCTTTCATAAATCCTAATTGGCCTACTCGGCAGTTAAGTATTATTTAGCTCAAAGTTCTCATATACTTTATCAGCATAAATCAATTAAAATCAACGGAGGACCAATCATAGCAGATCGTAATAAATCAAAAGACCAAATGAATAAAATGTAAGAGACAATAGTTATGGATTAAGAGGAGGAGAGTAGAGATCTTTTATTAAGGATATTGATTTGGTCTGCCTCTCCATGGTGAGGTTCAGCTTATTACAATGATATATTTTCGCTTCTCTTAGAAGTGGAGATGAAGAAGAAGAAGAAGCCCCTCCCCTCCCCCCCTTTAGGGTTCTTTCTCTTAATATTTATAGCTGTGAAACTTGCCAGCTGGCAAAGGGCGGCTGTAGCCGTGTCGAAGGGACGTCCGTGAATAATGAGTAGGACATGGTCTTGTTAATTAGGTCGAGTAACCTTGGAACACTTTTGTCAGCAAATGATTATCCCTTTTATTAGTCTGAACAAGCTTAGGAGCCAGTTAGACACGCTAATTATCATGAATCTAGTTTTGACTCATACAGATAGTCCCTCCCCTTATTGAGGTTGGGATCTGGCCGAGCTCGATGAGCGGATTTTGCCAATAGTTGTAGCCGTTTATGCTTTGGGTACGGCCGTAGCCATTTTTGCCTTGAAGATGGCCGAAGCCATTTCTTCTCTGAAGATGGCCGTAGCCATTTATATTTTGGAGATGACCGTAACCATTTATGTTTTAGAGATGGCCGTAGCCTTTTATGTTTTGAAGATGGCTGTAGTTATTTATTTTTTGAAGACTGTCGTAGCCATTTACTTTGAAGATGGTCATAGTGCGCCGGAAAATCCTTGACTGCAATGGAGCTGTTTGCTAAGTGAATTTACAATCGACGATCGTGATCGCAATTCTTTGGCTGGTTTTCGTACGAGTGACTGGCCGTGGCCTTTTGTTTGTATATACTCTTTTTGGGGCTGGAGGTCGTAGTCACGTTATTTTTGCGAGACGGAGATAACCGTTCGTTGCTTTGAAAGGGCTGTAGCGCCCTTTCTAAAGGGGTGGCCGTAATCATTTCGTATTCAAGATACGAAAGTGGTCATTGTTGCTTCAGAGATGGATATAATCAATATTACTTTCGAAGGCAGCCGTGGCCTGAATTATTTTGAAGAAGGCCGTAGCGACTATCGATCTAGAGACGGCCGTAGCCGATTACACACGTTTGGCGGGGATACGACCAGGTTTGCCATGTATAGGGAAGTCGTCATACGCTCAGTGATGCATGGGGCGTGCTTTTGGTGTCTTGGGACCGTTACAACCGTTTCGAGGGTGATACGCCGACTGAGGTTGAATGGCCGTTCCACGGTATTTGTCATTATGATGCCCATTACTGTAGACCTGAACCATTTTGCGGTTGGTCAGGTAGTTAATGATGCCCGTTACAACCGTTCCACGATATTTATGCTTTGTCTATAAATAAAGGGTTGTATCGTTCAATTCCCATTTTCCCAATATTTTCTCAGGTGAGATTTCGAGAGAGATAACTCTTTTTATTCTCAGGTTGCTTCATCTTCTGTTCCTTGTTACTTTGTTCTTCGTCGTTTATCGTCAGATCTTCATCTTCCTTTGCTTTTCCGATGAACTCGGCTCACTTTATTTTAACATATTGACAATGGCGAGTTGTTCTCGTTCCGATATTGCTCCGGTGGTGGTTCCGGCGGATGAGGGCCCATATACAGTTGTGAGAACCACTGATTCGGCAAGTATTGACGGGCTCCCGTTGGTGACTGACATTCTTTCTCTGCCTAGCGGTCCGGCGACTGATTTCTCCGACCCCAAAGGAGAGGACCAAGTGGACGAGCCCCCCTTGATTGGGGAGGTAGGCCTCACCCAACTGAGGGATTAATGTGAAATTCCTCGTTTTGGTGACAGTATCCTTGCTGGGAGCGGGGAGAGGGTTCATGTCGACCACCGAGGGTACTGCAATATCTACGCTTACCCTTTCAAGCTAGGATTTAAACTTCCTCTCCCAATGGTAGTGGTGGACTTCTGTCACCACTATAGGGTATGTCCCAGTCAACTTGACCATTCCATCTACAATTTACTAGCGATGCTAATTAAATATGCGGAGTTCACACGGAGGGAGATTACCCTTGGGCACGTACTAACTCCCTACGCTCCCCAGAGGGTACGAGGTATGATTTGGTTGGTCCCTCGTGGGGCCAACGGCTTAACTACGGAGCACGATGAAGAGGTCAATACCCATCCTTACAAGTACTTTTTCTACATCAGGACTGAGCACCTGGTGGCTTGTGCTACAGACTTCTCGGAGGAATGGAACCATGCACGTAAGTTTCTTTTACGCTGGTTATGATTTATTTTGGTTAAATGTCCTGTTTTATGCTCGTGCGTACTGACCTTCTTCTCGTGTCGTAGATGGAGGTGTGCCACCAACATCATGTTAGATAATACGCCTAACGCTAGAGGGGGGGGGGTATATAGCGTTTTAATAAAATTAGCGTAAACTTGCGGAATTTAAAAATTGCAGGAAATAAATAAGAGCGATAAGTAAATAAATTAGAACAAACACACCGATATATCCTGGTTCACCACAACTCATGGCTATCCAGTCCCCGAGAGACTCTCTCGAGATTTCCACTAACTTGTTAAGCTTACGGGTGCTTAACAAACCATTACAACTTGAGGACACAAGCCTCAACAACCTTTGCTCGGAGATACAACACTCCAAGACTTCAACCAAGGAAACACAAGTTCCTTCTTACAACACAAGGGACTAACACTTCCTTCAAGTGTACAAATACACTTAGCACTCAAACAAGACACTCCTTTAAGAGTAGATATGAGTAAAAAGAATACGCTCAAGATCGCAACAACTTTTGACAAGAATTTGGCTCTCAAAAGCTTATGTAATGAATATAAAATGATAAGCAATAAAATATGCAAGCTTTAGCAATTGTATGATCAGTTGTTGTATGTTGTTGTACTTAAAAGACTGAATTGAAGCTGTATTTATAGTTGAAAAACCTTGTATTACCGTTGCCTAATTGCCAATTAAGAGTTGCTGAAATTACTCAGTGACAATCGATTGTCAAGTTACCACAATCGATTGTTTGCCAGTTCTTCCAAAAATCAATCCCAAATTTTACGCATAACAATCGATTATATAAGATCAATAATCGATTACTGGCAACGTTCAAAAAATCCTTTCCAGATTTTACGTAAAACAATCGATTGTCAACAATCTTCAATCGATTACTCAGCAACGTTCAAAAAATCCTTTCCAGATTTTAATTAAAACAATCGATTATAGGAAATCAATAATCGATTACCTGACGGTATTTGAAAATATTTTGGCAACGGTCAGTTATACAATCAATTATACTAAGCTAACAATCGATTATATATCAGTCTTGAAAAATCAATTTAGACACTGCCTCTTGACAATCGATTGTCATAAGTTCACAATCGATTATTTAATAACTTTGAAAAAGTCTGGAAGACACTGCCTCAACACAATCGATTGTCATAAGTTCACAATCGATTATTTTATGACTTTGAAAAATCTGATGGACACTACCTCATCACAATCGATTGTCATAAGGTTCACAATCGATTGTCATGCAGATTTGAAAAATATGATGCTCACTGCCTTAACACAATCGATTGTCATTAGTTCACAATCGATTGTCAAGCAGCTGACTTAAACATAATCGATTATCATAAGTACATAATCGATTATCTTAGTCCAGATTTTAGAGGCGTGCTTAAAAATCATTTTGGCGTGTTTAAAAATCATTTTGACAAAAGTAAATATGCATTATTTAAAATCATTTTGCTCTAAATTAAATATGCATGATTTGTTAAAAGTATTTTTACGAGAGAAGCCAAGTCTTTAAGTTGTCGGATCAAGATCACAATTAAATACCGACTCATATAAAACTTAATCTCGATCTTTGTCTTGTGCTTGAATCTTGTTATATATCAATTTCGCGCTTGTGCTTGGTCCTCGTCATATGTCAATTTGCGCATAGTTTGTCATTCATCAAAACCTACAAATTTGAACACACGTTTAGTATAATGCCTTGAGAACGTGTTTCCAACAATTTCCCCCTTTTTGATAATGGCAAACTTTAAGCGGGATATGCATATTAGGCAATTCATAATGATGATTCAAGACAAGTAAAGATATGCAACAAGTATATAGATATGCAATTTGTTCCCCCTCAATATATGAATTCCCCCTCAATTTATGCCGATAAGTATTGAGTGAGAGTGCATACCCGTTATCTTCCCCCTTTTGCCATTAGCAAAAAAAATATAGAATAACCAAAAAACTTGTTTATTTATTAAAAAACGGCAATAATAACGCAAATAATGTCAAGACAATCGATTATTGATACTGGATAATCGATTATATAAAAGAGAAATCGATTGTTCTGTGCGTCAAGCTTTATAATTCCCCCTGCCTTTAGGGCGATACCTGCAAAAATACGTTAGACGTCTCCGACGCTCAAGTTAGAAAACATGTGAGAGGGAAAATGCAATGCATGACTTAGATCAATGTGGAGTCAAGGATCCCGAGTTCACTACGAATTCGGAAGAAGGACTCTTTCTCTAAGGTCTTTGTAAAGATGTCGGCCAATTGATCTTTGGTTTCAACAAATTCAATTTCGACATCGCCCTTGAGAACGTGATCTCTTATAAAATGATGTCTAATTTCAATGTGTTTTGTTCGCGAATGAAGAACGGGGTTCTTCGTCAAGCATATGGCACTAGTGTTATCACATCTAAGAGGGATATGATCAAGACTTAGGCCATAGTCCAAGAGTTGTTGTTTCATCCAAAGGATTTGAGCGCAACAACTCCCCGCGGCTACATATTCAGCCTCGGTTGTGGACAACGCAACACTTACTTGTTTCTTGCTAAACCAAGAAACGAGAGAGCTACCGAGCAAATGGCAAGTGCCACTTGTGCTCTTGCGGTCCAATTTGCATCCAGCAAAATCGGAGTCGGAATAGCCAACAAGTTGGCATGAAGAACCTTTGTGGTACCATAGACCCACATTTACAGTACCAACAAGATACTTCAATATCCGTTTCACCGCAGTTAGGTGAGACTCCTTCGGACACGATTGATAACGAGCGCATAAGCACACGCTAAACATGATGTCCGGACGACTAGCAGTAAGATAAAGGAGAGAGCCAATCATACCTCGATACTTTTTGATGTCGACTTCCTTACCTTTCTCATCTTTGTCTAGGTGATCGGATGTGCTCATGGGGGTCGCCATTGCTTTTGCATTGGTCATTTCAAATCGTTTCAGCAATTCTTTGCAATATTTCGCTTGGCAAATGAACGTACCTTCTTTCATTTGCTTTACTTGTAATCCCAAAAATAATGTTAACTCACCCATCATAGACATCTCAAATTCGCTTGTCATTAAATCGGAAATTCCTTGCACAAAACATTATTAGTAGCACCAAATATAATATCATCCACATAGATTTGAACTAATAAAATATCATTGTTTTTATGCTTAACAAAAAGAGTGGTGTCAATTTTCCCCCTAATGAAATCATTTTCCAATAGAAATTTACTCAATCTTTCATACCAAGCTCGGGGAGCTTGTTTTAAACCATAAAGAGCCTTTTTGAGTTTGAAAACATGATCGGGAGATTTAAAATCTTCAAAGCCGGGGGGTTGTTCAACATAAACTTCTTCTTGAATAACACCTTTTAGAAAAGCACTTTTCACATCCATTTGATATAAATTGAAATTCATAGAAGAGGCAAAGGCAAGCAATAAACGAATAGCTTCTAATCTAGCTACGGGAGCATATGTTTCTTCATAGTTAATACCCTCTTCTTGATTATAGCCTTTTGCTACAAGCCTAGCTTTGTTTCTAGTGATTACACCATTTTCATCTAGTTTGTTTCGAAAAACCCATTTCGTACCAATTATGGTATGATTTTCGGGTCTTGGCACCAAATCCCAAACGTCATTCCGTTTGAATTGGTTAAGCTCCTCTTGCATTGCCAAGGTCCGAAATTCATCCCCAATTGCTTCGAAGATGGTTGTTGGTTCAATTTGAGAAACAAAAGCAGTATGTCCTAAGGTGTTCTTAAGGGAGTTTCGGGTACTTACCTTTTCTCCGACGTCACCAATTACTTGTTCGAGAGGGTGATCTTTGATTGTCCTCCATTCGTTAGGCATTTTCGTTTCTTTCTCCAATTGTGCCGTTTCCTCCGTTGATTGTTCCAAGATTTCATCTTGAATTTCCTTAGGAGTTTCTTCTTGTACTTTGTCTTTTAAACTATTTAAAATACCTGCAAGATCAGAACAAGCATCCTCTCTCGCCAAGCGAGCATTACTTTCGGAAAACACAATATGAAGGGATTCCTCCACAGTTTGGGTTCTATTATTAAATACCCTATATGCTTTGCTATGTGAATAATACCCAATAAAAATTCCCTCATCGGATTTGACATCAAATTTTCCCAATTGATCTTTTCCATTGTTATGAATAAAACATTTACAACCGAATTCTCTAAAATGGGAGATATTTGGTTTCCTTCCCTTGTAGAGTTCATAAGGGGTTTTCATGAGTATTGGCCTTATGACTACTCTATTTAAAATGTAGCATGCGGTACTCACGGCATCCGCCCAAAAATGTTTGGGAATCTTAGCCTCCTCGAGCATGGTTCTAGCCATCTCTTCGAGAAACCTATTTTTCCTTTCCACCACCCCATTTTGTTGTGGTGTTCGTGGAGCGGAAAAGGTATGCTCGATACCGAGTTCGTCACAGAAGTCTGCAAAGAGATTGTGATCAAACTCTCCCCCATGATCACTTCTAATTGAAGTGACGGTTGTTTCCTTTTCGTTTTGAATACGTTTAAGAAAATATTTAAAATTCTGAAAAGCATCAGTTTTATGGGCAAGAAATAAAGTCCAAGTAAATCTGGAATAATCATCAACAATAACAAAGGCATAACGATTTCTACCAAGACTTTCAATGTGAGATGGTCCAAACAAATCCATGTGAAGCAATTGCAATGGTCTAGTAGTTGAAACAATGTTTTTCGATTTAAAAGATGCTTTTGTTTGCTTCCCTTTTTGACAAGAATCACAAATAGAGTCATTTTCAAATTTCAAATTTGGAAGACCAACGACTAAATTTTGTGAAACCAATTTGTTCAAAAGATGCATGTTGATGTGAGCTACTCTACGATGCCATATCCAAGAATCATCCTCTTTGCTCATTAAACAATTTACATATTCGGGTGAAGAATTTGCAAGATCAACCATATAAATGTTATCCATTCTAAAACCACGAAGGATAATTTTGAAATCTCTACGTCTAAAAACTAAGCACTCATCCGAATCAAATAAAACAAGATTTCTCTTGTCACATAATTGACATATGCTCAAGATATTATGTTTTAAACCTTTCACAAGTAATATATGCTTAATGGAAGAAATTTCATCCTTACCGACCGATCCGATGCCGATAATCTTTCCTTTGTTGTTATCACCAAAAATAACACTTCCCCCTTCCTTGTGTTCTAGTTGAAGGAATTTGGATTCGTCTCCCGTCATGTGTTTGGAGCATCCACTATCAAGGTACCATAGTACACTTGATCCCTTCAACCATACCTACAAAACAAATTAATGAGTTTTAGGTACCCATGCCATTTTGGGTCCTTGGGGGTTAGGCAAATCATAGTGATATGATTGAGTGTTATGTCTATGTCGTGTAAAACAAGCAGGAGCAATATGTCCAATTCGTCTACAATAATGACAAGTCACGCTAGGATTATTCATCCTTCTAGGTTGATAGTAATTGGACGGACGAAATTCATTTGCTCTATTCTTGACAATATAACTATTGCGCAAATCATGAAAAACATTTCTCCTACCATTTGTTCTAGGATATGCATCATTTCTAGAATAGTTGTTTCTAGGTTGGAAGTCATTTCTAGGTGTTCTAAAAGGTTCAAAACTCTTTCTAATGTTTGGCCTAGAATGTGCATTATTTCTAGCATGATTATTTCTAGGTTGCGATTGATGATAACCATTGCATTTGTTTTATTTATCCTAGGTTGAGCCTTAGGTGGTTGGGGGTTGGTTTCAACTTTCTCTTTAGGCTCGTTTCTAAAACCTATGCCATGCTTGGTCAACTTCAAATTAACAAGCACTTCATTCAAATTTTTATGAGAAGAGTTAAACTTATCTAAGGTGCCCTTAAGCCTTTCTACTTCATTTTTGAGATGCATGCAAGAAGTACAATTTCTAGAACTTTCGGGCTTGTCGGCGCTTTTCTTGCCAAAAAATTTGTTTTCCTCTTTCAACTTCTCATTTTCTAAAATCAGTTTTTCCAATTCCTTTTCTTTAAGAGAGAGTTGTTTTTGAAAATCTTTTTCTTTTAAAGAAGCATTTTCTTTTATACTCTTAACAGTTTTTGAAGCTCTAATAAATTCGCTATACAACTCATCAAAAGCATTTTGCATTTCTTCAAGGGAAAAGAAATTTTTGGAAGAAATTTGACATACCTCTTCTTTGTTGTCTTCTTGTGCCATAAGACAAAGATTTGCGGCTTCGTCTTCTTCTTCCTCACTTGACTCGTCACCGGAGTCGCCTCCCCAAGATATGTATGCTTTTTGCTTCTTGAAGGGTTTCTTCTCCTTTTTAGCATTTGGGCAATTTGATTTAATGTGCCCGGTTTCTCCGCACTCATAGCACTTTATTTGATCTCCTTGCATTTTACCCTTTCGTTCATACTCTTTTCGCATGAACTTTTGAAATCTCTTGATAACGAGTCCGAACTCGTTGTCTCCGTCCTCATCATTTTGAGGTTGGCTTGTGCTTGCCTTGAGAGCAATTCTTTGCTTCCTTTGATCATCAACAAGAGGGTTAAGTATAGTAGATTCATAAGTTTTAAGATTACCTCTTAATGCGTCGATGGTGACATTTGAAATGCCAATGGATTCTTGAATCGCGTCGGCCTTGGATCGCCATTCCGGAGTGAGACTTCGGAGAATTTTTCGGACAAGTTCCTTATCCGTGAAGGTCTTCTTAAGAGCATGTAAATCATTTACGATTTTTGAAAATCGTTCAAACATCTCATCGACCTTTTCGCCTTCCTTCATGTGAAACAATTCATATGCATGGGTTAGGAAATCAATTTTAGCTTCCCTTACCTGGTCCATACCATCGTACGTAATTTCCAGCTTGTCCCACATTTGCTTCGCCGTTGTGCAACAAGATATATTCCTGTAATCATCAGCATTTACAGCACAATATATTAAATTAATGGCTTTAGCATTATTTTGCACCCTTCGGATATCATCCGCATCGTATTCATCTTCGGACTTTGGGACCCATTCATTTTCAACCTTCTTGGTTGGAATTTGTTCTCCATTCATTACGACCTTCCAAAGATGAAAACTATTTGATTGTACAAATATTCTCATCCTCTCCTTCCAGTATGTATAATTTGTACCATCGAATAGCGGTGGTCGGGTGGAGCATTGTCCTTCACCTATTCCTGCAAAAGAATCATGAGTAGAAGCCATGAATGTTTCTCTCAAACGGTTAAGTCTTCAGAGAGTTGGGCTCTGATACCAATTGTTAGATAATACGCTTAACGCTAGAGGGGGGGGGTGAATAGCGTTTTAATAAAATTAGCGTAAACTTGCGGAATTTAAAAATTGCAGGAAATAAATAAGTGCGATAAGTAAATAAATTAGAACAAACGCACCGATATATCCTGGTTCACCACAACCCGTGGCTAGTCCAGTCCCCGAGAGACTCTCTCGAGATTTCCACTAACTTTTTAAGCTTACGGGTGCTTAAGAAACCGTTACAACTTGAGGACACAAGCCTCAACAACCTTTGCTCGGAGATACAACACTCCAAGACTTCAACCAAGGAAACACAAGTTCCTTCTTACAACACAAGGGACTAACACTTCCCTTCAAGTGTACAAAAACACTTAGCACTCAAACAAGACACTCCTTTAAGAGTAGATATGAGTAAAAAGAATACGCTCAAGATCGCAACAACTTTTGACAAGAATTTGGCTCTCAAAAGCTTATGTAATGAATATAAAATGATAAGCAATAAAGTATGCAAGCTTTAGCAATTGTATGATCAGTTGTTGTATGTTGTTCTACTTAAAAGACTGAATTGAAGCTGTATTTATAGTTGAAAAACCTTGTATTACCGTTGGCTAATTGCCGATTAAGAGTTGCTGAAATTACTCAGTGACAATCGATTGTCAAGTTACCACAATCGATTGTTTGCCAGTTCTTCCAAAAATCAATCCCAGATTTTACGCATAACAATCGATTATATAAGATCAATAATCGATTACTGGCAACGTTCAAAAAATCCTTTCCAGATTTTACGTAAAACAATCGATTGTCAAAAATCTACAATCGATTACTCAGCAACGTTCAAAAAATCCTTTCCAGATTTTAATTAAAACAATCGATTATAGGAAATCAATAATCGATTACCTGACGGTATTTGAAAATATTTTGGCAACGGTCAGTTATACAATCGATTATACTAAGCTAACAATCGATTATATATCAGTCTTGAAAAATCAATTTAGACACTGCCTCTTGACAATCGATTGTCATAAGTTCACAATCGATTATTTAATAACTTTGAAAAAGTCTGGAAGACACTGCCTCAACACAATCGATTGTCATAAGTTCACAATCGATTATTTTGTGACTTTGAAAAATCTGATGGACACTGTCTCTTCACAATCGATTGTCATTAGCTTCACAATCGATTATTTTGAGCTTTGAAAAACTTTGATGGACACTGCCTCATCACAATCGATTGTCATAAGCTTCACAATCGATTGTCATGCAGATTTGAAAAATCTGATGCTCACTGCCTTAACAGAATCGATTGTCATTTGTTCACAATCGATTGTCAAGCAGCTGACTTAAACATAATCGATTATCATAAGTACATAATCGATTATCTTAGTCCAGATTTTAGAGGCGTGTTTAAAAATTATTTTGGCGTGTTTAAAAATCATTTTGACAAAAGTAAATATGCATTATTTAAAATCATTTTGCTCTAAATTAAATATGCATGATTTGTTAAAAGTATTTTTACAAGAGAAGCCAAGTCTTTAAGTTGTCGGATCAAGATCACAATTAAATACCGACTCATATAAAACTTAATCTCGATCTTTGTCTTGCGCTTGAATCTTATTATATATCAATTTCGCGCTTGTGCTTGGACCTCGTCATATGTCAATTTGCGCATAGTTTGTCATTCATCAAAACCTACAAATATGAACACACGTTTAGTATAATGCCTTGAGAACGTGTTTCCAACACATCATTTTCTAGCATCCGCGAGTGGGTTGAAGCCGTGCTCCCTGTTACAGTGGTAATTCGCAGGTGGGCATCTTTCTGAGAGGTCCTAGGCCACAGGTCGGTCGCAGGTAAGAATCTGACTTGCTGTGTTGTTCTTCTTACGTAGATCTTAGTTTTCTTTACTTCACCCTTCTTCCTTTACTTGTTAGGATGACCACATTGCATGAGGGCTCCTCAGCTTGCTTTCTCTAGGCCGGGGGCGACTACCCGATTGATTGCAATGTCGGTGCCTCGCCCAGTCCCGAGGGCAACTTCAGTCGAATCCTCAACGGCTAACTCTCCAGCACGGTCCGTGCACCGAGTTGAAGAATCTTCAGGGGCCGTGCGTTCCAGGGTGGATTTGCCACCGAATGAAGACGGGGAAGAAGAGAAGAGGCCGCTGGTTTGGCGTAGGGTGGCGTTCACCCCGGTCATTCCGGTGGTGATTAGCTTGGATTCTCTGCACTCAGAAACAGAAGGGAATGAAGCGGATCCTGCCCCCGAGGGTGAGCGCTCAGTGGGGGTTACCCCGGTTGGCCTAGGCTATAGTGACACAATCGCTTTGGCGATTCAAATTTCAGTTCTTGTTGCTGAGAGGGAAGGTAGTTACTCAGCAACTGTTTTGGAGGAGGAGACAGGCGCCGAGGTTTTGGCGAATGCGGGCTCTTCAACATCCCGAGCGGTGAAGGCCTCGACTTCTAGGGTGGCGGAAGGAAGGGGCGCCTTAGAAGAGAGGTATGATTCTGAGTCCGACATGGACCTTGAGGACATCCGTCTATTTGAGGAGGGTTATACCTGCCCAACGGTGCAGGCCGAAGGGGATTACCGCAATGTGGATATTCCTAATGAGCAGAACCTGCTGCTCGAGGAGGAGAATCTGGTGACATTTTTTGAGGTTATGTGCTCGGATGTGGAGAGCGCGTCCTTGAGGGGCATCTCTGACGTTGGGTTGATGGGCGAGGTGGCCGCTCTGAGAATAAAGGTACGTGTGAAGTCTTAATCTATTTCTTTCCTTAGTGTATCTTTTTATATTAACTGTTGTCCTGCTTGCCGCAGTCATTCTTGTTCGAAGTGGAGAGCATTCGCTGGGACAACGCCCGCTCGGTTGTCTTTGTGCAGTTGTTTCAAGAAGTACCGCCTCTATCGGAACCGGTGCCGTGATTTGCGTGAACGCTTAAGGAACGACCCACAGAACCGGGTTCTGGTAGAAGAGCTGGCGAGGAGGGAGCTTCATATGTAGCAGACCCTTAACAGGGTGAAAGCTCTCTAGGGGTAGCGCCGTCAAAGAGACGAGGAGATGGATTTTGAAAGGAGGGAGGCTGCTGAGAGAGAGAGAACACCAAAATCGGGCTACGGTAGAAGAGGCTGATGAGGCCTTGACTAGGCAGGTGTATGTCCTAGGGACGGAGACTGCTGCCTTGAGGAAGCAGGCTAAGGACACCTTGGCGAGGGTCAAAACATTGCAGGCGACCACTCGCGCCCAATAAAGAGAACGCGGATTGGAGAGGGCCGCGTCTACTTTTCTAGAGAGGGCGTTGGAGGGGCGCATTGCTGCTTGTGAGCCATGTTAGGATTTATGCCCGTCACTAGAGGAGGGGTGAATAGTGCGGCACGAGAATATTGATAAATATTGCGGAATTAAAATTGCAGGAGTAAAGTAAATGCGGAAATTAAAAGATTAAGGAAAGAGCACACCGAATTTATCCTGGTTCACCACAACGTGTGGTTTCTCCAGCCCCCGAGAGACTCTCTCGAGATTCCACTAACTCCGTTAAGTTACGGGTGCCTAACAAACCGTTACACTTGCTCGTAGATGTACACTCAACAAGACTTCAACTTGCTCGAGGATACCGCACCTCAAGACTTCACCTTGCTCGTGGATACCGCACCACAAGACTTCACACACTAAGATTGAGGGTACTTAGCAAACCCGACAATCAATGAGAAGATATGGTCTTCTCAAACACCTTTCTTTTTTACAACAATAACTCTCTCAAAAGAGTAGATAAAGAGATACAATACTAGCTCTATGATCAACTCAAAGTTGTCTCTCAAATGGCTCAACAAAAGCTCTATAATGATGCACAAATGATATCAATATGTGTATGAACAATGAGAGGTGTTGTGTATTTCAATTCAGCTTAAAAGACCTCTATTTATAAGTGGTAGAAGTAGTATGTCCGTTGCTTAATTGGCAATCAATTATGCTGATTTTATGCCAAGATAATCGATTATCAGATTTGGATAATCGATTATCAGCTTACCGTTAAAAAATCGGAAGCTGATTTTATGCAGGATAATCGATTATTGTGATATGCATAATCGATTATGTTGTTACAGTGTTCAAAAACTGGCAACGGATAGAGAATAATCGATTATGCTCTCGAGGATAATCGATTATTGACTCTTGCGGAAATTTCCAATAAATGGAATTTCCCAGAATAATCGATTATCACTTTTGCATAATCGATTATTCACAACTTACTTCAAAAACCATTTTGGTTAAAATGAAAACGTTAAAATCAGTTTGTTTGAAGTATTTGAGATATGTTTATGATAAATATGATTTGATAAAATAATTTTATCCATATTTATGATGACCTATGTTGAGCCAAAAGACGAGATAACTTAAGCGTTGCTCTTACATTGGTTCTACCTAACGACCTACGCCTTGGGTCTTCGGTCTTGAACTTTTGAGCTCGTCTTGGATTTTCCATGCAATTCATTCATCAATATGCTTCTCGGCATTCAATCTTGATTGTTTGCTAATGCATCTTCATTGTTTGTCATACAATAACATTGTTTAACAAGTTGACTTCATTTATTGTCATTCATCAAAAACCTATACCTGAAAGTCATGCTAATACAACCAAAGCGCACATATCATGGATAGAATGATTTTCTACAATTTCCCCCTTTTTGATAATGACAAACGACAGGAGATATGAATATCGGATTCCCCCTAAATTCATGCTATATCTCAACATACAATTCATGCAAACAATTCCCCTTAATGATAATTCCCCCTCAAATAAGGCATAATATAACGTAGATACATTCCCCCTTATTTGATGCATATCGCTTAAACTCTTCCCCCTTTTGGCATTAGCAAAAAGAAGAGTATACAAAGGCTACTTTCCCCTTTCGACACTTCCCCCTTTTGGGTATATCAATTGTTAGTGTCAAGAATAAAATAGGAAATACAATGAGGAATATACATTGACGATATTTAAAAAATCATACCAACATGAAATAATACCAAATGTTAGTAAAAACATAACAACCATAATAACGGTTATTTTTCGCAAATCATATTACTTAAGAACATATCAACAGTTATTCAAACCAAAAATAATATTCATCAAAACATGAATCAATTATCATTTTCAGCAAAAAATAATTGATACCAATTGTTATTCAAGATAAGAGTTATCAAACATGAATCAACAAAAATAATTAATATCAATTGTTAACAAAGACATATTAATTGTTATCACATATCAACAATTATGTTTTTATCAAAATTACGATAACTAACCGAAATTCCCCCTCGATGCAATAAGGTTTCGTGCTTGGTGCATCTACTATGATATTGTAGTCTTCAAGCACACCTGCAAACGTACCTAAAAATAGGTTTTCGGTACCCAACTGCTTTTGGGTCCTTGGGGGTTAGGCAAATAATAATCATAGCCAAAAGATAAATCTCTATGTTTTGCAAAACATACGGGTGCTATGTGTCCTACCCGGTAGCAATAATGACATATAGCATTCGGGTTGTGCATATGTCTTGGTTGAGCCAAAAACGTTCTAGGTGATCTTAAGTCGTTATTCCTAGACATATTGCGATTCCTAGAGTCATTTCTAGGTGGTCTAAAATGATTCATTTTAGACTTATTACCAAAATTCCTGGAGTTGTTTCTAGGTGGTCTAAAATGATTCATTCTAGACTCATTAATGAAGTTCCTAGAATTATTTCTAGGTAGTCCAACTTCATTTCTATCATCCTTTCTAATATTATTCTTAATTTCTTCAATTGTTTTAGTATCATCAACACTACGTTTTTCTAGTGTGTTCCTAAGTTCTATGTTCTCTATTTTCAAAGAATCGCAAGATGAACAATTAGAATTTTGATCAATTGAAGAATCTTCATGCATCTCCTTAATTTTATTTCTAAGATCAATATTGTCATTTTCCAAAAAATTATTTTTCTCTTCTAAAACTTTAATTTTCGCCTTGGCCTCTTTGGAGATTTTGAAGACTTTTTCAATTCATCATATAATTCTTGAAAAGCTTCTTGTAATTCTTCATAAGAATAAGAGTTAGAATTACTTACCTCTTCTTCCTCGTTGGCCATGAGGCATAGTGCGGCAGTTTCATCGCCGAGCTGTCCGAATCCCATTTCACATGCCTTTGGTGTGTGTTTTTCTTCTTGTCCTTGGATTTTGGACAATGTGATTTGGTGTGGCCAAGTTTTCCACAATTTTGGCATGAAAGACTTGGTTCTTCCTTCTTTATTTCCTTCTTCATAAACTTATAAAGCTTTTCAATTTTATGATTGGAAATAATATCATCATCGCTTTCCGAATCACTTACCTCTACTCTTTTAGAAGATGAGGCTTTGAAGGCAATTTCGAACTTTTACTTCTAAGATAGGGATTAAGAATTGTGCTTTCATAAGTTTCGAGGTTACCTCTTAGTCCATCAATTGTGACATCCGTGATTCCTATCGACTCTTGGATTGCATTGGCTTTGGAACGCCATTCGGGAGTGAGACTCTGTAGGATTTTTCGAACAAGATCTTTGTTCGTGTACACTTTCCCGAGAGCATGAAGATCGTTGACGATTTTTGAGAATCGTTCGAACATAATACCGATGGGTTCTTTCTCCCTCATTTTAAAGAGTTCATATTCATGTGCTAGAAAATCAACTTTAGATTCTCGGACTTGAGACGTACCTTCATAAGTGATCTCGAGTTTATCCCACATCTCCTTGGCGGTTGTGCAGCAAGAAATCTTCCGATAGTCATCCGGATTCACTATAATAAGTTGACGGCCTTTGCGTTATTTTCAACTTTCTTGACGTCCTCGGCATCATATTCATCTTCCTCCTTTGGAACCGTGGTTTCCCCAACTTTCTTTGTTGGCATTTGTTCACCGTTCTTGATGATTTGCCACAAGCGAAAGTTATTTGATTGGATGAAGATTCTCATCCGCTCTTTCCAATATGTGTAATTTGTTCCGTCAAATAGTGGAGGCCTATAGGTGGAATGTCCTTCGCTCATCATTCCTGCGTTCAATATTCTCAACAAAAAAATATATCGTCCTCTCAACCGGTTAAGGCTTTCAGAGAGTTAGGCTCTGATACCAATTGTTAGGATTTATGCCCGTCACTAGAGGGGGGGTGAATAGTGCGGAAAGAGAATATTGATAAATATTGCGGAATTAAAATTGCAGGAGTAAAGTAAATGCGGAAATTAAAAGATTTAGGAAAGAGCACACCGAATTTATCCTGGTTCACCACAACGTGTGGTTAGTCCAGTCCCCGAGAGACTCTCTCGAGATTCCACTAACTCCGTTAAGCTTACAGGTGCCTAACAAACCGTTACACTTGCTCGTAGATGTACACTCTACAAGACTTCAATTTGCTCGAGGATACCGCACCTCAAGACTTCACCTTGCTCGTGGATACCGCACCACAAGACTTCACACACTAAGATTGAGGGTACTTAGCAAACCCGACAATCAATGAGAAGATATGGTCTTCTCAAACACCTTTCTCTTTTACAAAAATAACTCTCTCAAAAGAGTAGATAAAGAGATACAATATTAGCTCTATGAACAACTCAAAGTTGTCTCTCAAATGGCTCAACAAAAGCCCTATAATGATGCACAAATGATATCAATTTGTATATGAACAATGAGAGGTGTTGTGTATTTCAATTCAGCTCAAAAGACCTCTATTTATAGGTGGTAGAAGTAGTATGTCCGTTGCTTAATTGGCAATAAATTATGCTGATTTTATGCCAAGATAATCGATTATCAGATTTGGATAATCGATTATCAGCTTACCGTTACAAAATCGGATTGCTGATTTTATGCAGGATAATCGATTATTGTGATATGCATAATCGATTATGTTGTTACAGTGTTCAAAAACTGGCAACGGATAGAGAATAATCGATTATGCTCTTGAGGATAATCGATTATTGACTCTTGCGGAAATTTCCAATAAATGGAATTTCCCAGAATAATCGATTGTCACTTTTGCATAATCGATTATTCACAACTTACTTCAAAAACCATTTTGGTTAAAATGAAAACGTTAAAATCATTTTGTTTGAATATTTGAGATATGTTTATGATAAATATGATTTGATAAAATGATTTATGTTGAGCCAAAAGACGAGATAACTTAAGCGTTGCTCTTACATTGGTTCTACCTAACGACCTACGCCTTGGGTCTTCGGTCTTGAACTTTTGAGCTCGTCTTGGCTTTTCCATGCAATCCATTCATCAATATGCTTCTCGGCATTCAATCTTGATTGTTTGCTAATGCATCTTCATTGTTTGTCATACAATAACATTGTTTAACAAGTTGACTTCATTGTTTGTCATTCATCAAAACCTATACATGAAAATCATGCTTAAACAACCAAAACGTACATATCATGGATAGAATGATTTTCTACAAGCCAGACGCCCACACTGCGGAAGACTGGATTGCGACCTTGGATGCTGAGAACCAGCGCCTAAGAAATCAGGCCACTTCATTCGGTCCTGCTTTTGAGCTTTGGATGTACACTGAGGCCCAGCTCGACGTGTATAGGTAGTTGTGGGAAGCCGGCGTTGTGCCTGAAGCCACCTATGAGGAAGCATGCCAAAAGGCTCGTGATGCTCGCCTCGACTGCGGTTTTGACCCATCTACACCCGGGGCTGATGATGGCGCCGAGAGTGCTTATGATGTTGAAGAGGGCGCTAATGGCGTCGACTGAACAGAGACAAAGTTTTTAACACTTGTTTAGTTTTCATTCTCTTTGTCTTTTTTTGGTTGCCATTTGACTATTGTTTTTTCGCCAGACCTGGGCCAATATAAGTGGGGGGTAACCCCTTGTAGATATTATAAATATATGCGGGTTTCTTCCTTTCTGTTTGTTTTGTATCAATTTTGTGCATTTCTTTTTTATGCTCGTTCGAGAGGGCCTTGCCTTAGAGTTTTTCTAGTGATCATGCTAATGGTCTCGACCAATTAGGTGATTTAGACCATTGTCGAGTTGGTTCCTTGCCTTTTAGGAAAATTGGTGTATATGGCTTTGGCCATAGACAGTCGCTTTTGGTCATCACCTTCCTCCACTTGACGAGAGTGGGTTGTAGCCGTGTTTGGGCAGTGGCGGCACATAGCCTTAGTCCCAGTTCGGGCTTAGTCAGACTACTGCGTGTGATATGAAAAGCACAGCCTGGTAGTTCGACTTGGGCCAAACTTTACATGGGCCGAAATTGTAGTTTTTAGTTAGTCGTACTTACTTGAATGGCGGGGGCGCTTGGCCCAACCTGGTGTTCGATCGTGGTAGAACATTTGGGGGAACTCGGCCTTGCCTGATCGCGGCCCTACTCATAGCCGCGGGGATGTATATTTTTGGCTTTGATTCGTCCGCGGTTTAGTTTGTGACTCTTGTGACGTAGGTGTGTAGCCTGGGTCCTAGTTCTACTCGTAGTTAAATTCTTTGGGCGAGGGCACGTAGCCTGAGTCCTACTTTAACTCGTAGTTGAACTGTTTGGGCGAGGCCACATAGCCTGAGTTGTTGTTCAACCGTAGTTGAACCTTTTGTAAATTTTCTGGTGTCGAAGGCACATGGCCTGAGTGCCAGTTCAACTAGTAGTTGAACTTTTGGGCGAGGGCACGTAGCCTGAGTTGTTGTTCAACCGTGGTTGAACCATTTGCAATTGAGTTGTTGTTCAACCATAGTTGAACCTTTTGTAATTTTTCTGGTGTCAAAGGCACATGGCCCGAGTCCCAGTTCAACCGTAGTTGAACCTTTGTAATTTTTTTGATGTCGAAGGCACATAGCCTGAGTCCGAGTTCGACCTTAGTTGAACTTTTTGTAATTTTTTGATGTCGAAGGCCCATAGCCTGAGTCCCAGTTCAACCGTAGTTGAACTTTTTGTAAATTTTTTGATGTTGAAGGCACATAGCCTGAGTCCCAGTTCAACCTTAGTTGAATCCTTTGTAATTTTTTGATGTCGGAAGCACATAGCCTGAGTCCCATAGTTCGCACAGGTCACCCCGTTACAGATCTCGGTTCGAGATACTTTTGTGCTTTCCTCCTTTTTGGAAGGATCCCGTGTGAAAAGGGGGTGAGGTACCTTATGCATATTTTTCCAATAGGTATGGGGGATCTACTTCTTCTTCTTCTTCTTCTTCTTCTTCTTCTTCTTTTCCAATAGGTATGGGGGAAGCAAGCTCGTCTCGAGGGTTTTGACTTCCTTTGATCCGACATGCCGCTTTAGCTTGTTCGAGCTGGGTTGATTTCTTTCCTTTTTTGGTCTTAGGATAAACTATGCGATTTTGCTATGAAATCCCCACTGACGGCGCCAAATTTTTAGCTCAAAGTTCTCATACACTTTATAAGCATAAATCAATTAAAATCAACAGAGGGCCAATCATAGCAAATCGTAATAAATCAAAAAGACCAAATGAATCAAATGTAAGAGACAATAGTTATGGATTAAGGGGAGGAGAGTAGAGATATTTTATTAATGATATTGATTTGGTGTGCCTCTCCATGGAGAGGTTCAGAGCCTTACAATGATATATTTTCGCTTCTCTTAGAAGTGGAAGTAAAGAAGAAGAAGCGGCCCCCTTCCCCCTAGGGTTCTTTCTCTTAATATTTATAGCTGTGAAACTTGCCAGCTGGCAAAGGGTAACCGTATCCGCGTTGAAGGGACGTCCGTGAACAATGAGTAGGCCATGGTCTTGTTAATTAGGTCGAGTAACCTCGGAACACTTTTGTCAGCGAATGATTATATTATTTATTAGTATGAACAAGCTTAAGAGCCAGTTAGACATGCTAATTATCATGAATCTAATTTTGACTCATACAAGTATTTAGTGTATAATGGCAAGTTCACTTCTCTTTTAGATTAATACTACTTTATTGTTTTTCCTCTACTCGACTGTAGTTCAGTCATTTGCTATGATTTCACTCTTTTATTTAACTTTATACAATTTCCTGTAGCTCAAGAACACCCAATCATTCCTTCATTACGAAATTGAGAAAGTATTTTTGCATAATCAATATATCCTTTAACATCTTCTACAATTTCAGTAGTCATCCATAACTGAAATGTAGTCCAACTTTTGTCATCCACACGCATCCAATAGTGTCACAAACACTTACACATAAACGGCATTCTGTCAAAAAAAAATTCCTTTAATATTGGGGGATCAGGGAGGGGATTAGGACGGGAGACCGTGAGAATTTAACACACTCCATCATGTGAAAGACTTTTATCGGAAATATATATCTAAAATACCAAATAGAAATATCCACAAAGTATATTATACAGACAAATAAATACCCCTACTTCCCCAACAAGCTCACTAAATAAAGGCTACGTTGTTTTACTCAAGGAAGAAATATTCTTCATTTTGATTTGGGCAGCTTAGAAATCTTTCTAATTTCTCTATGTTCGTGAAGAAAGCATGTAAATGCATAGAACTAGCCCATATATAAAAAGATGTCACCGCCCAAATTCTACTAACGGTCGGGATAGCACCGGACACTGCTGTCAGGCAAACCAAACAAAATACTTAATTAAATTTTTCGTTTTAAGTATTTTTGAAATTACTTCTTTAATACGTATAAACAATACATAGTAACTTCCACTGAATAAATAATGAAATATTCAACAACTCTTAAAATTTTTGAATAAACCAATAGACATCCCAAAACCTGGTATCACGAGTGCATGAGCAATTTCTGAGAAATAATGTAATACAACAAGCGTCCGAAATACAATATTGGATAGAAAATAAATACAGTAATCGGAAAGAGACTTGCTGGCTGCGGATCGTCTCGAGAAATGCAGTTCACCTAAGTCTGTGATCAACCATGCTGCCACGCCCATTAGGCCACTAGAGATGCATGTGCCTGTGCAACAAAAATGCACAGAAGTATAGTATGAGTACGAAAACAACGTCTACCTAGTGAGTATCCCATCTAATCTAGAAGAAGTAGAGACGAGAGCTCGACTTCGACACTTACTAGTGGTCCAATAATGTTATATCAATAATATATTAAATCGTGAATATTTATAAACATGATTGTAATTCAATAGGTTTAAGCAAGTAAACAATTCTTTCTTTTATAGGAAATTTTCAAATTCCTTTTCATCATTTATACATATTTTCTTAGACCTGGAAGAGGCAATAACAACTTTAATAAGTTTCAAGACAAGCAATACAAGCATGGGCAAATCATGCCGAGGCCGTACAGCCCGATCCAACAGGAATGTAAAGTGTGCACTGCCTGGGGCCGAATGACGCGAACCATAGATGCATCTATTACCTCGCTCATGAATCACACATGTGACACGCTGAAATTTAAATGAACAATCACCGAGCTCGCGAACCACACATGCTACGCAGGTACACATAGAAATGCATGCTCAAACAGTCAATTAAGAATTTATCGGGTAACATTTATCCAAATAAAAGCAAAATTTCTTTTAATGATCTAAGAAAAATTAAGATTAATCCTTTTAGAAATTCATTTACAAATTTGATAGTATTTAACCAATTCATCTGCCAACAAGATTACATATATTCGAGGTATAACATGCTTTTGGGTACTAGACTACCCGGACTTACACATATTAGTAGCTACGCACATAATATCGTCACCTCGTGAATACGTAGCCCGCAAAAATAGGAGCACATAGCCAATTATTTCACCTATGGGGGTAATTCCCTCTTACAAGGTTAGAGAGGAGACTCACCTCGCTCCGAAGATCCATAACCAGTATTCCACGTCCTTCCGAAGACTTGAACCGATGCAAAATACTCCGAAGCTAGACTATAATTATGAAATTCCATTAATATATGTTAATTTACTCATTATAATCAAATTTATAGCAATTCCTAACCCCGTTCGAAAAGTTGACAAATACGCCCTCGGACTCACATGACCGGATTCAAAAAAATTTCGAAGATAAAGTTCACCCATAGCCTCACGAACTCAAATATATAATTAACTCTCATATTCAAACCCAAAATCGTTTTCAAGTTCCAAGAATATCAATTTTTTAGGTTTTTCCTCAAACCCCATGTTTCTACAAATTTCATGCTTAAATTCGTATACAATCAATACATTTAACTCGATGTGTGGGGATAGCTTACATTATCGTTGATGATGAAAACTTCCTCTTGAAACCGTCCAAGAATTGCCAAAGACAAGAGAAAAATGAGAGAAAATGGCAAAATCCTTATTTTTAAAGTACTCACTGCCTCCAGTCCTTTCGCACCTGCGGCACTGCAGGTGCGAACCAATTGTCGCTTCTGCGGTCTTCCCCCAAGCCTTCAACTTCCACATCTCTGCTTCTCCTTTTGAAGGTGTGGTCCCGCATCTGCGGTCCCAGCCTAGCTGTCCATTTCCGCTTTTGCAACTCCGCACCTACGACCCTAGTTTCGCAGGTGCGGTTACACTAGCAACCAGCAACTTCAGCCTTCTCCAAAATCCCTTTTTCGATCCGTTAACCACCCAGAATCCATCCGAGGTCCCTAGGACCGCAACCAATCATACCAACCAGCCCCAAAATATGTTACACACTTACTCAAGGCCTCAAATCATATCAACTATGCAAAAATCACGAATCGACCTCCAATCCAAGCTTTATGAACTTTAGAATTTCAAACTTCTACTTTTGATGTTTAAACCAATCAAATCATGTGCGATTGACTTCTAATTTTGCACACAAGCCATATTAGACATTACAAACCTACTCCAACTTTCAGAATCGCATTCCAACCCCGATATCAAAAGTCCACTTTCGGTCAAACTCATCAAAAACCTTCAATTTCTATCTTTAGCCAAACGACTTCAAAATGACCCACCGACCTCCGAATTCACTTCCAATCACGCTCCCAATACCAGGATCACCATATGAAGCTAGTCCTAGACACGGAAACGGACATTCATAACACTGAAATGCAATTCAACCCAAACTTATGAAATTTCTTCCAAAATGCTAACTTCCACAATGTGTGCCAAAATGCTCCCGGATCATCCAAAACCCGATTCAGGCATACGTCTGAGTCCGAAATCATCATACGAACTTGCTAGAACCTTCACATCTCAATTTCTAGGCCGTTTACTCTAAAGTCGAATCTTTAGTTAATTCTTTCAATATAAAGCTTCTGAAATGGAAATTCTCTTTCCAAATCAACTCTGAAATACCGAAATGCAATTTCGACTATGCGCACAAGTCATAATACCTGAAGTGATGAACCTCATGGCCTCAAACCGTTGAGCGACGCACTAGAGTTCAAAACGACTAGTCTGATCGTTACATTCTCTCCCATTTAGAAATATGTTCATCCTCGAACATTATAAGAATTGTGCTGGATTGTCCAAAATCACTGTTTAACGCCTTGAGCACCTACCCATGCTACCATAACTCAATTGAGCACCCTAGCTCAATCGATCTAAAGATATCCTTTTTCACGTAAGCAAATAAGCCTTAGAGCCCAATTCCAACATCCGGAATTCTCTGCCAGTATTGTTTAGAATCACCATATCAATCACTACACGTTGTACCCAAACATGACTGGATACCCTTGCTGAATTTACACCTTGCACTTTTTTACTCACAGGACCACAATAACATTCTCTGATCAAATTAGTCGAAATTCCACGAATTTAATGCTCCCAATGCACACACACACACACATACAAATATACTAGGACTGTTGTTAAGAGCCACCTACTCTGACTTGGCCCCGAATATAATCAACTCCACTATTCTCTAGAACATGCATACTCCCTCGTCGAAGCACCCGACAAAATCACTTTCCCTGAAATCCGCCCTTATACAAGGAATAAATTCTGAATCCTTCCCAAAGTCTGAGCATGAGCCAATAAGGCCAACAATAGCACACCTTTAACAATTATTTTGCTCAAATTAGCACTTATGCTCTTTTTCATAGCTGAAATAACTTACCAATATTCTAATAACCAAAAACTTCGCAAGTAGTTAACCATGCAAGCCAATCATAGGCAGTGGGACTCTCCCACTTACCTTGAAGCCACTATTACACAACTCTGGGATTCACTAGGATTCTTTATCTCTTATTGGCATAACCTTATGCAATCAACTACTAAAATTTTCGAAATCTTTCTCCAAAACCCTTTTTTATACTCTGAATCATAAACCACATCCGCATGACTGATCTCTTTGCTGTATAAATAGTAGAATTCTTCGCAGAAGCTTCGCCAACCATGCAACCGCCGATCTGCTCACTGGAGATAACCCACCCTGAGTCTGAGCTCACTCTCTAGATGCACAAGTCCATTCACTCCTTGTGGACATCAATCAAATGCGCGGTAACATCCTCCCAATTCAAAGTAAGGTTGTATCCCCCTTTGTTTCAAGCAGCTCCTTTCTGTTATATCAAATCTCCTGCCGCATAATAGTCCATACTTAAAATCAATCTGTAGGCTAATATCACCAATCGCTAAAATTCCAAAATCACTCCAACCCTTTTTAAGGTGCATGGTCATCGTACCAAAAGCCCATATGCAAATCTGCCACTGTCCCACTTTGGAAAAACTCGCCCCTTTACTCGACTAGTCAACCTTTGCTTCTTATACCCAGCCTTCTAGAAATTTTAACCACTGCTTGACACTTCCCACATGTCCTTCCTCACCCTTTGCTGATCAGTTGTTGCCTTAATAAAATCTATCTTCGTAGCACTTGAACCCACCAATCGCTACTAACTTTAAACCTTTCCGGGGATCATCTTTCTCGAGTCGTCGACTTTAGAATCAACAACTCAATCCTAAACCACCACGCCCTGTGATCTCTCACCATCGCTTCTTCAATATTGTCTCACAATATCCTGCTCCAAAGGAGAATTGTAGAAGATCATAACACTGGCGAACTTAGTACATTCAATAAGGAAAACAACACCTCATGATATAAGAGAACTCCACCACGCTCGCAAATACCAAGTCTCGTTACTCCATCTATCTGAACATTATTAGTTCGATTGCCTTTCCCCTGCCGGGAATAAAATACTGAATCTCTAGATCATGAATTAAGTAAACCTCCCTTCAAGTCATTCATTGCCCCAAAACGTAGGCGAATATCCTACCATCATATCAATGTTATGGAACAATAGTTCATAAGTATGCCTATCCTCAAAGCTCTTAAAAGTATCACTACTGAGCTGAAACAACATAATATCCCTCCACAAGGCGACGATAGTAGCTCAAACAACCTCGCAGGGAGAAACATCCTGCACCGTATTCGTAGTACCATTACAATCCTTAAATTATCAATCTATAACCAGTGGTTTGTGTCGCGTAAGATTGAGTAGGAAGGAAACAAGGGCATAAGCCTCAAGGAATAAAATCGCACGATGAGGAATCAAGAAGGAAAGTACTCCTAACATCCATGTAGCCTCCCGAATATAAGTACAGACGTCTCCATACCGATCCGCGAGACTCTACTAGACTTGCTCATTCCTGAGATCTAAGGTAACCTAGTGCTCTGATACCATGTTTTCACGACCCAAAATCCATTAAGGGTCGTGGTGGCGCCAGACACCGCTGTCAGGCAAGCCAACCAATATTTCTGAAATTACTTCTTTTATACGTTTAAATAATACATAGTAAATTTCACTGAATAAATAATAAAACATTCAACAACTCTAAAAATTTATGAATAAACCCATTGACATCCTAGAACCCAGTGTCACAAGTGCATGAGAAATTTCTGTGAAATAATATATTACAACAAGTGTCCGAAATACAATATTGGATGGAAAATAAATACAGTAATCGGAAAGAGACTTGCTGGCTGTGGATCGTCTCGAGAAATGCAGTTCACCTAAGTCTGTGATCAACCATGTTGCCACGCCCACTAGGCCACTAGAGATGCATGTGCCTGTGCAACAAAAATGCACAGAAGTGTAGTATCTGTACGAAAACAACGTATACCCAATGAGTATTCCGTTTAATCTCGAAGAAGTATAAGAGGTCGACTTTGACACTTACTAGTGGTCCAACAATGTTATATCAATAATATATTAAATCGTGAATTTTTATAAACATGATTGTAATTCAATAGGTTTAATCAAGTAAACAATTCTTTCTTTTATGGGAAATTTCCAAATTCTTTTTCATCATTTATACACATTTTCTTAAGACGGGAAGAGGCAATCACAACTTTAATAAGTTTCAATACAAGAAATACAAGCATGCGCAAATCATGCCGAGGTCGTACGGCCCCATCCAAGAGGAATATAAAGTGTGCACTGCCGAGGGTCAAACGACGCGAACCATAGATGCATCTATTACCCCACTCGTGAATCACACATGCGACTTTGTAAAATTTAAATTAACAATCACCCTGCTTATGAATCATGTATGCGACACATCTTCACATAGAAATGCATGCTCGAACAGTCAATTAAGAATTATCCGAAACATTTATCCAAATAAACGCCAATTCTCTTAAATCCTTTTAGTAATTCATTTACAAATTCGATAAGATTTAAGAAATTCATATGCCAACAAGATTACAAATATTCCAATTATAGCATGCTTTTGGGTCCTAGAGTACCCGGACGTCCATTTATTAGTAGCTACACAAGGACTCTCGTCACCTTGTGCGTACATATCCCCCCAAAAATAGGAGCAGATAACTAATTATTTCACCTATTGGGACAATTCCCTCTTACAAGGTTAGAAAGGAGACTCACCTCGCTCTGAAGATCCATAACCGATATTCCACGCCCTTCTGAAGACTCGAATCGATGCAAAATGCTCCAAAGCCAGCCAATAATTATGCAAATCTATTAATATTTGTTCATTTACTCATTACAATCCAATTTATTGCAATTCCTAATCCCGATAAGAAATTTGACAAATACTCCCTCGGATCAATGTGCCTGGATTCCAAAATTTTCGAAGATAAACTTCACCCATAATCACAAGAACTCAAAATATATAATTTACTCTCAATTTCATGCCCAAAATTGTGGTCAAGTTCCAAGAATATCAATTTTCTAGGTTTTCCCTCAAACCTTAAGTTTCTACAAATTTCATGCCCAGATCCGTACATAATCAATGTATTTAACTCAAGATAGGTGGGGATAGCTTACCTTATCATTGATGATGAAAACTCCCTCTTGAAACCCTCCAAGAATCTCCCAAGCCAAGAGAAAAATGAGAGAAAATGGCCAAATCCCAATTTTTAAAACACTCAGTGCCCCCAGTCCTTTCCCACATGTGGTCTATTGACCGCTTCTGTGGTCCCGCAGGTGCAGACCAATTGCCGCTTATGCGGTCTTCCCCCAAGCCTTCAACTTTTGCATCTGTGCTTCTCCTTCTGCATGTGCGGTCCAGCGTCTGCGGCAATATGACCGCATCTGTGGTCCCAGCCAAGCTTTCTATTTCAAATTCTGCAGCATGAAGGGCGCTTCTGCGGCTCTGAACCTGCGGCCCTAGTTTCACTGGTGCGGTACCACCAGCAACCGACAACTTCAGCCTTCTCCAAAATTCCTTTTTCGATCCGTTAACCACCTGGAATCCACCTGAGGTCCTCGGGACCCTAACCAATCATACCAACCAGTCCCAAAACATATTACGGGCTTGCTCGAGGCCTCAAATCATAACAAACAACGCAAAAACTTAAATCAACCTCCAATCCAAGATGTATGAACTTCAAAATTTAAAACTTCTACTTTCCAATGATTAAAAACATATCAAATCATGTGCGATTGACTTTTAATCTTGTACACAAGTCATATTCGACATTACATACCTACTCCAATTTTTTGAATCGAATTATGAATCCGATATCAAAAGTCCACTTTCGGTCAAACTCCTGAAAAACCTTCAATTTCTATCTTTAGCCAAATGACTCCAAAAAGACCCACAGACCTCCGAATTCACTTCGGATCGCGCTCCCAATACTAGGATTACCATACGGAGCTACTCCCAAACTCGAAACTCCAAACGGACATCGATAACACTGAAATGCATTTCGACCCAAACTTATGAAAATTCTTTCAAAATGCCAACTTCTACAATGGACGCCAAAATGCTCCCAATATTAATACAAACCTGCTGGAACTTTCAGAGGCCAATTCCGAGTTCGTTTACTCTGAAATCAAATCTTCGTTAATTCTTTCAACTTAAAGCTTCCAAAATGAGAATTCTCTTTCCAAGGCAACTCTGAACTACCTAAAATGCAATTCTAACTATGCGCACATGTCATAATACATCAAGGGATGATGCTCATGGCCTCAAACCACTGAACGACGTGCTAAAGCTCAAAAAAATGGTCGGGTGGTTACAATAGATCAGAAAAATAATCTAAATTAACAAAAATAAATAACCTCAATATATTCTTTTGATTATAAAATTCATTATTTCTTAGAAGAAACAAATAATGACTTAGGTTTAACTAGACCATACATGCACAAGAGAATAATAATTTTTCAAACCTAGGGTTTGAAACAGCATAAAATCCCTAAGTTCCAAAAACTCGAAATCGAAAAAGGAGAGAGAGAGAGAGAGAGAGAAAGATCTAAGAATGGAGTGGAGTAATGAATTCATCGTTGGAGCGGAGAGACAGTTGAAGAAAATGCGAAACAAATTGAGAGAAAACTAAAAGTTTATGTGAATAATAATAAAACTTTCTCACTCCTCTGGGAAATCTCTATGCGGAACTTTTTCATAAAACATAAAAAATCCAAAATTCAAAATTTTACATTCACACGGAATCCTTGGGAATATTTAAAAAAAATTATTTATTTTCTTATTTTCCCTAGGAAATGCTTTTTTGTATTATAATTTTTTTAATGACTTTTCCCACAGAATCAGTGGGAACTAAATTACATGTAATATTATCCAAAACCTTCCCGCGGATAGTCAATGGAAAATCTTCTTGTTTTTTTCCTGACAAAGAAATTTCACTTTTTCCATTGAAATTCGGTGGGAATTGCCACTTACAATTTTTCTGTGATAAGTTATGTGGAAAAATGATGTGTATCTAATAGTTGTATAGATGACGGCTCAGGCATAGTAGTTTCTACACTCGTGGAGGGCTCAAATGATGTAGATGGAATATTAGCTGTGTCCAAAACCTCCTCTATCGACTCATCAGACTGGCCAACAGTAGTAGAAGTTTGAACACTATTCTTTTGTGTTGCTCGAATCCTGCAGTGAGTACCACTCAAGTGGCTTCTTAGGCTTTACCTTTATATCAAATACCTTGGGCTCTACTTTTGCATATGTGAGGTATGTTAGATAATACGCTTAACGCTAGAGGGGGGGGGGGTGAATAGCGTTATAATAAAATTTAGCGTAAACTTGCGGAAATTAAAATTTGCAGAAAGTAAATAAGTGCGATAAATAATAACGTACACACAGATATATCCTGGTTCACCACAACGTGTGGCTAGTCCAGTCCCCGAGAGACTCTCTCGAGATTTTCCACTAACGTGTCAAGCTTCCGGGTGCTTAACAAACCTTTACAACTTGAGGACGCAAGCCTCAACACCTTTGCTCGGAGTTACAACACTCCAAGACTTCAACCAAGGAAACACAAGTTCCTTACAGCAAGAGAATTACAATTCTCTTACAAGTGTATACAACACTAAAACACTCAAACAAAATACTCCTTAATGAGTAGATATGAGTAAAAGAAATAAGCTCTGGATCACAACAACTTTGGACAAGAGTATGGCTCTCAAAAGCTTTATGAAATTAAATATAAAATGATAAACAAAAGTATGCAAGCTTATTGCAATGTAATGATCAGTTGTAGTATGTTGTTGTGTTTAAAACACTGAATGATGCTGTATTTATAATTGAAAAACTTGGTATTACCGTTGCCTAATTTCCAATTAAGAGTTGCTGATTTTACTCACTGACAATCGATTGTCAAACCCCAACAATCGATTGTCTGCCAGTCAGATCAAAATTCAATCCCAGATTTTACGCTTGATAATCGATTACTTACAATCCATAATCGATTACTGGCAACGTTCAAAAAATCCTTTCCAGATTTTACCACAAACAATCGATTGTGCAGAATCAACAATCGATTACTCAGCAACGTTCAAAAAATCTTTTCCGGATTTAATCAAAACAATAGATTATACAAAATCAATAATCGATTACCCAATAACGTTCAAAAAATCTTTTCCGGATTTTAATCAAAACAATCGATTATACAGAATCAATAATCGATTACCTGACGGTATTTGAAAACTTTACGACAACGGTCAGCTTCACAATCGATTGCACAAAGTCAACAATCGATTACTAATCGGTTTTTGAAAAACATTTTAGACACTGCCTCTTGACAATCGATTGTTATAAACTCACAATCGATTATTTAATAAATTTGAAAATCACTGGAAGTCACTGCCTCAACACAATCGATTGTCATTAATTCACAATCGAATATTTTGTGACGTTGAAAAAAAACTGAAGGACACTGTCTCTTCACAATCGATTGTCATTAGCTTCACAATCGATTATTCTGAGTTTTGAATAACTTTGATGGACACTGCCTCATCACAATCGATTGTCATAAGGTTCACAATCGATTGTCATGCAGGTTTGAAGAAACCTGATGTTCACTGCCTTAACACAATCGATTGTCATGCAGTCTTGGCTTAAAACAATCGATTATCATTAGTACATAATCGATTATCTTAGTCTAGTTTTCAGAGGCATTTAAAAATCATTTTGACTAATGAAAATATGCATGATTTAAAATCATTTAGCATTAAAATAAATATGCATGATTTTGGAAAATAGTTTTATGAGAGAAGCCATGTTACGAGTCAAGTTGTAGGATCAAGTCCACAATTAAGAATGACTCAATTAAGCTATAAAACTTTGTCTTGAGCTTGAATCTCGTTGTATATCAATTGTGCGCTTGTTTCTTGAACTTCGTCATATATCAATTTTCGCTTCGTTTGTCATTCATAAAAACCTACACAAAAGAACACACGTTTTAGTATATTGCATTGAGAACGTGTTTCCAACAAGGTACTTTACAATAGTGCTAGGGCAGGGGTAAGCAATGTTAGTGTGCTGCTCCACTAGAGAAATGATGTCTAACATCATCAAACCCACATTGATCAGATATCCGACCATGATAAAAGCCACTAAAACAGTTGTGGAACATGAAGATTCTTCTCATTTAGCACGGTTCAAGCCTGATACATACAAAGTGTGATGACCCGATCGATCGTGTTAAGAAATAATGCCCCGACCCTCTATTAACTTCTTTCCCTAAGTTCATTTATGCTATTTTGGTTTGTCGGGACATTTGGTTTTGGGTTTTGGAGAGTTTCGGGATACATAGTCCCTAAATGATAGCTTAAGTGTTAGAAAGTGGTCCATAGTCGGAATTGTGTGAAACCAATCTCAGAATGGAAATCTGATTGTTCCGTTAGCTCCGTTAGGTGATTTCGGGGTTGGGAAAGTGTTTGGAATGCATTTTGGAAGTCCGTAGCTTATTTCGGCTTAAAACGCCGAAGTTTGATTTTTTTAAGTTTCTGGTATGATAGTGAGATTTTAATCCGAGGGTCCATCATGTCATTTGGGATGTGTGTGCAAAATTTCAGGTCATTTGGATATGGTTTTGTTAGGTTTCTGATCGAAAGCATATTTTGAGAGAATTTGGTGTTCTTAGGCTTAAATCATTGATTAATTCGAGTTTCCGATGGTTTTTTATGTGGTTTAAGGATTGGCACAAGTTTGAATAATGTTATGGGATGTGTACGTAGGTTTGGTTGAGGTCTCGGGGGCCTCGGGTGTGTTTCAGATGCTCAACGGGGCATTTTTGTGTTGAAAAGTGTTGCAGATTACTCTTTAGTTCTGCTGCAGATTTTTCCTTCTCTGCGTTTGCATCTTCACCTCCGTGAGCACATAGTGAAAATTCCAGGGGTGCAAATCCTTTTATGCGATCGCATAACCTTGATCACGATAGCATATTATTGCCATTCCCCTTCTTCTATTTCGCAAGTCTCTCTCCGCATTCGCACTGAATAAACTGAGCTAGTGTATCGCAGGACCACAGTTCGTTCGCATAGACCTGCTTCTTTCTCTTCTGCGATCGTAGGCCCTTCTCTGCATTCACATAGGCTATTTTTTGGGCCTTTATCATGTACTCTTCGCAATCACATTCCTACTATTGTGATCGCATAGAACAAATCCCTAGGTAGTTATAAACATTTCAAAATCCGAGGGTTAGCCATTTTTATTAAAACACAAGGTTGGGATCTTGGATTTGGGAGATATTTTGAGGGATTATTGAGGGAAATGATTGGGTAATGATTCTATACTCTCATGCTTAAAACCCTCTAATCTAATCACGAATGCATCCTTAATTTTAGATTTTTGAATAAATAATGAGGAAAACCTCATAGACCAAACTATTGAGTTTTGAGTGGGTGACCTCTGATTTAGTAGATTTTTATATGGTCAGACTCATGAGAGTACGAGGATTCTGAAATGTTAAAATTATCCGATTCTGAGATGTTGGCATGAGGGGCGTTTTGGTTATTCTACCTAATTTTGCTTCTTATCTTTGAATTAAATAGTAGAATCAATTGCTTGAGATGTTATTTATGATATGTAATTGAATTGAATAGATTTGGGTCATTTGAAGTCGGATACTCGTGGAAAAAGTGCAATTTCGAGTTGATTTTGGAGCCGGTTAGAGGTAAGTGTCTTGTCTAACCTTGTGTGGTGAACCTTTCCCCTTAGGATATGATATTTGGTAATTCAACGCCTTGTACGTGAGATGACGAGTGCATACTTGAGCTGATTGTTAAAATTTGGTCTTTACTGAAGATATTGAGACTGATTTTCTTTTGTATTTACATTGTTCTACTTACTATTATAACCTGTGTTAGACTATAAAAGCATGTTTAGTTGATTTAATTGCCTATTTGCTTAAGTTGCCTAGACTGTACTACGTGAATCTCATTAGGCTAGTACTACCTGTTGCTTGTCTTTTGGTACTTCATTTTTGAATATCTTCTGGTTGTGGTTACGCATTTAGGTTGGGACTACGGATGTGGGATTCATGTAGCTCCCCCATGTTTGCTTACTTTGGGACTACGGGTTAGATTCCAGGTAGATCCCCCTGCACACTTTTACTTTGGGACTACAGGTTAGATTCCCAATAGACCCCCTTGCACATTGATAGTTGGACTATGGGATGATATCTCGTGAGATCCTCAAACAGTTGATGAAATGGACCACAGGATGATATCCTGGGAGATCCTCATTGTTGGTACTGATATTGAGCTGTTTTACTCTGTGTTACTCTGTGTTACCTTATCCTGCGTGTTATTGTTTCTTCGTATAACTTGTCTTACTTCATAGTATTATTCGTTATTTCTGTTTATTTCATACTGTGCAAGGCTTATTATTATTAAATTTTATCTCAGTAGGGCCTTGACCTTCCTCGTCACTACCCGACCGAGGTTAGGCTTGGCACTTACTAAGTACTGCTGTGGTGTACTCATACCCTTTTTGTGCATGTTTTTCATGTGCAGATCTAGGTACCTCCACCCATGAGTATCACTCTCGAGGCGGAGAGATCTAACTGAGACATCGAGGTACTTCTGTCGTGTCCACAGACCAGGAGTCTCTATCTTATTCCAGATATAGTAGATAAGTCTTGCCTTTCTTTCAATTGTTTAGACGTTTTGGAGTTAGAGCAATGTCTTACTCTTCAATTAGCCTGTGTTTCCTAGGCGTTTTCGGGTTTTGGGATGTTGTTATAGATTTTTCCGTGATAATTGAGTTGTATATGCCGAGTGACACTTATATATAGTTTCTCTTACAGTTTTTCAAACTTAATTATTTAATTTCCGCAATTTTATTTTATTTTCCGCATTATTAGGCTTACCTAGTCACATGGACTAGGTGCCGTCACGACAAGTTCATGGTGGGTGAACTGGGGTAGTGACAAGTCGGTATTAGAGCTCTAGGTTCGTAGGAGTCACTGAACACAGGCCGATTCAATAGAGTCTTCCTAATAGGTACGGAGACTCTGTATTTATCTACGAGAGGCTATGTAACTGTTCAGAAAATCTTCACTTCATTTTATTTCCTTGTCGTGCGATATTTTTAACATCACTATTCTAAACTTCTATCTTCTATTCTCTCATAGATGGTGAGGACATGTGCTACTTGGGATGATCAGGCACCCATGCCCCCTACTGTAGCCGTAAGTGGTCGGGGTCGGGGTAGATGTCATGGACGCGCACGTGATTCAGCCAGAGCACCTACGCGAGCTGTCGCTGAGGTACCACTAGTAGATCCAGCCAGAGCTCAGGCGCCTGACATGCCTACTGCCACTACTACTCCAACCCTTAAGGAGACATTAGCTCAGTTCATGTCTACGTACACCACTCTGGCTCGGGCAGGGTTGCTTCCCGTTGCTGTAGCCACATCCCAAGCAGGTAGAGGATACTTAGACTCCTGCTGCCTGCACTCCCAAACATCGGGTGCATGTTGAGCAGGTCCCTAAGATCATTCTTGTTCCACCTGTAGTGCCAGTTCAGCCCATTGATGAGGCAGTTACTTCTGAGGACGAGCAGTGGAGGTTGGAGAGGTTCAAGAAGTATGATCTTCTGGTATTCAGTGGGCTAGAATCAGATAATGCCTTGGAGTTTCTAGAGGTGTGCCACTGTATTCTATGCACTATGGGCATAGTTAGACCTAGTGAGGTTTCCTTTACTACCTTCCAGCTTTGGGGAGCCTATTATTGGTGGCGCACGTATGAGTTAGACAATCCAGACAAGGCTGCTTCACCGACCTGGGCCCAGTTCATAGATATGTTCCTGAGAGAGTTTGTTCCAGAGAGCCTCAGGGACGCATGGCACGCAGAGTTTGAGCATTTGCGCCAGAGTGCTATGATAGTTTTAGAGTGTGTCATCTATTACACCAGCTTGGCTAGGCATGCACCAGTTTTGGTTTCTACTATCTGCAAGAGGGTTCGCGGTTCAATGAGGGTCTTATTCCAACCACCAGATCTAGCATGGATCGAGAGTTCGAGATGGACAATCCTTATCAACAGGTAGTGAGCATTGCTAGGAGGATCGAGGGTATGTTCGTTAGGGAGCGAGAGGAGAGAGAGTCCAAGAGGTCTCGAGAGTCGGGCTGCTATTCTGTTGATCATACCCTAATAGAAGGTCAACATGGTAGGGGTTATATGGGTCACCCTGTTCATTCAGCTCTTCTAGCATCCAGCAGTTCTCCATCTCTTTGTAGACCTCAGGAGCCTTACTATGCACCTCTGATTTCTATCGCACCTTCTGTGCGGGGTGCTTTCAGAGGCCAGTCCATCAGATCTAGCCCTAGCAAGTCACAACCACTACGTCCTCCTATAGTGATACACGTCATATGGTTAGGGACTGGCCCAAACAAGGTAGGGTTACATCTTCACAGACTGCTCAGCAACAACGTGCTCCTCAGATTCCTGAGGCCATGATCACAACTCCAGATGCTACCACATCTACCAAGCCAGCTAGGGGTAGAGGTCGGGGAAGTAGAGGTCGCCCTCAAGGAGGAGGCCATGCTAGATATTATGTCATTCCTGCTTGTACCGAGGTTGTTTCCTCTGATTCTATCATTACAGGTATTATAGTAGTTTGTCACGGAGATGCATCAGTTTTATTCAATCCAGGCTCCACTTATTCTTATGTGTCTTCTTATTTTGCTCCACATTTGGGTGTAGCCCGAGATTCCTTGAGTTCTACTGTTTATGATTTTGCTTCTGTGGGAGATTTTCTTGTTGTAGATCATGTTTATCGGTCGTGTTTGGTTACTATATGTGGTTTTGATACTAGAGCTGATTTATTATTACTCAGTATGGTGGATTTTGATATTATCTTGGGCATGGATTGGTTGTCGCCCCATTATGCTATTTTTGATTGTCACACCAAGACGATGATGCTGGCTATGCCAAGTATTCCAGGTGTTGAGTGGAGTGGCAATTTAGATCACACTCCCAGTAAAGTTATCTCTTTCTTAAATCCTAGTGTATGGTTGAGAAAGGGTGCACCGCGTATTTAGCCTATGTGAGATATGCCAGTATTGATATCCATTTTGCTGATTCAGTCCAAGTGGTACGGGATTATCCCGATGTGTTTCAAGCTAATCTTCCAGGCATGCCGCCTGATAGAGACATTGATTTTGGCATTGATTTTTTGCCAGGCACTCAGCCCATTTCCATTCCTCTGTACCGTATGGATCTTCTTGAATTGAAGGATCAGTTACAAGAATTGCTTGATAAGGGTTTTACTCGACCCAATGTTTCACCTTGGGGTGATGCTGTCTTGTTTGTGAAGAAAAAGGATGGTTCTATGCGTATGTGCATCGATTATTGCCAGTTGAAAAAGGTTACTGTGAAGAACTGTTATCCTTTGCCTCATATTGATGATCTATTTGACAAGCATTAGGGCGCACAGGTGTTTTCTAAGATTGATTTGCGCTCAGGTTATCACCAATTGAAGATTCGGGTGCTAGATATCCCGAAGACTGCCTTCAGAATCAGTATGGTCATTACAAGTTCTTGTTATGTCATTTGGGCTGACCAATGCACTAGTAACTTTTATGCATTTGATGCACAGTGTGTTCAGGCCACATCTCGGCTCGTTCGTCATTGTTTTCATAGATGATATTCTTGTATACTCTCAAAGACGGGAAGATCATGAGCAGCACCTGAGTACAATGCTTAAGATCCCGAGAGAGAAGAATTTATATGCAAACTTCTCAAAATATGAGTTTTGGTTGAGATCTATGGCATTTTTAGGCCACGTGGTATCGAGTGAGGGCATTCGGGGGGATTTCCGAAAAAGGTAGAGGCAGTGCAGAGTTGGTCCAGATCCTCCTCAGCTACAGAGATTCGCAGTTTCCTTGGCTTGGTGCGTTACTACCATCGCTTTATGGAGGGGTTTTAGTCGATTGGAGCCCCAATGACTCGATTGACGCAGAAGGGTGCTCCATTTCAGTGGGCAGAGGAATGTGAAGCGAGCGTTTAAAAGCTCAAGACTGTTTTAACTACAGCCCCTATTTTGATATTGCCTACTGGTTCGGGGTCCTATACAGTTTATTTTGATACCTCACGGGTCGTCCTTGGAGTAGTGTTGATGCATGACGGTATGGTGATTGACTACGCGTCCAGACAGTTGAAGATATATGAGAAGAATTACCTTGTACACATCCTTGAGTTAGCTACTATGGTTCATGACTTAAAGATCTGGCATCATTATTTGTACGGTGTGCCTTGTGAGATTTATACTGACCATCTGAGTTTGCAGCACTTGTTCAAGCAAAAGGATATAAATTTGCGCCGGAGGAGGTGGTTAGAGTTGCTGAAGGATTATGATATTACTATTTTGTATTACCCAGACAAGACCAATGTGGTAGCAGATGTGTTGAGTCGGTGGGCGAAGAGTTTAGGGATTTTAGCATATTTACCAGTTTCAGAGAGCCCTATGGCGATGGATGTTCCGCCCTTAGACAGTCAATTTCTGATATTGGATCTTTCGGAGCCCAGTCGGGTCCTAGATTATGTGGTTTCTTGGTCTTCCTTATTCGATCGCATCAGGGAGTGGCAGTATGATGACCCTCACTTACTTGTCCTAAGGTACACGGTTCAGCATGGCAATGCCAGAGATGTGACCATTGGAGATGACGGGATACTAAGGATCCAGGGCCAGATTTGTGTGCCCAATGTTGATGGGCTTTGAGAGTTGATTTTATCAGAGGCCCATAGTTAGCGGTGTTCCATCCATCCGGATGACACAAAAATATATCAGGATTTGAGGCAGCACTACTGGTGGAGGCAGATGAAGAAGGATATAGTTGGATATGTAGCTAGATGCCTCAACTGCCAGCATGTGAAGTATGATCACCAGAGACACGGTGAGTTGCTTCAGCAGATAGAGATTACAGAGTGGAAATGGGAAAGGATAACTATGTATTTTGTAGTTGGTCTCCCTTGGACCGCGAAGAAGTTCAATGCCATTCGGGTGATTGTGGATCGGCTGACCAAATTCGCTCATTTTATCCCTATGTGCACTACTTATTCATCAGAGCGGTTGGCAGTGATTTTATCTGAGAGATAGTTCGTCTGCATTGTATTCCAGCTTCTATTATTTTAGATAGAGGTACTCAGCTTACATCACGGTTCTGGAGGGCTGTTCAATAGGAGTTGGGTACTCGGTTGGGGTTGAGCACATCGTTTCACCCCCAGAAGGACGGACAGTCCGAGCGCACTATTCACATTCTTGAGGATATGCTCCATGCATGCGTGATTGAGTATGGAGGGTCTTAGGATCAGTTCTTTCCGTTGGTAGAGTTTGCTTACAACAATAGTTATCAGTCTACCATTCAGATGGCGCCAATTAAGGCTTTATATGGTAGGAGGTGTAGATCTCTGGTGGGTTGGTTTGAGCTGGGTGAGGCCAGGCTATTAGGCATAGAGTTGGTTCAGGATGCATTGGAGAAGGTTAAGGTGATTCAAGATAGACTCCATACAGCCCAGTTCAGGTAGAAGAGCTGCGCGAACCGGAAGGTTCGTGAAGTTTCATACATGGCAAGAAAGGGGTTTCTGCTTCGAGTTTCGCCTATGAAGGGCGTTACGAGACTTGGGAAGGAAAGGGAAGTTGAGTCCGAGGTTTATAGGCCCTTTTGAGATATCGAGGCATGTTGTGGAGGTTTTTATGAACTTGCCTTACCTCCCAGCTTGGTAGGAGTTCATCGGTATTTCATGTTTTGATACTCAAAAGATATCACGGTGACTCGTCGCACATGTTGGATTTCATTTCAACCGAGTTGGACACTGATCTATCCTATGTTGAGGAGCTAGTGGCTATATTAGATAGGCAGGTCAGAAAGTTGAGGTTAAAGAACATTGCTTCAGTAAAGTTTCGGTGGAGGGGTCATCCGGTCGAGGAGGAAACTGGGAGACTGAGCGGGATATACGCAACCGATACCCTCGTCTTTTCACTACTTCATGTATGTTCTCCATGCTCGTTCGAGGAAGAATGAATGTATAAGTGTAGGAGGATATGACGACCCCGTCGGTCGTCTTAATAATTAATTCTCCGATCCCCTACTAACTGCTTCCCTAAGTTCATTTATGCTATTTTGGTTTTCCGGGACATTCGGTGTTGGGTTTCGGAGAGTTTTGGGACACGTAGTTCCTAAATGAGACCTTAAGTATTGGAAAATGGTCCAAAGTTAGAGAAGTGTGAAGACAACATCGGAATGGAAATTTGATGGTTCCATTAGCTCCGTTAGGTGATTTCGGGGTTGGGAGTGTGTTCAGAATGCATTTTGGAAGTCAGTAGCTCATTTATGCTTAAAACGCCGAAGTTTGAAATTTTGAAGTTTCTAGATCGATAGTGAGATTTTGATCCGAGGTTCGGAATGGAATTATGAAATTTGCAACAGCTCCGTCATATCATTTGGGATGTGTGTGTAAAATTTTAGGTCATTCGGACACGGTTTGGTTAGGTTTCTAATCGAAAGCGTGTTTTGAGAGAATTTGAAGTTCTTAGGCTTAAATCATTGATTAATTCGAGTTTCTTACGTTGTTTTAGGTGGTGTAAGGATTGGTAAAAGTTTTAATAATGTTATGGAATTTTTTCGTAGGTTTGGTTGTGGTCCGGGGGGCTCGGGTGTGTTTCGGATGTTCGACGAGGTATTTTTGTGTTGAAAAGTGTTGTAGATTTCTATTCAGTTCTACTGCAGATTTTTTCTGCTTTGCAATCACATCATTACCTCTGTGATCGCATACTGCAAATTTCATAGGGGGCCCAAATCCTTCTCTTCGGTCGCATAATCTGGATCGTGATCGCATAACATTGCCCTTTCCCTTCTTTGCATTTGCAACTCCCTCTCCGCGTTTGCACTGAATAAATCGAGCCGATGTCTCAATGCCCATGTTCTTCTATGCGATGATGGACTACGGTTGCGTTCGCATAGACCTGCTTCTTTCTCTTCTACAATCGCAGGCCCTTCTCAGTGTATTTTCTGGTCCTTTATTATTTACTCTTAGCGATTGCATTCCTACTATTATGGTCGCATAGAACAAATCCTCGGGCAGTTATAAACATTTCATAATCCGAGGGTTAGTCATTTTTTATCAAAATACATGCTTGGGAGCTCAGATTTGGGAGACATTTCGAGGGATTTTTTAGGGCAATGATTGGGTAACGATTATCTACTCTCTTATGCTTAAACCCACTAATCTAGTCACGAATTCATCCTTATTTTTTTATTTTTGAATAAAAATGGGGAAAACTTCAAAGACCAAACTATTGAGTTTTGAGTGGATGTTCGACCTCCGATTTAGGATATTTTTATATGGTTAGACTCGTGGGAGTACACGGGTCCTGAAAATATAAAAATTATTGGATTTTGAGATGTTGGCCTGAGGGGCATTTTTGTCATTTTACCTAATTTCGCATATGATCTTTGATATAAATAGTAGAATCAGTTGCTTGAGATGTTATTTATGATATGTAATTGAATTCAATATATTTGGGTCATTTGGAGCCGGATAGTCATGGCAAAAGTGTGATTTCGAGTTGATTTTGGAGCTGGATAGAGGTAAGTGGCCTGCCTAACCTTGTGTGGGGACCTTTACTCTTAGGATATGAAATATGGTAATTTAATGCCTTGTACGTGAGGTGATGAGTGCTCACTTGAGATAATTGTTGAAAATTCGCTTTTTATGTTGGATATTGAGACTGAGTTTTTTTCGTGTTTGCTCTATTCTGCTTGCAATTATAACTTGTGTTAGATTAGAAAAGCATGTTTACTTGATTTAAATTGCCTATTTGCTTAAGTTGCCTTGACTGTACTACGTGAAGCATGTTAGGCTAGTACTACCTATTGCTTGTCTTTTTGTACTTCATTTCTGAATATCTTTTGGTTGTGGTTGCGCATTTACAATGGGACTACGGACGTGGGATGCCGGTAGCTCCCCCCTTGTTTGTTTACTTTGGGACTGTGGGTTAGATTCCCAGTAGATTACCTTATACTCTGCGTGTTATTGTTGCTTCGTATAACTTGTCTTACTTCATAGTTTTATTCGTTATTTCTGTTTATTCCATACTGTGCAAGGCTTATTAATATATTTTATCTCAGTAGGGCCCTCACCTTACTCGTCACCTCTCAGACCGAGGTTAGACTTGGCAATTATTGAGTACCGCTGTGGTGTACTCATGCCCCTTCTACGGTTGTTTTTCATGTGAAGATACAGGTACCTCCACCCAGGCGTATCACTCTCGAGGCAGAGAGATCTAGCTGAGACTTTGAGGTACTTCTGCCGCATCCGCAGACCAGGAGTCTCTATCTTATTCCAGTTATAGTAGATAGTCTTTCCTTTCTTTTAGTTGTTTAGATGTTCTGGAGTTAGGGCAGTGTCTTAATGTTCTATTAGCATGTGTTTCCCATGAGTTTCCTGGTTTTGGGATGTTGTTATAGATTTTTCCATGATGATTGAGTTGTAGCGGCACTTATGTACAATTTCTCTTATAGTTGTTCAGACTTAATTATTTATTTTCCGCAAGTTTAATTTGTTTTTCCGCATTATTAGGCTTTCCTAGTCATAGGGATTAGGTTTCGTCACGGTATGTTCATGGTCAGTGAACTGGGATCGTGAAACAAAGGTTTGCTAACTTTTTGCCTCAAACCTCAATGTACTGCAGAGAATAGGTACCCTAGCCGTCATCCATGGTGGAGGTGGTCCCGGTGGCAGGATCTCAGAAAGCCATGGCCAGGCCTCTTCTTTCGAGTCAAACTTCTCTAAATACTCCTTTGGCTCCAAGTCTTCGAATCCCAATTACACGTTCATCGTGTGCTGATCAAATTTCACTTTGAGGTTGCTTACCTTGGTCACCTTTGTCCCTTTTCGAATTTTTGAAATATTGGCATAAAACTCGTGAATGAGATTCTCTTTAACATCCACAGCCATCTCATTAAATAACAAACATCCCTTTATTGCCTTGAACTGCTCCAGAACTATAAGATTGTATCTATCATGATCCTTCAACATAAAATGTTGCTCATGTGTCATTGACCTTGATGGCCACCACATACGAAAATCAGTAAAGGCAGGCAAGCTCGCAAATCTATCTTCCTATGCTTCCTTCTTCTTCGTCTGATCAACCCCGGTAGATGTACCTTCTCCCCCTCTTCCCATCATCTGGAATATCCTGTGCAGCAGAAACAGGAGAAGCTGACTCTAAAGCCTGGTTATCACTTTACATACCCTCGGAAGTGCTATGAGATGATGAAGGCACATCTAGAGGCTCATGTGTCCTGGATTGCTAACATGTCTGCCCATCCGGAATAGACTTGGAGTTCCCCTCGGAAGCCTATCCATAGATGGGGCATACGAACTAGACTCAGAGAGGTCTGCAGCCTCCCTCTACCTGTTATAGCCTTATTCTTAATAGTTTTTGGCATATTAACGGGCAAGCCACCTCTACCTCAACCCCTAGAAGATTCTCCTCTACGTTTGGCAGTTTCACCGCAACCTCATGATCGAACCATTTTCTGAATCAAAACAAAGAGGATTGTTAGTTGCAAGTCATCACTCAAAAAAATTAAGACTCAATTATTCTAGGAAGAACAAATTAGACACAATAGGTGTACAATAGGTTGAGCATGCTGTAGAAAATAGGAACGATAGTCCGTAGTTGCAGACTGGAGTACGGACCACACATTTTTATATGCGGACGCATTTCTAACAAGAATGCAATTACTTGCCCAAATCTATATAAGAACATGCTATACACATTAAATTTAACTAACCCAACCCATTTTAGCATGCATTAGAAACTACTCAGCACAGATCTACCCCATATGGAACATGGATGAACTATAATAACACATGGCCTAAAAATAAGCTAAAAATTAAAATAACACAAAAGATTAACATGAAATGAACATACTAGATGTTGTGAGTATACTAGATCTTGTGGGTGCATATGGGTGTGTGTGATTAATAGTAAAAATTCCTCGGAATAAGCTTTAAAGTAATTGTGATTTCTAGAAGTGGGAAAAGTGTAGAATAAAGGCCACACTTCTATTTATATTCAGAGAAAATGAGGGGGTAAAAAAGGTCAAGTGCGTTCTGCACTCCTTTACCTGAGCATAAATTGTATGTTCCTCATATGCAGTCTGACATTTTTTAGTGCGGCTGCACAATTCCTCTCGTGGTCGCAGATTAGCCCCGCACTGACTAGGAAAACCTTTAGAGAGTTTGCAATATGACACCTTGTTGAGCTTCCAGAAGTCGGTCCACATGTGAAATTTGCAGCCACACAAGCTCTTCTACTATGGCACAATTATTTCTACGGCCGCACAATTCAAATGTGGGGTCCGTATTTTCTTCTACACTTAACTATTTTGTTCACCCTTCTTTCATGTAGCACTGAACCCTGTAGCACACTTCATATCAAGTTATAAACAAAAAATAACACCTAACTACAAAAGAAAAAAAGGAAAAGAACTTGGGTTGCCTCCCAAGAAGTGAATGATTTAACGTTGCGGCACGAAGAAATATCTAAGCATCCTCAAGTGAATTAAATAACTGCAACCACGTGGCTCTCTCAATTTTATTCAAGTAATGTTTCACCCGGTGAACATTGAATCATAATATTTCATTATTCTTGTTCTTTAAATCCAATGCACCGAAGGCTGTCATACTAATAATTCAAACCGACCACTCCACTTGGATTTGAGCTTCCTAGGAAACATCCTCAACCTTGAGTTAGACATTAATACAAGATCACCAACCTTGAAATCTTTGTTCCAAATGTACTTTTCAAGAAGAAATTTCATCTTTTCTTTTACAAGGATGAGCTATCATATGCATGGTACCAGAATTCGTCCAACTCATTCAAGTGTGCAACCCGCAAGTTAGCGAGTACATCCTTCTTCTCATAAGATAGCAAAGTGCTGCATGATGTGCTTGGACAATAACTATGGTGTCTATCAAGTACGGGTAAAACTTTTCAATTGCAAACATAATAGCAAGGAGCTCTTTCTCCATAATGGTATAATTGACTTGAGCTTTATTCATAGTCTTTCTAGCATAGTAAACCGGATGAACAACAATAACAACAAGCCTAGTAATTTCCCACAAGTGAAATATAAGGAGGGTAAGATGCACGCATCCTTACCCATAGGTTGGAAGGGTGAAAGCCTATTTCCGATAGATCCTCGGCTGGAGAATGGATGAAAGAGAGGAAAGAAAAAAAAGGTGATGGTAACAAGTAGGAATAACAAAAAGATAAAAAAATACCGAATCCAAGAAAGTAGTTAAACTCTAGGTAATAAAAGCAGTCTATGAATAAAAGGATATCACATGCTAGCGAATTGAGTAAAACAAAAAGACCGATTACCTACAAGACTTTTACCTTAATCTTCGACATCCGCACCCTCCTATCCAAGGCCATGTCCTCAGTCAGCTCTAGTTGCCAAGTCCCACCTAATAACCTCTCCGCGAGACTTCTTAGGCCTACCTCTATCCCTCATAATAACCACTGAGCCTAATTGGGGCTTCTATACTTCTCTTTTTAATATGCCCCAACGATCTCTACCTCGCTTCTAACATCTTATCCTCCACAAGGGCTACTCCCACCTTATCCTGAATAACTTCATTTCCAATCTTGTCAAACTTGCTATGCCCACACATCTACCTTAACATTCTCATCTCAACTACTTTAATCTTCTGGACATCGGGTTTTTTAACAGGCCAACCCTCTAGTCCATACATCATAGTCGGTCTAACTACAACTTTTTAGAACTTGCCTTTAAGTTTTAGTGGCATATTCTTATCACACAAGACACAGGAAGTGAGCCTCCACTTCATCCATCATGCTCTAATATGATGCATGACATCTTCATCAATATCCTCGTTACCTTGTATTATAGATCCAAGGTACTTAAAACTACCTTTTTGAGGGATGACTTTTGTATGAAGCCTCACCTACATATCTGGTTCTTGGGTAGTATTATTGAACTTACACTCAAAGTATTTTGTCTTAGTCTTAATCAATTGAAACCCTTAGACTCAATGGTCTTCCTCCAGACCTCTTGTCTCTTGTTAACACCATCACGTGTCTCGTCAATAAGAAAAATGTCATCAACAAATAACTTACACCATGGCACCTCTTATTGAATGTGTCACGTGAGTGCTGTTTACCATGAAAATGGTAAAATAATTAAATTTGTAAACGAGATTCTAAAAATATGTGATCTATTCCCAAGAAAGTTTTTAGAGCAGTTTGTATTAAGATTATGCAGTATAACGATAAAATATAAGTTAAATCGAGGCAGTGGGAAAACCAAAGGGTCCCTTTGCCCGAGCGCAGAGCAGATCAATAGAGGCCTCGGCGCAAAGGCTTGAGTTGGGATCGAAATATCAGGGACAGTCGGCGAAGGGATAACAAGTAAAAATATGGTTAAATAAGGCTTTTATTGCCATTGAAAAGCTAGATAGGCGAAGAACAAGTAAGAAAGCGATGAACGCGAGGAGGCCTCGGGCCACTGAGAACTACTGACTTAGAAGAAGAGAGAAGAGAGAAGAGAGAGATATTATTGTACTTGTGTAGAAATGGAGCAACATCAGTCATTTACAAAGTGGTATGGGTTCCCCTTATATAGGAAGGGGAAACATGGCATGGTACATGATGCATTAAATATAAAGACATGGGGATGGGACGGCAAAGCATGGTGTGGTGCCAGGGCCTATTGACTCTAGCTGCTCATCTCGGGAGTTCTCTATCTTTGTAATTCTTGCTAGGTCATAGACTGACCCTGAGCCTTGGGACCATTGCAGGTTAGCGGATGATTCGCAAGATAGAGAGCCCGATCCTGATCTTACAGCCTCGAGGTATCGTCTCAATATTCTGAGTAGGCCTTAATGGAGGGAGATGGATTGTCCTGATTTTGCCATACATAGATAGTCTCCGCATTTCCTAGATCAGAGTAATAGGAAATGATGTTGAATCGTTGTCTTGAGGCCATCATTGCCATGATATCAACCGTCTAAGAGCATTAAATGTCATGTCCCAAAGAACCGTGCAGGGCAGCCCTCAAATGCAATAATCGAGAAGCTCATGAACTACCGTAGGTTCATTTCTTCTGCTTCCCCTCCGGTTTCGACAAATATTTTGGTTGCTAGATATTCCCCATCCTCATCCTTTTCTTAGGCTTTTAACCCAACATTTAGCAATTTGACACCCTTACATTTTTCCTTCTTTTTATGAAAATGGTTTTGCCATCTGCTATGGATAGGACTTCTAGGATGGTCCCTCGACGGGGTGGTACTACATCATCATCTCGATCGCCTGAGGGGGAAAATAAATCAGTTTCCACTTTGGAGCAATTGACTATTCCTGATATTGATATGTTTGATGATTTTGACATAGAAACTCCCTCATCCACACCGGGTCAATGTGAGCAAGTATCCTGATACGTTAGTGTCGTGACCAATGTCGTCAAAGTGAAGAAGGACTACCGATGGCGTATGGCAGTGGAGGTAGAAATTCATCATTGTTTTGACAAGATTACTGACTTTAAGGATGGCTTTCTCTGTAATTACACTTACCCATTCACCTTGGGTCCTGGTAAATCAGCCGGATCCCCTCCTTTGGAAATCGACCCGGTTATCCTTGATTTCTCGCTCAATATTGGGTGACCTCCAATCATATCTACCCGTCCTTTTGGAGGATCGTGTTGATGCTCAAGCCTTTTATAGAAGGGGTTATGAGTGAGGTCTTTACCCTCAGCCATTTGATCAGGTTGTACCATCCGCAGCTATATCATGGCTTAATCAAGCTTCGACATTAGTCCAAAAAATGTTTCTTCACAAGCGTTGATGAGGGGAAGGATCGGGGATGGATGAGCAGGTTCGTTCGAATGAGGACCTTGGATATCATCCCGGCCTGGAGGATGCCCTTTCCTAAGCGATGGAACAATTAGCGTGAGTGAACTTTTATTTTTCCATTTCTCAATTATGCTTTTATTGTCACGATAATCCACTTTGTGCTTTATCTAGCGGTCGCTTAGTATCCCAAGGTGGTCCCAGACTTTGCGGGATGGATCAGGTGCTTGGATGCAAAAAGCGCCTTTTTGTCTCTGGTCCTGGACTATTTTGTCAAAAAAGCGCAGGGTGGCTAAGAACCATGGTAAGGCTTCTTTACTGCTCGTGCTTTACCTTCGTGTTTATTTCCGTACTCTAAGTGGAAATGTGATGCGTCTCTTGTGGTGGTGCAGGCCTTGGAGAGAATATGTATATGAGGACAGACCCCGATGGTGAGGCGGAGGCCTTAGGGCCTGATACGAACAAGAAAAGGAAAGATAGGGCGGCCATTATTTGTCCTGATGAAACCGTTGCTCTAGCACCCTGGTCAAACCCTGAGGCTGAGGGAGAGGATAAGGATAGAAGTCCGTTGAGGAGGAGGACGAGGTCCAGTGTGAGAGATTTACATGTACCTCAGTCAGAGGATGCTGAGTCCGAGACGGCCGGGTCCTACAGGGCTAAAGAGTCGGGGGTCCTTGATATGCTCAAATTACACTTTAATAAGTAGTTTAAGGCGGTATATGTCAAATATTATAACCCAACAAGGTATTGGTCTAATCCCACAGGGAATAGGTGTGAAAAGGTTACTTGTTTAGTGTGTTGCTCGACTCGAATTCAATCTCTATTCGGTTAGTTGTAACAAAAGAGAATGGTGTATGGTGACAAGAGTATATATGATTGTTTGAGTTTGAGTAACAACTAATTTTAACAATTAATGAGTAAACAAGTGGATAAAATCAACCAAGGTTGTGTCCCCTTTAATGTAGTGTAATGTCAACAGGTGTTAATATGATATATTTCTAATGGGAGGTCCTTTAGATATGCAAATGATGTCTAAGATATTACCCAATATTTTTCAAATGATGCTGCAGAATCAACTTGTGTACCGGAGATGCGCCGCAGAACGAACAAGAAGAAACTCGCACCTTTGACATAGAGTTTCTTCTTGTTCGTTCTGCGGCGCATCTCCGGTACGCAAGTTGATTCTGCAATCGCAGATTGCACCGCATTCTTGACATGATTTTTAGCTCAAGACCCTGTAACGCTCTGCGATGTGAGAGACGAGTCTGCGTTTCGCATGTGTGTTCTCTGACTGCAGACTAGACCGCAGATTGGCATTTGTGCAATATCATGCTCTTTTCTTCTCTTTTTGCATCCATTTTCATATACTTGGTCTCCCCTTCCTCTTGTGCTTTAAGAATGCAAATCTACATGAGTATCAGTTATAATTGCATTAAAACAGGCAATAATCTAAGCAATTAGTATTGAAATGTGCCAAAATTCTCCAGCACATCAGTCCTCGAGGAGAATGTTGTTGTGGATACGAGTCCCGCGGCTGAATTTGATTTGGATTCTACTAGAAGGACTGTTGGGCCCAATGGTTTGGACTTTGGGACCTTCCAAGTACATGAGCTGTTATTTGGATAGATTGGCAGCACAACCGATCTATTTCTCAAATACTCGGTCTCATCGGGAGAGTTGAGGGATGCCGAAGGGATGACGGTGTCATGGACGGTACTCTTTTCAGGGGGAGAGGTTTGATTTCCAACATCTTCGATGGTGTGGCTGATGGAGCTGACCTAGACCTCTATTAAAGAGGCGGAGAGGTCCCTGCACCAGGTGATAGTTCTCCCTTACGTATTCCTTTTTGTTCCCGAGAATTATTTGTCATCTCTCTTAATTTTTTCGTTGTGTTGCAGTGTAAAGAGGCATATGATCATGCCATCCTCTGGCTTCTTGAGGTTCTTTCAGGCCGGGAGAAGGAGCGGGACACCATTTCTTCGAAACTTTAAGACTTGGAGGCCCGTGGCGCTCGGGGAGATAAAGAGCTGGGGGAGCTTTGGGTTTCTTTGGAGGCGGCTCTTCAAGAGAAGGATGCTCTTACTGCTCAGGTACTCTGCCTTGCTCGCACCTGTATTTTCACTCATAATCCACACATGTTCCATTATTCTCATAGCCGTCGTCCTGACTTTCGCAATAGGTTGAGAAGAGCAGCTCAAAGATTAGCCAGTTGGAGACGGAGATCTGCGGGCTGAATGAGCGGGGCGAGACTATGGCCAGCAAATTGGAGACCTCCCAAAGACCTCTTCCAAGAAGGAGGTCTTGGAAGAACTCGAGGCTAGAGGCTTCGAGTTATCTGCCGATCCGTATGAGGCTCGTGTACTCTTGATGTCGAGAATTTCCAGAGGTCCCTTGATTTCATGAGTCCTGTGGGAGCCCGAGGTGGTACTGGCGGTGCACTCTCCAATGAGGAGATGATGATTAACGCGGCTAGAATGTATTGGCCTTCTTTGGGCAATTAAGCAATTGTTTCCTAGCCTCTATATATTTATCTATCCGCCTTTCAAGAAGAGATTTTGTAGTTTTTTTTAAGACTGTCTCCTTTTTAGAGCCTGGCGCTTTGTGCGTGTCTCTCCATTTCTTTGCTTCAGAGAGTTCTTGTCTAGACCCTTCCCTTCTTCTCCTTGTTCCGTCGTGGCCATGGCAGCTGCTTTGACATCTGATCTTCGGAAGAATGGGACCTCTTCCCGTGTTCCTCCTTTCGTTGGAACCAGAGGCCTTCTACCAATGTCGGGGTAACGAGACCCAGAGTGTGCTGCCTTGAAGAAGGTTGCCACGCCGGGTAAGCCTCCCAATGTTTCGGCCCATCAGGAGCATGTGTCGAGGATTGTCTCATCGGTGACAGAGGAGTACCTTGGGGATATCAGGATGGAGTGCAGATGGAGTTAAGGCGTGATTTTGCAAGAACCCTCTGATGATGGGCTATAATTACGTATATTAGTCTTATTACACTCAAATTTACTGCACTTTGATTGAGTTTGAGCTTTAATCGCTAGTGTTTTGCACTAATGGTGTGTTTTATGCCTTATAGGAGTGATTCAGAGCTATATAGATGTTATGGAATGAATTTAAGTAATTTAGAGCTTTGAAATCTAATTAAAAGCTCAAGGAATTAAGCCGGGATCGCGTTTGGGGGTCAACGGATGATAGTTAGAGCAAACAAAGAATCCAGTGGGCAGATTGTGCACTGTCCAGTAAAATAGACATAACTTTTTGTTCAAAATTCCATTTGGGATCCACAATATATGGTTAAAAATATAACTCAAAGGTATACAACTTTCATAGTTTGTATTTTTTTCAAATTCGCAATGTAACAGGGTGAAAAAACACAAAACTGTGCGGTCGTTTGCGCGCGTAAAAGGCTGAGGCAGAGAGGTGCGTGAAGGATGCGCGAAGTCGCGCGAGTGACCCGGGAAAAGTTTCTTTTTCACATTGGAGAAGGTGTAATTGTTTGGGCCCAACCCTACTTGGTATATATACATAGTAGAACGTTTTTTAGAGCAAGTTTTGACCTAAGGAAGCAAAGACACAACAAGAGCAAGGTGGAGAATTCTTCAACAAGTTTTTCCTTCCTCTTCTTATTTTCTTTGTTGGTTATGACTTTTGATATTGTAGCTTTGTATGCTATTATGAAAAGATAATTTGTTATCTAAGGTTGTGGTGAAACCCGTTGGGGATGACTTGATTGTTGTATTAATATAATTTTGAATTGGTTGTTAATCTCTATTTGTTCAACTACATTTGATTGTGGTTGATTGAAAGGGTCCTCAATTAGTCGTTCCTATTTATTATGTATCTGCTTGAGAGAGTGTGCATATTAGGTAGTTTTTTGAACAACATCACTCCTGGAGTAGAGGCGAGAGCCATAACCGAGGGTTTAGAGGTTGGATTAGAGATAATGATACCTCGGGTGCGATCTAAGTGAACTGTAATGTGAATCTAGCTAGCGTAGCTTGAGAGAGTGCGCCTAGTAAATTATCATAATTTCTTGAGATAGATTTATGATAGCTGGAGAGTTTATGATTGATAGATACAACTAAGTCGAAGCTATAAGAAACATACAACTAAGGAAATCAACAATGGGGGAAACCATTACCTTAGACCTTTATTCCAATTGTTTACAATTCAAGCATAGTTAGCTTTCATTTGTTTATTTATTTTCAGTTTTAGAAAATTGTTCAATATTGTATTCTTAGTGATATTAAACAGATATAACTAAGCCTTAGTTCTCTGTGGGATTCAACTCCGGACTTTTAGACCGGGTTATATTTGCAACGATCGCTTATCCTTTTTAGGACTAGAGATGGGCGTGACCACCCTCCCCCGAGAAGAGTGCCAAAATTACGTTGAGGGTTTTTTGAGCTTGTATGCCCATGTTCTTGTGTCAAGTCCCCCGGACAGGGTCGTGCTTGATTTCTGTAAAAGGATCAAGTGACATTGGCGTAGGTTCATACCTTCTTCAGGAGGATAATGTAGTCGATGAGATATTTTGCTGATAAGGTCGGGATAGAGTTCACCCTTAATCACCTCATAAGGTTATACTGGCCATTGAGTTATCGGGTCCTAGTCACTCTTCAGCATTGGTATAATCGAGCTCTTTCGATCGGCAGCGAGGAGGATGAGGACCGCGGATGTATGAATTGGTTCGTTCAATTCCGAACGACCAACATTATCCCTGGAAATTTTTACCATTCCCCGAGAAATAGAATTCCACACGTAAATACTTTGATCGCACTGCCTTTATCTTCATATGAGATTGGCCCCATTATATGTCTTCCTGTCCTTTGCTTACATCAACTCATCGGTCGCTCGACGAGGTTCCTGACTTAGCCGAATGGTCTCGTAGGCTGGCAGCTAGCTGGGCTCATGATAAGCGCCGGTAGTAAGATCTTTCGAATGGGAGATAGGAGGCAAAGCAATTTGGTATGTGCCAGGCATTTTCCTCAGTTTTTGAGGATGGTTTTCCTTTTGTTGATTCACCCGATTTCTCTATCGCAGGTGCTGGGAGTTAACTCGAGGCGAGACTGGATTCCTCAAAGGAGGAGGGGAGATAACTGGCTCAAGTGTCAAGGAGTGTTGGCAAAAGAAAAGATGTGCCTTGGTGCGAGAAGGTAGGCCGGCAAGCTTCCTAGCAGCTAAGGGGGGATGGTTCGGTAGGCCGGAAAGCTTACGGGATTGATGCACCATCTAGGGCCGAGGCTCATCATCCCATCCTCGTGGTATGTTTTCGACCGTGGTAGGAATATTCTAGCATCATACTCCTTTCTCTTCCCGTTACTCATCCAGCTCTTCTTTTTCAGGCTTTTGATAGGCATAAAACCGCGCTGCTTCACTATGAGATTCTGTTGCGGGAGGCTCGAGAAAGGGGAAGATCCCTCGAATTTCTTTGTGCGGAAAAGGAAAATGAGCTTGTTATACTACGATGTGGGGAGGATCGAAGCCGTGCCCGAAACCCCTCCTAGAGCAATAGGTATTCCTCATTTTGAGGTGGCATGTATTCCCTTTTTTTTGTCCTGTCGTCTTTGACGTGTTGCTATTTCAGTTGAAGGGCAAAGCGGATGAGCTGGAAAAACTCTAGGGCAAGGTCGGCGCGACCAAACGTGACTTTGCTGAGCTGCAAACGCATGCTAGTGCCCATTCCGAGGCCAAAGAGAGGGCTCAGGCCGCAACATCCCTCTCGAGGCACAAATTCAGGTCGCTCGTGCGATTGATTTTGCTCGAGCAAAGATGATCGTGAAGTTCTTATCCGACCTATCAAGGGCAAAAAAAGAGGTGGTGAATGTCTAGGCCAAGGTTGTTATAAATAGTATTAGGGCGGGGCAGGATATGTCGACTCATTCAAGGAGTGCTGCTGCTGCTAGGGTCGAGCTGAAGAAGGCCTTGGGTCGTGCAAACAATAGCAGGGAGTACGTGAGGTGCAGGTCTCGTAGGGAGACCCTCAAGGAGATTTATGCTAGAGGCTTTGATCTTTCGGAGGAGATCGAACAAGCTAAAGGAAAGGAGTTCGATGCTAAATTCCTTATATCTTATGACGAGGAAGATAAGGAGGAGACCTTCGGGAAGTAGCTGCCGGAAAAAAGGGGAAAGAATATTCCTTGCCTTCTTTGGTGTGTATATGTTGCTTTCATTATATCACGCGGGCCAAGATTGCACCTCGCGATCAATATGTAATAATAAGAGGGGGAACCCCATAGTCTATATCTTCTAATTTTCCGCTCGTTGGTGTTTCTATCAGGTCGATTTTATCCTGAATTGGCCCTTGGGTTTGTGTGCTTCAAATGTCTATGGGCTAAGTCTCTGAGTTGCGTTGCAATTGGAGCTATAATTGGCCCTTGCATTTCATGGAGACCCTAGCAACTGTAGTACTTGTGTTGTGCCCGTAGGCATATCACAATCTTCGGGCCCAGTCTCCGAGTCGCGTTGCCATTCGACCTGTAATCGACCCTTAGATTTTACTGCATTTCCAGTGATGTTGGTATTGATGTCAATTCCTTAGGCATATTGCGCTTTCCGAGTTCAATCTCTGAATTGAATTGCGATTCAAGTTGTAATCGACCCCTAGCTTTTATTGAATTTCCAGCGTTGGTGGAACTTATGTCGCTTGGTCGTAGAGACCTTTTAATATGTGGCCCATAGGCTTGTATAGTTAACTATTTTGGATCCAGTCTCCGAATTGGGTCACGATTTGAGCTCACTTTAATCCTCAAGTTTTCAAGATTTTTTAGCTGGCGATAATGGATCTTACGCTATTTTTACCTGTAGGCTTTGTATCCGCTCATTAAGGTCCTTTTGTAGTATTTTGCTTGACCCGCCATCGGTTCCAGAGGAATCTCGATTACAAGTCATTGTTGGTGATGATTCGAGCACCTCATAAGTTTCATAGCTCGTGGGTTGAGTAGATCGACACTTTACATTTTTTGAGCTAACATTGTCGGTGCTCATTTTTGCATGTGGAGGGAAGCATGTTTTAAAGGGTTCATTCCAAAGTAAATCAAAGTAATGGACTGTGATTTTTTAGCAAGACCCTAGCGTCCCCGAGACACGTTATTTGGGTTGTATCAACCGTTTCAACTGTAGTCGTATGCGTTTGGCCGTAGCTATTTTTGTTCCCTAGTGATAGTTTAGGCGCCTATGTCAAGGGTATGCCTTTTAGGGATTCTCACAAATGCAAAATATAGCCCAAATATCGGGATTTTCATGCTTGTTAAGGTCTTACAGTTTTATCATGCCGATTGAGGTATTACAGTTTATCATGCGTGTTGAGGTCTTACAGTGTGTCATGCATGTTGAGGTCTTACAGTTTATCATGCTTGTTGAGGTCTTATAGTTTGTCATGCCTGTTGAGGTCTTACAGTTTGTAGAATATATCTGGTTATGCCGTGGCTACCCGTTAGGGTCTTACACTATTGGATTTTTCCAATTGTATGGCGATTGATAGCAGTCTCAAAGTCGTCGAGTTTGTTTAAGCTTGAAGACAGCTTCTCGTGATCTCGCAGTTGCCTTCCAAGGGCTTGATGAGCCCAGAGTTCCGGCCCTAGGGGCCTTGCAAGTTATTGAATTACTTATATTAAGTCTCTGAATATATCGGGGCCTGTATTATGGAGAAGTATTTGCCATGAATAATCTTTTTCGAAACATGAAATGCCGAGAAGATATCCTTTATTGCTTGGAGAAGATATAGGCTGTGATGAAATGTCGAAAATGTATTCTTTACTTCTCAGTGTAGATGTAGGCATAGGTGGAATGCCGAAAATATATTCTTCATTACTCGGCATAGATATAGGCTGTGATGGAATGCCGAAAATATATTTTTTATTGCTCGGCGTAGATATATGTTGTAAGTACATATTCTATCATTGTAATGATATCGTCCCGCATGGGCTCGGCTCCTCCAATCGTCTTACCTACTTGTATGGTTCTGTTTCAAACCATAGCCCACCATTTATTGGCCCTTCCGAGGAGATAGTGCTCTTTTAAGAGAAAATTGTCATGCGTCACCCGACTATAGGAGGAAACCTAGCAAGCTCGTCGTAGCCCTTTATTAAGGGCATGCTCCTATGCTAATAACTAAGAAATCATTTTCACCTTGTCGAAATAATCAAATTGCATTTTTGGCATTTTACGACCATAAAATTAGTAATCCGCATGAGTCGCAAATATTCGGCCGGGACAGACCCGACTCGAAATTCCCTAATTTTTCTCCTGGACATCAAATAGGGCATAAGAAACCATTGTCACCTGGTCGAAACGACCAAATTGTATTTTTTGTCCTTTTACGACCATAAACCCAAAAATCAACACGAGTCGCAAATTTTCGGTTTTAGCCTAATTTTAGCCCAATCTCGAGCCTAAAATCCGAATAAAATTGGTCCGTCCCGGCCGAAAATTTATGACTTGCATATATTTCTTGTTTTGTGGCCGTAATATGCCAAAAACGCAATTACTTCAAAAAGACTCGAACATCGCCAACGGGGAGTGAGGAGATCATGTGATGTTGAATTGAATAGATTTGGAGTATTTTAGGGTTTTAGGCCGGATTTTGATTTGAAATTCGACGAATTCGGTAAGGATTCGAGGGAAATTAAGGCCACACATGGATTGGGGAGATGACGACAGGGTAGTGGTATTAATTGATACAGTTTGGGGGTGGCGCCGCCGTGGACGGCGGAGGCGGTGTCACTTTTTTTGAAGATTCAACAAGCTCTGTTTGTATTTGAGGGAAGATATTTGGAGCTTTGGTAAGAGGAGAGGACGTAGGTTAAGGGTGTTATTTTGAGAGCTATCGGAGAAGTTTGTGTCTTCGCCGTCGGTGACATTGACAGAGGACAGAGTGGCGGCTCATCTCTAGGGTTTTGGGGTTAGAGACAAGACGTATGAGGGGTGGTAGTGTTAGGACAGTTATATATTTATAGGTAAGGGCTTCTGGACCGTTAGATCTTGTAACCTCGACGGTCCAAATCATTTACAGCCTAAACGGTGTCGTTTGGTTAAATAAAGGGGAACGGACCGGGTAATACGGATTGGGCTTGGACCGATTTTAATCGAATTTTGGGGCTTGGGCTTGAGATTATGCTAAAAATGACCCAAAAATGAGTATTTTACTAAGACTAAGCTTTCCTTTAATTTTTTATATTTATTTTTCTTTTCTTTTCCTCTTTTATTTTTCATTTATATTATATATAATTTTTAGTAAATGCGAAATGAACAAATAAAAATCCAAATTGACTTCTAAAATTATAGTACTCAATTTTCAAATACCATGATTCCTAATTAAATGCAAACTAAGAGAAATTAAAAGTATAAATGCAAAAGAACTATTTTTGTTATTTTCTTTATTTTTTGAAGTAACTTAACTACTAATTAATCCTAAAATGCAAAATTAAATCATAAATGTAAATGCCAAGTATATTTTTTATATTTCACATTAATTAAAATGCATAAACAAAAATACAAACAATTAACATAAAATGTCACAAAAATCCACAAAATGATAAAATAATGAAAGAAATCATTGTGTTTGAATTTTGTGAGTAATTCATATAGGGCAAAAATCACATGCTCACAGCTGCCCTTCTTTGCTCGGGAACACGAAGAGTTTCCGTGCAAAGATAAGTGAGCAGATTTGAGTGATTTTTGCCCATTTGAAAACTCCATGTGAAGCATTTTTGAAAGATTTGACCGCACCATGCTTCTGAGGTTGCCTACATATCCCTAGTTAAAAAGGAATCAGATCAGTGTAGTTCAGGAATGTCTCGCAGCTGGGACTACCAGGAGCTGTGATTTCTTTGTTATTGCTGCTGCTACTTCTTGTTGACCTCCCTTATTACACCATGTCAAAATAAAAGAAGTTAGACTAATCTACGATCTATGAATTACAAAAAAAATCCTATCTAAATCTTAAAACTTTCTCTTGTATTTCCTATTGCCTTGTTGTCTTGTGTTTTCTAGATGAAATCCATTGTTGCTGCTTTGACTTGTAAACCGATATGTTTTTCCTTTCCTTCAAACTACTGAACTTGAATGTATTCCTCTATTATAGGGCGGGCTCCCGACTTCAAAACTTGGAAATGTATGTCTCTACTATACAGGCGGGCTCCCAAATTCAATACTTGAAAATACATGCCTCTGTTATGCGAGCGGGCTCCCGACTTTAAAATTTGAAAATAACTACCTCTATTATACGGGCGGGCTCCCGACTTCAAAAAATTAAAAATACATTCCTCTGTTATACGGGCGCGCTCCCGACTTCAAAATTTTAAACTACATGCCTCTGTTATGCGGGCGGGCTCCCGATTTTAAAACTTGAAAATACATGCCTCTATTATGCGGGCGGGCTCACGACATAAAAACTTAAAAATACAAGCCTCTGTTATACGAGCGGGCTCCCGACTTCAAAACATGAAAATACATATATCTGTTATACGGGCGGGCTCCTGACTTCAAAACTTGAAATAAATGCCTCTATTATAGGGGCGGGCTCCCGACTTCAAAACTTGAAAATGTATGCCTTCTTTATACGGGCGGGCTCCCGACTTTAAAACTTGAAAATATATGCTTCTGTTCTACGAGCGGGCTCCCAACTTCACAACTTGAAAATATATGCCTCTGTTCTACGGGCGGTATCCCGACTTCAAAACTTAAATATATATGCCTCTGTTCTACGGGCAGGCTCTCGACTTCAAAACTTGAAAATATATGCCTCTCCTTTACGGGCGGGCTCCCGACTTCAAAACTTGAAAATATATGCCTCTGTTATATGGGCGGGCTCCTGATTGCTCGAACATGAATTGTATTCCTCTGTTTTCCAAGCGGGCTCCTGATTTTAACAAAATAGACAAAACAAAGAAAATTTTCTAACCCTGTTTGGAAACTGGGTACATGGGTGAGTGTCAACTGAATCATTATGCCAATTATTACTAAGAGATTGAAAGCTAAGTCTTATTATCCAGGAAGGTCCTGACAACTCCTAATTAAATATTATCTTGAACATGCAAACTTTGAAACCAACTTATATTCCCCTATGCTATTCATGATTATCTTGTATTTTGATCAAACCCAACTTTATGGTCAAACTTGACTAATGCTTGTTTGTCCCTTATGGAGAGCTCCTCCGAAACAACCAAATTTTCTACCCTTGTTTCAGTCAAAGAAAATTTTTTCAGTTTAATATGATGGTTATTTGATGGCATTCTTGCTGAGGATGTCTCCACGGCCATATTTTGCTTTGACCTGCTTCCCTGAACTGGCATTGAGCCGCTTGACTTAATGACTGACTTTTAAACCCCATGAACTTAGGCAACCCAAGTGTTCTATACTCATGCTATTGTTTCAAACCTCTGACCCATTTATCTGACTTTTGCATTTCCCATGGCATTACCCAGTCATTCCATCGATGAAACTTCTCGTGATTCCCTATATTCCATCTTTTATCATGCTGTGTGTAACATGTTTTGACCACGATGTGCTTTGCAATTTTGGGAACTGGTAGTGAGCTTTGAAATTCCTTTCCACTTGCTTTGAAAAAATCTAAAATTGAAACATCTTTAGACAGATAAACCCCGAAAGAAAATTAAATGCAATGATGTTACGAGTTAAGGATACGAAGAATCCAAAACTGGATGACTGCTAAAAGAGAAGGAGATGAAACTTATCTGACCGGAACAGCTGGTACCAATGGTCATGACATGCATTTCAGACTAATCGGCCCAATCTGTTCAACCAATCAACTTCCACTTTCCATATCTTGTTGCCTTGGAATATGCATAACTTGATCACTTTACCCAAACCCTGACCTTGTTCATCCTGCGGTGCCTTAAAACAGTTTTCCACCAACAGACCTTTCTCATTTATTCGCTCTTAACTCACTTTTGCCTCAAGGTGCCCGTAGGGTTTTCACCAATAAGACTCTCTCATTTTAATTTCTCTCGACTCTCGTCGCCTTATGGTGTCTGTGAAGGTTTTCACCAATAAGACTCTCTCATTTTTATTTCTCTTAGCTCCCATCGCCTTACGGTGCCCGTGAGGGTTTTCACCAATAAGACTCTCTTATTTTTATCTTTCCTACTTGCACTAGAGTGTTGCCCCTAACATGGGTTACCTTTACCTGCTTGACTTGGCACTTCTCAAGGACTGATCAGAAGGTCTTTCTTTGGACCGTAATGTGTGATTTTGGACAAGTTTAGAAAAGAAGGGTATAAAATGCTCAAAACCAATTCAAAATGGGTTAAAATTACAACTTTCGGAATCAGATCTCTCACAACAACCACAACTTCGGCCCCAGTTTCTTCCTTGGGGACTTTTGGATTTTATTTTGGTATGAGGAGGGTGCCTACGTACCCTTTCGGGATCAAGTCAAATGTAGTTCACGTCATAGGAATTACTTTGTTTTTGCAGTTTTTCTTTCTCTTTCCTTTGTTTTTGTTTATTGGTCTTCTTTTATTTTTCTTTTTCATTTTTCATTTTTCATTTTCTTTTATTTTCTTTCCTTTTATTTTATTTTCTCTCTCTTCTTTCTTCTTTTTTTACATTTTTTTTTCTTTTCTTTTCTTTTCTTTTCTTTTCTTTTTCTTTCTTTCTTTTCTTATTTCTTTTCTTTTCTTCCTTCCTTTTTCTTCTTTACTTACTTATCCTCCGTACTTGCGTTTCTGAATTATGCCATTGATTCCAAAATAGGGCTATGAAATAAAATAAACAAGGCTCAAAGGGGTGACAAGGGATAAAGTATTTAGATAGATGAACAAAACGCTTTCATCATTTCAATATTCAAAATATGCGAAATACAAACAAGTACAATCAAATAAAGAAATCATACATAGTATTTCTTGACTGCATCGGAATTGATAGCCACTTCTGCACATTTCCCTTCCACATCTGTTAGATATATCGCACCACTAGACAATACTCTGGTTACAACAAATGGCCCCTGTCAGTTTGGGACGAACTTTCCTTTTGCTTCAGCCCAATAAAGCAAAATACGCCTCAGCACTAACTGTCCCACTTCAAACTTCCTCGGACGCACTTTCTTGCTATACGCTCTTCCTATTATTTGTTGGAAAAATTATCCATGACACATTGATGCCAATCTTTTTTCATCGATTAAACTCAACTGTTCCAGGAGGGTTTTCATCTATTCATCATCGCAATCTCAGCCTCCGCGATAATTTGAAGGGACGGGATTTCTACTTTTACGGGTATCACTGCCTCGGTGCCATACACCAACGAATAAGAAGTTGCCCCTACTGAAGTACGAACAATTGTGAACCACTAAATCAGTGCATAGACCCGGCATATCATCATACGACCATGCAAAAATATCCTTGTATTCGAACAGTGCTTTCATTATCTCCTCCTTGAGTTGTAGTTCTAAATGAACACTTGTTTTAGTTTCACGGACATTATCTTGGTCCCTTAGATTAACTGATTCCGTTTCATTTATGTTAGTTTTGGGTTTTCCTCAAAATGCCTTAATTCATTACTAATTTCTTCATAGGCCTCGTCATCATCATATTCCACCTCATCATCACACTCAATTTCTTGTATTATTATTTTTGAGTTAGATTGGGTTTTAAAACTCGGCCAAAGATTCCTCATGCATGTCATGTCATTGATATCAGCATAAAAATAACTGTATACAGAAGAAAAAATGGAAAAGAAATTAGGAAAAAAAGAAAAAACAATTGCATTTCATTGAATATAAAGATAACATGGCATGACACATCCAACTAGATGGAACATAATATCTGAATTACAAACCCTGGAATAATCCAGACAACAAAAGAAAATCAAAACCCACTACCAAGACTCCCTCTGAGTAGGAAGAGGAGTAACTTCCCAGTTGTTGACTTTTGTACGTGGTCCGACGAACTGCACATTTGCCTTGGTTGACCCTTCCCCGGCCTCAACCATGTTAACCTCAATGCACACCCTTTCAAACCCTTTATCCACGTCTCCATCAGCACCAATCATTGACCCAGAAACTTTTGCCAAAAGTTGCTTTTTTACACCCGGCCTGACGAAATATCTGGACAGATGTGGGATTGGCTTGCGAAGGACCCATGCCCTGTTCTTCATTTTGCGGGCCCGGCTTACATCCACCACTATGGGCTTGAACCCCAGACCAATAGTATATATATTCTTGGGAAGAGAAACTGGCTGCACAATACCTTAGAGATTAGCACCCAAACCTTTACCCGGTATGAAACCATTCTTTAACATTTCCAAAGCCACCATGACAGTTGCGGCTATTATTCTAGGAATTGGGATGCTTTTCCCTTCTAGGACCTTTTCCACTAAAATGGTGTCAAAGACTTGGTATACCCACAGCCCTTTATCATCATCAGCTACTATGAAAGGCACAATGGCATCACTTAAAGCACATATATTTTCTTCACCGTGCACTACAATCTCATGTCTGTCCCATTTGAACTTAACCATTTGATGCAATGTAGAAGGCACCACCTTGGCAAGATGTCTCCATGGTCTCCCCGGCAAGAGGTTATAATAGCACGCCATATCTAGTACCCGGAATACCATAGTGAACTCCACCGGCATAATTGTCAATTCTAGTATTACGTCACCCACTGTGTCTTTACCCCCACCATCGAATCCTCAAACACAAATGTTGTTCTTATGAACTCTTTCATCATCAACCTTCAGCTTGTTCAATGTGTACAAAGGACATATGTTTGCACTAGAGCCATTGTCAACCAGCACTCGGGTGACTACATAATCCTCACACTTCACTATCAGATAAAGAGTCTTGTTATGTTCCGTGCCCTCCACGGGAAACTCATCATCTGAGAAAGTCACTATATTCACCTCAAAGATTTTATTCTCTATCTTTTCCAAATGATTTACCGAGATCTTATTAGGGACATGGGCCTTATTCAGTATTTTCATTAGTTCCCTACGATGCTCGTCTGAGTCGATAAGCAATGACAACAACGAGATCTGGGCCAGTGTCTTTCTTAGCTGTTCAACAATAGAGTAATCCTGCACTTTCATCTTTTTCAAGAACTCTTATGCTTCCTCTTCTGTAACGGCTTTCATAACCAATATTGGGTTGTCTCTGGGGACTCTGCTTTTCTTAACTCATCGGGGGCAAAGAAACATCCTGAAAAAGTTAGACCCTACGCCTCACAAACTTCCTCTTTGAATTCTTTCTCCTTATATGTCACCACCACTTGTTCATAACTATAAGGAATGGCTTTACTGTTGGTCACATGCAACTGAGTTACTGGCTTTATGACAACAGGCTCTATGCGAGCTCCCTTCACGACCACCACGGGTATGTTTTCTACCCCTTGCACCACAACTTTGATCAGCTTGATTTTTATGGCAACAGTGGTCGATGACCCTTTCTCGTCTACCACAACGGGCTCGTTGTCCACCCCTTTCAACTGAACCACTACCTTCCTACTGGTTGGTTTTTCCTTTGAACTGGTTTCACTAGCACAGATCATCATTACAGTTTGCGAGGGTTTATTGGGATCCCCTCCCTTGTGTACTAATTCAATCATGTGGGCCTCATGGTGAACCAGCAATGGATTCTAGTTAATGTTTGGTGCCTCTGGGCCTGCACTTCAATCCGATATGTGTCAATGAGCTCTTGCACATCATTCTTCAGCTTCCACTACTTCTCTGTATCATGTCCGGAGGCCCCCGAACAGTATTCACAACTTACTGAGTGGTCTAGATTTCTAGGAAGGGGATTTGGCATTTTGGGCTCAATTGGATTCAACAGGCCTAACTGCCTCAATTTGTCAAAAAGACTAGTATATGATTCTCCCAGTGGAGTGAAAGTCTTTTTCTTCTGTAGTCTCTCATTTTTGAAGGCTGAATTTGGTCGGTGCTCGTTCCGGGGGATTTTTTGTAGGCTCTTGGGGATGCATATGTGCTTTGTGGATCTAGGTATGAATTTTGCGGAGTTGGTGCAGGCCATTGCGCGTGAGCTGAAAGCTGGGTATAAGTTTGTGCACGGTGGACGGAAAAATGTGGATCGGGTGGTAGGTAATACTGTTGGGCAGGGATATATGGATTGTATGGGTAATTTGGGTGGTGGGGTCAGGGTTGGCTATAGTAGGGTGAAGGGCCTCTAGATCTGGACCATGCTTCGACTCAACAGTTGCAACCTCTCTTTTTTTCTTTTTCCCAAGCACGCCCCTAGTGCCGCTTTGGATGCCTGGGTGGTCTCTTTTATAACTGAATAGCTCATGATTTTATATGTCTTAAATCCTTCCTCTACCATTCCTCCCATCTTCACAACTTCATTAAACGATTTTCCAATTTCTGTTACCAAGTGCCTAAAATACGTCGGCTCCAAAGCCTTCAAAAAGTTATCAACCATCTCTCTTTCTTCCATTGGAGGGTCGACTATCACGGCCTGTTCTCTCCAGTGGAACCCATACTCCCTGAAGCTCTCCCCGGGCTTCTTCTCAAGTTTTATCAGCAACAGCCGATCTGGAAATTTTTGGATTGTACTGAAATGGTAGGCGAATGCTTGTGCCAGGTCATCCCAAGTATACCACCTACCATGGTCCTGTCAGGTATACCACTCCAAAGCAGACCCACTCAGACTCTGGCTGAAGTATGCCATCAGTAACTCATCTTTTCCACTTGCCCCTCTCATTTTGCTGCAGAATCCCCTCAGGAGCGCAACCGGGTCACCATGCCCATCACACAGATCGAACTTAGGCATTTTGAACCCTGCTGGCAACTGAACATCCAGGAATAGACACAAATCCTTATAGGCCACACTAACTTGGTCACCCAATCATTGCATGTTCCTGAAGGATTGCTCCGGGATTTTTGCTTTTCAAAACATCTCTTCCTGCTCCGAGTTCTTAAGTGGCTTTTCAGTTTACGTCAGGAGCTCAAAGTAAGGGTTGTAAGAGTATGGCCCAGGAGCTTTAAAGGTAGGCTCAGGAGGATAGTATTGGCTGTCGTAAGCCTGAAACAGTGGCTCACTGGAAGATTTTTGCAGTACGGCATGTGGAGGCGCTACAAAGGCAGGGGTGATTAATGGAGAAGGATTTTGTTTAAGGGGTGGAGCTTGGGAAGGGTATGAGGTTGTGCCATAGCCCTGTTGATAGATCGAGAAAGATGGGGAAAAATCATAGTAGGAGGTTCTTGAGAGTGAGCCAAAGGTGGGACATAGGCTGGATTGGCGGGATAAACTGGCGCCGGCTGACCCTTAGCCCAAGCCTAATGCATTTCGGCCATTTGCTGCCTCAAATTATACATGTCTTCCCTCATTGTATTCACATCCATCACCTCTACCTCTTTTGTCGGGTCCACAATACTGGTACCTGATTCTTGGCTTGTCATTTTCATCTTATCTTTTGATCGGGTATTGTAAGAATGGGTTGCCAGAATGCCAATCAACTAACCACCTGCCTGGGCTCAGTATCAAACACAACTTGGTTAATGGTTAGGGTAGTAACATATTTGATAACCGCACATTTGTAGAATGAATACACCTAAGCAGTTAACGGATTTTATTATGCATTTGCTTGACTGTTTGCGTCATCCCGGCTTTTATTTCTAACTGCAACTTCACTTTTCTTTTCTTTCTTTCTTTCTTTGTCTTGCTTTTTCTTTCTTTCTCTATTTCCTTTTTTAATTCTTGCTTTTGTTTTCTCTTTGTTTTGGTTCCCTCGTTCCCTCAATTTCTTATTTTCTCTCTTTTCTTTCTTGTTTTTCCGCTCTTTTCCTTTTTTTCTCTCTTGTCTTTCTTCTTATTTTATTTTTTTTTTCATTTGGTTATGGTCGAATCCTATGGAGATTGACTATGTCATCATGACCCCGCATGAATCATACCAGTCGTAATTTGTGAAAATAAAATGCAAAATGGAAGCAAAATGTTTTCTTTGGAAATTTCAATTTTATTGATAGCAAATACTTTGATTATAAAGACTCAAGATTAACACAACAAACAGACTCTGATTATAAAAAGGACTACAGACTCCACCATCAACTACTCTATTTCAAAAGAAAATACAGACTCAATCAATTGACAGACTCCTAGCAAAAAGAAAATGCAGTCTCAAACAACTAACAGATTCTAGTAGAAATAAAATACAGAATCAAATGACACTCATGAATAAAATAAAGCTCTTGGTGCTCGCGGGACATTATTCGATCTTGCCGTGGGCATATATGGAAGTTCCCTCATAATTTTGTCCAAGTCACTCATCATCTGCTTCACAAATATCATCACCGATGTAAAGAAAGTGGTAGAGTCATGTTCTCGCACATTTGACACTTCCTAGTAATATAGTAAGCAACAGTTAAGATTCTCTCTCTGATCCTGCCTTTCTCTAGAAGTAACATCCCTATCTGTTGAGCCTAAGCCTCCAAAGTCTACTCAGCTATCTGGTTTTGTTCCTAGAGAAGTTGCAGGTCCATTTCTAATTGTGCCAATATCGTGTAGCAATGCTCTCTTTCAATATGAAACTCTTTCTCCTGTTTGATCATTTTGTTTTCTGTAGCGATGACCCTTTTCTTTAATCCTGTGACCTCATTATCATGATCTTCTTTCAAGTGCTTAACCATGCGGGCCTATTGTTCCGCATTTTTAGCCAGTTGTTTGTGAACCCCATCTAATTCTTCTTCTGCTTTATTGAGGTCAAAACTGTAGTCATTCACTTTTTTCATCAAATGTTCTATGAGTTTTGTATCCTTGGCACTCCTAACAGGATTTTCGGCTGCTATCTTTATCTTTTGAATTTTGGATTTGGCCAATTTATTCTTCTCACCCTCATCTATTGTGGCTTGCACACTATTTGAAACTAGAGGTCTCGGACTTGCCTTTCCAAATCCCCTATTTTGGTTCTGTATTAATTTTCTTTAGCTAACCAGGCCCATTGTTCTTGTGATGACTCAGCAAAATCCTGAAGGTGAGGTCTTTTGGCTGGCCTCCCAAATGCAATTTCCCTTCGATACCAAGCATGATACCCGGGTGAAACTTCTCCTTTAGCTCGATCCGCACACAAGTGTTTGCCGGCAAGTATTGGCATTCACTCCAGATCTGACGAACTCTTGCTTCAGGAAACTGGCCATCAGGGCCAATCTCAACAACTTCGGCACTAAGATCATCGTCATTTGGCACTACTTGGCATCTCTCGAGTTGCCTTAAAACCCGATATAGGTAATAAGCCTGAATGCTCATAAGACCCATCAAGAGGAAGTATGTCCCTGCTATCGGCATATATATGATTTCGTCAATAGGTAACCATCCAAACGTCCACTCTATTTGATCGATAGTAAGGGGCCGAAAGTATGATGTCCATCCCCTGACTCCCTCAGGCAAGCTGACCCCCTGAATCCTTGTATAAAACTCTTCTATACAAGTTTTCTCCATAACTCGTCTCGTCCTTCTTTACCTAAATCGTTTCACCACAGACGCAACTCCAGAGGGATTTTATTCATGATTGAGAATGGTTCATTTTGAATTGTGGTCATCCTGCACATTTATTAAGGTGATTTAATCACTTATTTTGACCTAAAAAGGAAAAAATGACACTATTTTTGTTCAAATTCTCAATTCAAAACAAACAACCGATTTTACACATACGACCTTTTATCACTTCGGGAAGAAGATTTTATAGGGTGTGCCCGATAACCGTTGAAATTGACCCAAGGTGGTTGTTCTTGCAAAAACAGCCCTTCGGCGCCTTTTAGGGACATTCGGCTTGTTGTAGACAAGAATGGCATCACCCGACTTATTCATGACAAAATTAAATTTTTATTGTTTTCTGGATTTTCTTGCAAATAGAAAGTTGGACCCGATGGGGGTCGCCTACGTATCTCACACCCTATGGGAATCAAACTGGCGTAGTTCCGGCAGATAAAAATAAACTATTTTTGAAAACAAGACTTTCATTGGAAAATATTCTTTTTCTAAAAAACAAAAATCATGTTTGTATTTTCCTTTTTAATGGCAAATAAAACAACTATTTTGAAAATAAACTCTTTTTGTTTTTCTTTTCCATTGGAAAATAAACAAACTATTTTGAAGATAAAAACACATTTCTTTTTTCTTTTATTTTTCTAAAAATTTCGGCAGAGTTTCGACACTACTTGGACATTGATTTTTCTAAAATAGGTAATTAACTTTCTACACTGCTATTTCTCTCTTTTTCTACTTTTTCCAATTTTCCAATTTTCAACAAGCCGGTCAGCATGCAAGTCTGAGACAAATAAATGTACATGCAACACGCAAGATGCATAAGGATGGTCTTTTTATTTCAGGTTACATGTCCTAGACGGACCCAACCCCTGTGTTGAGTCCTTTAAGTCATATGCACATGATGCAAATAAGCGTCCCTATTAGGGATCCGGCATGAAGTCAAGTTATTCTAGGTTGAAAACATAGGTATGTGTTCTAGACTGTGCACCCGAGCGGATAACTCGAGTCGAGGAGGGGGCTACGTACCGGGAACCAAAAGGTCATCCGGCTTAGTAACTTGTCCGGCCTCTTTCTTATTTCAGGGTATGACACTAACAGAATAGGGAGTCTCAACCAATAAGCACATCCACAGAGGTGAGAAGAGAAGGGTTTCGGCACTATTTATATACAATTCATATAATATCAAATCGGTAAAGCATTTAGCACATTAGGATGAAACATGCAGGAAAATCAGATAATAAATAAAGCCACTTATAACAGCTGTTCTAAACTCGAATTCTTACACCCTGAACCGAAGTTCTAGGTTTGTTTCCCCAGCAGAGTCGCCAGAGTTGTCACACATCCTTTTTCACTACACCCCGCAAGGGCATAAAGGAGTTTTTTCAATTAAAGGACAATCAAAACGGGACTTGTTTATTATTAAGATTCAGAGTCGCCACTTGGGAGATTTATGGCGTCCCAAGTCACCGGTTTAGAATCCCGAATCGAGGAAGGAATGACTCTGTTTAACAATCCGCAAGCCAGAAATTCGAGTAAGGAATTCTATTAACCCGGGAGAAGGTGTTAGGCATCCCCGGGTTCCGTGGTTCTAGCACGGTCGCTCAACTCTCATAGTTGGATTATTTATTTGATATTAGTACATGTTTCAGCTTATGTTCTTTTTAACGTTAACCGCTTTTATTATTATTATTAAAGAGAATTGCAACGTCGTGAAAACATGTCTCTAACCACGTCAAATAAATGCAGCCATAATTTTTGACATATTTTGATTTTGTTGGGATTTAGATTTGGGTCACATAAATATGCATCCGAGTTTAAAAAATCAATATTATTAATTGTTGGACCTAAAGCAACTAGCGTATTATTTAACTTTGCGGGAAGCCATGAAGTTCACTAAATGGCGCGTCCCGAGGTTTAAATATTTTTATAGAGAACAGTTAAGAGGGTCACACTATGTGTGTATATTGTTCGGTGTGGCGCACCTCATTTTTTATTTCAAGGTCAACCTAAAAGGACTATGTTTATCCTAATTGCTAAAATTCAGTAACTTGGTGAATGTCTATCAGATGGTGGGCCGGCTAGTGAGGCCCAAATTGAAGATCTCATGTTGCTAAAACTACTAGGACCGTTTATTGAGGGGATCAGGCCCAAGGAATGTTGCAGCACGGATTTCAGCCATGGAGATGATTATTTCAAACTAGCTAAGTGGACAATTTGATTCAAAGCAATTTGCAATTCGAATTTATTCCAATCTGAACGCCTATACAGACATGTGACCAAAACCCAATCACGTTAAGATAATAATGATTATCTTAAGTTCAGTCATGCAACATTGATAGATTCATAGACTTTATGACATGAAATTCGTGCAGAACTAGAATTATATGCATTAGCTTCCATTTTACAGGTAACACCTACTAACATTGGCATTGGGCCTAAATTGATTTGAATCTAGCAATTCTAACTACATTTATTTAAGCATGAAATAGATTAGAAATCAGTTTAATATCTCATAAAGTCCAAACAGTCCGTGTTATTTACAGTGAAGTACTAAAATATTGAAAATAATGAAATCTATCATAAAGTATGTTTCAACTTCATTTCATCTTAACTTGAAATCTACACAGTAGTGACCTCAGGAAGTATACCTAGAAGTAGAAATAGAATAAGAAGAACGAAAGGTCAGCAACAGCGAGCAGATGATCAAAAGCAGCCCAGAAATAGAATCAGCAGTCCACAAATGTTTTAAATCAAACAGGACTAATAGATCAACCCAAAACAGCATAAATGAGAACCAGAAATGAACCCAGTAAATCAACACACTCGGCAGATAAACCACAGCAACCTCGAACAAATCAGATCCAATGCACAAGTGACTCTAGATGCTTTCAAATCTCAAATATAGAACAGAAATAGGGAAATTCAAGTAGTTTTGGATCCTAAATAAGCTAGAGAGTTGAATTAAATGCTGGAATTTTAAAATGACCTAAGAAAAAATCAATATAACAGTATTTTTTGGAATTTTTTGAAGGTTTTCTGTTGTTTTTTGGTTTTTGATGAACAAGATCTAGAGTTTTTTATTTGAAATTCAAATCTTCAGTTTGTGAAGACTTGTCAGAAATTTGGGGAAATTTTCAGATGTTGAAACTTTGTTTATTAAGGCACTAGACATGCCTTTTATAGGCAAAGCTAAGGGGAAACTTCATATTTTCATTTACCCCCTAGTCCCTCTTTTAATATTCAGTTTTTATTCAATAGCCCTTAAATTTTTGGCTTGCTTCTCATGTTATTACCCTAAGCTTCTGAAATTGGAACTAAGGTCCTATTCTAGAAGAGTCTAGGATGTTCTATCCAATTCTAAGTACCTAAAATTGCCCCTAAACGTATTTTGAAACTACAAACCTAGTACTAAACTAAGCCTCAGACCCTTTTGATCTACATGAAAACTATCAGCTATAACCAAACAATCTACTTAACTAGGATTAAACAAACAAGGCTAAAATTAAATGTTCACAATCAAACAATCTCCTAACTGGACAAGTTAAACTAATTACAAAATTAAACTATCAACGGGTTACGATTAACAACTAAATCAAATTGCATTGATTAACTGACTAAACATAGAATTAAACCTATTAAAATAGACTCGAATTGTATATGAAAACTTAAAACACTATCAATCAGCCTGAAGAAACTAAACAAAATAACATAAATGCATTTAAACTAAACATGACATTCTTAACCCTAAATTTAATAAAACCAAACACAGTTGAATTAACGAACTAATCCCCACTATTGATTAAAAGACGATGAAGAACAAACAAATAAGAAACAAAATAAACTACTCGAATACTAGTTTAAACGAACTAAAAAAAGAGATGAGGAAAAATAAAACAAAACCCTAAATTGATTAATCAGGCAGAAATATCAGCCAATAAAAAGAAACAAATGAAGAAGAATAAAGAAAACCTTACCTATGAAGTAGATCATCCATTTTTCTACCGCATATCCTAGTTTGACACCAAGCAATGAAGCTCTTTCTCTAAAAGAATTTTCCTAAATTCTTTTCTACTAAGAGTTTTTCATTAACCAAAATTTTTTAATCGCAGGAAATCCTTTGATAACCCGGATTCCTATTTCTTAATGATATTCCACGATCAAGACAATTGGATGAATCCCATGAAACCATTTCATAGAAGTTTATTGATATCTTCTTTTTATAAAACAAATCGACTTTGATTCTTGAATAATCCACATCACTTCTGCTTCTATTGGTTCCGTCATTTTCTAGATTCGAAATTCGACCAACTCCAGCTAGACTCGAACATCGCCAACGGTGGATTCTTCATTAGGGGAGTGAAGAGATCATGTGATGTCGATTTGAATATATTTGGAGTACATTAGGGTTTTAGGCCGAATTTTGATTTGAAATTCGAGGAATTCGGTAAGGATTCAAGGGAAATTAATGCCATACATGGATTGGGGAGATGACAATGGGGCAGTGGTGTTAATTTGATACCGTTTGTGGGTTGTGCCGCCGTGGGCGGGGGAGGTAGTGTCACTATTTTTGAAGATTCGAAAAGCTTGGGTTGGATTTGAGGGAATAATTTGGAGCTTTGGAAAGAGGAGATGACGGCGGTTAAAGGGTGTTATTTTGAGAGCTATCAGAGAAGTTTGTATCTTTGCCGCCGGCGACATTGACGGAGGACAGGATGGCGGCTCATCTCTAGGGTTTTGGGGTTAGAGACAAGAGGTATGGGGTCTAGGGGTGATATTGTTATGACAGTTATATATTTATGGGTAGGGGCTTCTAGACCGTTAGATCTTGTAACCTCGATGGTCCAGATCAATTATAACCTAAACGGGGTCATTTTGTTAAGTAAAGGGGAACGGACCAGGTAATACGGATTGGGTTTGGACTTATTTTAACCGGACTTTGGGGTTTGGGCTTGAGATTAGGCTAAAAATGGCCCCAAAAATGAGTATTTTACTAAGACTAAGCTTTCCTTTAATTTTTTTCATTTATTTCTCTTTTCTTTTCCTTTTTTATTTTTCAGTTATATTATTTCTAATTTTTAGTAAATGCAAATCAACAAATAAAAACCCAAATTGACTTCTAAAATTATATTACTCAATTTCCAAATACCATAACTCCTAATTAAACGCAACCTAAGACAATTAAAAAGTATAAATGCAAAAAAAACTATTTTTGTTATTTTCTTTTTGAAGTTTTAACTACTAATTAATCCTAAAATATGAAATTAAATCCTAAATGCAAATGCCAAGTATATTTTTTTTATATTTCTCATTAATTAAAATGCACAAATAAAAATACAAATAATTAACAAAAAATATCATAAAAATCCACAAAATTATAACATAATGAAAGAAATCATTTTGTTTGAATTTATGGGAGTAATTCATATAAGGCAAAAATTACGTGCTCACAAACCCGGTCGAGGAAAGAGAGCTCAGCGGATCCTGCAGGGGTCTCGGATCTCCGGGTGGAGTTCGAGATTTATGAATGCCTTGGCGGACTGCCTGCATGTAGGTTAGTAAAAAGAGAAAAACAATCGAATGAGTGGAGCAGTTCTTCCGTGCTGCGGGATACGTAGGCAAATGTTTCGGGACTTAGCGTTGGTGCCACCAGTTGGTTGGATGGTAAGGAATTTCCTCCCGCCGCTTGTAGCTTTTCATTGAATGCCTAAGCTCCACCCTTGTCGGGGTATCCCATCCTCTTTTGCGGAGAGGTGTTGAAATCGCTTCCGGGCAATGTACCCGTTGTAGTTCAAATAACATGCCTGCACTTTGTGGGTTCAGCACTCTAGTCCGAGCACCGGCGAGCTATAACGAGGGAGCTGATTTCCTAATTTGTTGTGGCAACTAGATTTTGGAGTTCATCAAAGGTTTAAAGTGCGGGAGTGATTCGGTTCGCCGATCCGAACTGCCCTATTAGCTTTGGCCCGATGCCATTGCCGTGATTGGACGAATCGTCTGCACTCGTAGTCATGCTTCATTTTTAATAAGATAAATGAGGAAAAATAAAGGTTAGGAGTGCACTACAACGAGCCTGAGGCGGAGTCTCGGTGTCCTTTCCTTTAAATGTAGGGGTATTCTTTAGGTATGTTCCCCGGATCGCTACCCAAGCTGTGGATACTTTCTATATGTATTTTTCGGACCTTTGAAGGGTGTCGTTTCCCTCTTACTACAGTGGCAATGCATTGTGGCTTGTCGGCTTTATTTTTCCTGGTCTCGTTCCTTCATGACTGCTCGACAATACTTGGTGGTGATTTTCGTCGAATAGCACGGTCGTCGTTCACCCGAGCTGGCGGCCTTGTGCACACTATGGTTCCTGCACCGATCCATATTTATTCCTTATTCGGTCTTGGGTGTCCCGGACCTATTGAGTACTATTTTGGCAGTATGGGCGCGTGCTTCCGCAGAAGGACATGCTACCGTGGCGAGTGAGTACGCGAGCTAGATGCAAGGCGGTGTTATTGTGTCATGGTTTCTTTCGGGAGAGTGTCTTCAAGGTTCCTTAGAGGGACAGGCTTGTACCCATCATCTCAGGGGTTAGTTCCTTCAATCAGCACGCGAGGGTGGTGGTGTTCCCGTAAGGATCCAAGTTCATTTCGCAGCTAGGCAGTTCCGGCATTCCGAGTTTGTGCAGGGGGAGTTCCGGGGTTGTTCCTCTAGGAGTGGATTGTTGTGGAAACTCCCACGAACCTGATTTAATCTTTTTGAGGAGATTCCCCAGAATATTCGTTGCGCCGAGTTCGGTCATTTATTTGTCGTTGCTTGATCTCTCGGATATTGGCTCATCGTAAGAAGGTGTCCCCATTGCTATTGTGTCGGGATTCTCCGGGCAATTTTGCAGCTGAGCGATGGCCAGTTGTTGTACCTTCAACATTTCAAGGATAATATGAAAATAAAATTCCCGTTCCGACCAGGCGGAGGTTTTTTGAGCTTTCTGTTGACAAGAACGTTGTATGCTATCGTCGGTATGCGGGGCTTCGTCGACTTGTCACGCGCCTTGCAAGCCCTCATCCACTTGACTTGACCCAGATGCGTTATTAGGTCCATGTGGCGTCTCATCAACCGTTGGAATAGCCATACTTCTTTCGCCGTGGTTCTCGGGGTAGTCGTTCTCGATTTTGCTCACCGAGCCAGATATTAACCTAAATCAAAAGATCTCGGACAAGAAAAGAGTGAAGGATAATGTGCGTTTACGTGATGAAACCAGCAAGAAAATAATTACTATTATTATTAGCCCCATGGTGGGCGCCAAATTATTTACCATGACGACGGTAACAACAATTTAATATGTAAATAGGTTTCTAAAAATACGTGATCTATTCCTGAGCTAGTTTTTAGAGTGGTTTATATTAAGACTATGCAGTATAATGATAAAATACAAGTTAAATCGAGGCAGTAGGCAAACCGAAAGGGCCCTTTGCCCGAGCGCGGAGTAGATCAATGGAGGCCTCAAGGCTAATGCTTGAGCTGGGATCGAACTATCGGCTGCAGTCAGGGAAGGGATAACAAAAAAAATATGATTAAATAAGGCTCTTTGTGGCCATTGCACAACTAGATGGGCGAAGAACAAGTAAGAAAACGATGAACGCGAGGTGGCCTCGGGCCAATGAGAACTAATGACCTAGAATAAGAGATAAGGGAGAGATATTATTGCACTTTTGGAGAAATGGAGCAACATCGGTCCTTTACAAAGTGGTATAGGTTCCCCTTATATAGGCGGGGGAACATGGCATGGTACATGATGTATTAAATGTAAAGACACTGGGATGGGACGGCTAGGCATGGCGTGGTGACAAGGCCTATTGACTCTAGCTGCTCGTCTCAGGAGTTCCCTATCTTCGTAATTCTTCCCAGGTCGCGGACGGACCCCTGAGCCTCGGGACCACTGCAGAACCGTAGATGATCCTCGAGATGAGAGATGAAAAACATTGTTAATATGTTTCCCCAAACATCCCCAACCGCCACGTCACTTGCATCACACATGTGTTCAAATGTAAAGCTCCAATTTTGAGAAGTAATAATAGGAGTGGTTGTCAACTTGAGCTTCAATTGTTCAAAAGCTCTCATACAATCATCACTGAAATAGAACTAGTCATCCTTCTCAAGGAGCTTACACTATGGGTTCACCACTTTAGATAAATCCTTGATAAAGGTCGGGTAAAAACCCCTAAGAAACTCTGCACGTCCTTTACCGAAGTTGGGGGTGGAAGCTTAGAGATCACCTCAATCTTCACTTGGTCAACTTTAGTTCTATTCCTTGAGATCATATGGCCAAGGACAATGCCTTCCTTAAACATGAAATATATTTCTTCGAATTGAGAATCAAATTGGTCTCTTCACATCTATACAACACTTTGTTCAAATTTGCAAGATAATCATCAAGAGAATACCCAACCACAGGGAATCATCCATGAAAACTTTAAGGAACTCTTGCACCATGTCCATGAAAATAGTCATCGCACATCGTTGAACAGTCACCCGTGCATTACACAAACCAAAAGGCATCCTTTTGAAAGCAAAAGTGCCATAAGGACATGTAAAGTTGTTTTCTCTTGTTCCTCCGTAGCAATAATAATTTGGTTGTAATTCGAGTACCTATCAATAAAATAATAGAAAGTATAGTCGGCCAATCTATCGTGCATTTGGTCTAAGAAATGAAGTGGAAAGTGATCTTTCCTAGTGACTTTGTTGAACTTATGATAATCCATGCAAACTCTCCAACCGGTTACCACTCTTGTAGGAATCAACTCATTCTTATCATTACTGACAACCGTCATGCCCCCTTCTTTGGTTCACATTGAACCGGAGAGGTCCATGAATTATCGAAGAAGAGTTAGACAACCCCGATATTCAACCACTTGATAATCTCCTTCTTGACCAGCCTTATTAAGTCTTCTTTGATGTTCAATGGGCGGTTTAACACCATCCTCCAACTTGATTTTATGCATGCGAAATATGGGGCTTATACCCCAAATATCTGTTAAAGTCCACCCAATATCCTTCTTCCTGTTTTGCAACACTGCCAATATGGAATCAACCTGCACGTTAGTCAAACAAGAGGAGAATAACCAATAAAGTAGAACAAGGGCGAAGAAATTCATACTGAAGGTGTGGAGACAATGGCTTTAACTCCAAGGTAGTTGTCTCTTCAATAGAAGGCTTTGTAGAAGGAGTCTTCCTATTTTCAATATCCAAATATAACTTTCGGGGTTCATAGTTATACGACCCCATTCCTTGAAAATAATTCACACACTCCAAGAAACCATCCATCTCGTCATCATTCAACTAAACGGCTACTAACATATCACCAACGATCTTGTGAAAATATTCTTCTTTAAGAAAGACATTATACTTCTCGCTTCATTGTTGGGTAAGCGACAACCTTATCCGATTTGGACACATAATATACCATGACCAAAATGTACATATTTTCACAAAAACTCACAAAAGTGCCCATAAAGTCAATGCCCCAAATATCAAAAATATCGATCTCCAAGATGGTTGTGAGAGGCACCTCATTTTTCTTTTAAATTTCACTGGCCCATTGATGTTTATCACATCTTTTCACTAAGTCACTTGCATCCTTGTAAAGGGTAGGCCAATAGAAACCACAATTAGAAACTTAGGGCATCCTTCTTTCTCTACCATGATGACCCTCATATGGCAAAGAATGATAAGCACCAAGAATATCGCCTTGCTCTTTTTCCGATATACAGCTTCTAGGCACACCATCCATACAAATCCGAAAATGGTATTGGGATCCACGTCCAATCCTCACTTAATAGTGAGTAAAAGGGATCCTTGGAATAATATTACCCAACAAAAGTCGGGATCGATTTTCTCAGGGAGTTTAATAAAGGTATTAGGATGTACAATTGATGAGAGTAAATAAAATAGCTGTATTTTTTTGTACTTCTAAAATCAAGACTAACAATTGTTAACTAATAAGAAAAAACTATAAAGCGAGTAATTATTTTTGTTATTTTTATCAAATGGGTAAAAGCATAGGGATAACCTTCACCTAGGTGCTAACCTAATGGGTAAATCACATTAATGCTTGTTTTAGTGATCGGGTTATACTATAACTCGCAACTCTAAATTACTCACTCAATAACTCTTGGTTATAGAGTTATTTTTTCCAAATTAGTTTTCTCAAGCCCAATTAGGTATCAATTCAAATAGTTGACATGAGCTCAAGTCGGATTTTTTCTATCTCTATTTCAAACCCTTTAATTAGACTAGCCAAAACCTTAGCTAGCCCAATATCTTGTTAGCCATGCTTTTCTAGACTAAGTCCCTCTTTCTCAAGTAAGAACCAAGTCAAATAGGCATGAATCAATGTTTGCAACTATTAATTCTAGAAATTATTCATGAACAAGGCTAAATAATCAATAACTAATCATAAACAAGCATTAAATTAATTACCCATAATGTTCACACACTAGGATTTTGTCATAACCCTAGATAAAATCTAGCTACTCGTAGTAGAGATTGAAGAAAATAAAGAAGAATCACTAATTAAAGCCATAACTAAGATTAAACTGATAAAACTAATAATTCTTAATCCAAAATAGTCAAAAGTAAAATATAATGGCTACAACTCTAAATATTACAAAATGTGCTCTAAGAAAGTGTTTTCGGTATATTTATAGTGGCCCAAAATTTGATGATAAACATATTCTCAGGAGGTTATATGGCCGCATAATTCCATGTGTGGTCCGCACTTTTCTTGGCTTCTACAAGTGGAGATATTCTGCAGCCACACAATTCTGTCTGCAGCTGCACTTCAATTTCTGTGGTCGTACTTTTCCTTATGCAGCTGCATTTTTCCTTCTGGTGCTGTAGTTTTGGCAATGCTTCACACATGGTCGTTTTTCACATTCTCTAAACTTTTTGAATTCTTATCAGTGCGACCACATTTTGTGGCCGCACATCTAGTATGTGGACCGCACTTTTCCAAAAATCCTCTGCGCTTCAGGTGCCATTTCTGCGGACGCATAAATATTTCTACGGACTGCACTTTCTTCAGCAGCTACAGAATTACATTTTTGAACCGTATTTTGGCCTACTGCACTCCTTCTTGCCTTTATAAGCTGGAACACTCTTTTTTGAGTTAGAATTATTCGTTAAGGTTTAATTCTTCAGCATGCCTGCAATTTTCACAATTTCATTAGTTATGGGAATAAGAAGCAACACTTTTGGACTAAAAAAAAGCAATAAGGTACTAATAAGTGGTTAAAATCCATACTTATCAACTCTCCCAAACTCAAGTCTTTTCTTTTCCTCAAGCAAATAGATTAGTTCCTACCTTCTTAGTGGTTATTCTAGCTCACGACATCTGATTTAGGCCCCACAGTCATTCCCGGTTCAAGCTTGCTACGATTATGAGAAGTTCAGCATGTGAGGAAGTATTGTCTCCATTATTATAGAGGTCCAGTACAACAATGAGGCCTGACTATGACTTCTACATTAGTTGCTACACCACCCACTCCTCCAGCTCGGAGTGGAGGTTGTATGGGGCAAGGTTGCCCTAGAGGGGGAGGCCAATCAAGTGGTGGTCAGGCTCAACTCTGCATTTCTCGCCAGGCCAGAGGTAGTTGCTTCTGACGTTGTGATCGCAAATATTGTTTTCATGTGTCACCGACATGCTTTAGTGTTATTTGACCCTGGTTCCACTTATTCATATATGTCATCACACGTTGCTCATTATTTGGATTCGCCTCGTGATTCTTTAGATATGCATGTTCATGTATCTACATTGATGGGTGATTTTATTATGGTGGACCGTTTATATGATTTATGTGATATGACCATTGTATGACGATTGGGTTTTGTGAGACCAGAGTTGATATTTTACTGCTTAACAGGAATGATTTTCATACGACCCCAAAGTCGACTCGATCGTAATGGCGTCAATCATGAAACTAGGCCATCCGACAAAATCCCGAATCAAACCAATATTTCATAAAAAGAATGTTTAATCTATCAATCAAATAAAATCCCATAATATGAGTCTATATAACAAGTAAGGAAAGAAAAAACATGCCCGATATCAGGGTATCACAAGTCACGAGCATCTACAAGGTCTAAATACAAAAAAGACAACCGCAGTCTGGAAAATACTAAAACAGTCAAAGGAAGATGAGAGGGAGAAAAGCAAGGGTGCGAACGCCAAACAACTACCTTGCTAACTCTGATGGACCTTCCACCGAGTAATCAACGCCCCCTAGCGGGTTCAGAAATACCCGAATCTGCACACAAGGTGTAGGGAGTAATGCGAGTACGCTGGTAAGTAATAAAAGTAAATAAAGACTGAGCAATAAGAAAACAAATAATCCATGTCATAAACCACAGTAAGTACATGATGTTTCCAAAACAGTATATAAATTAAGTCATCTTGTTAAAATCAAATTTCAGTAAAAATCCTTTGAAAAATGTATTTCTAGCAGTTTCAACAGAGATTCAATAAAGTTTAAAATAAAATGATGAAAGTCATAAATAGCCCCTCGGCAGGACATATATCATAAACCATAACATCAATAAGAACCAGCCCCTCGGGCTACATCACAATCACTCGTAATCAGCCCTTCAAGCACAACATGTATCAAGATCATCCCATCGGGCAACATCATATCACCCACCCAGGGTACCTGCGCTCACTGGGGGTTTTCAAACTCCGGAGAGGCTCCAACAACCCAAGCTCTATAACAAGCCATCTCAGGCATAATAAATCAGGCCATTGGCCTCATAACAACAAGACACCTCGTGGCATAAATCAATCAAGCCCTCGGCCTCACAATATCATGAATCAGTTAAAAACTACTATGGCGTACAGCCCGATCCCATAATATCCTCACAACACAGGCCCTCTACCTTACTCGATCAGAAACCTCACGAGACACTCGGTCTAATAGTAAAAAGGGTGCTCAGCCCAAAATATTATTTTTTATAACAAACAGAGTAAATAAGACTGAGTTATGAAATCAAAAAAAGTATAGCATGACTGAGTACATATATTAAATCAAAACAACAAGGATTAGTAGTAAAAAAAACCCTAAGGGTCCAAACAGCTTGGCATGAGACCCAAATATGGCATTCAGCCCAAAGCATAGAGTACTTTCCAAAACACAAAAGTATCAAATAGTTTTTAGTTAAATATGCGACTTAATAGTCATACGGGATGGATCAGTTCACAATCCTCAATGGTGCATGCCCCCATGCCCGTCATCTAGCGTGTGCGTCACCTCAAAGTAGTGAAACGATGTGAAATCCGGGGTTTCATACCCTCTGGACAAGATTTACAGTCATTACCTACTTCAAAACGAACAAGACTCTAATCCGCGATGTCCTTGCCTCTCAACTCGGCCTCAAATCACCCCGAATCTATCCAAAATCGGAATCATATTATCAACATATGCTAAAGGAACAAATCCTATGCTGAAATTATCAAATTAAATCATAATTCCAAAAAATTGTCCAAACCCGACCCTGGCTCCACATCTAAAAAATTCGATAAAAATTAAAGAACTAGAATCCTTATCCTCTCACGAGTCCATACATACCAAATTTACCAAAATCCGACTCCATATGACCCCTCAAACTTCAATCAAAACTCTCCAAAATCTCAAGACCTAACCCCTCATTTTACCCTTAATCACCACTAATTATATGAAATAACCACAGAAAACTACCAAAATCACGAGTATTAATGCTCAAATTAATCACCTCAGTGAAAACCCCTTGAATCCCTCTTCATATAGCTCCCAAAAGCTCCAAATCCGGACGAAAAATGATAAAAGAAGGACCAAAATTCGTGAAGGGGCCTTTTTATACATTCTGCCCAGTACTTTCGCATATGCGGCCCAATTCATGCACCTGCGAGACCACACATGCGGTCTAAACACTGCATCTACACATTTTACTTAAATCTCCAGCTTTCCCACCTACGCCCCAGGACTCACAACTGCAGGCTCGCCGGTGAGGTCAAATCCTCCGCTCCTGTGACCAATTCCGCATCTGCGGTTTCTTCCTGCGTCTGTGATCATTGCACCTACGCTCCCCACTCTGTAAATGTGGAAACATTAGAAAGCAGCGGCTTTAGCTACAAAATCCCACTTCCAAACTTTTTCGTTAACCATCTGAAATCATCCCGAGCCCCCCGGGGCCTCAACCAAATATACCTACATGTCACATATCATTATACGAACTTAGTTGAACCTTCAAAATACTCAAAAACGTCAAAATACCCTCATATTCAAGCCTAAGGACTTCTAAACTTCCAAATTCCACAAACAATGCAGAAACCTATCAACCCTCATCCGAATGACCTGAAATTTTACACACACGTCACAAATGACATAATAGACCTACTCCAATTTCCGAAAACTCCAATTTTTCCAATTCAAGACTAATCCACCACGGACCTCCAAATCACATTTCGGATGCTCTCCCAAGTCCAAAATCACTTAACTGAGCTAATCAAATAACAAAAATAAAAATCAGAGATTGAATACTAATAATTCAAAATTGAATAAACCTTTTAAATTTAAAGCTTCAAGGTGAGAATCATTCTTCCATATCTGTTCTTATTAACCTAAAAACCAAAATCAATGATTTACATAAGTCATAATACATCCTCCGTGGCTAGATATGCTCGAGAACTGGCAAGCAAAGTGTAAATGCTCAAAACGATCGGTGGGGTCGTTACAATTTTGATGTGATTTTGGGCTAGGATTGGTTGTCTCTATGTCACACTATTCTTGATTGTCACGCTAATACTATGATGTTGAAGATGACGGGTTGCCGAGGTTTGAGTGAGAGGATCTTTGGATGATATTCCTTATAGAGTGATTTCATATTTGAAGGCTCAATAGATGGTTGAGAAAGGATGTTTGGCATATCTAGACTTTGTGAGGAATGTTAGTACCGCTACTCCTACTATTGAGTCAGTTCCAGTAGTGAGGGAGTTCCCGGATATGTTTCATGCAAAACTATTGGGCATTCCACCTGATATGGATATTGATTTTAGTATTGATCTGGTGCCACACACTCAGTCCATCTCTATTCCACCATATTATATGGAATCGGCATAGTGCAAGGAATTAAAGGAACATATATAGAAGCTGCTTGATAAGGTTTTCATTAGACCGAGTGTTTAACCTTGGGGTGCTCTGGTTCAATTTATGAAGAAGAAAGATTGTTCTTTGAGGATGTGCATTGACTACAAACAGTTTAACAAGGTTACTATCAACAACAAGTATCCACTACCACATATTGATAACTCATTTGATCAGCTTCAAGGTGTTGGTGTACTCTCGAAGATTGATTTAAGATCATGGTACCATCAACTGAAGTGTCGAGCTTCAAATATTTAGAAGACGACATTCATAAACCGATGGTCACAATGAGTTTCTAGTGATGTCTTTTGGGCTGACCAATGCCCTAACAACCTTTATGCACTTGATAAATAGTACATTTCATCCATATCTTGATTCTTTTGTTATAATTTTAATTGATGAATATTGGTGTATTCTTGCAACTAGGAGGATCATGAGAAACATTTGAGGATCGTTCTCCAGACTTTGAGGGATAAGAAATTATATGTTAAATTCTACAAGTGTGATTTTTGGCTTGATTCAGTGGCATTTTTGGGTCATGTGGTATTTGGTGGCAGGATTAAGGTAGATCTGAAGAAGTTTGAGGCAGTTCAGAGTTAGCCTAGATTGTCTATTGCTACTGAGATTCGGAGTTTCCTTGGGTTGGCTGGGTATTATCACCATTTTTAATGGTTTTTTATCTATAATAGTTGCATTGCCTAGATTGTCGTAGAAGGGTGACCCATTAAGGTAGTCCGATGAGTTTGAGGAAAGCTTTCAAATGCTCGAGATTGCCTTAACTACAGCACCAGTTTTGGTGTTGCTATTAGCATCGAGTTCTTATACAATTTACTATGATGCTTCACAGATTGGCATTGGATGCATGTTGATGTAAGAGGATAGAGTTATTGCTTATGCTTCAAATCAGTTGAAGCCTCATAAGAAGAACTACCAATATATGATTTGGATTTGGCAGCTGTTCTTCACATGTTTATGATTTGGAGGCACTATCTTTATAGCGTGTCGTGTGAGGTTCTCATAGATCATAGGAGTCTCGAGCATTTATTCAAGCAAGAGGGTCTGAACCTGAGCAATAGATGGTTAGAGCTACTAAAGGACTATGTTATTACCATTGTTTATCGCTCGAAAAGGCCAATATGGTGGTCGATGCTTTAAGTATGAAGGCTGAGAGCATGGGGAGCCTTGCTTATATTCCAGTTTGGGAGAGATCATTAGCATTAGATGTTCAAGCTTTGGCTAATCGTTTTATGAGGTTGGATATTTCGGAGCCTAGCCAAGTTTTTCTTGCGTGGTTTTATGGTCTTCTTTGTTTGATATCATCAAGAAGCGTCAGTATGATGATCCTTACATGATTGTCCTAACGGACACTGTGCAACATAGTGATGCCAAGGAGGTTACCATTGGTGAAGATGGGGTGTTGAGGCTTTCGAGTGGTATTTGTGTGCCTCATGTTGATGGTTTGCATGATTTGATACTTGATGAGGCATCTAGTTCGCGGTATTTCATTCATCAAGGGGCCTCAAAGATGTACAAGGACTTGAGGCAGCATCACTATTGGTGGCGAAGGATGAAGAAAGATATTGTTGATTATTTTTCTTGGTGTTTGAACTGTCAACGGGTGAAGTAGAGCATCCGTGACCCGGTGGTTTGCTTCATAGGATGGATATTTCGAAGTGGAAGTGGGAGTGTATAACTATGGATTTAAGTTGGACTTCTATGGATATTGAGGAGATTTGATGCAGTGGGTGTTATTGTAGACAGACTGACCAAGTCTGCACACTTTATTTTTATATATGACTACATATTCTTTAGAGCAGTTGGCATAGATTATGAGATTATTTTCCTTCATAGTGTGCCCATGTCTATTGTATAGGATCGGGGCACGCATTTTATATTGCATTTCTGGATACCAATGTAGCGAGAGTTGGGCACACATGTCAAGCTTAGTACATAATTTCATCCACAGACAAATAGGCAGTCTGAGTGCACTATTTAGATATTGGAGGACATGTTACGAGCCTATGACACTAATTTCGAAGGTTGATGGGAATAGTTTCTTCCGTTATCAGAGTTCGCCTACAATAACAACTATTATTTGAGTATCCAGATGGCTTTTTATGACGCCTTATATAGGAGGCAATGTCATTCTCTAATTGAATTTTTTGAGCATGTGAGGCTAAATTGTTCGGCAGTGATTTGGTCCGTGATGGTTTGGAGAAGGTGAGGTTGATCAAGCAGAGTTATGCTGACGAGAAGGTTCATGATATTGCATATATGGTAGGTGAGAAGGTTCTACTCAGAGTTTCGCCCATGAAGGGTGTGATGAGGTTTTGGAGGATGGGCAAGTTGAGCCCTAGGTATATTTGTCCTTTTGAGGTGCTTGAGAGGGTTGGAGAGATGGCCTACAAACATGCCTTGCCACCTAGTCAGTCTGGAGTTCACCCAATGTTTCATGTTTTCATGTTTCAAAAGTATTATGGTGATCTGTCACATGTTTCTAACTTCAACATGGTGTAGCTAGATGGGGATTAGACTTATGATGTAGAGCTGGTGGCCATTCTGGACTGGTAGGTTTGAAAGTTGAGGTCAAAAAATATAGCATCAGTGAAGGTTCATTGGAGGGTCATTCGGTTTAGGAGGCTACTTGGGAGGTCGAGCAGGAGATACAGAGCAGATATCTCCTCTTTTTTAAGACTCTAGGTATGATTCTAGACCGTTTGAGGATGAACGTTTATTTAAGCGGCTGAAAATGCAACGACCCATCCAGTTTGTCAAAGTAGGTGTTCGAAATTTGTGAGTTTGGTTTGGGTTTTGGGGTGCGGGCCGGGATTGACTTTTGGATTGACTTAGCATAATTGATTCAAGATCTTAACTTTATCATTTGTAATTATTTTTTATGGCTTTTATTGATAATATTAAGTTATTTCGACCAGATTCGAGTCGCTCGGAGATCGATTCGCGTGGGAAGGGATTTTTAGAATATTGATTCCCGGATGTGACGTGAGAGTCGGTAGCAGTTGACCTTGGGCGCATCAAAGCCTACTTTCAGGTTTTTCCACCGGGAGTTGGTACTTCCTGCTCTCTTGTTTACTTTGTACATTTTTTACGTATTTTAGCTAGCATTCCGTGTGAGGTTTACTCTGTTGCTTTCTAGTTTGCATCTTTTTGCGTATTCCGCTATAGTGCGCACTATTCTCCATAGTCGGTTGGAGGGATAGTGGCCGCGGCGGGGGATGATAGCGTAATGTCATGTCCTCGGGGGGTGGGGGCGGTGGCGGGGGTGAGTAGGGGGCAGGGAGTGGTCATGCGGGTAGGGCGGGAGGTAAGGGTGGGAAGAGGGTAGCGGACGCTCATAGATTAAGGATTGGGTCATGGAACATAGGCACTCTGATGGGAAAGTCCATTGAGTTGGCGAAGGTTCTTCAGAAGAAGGGGGTTAACATAGCATGTGTCCAGGAGACTAGGTGGAAAGGGTCGAAGGCGAGGAATGTAGACGGGTTTAAGCTGTGGTATTCTGGGGTCGTGAGAGGTAAGAATGGAGTGGGCATCTTGGTAGATAGGGATCTAATGGAGTCTGTGGTCGAGGTTAGGCGAGTGAATGATAGGTTAATGTCTATTAAGTTGGTTATTGGGGGTTGCGTCCTCAATGTCATCAGCGCTTACGCGTCGGAAGCGGGCTTAGACGTGGAGGCTAAGAGGCGCTTTTGGGAGGACTTGGATGATCTGGTGAGTAGTATTCCCCAATCTGAGAAGTTAGTTATTGGAGGGGACTTCAATGGTCATATTGGGGCTAATGCTGGTGGTTATGGTGAGGTGCACGGTGGCTTCGCCTTTGGGGCTAGGAACGGAGGAGGCACTTCACTGCTTGATTTCGCCAGGGCTTCCGAGCTTCTGATTGCGAACTCGACATTTTAGAAGAGGGAGAAGCATTTGGTCACCTTCAAGAGTTCGGCAGCGAGGACTCAGATTGATTACATCCTTCTTAGAAGGAGCGATAGGGGTATGTGCAAGGACTGCAAGGTTATTCCGGGAGAGTCCCTTTCGACTCTTCATAGACTCCTAGTGATGGATGTCGGTCTCTGGGTGAAGAGCAAGAGGAGGGGTGCTCGGGGACAACCGCGGATTAGATGGGGTGTTTTGACTAAGGGGAAAGCACAGGAGTTGGAGAGGAGGTTAGCTGAGGGCGGAGCTTGGAAAAGTTCTGGGAAAGTGGACGCTATGTGGTCGGAGACGGAGAACTTGGTTAGGGAGGTAGAACGGGACGTGCTCGGGGTATCCAAGGGCTATTCAGGCAGACATCAGGGTGACTGGTGGTGGAACAATGTAATCGAAGGAAAAGTGGAGGTGAAGAAGGCGGCGTTTGCTAAGTTGGGAGGGAGCACAAGCGAGGAAGAACGGAGAGTGAACACGGAGATCTACAAGTTGGCGAGGAAAGAAGCAAAGCTAGCGGTTATGGAAGCTAAAACTGCGGCGTCTGGTCGCATGTACGAGGAACTAGGGGAGAGAGGCGGGGACAGAAAGTTATTTCGGTTAGCTAAAGCAAGGGAAAGGAAGGCACGTGATCTTGACCAAGTTAGGTGCATCAAGGGCGAGGATGGTAGAGTTCTGATGGGGGAGTCTCAAGTCAAGCAGAGGTGGCAGGCGTACTTTCGAGACTTACTTAATGAGGAGGGGGATCGTAACATAGAGCTAGGGGAGTTGGGGCATTCAGAGAAACATAGAGACCTTGGGTATTGCAGGCGCATAAGGGCGGAGGAGGTCATGGTGGCTTTGCGTAAGATGAGTAGGGGTCGAGCGACCGGGCCTGACGAGATCCCGGTTGAGTTCTGGGACTGCATGGGTAGGTCAGGAGTGGAGTGGCTCTCCAGATTGTTCAATGCGATCTTCAGGACCAAAAGGATGCCGGATGAGTGGAGGTGGAGTACAGTGGTGCCCTTGTACAAGAACAAAGGGGACATCCAGTGTTGCAACAACTATAGGGGTATCAAATTAATAAGTCACACCATGAAGGTCTGGGAGCGGGTGAACGAGGCGAGGGTGAGGGAGATAACATCTATATCTTGGAACCAGTTCGGTTTCATGCCGGGTCGTTTCACTACAGAAGCTATCCACCTTGTCATGCGGCTGGTGGATCAGTTCAGGGATAAGAAGAAGGACCTCCACATGGTGCTTATCGACTTGGAGAAGGCGTATGACAAGGTCCCAAGGGAGGTGCTATGGAGGTGCTTGGAGGCGAAGAGCGTGCCGGAAGCCTACATCAGAGTAATCAAGGACATGTACGCTGGAGCTAAAACTAGGGTTAGGACAGTGGGTGGCGACTCAGACCATTTTCCAGTGATTATGGGGCTCCATCAAGGATCGGCTCTTAGCCTTCTCTTATTTGCCTTGGTGATGGATGCTCTAACTCGTCATATTCAAGGGGATGTGCCTTGGTGTATGCTATTTGCTGATGACATAGTCTTGATAGAAGGGACGGGGGTCGGTGTTATTGAGAGGTTAGAGGTATGGAGACAGACTCTCGAGTCTAAAGGCTTTAAAATAAGCAGATCTAAGACAGAATACATGGAGTGCAAGTTTAGCGTCGAGCCGAGCGAAGTAGGCAGGGACATGATGATTGGATCTCAGGTCATCGTCAAGAGGGACAGTGTCAGATATCTTGGGTCGGTGATTCAAGGGGACGGAGAGATTGACGGGTACGTCACTCATTGTATAGGAGCGGGGTGGTCAAAGTGAAGGCTTGCATCAGGAGTCCTATGTGATACGAAAATTCCACATAAACTTAAGGGGAAATTTTATAGAGCTGTGGTTAGACCGGCAATGTTGTATGGGGCGGAGTGCTAGCCCGTGAAGAACTCTCATGTTCAGAGAATGAAGGTTGCGGAGATGAGGACACGCAGGTGGATGTGCGGGCTCACCATGTTAGATAAGATTAAGAATGAAGTTATTCGAGAGAAGGTGGGGGTGGCCCCGTGGATGCGAAGATGCGAGAGCGAGGCTGAGGTGGTTCGGGCATGTGCAGAGGAGAAGTCCTGATGCCCCGGTGAGGAGTTGTGAGCGTCTGGCGATTGTCGGCGTTCGGCGAGGCAGAGGGAGGCCTAAGAAGTATTGGGGAGAGTGATTAGGCATGACATGGCTAGAATGCAGGTTTCCAAGGACATGACCCTTGATAGGAAAGTCTGGAGGTCTAGTATCAGGGTTGTAGGATAGGGGCTCCTAGAGTTTTGCGTACTCCTCACCCGGGGTTGGGTGAGGCTTGGTAGGGCTATCCATAGATGATTTGTGTTTTGGCTTGTGTCTCCCTTATGGTAGTTACTGTATTATATTATTGCATGCTATTTTATTTATGTTTCTTATGTTTAGATAATTATTTACGTTATTTCTACTGGAATTACTAATGCTCTCTTGTTTTTGTCTTTCCTTTCCTTCACTGAGCCGGGGGTCGATTGGAAACAGCCTCTTTGCCCTTTCGGGTAGGGGTAAGGCTCGTCTACATATTACCCTCCCCAGACCCCACTTTGTGGGACTATACTGGGTAGTTGTTGTTGTTGTTGTATTTTGAGGTTAGTAATATATACAAACTTAGATTTGAGGGCAACTATCAAAAGAACTATGATATTTGAGATATTTGAGGAGTGACACATGTAATAAATGACGAGTGTGTGTGCATGCACTACAGTATTCATGATCCGGGTGGATTTTAGAATATTATGGGACTTATTTCGCTATCATGCCTCGTTATATTTGTGTTTTATATACATTTATGATTATTTGAGTTCTGATTCATGTTAGTTATATCCTTATTTGTTTGAGATATGATAGGGCTATTCTTGTTATTTTTGAGTTATTTGCCTTAGTTATACACATACTTTCAGTCTTGATGTTATATCCGTGTATGATATCTCTATCTCAGTGCTTTCTTATTTTTATTTCTCACATGTTGTTGATGCCTTATATGTGTAACACTATTGAATTGTACTATGAGATGTGGTTAACTGGGACTTGTGCGGTTGATGACTGAGTTAGGGCAGTATAGCTGATTTGTTATTGATTTTGAGGTGGTGCGTACATTAGGCACACTATTGGGCTATGTGATATTGATTAGCGCCTGGCCAATATTTTCCCTATGAAGTATGATATTACAGTAACCACAGGCACAGTGGTATATACGTGCTTTGGTGAAGGGCATTATGTTTGGCATCTATATAATGCTGAGTGCAATTGTGTGTAATGATGATAGTGAGGGCATAATACCAAGCACTGGTGAGCGTGCTGACTATGATTATACTTGATAGTTTCACCATGATGATTTGGTCTTGACATGTAGGCATAAAGAAGTAGTTTCCTCATACTAGCTGGTAAACGAATGACTTGTCTATATTGGGCTTTGGCTGTTATACTTAAAACGCATGTCTAAATTTTTCATAATTGTGAACGAGCTAAATATGATATCCTTTGATTTAGTTGCTATAATCGTCTTTACCACATTGTGAGTTGTTATTGATTTTTGAGGTTGGACACGTACTTTCTATTGAGCTCGTCACTACTTTCAGTCCAAGGTTAGGTTTATTACTTATTGAGTACATGAATCGGTTGTACTCATACTAGACTCTGCATTTTATGTGCAGATCCAGGGACTTCGAGGCATGGTAATTGCTAGAGTTGCATCAGTACCAACTTGTGAAGACTACGATGTAGCTTCTATGTCGTCGTAGACCTTGAAGTTCTCTTCCATCTATTTCTATTATTATTATTCTATTGTTCAAACAGTTGTATTGAGTATTTAGACATGTATTTTGATATTTTATAGTGCTCATGTATTCGTTGATACCAGATCTTTGGGAAGGCTGTACTTCTATTATTGTTTTTTTTTTCTCAAATATTATATGATATTTTTGTTGTTGAGTGTTTTACATTATTGAGCTTATTGTTATTGTAAAACTGTTGGCTTGCCTAACAAGTAGTATTAGGCTGCGGCACGGTTCCGATGAAAGTTTGCCATGATAATAATAGGATAAATTGTAAAAATTATAAAATCAGTTTCCAGTTAGTAAGTACCACGCAACATCAGAATTTTCTTTTTTTAAAAAGGATAAAGAAACTATAGCTGTTTTAGTACTCAAAAATGCCCAACAACTCCAGCCTATCTTATTTCCACTAATTAGATAATGAATTTGATATTAACATTATTATGAATTGGTAGTTTCATCTAAATTTTTTAATCTAGCAGCACTATTTGGCAAATTCTACCTTCATCAATTATAGTATCTCAAGAAGATCAAACTATAGTATAAGACAACTAGGACTCCAAACGCCCGTGTCAGGATAAAAAAACATAAATCTGAACATGGTCACAAAATTTAGCAGTCTTTTTTAAGTTTTATTTTTAAATATATGTTTGTTTATAGAATTTACTTATTTTTGGCGGATTTTTAAAACAAAGTCTACAAACTCCAAAAACGACTCTAGCATAGTTTATAAAGTTTTCTGCTTGCAAAATTTAAATTCTTTTCAAGTAAAATGCATGTTCAAATATAATTTTAATTTTTAATAAATATTTTTCATCTCATATTTAAAGACTCATTTTCAATTTTCAACCAAATCTATATCTAAATGTTAGGGGTGTTCAAAACCGATCCGAAACCGAAAACCGATCCAAATCGAAGCTTAATGGCTTAGTGGTAATGGCCTAACGGATGGGGAACGGATTGAATTTTTTTTATTAACGGCTTATCGGTTTGTGGATGGATTATTCAATTTTCTTAACGGCTAATCCGTTAACCCGTTAAGAATATAAATATATATATATATATATATATATATATATATATATATATATATATATATATAATTTAGTGATAGAATTGAGTTGTCTAATACATATATGGTTCTATGTGTGTCATGGAAAAAGAAGAATTGAAAAGGTTGGTTATGACTAGAGGAACGACACCCCATGAAATAAATTTGTGCATTTTGGATGATTGCTTGTGGACAATGGAGAACGATAGTTATTTATGGAAGAGGAGTGTAGAGAGTAGAATTTAACAGAGCACTTCAGTTTTTAAAAGTTCATTGTGAGAGCTGAATGGAATTTTGCGTGACAGATTTTTTTTTGGTTATATCTGAAGCTTATGAGTACACATGTAATGTGACCTCTAAGAGAAGATAAGTTCTGTTTTATTTTTCTCGATACTGATGTAGTAGTACTAGTGAATTTAGCTATTTTATAATCTACATGCTGATGGCGATTTTTTTATTAGTTGCATCATATTGGCTCTAAAATATTATTTTTTATGGCAATTCATTATTTCTAAGACGAGGAGAATAAAAGATATATAGTGAACATGTATGTTAGGCCGATAAACCGCCCATTAACCGCCCTATAAGAGCTAACCCGATACTAATCCGCCCGATATCTTATCGGGTGGCTAACGGATTAATACATTTAAAAGCCGATAACCGTTAAGCCAAACCGTTAAGAGTAAAAAGCCGCCCAATCCGCCCGATGAACACCCCTACTAAATGTTAGTTAAGAATGAAACAATAATTTTTAAAATATGTGGTCTAAAATAAATCATAAAAATTATGTGCCTATAAAACATCTCATTAAGAATAAAATGATAAAATAAAAAATAAAGAATATTATATAAATTAGGATGCAGAGAGTATAACAAAATAATAATAAATTTTTAACTAAGGAAAAAAGGACAGATGACTGGTTTAAAACTCTCTCAGCGCACGTTTATCTAAACGTACACCGCCATGGGTAGGAGAGAAGCGATTCCGATGGTGAATTTGGGTGCAACAAATGTACGGAAGGGTGGGAACCAAGTTGGTGGCCATAGGAAAAGGATTTTTGAAGTTACCAGTTCTAAGCTCAATGCAACAGTGATTGAAATAATTAGCAAGAAAGTGGTAAATCCAGCAGAAATTCAACGAAATTCAACTGAATTGGTGATGGGAAGACTAATTCTGTTGGTGAAGGGAGCAAAATGAGCTCACAAGCTCAGAAGAGTACACCGATGAAGTAAAGAGTGGAGAATTGGAATGAAGCAACAAAAACCTTGGGTATATAGGGAAGGCGATCATGGGCTGATAAAGTTGAACTTGCTGAAAAGAATGCAGGTAAGGAATCGAAATCTAGGGCATTCGTATGGGATAATTTTGATATATCAAAAATAACAAACGCTGGCTTTAAGCATGAGTTTGTTAACCTTACAATTGTGGGGGAACGGAGGATAGTGGATATTGAAGATGATGATATTATTACTGAAATTGAGTATTTGAGGAATGTTATAGTGTGCTATGTATTAGCCGCACAATCTCCATTTGCAGTCCTACATGGATATATATAGAGAACTGGGGGAAATTAAGTATAAACAAAATAGTAATGATGAATAATGACATAGTTCTGGTCAGACTTGAGAAGGGAGGGGGGAATGAAGTCATTCAAGGGGGATATATCATTTTGAAAACAAACCACTCATAGTGAAGGTTTGGAATGAAAATATGGAGTTTACTCGAGATGAGCTATTTCATTTCCTAGTTGGATCAAATTGTTGGGATTAGACTTTAAGTACTAGAGTGCAAAGAGTTTGAGGAAAATTGGCAACCTAATTGGGAAGCCTCTCATGGTGGACAAGAATACTGAGAAGAAACTTGGAGCGAAATTTGCAAAGTTTTTGGTTTAAGTGAAAGTTGGTGAACAATTGCCAGAGGTGATTTTCTTTAGAAATGAGAAAGGTAATGTGATTGAACAAAGAGTAACATATGAGTGGAAACCTTCTATATGATCTAGTTGCAATAAATATGGGAATATAGAAGATATTTGTAGGAAAAATAAGACAACAATAGAAGTCAAGGAACATGAAGGAAGCAAACAATCAGAGATGGTTACACAACATAATGCTATAAGTGGGGTGAATACAGTACGATGGAGCTAAGACTAAGGTTAGGACGGTGAGTGGCGACTCAGACCATTTTCCAGTGGTTATGGGGCTCCATCAAGGATCGGCGCTTAGCCCTCTCTTTCTTGCCTTGGTGATGGATGCTCTAACCCGACATATTCAAGGGGATGTGCCTTGGTGTATGCTATTTGCTGATGACATAGTCTTGATAGACGAGACGAGGGTCGGTGTTACTGAGAGGTTAGAGGTATGGAGACTGACTCTCGAGTCTAAGGGTTTCAAAATAAGCAGATCTAAGACAGAATACCTGGTGTGCAAGTTTAGCGCCGAGCCGAGCGAAGTAGGCAGGGTCGTGATGATTGGATCTCAGGTCATCACCAAGAGGGACAGTGTCAGATATCTTGGGTCGGTGATTCAGGGGGACGGAGAGATTGACGGGGACGTCACTCATCGTATAGGAGCGGGGTGGTCAAAGTGGAGGCTTGCATCAGGAGTCCTGTGTGACAAGAAAGTTCCTCAGAAATTCAAGGGAAAATTTTATAGAGCTGTGGTTAGACCTGTCATGTTGTATGGGGCGGAGTGCTGGCCAGTAAAGAACTCTAAGGTTGCAGAGATGAGGATGCTCAGGTGGATGTGCGGGTTCACCAGGTTAGATAAGATTAAGAATGAAGTTATTCGAGAGAAGGTGGGGGTGGCCCCGGTGGATGAGAAGATGCGAGAAGCGAGGCTGAGATGGTTCGGGCATGTGCGGAGGAGAAGTCATGATGCTCCGGTGAGGAGTTGTGAGCAGCTGGCGATGGTCGGCGTACGACGAGGCAGAGGGAGGCCTAAGTTGTATTGGGGAGAGGTGATTAGGCATGACATGGATAGAATGCGGGTTTCCAAGGACATGGCCCTTGATAGGAAAGTCTGGAGGTCTAGTATCAGGGTTGTAGGATAGGGACTCCTAGAGTTTTTCGTACTCCTCACTCGGGGTTGGGTGAGGCTTGGTAGGGCTATCCATAGATGATTTGTGTATTTGATTGTGTCTCCCTTATGGTAGTTATTTATGGTAGTTACTGTCTGATACTATTGCATGCTATTTTATTTATGGTTCTTATGTTTAGATAATTATTTACGCTATTTCTGCTGGAGTTACTAATGATCTTTTGTTTTTGTTTTTGTTTTTATTTTTGTTTGCCTTTCCTTCACTGAGCCGGGGGTCGATTGGAAACAGCCTCTCTGCCCTTTCGGGTGCGGTAAGGCCTGTCTACATATTACCCTCCCCAGACCCCACTTTATGGGAATTTACTGGGTAGTTGTTGTTGTTGTTGGGGTGAATACAGTGAAAGCACAGGAGGATAAGTGAGTTAAAGAAATGAGGAGGGAGGATTTGCCGGGTAAATGGCAAAGGCGGAATCATAGGAGAGGGCAACAGGGATGGGTCCAACCAAATAAAAATAATGTAGTTAAGCAGACACATTCAGTGGTGCCTGTGGCAAATACTTTTCAGAACCTGGAGAAGGATAAGGCAAAAACAAGTACTGCTAATGAATGTGTGAAAGAAGAGAGTGATACCATTATCCCTATAGGGAATAGTTAAGCTAATGAGTTGTAATACAAGAGGCCTCAATAAGCAGAAAGAGGTTAAACTCTTTTGCAATGACCAGAATGTTGGATTAGTTAGGTTACTAGAAACAAGATCAAAAAGTAATAATGTGGAGAATATTATTAATACTATGTTTGTAGTATGGTAATACTTTACTAATCATATATCACACTATAATGGTAGAGTTGTGCTAGTATGGAAACAAGAATGGTATGAGGTGAAAATCATAAACAAAATTGCAGAGGCAGTAACTTGACAAGTAAAGTACATTCCTATTCATGGTCACATTTATGTATGCACATAATCTTATAGATAAGAGGAAAGCATTATGGGACTATGTACACCAGATGAGCGTGGGTTGCCAAATTCCATGGATAATCATGGGGGACTTCAATGCAGTATTGCAGTAGGAGAACAATAGGGAATCAAGTAGCACTAAGTGAGCTGGTGGATCCAAGAATGTATTAACAAATGCATACTTATGGAGTTACCAAATAATGGGTACTAAATACTTATGGAATGACAAACAGGGGGACAAATAGAATCTATTCAAAAATAGATTGGATTTTGTTAATGGGGAATGGATAGAAACTAAAAATCATGCTCTTCCAGAAGGGGTGAGTGACCACTGTCCATTAGTGGTGTGATTCATACATATGCAAGGAAGGGGAAAGCTTTCAGATACTCTAACATGTGGAGTAAACATCATGACTTTATACACATTGTTGAAGAGGGATGGGCAATGCAAGTGGAGGGGTGTAAGATGTATCAAATAGTAAGGAAATTAAAGGCTTTGAAATAGAAACTCAGAATACTATACCATATGAACTTTAGCGATGTCATAAATATAGCAAAAAAAGATAGGGATGAAGTGCAGAAACTGCAAGCAATGTTACAAGAAACACCATTAGATCATGAGCTACATCAGAAGGAGAAAGATGCAAGAGATAAATTCAGGGAATCATCAATTATGGCAGAAAATTTCCTGATGCAGAGAAAAAAGGCCGCATGGATTAGAATTGGGGATGATAATACTAAGTATTTCTTCTCTACTATTAAATAGACAATACTAGTACAATCAGTAACTCAAATCATTGATGAGTGGAAACAAATGTAAACTGAGCCTAAAAAGATTGCTGATGTATTTGTGAACTATTATAAGAAGTTGTTAGGTACTAACGGAGTAGCTAAGAGAAAAGCATGATAGGGTTTCCTAAAGCAAGGACATGTGTTATCTATCCAACAACAATTAGATTTCATAAAGAGTGTAACTGCACAGGAGGTTAAGGAAGGAATGTTAAGTATCAATGGCAATAAGAGTTCCAGATCTGATAGGTATAGAGCAGGGTTCTTCAAAGATACATGAAAAGTAGTTGGCAAAGATATTACTTATGTAGTGATAGAGTTCTTCAGTAATGGACAAATTCTCAATCAACTTAATGGTACTATGATAACTTTGATACCTAAATTGCCTATTCCAACAGAAGCCGGCCAATTTCGACCTATATCTTGCTGTAATGTACTCTACAAGAGTATATCGAAGGTTCTTTGTAACAGGCTTATCGAGGTGCTTCCTATCATAGTAAGTGAGAATCAAGCAACATTTGTGAATGGAAGGTTATTAGTTCATAATGTTCTTGTGTGTAGTGATTTACTAAGACCCTACAATAGGAAAACTACACCTAGTTGTTTAATGAAGATTGACCTACGGAAGGCGTATGATATGGTACAATGAGAATTTATTGAAGAAATGTTAAAGGATTATGGCTTTCCTCCAAATTTATTCAGCTGATCATGGCATGTGTAACAATAACAAAGTTCTCAGTGAAGGTTAATAAGGAGAGGTATGGATATTTTGAGGGGAAGAGGGGTTAAGGCAAGGGGATTCAATAACCCATTGTCAATCGAATGGGTAAGAGCCTGTTCATAATCCCTATTCAAATTGCTTGCTTGACTGATTAAGGTGGCTTTACTCTTGTTCCAGTCACTGTGGCTCTTGCTTGAGGTCCATTACTGAGAGAAGTGGTGATCTCGTCTTGCTTGCTGGGAGAGAGGAAGCTTCCGGACCATCTTTTCCAGCCTCTCTCTCTCAAATACAAATGCCAAGAAAGGGATTCCTTGGATAAAGTGGAAAAATGCTAAAAAAATCCTTTCATTTCTCTTATTATGGGGATAGAATATCTATCTAGGATTCTAAAGAGGATGAGCCAATTGCCAGATCTTATATACCACCCAATGTGCAAGGAACAACAATCCACTCACCTGACATTTGTAGATGATTTAATGATGTTTTGCAAAGGGAATGAAGTAACTGTTAGGAGAATAATAGAAGCACTTAAACACTTGGAAGAGACTACAGGCATGGAGGCAAATACAGATAAGTCAAGCATCTATATTGCAGGAATGGATGTTAAGTTAAAACAGAAATTGCTGGACAACACAAGCTACTGAAGTGGCACATTTCCTATGAGATACATAGGTCTCTCATTATCACCAAAGAGGTGGAGTAAAATGGACTGCCACTAGTTGTGTGTGAATATCACTGAGAAGCTTAACATAATATCAAACATACACCTTTCTTATGTAGGGAGATTACAGGTGGTTGTGTCTGTACTATTTTCATTACATAATTTTTGGGGGCAGTATTTATTCTCCCACAAAGTGTACTGAAGGAAGTAGATAAGAAATGTAGAGACTTCTTATGAGGGAGCACTACTGAGAAGAAGAGGATACCTTTAGTAGTCTGGGATAAAGTATGTTGACCTAAGAACCAGGGTGGACAAAACATTAAGAACTGTAAATTGTGGAACATAGTTTATATTAGAATGTTAATATGGTTATTGATTAACAAGAAGGAAGTATTATGGGTGAAGTGGATACACGACATTTACATGAGAGCAAATGGTGATTTCTGGACACATCAACCAACACAAGATAGTAGCTGGTATTGGAGGAAACTACATGATATAAAACAACAAATGCAAGGATGGTATAAGAGTGGCAACTATTGTCTTACTAATAATGGAAGGTACTCGATTTCAATGGGGTACAACCAACTAGTATGAGAAAGCCTAAAGTGAAATACTGCAGATTTGATTTGGAACAGAATTATGCAACAGATTCATACTACAACAACAACAACAACAACCCAGTATAATCCCATTTAGTGGGGTCTGGGGAAGGTAGTGTGTACGCAGACCTTACCCTACCCTTAGGTAGAGAGACTGTTTCCAAATAGACCCCCGGCATCCTTCCCTCCAAGAACTTCCCACCTTGCTCTTGGGGAGACTCGAACTCACAACCTCTCGTTTGGAAGTGGGGGTTGCTTACCATCAGAGCAACCTCTCTTGCCTATGCAACAGATTCATACTATGACTCAAAAAAAGCTATTAAAGAAAGAATCATCAGAATGGGAATTCAGTGTGCAGATGGAACATGTTGACTTTGTGAACTGAATAGTCTTGAAGAAGTGCAACACTTGCTCTTACAGTGTACGTGAGAAAAAAGTCTATGGGAAGAAGTGAAGGTATGGACGGGAGTGAACATTACATAGCATGATGATCTTCCTGGTACATTGATGAAGATCAACCGTAGGAAATGGAGCAAATTCAGAAAGGAAGTGGCTGCTGCAGTGGTAGGAGATATAGAGATTTCATCGAGCATATTTGTAAATAGAGTGAGAGACCTACTGATGCCAATAATGCGAGACTGGTACATGGGTGCTCTGTCGGTGTATGAGTTAATTTGGTTTGGAAATAGTAATATTCATAATTATTACCAAATAAAAAAATTAACAATTAAAGGAAAGGGGAAATGTTTGAAAATTGAAAAGGCTGAGAATCATTTACATCCTCAAAGTCTGTTTTAAAAATTAAACTCATCCTTCAACTTTGAACAATTATTGTTCTCCTCCTTATATCAAAGTTGATTCTCTAACATGACTATTTTATCCTCTACAATTTTTATTTTTTTACTTTTACTCTTTAATATGATGATATTTTTTATTTTAATCTATGTTATGGATGTACTTACAAATAAAGAAATTATTTTTAAACCCAAAAAGTAAAAAGTAGTAATTAAGCATATTAGTTAATGAAGTTCAATAATAAAATAAAAGAAAACATAGAAACAATTATTATAAGTAATTTACTCGTATCAGTAATTTTATTAATAGCAATAAAATTAATTTATCTCCATGATTGAGAGTAAGAAAGAGTAAAAAATTTGTAAACTATACAGTGTGGGTAATAAAAAAATAATAGGTGAAAAATAGAAATAAATTTTATAATAAGTTTCTAGAATTTATCCACTTATAATTTACATGAATTTTAATTATAGTTTAAAAAAATTATACCTAATAAAAATTAAAAACCAAATTTCTATATACATAATAGAGAATAATAGGAAATGTGAAACTTAAAATCACGCACATGTACACTAATATACATTACATGCATCTTAATACACAAAATATTAAAAAAAAAAAGTAGTGATAAATTTTGTAATAAATTCATAATATAATTACTCAATTTATAATATTAGTGAACTTAAGTAAATATTATAATAAGATATAATATTATTGAAATTGTGGACAAAATATCCGTTTAACCAAAAAATATTATTTGGTCAAAGCTAGAATTTTGAGAAAAAGAAATCGGGTTATTGATAATCAAGAGACCAAAAAGAAAATAGGCTTTCTCAGAATTAGAATAAAGCAGTAAAAAAGTTTGTATTTCAGTATAATGTAGATGATATTTTGTGTCCTTACAAATGATGAAACCCTCCTTTTATAGGTAATAAGGAGTAACAGATTAATCTAAATAATAAAGGACATTTAATCAGGCGTTACATAATCATTGCTATTAAATACTGATTCACTAACGTATCAGGCATTTAATAATGAATTTAGACTACTTTTTGTCATCAGATTCTTGTCTTCAATGCCCTTTTTACCCGTTGGCATTAAATGACTTGAATTGGTATGAGACTCGTGTCTAAACTCCTTCTCATGCCTGTTTAAATTTCTCTTCCCGTATCTGTCATTTTCCGTGCCTTTTACTTGTTTACTACACTTTGACTATTTGACTAGCCCACATATCATGCCACATCATCTTGAATTTAAATTCAGTTTTTTCCTATATAGATAGTCCCCCCACTTTCCATTTATTTGTCAATTAAATAATTGGGAAGTGGATCTTCGTAAAAAAGAGAATTTTTGTCACAATTAATGTGTGTGACAGTGTTGACGTCTCAGTTGTCTTTCTCATTTAATGCTCCATACACGTGTCATCCTCTGATTGGAACTACAGTTATGTACCCTTTTCAAAGCTTCTCTACTCCATTATTCACAAAGTGATAGTTACCTTTATTATAGGCTTTCCATCATTACACTTCTAAGTTTCATGGTTGTCATCGTATACATATTTAACATTTTTCTTCCTTTGTCTTCTTCTTCAAAAACCTTTAGCAAATACTCTATTCCTTACTTTTGCTTACTTTCGATCTATCTTTGTTCAACAATGGCATCTCCAAAACCTAACCCCAAAAGAGTTACAATTTTAGACAAATTTCCCAATGCCCCTGTTAGACATAGAAGAGGCAGAGGCGGCAGACTTCGACCAGGGTTATAATCTACGCGAGGCGGCTCTTCTGGTTCCTCTTATAGAAGTTCTGTTCCAAAGACACTTTCCTCAAAAGGTAAAGAAATTTCTGATTCTTGTCGAGAACCTTTAGTGGATGAAATCGTACCCGGCGATTTATCTTTTATCAGTGATAGATAATTTCTTGAAAAGCAAGTTGTTGGTTTGTAAAAAGCCGATACTTATCCTACTTTAGAGACCGAACTCGCAATCCCTTACATTAGAAAAGATTGTAACTAGAAAAATAGTCTCAGAATATTTATTCCTACGCCGAATCAAAGAATTTCTTCTTTAAGGATTGGGTACTCTTTTGTTTATACTTACCCTTTTACTTAGTGTTTTAATCCTCCGATTGACCCGGTCATTCTCAATTTTTGCCATTTCTTTAATATTTGTTTGGCCCAAGTTGGTCCTCTGGTGTGAAGGAGAGTGGCTTGTTTAAGATTTCTATCCACCAAAGCCAACGTCAACTTCACTTTTTCTCACATCATCTATTTATACCATCCTAACTTAATACGCCATGGGGTTTTTACCTTAACTGCGAGTAGCAAGAAGGCTTTGGCAAGCCCAGAGGACGACGTAGATCGTGGATGGTATGCCCGTTACGTTGTTGTTCGTACGGTGATTTGCTTGGCGAAACAAACATTCCCTTCTCTGAGAAGTGGAATTTTGCACGTAATTTGTTTCATTGATAAGTACCTATTTTTTGAGAATTTCGATTCTTTTTCCGATTTCATATCTTTTTGGTTTTTTGTAGCTACCATGGGAGATGTGTAACATGTTCCCAACTTCTATGGTTGGGTAGATTCAATTTTGAAAATTGCTCCTAAGGAGCAAAGGACTTGGAAATCAATTTTTGCCATACACGTCTGCAAAGTTAAAACACATGGTAACATATTTTACACACATTTGTTTTACACCTTAAGCACTTTTTCCTTAATATTGATTGCATATCCTTCTTTTGATCAGGATTTGGTTACAAAGGAATGGCAGCCGAAGTAGCTATGGCCATCCGTATGTCTGGCAACGTTGCACTTGACTTAGACAAGGCTCAAGCCTTGCTTTAAAAAATAAAAGCTATATGAGAATGCACGGAGAATGAGGAAGAGGAAGGTACCTCGTTAGTAGCCAGGCCAAGGGTTAGGAGACGAGTCATCAATGATGATGAAATTGAAGATATTCCTGCTCAACCTTCAACCACCAAGCCTGTTTTGATTCTTTCATACGAGGATACCGCGCAAAAAGGTACGAGTGAACCAACTCAGCATCCCTTTGATAGTGGCTTTTGGAGTGGCAAGCTCGGGCCTGTTTTTGATGAAGCCCCTCTTTCTTCATTTGTTCCTACTTCCTCCATTCCTTTGCCAATTTTAAGTGTTTCATTGACACCATTGATTTCTTCTGTTCCTTTACCAGTTTTGACTACTTCCACTCCCGTTCCTAGGTCAACTTCTACATCTTCTCCTTTCGTTCCTGCTTCAATCTACTACTCCTGTGGTGTTTACTTTTTCCACTACTCCCCCCTCTGCTGTTCTATGTTCATCTGCCCCTCCGATAGAAGTAAGCTCTAGCAATAGAGGCATGTCTATGAGGAGTGTCACCCTCGAAGTTCCTGCCAATCAAAGTCTATTAAGAAAATCTGGGGGGGCGGATACTTGGCTCGAGCCTCTTATTGAAGAGATTGAGAGGGACAAAATGCAGAGCCACAGTTGCTACACCTTGATGAATGACATAGTTCATTAAACTTTAAAGGTAATTTTCTTGGCCTTGAATGTTTTTCTTCTTTTCCTTTCTAAGTCCTAACTTTTATGTTTTATAACCGTAGGCTAATCTTATTGGGACCGAGCTAATGGGGCGAGTCTCTTTGTTAGAGAATAAGGAGCGTGAGTCCACAAAGGCTATCTCTGAATCTAGGAAAATAGCTGAGGATGCCTTACTTGAGGCAGCAAACTAGAAGGATCAATTAGAGAGTGCTCAAGGGAATATAGGGGAATTACATGAGAGCAGGGTTTATTTGGAGCAGCAAAATCATAGCTTATATTCAGAGTTGGGAATTGCCAATGCTTCGTGGGGTCAGCTTAACAAGGATAAAGAGCTTTTAGAATGCTCTTTATCTAAAGCCAATGATGAGGTTAAAGAGCTCAAGGCACTTTTGGGGAAGAAGGAGGAATATGCAAGGGAGTTGGCAGAGAACCTAACTCATGCTCAAAATGACCTGAGGACTTCTTCAGAGAAAATTCGTGCCTTGGAGAATTCTCATGCCTATCTTGAAGCTTCATTGGATTCCCACCTAGCTGAGCACCAAACAGCAAAAAATGATATTGTTATGTGGGAAAAAAATACAAGGCTTTGGATAAGGAGTACAATGCCCTTGAAGAGAATTTTAACATAGAAGTGAGTTGGGATTTTCTAAATTCTCACCGTGATGCCTTGATGGAGGCTACACAAGAAAATTTTGACCTGCAATCTGAACTGGCCAAAGTCATGGATACTATCGAGAAAAGCAAACAACTTGCTGATACTCCTTCTCCTGCCCTTGGAAGTATTGGTACCCCTTCTCCAGCTCTTGAAGATCATGGAACAGATAAGTTATTAAATTCTAAAGCAATTACTGAGGTGGCTGAAGCTGTGATTCCAGTTTCTGAAGATGAAGCTTCTGTGACACAGCCTATGGGAATTGAGGTTCCCGTGACTATTACTTCCCTTGCTAAAACTTCAGGCTTAGCTGAATCCATACCTATTGCTGCTTCTTTAGAAGTTGTTACCATGCCTATTGTTGCCTTTGAAAGTGAGGTTACAACTTCTGAAGCTCCAACTCCTTCAATGAACAATTAAGTTTCTGTTGTTTTTGTTCTTTCTTTTTTTTAGTATTGTTGATGTTATCCCTTGACAATCTTTTAAAGGATATTTTGATGAAGTCTCCAGTTACTATAATGAGGCATTTTGTAAACAAATATTTTTAATGACTAAGTATTTTCTTAGTCTTTTATGTTAAGAAGGTTTATGAGTACTTCTTTATATTCTCATCATTGCCTATTTACTTACTTAGGACTTATAGAATAGTTTTCTACTCACCCTATTCTTGCCTATTTTTCTTATTAGTACTTAGAGAGTAGGTTATCATTTTTATCTTTTTAGAACGCTTTTATGATTCTTCTCATGGATTATCATCATGAGGGAAATAAAAGAGGGCCCTTTTATTTATCGGCACTTAATGAAGAAGACGTCTCAATTTCATAATGGTGTTATAATACGATGAAAGAAATAGGAATATACATGTTATATATAAAATAACCTTTGATAAGTTTTTATTCTTGAACTTTGACAAGTTTGAGTATTGCATGTATTGAAGTACATCTACAACTTTCTCGTAACTGTTTTCGTTCAGCGGATTTATAAAATAAACAAGATTTTTTGTAACCTAATTTTAATACATAGTCATGACCCTATCTTTACATATTAGGAAAGGTTTGAGAAGTGACTCTGTTGCTTGATACTTGACTTTGTAGCTTGATTTTAAATCTTGTTCATCTTAAATCTTGCTCACTCGTATCTATTCTTCTGCACATACTCGTGTGTATATAGTATAGTCCCCCAAGTGCTTGAGCGGTGAAGTATGAAGCCTCGAGCACTTGTGTGTTTTCTTCCAATTTGGTCCTTTTTTGAAACAGAAAAATATACGGGACTCGGAGGTGTGATTATAGATGAAGACTGCCTAACTCGTGTGTATTTCCATCAGACTAATGTAACCATGGGCTGGGAATTTAAGAGTATTCCATTTTGCCGTGCATGCCGTGACTCATCATTTGGTACGAGTTAGGGTTTTTGCCTAGCATCTAAAATTGTTAGTAAAATTTTAAAAACTCAAAGAAAACGATTCTAACATGGCGATACCTGACCGTGGGTACTTCCGTAGAAGTAATATCTCTTTATGTGAATTGCATTCCAATGTGAAGGTAAAACCTTACCATCCATTGTTTCCAACTCATACGCTCCTTTCCCTGCAATTTCACAAACTCTATAAGGTCCTTCCCATGTTGGAATTAGGTTTCCCAAACTAGCTGTCTTTGTAGATTGGAACAATTTTTTTAGCACGAAGTCCCCAATTTTAAAGAACCTAAGGCGTGCCTTCCTGTTGTAATATCGCTTAATTACTTGCTTTTGAGCTTCCATCCTTATTAATGCAGCTTCTCTGCTCCCTTCGAGTATATCAATATTTACCCGTAACTCTTTATTATTCTAGTCTTCCTCTGTTTGAACACGACGTGTACTAGGTTTGCCTATCTCAACCAGTATTAAAGCTTCCGCACCATAAACAATTGAAAATGGTGTTTCTCCCGTACTTGTCTTTATCGTTGTTCGATATACCATAATATCGCTGGTAATACTTCAGGCCAATTACCTTTTGAGTCTTGTAACTTTTCTTTAGGTTGTTGATTATTACTTTGTTTGTATATTCTGCTTGTCCATTACCCACCGCATGATATGGTGTTGATGTAATTCTTTTAGTTTACCAACTTTCAAAGAATTCTGTGACTTGTGCTCCTATAAATTGTGGTCCATTATCGCACACGATCTCCTTTGGTACCCCAAAGCGGCAAATTTTATTTCTCCAAAAGGAGTCCTTAACTTCTTTCTCTCGCACTTGTTTAAACGCCCCTGCTTCTACCCATTTAATGAAATAATCAGTAAGCACGAGTAAAAACTTTACCTGACCTTTTGCCTGGGGTAATGGACCTACGATATCCATTCCCCATTTCATGAAGGGCCACAGAGCTATGACAGGATGTAATAGCTCAGCTGGTCTATGCATGTTATTGCCAAACCTCTGACATCTGTCACACTTAGATACGAAGTCGTTCGATTCCTCTTTCATTTTAGGCCAATAATATCCTACTCGAATCAATGTCTTTACCAGTGATCTGCCTCTTATATGATTTTCACAATGTCCCTCGTGTATTTCTCTCATCATATATTCCGTTTGAGAAGGTCCGAGACACCTGGCTAATGTTCCACCAAACATTTTTCGATAAAGGTTCCCTTGATATAGGCAATAATGAGAAGCTTTCTTTCTAAGCGCATGAGCCTTTATTTTATTCTCAGGTATGGTTCCATGCTGCAAAAAAGATACGATTTCGTTTCTCCAATCCCAAGTTAAGTGATCAAAGTTTATCTCATTTTTATTAGAGTCAAGAATGGAGTGGAATAAATGTATGATTGATGCATTTGCATCTTTTGCTATATCTGATGCGGACGTAAGATTGGATAAAGCATCTGCTTCCACGTTCTCTTCTCTTGTGATTTGTATTACCTTCCAAGTTTGAAAGTGTCTTATTAGTTATGTACCTTTCCAAGATACTCTTGCATTCGAGTTTTCCTGGCCACGTAAGTCCCCAGTATTTGATTTACTACAAGCTGTGAGTCACTTTTGATTATGATTTGCATGATACCGAGTTCCAATGCTAGCTCTAAGCCTGCAATCACAGCTTCATACTCTGCTTCATTATTAGTTAGAGGGTGACATTTTATAGCTTGTCTAATTATTTCACTCATAGGTGGTACAAGAACAATTTCTAATATGGCCCCTTTACATTAGATGAATTATCAGTAAATAACTTTAAAGTCCCCGGATTAGCGCCATTAAAAACTTGTAACTCTTTTTCTGCTTCTAAATGCATTTCCTGACTAAAACCGGCTACGAAATCAGCGAGTACTTGGGATTTAATAGCAGTTCGAGGTTGGTAACTTATTTCATATTCACTTAACTCTATAGCACATTTTGCTAATCTTCCTGATAGCTCATGTTTATGCGAAATATTTCGCAATGGAGAAGCAGTAACAACAACAATAGGGTGACACTGAAAAGAAGGCCTTAATTTTCTAGATGCCATGATGAGAGCTAATGCTAACTTTTCTAGTTGCAGATACCTTGTCTCAGCCTCTAGTAGAGTTTTACTTACATAATAAATAGGAGATTACTTGCATTGGTCCTCACAGACTAAAACATCACTTACCGCTACTTCTGAAACTGCCAAATAAATGAGTAGCTTTTCACCTTCATTAGGTTTTGCCAATAGAGGAGAATTTGACAAGTAAGCTTTCAAATTTTTAAGGGCTTGTTGGAAATCTTCATTCCACTCGAAATGATCTTGCTTTTTGAGCACAGAGAAAAATTTGAAGCACTTTTCTGAAGATTTGGAAATAAATCTCCCTAAGGCCGCGATTCTTCCTGTTAATCGTTGAACCTCCTTTTTACTGGTAAGGACATCAAGTATTTCTTCAATTGCTTTAATCTGAGAAGGATTTACCTCAATGCCACGGTTAGAAACAAGAAAACCTAAAAATTTACATGAAGCAACTCCAAATGCACATTTTTCAGGGTTGAGTTTCATATTGAATTTTTGCAAAATTTCAAAGGTAACAGTTAAATAAGAGATATGATCATGAGAATGCTGGGTTTTGACGAGCATGTCGTATATATATATATATATATATATATATATATATATATATATATATATATATATATATATATATACACCTCCATAGTTTTCCCTAAATGTTCTTGAATCATTTTAGTGACTAACCTTTGATAGGTTGCTCCAGCATTTTTTAGACCAAAGGGCATTACTTTATAACAGTAAGTCCTTCGGTCTGTGATGAAAGAAGTCTTTTCCTCATCACTGGGTCCATTTTAATTTGGTTGTACTCCTAATATGCATCTAAAAAACTCAAAAGTTCATGACCTGGAGTCGCATCACTTAATTGATCTATATGGGGTAAAGGAAATGAATCTTTTGGACAAGCTTTGTTTAGATCAGTGTAATCTACACAAACTCACCACTTACCGTTCTTCTTAGGTACGACCACCGTGTTAGCTAACCAACCAGGGTATTTTACCTCGCGAATTGACCCAATTTTAAACAACTTTTGGACCTCGTCTTGGATTACTTGATTTTTGGAAGCCCCTTGCTTTCTTTTCTTTTGCTTGATTGGAATAAAGGATGGGTCTTCATTGAGTTTATGAGTTATCACATCCGGTTGAATACCTGTCATATCAGCATGGGACCAGGCAAAACAGTCCACGTTAGTTTTTAAAATTTCAATTAACATACCTCGCATATCTGGATTTGTATTGGCTCATATGTAAACTTTTCTTTCCATCCATTGTTCGAATAGCACCAGAGCCTCGAGTTCCTCTATTGTTGTTTTAATGTTCTCGTTTTCTTCGGATTCTTTAATTACATTAGGTCTTGAATCTAAATCCATTTTCTCAGTTGAAGTTTGATTGCTGACGCATCCATCTGTTTCCTGTAACTGTTATTTCTCTATACTTGGGGTACTTGTATCGATTACTGCGTTGATACTCCTAGCTATTTGTTGATCCCCTCGAATTTGACATATTCCCCTAGGTGACCGGAACTTGATAACTTGGTGTAAAGTTGATGGAACACATCCATATCATGGATCCATGGTCTCCCCATAATTATGTTGTAGGACATTTCCATATCAACTACCTGAAATTTAGTTTTTTTAATAACACATGCAGCATAAGTCGTTAGACTTACCTCGCCTTTTGTTACCACGCTTGAATTGTCGAAGCCTGACAAAGCATGCACTTTGGGTATCATTTTATCTTCAGCTTGCATTTCCCGTAACACTCTTAGTAGAATGATATTCAAACTTCCTAGACCAATTAAAACTCGTTGTACATCAGTATCATGTATAAGTAAGGATATTACCAGTGCATCATTGTGAGGAATAATCAGTTATTCTGTATCTGCATCATCGAAGTTTATGCTCTCATGTTCTAAGGTTTAATGTAATCGCTTGCCATGTGTGATCGTCATTTTAGAACCTTATTTGAAGATGTGTACTTTAAATCGTAAATATCCTCCCCATCCTCCCATCCACAGATGACATTCATTATTCTCTTAGGTGAGGGCGGTTTTGGTGGCTCCTGCCTATTTTTCATGTAAGCTTGCTTTCCCTTCTCACTAAACAGCTCTGTGAGATATCCTTGCTTCAGTAGATGATCTACTTCACTTTTTAGGAATCTGAATTCTGATGTTTTATGTCCCAGGTCATTGTGAAATTCGCATCAATGGTCCGCATTACGTCTGTTTGGATTTGACCGCATCTCTCTTGGCCACCGTACCGTATATCCCATACTCCTTAGAACAACTACGAGCTGAGAATTAGTTACATTGAAACTATGACAAGCGAATCGTGCTATTAAATTCGAATCATCATATCGTGGCTCTTGGTTGTTTCGATCGCCTATGAACTTGGATGAAGATGCGGTTCCCCTGTCTCTTGATCTTTGGTCATAGTGTTGGTTGTTATGTCTAGATCGTGAATCCTTTCCTGCAGATTCCATATATGGATCATACCTGTTTTTACCTGATCTTTTTTTGGCTTCTGATATCCTGGGTCCGCTCCTTTCTTCACGATGATGTTGAGGTACGGTATCTTCCTCGATTCTAAGCTTTGTACTGTACCTGTTATAAACATCGTTCCAAGTGGTTGTAGGAAACTCACAAAGGTTTTATTTAAGCCTTCTCGTGGCTTCTAAACTTTAGTTATTCAAATTACTTGCGAAAGCTACTGCTGCCCAATTATCCGGTACACGAGGTAGAGTCATGCTTTCACGTTGGAATCTATCAACGAAATCTCTGATCAATTCAGAGTTCCCTTACTTGATTTTGAAGATATCCTCCATCCTTTTCTCAGCCTTATAAGCTCCCGTGTGTGCTTTAATAAAAGAATCTGCAAGCTCAGCAAAAGAATTTATAGAATTTTCACGTAAAAGAGAATACCAGATTAATGCCCCCTTGGTGAGCGTCTCCCCAAAATTTTTGACCAATACCGAATCAATTTCTTGTTTGGTCAAATCGTTGCCTTTCACTCCTGTTGTAAATGCAGTTACGTGGTCACGTGGATCTGTTATACCATCATATTTTGGGATATCGGGAATTTTGAATTTCTTTGGAATTGGTAGGGGAGCAGCACTTGGTTTCCAAGGTTGTTGTGAGTATTTATCCACATCCACTCCTTTTATCACAGGTGGAACTCCAGGGATTTACTAGATTCGTTCATTTTGCTCCTTGAGTTGTTTCTGCAAGATTAGTACTAAATTTTGAAGATGAGAATTACCTGAATTACCTAGTTCTCCTTCTTGTGAGTTACTGGGGGTTGCTCCATTACCAGAATTAACTAGACTAGAGCGGGTTTTTCCAACGTGTTGTTATTAGGCGTTGTTGGCGCAACAGGCTATCGATTAACTAAAGCTTCCAAAGCTTTGTCAATTCGTGTATCATTATTTTCTGTAAAAGTTCATCTCTTGTTTCAACTCCTTTGTCAGCATGTCCAGACATATCATTAGGAGTTCCTTCTCAAGATCCACGTGGAGAAGCTTAAGGGATTACATTATTGAGTTCATCGCCATCCACTTGATGGATATGGTTTTCCTGATTGTTGTTGTCATTGTTATTTGACATGATGTAAATAATGGGTAGAATGTGACTTTAGAAAGATGGATTATCAGATTCCCGGTAATGGAACCAATTTGTTTAACCAAATAATATTATTTGATCAAAGCTAGAATTTTGAGAAAAGAAATCGGGTTACTGATAATCAAGAGACCAAAAAGAATAATAGGCTTTCTGAGAATTAGAATAAAGCAGTAAAAAAGTTTGTATTTCAGTATAATGTAGATGATATTTCGTGTACTTACAAATGATTGAAACCTCATCCTTTTATAGGTTATAAGGAGTAACGACTTAATCTAAATAATAAAGGACATTTAATGAGGCGTTACACAATCATTGCTATTAATACTGATTCACTAACGTATCGGGCATTTAATAATGAATTTAGACTACTTTTTATCATGAGATTCTTGTCTTTAGTGCCCTTTTTACCCATTGGCATTAAATGACTTGAATTGGCATGAGACTCGTGTCTAAACTCCTTCTCGTGCCTGCTTAAATTTCTCTTCCCGTATATGCATCTCCCGTGCCTTTTATTTGTTTATTACACTTTGGCTATTTGACTAGCCCACATGTCATGCCACATCATCTTGAATTTAACTCAGTTTTTTCCCAATACAATATCTACATAAAAAATATCTAGATAATATAAAAGGTATTACATAAATAGGGAATTAAATAATATCAAGGGTAAAATAAATATTTGGCAGGATAAAACAAATGAGAATAGAGGATGAGTATGATTTTTAAAGTAAACTTGGGGATGCAAATAATTTTCACCCAAATTAAAAGTATAAATGAATATATAAATTAGGTAGAAAAATGTCTAACAAAAAAATAATTATTATCTCCTTTTTTTGGGTAATTAAGGATTATATTAATCACCAAAGAGAGTTCAATACAAAACCATAGTTCAGCCACTACACAGCTGACTATCCTTTCTAGACTATATATCAACTATCTCTATACCTATCCCTCTATTTACAGAAGATATTGCTGAAGTTGTTGAGTAATTTTGGGGGTACCTCTAACATTACAAGCATATGCAATGTCCCTAATTAGCTTGTCAATGCTACGGAAAACATTCTCAAATATCCTCCCATTTCTCTCCAACCACAGAGCATAGAATAATTCTGCTACAACCATTTTGAATATGTTAGCCCGACTTGATTTCCCTTTAGCTTTACCAACAATCCATTGCATAAACTGTTCCCAGTTAGGCATACTGGACTGCACCTCTCTGATCCAGGACAATCTCTGATCCCTTAGTTGTGTAGCAAATGAACAACTATGGAAAAGGTGGTCTCTGGTTTCCGGAGCTTGCTGGTACAGAACACATATGTTATCCACATTCATACCCCAATGTAGTAGCCTATCCCTGGTTGGTAGCCTATCATGAAGCACTAACCACAAATTGAAGACTGCCTTGGGAATAACATTGTTTTAAGCAGTTAGATTCTTCCAGGTAACTCTCGGGAGTTGGCCAATCTGAAGCAGATAGAGTTGCCTAATGGAGCATACTGGCCTGTGCAGACTTTGATGTTGTTGTAGCAGTCCACTTGCTGCAATTATCTTTCGGACCATCCAACTAGCTTGCTTGGGTATAGAAATGTTCTCCAGTTGGTGCTTCTTTATGTAGACAGTGTGAATCCATCTGACCCACAGAGTGTCTTTCTTGTGAGCCAGATCCCAGTATAGTTTAGCAATAGCTGCCTTATTCCACAACAAGAGGTTTGTGAGGTTCAGCCCACCAGCTGATTTCGGCAAACACATTTTGTCCTAGGCAATGTAGGCCTTCTTAGAGATACCTACTGTTCCAGTCCATATAAAACTTCTGCAGACTACTTCAATAAGCTTTAGAATCTTTGAAGGAATGAGGAAAAATTGTGCCCAGTAAGCTTGTATACCAAAGACCACTGATTGTACCAATTGGAGTTTCCCAGCATATGATAACTTTCTAGCAGTCCATGAGGTGATCCTAACACTGATCCTATCTACCATAGGGTGCCACTGAATCAAAGCCATCTTCTTGGTGGATAAAGGAATGCCCAAATATTTGAAAGGCAAATCTCCATACACATACCCTAGGTGATCAGTAATCTGTTGTTGGACTTCAGAACTAACCCCTCCAAAGTAAACTGAACTTTTGCTCAGATTAGCTTTTAGCCCAGATGCTTCAGTGAACTGGGAGAAATACTTGAACATGGTAATGACAGATTGACTTTCACCTTTAGCAAACAGAAGTAGATCATCAGCAAAACTGATGTGAGTGATGCCCAGCCTTTTACAACCTGGATGGAATAAAAATCCTTGGTCTTTCTTCAGTTCAGCCAAAGATCTACTTAAATACTCCATTACTATTGCAAATAGAAATGGGGAGATAGGATCACCTTGTCTAAGGCCTTTAGCAGCTTTGAAAGGTTCAGTTGTTCCCCGTTAATCATCACTCTATAGCTAACTGTTTGGACACATTTCATGATCCAGTTGGTGAATCTAACTGGAAAACCCAATGCATCCATTACCTGTTGCAAGAAGATCCATTCGACAGAATCATAGGCCTTCTGTAGGTCAATTTTGATCATACATCTAGGAGTCACATGGGATCTGGAATAGTTTTTGATTAACTCATGGGCCAGGATAACATTGTCTGCAATCTTCCTGCCTGGGATGAAACCTGCTTGGGCTTCACAAATGATGCTAGCCATGATTTTCTGCATTCTGTTGGCTAATATCTTGGAAATCAATTTGTACAAAACTGAACAGCATGCAATTGGTCTGTGTTCTTTGACTGTTGTTGGGTTAGGGACTTTAGGTATCAGAGTGAGAGAGACACAGTTCACTGGTTTGTACACCCTGGAGGTCTGGAAGAAATTCTTGACTGCACCTATTATCTGTTTGCCAATGATGTTCCAAGTCTTCTTGAAAAATACTGCATTGTATCCATCAATTTCCGGGGCTTTGTCATCACCAATTGCCTTCAAACTATCCAGAATCTCAAGTTCAGTAATCACAGAACTTAAATCCTTCTTATGTTGATGTGTTAATGTAGGGCCATTGGTCATATACACTCGGTTTATGGCTGGTAGAGAAGCAGCTGCTGTGCCCATTAATGACTTATAGAAATCATTGATCTCCTTTTTAATGTCATTTGGATTAGTAATCTTGAGACCAGCTGCTGTTACAAGCTCAGTAATATGCTTGTGTTGATTCCTTTCCTTCAAAACACCAGAGAAATATTTGTTATTAGAGTCACCCAGTTGGGTCCATTTTGCCCTGGACTTCTGTTGTAGTATACATTCTTCAATCAAGGACCACTTTTCCAGCTTCATTACTGTTTCCTTCTCTTTAAGTTGCAATCAGTATAAGCCAGTGCCATCTCTGGATGTACTTCAATTCTTGTCTACTATAATCAATTCTCTGACTAATGTTCTTAAAATCTCTAGTGTTTAAAGATTTTAAGGGTGCTTTCAGTGACTTGAGATTGATCCACACGGCTTTCATAGAATACTGAATATTGCTGTGCCAGTTGTCATTGACCAGTCTTCCTTTGCCTAGTAACTTCTGCCAGTGTAATCACCATAGGGTTATGATCAGAGATTAATGGATGGTCATATAAAGTTTGCACATGACTCCAGTTAATAATCCATTCATAATTGCCAAAGACTCTGTCCAGTCTACTACATACTCTATCACTGCCTGCCTGCTTATTTGTCCAGGTGAAATACTCCCCTTTCCAGGGGAATTCTGAAAGTCCATCCTGTTGTATACATTTCTTGGATGTCTGCTAGCTTCACTTGATTACTAGACTGTCTATCATTAGCATCCAGAACAGCATTGAAATCACCAGCCACTAGCCAAGGTTCAGTAATAGCAATAGAATAGTCCTGCAGATTTTTCCATAGTGATCTCTTCTGGTCCATCCCATTAAAGCCATACACCATAGTGAGATAGCAAATTTTTCCATAGTGATCTCTTCTGGTCCATCCCATTAAAACCATACACCATAGTAAGATAGCAGATGGCATCTCCAGAAATATTTCTGACTCTACAGTGAATCGATTGAACATCCTCCTTTTAATATATGTGATCATGTTGATTACGCACACAACATTAACATTTTCATGAATATAAAAACATATTATAAAAAGTAATATATATACTGATACTTTTGGATTATAAAACTTATAAAAACAAAATAAATGAAAAATGAAAAGAAAAGGCAAAAAAGACAAAAATAATAGCACTAGTAAAGTATCCTGTTGAAAGAAATGTCACGTCGCTCAGTTAATCTCTTTATTGGGAAAAAAAGGCGGTGCCAGCCAATCGCAGACACACTACCTCTGCGCCTAATGACTGTACACTTCAAAACCATAAACTCTTCATTTTCTTCAAAAAGTTTTCCTCCATTTGATAATATCTTCAATGGCTGAGTCTAATTCTGAAAATTACCCTTCTCTCCCCTCCAATTACGTCTCCATAGCCCAACTCCAAGAACGATGGCTCAAGGAGAAACAAAAAAAACAACAAGAGCAGGAAAAACAAGAAAAGAAAAACCCGCAAAACCCAGTTCTTCAAAATCATCAAAAGCATAAAAATCTGCAAAATCGTGAAAATCACAGTGGAAAAGGTTGGCGTGAGGTGGGTTTGATTGCTAAAGAACCTAAGTCAAATGAGGTCAAAATTACTGCTCCGGTGGTTGAAGAAAGTGTTGATGGAGGATCAAGGGAAAAATTTAAGAAGAAAACGAGAAAGGGCTATTTTCGAAATGGGAAACCTAGGGTTGAAAGAGATGAAACAAATGCTAATGTTTCAACCTCTGATGTGGCCAAGGAAGAAATCAGTATAGTAGAGAGCCTCGAAAATGGTGGAAAAGAATTATCTAAGGTTAAATATCAGCAGAATGGAAAATATAAGGAGGTCAATGAAGTGGCTACTCTTTGCGTGGTGGAGGAGGTAGGAGAAAACAAGGTAGATAAGGAACATGAGAAGAAAAAGGGCTATTTTAGGACAAGGAAACCTAGGATTGAAAGAGATGGAACGGGAAATGTGGCTAAAGATTCAACTATTAATGTGGCCAAGGAAGCAATCATGACAGTGGATAGTGTGGAAAATGGTGGAAGAGAATTATTTAAGGGTAAATATCAGTATAATGGAAAATATAAGGAGATCAAAGAAGTAGCTACTGTTTGCATGGTGGTGGAGGTAGGAGAAAACAAGGTAGATAAGGAACATGAGAAGAAAAAGGGCTATTTTAGAAAAAGGGAACCTAGGGTTGAAACAGATGGAAAAGGAAATACGGCTAAAGTTTCAAGAATGAATGTGGCCAAGGAAGAAATCATGACAGTGGATAGTGAGAAAATTGGTGGAAGAGAATTATCTAAGGGTAAATATAAGTGGAATGGTGAGCATAAGGAATTTAAAGAAGTGGCTACTGTTGGTATGGTGGAGGTGGCATGTGAAAACAAGGTAGATAAGAAACACGAGAAGAAGGAAGAGCTTTTAGTTGATGTGAAAGAAAGAAGTAATGAGAACTTGAGAGCGAGAGATGGCGCATTTAATGGATGTGTTGATGATAGGAGAGATGTACCCTTGATAGATAAGATTGAGAAAGATGTTAGGAATTTGTTATTGAGTGATAGGAGGAGGTATGGTGGTCACAGGAGGCCGAGTGTCGGGGTGTATAGTGGTGACAAGTGGAGATATGGGAGTACTTCCAGAAGGTATGAACAGCGAAAAATGTTGAAAAATGTGTGGGTTAAAAAGGGGGAGTCTTCAAATGGAAGTGTTGCTGAAACTGAAACTCAGGTAGCTAATTATGCTGGGTTTTTTTTTCTGATATGTTCTTTTTGTTATTAGTGAATGTTTTCCTAGTGATCCTCAGTTAAGCTGTAAGAACGAATGCCAAGAAAAAAATAGAAAGAAAAGTAGGAAGTAGGAAGCCAGAAATAAAGGTATTGTTGTTTCCTTCCGTTTATAAGGAGCTTTGCACTAAAACTACTCAAAAATATGGAAGAGGAGGACTAATGCATACTACTCTTTAAAAATTTCATCTGGCTGCATAATATGACATGTAAAGTCATATTTGGTTTTCATCATAGGATTTTTTCCAGGATATGTTAGTTGATAGAAAGGCTTATTTTAAGACCCATAATGTAGAATGATTAAGAGGATTAAATTGTCAAACTAGTTTAAATTAAGGCACTATAGTTGAGGAATCTATTCTACCTGTTCGTGTTGTTCTGCCGACTCCAAAACTGTTTTAGGAAAAATCGAATTAGGTATGCTCTATTTTTGCAAGATTAATGGAGTGTGAAATTTGCAGTTGATTTAGTAATAAGAACATATGTGGCACATACTAAATGGCGTGGACACAAGATTCACATCTAAGGCAAAAGTAAACATGCTATACTGACTAAAATCTGAAGCCTGATTGCTTGTTGGTAGATCACAAGTTGAAGTTGAACTTAAATTACTTGTTGTCCTACTCAACTACCAGCTTTGTTAATCTTTTTGATGGCTACATTCGTTTCTTTGTAAGTATGATCTTTTTGATTGCTACATTTGTTTCTTTATAAGTATGATCTTTTTGATTGCTAGTTAGTCGTTTCAGAACAAAAAAAAAACCTACCTTAAGCAGGCATAATGAGTTAATGGTGCATGAATACAAGCAGGTTAAATATTTACTGAGGTTTCATTCTGTTATCCCTCCTCTGCTTTGAAGTGTTGTTGTGTTGGCTGAAACATCGAGTGAAGCAATAAAATATTCAAATTGGTCTAATTTATAAAAGACTAAGTAATTTGATGTTAGCAATTTGGAGATTTACTGAAGTCAATTTCCTTTGAATAGAACCTCAGGAACTATTTCTGACTGCCCCTTCTCTCCCGTGGCTTTGCCCTTGGGTTTGTCAGCAAGTTTGGCATTTTTAGATAATCCTAGAAAACATGCAACATATGCTATATTAACTATAAAAAAATGCCTTTTAGAAACCCAAGTTTCCTCAATTGATATGAAGGTCAACCGTGTGGTAATGCTGTTTTGTGCTGCCATTTGGTGGAACAACACCATTTTTGTGACAGATGAGAGATAAAATATCCACATAGAAAAACCTTTTCAAAACAATTATCCGCATAGAGATGAGCATGTGCAGAGGAGATGGGCATGTTCAGAGAATGAAGGTTGGGAGATGAGGATACTCAGGTGGATGTGTGGACGCACCAAGTTAGATAAGATTAACAACAACAACAACAACAACAACTACAAAGTATACTCCCACCAGGTGGGGTCTGGGGAAGGTAATATGTAGACAGCCTTACCCCTACCCAAAAGGGCAGAGAGGCTGCTTCCAAGCGACCCTCGACTCATGGGACAGAATGAAAAGCTGCATTGGAAAACAAAGATAAAGTTAGGAACCAAGACAAGACAAAACACAATAACAAAACAAAGCATAAGTAATCCTGCAAAAATAACGTAAATGATTATGTAAACATAAGAAACATAAATACCGTCGCATGCGACAATAACAAGCGACAACTATCATATTACCAACCAAGAGGGAACCTACGCTAAAACACTAGTCATCTACGGGTAACCCTACTATCCCACACCCAACCCCGGGTGGGGCGAACGAAGGACTCTAAGAGCCCCTAGCCTGCAACCCTAATTCTAGACCTCCAGACTCCCCTATCAAGGGTCAAGTCCTCGGTAACCTGCATTCTAGTCATGTCCTGCCTAATCACCTCTCCTCAATGCTTCCTAGGCCTCCCTCTACCCCGCCGACCACCAACAATCTCCAGCCGCTCGCAGCTCCTCACCGGGGCATCGGGACCCCTCCTCCGTACATGCCCGAACCACCTCAGCCTCGCTTCCCGCATCTTCTCGTCCACCGGGGCCACCTCTACCTTCTGTCGAATAACTTCATTCTTAATCTTATCTAGCCTGGTGTGCCCACACATCCACCTAAGCATCCTCATCTCAGCAACCTTCATTCTCTGAACATGGGAGTTCTTCACGGGCCAGCACTCTGCCCCATACAACATCGCAGGTCTAACCACGGCTCTGTAGAATTTCCCCTTGAGTTTGTGTGGGATTTTCTTGTCACACAGGACCCCAGAAGCAAGCCTCCACTTCGACCACCCTGCTCCTATCCGATGGGTGACGTCCCCGTCAATCTCTCCGTTCCCCTGAATCACAGACCCAAGATATCGGACACTGCCCCTCTTGGCAATGGCCTGAGAACCAAGCATCACATCCCTGCCCACCCCACTCGGCTCGTCGCTGAACTTGCACTCCAGATATTCTGTCTTAGATCTGCTTATTTTGAAACCTTTAGACTCGAGGGTCTGTCTCCATACCTCTAACCTTTCACTAACACCGGCGCTCGTCTCGTCTATCAATATTATATCATCAGCAAAGAGCATACACCAAGGCACATCCCCTTGGATATGACGGGTTAGAGCATCTATCACTAAGGCGAACAACAGGGGGCTCAGCGCCGATCCTTGATGGAGCCCCATTACCATAGGAATTAGATAAGATTAAGAATGAAGTTATTTGGGAGAAGGTGGGGGTGGCCCCAGTGGATGAGAAGATGTGAGAAGCGAGGCTCAGGTGGTTTGGGCATGTGCGGATAAGAAGCCCTGATGCCCCGGTAAGGAGTTGTGAGCAGCTAACAGTGGTCGGCGCGAGTCGAGATAGAGGGAGGCCTAAGAGGTATTGGGGTGAGGTGATTAGGCACGGCATAGCTAGAATGCGAATTTCCGAGGACATGGCCCTTGACATGAAGGTATGGAGGTCTAGTATCAGGGTTGTAGGATAGGAGCTTCTAGAGTTTTTCGTACTTCTACCCGAGGCTGGGAGGGGTTTGGTAGGGCTTGTGTATTATATTATGCTTATGGTAGTTACTGGTGGATATTATTTCATGCCATCTATTTATGGTTTTATGTCTAGATACTTATTTATGTCTAGATACTGCTGGAGTTACTAATGCTCTTTTGTTTTTGCTTTTGTTTTGTTTTTATTTTCCTTTCTTGAGCCGAGGGTCGATCGGAAACAACCTCTCTGCCCTTTCGGGTAGGGGTAAGACATGTGTACGTATTACCCTCCCCAGATCCCACTTCGTGGGACTATACTGGGTAGTTGTTGTATCCGCATAGAGATGGGATAAGCCGATAAGCCTTATTTATCAATTAATTCTAAGCCTCAAGCTTTGATAGAGGCCCCCAAACTTCACCAACCCTGATTACTAGATGTATCCTTATATCTATATTTACTCTACAATTACGTTGGGTGAAGGAACATTTTCAAATTTTTTTGCAATGTCAATGAGGTAGTAGAGCTCTTTTAGTTCTCAAATACTGATTCATTTGTAGTTCCACCAGTGTACCTTAGCAACTGCTTGCCTGGCCCTGCTTAGTTCCACCTGCAGCACATAGCAGCTCTCTGTTTAAAGTCACCTGACATTGCTGTCAAGATGTGATGATCATACGATTTCTGCAGCACTGACATTTATAATTACCGAGTTCATAGCTTTTTAGCTCCTTATGTCAATGTACCTCTTAAAGAGAACGCAGTAGAAAATGGGCTCCCTAGTCCACAAGATAGATGGAATGCACTTTAGGATTTGATATTGGTACTGCCACAATCTTTAACTTTGTACAGTAATGGCCCATCTGGGGTTCCTTTTGACGGGCCTTACTTTTTTTTTTGGTTCCATATGATTGGACGATGAAGAAAAACAAAAGACTAAATTTTCCCATTTTTCAGAGTCTAAGGAGTTCCAAGGTTCCGTTGGATGCTTTAATAAAAGAAGTCTTCATATGCATATGGAGATGCTTAATTGTCTAAGTAATTGGGTAGAATCAACTGAACAGTGATCCAAAACTTCTAGATTGTGACTGAGTGCAAAATGGCATTCAGTTACGGTGAGTGACAACACTTGGAGTCTGAGAATCGGCAGCTAACTTATGTAGGGAAGGGGGTAATGTGGAAGTTTAGTGGAAAATAAAAGGCAACTGCTAGATTTTCTCGAGGGGTATCTCTATGAACTTATAATATTAGTGTAAATGTTTAATTTTGAAATTAGGGGCTTGTATTCCCCATCGGGGGCCCCTCTAATCTGCAAGTGTTTGGGGCTCTTTGACAGATTATTATTCCTGTTGTTCTTTCTCTGATTATGCTTAGAGACAGGTCGTGTTGGATTGTTATCTGCTTGGTTATAGGTTATGTTTGACCCTCATTACAGAGTCAACACCAAGTGGCTTCTTTTAGTTCAAATTAATGAATGGGCCTGGAGAATCATACGAGGAAAGATGATACAGTTTGCAATATTCTCCTTTTGTCCAAATAAAGCACATATTCTTTTTGATAACCGTGGTATCCGGGCCAGCTTTGCAATCGCCTTGATTAGTTCCACGGGATACCTGCCACCTCCCACCAGCAATAGGTACCAGATAACTATATCCACTATCAAATAAAGTATATTTATGATAAAGATAAGCAAAAGAAGTGATGGTATTATTATGACCTCTACTATTTTCCTTATCCCTTATGAGTTATATCTCATATTCTTGATCGGGATTAGCATGTCCGGTGGAAAGAAAGGATGCAGCAGGTTTGTCCTCTAATTTTAAGGCCTATACATTGGTCTTGATTGAGAATAGCCTCTGAAATGTGAGCGTTGTGCTTCATATGCTTGTTCACAGCATTTGCTTACTCGTCAAAAATCCTTGGATGGTATTGAGACAGTCAAGCAAATGAGATATAATCTTGGGTCTATAGTATATGTAATAGGTACTATATGTTTTCTCATGTTTTGAGTCAGATGTACCAAATACACATATACTTTTTTGTCAACTTTTCTCTTTTCTTTCCTAACATTGCATTTTGGTGGCATAGCTGTTAGAAAACTAGTGAAAATTTAACATTACTTCATCACATACAATATGACAACTTGCTAGCGTCTTCATGTATGAAACGGTAGCCTACATTAAAGCATAATGAGATGTTTTATTACCTGCCAACTCAGAATGTATATTGTGTTAGCTTAATCTCAGCTACTTTGTGATCATGCCGGATAAGCTGAGCATGGCTGTAATTCCTCTTCGCTTTTATTTTTGAATATTTCTCTTCTGCTTTACTGAAAGTGTTGTTTTCATATGTTAAGGTTGAATTTTCAAGCCAAAGTCAGCTGTGCTCCCAGTGAATCAAGTCAAGTTTCTTTATAGAAGCGTCTTCTTATTCATTGCTCTCGCCAAATCAACTTCATTCTTACTGGGAATACAAGCAACTTTACATGTAAATTTGCCAGCAGTTGTTTCTCCTAGTCCTCGTTCTTGTATGTAAGTCCTAGTATTTACCCTCCCCCTCGATCCTCTTGTGGCTTCATATTAAACTGAACATGAGAATGATGTCAAATCTAGAATCATGGACTATGCATTTTACGTAAACATAGCACTCTTGCCAATTCCGCGTATCAGTGGCAACCTCTTTTGGACATTTTTTTGGTTACTGATTGTGGAGACTTAATTCGTTTACTGTGGCAACTGGCAACTGATGTCACAATGAAAACTAACTTCTTGTAGCGACTTTTAGGGGTCGAATAAGTTTTGGGGAAAGGACTACTTTTTCACTATTTGCGACTGATTTTAGTTGCCAAAAAAGTTCATGTCTGAAATTCTATGCGAATTCCATATCGACAAAACATAGGAGAGATGCGGGTTATATAAGTAAACAAGCTTTAGACCCTAAAGATGCGATTTAAAGTTGTGCGAGCCTAGGCCTCCCAAAGTGGACAATATCATTACTGGATTAGGGTGTTAGATATGGTATTTGGGCCATTTCCGAGGAGTCAGGACCATGAGCCCCCAAGGGGGTATAGACAAAATACGAGAGAGATGTTTGGTATATAAGTAATTAAGTCTTAGATCTTAATGACGCATTTTAAAGCCGTGTAGATTTAAAGCGGACCATATCACTAATGGTTGTCGCTATGTTACAAAGTGGATCATATCACTAATGGATAGTCGATTTGTTACACTTGCGGTGACTAAATTTCAGAGCCTCTAAAGGTAGTAGTACCTTGCCAATGTCCGCGTAATAGTGGCAACCCCTTATAATATTTTTTTGGGTATTTCTTGTGCGACTTTACTCATTATTTGTGGCAACTTACGTCACTGAAATTTAACTTTTTGCGGCGACATTTTGGGGGTCGAATAAGTTTTAGGAAAAGGACTACTTGTCCACTATTTGTGACAGATTTTAGTTGCAAAATAGTCAGTTTGTGATACCTTAGGCGAATCCTATATCAATAAAACACGGAATTATTGCTGAGTGTACATATAAACAAATCTTAGACCCTAATTATGCAATTTAAGGTTGTGTAGATGTAGGCCCAAAGCGAATAATATCATTAGTGCGTTGGCCTGTTACATATGGTATTAGAGCCACTATACCTGTAACCTTGAACAATGATAAGGAAAACCGACAAACCTCAGCGTCTTTAAGGAGGGGGTGGAGGGTGGGGGTGGGCAAATCTCAGCGAGGACGTTGGGTGTGCAACCTTGAACGATGATGGGGCAAACTGACAAATATCAGCAAGGACGTCGAGTCCCCAATGGGGATGTGTATGTGGCACCTTAGGTGAATTCCAAATCGACAAAATACGAGAGAGATGCTAGGTATATAAGTAAATACTTTTAGACCATAATGACATATTTTAAAGCCGTGCAGGTCTAGACCCAAAACGGACAGTATCACTAGTAAACTGGGCTGTTAAACCATCTCTTGTTGTGACTGTATTTCAGAGCGTCTGAAGAGGTAATTAGATTAATTTTCTTTCTCAATTTCCAACTGTTGTGACCCTAAACAGTGGAAGACTATGGTTTTAAAGGGAATTTTATGTTGCTCTTCAAATGTATATCCTTAAGCTTCAATATGTGACAAATTTACAAAAACTGAAAGTAACAGATGCAGGGGATTCATACAGTCGGCGTCAATTAGTTTGGGATTGATGTCTAGTTGATTAATAAGTCCACAGTTTAGTCAGTTTTTTCCTTCACAAAAATTATATGCTCTTTCTGTCATATCTAAATCTGACTTTACATCTTCTCTTGTTTTCTACTAGTATTTCATAATCCATAGGATACCCTGCATACGTTCCAGCAATCATTCTGTGAGCCTAAAATATCTTTGTCAAAAATGATTAGTGTGTCATAGAAAAAACCACATCTGTAGGTATGATCAATCAATAATGAGTATTATCCATGTATCAGTCAGCTTTAATAATTTAGGGGATGACCAATTGATGTGATGTTTGTTTATATCTGAAGAAACTAAAATAGTTATAGAATTAAAAAAACAGAAAGGAAAAAAGAGTTACGTGGAGAAAATTTGGTGAGAATATGTCGAAAACTGTTATGACATTTGTGCCCCTCCAGCTAAGGATGCACTCAAAGCGGCGTGACCCATCATTCTCGAAGCATTTGCATCTATACCCACTTTTGAATCACGTGTTAACTTTTAGTCACTTTGCAAAAAAAATTACAAGCGTACCCACTCTTTTGCGTAACTTCAACATACGGGACTGAAGTAGCAAAGACAATCACGCAAAACTTCATCATTCTAGTAGACGGGCATGAAGTAGCAAGTGTGTTAAACGTGTGCTGAATTTTTTGTTTGTAATTGCAGAACTTAAGCATAGTAGCTGATGTTTTGTTCTCTATTTGCTGAAGTTTTGGTTTGTAATTGCTGAACTTAAGCATAGTAGCTGAAGTTTTTGTTTGTAATTGCACTAAATAAGGTGAAGTTTTTTGTCCTGGATTCATTACTTTTGTCATTAAGCTTTTTGAAAAACTTCAACAGAAAATACTGAAGTTATTTAGTTCATTTATAAAAACTTTAAGCTGAAGTTTTTTTGTCCTGAATAAGTTTGTTCAAAAACTTCAGTAGAAGATACTGAAGTTATTTAGTTCATTTGTAAAAATTTTCAGCACTAAAAGCTGAAGTGTTTTTGTCCTGGATTTATTAGTTCTGTCATAAAACATTTTCAAAAGTTTCAATAAAAGATGCTGAAGTTATTTAGTTCATTTGTAAAAACTTCAGCACTGAAAGCTGAAGTTTTTTTTTTTCCTGAATTCATTAGTGTTGTCATAAATCTTTTTAAAAAATTTCAGCAGAAGATGCTGAAGTTATTTAGTTCATTTGTAAAAACTTCAGCACTATATATGCTGAAGTTATTGAAAAAACTTGAGAAAGTGCATAAAGACCCCATTAAACTTGTTCGGAAAAGTCATTTACACACTATAACTTTATGGGTGTCCTAACATGCCTCTATTCTTATCTAGACTAAATTTAATACCTCCTTCAAAATACAGAACCACTCTTATGGTGGGCTGTGTTTAACACACGCCATGTACTATACTATTTCATTTTTTATTCACTGTTTCTATCTTTTTTTTATTTCATCTTCTCCACCTTCCTTCATCACTATTCTAGCAGCTCGCCACCATGGAGGTAGTCACAACAATAACCTCCGTTAAACACATAAACTCTATCTCTAAAAAATCAAAATCACCTCCCCGTACCACTTTACACCTAGATCTAAAAGAAAATATAAGAAAAATTCTTGTACGAAAAATGGTATTGGCGAAGATCAAGCTCTCCGATCAAGTGTTAAATTATTCCAACCTAAATCCACGACCCAATTGATTAAGAGAACTTATGTTTCTATCAAATCGAGGGGATTAAAGAGAGAACGTGTGAGCAATGAAATAGAGTTTGTAAAGATAGTGACTAGAGATTCAACAAGAAAAAGAGAAGCAAAAAATAAAACATGACTAGTTTCAAAGCATTTGGAGGAAGAGGATGGCAGGAGAAGATAATGGCAGGCCAGTGGAAAACGTTCTGTAAAAATGAATAAAGAGAAAAATAAACGAAAAAGAAAAGAAAAATAAATAAGAAAAGAGAAAAAAATAGTATTAAGTTTAATTAATTAGAGTATCCAATAGGAAAGTGATACATGGACAATTAAATTAGTTGTAAGCTGTTTTTGTGCCTCGCGCACATCTAAGAAATGAACTGCACTTTTCATGCCAGGTTATCATTCAATGGGGTATTAAATTCACCTAGGATTAGAATTAGGGGATAAAAGGTCGCTCGTAAAGTTTAGGTGTGAAAATGATTTTTTCTAACAAGTTTGATGGGTACTTTATGTATTTTCTTAAAAAACTTTCTAACATACTTGATAAATAATCAGATTGCCAACAGTATCTAAATTATAAATTTTGAAAACAATAAACGTGAAAAGAACGGAATTATCATTGTCTATTAACTTACGTACGTGGAAATATTCACAAATTATTGTCTACTAATTTACATAATTATTTATAATTTATTTTTAAATAATCTGATAAATAAATTTATGGCAATCATCTCATGAATTGAAGTTTTATAGCAGCACTAACAACAACAGAAGAAAGAAGAAGAAAAAGAAAATGAAGAAGGAGGAGAAGTTAAAATGTGGGTACAAGTTTATACTTTAAAAAAAAGTAGATTAAATTTGGACGATCAAATAAGGCAGTGATGGAGCCATCTTTAACTAGTGGTGAAGTCATCTTTAACCAAGGGATGTCAATTGACCCTCGTTTGCCAGAAATTTGCATTGTGTAGAAAAAACATTACTTGTATATAAATATTAGTATATTGTTAAATCCACTTTGGCTACATTTTATATTTTGATATTTTTAATGATAATTCTGGCTCCTATCACTTATTGGACCTGGACACTACGTAAGGCTGGAAAAGCGCTCCCCACCCGAGATATTTGTTGTGTGTTGGAAAACAAACTTGGGAGGAGGCGTCCAGGATGGGGAGAATATCATTCAAGCATAGCTACAGGGAAGGAAATATGGTGGCTCATGTTTTGGAACAAGAAGCTCTCAAGCAGACTAGCTTTAATACTTTACGTAGTTTCTGGAAGGCACCGGATTTTGTTATGGATATGTATGTTAAAGACTATAAAGGTTATGAACATCATAGATCTAGTAGTAACAAGCAATGTGAAACCTTGGTTAGTTTAGGGAATATTAGTGCACTCCAAGGTATTATGCAAGGCTGTAAGTCGGTATGTACTAATGACATTAATAGGGGGCTTTAGCCACCTACATATATATATATATATATATATATATATATATATATATATATATGCATCTTTCCGTTCAAAATTATATTTGACTAGCCAATTAAAAATATTGAGAGGTTTATTTTCTCTTCCGTTTTATTTTCACTTTATTTTTTTGTTGTTGCAATAAGACATGACCTTATACTTAAAGTAATGCACATTGAAGTTGCAACAACCCTGAGGGGTAGCCCGGTTGATAATGATCTGAGGACAAAGTCCTTCAGGTCGTCAGTTCGAGCCCCCACAGGGTCACTGGAGGCATTACAAACCGGCTGCGTCTCCAGGGCCCTGTGGAACTAACCGTGGTGCACTCATTGAAACTGCGGATCCCAGTGGATACAACTAGTCGGGTTCGAAAGCGATTCCCGAAAACCATGATTATAAAAAAGAAAAAGTTGCAACTACTAGACTTCTTTTGTGGTCTTGAGCAAATTAAGTCGTAAGTATATATGTGTCTAGGAGTAATTTTGATTTTTGGTCTATATATTAATTGAGTGGTTTATTCCCTTTGCTTTATAGCAAGGGTTTGTCAGATAGACATTGACATATCTATAAACGTTTGCACAGCAAACATTTTTCTGGATTTAATTTTTTCCTCTTGCATGTTTAACTTTAGCTCTGGACAATAACGAAATTGTTTGTTTCGTAAATGTCTAGTTTTGGCTATCACTCTCGAGGAGGTTAGTCCCACATTTTTGTATTGTCCACTTCAACATTTATTGTTCAGATGCCTCTCCTTATTCATTCACAATCTTTGAATAAAAGGTCTCTTGTTTGATAATCTGAAATGATTGTACAGTCATAGAATTTAATTACTTGTGCTGCTTTCTCTTATTTTACATTTCTGAGTTAGTTACTTTTTCATTACAAATTTTAGTTTTTATGACTTTAAAGTAATAAACTGAAAATTTGATGAGTATCCATGATATTAACTCCTATACGAAGTATATGGGATACAGCTTACTTGGAAATGAGTAGTATAACTGAAACAAACTATCCTAGAATATTGTCACAAAATCCAAAATATCCTAGAATTTTAATTACTAACTAATATTAGCATATATTTTCCTATAGAAATGGGGACTTTGATGCTTGTCATTGGGTAATGATTGGAAAAGATGTTAATATGTCTTGTTTTGACATGTGAGAGGTGATTCTTGTCAAAGGGATCTGAGAATTTTGAAAAGTTATGAGCACTGACACTTGATATTAGCCATTACAAAGGACCACATATGATTTTTAGAAACTAAGTCCCATATTTACTCTTGCTGCTAACAACGTGTAAAAGCTGCAAAACTACCGGTTTGGCTTTAGGGCGAATTCTAAGCCTTAGAATTTAAGGTTCAATTAAACTTATTTGCAACAATGTATACATATGCAAAAAAAAATTAATATGTATATGTACAATTAAATCACCATTTCTTTATGATTCTTGTTCCTAGATTTATTAGCTCAATAAGCTACCATTATATAGAATATCTCAACTGTTCTTATCAAATTCAACTTGACTTGATTTCTTCTCTTAGTGGGGTATTTAGCATTTCTCAAATTGATTGTAGTATATTAAGGATGGTAATTTGAGCCCAAATTTGTTTGATCCATTCAAAGTTGGACTAGTCATTGATCTGTCTATTTTGTTGAACTCAACGAATTTTGATCCAACAATTTCAACCCATCAAAATTTAGACTGATTTTTAGCCCAAAGTGATTCATGAGTAACTTTGCTAAAATATTTCAGAAATAATTTGTTTTGTTTGTTTGATATTTTATATATGACGCTAACAAAAGAAAAAAGTCTTATTTGATATCTAACCAATTCATAAAAAATAAATACACATTAATTAAAGTTTGGTAAGAGTTGGGTGGATTGGACTATGACCGAAATTTTACCTCAACTTGATCTAGCCCATCTCAACTTAAATTAACCTGCCCATTTATTAATTCGGTTCATTTTAACCCGCTCAAAATCAACCCAATCCGCCCATTTGACGATTACAATAGTCCAAATCCTACTATCAGTATGAGTTAAAGAGAGAGGAGTTGAAGTGCTAGTGGCAAATAGATTAGAGAAATGGGGCTGTGGGTTGGGGAAGAAGTGATCAGAGTAAATGGGGACCAAAAAGGAACCCCATACCCATGGCCATGCCATGACCACTCAATTAAATGATTTATTATTGAGATTTTTACCTAAATATGTCATATAGCAAACTTTATTACTATTATTGTGCCTTATTTGGTTATTACCCGCATACGCCATGTATTCTTTACCAAAACTGTACCAAACCATATCTGGCTGAATTTATAGCCTAAAATAGCGCCAGATTTTAAGCTTCCCAATTAATATTTGATCCTGTCTTAATTAAATGATCTTTTTAAAACCTTAAAAGATCTACTCCCAGCGCAAATCTCTCTGCGTGAATCTCTCATACGTAGCCATCAGTTTCGAAAATCTCTCATTCTTCTACATCCAATACCGAAAATAAGAATGTACAGTGTGATAGTCAATCAAATTGTAGTTCTTCTAGATTTCAGTTTTGAAATCTCTCATTCTTCTACATTCAATACCGAAAATCAGAATGTACAGTGTGATAGTCAATCAAATTGTAGTTCTTCCAGATTTCAGTTTCGAAAATCTCTCATTCTTCTACATCCAATAACGAAAATCAAAATGTATAGTGTGATAGTCAATCAAATTGTAGTTCTTCCAGATTTCAGTTTCGAAAATCTCTCATTCTTCTACATCAAATACCGAAAATCAGAATTTACAGCGTGATAGTCAATCAAATTGTAGTTCTTCCAGATTTCAGTTTCGAAAATCTCTCATTCTTCTACATCAAATACTGAAAATCAGAATTTACAGCGCGATAGTCAGTTTGTAGTTAAATTGTAGTCAGTTGTAGTTAATTGTAGTCCGTTTGTAGTTACTTGTAGTCAGTTTGTAGTTAATTGTAGTCAGTTTGTAGTTACTTGTAGTCAGTTTGTAGTTAATTGTAGTTTTTAATAAATATGTCTGAAAATTGAATTTTTTTGTAGCTATTGGCTTGTATGTGTAGCTGAGAACTGCAAATGGTATTTCAAGGCAACGTCAATTCATGATTCATCATTGTACAATGTGTCATGTGGCAATTGTGGAGGTGAAGGGCATAACAAAAGAACTTGCAAGAATGCGCCGAAAAAGAAATGAATATAGTGTAGCTAGAATAGTTATTCAAAATACATGTTAGTGATCCCAAATTATCGGGATTTATTGTGTAACTGTTCTACGTTTTGACGATAATAAAGAAGTATAATCATATATTTGAGTAATGTAACTGTTGGCAGATTGTAGTTATAATGTACTATAAGTGTGTTCTAAATGTTTTACTCGGAATCACCTAATGTGAATTAGTAGTTAAACTGTATTTCAATTTAGTTATATGAAAATGTAGTTATATGGAATTTTAGTTATATGTAGTTAAATTATGTAGTTATATGTAATTTGTAGTTTAATTGTAGTTAGTTGTAGTTAATTGTAGTGTTTAATAAATATGTCTGAATAATGTATTTTTTGGTATATACTAGCTTGTATGTGTAGCTGAAAACTGCAAATGGAATTTCTAGGCAACGTCAATTCATGATTCTTCATTGTTCAAGATAAGAAGTTTTAGCCGAAAACACAACAGCTGCAGAATGGACGAAACATTCATACAGCGCAAATATACTGCAACAGTAGTTTATAGCATTGTCATTCCAATTTGTAGTTATATGCAATTGTAGTTATATGTAGTGCAGTTTTGTAGTTATATGCAATTGTAGTCACTATAGATAAATAATTTATTCCAACAATTATATAAGAACTGACAGTTATATAAATGGCAACTGACGGTATTATATAAAAGTAACTCCAACAATAATGTATTCAAGAAAAATTGTATATGCTACTAGATATTAGATAGCTAGAATACTCGAGTATTAGACAAAGCTGCTACGGCAAATATGCTATTAGATAGCTCGAATACTCGTGTATAATGTATTTAAGAAAAATTATTGATTACAACCAAAATGACTTAATGATAACGTTGTTTTCCAATCTAACTACCAAATATGAACAGCATAGTCTACAGTGGGTTTCTGGCTTTGATACAATTTAATGGACTGAAAGTATGGTGGATTGAGAAGAACTTCTCGATCTGAAACTGTTCAAGCTTCGACAATGGCGGATGAAATTCAAGCAGAGAGAGAGAGAAATCGGTTTTGGTAAAAAAACGTGGGGGGAGGGTAATTAAAAAAGGGGAGAAAATTGTAGATTTTGTTTGTAAGAGAAAGAAGAAACGTGTACAATAAAATCTGAAAAGATTTTAAGTTCCACAAATCAAGCCTATAATTAATAAGTTGATAATTAACACTTAAACAGAATTTTGGTACATAAATTAAAAGTTGGTATACTTAAACGTAATAAACACAAACCTTAAACATGGATGGTAATAAGATTTGCTATATAGTATGTATATATAAAAATCCCTTTATTGTTCAGGTTACAAATTCACATGTTATTAGTAATTACTTGTAATTGCCTTTTAAGTGACCCAATAGCGTAAATGAATTTTACACTGTCAGTGTATAGGAATTAAATCCGATTGATATATATCCCAATAATAACTTGTCTTATTGTCACTTAATGATGGGCCATATGCATTTATTTTTCAAGAATTGGCATTTATGGCCTAGTGCTACTGGGAAATGTTCAAAGTAAGGCTGTACCATGTAACGGTTCCGAATCGGAACCGCGGTTCTGGCGGTTCCTCGGTTCTAAACGGTTCCGGTTCCGCGGTTCCGGGCCGGTTCCACCCTTTAGAACCGTGGAACCGGAACCGGACCGATTCAGGCGGTTCTAAACGGTTCCAAACGGTTCCGATATTAAAAAATTTTTTTTTTTAAATCGGACCGTTGGCGGAACCGTTTGGAACCGTTTAGAACCGCCAGAACCGGTCCGGTTCCTGTTCCGGTTCCCAACGGCCATATTTTTAAATTTTTTTTTTTAAATTCTGAAAATCAGAACGTTGGTATTGCAGAAATAGCCGTTTGGCATTTTTAAAATTTAGCCATTTGACCCCTCAAATTTAATTTAACCCCAAACTTTATATAATTACACAATTTCCCATTTCTCAACTATAAATACCCCTTCATTCTTTCATTTTAATTCACCAATTCATCAATCTTACTCAATCTCTCTCAAGCTCTCTTTCAATCTTTCTGTGCAAGTGCTTAATTTTTGTTGCAAATTCGTGAAACATTGTGAAGTTGTTGAATTGAAGTTTTCAAGTGTTCAATTACAACGATTGTCAATTTTCAAGAAGTTGTTCGTCAATCCGGTAAACTCGTTTCAACTCTTACGTGCTAAGAATATTTGTTGTGTGTTGATATTTTCCTTAATTATAATTAGTATGGCATTTTCATTGAAAAAAATGTTCGGAAAAGGTACATCTAAATCCGGTGAAAGTAGTCGCCAAAATCCTACCCCTCCCCCGGCTCCCAGACCTAGAAAAGATAAATAAGTTCAAACTAGTAGCCAACCTAGAAATACTAATGAAAACTTAGGAATACTTGATAGTGGTCACCCGTGTTTTCAATTTAGCGATGTTAATTTTCTACATGATATAGCATTCGGTGATAGAATAGATGATGATATTATGAATTTTCTTTATCCTAATGCACCAATATCAGAGGGAAATGAGGGTGATGATGATGACGAAACCCAACCTCCGGTAGATTTAGATGATACACCTACTAGTCCTGCTCCTAATGACCCAGAACACCCACCCGTACAAACTCCCACTTTTAGTAGACAACCTCGGAAACGTACAGAAACTTCATTAGTTTGGCATTTTTTTATTCAACTAAGAGATAAAGATAGGGCTAAATGCAAAACTTGTGGTAAAGAACTTGTTCATAGGTATACGGGTGATCGTAGCGGAACATGTAGTTTAGTTAAACATATATATATATATATATATATATATATATACATCCTAGCGATAAGGCTAGATATTTTCAAATGAAAGCGGAACAAGAGGGGAAGTCAAGTCCTGATACTACAATTAACCAAAGTACTGGTTCTAACATGGTTCAACCAGGAATAAACACTGTCACCGGAGGTATATTGTACTACGATCCTAATAAGGATCGTGAAGAATTAGCTAAAATGATTACTGTTATGTGTTTACCTTATTCTTTTGCTTCTAATCCTGCTTGGATTCAATATATTAGACGAGTATTTAATCCTACATATAAAGGTTGGCCTCGCGCCACAGTTAAGGCCGACATTTATAAATATAAGCATGAATATGAACAGTACTTGCGCTATTTTTTTACTCATATAAGTAATCGTATGTCTATTACAACTGATATTGGTAGAAGTGGAAATGATTGTGATTATCTAACCGTGACCAGTCATTGGATAGACGAAGACTGGACCATGCAAAAACGCATTATAGCATATAGAATAATTAATTCACGGCACACAGGTAAGTTTATTGCTAGCACTGTTTATGATGTTTGTAGATATTTTTATTTTAGTGATAGAATAATGTCAATTTCCATGGATAACGCTAGTAGCAACACAACTGCAATAGGTATTTTAACTAGAAAACTTAATCCTGCTTTTACAAATATTTTCCATGTTAGATGTATATGCCATATTTATCATTTAATTGTTGGAGATGGTATGAGAATTTTAAACATAGAAATTGAAAAAGTTAAATTCGCTCTTAATTGGCTTTTTTATTCAAACCGTAAAAGTAGACTTAGAGAATATTATAAAACATGTGACGAAAGTGGCCTTAGAGAAAGAAAGGTTCCTAAACCTTGTCCGACTAGGTGGAACTACATGTATGAAAGCTTAGTAGTGGCGTACGAATATAGAAACCCAATAACCGCTACTTATAATTCTAGGGATTGTGAGGATGAAGATAATGATATGTTAACTAATCAAGATTGGAATAACGTTAAGATTCTTTTAGATTTTTTAGAACATTTTAGTGTGGCTACAACTGCTTTATCTGGCCAATATTATCCTACAATTTCAAACTGTTTAGTATATATTGCCGCACTTGCTAATTTATTTGCTGATTTTAACGAGGGAGGGGAAATTTATGAAAATGCAATATTTGAAATGAAAAAGAAATTTTAAAAATATTTTTTTCCAATCCCTCCTATTTTTGGTGTGGCTGCTTTGTTAAACCCTACTATGAAAGCAGGAGGTCCTAACTTTTGGTATACTAGTATTTATCAATGTTTAGATCTTTCACCAGAAGAAATGGCTACACTATCTGATGCGAAAGCATCAATTACAGTGAATGCTCAAACTGTTTATAATGCTTATAAACAGGCCTTAGAGCATGCTAGGCCTAATATTCCAACTCCTACTTCGTCCACGTCACAATCGTCTAAAAGAGTTGCTGGCTTAACAGCTCTTAAATCGGGACGGAGTTCAGGGGTACTCAAGGTGAGAATTTAGATGATATTTCCCATCTAAACGAACTTCAAGTTTATTTGTCGCAGGGGCTAGAGAATGATAATCCAGACGGATCTTTCGACCTTTTGGATTGGTGGAAGACAAGGGAAAAGCATTTTCCCGTTCTTGCAAGGATGACTCGGGATGTTCTGTCCATTCAAGCGTCAACTGTTGCATCGGAGAGCGTATTTAGTCAAGCCAGACTACAAATAGGAGATCATAGAGCGTCGATGCGGGACATCTTGGAAAAATCAGTGCTCTTCCGAGATTGGATCCGCTCTGAAAGAAGAAACTTTGGGCTAGCTGAATCTCAACCCGAAATAGATGAGTGCTATGAAGAAATGCTAGCAGAACTTGCTCAAGAATCATCTTCACCCGGAAGTGGTGATGAACAAGCTTCATTTCTACCACCGCCAACACAACCACCTCCAAACCTTGAAGGTTTTATGAGATTTGTTAGAAATAATACATAAATTATGATGTAACTTGTACATTGGCATGTCTTCTTTTAGTTTTTTTTCCTTTTAATGGTGGTATTAGTACCATGTTGTGCTCATTCCATTGGGGGAAGGAAGACTAAGAAAGATATGCCATTTTGGTCAATAAATATGCTTTTTATCATATACTTGAATATATTTGTCTCAATATTTCTTTGTCTTTACTTCTATATCAATCCTTGAATATAAAATATTTATATAACATATAATATATAACATACAATACATAATACTATTAATACTAACTACTACACAATATACATTATTTATATACAATATATACTACTTTACTACAACATATACTACTTATATACAAAATATACACTACTTATTTTGAATATATACTAATTTCCAAACACAATATATGCTATAGTTAGAACATAGTACACCATATAAAAATATATTCTACAATATACTAATCACTACTATACAAGATATTTAATTAAAAAAAAAAAAAAAAGGTCGGAACCGCCGGGAACCGCCTGGAACCGCCAGACCCGCGGTTCCAGAACCGCCAGAACTGGAACCGGGTGGTTCCGGAACCGTATGGTTCCGGTTCCGGCTTCGGAACCGCCAGAACCGGGAACCGCCAGAACCGGGAACCGCCAGAACCGGAACCGCCAGAACCGGAACCGTTTACCCAAATAGACCCAGAACCGGAACCGGATACCGCCTTAGTTCAAAGTTTAGCAGAATTGGACAAAAAGGTAAACCTGCAAAGACCAAGCCTTCAATTATGGCCAATTAAGAAACCAATGGAGTCAAGAAATTTTGTTTTTAATGGTTCTGTTATGTCAGCAAATAATAATTCAAGAACGGCTTTAAATGCAATCCAACTAAGGTCATATATATAATTGGTATTATAGCAGAACTAACAGTAGTTTATGTAATTGCAAATAATTTCCTGCCTAGTTGTATGCTGCTCAATCTTGTTATCCTGTTAATTGGGTTTTCATATGTTTTCCCTACTAAACTTGTTGTTCCATAAAAATATGAACATAATTCCATGTGAGGCACATAATTTGGATTTTTGTAGCATGTCAGAGATCTACTGAGATTCGTCGTAGCAGAACAATGTTAAATACTCCGTTTAAAATGTGCCCACTGTTGTTGTGGATGTGGTGAAATGTTTGAACTTTTACAAAGGAATTTTCAAAGGTAATTACAAGTATCTGTCTATGAGTGAAAGATACTTGTTAGAATTGGCTAATATACACATATAGGTTGTGTTTGGTACGAAGGGAAACATTTTGCAGAAAATTGCAGAAAATATTTTTAAAATTTTTCATGTTTGGTTGGCTTAAATGTTTTGAAAATATTTTTCTTATCAATTCATTTTCCTCCAATTGAAGGAGAATGTTTTCCTTATCAAGAGAAGGGAAAATATTTTCCATAACTCTTTCTCAACCTTCCTCACCTTCACCACCCCACCGCACCCCCTCTCTATTTTTTTTCTTCAAATTTCAGTTTTTCCGTTACTGCCTACCCTACTACCCCATCAAAACCCAGCCGCTCTCCCCAGCCCCGCCCCCAGCTCTCCCCCCCCTCCCGGAAAAAAATTTAAATATATTTTTCAGTTTTAATTTTATTATTTATCGGTTTAAAGACTCAATATTTTACAAGTTCCAAAATTATGAGTTCGGAGATTTATGTGTTTGGAATTAGAATTATAAGATTTACAGGTTCGAAATTTCATGGTGGTTCGAAAGCTTATGAAATTTGTGGGTCCGGAAGGTTGTTGGTTTGAAAGTTTATGGCTTCATGTTTATTTTATCTAAATTATTTATGAATACTCTTGATAAGTCATATTTCTTAATTTGCGTACCAAACACCGGAAAATGAATAAGATTACTACTTATTTTCTTAAAAAATATTTTTTTTAAAATATTTTCCACGAAAAATATTTTCCGTTATACCAAATACACACATAGTGTTTTTTCCTTTTATTATTAATATATATAAGTTAAATTCGTAATAAAAAATATAATGGTTGTGGCAAGTTGTTGCCAAATTGAGAAACAATTTTGGAACCTTTATTTGCATTTGAGTAGTTTATTGTGTATAAATATGTCATATAGGTAATGTATACTACAAAAATCACAAATTTCAATATTAAAAAGTAAAAAAAAAAGGAGAGGAAAGAAGTACTTCAAAACTAGCTTGTGGTATTTGTGAAATCAAATAGGTGGAGTATACTGGCTGGTAGATGTGTATATAGGTCGGATTGATTTGGATTTTTCAATTACCAAATATAATTAATTTTTTCGGGTTATTAAATTTAAAAATCAAACCAAACCAATAAAAGTCAAAATTTTAACCTCAATTTTTCTTGAGTTTTTAAATTTTCGGGTATTTTTGGGTTTTTTTCCCATAAAGTCTTCATAGCACGAAATATAGAATTTATGCTTCAAATATTTCTTTATCCAAGTAAGATAGAATTATATAAGGTGTTTTTAAAGAAAACAACATAAAATATAAGATGATTTATGACATTATATTAAAATATTCAATAATAAAAATTATACAATCACAAAAATATTATTAATAAGCCATAATAAAAATAAACATAATCTAAACTTTCAAAGTTACAAAAAGGTACGACTAATAAGTAATATTATTTACATGACTAAATAGTAAAAAAATTTATGTATTTTATCGAAACCATGGAAGAACTAAAAAACAAATATCCAACACTATGGTCATTCCTAGTACAATTGAATTAAATATCTTTTGTTAGCAATAATAATGATTTGATTTTTGTCTAGATCTTATTTGAATATTAATGGAGTAAAAACTTATTGGAGCATTCAAAAATTATAAGTCCAAACTTTAAGTAATACGTTAAAAGATAAAACTGTGAAAAGGTTTAAGAAACATTTATAAATTACTCTACGATAACTACTTTTATATATTAAATATATTTAAAACTTCTATACAAGTAATGTCGGATTGACTTGATTGCAGTTTGACTTTTTTTAGTTAAATCAAATCAAATCAAATCTATTAAAATTAGAATTTTTTCCCAACACCGAACCAAATGAAAGAAAAATATAGTCGAATTTTTTTTCTTCTTTTGATTTGAATTATGGGTTTGATCCGATTTGTTGGTTTCTTTTATAGCTGTTGCAAAATTTTGGTTGAACATATTGTTTCTTGCATCACACTGTATTACTAATATCAATTGCCAATGGCCAAGACTTTATTCTCTTTATGTGCCTACCCATTACTAAGCCAACTGGCAAATTTTGATTCTTCACAAAATTGAAGAAAAAACCAATAAGGGCAATGGATAAAGCAAACGACAAACTCGTGTACTAGTCTTAGTGCTAAGTTTGGTATTGTATACTTTACTCTTCTCCTCTCCCTACTTATAAATAAATAGACTACCAACAAAGAGGAATCAGTCCATTTTAATCTTTAATTCTATCTTTTTCACCAACCTTTCTTTTCAAATTCAAGAAAGATAAAAAAAAAAAAGCTGAAATCTTTTTAGGTGAATTTGCTGCTAAGAAAGTCTAAATTCATGAAACTATAACTAAAGGGGAAGAACTAGGACTTGAAATTTTGAATTTTAAATTAGGATTTGATGATCCATTTGAGCTATGATTTTTATGAACTTTATATGTACGAACTCGTGGCAAGGTAAGGATCGTTTTGGTATGAGTCTTGTAACTTTTCGAGAAGCGGGCCCCGGGTTCGGTTTTGCTGGTTTCGAGATTGTTGCTATATTTTGACTATTTTCGATTGGGTATTGTTCCCTTGGCATAGTGTGGGGTATTCGCTCTGAATTTGGATAGATTCGACGTGTGTGGTGGCCAAGCTGAGGATCAGAGGCATCGCGGGCTAGAGATTTCACCGGTTCGAGGTGGGTAATACTTGTAAATGATATCTTTAGGGATTGAAACCCCGGATTTGCACATCATAGTGATGTATTGAGGTGACTTGCACGCCGAATATGAGCGTGTGATAGAGCACCGTTGAGGATCGTGTCTTGGTCCATCCTGATTATTGATTTTATTGCGTATTATTATTTGTTATCATCATAATTGGGCTGATTTCCATATTTGAGTTTCGTGCCAAATATATGAACCCTTCAGGGATTGATATTACTATTTTTGCATTACCTGCATATTATTTGATCTCGGTCCAAGGTTTTAATAATGTTTTGATAACTCAGTCACTTTCTAAACTTTGAAAAACTTAAACAAAATTTAATCGACGTTTGAGCCGAGGACTATCTTGTCAATAATGCCCAAGTGGCTTATGTGCATTTCTGGACTGGGCATGGACCAGGCTGTGCACCGTAGCAATGTCACAATGATTTGTGAATATATGGGTGGCTCGGGCTACACGCCAGCGGTGATATATATATATATATATATATATATATATATATATATATATATATATATATATATATATATATATATATATATATATATATATATATATATATATATATATATATATATATATATATATATATATATATATATATATATATATATTGATATTGAGACCGAGAGCCTGTTTATGCCAATACCTGGCTAATATTGCGCTTGGGCTGTAGGAGCCCCTCCGGAGTCTATACATACCCTCAGTGAGCGCCGTCGACGTTGAATAAGTAGAGCGGGCTGCACGCCGCAGTGGGTACTAGAGTGTACCGTCATATGCATTGCATTCATATATTTGTGCACTATTTGGTGTTTGTGTCGTTTCTTGGGATATTCACTTGTTGTTATGATATTGTCTGATCACTTTCAGAGTGGATAAATTTGAGACAGTGGTAACAGTGACACTGTATGATGTAAATGGGTCAGGTAACAATGGCTGACCAGAGATAAGAATATTGCTTGAAGAAAGAGTTGTGACCTCAATTATGCATACTTGCTTGTGCCCGAGAGGCTGAATTTTGTGCTGACTTGCACTACTTGTCTTGCGTTTAATTCCTGAATTGTTGGTAAAAGATATTTTAAAAGTGAATTTTAAACTGAGCCAGATATTTTCTAAATAATTTTCCCGAACTTACTGTTTTTCCCAAATGGTTGTGTTGTCCCATATTTTATGATGAAGTGCTCTTACATGATTTCCTGCCTTCAATTGTTATTTACTCTTATTACCATTGAGTTGGAAGTACTCACTTCACTCCCTACACCTCGCATGCAGTTGTAGGTATTGTTCGCCCGGTAGCGGGTTATTAGCGGATTGAAGATCTGCTATCGTAGCTGAGCCAGGTGATCGCTAGCGTCCGCGACACTGAATCTTCTCCCTTATTTTATGTTATTCATGTTATTTTCAGACTTTATTCCCATTTATGGATTGTAGTTCTTTAGTTAACTTTATAGTAGCTCATGACTAGTGACACCCCATTGTCGGGCTGTGACGGGATGATTTCCTGTCGTTATCATTGTTTTCCGCGCTTTGGACTATGTTAATCATGTTTTAATGTTATATATGTTAAATAATTGTTTAAAAGGAAGCTTTTGTTTTGTTTGGCTGGCCTTGTCTCCACGAGAGACGCCATCACGACTGGTTTGGGATATGGGTCGCGAGAAGTTGGTATTAGAGCCTAGGTTACTAGTTCTCACGAGTCATGAGCAAGTTAGTAGAGTCTCGCGGATTGGTACGGAGATGTCTGTATTTATCCTTGAGAGGCTGCAGGACCTTTAGGAAAAACTTCACATTCTTGAATTCTTATCATGCGTCCTTGATTCAGCATGAAAAGAAAACTCTTGAAATTCCTTCCACGAAATTGTATGTGCACGCGAGCGCTCTGTATCATATGTGCCTTGACGGCTTGTGACTCCTCGATCGAGGGGCAAGATGTGATTTCTATGGGTTGATGTTGGGCCAGTCTAGAGAACTTGAGGCCAGATTCTTGCTTATGATTTGAGCACCGAGGTGCTGATTTTGCGATCTGATGTTATGAATTTACATGTTCAGTATTGTCCCTAATTATGGGAATAAAGGCTGGATAGCTATGTCGTGAGCATGTTGGTACTGCGAGATGTTCCTATAAGACTTGGAGGTGTCGAAGAAGGTCGGCTGGATATAGATAAACCATTAAGTGTTTGATTTCCATTGGGATTGGATGTGTTACCCCGAGTTATGGATGCGTGAAGAATATTTTCAAGTCTCCTAGTTGGGGGTGAAGTAAATAACGTGTTGCGGTTCGAGTTCAGACTCAGAAAGACTGGTCGATTATGTAAGGTGTATGATTGTGGAAGGTATATGGATATGTTATGTTGAGGCGAAACAGGTGGGATATCTCATGTGGAGTGTTCTAGCGTGGTATGGTCCTGGTGTGCATGTTACAAGACTTTGTGTTTCACAACATATAAGCGATTGGGGCGTATCCTCACAATGTTCTTGTGGAGCTATTGAAATATTTTGGTCTATGGCTTCGATTTAAGTTGGGGAGGTTGGTGTTGATTAGCTGACTGCACGGTCATGTGCTGTGTTGGTTCCATTTCGAGATATGCTGGCAGAGCAGTTCTGGTTGCAAAAATCAAGCCGAGGATGGCACGAATGAAGAAAAATTTTTGGCAAGGGTTATAGGGTACTTGGTGGATGTGTGAAACAATAGGATGTATTGAGCTGTTGTCGATAAAGAATGCTTAGTGTAAGGAGGAGGAAGCTGTTGGTGGTATCAGAATAAGATCATGCCCTGCGGGGTCAGAGTGCTAATGAGGCATGGGTGGTTACATCTATTCGATTAGGTAAATTGCAATTGAATAAGAGTGAATGACTTGCGAGAATGGTATAATGGGTTCAAGAGTCTGCGTACATCAATTAAGAGTTCTAAAATTGCATATGGGGTTAGAGACTGAGTTTCATTGGAAAGGTCATGACTTGTGGTGTTTTTATGTCAATTTTGGGATCCTATGTATCGGTATCGAGAAAGTCATGGTAACAAATTTAGATTCGCAGGAAGTTCTTCAAAGTAAATTATTCCTGAATGTGGTATTCTGGGAATATTTGAGAGAGCATTCAGTGGACTATGGGTCTTAGAAAATGTGGTCTTATGTTCGGGTCTCGTGTGGTAAGCCTGGGTTGAGCCATTATGGTACTACAACAAGAGGGAATATCGAGTTGATCATGATCAGGAGGAAACATTTTATAGATGGAATAGTTTTATTGTAGGTTAAGTCGGTGTGGTAAGGGCATGATTAATTAGTCGTATGCGTTTGAAGTAATGAGCCTTACAGGCATTTTGCAGCAATACTCTTGAGTTTTGGAAGCTTTCTTAGCTTGGTTTGGGTAGAAGGATTCAGTCCTGGCGGTTAGCCTATGTAAATGGAACTGAGAAAGAGTTCTTGTTGAGCCTTACTGTGGTTCGGAGATGCATATATGTATTCTCTTGAGGCATGCGAAGCATGGAATGTGTAATGATTCTTCTTCTAAATGGGATTTGGCGAAAGTATATGTCTCAATTGAGAAGGGTAATGTGATTAGACAGATGATACTTTAGTAATATTGCGACACTTTCTTGTTAGTTCGACTGGGGATATTTTGGCTGCTTGATGGCACAAGGAGATTTTGGGTATGTGTCGTGGGATTATTGGATATTGATTAGTGATATGTGTTCGGATGGCAAAAATTGGGATCAGGTATAATGATTCGTGTGCCATGTGGAATTGGAGGCGGAAGTCCTCATATTCAAGCTACTTGTGACAGTGGATCGTGTGTATCGGCACCGTTTGGAGACTATTGGGATTTAGAGGCTCGATTGAATCTTTCATTGCTGGTATGTTGGATTTTGGATGTGATGTTGAAGTTCAGACTGGTTGTCTTAGTGTCAGATTAATTCTGGACTATTGCGTTATGGGCTACGCCAGAAGCGCCATGGTTTGAGTGGCAAGGTGCAAGGGGATATGTTATTGAGGAACGATTTATCATTTAAAGACCCAGCGGACAGCTCAGAAGAATCATTTTTCCTAATTGAGCCTTCGTGATAGATGTCAGTGCATATGTTGCTATTATTGAGTAAGTTCCTACGTTAAGAGAATTTCAGGATGCGTGTCCCCATTTGAGTGGACTCGGTTGCTCCAAATTGTATTGCCGAGGGATAGGATGACTCAATACTTGTAAAGCTTATAAGCGATCTGAAGATATCTAGGAGTTGTCTTCTACGATGCAGGATGTTATGATTTGCCGACTATGGGCACCTATAGTGCGGTACTATCAGTATTCATAGTGGAAGTTGAGGTGGAAACCTCAGTTGTGCTTGAGTTTTTTAGCATATAATGCTATTTGTAGATATTGTATGCAGTCTGTATACTTACGACCGATGCTCGGTATTTTGTTGTATTGAGCAAATTTGGCTCGATGTGCAACTCCTTATGTGATATATATATATATATATATATATATATATATATATATATATATATATATATATATATATATATATATATATATATATATATATATATATATATATATATATATATATATATATATGGATCGGGTGACATGACGCCATGGGTATGTGTGGATCGGATGGCACACCGCCATGAGTATACATGGATCAGATGGCATGCCGCCATGAGTATGCGTGGATCGGATGGCACATCACCATGAGTATGTGTGGACCGGGTGGCATGCCTCCATGGGTATAATTATCTGGATCGGGTTGCACGCTGCAATAATGTGATGTTGAGAATAGTTTCCCATATGCTATTTGTGTGCCTTGCTTCACCATGGGTATAATGATTTACTTGAGTCCTAAACACCAATCGCGCGTAATTGTTAAATTTGGGTATAGAGACTTGATATGCTTCATTTGTTATTGTGTTCGGATAAGATCGCGCATTATAGCGAGGGTATGTGGAGATCATGACCTTTAGGTACGATTTAGGTATTCTATTTCTATGACGTGGGATGGGGTCCCAGCCTTGTGTTGTAATGGTGTCGATGAGCTTAAGGTACATCTCTTTTGTTTGAGTCATTTTCATGATTGGAGTATGATCAGACCATCTCTTAATGGTACGTGTATTATACAAGTTGTGGGTTAAGCCATTGTTGAGGTGTCATGATACGAGAGTGGTGTGTTGGACCCGAAGTGATCGTTGGAGGTTATTAATGAATACACACAGATTTGGTTTCGGCTTGTTGGAAGGTTAATATCGTGTTTCGGCTCAGTGATCTATTGTGGTAGTAGTCAAAAGGGAAGAAATACCTTCGCGAATGGTTAATCAAAGAAATGGTTATGGTCTACTGCGTGTTTCAGTATCATTGGTAGAATATGAAAGTGTTGGAGTAACACTCCAGCTAATAAGAGGTGGTCTGCACAGAGGTGGGGTTCAGACTACCCAATCTCTGAATCTATGCACCACGGACCGTACAAAAAGGCATTGCCATCTGCATTGAGGCACTGCGGACCGCACAAAATCCATTGCGGCCGCTGTCCTCAAATTTATGCATTCAGAACTTGCTCCATTGCGGTCCACACAAAATATCATTGTGGACCTTACAAAGGCACCACAGACCGCACAAAATCCATCGATGTCTGCACTGAGTGCCCTACAGAAATATCAACCTAGCATTCATGTTTTATTCATTTTTGACCAATTATTCCCCTTTTAATGATTGACTAAGTGTTGCCTCAGTGTTTCAACTACATAGTCCTAAGTAAAACAGTATTTAACTAACCTATGCTACAAGATTGAAAGAAAAATAGGAAGGTAAGGAAGAAGAACTGAGAAAAACAAAAATTTAAAGAAAATAATAAAATTAAACAATTGAGATGGAGTTAAAGTTACCAGAAATTAGATGCACTGATTATTATTCAAGTTTGACCAGTTGGATTCGTGCAATTTAGAAAGTGAACATGATTTTCAGGCTTTTGAGATTTAAAAGATCAAAAAGTTCAAATGGATGGCCTCAGGTCCTATTTATAGAAAAAGGCCATTGGCCCCAGCTCACCTACCTATCGCAGACTGCACAAAATGGCACCCTGGCCCGTGGTGCTCAAAACCATGAAGCACTTGGAAATTGACCACTGCGGACCGCAAGAAATCCATTGCTGCCGCAGTGGACCACCACGGACCACACAAAATGCAATGCAGCTGGGGTGAAAAACTTTAGAGACTCCCTACTTTTGTCAAATCACTTCTGCGGTCCACATTGATTTCTTTCCACCGCACACAGACCTTTGCGGCCGCACAAAATAAGTGTGGTCCGCATTGCAAACTTCAGAGAGTGATCATTTTTCATCTTGTTCCTGCACTGCATCAACATAATCCTACAACATCTCACAACCAGTCAGTCTAAAAATAAATTCTATACTACAAAAGAAATCTAAGAAAAAAAAAATAAAGACACATGGGTTGCCTCTCAAGAAGCGCTAGATTTAACATCACGATACGACGCATGTCACTATCAATTCATTTTAGATGAAGAAGCGCGACCACGTGGCTATCATCTATCTTGCCCAGGTAGTGTTTGACCCTGCGCCCATTCACTCTGAAAACTTCCCCATTTTTGTTCTTCAAGTCAAGTGCACCAAATGGAGTCACAAACACCACTTCAAAAGATCCTCTCCATTTTGACTTAAGCTTTCCCGAAAACAGACGTAACCGAGAGTTGAACGAGAGAACCAAATCACCCACTTTAAACTCCTTGCCACGGTCATATTTATCATGAAGGTACTTCATTTTGTTCTTGTACAAGGGCGAACTGGAGTAGGCATGAAATCAAAATTCATCAAGTTCATTAAGCTGCTCCACAAGAAGATTTGCTGCCACATCCCATTCAAGATTCAGTTTCCTCAAAGGCCACATGTCTTTGTTCTCTGCTTTCCCAAACACCAACCGGTACATAGGCATACCAATCAGAGTCTATAAGTAGTTCTATTCGCCCATAGAGCGTCATCCAACTTCTTTGACCAATCGGTCCTATTTGCATTGATCGTCTCTAAAAAAATATCCCTGTTTGGGATTCAACTTGACCATTAGGTTGATGATGATAAGGAGTAAACACTTTGTGGTTGACACCATAATTTGCAAGAAAAGTGTCAAAAATTCTATTACAAAAATGATATGCCCATCACTTATGATTACACAAGGAGTACCAAACCTTGTAAACATGCTCTTCTTGATAAACACAACAATACTCCGGGCCTCATTTTAGGTAGAGCCACGGGTTCAACCCACTTTGAAACATAGTGAACGGACACAAGAATGTATGTGTTCCCACAGGAGCTAACAAATGGGTCCATAAAATCAATGCCCCATACATAAAAAATATTAACTTCAAGAATGGTATTGACATGCATCTCATCTTTCTTCGAAATTCCACCCGCTCTTTGACATTCGTCATACCTCTTCACAAGTTCAGTTGCATCTTTATACAAAATAGGGCCAGTAAAACCTACATCTATGAACTTTGGATGCTATCCTTGCCCCACCATGATGGCCACCATAGGGAGAGGAATGACAAGCCTCAAAGATGTCAATTGCTCTTCCTCCGGGACACACCTTCAGATCGTACCATCCGTGCAACTCTTGAACAAGTATGGCTCATCCCAATAGAAATCCAAACTACCCCGTTTAATCTTCTTCCTTTAGTTAGAAGAGATCTCATACGGGATTATACCTGTCGTAGGGAAATTAGCAACGTCCGCAAACCATGGCATACCATTCGCCGACACCGAAAGGAGTTGGTCATTGGGAAATGAATCATTGATCTCTAGGTTATCACGAGGCCTCCCCTCCCCCTCCAAGCGGGACAAGTGGTCTGTCACTTGGTTTTCACTACCCTTCTTGTCCACAATCTCTAAATCAAACTCTTGATGTAACAAGACCTATTGCATCAGTCTAGCTTTCGAATCTTTCTTCGTCATCAAGTACCGGAGTATGGCATGATCGGTATGGACTATGACCTTGGCACCCATAAGATACAACCGAAATAACATAATAGCCAAAAGTCTTTTCTCGGTCATCATGTAGTTCACTTGAGAATCATTCATTGTTTTGCTCAGCTAGTATACCAGATGAAATATTTTATTCATTCTTTGAACCAAAACTGCCCCAACCACAACATCGCTCGAATCACATATGAGCTCAAAGTGAAAGCTCCAATTAGGTGTGGTAATAATAGGAGTGGTGGTCAACTTATGCTTGAGAAGTTCAAAGGCTTGCATACATATTTCATCGAACACAAACTTGGCATCTTTTTCCAATAACTTGCATAAGGGGTTCACTACCTTCAAAAAGTATTTGATAAATCTAAGGTAGAAATGTGCATGCCCAAAAAATCTTCTAACTCCCTTGACAGAGGTAGGGGTAGGGAACCTTGAAATCATATCAATTTTTTCTTTGTCCAGAACGAGCGAACACTCTATCAAGATTTTTCAAACACTCATAAAATGAATCACCCACAACACTAAAGTCGTCCATGAACACCTCTAAAATAGCTTCCACCATATCGGTTAAAATGGCCATCATACATCGCTGAAATGTAGCCGATGCATTACACAACCTAAAAGGCATCCTAGAAAAGGCAAACGTGTCATATGGAAAAATGAATGTGGTCTTCTCCTGATCTTCCGGAGTAATTAAGATTTGGTTGTATCCAGAATGCCCATCCAAGAAACAGTAGAAGGCACGCCTAACAAGTCAGTCTAACATCTGATCAAGGAAAGGCAATGGAAAGTGATCCTTGCGGGCCACTTTATTCAACTTGCAGTAGTCCATGCATACCCTCCAACCGGTGACGGTTCTGGACCAACCCCAACATCTAACTACTTGATCACCTCATTTTCACAACTTCTTGTATTGCCATGTTCAACCTCATTTGATGTTCCAAGGAAGGCTTTGCATCATTTTCCAAAATAATTTTGTGCATACAGAATGCGGGGTTTATCCCCCGAATACCAGGTAAAGTCCATCCAATTGCCTTCTTCCACTTTTGGTGTACCGCCAATGTGGCATCAACCTGCATGTTAGTAAGACAAGAAGAAAGAATAACTGGAAAAGTAGAAATAAGGCCTAAGAACTCATACCTTAGGTATGGAGGCAACGACTTCAACTCGAATAACGGAGGTTCCTCAATTGAAGGTTTTGTTGGTGGTGTCTTCTTATTCTCAAGGTCCAAAGATATTTTCCTAGGCTTATAAGAGTAAGAGCGCATCCCATGTAAAGCATTCACACACTCCACTTAGCCGTCATCATCATTGACATCAAGATTCAACAATACGGCCTCTAGAGGGTCCTCTACATTGATGATTGGACTTTTATAATCAACTATCATTGCCGTAACAGGGTCCACAAAAGAGCACAGCTCAGAACTGATGGGCTGCTTCATTGACTTGCACTCATGAAAGACCACTTTTTCATCACCCCCCGGAAGTTGAGTTCCCCTGCTTCCACATCAACTAAGTCCTTCTCAGTAGCAAGGAAAAGTCTCTCCAATATGATTGAAACTTTATAATCCACCTCAAAATCCAAGATCACAAAATCAGTTGGCAAGATAAATTTGTCCATCCGGACAAGCACTTTATCTAATACCCAATGTTCTCTTCATCGTTCTATCTGCCATTTGCAATCTCATGGAAGTCGGCCTCGGCTCCCTACCCAAAGTTTTGAAAGCTGAGTAGGGCATCAAGTTGATACTTGCCCCCAAATCACATAGAGGCTTAGCAAAGTCTGCACTCCCAATGGTTCAAGGAATGGTGAAAGCACCGGGATCTTCAAGCTTCGGAGCCATTGAATGCACTATTGCACTAGCGTAGCGGGTCATCTTTACAGTTTCATAATCCATGGATCGTTTCTTTATCACCAAGTCCTTCATGAATTTAGCATAGCCCGACATTTGTTCAAGAGACTCCACCTAATGCACATTAATGGATAATCTCTTCATCATATCAATAAAATTTTTAAACTGGTTCTCATTTTCTGCTTCGCGAGCCTTTAAGGATAAGGTGGAGGTGGCATTGGAAAAGGAGCCTTGGCTTTAGGCACAACTGTCTCCCGCATGTCTATTACATGTTCCCTAGACAGGTTCACGTCATTTTGAGTTTCCACCCCGACATCTATAATATCAATCCTCACTTCTTCATTTACATTATTATCAATCACATTTTTAACCACCAAAGTAACTTCATCTTCTTGCAACTCAAATTCATCACTCAAAATTTGCTTTTGTTTGCATGCATTCACATCACCGCCTTGTCCACTCCTTGTAGTTACCGCTATAACGTGATTGTTCCCATCCTTTGGGTTTACTACAGTATCACTTGGTGGAGCCCCTTATGGCGAGTATTCAAGGACTGTGAGATTTGGCCTAATTGCACCTCCAAATTTCTAATTGAAGTATCGTGGGAAGACAATTGAGCATCAGAGTCCGAATTCTTTTTCATCATCTATTCAAAACATTATTTCATCTCTCTCCATATGATTATTGGAAGAACTATGACCTCGGGATGGAAATCGGGGTAGATTTTTCAGTTGTTGGTACATTGGGGGACTTTGGAAGCCTTGTTCCCGATTTCCATTGTTCCAACCTCCTTGATTGTTGTTACCACCCCAATTGTTATTGTTGCCATCCTAATTACCCCGATTGTTATGATTGCTCCAACTGGAATTTTGGTTGCCGGTCCCCCAACTACCATTGCTTTGTTGTTGTTGTTTATTGCCCCTATTGCCTTGGGGTCTCCATTGTTGTTGGTTGGAAAAATGGTACCTTTGGCCTTGATAGTTTTTCACGTATTGCACCTCTTTATTCTGCCATCATAACCATAATTTTGAAAACCACCACAATGACTATCAAATTGCTCTGAATTCCCTTGTTTCTACCTCTCTGTCTTCTTTTGTTCACTATCATGTTTTCACCCTCCATGGTATTCACTTGGCGAGGATTTTAAAGTTGTTGCAACTGTGCCTTTGCTAATTGGTTCATTGTGGTTGTCATCTCTGCTATAGCATGCCCATGATCATATAATTCTTTGTGCGAATGAGTAACCATGGGGTCACCCTGGGGCACATTGGCTCTACTTTACCAAGAGAAGGAAATGTCAGCCATCTCATCAAGAATGTCACAAGCCTCTTCATAAAACAATTTCATGAAGTTTCCCCCAGAATGTTGGTTCAGTATGCACTAGTTTGTCGTGTTAATGCCCCTGTGTAAAGTCTGTTGGATCATCGCCTAAGTTATATTATTGCTGGGGAATTCCTTTTCCATTGTTCTATAGCACTCCCAAATATCATGTAATGGTTGGGTGTGCTCCTACTTGAAGGCTAAGATCTCATCTCTCAATGCTGTCTTATGCCCCGATTAGAAAAACTTTTCAATGAACTTGTCCGCCAACTCATCCCTAGTAGTGATGGAATGGTTGGGAAGTCGCTCAAGCCAATCCAATGACTTCCCTCTAAGTGAAAATGGGAAAAGTCTCAACCGAAGTGCATCATCGGACACACTAGTTTGCTTGCTCCCCCAACAGGTATCCATGAACCCCTTGAGATGTTTGTAAGCATTTTGATTGGCAGCGCCTTTGAGATACCCACACTGCTCCAGCAATGTGAACATCACATTGGTGATTTATAAATTGCCCGCCCGAATCCCGGATGGGACAATTGCACTTGCATAACCTTTGTTTGGAAGCACTCGAGGCGCCAATCTTTGAGGTGGTAGAGGAGGTTCTGGAATGTTGTCATTGGCATTGGCTTCGTAGTCTCTACGTTGTCCTTGAGTTACAAGAGGCACCTCATTATCTTCGACATCATCTACCTCCTCCACCACAATTACATTTCCAAGAGGGTCGTTGTTGTTTTCTGCCATTTTGTACTTGAATTTGTGACACACACAAATTAGTAACACAGAAGGAAAGAAGAACAATACACAAAAATATTTAGATAGATAACTAAAACCGATAGTTCCCCGGCAACAACGCCAAAAAGTGATCGAGGCCAACCCTGTACTACTAAAAAGTAGCAAGAGTGGTCGAAGTAGATATTACCCGAAAAGGCCGGGATCGATTTCTACAGGGAGCTAGAGATTGGAATTGAGTGTCTATATATATTGGAGTTGCATAGTTGTTCCTAACTGCACTTCTAAACATTGTTAGTTTTGATATTACTTCTAAATTTATACTACTAAGATGCTAAATTAGGCTAAGAGAAGCTAAGAGTAAACTATTGAAGGTTGTCCAAATAGTTAAAAGGCACTAGGGAAGTGACTTTCTCCTAGGTGGATAATTGAGTGATTCTCGAGTCTAAGTCTAGATTGTCATATTTGGGGAGTACGATATAACCATTGCACGATTCTACTCACTCTATACCTCTCGGTAGTTCAGGTGATTTTGCCCTAATTGACTTTTTCAAGACCTATTGAGTATACTAATTTGTGCAAGCAATAGAGGTTCCAGTCGGGTATTACTATCTCTTGGTTTAATCCTTTAATTGGGGCTATCAATCTCTTGAATACACCCCAATTCCTTGTTGGACCAATTTCATAAACTTAGGTTCTCTTTCTCAAGAAGAGCCAAAGTCAACTAGGCATAAACTAGTGTTTGCAACTGTCAATTCAACATTTAAATCATAAATTAGTCCAAATATCAAACACCCATAGATATTAAAGCTTTAAAATACAAGACTCATCAATTACCCACATTAGGATTGAGCCACAACCCTAGCTAATGGGTCTAGCTAGTAATGAATATAGAAGGAAAAAAACAAAGATGAAGAAAAACCCATAATATTTAATTACTAGATAAAACTTGACGATTCAATAATAAAATTAATGTAAAATTACTCAAAATGGTAAAAGAACAATATTCACGAGCGCAAATGTTGTCTAGAATACAACTGATGACCTAAAAATGGGAAAAGAAATTATTTATACTAGGCAAAAAATTCTGAACAAAAATATCCTTGCGGGGCTAGTGCGGACGGCACAAAATCGAGTGCGCCTGCACTACGGTTCTTGGTTGAAGCATGTGCTCTCTGAACTTGGCCACCGCGAGCCGCACAAAATGCACCTCGGCCGCGGTGGCTTCTGTTGCGGTCCACAAAAATGGACCGCAGACTGCATTGGAAATATTCCTCCAACTTGGCACCTCTATCATAAAGTCGAGTGCGGCCACAATGAAGTCAATGTGGTCTACATGAAATGCTTTGCGGCCGCATTGCTTGGCTGCCTGAAATGAGCACTCTCTGAACCTCCTCTTTGGTCCTGTTACACTGAGCTTGGACTTGTTCCTGGTACTTGTGCACGTTTCACACTTTTTTGAGCTGGTTTTAATTAATTGTCACCTTGTTGACCAAGCCCTTTAATCAAGTACAACATGTGAGCCTTTGGGACTATTTTGTACACATTTATAATCAAAACTTAAGTAAGAAGGAGTGTAAATGCATCATAATCTATAGTTATCACTAAACTTGGGCTCTAGGGAATGTACAAAATCGAATGCGGCTGCAACGAAATCAGTGCCGTTTGCATGAAATGATTTGCGGTCGCATTGTTGGTTGCCTGAAATTAGCAATCTCTAAACCTCCTCTTTGCGGACCGAACAGAATGGAGTGTGGTCGCATTGGTCCTGTTATACTGAGCTTGGACTTGTTCTTGGGACTTGTGCATGTTTCACTCTTTTTTGAGATGGTTTTGGTGAATTGTCACCTTGTTGACCAAACCCTGCAATCAAGTACAATATGTGAGCCTTTGGAACTATTTTGTACACATTTCTAATCAAAACTTAAGTAAGAAGGAGTGTAAAATGCATCATAATCCCTAATTCTCAATCATACGTACCTAGATCTACACAAAAATATGTAGAAGCATAGCATGACTACACAAGAACGGTAACCAACAAGTATCGAGCCTAACCTCGGTACAGTAGTAACGAGGCAAGATCAAGACACCTAACAAATATGTAAACTTGTGCAGGATATAACTTATAGCTAACAAAGAAAGTATTTTTAGGTAAGGTAAAATCATCAGATGTGGTAAAGAGTATAAGTTGAAAAATTAACTAAAGTCAAATATAACATCTATTAAGAATAGTAAAGTACAGAATGAAGCGACGAGTTTTTAACTTAAGAGTCACATAAGGTAAGCAGATTAATCAATTATTTTATATCCAAAACTGGTATGTTACAAATAACTCAGCAGGGTATGAGAAAATTACTCAACGTAGTAAATTTATCTTAAAATTAATTAAGCAAAATAATAATAGTAGGAAAGGAAAACAGAAAATGACGGCAAAGCAATAAACTAATGAAAATAACTCAATCCTTGAAATCAGTAAATCCAAAAATACCAGTCCTCAAAATATCATATGATAAATACCGAAAGCTAACACAATACAACAATGAATACAACACACACAATCCATTACAGTACGCAACTCGATCCCATTGTACAAACACGATCCTTCCTCATTTCACCATATCAATATAAAAAATAACATATAAAATTTCTCGCGACGGGCAAACCTATCCCACCGTATAAATATTAAATCCTAATTTATTTCACCATATCACATAATCCTCCATTATTCCACATGTTGCAGCGTAAAACCCTATCCCATAATATTATCATATTAGAATCCTCCCTTATTTCACCTGTTGCGGCGCGCAACCGAATCCATAAGCAATTTAAATTAACAAAAACAACAATCCAATAACTCAGTATACAAAAATTTCTACAATCAAAGACGATGAGTACATGGAAATAAAAGAACCACGTAATAATCAAAGGAATGCAACAAATATTACAAAAATGTCAGAACAAATAAAGCACGTGACAACTGAGGAGTGCAAGTAAAGCAGTTAACAAAACTAGCAAATAGGCACGGAGTCATGGAAGAGCGTCAACAATTAAATGGTAACAAGACAAACAAGAAGACAATAACTTCAACTAAAGCATGTAAGGGCGAAATAACAAATAAGGGGTACAGTAAGTGCTAACAATGTCAAATAAAGCATGTACGAGTAGATTAACAATAACAGATGTAACAGATCATGATAATTCAATTAAAGGCATGGAGAGAATCTAGATAATCTAAACAGGTCAAATATCACATATAGGCCGTGTACCCACTCATTATCTTGCATTCACGGCTTTCATGTAACACAAATAGCACAATCAACTCAAATCCTAAGGGGTAGTCCCCCCCCCCCCAAAGTTAGGCAAAGTACTTTTACCTCGAAGAAGCTAAACTGATAATCTAAAATGGCATTCTCATGCGAGAAAAACTCAGGACGGCTCAAATCTAGTCAAAATGACTTCATGTTATAAATAAAAAAGCATAGGAATAATTGCGAATAATAACTTTGATCTTTAAAGAACATTAAAAAGTCAACCCTAGACCAGCACCTCGGAATCTACCAAAATTAAAAACTTATGAAAACCTATTTTGATACGAGTCTAACCATACAAAAATTATAAAATTCCGACATCTATTTGTCCTTCAAACCACCATTTTACAATTTTGAAAGTTTTCGCAAAATTTTCATTTTCCCCCAACTCATACCATAATTTAAATGAAAACAATAAATGTAAAATCACGAAATAAAATCAAATCCGAGTAAAAAACAATTATCCCAATCCAAAACGTGAAAATCATGTCAAAATCGCTTCAATCTGAGCTCTATAGCTCCAAATATGCGAAACATGGTTGAAACCTCCAAAATAGAGTACTAATAAATATTGCCCAAGCGAACCCTTCGCAAATGCAGACAAACCATCGGAATGAACAAAATAATCTGTCAGCTAAAAGTAACTTATGCATTTGCGATTCTCCCCACGCGAATGTGATACCCATAGATGCCACACAACACGAACCCAGCCTACGTCTCGCGGGCGCGAAAAAGAGTGCTCCAACTCCCAGCTCACCATCGTGAATGCAACCACCCAAACGCGAACGTGAAGCTCAAGTCCCACATACACCGCGACTGCGAATCAACATACACGAACGTAATGAGATAAAATAGCTATGTCCAATTTCTTATTCGCGATTACGATGAATCCAACATGAACGCAATTCACCATAGACATCATTAAAACCAGCAACTAAAAATAAGAGGAAATGGTCCGAAAGTGATCTGAAACTCATCCAAACTCCTTGGGACCCCGTCCGAACATATCAATAAGTCCCACAATATAGAAGGGACTTACTTGAGGCCTCAAATCACGTATAATAAAATCAAAACCATGAATCACGCCTCAAGTCAAGCTTGAACTTTTAACTTCTACAACTCGCGTCGAATCCTATCAAATCAATCCGGAATGACATCAAATTTTACATGCAAGTTCTAATTACAATATAAAGCTATACGAACTTGCAAAATTGAAATCCAAACCTAACATCAACAAAATCAACTCCCGGTTGACCTTATGAACACTCCAAACTTTCAAATTTTCATTTTTTGTCAAATGGTGCCGAAACCTTGTAAAAATATTCAAATGCAAATCTGGGCATATGCGCAAGTCCAAAATAACTATCCGTACCTAACAGAACTATCAAAACTCCGATCCTGGGTCAACCACACAAAAGTCAAACTTGGTCAACTTTTCTAACATAAAGCTTCAACATTAAAATTCATACTTCCAAACCAACTCCGAATCATCCGAAAACCAAAACTGACGATACACACAAGTTATAATACATCATACAGAGCTGCTCACGCCCTCAAACCATCGAGAGTATTAAATTCTCAAAGCGCCGGTCAAATAGTTACAAAAAATTACCTCTCTTTTAATATAAGAAAAAAACCCTACAACAAGCAGTCTACTCCTGCTCGTAGTTTTCCGCAAAAATTGTTATCTATTAAATATCCGATGTCATTATTATTCCATCCAACTATTGTAAGTTCCTTGATTTTGTTTTTCCCGTTAGTTTTATTATATTTGCACCTTCACTGGTCTTCAAGTCGTCGCTTACAATTAAAATGGTTATGATTTGGAGATGTGTAAGCGTGTAATAAAGTTAAAATTTTCAGGCCTTCATTACAGTTTACTTGATTTCGCCTCCTTTGTAGCCTGAGTTAACCATTGTTGCTGCAATTTCAAAATGTAACTTCTATAAAAAAAATCATAATCACTTCTTTTAATCATATTATATTAAAAGCGGGAAGCTCCTATATTCATAGATAGATTATAGTTTGGCCCAATGGCAAAGCCACATGGCCACAAGTGTGATAAACTGAGCACTCATCCTCGAAACATTTCACCTGTATACATAGGTAAAATATTATATTTTATAAGTATATAATACATACTTAACACCCTTTATTTGGAAGTTTTTTCACTGCTTTTAAATTTGAACACCCAAGAAAAAATTCCTAGCTTCGCCACTGATTTGACCGCTATTGTAGATTAAAATATATTAAAACATAAAATATCTAATATAATAAATATTCAACAGTAAAATCTTTAATAATAATCTATTATTAAATTTTAGTTTCAGGTGCATTTTACCTTCGTAATAACCTTTAGTTGAATATTTGTAATAACCCGACTGGTCACTTTGCTTTCTAGATCTCTATTTTCCTAAATAAGACTCTCCATATGTGCTTTTGCTGTTCTATAATTTGCAGGGATGGTTAGTTCAGATTTTGAAAGGGTTCGGGTTGAAATCAGAACAGTTAGTCCCTTAATGTTGGCTAAAAAGAGGTAAGTTTGACTTGTGTTAATGTTTAGAGTAAACGACCTCGAAATCAGGATTTGACGGTCTCTATAGTTTGTATGATGATTTTGGACTTGGGCTTATGTTCGGATAGAGTTTTGGATGATCCAGGAGTATTTATGCGCTTAATAATGAAAGTTGACTAAAAGGTTTTCGAGTTCTTTAAATATGGTTTGAAGTAGTATTCAGTGTTTCCAAGGTTAATTTGGGATTCCGAGTGTGGGAATCGTTCCATATGGGGATTTAGGACTTTCATAAAAATATTTGGTGTCATTTCAAGTTGTCTAAGTATGATTCGGTTTGTTCAGAGCATATTGAAAACTTGAAGTTCATAATTTGATTCATTTTGATTTTGGGGTGCGATTTTTAGTCTCTTTGTTGTTTTATGCATTTCGAGAGCTTGAGCAGTTATGTATTATGTTTATTGAATTGTTGGTGCATTTGGACGGTCTCCCGAGTGGCTCGTGTATGTTTCGGACCACCCAGAGCTAAGGCTGTGTTGTGGGTCGGGCCTATCCCGGGACCGCTAGAAAATGGGCTGGTCCAAACGGGCCAGTCCCTAGCGATCATAAAAGCCCACTATAGGCAGGTCCTCCTAAAAAATACCGCGAGCCTCAGACCATTTAGCCGGGGACCGGCAAGCGGGCCTGGGCCGGTTCAACCGGGCCAAACGACTATTTTTCAAAAGACTTTTTTTAATAAAAGGCCAACGGTTAGAAGTTTAAAAACTAGTCATTGGCCTGCCATTTTAGCCGTTTGGCATTTTAAAAAATAGCCATTTGACCCTTAAACTTTATTTTAACCCCAAACATTTTATAATTATACTTTTTCCCCTATTCTCAACTATAAATACCCCCTCATTCTTTCATTTTTACTCACAAAATCATCAATCTCTCTCATTTTTGAAACTCAAATTGAAGTATTCAAGTCTTCACTCATCTCTCATTTCTCAAACTCAAATTCTTATTTCAAGTTAAATCATGCCAGATGATTCTAGATTGCATCCATTTGTTTTGGAACACTTTAATGTGGTAGAAGAAAATAAAGAAGTTTACATAATAAAGTGCAAGAACTATGGTTGAGCCTACACTCGTCGTCGAAAGGAGGGCACATGCTCTTCAAGGAGGCATATAAAGAGCTATCTCGCGCATTCTCCAGAAGTTCGTATTTAAAAGTTTTGGTTTATATGAGGTAATTTGTGTTAATTTAAAATTATTAGATGTATTATGCTTAATGTTCTAGTTTGTTAGATTAATTTGAAGTATTATATAGTGTGTGTGTGCATATATATATATATATATATATATATATATATATATATATATATATATATATATATATATATGTATATAAATTTTACAAGAAATTTCATTATATAAAAAAAATTCAAAAAAAAAGCCCGGAACACTTAGGCCCGTGGGCCCGGCAAATTTAGCCAGGGACTATGTAGGTTTAGGCCCGTAGTGGACCGGTTCCACCCTCCAGGACTGCTAAGCCCAAGACCGTTTGGCTCGGGACCACCATAGACCGGCCCGCCAGAGCCCGGCACCATTTCGCCCGACCCGTTTAGCCAACGTAGCCCCGGGACCGGCACATAATACACCTTTAACTGAAGGAGGACATCTGGACATAGCCTACTTGCTGTTGGGTCTGCGCGAGCTGGGGGACCTATATGATGGAGTTAGGAAGATCAAATCTGGGGAAGGTCCTTCTGGGTGATCGAGGATTCTCAGGGTGGTCGAGTACCCAACCTGGTTAGCTAACAGTGTGCCAGTTCCAAAGAAGGATGGGAAAGTCAGAGTATGTGTTAACTATCGAGATTTAAATATAGCAAGTCATATGGACAATTTTCCACTGCCAAACATGCACATTTTGATCGACAACTGCGCCAAGCAATGAACTCCAATCCTTTGTAGATTGCTTCGCAAGTTATGACAAAATCCGGATGGATGAAGAAGACGCGGAGAAAATAGCCTTTATTTCACCTTGTGGTGTATACTGTTACAAGATGATGCCATTCGGTCTGAAGAACGCCAGGGCTACTTACATGAGATCCATGACAACCATCTTTAATGATATGATAAATAAGGAGATATAGATGTATGTGGATGATGTCATTATCAAATCCAAGGGGTCCGCAGATCACATAGGGGACTTGAGAAAGTTCTTTGATAGGCTAAGGAGTTACAACTTAAAGCTGAACCCCGCAAAATGTGCAATTGAGGTTCCCGCAGGAAAGTTATTGTGATTTATTGTCATTTGTCGAAGAATCGAGCTCGATCCATCTTAAGTCAAGCTAATCAGGAGTTACCGCCGCCTAGGAGCAAAAAGGACATGATGAGCTTTCTAGGACGTCTCAATTATATCAGTCGCTTCATAGTACAGTCCACAGTCACATGTGAACCCATCTTCAAGATGTTGAAGAAAGATGCCGAGGCAAGTTGGACCGAAGATTGTCAGAAAGCTTTTGAAAAGATCAAGGAGCACGTATCCACGCCACCAGATCTGGACCCGACAGAACTAGGACGACCTTTGATACTTTAAGTCACGACCCCAATTCATCCACCATGAACATGTTGTGACGACACCTAGTCCCTATGACTAGGTAAGCCTAATAATGCGGAAAAACAAATTAATCTTGCGAAAAATAATAATTAAGCTTGAACAACTATATTAGAAACTGTATATAAGTACCGCTAGGCATATACAACTCTATCATCATGGAAATTATATAACAACATCCCAATTCCCAGAAACTCATGCGAATAACAAGAAAATAGAAATGTGATACACTTCTCTAACTCCGGAATGTCTAATCAACTGTAAGAAAGGAAAGCTATCTAATAAAGTTGGAATAAGATAGAGACTCTTGGTGGACGTGGCAGATATACTCAAAGTCTTCGCTAGATCTCTCCGCCATGAGGATAGCACGCCTGGGTGGAGGTACCTAGATTTGCACATGAAAAATATGCACAGAAGGGGCATGAGTACACCACAGCGGTACTTACTAAGTGCCAAGCCTAATCTCGGTCGGGTAGTGACGAGGAAGGTCAGGGCCCTACTGAGATAAAACATAATAAGTGATAAGATAAAGAAAATAGTATAGATAAAGTCAACAATGAGAATCTAAACAGGATAAGGAAAGCAGTAATAGAAGGTAGAAACAAGACAATACAAGGAAATACTGCTCACAATAGGAATAATAACCGGGGATCTTTTAGTATCCCGATGATATCTTGATATCCTTATTATATATACGAGAGATCTCTTGATATCCCGAGGATCTCTTGGTATCCTCAATACTTATATATTCATGTGTAGAGGATCTAATGGTTCTCGCACCCTCATCAAGAAAATATCAACTCCGGAAACTCGAATTAATCAAGGATTTGAGCCGAAGAACTTCAAATTTTATCAAAATATACTTTCGATCAAAAACCTAATCAAACCACATCTGAATGACCGAAATTTTACACACACATCTCAAATAAGATGACAGAGCTATTGCAACTTTTGGAATTCCATTCCGACCTTCGTATAAAAAACTCACTATTGGACCGGAAACTTCAAAAATTCAAACTTCGTCATTTCAAGCCTAAATTAACTACGGACTTCCAAAATGTATTCCGAACATGCTCCAAACCCCGAAATCACCCTAAGGAGCTAACTAGAACATCAAATTTCCATTATGAGGCCGTCTTGATACTGTTCTGACTAAGGACCACTTTCCAACACTTAATCTATCATTTAGGAACTAATTGTCCCAAAGCACTCCGGAACCCAACACCGAACACTCCGGCAAACAAAAATAGAAGAAATGAACTTAGGGGAAGCAGATAATGGGGGATCGGGGCATACATTCTAAAAAACAACTGCCGGGTCGTTACATCCTCCCACACTTAAACATTAGCTTGTCCTCGAATGAGCATAGAGAACACACCTGAAGTAATGAAAAGATAAGGGTATCAGCTATGCATATCCCGCTCAGTCTCCCAGGCCGCCCCCTCGGCTGGCTGACCCCGCCACTGAACCTTTACTGAAGCAATGTTCTTTGACATCAACTTTCTAACCTGCTTGTCCAATATAGCCATTGGTTCCTCAACAAAGGATAGATCCTTGTCCAACCGGACTGAATTGAAATCCAACACGCTTGATGGATTTACGTGATACCTTCGGAGCATTGAAACATGAAACATCATAGCAACTCCGTGAACCCTAGCCAAATTGGAAGGTAAGGCAAGCTCATAAGCAACCCCCCAACTCTCCTCAAAATCTCAAAAGGGCCGATAAACCATTGACTCAACTTACCTTTCTTCCCAAATCTCATAACGCCCTTCATAGGCAAAACCTGAAGAAGAACCCGCTCTCCGACCATATATGAAACATCATGAACCTTCCGGTCCGCGTAACTCTTCTGTCTAGACTCGGATGTACAGAGACTATCCTGAATCACCTTGACCTTCTCCAATGCATCCTGAACCAACTCTGTGCCTAATAACCTGGCCTCACCTGCTCAAACCAACCAACCAAAGATCTACACCTCATACCATATAAAGTCTCATACGATGCCATCTGAATGCTGGACTGATAACTGTCATTATATGTAAACTTTGCCAATGGAAAGAACTAATCCCATGACCATCCAAACTCAATCATTCATGCGCGGAGCATTTCCTCAAGAATTTGAATAGTGCACTTGGACTGTCTGTCCCTTTAGGGGTGAAATGAAATGCTCAACTCCACCCGAGTACCAAACCCCTGTTGAGCGGCTCACCGAAACCGTGATGTGAACTGAGTACTTCTAACTGAAATAATAGAAACTACAATACCGTGGAGACAAACGATCTCCGGATATAAATCTATGCCAATCACTTCATTGAATAAGTAGTACACATGGAAATGAAGTACGCGGACTTGGTCAGCCGATCCACAATCACCCAAATGGATTCAAACATCCTCGAGGTCCGAGGGAGACAAACTACAAAATGCATGGTGATCCTCTCCCATTTCCACTTCGGAATATCTATCTGCTGAAGCAACCCACCCGATCTCTGGTTCTGATACTTCACTTGCTGACAGTTGAGAAATCTAGCCACATATCCTACTAAATCCTTCTTCATCTACCTCCACCAAAAGTGATGTCTCAAGTCCTGATGCATCTTCGTGGCACCCATATGGATGGAATACCGTGAACTATGAGCCTCTGCCGATATGAACTCCCAAAGCCCATCAACATTGGGCACACAAATCCGACCTTGCATCCTCAATACCCCGTCATCTCCAATGGTCATATCTCTAGCATCGCCATGCTGAACTGTGTCCCTAAGGATAAGTAAATGAGGGTCATCATACTGTCATTCCCTAATACGATCTAATAATGAAGATCGAGAGACCACACAAGCTAAAGCCCGACTGGGCTTCATAAGGTCCAATCTCACAAACTAGCTGGCTAAATCCTGAACATCCATCATGATAGGTTTCTCTGATGCTTGTAAATACACCAAACTCTCTGCCGATGACTCAAGGCATCCGCCACCATATTGGCCTTGCTCGGGTGATACAGAATAGTAATATCATTATCCTTAAGCAACTCTAACCACCTCCTCTGACGTAAATTTAGATTCTTTTGCTTGAACAAGTGCTGCAAACTCTGATTGTCAGTATAAATCTCATAAGGCACTCCATACAAATAATGATGCCATATCTTCAAGGCATGAACAATAGAAGCTAGCTCAAGGTCGTGGACAAGGTAATTCCTCCCATGTATCTTCAACTGTCCGAATGCGTAGGCAATCGACTTACTATTTTGTATCATTACCACTCCAAAGCCAACCTGTGAGGCATCATAATAAACTGTGTACGACCCCAAACCAGTAGGCAATGTCAAAATTAGGGCTGTGGTCAAAGCTGTCTTGAGCTTCTTGAATATCTCCTCACACTCCTCTATCCACTGAAATGGAGCACCCTTCTGGATCAATCTAGTCATAGGGGCTGTAATCGATGAAAAGCCCTCCACAAAAAGACGGTAGTAGCCCTCCATGCCAAAGAAACTGAGAATCTCTTTAGTTGAGGATGGCCTGGGCCAACTCTGCACAGACTCTGACTTCTTAGGATCCACCTGAATACCCTCACTCAATACCACAGAATTCAACCAAAACTCACATTTTGAGAACTTCGCATATAATTTCTTCTCCCTCAAGGTCTGATGCATTGTCCTCAGTGCTGCTCATGATCTTCCGACTCTAGGAGTGAACAAGAATATCATCTATGAAAACAAAATGAACGGGTCGAGATATGCCCTGAACACAATGTGCATCAAATGCATGAAAACTGCTGGGGCATTGGTCAGCCCAAATAATATAACAAGGAACTTGTAATGACCATACTGAGTCCTGATGGAAGTATTCAGGATATGCGGCTCCCAAATCTTTAACTGATGGTAACCTGAGCGCAAATCAATCTTAATAAATACATGTGCACCCTGAAGCTGGTTAAATAGATCATCAATACGAGGCAAAGGATAATAGTTCTTCACTGTAACCTCGTTCAACTGGCAACAATCCATGCATATATGCATAGAACCATCCTTTTTTCTTCATAAACAATACAGGAGCACCCCAAGGTGAATCACTATGTCAAACAAAATCCATATCAAGCAATTCCTATAACTTATCTTCCAAATCCTTCAACCCAAGAGGAGCCTCGCTGTACGGAGGAATGGAAATGGCTGAGTGCCCAGCAACAAATTAATGCCAAAATCAATATCTCTATCAGACGGCATGCCCGGAACATCAACTAGAAACACATCGAGATAATCCGTACCATTGGGACTGAATTAAGAGAAGGGGTATCAATACTGACATCTCTCACATATGCTAAATACACGGCACTCCCCTTCTCAACCATAAGCTGAGCCTTAAGGAAAGACATAACTCTACTGGAAGTGTGATCTAAAGTACCAGTCCACTCAACACGTGGAATACCTGGCATAGCCGGCGTTAAGGTCTTGGTGTGACAACCAATACATGCCCAAGATGATATCAAAATCCACCATATCGAGTAGTAATAAATCCGTTCTTGTATCAAAACCATGTATAGTAACCAAACACGACCGATAAATGGTGTCCAAAATAAGAGAATTTCCCACAGGAGCGGAAATATAAATAGGAGAACTCAACGAATCTCAGGCTATACCCAAATGCAGAGCAAAATAAGAAGACACACAAGAATAAGTGGAGTCCGGATCAAATAGAACCGATGCATCTCTGTGAAAAACCAATATAATACTTGTAATGATAGAATCAGAGGCAACAATCTATTTTACCGTATTAATATCCTCAAATGTAATATCATCACAGAATATGTTATGAATTCTGTGATGATCATGGTTTAGTTGGCTCAATCAAGTTATTATGTTATAATTTTAAATTTTATGTTTTTAATAAAAAAAACTAACCTTAGGCTTTGCCTAGTGGATTGCCAAAAAATAAAACAGAAAGAGGCAACAACCTCACTACGAGCAGGAATTGTATAATATTTGGCCTGGACTCCCCCTCGAGGGTGACCTCTACCTCCCCAATCTCCGCCCCTAGCTGGTTAGGCAGATAGGGTAGCAGCTAGTGCTATGATCATGACCTGAGAACTCTGCTGATCACGTTGTGGCTGAGAAGTCTATAGAGGTGCACTCTTCCCAAGAATAGGGCGATCTCTCACTACATGGCTAGTGCCACCAAGCCCAAAACAAGCTCTAGAAGGGTGTGGTAACTGTGACTGGCTCGGGCCAGGTCTGGTGGAGTTACCCCTGAAAGCACCCCGCACAGGAGGGCCGCTAGAAACCAGAGGTGCATTGTAAGGCTCTTAGGGTGTAGGAGGAGCTGGAGTACTGCTGGCTGATGGAATATCTGAATGAATGGGGCGACCAATATAACCCCTACCATGTCAACCTACTGGTGAGGTACGGGCACCAGAGTAGTTGCTCGACTCTCGAGACCTATGGCCTCCCTCTCCTCCCGCTCGGTAGTGAGCATACCCTCGATCCTTCTAGCAATGCTCACTACCTACTGATAAGGAATTTTTATCTCCAACTCTCGAGCCATGCTATATGTGATGGGTGGAATAAGACCCTCAATGAACCAGTGAACTCTGTCATGGACAAGTAGCAATCAAGGCTGGTGCATGCTTAACCAATCTAGTTTAACGGATAGCATACTCCGAAATGATCATAGAACTCTTACGCAAATGCTTAAACTCTTTGCGCCATGCTTCCCGGAGACTCTAAGGGACAAACTCTCTCATGAACATATCTGAGAACTGGGTCCTAGTTAGTGAAGCATCCATGACTGGACTGTCTATCTCATAAGTGCGCCACCAATCATATGCAGATCCCCGAAGCTGGAAGGCAGTAATTGAAACCCTACTAGATCCGGTTATACCCATTGTGCGAATCATATGATGGCACTCCTCTAGAAATACCAAGGCATCATCTATCTCCAATCCACTAAAAACCGGAATATCATTCTTCTTCCGGGAGTAAAAAAGAATATCATCTATGAAAACAATAATGAACGAGTCGAGATATGACCTGAACACACTGTGCATCAAATGCATGAAAGCCGTTGGGGCTGTCAGCCCAAATAAAATAACAAGGAACTCTTAATAACCATACCCAGTCCTGAAGGATGTCTTCGGGATATCCGGCTCCCGAATCTTCAATTGATGGTAACCTGAGCGCAAATCAATCTTATAAAATACATGTGCACCCTGAGGCTGGTCAAATAGATCATCAATACGAGGCAAAGGATAGTAGCTCTTCACTGTAACCTCGTTCAACTAGTGACAATCGATGCACATATGCATAGAACCATCCTTTTTCTTCACAAATAATATAGGAGCCCTCAAGGTGAAACAATGCGTCAAATAAAACCCATATCAAGCAATTCCTATAATTTATCTTCCAAATATTTCTACCCAAGAGGAGCCATGTTGTACGGAGGAATGGAAATGGGCTGACTGCCCAGCAATAATTCAATGACATAATCAATATCTCTATTAGACGGCATGCCCAGAAGATCAACTAGAAACACATCGAGATAATCCCGTACCATTGGGACTGAATTAAGAGAAGGGGTATTAATACTGACATCTCTTACATAAGCTAAATACACGGCACACCCCTTCTAAACCATACGCTGAGCCTTAAGGAAAGAGATAACTCTATTGGGAGTGTGATATAAAGTACCACTCTACTCAACACGTGGAATAGCTGGCATAAGCGGCGTTAAGGTCTGGGTGTGACAAGAAATAATAGAATAATGGGGTGACAACCAATCCATGCCCAAGATGATATCAAAATCCATCATATCGAGTTATAATAAATCTGTTCTGGTATAAAAACCATGTATAGTAACTAAACACGACCGATAAATGCTGTCTGAAATAAGAGAATTTCCCAGAGGAGTAGAAATATAAATAGGAGAACTCAGCGAATCTCAGGCCACCCAAATACCGAGTAAATAAAAAGACACATAAGAATAAGTGGATTCCGGATCGAATAGAATCGATGCATCTCTATGACAAACCAATATAATACTTGTAATGACAGAATCAGAGGCAACAACCTCCCTACGAGCAGGAATTGAATAATATTTGGCCTGGACTCCCCCTCGAGGGTGACCTCCACCTCCCCAATCCCGCCCCTAGCTTTTTGGGCAGATGGGGTAGCAGCTGGTGCTGTGATAATGGCATGAGAACTCTACCGAGAAAGTTGTGGCTGAGAAGTCTTTGGAGGTGCACTCTTCCCAAGGATAGGGCAATCCCTCACCACATGGCTGGTGTCACAACTCCCCAAACAAGCTCTGGAAGGGTGTGGTGGCTGTGACTGGCTCGGGCCAGGTCTGGTGGACTTACCCCTGAAAGCACCCTGCGCAAGAGGTGCGTTAGAAACCAGAGGTGCATTGTAAGGCTCCTGGGATCTAGGAGGAGCTGGAGCACTGCTAGCTGATGGAATAGCTGATTGAATGGGGAAACCAATATAACCCTTACCATGTCGACCTACTGGTGAGGTACGGGCACCAGAGTAGTTGCTCGACTCTCGAGACCTTTTGGCCTCCCTCTCCTCCCGCGCCGTAGCGAGCATACCCTCGATCCTTCTAGCAATGCTCAGTACCTACTGATAAGGAATGTCCATCTTCAACTCTAGATCCATGATAGATCTGATGGGTGGAATTAGACGCTCAATGAACCGGCGAACTCTCTCGTGGACAGTAGCAATCAAGGCTGGTGCATGCTTAACAAATCTAGTATAACGGATAGCATACTTCGAAATGATCATATAAATCCGGCTCAAATGCTCAAACTCTGTGCGCCATACATCCGGATACTCTGAGGGACAAACTCTCCCATGAACATATCTGAGAATTGGGTCTTAGTTAGTGAAGCATCCTTGACTAGACTGTCTATCTCATAAGTGCGCCACCAATCATATGCGGATCCCTGAAGCTGGAAGGCAGTAATTGAAACCCTACTGGATCCGGTTATACCCATAGTGCGAATCATATGATGGCACTCCTCTAGAATACCAAGGCATTATCTGTCGCTAATCCACTAAAAACCGGAAGATCATACTTCTTTAATCTCTTCAACCTCAGCTGCTCATCCTCAGAAGCAGCTCCCCCATCCTCGGGCTGAACTGGTGCTGTAGGCTGTATAGGAATGATCTCTAGGGCCTTCTCAACATGCACTCGCTGCTCAGGAGGGCAAGCGACATGAGTATGTGTGCATCCCTCATCCTGGGATGTGGCTGCAGCAAGGGGAAGCAACTCTGCCTAAGCCAAGGTGGTGTACATAGTCATAAACTGTGCCAAAGTCTCCTGGGGGCTGGAGTAGTCGTAGTTGTAAGCGTGTCAAGTGCCTGAACTCCGGCTGGATCTTCTTGTGGTACATCAATGGCAGCCCGTGTAAGTGCTCTAGCTGCACCATATGCGCGTCCACGGCCTCTACCCCATCACCTTCCTCTGACTGCAGCAGTAGGTGGCGCGGTTGCCAGATCATCCCGAGTAGTTTACAACTCAATCATCACGAAAAATCTATAACAACATCCCAAACCCGAAAACCCACAGTAAACACATGCTAATAGAAATGCAATACAGTACTCTAACTCGATAGTGTCTAATCAACTGTAAGAAAGGAAAGCTATCTAATAAGGTTTGAATAAATAGAGACTCCTGGTCTGCGAACGCGGCAGATATACCTCGAAGTCTCTGCTAGATCTTTCCGCCTTAGGGATAGTATGAATGGGTGGAGTTACCTGGATCTGTACATGAAAAACATGCGCAGAGGGGGCATGTGTACACAATAGCAGCACTTAGTAAGTGCCAAGCCTAACCTCGGTCGGGTAGTGACGAGGAAGGTCAGGGCCCTACTGAGATAAAATATAATTTGTGATAAGATAAAGAAAAAAGTATAGATAAAGTCGATAGATAGAATCTAAATAGGATAAATAAGGAACGTAGTAATAGAAGGTAGAAACAAGACAATACAAGGAAATACTGCTCACAACATGAATAATAACTAGGGATTTCTTGGTATCCCGAGGATCTCTTGGTATCCTTATTATTTATACGAGGGTGCTCTTGGTATCCTCAATAATTATATATTCATGTGCGGTGGAGATCTTGGTATCCCGCACCCGTACTCCATAACATATCAAATACAGCGGGGATCTCCCGGGATGCCGTCCCGTAGTCCCAAATTAAACCACACAATAACAACTAAAAAGTTAGGATAACTGGTACACTAAGAACAAGTAATAGAAAAATCTAACCTAACATGCTTCATGGAGTACAAACAATAAAGTTTAAGAAAATAGGCAAATAAGTCAACTAAACGTGTTTCCCTAAACTAATACAGGCTAAACTTGCAATTAGAGTAAAGAAAATAAGAAAGAAAATCAAATTAAATACTTTAAGTAGAAATGAAATTTCAATAATTATCTCAAGTACGTGCTCGTCTTCTCACGTACGAGGCATTCAAATATCAAGTACCATCTCCTAAGGGGAAAGATCCCCTACACAAGGTTAGACAATCCCCTTACCTCAAACCGGCACAAAATCAACTATTAACCATGCCTTTTCCATGAGTATCCGACTCCAAATGGCCCAAATCTATTTAATTTAATTACATATAAAAAATAACATCGCAAGCAACTGATTCTACTATTTAATTCAAAGATAAGGTGTGAAATTAGGTAAAATGACCAAAACGCACCTCAGGCCAACATCTTGGAATCGGATAATTTTCACATTTTCTTAACCCTCGTTCTCTTACGAGTCTTACCATATAAAAATCTTTTTAATCGGAGGCCAAAATCCCACTCAAAACTCAATAGTTTGGTCTTTGATGTTTTCCCCATTTTTCATTCAAAAATCAGAATTTAAGGATGAATTCGTGATTGGATTAGTGGGTTTTAAGAATAAGAAAGTAGAGAATTGTTACCCAATCATTGAACTCGAAAATTCCTCAATATATCTCCCGAATCCAAGCTCCCAAGCTTGTGTTTTCATAAAAATGGCTAACCTTTTGAAATATTTATAACTGCCTAGTGATTTGTTCAATGCGGTCGCAAGAATTTGGATGCTATCGCGTAGAATAAAGTTTTAAGCCCCAGAATTTGGTCTATGCGAATGCCGACTTAGGCTAGCGATTGCAGAAGATGAAGAAGCAGAACTATGAGGTTGCAGACTGGACCACACAATATCGAAAAAGAATTATCAATGAGGCACCGACTCCTAAGTTCTACTATGCGAACACGAAGAAGGGGAATGAAATATTGTGCGATCGTGATCGAAGTATTCCGATCGCATAGAAGCATTTGGCCCCTCTCTGAAATTGCACTATGAAATTGCGGAGGTGAAGCTGTGATCGCAGAGAAGGAAAATCTGCGGCATAACTGAAGAGAAATCTGCAACACTTTTCAACATAAAAATGCCCCGTTGAGCATCCGAAAGACACCCGAGGCCCCCGGTACCTCAACCAATCCTACAGACATATCCCACAACATTATTCAAACTTGTGCCAAACCTTAAACCACCTAATACAATACTGGAAGCTCGAATTAGTCAAATATTTGAGCCTAAGAACTTCAAATTTCATTCAAATACACTTTCGATAAAAAACCTAATCAAACCATGTCTGAATGACCTGAAATTTTGCACACAAATCCCAAATGACATGATAGAGCAACTCTAACTTTGGAATTCCATTTTGACCCTCGCATCAAAAACTCACTTTCGGAACGGAAACTTCAAAATTTCAAACTTCGGCATTTCAAGCCTTAATTAGCTACGGACTTCCAAAATGCATTCTGAACACTCTCAAAACCCTGAAATCACCTAACGGAGATAACGTAACCATCAAATTTCCGTTCTAAGGCCGTCTTCACATTGTTCCAACTACGGCCAATTTCCAACACTTAAGGTCTTATTTATGGACTACTTGTCCCAAAACTCTTCGAAACCCAACACCGAACATCCCGACAATCCAAAATAGCTAGGGGAAGCAGTTAATGGGGGATCGGGGCGTAAATTCTAAAAATGACAGGACGAATCATTACACTTTATCTATCCGTATTGGATGGAGCCTTCGAATGTGTTTTGGGACAATATGATGAGACAGGAAGAAAGGAGCAAGCCATATATTACTTGAGTAAGAAGTTCACACCTTATCAAGCACGGTAATCTCTACTGTAACGCACTTGCTGTACTTTGACCTAGAAAGCTTAGAAATTGAGGCATTACTTTTATGCCTATAATACTTACCTTGTATCCAAGATGGACCCTTTGAAGTACATATTCTAGAAGCCCATGCAGACTAGGAAGTTATCCAAGTGGAAAATATTGTTGAGTGAGTTCGACATTGTATATGTAACTCAAAAGGTGATCAAAGGACAAACATTGGCAGATCATCTTGCTGAAAATCCGATGGGAGGAGAATACGAACCCTTGAAAACGTATTTTCTTGATGAAAAAGTATCAATTGTTGGAGAAGACATTAACAAAGCATACGATGCTTGGATGATGTTCTTTGATGGAGCTGCAAATCTTAAAGGAGTGGGCATTGGAGCCGTTTTGGTATCAGAAACAGGTCAACATTATCCGGTATCTTCCAAACTCATATTTCGCTGCACCAACAACATGGCAGAGTATGAAGCCTGCATACTAGGGCTCAACATGACAAACGACATAGACATTTAGGAGCTGCTGGTGATCGATAATTCATATTTGCTTGTGCACCAGGTACAAGGAGAGTGGGCTGCCAAGAATTCCAAGATATTTCCATATCTACACCATGTACAAGAATTGAGAAAAAGGTTTACGAAGATAGAATTCCGACATATGCCCAGAATTCAGAATGAGTTTTTTGATGCATTGACCACCTTGTCATCTATGATACAACTTCCAGATAAGAATTATATTGATCACATTCCGGTGAGGATCCATAATCAGCCTGCATATTTTGCTCATGCTGAAGAAGAAACAGATAGAAAGCCTTAGTTCCATGACATCAAGGAGTATTTGTTGAAGGGAGAACATCCGAAGCATGAAAATCAACACTAAGAAATACACGCTTCGGAGATTGTCCAGTCACTTCTTCCACATTGGAGTAAATCTGCATAGAAAAACTCCCGATTTGGGAATGCTAAGATGTGTCGATGCAAAAGAAGCTTCTAAACTGCTTGAGGATGTGCGTGCTAAAACATGTGGCCTGCTCATGAATGGTTTTGTCTTGGAAAAGAAGATACTTAGGGCCGGCTGTCGACGCCCTTTTTTCAACTATTAGAAAGAAGCCAAAATCGGGTTTACGACATTATGGGAAAAACAACTCTCATTCCCGTTTGGGAATTTGGTTATGGAATTAGAAGAGTCTCCACCTAATGATCATAGTGCATTAAGACACTTTACGATGAAGAGAGTATTCTGAGAGAAAAACCAGAGTTTGGGTAAGGGCTTGAGATTATCTCGAGGGAAAGGTGTTAGATACCCCTCAAGATCCATAAATGTGGTTCCCGGCCGTGCTAATTGTGACTTTAATAGAAGATGAAGCACGTAGAAATAAGGTTCACATATATAACATTCACATAACTTGAAAGCTTTAAATAAAAGGAAGGACATAAGTTTGAAATAAGAGAGGACTAGTTTGAAAAGAATTACATGAAGAAAGCGTTTAAATAAATCAAATAAAGGAGAAAGAAGGGTTCTAGGTTTAACTATAATATGGATCAAATCGGCACAATTCCCCGCACACACTCCTCAAAGAGGGGCCGTATATGGTATTAGCGTACCGGTCATCATCTCCATATTCTACCCTCCCACCCTATTAAGGTATTTAATCGCGTCGGTATCGTTTGCTTATTGCATGCTAATACCCATCCCAACCTGTTAGTCCTGGGGTATTAGGACTTCTAATCGTAAAAGGGGGAGAGAGATACGATATATATATGTGGAGTATTCATAGGTAAAAATACTAGAGCGACATTCAAAAACAAAACATGTAAGAGGTACGCAAATAAACAATCAAAGGCTCAAGTAAACCCTGTAACATACAGCAAATAGTTTAACATGACTTCAATTACTGATTCGGTCTTTAATAGAAGTTAGAAGAGCGGTAAAATTAGTTTAACACATAAGAGCTGGATAGAAAATCTTCTTCGAGCTCCCCGGGCTTGTTTTAAGGAGTTAACATGATTTAGGAAATTAATTGATTTTAGAGGAAAACATTAATTTCAGAAAAGAGTCTGTTAAAAGAGAGTCAAAGATGCGGACGAGTTTGAAAAGGCTTATGAGTAAGCCACATAAATCAAGTAAAATAGAGATGTAAGAAGGACATTTTAAAAGACCTTAAATAAGGTTTTTAAAGAACACTTAGGCAAAATCACAGGTTTAGTAAAAAGAAAATGGTTTACAGGTTCAATATAAAAAAATAGTTTACAGGTTCAGAGCATTGTGAAAGGGGCAGACCAGGGCCCGTTCCGAAATAAACAATTTTAGGACAAGTTGAAAACTGAGACGTTTGAAAGTATTAGGCGAGTCTTAACTTATGACTTACTTATTAACCCTTTAGTTACAGCTTGTTAGACGACCTACTGTTTTTCCTAGCATTTATATAGTTCCTATAGACATGATTTCTAGGCGAGATTAAAAATGCAAACCTATAAGCATGATTTCTATATGAAGCTGATGCAATAACAAAAGCCTATAGACATGGTATCTACATGGGGTCGATGCAATAGTATAGCCGTGATAACGATATGGCATGGATGCAATAGTGCAAGGCCCTAAGACATGGTTTCTAACTGATACAAGAAAAGTAAGCCTATAAACATGATTTCTATGCGATATAGATTCAAGTGATATCTATATGGTAATGAGAAACCTATTAACATGGTATCGGTACTAACAAGTGATGAAAACCTATAAGCATGGTTTCTAATGAATGCAAGAGAGTAAATACCTCTCATGTCCCTTTTCACTATACCCCCAAGTTCTTTTATTACAAATTATTATAAATCTGGGCAGGAAAGGAAAAGAGCATTAAAAGAAATAAAAATTAAATACATCAGCAGCTATAACAGGCCCGAGGAGTCTCGAAGCAACATTAATATCCAACATATTCCTTTTACAAATTCGAGCTCCCAAGATCCGAGGCTTTTCTCTTTTAGAGTGTTACAAAGTTCCAAGGGCTTTCAAGGAAACCCAGGCATTGCTAACACTCTAATTAGAATAGTGCAAGCGTGGAATTACCAACCCTAAGGCATCCAAGTTCAGAGGAGGCTCCAAGGTTCCAAAGCATGGCATACCAGAGGGGGTGGGACTTAAAGGACTAAGAATAAGTGCAAAGTGAGGATTAGAGGAAGACCAATGTAGGAAGTGGTCATACCTAGCCTATAGAGTGAGACTGGCATACCCCAAACTTCTTACAAAGGCTAACAAATCTGTATGGTGATTAGGACACCAACAGGCCTTTGTCAAGGCTAAAACACACAAAATAGGGGAAGGGGAGTGGGATTACTCTAAGTATAGGCTGTTGACAGCCTTTGTTCTAGATTAGAAGTGGCAATGAGGTGCCACCCTCATCCAGAACAAATTTACAGGCAAACAAAGACTAAAGGGGAGGGTAAATAACATAAGAACATTGAAAGAACAAGATTAAACTAAAATGATTCAAGAACAATGAATAACAAGCAGGCATGGTACACATGCTAGTTTAAACTAAAAGCATAAGCAGACAAGGATCATGGCTAAGGATTAAACCTGCTGAGCTTAAACACAAAACAGACAAGGGTACAAGGGGAATGGAATTAAGAATACTAAAGTTTAACATAAACAAACAAGGGAACAGGGGAAAGGTATTAATCATGGTAGAGCTTAAATTGAAATAACATAACATACAAAAAGCGGGAATGTAAACAGATAGTTGAAGGTTAATAATTTAAATTAGGAGCCTACCAGTGCAACTTGAAGAACAAAGCAAGTATAGATTCTATAATTAGCCTAGGCTTTCAGCCGGCTAATTCTTAGCAAAGAGAGTAAGTAATAGAGAAGAGAAGAGCAGAGAGTTTTCAGTGAGTAAGAGTAGAGAGAACTCGTGTATTAGTCTGTGCTAGTGAGAAAAGAGAAGGCCTATTTATAGTTTTGAAAAGCTACAGCAATAAGTCAAGGAAATATTCAGCAATATCAATCAGTTCAATTAAGGAGAAGGGAACCCCTTCAATTAAGGAACCAGATGGAAATAAATAAACCTAGGTCTAAATTTTGAAAGACAATCAAGTATTAATCACAAAATATAGGGTAAATACATGTAAAGAATTAGAAAATCACACGGGTAAACATATAAGGCAAGTAATCACCCAGGAAATAAAGGAGTCAAGATACTACGTGCAATCGAACTTACTCAGAAAATAGGGTACAATTAGAGGAACAAACAGCTGTACCAAAATCAATTAGGGTTTCAAAGAAAGGGGAAAATAGTACTATAAAAGATGCATAGGTTTGAACAGGCAAAGACGAGAAATAACATGTAGCAAAGCATAAGAAATCAACTAGAGGCGGCTACGGTTTCGCAGAGAAATAAAAATGGGTAATTCCCTTAGAAATTAGGGTTTCCACGACAAGTCGGAAAACAAGGAACATCATAGACGAAGATGAACAAGAGCAGAACATCATAAAGAAAGTACAAACACATGAACTGAAAACCCTAGAAATACACAGTAAAGCAAAACACTTTAGAGCCGTAGTAGAAAATGTTCAAAATCATGGAGAAGAACACACAGTAGCGAAAGTAAACAACAAAATCAAAGAAATCAGATAAGTCATAGAAAACCCTTGGTTTAAAGGACGAACAGTTTTGAAAACACAAATAGGCGAAGAAAGGATGAGAGATACTTAAAATTTTTAGATAATAACTAGAGCTCAGAGAAGATCGTAAGATAAACACAGAGAAAAATGAAAAAGAACCTCGAACATTAGGGTTTTCAGACTAAGGTCTCGAAATGGCGAGAAAAGCCTGAACGGACTCATCGGAGTTGGAAAAGGACTCAAGGCCTTATGACTTTCCGGAGAAATGCTGGACACATCTGCAAAAGACCCCATTGGAGGAGCTCTAGTCCAGTTATCTTTGAAATAAGGCTCCGATCCTCGAACCCAAAGGCTAGGAGAGGTGAGAAGTGAACGAATTAGGGAGTTTCAGGTCCTGGACATCAATGAAAGCTGGTGAAAAGGGCCAGAGATGACTAGGGTTTTCAGAGAGCTTTACGAATTCAAAGGCGGCCGGTTTGGAAAAGTGACTAGGGCTTGGGGGTATTAGGGATTTAATTTAGCTAAGTGTACTGTGGGCCGTTGATCTGTGAGATCAACGACTAGGATTAGAAAGGGGACCGGGTGGGTTAGATTTATGTTTTGGATTTGGGTAGGTAAATTGGGGCTAATTTTGGGGTTGATTTTGGGTTTCAATTTGGCTTAGAATTGAAATATTAAAAGGCTACATTTTAAGTAGCCATTTTTCCCAATTTGATTTTATAAAAATAGTAAAAAATTTTGTAACAATCCAATAAAATTACTGACTTAATAAAATATATTTAGGAAGCAACTAAAAATATCAGAAACGATTTTGTACTTGAAATACTTATTAAATTGAGAAATAAGCTAAAATTGCAATTTAATGCAATTTTAGTTTAAAAATACCTAATGGCTTTGTAAAATTCTGTAAAAATTACACAAACAATATTTTTTATGTAAATAAGAGAATAAAATAAATTATTTATTAAATAACAAGATTGGAGGTTAAATAATGGATTTTATAGTACAAAATAAGTTGTAAATTGGTTTTGAAATGCTTGAAAATTATAGAAAAATACCAAACCTTTTGTGGATGCTTATATATGCACTTACAAGCTATTTTGAAATTATTTTGGGTACAAAAATACAAAGTGAAAAATTGGGTATCAACAGCTGCCCCTCTTTACCCAAGGAGGATGAAACGGTTGTCGGGTAAAGATAAGATGGTCAATTTTGACCAGAAGTGACAATTGTACGAGAATTTCGACTGCGCTCTGGCTTCTGAGCAGCCTACATATCCCTGGTTTTACAGGAATTTGGCCGTATGTAGTTCAGGAGCCATTGACAGTGAAAGGCGGACGCAACGGGGGTTTGAGATTTGGCAAGGGTTCGGGGATCGGACGAGCCGCGGAGATTTGGAGCGGGAGCGCTCCTGCTGATACAGTCGTTCCAGCCGGTATACCTGCAAATGAATGATGTGCGTGTATATTGCATAATTTAATCATGGTGCAAGTTCCCATTAGACCATGAATGCTATCTTCGGACGATTAGGATGACGTCCTCAGACTATGATGTCCGGATATGAAGAGCATGAAAGTAAAGATTTGCAGGCCATGAAATGGTGCCAGATGGTGCCTCCGAACTATGATGCCTTTGAATAAGTTTGCGATATTTCACCCCAAGAAAAGGTGGCAATATTTCAGCGGAATGAATGCAGAGGGTGGCGATCTTTCAGCCGAGCAGGAATTTAAAATGCAGGGTGGCGATATTTTTCCCAAAATGAAACATGGTGGCGAATTTCAGCCAAAATGCAAAATAAAGGAGGTAGAGCTTATCCTCAAAAGGCTGAAAATAGCCCTATGTATGATGGTGGCAGAGCTTAGCCCCGGAAGGCAGAGAATAGCTTAGTCTCGAAAGGCAGAAGATAGCCATATGCAATGATGGAGGTAGAGCTTAACCTCGGAAGGCAGAGAATAGCTTATGCAAAATGCAAGATGGAGACAGAGCTTAGTCTCTAAAGGTAGCAGATAGCCTTATGCAAGATGGATGTAGAGCTTAACCTCAGAAGGCAGAGAATAGCCTTATGCAATGCAATAAATGCACATGGAGACAGAGCTTAGTATAGAAAGGGAGAAAATAGCCTTATGCAGGATGGAGGTAGAGCTTAACCTAGAAAGGCAGAGAATAGCCTTATACAGGATGGAGGTAGAGCTTAAACTCGGAAGACAGAGAATAGCTTTATGAAGGAAGGAGGTAGAGCTTAACCTCAAAAGGCAGAGAATAGCCTTATGCAGGATGGAGGTAGAGCTTAACCTCGGAAGGCAGAGAATAGCCTTATGCAATGAGAGAATATAAAGGGGAAGATAGTAGCGTTTGCTTAGCTGGTAGATGATTGTGATATTGTGACTGCTGGGGAAATGTATGCACGTAGATAGTAAACTTCTACGAAGTAGGGGTCGTTTTGGGAATTTCGACTCCGAGGAACAGTTGCGTTATTGGCTTGTGTCCTGCATCCAATGAAAAATTGTGACTTCTGTAAAATGAGGAGGTTAGTTCGTATTCTTCGGCTCGTGGCATTTTGTACCATTTGGGGTAGCGTTGATGAACGATAGTGATCCAAATGATTTTATGCAAATTTTGGCAAACATGATGCAAATGTATATATATAAGTAGAGAAAAGATAGTTTTGTTTTATGATGAACCACAACTGCAACATGGTTCAAGGCATGACAACCTTGTTGGCTTTGTAATTTTGAGGGTCCTTTTCAAATTTCTGCCCCAGTTTATTGGGCTGGCGCTTTGACGGCGGTGCTAAATGACTGAAAGCGGATTGACCTTTGAATTTTAAGGGTCCTCCTCAAAATTCTGCCCCGGTTTACTGGGTCGATGCTGACTTCCAAATTATGAGGGTCCTCCTCAATATTCTTCCCCAGTTCCTAATGTGGGGGAAAATGGAATTTATTAGAGATGTGACCAAACCCATAGGGCTGCCTACGTATCCCATCTTAAACGGGAATCAGGTCGGGCGTAGTTCAAATTACATCATAAAGGAAAACACAATGATAATGTAATATCTATTCAGTACATCTGAGTTGATCGGTTTTGGCCATATTTCTCCATCCATTTCTGCAAGAATAAGGCTCCTTCAGTTAGAACATGTTGGGAGAGAACTTCCTTTTGGCCTCATCTTGATGTGGAAATATCTTTTTCAACACCAGTTGCTCTGGTGTGAACTTCCTTGGTAGACCTCTATTGTTAAAGGCTCTGGACATTATGTTCTGATATAACTGACCGTGACAGACAGCGTTCATTCTCTTTCCATCTACAAGGGATAACTGCTCATAGCAAACCTTGACCTACTCTGCGTCCTCTAGCTCAACTTCTTGTATGATTCTCTAGGATGGAATTTCTACCTCGGCGGGAATTACCACTTCTGTACCGTAAACCAGTATGTAGGGAGTTGCCCCGATTGATGTGCGAACTGTAGTGCGATAACCCAATAAAGCGAATATCAACTTCGCATGCCACTGCTTATGCCTTTCGATCATTTTCCTTAGTATTTTCTTGATGTTCTTGTTGGCTTCTTTCATAGCTCCATTCATCTGAGATCTATAGGCCATAGAATTTCTGTGTCTGATGTTGAAAGTTTCACACATCGCTTTCATCAAGTCGCTGTTGAGATTGGAACCATTATCAGTGATGATTGACTCTAGAACACCGAACCAACAGACAACACGATCTCGGACAAAGTCTGCCATGACTTTCTTGGTTACTGCTTTGTATGATGCTGCTTCGACCCATTTAGTAAAGTAGTCAATTGCCACTAGAATGAACCTGTGTTCGTTTGATGCGGCAGGCTCAATTTTTCCAATAACATCCATTCCCCAAGCGGCGAACAACCATGGTGAACTCGTTGCAGTGAGCTCGTTCGGAGGTACCTTTATCATGTCCACATGTATTTGGAAGTGGTGACACTTTCGAACATACTGAATGCAATCTGTTTCCATAGCCATCCAAAATTATCCTGCCATAAGTATCTTCTTTGCTAGAACAAAACCGCTTATGTGCGGTCCACAAGTCCCCGAGTGCACTTCTTCTAGTAACTTGGTTTCTTCTGTCGTATCGACACACCTTAATAGTCCCAAATCGGGAGTCCTCCTATACAGTATTCCTCCGCTGTGAAAGAAATTTTTGGACAATCTTCGAAGCGTGTGCTTCTGAGTAATATTAGCAAGCTCTGGATATTCCCTGGTTGTTAGGTACCTTTTGATGTCGTGGAGCCAGGGCTTTCTGTCAGCTTCTTCCTCAACATGTGCACAATATTCCGGTTGGTCATGAATCTTGACCTGGATAGGGTCGATGAAATTTGTATATTGATGGTGAATCATGGATGATAAAGTGGCAAGCGCATCTGGGAACTCATTCTGTATTCTTGGAACATGCTGGAATTTCATTTTTCTGAACCTCTTTCTCAACTCCTGTATGTGGTGCAAATAAGGGAGTATCTTGGAATCTTGGTTGCCTATTCTCCTCGAACCTTGTGTATGAGTAGGTCTGAATTCCCAATCACTAGAAGCTCTTGGATGTTCATATGAATGGCCAGTTTAAGACCCAAAATGCAGGCTTCGTACTCGGCCATGTTATTGGTGCACGGGAACCTGAGCTTGGCGGATACTGGGTAATATTGACCGGTTCCTGATACCAGGACTGCTCCAATACAAACTCCTTTGAAATTTGCGGTTCCATCGGAAACATCCTCCAACCATCATAGGATTCTGCAATATCTTCTCCTATGAAAGCTATTTCCTTTTCGGGAAAATACATTTTCAATGGTTCGTATTTCCCTTCCACAGGATTTTCTGCGAGATGATCTGCCATAGCCTATGCTTTTACTGCCTTCTGGGTGACATAGACAATGTCGAATTCAATCAACAAAATTTGCCACTTGGAGAGCTTGCCGGCGGGCATGGGTTTCAGAAAAATATACTTTAGTGGATCCATTCTTGATATAAGGTATGTAGTGTAAGCACAGAATTAATGCCTCAACTTCTGAGCTATCCAAGTCAAAGCACAATAGCTGCGTTCTAACAAAGAATACCGAGCCTTGTACGGGGTAAATTTCTTGCTGAGGTAGTAAATAACTTGCTCCTTTATCCCCGTCTTATCATGTTGTCCCAAGACAAAACCTAATGCTCCATCAAAAACTGCAAGATAGAGCAATAAGGGCCTCCCAGGCTCAGGCGGAACCAAGATTGGAGGCGTAGACAAGTATTCCTTGATCCTGTCAAATGCTTTTTGACATTCATCGGTCCATTTGGTGGCAACATCCTTTTTCAGCATCTTGAAGATAGGTTTGCAGATGACAGTATACCGAGCTATAAACCGGCTGATATAGTTGAGTCTCCCCAGGAAGCTCATTACCTCTTTCTTGCTCTTCGGTAGTGCAACTCCTGAATAGATTTGAACTTTGATGGATCCAGCTCTATTCCTCCGTGATTCACGATGAAACCCAATTACTTTCCCGCAGGGACCCCAAATGTGCACTTGGCAGGATTTAGTTTCAAGGTATACCTCCTTAGTCTGTTGAAAAACTTTTAGAGGTCCTCCATGTGATCTGCAACCTTCCTGGACTTAATGATGACATCCTCCACATATACCTCAATCTCCTTATGTATCATGTCATGAAATAGGGTAGTCATGGCCCTTATGTAAGTAGATCCTGCATACTTCAACCCGAACTTCATCATTCTGTAGCAATACATTCCTAGGGCATGATAAACGTTGTTTTCTCTACATCTTCCTTATCCATCCATATCTGATGGTGCCCCGCAAAGAAATCGAAAAACGACTGCAACTCATGCTTGGTGTAGTTGCCGATCAAAATGTGTATGTTTGGCAAGGGGAAATCATCTTTGGAACTGGCCCGGCTGAGATCGTGGTAGTCGACAAAGACTCTGACTTTCCCATCCTTCTTTGGTACAGGCACAATGTTGGATAACCAAGTTGGATACTCTATCACTTGAATAACTCTAGCTTTGACCTGCTTGGTGACCTCTTCTTTGATTTTTAAACTCATATCTGGCTTGAATTTTCTGAGCGTATGTTCTACCGGCGGACATGCAGGATCTGTCAACAACTTCTGAGCCACGATGGACGTGCCGAGGTCAGTCATATCATCGTAAGACCATGCAAAGATATCCTCATATTCCCTCAAGAACTCTGTGTACTTCGCTTTCTCTATCTATGATAAGTGCACACTGATGCACATTTCTTTGACATTATTTGTATCTCCAAAATTGACGACTTCGATTTCATCCAAGTTGGACTTAGGTTTATTTTCAAAATTCTCGTCCTCACTGACAAATTCTTGTGGCATATTATCCTCTTCTGAGTATATGTCCGTTTGAAATGATGTGTGAAAATAAAATAAATAGCAGAGAAAAGTAAGGAATAGCGAGATATTTGATAAAACTTAGAATGCTTCTGATTAAATTCATAAATGTAACATCGGAGCTCATATGGGAAAGTAAAGACAAATGCGGAAAATAAAGTAAACAACTAAAACAAAGATGCATGATGCTTGTTCAGCCTTGCTACCCCGAAGCTTTCCAGGCGATGGTGGTCCTGATTGACCAGTTGGTGAGGCGCTCTTCTCTATTCACAACCTGAATGGAAGGGCCTTCCTCCCCTTCCTCTTCAAAAATCACACAAAAGTCCATGTCCTCCAGAAACAGGTTTTTCATTGCCGCAAGAGCCTCGTCTTCTTCTGACTCGTAGAGAGTGTCAGCTGGTTAAAATGTCTGCTCCAACTGAGGTATGGGGAATCCCAATGGGTAATATGGGCCGCACCATGGTGGTGACCAGTTTTTGAATTCTTTCCAAGTGTACTCGTACCCCAGTCCGAAGGTAGTACCATGTTTCTTCATTTGAATAGGTTTGGTGATACCTTAACGATTCTTACCAAGCCGTTTCCCCGGCTCATACCCACTCCAATTTAGAATGCTCTCGACCTTGTTGCTCCACCATTTGTCCTTGTCCACTGCGTTGACTCGCTCAATATGATGATATGTTTCTCTGCCTATTCTTCTTCTGCCTCCGATCATTAGAAGGGTCTAGCGACTGTATCTTTCTCCAGAGCTCATCAGGTCCAGTTTCAATGGGATGTCTAGAGGCCTGCTTGCTGGACTCAACTAGGTGCTCTGGTGTGTATACCCTGGCTGTTCTAGTCATACCTTGCGGCAATTGCTTCACCAGTGCGCACTTTTCCTTTCCTTCACGCCTCGGCTGTGTAGTCCCACGGTATGGCATTTGACTAAATTGGGGTTATGTCCAATGTGGTGACCGGAATGGGCACCCTTGGAGGCAACATAACAACTTCAATTGGTGCCGCCATATTTGGAGTCTCGAACTCTACCTCAATTGGTTTTGAACTTTTGTTGGAGGTGCCTCAAACTCAAACGGTACAGATATATTCACCACGTTGTCCTCAGATGGCTGGATTTGCACAACAATAGGATTAAGAGTGACCGCCAGTTTCTTGGGCTCATCTCCCTCAGATATCAAACTAATCGACCCTAAGGTGTCCCAGTCATCTTCTACCTCAATCATGTGGATGCCTCCACCTTTTTGGTCTGGCAGAAGGTTTTTACGAACATTAGGAGCAGGCTCCTTAGCTATGATGATGTTGTTATCAATTAAGGTCTGGATTTTGTCCTTCAACGAGCGGCACTCATCAATGGTATGGCCCTTCATCCCTGAATGGTATGGGCAGGTTTTATTTGGGTTGATCCATTGGGAGGGGTTTTCTGGGGTTATGGCCGGGATGGGTGTAACATATTCAGCGGCTTTCAGCTTCTCATACAGTTGGTCAATGGGTTCAGCAATGGCAGTATACTGTCTGGGCGGTTTGCGGTCAAAGTTTGGTCTTTGTTATGGGAAATTTTGGCGGGTAGGTGGTGATGGATAGTGGGGAGGCTGGGTTGTAAGCTTGGTATACGGGCGCGGGTTGGGAATATACTGGCGAGGTGGTCTGATATGTTGGTGATTGAGTTGTTTGATAGACGAGATGTGGATTTTGATAGGTAGGTGAAGGTGCTTGGTAATTTTAAGAGGCTTGGTATGTGAATGGAGTTGGAGGGTAGGGTTGGTATTTCATGGGAGAGTAGTTTATTTGCGCAACCATTACGGAGTTTGCATCCTTTTTCTTCGACGAACCACCAGATTGAAGGCTTTGTTGGTGGCATGCAGTGCCTCATGGTTAGTAACCATACCATTTTTGATCCCCTCTTAAATTCTTTCTCCCAGTTTGATGATATCATCAAAATTTTGTCCCTTTACCAGCATCAGTCTCTTGTAATACTGCGGGTCCTGAGCACGAACAAAAAATCTGTTCATTTGTTCTTCTTGCAAAGCGGCTTGACTTTGGCAGCTTCCGACTTCCAACGAGTAGCATACTCGCGAAAGGTTTTGTTAGGCTTCTTCTTCAAATCCTGGATATTGAACACATCCGGCGTGTTCTCAGTGTTGAACCTGAAACGATCCATTAAATCAGATGCCATGTTTACCCAACTCGTCCACTTCTTCGCATCTTGGCTGATATAGCAAGATAACACATCACCTTTTAAGCTCCTCATGAACAGTTTCATGTGGATCTTTTCATTTCTACTGACTCCTACTAACTTGTCACAATACATCCTGAAGTGAACCCTGGGATCATCCGTACCATAAAACATTTGAACTTAGGAGGTTTGTACCCCTCCGAGAGTTTGACATCAGGATGAAAACAAAGGTCTTCATAATTTAGACCCTCTACGCCTTTATTACCTTCCATGCCTTGAACCCTGCTAGTGAGTTTCTTAAGTTCAGCAGCCAAGTTTTGAATAAGTGATTCTGATTCTATCACATCAGATATGGGCTGTGTATAGTATGGTACACTATCCACAAAGATAGGGGTATCCTGATGATTTGGAGCATTTTGGAGCTCTGGGATGAGCGGTGGAGCATTCTTGCGAACCTGGGTTGTGATCTTCTGCGGAGGTGCATAAACCTGGTTGTTGATATCTGCAACAGCAATAGAGATGGATAATCTTGCCAAACTCCGCACTTGGTCCAATTCCTCTCGAAATCTTAGCAGAGTTTGTACTAAATGAGTAGTAGTTTCTTTGGTGATCAGGGTACCCCGATAAGTTCCTTCAATTTCCTTCCTTGCTTCATTATCTCCCATATTTCCTTTGTTCACGTTTCTGGGAGGACTCGGAGGAGGAGGAGGACCCTTTGATCTTGTTGAGTATGTTGATGGTGCCATAATGCATGAACTAAACTTTGGGGAGGGGAATAAAAAATAAAAGAAAACAAAAGGTAAAAAGTTAGTGCGGATTCTGAAAAAGAGAACCTTGTGGTATTTAAACACGTTGTTGCAGGAGTATAAGTCATTCCTATTTGGGTGCCTCGTTGTGCCCGAGGTAGGCCTAGCGACAAATATGATTTGGAGAACTCATAATACCAAATGCCTGATTTTATTGACAGAAAATATAACTAGTCAAAACAAGCTTAAATAAAGAAAGATTGTCACTAATGGCCAAGGGCCTTATTACATCAAGAAAGTAGTAAAATCCTAACTACTTGGTCTCGGAAGGACCTTCCTCAGTATAGGAATATTTGCCTCCCTCGTACAGTTTCATCAGCTCGCGCAGTCCCAGCAACAAGTAAGCTCGAGCCAAATGCCCACCTTCGTTACCTTCAGCTTCCTGACAGTCGTTGATCCTTTTCAAAAACTTGCCTTCCATCTCCACTAGACCCCGTTCCAAGTATCCTAAATGATTGTTTGTGCGGACAACCATGTCTTTACATTCATTGATTACCTTCTCTTGAGACTCTAGTATTTCCCGGTGCTCACTTTCACACTCTCGCATCCGCTTGCATAGCTAATTATACTTAACATTTGCTGTAACTCCTCATCAATGACCCTGTGACCATGGACGAAACTCATTTTTCCCAATCCAATATGATCATCTTCTAACCACCCTAGATAAAGGAGCGCATGCCCCACCTGATACCTGTCTGGCTCCATAGATTCCTTTTCCAAAATAATTTTGGAGTGCCACATATGCTGAGCCAGACACCTGTGTGGGCTATTATCATCCTGGAAGTCAGCCTTGTAGTGACTCATCTTTTCCACCCTTGGTATAATCTGCTTTCTTCCTACTTGCCTCATGACTCGGAGAGGTACATAAGGGTAAGTTCCTCTTATGTCGATGAGTACAAGGAATGGTGCATCCCTAGACCGAATGATAAACACCCTAGTTGGAAACCACTCGTACATCCATTGTAACTGTTCTTCTCTCAGATTCCCTAATAGTTCCACCCATCCACTAGCGTCTTCCGGATGAGCAAATATATCCGGCATGAAGTGCATTCTCTTTGTATGATTGAAAACAATATGGTCATCCGAATATCATCGTACGATCACTTGTCTATAGTCTCCCTTCTGAAAATGCTCGATGAGATAGAGTTGTAGTAGCAAATTGCACCCTTCAAAGTGCTGCGCCCCTTGTTGACATCTTTCTAGGGCTCGGTACAGTTCGGCGAGGATCATGGGTGCTATGCTGAATGTCTGCCCGTCGATACCCTCCATTACAGCCTTGGTTACCATGGTTAGTCTTGTATGGATTCTAGCCTTCTTCATCGGAAAAAGTATTATGCCCAGACAACAGAACATGAATACAAATGCCCTCCTATGTATGTGCCCAAAAGAGGTGAGGGCGAACTCGTCCATGTGATTGCGGTATGATTTTCTATGTTCGAACCTTTCATACATGAAGTCGAAGGATATGTAGGAGTCCTTTAGACTGGTCAGATTAGGATTCTTCTTGAGCCCCATCATTTTCAATAACCCTCTACCTTTGCAGTTTTCCAGCATACGCAACCCCGGTCTATCCCAAGGAATTCCAGCTAGACACCCAATTTCTTCCAATAGCGGCATCATTTCAATACCCCCAAAGCGGAAGACGGACTGTTCACCATCCCAAAACATAGTAGGAGCTTCCACAATCTTGTTATCTGGCCTAACTTCCAGAAGTGAAGGAAGATTTCCTAAGTTCTTGCGGACAAGAACCCAATCACTACCATGCAAATCATCCCACCAGCTTAGTAACTTTGGATGAATGCTTGATACCATACTGAATTTGGGGACCTCATGCCTCATTTCCTGCAAAATAGAGAGTTAGGCCCTTAACCCCATCAGACTCGACTATTTAAATCAATAATTAGCAAAAGGTATTTAATTCTCCAAATCAATGCACATAACGTGCTTGTCCGTTTGGGTTTCGAGGAAACCCGATGGACTTTGGTTTAGGCTATTCTAATGAGTCATTATGCGGACAACATAACTGACTTTTCTAAGTTCGACCATGATGCATGAACATTTAAACAGAGTAAGGCTTCTATTTGAAGTGTTAGACAAGGTACCCTTGAGTGGAAAACTCTAGAGGGAAAGGCACAGAACAGTCGACTACACTGTTGATCGACTGGTTTTACAGCAAATATGCCTTTGCCAAATTTAGGGGGTTTGTAATAATGGAAGAGGGCAACCACTCATCATAACCGTTGCTATGGCATTTGTTTGCCACGAGTGGAAAATAATGTTGAAGGATGCAATTAAAATAATGTAATAAATACATGTATTTTCACGTTCATACAGTAATGATTACAATAAATACTCGGAATTTAAGAGGGAATTAAAGTAAAATAAGGTATTAAAGCAGTAAAACAGTTAGAGAAAAGAAAGACATGAAGAAACAAGTTAGTAATTGTGAAAAAAATAATTAAAGCAATAAAGTCACAAAAACACGTAGTGCTAAAAGCATAAAAGATATCCCCAGCAGAGTCGCCATGCTGTCGACGGCCCCTTTTTTCAACTAATGGAAAGAAGCCAAAATCGTGTTTAGGAGATTATGGGCAAACCAACTCTCATTCCCATTTAGAAATTGGGTTATGGAATTAGAAGAGCCGCCACCTAATGATAATAGTGCATTAGGACACTTTAAGATTAAGAGAATAATTTGAGAGAAAAACCAGAGTTTGGGTAAGGGCTTGAGATTATCTCGAGGGGAAGGTGTTAGGCACCACAAAATGTGATTCCCGGACGTGCTAATTGTGACATTAATAGAAGATGAAGCAAGTAGACAAATAAGGTGCACATGTATAACATTCACATAACTTGAAAGCTTTAAAGAAAAGGAAGGACATAAGTTTGAAATAAGAGAGGACTAGTTTGAAAATCATTACTAGAAGAAAGCATTTAAATAAAGCAAATAAAGGAGAAAGAATGGTCCTAGGATTCACTATAATATGGATAACATTGGCACAATGCCCCGCACACACTCCTCAAAGAGGGGTCGCATATGGTATTAGCGTATCGGTCATCATCTCCATATTCTACCCTTCCTACCCCGTTAAGGTATTTAAACACATTGGTATTGTTTACTTATTGCATGCTAATACCCGTCCCAACCTATTAGTCCTGGGGTATTAGGACTTCTAATCCTAAAGGGGGGGGGGGAGATATAGGATATATATATATGGAGTATTCAAAGGTAAAAATACTAGAGCGACAGTCAAAAACACATAACATGTAAGAGGTACGCAAATAAACAATCAAAGGCTCAAGTAAACCCCGTAACATACATCAAATAGTTTAACATGACTTCAATTACTGATTAGGTCTTTAAAAGAGGTTAGAAGAGCGGGCAGATTAGTTTAACACATAAGAGCTGGATAGAGAATCTCCTGGGAGCTCCCCGGGCCCATTTTAGGAGTAGACAAGATTTAGGAAATCAGTTGATTTTAGAGGAAAATGTTTGTTTCAGACAAGAGTCTATTAAAAGAGAGTCAAAGCTGCGGACCATTTTGAGAAGGCTTATGAGTAATCCGCATAAATCAAGTAAAAGGGAGATGCAAGAAGGGTAGATTAAAAGACCTTAAATAAGCTTTTAAAGCACTGAAATTAGGCAAAATCAGAGGTTCAGTATAAAAAAATAGTTTACAGGTTCAGAGCATTATGAAAGGGGCGGACCTGGGCCTGTTCTGAAATAAACAAATTTAGGACAAGTTGAAAACAGAGATGTTTGAAAGCATTCAGCGAGTTTGAACTTATGACTTACTTATTAACCCTTTAGTTACAGCTTGTTAGACGCCCTACTATTTTTGCCTAGCATTTATATAGTTCTTATAGGCATGCTTTCTAGGCGAGATTAAAAATGTAAACCTATAAGCATGATTTCTAGATGAAGTTGATGCAATAACAAAAACCTATAGACATGGTATCTATATGGGGTCGATGCAACAGTATAGACGTGATAACGATATGGCATGGATGCAATAGTGCAAGGCCCTAAAACATGGTTTCTAACTAATGCAATAAAAGTAAGCCTATAAATATGATTTCTATGCTATATAGATGCAATAAAAGTAAACCCTGATAGGCATGTTTTCTATATGTTAATGAGAAGCCTATGAACATGGTATCGGTACTAACAAGTGATGCACACCTATAGGCATAGATTCTAACGAATGCAAGAAAGTAAATCCCTCCCATGTCCCTTTTCACTATACCCCCAAGTTCTTTTATTACAAATTATTACAAATCTGGGCAGGAAAGGAAAAGAACATTAAAAGAAATAAAAATTAAATACATCAGCAGCTATAACAGGCTCGAGGAGTCTCGAAGCAACTTTAGTGTCCAACATATGCCTTTTGCCAAATCCGAGCTCCCAAGATCCGAGGCTTTTCTCTATTAGAGTGTTAGAAAGTTCCAAGGGATTTTAAGGAAATCCAGGCATTGCTTACACTCTAATTGGAATAATGCAAGTGTGGAATTACCAGCCATAAGGCATCCAAGTTCAGAGGAGGCTCCAAGGTCCCAAAGCATGGCTTACCAGAGGGGGGTGGGACTTAAAGGACTAAGAATAAGTGCAATGTGAGGATTAGAGGAAGACATATGTAGGAAGTGGTCATACCTAGCCTATAGAGTGAGACTGGCACATCCCAAACTTCTTACAAAGGCTAACAGACAAGAGAGGACTTGTAAACAAGTCAGACAAGGGTCTGTATGGTGATTAGGACACCAACAGGCCGTTGTCAAGGCTCAAACACATAAGATAGGGGAAGGGGAGCGGGATTAATTTGACTATAGGCTGTTGACAACATTGGTTCTAGATTAGAAGTGGCAATGAAGTGCCATTCTCATCCAGAACAAACTCACAGACAAATGGGGACTAAAGGGGAGGGGAAATCACATAAGAACATTGAAAGAACAAGATTAAACTAAAATGATTCAAGAACTCAATGAATAACAAGCAGGCATGGGAAATGGATTACACATGCTAGTTTAAACTAAAAGCATAAGCAGACAAGGAGCATGTCTAAGGATTAAACATGCTGAACTTAAACACAAAACAAACAAGGGAACAAGGGGAAGGGAACTAAACATACTAAAGCTTAACATAAACAGATAAGGAACAGGGGAATGGGATTAAACATGCTAGAGCTTAAATTAAAATAACATAACAGACAAAGAAAAGGGAAAGTAAACAATTTGTTGAAGGTTAATAATTGAAATAGGAGCCTACTAGTGCAACTTGAAGAACAGAGCAAGTATAGATTCTATAATTAGCCTAGGCTTTCAGCCGGCTAATTCTTGGCAAAGAGAGTAAGTAACAAAGAAGAGAAGAGCAGAGTGTTTTCAGTAAGTAAGAGTAGAGAGAACTCGTGTATTAGTCTGTGCTAGTGAGAAAAGAGAAGGCCTATTTATAGTTTTGAAAAGATACAACAACAAGGCAAGGAAATATTCAGCAATATCAATCAGTATTAATTAAGGAGAAGTGAACCCCTTCAATTAAGGAACCAGATGGAAATAAATAAACCTAGGTCTAAATTTGGAAAGAAAATCGAGTATTAATCACAGAATATAGGGTAAATACATGTAATGAATTTGAAAATCACACGGGTAAACATATATGGCAAGTAATCACCCAGGAAATCAAGGAGTCAAGATACTGCTTGCATTCGAACTTAGTCAGATAAAAGGGAGCAATTAGAGGATCAAACAACTGTACTAAAATCAATTAGGGTTTCAGAGAAACGGGAAAATAGTACTATAAAAGATGCATAGGTTTGAACACGCAAAGACTAGAAATAATATGTAGCAAAGCATAAGAAAGCAACCAGAGGCGGCTAGGGTGTCACAGAGAAATAAAAATGGAAAATCCCCTTAGAAATAAGGGTTTCCACTACAAGTCGGAACACAAGGAACATCATAAACGAAGATGAACAAGAGCAGAGAAAGTAAAAACACATGAATTGAAAACCTAGATATATACAGTAAAGCAAAACACTTTATAGCCGTAGTGGAAAACATTCAAAGTCATGGAGAAGAACACACAGTAGCAAAAATAAACAAAAAAAATCAAAGAAATCAGATAAGTCATAGAAAACCCTAGGTTTAAAAGACGAATAGTTTTGAAAACACAAATAGGCGAAGAAAGGATGAGAGATACTTAAAATTTTTAGAAAATAACTAGAGCTCAGAGAAGATCGTAAGATAAACACAGAGTAAAATGAAAAAGAACCTCAAACATTAGGGTTTTCAGAGAAAGGTCTCGAAATGGCGAGAAAAGCCTGAACTGACTCATCAAAGTCGGCAAAGGACTCATGGCATTAAGACTTTCCGGAGAAAGGCCGGACAAAGCTACAAAAGACCCCGGGGAGGAACTCTAGTCCATTCATCTTTGAAATAAGGCTCCGATTCTTAAGCCCAAAGGCCAGGAGAGGTGAGAAGTGAACAAATAAGGGAGTTTTAGGTCCAGGACGACCATGAATGCTGGTGAAAAGGGCCGGAGATGACTAGGGTTTTCAGAGAGCTTTAGGGATTCAAAGGCGTCCTGTTTGGAAAAGTGACTAGGGCTTGGGGGTATTAGGGATTTAATTTAGGTAAGTGTATTGTGGGTCGTTGATTTGTGAGATCAATGGCCACGATTAAAAAGGGGATCGGGTGGGTTAGATTTAAGTGGGTTTGGGTCGGGCAATTGGGGGCTAATTTTGGGGTTGATTTTGGGTTTCAAGTTGGGCTAGAATTGAAAGATTAAAGGGCTACATTTTAAATATCTATTTTTCATTATTTGATTTTATAAAAATAGTAAATAATTTTGTAAAAATCCAATAAAAATATTGAGTTAATAAAATATATTTAGGAAGCAACTAAAAAATATCAGGAATGATTTTGTACTTGAAATACTTAATAAATCGAGAAATAGGCTAAAATTGCAATTTAATGCAATTTTAGTTTAAAAATATCTTATGGCTTTGTAAAATTCTGTAAAAATTACATAAACTATATTTTTTGTGTAAATGAGATAATAAAATAAATTATTTCTTAAATAACAAGATTTGAGGTTGAATATTGGATTTTATAGTACAAAATAAGTTGTAAATTGGTTTTAAAATGCTTGAAAAATTATAGAAAAATACCAAACCTTTTGTGGATGCTTATATATGCATTCACAAGCTATTTTGAAAGTATTTTGGGCACAAAAATACATAGGAAAAAATTGAGTATCAACGCCGGCTACTTGTGGATGACCATGGAGACAAATTGCATCCAGTACGTCTACAAATGTTTCAATGCAAGGTGCATGTTGGTATGATAAAATTGCCGCCAAACTAGCTCAATACAACAACCTACCTCGACCATACGTCGCCTATGGAATTGATGTTATTGGTTTGATTGAGCCCACTGCTTCAAACGGACATAAGTTTATTCTGGTAGCCATTGATTACTTCACAAAATGGGTAGAGGCTGCATCTTACAAAGCTGTAACCATGAAAGTCATCTTACCTCGACCATTCGCTGCCTGGGGAATGGATGTTTTGTCGATTTTGAGTTCCCGAGTCCATTGTTACTGATAATGCCGCCAATCTCAATAGTGATCTAATAAAAGATATATGTGAAACTTCTTAGGATTTATGCCTGTCACTAGAGGAGGGGGGGTGAATAGAGCGGCACGAGAATATTGATAAATATTGCGGAATTAAAATTGCAGGAATAAAATAAATTCGGTAATTAAAATAGTAAGGAAAGAACACACCGAATTTATCCTGGTTCACCACAACTTGTGGTTAGTCCAGTCCCCGAGAGACTCTCTCGAGATTCCACTAACTCCGTTAAGCTTACGGGTGCATAACAAACCGTTACACTTGCTCGTAGATGTACACTCTACAAGACTTCAACTTGCTCGAGGATACCGCACCTCAAGACTTCACCTTGCTCGTGGATACCGCACCACAAGACTTCACACACTAAGATTGAGGGTACTTAGCAAACCCGACAATCAATGAGAAGATATAGTCTTCTCAAACACCTTTCTCTTTTACAACAAGAACTCTCTCAAAAGAGTAGATAAAGAGATACAATATTAGCTCTATGAACAACTCAAAGTTGTCTCTCAAATGGCTTAACAAAAGCTCTATAATGATGCACAAATAATATCAATATGTATATGAATAATGAGAGGTGTTGTGTGTTTAAAATCGGCTCAAAAGACCTCTATTTATAGAGGTTAGAGGGTGTATGTCCGTTGCTTAATTGACAATCAATTATGCTGATTTTATGCAAGGATAATCGATTATCAGATTTGGATAATCGATTATCAGCTTACCGTTACAAATTCTGGAAGCTGATTTTATGCAGGATAATCAATTATTCTGATATGCATAATCGATTATTTTGTTACAGTGTTCAGAAACTTGGCAACGGATACAAGATAATCGATTATGCCCTTATGATAATCGATTATGTTGCTGTTTTGTAAATTCCGGTTTACACTGTCTTAACATAATCGATTATCACAATAAACATAATCGATTATTTCTGTCCAGCTTTGAAAGACATGATTAAAATTCATTTTGGCTAAAATGAAAATGTTTGAAATCATTTTGTTTGAAGTATTTGAAAATATGATTTGATAAAATGATTTTATGCATATTTATGATGACCTATGTTGAGCCAAAAGACGAGATAACTTTAAACGTTGCTCTTACATTTGTTCTACCTAACGACCTACGCATTGGGTCTTCGGTCTTGAACTTTTGAGCTCGCCTTTGGCTTGTCTATGCAATTCCGTCATCAATATGCTTCTCGGCATTCAATCTTGATTGTTTGTCATATAATAACAATGTTTGACACTTGACTTCATTGTTTGTCATTCATCGACTTCGTTGTTTGTCATATAATAACTTTGTTCGACACTTGACTTCATTGTTTGTCATTCATCAAAACCTATACCTGAAAATCATGCTAATACAACCAAAGCACATATATCATGGGTAGAATGATTTTCTACAAAACTTTCAAAATCAAGCACAAGAATTCCATAGCCTACAGACCTTAGATGAATGGAGTTGTAGAATCCGCCAAGAAAACAACAAGAAAATACAAAGGAAAAATGGTAGATACCACACCATAGTTTGGGCATCAACCAGAGCAACTCCCTACATGTTGGTTTATGGTACTGAGGCTGTCATCCCAGCCAAGGTAGAGATTCCTTCTTCAAGAATCATACAGGAAGTTGAACTCATCGATCTAGAGTGGATTAGGGGTCTCTATGAATAATTGGCCCTTACCGATGGAAAGAGGATGAATGCAGTGTGTCACGGTCAACTTTATCAGAACATAATTTCCAGAGCTTTCAACAAAAGGGTCAAACCAAGGCATTTTTCACCAAGACAACTGGTTCTTACGAAGAGCTACCCACATCAAGATGAAGCAAAAGGGAAATTCTCTCCCAAATAGCAAGGACCTTACATGGTTCACATGGTACTGACAGGTGGAGCACTCATACTTGCTGAGATGGATAGAGAAATCTTACCAAAACCAATCAATTCAGACGCAGTCAAGAGATACCATGCTTGGATTATTTACACTTCTTCATCTGATGTTATTGAACTACGCTTGACCTTATTCCTGTTTAAGAGGGGATATGTAGGCAGCCCTATGGGTTTTTTCAAATCATAATAAAATTTCCATTTCCCCTCAATATAAGAAATTGGGGCAGAATTTTTAGGAGGACCCTAAAAATATTGGAACAAGTCCAGCTAAGCCAACATGTGTCAGACAGTCAGAACTCAGTTAAGAAACTGGGGCAGAAGCTTAAGAAGGATTCTCCAAATTCCGAAGAAGGTGCAACAAGTTATTATTCGCAAAAGGTCAAAAGATCATGTACCAAACTAGGCGGAATTTTAAGGAGGACCCTCAAAATTCTTACATAAGAAAGTTGTAATGTCTCTAAAATGTGTTACAGTTACTAGTTCACCTAAAATTACTTAATGTATCAATATGTTTCTAAAACGACTATATTTTATCAATAATTGCATATTTTTTGAAAACTTTATTTTCATAACAGTCAGGTGTTACCCAGGGGAACTCGAAAAGGCCTCCAGAGTGGAGCAAAGCAAGGTTAGCTAATAAAAGCATGAACCAACCTCCCCTCATGAAACTTACAATTTTTCTTTGAATGTAGGCACGTTTTACATAACGATATCATTCTCAAATATGTGTACACAAACCAAATTCGCTATCATAGGACATCAGACATCGAATATATCTTAAGCTAAGACGTATACTACTCTTATTCGCTACTTACTTTGTACATGAGACTAATCCCTGCCTCCATATTTGTATTAGGCTAATACTTGCCTCCATATTTGCATGAGGCTAATACTTGCCTCTATACCTGCATGAGGTTAATCGTTTCCTCCCTATTAGCATGACGCTAATCCTTGCCTCCGTATCTACATTAGGCTAATCCCCGCCTCCATATTTGCATGACGATAATCCTTGCCTTTATATTTGCATGACGCTAATCCTTGTCTCCATATATGCATGAGGCTAATCCTTGCCTCCATATCTGTATAAGGCTAATCCTTGCCTTCCTATTTGCATGAGGCTAATACCTGCCACCACATTTGCATGAGTCTAATACGTGCCTCCATATTAGCATGAGGATAATCCCTCCCTCCCTGTTTGCATGGGGCTAATCTCTGTCTACACATTTGCATAAGGCTAATCCTTGCTTCTATTCCTGCATGAAGTTAATTCTTGCCTCCATATATGCATGAGACTAATCCTTGCCTCCCTATCTTCATGAGGCTAACCATTTCATCCACACTTGCATGAGACTAAGCATTGTCCCTCTTTGCACAAATATTGCTCTATTTCTAGTACTATTTATTTGCTTTTCTAATGGGCTAAGCTCTACCCTTCATTTCACAAGACTAAGACTTGTATTGTTAGCATCATATTATTTCATATCATGGGCTAAAATATCACCAATATATCCAAGGGAGTCATAGTCTAAAAGTCATCATCCTCATAGCCGGAAGACACATTGCCATGGCTTGAGGATCCCTCAAATTTGCATATTATTGTTCAAAGGCGTCATAGTTTGGAGGCACCATATGCATGGCTCGAGAACAAAATTTCATGGCCTGCGAATACCTCACTAAATAATTCATGGCCCAGGACGTCATGGTCTAAGGACGTCATCTTTACCGTCCAAAGACAGTCTTTATGGTCCAAAGGGAATCTGCATCGTGTTTAAATTTTTGCGCAAATACATGTTTGCCTATTCTTTTCATCTGTAGGTGACAAAAAGTAACCGTTGTCCTAGCAGCAGCGACATCGATCTAGTTCATTCAAACTATCTCAAATTTAACTGTTCACCATAATCGCTCTTGCATCTCATGTCCGTTCTTCCAATGACTTCAACGGTATATTTCGCCAATGAATCCTGAACTACACACAACCTGATTCCTATAAAACTAGGGATATGTAGGAAACTCAAGACCAGAGTTTGGCCTTTATCTTTCAGAACATCTCATCCGATCTAAATTGGCCATCATTTCTTTGCCCAAAAACTCTTTCATCCTTCCCGGATAAAGAGGGGCAGCTGTTGATACCCAATTTTTCCTCATATATTATTAATACATATATATACATTCAAAATAGTACATATACAGTTATATGCATGCATAACCATTTTTATTATTTTTAAAAGCTCTAAATTAATTTATTTTTTTTCCTTTTTATTTATAACATTTATAATAGTTATCCTTAAAATTATTTTTGTGGTGATTTAGTCATCTAAATTCTTTAGTTATGCCAAAATATTGCTTAAATATTTTTTGTCCATTTTTTATAATTGCATTTACATTTTAGGCTAAATTGCATATCTTTGCAATAATAGCCTTACTAATGCATAATTACATTAGTGATGCATAAAATGATCTTCTATATTTTTAAAATATTAAATAAATATTTTAAATAATTATAGTATGAAGAATTAGTTTTTAGAGATTATTTGCTATTTCTTATAAAATATATGGTATTAAAAATATCGCCTAATTTCATTTAAATTTCAGCCCAAATGCCAGCCCAATTTTCATTTAAATTACCCATATCAAACCCTGTAGACCCGATCCGGCCCCGAATACCCTTTAATATCGACCGTTAATCATAAAGATCAACGGTCATAAACAACTCTTCGTAAAATGAACCCAAAATACCCCTCTAAGCCCTATCATTTTACACACCCGCCGCCCTGAAACTCCTTCATGCTCTAAAATCTAACCCTAATCAAACCTTACTGACCCTCATCCATGGCTGTCTCTGATTACCTCTCACCAGCTCCCAGGCCTCCAATGGCCTCCCTCACGTTAATCTTGTCATCTACAAGGCCCTCAAGGGACAAGGGTTAGTGACTTGCATATATGGTTCCTCTCTTGCCCATTTCAGGCCATTTCGGTGTGATTCCGAGTAAGATCGTCCTATATTGACTACGATCTATGGGTTTCTAAATATGTTTCTTCACCTCTATGTCGTTCTCTTCTAAACCCTAATTTCCATTCAGACTCATTTCATGTTAGTTTTACAACAACCTTGAGATTCTATACAAGAATCATGTGATTTTCAATTGCTTTTTTATCTTGTTCTAAATTAGTGTTTTCGAAATTTATTTTTACAAAATGTTTAATGAATTTTTGTGTTTAACCGTCTGCTTCTCATATGTTTCGACTGATTTTTTAAGTTTGTGACAACCCTAGATCGCTTGTACTGAAAGCCCTAATTTTTTGAGGTTCTTCATTTGTTTTCTGAGTACTGGTACATCTGATTGTGTTCTTGATTTGGGTTCTTGTGTTTTCTCATGATTTTCTTGTCCTAATATGGTTCTACTGAATTTCTTTGTTCAACCCTTTCACTGATTCTATATGCTTGTGTTCATACTGACTATTCATGTTAAGACTTGTGTCTTTCTCCTTGAATCCCTGTCATTTAACTTTTAGTTTTGTTAAAGTTATGTGTCGATTTATGACTATTCATGTCTTGCCTTATTTTATATGCTAAAATTGTTGACTCTTTCATGATTTTACGTTTAATCGAACCCTTGATTATTCTGAACTCCTTATTTCCTGATATAACACTTTCACTTAAACTTTCAATTTTTACCTCTCTACTCGATTTGATTGAATTGCCAGCCTTAATTAATTTTCACTTGCCTTGTTTGTATTTTGCTGATTCTTATTGATTTGTTTCTTTAATTGAAACTTCTGTTCATTTACCCTTAATTACCTACTCTATGCCCAAACCTTACTTGAATTTTTTCCTTAAATACCTAACATGATTTTACCGTTGATTTTATTTTCCATTGATTAAGGGAAGAACTTACTGATTCTTATGTGACTTCCCTGATTTGCTACTTGATTGATCTCTACCTTATTGAAACGACCCGGCCCGTGATTTTTAGAATTTGCACCCCAAATCCCTATTAACTGCTTGCTATTTTGGTTTTTCGGGGACGCTTGGTGTTTGGATTCAGAGTGTCTTGGGATAATTAGTCCCTAAATGAGAGCTTAAGTGTTGGAAAGTTATCCATAGTCGGAACAGTGTATAGATGACCTCGGAATGGAAAATCAATGGTTCTGTTAGGTGATTCGGGGTTGGGAGCGTGTTCCGGGTGTATTTTGGGACCCCGTAGCTCATTTAGGCTTGAAATGCCGAAGTTTGTATTTTTGAAGTTTCCGGTCTGATAGTGAATTTTTTTATCCGAGGGTCAGAATGGAATTTCGGAAGTTTTTGTAGCACTGTAATGTCATTTGGGAGGTGCGTGCAAAATTTTAGGTGAATCGGGCGTGTTTTGGTTAGGTTTTTGATCGAAAGTGAGTTTTGTTGTAATTTTAAGTTCTTAGGTTCAAATCATTGATTAATTCAAGATTCCACATTTTTAGGTGGTTTAAGGATTGGTATAAGTTCGAATGATGATATGGGATATGTTTGTAGGTTTGGTTGAGGTCCCGAGGGCTTCAGGTGTGTTTCGGATGCTCAACGGAGCAATTTAAAGTTTGAAAATGCTGCATAAAATATAAGTTGTTGCAGGTCTGGGTTTCGTCTTCGCGTTCCTGAAGGACCATTTTGTTTGCATAGCTTTAGTTTACCCCTCTCCCGCATTCCCGGTCCCTCTCCTGCGTTCGCGTAGTGTTATCCTGGAGGAGGGGCCAATTCCTCCTGTGTCGAGTTCACATAGACCGAGATCCCAAGCCTTCGCATTCGCACTCCTCCCTTCACAATCGCATAGGGCATTTCTTGGCCAGCTAATACTTTCCTCTTCGGTACATGAGCAACCCTCCGCGTTCGATATGCTTTAAAATCCTAAACAGTACTTAACATTTCAAAATGAGGGTGTTGCCATTTTTATCAAAACAAAAGCTTGGGAGCTCGAATTTGGGAGAAATTTTGAAACGTTTTCGAGAGAAATCACTGGGTAGCGACTCTCTATTCTCTTATTACTAAAAGCCGCTAATCTAATCACGAATTCTTCCTTAATTTCATATTTTTGAATGAAAATTAGGGAAAACTTCTTAGACCAAATTGTTGGGTTTTAAGTGGGAATTTTACTTCTGATTTGGGAGATTTTATATGGTTAGACTCGTGAGAGTACGAGGGTTCTGAAAACATAAAAATTATTTAATTTCAAGACGTTCTCCTGAGGGGTATTTTGGTCAATTTACCTATTTTTGCCCCTTAGCTTTAATTTTAATAGTGGAATCAGTTTCTTGCAATGTTATTTACGTTATATAATTGAATTGAATTGATCTGGACCAATCAGAGTCGAACACTTGTGGAAAAGGTATAGTTCCTTAGTTGATTTTGTACTAGTTCGATGTAAGTGGCTTGTCCAACACTGTGGGGGGACCTTCTCCCCTTAGGACTTGTTATTTGATGATTGAGTGCCTTGTATGTGAGGTGATGAGCGCGTACTTGCGCTAATTGTTGAACACCTGGTTTTTACTTAAAATGATCAAGTTGCTATTTTTTTCTTACTTGCTTTGTTATTTGCCATGTAACCTGTGGTAGCCTAGGAAAGTAAGCTAGTTGAGTTAATTGGTTTAATTGCCTAAATTGCCTTATTGCACTACATGGAGCATGTTAGGATAGATTCCTTGCTGCCTTGGTGTTTAATTCCATTTTCTGATTATTCTCTGGCTGTGGTTGCGCATTTATATTTAGGACTACAGATGTGGGATTCTGGAAGATCCCCCTCATTTGTTTACTTTGGAACTGCGGGTTTGATTTTCGATAGATCCACCTGCACATTGGTAGTTGGACTACTGACGGTATCCCGAGAGATCTGCTGGGCAGTTGAGAAAGGACTACAGGACGGTATCCTGGGAGATCCTCAGGGCATCAGTGATACTGAGCTATATTTCTTCGTGTTTATTTCTTGTTTCGATTATTTGTTGTTGACTTGTTGATTCTGTCTTATTTTAAAATTGTTTCCATTATTTTACCTGTTTTCTTATTGCACATTATTATTTTTTGTTTATATCCGTATATACATGTTTTTCATGTGCAGATCTAGGTACCTTTACTCAGGCGCACTATCAGTAAGACAGCAGGACTACGGAGAATTCGAGGTAGATCTGCTGCGTCCGCAAACTGACGAGTCTCCCTCTTACTGTATCTTTAGTACTTGGTTTTCTCTTCGTCCGGTTGTTACGTTCTGGAGTTTGGAGCCTTTACTATACATTTCTCTAGCCTGTGCTGCCCGTGTGCTTTCGGGTTTTGGGATTGTTTTAGACTTGTAATATTGAGTTTTATATACCGAGCGACATTCAGTGCAATTTCCCTTATAGATAATTATTTGGATTTCTCTATCTTCCACAATTATTTATATTTCTGCAATGTTAGGCTTACTTGGTTGTGGGGACTAGGTGCCGTCATGACATGTTCACATTTGGTGAACTAGGGTCGTGACAAGTTTGCATCAAAGCTCTAGGTTCTTAGGATTCAAGGAACACATACCAATTTTAAGTGTTTCGCTAATTAGTATGGATACGTCTGTACTTATTTACGAGAGGCTATGTAACTATTTAGGAAAAATCTTCACTTCATTGAATTACTTATCGTGCTATATTTTGACATCAAATTTTAAAACTCCTGTCTTCTATTCTCTCACATATGGTGAGGACATGTGCTACTTGGGATGAATAGGCACCCGCGCCCCCTGCTGCAGCTGTCAGAGCCCGAGGCCAGGGTAGAGGTCGTGGACACGCACGTGGGGCAGCCAAGGCCCCTGCGCGAGCTGCCACTGAGGTACCGCCAGCTGATCCAGTCGGAGTTCAGGCACCCAAGATGCCTACCTCCACTACTACTCTAGCCATTCAAGAGATATTAGCTCAGTTAATGTCTATGTAAACCACCTTGGATCAGACGTGGTTACTTTCCCTTGTTGTAGCCATATCCTAGGCCGAGAAGGGGCCTAGACTACCGCAACCCGCACTTCTGAGCAAAAATTGCATATGGAGCAGGTCCTAGAGGTTATTCTGGTACCCCCTATAGCGCCAGTTTGGCCCGAGGATAGGTCAGCAATGTTTGAGGACGTGCAACGGAGGTTGGAAAGGTTTAAGAAATATAATCATCCGGTTTTCAGCGGACTAGCAACGAATGATACATTGGTATTTCTAGAGAAGTACCACCGTATTCTTTGCACAATGGGCATAGTAGAGTCTATCGGGGTTTTTTTTACTGCTTTTAAGCTTTGGTAGTAGCTTATGATTGGTGGCTCACTTATGAGATAGACAGTCCAGTCGAGGCTGCTTTACTGACTTGAACCCAGTTCTCGGATATATTTATAAAAGAGCTTGTCCACCAGAGTCTTAGGGATGCATGGCACACAGAGTTTATTCATTTGCACCAGGGTGATATGAATATTTTGGAGTATGTTATACATTATACCAGGTTAGCTAGGCATGCACCAACTTTGGTTGCCACTGTACGTGAGAGGGTTCATCATTCCATTGAGGGCCTTATTTAACCCATCAATCTAGCATGGCTCAAGAGTTGGAGATGGACATTCCTTATTTGCAGGTGGTGAGCATTGCTAGAAGGGTCTAGGGTATGCTTGCTAGGGAGCGAGAGGAGAGAGAGACCAAGAGGTCTTGACAGTTGGGCCATTACTCTAGTGCCCATACTCCAGTAGAAGGCCACATGGTAGGGATTTTGTGGGTCGCCCCATTTATTCAGCTCTTCTAGGAGCCAGCAATGCTCCAGCTCTGCCTGTCCTCAAGAGCCTTACTATGCACCTCTAGTTTCTAGCGCGCCTTCTGCGCGGGGTGCTTCCAGTGGTCAGTCCAACTGACCTGGCCCTAGATAGTCACTACCACCACGTCCGTCCAAACCTTGTTTCGAGTGTGGTGATACACGTCATATGGTTAGAGACTGCCCCAAACTTTGCAGGGGTGCATCTTCACATACTGCTCAGCCACAACGTGCTTCTCAGAGTTCTCAGGCCATGATCACTGCTCAAGTTACCACTCCATCTACCCAACTAGCAAGGGACGGAGGTCGGGAAGATAGAGGTCGCTCTCGAGAGAGGGGCCGGGCCAGATATTATGCCATTCCTACTTGCAGCGAGGTTGTTGCCTCTGATTCTACCATTACAGGTATTATAGTAGTTAGTCACAGAGAGGCATCGGTTCTATTCGATCAAGGATCCATCTATTCTTATGTGTCTTCTTATTTTGCTCCGCATTTGGGTATAGCCCGAGATTCATTGAGTTCTCCTATTTATGTTTCTACTCATGTGGGAAATTCTCATGTTGTGGACCGTGTTTATCGATCGATTTGGTTACAATTCATGGTTTTGAGACCAGCAGATTTATTATTACTCGGTATGTTTGAATTTGAATTATTTTAGGCATGGACTGGTTGCCACCCATCATGCTATTCTTGATTGTCACGCCAAAACCGTGACGCTGGCTATGCTAGGTATTTCATGTATTGAGTGGAGTGGTACTTTAGATAACACTCCCAACAGAGTTATCTATCCTTAGAGCTCATCGTATGGTTGAGGAGTGGTACGCGACGTATTTAGCCTATGCGAGAGATGTTAGTGTTGATACCCCTTCTGTTGATTTTATCCCTCGTGGTACGGGATTATCTGGATGTGTTTCCAGCTGATCTTTCGGGTATGGCACCGTAGAGATATTGAATTTGGCATTGACTTGTTGCTGGGCACCCAGCCCATTTCCATTCCTCCGTACAGTATGGCACCTCGTGAGTTGAAGAAGTTGAAGGATCGGTTACAGGAATTTCTTGATAAGGGTTTTATTCGACCCAATGTTTCACTATGGGGTGCTCCTATTTTGTTTGTATAGAAAATGATGGTTCTATGCATATGTTTAATGATTATCGCCAGCAAAACAAGGTTACGACGAAGAACCAATATCTTTTGCCTCGTATTGATGATCTATTTGACCATCTTGAGGGCACACATATGATTTTTTAGATTGATTTCCACTCAGGTTATCACCAGTTGAAGATTCGGGAGCTGGATATCCCGAAGACTGTCTTCTGGACTCGGTATGGTCATTACGAGTTCCTTGTTATGTCATTTGGGCTGACCAATGCCCTAACAGCTTTTATGCATCTGATGCACAGTATATTCGAGCCCTATCTTGACTCGTTCATTATAGTGCTTCAGACCCTGAGAGAGAAGAAGTTATGTGCAGAGTTCTCAAAATGCGAGTTTTGGTTGAGTTATGTGGCATTCCTATGACACGTGGTATCGAGTGAGGGCATTCAGGTGAATCCGAAGAAGGTGGAGGCCATGCAGAGTTGGCCCAGACTTTTCTGCTACAGGGATTCATAGTTTCCTTGGCTTGGTGGGTTATTACCGTTGTTTTGTGGAGGGGTTTTAATCGATTGTAGCCCCTATAACTAGATTGACCCAGAAGGGTGCTCCATTTAAGTGGATAAAAAAGTGTGAGGCGAGCTTTCAGAAGCTCAAGACAGCTTTGGCTACAACCCTATTTTGATATTGCCTACTTGTTTAGGATCCTATATAGTTTATTATGATGCCACACGGGTCAGACTTGGGGCGGTGTTGATGTAGGACGGTAGGATGATTGCCTACTCGTCTAGACAATTGAAGATATATGAGAAGAACTACTCCGTCCATGACCTTGAGTTAGTTGCTATATTTCATGCTTTCAAGATCTTGTATCATTATTTGTACGATGTGCCTTGTGAGATATATACGGATCATCGGAGTTTGCAGCACTTGTTCAAGCAAAAAGATCTGAACTTGCACCAGAGGAGGTGGTTGGAGTTACTGAAGGATTATGATACTACTATTCTTTGTTACCCGGGCAAGGAAAATGTGGTAGTTGATGCCTTGAGTCACCGGGGAAGAGAGTTTGGGGAGTTTTGCATATTTACCAGCTTCAGAGAGACCTATGGTGATGGATGTTCATGACTTAGATAGTTAGTTCGTGCGATTGGATTTTTCGAAGCCCAGTCGGGTTCTAGCTTGTGTGTTTTCTCGGTCTTCATTGTTCGATTGTATCAGGGAGTGACAACATGATGACCCTCATTTGCTTGTCCTCAGGGACACAGTTCAGTATGGCGATGCTAGGGATGTGACCATTGGAGATGACAGGGTATTGAGGATCCAGGGTCGGATTTGTGTACCCAATGTTGATTATATTTAGGAGTTGATATTGACAGAGGCTCATAGCTTGCATTATTCTATCCATATGGGTGCCGTGAAGATATATGAGGACTTGAGACAACACTATTGGTGGAGGTGGATGAAGAAAGACATAGAGGGTTTTGTAGCTAAATGCTTCAACTGTCAGTAGGTGAAGGCTGAGCACTAGAGACCGGGTGGGTTGCTTCAGCAGATGAAGATTCTCGAGTGGAAATGGGTGAGAATCACCATGGATTTTGTAGTTGGACTCTCTCAGACTACAAAGAAGTTGAATGCCATTTGGCTTGTTGTATATCGACTGACCAAGTTTTCGTACTTCATTCCTGTGTATACTACGTATTCATCGGAGCGGTTGGCAGAGATTTATATCGGGGATATCGTTCGTCTGCATGGCATTCCAGTTTCTATTATTTCGGATAGAGGTACTCAGTTTACATCGCGGTTCTAGAGAGCCGTTCAGCAGGAGTTGGGTACTCGGGTGACGAAGAGCACAACATTTCACCCCCAGACAGACGGACATTCCAAGGGCACCATTCAGATTCTTAAGGATATGATCCATGAGTGCGTGATTGATTTTGGAGGGTCTTGGGATTAGTTCTTGACAATGGCGGAGTTCTCCTACAACAACAGTTATTAGCTCAGCATTCACATGGCGCCTTACGAGTCTTTATATAGTAGGAGATGCAAATCCTCGATGAGTTGGTTTGAGCTGGGTAAGGCCAGACTGTTGGGCAGTGATTTGGTTCAGGATGCGGTAGATAAAATCAAGGTGATTCAGGACAGACTCCGTACATCGCAGTCTAGACAGAAGAGTTACGAAGACCGGATGTTATATGATGTTTCCTTTATGGTTGGTGAGTGGGTTCTGCTTCAGGTCTCGCATATGAAAGAGGTTATGAGATTTGGAAAGAAAGGGAAGTTGAGTCCGAGATTTATTGTCCCCTTTGATATTCTGAGGCGAGTTGGGGAGGTGTCTTATGAGCTTGCCTTACCTCCCAGCTTAGCAGGAGTTCATCCGGTATTTCATGTATCAATTCTCCAGAGATATCACGGTGACCCGTCGCACGTGTTGAATTTCATCTCAGTCAAGTTAGACAAGGATTTGTCATAGATTGAGGATCTAGTGTCTATATTTCACAGGCAAGTTAGAAAGTTGAGTTCAAAGAACATTGCTTCAGTAAAGGTTCAGTGGCCGGGTCAGCCGGCGAAGGAGGTGACTTGGGAGACTCAGCGGGATATGCGCAGTTGATACCCTATTCTTTTCACTACTTCAAGTATGTTCTCTATTCTTGTTTGAGGATGAATGAATGTTTAAGTGTAGGAGGATGTAACGACCTGGCCGGTCATTTTTGGAATTTACTCCCAGAACCCCTATTAACTGCTTCCCCTAAGTTCATTTCTCCTATTTTGGTTTGCCGGACATTCGATGTTACGATTTGGAGTGATTTTGGACACTTAGTTCCTAAATGAGAGCTTAAGTTCTGGGAAGTTGTCTGTAGTTAGAACAGTGTGAAAACGACCTTGTAATGGAAAAATGATGGTTCTGTTAGCTCCATTAGGTGATTTCGGGGTTGGGAGCTTGTTTGGAGTGTATTTTCGGAGCCCGTGGCTCATTTAGGCTTGAAATGCCAAAGTTTGTATTTTTGAAGTTTTTGGTTAGATAGTGAATTTTTGATCCAAGGGTGTCAATGGAATTCCGGAAGTTTTGTAGCACAGTCATAACATTTGGGATGTGTGTGTAAAATTTTCAGGTCAATCAGACGTGTTTTGGTTAGGATTTTGATCCAAAGCGAGTTTTGTTGCAATTTGAAGTTCTTAGGTTCAAATCATTGATTAATTTGAGTTTCCGGCATTGCTTTAGGTTGTTTAAGGATTACTACACTTCGAATGATGATATGGGATAAGTTCGCCGATTTTGTTGAGGTCCCGAGGGCATCGGGTGTGTTTCGAATGCTCAACGGAGCAATTTAGAGTTTGAACATGTTGCAGAAAATCTCAGCTGTTGCAGGTTTGGGTTTCTTCTTTGCATTCGCAAAGGACTATCACGTTTTTGTTGCTTTATTTTACCCCTCAATCGCGTTCGTGGCCCCTCTCCCGCGTTCGCGTACTGTTATCTTGGTGAAGGGGCCAGTACCTCTTGGTGTTCGTGTTCCTCTATGTCGTGTTCGCATAAACTGAAACCCCAAGACTTCGCATTCGCACTCCTCTCTTCACGATAGCGAAGGGCATTTCCTGGCCAGCTAATAATTTCATCTTAACAAATGCGAGTAACCCTCCGCGTTTGCGATGCTTTAAACACCTGAACAGTACTTAACATTTCAAAATGAGGGTTCTGCAATTTTTATCAAAACAAAAGCTTGGGAGCTCGGATTTGGGAGACATTTTGAATGTTTTTCGAGGGAAATCACTGGGTAATGACTCTATACTCCCTTCTTACTAAAACCCACTAATCTAATAACCAATTCTTCTTTATTTCGGATTTTTGAATGAAAATTGGGGAAAACTTCTTAGGCCAAATTATTGGGTTTTGAATGGGCATTTGACCTCCTATTTGAGAGATTTTTATATGGTTAGACTCGTAAGAGTATGATGGTTCTTTAAACATAAAAATTATTTGATTCCAAGACGTTGGCCTGAGGGGCCTTTTGGTCATTTTATCTATTTTCACGCCTTAGCTTTAATTTTAATAGAGGAATCAGTTGCTTGTGATGCTATTTATTTTATGTAATTGAATTGAATAGATTTGGGCCATTCGAAGTCAGATACTTGTGGCAAAAATGTGTTTCCTTAGTTGATTTTGTACTCGTTCGATATAAGTGGATTATCTAACTGTGTGTGGGGGACCTTCTCCCCTTAGGACTTGGTATTTGATGATTGAGTATCTTGTAGGTGAGGTGACGAGCGTGTGCTTGCGCTAATTGTTGAACATCTGGTTTTTACTTAAAATGATCAAGTTGCTATTTCTTTCATACTTGCTTTGTTATTTTCCATATAGCATGTGGTAGCCTAGGAAAGCATGCTAGTTGACTTAATTGGTTTAATTACTTAAAATGCCTTGTTGCACTACGTGAAGCATGTTGGGATAGATTCCATATTGCCTTGGTGTTTAATTCCATTTACTGATTATTCTCTAGCTGTGGTTGCGCATTTGTATTTGGGACTACGGATGTGGGATTCCGGTAGCTCCCCCTTATTTGTTTACTTTGGAACTGCGGGTTCGATTCCCGATAGATCCCCCTGCACATTTACTTTGGGACTACAACTTAGATTCTCAGTTGATCCCCTGCACATTGGTAGTTGGGTTAGGGGATGGTATCCCGGGAGATCCACTGGACAGTTGAGAAAGGACTATAGGACGGTATCCCAGGAGATCCTCAGGGCATCATTGATACTGAGCTGTATTTCTCCGTTTTTATTTCTTATTTCGATTTTTTGTTACTGACTTGTAGATTCTGTCTTATTTCACTACTGTCTCCATTATTTTACATGTTTTCATACTGCACATTATTATTATTATTATTATTATTATTGTTATTATTATTATTATTATTATTATTATTATTATTATGTTTATCTCAGTAGGGCCCTGACCTTCCTCGTTACTAGTCGATCGAGGTTAGGCTTGGCACTTACCGAGTACCACTGTGGTGTACTCACGCCTCTTCATCACATGTTTTTCATGTGCATATCCAGGTACCTCTACTCAGGCGCACTATCAGTGAGGCTGGAGGACTATAGAGACTTCGAGGTAGATCTTCTGTGTTTGCAGACCGACGAGTCTCCCTCTTGCTCTATCTTTAGTACTTAGTTTTCTCTTCTTCCGGTTGTTAGATATTCTGGAGTTTGGAGACTTTACTATACACATATGTAGCCTGTGTTGCTCGTGAGTTTTTGGGTTTTGGGATTGTTTTAGACTTGTAATATTGAGTTGTATATGCCGAGCGGCATTCAGTATAATTTTCCTTATTGATATTTATTTGGATTTCTCTATCTTCCGCAATTATTTATATTTTTGCAATATTAGGCTTACCTAGTCATGGGGACTAGGTGCCGTCATGACATGTTTACGGTTGGTAAACTAGGGTCGTGACACTTATTTTTTAAGTTTTTGATTACTATATAAACCCCTCTTATTGTTAGTTCTAGAAAACGAACATAGTTCAAAAATCACTACTTCTTACATTCTAAAGTTCTCTTTCTTTTTGTTGGCCCAAGTTTCAGTTGGAGTTATAATAATTGACAAATGAAATTATGGAAGGACCTGGTCCATCTTGTACTACACAGTCTGAATTAACCAGTGCATATGTAAAGCACGCGAGGAAGATATGTACTAAAGATCACGCGTCAATATCTTCTGAACGTAACCGAAATGTTTGCATTTGGGATAAGGAGGGCAATCTCCTTATGTGAATAGAACTTGATCCTAAGTTAGGATAAGAGTTGGAGTTTGTATTGGATAAGGACTTAAATGGACTACGGATAAGTAGTGTAGTTGTAATCAAACTCTAAGTACTAACTCAATATATTTTTGTGTTGGTTCTATTTTATAGGTAATATACATTAGCAGAAGTAAATAATATTTGAGAGCAAATAAAGCGAGTCTGGTTTGCAAGCAATATATGCAAGATACAAGTGTGTAAGCCTGAAGCTACATGAACTAAGAGAGAAGAACCAGTTCCATCTATTTGTTTAGTTCAATTGTAGTAGGTTTTCATATTGTACCTTTCAGATTTACTAGAAGCAATTGTATTAGGTACCTTGTGTAATCAAGTTAGAGTTAACTTGATAGTGTCGCAGCAGCTGAGGTTGTGTGCCACACTAGGATTAGAGTTTAATCCTTAGGTTTACAAAGAGTCTTTGTAAATACTGTTTGGCTCATTGATTTTTAGTGGAGTTTGGGAAAATCATACTGAGTAGTAGGTCATGGTTTTTTCACCTTTTGAGCCAGGTGTTTCCACGTAAAAATCTCCGTGCACTTTTCTTTCATTTTTTATTATTCCGCAAATTGCTGTAGTTAGAACACTTAGAAGAACCAGGTTCTTCTAACACGAAACTTAGGTACAACACAAATCACACCCCCCCTCTTATGTGGTATTGACGTTTATTAACATCAATTAGTATCAGAGCAGGTTATCTTGGAAGAGGTTAACACCTTAGGAAATTAACATGAGTGCACCTCCTGGAATCGGGAAGGACAGTCTATTGCCAGGCCTCCACTCTTCAATGGTCTCTACTACTCTTGGTGGAAAAACAGAATGAGAGACCACATCATGGGTGAAGACTATGAGCTTTGGGACATCATCACTAATGGTTCTTTAGCCACAACTAAGAAGACTTCTGAAGGATTGGGTGTTCCTAAGACTAGAGAGGATTGCAATACTGGAGTCCTCACGAAGGGGAGAAAAATGCTAAAGCCAAGAAATGGCTAGTGTGTGGACTTGGTCCTGATGAGTACATTAGGATTCAAGGTTGTACAACTGCTAAGGAGATTTGGGACACTTTACAAGTGGCTCATGAAGGAACACCTCAGGTGAAGAGGTCAAGAGGAACACTACTATATTCTCAATATGAGAATTTTACTATGAAGAATGGTGAAACTATCCAAGAGATGTATACCAGGTTCACTACACCAACGAATGAACTTGAGTCTCTTGGAAGGGCTATTCTGGAAGAAGACAAGGTGGAGAAGATTCTAACTAGAGTTCAGCCAATCTCCTGGGTAAGCAAAACCGTTGCTATTTAGGAATCCAAAAATATTGCTACTTTGAAATTGGATGAACTGATTGGAAATCTGACAGCCTATGAATTGAGAAGGCAAACCATGAAGATAGATGCTCCAAAGAAAGAAAAAAGTCCGGCTCCCAGAATCTCAGAAGGATCTAATCTTGAAGATGATGAAATGGCTATGATGACAAGATTTTAAGAAATATCTTATGAGAGGAAAGGGTCCTTCAAGAGGATCAACATTCAACAAACCTATGGCTCCTGAGAAGCAGACAAACGATGGTTGATTTAAATGTGGAAAGACAGATCACATTATCAAAAACTACCCTTAACCAAAGGGCAGAAAGAAGGAACAGGAAGAAGGAACAGGTTCAACCAAGAAGGAACAACGGAACAACCAAAGCTATGGTTGCTGCATGGGGAGATACGTGAGATGGAGATTCAGAAAATGAAGCTGAAGATGAGCAAGCTCTTATGGCCATCGGAGAATCAGAAGATGAAAAAGAGGTAAGTGTTCTATATCTTAAAGAAAAGATTAAATTCGTATCTAAAGAAAAGTTGGTTGAGTTCTTGATAAACTTCAGAGATGAGTCTGAAATAATAAAATGTGTGAAAGATGTTTTGTCTAGGGATTATGCAATACTAGAAGAAAAATTCAAAAGGTTAGAGTCTAAGGCTGATGAGAGTAATAACTTAAATACTGAGTTGAATAACCAGTTCTTCAACTGGAAAACTGTGTCCTAGAACTCAAGTCTGAAAACTTAAAATTGAAAATAGGGACAGGAAAGAAAAAGGCTCATCAATCATTTCTCACACTAGAAGAAAATTTAGGAAAAATGAAAGATGAGCTGTATAAGAAAGATGAATCAATCAAGGTCCTTAAAGAAGAACTAGGAAAGGCGTAGCATGTGCTAGACAGAACATGCAAATGGAACAAGGCTTCTGATGCACTCTCCTAGCTACAAGAGCATCACAGGAGCAATAAGAGGGGACTTGGGTTTGGGACACAAGCTCCAAAATGGGATCCCAAAAACAACTACCTCACTCTTCCTGAGAATAAGATATGTGTTGGAAATCATTTATATCTATGATATGTGCGCTTTGGTTGTATGAGCATGATTTTCAGGTATAGGTTTTGATGAATGACAAACAATGAAGTCAAGTGTCAAACAACGATATAATATGACAATCAATCAAAAGGCGAGAAGCATACTGATGATGAAATTGCATGAACGAGCCAAAGAGTTCAAGACCGAAGACCCAAGACGTAGGTCGTTTGGTAGAACCAATGTAAGGACAACGTTTAAGTTATCTTATCCTTTGGCTCAACATTAGGTCATCATAAACATGCATAAAAATATTTTATTAAATCTTATTTATCATAAACATGCATCTTTGTGTTAAACCAAAATGATTTGTATTCTAGTCAAAATGGTTTTTAAACATGTCTTTTAAATCTGGACCTAAACAATCGATTATATGCTCCTTACAATCGATTGTGTTTTTCAAAATAGCATAATAATCGATTATACAGTTTTAACAATCGATTGTATTAAGACAGTGTGATCTGAAGTTTTTTAAAATAGCAAACAATCGATTATATACTTCTAACAATCGATTGTATTGAGACAGTACTTAAACTGAGTTTTTTCAATCAGCTAAATAATCGACTATATGTTTTTAACAATCGATTATAATCAGAATAATCGATTATGGTTTTTATACAATCGATTATATTCAGATCTTTCCCACAGAATCTTAAATTGATTTTTGAACGTTGAAGAACAATCGATTATACAGGTTTTACAATCGATTGTTTCCCTTAAAATCAGGAGTTTGTTTTTTGAACGGTCCTCAAACAATCAATTGCGTAGGTCAGACAATCGATTGTATGAGCAAAAATTCAGGGATTTTATTTGTCAATTAAGCAACGGTCAGCACCAATTTTTCACCTATAAAAAGAGGTCTTTTGAGCTGATTTTAAATACACAACTCCTCCATACATTGTTATACATATTGATCATTTTCAAGCATCATTTTAGAACTTTTGTTGAGCCATTTGATAGACAACTTTGTGTTGTTCATAGAGCTTATTGTGTATCTCTTTATCCACTCTATTGAGAGAGTTTTTGTTGTAAAAGAGAGTTGTTTGAGAAGAACATATCTTCTCATTTGTCGGGTTTTCTAAGTACCCAAAGTCTTAGTGGTTGAAGTCTTGGGGTGAGGTATCCTCAAGCAAGTGAAGTCTTAAGGTGTGGTCTCCTTGAGCAACTGTAACGGTTTGTTAAGCACCCGTAAGCTTGACGAAGATAGTGGAAATCTCGAGAGAGTCTCTCGGGGACTGGACTAGCCACGGGTTGTGGTGAACCAGGATACATCGGTGCGTTCGTTCTTTATTATTTACTTATCGCACTTATTTCATTCCTGCAATTTTTAAATTCCGCAAGTTTACGCTGTTTTTTATTATAACGCTATTCACCCCCCTCTAGCGTTAAGCGTATTTTCTAACAATTGGTATCGGAGCCTAACTCTCTGAAAGCCTTAATCGGTTGAGAGAAATATATATTTTTCTGTTGAGAATATTGAACGCAGGAACGATGGATGAAGGACAGTCCACCACTTGCCCTCCACTATTTGACGGAACAAACTATACATATTGGAAAGAGCGGATGAGCATCTTTCTCAAAGCAAACAGTTTTCGTTTGTGGCAAATCATCAAAAACGGTGAACCAATGCCAACAAAGAAAGTTGGAGAAACCACAGTTCCAAAGAAGGAAGATGAATATGATGCCGAGGACATCAAGAAAGTTGAAAATAATGCAAGGGCCATCCATGTATTATATTGTGTGGTGAATCCAGATGATTATCGAAAAATCTCTTGCTGCACAACCGCCAAGGAGATGTGGGATAAGCTCGAGATCATTTATGAAGGTACGCCTCAAGTCCGAGAAGCCAAAATTGATTTCCTAACACATAAATATGAAATCTTTAAAATGGAGAAGGAACCCATTGGTGTTATGTTTGAACGATTTTTAAGAATCGTCAACGATCTCCATGCTCTCGGGAAAGTTTACACGAACAAAGATCTTGTTCGAAAAGTCCTACGGAGTCTCACTCCCGAATGGCGTTCCAAAGCCAATGCAATCCAAGAGTCGATGGAATTCACGGATATCAAAATTGATGGACTAAGAGGTAACCTCGAAACTTATGATAGCACAATTCTTAATCCTTATCTTAGAAGCAATTCAAATTTTGCCTTCAAAGCCTCATCCTCTAAACGAGAAGAGGTAAGTGATTCGGAAAGGGATGATGATAATATTTCAAATGATATAATTGAAAAGTCTTGTAAGTCTATGAAGAAGGACAAAAAAAAGAAGAAACACCATAGGCGCGTATCACGGGATTCGGACAGCTCGGGCGATGAAACTGCCGCATTATGCTTCATGACCGACAAAGAAGAAGAGGTAAGTACTTCTAACTCTCACTCGTTTGAAGAATTACAAAATGCCTATGATGAATTGTATGGTGAATTTGTTAATGCTTCCAAAATGATAAAAGATTTGAAGAAAATACTTTCTTTGCAGAAAACACTTTCTTTGCAAGAAACAGATTTTCAGAAAACACTTTCTTTACAAGAAAAAGAGTTTGAAAAATCCTCTTCTTTGAAAGAAATAGATTTTGAAAAATTGACTAATGAAAATGATGTTCTTAAAAATAAAATTGAAGTTTTAGAAAAAGAAAATAATTTTTTGAAAAATGATATTGTTGATTTTAAAAATAAAATCAAGGATTTGAATGAAGCCTCTTCTATTGATAAATGTTCCAACTGTTCTTCTTGTAGTTCTTCAATACTAGAGAACACAGAACTTAGGAAAGCACTAGAAACACGTAGTGTTGATAGTCCTAAAATTGAAGATATTAAAAAGGATGAAAGTAATGAGGTCGGACCATCTAGAAAGAATTCTAGGAACCTCACTAATGAGTCTAAGATTAATTGTTTTAGACCACCTAGACACAATTCTAGGAATTTTATAAGTGAGTCTAGAATGAATAAATTTAGACCACCTAGACATGACTCTAGGAAATTCAACGCTTCTAGGGGGAACAACTTTAGATCACCTAGAACGCATTTGGCTCAACCTAGACATATGCACAATCCTAATGTTATATGTCACTATTGTAATCGGGTAGGACACATTGCACCCGTTTGTTTTGCTAAACATAGAGATTATGTGTTGATTATGACTATTGTTATCCTAACCCCCAAGGACCCAAAAGAAGTTGGGTACCAAAAACCTATTTTTAGGTTCTTTTTGCAGGTGTGCTTGAAGACTACAATATTGTAGTGGATACACCAAGCACGAAACCTTAATGCATTAAGGGGGAACGTCGGTTAGTTATCGTATTTTGAATAAAAACGCAATAAGTTGATATGTGCAAATAATCTATATCAGTTTTGGTTGATACATGCTTTAATAAGTTTTATTTTTGAATAACAATTAGTATCAATTGGTTTTATAACAAATGATTGATTCATGTTTTGATGAATATTTCTAGTTTAAATAACAATTGGCATAGTTGAGAAAAATGATCGTTATTATTAGTATGCCATTTACTAACTTTTTATATGATCTTGTCTATAACGATTGGTATTGTCAATGGTTTAAATAACCTTTGGTATACTCTTTTTGCTAATGCCAAAAGGGGGAAGAATATGGGCAATATGCATGCTTTAATTGAGGGGGAATATTCTACTAAGGGGGAATTATATTAAATTGAATTGGTTGCATAAATTGTATGTTGAGATATAGCATCTATTTAGGGGGAATTCAATATGCATATCTTCCGTTGTTTGTCATTATCAAAAAGGGGGAAATTGTTGGAAATCATGTATATCTATGATATGTGCGCTTTGGTTGTATGAGCATGATTTTCAGGAATAGGCTTTGATGAATGACAAACAATGAAGTCAAGTGTCAAACAACGATATAATATGACAATCAATCAAAAGGCGAGAAGCATACTGATGACGGAACTGCATGAACGAGCCAAAGAGTTCAAGACCGAAGACCCAAGACGTAGGTCTTTTGGTAGAACCAATGTAAGGACAACGTTTAAGTTATCTTATCCTTTGGCTCAACATTAGGTCATCATAAACATGCATAAAAATATTTTATTAAATCTTATTTATCATAAACATGCATCTTTGTGTTAAACCAAAATGATTTGTATCTTAGTCAAAATGGTTTTTAAACATGTCTTTATTATATGCTCCTTACAATCGATTGTGTTTTTCAAAATAGCAAACAATCGATTATACAGTTTTAACAATCGATTGTATTAAGACAGTGTGATCTGAAGTTTTTCAAAATAGCAAACAATCGATTATATACTTCTAACAATCGATTGTATTGAGACAGTACTTAAACTGAATTTGTTCAATCAGCTAAATAATCGACTATATGTTTTTAACAATCGATTATAATCAGAATAATCGATTATGGTTTTTATACAATCGATTATATTCAGACCGTTCCCACAGAATCTTAAATTGATTTTTGAACGTTGAAGAACAATCGATTATACAGGTTTTACAATCGATTGTTTCCCTTAAAATCAGGAGTCTGTTTTTTGAACGGTCCTCAAACAATCGATTGTGTAGGTCAGACAATCGATTGTATGAGCAAAAATTCAGGGATTTTATTTGTCAATTAAGCAACGGTCAGCACCACTTTTTCACCTATAAAAAGAGGTCTTTTGAGCTGATTTTAAATACACAACTCCTCCATACATTGTTATACATATTGATCATTTTCAAGCATCATTTTAGAGCTTTTGTTAAGCCATTTGATAGACAACTTTGTGTTGTTCATAGAGCTTATTGTGTATATCTTTATCCACTCTATTGAGAGAGTTTTTGTTGTAAAAGAGAGTTGTTTGAGAAGAACATATCTTCTCATTTGTCGGGTTTGCTAAGTACCTAAAGTCTTAGTGGTTGAAGTCTTGGGGTGAGGTATCCTCAAGCAAGTGAAGTCTTAAGGTGTGGTATCCTTGAGCAACTGTAACGGTTTGTTAAGCACCCGTAAGCTTGACGAAGATAGTGGAAATCTCGAGAGAGTCTCTCGGGGACTGGACTAGCCACGGGTTGTGGTGAACCAGGATACATCGGTGCGTTCGTTCCATATTATTTACTTATCGCACTTATTTCATTCCTGCAATTATTAAATTCCGCAAGTTTACGCTGTTTTTTATTATAACGCTATTCACCCCCTCTAGCTTTAAGCATATTCTCTAACAATATGTACACATCGTGGTACGACTGGCCATTACAAAAATGAATGCAATGCAAAAGAAAAGGCCAGCCAAAAGAACAAAGCTTTTGTTCTAGAAAAACACAAACTGCCTGTTGGGAAAAGAAAAATTTAATTCATCCTTTTGCCCATATAAAGGGACCCAATCTAGTTTGGGTTCCTAAGACTAACCCCCGATTTCATTTTGCAGGCCTAAGTGAAAGGAAGTAGCCAACTATGGTACATGGATAGTTGTTGCTCAAAACACATGACTGGTAACAAGGATTAGTTTATTTCACTTGAGAACCTAAAAGGAGTAATGTATCCTTTCGAAATGGGAATAAAGGTGAGATCATTGGGGTTGGAAAGGTAGGAAAGACGGACTCTCATTCCATTGAGAATGTCTATTTGATAGATGGCTTGAAATATAGCTTGATAAGTGTGTCACAACTGTGTGACAGAGGTAACCTTGTGGCTTTCACTTCCATAAAATGTTTTGTGATTAACCTTACTACTGACAAGATTGTTTTGCAGGGAAGAAGAGTTAACAATATTTACATTGTAGATTTGTCGACTCTTTCTGAAAATGAACTGACTTGCTTGAGTGTGTTAATTAATGATCCCCTCCTTTGGCACAAAAGACTTGGTCATGCTAGTCAAAATCAATTAAAAAAATTAGTTTTCAAGGACTTGGTGATACGGTTACCTAATATCAAGTTCAAGGAAGACAATGTTTATGAGGCATGTTCAAGGGGGAAGCAGGTAAGGTCATCCTTCAAACCTAAGAAAATGGTAAGTACATCCAAGACGTTGGGAACTGGTTCATATGGATCTCTGTTGTCCAATGAAAGCCATGAGCATATGTGGTATAAGATATGTTATGGTGCTTGTTGATGATTATTCTAGATTTACCTAGGTGTTATTTCTACCTTCTAAAGATAAAGCATTTGAAATGTTCACTGCTTTTGTCAGAAAAATCCAGAAACAATTAGGGAATCAACTTGCATCCATTAGGTCTGATCATGGAACTGAATTTGAGAATGTAAAGTTTTCTGAATTTTGTGATGAAAATGGAATAGATCATTATTTCTATGCTCGTAGGACTCCTCAGCAAAATGAGGTAGTTGAGAGGAAGAACAAGACCCTTGAGGATATGGCAAGGACCATGTTACTTTCCAGTAAACTACCTCATAGCTTTTGGGCAGATGCTATAAACATTGCTTGCTATATAATTAATAGATGCATGACCAGATATCTTGTAGAGAAAACTCCCTATGAGTTACTTAAATGGAGAAAACCAAACATATCCCATCTTAGGGCTTTTGGTTACAAGTGCTATGTGCACAATAATGGCAAAGACTCCCTAGGTAAGTTTGATCCCAGAAGTGATGAGGGAGTATTCTTGGGATATTCTTCACATAGAAAAGCATATAAAATGTTTAATAAAAGAACTTTATGTGTTGAAGAAAGTGTACATGTTGTGTTTGATGAATCTAACATTCTTTCTGAGAGACAAGAACATGAAGATGAAGCCGTTGGACTGGTGAGACAATTACTAAAGTTATAGCACAAGTCAAAGAGGCAAACAAGGAAGGAGCAGGTGATGGAACAGGTCCTTTCACACAGGGAAACCTGACAGGAGGAACCAATCTGAGAGACATTGTGCAAAATTCTCTGAAGGATCATGTACCTGAACTTGTTCCTCTATAGCATAACAATGAAGGAGAAGCTAACTGAAACCGGCTGGTGGGAAAATCATACAAGTACCTGAGTTCTCACCCCATTAAGAACATAATCAATGATCCCACATCTGGAGTCAAGACTAGATCAAACTGAAGAACCTGCGTGTATTTGATGTCTTTTTGTCCCTGATTAAACCTAAAAATGTGAGTGAAGCTCTACAAGAAGCAGAATGGATCAATGCTATGCAAGATGAGCTCAATCAGTTTGAAAGAATCAGGTCTGGCACTTGGTTCCAAGACCTAAGGACAGGTCAGTCATTGGGACAAAATGGGTCTTCAGGAACAAGCTGGATGAATATGGAACAGTTACAAAAAACAAGGCAAGGTTGGTGGTTCAAGGTTATAGTCAAGAGGAAGGCATTGATTATGATGAGAATTTTGCTCCAGTTGCTGGACTTGAAGAAATTAGACTACTCATAGACATTGCGACACATATTGAAATCACTCTTTATCAAATGGATGTCAAAAGTGCCTTCCTAAATGGCTATCTCAAATAAGAAGTGTTTGTGAAGCAACCTCCTGGATTCGAAAGCAAAGAATATCCTGACTATCTATACAAGCTAGATAAAGCTCTCTATGGTCTCAAGCAAGCTCCAAGAGCTTGGTATGAAAGGTTGTCAAATTCCTTTTGGAGCATGGGTACAAAAAAGGTAAAATTGACAGCACCTTGTTCCTAAAGGAAAAGGGTAAAGATCTTCTTATTGTACAGATATATGTTGATGACATAATATTTGGGGCCACTACAAATAGGTTGAGTAAAGACTTTGCTAACCAAATGGGGAGTGAGTTTGAAATGAGCATGATGGGAGAACTTAATATCTTCTTAGGACTACAGATTAAACAACGTCCAAATGGAACCATGATCCATCAGCAGAAGTATACAAAGGAACTAATCAAGAAGTTGAAAATGGAAGAATCCAAGGAAATAGATACACCTATAGAAACTGCCACAAAACTAGATATTGACTAACCAGGTTCATCAACTGATCAAAAGTTGTACAGGTGTATGATTGGTTAAGTTTTATATCTTACTGCCAGCATACCTGACATTGTTTTCAGTGTAGGACTTTGTGCTCGTTTCTAGGCAAATCCAAAAGAGCCACACTTGACAAATGTCAAAAGAATATTGAGATACTTGAAAGGCGCAACCGATCTGTGTCTATGGTATCCCAAAGGTAGCAATTTTATCTTAATTGGATATGCTGATGCTGACTATCCAGGCTATATAGCGGATAGGAAGAGCGCTTCAGGAATGACATACTTCCTAGGATCTTGTCTTGTATCATAGGCTACCAAAAAGCAAAATTCAGTAGCACTCTCTACTGCTAAATATGAGTATGTTGATGCTGCTTCATGATGTGCTCAGTTGCTGTGGATCAAGCACCAATTCATAGACTTTGGAATTAAAGTGGGATGCGTACCTATATTTTGTGATAACACTAGTGCAATCAGTATGACAAAGAACCATATTCGTCATAAAAGGACTAAGCACATAGATGTTAGACACCATTCTTAAGGGACAACTATGAAAAAGGGCTAATCTCCATAGAATTTTGTGCCACTGATAACCAAATAGCTGACATCTTAACTAAGGCACTATGCAGAAAAAACTTTGAAAGGAACATGTTGGAATTAGGAATGATTAAGATCACCTAAGAGGTCAAGTTCAGAATGCACAATGAAAAAAAAATATTTGAATTTTTATTTGGATAAGAGTTCTTAATTTATGTGAATATTAGACTAATTCCTACTCAATCTCATACTGTAAATAGTATACTCTTGTGACATGTATTTATATGACTCACAATCTCTTATAAATATTCTATTTTGACATTTGAGGCATAATCAAGAGAATTTTCATTTGAAGAACCTGGTTGATCAATGCATGCTCATGAGAAATGTCAGGTATATTTCTATACTTTGCACAAATAGAAAAATTTAACTTTCAATCATGAGCAAGAGTCTTAGAAACACCAATTGTCTCAAAGTTCTATCCGTTGAGGCTAATTAAACCAGTTCATTGAAATTAGAATTCTAATTATAACAAAACTCTATCTCCTAAACCTTAGAAATTTTAATTAATCCTAATTAATCACTAGGGAGACCGGAATTACAAGATGATTAGACCTCTACTGACACCTGAAAAGTTGTCGCTTCAGGAACTATAATGACCTCTCTTTAAAAACCCCTATAATCATTTCATAACCGTCATCTCAAAACCTCGGATCATAATTGTCCAAAATTTCTCAAGCTTTCCAGAAATTCTTCACCAAAATTGACGAATCACCAAGATAATCCTGGAACCCCACCACCAATATCACCTAACACCACTTCATCTTCCACACCTCCTAGTGAAACCCCAAAGCCTAGATTCCGTCGCTTGAAAATGATAGCAAGAAAAGCTGTTGCGACTGGTCCCTTGAGTAAAGCTCTAAACAAAATATTAAAGGCAAGTCAAAGGCAAGAATCCCCAGCAAAAGGAACTGATTCCAGTTCTGCATCTGATGAATAGATCTCTGCTAGTAAAGGAGATGAAACTGGGTCTTCTGAGAATGTCACTCATAAAGAAACAACAAGAGAGGTAAATCCAAATGTTGTTTCTGATGATGTAGGACAAAGGGTAGAAAATATGTATGATCTGATAGGGGCTATAAAAGATGTCTCTAGGGGCGATTATGTGAAATTGAGTAAGAATAAGAGGATGACGGTACTAGCTATATGTGGGAGTGGGGAAGAAGGGGTCTCAAAGTCAAGGGGAAGTGGACCGGGAGAGGCTGATGAAGGGTTAGTTCGTTTGAGCAAACAACCTGATGAACCTGGTCTATCTGCGGAGGAAACTCTGTTTGAGATGGTGAAGAAGATTAGGGCTAGTTATGATCCCAAGAAATGCAGGTCTTCCTCACAAAGGACCCTTGTTGCATCCAAACCAACCAAGAAATCCAAACCCTCAACACCCAAGTTGGCTCCTAGGGTTAGGACAACTAGAAGCAGTGTTAGGGAGAGTGAAGCTGAGTTGAAGAAAGCTTTAGAGGAGAGTAAGAGAAAGACAAAAGAAAAAGGTAAAGGAAGGTAGGTGAAATTTCAACAGCTATGGATGAGGATGAGGAAGAGGAGATGGAATTGGTCAATCAAGAAAGAAATACTACTGTGGAGGTCCCACTTGCAAAATCAAAGGAGAGTAGGACTTCCTCTAAGAAGCCCTCAAAACCAGTTCCTGCTGAATCCTCTCTTGCCAAAAGAACAAGATCAGCCTCTAAGGGAAAACAAGTGAGAGTAGCCATAGAAGAAGAAGAAGATGAAAGTGAGTTTGCAGAAGAACATGATAGGTATTCCAAATATGACAAAAGAAAGATATTGAAGGGAAGATTGCGGAAAAACCTGGAAGAGTCAGGCATGATAAAACTTGTCACAACACTGGAGGCACAAGGCTGGAAGGACATGGTCCTTCAGATTGATGGAAATTTGTCAAGGAAGAAACTTGTGGAGTTCATGGCCAATGGAAATGTTAAGAATGGTCAGGTGACCAGCATAGTGAGGGGTGTCGAAGTGACATTTAATGCTGAAAATTTGGAAAAGATTATGGATATCCCTTGTGGGGGTATGATGATTATACAAGGCAGAGGTGGCCTTGCTTGGATGGGTTGCCTTCTGAGCTGCAAATAACAAGGAATTTTGGTGACACCAAAATAGCTGAAGAGGTTCCTGAGGTGATGGAAGTCTAGAAAAGTGACATGAGGCCAGAGAACAAAGTACTTTTTGAATTTGTCAACAAGTTCCTTCTGCGCAGACAGGAAAGAAGGCATAAAACTAATTATATGGATCTGGTGCTCATGCAGTGTATGAATAAAGGGAACCAGATCAACTGGCCTGTCTTTATGGTGAAGCTTCCTGAAAGGGTGATAAATGGTTCAAAGGCTCATGCCATTCCCTATGGTTTTATCTTGACTACTGTGCTTGAACGATTAGATGTTCCTTTGGAAAAGTGGGAAATGGCCTTCAGCAAGGAGAACTTTGGTGTAAATACCCTTCAAGGCTGTGACTATCTGCTCAATGTTGTCCCTGTTGAACCCAGTTCATCTCCCAAGACTCCTATGAATAGCAAGGTCAGAGCCTTGGTTCAGGAGGTTGGGACAAAGGATGCTGAAATTGCAAGGCTCAATGTCAGAATTGCTGATTTGGAGGGAGAAAGGAATGGGCTGAGAGCTGAACTTGGCAAAGAAAAGGAGAAAAATGAAGGCATGCTCCAGCAAATGTTAAGTCTTCTACAAGCCTAACCCTCCAGCACTTCCAAGCCTTAGGTGGCCTGTCCTTTGTGTCCAGTCTAGTAACCCTTCAGTTTCCAGTTTCCAAGTTTAGGAAGTTATTGTTCTATTCTAATTCTATTTTTTGCTCATGGTTGGATATTTTTTTTTTCTTGTTTGTGGACTGCATTGTAGAAACACCCCTTTAATCAATGAATGCAGCTTTTCTTGTTCTTGTTGAATTTGTTCTAAATAGTTTTTTTTAAGCTGATTTGTGATTAAATTGAATATGTGTTCACTTGCAGTTGCCCCAGTGGAATGATTATTAATTAATTTCGAGGAATCACAGTATTAATGCAACGTTTCGATGATGCCAAAAGGGAGAAGATATTATGCATAAAATTCTAATGATGTTATAACCTAAATCTGACCACCTTGATGATAAGTTACAATTTTCTAAGTTTTGATTTTCAGGTGAGTTCATAGGTTACCTGATCATAATAAGCATAGCGTTTGTCATCATCAAAAAGGGGGAAATTGTTGGCCCAAGTTTCAGTTGGATTTTTGAAGATTGACAAATGAAATTATGGAAGGACCTGGTCCATCTTGTACTACACAGTCTGAATCAACCAGCGCACATGTGAAGCACATGAGGAAGATATGTACTAAAGATCACGCGTCAATATGTTTTGAACGCAATCGCAAAGATTGTATTTGGGATAAGGAGGACAGTCTCATTATGTGAAGAGAATTTGATCCTAAGTTAGGATAAGAGTTGGACTTAAATGGACTACGAATAAGAAGTGTAGTTGTAATCAAACTCTAACTACTAACTCAATATATTATTGTGTTGGTTTTCTTTTACAGGTAATACAAAGAAGCAGAAGTAATGCATATTTGAGAGCAAATCCATAGTTTTCTTTGCAAGCAATATATGCAAGATACAAGTGTGTACGCCAGAAGCTTCATGAACAAAGACAGAAGAACTAGTTGCATCTGTTTGTTTAGTTCAATTATAGTAGATTTTCATATATGTACCTTTCAGCTTTACTAGAAGCAATTGTATTTGATACTTGTGTAATCAAGTTAGTGTTAACTTGACAGTGTCGCAACGGCTGAGGTTATGTGCCAAATTGGGATTAGAGCTTAATCCATATGTTTACATAGATTCTTTGTAAATGTTGTTTGGCCCATGGATTTTTTGTGGAGTTTGGGAAAATCCTACTGGTGACGTCCAAATCCACTGCTAAAAAGCAATAGATACGGTCGTAGCAATATAATTACCCAACTATGAGTCGGGGTCGAATCCTACAGAGAACAATGTGTAGGCGATTAGGAATGTAAGAAAATTATCGCTAGTCGCGAAGTGCCAACCACTAAGAATTTTGGTTGAAAATTGTTTTTATTTCTAAAATGCGGAAATGTAAACTAACCTAGAAAGCAAGTAAAATGATCAATGGCCACAACTATGAATGCATCGGGAATCACACTCAAGTAACGACCCAATGTATTTCACGATTTTACAAATATGAACGAGTTTATGTTAACTAGCCACGGATAATAATTCTTAATTAACTTCTTCAGAAGACTAACAAGACTTCCTAATTGAATTATCCCTAATCACAATTAGAAGATTAAGAACACCCGGAAGGCTACAAGTAGTTCAATCCTATCCCTAGGTAAAATCTATAAAATGAGGGTTAACGCCTCAAGTACCTGTTAATTAATCTTCCTCCCCAAACTATTTTTCCCAAAATTAATTCGGAGTTAATGGGAGAGTCCTAGGGTTAGTTATTCCCTTTGGAAACATTAAATAACAAGAATAATTAAAGAAACAATAACTCACTTCATAGATATATAAAAATACATTCAGTACATAAGCACAACAAGGTATAAAATCCACACTTTAATTATGAATATTCCCTTTAACAAGATCTAAGTGTTGCATACAATACTACACACTTATATAGACAATACAAAGAAAGGAAATGAAGAAATAAACATAAATGGGTAACAAAATATTAACTATAAGCTTCAATCTTCAAGACCCAAGTGTGTTTCTGCAAGAACCCTAGCTCCAAAACTTGTTCTTTCTAGTCTAAGAAGACTGAAAATAAGCCAAAGGTGTTACAAGAGTCTACTTGGACGAGTATAAAAGTGATTTGGGGTAAGAAAATGTGAAATGCCAAATTTGCCCCGGGCTTTGATGCATGACTTCCGCTTCTGAGGCAAAGTGACCGCTGATGTGGTTCCGATGACGCGGAAAACCAACCGCAAAAGCGGACATCCATATAATAGCAGTGATCGCATAAGTGGAGAGATGACCGCTTCTGAGGTCCCGCAGAAGCGAGATTTCAACCGCAGAAGCGATTCTTGCCTAGTCCTCAAGTTCCGCAGAAGCGACCATAACTCTGCATAAGCGGAGGTCGCACCTACGACCAATAATCTGCAGAAGTGGAAATGATTGGGGGTTTTGCATGTTTCCTCCTCATCTTTTCTCAATTCCACTTCACTTCAATTCAAACCACTTCATCATGCACCTGAAAATCTCACAATAACCACTATAAATAACCTCATCGTATACATAAAATTACATAAAAGCTAAGGTAAAGAGGCTAGCATGAGTGGTAAAATCACCACTCATCAACACCCCCAACTTAAAGCTTTTGCTTGTCTTCAAGAAAATCAAAACCAAAACTTTAATGAGGATTCATCATTTCAACACAAGTGGTATTGCCATTACTTTCATAACACATTCTCCAATTTAAACAGCATACTAATGGATTTGGTTGGTACTAACAATTAGGCTTAAGTATGTACATCTTTTATGAATAACTCTCTCATAAAGAAAAACAATCGTCAAAAAATGTGCAAAGGATTTCAAAAGTATTCAAGTGATCCACATAAGCCTCAAGAAGTGACTTAGAAGTACTAGTTCGCTAAAAATGCTCACTTTCCTCAATTTCACCAATCTTTCCTAATTAATGTGCCCTCACAAGAAGAGAAATTCCATAAATTCACACTATTTACAATATACACAAGGGACAAATTTTTTGAAGAACACTCACTCTCACAAAGAACTTCAAGTGTTACAACATTTCAAACAATACGCTTGCCCTAATTTTAATTAATCGCTTAAAATGATCGGTTGGAGGTCTCATAAGGACTTTTTGAGCTTTTAATGTAGGTTTAGCGACGAGTTGGATGGACATTTGGGTACAAGTGACTTCACCCTCCTTGAGCACTACTCACACTTTTTTCATTCTTTTGCACTTGCTTCTTTTCATACCCTCATAGCCTCATATTCATCTAGTTCCCAACATAGGACCACATCACACCTCATCTAGTTTTATTCAAGATTCCATACTTTATATATATACACATATTTTCTTTCTCTTTTTTTTCTTTTTGGAGCTTGAATAGTTTAAATAAACACTTTTTAGGCATGAGGTCCTAAACTCAACATACAACCTTGCCACTTTTCTCTTCGATCACACCCCCGACTTAGGCTCTTAGCCTCATTCTCAATGTTCAAAAAGGGACAGGTTCAAACGAGGGAATTATTTTGAAAACGGAGAAATATTTGTATTGAGTTGGCCAAAGAAAAGGTTTTAAGGCTCAAATTGGGTACTAGTGACATTATTTACACAAAGGAAGGCTTGAAAGGCTAAAGAGGTTTTACAAATCAAAGCAAAGAATGCCTATGATCATTCCTCCAACCAAACAAAGAATCATTAGCATGAAAAACCAACCGGGCAAGTTCTAGATGATAGAAGTAAACACAATGTTTATTTGAACAAACACTAACACACATGGCACATGAAATAATCAAGATGGACCAATTTTATTTTCCAATAAAAGCTTAAAGATCAATATCAAACTAGTGAGCAAAGAGAGTCACTAAAAGAGCCAAAATTGTATCACAAGATCAAATTTGCACCATGCAACTTGTTTAAATTCAAACCAAATTTTTCGGAGGGTATTCTCAATTCACAACTTACACACAAGATACTAATGTTATTAGCACCAAATAATCCAATAGCCTCATCCTAGCAAAACAAGACTAATTCCCTTAATAATGTTGTCAATCTATCCATCATCGGGAAAAGTCACCCGGTTCACTTCAAAAGTGTTCCTTGGGAAAGAACCATAGCATGAAGAAAACCCAAGGGAGTTTTATTTACGGAATTGAAAATAAAAGAAAAGAAAACTACTACAAAGGTAACTAAAAATAAAGAAGCTACTAACTCAGAAAATAAATAACAAAAGAAAGACTAAAAACACAAAATCATGACTAATCAACTCCAAGCCCGGCAAGGGCACATCATATATCACAAGCCTAGTCAAGCCCGGCAAGGGCAAAAAATATCCATACATAAATATAAGCCCTGCTAGGGCACATAATATAACAAAGTATGAATACAATACTATAATTGCCATCCCCAAGTAAAAGCTTTGCAGTGTCCTCACTGCACAAAAGTTTAATATAAGGCATAAAGAGTTTGAGGGTCTCCCTGAGGTCTGCTAGACTAGCAGACTGTGGGAGGGCAGCTGATCAGTACTGGACTACACTCGTGGCTACACCATCATCAGCCTCATCATCATCATCATTGCTACCATCTCCATCAGACTCTGAAATGAAGGAATACTCCTCACTATCGTCTTCGGCTGCCACTGGAATCTTTGCATCTGGTCATCCCCATTTGAAAATTGCTTTGATGCCCCTCTACATTTTGAGCATAAATTTGTTCTTCTTCTTCTCCTTCTAAAAGACCGCCTGGAGGTAAGCATGGGCCTTGGCCAACGTACCATAGGCTCCCTCCAATTTGGTCACAAATGCTGTCATCTTCTTCATGTTCTCTTCCTGTCGGTTTTGAGCATCCTAGTAACCCTGCATGTCTTCCCTGGAGAAGTAAGAAGGGCCATGTTGTGAGGAGGAGGGCACACTCGGAATCTGTGATACCAACTCCTTAATTGATTGAAGCTCGGAGTTATGTATCCTAAATGGCCCCTGAGAGAACGGATCAGAACTGGTGACTGTGGAGACAACTTTCCTCTTCTTTCCCTTGACAACTGTGCCCTCTCCTATCACTTTCAAAGGGTGGAGAGGTTTGTCAGCTTGGGTGCATATCCTAGTAATTAGTGAGGGAAACATCAACACTGCATCCTTATCTCTAGAGTATTCTCTCACGTACTGCCTCATCTCCTGAAGAATGTAGTGTGCCACATTAACCTGAACGCCATCCAGGAGGCATGCTATGATCAAAGCCCATGTGTAGGAGACATTAGTGACATTCCCACACGGACATACTCTGCTGCTCACTATATGCAACCATCTCTTTGCCTCTGCAGTAAAGTCCGTTGATTCATCCCATTCCATTTGTTCCCCCATTTCTCTCTCAACTGTGGTGGGATAAAGTTGGACACAAGGCACTGTCCCTTATCACAATAATCTTTCTCGTCTCCACGGGATAGTTAGGGATTCCAAGAGTATCATTGATGTATTTAACCCCAAAGTGCACCATTTGTCCTCTGGTAATGATATGTGGATCATCATAGTTCGTACGCTGAAGATTGGTGTAGAACTCGCGAACCAAAATCTCATTTTCCTTGCAAGGTGTGGCAATGAAACAAGACCATCCGGATGTATAGAGCCTGGCGTATATGTCCGGGAGCTTTTCTGCCAATTTCTCCACATTTATCCCCCATTACCGCAGGATCTTTTATGGAACATGTCGTCTAAATATTGGCGCTCACATGAAGCAGACATGAATCGAGTATCATCAAAGAGCTCATCACCCTCTTCTTGGACTTCCGGGTGTGATCCACTTGCGGTTGGGTCCATTTTTGAATTAATTCACCTATAAAAAATCATCGCAAAATTAGTCGGACAATTGACTTATGTTAAGCAACATAAAACACTGCATTTGAGCCAAAAGATTAGGTTGAACGGTCCCTGGAAGAATCTTTTGCAACCCCACTATTTTGGGCAAAAACTGGTAGTTTCCGCTTCTGTGGTACATGAGCCGCTGAAGTGGCACTGCTTTTACGGTTATTTGACCGCTTCTCCGGTTTTTTTTCGATTTTTTCTTCTGCGAACCTTTTACAGTGAAAGCGGTATCTCTTCAGCAGCGAAATTTCCGCTTACCCGGATTTATTAGTCTTCTTTACCAAATTGCACTGCCAGTCATTTTTTTGTTCTTGTTCAATTTCAATCAAAATTTTTGGCACCAAAATACAGAAGTACTGCAATTTAATAACATATTATTCAATAAGGACCAAATTTGTGTCACTTCGCACAAGATATCCACTTACGCATTGTGTCGAACACATTGTGAGCGAGTGAGGATGAACCTCTTTTCACAAAAATGGGGTACTCAAGACTTTGTCTAATTTCGTTCAATATAAACAGCACACCAAATTTACACTCAACCAAAACATAAAAAGGGAAGAAGAAAAGATATACAATAAAACAAAATAAAATAAATAAATAAATTTGTTGCATTTGGAAAATGAAAAGTGAGAGATGAAGATTGAGACGGGGATAAGGAAGATTAGCAGAAGTTTATGCAATGGAACGAATTAAGATTAAACTTCTTGGATTTTTGAAGAGCTTTATTTCTTTGGGGAGTTAGGGCACTGGGGAGAAATAGTGTTTTTTGTGTTTGAAGATCTGATCGTTTAATATTGTTTTAAGAATTTAAAACTTGGTCGACTTTCGCTTGCGCGACTTTTCGGCCGCTTCCGCGGTTCCGCGTACGTGACCAACGGGTCACTTTTGCGATTAAAGACGCTGTTGCATTCAAATTTCTGCTTCTGCAGTACCACAGATGTAGTCAAAATATCGCAAAAGCAGTTTTAGCAGAGATTGCCTGCAGAGTTCCAGCAACTATTGGATTTTGCCATCCGGGTCATCCCGACCGGCTCAAATCAACTCCAAAAAATCTAAAACTTGGCAGATTAGTCAAAAATAATATTCTAAGCTATTCTAAAAAGGAAAATTTCAAAAATGATGAAATTTTTGAAAAACGATGGGTTGCCTCCCACCAAGCGCCGCATTTAATGTCGTGGCACGACGCAAACAACATTACAACTTTTCTCGTCACTTGGATGATATGAACTAGGAACCTAGCTTGGAATCAAGTTTTTGACCATGAGCGAAGGGGGGTGGTAAGTTGATGTTCGAGCCAATGCTTAAAATCTTCATTTTGCACTTCTTGGCTTTCAAGTGAGGGATGTCGTTTTGATTCCTTGTCTCCTCAAACTGTAAAATGTATGGCCTGAATTTTTCCTCCTCGCACTCCTTCATTGATTCATGTAGTTCAACTTCCGTGTCACCACACAATTCCAACGTTGAAAAATGCTTGGAGTGCGACTTCAAGCCTTCACTTTGCAATTCTTCTACCTTGACATCCTCTTTTTCCCCGGATTGGAGTCAACATCAACCACATATATATTTACAACAGTTGACTCCAATTCCATATTTTTGTCGGCATCAATCACACTCATTGAGTTGGTTGGCAGATTTTCAACTCTTGACTCCTCAAATTAAAGCTCACTTTCTTCCTCGGAGTTGGAATCTTCTTGCCTCTCATTCACACTCTCAAGTTATTGGGAATAGTGAGCCTCAACCAATTTTTTCGTTTGATCCTCCAAAGTGTGGATGTGTTCATCATTGTATGCCAAGCTTTGTTTCAAGTCCTCGAGTGCAAAGTTTTGCTTCTCCTCATTTTCAAGAATGGTCTTCAACATGATCATTATTTTCTCATCTTGTTCATTTGGGAATTCCTCTTGGTTTTGATCAAGTGCCAAGAAAAGGTTCTTACTTTCAATATCCAAGGAAGGATTTTTGTCTTCATTCACTTCCAAGGCTCTTTCAACCTTTGAGGCTTCCATCATTTCCACCGTTTGTGAGTGCAATCGTTGGAGTGCTAAATCGTTTTGGAGACTAGTCTCATAAAGATCTTCCAATACATTTTGTTCCTTGTTTCCTTCTTCAAGTAGACGCGCTCCAACATGAGGTTGAACTCTCCATTTTTTTCCATGCTCACTTTCTTCTATTTCCCTCGCCCAATAGTTCTCATCAAAAAAAGCAAACTTATCATAGTAGGGGCTTGGGGAAGAGAAGGAGAACAACAACAACAATTACCCAGTATAATCCCACCAGGTGGTGTCAAAGAACATAGGGAAGAGAAGGACAGATATGCACAATAATCCCAATGACCATTTTGGCAACCACACTTATCACAAATACTCCAACCATGGGGACGAGATTGTACGCAGAATCCACCCCCGGGAAACTAACACGAAAAATAGACACAAGGTAAGAAAAATAATTACACAAGTTTGGATAAAGGACTTCCGCATACTTCTCAAACAACTTAAATTACGCCAAATAGTTCCCCGGCAACGATGCCATTTTTGGTGACGTCCAAATCCACCACTAAAAATAAATAGATACGGTTGCAGTAATATAATTACCCAACTATGAGTCGGGGTCGAATCCCACAGAGAACAATGTGTAGGCGATTAGGAATGTAAGAAAATTATCGCTAGTCGCGCGGTGCCAAACACTAAGAATTTTGGTTGAAAATTGTTTTTATATCTAGAATGCAGAAATGTAAACTAACCTAGAAAGCAAGTAAAATGATCAATGGCCACAAGTATGAAAGCATCGGGAATCACACTCAAGTAATGATCCATTGTATTTCACGATTTTACAAATATGAACGAGTTTATATTAATTAGCCACGGATAATAATTCTTAATTAACTTCTACAGAAGACTTACAAGACTTCCTAATTGAATTATCCCTAGTCACAATTAGAATATTAAGCACACCTGGAAGGCTACAAAAGTCTGCTTGGACGAGTATAAAAATGATTTGGGGTGAGAAAATGTGAAATTCCAAATTTGCCCCAGGCTTTGATGCATCACTTCCGCTTCTGTGGCAAAGTGACGTCAGGTGCGGTTCTGCAGACGCGAAAAACCAACAGCAAAAGCGGACGTCCCTATAATAGTAGTGATTGAATATGCAGAGAGATGACCGCTTCTGCAGTCCCGCAGAAGTGGTCCTTGCCTAGTCCTCAAGTTCCGTAGAAGCGACCATAACTCCGCATAAGTGGAGGTCGCACATTCGACAAATAATAGAAGCGGAAATGACTGTGGGTTTTGCATAGTTTCACATCAAATCAAATCAAACCACTTCTTAGCATCATGTACCTAAAAATCTCACAGTAACCACTATAAATAACCTCATTGTATACATAAAACGACATAAAATCTAAGGTAAAGAGGCTAGAATGAGTGGTAAAATCACCATTCATCACCTACTGAGTAGTAGGTCGTGTTTTTTCACCTTTTGTGCCAGGTGTTTTCCACGTAAAAATCTCTGTGCACTTTACTTTCAGTTTTTATTATTCCACAAACTGCTGTAGTTAGAACACTTAGAAGAAGCAGGTTCTTCTAATGTGAAAATTAGGTACCACACAAATCATCCCCCCCCCCTTTGTGTGGTATTGACGTTTATTAAGCTCACTCTTCTACTACATGTGATACTCACTGATCTAGCAGGCTGAAAGCCAAGGCTAGGTATTAGAACTTTATTTGCTTTATATTCTACACCATTTTCATGAACTGGTATTTCTCTAGTTAAATTTTGGAATTCAAATCCTATATGTTGCATTCATGCACTAGTTCATCAGCTATGAATTCAACTTATATTCCTGCTTACTTCTTTGCTCAGCATGTCTATACTTTGTCCTATTCAATATGTGCTTTATATTCTACAATTTTTTCTGCTTAATTTTAACCAAACATGTTTAATCCTGTTCAAGACATCTCATGCTTCCTGTATCATAACTATGATCTATGTCTTAACCACTTACAGTCCATGTTTAGCATGTTAAGGCTCTAAGACCTTAAGTGTTTTATACATTTTTATGACTATATGCTTCCCCTATACCCTATCCATGTACCCCAATGTGACTCTTATGCACCCCAATCCCTTTATCCCCTATGAGAGATCTATTTGTTAAGTGTTTTCTAAATCTGGATGTCTTTATGACCAATGATTGTCCATTGTTTTGGTACTTCCTCAAACTGTTTCAGTACTAATAGTTTTCAAAAAGTTCTTTTCAGTGTTAAGACTTTTCTATTAAGCTCTTTGAACTGTTATGCACTTCCATTTGCTCTAAAAATACTAGGTTCTGCTTCTCTGATATGTGTAATGTCTTGATATCCTTGAGATCTCTTTGAACTCTGGCATGTTAGACCTTGCCTTCCCACACCGCACCTAAATCAGTTTTCACTTGAGAGGAGGTCTAGATGTGAGCACTGCCCCGGATCCTCGAGGTCCTTAGGGAACTTTGACACGCCTAGACATGAGATTATCTAGGTGTGAGAACTACACCTAAAAAGCTTAGACTTATTAAAAAATATATAAGAATACCCTTCGATGGCATTAATTAAATAAGTTTCCTTTAAAACCTATTGAGGTATGCCATGTCAAATAAAACTCTTAAGCCCATGGCCCTCGATAAACTTACTCAACTCTAATAGATAATTTGAGGTGTGCCATTTCCTTTTAACAATCCATGGCCCTCGTGAAATTAATTCAAACCTTATAAAATTTAGGTTTGCCATCAATTAAATCAATAATGGGTCTATTGGCGCATGATAAGCCAAGGGAGGTTAATGTGCACCAACGATGATAAGGAGACACAAACATGTACCGCCGGCGATTGAGGACACAACTCCGGTGAACTCAGAAATGCAAAATTTCACTCCGTTAACATTTGGAAGCTTTTACCACCTAAATTTCAATCGATTTTAGAAGAAAATGAGCTAAGTGATGAAGAAGAAGAAATCGGTAAGCAATGGAACAGTAAAATTGCGGTGAATGCAAAGGAAGCTCAGAAAGCTAAGGAAGAACTACCAAACGACTTCATTTCTATGAAGCGAGTTCTTCACATCCATCCCCAGATCCAGATCTAGCAACAAACACAAACATGGAAAAGGATCTAAGGAAGCAAAATAGAAACTCCCAGATGGGAATAAAGCTGGAGTACATTCAATCAAGTCATAGAGAAGGTAAGATCGTCATTCGAATTGAGGAAAATGATGTTAATGAGCTACAGGAATATTGGAAACCTGATTTAATTGGATGTGAACTTGGAGACACTCCATATGAGAAATCTATGGAGAGTTATGTTGAATCAGTCTGGGATTTTGTTGCGAAACCTTAGATCATGTATCACCAAGATGGGTATTGTGTGTATCGATTCATGACGATGGAAGCTAGAGATGAAGTTATGCAAGCTGGGCCATATTCTTACCATAACAATCCGTTTATCTCACAGAACTGGGAGAGAGATTTTCATTTTGATCCCAAATACATTACTAATATTCCCCTATGGATTCACCTACCTAGTTTATCAAGTGGATAGTTGACTGCTAATGCACTAAGCAAGGTGGCAAGTGCATTTGGAGTACCAATGAATACAGATAAGGTCACAGCTGAATTGAACAAAATTTCCTATGCCCGAACGATGGTGAATGTTGATATTACAAAACCTTTAGTGGAGGAGATTGAGATAATTACCCCTACTGTTACCAGACAACAAGTGATAGTGTATGAATGGAGGCCAAAGTTTTGCAATGATTGCTTACACTTTGGTCATGACAATTTGGAATGCTGGAATTCAACCAAACAGAAGGAGGAGGCAGAATTCAAGGGTCTAAAAAGAAGGAATAGAGGCAGCGGAAGGAAATTCACTCAGAAATGGGTGCCTAAAACACAGCAGGAACAGAAGGATGGGATATGAAAGGAGAAAAAAACACTGCCTCCAATTACCATTGAAAGGAGACGTCCAGATGATGAGCCACAAAAAAGTAAGATAATACAAAGCAAAGACAAAACTGAAAGGCAGACAATAGCATAACAACAGGTGAGAAATGAGGAAGCTAGTACCTCCAACAGATTTTCAATCTTGGAAGAATATAGTGTACAAATAGTGGTGAGCAGCTCTGATCATATGCATAAACCACCATGAAAATATGCACATGGAACATAAGGGGGCTGAACAAGCCCCATAAGCAGAAGGAACTGAGAATCTTTCTGCAAAAGAATAAGATTGATATCATTAGATGTCTAGAAACTAAAGTAAAAGAAAAAAAGGGAAAAAATATTTTGTATAAAGCAGCTAAAGACTGGAGTCACTGCTATAACTACAATGAAGCTGAGAATGGAAGAATATGGATAGTTTGGATACCACACCTAACAGTCAACATAATCCAAATCCATGAACAATTCATGCACTGCCTAGTGATGGACACTGTGGCAAGATATAGGATTTTGCTTACTGTAGTGTATGCCAGGAAAAAGCAGCATGAGAGGGGTAGACTATGGAATGATTTACAGCAGTTAGGGGGACAAGCACAAATGCCTTGGCTCATAAGTGGTGACTTCAACAATGTTCTAACCACCGATGATAGGTTAGGACAACCAGTCACAATGAATGAAGTACAAGAATTTAAGAAGTGTATGGACAATATGCAAATGACCACACTGAGAACAAAGGGTTGCTTCTTTACTTAGTGTGACAAGCAAAGTGCAAATGATAGATTGTATAGAAAGATAGATTGGTCATTTGGGAATTTTGAATGGACCAAAGTATATGGGCATATGGAAGTTGATTGTTTGGAAATTGGAGTATCTGATCACTCACCCTTAGTGATCCAAATATGGGAGAGAAGGAGTCTGCATCCCAAGCCATTCAAATTGTATATGGTAACTAAGAAGCATAAGGATTTTATTCCTGCTGTAGATAGGATCTGGAAACAGAAGATGGGAAGTGATCCTATGGTTGGTATATGGATGAAGTTGCAAATATTGAAATGAGAGACTAGAGGTATAAATAAGGATATGGCAAGTTATACTCAGAGACTGAACAAAATCAGGCAGGAGCTGGAATGTACACAGGCAAACCTGATATTAGACCCATTCAATTAGGTGTGGATAGAACAGGAAAAGCAAAATCTCCAGGATCTAGAAAAGTGGAGTACCATAGAGGAAACAATCGTAAGATAGAAGGCCAGAGTAAATTGGATTGACTATGGGGATTCAATTTCTAAGTATCTCTGTCTACAATTGAAGATCAGAGCTAGAAAGAATATCATTACATCTGTGTACAATGAATTGGGAGTTAAAATCACCGATCCTAAAGATGTAGATGAGGAATTCATATGCTTCTTCAAGTAACTTATGGGGAAAGAGACTAGTTTAAAGCAATGTCCAAATACTAAAGTCATAGCATATGGAAACTGCCTCTCATTGCAACAACAGCATGATCTTATTCAAGAAATCACTTGTGCAGAAAATTATGAAGCTATGAAAGACATGCCAAATGATAAAGCCCCTGGTGTTGATGGTTTTCCAATAGAATTATTTACAAAGCATCGGCAGGAGATTAAAAATGATATATATGATGATGCGAAATTCTTTTTTTAAAGAGGAGAGATGAAAATAACATGGAATTGTACTACTATAACCTTGATACAAAAAGTCCCACCTTCTACAACAGTGAAAGACTATAGACTTATTGTTTGTTGCACTACTGTGTACATGATTGTAGCAAAGATCCTGACCAAGAGAATTAAAAAGGTGACTGGATCCATCATAGGGAGAGCATAGTCTGCTTTTGTAGAAGGGAGAAGAATTATTGAGAATATCCTATTTAGTCATGAACTGTTCAATGGCTATAATAGGAAAGGTTTAACTCTTAGAAGTGTGCTAATAGTGGACCTAAGGAAAGCCTATGACTCCATAGACTGCAATTCCTCAAATTTATGCTTGCTGACCTTGGCTTTCCCCAGAAATTCATGCTATGGATAATGGAATATGTGACAACAGTGTCCTATTCCTTGGTTCTAAATGGAGTCTTGACCAAACCTTTTCCACCTAAGAGAGGAATAAGACAAAGAGATCCAGTGTCTCCTTACGTGTCTCTAACTGCAATGGAGTATCTACAAAGGGAGATGAAACAACTAGATACTTAGAAGCAATTCAAATTCCATCCAAAATGCAAAAAGGTGGGAGCAACCTATATATGTTTTGCTGACAATTTGTTAACGTTTTGAAGGGGTGATGTTAACTAAGATACAAAAATTCAGGAGGCTTTCAATAAATTCTCAGCTGCTTCTGGTCTGCAAGCAAATGCAGAAAAAAGTTCAATATATTTTACTGGAGTGGCACAACACATAAAGTAACACTTGTTAGAACTCATTGGGCAAACAGAAGGGTCCTTGCCCTTTAAGTATCTGGGAGTGCCATTGTCGACAAGGAAGCTAAACATTCATCAATGTATGCCACTGGTAGAAAGAATCACTGAAAGATTAAGGTGATGGTCAACTAGATTGCTTTCATATTTAAGAAGACTCTAGTTGATCAAGTCTGTGTTATTTAGCATACAAACATATTGAGCTCAAATTTTCCTATTGCCAAAGAAGAACATAAAGATGATAGAAGCAATCTGTAGAACTTTCATGTGGACTGGCTAACAGAATGCTCAAGGAAAGCTTTGATTGCATGGGAAAGGTTATGCCAACCTAAAGCTGCAAGAGGGCTTAATATTGTAAACATGGGAATGTGGAACAAAGCAGCGCTGATGAAACATTTTGGGCATTGTCTATGAAGAAGGATGTAGTGTGGATCAAATGGGCTCATACGTATTATAAAAAGAGGAGAGATATTGTGGAAACGGACATGCCCAAAATAGCAGCTTGGGTGATTAGGAAAATTATTGAAGCAAGAGAGGATGTCAAGTAGATGAATCTGGGACAACACATTGCAGCCACACTGGAGACTCTAACAAGGCAAGAGAGGTTTCAAATACATTAAGCTCATGTTCAGCTGCAACTTATATATCCAAAAGTGAGGTGGAAAAGTCTCCATCTACATACACATGTTCATCCTAGATTCAAATTCCACCTGTGGCTGGATATTCGTCAAAGGTTAGCAACAACGGATAGGCTAATTACCTTTGGAATACAAGTTTCACTAGATTGTGTGTTCTGCTCAGCTAAGATAGAAGAGTTTGATCACTTGTATTTTGGTTGTCAAAAAACAAACAGATTATGGGACAGATTGTTGATATGGCTTGGATTCACAAGGCAAATAGGAAGCTGGCATAATGAGATAACGTGGATCATCAATCAGTCAAAAAGCAAGAACTGGAAAGCAGAAGTAACTACAGCAACATTTGCGATGGTTGTCTATTGCATTTGGCGCAAAAGGAATTCGATTAGGTTTAACAAAGTCAAATACAATATGGATGACTTATGCAAGGAGATTGTTATGCACATACACGTCCATGGGAGTAAAAAAGTAAAATGGCAATAGAACCTGAAGAGCTTAAACTATTTTCCTTCGCATAGGGAGTTTATAGACACAGTGTTAGTCGATTGATGCAATCTGGTTATAGTAACATTTTTAAAGCCATGTATATAGAAATAGGAGATTAATGGTCAGCATTAATCTGGTTATGTAAAGAAAGTTTTTGATGAAATAAAATCATTGATGGCTCTCAGAAACGTTTCTTACCGGGGTCTGCGTATGTATTACCCTCCCCAGACCCCACTTGTGGCATTATACTAGGTTGCTGTTGTTGTTGTAGTTGCTTTAGGCGCATTTCTTTGAATAACTCATCATAGCTACGGGTAGGGTTTCCTTGACGTAGTTGTCATTTTTAAATTTCGGGTGTACATTTCATGTAACTGGATTTCAATTTCTCAAACGATGTTAAATAGAACATGTAATGAACTGTGGGTGCACTTCATGTAGCATGGTTTAAGACGTATTTTAAATGACATTGAATCTTCCCAAAAGATGTTTAAATTAATTAAAGTGGTAATAAATCTAAAATGCACAATAGTTTAAACCATGTAATAAACTGGATAATAGGCCAATTTTAAAAGTTTAAGCGACCGTACTAGAACCACGAAACCCAGGAATGCCTAACACCTTCTCCCGGGTTAATCGAATTCCTTATCTAGAGTTTCTGGTTCACAGACTTTAAAATAAAAGTCGAATTTCCTCGATCTTGGATTTTAAAATAAACTGGTGACTTGGGATACCAAATAAACTATTTCAAGAGGTGACTCTGATTAAATAAATAATCCTATTTTGAATAATATCATTATAATTGAAAAAAACTGCCTTATACACCCTTGGGTGTGTAAAAAGGCGGAGTGACAGCTCTGGCGATTCTGCTGGGGATAAGAACCTAGAACTTTTCTTTCATGGTTTAAGAATTCAAGCTTAGAATAACGGTTATAGTTGGCTTGTTTTTATCTGATTTTTACATGTTGAGCCTAATGTGCTAAACGTCGCTTTTTACTGCTTTGATATGTTTTGATTGTATATGAAACTATTACGAAACCCTTTTCTCTCTGCGTCTTCTAAATCATCGGGAAGTGTGCACTTCATGTATCTTTTTCCTGTTAGAGTCATATCCCAATTTTAGGGTTTAGGGTTTAGGCTTTTAAGACTCTCAATGTAATAGTTTCATTGTGTGTTTACAAAACATTAGTAGTGTAGAAAAGCTTAGGTTTTGAACCCATGTAGTACAACTGAGAGGCTTGTTCATTTGGATAAAAGAAAAGGGTTGAATCTGCAGCCCAAGCAAAAGACCAACCTCAAATGGTTTGGGCCTAGTCTATAGGTGCAAAGCTTTGAGTCATTCTCATAAGCCTCCCTCCCATCTTATATCGCAATTTTCTTATTTGCATTGCAAAAAATCAGTTGATTAGCTTTTAAAGTAGAATTAATTTAGTAAGAATGAATATTCGAATTTGGATTGCATATTTTTCTGAAGTTTGTTTCCAATTAAACTGAACTCTTCCCTTGCATTTCTTTGGCAATTTGGGTTAAAGTTTTAAGAATGTAAAGGTAAATAGGCCCCGATGTATATAATCATAGTTCTTGGGGATGCCTAAGATTTAAGCCCAGTGTGGGTTGTTTTCTCTAGGTTCAGCAATGTGTTTTGAGGTCTTTTGATTTCTGGGCTTAATAGTGAGCCTAGAAAATAGCTTTCAAGTTGATCTTTTGATAATCCTCTACTGGTCATTTCCCCTTTGTGCAAAAGTGATTAAAATGATATACCCCAATACTAGTTTTGCGATCAACAAATTTGTCTTGTTAAGCTTAAGTTTAGTTTTTTTTTTTAAATACAGTTAGATGTCTTTAATTTAACATGTTTACTTTAAAACCTTTTGAGGTGTTCCGTGTCAAATAAAAATTTTAAGCCCACGGCCCTCTATAAAATTAGTCAACTCTTATAGAAAACCTGAGGTGTGCCATTTTCTTTTAACTGTCCATGGCCCTCGTGACATTAATTCAATCCTTTTAAAATCGAGGTGTGCCATCAATTAAATCATCAATGTCCTCACAAATGTTGCTTCTGAATTTGAACCTCATAGTTGATTTAGGCACGTTTCTTTGAATAACTCATCATATCTACGGGTACGGTTCCCGTGACGTAGTTGTAATTTTTAAATTCCTGGTGTACATTTCATGTAACCTGATTTCAGTTTCTCTAACGATGTTGAATAAAATGTGTTACGAACTGCGAATGCATTTCATGTAGCGTTGTTTAAGATATATTTTAAATGACATTGAATCTTCCCAAAAGCGGTTTAAATTAATTAAAAAGGTTATATAGCTAAAATGCACAATAGTTTAAAACATATAATAAATTGGATAATAGGACAATTTTAATAATATAAGCAAATGTGCTAGAACCACGGAATCCGAGAATGCCTAACACCTTCTCCCGGGTTAACATAATTGCTTATCTAAAATTTCTGGTTTGCAAACTTTAAAATAAAAGTTGAATTTCCTCTATTTTAGATTTCAAAATAAACCGGTGACTTGGGACACCAAATAAAATAATAATTCTATTTGTAATAATGTCATTTTAATTGGAAAACTCTCTTATATACCCTCAGGTGTGACAACCAAGTCTTGCCACAGTGAGTGCAGATTTTGTTTTTAGGAAGAGTGAGGTACTTGCTTTTGGGATCCCACTTATGTGCGTGGGCCCTATAGAACAGCCTTCTCTTGTTGCTACTGTGATGTTCTTGTAGCCAGAATAGTTCATTAGAAGCCTTATTCCATTTGTAAGTTCTTTCTAGTTCATGTTTTACCTTCCCTAGGTCTTCTTTAAGACTCTTATCTATTCATCATTCCTGTATAGCTCATCCTTCATTTTTTCTAGGTTTTCTTCTAAGGTTATATGTGTGTGATCAGCTTTCCTCTCACCTGTTCCTAATTTTATTTTTAAATTTTCACACCTAAGTCTTAGGACACTGGTGTCGAGTTTACGAACCAGGTTCTTCAACTCAGTATTTTTGTTGTCCCTCTCTGTAGCCCTAGATTCTAGATTTTTGCACTTGGCTTTTAAGATCACATACTCCCTAAACAATTGTTCCTTCTCATTGTTAATTATCTTACACTCATCCATGAAGTCTAACAATAGTTGAGATAACCTTTCTTTAAACAGAAATTTAATCTTGTCTTTGAGATGAATCACACTTACCTCTTGTTCATCATCTGAGTTTCCAATTTTTTCATCTCCAACTTCATCTTCTGAATCCTCATCTTATATTTCTCCCCAAGCAGAAACCATAGCCTCTGTTGATCCTTTGTTGCTTTTGTGTTGAACATGTTCCTTCTTCTTGTTCCTTCGTTCATCCCTTTCCTTCGTCCATTCAATTTCCCACTAAGGACAATTCTTAGTCATGTGATCAGTCTTGCCACATTTTTAGCAACCCTCGCTGGTATGCTTCTCAGGAGCCCTTATTTTGTTGAAGGTTGTACCTTTTGAAGAACCCTTTCCTCTTATTAGGTACTTCTTAAAATCCCTTGTGATCATGTCCATTTCATCATCCTCCAGATCTAAACCTTCAGCTATTTTGAGAGCCGGACTCTTTTCCTTCTTGGGCGTATCTGTTTTCATGGTTTTCCTTCTCAATTCATAGGTAGTAGGGTTTCCAATTAGTTCATCCAACTTGAGAGTAGCTATGTTCTTTGATTTCTGAATAGCAGTGATTTTGCTTTCCCAAGTCACTGGTAAGACCCTTGTCAAGATTTTCACAACTTTGTCTTCTTCAAGTATAATTCTCCCAAGATATTTAAGTTTCTTTATTAGTGTTGTGAACTTTTTTTACATCTCCTGGATAGTTTCTACTTCCTTCATAGTGAAATTCTCATATTGAGAATATATCAGTTTTCCTTTTGATCTCTTTACTTGAGGAGTTCCTTCATGAGACACCTGTAAGGTGTCCCATATCTCCTTAGCAATGGTACAACTTTGAATTCTACTGTACTCGTCTGGACCCAGTCCACACGCAAGACATTTCTTGGTTTTCGCATTCTTTCCCAATTTCTTCAAGTCTTTAGCAGTGCAATCAGCTCTTGTCTTTGGCACATCCACTCCTTCAGTATTTTTCTTTGTAGTTTTGAGGGGACTATCAGTGACTATTCCCCAGAGTTCATAGTCTTCTCCTATGATGTGATCTCTCATCCTGTTCTTCCACCAAGAATAGTACTGACCATTAAAGAGTAGAGGCCTAGGTGTTGTTTCCAGGTAGTGCACTCATCTTGATATTTTCCTAAGGTGTGAATCTCTTCAAGGATAACCCGCTCTGATACCAATTGATGTTTTAAACATCAATACCACACAAGAGGAGTGGGGGTGATTTGTGTGGTACCCAATTTTTGCTTAATTGATCTATAGAAGGACCTGGTTCTTCTATGTGTTCCAACTACTACTTTTTGCGGAATAATAAATAAAGAAAATAAAGAATACAGATATTTTCCATCGGAACCCCCTGGCTCAAAAGGTGAAACCACAACCTACTACTCAGTAGGATTTTTTCCAACTTCCACTAAAATTACTGAGCCAAAACAACATTTAGAAAAATCTTTGTAAAACTAAGGATTAACTCTAATACTATTATGGCACACAACCTCAACTATTGCGACAACTTCAAGTTAACTCTAACTTGAACACTCTAGGTACCTAATACAATTGCTTCTATGAAGCTGAAAGGTACAATGTAAAATCACCTACTACAATTGAACTAGACAAAAAGATAGACACTTGGAATTGGTTCTTCTATCTCGTTCAAGTAGCTTCAAGATTGCACACTTGAATCACACATAAATTGATTGAAAAATAGCCTTGAAATTTTGCTTAAGTTTAATTATACTTAATTGTATTACCTATAAAAGAGAACCACACTAATATTTAATGGGTTAGTAATTAGAGATTTAGTGGGATTCAAATGCTACTCTTCTATTGTAGAAGAGTTCAAGATGATCTCAAACTCTAACACTATTTTCTTCCTAAACTATGTTCTCTTCATGTAAGGAGTCTTTCTCTCCTTATCCAATATGCAACCTTCTCGATCAGATCAGGAAATATTGCTTTTTGATCAATTAGATTTATCTCATTCACGTGCATCTCACATGTACAGGTTGATCATGACTATGCTTCAAATGATGGACCTGGTCCATGTCCGAGTTCTTTTGTCAATCTTCAAAACTTCACATATTCTTTGGCCAACATCTATTTTTCAATTTATTGGTCAATAATAATTATTGTAAACAACATTGGGGTGATTAGTGAAAAGGGATATAGGGTAACTTTGGTAGATATCATGCCAATAGGGTTGTATTAATATATTTGATATGTTTGCTTTACTTCCACATAATTAAAAACCATGCCTATAGGATCTAAATGTCTTTGTAGATATCATTCCTATAGGGTTGTGTTAATATATTTTCTATATTTTCTTTACCTCCATAATATTAGAAATCATGCCTATAGTATCTAAATGGCTTTAATTGAGATCATGCTTATAGGGTTAAAATCAGATTTATAATTAGATATCATGCCCTCAGAGTGTAAAGAAAGTGAAATTCAGTTTTCGTTACAGCATGTATTCACATTCATCTCTTTAGAAATCACGCACATAAGTTAAAAGTTAGCTTTTAATAATTAGATGTCATGCCGATAGGAATTAAAATCAACTCAACTAGAAATCATGCATATAGAACTTAAAACTAGTTTAGTTTGATAAATTAGTTTAATTCACGTTTTGTTCATTCTGAATTAGTTTAATTAATCTTTTCGTTCCTTTAATAACTTTTCAAATGCTGCTAGAAAGCATGCCTATAGGATCTCAAGTTCTCGTTTAAAATTATTTTACTATTTTACTATATTCCTAATCAATGTAGATACCATGCTTTTAGGATGGCACTGTTATGCATTTAGGCAAGTCTCTAGGGCGATTAAAATTCTGCAACTATAAAACTGCGCTTTGTTATTTCAAATTGTTTACATTCTCAGGTCTGACATTTAATGTTGTATAATCCCTACTCAATTAGATATCATGTTCTAGGATTATTTCTTAGATACTTCACTATTGTTTGAAGAGGTGCACTTACTTGTTATATTTGAAGAGGTGATTGTGAACCTGTAATATGTTCTATTTAAATGCAATCCTAATTGTTTTTTATTGACGCCTAAAATTTTATCCTTTAAACCCTAAGGAAGTTCTAGAACTACCTAAATTAGAAGTCCTAAGTACCTCCAGGGTCACAAGTGAGGGACGGGTAGTACATGCATAGGATATTTTCAAGGTTGTTAGAATTCTTTAGGCTATGACCAGGGGGAATTGAGTAGTAAGGATATGGTGACTCCGTGATAATGTCACGTGCAATTCCTCGTTGAGGAGTGTTTACCGGACATCAGGTGCGATGATCTTGTAGGATAACCAACCTAGTACCCCTCTTTTCCAATATGTGTAACTTGTTCAAAGCCTTTTCCTTTTGTCTCATTTATTGATTTATACAATGTCCAAAAGACATGCCTTTATTTGCAAGTATGTGTTTAAACTATTTATTTGGTAAAAGAACTAATTTATAAGTATAAGTTTGGCAGTCAGGACCCACCGTTGTGGACCACGAGGGGTGCTTAACACCTTCCCCTAAAGGTTATTTTGATCCCTTACCCTAAATATTAAGGAATGCAAACCGGTGTAAGAGTTAATCGCTCTAGGTGCCCTAACGCACCATAATCCGTTAGGTAGTGACTCTTCAAAATACCCAAATCCCAAAAGGAAATGAGTTATTACCCCTATGAATGTCGAAACACGGACTTCTCTCCCCGCGGAGGGAAAAAAGGGTGCATGATAGGGGGCTTTAGAGCAAAATTATGATCGAAAAGTGGGCTTTAAGACGAGGTATGTCTCCTTTAACCTCATAGGTGAACTAAATTATTACGTGCATCTATTTGTCGGAGATACATACGCACAAGGTAATTAGAGTTTGTACGTAGCTATTAGCTATGCCTATGTCCGGGTAATTATAGGCTTACATCATGCCTTGTTCATGTTGTTATTGATTTATGTTCATTGTTTGCCTAGAGAAGGAGCGGGATTGAGCTTGCTTATCAAATTTTTTGAGAGGAGTTGAAATTGAGAAAAAATTAGGATCTTAATATTTTTCATTTGAACTTTGTATTTTGAAAAGAAAGGAAGAATACTATAATAACAAAAGAAATATAAGTGTAATCGCATTGCAAATATAATCCACGAGCGGAGTAATTCCTTAAATTTATATTTGACCGCGTTGAAAGTATGATCCGCAAGCGGGGTAATTTATTCTACTATTCTCATGGGAGTGGGTCGATCGCCTCAGCAGCTTAAGAAATACATCTATGGTCCGCATCGTACGAAGCTCGGTAGGCACAATTTATAAAGTGAAGGAAATTTGTGATTTTAAAAATATTAAAAAGAAAATTAAAGTAATTGTTTAATGTTGGCTTGCCTGACAGTGATGTCCACCGCCATCACGACCTTTAACAAATTTTGGATCGTGACAACAAGGTATCAGAGCACTAGGTTCACTTATGTCTCACGAGTCATGGACAAGTCTTGTAGAGTCCTGCGGATCGGAATGGAAAAGTCTGTACTTATATTCGAGAGGCTACAGGCTGTTAGGTGAACTTCCCTTCTTGATTCATCATCATACGAATTGATCCTTTTGGGGCTTGTACTTTTATTTCTTTAGTATTCAATCATATACAACGTGAAGCACTTGGTATGGATTGGGAATCGAGGAAATTTCATGGTACTATAGATATGGCACAGGATGTTTCTACTTGTGTATTTTATTGGGCTATTATTGTTGTCTTTCAGAAGGTCGTCCTTTCATTTAGGCCAAGCATCAGTATTGCCTAAGGTTTTGAGATTTGGCATTTGTTATGATGATTTTTGCGTTACTATCAAATAGTGTTTGTGTAACGGTAGGAAGCTTGTTTAAGCATCGAGGCAGTGAATGACCTGAATGGAGGTTTTACACAGTGCATCCTGGAAAGAAATCTCGATCCCTGCTGCTTAGCCATCTACAATATGATAGGCTGAACAAGGCTCTCAATAAACCTCCTCGCCCACTCTCTCTCGGTAGGAAGAATAAGAAAAAGCGTGATGGGACAAATCAATAAAGCGAGTCTCACACTGAGTAACGGACATGTTTCCCTACTAGAGATGCTCGTACTACCTGCGATAGTCCTCTTTTAGAGTAACAGGAAAGAACTTCTCGAGAAATAGATGAGAGAACTGGTGCCAAGTCAAAGCAAGCGACCCTATTGGTCTAGCCAATCAAATATCCCTCCACCATTTCTTTGCAGAACTTGACAAAGGAAAGGCAGCAAAGTCGACCCTATTGGTCTCAACTCTCCACATCTTCCGTAACACCTCATGATAACTGTCCAAAAAGTCCTTAGGATCCTTTGTATATGTACCACCATAGGTAGTGGTGAAAAGCTTGATAAACCTATCCAATCTCCACAAAGCCTCGGAAGACATAGCTGATGCATCGCTGGTCCATGCTGCAACACCCGACGTAACTACCCAAACTAGGTGAGCTGCTGGAGTCTGAAATTGGGAAGCCAGGTGCTCCAGGGCGTGAATACAGGAAACACTTACTCCTTCTCCAGCCCGAGAGACAGCTGGTGCTATATGGAATTTGCCAACCTGAGTAACACTCTCCATAAAGCCCACTAGACACCAAAGCATCCTGAAGAACTAGGGTGGCTATGAACCCCTCTGGAACCTTAGCTGGTCCGACAGGAGTAGTCTAGCCGGGACCTCGCCCCTTGTAGGAGCTGCCACTAGGGGTTCTGACTGGTGCTCAGCTGAAGAAGCAGTACGTGTTCTCTCCATCTCTGCAAGAACAAGAGTAGAGAGTACAATTAGCATTGAGAGATCAAATCACATTACATAGAAGAATAGAAGAGAAATTGGTCCTAAACTCTGTAGCCTATGGGGAAACGTACAGACGTCTCTGTACCGATCCATCAGACTCTACCTAGCTTGTTCGTGAATTGTGAGACCTAGGAAACCTAGTGCTCTAATACCAACTTGTCATGACCGGGAATTCCCACCGTCGGGAACGTGATAGTGCTTAACGTTTCCGAATGATGGTCAAGCCAACAGATAGATATATAATACAATAACCACTAACCAAATCAGTAAACAATGGAAAATAAACAAAAACGAATTAAAGGAGTGCTGAATCATATAATAATCCAAGTACTAGTACACAACTACCAAAAATATGGTGTCACAATCCATGAAATTCTAAGAGTCACTACAAATACTGGCTGAAAGGAAATGCAAGTATTTTCTTAGTAAAAGAAAATATGAAACTAGGATAACTGGAAGGGGACTCCAGGGTCTGCAAACCCTGGTAGATCTACCTTGGCCTCATGCTCGATTGAAGGTAGCAGCTCCACTCGGGTCAATACGTCCAATACCGAAATCTGCAAAGAAAGTGCAGAGTACACTATCAGTACAACCCAACCCATGTACTGGTAAGTGCCAAGCCTAACCTCGGCAGAGTAGTGATGAGGCTAGGACAAGACATATACATAGACCTTTGCAATTAAACCATATACTAACAGAAATAACAAGTAACAGAAGCTAAGTATTGATTAACGAGAAGGGAAGCATGCTAATAGGGTTGCAAGATACAGAATCACAATAATGAAGGAATTTAAACAGCTTGAATTGGAAATAATAAGTGAATACAGCAAACAGGAAAGGCACAACATCACCCTTCGTGCTTTTACTTTCAATCTCACTAGGTAAGCAATAATAGAAATGCGTACGACATCACCCTTCGTGCTTTATCACTCAACCTCAACAAAGAAATAATAGAACCATGCATGGAATCACCCTTAGTGCTTTATTACTCAACCTCACAATATATATAATAGGAACGTGCATGGCATCACCTTTCGTGCTTTATCACTCAACCTTACCCAAACAAGAGATAACAATAATAGATAGATAGTAATGACAACATTAAGTCTTAGTTCAATACTTAGTTCCATAATACCAATACCAACTTTGAGTCAATACTCAGTCAAACCGAATTCAGTAGAACATGATAGTAAATGACTCAACACATCGAATAGATAATCCAAACATGAATAATATGATCAAGGATACAACATCTACAAGAATAAGACTTAATGCACATGTTATAACTCGACAATAACGTATAGATACTCGTCAACTCATCTATATATTTTCCTCAACATCCAAAAACATGACAAGTAAGTAAACTAATCCCTCGAGATATGATTAGCCAGGACACGTACCTCGCTTCCACCGCGAAACTCAAGGCTCGACCACCGATTTTCATACCTCCAGTCCGCTCGTATCTAGTCATATTTAACTTAATAACATCAATTATTTCTATAGAAACCAATTCCAATGCATAATTATAAGATTCACAATATTTTTCCCAAAAAGTCAAAAATTGACCCCGGGCCCACTTTATCAAAACTTGAGGTTCGGCCCAAAGCCCATTCACCCTCGAGCACAAATATATAATTAGTTTCGAAATACGATCCCAAATCGAGGTCCAAATTTCCAACAACAACCTAGTAAAATCCCACAAGTGGGGTCCGGGGAGGGTAATATGTACGCAGACCTTACCCCTACCCCGAGAGGCGGAGAGGCTGTTTCCAGGAGGCCCTCAGCTCAAGACATCACCAAGAGACAATAAGTTAGTACTATCAATAAACTCATACTCAAAATAACATACAATACACCATATAACATAAAATAACAAAATAGCAGCAATATACGAAATACGAAATAGAAATAGATGATATAGACAAAATAGATGAAAGGTATACTAATATCCAACAGATAGCTCCTTGAATTGGTAGCTGACCAGTAACATCCTCATATTACCTTATAAGCTAGCTATTCTTACTCTAGTGCGCTGTAGAAATATCCACAACTTCCCCCTAACCTAACCTAACTTACAACTTTAATGCTCGAACTCCACAATCCCCTATCAAGGGCCATGTCCTCGGTAATCCTAAGATGCACTAAGTCCTGTCTTATCACCTCTCCCCAATACTTCTTAAGTCTACCTCTACCTCTCATCATGCCCACCACAGCCAATTGCTCACACCTTCTCATCGGTGTGTCACTGCTCCTCCTCTGAATGTGCCCGAACCATCTGACTCTTGCTTCCCGCATCTTGTCCTCTATGGGGGCCACACCCAACTTCTCTCGGATATCTTCATTCCTAATCTTATTCATCCTTGTATGCCCGCACATCCTCCTCAATATCTTCATCTCTGCTACTTTCATCTTCTGGGTGTTTGAGTTATAAATCGGCACACACTCGATCCCATGCAGCATTGCAGGCCAAAATTTCCAAATTAGCAAAATCCCAAATTCTTCTAAAAATCCCTAATTCTACCATGAAAGAACAAGACTTATGGCTAGAAATATAATAGGTGTTGATGGAAATTGAATTAAATGAGTTAAAGAACACAAACCTAAGATTTGGTGCGGAAATCCCTATTGAATAATCGCCCTAGGTTGAGCTCTAATAAAGAAGATATGAATTTTTGAATATATCCCATCTTTGGTTCTGTTTTAAATCACTGGACAGGCCTTATTCGCGTTTGCGAGAGGCATGTCGCAATTTCAAAGCTATGGCCGTATTGGATCTCCAATAATCCATCACGTAAAATCTTTTCTGGAGATATCCATTTTCCTGGAGAGACAGATAAGATATCCCGACATACCGGCGTTTTGATACCACCAGGAACAGGAAAAAAGAAATTCCAAGGAATCCAAAAAAGTGAAAATTTGGATCTATGTCCAACGGATTACACCTAGCAAGGAAAAGCTTTTTGTTTTAGTTCGACCTGTCGTCACATATGAAATAACGGCATACCCCCCCCCCCCCCTTCATCTACATTTACGAGCCAAATGTCACACTCGCGATGAGTTATTTCCCCTACCCTAGGTCCCATGCTTCGCATCCGCGGTAGATAGGTCGTGTTCGCAAAGGGGAAAGCCCTCGCTGCACCACGTTTGCGACCAATCCTCCGCGTTTGCGAAAAAGAATATTCCCCTGCCCTATTTTTACCTTTCGTGTTGATGATACTACCTATACGAGCGTGAAGAGGGGCATATCAGAACAATTGCAGCAACAAAATACCAGATTTTTCAAGTCTAAAGCATTTCCTAGCCTATCCAAAACTCACCCAAGCCCTCAGAGCTCCAAACCAAACATGCACACAAGTCTTAAAATATCATACGGACTTGCTCGCATGATAAAATCATAAAAATAACGACTAGAACTATGAATTTAGCATTAAATTGCATTAAAAAATCAAGAAAGTTTCCAAACTTCTATTTTCTCAACTAAAAGTACGAATCACGTCAAATCAATCCCATTTCTTACCAAATTTCCCATATAGGATATATATGTTATATCAAATCTGTACCGGGCTCCAGAATAAAAATATGGTTCTAATACCAACGATACCAAACATTAATCAAATTCTTTAAATTATTAGATTTTCAGTCTTATAATTTTCATCAAAAATTTATTTCTCAGGCTGGGGACCTCGTAATTCTATTCCGGGCATATGCCCAGGTCCCATATTTTTCTACGGACCCACCGGAACTATCAAAATACGAGTCCAGGTCTGTTTGGTCAAAACATTGACCAAGTCAAAAAAATCAACTTTTTAGGCAAAAAAATATTATTTCTTCAATTTTTTCACATAAAAGCTTTCGGAATATATGCACGGACTATGCACGCAAATCGAAAAGACATAAAATAAGGTTTATATGGCCTCGAAGCTCAGAATCAAATTCTAATATAGAAGATAACCTTTTGGGTCATAATATTCTCTACCTCTAAAACAGTCGTTCGTCCTCGAACGGACATAGAAATGTACCTGAGCAGGTGAAAAGACGGGGATATCTGCTATGTATATCAGACTCAGACTCCCAAGTAGCTACCTCAACAGGGTGACCTCTCCACTACACATGAACCGAAGGATAACTCTTCGACCTCAATGGACGAACTTGCCGGTATAAAATGGCTACCAGCTCCTCCTTGTAGGTCAAATCCTTGTCAACCTAGACAGTGCTAGAATCTATCACGTGGAATGGATCGTCGTGATACCTCCGAAACATATACACATGAAATACCAGATGTACTCCTAATAAGCCTGGGGCAATCCAAGTCTGTAGGCCACCTCCCCATTTGATCAAGAATCTCAAAAGGGTCGATGAACCTAGGGCATAATTTACCCGTCTTCCTAAATCATATTACACTCTTCATTGGTGACACCCAAAGCAACACTCTCTCTCTGACCATGAATGCCCCATCATGAACCTTACGGTCGACATAACTCTTTTTCCAAGACGGAGCTGTACGAAGTCTATCCTGAATGATCTTTACCTTATTCATGGCATCCTGCACTAAATTTGTACCCGATAACCGAGCCTCCCCCTGCTCAAATCATCCAACCAACGATTGGCACTGACTACCATACAATGCCTCATAGAGAGCCATCTGGATGCTCTACTGATAGTTTTTGTTGTAGGCAAACTACGCCAACGATAAGAGCTGATCCCAAGAACCTCCAAATCCAATAACAGAGGCCCGAAGCATGTCCTTCAAGATCTGAATAGTACGCTCGGACTATTCACTTGTATGAGGATGAAATGTTGTACTTATCTCAACCCACGTACCCATCTCATGTTTTAGTGCCCCCAGAAATGCAAGGTAAACTGTGTACCTCGATCAGAAATGATAGATACGGGCACACCATGAAGACAAATGATCTCACGGATATAAATCCCTACCACCACTCCGAAAAATAGAAAACTGCTACACAAATGAAATGTTCTGACTTGGTCAGTCTATCCACTATAACCCAAACTGCATCGAACTTGATTCTGTCGGAGTCCAACAACAAATTCCATAGTGATACGCTCTAACTTCCACTCGGGAATCTCAATCTCCTGAAGCAAGCCACCATGTCTCTGATGTTCACACTTTACTTGCTGCCAATTTAAACACCAAGCTACATATGCAACAATATCCTTCTTCATTTTTATTCACCAATAATGATGCCACAAGTCATGAAATGTCATAGCGGCGCATGGATGAGTAGAATACCGGGAACTGTGGGCCTCCTCTAGGATCAACTCATGAATTCCATCCACATTAGGCACACAAACACAAGCCTGAATTCTCAAAACTTCATCATCTCCAACTATAACCAGCTTGGCATCATTATGTCGTGTTGTGTACCTAAGGACAAGCAAATAAGGATCGTCATACTGCCTACCCTCGATACGCTCAAACAAGGAAGACTGAGCGACTGTACAAGCTAGAACACGGCTGGGCTCAGAAACATCCAACCTCACAAACTGATTGGCCACATCTAATACAAGCAGTCTCTAACCGACTGGAATGTACGTAAAGATGTCCATACTAGATGAGTTCCTACTCAAGGAATTAGCCACCACATTGGCCTTCCTAGGATGATACAAGATGGTGATATCATAGTCTTTCAATATCTCCAGTCTCTGCCTCAAATTGAGATCCTTTTATTTGATCAAATACTAAAAACTCTTATGATCTGTGAACACCTCATACAACACCCCATATAGATAGTGCCTCCATATCTTCAGCGCGTGAACAATGGCTGCTATCTCCAAGTCATGAATTGGATAATTTGTCTCATGAATCTTCAGCTGCCGTGAAGCATATGCAATAACATTTCCACCCTGCATCAACATTGCACCAAGTCCAATACGATATGTGTCACAATATATTGTATAAGGACCTGATCGCATGGGCAACACCAATATTGGCGTCATAGTCAAAGTTGTCTTGAACTTCTAAAAGCTCATCTCACACTCGTCCAAAAGCTGGAACGGGCACCCTTCTGGGTCATCAGGTGTGTGATAGATGAAAACCCCTCAAAAAACCGGCAGTAATAACCTGCCAAACCCAAGAAATTCTGGATCTCTATAGCCGATGTGGGTTTAAACTAGTCCTTGACTGCCTCAATCTTCTTAGGATCCACCTGAATACCCTCTACGAATAAAATGTGACCCACGAAAGCAATGGAACTCAACCAAAACTCATATTTTGAAAACTTATCATATAATTGGTTGTCCCTCAGAGCCTGAAAAATTATCCGAAGATGCTGCTCATGCTCCTCTCGACCGCGGAAATAGATCAAGATATCAATAATAAAAACAATCATGAAGGATCAGATAGGGATTGAACACCCAGTTCATCAAATCCATAAATGTTGTTGGGGCATTTGTCAAGCCAAATGACATCACTAGAAACTCAGAATGCCCATATCGAGTCCGAAAATCTATCTTAGGGACATCGGATGCCCTAATCCTCAATAGATATTATCCAGACCTCAAATAAATATTTGAAAATACATTGGCAACCTGAATATGATTAATAAGTCATCGATCCCTGGCAATAAATACTTGTTCTTGATGGTGACTTTGTTCAACTGCCGATAGTCTAAACACATCCTCATTGATCCATCTTTCTTCTTCACAAAAAACACCGGCGCATTGGGTCTAATAAATCCCTTATCAAGCAAGTCTTGCAACTTCTCCTTATATTCTTTCAACTCCGACGCATCCATGAAACACGGCAGAATAGAAATGGGTTGAGTTCCTGGAGCAAAATCAATGCAAAAGTTAATATCCCTGTCGGGTGGCAGCCCTGGCAGGTCTGCAATAAATACCTCAAGAAATTCTTGAACAACTGGTACAGAATCCATGGAAGGAAGCTCTACACTAGAATCTCAGACATAAGCCAAATAAGCTACACAACCCTTTTCGACCATACGCTGAGCCTTCATATATCAAATAACCATGCTAGTAGAATGACCAGGAGTCCTCTCCACTCTAATTCATGCAACCTTAGCAAGGCTAAGGTCATTGTCTTGGTGCGACATGTCAATATACCATGATAAGGTGACAACCAATCCGCCCCCAAAATGACATTGAAATGAACCACATCGAGAAGTAGAAGATCTACACGAGTCTCAATACCCCCAGTAATAACTATATACGGATGATAGACACGATCTACAATAATAGAATCCCTACATATATGGACACATTCACAGGGGCACTTAAATAATCATGTGGCACAAGCAAATTGAAGCAAAATAGGATGATACATATGATTAAGTAGATCCCAAATTAAATAATACTGAGGCATCCCTACTGCAAGCTGAAACAATAAATGTGATAACCACGTCATATGACTCAACCTCAGGTCTGGTTGGAAAAGCATAGCATCAGGGCTGGGGCCCACCACTGTGAACTACATCTCGAGAAAGGTCCCTGTCTAGCTGGCCTCCACCTCTAGTGGCCCAACCTCCACCTCTACATATATGATCCCTACCTCTAGCTGGCTAAGTAGGTGGTGGAACACCCTGTGCCAAGACCATGGCACAAGAACCGTAATGTTGAGAATTTTCTCGAAGTTCAAAGGCAATACCTAGCATTGTCCCTCAGATTGCCACAAGTATAATAAAATCTCGAAGACTCAGACTGCTGACCCTAAAATTGATCCTATCAGCCTGAACAACCACCCTTCAAACTCTGGAGCGGGGGTGCACTAATAGGAGCTGGTGGTACGCTATGGACTAACTGATCGGAATACTACATATGAGAGCTATGGCCACCTGAAGCACCGTGAGAAGCCTGAAATGCTGAATGAAATGGCCTATGAGGATGACCTCTACTAATATTACCCCATCCCCTAGATGAGGCCCCACTAAAAACACTAGAGTTATAAGGTCTCTTTTCAGAACCCTCACCACTCCCCTAAGCTAAAACTATCTCATCTCATATGTCCACATTAGTTGTATCCAGAAAAGAAATCTAAACCCATGTCTCCTTAGCCATCTGCAATCTAATAGGCTAAGAAATTCTGTCAATAAACCTCCTCACTCTCTCTCTATCTCGGTAGAAAGTATAAGAAGAGCATGACAGGCCAAATCAATAAAGTGTGTCTCGTACTGAGTAAGGGACATGCTACCCTGCTAGAGACGCTTGAACTACCTGCGATAGTCCTCTCTCAAAGTTAGAAGAAGGAACTTCTCAAGAAATAGCTGAGAGAACTGGTCCCAAGTCAAAGTAGGTGACCCTGCTGGTCTTGCCAAACAAAAATCCCTCCACCATTTCTCGGCAGAACCTGACAGACAAAAGGCAGCAAAGTCATCCTTATTGGTCTCCACTATCCTTATGTTTTGAAACACCTTATGATAACATCCCAGATAAATATGAGGATCCTTTAAAGATATACCACCATAGGTAGTGGTGAAAATCTTGGTAAACCTATCCAATCTCCACAAATCTTCATAAGACATAGTTGATCCATCGGCGGTCTATACTGCAACACATGGTGTAACTACCCCAACTGGCTGAGCTACTTGAGTCGGAAACTTGGGAGCCAGCTGCTCTGAAGTGTGAGTAGTGGGAGTCTGTGCTCCTCCCTCAGCTCGAGAGATGGCTGGTGCTACTAGGAATGTGCTAGCCTGAGTAACACTCTCCATAAGGCCCACTAGATGGACCGAAGCCACCTAAATAACTAGGGTGGCTATGAACCCCTCTGGAACCTCAGCTGGCCCGGCAGGAACAGTCTTGACCGGTACCTCATCCTCAAACTCCACAAGACGCTTTGCTACTAGTGATGTTGCTTGATCTCTAGGCTAAGCCCTACCCCGCCTCAGCCTCTGGCACGTCCTTGGCCTCCTCTTCTGCCCCTCGTAGGAGTTTCCGTTGGTGGCTCTAACTAAAACTCAGCTAAAGAAGCGGTACGTGTTCTTTCCATCTGCGAAAGAACAAGAGTAGAGAGTTCAATTAGCATTGAGAGATCAAATCGCTCGACAGATAAAAATAGAAGTGAAATTGTTCCTAAACTCTATAGCCTCGGGGGTAAATCATAGATGTCTCTATACCGATCCCTCGGACACTACCTAGATTGTTTGTAAATTCTGAGACCTAGGCAATCTAGTTCTCTAGTACCAACTTATCACGACCCGGATTTCCCACCGTCAGGATCGTGATGTCTACTTGTGCAGTTTTTGGTCATCGGTACATAGGTGGGTAATTACGATGAAGGAAAAAAAATAAGTAAAAGATTTGAAGATTTGGTAATCGTGATGTCTTTGGCCTTATTGGTTCATGTTTAGGTTTTGGGAAGACTCGGAGTTCATGTTTCATGTGGATGTGATGTATAAGGAAAGGAATTCATCCGGTTGCTTCTCAGAGAGGGTGTTCATGTTCTAGAAAAGCCTTGGAGTTTGACTATATTCGGGAACATGTTAGAGTGGGTGACTCTCGAAAATTAAATAAAAGTTTGGTACCTAAGGATTCAAGTCAGTGGTATAGTTAAGTATCGAGCTTTTGCAGCGGATTATGAAAAGGGCTTGGAATGTTCTATGCTATCATTGGTCTACAGTGTAGCATTGGAGAAATGGAAGAAATAACTTCTGAATTCATAGAGGAATTATCAGAATAGGTGTACCAGTTGAAGATGCGAATGTGCGCACAATGAGGGTATTAGGTGATTCATGAGTTTTAAGACAATGTGGTCTCATAAAATGGGATCACTTAGGATGAGTGTGAATTGAGTTCGATAAATTTTGAATGTAGCCATTGTTATTGCTAAGGAAAGCCCAGTGTAAATCAGAATACGTTGGTTCGGTTAGCAATTGTTGAATCGGCATGGTGGTGGCAATGATCAGTTACTTCAGCGAGTTAAGTTATGCAGGTGATTGGTTACAGTACATCCGAGGCTTGGAGACCATTGTGATTTGATTTATTTAGAGATATTCAATTATAATTGTCTGATAATGTAGGCGGACCCCGGAATAGTTATGGTGGCTTAGACCCCTACTTGAGGATTGTATTTTTACCATTATGAGAAATTTGTCACGTGTTACAATGGTTCTCTAAAATGAATTAAGTGAAAGATTTTTATATGATGAAGTGTGTTTCCTATTAGTGGTTCAGGTGTTATGATGGAATTGTTGTGCTCTCACACATTGGTAGGATAGGTGCAGTGAGCGGCATGAAATTTTAAAGTTGAGGATCGAGGTATTAGTTTGGTGTTGACAAGAATGTCACGAGCTCGGATGAGCTAGAAAGGATTTAGATGTTTAGATTAAGATTGTATTATCTTTAGCATCACCTAAGGTTGGAGTAATGTTCAAGAGGCTTTGTGTACCGATTTGCGGATCCTTGACATTCTTTACAACACCAGAATAGCTAGAGGTATGGATGTGCAGATTTTTTACCTGGTGTGAAAGGTCATGGGAGCGAGACCACAGAAAGATTGTATAACTATGACATGTAGTCACTTGATTGATTGGAGATTGGAACCAAGTTTAGACATTGTGGCACAATTTTTCATGTGAGATATTATGCCTGAAGGGCGCTCGGTTCATTTGGTTGTGCGATGTGAAAGTTTGTTCCGGCTCGACAATTGTTCTTGTGTGTCATTGGAAGAAGGCTCATCGCGGATCCTTGAAAGGTTACTGGCCTGGTGCGGTACGATCAGAATCGGCTTGAGGTCAGTTAATGGATCGGAATGTGAACATGGGCTTTATATCAGGCTAGATGTATTCATTTGATCATAGCGCTCCTTGTGGTGGAGTATTCGGACGTTGGATGTTGTTTTGACATCGGCCATTTCATGTAATACTATATAATGTCGTGTGAGTAGTGAAACAGCTTGATAAATTCCATGCGTTCTGTTGTCGCATAGCGATGGTATTATGTAAGTAGGATAGCTCTCAAGATTCAGATCAAATATCGCACCTTAGTTGTGCTTGAGTTTTGTAGCGTACGGTGCTATCCATCTCCCTAGGGATATTATTCTCCACTTTGCATGCTTGTGGCAAATATTCAGGTATTTTGTAGTAATGAGCATTCTAGCTCGGTAGGTATCCCTTATGTAGATTATATGTGGGGATCGGGTTGCACACCACAACAGTGTGATATTGAGTACAAACCCTTATATCTATCCATTTGTGTTTTGTTTCCCATTTTCTTAGGAAGGTTCATAACACCTTTTCGGTTGTCTACTTAGTTACGTGGGTTGGGTAATCCTTTCCTGAGTTCATTTTCCTTATGTAAAACATTCGATTTGGTATCTTGTTAGCACATAGTTGGTAATTTGATGGCACATAGTTGGTGGATTGTTGGCATCATATGAGACTCTTGATCGTGTTTAAGGAGGATTATTGCATGAGCAGCTCGTATTGGATAAGACGAGATTTTTTAATCCGAATCAGTTGATCAGAGTTATATGAAGCATATTAACGAGCAAATATCAATATTTGGTTCATAATGGGGTAATGGTTCTTGTCAGGAAGAGAGACTCAATGATTTATTGACTCAACAGTCGACTAGGAAATTTCTACACATCTCCTCCATCGTGGCAGCATTGCAAGAGTTAGAACAGGACTTATATATGTCATGAGGTGTGTTGTGGGTATCGGATTTGTGAACTTTCAGCTATTGTTGAGGATGTTATTATGGCCATGTGAAATATTCAGTGCATGGTGTGAATTAAGAGAAAAAATGCAATCATGTATTGGTGTGGTGTGTAATGACTAATACGGTGTTCGTATGTTCGGTGTTCGTATGTTGAAAGCGGACCAGGTGGAGAGTTCCGGATGTGAGAATTTGGCTTTAAGGCTTGTTTTACTAAATAAAAGGGAATCTTCATATTGACTCAATCTAATGTGCTCAACTGGGTTATGGTAGCACGAGCAGGTGCACTAGGTGTTAAACAGATACTCTCGACAACTCCAGAGGAGTGCTTGGCACATTCGGGGACGAACATATGTTTAAGTGGGAGAGAATGTAGCGACCCTACCGGTCATTTTAAGCTCCACTGCATCATTCAGCAGTTTGAGGCTCTGGGTAGCTTCATTTCAGGCCTTATGACTTGTATGAATGGTCGAAATTGAATTTCTGGAAGTTCGGAGTTGATTTTGAAAGATAATTCTCATTTCGGAAGCTTTAAGTTGGAAGAATTGACTAGAGTGTGATTTTTTAGTAAACGACCTGAGAATCGAATTGTGAAGGTTCCAACAGCTTTGCATAATGATTCTGGACTTGGTCGTATGTCTAGATCGGTTTTTGGATAACTCAAGAGCGTTTCGGCGGCTATTGTGGAAGTTTACATTTTGGAAGAATTTCTTAAATTTGGGTTGCGGTGTATTTCAATGCTATCGATGTCTATTTGGTATTCGAAGTCTGGGAATGGCTCCGTGTGGTTATTCTTATATTAGGAGCACGTCCGTAAGTAGATTTGGAGGTCCGCAGGTCATTTCAAGATCATTTGGCGAAAGTTATAAGTTCGAAGGTTTTTTAGAAGCTTGAACGGGAGTAAACATTTTGATATCGAGGTCGGATTCCAATCTAGAAGTTGGAGTAGTTCCATAATGTCGAATGTGACTTGTTAGCAAAATTTGATGTCAAGCAGATGTGATTTGATATGTTACGGCATCGAATGTAGAAATTAGAATTTCTTAGTTTCATTAGACTTAAATTGGGGTGTGATTCATGTTTTTAGCATTATTTGATGTGATTTCAGGCCTCGAGTAAGTTTGTGATATGTTTTGAGACTTGTTGGTATGTTTGGACTGGGTCCCGATAGGCTCGGATGAGTTTCGCAGTGGTTTTGGACCATTTCTAGGTCATTTTTAGCTGCTAGTTTTTGGCTACAACAGCGTGCTACGCGATCGCGAGGAATTGGTTAGGATCGCGATGAGCAAAATGGGAGAAAATGGCCAGTGATCGCGATTGCGGAAGACCTTTTGCGATCGCGTAGAGGAAAGTTTCTATTGCACTGACCCAACTTTGGAAGCTTGTATCTTGCAATCTATAAGGAATTTGGAGATGATCCAAAATAAAGTTATAGATCCTTGTGTCTGAGTTTTAGAAAATCAAACTACTTGGTATTTGGAGTTGTGTATAAAACGTTATGGGTAATATACTACAGCATATCCGGGAAGAGTTTGGAAATCTCGAAGAAGAAATTTGTGTTGCAGAGGGATGACTTTGGAACTTATATCTCGTAATTTATAAGGAACCGGGAGATGAGAAAAGAATGAAAGTTGTAGTCCTTGGAGTCTAGTTTTCAAAACGTTAAATCATTTACAATTTGAAGTTTGTACAAAACTGTTATGACCATTATACTAGAGATTGTCTGGAAGAGCTAGGAATTTGTTCTTCGCGATCGGGAAGAACTTTCCGCGATCGCGAAAGGCAAATTTTGGGCTAAGAAATGTTATGCTTCGCGATCGTGAAGCATTTTCCATGATCGCAAGGAGTAATTACCTAGGTAGAAGCTATATTTCGAGGTTTCGACCATTTTTGACATATTTAGAGCTATGGAGCTCGGATTGAAGCGATTTTTGAGGCGATTTCCAATATATGGATTGGGGTAAGTGTTCTAAATCCGAAAGTAATATACTTCATGATTTATGGTTATATTCGTTGTTTATTTTGGATTTAAATGGAAGAAATCAAAAGTTTTGCAAAACTTTTATAGAACAAAAATTATAGATTTGGAGGTCAAGTTGTTATTGGAATTTGATAAAATTGGTGTGGTTGAACTCATATCGAAATGAGTTATCGGATTTTGTGTGTTTCATCTGGTTTCGATATGTGGGCCCCACTGCCAAATTTTCGAGCAGAGTTGACAATTTTTATAAATTTTTATATTTCAAGCATTGGAGTATATTTTTAGTTAATTTTCATATTGTTTGATTAGTTTCAGATTGAACGGCACCAAGTTGGGGCTTTTAAGCGAAATTGAGACCGGAAAGTTGTATTTAATACAAGGTAAGTCTCCTTTATAACCTTGTAAGAGGGAATTAACCTCTTAAGTGAACTAAATTATTATGTGCTTCTATTTGTGGGGACTACATATGCACGAGGTGACAAGAGTCCATACATAGCTACTAGCTATGCCTATGTTCGAGTAGTTTCTATGCTTACACCATGCCTTGTTTATATTGTTATTGGTTTATGTTTATTATTTGCCTTGAGAAGGAGCGGGATTGAGTTTTCTTATTAAATGTTTTGAGAGGAGTTGGAATTGAGGAAGAATTTGGACCTTGAGAGTTTTCATTTGAACTTCGTACTTTGAGAAGAATGGAAGTATACAATAATAACTTAAGAAATCTATGTGTAACCACGTTGCAAGTATGATCCACTAGCGGAGTAATTCCTTAAATTTATATTTGAGTGCGTCGCAAGTATGATCCACAAGTGGGGTAATTCCTTCCACTATTCTCATGCTAGTGAGTCGATTGTGTCGACAGGTTAATAAATACATCTATGGTTCGTGTCATTAGACCCTCGACAGCGCACAGTTTACATTTATGTTAGATCGGACTAAATGTCCTTGGTGGTATTTCTGTGTGATAACAGAACTGGAAGTCCTTTTTTTAATTGGTATAAATTCATTGTTTGGTGTGATCATATGTTTTAAAGGAAGGAAGTGATTTAATGTTACGACCCAGATTTTCCACCCTTGGGGGTCATGATGGCGACTACAATTGAGGTTTTCAAGGCCTCGGAAGCACGAAATGAGAAAGAAAAGAGGTGACGACCCTCGTCACATTCTCCACCTCTAAAACAACCATTCGTCCTCGAATGGACAAAAGAAAGCAGTACCTGAGTCAGGAAATAGATAAGGATAACGACTCCGCATATCAGACTCGCACTCCCAGGTCGATGCCTGAGGAGGTTGACCTCTCCACTGAACACGAACATAAAGGAAACTCTTGGATATCAGCTGACGAACCTGCCGGTCTAGAATAGCTACCGGATCCTCCTCATATGACAGATCCTTGTCCAACTTGACAGTGCTGAAATCTAACACGTGGGTTGGATCGCTGAGATACCTCTGAAGCATGCACACATGAAAAACTGGATGCACGGGTGATAAGCGGGACGACAATGCAAGTATATAAGCCACCTCCCCAACTCTATCAAGAATCTCGAACGGACCAATGAATCTAGGGCTAAGCCTGCCCTTCTTCCCAAATCTCATTACGCCCTTCATAGGCAACACCCGGAGCAATACTCGCATAGCTCTTTTGCCTGGACTGAGTTGTACGAAGCCTATCCAGAATGATCTTGACCTTATCCAAGGCCTCCTGAACCAAATTCGTACTCAATAACCAAGCCTCCTCCGACTCAAACCATCCAACCGGAGACCGATATCCCCTACCATACAACACCTCATAAAGAGTCATCTGAATGCTGGACTGGTAGTTGTTGTTGTAGGCAAACTCTTCTAAAGGAAAAACTTATCCCACGAACCTCTAAAGTCAATAACATAATCTCGGAGCATATCCTCCAATATCTGAAAAGTCCGCTCGGACTGCCCGTCCGTCTGAGGATGAAATGATATACTCAACTCCACCTGGGTGCCCAACTCTCTCTAAACTGCTCTCCAGAAGAGCGAGGCAAATTGCATACCCCGGCCCGAAATGGTAGATATTGGCACACCATGAAGGCGAACAATCTCCCGGATATAAATCTCAGCTAACCTCTCGGATGAATAGAAGACTGCCACAAGAATGAAATGCGCTGACTTGGTCAGCCTACCAACAATGACCCAAACTGCATCAAACTTTTTCCGGGTCAACGGAAGTCCACTAACGAAATCCATGGTAATCCTCTCCAACTTCCACTCGGTAAGCTCAATCTTATGAAATAATCCACCAGGCCTCTGATGTTCATACTTAACCTGCTAACAATTCAAACATCGAGCCACATATGCCACAATATTCTCCTTCATTCTAGACCGCCAAAAATGTTGCCTCGGATCCTGATACATTTTTCGCGGCACCCGGGTGAATAGAATACCGGGAACTATGGGCCTCTACTAAGATCAACTCTCGAACCCCATCCACATTGGGCAGACAAACTCGACCTTGCAATCTCAAAACATAATCAACATCTAAGGTCACCTGCTTGGCACCTCCACGCTGTACTGTGTCTCTCAAGACATACAAATGGGGAACATTAAACTGTCAATCATGGATATGCCCTAATAATAAAGAACGAGCGACCATGCAAGCTAACACCCTACTAGGGTTAGAAATATCCAACCGTGCAAGTGGTCTCTGGCTGACCGAAATATAAGCAAGACTGTCCATGCTAGCTGACTTCCTACTCAAGGAATCGATCGCCACATTGGCCTTTCCCTGGTGATACAAGATAGTAACATCATAATCTTTCAACAACTCCAACCACCTCCTCTGCCTCAAATTCAACTCATTTTGCATGAACAAGTGTTGAAGGCTCTTGGGATCACTGTACATAGCACCATATAGATAATGCCTCAAAATCTTAAATGCATGAACGATGGCTGCCAACTCTAGATCATGAAACAGATATTTCTTCTTGTGGATCTTCAACTGCCTCAAAGCATAGGAAATGATTCTACCTTCCAAAATCAATACTGCACCAAGATCAATACGGGAAGCATCACAATAGATGGTATAAGGCAAAACGCCAGGTCTAATGAAACCCTTCTCAAGAAAATCTTGCAAATGATCCTTTAATGTTTTTAGATCTAGCGGGGCCATGCGATACGGCGGGATAGAAATGGCTGAGCGCCCGGGGCTGCATTGATACAAAAGTCGATATCCCTCTTAGACAGCATACTCGGCAGGTCTGAAGGGAAAACCTGAGGAAACTCCCGAACTATGGACAGAGGATCAATAGAAGGAACCTATGTGCTGGAATCGCGAACATACGCTATATAAGCTAACACCCCTTCTCGACTATGCGTCGAGCCTTCACGTATGAGATAAAACTGCATGTAGAATAACCTAGAGTCCCTCTCCACTCCAACGGGTTATATTTTGTAAAGCTAAGGCCACGGTTTTCGCATGGCAATCCAAGATAGCATGTTACAATGAAAAAAAATCCATCTCCAATATAACGTCGAAGTCGACCATGTTTAAAAGAAACAAATCAACACAGGCCTCAAGACCCTCAAACACTATAACACATGAACATTGAACTTGGTCGACAATAAAAGAATCACCCACCGGTGTAGATAAACAGGAAAACCCAATGCCTCACTAGGCATGACCAAGTATGGTGCAAAATAAGATGACACATACAAATACGTAGACCTAGGATCAAATAGAACTGAAGCATCTCTATCACAAACCAGAATAGTACCAGTAATAACTAAACCTAAAGACTCAGCCTTTGGCTTGGCTGGAAGAGCATAATATTAGGTTGGGCCCCACCTCCCTAAAGCACATATCTAGGACGGCTGGTTGTTGGCTAGCCTCAATCCCTAGCGGTTTGAGCTTTACCTCTATGAGTTTAACCTCCACCTCTAGCACCGCTACCCCAACATCTAGCTTGCTGGGCTGGCTGTGAAACACCTAGTGCATGTACCATGGCACGAGAATCTTGCTGCTACGAACTACCTGGTACTCGAGGGAAAAATCTAGCAATGTGAGTAGGATCACCATATGTGTAGACAGACCTCAGCAAATGAAACTGAGACTGACCCTGTCGACCCGAATGACCACCTCGAAAACTCTGAAACAATGGTGCACCGATAGGTGTTGGTGGTGAACTATAAGGCTGCTGATCAGAATTATGCAGCTGAGAACCACAACCACCTGAAGTACATTGGGAAACCTGAAAAGCTGGCTGAAAAGGCCTAGGAGAGTGGCCTCTACCATAAGAATCTCTACCTCCAGACAAGGTACCACTGAATATGCCTGCATGATAGGGCCTCTTATCCGACCTATGACCTCCTCCCCGTGATAGAGCAATATCAACTTTATGGGCCGCATTGGTCACCTCCTAAAAAGTGATCTCACTCCTGGCCCCCACAGCCATCTGGAGACGAATCGGCTGAATCAAACCATCAATAAACCTCCTCTCCCTCTCTCTATCAGTGGGGAGTATAACAAGAGCATGGCTAGCTAGATCGATGAACCTGGTATCATATTGAGTGACAGTCATGGAGCTCTGCTGAAGGTGCTCAAACTGCATCTCAAGAGCCTCTCTTTGAGTAACGGGGAGAAACTTCTCCATGAAAAACTCTAAAAACTACTCCCAAGTCAAATAAGGCAACCTTGATGGTCTGGCTATGCAATAATCTCTCCACCAAGTCTTGGCGGATCCAGATAGGAGAAAGTTATAAAAATCAACCACATTGGTATCAAAAATACCCATATTCGGAAGAACCTTGTGACAGCTGTGTAAGAAATCATGGGGGTCCTCAGAAGATGCACCGCTGAATGTGGTAGTGAAGTGTTGGTAACTATTCTAGACCGGCAGGTCCGACAGTTGAGGTCAAAGAGTTTTACTTCAGTGCGTGTTCAGTGGAGAGGTCAGCCTCCTGAGGCATCGACTTGGGAGTACGATTATGATATGTGGAATTGTTGTCCTCATATTTCTCGGCTAAGGTACTTCTTTCTTTTGTCCATTCGAGGACGAACGGTTGTTTTAGAGGTGGAGAATGTGACGACTCAAAGGGTTATCACCTATTTTCTTTATCATTTCGTGCTTCAGAGGCCATCAAAATCTCATTTTTAGTTGTTGTGATTTGCGTGCGCAGTTCTGCCGCATAGCCGGAAAGCTTAAATGCGAAACTCTGTGAAAAATTCTAAAATTTAGCATTAAAATAAGTAAATTTGATATTGGTCATTATTTTGGGTAAACGAACCTAGACCCGTGATTTGATTGTCCTAGAGGGTCCATGGAAAAATATGGAACTCGAGCGTATGCCCGAAATCAAAATCCGAGGTCCTGATCCCGAGACATGAATTTTTAAAAGAAATTATTTTTCTGAAATTGTTAAGGAAAATAGAAATGAAAATTGATTAGAACGTGTTGGTATCGGGGTTGTATTTGAGTTTCGACGCCCGGTATAGGTCTTATAAATTTTTTAAGATATTTTTATGAAGTTTGGTTGAAATCAGACATCGTTTGACATGTTTCGGACCTAAAACTCTAAATTTGAAAGTTTATGAAGTTTGATGAAAAACAAGTGATTTTTAGGCTTGATTCCTTTTTTTTTATGATATTTTTGCAATTTCATCACACGGTTAAGTTCATAGGATGTTATTGAGTTAGTGTATGTGTTTGGTTAGGAGCCGCGAGGGCTCAGGAGACTATCGGAGATGTTTCGCAGTGCTTTTGAACTTAGGGAAGTTGCGGAGGTTTTTCTCAGTGATTTTGAACTTAGGGAAGTTGCAGGTTTTTGGGCTTCAGTAGCTGCATGTTCTTTCTTCTTCGCGTTCGAGAAGCCCTTCCCTCATTCAGGAAGCTTCAAGTTTTTCCTACATCGCGTTCGCAGTACTACCCTCTCATTGGCATGGTGTTAATAGATCCTGGGGTATTTGGCCAAACTTTCCTCTTCGCATTCTCATTCCACCATTCGCGAACGCGTAGCCTTGCAGTTTCCTTCACCGCGTTCGTGTAAGCTCTCACGCGTACTCATAGAGCGAATCCCTGGAGCCCCAGCTTTTTCTCTTTGCATTCGCATACTTTATATCATGAACCTGATTGTCAGTTGAGTCAACACTTCACGAACGCGACTCCCTTTGCACAATCGCGAAGGGCAATTATATTTAAATTTCAGAAACAGTGTAGTCGTGGACTCTTCATAAAAACACTTGAGATTCTTCTTCTCCAATGTCCTTTGGCATCCATTGAAGCTTCATTTCATCAAGACCTCTTAGATAGTAAATTGCAACTCGTTTTCTTCATTTTCCATCATTATTTGTTGAATTCCTAAGCATAAATCATGAAATGTAGGGTAGAAATTGGGGGAATTGGGTAAAGTTATGTATTTATACATTTTCTTGATTTAGACCTTGTTTGGGGGTTGAATTTGAAAACATATTGTATATTTGGGCTCGTTGGGGAATGGGTGATATGAATTTGGTACGAACCTCGTGTTTTGACCAAGCGGGCCCAGGGGTCAATTTTTGGAATTTCGAGAAGAGAGCTTGGAGATCTATATTTAGGCATTGGGTTTGATTTGTTTAGCATATATTGATATCATAAAGTCATTATTTTATAGATTTGATTAAGTTGGAGTCAAATTCGAGAGGGAAAGCGGTTGTTATGGATTGATTTGGCCATGGAAGTTGAGGTAAGTTTTTGGTCTAACCTTAGCTTAAGGTAATAGGAGTTAAGTCTTGTTTTCTACTTGCTAATTGTCGAGCGTGGTGTATAGGCATGGTGATGAGTATCAATTAATTGGTGTCTAGCATGACCGTGAGTCCTTATACTATTATTATTCTGATTTTGTTGTAGCTTTCATGCTTACTTGATGATTTCTATATGCTGTAAATAGCATGTGAAGGAAAATTTGACCTTTATATTTTGAGGAGCATTCGCTCGGATTGTGATACTAATTGAGCAGGTATATGAGATCATTGGACTCTTTGGATCATTGGCTCAAGTGATAAAGTGAATTGTGAAGTAATAAATGAAAGAAAGAGAAAGAGTTATTGATTTTCTCCCTTGCCAATATATTGAAGTTGTTGCTATTGTTCCCTTGCCAAGATTTCTATCATTATTAGTCTACTTCTTTGTCCCTTATTCGTGATTGTTGTTTGGGTAAGGAAGAGTGATAAAGCACAAAGGGTGATGCCATGTATTGTTTGATATTGTGAGGAAAGAGTGATAAAGCACGAGGGGTGATACCGTGTATTATTTGATATTGTGAGGAAAGAGTGTAAACCACGAAGGGTTATGTCGTGCCGTAAAATGTACCATTCTGCACCGATATTCATTGATTATATATATTGTGAGAAAATAGAGTAGAAGCACGAAAGGTGATGCCGTGTACATGATTTATTGATACGATTGATTTGATGAGGATGAGAGTAAAAGTACGAAGGACGATGTGGTGCAAGTTTGTGACTTCTGATTCTTGTTGATATTCTAGTTTTGTTCTTTCCATTTTTGATTGAGATTTCTTATTTGTAATTGTATCCCCACAGCATGTTTCCATTCCTTTATTGACTGTTTACTTCTCGTATTTCTTTCCATTGTGTATATATATTTGAACTGCACAGATTTATCTCGTAGTCTGGTCCAAGCCTTGTCACTACTTCGTCAATGTTAGGCTAGGAACTTATCAACACATGGGGTCGGTTGTGCTGATACTACACTATGTGCTACTTTTCACAACTCTAGGCTTTGGACAGCAGCAGTAGTAGCGTGGGATCAGACCTTCAGTCCATTCGAAACACCAAGGTAGCCTTGCAGGCATCCGCAGGCTCGGCATCTCCTCTATCATTAATTTATACTGTCATCTCACTGTATCCGAGATAAACAGATTTAAGTTTCTTTTAGACCTTGTATTTAGTATTCGTAGATGTTCGTGAGTATGTGACTCCTATTCTTGGGTAGAGATTCATGTTGGGATTCTATATTCTTATTCAGCTATTTAAATTTAAGACTTTTGCTTATGATTTTAATTCCATTGCTTTTAATTTTAATGTCGTTAATTATTAAAAACGAATATGTGTTAAATAAAACTAATTAAGTTTGGCTTGCCTAGCCCCTATTAGAAGACGCCATCACGACTCTCGATGGCGGGAAATCTGGATAGTGACAAGTTAGTATCAGAGCACTAGGTTGCACCGGTCTCACAACTCACGGACAAACTTGGTAGAGTCTGAGGGATCGGTACAGAGATGTCTGTATTTATCCCTCAGAGGCTACAGGGTTAGGAAAACATCACATTTGTTTTTTCTTGTCGTACGTTTTTGTTTCTCAAATACGGATTGCCTTTCTACTCTATTCTTTCGCAGATGGCGAGAACACGCGCTTCCTCTTCTACCACTCAGCCGCCTTAGCACCCAGTAGTAGCTCCCACTAGGGACAGAGGGCAAGACCGAGGCTGTGCCAGAGGCCGAGGCAGGGGTAGAGCTTAGCCCCGAGCAACAGCCCTAGTAGCGGAGCCTAAAGTTGATTATGACGAGGAGGTTCCAACCCCAGCAGCTCTGGTGGGCCCAGCTCAAATCCCAGAGGGATTTATTTCCACCCCAGTACTTCAGGATGCTCTGGTCAGATTGGTAGGTCTCATGGAGAGTGTCAGTCAAGCAGGTTTGCTTCCAGTAGCACCAGCCACTTCTCAGGCTGGAGGAGGGATTTAGACTCCCACTACACGTACTCCGAGGTAGGTAGCTCCCCAGGTTCAGGTTCTAGTTATGCAGCCAGCTATGGTAGTTCATCCGGGTATAGTGATTCAGACCGATAATGGTGCAGCTATGTCCTCCGATGCTCTGTGGATATTGGATTGATTCACCAAGCTCTTCACTACCATATTCATCAATGCTTCTTCTGAAGACCCCGAGGATTTCTTATATATCTTCCACGAGGTTCTTCGGAACATGGGTATTATTGAGACCAATGGGGTCGATTTTTCCATCTTTTGCCTATCTGGATCCGCCAACACTTGGTGGAGAGATTATTGCTTAGCCAGACCATCAGGGTTGTCGTCTTTGACTTGGGAGCAGTTTTCAGAGTTATTTATGGATAAGTTTCTCCCCGTTACTTAGATAGAGGCTCTTCCCTAGTAGTTCGAGCACCTCCAGTAGAGTTCTATGACGGTCACTCAGTATGAGACCACGTTCATTGATCTAGCTCGCCATGCTCTTGTTATACTCCCCACTGAGAAAGTGTGTGTGTTGAGGTTTATTGATGGTTTTATTCAGCCAATTTGTATCCATTTGGCTAGGTAGACTGGGAGTGAGATCATCTTTCAGGAGGCGGTCAATGTGGCCCGCAGAGTTGAGATGGTTTTGTCATAGGGTGGTAGTCATGGGTCGGATAAGAGACCCCTTCACTCAAGCAGATTTAGTGGTACCTCGTCTAGAGTAGAGATTCTTATGGTAAAGGCCATCCTTCTAGGCCTTTTTAGTCAGCTCTCTAGGTCTCTCATGGTACTTCAGGTGGTCGTGGTTCTCAGCCGCATTATTCTGATCAACAGCCCTACAGTGCACCACCAACAGCTATCAGCACACCACCGCTTCAGAGTTTCCGAAGTAGTCATTTGGTTCGACAGGGTCAGTCTCAGTTCCTTCAGCAGTCAAGGTCTTGCTACACATGTCGTGATCCTAGTCACATTGCCAGATTTTTCCCTCGAGCATAAGGTAGTTCCAGTAACAAGGTCCATGTCCTATGATTCAGCCACCAGGTGTTCCACAGCCCACCCATCCAGTTAGAGGTAAGGGTAGAGGTGCTAGAGGTGGAGGTAGATTTCATAGAGGTGGAGATCAGAACGGTAGGGGAAGAGGCCAGCAAGCAGAAGATCGTCCCAGAGATATGGTTCAGGGAGGTGGGGCCCAGCCCTGATGTTATGCTCTTCCATCCAGTCCAGAGGCTGAGTCTTCAGATGCAATCATTACAGGTACTATTCTTTTTTGTGATACAAAAGCTTCTGTGCTATTTGACCTTTGGTCTACATATTTGTATGTGTCATCTTATTTTACATCGTACCTGTCATTCCTAGTGATGCATTGAGTATTCATGTTTATGTGTCTACACCGGTGGGGGATCCTATAATGGTTGACCGGGTTCATACTTCCTGTGTTGTGGTAAGATCTGTGTTGATTTGTTGCTTTTAGACATGGTCAACTTCGATGTCATATTAATGATGGAGTGGTTGTCCCCGTATCATGCTATCTTGGATTGCCATGCCAAGACCATGACTTAGACTTACTAGATTTTCCCCATTTGGAGTGGAGAGGGGCTCTGGGTCACTCTACCCGCAGTGGTATTTCGTACGTGAAGGCTCGACGTATGGTCAAGAAGGGGTATTTAGCTTATTTGGCATATGTTCGAAATTCTAATACAGAGGTCCCTTCTACTGATTCTGTACCAATTGTCCGGGATTTCCCCGAGGTTTTCCCTTCATATATGCCGCGTATACCACACGATAGGGATATCAGCTTTTGTTTCAATGTGGACCCTAGCTCTTAGCCCATTTGTATACCGTCGTATCGCATGGTCCCGTCATAGCTAAAACTGTTAAAGGATCAGTTGTAGGATTTGCTTGAGAAGGGTTTCATTAGACCCAGTGATAAGCCTCGGGGTGCTCCGGTGTTATTTGTGAATAAAAAGAATGGTTTGATGAGGATATGGATTGATTACAGGCAATTGAACAAAGTTACGATCAATAATAAGTATCCACTACTGAGAATTGACGATTTGTTTGACCAGCTTCAGGGTGCCAAGGTTTTTTCAAAGATAGACTTAAGATCAAGCTACCATCAGTTGAGGATTAGGGCATCCGATGACCGAAAACAGCATTTCAAACTCGGTACGGGCATTATGAGTTCTTGGTCATGTCGTTCCGGTTGACTAATTCCCTAGCATCATTCATGAAGTTGATGAACCGACTGTTCTGACCATAGTTGGACTTGTTTGGGATAGTCTTTATTGATGATATTCTGATATACTCCCACATCCAGGAGGAGCACGAGCAGCACCTCAGAGTGGTTCTTCACACTTTGAAGGAAAGTTAGTTATATGCTAAGTTCTTAAAGTGTGAGTTATGTTGAGTTCGGTTACATTCCCAGGTCATGTTATATCAGTAGAGGGTATTTAGGTGGACCCGAAGAAGATTGAAGTAGTCAAGAACTGGCCTCAACCAGCTTCACCTACTGAGATTCGAAGTTTCTTGGGATTGACAAGCTACTAACGTCGGTTCGTGGAGGGGTTTTCATCCATTGCAGCCCTGATGACCAGATTGACCTAGAAGGGTGCCCAATTTAGATGGTCAGACGAGTGTGAGGCAAGCTTTTAGAAGCTCAAGACAACTATGACTATGGCACCGGTATTGGTTTTGCCCACAGGTTCAGGGACTTGTACAGTCTATTGTGATGCTTCCCGTATTGGGCTTGGTGCAGTATTGATGCAGGATGGCAGAGTCATTGCCTATGCTTTGAGGAAGTTGAAGAGTCACGAGGAGAATTATCCAGTTCATAATCTAGAGTTGGCAGCCAATGTTCATGCATTGAGGATTTGGAGGCATTACCTATACGATGTGACGTCTGAGGTATACACTGATCACAAGCGCCTTCAGTACTTTTTCAAGAAAAAAGAGTTAAATTTGAGGCAGAGGAGGCAGTTGGAATTGTTGAAAGACTATGATGTTACTATCTTGTATCACCTAGGAAAGGCCAATATGGTGGCAGATGCATTGAGTAGGAATTCATCCAGTAGAGGAAGTCTTGCAGATATTCCGGTCAGCCAGAGACCGATTGTTTTGGATGTTCAGGCCTTGGCAAATCGATTTATGAGGTTGGATATTTTTGAGTCTAGTCGGTTTTTAGCATGAACGATCGCTCGTTTGTCATTATTGGAGCATATTCATGATCGACAGTTTGATAATCCCCATTTGTGTGTCCTGAGAGACACGGTGCGGCATGGAGGTGCCAAGCAGGTGACCGTAGATGATGATGGCATTTTGAGATTGTAGGGTTGAGTATATGTTCCCAATGTTGATGGGATTCGAGAGCTGATCTTAGCGGAGGCCCATAGTTCCCGGTATTCTATTCACCCGGACGCCGCGAAGATGTATCGGGATCTGAGGCAGCATTATTGGTGGCGTAGAATGAAGAAAGATATAGTTTCATATGTGGCTTGATGTTTGAACTGTCAGTAGGTTAACTATGAACATCAGAGGCCGGGTGGGTTATTTCAGAGGATTGAGCTTCCTAAGTGAAAATGGGAGAGGATTATCATGGATTTCATTACTATACTTCTATTAACCTGGAAGAAGTTCGATGCAGTTTGGGTCATTATTGATAGGCTGACTAAGTCAGTGCATTTTATTCCTGTGACAGTCTCCTATTCATCCGAGAGGTTAGCTGATATCTACATCCCGGAGATTATTCGCCTTCATGGGGTGCCAGTATCTATCATTTCAGACCGGGGTACGCAGTTTACCTCGCGCTTCTGTAGATAATGATCAGCGAGAGTTGGGCACCTAGGTGGAGTTGATTATAGCATTTCATCCTCAGACGGACGGTTAGTGCGAGAGGACTATTCAGATTCTATAGGATATGCTCCGAGCATATGTCATTAATTTTGGAGGCTAGTGGGACCAGTTTTTACCCTTAATAGAGCTCGCCTACAACAACATCTACCAGTATAAAATTCAGATATCTCTTTATAAGGCGTTGTATGGTAGGCAATGTCGATCTCCAATTGGATGGTTTGAGCCTGGAGAGGCTCGACTATTCGGTACGGATCTGGTTCAGAGGCCTTGGATAAGGTCAAGATTATTCAGGATAGGCTTGTACAGCTAAGTCCCGGCAGAAGAGATATGCAGACTGCAAGGTTTGAGATGTCGATTTTATGATTGGTGAGCGGGTATTGCTCTGAGTGTCGCCTATGAAGGGCGTGATGAGATTCAGGAAGATGGGCAAGCTTAGCCCTAGGTTCCTTTATCCATTTGAGATTCTCGATCGTGTGGAAGAGGTGGCTTATAGACTTGCCTTGCCGCATAGCTTGTCATTCGTGCATCTATTGTTTCGCGTGTCCATGCTTGGGAAGTATCACTGTGATCCATCCCACGTGTTAGATTTCAGCACTGTCCAATTGGACAAAGATATGTCTTATGAGGCTGAGCAGGTGGCTATTCGAGACCGATAGGTCCAACAGTTGAGGTCAAAGAGTTTTCCTTTAGTTGGTGTTCAATGGAGAGGTCAGCCTCCTGAGGCATCGACCTGGGAGTCCGAGTCTAATTCTTCTTTGTTTTGTCTGTTCAAGGACGAATGGTTATTTTAGAGGTGGAGAATGTGACGACCCAAAGGGTCATCACCTGTTTTCTTTCTTATTCCATTCTTTTGATGCCTTGAAAACCTTATTTTTAGTCACCTCGATTTGCATGCGCAGTCCGGGCGCGCAGCCCGAAAGCTTAAATATGAAATTCTGTGAAAAATGCTAAAATTTTGTATTAAAGATGAGTAAATTTGACTTTGGTGAACATTTTGGGTAAACGGATACGGACCCGTTATTTGACGGTCCTGGAGGGTCCGCTCAAAAATATGGGACTCGGGCGTATGCCCGAAATCTAAATCCAAGGTCTCGATCCCGAGAAATGAATTTTTAAAAGAAATTATTTTTCTAAAATTGTCAAGGAAAATGGAAATGAAAATTGATTAGAACGTGTTTTTATCGGGCCCATATTTTGGTTCTGGTGCCCGGTACAGGTCTTATATGTGTTTTAATATATTTCTCTAAAGCTTGGTTGAAATCGGACGTCATTTGAATTAAATCCCATTATCCAGGAGGGTCCTGAAAATTTAAAAACTAAATCCCATTATCAAGGAGGGTGCTGAGAATTTGAAACCAAATCACATTATCTAGGAGGGTCCTAAGAACTTTTTAAACTAAAGTACATTATCCAGGAGGATCCTGGGAACTCTTTTGAAATTAAATCCCATTATCCAGGAGGGTCATGAAAAATTAAGCCAAATCTTATTATCCAGGAGGGTCCTGAAAACTAAGAATGAACTTACTTGAGCCATGCTCTCAGCCTGGAGGATCCTGCACAGAATTTCTTGCCCCTGAACCATGCCTTTCCCATGGGAGGTCCCTGTGGATTAACAAATTTTTTTGCCCCTATTTTTGACGAATAAATTTTGTTAGTTTGAAAACGTGATGGTTAGTTTGCAGTATCATTGTTGATACCCAATTTTTCCCCATGTACTACTATACTTCAAATATTTCCAAAATAGCATATAGATGCATATATAAGCATCTACAAAGGTCTTAGTATTTTTCTACATTTCTTTCAAGGATTTTTAATATCAATTTATGACTTATTTCGCACTATAAAATCCAGTATTTATTTCCAAAACTTATTATTTTGGTGAATAATTTATTTCACTCTCACGTTTACATCAAAATATACTCAGCATGATTTATGCATTATTTTACAAGCTCATTTGGTATTTTTAAGCTAAAATTGCATGAAATTGCAATTTTAGCCTACTTCTCGATTTAATAGGCATTTTATCTACAAAATCGTTTCTAAAATTTTTAATTTAATACTTATGCATTGTTTATTAATTCAGTATTTTTAATTTGATATTAAACACCATTTACTATTTTATAAAATTAAATGGGAAAAATGGCTATTCAAATTATAGCCTCTTTTGATTTCAATTATAGCCAAAATTCACCCCAATTCCCAGCCCAATTTAAACTTTCAACTACATGACCCGATTGCAGAATTATCTGACCAGACCCATTTAAACGAACCCGCCAGGACCCTCTTTTAAATCGTGGCCGTTGATTGTTTGAATCAACGGCCCAAGATCACCCTTTCCTGTTTTAACCCAAGATCCCCCTAACCCTAAATCTTTTACACCAAATGAGCCGCCATTGTATCCCCTTATCCCCGAACGCTGTCTAGCCCCTTCTGAACCCTAGCCTTCTCCGTCTCTGTTTCACCGTCTCTTATGGCTTCATAAGCCTTAAAACACATATATCCACCACTCCTCAACTCTTATGGCACTTGGGTTCGAAGATCGAAACCCTATCTCGAAGGTTGTCAACCCAGAGGTCGTTCGACATGAGTTGTGTAGCCCTTTCCGGCCTTTTCCGGCGAGCCTTGAGGTTGTGAGTCCTTCATCGACTCCGAACCAGTCCGTTCCAGGCTTCCTCGCTATCTAGGGTGCTTTCTCTGAAACCCTAACTCTCTATTCTTTTCTATGAGTTCTTATCCTTACGATATCCTCTAGATCTTAGTGTTTTCTAAAAGTTTCAAGGTATTTCTCATATTTTCTTTGCCGATTTGGTTTTCAAACTATTTGTCTTCAAAAAATTAGGGTTTCTTTGATTACTCTGATTTCTTTGCTCTATTGTGTTATCTTCTAGTTCTTATTGTAATTTCTGAGTATTTTTCACCGTGGCTCCTAGGTATTTCTTTACTACGTTATTTCTAGGTTTTCCGAGTTAATATGTTTACTGGTTCTCTGTTCTTCATTATTTTGTTCTTCATTGTGTTAATCTTCATCTATGTACTTCTCTACACTCTATATGTGACCAAAGCCCTAAGTGTTAAGGATTTTTTGCTCATCTCTTTGTACTTACCCGATGCATGATTAAACACTAGCCGCCTCTCATTTTTTACTTGAGTGCTTCTGCTACATAATTGTTCTACTAATTCCAATCTTGCATGTTCGAATTTGTGCTTCTCTTTATATAGTCCTATTTTCACCCTTTCTGACAGCCCAAATTTTGGTAAATTAATTTCTTATGAATTTGTTTGATTCTCTAATTTGGACCTGCTCTTTGACTAAGTTCAAAATCAATTAGCATCTCAATTCCTTAATTCTCTGTATGATTTACTTACCATATGTGTTAAACCTTGTAAATTTCAAACCTCTTTATACATATTTGTCCTGTATTTTTATGACTTGTTCCTGATTTTCTTTCCAAAAATAAGCCGAGGTTTATTTACCTCAAGCTGGTTCCTTAATTAGAGGGAACCCTTTCCCTAATAGAATGTTATTGATACTGAGATTATTTTCTTGCTTTAGTAGCTGCTTATTTTCAAACCATAAATCCTCCACCTTTTCTCACTTCAAAAAAACACACAGATACGAGAACTATCCTAAGTTTGCTCATTAAAAACCCTCTCTTCTCTTCTGTTCTTCTCTGTTACTTGTTCTATTGCTAGTGTTCAGTCGGATGAAAGCCAACGCTAAATTATAAATTCTCATTTGCTTTACTTGCTTTACTACTCAAGTTTGCAACTGGTAGGTCTTTGATTTGCTTTCTCAGTTCTCCAAGCTACTTGTTTAATTTCATTTCCCTTACTTGTTAATGTTCAGCTTAAGTTCTAGTATGTTTGATTCCTTTCCCTTACTTGTTTATGTTCATCTTAAGTTCTAGCATGTTTAATTCCTTTCCCTTACTTGTTTAGGTTCAGTTTATGTTCTAGCATGCTTAACCCCTTAACCCTTATCCTTGTGATTCTAATGTTGCTTGCTTCTATGAAGGCATCCATGTACATCCCTTTCCCTAAACCCATTTAGTCAATGCTGTTTATTTCAAGTATTCTTATGTGATCTCCCTGCCCTTAACCCCTATCCTTATAATTCTACTGATGTTCGCTTCTATTAATTCATCTATGTACATCCCTTTCCCTAAAACCCCATTTGTTAATTCTGTTTATTTCAAATATTCTTATGTGATCCCCTTGCCCTTAACCCATGTTTGTATATGAGTGTGTTTTGGACTAGGGTGCCACCTCATTGCCACTCCTAGTTTAGAATCCAAGGTTGCCCTCAACCTATACTCAAAGTAATCTAATCCCCTTTAATCCCTCTATTATGTGTTTGAGCTTGACACAGGCCTGTTCGTGTCCTAATCACCATATAGGCCCTAGTCTGACTTGCTTTCAAGTCTGCTCTTATTTGTAAACCATGCAAAAGGTCAGGGGTGTGTCAGTCTCATTCATGGCTAGGTATGACCATCTTTTGCATAGGTCTTCCTAATTCCTCACTTCTTCACTTACTCCTAGTTCTTTAAGTCCTACCGCCCTTTGGTAAGCCATGCTTAGGTACCCTGGAGTCTCCTCTGAACTTGGATGCCTTACGGGTGGTAATTCCACACTTTGCACTACTCTAATTGCTTAAGGTGTAAGCATTGCCTTGGTTTCCATGAAAGCCTTTGGAACTTTTAAACACTCTAAAGAGAAAGCCTCAGATTTGGGAGCTCGGATTTGGTAAAAGACATATGTTGGACATTAAAGTTGCTTTGCGCTTCTTCGGGCATGTTATTGTGTAAATGTATTTATTTTATTTCTTTCAATGTTTTTTCTGTCCAGATTTGGTAAGTAATTTGTATAAAGAACTCAGGGATATAGTAAAAGGGGATATGGGAGGGGTTTTACTTTAGTGCATCAATTTAATGGTAGAAAGCATGCTTATATGTTTACTTTATTGCAATATTATATAGATACCATGCCTATAGGTTTTCCATGTTGCATTTCACATAGAAATTATGCCTATAAAGTTTTCAATACAGCATCTCATGAAAGATACCATGTCTATAATTCTTTACAATGTTGCATCAATCCATGATAGAAACCATGACTATAGGGTTGCATTATCACATCTCATGTAGAAACCATGCTTACAAGTTTCAATGTCATATTTCATATAGAAACCATGCCTATAAGCTTTCAACGTTGCATCTCGTATAGAAAGCGTGCCTATAGGTTCTCAATGTTGCATCCCGCGTAGAAAACATTCCTATGATAATTGAATAAATATTAGGCGAACAGTAGGCCGTCTAAACGTATAAAAGCAGCAAAAAAAGGGGTCAATGTGTATATTATGTCCCAAACTCGCCTAGTATGTTTAAAACATGTCAATGCAATTCGTCCCAAGTCTGTCTATTTTCAAAATTGGGCGCAGATCAGCCCCTTTCCGCTATTCTGAACCTATAATGTCTTTTTCAAGCGCCAAACCTGCAGTTTTAAATTACTTCGCTTGCCTGAGTTTACACTTTAAAGTTCTTTTGAAAACTTTCTTCATGCATCCATTTTGTTCAAACAATGCGGCTAATCCATAAGCCATTTCTAAACAATTTTTACTTCGATTCTCTTTTCAGTAGACTTGTATCTGAAAAAATAATGTTTCCTCTAAGTCTAACTGATTTTAAATCCTGTCAACTCCTAACAACGGGCCTAGAGGGCGCAAAGCAGATTTTCTATCCAACTTCTATGTGTTAAACTAATCTATCTGCTCTTCAAACCTCTTTAATTAAAGACCAAATCAGTATTTGAAGTCATGCTAAACTAGTTGTTGTTATGTTATGGGGTTTTATCTGAGCCTTTGAATGTCTCATGTGCATACCTCTTATGTGCTATTTATTTTGCTTCCCGTTCTAGTATTTTTACCTTTGAAAACTCCATATATATCCTATCCCTCTCTCCCCCATCTTAGGATTAGAAGTCCTAATACCCCAAGACTACAGGTTGGGATGGGTATTGGCATGCAATAAGTAAATGATACCAATGCATTTCAATACCTTAACGGGGAGGTAAGGGTAGAATATGGAGATGATGGCCGGTGCACTAATGCCATATGCGACCCCTCTTTGAGGAGTGTGAGCGGGGTATTGTACCATTGTGATCCATATTATAATCAAACATAGGACTCCCCTTTCCTTTGCTTGCTCTATTTAAACGTTTTTTATAAAGTAATGCTTTCTTTTCAAATCCATTCTCTATTCTGTTTTATTTAACTTATGCCTTTCCTTTTTTGAAATTCCTAACTTGTCCAAATGTTTATATGCGAATCTTATTTGTCTACTTGCTTTATCTCTTCATAAAGTCACATTAGCACAGCCGGGAACCACACCAATGGATCTTGAGGGGTGCCTAACACCTTCCCCTCGAGATAATCTCAAGTCCTTACCCGAACTCTGGTTGTTTTTCAAAATACTCCTCTTATCTTTAAAAGTGTCCTAATGCACTATAATCATTAGGTGGCGACTCTTCAAATTCAATAACCCAACTCCCAAACGGGAATGAGAATTGTTTTGCCCATAATATCCTAAAACCCAATTTTGATTTTTTTAAAAAGGGGGCGTCGACAACATGGCGACTCTGTTGGGGATGTTTTATTTAAGGATTTTACCATTAAGTGTTTTGTGACTTTATTTCTTTCTTTACTACCTTTATTTATTTTTAATCATTTCTTCATAATTACTAACTTGTTTCTTCATGTCTATCTTTTCCAACTGTTTTACTGCTTTACTACCTTTACTTTATTTCAATTCCGCCTTAAAATCCAAGCATCTATTGTAATCATTATTATATGAACGTGAAAATACTTGTACTTATTTCACTGTTGTAATTGCATCTTCAACATCATTTTCCACTCGTGCCAAACAAACCATATAGCAACGCTTATAATGAGTGTTTGCACTCTTCCAATATTTATAAACCCCTTAAATTTGGCAAAGGCATATTTGCGGTAAAACCAGTCGATCAACGGTGTAGTCGACGGTTCCGTGCCTTTCCCTCTTGAGTTGTCCGCTCAAGGGTACCTTGTCTAGTACTTCAAAAGTAGAAACCTAACTCTGTTTAACTGTTCATGCATCATGGTCAAACTTATCCGAGTCAGTTATGTTGTCCGCATAATTACTCATTAAGGTAGCCTAAGCCAAAAGTCCATCGGGTTTCATCGAAACCCAAACGGACGCATTTTCACGTTATGTGCATTGATTTGGAGAGCTGAAAGCTTTTTTTTAATTATTGGTTTAAATAGTCGAGTCCGGTGAAGTTAGGGCCTATCACTCTATTTTTCAGGAATTGAGGCACAAGGTCCCCAGATTCGGTATGGTATCGAACGTTCACCCAAAGTTAATAAGCTGGTGGGAGGAGCTGCATGGTAGTGATCGGGTTTTTGTCCGCAAGCACTTAGGGAATCTTCCTTCACTCCTGGATGTTAGGCCAGATAACAAGATTGTGGAAGCTGCTACTCTGTTTTGGGATAGTGAACGGTCTGTCTTCCGCTTTGGGGGTATTGAGATGATGTCGCTATTGGAAGAAATTAGGGGTCTAGCCGGAATTCCTTGGGATAGACCGGGGATGCTTATGCCAGAAAACCGCAAAGGTAGAGGGTTCCTAAAAATTATGCGGCTCAAAAAGAATCCTAATCTGACCAGTCTAAAGGACTCCTACATATCCATTGACTTCATGTATGAAAGTTTCGGTCATAGCAAATCCTACCGCACTCACACACACGAGTTCGCCCTCACCTCTTTGGGGCACATACATAGGAGATCCTTTGTATTCATGTTCTATTTCCTGGGCATGATAGTCTTTCCGATGAAGAAGGCTAGAATCGATACAAGACTAGCCATGGTAACGAAAGCCATAATGGACGGTATCGACGGGAAGACATTCAGCATAGCACCCATGATCCTCGCTGAACTATACCGAGCCTTAGAGAAATGTCAACAAGGGGCACCTCACTTTGAAGGGTGCAATTTGCTACTACAACTCTGGCTCATTGAACATCTCCAGAAGGGATATTATAAACAAGAGATCATACGCCGAGACTGGGATGACCATATCACTTTCCATCATCCAAAGCGAATGCACTTCATGCCGGATATGCCAGTTGATGGTTGGAACTATTGGAGAATGTGAAAGAAGAGCAGGTACAATGGATGCACGATCGGTTTCCAACTGGGGAGTTTATCATTCAGTCTAGGGATGCGCCATTCCTTATACTCATCGGCTTAAGTAAACTTACCCTTATGTCCCTCTGCGAGTTATGAGGCAAGCAGGAAGAAAGCAGATTATACCAAGGGTAGAAAAGATGAGTCACTACAGGGCTGACTTCCAAGATGACAATAGCCCACACAGGTGTCGGGCACATCATATGTGGCATTCCAAACTCATTTTGGAAAAAGAATCTATGGAACCAAAGAGGTATCAAGTGGGGCATGCGCTGCTTTATCCGGGATGGTTGGAAGATGATCATATTGTCTTGGGAAAAATAGGTTTCGCCCATGGTCACAAGGTTATTGATGAGAAGACTGCAGCAAAGTTCAAGTACAATCAGCTACGCAAACGGATGCGAGAGAGTGAAAGTGAACATCGGGAAATACTAGAGGCCCAATAGAAGCTAATAAATGAGTGGAAGGACATGGTTGTCCATGCAAACAACCATTTAGGGTACTTGGAACGGGGTCTAGTGGAGTTGGAAGGCAAGTTTCTGAAAAGGATCAACGATTGTCGGGAAGCTGAAGGTAACGAAGGTGGGGACTTAGCTCAGGCTTACTTGTTGCTGGGACTGTGCGAGTTGATGAAACTGTACGAGGGAGGCAAAGATATCGAATCTTGGGAAGGTCATTCTGGAACCAAGTAGTTAGGATTTTTACTGCTTTCTTGATGTAATAAGGCCACAGGCCATTACTGACAATTTCTCTTTATTTCAGTTTGTTTTGACTCGTTCTATTTTCTATCGATAAAATGAGGCAATTGGTGTTATAAGTTCTCCAAATCATATCTGTCGCTAGGCCTACCTCGGGCACAACTAGGCACCCAAATAGACGACTTATATTCTTGCAACAACGTATTTAAATACCGCAATGTTTTCTTTCTCAGAATACGCTCTAACTTTTTACTTTTTTGTATTTTTTTATTTTTATTCCCCTCCCCAAAGGTTAGTTCGTGCATTTTGGCACCATCATCATACTCAACAAGATCTAAGGGTCCTCCTCCTCCTCCTCCGAGTCCCCCCAGAAACAGGAACAAAGGAAAGATGGGAGATAATGAAGCAAGAAAGGAAATTGAAGGAACTTCCCAAGGTACCCCGATCACCAAAGAGACTGTTGATCATTTGGATCAAACTTTTCTAAGGTTTTGAGAGGAGCTAGACCAGGTACGGAGTTTGGCAAGTTTGTCCATCTCCCTTGCTGCTGCAGATGTCAACAATCAGGTCACTCTACCTCCGCAGAAGACCCCAACCCAAGCTCACAACAATGCTCCACCGCTCATCCCTGATCCCCAAAATGCTCCAAACCACCAAGATACCCCTATCTTTGTGGATATTGTGTCGTATATACACAACCCATATCAGATGTGTCAGAATCAGACTCACTCATTCAGAACTTGGCTAATGAACTCAAGAAACTAACTAGCAGGGTTCAAGGCGTGGAAGGTAATAAGGATGTGGAGGGTGTATATTATGAAGACCTTTGTGTTCAACCTGATGTTGAACTCCGAGAGGACTACAAACCTCCTAAGTTCAAAATGTTCGATGGTACGAGTGATCCCAGGGTTCACCTCAGGATGTATTTTGACATATTAGTGGGAGTTGGTAAAGATGAAAAGATCCGCATGAAGCTATTCATGAGGAGCTTGAAAGGTGATGTTTTATCTTGGTATATCAGCCAAGATGCAAAGAGGTGGACGTGTTTGAAAGGTGATGTTATATCTTGGTATATCCGATTTTATGGATTGTATTAGGTTCAATACTGAGAATGCAACAGACGTGTTTTATATCCAGAATTTGAAGAAGAATCCCACTGAAACCTTTCGCAAGTATGCTACTCGTTGGAGGTCGAAAGCTGCCAAGGTCAGATCGTCTTTGGAAGAAGAACAAATGAACAAGTTTTTCGTCCGTGCTCAGGATCCGCTGTACTATGAGAGATTGATGTTAATTGAAGGGCAGAAGTTCGTTGATATCATCAAACTGGGAAAAAGAATCGAAGAGGGGATCAAAAATGGTATGGTTACTAACCTTGAGGCACTGCAGGCCACCAACAAAGCCTTACAATCTGATGGTACGTCGAAGAAAAAGGACGTAAACTCAGTAATGGCTGCGCAAAGAAACCACTCTCCCATAGAATACCAACCCTACCCTCCACTCGCATACCAACCCTCTCTAAATTACCAAGCACATTCACCTACCTATCAAAATCCACCACCCGTTTACCAATCATCTCCATCACCAACATATCAGCCCACCTCGCTAGTATATTCCCGACCGCGCCCGTATACCAAGCCTACAACTCCCAACCTCCTCACTATCCATCACAACCTACCCGCCAAAACATCCCACGACCAAGACCAAACTTTGACCGCAAACCTCCCAGACAATGCACCGCTATTGCCGAACCCATTGACCAATTGTATGAGAAGCTCAGAGCCGCTGGATATGTTACACCCATCCCAGCCATAACCCCAGAAAACCCCTCCCAATGGATCAACCCAAATAAAACCTGTGCATACCATTCGACGAGTGCTGCTTGTTAAAAGACAAAAATTAGACCTTAATTGACAACAAGGTCATCATAGCTAAAGAGCATACTCCCAATGTTCGCAACAACCCTCTACCGAACCATAAGGGTGGAGGCATCCACATGATTGAGGTTGAGAATGACTGGGACCCCAAAGGGTCAATCGGTTTGATATCTCAAGGAGATGAGCCCAAGAAGCCGGCGGTCACTCTTAATCCTATTTTTGTACAAATCCAGCCATCTGAGGTCGACATGATGAATGTATCTATACCATTTGAGTTCGAGGCACCTCTTGCAAAAATGCCAAAACCAATTGAGGTGGAGTTCGGGACTCCAAAGGCTCCCGCGCTGATTGAAGTTACTATTTTGCCTCCAAGGGTACCCATTCCGGTCACCATGTCAGACATAACCCCATTTTGAGTCAAACACCATACCTTGGGACTAAAGAACCAAGGCGATAAGGAAAGGAAAAGCACGCATGGGCGAAGCAATTGCCGTGCAAGGTATGACTAGAACAGGCATGGTGTACACACCAGAGCACCTAGCTGAGTCCAGCAAGTAGGCCTCTAGACGTCCCATTGAAACTGGACCTGATGATCTCTGGAGGAAGATACAGGCTAAAGAATATTCAGTTTTTGAACAACTAAACAAGACTCCGGCGCAGATTTCCATCATGGCATTACTGCAGAGTTTCGAGGCACATGAAACTGCCTTGATGAAGATATTGAGCGAGGCTTATGTCCCGAGCAACAAAACAGGAGGAGAGATGGCGAACATGGTAGGGCAGATATTGGAAAGTCACAAAATCACTTTCCACGAGGATGAATTGCCACCGGAAGGGCTCGGCCATAACAAAGCACTACACATCACTATGCAATGTGAAGATCATTTCAACATCAGGATCTTAGTTGACGGAGGTTCTAGCCTCAACATTTGTCCATTGATCACCCTCAAGAAGTTGGGCAAAAGATTACATGAGATAAAAGATGGAGCTATTAACGTTAAGGCTTTTGATAGTTCTCAGAGGTCCACCCTTGGGGAGATTAGCATGTGTTTTCAAATGTGGCCCACTTGGTTTGATGTTGATTTCCAAGTCATTGACGTACCGGCATCATACAACATACTGCTGGGACGACCCTGGATCCATGCCGTTGGGGCTGTGTCATCGACCTTGCATCAGGCCGTGAAGTTCTAATGGAACCACCACGAAGTGATCATCCATGGCAATGGTAGCAACCCTATATATAGTCGCCTAACCGTTCGATGATTGGAGGCAGAAGAAGAATAGGTGAAAAACATATCATCATATTGAGCGAGTCAACGTAGTGGACTAGGACAAATGGTGGAGTAACAAGGTTGAGAGCATTCTGAATTGGAGTGGGTATGAACCACGGAAAAGAACTTGATAAGAATCTTCAGGGCATCACCAAATCTATCCAGTTGAAGAAGCATGGTACTATCTTTCGGACTAGGGTACGAGTACACTTGGCAGGAATTCAAAAACTAGTCACCACCATGATGCGGCCCATATTACCCATTGGAATACCTCATACCTCTGTTGTGTGACTTTTCAAGAGGAATGGGAGGAAGGCCCTTCCATTCAGGTTGTGAACCGAGGGTAGCACCTCACCAATATGTCAATCGGGACCACCATCGCCCGGAAATCTTTTAGGTAGCAAGGTTGAACAAGTATCATGCATCTTTGTTTCAGTTGTTTTCTTTACTTCTCGCATTGTATTTACATTCCAAAAGAGCTCCGATGTTTTGAACATTTATGAATTTAAAAAGCATTTTCTAGTTTATCAAATATCTCGCTATTCATTACTTTTCTCTGTTATTTACTTTGTTTTCCACACAGCATTACTATTAAGTATCTTGATGATGAACCGACAATTGTAACATGCAATGAGGCTATGCAACAAGCGTACATAGAATCAGAGAAAGATGATATACTAGAAAAAGTTGTCAGAGAGGTCGAGAATTTTGAGAATAGACCTAAGTCCAACTTGGATGAAACCGAGGTCATCAATTTGGGAGATACAGAGAATGTCAAAGAAATGCGCATCAGTGTGCACTTATCACAAACAGAAAAAGGAGGAATATACAGAGTTCTTAAAGGAATATGAGGATATCTTTGCATGGTCTTATAACAATATGACTGTTCTCAGCACATCCATCGTCGCCCATAAGTTGCCGACAGACCCTACATGTCCGCTGGTAAAACAGAAGCTCAGAAAATTCAATCCATGAGTTTAAAAAATCAAAGAGGAGGTCACCAAGCAGGTCAAAGCCAAATTTCTTCAAGTGGTAGAGTACCCAACCTGTTTATCTAACATCGTGCCAGTACCAAAGAAGGATGGGAAAGTCAGAGTCTGTATCGAATACCGGGATCTCAACCGGACCAGTCCCAAAGATGATTTCCCATTGCCAAACATACACATTGTGATCGACAATTGCACCAAGCATGAGTTGCAGTCATTCGTCAATTGCTTTGCGGGGTACCATCAGATATGGATGGATGAAGAAGATGCAAAGAAAATGGTGTTTATCACGCCTTGGGGAATGTATTTCTACAGAATGATGTCGTTCGGATTGAAGAATGCGGGAGCTACTTATATGAGCTCTATGACTATCCTCTTTCAAGACATGATACATAAGGAGATTGAGGTATATGTGGAAGACGTAATCATTAAGTCCCGAAAAGCTGTAGATAACATTGAGGACCTCCGAAAATTTTTCAACAAACTAAGGAGGTATAACTTGAAACTGAACCTCCCTGTGGGAAGGTTACTGGGTTTCATCGTGAGCCACCGAGGAATAGACCTGGCTCCATCAAAAGTCAAATCTATTCAAGCGTTGCAAACGCCAAAGAACAAGAAAGAGGTAATTAGTTTCCTGAGGAGACTCAACTATATCAGCCGGTTCATAGCTCAGTCTACTGTCATCTGTGAACCTATCTTCAAGATGCTGAAGAAGGATGCCGCCACCAAATGGACCGATGAATGTCAAAAGGCTTTTAACAAAATCAAGGAATAATTGTCTATGCCTCCAGTCCTGGTTCTGCCTGAGCCTGAGAGGCTTTTATTGCTCTATCTTGCAGTTTTGGAGGGAGCATTTGGTTGTGTCTTGGGACAACATGATGAGACAGGGAAAAATGAGCAATCTATTTACTACCTCAGCAAGAAATTTACCTCATACGAGGCTCGGTATTCCTTACTAGAACGCACATGTTGTGTTTTGACTTGGGCATCTCAGAAATTGAGACATTATTTATGTGCTTACACTACCTAACTTATATCAAGAATGGATCCGCTAAAGTATATTTTTTAGAAGCCCATGCCCACTGGCAAGCTCGTCAAGTGGCAAATTTTGTTGAGTGAATTCGACATTGTCTATGTCAACCAGATGATAGTTAAAGGGCGGGCTTTGGCAGATCATCTCACATAAAATAAAGTAGGAGGGGAGTACGAACCATTGAAGAGGTATTTTCCCGATGAGGAAGTAGCTTTCATATGAGAAGATATTGCAGAGTCCTATGACGGTTGGAGGATGTTTTTCGACGGAGCCGCAAATTTCAAAGGAGTTGGTATCGTAGAAGTCCTGGTATCAGAAACCAGTCAACATTACCCAGTATCTGCCAAGCTCAGGTTCACGTGCACCAATAATATGGCCAAGTACGAAGCTTGCATCTTGGGGCTTAAACTGGCATTGACATGAACATTCAGGAGCTGCTAGTGATTGGATATTCAAACCTACTCATGCACCAGGTTCGAGAAGAATGGGCAACCAAGAATTCCAAGATACTCCCTTATCTGCACCACAGGAATTGAGAAAGAGGTTCAGAAAAACGAAATTCCAGCATGTTCCAAGAATACAGAATGAGTTCGCAGATGCGCTTGCCACTTTATCATCCATGATTCAGCATCCAGATACAAACTTCATCGACCCTATCCAGTTCAAGATTCATGATCAACTGGCATATTGTGCACATGTTGAGGAAGAAGGTGACAGAAAAACTTTGTTCCACGACATCAAAGAGTACTTGACAACAGGAGAATACTCAGAGCTTGCTAATGCTACCCATAAGCACATGCTTCGAAGGTTGTCCAACAATTTCTTTCATAGTGGAGGAATCCTATATAGGAGGACCCCTGATTTGGGACTATTGAGGTGTATCGATGCGACAGAAGCAACCAAGTTATTGGAGGAAGTGAACTCAGGGACGTGTGGGCCGCACATGAATGGTTTTGTTCTAGAAAATAAGATACTCCGAGCAAGATATTTCTAGATGACTATGGAGACGGACTGCATTCAGTATGTCTGAAAGTGTCACCACTGTCAGATACATGCGGATATGATAAAGGTACCACCGAACAAGCTCATTGCAACGAGCTCACCGTGTACATTCGCCGCCTGGGGAATGGATGTTATTGGACCAATAGAGCCTGCCGCATCAAACGGACACAACTTCATCTTAGTGGCAATTGATTTCTTCACTAAATGGGTGGAAGTGGCCTCATACAAATCAGTAACCAAGAAAGTCATGGCATACTTTGTCCGAGATCGTATTGTCTGTTGGTTTGGGATCCCAGATTCGATCATCACTGATAATGGTTCCAGTTCCAATCTCAACATGGACTTGATGAAAGCGATGTGTGAAACTTTCAAGATCAGGCACAAGAATTCTACAGCTTATAGACCTCAGATGAATGGAGTTATGGAAGCAGCCAACAAGAACATCAAGAAAGTACTAAGGAAAATGATCGAAAGGCATAAGGAGTGGCATGAGAAGTTGTCATTCGCTTTATTGGGTTATCGTACTGCAGTTCGTACGTCAACCAGGGCAACTCCCTTCGTGTTGGTTTATGGTACAGAGGCGGTCATTCCTGCCGAGGTAGAAATTCCATTCTTGAGAATCATACAAGAAGAAGAGCTAGATGACGCAGAATGGGACAAGGGTCGCTACGAGCAGTTAGCCCTTACAGATGGAAAGAGAATGAATGTGGTTTTCCACTGTCAGTTGAATCATAACAGAATGTGTAGAGCCTTCAACAAGAGAGATCGACCAAGGAAGTTCACACCGAGACAGCTAGTGTTAAAGAAGATATTCCCACATCAAGATAAAGCCAAAGGGAAATTCTCTCAAACTAGAAAGGTCCGTACATGGTTCACCGAGTTCTAACTGGAGGAGCCCTTATTCTTACATAAATGGTCGGAGAAATTTGTCCAAAACCGATCAACTCAGATGCAGTGAAGAGATACTATATTTAATCAGTATGCTTTTCTTTAAGATGTAATTTGAACTACGCCTGACCTGATTCCCATTTAAGAGGGGATACGTAGGTAGCCTTATGGGTTCAATCACATCATTAATAAAATTCCATTTTCCCCCGCACTTGGAACTAGGGCAGAATTTTGATGAGGACCCTCAAAATTCCTAAGTCAGTTTGCTAGTTTCCGCATCAGCATCAACCCAGTAAACTGGGGCAGAATTTTGAGGTGGACCCTCAAAATTTTGAGGTTGATCCGTTTTAGTCATTCAACACCGACGTCAGCAGCGCTATCCTAGTAACTGGGGCAGAATTTTGAGGAGGGCCCTCAAAATTCTGGAGCCAGAAAGGTTGCCATGCCTTGAACCATGTTGCAGTTGTAGTTCATCATAAAACAAAACTATCTTTTCTTTACTTATATATATACATTTGCATCATGATTGCCAAAATTTGCGTAAAATTATTTGGATCACTATCATTCAGCAAAGCTACCCCAAATGGTACAAGACGCCACAAGTCGGGGATGAGAACTAACCTCCCCCTCACAGAACTCATGATTTTAATTTGGATGCAAGAATTTAGAATACAAATAGACGATATATGGGCTTTACGAAACTGAAATTCCCGAAAGAACTACTTACTTCGCAAAGGTTTACTGTCTACATTCAACACTTCCCCAGCAGTCATGATATCACAATCATCTACTAGCTAAGAAAATCACCACCATCCTCCTCTTTATATTTCAGCACTACATAAGGCTATTCTATGTCTTCCAAGGTTAAGCTCTACCTCCATCTTGCATAAGGCTATCTTCTGCCTTTTGATACTAAGCTCTGTCTCCATCTGCATTTTCGTGTAAGGCTATTCTCTGCCTTCTGAGGTTAAGTTGTAACTCCATCCTGCATAAGGCTAGTCTCTGCCTTTCGAGACTAATCTTTGTCTACATCTTTCATTTTTGCATAAGGCTATTCTCTGCCTTCCAAGGTTAAGCTCTACCTTCATCCTGCATAAGGCTATCTTCTGACTTTCGAGACTAAGCTCTGTCTCCATCTGCATTTTTGCATAAGGCTATTCTCTACCTTCCGAGGTTAAGCTCTACTCCATCCTGCATAAGGCTACTTTGTGCCTTTCGAGACTAAGCTCTGTCTCCATCCTGCATTACATAAGGCTATTCTCTCCCTTCCGAGGTTAAGCTCTACCTCTTCTATTTTTGATTGAAAGATCGCCACCCCTTGCATTCATTCGGGTGAAATATTGCCAACTTATTCCAAGGAGTCATAGTTCAGAGGCACCATCTGCATAGCCCGAGAACACCATTTAATGGTCTGCAAATCATTACTTTTATGCTCTTCATAGCCCAGGACGTCATAGTCTGAGGAAGCCATCCTAATTGTCCGAAGATAACATTCATGGTCCAATGGGAAATTGCATCACATTTAAATTATGCAATATATGCACACATCGTTCATTTGTAGGTACACCGACTGGCACGGCCACCTCAGCAGGAGCAGTCCCACTCCAGTTCTCCGCAGCCTGTCCAATCTCCGAACCCTTGACGAGTCTCAAACCCCGTTGCGTCCGCCTTTTCCATATTTCATTGGCATATCCCGCCAATGGTTCCTGAAATACATACAGCTTGATTCCTGTAAAACCAGTGATATGTATGCAGCTCATATGCTTGAGCGCTGTCAAAATTCTCTTACAGTCGTCGTCTTCGGTCAAAATTTTTCATCTTGTCTTTACCCGGCAACTCTTTCATCCTCCTCGCGTAAAGAGGGGCAGCTGTTGATACCCAATTTCCCCCCGTATACTTATATACTCAAAATATTCCCAAAATAGCATGTAGATACATATATAAGCATCCACAAAGGTCTTAGTATTTTTCTACATTTCTTTCAAGGATTAAATTCAATTTATGACTTATTTTGCACAATAAAATCCAATATTTATTTCCAAAACTTGTTATTTTGGTGAATAATTTATTTCACTCACACATTTACATCAAAATATAATTTACATGATTTTTGCATTATTTTACAAGCTCATTTGGTATTTTTAAACTAAAATTGCATGAAATTGCAATTTTAGCCTACTTCTCGATTTAATAGGCAATTTAGCTACAAAATCATTTCTAAAATTTTTAATCTAATACTTATGCATTTTTTATTAATTCATTATTTTTAATTTGATTTTAAACACCATTTACTATGTTATAAAATTAAATGTGCAAAACTGGCTATTCAAATTATAGCCTCTTTTGATTTCAATTATAGCACAAATTCACCCCAATTCCCAGCCCAATTTAGACCTTCAACTACATGACCCAATTACAGAATTACCCAACCCAGACCCATTTAAACAAACCCGCCCGGACCCTCTTTTAAATCGTGGTCGTTGATTGTTTGAATCAACGGCCCAAGATCACCCTTTCCTTTTTTAACCCAAGATCCCCCTAACCCTAAATCATTTTTACCAAATGAGTCGCCCTTGTATCACCTTACCCCCAAACACTCTCTAGCCCCTTCTAAACCCTAGCCTTCTCGGTCTTTGTTTCACCGGCGCTTATGGCTTCCCAAGCCTTAAAACACCTATATCTACAACTCCTCACCTCCTATGGCTCTTGGGTTCGAAGATTGGAACCCTATCTCAAAGGCTGTCAACCCATAAGTCCTTTGACGTGAGTTGTGTAGTCGTGTCCGGCCTTTTCCGGCGATCCTTGAGGCTGTGAGTCCTACGTCGACTTCGAACTAGTCTGTTCCAAGCTTTCTCGCTATCTAGGGTGCTTTCTCTGAAACCCTAACTCTCTATTCTTTTCTCTGAGTACTTATCTTTATGATCTCCTCTAGATCTTAGTGTTTCTAAAAGTTTCAAGGTATTTCTCATATTTTCTTTGCCGATTTGGTTTTCAAACTGATTTTCTTCTAAAAATTAGAGTTTCTTTGATTACTCTGATTTCTTGGATTTCTTTTCTCTACTATGTTATCTTCTAGTTCTTCTTGTGATTTCTGAGTATTTTCAACCATGGCTCCTAGGCCTTTACTACGTTATTTCTAGGGTTTCTGAGTTAATATGTTTACTGGTTCTCTGTTCTTCATTGTGTTCATCTTCATCTATGTTCTTCTCTACACTTTATATGTGACAAAAGCCCTATGTGTTAAGGATTTTCGAGTCATCTCTATGTACTTACTCGCTTCATTATTAAACCCTAGCCGCCTTTAATTTTTTTACTTGAGTACTTCAACTACATAATTGTTCTACTAATTCCAATCTTGCATGATCGAATTTGTGCTTCTCTTTATATTGTCCTATTTTCCCCCTTTTCTGACAGCCCTAATTTTGGGAAATTAATTTCTTATAAATTCGTTTGATTCTCTAATTTGGACCTGCTCTTTGACTAAGTTCAAAATCAATTAGCATCTCAATTCCTTAATTCTCTATATGATTGACTTACCATATGTGTTAAACCGTGTAAATTTCAAACCTCTTTATACGTATTTGTTCTGTATTTTTATGACTTGTTCCTGATTTTCTTTCCAAAAATAAGCCGAGGTTTATATACCTCAATCTGGTTCCTTAATTAGAGGGAACCCTTTCCCTAATAGAATGTGACTGATACTGAGATTATTTTCTTGCCTTAGTAGCTGCTTATTTTCAAACTATAAATATCCTCAACCTTTTGTCACTTCAAAAAAACACATAGATACACGAACTATCCTAAGTTTACTCACGGAAAAACTCTCTCTTCTCTTCTGTTCTTCTTTGTTACTTGTTCTATTGCTAATGTTTAGCCGGCTGAAAGCCAAGGCTAAATTATAAAGTCTCATCTTATTTACTTGCGTTACTACTCAAGTTTGCAACGGTAGATCTTTAATTTGCTTTCTCGGTTCTCCAAGCTACTTGTTTAATTCTTTTCCCTTACTTGTTTATGTTCAGATTAAGTTCTAGAATGTTTAATTCCTTTGCCTTACCTGTTTATGTTCAGCTTAAGTTCTAGCATGTTTAATTCCTTTCCCTTACTTGTTTAGGTTCAGTTTAAGTTCTAGCAAGCTTAAACTGCTTAACCCATATCCTTGTGATTCTAATGCTGCTTGCTTCTATGAATACATCCATGTACATCCCTTTCCTAAACCCATTTAGTTAATGCTATTTATTTCAAGTATTCTTATGTGATCCCCCTGCCCTTAACCCATATCCTTATGATTCTAATGTTGTTTGCTTCTATGAATGCATCCACGTACATCCCTTGCCCTAAAACCTCTTTAGTTAATTCTATTTATTTCAAATATTCTTATGTGATCCCCTTGCCCTTAACCCCTGTTTGCATATGAGTGTGTTTTGGACTATGGTGGCACCTCATTGCCACTCCTAGTTTAGAATCCAAGGTTTCCCTCAACCTATGCTCAAAGTAATCACATTCCCTTAATCCCTCTATTATGTGTTTGAGCTTGACACAGGCATGTTGGTGTCCTAATCACCATACAGGCCCTAGTGTGACTTGGTTTCAAGTTTGCTCTTATTTGTAAACCATGCAAAAGTCCAGGGGTGTGCCAGTCTCATTCATTGCTAGGTATGACCATCTTTTGCATAGGTCTTCCTAATTCCTAACTTCTGCACTTACTCCTAGTTCTTTAAGTCCTACCCCCCTTTGGTTAGCCATGCTTAGGGACCCTGGAGTCTCCTCTGAACTTGGATGCCTTAATCTGGTAATTCCACACTTTGCACTACTCTAATTGCTTAGGGAGTAAGCATTGCCTGGGTTTCCATGAAAGCCTTTGGAACTTTGAAATACTCTCAAGAGAAAGCCTCGGATTTGGGAGCCCGGATTTGGTAAAAGGCATATGTTGGACATTAAAGTTGCTTTGCGCTTCTTCGGGCATGTCGTAGTATTGATGTATTTATTTTATTTCTTTCAATGTTTTTTCAGTCCAGATTTTGTAAGTAATTTGTATAAAAGAACTCGGGGACATAGTAAAAGGGAATATGGGAGGAGTTTTACTCTAGTGCATCAATTTAATGGTAGAAAGCATGCCTATAGGTTTACTTTATTGCAATCTTATATAGATACCATGCCTATTGGTTTTCCATGCTGCATTTCACTTAGAAATTATGCCAATAAAGTTTTCAATACCGCATCTTATTAACGCTTTACAATGTTGCATCAATCCATGATAGAAACCATGACTATAGGGTTGCATTATCACATCTCATGTAGAAACCATGCTTACATGTTTCAATGTCATATTTCATATTGAAACCATGGCTATAAGCTTTCAACATTGCATCTCGTATAGAAAGCATGTCAATAGGATCTCAATGTCGCATCACGCCTAGAAAACATGCCTATTAGAATCGAATAAACGCTAGGCGAACAGTAGGCCGTCTAAACGTATAAAAGCATCAACAAAAAGGGTCAATGTGTATGTTATGCCCCTAACTCGCCTAATATGTTTAAAACGTGTCAATGCAATTCGTCCCAAGTCTGTCTATTTTCAAAATCGGGCCCAAATCAGCCCTTTTCTGCTATTCTGAACCTATAATGTCTTTTTCAAGCGCCAAACCTGCAGTTTTAAATTACTTCGCTTGCCTGAGTTTACACTTTAAATATCTTTTGAAAACTTTCTTCTTGCATCCTTTTTGTTCAAACAATGCGGCTAATCCGTAAGCCATTTCTGAACATTTTTGACTTCGATTCTCTTTTCAGCAGACTTTTATCTGAAAAGATAAAGTTTTCCTCTAAAACTAAGTGGTTTTAAATCCTATCAACTCCTAACAACATGCCCGGAGGGCCCCAAGCAGATTTTCTATCCAACTTCTATGTGTTAAACTAATTTGTCCGCTCTTCTAACCTCTTTAATTAAAGACCAAATCAGTATTTGAAGTCATGCTAAACTAGTTTTTGTTATGTTATGGGGTTTTATCAGAGCCTTTTACTGTCTCATGTGCATACCTCTTATGTGCTACTTGTTTTTCTTGGTGTTCTAGTATTTTTACCTTTGAAAACTCCATATATATCCTATCCCTCTCCCCCCCCCCCCCCTCTTAGGATTAGAAGTCCTAATACCCCAGTACTAACAGGTTGGGATGGATATTATCATGCAATAAGTAAATGATACCAACGCATTTCAATACCTTAACAGGGAGGGAAGGGTACAATATGGAGATGATGACCGGTGCGCTAATGCCATATACGACCCCTCTTTGAGAAGTGTGAGCAGGGTATTGCATTGATGTGATCCATATTATAATCAAACCTAGGACTCCCCTTTCCTTTGTTTGCTTTATTTAAACGTTTTTCTAAAGTAATGCTTTCTTTTCAAATAAATTCTCTCTTCTATTTTATTAAACTTATGCCTTTCCCTTTTTTAAAATTCCTAGGTTGTCCAAATGTTTATATGCGAATCGTATTTGTCTACTTGCTTCATCTCTTCATAAAGTCACATTAGCACAGCTAGGAACCACACTAATGGATCTTGAGGGGTGCCTAACATCATCCCCTCGAGATAATATCAAGCCCTTACTCGAACTCTGGTTTCTTTCAAAATACTCCTCTTATCTTTAAAAGTGTCCTAATGCACTATAATCATTAGATGGCGACTCTTCAAATTCCATAACCCAAATCCCAAATGGGAATGAGAGTTGTTTTGCCCATAATGTCGTAAAACCCGATTTTCCTTTTTTTGAAAAATGGGGCGTCGACAATCATTGCTGAGTGTCAGCTTCTACCACTGCCAAGATAACTTGATTTCAACCTAGACAACCTTGACTGTTATCGACTGCTTATTTTCTTTCAAACCTTGTCATAAAAAACACCTCTGCTCCAACTGTTCCCAATATCCTCTATCTGTTGCATTTTGCTCACTGATTGAAATCATGCTGATTGTTACCAACTCCATGCGCATACCCCTTTTCTTTCCTGACTTATGCCACTTTGATGTGCTAGCCAAATCTGTTTTGTGCAATTGGAAAGTTGGTGCAGATTTTGAAGTCATATCTAACTTGTTCTGACCAAACTGACTCACGAAGGGACTCAAACAAAAACAACATGAACAAACAAAATAAGGGACAAGGGAAAGAGATGATACCTAACAAGAAAATTACAAAGTGGAACTTTTCAAATGTGGATACCAACTCTAATGACCATGACATACACCTTTGGATTAAGTGGTTTAATCTCTCAAGCAAGTCTAATATTCGAATCTTGTTGTACCTCTTCGCTATGAAACTAGGCTTCAGCGCTTCAATTGTACCATCTTGCCCATAATCCTCAATCGACTTGCAGTGCCCTGAAAGGTTTTCACCATCAAGCCTATCTCATTTTTATCTTTTTTCTTAACTCACCATCTCCTTACCTTATCCATTAAGGGTTTTCACCGATAAGACTCTCATTTTACCATTATCTCTCCTTGTACGGAGAACAAGGTATTGTCCATGATACAGGAAGATCATACTTTCACCACACACTTGATTTGACAACCTCAAATATTGGTCAGAATGTCTTTCCTCGGACCGTAATGTATGCTTTTGGACAGGGTTGGAAAGAAAAGGTGATATGAAGGCTCAAAATTATTTAAGATGAAAATGATTCAAAATTACAACTTTTGAAATTGGACCTTTTGGGAAAATTAAAACTTTTGTCCCAGTTTCTTGGAGTTTGGGGAATTTTTTTATATTTGTTTTTTTGGATTTTTGCTTTGATCGAATTTCTAAGAAACACCGCCCCACTCTTGACTTCGGGGATTATAAAATATTTTATTTTGTGTGACCGAACCATAAGGCTGCCTACATATCTTGTGGTGACAAAAATCAGGTCGAATGTAGTTCAAAAGAAAGTTGTTTGTTTTTGTTGCTTTTACTTTTCTTTTCTTTTCTTTTCTTTACTTCTTTTTTTTTCTTTTTCCTTCTCTTCATTTTTCATTTTTCTTATTTTCACTCATTCATCATCATCTTTTCATTCTTCTACTTCTGCTACTGATTCCAAAAGAGGGGTGTGAAAGAAAATAAATAAGGCTCAAAAGGGGTTGCAAAGGATAAAAGTATTTGGGTAGAGGAACAAAATTCCTTCGTCATTTCAACTTCGAATATGCCAAGTACAAAGTAAAATTGAAGGTAAACAAGGAAATCATACATAGTACCTCTTAAGTGCATCATAATTGATAACCATATCTACACATTTGCCTTCTATGTCGGTTAAATACAAATCGCCATTGGGTAACACTTTTGATACAACAAATGGCCCCTGCCAGTTTGGGGCGAACTTGCCTTTAGCTTCCGTCTGATGAGGAAGGATGCGCTTCAATACCATCTGGCCCACTTCGAATTTCTAAGGATGCGCCTTTTTGTTGTATGCTCTTGCCATTCTAAGTTGATACAATTGACCATGACATACTGCAGCCAATCTTTTCTCATCAATCTAACTCAACTGCTCGAGCCGGGTTTTAACCCACCCATTATCATCAATTTTAGCTTCTGCAACGATACGAAGGGATGGAATCTCAACTTCCGTAGGTATAATTGCCTCAGTTCCACATACCAGAAGATAATGAGTTGCACCTACTGAAGTGCGAACAGTAGTGCGATAACCCAGTAATGTGAAAGGCAACTTTTATGCCACTACCTAGAAACTTGAACCATCTTACAAAGTTCTTTATGTTCTTGTTGGCAGCCTCAACAACTCCATTTGCCTTGGGCGATACGGAGTAGAGTTCCGATGCATGATCTTGAACTCTTGGCAACCTCCTTCATCAAATGACTATTGAGATTAGCAGCATTGTATGTGATGATAACCTTGGGAATTCCGAACCGTCAAATGATGTTTGAATGCACAAAATCCACCACTGCCTTCTTGGTCACAGACTTGAAAGTTACAACTTCGACCCACTTGGTAAAGTAATCAATGGCCACCTGGATAAACCTATGCCCATTTGATGATGCTGACTCAATTGGTCCAATAACATCCATGCCCCAAGCAATAAAGGGCCAAGATGAAGACATTGTGTGTAACTCGGATGGGGGAGAATGAATCAAATTACGTGTACCTGGCATTGATGACACTTTCTAACAAAACTAATACAATCTCGTTCCACGGTGAGACAACAATAACCTGCTCAAAGTATCTTCTTTTCCAAGATATACCCGTTCATATGGGGCCTGAAAACTCCAGAATGCACTTAGGCCATGATAGTTGAAGCTTCTTTAGCATACATGCACCTCAACAGTCCTAAATCCGGCATCCTCTTGTACAAGATTCCTCGACTCAAAAAAATCCACTATCCAGGCGTCGAATGGATCTCTTTTGGTCACCTATAACATGTACTGGATGTACCCTCGACCTGATGTATTCCTTGATATGTTAATCATGAACTTGGATATGCACGGGGTCGACATAATCCCTGTCTGGATGATGTAACATAGACTCCAGAGTAGCCAAAGCATTAGCAATCTCATTATGAATCCTGGGAATATGTTAAATTCAACAAACCTGAATCCTTGATAGAGATCGAGCAGACATTATCGGTACGATATGAGATTCAAATCTCGAGTCTCCCATTATCCTTTAATCTGGTGAACCAACAAATCTAAATCTCCCAGAACCAGTATTTCTCTGACTCCCATGTCTACAACTAACCTCAAACCCAGAATGCATGCTTCATATTCGGCCATGTTATTGGTGCAATGAAATCGATGTTGAGCTGTTATAGGGTAGTGTTGACCTGTTTCAGAGATAAGTACAGCCCCTATTCCGACACATTTCATGTTAGCAGCTCCATCAAAGAAGAGTTTCCAACCTGGCTTTTCATCATGGTCAACCTCGTCAACACACATGACCTTTTCATCAGGAAATAAGTCTTCAGTGGCTCATATTCATCATCCACCGGATTCTCGGCCAAGTGGTCGGTCAAGGCTTGGGCTTTCATCGCGGTTCGAGTCACATATATGATGTCAAACGTTTTAAGTAAAATCTTCCACTTTGGAAGTATTCCCGTGGGCATAGGCTTCTGAAAGATATACATTAGAGGATCCATGTGAGAAATGAGATAAATAGTGCAGGACGACATATAATGCTTCAACTTTTATACCACCCAAGTCAGGGCGCAACATGTCCTCTCAAGCAAAGTGTCCTTAACCTTATAGGGAGTGAACTTCTTACTGAGCTAATAGATTGCTTTCTCCTTCTTTTCCGTGATGTCATGTTGACCCAATACACAACCGAAAGAATTATCCAAGACTGTCAAATAGATATTTAATGGTCTTCCATGCTCTTGTGGGACCGGCAAAGGTGGATTCGACAGGTACCTCTTAATTTTATCAAATTCTTCTTGACACTAGTCAGTCCACATGACCGCAGCATTCTTCTTCGGCAGTTTGAAGATGGGCGTACAGGTTTTCGTGTGATGAGAAATGAACTTGCTGATGTAATTTAACCTTCCAAACAAACTCATCACCTTTGTTTTTTTCTTTGGTGGCGATAACTCTTGAATAGCTTTGATCTTCGACGGATCTAACTCAATGCTGCATCTACTTACCACGAATCCCAGCAGCTTCCTCGATGGGACACCAAATGCACATTCCGCTGGATTGAGCTTACGGTTGTACCTACGAGTCTTTGGAAAAACATCTTCAAGTCCTTAACATGATCATAATGCTTCTTTGACTTTATGATCACATCATCTATATAAACCTCAATCTCCCTGTTTATCATATCATGAAATATGGTGGTCATCGCCCTTATGTAAGTTGCCCCAGCATTCTTCATACTGAATGGCATTACCCGGTAGCAATATATCCCCTAGGGCATGATGAACACTGTCTTTTCTGCATCTTCCTTATCCATCAAGATCTGGTGATATCCCGCGTAATACCCCACAAAATACCCAATCTCATGCTTGGCACAATTATCGATCACAATGTGAATGTTCAGTACTGGAAAAACAACCTTTAGGCTTGCTTTGTTAAGATCACGGTAATCAGCACAGACCCTGGTCTTACCATCCTTCTTTGTTACTGGCACAACATTGGCTAACCAAGTGGGGATATTGAGGTACCCGAATGACCTTTGCAGTAAGCTGTTTTGTGATTTCTTCCTTAATCTTCACACTCATATTGGTCTTGAACTTTCACAACTTTTGCTTGACAAGAGGGAATGTTGGATCAGTTGGTAATTTATGAACTACTAGATCAGTGCTCAGGCCCGGGATATCATCATATGACCATGTAAAGACATCTTTTTACTCAAACAACATTGTGATTATTTCCTCCTTAACTTGCAGTTCTAAATACACACTTATCTTGGTTTCCCTAATATCATCCTGGCCCCCTAAATTGATTGCTTCAATTTCACTCAAATTAGGCTTCGGTATTTCTTCAAATTGTTTTAGCTATTTACTGATTTCCTCAAATGTTGCTTCTTTATCTTATTCTATTTCATCATCATATTCTACTTCTTGGATTGTTATTTCATAATTATATTGGCTTTTAAGACTCGGCTAAAAATTCTTCATCCATTTAATGTCATTGCAACCAACATAAAAAGAACTGTACAAAAGAAAAATGAACAAAAAAATACTATTAAGAATAACAGAAAACAGGAAACTGCATACCATTGAAAATAAAAGGATAGAAGAGTTTAAACATCAAAACAAGCAAAGACTAAAAATCAGGATTACAACCCTAGAACAACCAGATAACAGAAAGGAAAACAAAGCAAGCCACCAAAACTCCTTCTTGGTTGGGAGAGGAGTAGCTTCCCAATTGCTAAGCTTCACGTTTGGGCCAAGGAGCTGCACATCTGCTTTACTAGAACCTTTACCAACTTCTACCATATTCACCTCATCAAACATACTTTGGAACCTCTTGATCAGCTCTTCATCAACATCGACCATAGGTTTTGGGATTGAGGAGGTTGGAGATTTTTTGGCCCCTCGTTTGACAAAAGACTTAGAGATGTGTGGGATGGGCTTGGGGAGCGACCGTGCATTCTGCTTCAATTTTTTAACCCTTTTCATGCACTTCTTTGTGGGCAGCAATCCTAAACCAAATGTACCAGGATTCCCACTAGGGCACACTAGATGCACAATACCTTACAGAGATGAGCCTAGACCCTTACCCGGCACAAAACCATTCTTTTATTCGAAACCATGACAGATACGGAGGATAGCTTAGGACCCGAAATGCATTTTCCTTCAGGAATTTTATCAACAGACACAGTTTTGAACGTTTGATACCCAAGGTCCCTTATCATCTTCAACTTTGCTAAACGAAACAATTATGTCATTACAAGCTGACAAATCCTCATCACCGTGCATAACTATTTCTTGCATGTCCAATTCAAACTTAACTATCTGGTGCAAAGAAAATGCATGTATCCAAGGCCTGCCCAACAACACATTATAGAAGACAGCCACATCTAACACTTGAAATTCCATGGTAAATTCGGCTGGACCTATCGACAATTCGAGCATTATATCTCCAATAGAATCTTTACCTCCCCCATCAATGCCTCAAACACACACACTGTTCAAATGGATTCTTCCGGTGCCAATCTTCAGTTTTTGCAGAGTAGACAGGGTACAAATATTTGCACTAGAGCCATTATCAACAAAAACCCTTGAGATAACAGAATCTTCGCAATTCATCGTGGGATAAAGAGCTCAGTTGTGTTCTGTACCCTCCATAGGAAGTTTATCATCTGATAAAGTCATCATCTTTACTTCAAAGATCTTTCTAGCTATCTGTTCAAAATGATTCACTGTGATCTTGTCAGGAACATATGCCTCATTCAAAATCTTCATCATGATCATGCGATGTTCATCTGAATGTATCAGCAAATACAAAAGAGAAATCTGAGCTTGTGTTTTCTTTAGCTGCTCTGCAATGGAATAATCCTACACTTTCATCTTTTTCAGGAACTCCTCATCCTCTTCCTCGGTGACTAATTTCTTTACTCATCCTCTTATCCTTGAATGGCTTGGCTTTCCTTAATTCTTCCGGGGTGAAACATCTCCCAGAACGAGTCAATCCTCCAATTTCATTAACTTCTTCCTCTATTTTGTTTCCTTTGTATGTCACTGCCACTTGTTTATAACTCCATGGAACCGCTTTGGCATCCACCACTGGCATCTGGGTTACTAACTTAATGATGAAAGGGGTAAGAGGAGCCCCCTTCACAACTGTGACAGGCTTACTTGGAATCCCGGGCACTACCACTTTTGAGCTTTCTGGACTTGCCCCAATATATTTTGACTTCCCTTTCATGACCAACACTAGTGGTTTCAAATTGACTGAGCTCAACTTTTCTGTCGCCCCTTCAACTATCAAAGAGTTTGCTTTGGTAGAGTCTAGAGCTTTAACCAAATTACTTTCACTGGCCCGAATCATCATGACGGACTTAGAAGACTTCTTGGGCTCCATATACTTGTGAACTATTTCTATTATATGTGTATCTTCATGGTTTGGAAAAGGGTTTTAGTTGATGTTTGGCACGTCAGGGCTTTGGACTACAATTTGGTTTGTATCAATGAACTTTTGGATTACCCGTTCCAAATGCCAACACTTCTCTATGTTATGCGCTGGAGCATCAGAACAATAGGCGCATCTTAGGGAATAATCGAGGTTCTTTGGAGGGGGATTTGGTATCTTTGACTCAATCGGCCTCAAGACGTCCAGCTGCCTTAACCTTTGAAACAAACTAGCATAGGACTCTCCAAGCGGGGTAAAAGTTTATTTTTGTTGTTGCCTCTCTCTTCTATATTTTGGCCTTGATCGAAAATTTGAATCATTGGGGTTTTGGCAAGGTTATGAAGGTGGATAGGTATTTTTTGGAGCTGGGTAGATATTCTGTGGAGCTGGAGCACGCCATTGCGGGTAAGAAGGGGTTTGAGCATATGACTGTACATGGTGAACAAGGTATTTGGATGGCCTGGCTGAGTAATGGGGGTTGTGTGGGGAAAAGTGATGTTGAGGTAGATTATATGGGGATTGGGTGTAAGTTTGAGGTTGGGGTCAAGGATGAATGTATTGATGAGGTTTTGTGCCATGATCTGGAGACAACCATAGCAATATCTTCCTTCTTCTTCTTGCCTAGAAAACTTCCGATACCACTCTGGATAGCCTGGTGGTTGCTTTTATAGCACAATAACTATGATCTTACTTGACTTGAGGCCCTCTTCCACCATTTCTCCCATCTTCACCACATCATTGAAAGATTTACCAATGGTTGAGATCAAGTGGCCATAGTAAGTGGGCTCCAGGGCTTGAAGAAAGTATTTAACTATCTCGTCTTCTTCCATCAGAGGATTGACTCATGCAGCTTGCTCCCTCCATCGAAACCCATATTCTCTAAAGCTTTTGTTGGGTTTCTTTTCCAACTTGGTTAGAGATAGGCGATCTAGAACAATGTCTATATTGTACTGAAAGTGATGGGCAAAGGCCTGAGCCATATCGTCCTAGGTGTACCACCTGCTAATGTCCCGGCGGGTGTACCATTCTAAAGCTGCCCCACTTAGACTTTGGATGAAGTATTCCATCAGCAATTCGTCTTTTCCCCCCGGCGCCTCTCATCTTGCTGAAATAACCCCTCAGATGGGCTACAGGGTCCCCATATCCGTCATACAAGTCAAACTTGGGAATCTTGAACCCGGCAGGAAGTTGGACATTAGGGAAAAAACACAAATCCTTATAGGCTACACTCACCTGGTTTCCCAACCCTTGCATATTTCTCAATGATTGCTACAGACTATGTACCTTCCTAAACATCTCTTCTTGCTCTGCATTCATGGTGGTTTGTCGGTTTCAACATGATGCCAAAATTGGGGAGTGTAAGGATAAGGATCTGTGACATTGAAGGTGGGCTCCGATGCATAGTATTGGGCATTTGGAGTGGGGAATGAGGGCTCACTAGAGGATCGGTAGTGGCTAGATTGTGGAGGGGTACAAAAATAGGAGGAGATGCCGGAGTAGAGTACGAAGTTGTTTTGGCTGGTGGAGTATGAAATGTTTGGGCCGAAGTGTCAGGGTAGTTGTGGTAAGGGGTAAAGCTAGGTGCGTGTTGTGGGGAAAGATCAATGGTATTGGGCGTCTGGGATTGAGAGAGTGGTGGAACGAAAGAAGGATTTTCTGTGCAGTCGGTGGAGAATGAGGGTGGAGGGTGTCCCTTAATCCAGGCTTGATGCATTTCTTCCATCTGATGCTTCAACCTCCGGACCTCCTCTCGTAGTTCTGATTCCAACTCAACACTCTCCCTCGGTGGGTCTACAACTCTTGTATCTGTTTCTTTGCTAGCCATGACTATTTGACGCTTTGATCGGGTGTTGTAGGGATGAGTTACCAGGATGCCAACAAACTAACCACCTTCTTGATATTAAATAAATAAAACCGAGGACAACAACACAAAACCACCATGTTAACATTAGGGAATTTATCAAATAATAATATCACATTACGTGTAATGGACCTAGTAATAATTAATGGTTATAAAATGTCTTTGACGATCGCAGGGTCATATAGCATCATCCCGATTTCCTCATTTCAATCTTTCCTTCTCTTTCTTTTTCGACACCTCTTATCCCTTTTTTTCTGTTTTTTCTTCTTTTTGTTTAGTATTAGATGCAAAAATGATTCGATCGAACCCGATGTAGGTTGCTACGTATCATGTCCCTCATGAATCAGACCAAGCGTAGTTTTGGAAAAGTGATGGAAAAATAAACTAAAAATAAAAGCTTTTTGGGATTTTTCATTTAAAAAGTTTTCAATATTAAAATACAATAGAAAGTATGATAATGAACGACATGACAGACTCGACTACACTATCCCACACTCTGACACTACCTAAAGGACTCAGTACTCCTAGACATGACACGGAAAAAAAACATAAGACAATCTCAAAAATTTAAATAGAGTGACTCCTCAAGATGATCCTGAATACGACGGTCCTGGCTGGGATGGTCCTCGGCTATCCGTCATGATCAAACTCTGTAACATACCTCGTAAAGTAATGCTAATGTTGGGAACAAAAACCCTGGCGTGTTCCCCCACATCTTGAAGGCCGACCCCAAACAAATACTGGCTATGTTGCTCTTTGTTTGTTGTCAATCCAGCTAACTGAAACTTTATCAACTCAAGCTTATCCCAAGGATCTTGGTTTGAGGCCTCCTCAAAATCATCTATCTGAACTTCCCGAACCCTAAGTTATGCTGGCAATGGGGTGCTCACCCCTAGTGGGATGGACTGTAACCAAATTAGGTATCCCTAAGTTATCCTCTACTAATGTATTTTTCTTCATCCTCTTTGCATTGTTTCATTATTAACATAACAGAACATCAAGGCAATAAGTATTTTAGAAACAAAACCGCACGACAAAAAACGAATGTGAAGTTTTCCTAAATCTGTAACCTCTGGGGGGAAAAATACAGAAGTCTCTGTACCGATCCCTTAGACTCTACCAAGTTTATCCGTGAGTTGTGAGACCTATGTAACCTAGTGCTTCGATACCAACTTGTCATGACCCGGATTTCCCACCCTCGGGGGTCATAATGGTGCCTACTAATAGGAGCTAGGTAATCCAACTTAATTATTCTTCATTTAAAACATATTCCCTTTTTAAAAATTAACAACATTAAAGATAAAAGCAACGGAGATTAAATCATAAGCGGAAGTCTAAAATTTAAATAGCTGGAATATAATACAGAATCCTAGTATGAATTTCTACCTAAGAACTGGAGTCGCGTACTCACGAACATCTAGGAGTAATAAATACAAAGTCTGAATGAAACATAAATATGTTTATCTCGAATACAAAGAGATGACATTACAAAGTAAGGATAGAGGAGACGTTGGGCCTCCGGATGCCTGTAAGGCTACCGCGGTGTCTCGATGGACTGAAGGCCTACTCCCACACTAATTTTTCTATTGTCCAAAGTCTGGATATGTGCAAAAATAGCACAAAGTGTAGTATCAGCACAACCAACCCCATGTTCTAGTAACTGCCTAGCCTAACCCCAATGAAGTAGTAACGAGGCTAGGACCAGATTACCAGATAAACCTGTACAGTTCAAGTACGAATATATGTATATATATATATATATATATATATATATATATGTGTGTGTGTGTGTGTGTGTGTGTGTGTGTGTGTATATGTGTGTGTGTGTGTATATATATATATACACACACAACTAAAAGAAATACAAAATGTAAACAGACAGTAAAGGGGGGACATACTGTGGGGAGATACAATTTCAAGTATGTAATCTCAAATAAAGTTGGAACAGTAACCAGAATATCACAAGAATCAGAAACCACAAACTTGCACGACATCACCCTTCATGCTTGTACTCTCGTCCTTACCAATTCAATCGTACCAATAATCATGTGCACAGCATCACCCTTCATGCTTTTAGTCTCTTTCCTCTTAACATAATCAATGAAATCAGTATGGAATGGTACATCATACACCATGGCATCACCCTTCGTGCTTTACACTCTTTTCTCACAATTTCAAGCAATGCGCTTTAACGATCCAAAGGGTCATTGCTAGGTTTCTTCCTTTTTCCATGCTTCTGAGGCTTTGAAAACCTTGTGTTTAGTTTCCTCGATATGTGTGCACATTCAGGGCGCGTAGCCAGAAAGTTTTTACGTTGAGATATGTGAGCTAAGTGAAAATTTTGATGAATTTTGATATTAATATTGTTAAAGTTGACTTTGGTCAGCATTTTGAGTAAATGGACTCGGAACCATAATAAGGTCCCAGAGGGTCCATAAAAAATTACGAAAATCGGGTGTATTCCTAGAATCAAAATTCAAGGTCCTGAGCCTGAGCAAAGAATTTTTGAAAGAAATTATTTTTCTGAAAATTACATAAAAAGTTTGAAATAAAAATGAGTTAGAAAATATAGGTATCGCATCCGATTTTTGGTTCCGGGGCCCGGTACGGGTCTTAAATATGTGTTAAACACTTTCTGTGAAATTTGGTCAAAATCGGACGTCGTTTGACGTGTTTCGGACCTAAATATCTGAAGTTAGAAGTTTAAGAAGTTTGAAATGAAAATGATAATTTTGGGGCTTGATTCGTTGATTTTGATGTTGTTTTGGCGATTTGATCGCTCGAGTATGTTCGTGGGATGTTCTTGAGTTAGTGTGTATACTCTGTCAGGCACCCGAGGGCTCGGGTGAGTTTTGGATGTGGTTCGGGGTGTTTTGAACTTAGGAAAGTTGGCATATTTTCTGCAATTTTTACACAGCAAACTTCTTCTTCGCGTTCGCATCCAGGACACAACTTCGCGTAGATTTAGTTGCCTCCCTTCTTTGCATTCACGATACCCAGGCTTCCCCTTTAACGTGTTCATGAGTCCTCTCTTGCGTTCGCATACAAGCCAGTCCCATACCCTAGTCCCTTCTTCTACCTGTTCGCGATTAGCACCACGCGAACGCAATTCCTTTGCTCGTCCACCCTTTGCAAACGCGAACCTATTCATAAGAACACGAAGGGCATTTTTGCCCAACAAACTATAAATTTTAAAACAGAAAAGTAGCTCGGGATTTCTTCACTTTTCTCACGAGCTTTCTTTTCTCCCAAGCTTTAGGAAGCCATTAAAGCCCCCATTCTTCAACCACTTCGGTAGGTAATTTCCCACTTATTTCCTTCACTTTTCCTTCAACTGTTTCAAGGAAGGATTTAAGTATTGTATTAATTGTTTAACATTTAAATTTGATTTGAGACTATATTCTTTAAAAATTTCTAAATATGGAAGAAAAATTCCAGATTTCAAAAATGTTAAAACGAGATATTGACTAAGTAATTTGGTTGGATTGCCTGACAGTTGTGTCTGGCGCCACCATGACCCTTAATGGATTTTGGATCATGACAACATGGTATCAGAGGATTAGGTTCCCGTCGGTCTCAAGATCATGAGCAAGTCCAGTAGAGTCTCGCGGATTGGTACGGAGATATTTGTACTTTCAAGAGGCTACAGGGCTGTTAGGTGTAATTCCCTTCTTGATTTCCTTATCTTGCAGTTCTATTGCTTTAAGGCTTATACCTTTGATTCCTTCCCACTCAATCTTACGCGATGCGAGCGCTTGTTATAAATCGAAAATATAAGGATTGTAATTGCACTACAAATGTGGTGTGGGATGATTTTCCTGTTATAGTTGATTGGACTACTATTTTCACATTATGGAGGGATATTCTATTGTTTTAGCTCAGTAGCAGAACTTCTAAGAGCCTTGAGGCAAGGCACGGTTGCCATGATGCTTATGAGTGATTATTCCACGGTGTTGTTGTGACGGTAGGATGTTTGCCCATGTGTCGAGGCAGTGAATGAATTGAAAGGAGGTTTACCCAGTGGGTAATCAAGGGATTCAATATTTTATTCCCGGCAAGAGAAACGCAGTCGGACTAAGAATGGTCAGATTTGCAAATATGATGGAGCTTTCTTCTATGATGGGGCGGCGTGGCCCTAATGGAACGTACCAAGTTTGCCGATGTTATAACATGCCATAATTCTCCTTTAAGGCAAGATATAAGGAACTAGTATCGGAGATGCAACTATTAGATATCGCATGGCGCGGTGGTTTATGATTGAATTATAATTTCTATTATTGACGGTTCGATAAAGATGACCTTTGGAAAGGTTTAAAGTTAGAACCAATTGTGGATTCAAGTGCCACGAAGATCGAGTTTATTTACGGAAGCAAAGGAGTAGCAAAGATTGAGGAAAGACATGTGGGAAGTGTCAGGTGGTGCCCAAAATTCCTAGAAATCCAGGTGTATGAAGCAAAGGTCAAGTAGTTGATCAAAGAAGCGAGTTTGCCCAAAGTGGGAGAGTGACGGATGTTGCATATGGGATTGGTAGTAGGATGACTACGCACCTAAGGAGAGTTTGGAATGATTTGGGATTTTAGCAACTAGCAATTGAAGTCTGCGGATGTAAATTGAAGTATGGCCATTATGCGGCAGGAGATTTGGTGTAACAGAAAGAAGCTGCTTGAAATGAAGAAGGATGCAGAATAACTCTAATTTGTAAAGGTGTTGCCGCATATTTAATTGATGTCCATGAGGAGTAAACGAACTGGTTCAGCTAGAGAGTGAGCTTGGACTCAGGATTTGGTTGTTGATGTCCTAGTGATGGTATCCCGTGCAGCAGCACTGGAGGGTGTCGGGAAGTGATTTCCGCAGGCGGATTATTTCCCATGAGTATATTAGCGGTCGCATGGTTGGCGAAGCTTCTGCAAAGAATTATATTTGTTATCCAACAAAGAGATCGATCGTGCGAATGTGGATGATGATTCAGAATATGAAAGATGGGGATTTACAGAAGATTCCAAGAATTTGTGGCGAATGATTGCGTAAGGTTATTTCAATACGATATATAGGATTCTGCTAAGTTCCAGAGTTGAGTGATAGTGGCTTCAAGCTAAGTGGGATATTACCACTGCCTAAGATTGGGTTGCATGGTTAACTGCATGCAAGGTTTCCGTTTATCTGCATATCGATGGGTTGTTTCAGCTACGAGAAAAGATCATAAGTGATGATTTGAGTGGATGAATTGTTGGAGGCATGCTATGGTGGCTCATGTTCGGACTTGGGAAAAGGTTCAGGATCTATGCCTTGTATAGATACAGGTTTCAGAGAAAATTATTTTGGGTCCTATGATTAATTGTAATATGGATCATTCAGTGCAATACCCAGCAATCATTCTCACACGAGATATTAGCACACCGCCATCATCTCCATATCCTGCTGTTCCCACCCCATTAAGTTATTTAAATGTGGTTAGTCTCATTTACTTATTGCATGCTAATACCCGTCCCGGCCTATCAGTCCCAGGGTATTTGGACTTCTAATCCTAGGGAGGAGAAGAGGAATAGAGGCACATATGGAGATTAAAGGATAAAATACTAAGGCATCAGTCATAACAAATAACAAATAAGTGGGGGATATAAAGCAAACACTCAAAGGCTCATACAAACCTCGTAGATCACAACAGCAATTAGTTTAGCATGACTTGCACGTACTGATTTGGTCTTTAATTAAGTAAATCAAGAGGCGGACGAATTAGTTTAACTCATAAAGTTGGATAAAAAGTCTGCATTGAGCCCCTCGGGTCTGATTTTTTAGTTATTAAGGTCTTAATGCAGAAGAGTTTAAAAGAAAGTAAAATTGCAATAAATTTGTAAATGGATTTGAAATTAGCAGACCGTTTGAGTAGAAAAATGCAGAAGAGTTACAAAAGATTTTAGAGGCAGGAATGTCTTAAGAAAAGAGTGAGGTATAGGGCTATTTAAAGACAATCTCAGGGACTGAGTAAAATATTTAGGCAGAATGTTTAAAAGATGCAGATTTGAAGAGTTAAAAGAAATACTGTTATACAAGAGTTTTTATTGAAAAAATTTCATTAGGACATTAAAGGGCAATTTAATGGACTATTATTATTTTAAACGAATCAGACAAGTTGAGACGAATTTATAGGCAAGATATCTATATCTGATTTCATATGATCCATTACTATTTTTAGAGTATTAAGGAACTGAGTAATTAATTAACTTACTGTTTGCCTAGCTCTTTATGTGTTTCCTATAGGCATGATATCTATGCTCTTACAACGCTAAGTCCTACAAACATGATCTCTATACGATTTACAATATCAAAATCATAGAGGCATGGTTTCTAAATGATTTGCAATATTATGTCCTATGGCCATGGTGTCTAGATGATTTTCAATACCAAATTCCTATAGGCATGGTTACTAGATAATTGAAGCATGAAAGATCATATAGGCATGATTTCTATATGACATGCAATATTAGAATCTTATAGGCATAGTATCTAGATGATTAAACATAAAAGATCCTATAGGCATGATTTATACCCATTGACTTATGCAAGCAATATAAACCCATCCCACACCCTTTACTAATATTTCCTAGAGTTTTATTACATAGTTATTACAAAACTGCAAAGAAAAAGACTGAAAAAGTACATCAAAACAAAATCCAGGCCCGTTGAGGCTCAATTCAACCTTCAATATCCAACACATGTGTTCCACCAAATCTGGATTCCAAATTCCAAGGCCTTCTCTTAGAGTTTCAAAGTTCCAAGGGATTTCTGGAACTCAGGCAATGCTTACACTCTAAGGATTGAATGTTGTGACAGAGTAGTGCAATATGTGGAATTACCAACCCTTAGGCATACAAGTTCACAGAGAACTCAAAGGTCCCTAAGCATGGCTTACCATAGGGGGCGGAACTTAAAGAACTAAGAATAAGTGTAAAGTGAGGGGACTAGGGAAACCAAAGCAAAAGGTGATCATACCCATCCATGGGTAAGACTGGCACACCCCTGACCCTCCATTTGGTTTTAAACAGATAAATAGCAGACTTTAGAAGTCAGAAAGGGGCCTGGGTGGTTATTAGGACACCTCCAAACCCTAGTAAGACTCATCACATAAAGGAGAGAAGGGAATGGGACTGATTTGAGTAAAGGGTCCAAAAGGACCTGGTCCCAGGTCATGGATAACAATGGGATGCTACCCTAACCTAGAACAGTACTCACACATAAAGGGGTCAGAGGGAAAGGGTTCACATGGAAAAACTCAAGTAGCAGAACTTATAGATGCAAAAAACATGAAGAATGAACATAACAGACTAAAAAATAGTTACATAGTGCGACAAAGTTGATCACGTAGTGAGGGACATGCAAAAAAGGAGAATTGAACACATAGTTGTGGAGTAAAGGGACATGCCAGTTGCAACTTTCAAACAACAAAACAAACAAAGCAAGAAAACAGCCAGGAAATCTTCAGCAAACACTTGAGGAAAGCAAGAGAGATTCCAAAGTTTAGCCTTGGTTTTCAGCCGGCTATTCAGAACAATAGCACAAGTAATAGTAAATAAGAGAGAGCTTTGAGTGTGTGTGTGTGTGTGTGTGTTTGAACCTAATTGTTCGTCTATTTTAAAGAAAAAGAATGAGGTATTCATAGTTGAAAACAGGTAGGTAAACAAGGCAAGAAATAGTTCAGTATCAATCATAATCAATCAGGAGAAGAGAAATCCTTTAATTCAGGAGTTCGAATCTGAATAGGAGAGGGTAGATTTTTTATTTAAGGAAAGAAAATCAAGAACACATTGTGTAGTAATAGGGTAAATACATAAGGAAAGTTTTAAAAGTACACTGTTTAGATAAATAAGGTAAGAATAAAATCAATTAACACATAGTAAATTAAGGAATTAAGGATTCGAACTCAATACTCAATTACGTCAGAAAAATGGTCCAAGTTAAACAAGGAAAAATTCAGATAGGCTCACATAATGGTGTTCTGAAATCAATCCCCAAAAAATAGGGTTATTTTGAGAGGAAAAGGTCTTACTATAAAGGAGGCATAAGCTTAAACATGTAGAGGCTAAAATTAAACACACAAAGTGGTCATGCAATCAAAATAGAAGAACATAGCTATGTGAGAAATCAGAGGGTCTTGCAAAGCTTAGCAAGAATCAGAGAACATGAGACGAATTTAGAGATTAGGTTTTTTGAAATCAGACAGGAAACAACACAAGAATCAAACAATCGTACACAAGTGGTTGAAAGCCCCCAAAATTAAGGGTTTTTCCCCCACATCTTACATGCAAAGACAAAGCAAAGAAAATTAGGCAAAATAAACTCAGGAAAACCCAAAGAACACAGACATTTCATGGAAGCAAACACAGTAAAACAAATCACTACAAACCCTAGGAGGAAAATACAGTAAAGAAAATACACATAAATCATGGTGAAAACATTTAGGATTTACACAAAGGTGAAATAATATAAGAAATCACAGTAGAACAAATGCAAAAAATCAAGGAAACCCTAGGTTCGGGAAGAAGAACTGTATTGAAAGAAAAAATCGGAAAAGATGTAAGAATAAATTTGAAAATCTCAGAAATAGCATGGATTTAAGGTAGATCTAGAGAAGAACAAGAAAACCTCGAAAATGGCTAAGGGTTTCAGAGACACCTTAGAAAAACGAGAAAAGGCCTGGAAAGGGCTGGTCCGAGTCTAAGATGATCTCACAAGGTTAGGATACACCACAGATGAGCAGAGATGGCCATAGAACCTGAAACAGAGGGATTCTGAGCTAGGGTCTTCAAGGTTGGACCTTGGAACTTCGAGTAAAAGGAGTACAAGGCACGTGGGGGTGAGTACAGGCCACCCATGGCCTGAGATTCCATGTTTTCCGGCAAGATAAGGTGGAAACCGGTGGAAAAGGGGCTAGGGTTTCGGAGAGGAGTTGAGAGGATTTGGTAACGAAAGGGTTTTAGGGGCGGCTGTTTGTGAGAAGTGATTATGGTTTGGGGGTTGGGCTGAATTAAAAAGGAAAGGGCAATCGTGGATCGTTGATTAAGACAATCAACGGCCACGATTTAAAATGGGGTCCGGACGGGTTTATTTAATTGGGTCTAGGTCAGGTAGGAAATGGAATTGGGTCATTTCACTAGGGGTAAATTGGGACTGAAATTAGGTTATATTTGCAACAAAAAGAGGCTATCATTTAAATAGCTAATTTTCCCATTTTGAATTTATAAAAAAAATAGTAAAAGTTATTTAAAATCAAATTAATAATATTGATTTAATAAAAAATATGTAAGTAATAGTTTAAAAATATTGGAAATGATTTTGTGATTAAAAATGCTATTAAATCGAGAAATAGGCTAAAAATTGTAATTTCATGCAATTTTAGTTTAAAAATACCAAATGGACATGTATAATTATGTAAATTATACTTTTGTGTAAATGTGAGAATAAAAGAAATTATTCACCAAAATGACAAGTTTTGGGAATAATTATTGGATTTTATAGTGCAAAATAGGCCATAAATTGGTTTTTTTTAAATCTTTAAAAATTGGAAAAATACCAAAATCTTTGGGGGTGCTTGTATATGCGTATACATGCTATTTTGAAATTATTTTGAGTATAAAAATACATAGGGAAAAATTGGGTATCAAAAGCTACCCCTCTTGACCCGAGGAGGAAGAAAGAGTTGTCGGGTAAAGATAAATGGCCAATTTTGACCAAAAATGGCGGTTATAAAAGGATTTTGATCACGCTTTGGTTTCTGAGCTGCCTACATATCCCTGGTTTTACAGGAATCAGGCCATATGTAGTTCGGGAACCATTGATGGAATATGCCGATGGAAATTCGAAAACACGGACGCGATGGTTAGAATTGAGAGGGTGCTTGGAATGGGACAGGCTGCGGAGAACTGGAGCGGGGATCTCTCCTGCTGAGACAGCCGTGAGACAGTCAGAGTTCCTGAAAATGGGTGATGTGCATATATATTGCGTAATTTAAACGTGATGCAAGTTCCCATTGGACCATGAATGTTTGTCTTCGGGCGATTAGGAACGTCCCCAGACTATGATGTCTTGGGCCATGAAGAGCATTAAAGTAAGGGTTCGCAGGGCATGAAATGATGTTCTCGGGCTATGCATATGGTGCCTCCGAACTATGACGCCTTTAAATGAGTTGGCAATATTTCAGCCCATGAGGAGGTGGCAATCTTTCAACCAAATATGTGCGAAGAGTGGCGATTTATCAACCAGATAAATGTGAAGGGTGGAGATCTTTCAGCCAGAGCAAAAATTTAAAAAGCAGGTGGCAATATTTCAGCCGGATGAGAATTTAAAATGCAGGTGGCGATGTTTCAGCCAGTTGGAAAATAAAGCGAAGATATTTCAGCTATGCAGGGCGAAGACAATGCTTAGTCTCGGAAGGCAGATAGGTAGCTCATGCGATGTGGATGGAGATAAAACTTAGTCTTGAAAGGCAGATAAGTAGCCTTATGCAACATTGGAGGTAGAGCTTAACCTCGGAAGGCAGAGAGTAGCCTAATGCAAAATGCAGATGGAGACAGAGCTTAGTATTGAAAGGCAGATAATAGCCTTATGCAATATGGAGGTAGAGCTTAACCTCGAAAGGCAGAGAGTGGCCTTATACAAAATTCAGATGGAGACAGAGCTTAGTCTCGAAAGGCAGATAAGTAGCCTTATGCAACGTGGAGGTAGAGCTTAACTCGAAAGGCAAAGAGTAGCCTTATGTGATGCAGATGGAGACAGATCTTAGTCTCAAAGGCAGATAAATAGCCTTATTCAATATGGAGGTAGAACATAACCTCGAAAGGCAAAGAATAGCCTTATGCAATGCAGCAATGAAAAAGAACGAATAGTAGTAAGTTTCCTTAGCTGATAGACGGTTTGTGATTCTAGGACTGCTGGGGAATGTTTGGTGTGGATAGTGACCCTTTAGAGGATTACAATTTTGAAGAGCGCTTGTACTTTCATTCGTGGACTGAATTCCTGCATCCAAAGAAAAAAGTGTGTGCTAGGGAGGTTAGTTCGTATCCTCTAGCTCTTGGCATCACGTATCACGGGGGTAGCGTTGCTAAACGATGGTGATGCAAATGATATTGATGCAAATACATATTTTGGATGAACCAATGACTTCAATGTGGTTCAAGACGCGGTGACCTTGCTTGCTCCGAAATTTTGAGGGTCCTCCTCGAAATTCTGCCCTAGTTTACTGGGCTGGCGCTGTTGATGGTTGTGCTGGTTAACTGAACGCGGAACGATTCCAGAATTTTGAGGGCCCTCCTCAAAATTCTGCCCCAGTTTACTAGGTTGGTGTGATGAAAGAACTAAAAACTTACTTCAGAGTTTTGAGGGCCCTCCTCAAAATTCTGCCCCAGTCCAATTGCGGGGGGAAGATGGAATTTTTATAAAAACGTGACTGAACCCATAGGGCTGCCTACGTATCCCCTCTTAAATGGGAATCAGGTCAGGCATAGTTCAAATTACATCATGAAAGAAAAAGCATATCATGAAATGCAGTATCTTTTCACTACGTTTGAGTTGATAGGCTTCGGCCAGATTTCCTCGTCCATCTCTACGAGAATAAGGGCTCCTCCTGTTAGGACCCGATGAACCATGTACGGACCCTTCCAATTAGGAGAGAATTTCCCTTTGGCTTCATCTTGATGCGGAAATATTTTTTCATTACCAGTTGTCCTTGCGTGAACTTCCTTGACTTAACTCTCTTGTTGAAGGCTCTGGACATTCTATTCTGATATAATTGACCATTACAAACTGCATTCATTCTCTTCCCGTCTATGAGAGCTAATTGCTCGTAGCGACTTTTTACCCATTCTGCATCATCTAACTCTGCTTTTTATGTGACCCTCAAGGAGGGAATTTCTACTTTTGTGGGGACGACTGCCTTTGTACCATAAACGAGCATGTAGGGAGTGGCCCTAGTTGACGTGCGGACCGTGGTACGATAACCCAGTAAGGAGAACGACAACTTCTCATGCCACTGCTTGTGCTTTTCGATCATCTTCCTTAGTATCTTCTTGATATTCTAATAGGCTGCTTCTACAGCTCCATTCATCTGAGGTCTGTAAGCTGTAGAGTTATTTTGTCTAATCTTTAAATTTTCACACATTGCCTTCATCAGGTCGTTGTTGAGATTGGAACTGTTATCAGTGATGGATGATTCCGAAACCCCGAACCGACAAACCATACGATCTCGGACGAAATCTGCTACAACCTTCTTAGTCACTACTTTGTAGGATGCTGCTTCAACCCATTTGGTAAAGTAATCAATTGCCACTAGGATGAACTTGTGCCCATTTGACGTGGCGGGTTTGATTGGTCCAATAACATCCATCCTCCCAACGGTGAACGGCCATTGTGAGCTTGTTAGAGTAAGCTTGTTTGGAGGTACTTTTATCATATCTGCATGTATCTGACAACGGTAGCGTCTCCAGACATACTGGATGTAGTCTATTTCCATAATCATTAATACCCTGCTCAGAGTATTTTCTTTGCCAAAACGAAACCATTCATGTGCGGACTGCAGGTTTCTGCGTGCACTTCCTCCAATAGTTTGGTTGCTTCTCCTGATTCGACACATCTCAATAATCCCATATCGGGAGTCGTCCTATAAAATATTCCTCTCGTTGTGAAAGAAATTAATGGACAATCTCCGAAGTGTTTTATTTTTGAGTAGTGTTGGCAAGTATCGGGTATTCTCCTATCGTCAAATACTCTCTGATATCATGGAACCAAGGTTTCCCGTCAGCTTCTTCATCGACGTGAGCACAATAAGCGTTGTGAATCTTGACCTGGATGGGATCAATAAAGTTTGTATCCGGGTGCTGGATCATAGACGATAAAGTGACTAAGGCATCGGCGAACTCATTTTGTATTCTGGGAACATGCTGGAATTCCGTCTTTCTAAATATTTTCCTCAACTCCTGTATATGATGCAGATAGAGGAGTATTTTGGAATTCTTGGTTACCCATTCTTCTCGAACCTGATGTATGAGTAGGTCCAAGTCTTCGATCATTAATAGCTCTTGAATGGTCATGTCAATTTCGAGTTTGAGCCTTGAGATGCAGGCTTCGTACTCGGCCATGTTATTTGTGCATTGGAATCTGAGCTTGGCAGATACCGGGTAATGCTGACCGATTTCTTATGCCAAGACTTCTCCTATACCAACTCCCTTGAAATTTGCGGCTTCGTCGAAAAACTTCCTCCAACCATCATTGGATTCTGCAATGTCTTCTCCTATAAAACCCATCTCTTCATCAGGAAAATACATCTTTAGAGATTTGTATTCTCATCTTACAGGATTCTCGGCGAGGTAATCTGCTAGAGCTTGTCCATTGACTGCCCTTTGGGTAACATAAACAATGTCGACCTCACTTAACAATATTTTCCACTTGGCGAGCTTGCCGGTAGGCATGCGCTTCTGAAAGATGTATTTCAGTGGATCCATCCTGGATATGAGATAAGTGGTGTAAGCGCAGAAGTCGTGCCTCAGTACTGATCTACCCAAGTTAGAGCATAACAGGTGCGCTATAATAAGGAATACCAAGCCTCGTATGGGGTAAACTTCTTGCTGAGGTAGTATATGGCTTGCTCTTTTCTTCCTGTTTCATCTTGTTGTACCAAAACACACCCAAATGCTCCATCCAATACTTCAAGATAAAGCAATAGAGGTCTCCTTGGCTCGGGTGGAACCAAGACTGGCGGCATTGACAAGTATTCCTTGATTCTATCAAAAGCCTTTTGAAAATCCTCAGTCCATTTAGTGGCGGCATCCTTCTTTAGCATCCTGAATATGGGTTCACAAATGACAATGGACTGAGCTATGAATCGGCTGATATAGTTGAGTCTTCCAAGAAAACTCATCACGCCCTTCTTGTTCTTTGGTGGTGGCAACTCTTGAATGGCTTTGACATTTGACGGGTCCAACTCTATTCCCCAGCGACTCACAATGAAGCCCAATTACTTTCCAGCTGGGACCCCGAATGCACATTTGGCGGGATTCAGTCTCAAGTTGTATCTCCTCATTATGTTGAAGAATTCTCTCAAATCCTCCATGTTATCTTCAGCTGGATTTAATGATGACGTTGTACACATACACCTCGATCTCATTATGTATCATATCATGAAATATGGTGGTCATGGCTCTTATGTAAGTAGCACCAGCATTCTTTAAATCTAATGGCATCATTCTGTAACAGTACATTCCCCACGGGGTGATGAATGCCATTTTCTCTGCATCCTCTTCATCCATCCATATCTGGTGGTATCCAGCAAAACAATCGACGAACGACTGCAGCTCTTGTTTGGCGCAGTTATCAATCAATATATGTATATTTGGTAAAGGGAAATCGTCCTTAGGACTGGCCCGATTGAGATCCCGGTAGTCGACACAGACTCTAACCTTCCCATCCTTGTTTGGTACCGACATGATGTTGGCCAACCATGTTGGATATTCTACCACTCTGAGAACCCTGACTTTAACCTGCTTGGTAACCTCTTCTGTGATTTTCAAACTCGTGTTTGGCTTGAACTTTCTGAGTTTCTGTCTTACCGGTGGGCATGTCGGATCTGTCGGCAGCTTGTGAGCAACAATGGATATGCTGAGACCGGTCATATCATCATACGACCAGGCGAATATATCCTCATATTCTTTTAAAAACTTTGTGTACTCTTTCTTTTCTGACGGTGACAAATGTACGCTGATACGTGTTACCTTGACATTCTCTGAGTCTCCTAGATTAACAGCCTTAGTTTTGTCCAAGTTGGACTTAGTCCTTTTCTCAAAATTCTCGACCTCTATGCCACCTTCTTCTGGTATTTCATCATCTTCTGAATCTATGTCTATTTATCGCATTGTTTCGTTGCAAGTTACAGTTGTTGGTTCATCATCGAGATATGTAATAGTAGTGCTTTGTAAAATAAAGTAAGTGGTAGAGAAAATAAATTAGAGCAAAATATAAAGAGAAACTTGGAAAATGTATTTGATTAATTTCATAACTGTCTGAAACATCGGAGCTCTTTTCAAAAGTAAAGACAATGCGGAAAAGTAAAATCAACTAAAAGTAAAATGTGATGCATATGCGTCACTTAGACTTGCTACCCCGAGGTTCTTCGGGAACTGGTGGTCCTGATTGACCAATTGGTGAGGTGTTCCCCTCGGTTCACAGCTTGAATGGAAGGGCCTTTCTCCCCTTCCACCTCGAAGATAACACAGCAATCCCTATCATCCTCCAGAAATAAGTTCTTTATTGCTGCCAATGTCTCATTTTCCTCTGATCCATATATGACATCATCTGGATGAAAGGTCTTCTCTAACTAAGGTAGAGGGTGCTCCAGTGGGTAGTAGGGACCGCGCCATGGTGGCGACCAGTGATTGAACGCTTTCCAAGTATATTCATAACCCAGGCCAATAGTGGTACCATGCTTCTTCAACTTGATAGGCTCGGTGATGACCTGGATATTTTTGCCAAGTCCTTTTCCGGGATCATACCCGCTCCAATTTAGAATGCTCTCAATTTTGTTATCCCACCACTTGTCTTTCTCTATGGCGTTTACTCACTCGATGTGATGGTATGTTTCTCCACCTATCCTCCTTCTTCCTCCGATCATTGGGATGGCCTGGAGACTGTATATGGGGTTGCTACTGTTGCCATGAATGATTCCTTCCTGATGATTCCATTCAAACTTTACAGCGTGATGCAAAGTTGACACCAGAGCCCCAGCGGTGTGGATCCAAGGTCGTACCAACAACAAATTGTAGGACGTTGGTATGTCAATGACTTAGAACTCAACATCGAATCAGGTGGGTCCCATCTGTAGGCATAGGATAATTTCTCCAATGGTGGACCTCTGAGATCCATCAAAAGCTTTGACACTGATAGCCCCTTCTTTGATCTCGTGCATTCCTTTTCCCAATTTCTTGAGAGTTATCAATGGACAAATGTTGAGGTTGGATCCCCCGTCGACTAGAATCCTGGTGATAAACTGATCCTCGCATTGTGCAGTGATGTGCAATGCTTTGTTGTGACCAAGGCCTTCTGGCAGTAATTCGTCTTCGTGGAAGGTAATCTTGTGGCTTTCCAGTACCTGCCCCACCATGTTTGCCATTTCGCCTCCTGTTATATTGCTAGGAACATAAGCTTCACTCAATATTTTCATTAAGGCGTTTTTATGTGACTCAGAGATTTGAAGAAGAGCCAGAATAGAAATATGTGCTGGCGTTTTGTTCAGCTTCTCGACGATTGAGTATTCTTTGGCATGTACCTTACTCCAAAGGTCAACGTGTCCAGTTTCGACAGCCCGCCCGGAGGCTTGCTTTCTGGGCTCATCCAAGTGCTTTGGGGTGTATACTCTGCCTGTCCTAGTCATTCCCTATGCGGCAATTGCTTCCCCAGTATATGTCTTTCCCTTCCTTCTAGCCTCAGTTGTGTAATCCCAAGGTATAGCATTTGTCTTGAATGCGGTCACTTCTATCATGGAGATTGGAATTGGTACCCTGGGAAGTAACACAATAACTTCAAACAGTGCATACGCCTTTGGAACTCCGAACTCAACCTCGATAAATTTTGGCGCCTTTGTAGAAGATGCTTCAAACTCGAGCGCCACACACACATTTACCACATTGCCCTCAGAGGGTTGAATCTGAAAAACAATGGGATTGAGAGTAACTGCTGGTTTCTCAGGCTCGTCTCCGTTAACTATCAAATTGATTGACCCCTTGGGGTCCCAATTATCTTCAATCTCGATCATATGGATGCACCCACCTTTGTGGTCAGGCAGAAGGTTGTTGCGGACATTAGGAGCAGGCTCCTTTGTTATAATGATGTTGTTGTTAATGAGATTCTGAATCTTGTCTTTCAACGAGCGGCACTCGTCGATGGTATGGCCTTTCATCCCGAAATGATATGTTCAAGTCTTGTTTGGGTTGACCCATTGGGAAGGATTTTCTGGAGCTATGACTGGGATAGGGGTAACGTAACCGGCTTCTTTGAGTTTTTCATATAATTGGTCAATTGGCTTGGCTATGGCGGTATATTGTCTAGGAGGTTTACGGTCGAAGTTTGGTCTAGCTCGAGGAAATTTTTGGCAGGTAGGTGGTGATGGGTAGTGAGAATGATGGAAGTTATATGATTAGTATATATGTACGGGATGGGAATATCTGGGTGAGGCAGGTTGATATGTGGGTAGTGGATATGATTGGTAAGCAGGTGGTGTAATTTGGGAAGTGGGTGATGGTGCTTGGTAGTTTAGAGTAGGTTGATGTGCGATTGGAGCTGAGGGATAGGTTTTGTACTTCATAGGGGAGTTGTTCCTTTTGCATAGCCATCACGGATATTACATCCTTTATCTTTGACAAGCCACCAGACTGTAAATCCTTGTTGGTAGCCTGTAATGCCTCGAGGTTAGTGACCATGTTATTTTTTATGCCTTCTTCGATCCTTTCTCCCAACTTGATTATGTCGGAGAACTTTTGGCCCTCTATTAGCAGCAGTCTATCGTAGTACTGCGGATCCCTAGCACGGATGAAGAACCTGTTCATTTGTTCTTCCTCCAAGGTCGGTCTGAGCTCGGCAACTTCTGACATCCAATGAGTAGCATACTCGCGAAAGGTCTCGGTGGGCTTCTTCTTGAGATTCTAGATATAGAACTCATCTGGTGCGTTCTTAGTGTTGAACCTAAACTGATCCATAAAGTCAGACGCCATGTTCACCCAACCTGTCCATCTCTTTGCATCCTGGCTAATATACCATGATAAAGCATCATCCTTCAAACACCTCATGAACAGCTTCATGCGGATCTTCTCGTCCCTTTTGACTCCTATCAACTTGTCACAATACATTATCAAGTGGACCCTGGGATCACCTGTACCCTCGAACATCTCAAACTTGGGAGGTTTGTACCGCTTCGGTAGCTCAACATCTGCTGAACACAGAGATCTCCGTAATTCAACCCTTCGACACCCTTGTTACCTTCGAACCCTTGAACCCGGCTAGTAAACTTCTTGATCTTAGAGGACGAATTCTTACTGAGGGATCTCTTTTCATCTAACTCAGCTGCACTGGTGACTGGCTGACTGGTGTGCGGCATAGTGTCCACAAAGATTGGAGTATATGGTCTTTTGTGGTGTTTTGTGGTTCAGGAATGAGCAGTTGAGTGTTATGAGTGCATTTGGAGGTTGTGGGATATTTTGTGGAGGTGCGGGGTTTTGGGTGTTAAGATCGGGAGCAGCAAGAGAGATTGACAGGCTCTCCGGGTTTCTAACTTGGTCCAATTCCTCTCGGAATCTTAGCAAAGTTTTCCCCAGATGAGCAGCAGTCTCCTTGGTGATTGCAGCATTCTGAGAAGTTTCAAGTTCCTTTCTAGCGCTTGTATCTTCCATTTTGCCTTTGTTCCTGTTTCTGGTAGGACTTGGAGAAGGAGGAGGTGGAGGACCCTTGGATCTTGTGGAGTATGTTGATGGTGCCAGAATGCACGAACTAACCTTTGGGGAGGGGAATAAAAAATAAAAGAAAAACAAAAAGGTAAAAAGTTAGTGTGGGTTCTGATAAAATAATATTGCAATATTTAAAAATGGTGTACAATAGTATAAGTCGTTTCCTAATTTAGGTGCCTCGTTGTGACCAAGGTAGGCCTAGTGAAAAATTAAATTTGGAGAACTTATAATGCCAAATGCCTCAATTTTATTTATAAAAACAAGATGAGTCTTAAAACACTGAATGATAAAAGATAACGGCCAGTGGCCTTATTACATTAAGAAAGCAGAAGAATAAAAATCATAACTACTTGGTCCCAGAAGGACCTTTCCCAGATTCGGTACTCTTGCCTCCCTCGTACAGATACAACAACTCGGGAATTCCTAACAACATATAAGCTCGAGCCAGATGTCAGCTGCACTTCCTTCAGCATTCTGGCAATCCTCAATTCTTTTCAAGAACTTCCCTTCCAACTCTATCAAACCTTGCTCCAGATATCCCAAATGGTTGTTGGCGTTGACAACCATATCCTTCCACTTGTTAATCAGCTTATCGTGGGCTTCCTGTATTTCCCGATGTTCACTCTCACATTCTCGCATCCTCTTGCACAGTCAATTGTATTTGACTTGCGCTTCAATTTTCTTGTAAATAATTCTATGATCGTGGATGAATCCTAGATGACCCAAACCAAAATGATCATCTTCCAACCAACCTGTGTAGTGCGGCACACACCCGGCATGATACCTATCTTGTTCAATAGACACTCTTCCTAAGACTAGCTTGCAGTGCCACATATGTTGAGGGTGACACCTGTGCGGGCTATCATCATCTTGAAATTCGGCCCTGAAATGACTCATTTTCTCTATTCTGGATATGATTTGTTTCCTTCCGGCTTGCCTCATGACTCGGAGGGGGGCATAAGGATGAGTTCCCCTTAGACCAACGAGTATGAGGAATGGTGCGTCTCGAGAACGGACAATGAACTCCCCTGTTCGGAACCACTCGAACATCCACTGAACTTGCTCTTCTTTTAGATTCTCAAACAACTCTACCAATCCACTGGCGTCCTCTGGCTGAGCGAACATGTTTGGCATGAAGTTCATTCGCTTTGGGTGATGAAAAGCGATATAGTCATCCCAATCCATGCGTATGATTTTTTGTCTGTAGTCACTTTTTTGAAGGTGTTCTATGAGTTGAAGTAGCAGATTCCAACCCTCGAATTGTGGAGCCCCTTGCTGACACTTTCCCAAGGCTCAATAGATTTCAGCGATGATCATAGGCACTATGCTGAAAGACTGCCCGTCGATTCCTTCCATTAAGGTCTTGGTCGTCATGGCTAGTCTGCTGTGGATCCTAGCCTTCTTCATAGGGAAATTATCATGCCCAAGAAGCAAAACATGAACAAAAATACCCTTCTATGTATATGTCCCAAAGAAGTGAGAGTGAATTTATCCATGCAGGTGCGATAGGACTTGTTGTGGCTATATCATACAATAAGTCAAATGGTATGTAGGAATCCTTCAAGCAAGAGAGGTCGGGATTTTTCATGAGTCCCATCATCTTAATAAAGCCTCTACTTTTGCGGTTTCCGTCATAAGAAAACTCAGAGTCTCCCAAGGGATACCAGTTAGGCCCCCTATCTCTTCTAGTAAAGGGGTCATTTCCAAGTCTCCAAAGTGGAACACTGATCGATCACTATCCCAAAACAAAGTGGTAGCCTCAATGATCTTGTTGTTGGGATGGATTTCCAAAAGTGAGGTTAAATTCCCTAAGTACTTGTGGACAAGGGTTTGATTGTTGCCATGAAGATCTTCCCACCAGCTTAGCAACCTTAGGTGAACGTTGGATACCATACCGAATTTGGGGACCTCGTGCCTCATTTTCTACAAAATAAAGTGTTAGGCCCTTAACCCCACCAGACTCGACTATTTAATCAATAATTAGCAAAGGCATTTAGTTCTCCAAATAAATGCATATAACGTGGAGGCTTCTGTTTGGGTTTCGAGGAAACCCGGTGGACTTTGGATTAGGCTATCTTAGGAGTCATTATGTGGACAACATAACTGACTCGTCTAGGGTTGTCCATGATGCATGAACAGTTTAATGGAATAAATTTTCTTCTTTTTAAGTGCTAGACAAGGTACCCTTGAGTGTACAACTCAAGAGGAAAAGGCGCGGAACCGTCGCCTACACCGTTGATCGACTAGTTTTACCGCAAATATGCCTTTGCCACATTTAGGGGGTTTACAATATCGGAAGGGCACAACCACTCATTATAAGCATTGCTATAGCATTTGTATTACATGTATTTTCACGTTCATAAGATAAATAATTTCAATGATTGCTCGAAATTACAACAGTATTAAAATAAAGCAATAAAGAAGGCAATTAAAGGAAAAAGAAGACATGAAGAGCCAAGTTAGCAATTGTGATGAAATAAGCAAGGACAAGAAATAAATGCGATTAAGTAAGTGATAATGTCACAAAAGCAAGTAATGGTAAAAGCCTAAAAAATCCCCAGCAGAGTTGTCATGCTGTCGACGCTCCCTTTTTCTCAAGAAAGGAAATTAGGTTTACGACATTATGGGTGGAATGACTCATTTATCCCCTTTCGGGGAATTTGGTATATGGAGTTTGAAGAGTCTCCACCTAATGATTATAGTGCATTATGACAATTTTAGAGAAACGAGGATGGGTTTGAAAGAAAATCAGAGTTCCGGTAAGGGCTTGAGATTATCTCGAGGGGAAGGTGTTAGGCACCCCTGAAGATCCACTAGTGTGGTTCCCGGCCTTGCTTAGTTGTGACTTTTAAGAAGAGTAGGAGTGGACAAGCAAAAATTGCACATAAGAAATATTAACAAATTGGCAATTTTTGAAAGAAGAAAGGCACAAGTGAAAAGAAAACTTGGTTTGAAGAAAACATTTAAATAAAGGAAAAAGCAAGAGAAGAAGGGGTCCTAGGTTTAATTATAATATGGATCATTCGGTGCAATACCTAGCAATCATTCTCACACAAGATATTTGCGCACCTTCATCGTCTCCATATCCTACCATTCCCACCCTGTTTAGGTATTTAAACGCGATTAGTCTCTTTACTTATTGCATGCTAATACCCGTCCCGACCTATCAGTCTCGGGGTATTTGGACTTCTATTCCTAAGGGGAGAAGAGGGATAGAGGCATATATGAGTTTAAAAGGATAAAATACTAAGGCGTCAGTCAAAAAAAATAACAAATAAGTGGGGTGGTATAAAGCAAACACTCAAAGGCTCATACAAACCCCGTAGATCACAACAGCAATTAGTTTAGCATGACTTGCACGTACTGATTTGGTCTTTAATTAAGGAAATAAAGAGGTAGAAAAATCAGTTTAACTCATAGAGTTGGATAAAAAGTCTGCAACAAGCCCTCGGGTATGATTTGTTAGTTATTGAGGTCTTAATGCAGAAGAGTTTAAAAGAAAAGATTTTAGCGGCAAGAATGTCTTAAGAAAAGAGTGAGTTACAGGACTATTTAAAGACAATCTCAGGGACTGAGTAAAACATTTAGGTAGAATGTTTAAAAGATGCAGATTTGAAGAGTTAAAAAAATACTGGTTTACAAGATTTTTTAATGAAAACGTTTCATTAGGACATTAAAGGGCAATTTAACGGACTATTATTGTTTTAAACGAATCAGACAAGTTGAGATGAAATTTTATAGGCAGGATATCTATACCTGATTTCATCTGATTCATTAGTATTTTTAGAGGATTAAGGAATTTAGTAACTAATTAACCTACTATTTGCCTAGCGTTTTATGCTTTTTCCTATAGGCATGATTTCTACGTGCTTACAACTCCTACAGACATGATCTCTAAACGATTTGCAATATCAAAATCCTATAGGCATGGTTTCTAAATGCTTCGCAATATCAAAGTCCTATAGGCATGGTTACTAGATGATTAAAGCATGAAACATCCTATAGGCATGATTTTTATATGACATGCAATATTAGAATCTTATAGGCATAGTATCTAGATGGTTAAAGCATAAAAGATCTGATAAACCTGATTTCTACCTATTGACTTATGCAAGCAATATAAACCCATCCCACACCCTTTACGAATATTTCCTCGAGTTTTATTATATGGTTATTACAAAACTAGAAAGAAAAAGACTGAAATAAGTACATCAAAACTAAAGCCAGCCCGAGGAGGCTCAATGCAACATTCAATATCCAACACATGTATTCCACCAAATTCGAATTCCAGATTCCAAGGCCTTCTCTTAGAGTGTTTCAAAGTTCCAAGGACTTTCAGGAACCCAGGCAATGCTTACACTCTAAGGATTGAATATTGTGACAGAGTAGTGCAATGAGTGGAATTACCAACCCTTAGGCATCCAAGTTCAGAGGGAACTCTAAGGTCCCTAAGCATGGGTTACCATAGGGGGCAGAACTTCAAGAACTAAGAATAAATGTAAAGTGATGGGACTAAGGAAACCAAATAAAGGGCGGTCATACCCATCCATGGGTAAGATTGGCACACCCCTGACCCTCCACTTGGTATTAAACAGATAAAGAGAAGACATTAGAAGTCAAAAGGGATCTGGGTGGTGAATAGGACACCTCCAAACCCTAGTCAAGGCTCAACACATAAAAAGGAGAAGGGAATGGGACTGATTTGAGTAAAGGGTCCAAAAGGACCTGGTCCCAGGTCATGGATAGCAATGGGATGCTACCCTAACCTAGAACAGTACTCACTCATAAAGGGGTCAGGGGGAAAGGGTTCACAGGGAAAAACCTCAAGTAACAGAACTTAAAGATGCAAAAACTTGAAGAATGAACATAACAGACTAAAACACAGCTACATAGTGCGAGAAAGCTGATCATATAGTGAGGGACATGCAAAAAAGGAGAATTAAACACAGTTGGGGAGAGTTTAACTTAAAGGGACATACCAGTTGCAACTTTCAAACAGCAGAACAAACAAAGTAAGATAACAGCCAGGAAATCTTCAGCAAACACTTGAGAAAAGCAAGAGAGATTCCAAAGTCTAGCCTTGGCTTTCAGCCAGCTAGTCAGAACAATAGTACAAGAAATAGTAAAGAAGAGAGAGCTTTGAGTGTGTGTGTTTTTGAACCTAATTGTTCGTTTGTTTTAAAGAAAAAGAGTGAGGTATTTTATAGTTGAAAATGGGCAGGTAAACAAGGCAAGAAATAGTTTAGTAATCATAATCAATCAGGAGAAGAGAACTCCTTTAATTAAGGGGTTCGAAACTGAATAGGAGAGGGTAGATTTTTATTTAAGGAAAGAAAATCAAGAACACATTGTGTAGTAAAAGGGTAAATACATGATGGAAGTTTTAAAAGTACACGGTTTAGATAAATAAGGTAAGAATAAAATCAATTAACATGAAGTAAATTAAGGAATTAAGGATTCGAACTCAATACTCAATTAAGTCAGAAAACTGGTCCAAATTAAACAAGGAAAAATTCAAATAGGCGCACATAATGGTGGTCTGCAATCAATCCCCAAAAAATAGGATTATTTTGAGAAGAAAAGGTCTGACTATAAAGGATGCATAAGCTTAAACATACAGAGGCTAAAATTAAACACACAGAGTAATCATGATATCAAAATAGAAGAACATAGATATGCGAGAAATCAGAGGGTCTTGCAAAGCTTAGCAAGAATCACAGAACATGAGACGAATTTAGAGATTAGGTTTTTTGAAATCAGACAGGAAACAACATAAGAATCAAACAATCGTACACAAATGGTTGAAAGTTCCAAAAATTTAGGGTTTTTCCCCCACAGCTTACATGCAAAGACGAGCATAGAAAATCAGGCAAAAAAACTTAGGAAAACCCAAAGAACATAGACATTTCATGGAAGCTAACACAGTAAAAGAAATCACTAGAAACCCCTTGAGGAAAATACAGTAAAGAAAATACATAGAAATCATGGTGAAAACATTTAGAAGTTACAGTAAGGCAAAATAATGTAAGAAATCACAGTAGAATAAATGCGAAAAATCAAGGAAACCCTAGGTTCGAGAAGATGAACCGTTTTGAAAGAAAAAATCGGAAAAGATGTAAGAATAACTTTGAAAAAATCAGGAATAGCACGAATTTAAGGTAGATTTAGAGAAGAACAAGAAAAGCTCGAAAATGGACTAGGGTTTCAGAGAAACCTGAGAAAAATGACAAAGGCCTGGAAAGGGCTGGTTCGAGTCGGAGATGATCGTGCAAGGCTAGGATACGCCGGAGATGAGCCGGAGATGGCCATAGAACCTAAATCGGAGGGATTCTGAGCCAGGGTCTTCAAGGTTGGACCTTAGAACTTTGAGTAAAAGGAGTACAAGGGCACGTGGGGGTGAGTACAAGCCACCCAGGGCCTGAGATACCATGGTTTCCGACGAGATAAGGTGAAAACCGGTGGAAAAGGGGCTAGGATTTCAGAGATGAGTTGAGAGGATTTGGGTACGAAAGTGTTTCAGGGGTGGTTGTTTGTGAGAAGTAATTAGGGTTTGGGGGTTTGACTGAATTAAAAAGGAAAGGGCAATCGTGGACCGTTGATTAAAAGAATCAACGGCAACGATTTAGAATGGGGTCTGGGAGAGTTTATTTAATTGGGCCTGGGTCGGGTAGGAAATGGAATTGGGTCATTTAATTAGGGGTAAATTGGGACTGAAATTGGGTTATATTTGCAAGCAAAAGAGGCTATAATTTAAATAGCCAATTTTCTCATTTTTGAATTTATAAAAAATAGTAAAATTTGTTTAAAACCAAATTAAAAATACATATTTAATAAACTATATGTAAGTATTAGCTTTAAAATATTTAGAATAATTTTGTGATTAAAATGCTATTAAATCGAGAAGTAGTAAAATTACAATTTCATGCAATTTTAGTTTAAAAATACCAAATGGACTTGTTAAATTATGTAAAAATTATGTAAATTATATTTTTGTGTAATGGAAATAATTATTGGATTTTATAGTGCAAAACAAGCCATAAATTGGTTTTTTAAAAAAAATTGGAAAAATATCAAAACCTTTGGGGATGCTTGTATATGAGTATACATGCTATATTAAAAGTATTTTGAGAATAAAATACATAGGAAAAAGTTGGGTATCAACACCAAGGCAATCAAGGATAAATTGGAAGGAGGTAGATTGATTAGCCATAGTTGAATTGGCATATTGGGATCGGTGATCAGTTCATTCAGTGCGATCATGTTATACGTATGATTTCTAGCGGTACGTGTAAGTCTCTTCGGTCGCCGTAATTGATGTTATTCAGAAGCATTCTTCTGTTATGGCTTGTTAAGTGGATGCGGATTCCGGAAGGACTATGGTGGCTTGGACCACTAGTTAGAGATTTTCATATCCTACGGCTATGAGAACTTACCTGTGTGTTGCTATGATTCTCCTGAAGTGAGTTAAGTGAAAATTTCGTATATGATGAAGTGTTAAAATATTAATGATTTTGGAGTTATGATGAAAATTGTGTTCTATCGTATATTGGCATGTTGGGTACGGTGAGAGGTATGGAAATTTGAAGTGAGGGTTAAGGTTGCAGTTCGGTGTTGATAAGGATGTCACGGGCTCGGATGAGAAAGGAAAGGGTGGAATAATTAAAGTAAATTGGTATTGTCTTCAGTGTCACCTGAGATCGATGTGTTGTGAAAAAGGATTTGCATTTTGGTTAAGGATTCTTGATCACTTTTCAGCGTTCGTGCGTCTGGTGGTTTATATCTGCAGACCTGTTATTTATTCCGGAAGAGTGTGGGAGTGTGTCCCACGGGAAGATTGTATAAGTGTGGCATGTAGTCACTTGATTGGCTAAAGAGTTAAACCAAGTATGAGGATTGTGGTAGTATCATTAATTTGAGAATTTATGCCTGGAGGACACTTTGTTTATTGGGTTACGAACTGAGGAGGTTGCTCCGGTTATGACGGATGTTCTTATGTGTTATGAGGAAAAGTGGGTTACTATGGACCTTTGAAAGGCTATTAGCCAAGTTGGTGCAATCATAAATCGGCTTGAGATCACTGGATTGATTTATATGTGAATAGGGCTTTATGTCAGTCCAGCTATGTTCGTTTCAGCGAGTGTTCCTTATGAAGGAATAGTCTGGGTGTTATTTTGTCATCAGCTATTCCAGGTAATGATTTATTACTTCATATGAGTTGTGAGACGGCATGGTAAATTTTTTATGTGTTGAGGTTCTGTGTGGCGATGATGCTATATGAGCAGGATGGCTCTTGAGATTTAGATCTGGTAACGCACCTCATATATGCCTGAATTTATGGATTATAGTGTTATATGTCTCCCCAGGGAATGGTATTATACACTTAGTGTGTTTATGACCGATATTCGGTATTTTGTTATAATGAGCAATTAAGCTCGGCGTACATCTCCTTATGTGAGTTCTATGTGTGGATCGGGTGGCACGCCTCCATGGGTATGTTATTTGGATCAGGTTGCACGCCGCAACAGTGTGATGTTCAATACAGTCCCCTTATTTGCCTATATGTGTTCTGTTTTCCATTTTTCGGGGGAAACTCGTTCTAGTTGTGAGCCTGCGTCGCATGTATGATTCGCGAGCGGGGTGTCTGTTTAGCATGTCGCCCACGATGCAGGTATGATTCGCGAGTGGGATAATTATATCTCTTTTTCAGAGTTCGTTTTCCTTTTGTATAACATTCTAATTGGTAGCCTATTGGCACATGGTAGTGTCATATGGGACTTTTGATTATGTCCGAGGTGGCTTATTGCCTTCGTACTAGGTGAGACGAGATAATTGGATTTAGGGCCAGTGCAATTTGATTATATGAAGTGTATTAAGCAGCTAAGACGAAGAGGCATAGTACCAAATTCTCTCTCTCTAATCGGGAAGAAGGGTGAATAGTGATTCCGTCACTATTCATCGGCCATATTTCCGGAATCCGGCGATGGATGGTAGCAAAAGTGGTGTCAAAATAACCCCCTTCTCATTGCGATCAATCCTCACTTGTTTTCTTATCCAAATCCTTAACCATCTCTTCAAGATCTTAATTTGACCCTACAAATCACTGTAGCTCAACGAAGTTCTTCAGATTTTTCATCAATTCTGCTATTCTCGGTTGTATAGAACAATGGATGAGTCCTTGTTCCATCTCTAGAATTTTGTAGTCGTTTTGTGAGCTGGGTAGCCATGGTTGCATTGATCTCTCCCCAGCCTTTGGCTGTGGGAGAGGTAATTCAAAATAACGTAAAAGCTTATCCAAAAAAACAGTTCAAAGCAATCGTATGCTATAACATTACAAGCAAATCAGCCTACTCCGACAAAAATTGAGCTCTGTCCAGTTAAATTTGATCATGGTGAACCAGTTATTCAATTCTCAATGGAAGACGTGAACAACTTCATTAGGGAAGAAGGTTTGCATCAGGCAGTTGTTTTAAAATTCTCTTATGGCAGATCTGATATATCAGAAGTGCGAAGAATATTTTCGTCGCAATTCGGTGTTCAAGGTCAATGTAACGTTGGACACTTGGAATTTCGTCATCTGTTAATCAGGTTTGATCTCTACAATTATTATGTTCACTTCCTTTCAAAGTCGACTGGATATCTTAAATCCAAAGGCGACGAATATTTCTTCAGAACATTCCCATGGTCTTTGGGTTTCAATCCGAAGGAGGAGACGTCCAGGGCAGTCGTATGGATTTCTCTTCCAGGCCTGCCACCAAATTTCTTTGCTAAGAGATCGTTAATGTCAATAGCCTCAACTGTGGGAAAACCTCTTGTTGTTGATAAGGCGACACATGATAAAACGAGACCTAGCGCGGCAAGAGTTAAGGTTATACTTAATCTATTGGATAAACATCCTAAAAAGGTCATGCTGCAGATTATAGATTCAGCTTCAGGTAAATCTGTCGAGTTCCATCAAGAAATAGTGTATGACAACCTTCCTAAGTATTGTGCCTGCTGCAAACACCAAGGTCACGATGACAAGGCATGTAGAATTAAATAAGAAAAAGCTGGAGCAGAGGTGGTGGCAGAGGATAATCTGGTCAGTGATCTGCTTGGAAACGATGTGGATGCTGTTGACAAATTACAAGGGTATGCAAGGGATTATTTAAATAATAAAAGAGCTGGACAAGATGTTAATGTTTTACAAGAAAGATATGGCTTGAAGGAGGTTGTTGGTCGAATTGATTCAGCAGTACAACATGATATTGTAAAGGATGTTACAAAACAGACTGTTATGTCTAAGTTTACACAACATACTGTGATTGATAGGGCTGAGGCAGATCAACATGTAGTGATTAGGACTGTTGTGGTTGCTGGTGTGAATGATAGGTGCATTGATGCATCAGTTCAACTAGAGTCTATGGAAGTGGTTTTGCAATTGGATAAAGGACCTTCCAACCTTCCTAGAGATGCACCTGATTCTACAAGTTATGCACGATCATATGTGGATACTGATGAGACAATGCTGGCTTCTGCTGATCATACTAGTACTAGTGCAAAGGTTGGGCATGTGGTTGATCTTGATGGGCAGCATCACAAATGCAATGGGCATGCTTCTGCTACAAGTGTTACAACTGCAGAAATTCCTACAAGGCCAAAGGAAGATTCTGTCAAGTCTTGTAAATTGCCAGACACTGTTCCATTGAAGTTGCCTATCAGTGTTGAAAATGAAAAGATGGTACAAATTTGAAACATACAGATCCATCTACTATGCCACAAATAGACAATGCAAAAAGCAATAACCAGAAGCTGATCGAGCAGCAGCAGATAATGCAGAATAATAACAATCAAAACACTACTATGTTTGGTCAAGTAAATGGAACTAATTTGGAGGCATCGGATAATGTCACATCTGGTACACATCATTCTGTTTTGTCAGTTCAACCAAGGGAAAAAATCGACAGTTACAAATGTACTGGATGCTTCAAAATACTCTGGACACCAACATTGTTTTGAACAGAATAAAGCATCAGTTTTAGTTTTTTCGGAACATACCAAAAAAGTTGCTGCTGCAAATGATAATAACATTTCCAACATGTCGATAGATAATGAATCACATGATGAAGTGTCTATTTCAACAGAACTGGATCATACACCTCCTTTGCAATGTCCTGATGTTCGAGCTATATCTGGGAATGATAATCATGTTTCTGTGATTCAAATAACAGCAAGTATCACAGACGATGAGCTTATACAGAACACAGCTCGACATGATATAGCTAAACAAAGCACTGAGATTTCTTTGATAGATACAGCAGCTGCAGTCTCTAACAAATCCTTATCTCAACGAGGGTTGGATTCACAGCATACTGATGCTATTCAACAAACAGTTGAAGCTGCTCAACATAATGCAAATAACTGCTTATCGATGTTCAACAGAAAATCAACTCCAAAATCCAAAAACAAAATGAACAGCGCAGATAAGAGTCCAGCGATTCATAAAATTTCGAACTCATTTGATGCACTTACCAAGATCAATATGGACGATGGAATCATCACTGGACAGAACTTGCAGATGACCAAGGATCATATTTCTCCAACCATTTCGATGAGGGACATGGTCATTAAATCGAAACTGTGGAAACCAACGAGATTACGATGATGACGAGGGCTGGGGAGAAGTACTGGCAGGTTTTTCATCTTCGGAAGACGACCAAGAGTTTGATGATGGCAGTGTAGGAGAGGACTTTGATGCTCAGTTCAAGCCAAAATTTTAAAGGAAATTAACGACAATCAATTGTCCAGCAAATCTACAACCTGTAACAAACACAAACAGCAACTTGAACCATAATGCTCCAGTATTTGTCCCAAGAAATACTACAAAATCAGGTGAAACATCAGCTGCTAATCGAAGCGCAACAACACTACCAACATCTGCCCAGAATCAGATTGTACCATTTACAAAGTCGGGGCAGAACCAGCTCATATCAAAAATCTTCAGATATCAGTCTACTGGACAGACAACTTCTGGATGTGAGAACAGGAAGACATATATATGAATAAGGGGAAGAAGATGATATCTTAACGCAACGCCGGGCAGAGGCGTCAAGAAAAGGTGATTTGTCACCAATGCATAGTAAAACAAGTAAGAAGTCTCGTGAAAGGGATAGAAGTTGGGAAGGCAGGGTGCTTGAAGTAGCAAACATAAGAAGACCCCCAGTGAGAAATGCAAATCAAAAACAGGGCACTCAAACAATCCCTACAAAATCCAATCGATCGACGAACAAAGCATGAATTTTGAAGCAATATTGTCAAAAATGTAATATCATCACAGAGCATTTATAAACTCTGTGATGATCATATTTTTCTTAGTCCTTGCTACCTCTTTATTTTTGCATGCTTGAGTGATCTTGAGGCTTTTTTGGCCTCAATAGGATTAATAAGGTAAGGTTTACGCCGTCGGTTGTTATGTGGATAACAATACCGGTGCTACTGCCCCCTTATTTTATTTTTCCTATGTGTTGTAATTTTTTTTATTATTATTAATGAAATCTAACCCTAGGCGATTGCCTAGTGGATGCAACAAAAAAAAAACAGTTAAGGCCATTAGATGGTTCGGGAAGAGGCAATCACTTTTGTCAGGGGTATAGACCTGATGATTTGTTGATTCAGCAGTTGGTTATGAATTTTGGCACATCTCTTCCGTCGTGCTGGTGTTGTAAAAGTTAGAGCAAGACCTATGTAGGTCATGGGGTGCAATGGGAGCATCGGATTCCTGGAATTTTGATTAATTCGATCAGAAATGTTATTGTGGAATTTCGATTAATTCGATCAAAAGCATCGCTCCCGGAGTCAGGCCTGTCATTCCCTTTGATTTTAACGCTAAGCCTTATTTTAAATCTAATTTATTTATCATTTTGGATCAAATCAATTCGCTTTTTTATAAACCACGTAACAAATTTAACTATACCGTTTTACGGGTAAACAAATACTTATATACTAATATTAAGTTCACTCTCTTTATCTTGTTTCATTATCTCATTATCACAAGTAAAGTGATATAATATATACACATTCATCCTTATCATAAGTCTCAGACCCGAGCCTTGAGTATGGAATCACCGTTGTTAGATAGCATTTGACTAATAATGTGGGGCTTTTCAGCCCTAATCCGAACTTTGTTGGCCCTCTTAAAATTTTTGGACCAACCAGGTTAATAACCTGGTGCTCTCCTTTCACGGCTCAAACATTTATGTAAGTTGACAACATAATACTCTCCACATCTTTGATTCATATGCGAACCTACAATTTAAATAATTGAATACGATTCCACCACAATTGATGTTGGTAAACACATGAAAGGAGTCCTTTCATGTGATTGCTTGTGAGCAAACACATGCATCCCATATTTTTCAGTAAACGAAAATATTCTCACTTTTTCGAAACCTAGATTTCCTGATATACCTATTTACCTCCGTTGTTGTTGACTCTTTACTCTTTAGGGAAGGGTTGGGGTTTGTATGAGTGATAGACATGGATTCGACCTTCAAGATTTTTTAGTAGTGTAGTTGGTTGGCCAAATTTTTTGTAAAGAAATAATATGTATTCAACCTACTGATTAGCGTACGTGTGCCTTACTGTCTGCCAATCCATCGTTATACCAAAATATCTATAGCTTTTGTTTCGAGTGACTACTGAATGTCCACATTTGACGAGAAACTGTGGCCAGCAAAAAGATTTGGAAACTGAAATCCATCAAATTAGCACATGCATGACTGGACACCTCAAAAATTCCAAAGATATTCAACAGTGAGAAAATGACAAGTTGCATGAAACGAATAGTCTATGTATAACTAACAATTAGGTTTGGTCCATTAAATGAAAGAGATTGGTTAAGGTGCATAAGTCAATTTTTAATACGAGAAGGCAGTATATCTTTTATTCCCTCATCCAATCGATTTCCTAAAATTCAGAAGTTGATAAGGAGATTGAATTGAGATCTTTTATTCCGTCTTTTGATCAATTTTATAAACTTAGAAGTTGACAGGGAGATTGAATTAAAAGAGAAATTTAAAATAGAGACTGAGAATAGCTTTTCTGTTTATCGCGGGGTCACAAGTATAAAGCTAGTTTAGTCTTCCCTTAATTTTTTCAATAAACAATTAAATCAAATTATCTAAAAACAAATCTTATATAACTTTAGTAAGAGCATGAAGAAGTACTATAGGAGAACGCAACTTAAACATTGTGGATCAAAATGTATGTTCAATGAGGCAAAACTGCTTGATACAGAAACTTAGAAAAAAAGGTTATACAAGAAAACATTAATCAATATCTGAACAGACTAATGGACATTAGTAAAGCTCATAAGTTATATTTACAGGTCTACGCAATTTCCATAGGAGAACTGCAGATGAACTGAAGCTATATTGAACTTGAGAGTTGATTTCAACTTTTTCCCCGCCCGAACTCCAACAGACAACAAAGAAGAATCTGCGAGTAAACGGGGTTGAATACACCCCTCGCAACGTTTCCTAGTGAAGCTGTAACAAAAACTGTGACAATGACTTATGCCCCAAAAATACGTCTGTGAACAGGTAGTGCATCAAGCGTTTTAACCACTTGAATCCAGGGTTTGTCTATAATCAAGGTGGAAGTTCTTGAAATATGTCCAACAAACAAAACAGGATCCCTGAATGCACAGAATTCAAAATTCCTTCTACCGTTTTGTTTCCTATCTAAGTCATTTCCTATCGGCTTGCGCTTTAAGGTCCCATTTGCAGGAGTACCATGTAGCTTCTTCAAAGCTAAATCTTGACTATTAGCTAAGTCAGTATCGTCATCATCACCAACTGGCAACCCAAAGTCAATCAAGCACATCGCCCTACAGAATAAAGCCATAAAAATGTTTTTCATGTGACATTTAATGGAACTAAAGCACTGAGATAAACGTAATTAGGTTTCTCCAAGTAAACCAGATAAGGAACTCGAGAAAGATCAAACAAACTGAGACGGAAAATGCAGGAAACAGGACTAGTGCATGGTCAAAGAAATTTCCATTGGGCCATAGCAAGGTACACATACTGAAGCGTACACTGCTCAGGCCTTATAATTTTCCATGAATATTAAAGCCACAGGCAGTTCCTCCGGATTAAGTTGCGGTTCGACTGAACGCTTTTAAGAATATCCTAGTGCATGGTCAAAGAAATTTCCATTGGACCATAGCAAGGTAACACATACTGAAGCATACACTGCTCAGGCATTATAACCTTTCCATGAATATTGAAGGAGTCCGAAACCTAAATGGCAACTTTTTGGACTCAAAACCCGTCTCTACAGTGCAAAAAAAAATTACTTTTCTACCTAAAACGCGGTATTATACAGCGCTTTACATATAGCGCGGCATTATACCGCATTTTGCTTATTAAAATTTAACAACCCCCCTCCCCACGATAGAAGCAGAAGCACTCCATTGAAGTATTCCAACAGCAGTCTCTCCCCCCTCGCTTTCTCAAAAAAAAAAAAAAAGAATTCGAGTGGACCCCACACGGTCACACAAAAAGTGAAGATTGTAAGTCCCGTATACAACCCAAGCCTTCGATTGTTGAGGTTTCCTCGTTTCAGGCTCAAAATTTAAATTTTTTGACTTTTCTTAAAATATAAATCGAGATTCCAATTTAGTTTATGTCGAAGCTCGTATAATAATGCATATTAGTTGTCTTGAATTTGTTTTCATGTTGTTTTGTGTTTTGTTTGCGATTCAATTTGTAGGTTATTTTTATCCGGATTAAACTATTAGTGTTCAAAAAAATAGCTAAAAGTTGAGAAATAATTTTTCTTGTTAATAAAAATATTCATAAATTTCTTTTATTGGCATATATGTAATTTCGTGAATGTTATGTTATTAAATATGTTTTTTGTTTTTATTTAGTTTAGATTATTTATTTGCTTAAAGAATAGTGCACTTATAGCGTAGTAAAATATAGTCTTATAGCAAAGTAAAATATAAAGCCTTTTAGCGTAGTAAAATATAGAGCATTTTAGCGTAGTAAAATATAGGGCCTTTTAGCGTAGAATCTCTGTAATTTAAGTATCTACTAACTACAAACTCTATACAATTACAATTTACAAAAATTAATTATTTAATTTATAAAACAAACACACAGAACCAACAAATTAATATATATTATCCAATTAAATAGCGAGCGTGAAACTCATAGATATATACTCTGTCCAATTAAAAATTAATTATTTAACTTATGACACAAACAAAATTCTAAAAATATTAAAATTGACACACATAAGAATTCAGGATAGCTTGGTGTTGCTGGGCCTCGAATATCGAGCCTGGAACTCATAAATATTTACTATGTCTAATTAAATAATTAAATATTAATTATTATAGCACAAACAAAATTCTAAAAATATTAAAATTGACACACATAAAAATTCAGGATAGCTTGGTGCTACTGGGCCTCAAATATCGAGCCTGGAACTCAATAAAAATTTTAAATATTAAATATTATGATACAAACACATAATTAATATTGTTTAATTTACACTAGACAGATAAGAGGGGTTGCTCTTATAGTAAGCAACCCCCACTTCCAACCAAGAGGTTGTGAGTTCGAGTCTCCCCAAGAGCAAGGTAAAAAATTCTTGGAGGAAAGGATGTCGGGGGTCTATTTGGAAAGAGCCTCTCTACCCCAGGGTAGAGGTAAGGTCTGCATACACACTACCCTACACACTACCCTCCCCAAACCCTACTAAGTGGATTTATACTAGGTTGTTGTAATTTACAGTAGACGACATGGAGGTATCGCTTGTGCATCCTGGAGCTTTCTCGGATGAGATATTAGTGTTATAGGGCGATAATAGGTACGCCTACGTATGGGAGGGAGAGCTAGCGGAGCAGACTCTCCGTGCCAAGAGAGTGGACATGTGGGACTTTATGAAGGGCAGAGATTTCTATCCTCGCATAGTCCAGCGCCTGCATGATACGGGCTTCAATAGGATTTTTGAGATTGGGCGACCGCAGGTCGACTGGTCTCTGATCACGGCCTTGATAGAGCGGTGGCGACCGAAGACAGCACACTTTTCACCTGCCCATTAGAGAGGCCACCATCACGCTTCAGGATGTTTAGGTTTTATATGGGTTGCCTGCTGATGGATTGGTCGTTGCACTGCCTCAATATATGAGATCTATGACGCATGCCCAGTATTTCGAATTACTGCACCAATTCACTGGTTTCAGGCGACGGGGTAAGGCTGCAGCTTCAGGGGGCAGTCGCATTTCTGTGACAGCTATTAGACAACATTTGGAAGTATTGCACCCCAACATCACCGGCGAGACAGATGATCTACATATTCACCGGTACACGAGGTTGGCGCTGCTACTTTTTGGGGGTGTCTTATTCTCGAACACTTCGGGAAATCTAGTGAGTATTTCTAAATCATCTTCGGGATGTATCACCTCCGTTTCTACCTCCGGTGGTAGAGGTGGTTGCAACGGCAAGAACCGCTCCCATGCCCAAACCTAACATACAACGTCCACGTAAAGTTTAAGTCATTTTGACTATATAGAATTGGAAGTAATGAAGAGAGTATTCGAATATGTTATCACCTGTAGAAGCGGCAGAAAACCACATACGTGGCTCTGGGTGCCTATGCTAGCCCGACACATACTCCTGTACAGGTAAGCGAGAACAGCAGCACCCCAGCTGTACTGGGGTAACTCGTCTAGTTGCTGAAAATGATGTAGAAATCGCATACTAGATTTCCCGAAGTGTTCGGGAACAAGACACCCCAAAAAGGAGCAGGGCCAACCTCGTGTACCGGTGAATATGTTATTCATCTGTCTTTACGTTGATGTCGGAATGCAATACCTCCAAATGCTATCTAATAGTTGTCACAGAAATGCAACTGCCCCTGAAGCTGCAACCTCACCCTAGTGAACTGCTGCAGCAAGTCCAAATACTGGGCACGCGTCATACATCTCATATATTGAGGCAATGCAACGGCCAATCCATCAACAGGCAGCCCATATAAAACTTGCACATCCTGAAGCGTGATGGTAGCCTCACCAATGGGCAGGTGGAAAGTGTGCATCTCCGGTCGCCACCGCTCTACCAAGGTCGTGATCACAGACCAGTTGAGCTGCAACCGCCCTATCTCAAAAATCCTATGGAAGCACGTATCACGCAGGCGCTAGACTACACGAGGATGGAAATCCTTGCCCCTCATTAAGTCTCACACGTCGTCCACTCTCCTAGTGCGAAGAGTTTGCTCCACAAGCTCTACCTCCCATACGTAGGTGGATCTATGATCGCCATGTAACACTAATATCTCATTCGAGAAAGGTTCAGGATGCACAAGCGTGTCGTCTACTATAAACTAAACAATATTAATTATGTGTTTGTGTTATAATAATTTTTACATTTTTTATTGGACAAACTATATATTTATGGGTTCCAAACTCGATATTTGAGGCCCAGTAGCACCAAGCTATCCTGATTTCTTATGTGTGTCAATTTCAATATTTTTAAAATTTTCTTTGTGTTATAATAATTAATACTTAATTATTTAACTGGATAGAGTAAATCTACGGGTTCGAGGCTCGATATTTGAGGCCCAGTAGCACCAAGCTATCCTGAATTCGTGTGTGTCAATTTCAATATTTTTAGAATTTTGTGTTATAAATAAAATAATTAATTTTTAATTGGACATAGTATATATCTATGAGTTTCAGCTCGATATTTAATTGGACATCATATATTAATTTGTTAGTTCTGCGTGTTTGTTTAATAAATAAAATAATTAATTTTTGTAAAAATTGGATAGAGTTTGGAGTTAGTAGATACTTAAACTACAGAGATTCTATGCTAAAAGGCTTTATCATTTACTACGCTAAATGGCTCTATATTTTATTATACTAAAAGGCTCTATATTTTACTACGTTATAAGGGCACTATTTCTTAAGCAAATAAATAATCTAAACTAAGAAAAACAGCAAACATATTTTAATAACATAACATTCACGAAACTACATATAAAACAGTAAAAGAAAATTATGAACATTTTTATTAACAAGAAAAATTATTTCTCAACTTTAACTATTTTTTATAAACACTAATAATTTTATCCGGATAAAAGTAACATACAAATTCAATCGCAAACAAAACACAAAACGTGGGAACACATTTAAGACAACTAATATGCATTATTATACGAGTTTCGGCATAAACTAAATCGAAATACCTCGATTTATGTTTTTAGAGAAGTCAAAAATTAAAATTTCGAGGCCTTTACGAGGAAACCACAACAATCGAAAGCTTGGGTTATATGCGAACCTACAATCTTCACTTTTTGTGTGACGAATGGGATCCACTCGAATTTTTTTTTTTTTTGGAGAAAACGAGGGTGGGACCGCTGTTGGAATACTATTAACGGAGGCTTTGGCTTCTATCGTGGGGGAGAAGGGTGGATTTTAAATTTTAATAAGCAAAACGTGGTACAATACCGCACTATATGTAAAATGCGGTAGTATACTGCGCTTTACTTTAACGACTAAAACTCCATTAAAGTAAAGCACGGTATAATACCACGTTTTAGGTAGAAAAGCAACTTTTTTACACGGTAGAAACGTGATTTGAGTCCAAAAAGTTGTCCTTTAGGTTTCGGACTCAATATTAAAGCCACAGGCAATTCCTCCGGATTAAGTTGGGGTTCAACTGAACGCTTCTAAGAATATCTTGGGCCAGCAATTAGGTTGGATAAGAAATTAAAATTCTTAAGATAGGAAAAATAACTAGCTCTCAGCAAATAAATTGCTCTAACCAATCTCAACTGTAAGACTGAACCCTATGTTGCGCGAACTCTTCAAAACACTACAGCACCCGTATCGAATTCACCAAAAATACACTGCTTTTTGAGAATCCGAGACGCACCCGAATTTTCGGAGAGTCCAAGCAACGTAGACGGAACTACATCAATCTGCAGCACATCATACACGTGCTGACTACTACTACTGTGTGATGATGTGCCTAGATGCATCAAAAGCAAAATCTTTGTATCCAAACATATAAAATGAACAGCCTAGCTAAGAAAGCACATTACTTCAGTATTTGGCTCCAATCACGAGACCAACTTGTATTTCATGTAATCACCATTCTGTTTACAAAATGTTACCAAAGTCTTTGATGCACATTAAAGCAAACCTAAAGTGTCACCAAAAAGAATACAGCTAGAAAAAACAGCAGAAGACAAAGACAAACAAAAACTCAAAAACAGCTTTGACAAAAACAGCAAAACACACCTTGAACTGTAGACGATCACAAATGATGAATTAGCAGGAGCAAAAGAAAGCCCAATAACTTCACCAGGAAATTCTTGAAATCTTCTAGGCAGGGAGAATGTATTCCGGTTGGACCATTCTCCTAGTTGCTTAGCTTCAACATCAAAGGCATATACTTGGTTCGAAGATGTGGAAACTATAAGCACATTGCTATTTCGAGGAGTAAAACCACCGGCTGTAACAGAAGAACCATTCAATCTTGATATAAACCAATGTTGCCTGTTCCACAATATTTAGTCAGTGCCCCCAAAAGGAAATATGATGAAGGTCCCCAAAAAATATTGAACTGACTTCACAGCTAAATCTATCAAGTGGCAAATGGGAGTTTCACTCAAAAGATAACCACACAATACAGGGAATAAAGTGTTCATGTTTCAGTGCACAAGAAATGGTCAAAGAATTTTCATTCTAAAAATATGCCTATCTATCATGTAGTGTACCTATAAGTTTACTGGAAAATACACACAAATAAACCACAATGGGCAAACACAAAGATAGATAAGATACTAGATACATGTAAGAGAGGAGGTCCCATACCTCTGTGTCTCAAGATTAAATATATACACATCTCCAAAGCAGTTGACAGCAGCTAACCACTGCCCATCAGCACTAGTGAACATTCTGGTAATGGGAGGTTCATTTAGTGGCAATTCTTCGTAATGCTCTTGATGACGAGGTGTGAAAACATGAACTAATTCCAAGCTTACAGCATCAACCACCTAGAGAGAAGACAAGTTTAAGAGACTAAAGAAAAGCATCACAATTATATCTCAACTACAACTACTATAGGATTGACACTATACATTGATACTTTTTATTATCGATTAACTTTTGTCTCCAACCTGCATTCTCCTATTAACATTGATCCAAATTTACAAATATACATTAACTCCGCCATCTTTGAAAAAAAAAAAATTAACTCCGACATCTGACGTCTACATGAGGGACATTACAGTCGACAACAATATTCAAGGCAAATATGACATCATCAATTAAAGCAAAAAGGTCAATAACCAGCCACCCGGCTACAAGAAGAGCGAAGCATCAGAGCCTGATTCTGTAGCAGTGAAACTTCAAAGAAGAAAAAGTGGAAGAAGGGGAGAAGGAAGAAGAAGAAGATGAGAAAGAGAAAGAAGCACCTGGCTGATAGATCAGAGTCATGTGAGAAGTGTCGGTGCATGAATTCTGGGTTCTGATTAGCTGGTAACTTTCTGGCTTTTCATTTCCTTTTTCCCTTTTAAAGGTAAAACGCGCAGAAATAAGAAGCAACAAAGCGCTTGCTTGTTGCTTTTCGCCTAATCACTGGAAGCGTATGCTTCAGTGATATCACATCTTCGACATGTCAAAGGGAGGGCATCTTGCGTCGCTCTGCTTCGTCGCTTTAAGCGACAGAGAGCGCTTTTCCCAATACTGGTTAAAATTCACTAGCAGGACAAAGTTAGTGACCATCCCACTGAAAACTCAACAAATACGAGTTTAAGTACTAGAGAAACAATTTCCTAAAACAGGGCAGCAGGATGCATGAAGAATACAACTATCACGCAAGGTACGGGAAGGGTTTCATCCCAAAGGGGTGTATTATAGGCATCCTACCCCCATGCAAGCGTCGTCTCGAATCCATACCTATAAGTCACACGACAACAACTACACTGTCGCTTCAAGGCTCTTCAGAGAAACAATTTTCTATTCTATTTTATTTTTTTGGTGTGAGGGGAAATGAGGAAAGATGAAACATGGTGAATATTTTTGGTATAAGAAAATCCTGAACGCATATGATGCACCAAAATAAGGTTGCATCCAATCAGCTTTATCAACCAACAACAACAACAAACCCAGTGTAATCTCACATGTGGGGTCCGTGGAGGGTAGTGTGTGCTCAGACCTCACCCCTACCTTAAAAAAGGGTCCGTGGAGGGTAGTGTGTGCTCAGACTTTACCCCTACCTTGTGGAGAATTAGTTTTTTCCACCAAAGAAGAAAATTAGGTCAAAAGTCAACTTAAAACCTTTTTAGTATTGCATGTGTAGGAGTAAGCATCTCCATATGCACACACCACATAAAGCTAACATCTGCTTGTCCGTGTACAAATTGGAAAAGAATCTGTAAGTGTATGCTGTACAGCAATAAATTCAATTAATCGATCAATCTGCTTCACTTCATGGGTCAGCTATGAATCGTTTATATCCATTCCACATCCATCATATGAATAGACTATTGTTAGGATGGGACCAGCTATACTGAGTCAGCACAAAGACGAAGTTGTGCCAGTACCACACACAAGAAAAGTTCACTTTCTATTATTGACATAAAATATGGAAACGGGTGAAAATCTGACTACTGTAGTTACTACCTCTGTCCTAATTTATGTGAAGGTGTTTGACTGGGCACAGAGTTTAAGAAATAAATAAAGACTTTTGAAACTTATTATCCATAACAAACTATAGAAATTTGTATGGCTAGAAATCATCTGATCAGGGGTAAAAGAAGAAATTTAAAGTGAATTGTTACTAAATATAGAAAGGTATAATTCTTTTTTGGACTAACTACAAAGGAAAGAGTGTCACATAAATTGGGATGGATGGAGTATTTAAGTTGGTATAGTTCTAAAATCATGATCCTTAACTAAAATGTTCCAACCCTAGTAAGAACCTTACTACCTAAAAACTACATCTAACATAGTCAGAGTAACACCTCAGAAAAACTGTCATCAACTCACTCCTCAAAGGTGATAGCAACATGCAAAATACATTGAGAACTTCACCCTGACGTTATTAAAGATGAAACACACTTCATGCTTTAAACTAGAGAAGATAAACTGGAGAACGGAATTACTCACATAGATGTTTCTGTCACACCCAGCTATCATCATTTGAGAAGAATCCGCACTGAAAACCATTGAATGGGCAAATGGCAGCCCCGATGGGAGCTGCCTTCGGCTGACAGTCCATGCACTCTTGCTAGCACCACTCTTCTTAAGTTCAAAAAGACAGGGTTTTACATAGTCGGAATAAGCAAACATTACACCTGAAGGAGAAATTGCACTGCATGTGATCTTCCTCGAAGTTTTGCACTTAACACGAGCCACTAGATCTGTTCTCGCAGCCCCGCCAGACTGGCCACAGCTATCAGACACAACGCCCTTTTTAACACGAACACAAAAAATATCTATCCAGTACGCAGCCTGGACTAAGAGTAAAGAAGCCTGACTGAAGATTGTATTTACTGCAAGTTGTATAGGTGGCCTCTGAGGTGAAGGACAAATGTCATGCGGAGAAAACCTGGTGAATTCCTTCACAGAGTATGCAAAAAGTTTAGTGTCATCACCACCTGAGATAAGCATCGGTACACCCAATTGTGCCCATTTATGATAACTAAAATCAAGGGGCTTCTCCCCAGAACGCTGCTTCTTTGCCTTATGTTCAGCTACGGGCTCTGTCAGGGAGAAGAAAAGTTAAAAATTAAGTATAAAAAAACCAGATAAGAAGGGATATCTTGAAGTCCAAAATTAAAACAAGGAAAATATTTCAACTTCAATTTCAGTGAACGAGAGGCAAAACTAAATAACTGACCTTCATGAGCAATGGGTACAGCAACTGCCAAGGCCCTCACATCATGTGTATGGACCCTCACATAACCAACATAAATCCATTTCTTCATGTCTACAGAAGAAATATCTCCATCATGAGACCCAACCTCACTGGTTGAGAGATTATATATTATAACCTAAAAACAATACCAAATAATTAGCAGCTATAAAAGCATACTAAAATTGTGTTCTCAAAACATTTATAGCTGAGAATGTCTTAAGCAAGATATCAGAAGAGATGAGAATATACAATATCTACAACAACAACTACAACAACAACAACCCAGTATAATCCCACTTAGTGGGGTCTGGGAAGGGTAGTGTGTACGCAGACCTTACCCCTACCCTGGGGTAGAGAGCCTGTTTCCAAATAGACCCCCGGCATCCTTCCCTCCAAGAACTTCCCACCTTGCTCTTGGGGAGACTCGAACTCACAACCTCTCGGTTGGAAGTGGGGGTTGCTTACCATCAGAGAATATACAATATTCAAAGAAAAACAAATTAAATAAAAGATTGATAATGAAATATCTTCATTTTAGCAAGATTGACGGAAAGAATGTTGTCGATCGACTCGAAAGATTTAAGTACAAAGGTACTTTTTGGTGCCTTCGGATGAGAGAAACCTCAGATGTTTTGATGGAATTTCAACTCGAAATCACTCACCAAAAAGCCAAATGTCTGTTTAGTTGGTCTAACCAGTTCCATGTAAATAGTACTACTATCTTCATAGGCTTTGTTAGGGAAAACTTTAGACTAGCAATAGTCATGAAAGGCCTTCATAAGATTTTTTGGTGTTTTGGCTAGCTCCCAGTATCTACAATATCATGTAATGAAGCTAATATATTTACCTTTGTACTTTCTGCATCTTCATGATGCCAGTAATGAAACAACTTCATAAACAAGGAATATTGTTGATCAACGAAGATTACACATACAATCTTATAAAATAGCAGGCACCTCTATTTTAGTCATTCGTCAATTCTTTGCCTTTTTGCTTTAACTTTTCTTTATCATTTTTTTTAGAAAAAGGTAAATAGCAAGAAATAGAAAAGGAAATGAAGTTTTACGTGCAAGTTTTTTGGTTAAAAAAAACAAAACACAGGAAGCACCTATATTGGAAATATGGAAGTCAAGCCTCTCAAGCAACAACCAAATGCTTGTAGCATTTTTTTCTTTTAGACGAGCTATTTAACCCATGTATAACAACATAAGCAACTAACAATTAAATGCTTCGAACATATTATCTTTTACTATCACAAACCATACAACCTGTTTATTTATTCATAGTTGACCATTGAGCCTGTTTTTTAGAGAAAAAAAATTGTAGCATCTCAAAGCACTGATAATTAGGGACAAGTTTAGAAGGCAATTTATATATTATCCCATTTTAGTTCTGTGTTTTATCTTCATTTGCTATACCGCTCTACTGAAGCATTGAGGTCTACATATTTGAATTGCCTGCATTTAGGTACCACAATCCTGCCTAGTCCCACCTCAATTTCACTCTTTGTATGCTTGCTAAACTTGAAATACATATATCATGTCTTACTTCTACTTATCCTGAACCACTTAATCCCCAAAATGCTTATCCATAGTTCAAATTTCTGGCGGATACCATTGCTAGTTTCTTCAATTAATCTACTAAATTCATAAAATGGGACTTCATTTTTTATCTGGGTAAACAAGTAAGGGCTCAATGAGATCCTAGAGGAATGAGCATAACTAGATAAACAACTTCAATAGAGTATTTTCTTTGGATCAGAAGTGTGTTTATGTACCTGACCATCAGAACCAGTAGAAAACACCCTCCTATGGCTGGGTGATGCTGCTAAAGCATTCACGTCACCTTTATGACTTGAATGTGACTGCAAAAGAGTGCCATGATGGGTGTCCCAGAACTGAACGCTACCAGTACTATCTGCACTAACCAGGGTACCACATCTGCAAACAGCATTATGAGGTTTGAAGCAATATTAAAAACGGAAAATTTTAGTATAACACAAGATGAAAAAAAAGGAGTTCCCATTCTTTCTGAAACTTCTAAAGGAAGGGTTTGCCAATTTGATATTCACCTCAACGCAAGCAATGACCATATGCATAGTTCAGATCCACTGCCCAAACCTCCAAGTCCAACAGTTATCCTATAGACTTCATATGCTAACTTCGCATCCCAGCATCGTATAAACCTGCAAAGAAACAATCTCCTCTCAGAATTTTCACAGCCATGAAGAATAGACAATCATGCTTCAGCTGACATTATTGCCTCTGTTGAGTTTTTCATCAGAAATCAACAAGTAAATGTAGCACATATCTAATTTCAAAATAGAACATACCCATCACTACTACCAGAAAATATCCTCTTTGCATCAGAACTCCAAGCGACGCTCAATATACGCCCTGCAATTACACGAAAATTATAAAATACCCAAAGCAACAATCAGATATCTACACTTCGACTCTGGGGGCAGCTATCTCACCACTGACCCTAGGCAATGATCTTTTGTAAGTCATATTCTTCTCATCAGTAGTGTAGATCCGAACACAACCATCGTCACAAGCAAATGCAATTTGACCATTTTCACTATCATCATCCTCGTGAAGAACAACTGAGTCATCATCATCTTCACCTTCAGTGCTCTCATTATCACTACTAACACCATTTGTATGATTAACATGGCCATTCTCATACTGCCTTGGAAGATTTTGATGAAGCTGCGAAGTATTGCATGGTTCAACAGCCATCTGCCATATTGAAACACCAATGCAATCGAGCACAGCCTGCAAGCAACCATAGAAAAAACATTACTCGATCTGTCAAAATCAAACCATAAAACTACAGGCAAGAAAAATGGATCTTGAAATGCATTGATCTGGGAAGACCCGAGTCTCCGATCATACAGTCAAAAAGACTGCATTTTTCTTATGCCAAATCCATGAAAGACACTGCAAGAGCATGGTATCTAAGACAATAGCAGCTAAAAAAAATAGATTACAGCATAATGCAGCTTATAAGCTTTTAACAAAATTCTTGCTATTTGTGACAAATAATATTCAGCAAGACTGCATACGCATACAATAGACCCTTGCACATAGCGGAAACTTAGTGAACCTCACTGCCCTTTTTATTAATGAAATATCATAGAGGATATCATCTCTCCGGAATCTCTCCACGCCACAAAAGGAAAGCTTACCATAGCTTTTTAACAAACAACCCTTTCAAAAATCCACTAATTTATATATTAAAAAGTAGAATAATGGAGAGAAAAGGAAATAGTAGATAAGATCAACATAGTGTTCTATAAAGACAATCACAGCCATAAAATGTCAAAAGTTCTTCTTTTGTCGTATTTCTGATTGCCTTCTTTTCTATGTTGATAAAAAAATGCAGTAGTCAACAGGTTTACCTTGTCAACTCAATTCAGGTCCATTTCATTGCACTACTAAATAATGTATACCTTTTTAAGGTCCCTAGGACGAGTATATTATAGCACAAGTAGTTCCTCCTATTCAATCAATCAATATATGCATACACTTATAACCCAATTACACGTACCTTCTGAGTCAAATCGAAAAGATCCCACTCGTAAACTGATCCATCAATGCTGGACGAAAATAACCGACCTGCATCTAACCTTCTCGACCCCGACTTACACCACACTAACGACGAAACCCTAGAATTAGGATTCCCATGTATAATCTACAGATACAGAAGCAAAACAAAAAAAAAACTCAATCCCACATATTTTAAAGCTAAAGAAAAGGGAGTAAATAAATAAATATATATACAGTCGTACAAGTTGACAGTGCCAGCCGACAGAGCCAGGAGAAACAAGCCAAATCTCAAGAGAGCCGTCTTCTCGAGCTGCGGCGACTTGAGAATCGTCGGGGCTAGTAGCTAGGGCTACTACCGGCGAAGGCTTCCACTCAACTGAGCTGCTTCTATAAACTTCGAGCATCTCTGAACCTTAAAATTGTTGTACTTTTTCTCGAGTTTCAGAGGAGAGGTGCAGCTACGAAGAGAGGGCAGGACATGCTCACATGTAGGCGATGCCAAAGAGAGGGCTAGGTTTTTCGAACGAACGAGGGTTTAAGCTTCAATGAATTAATTATTAATTCGGGCTTTTTTAAGGTCCGCCCGGCATAAACGGGTTAGTCAATGCATGGATCCTAGACCATTTTCACTCTAAAAAGAATACTGCTCCTACTACTATACCAAAAGGACAACATGAACTAGGGTTCCTTCTTCGCGCTTTAGCTACTGGGTAGTAAAGGTGTCTAACGGGTGGGCCGGGTTGGGCCGGTTCAAAAAATTTTGATCCTTACGGATTTTGGGCGGGCTGGTTCTGGATTGAATGTTAACGGATTTAATTGTGTCGGGTTATAATGGGTAAAATTTGAACCATACGTGTTACGGGTTGAGCTGATCGGGCCGGGTTTAGTGTAGTTTTTATTTTTTAGAATTTTATATAAATAGTGTAAGTTATATTAATAAAAGTACTAACATAAATAACACAAGGAAGATGTGAAAAAATTGTATGTATAAATTACAAGTGCTACATTTATTTTAAAATTATAAAATTAAAATTTGCATTTAAAAATAAATTAACAAATAAATAGTAAACTAAATTTTCATGCATAATAAATAATAATACTTCAAATTAATTATTAATCTAACAAACTAAAACATTAAGCATAAATATGTCTAATAATTTAAAATAACACAATGTGTTTTAAAATCTTAAAATAACACATATATAGCATATTTTAAAAATAATATGTTACCATCATATTCTATGATTTTAGCATTTATAGTTTTATACCCTAAATATATACACTATAGGTTAAGTTCCAAAATTTTAAATTATGTTAATTTGTATACAATAACGGTATATTTATGGTATATTTATAGTATATTTAGAGTATATTTATTGTATATTCAAGATATATTCATATTATACTCACGTTCCGGGCCGGACTGGACCGATTAACCGATTTAATAGTACTATTTATCCAACGGGTTTAAATGGGCCAGCTAACACGTTTCAAATTTTAAACCGTCCAAACCCCCCCCCCCCCAAACCCATACCCAGCCCAGCCCAGCCCCCCTTACCGGTACGGGCCGATCCAGAATTGGGCCTACCTAGCCCGTTTAACACCGCTACTGGGTAGTATAGTTTTTTTACCAATATTGTCTTTTATCTTTGAGGTAGATTATTTTGGTACTTCAAATATAATTTTGACCATATTTAGTCTAAATATACTAAGGTGGATTACTTTTAGTCTGTGTGACAAAGAGGGTGTTTGGCTAAGCTTATAAACTGGTCAAATTAACTTATAAGTACTTTTTGGCTTATCTACGTATTTCGTAAAATTAAAAATGCTTATAAGTTAAGTATTTATGAGCCAAAAATTAGCAAAAAATCATAAGCTAGTCTCCCCCAACTTATCAAATTTCAACTTATAAGCACTTTAGGTTTGACCAAAATATTTACTATTTTACCCCTGAAATACTTATATCTAAAACAAAACTCTTCGTATACCCTGTCCGTCAACTGCTTATTATTAATTTCAGCACTTTTATCCAAACACGTAACTGCTTATTTTTTAAATCAACTTCAGCACTTAAAAGTGCTTTTCAGTACTTAATATTTATCAGCTATTCTAAATCAGCAAGCCAAATGGGCTCAAAATGTGTTCAAAAACTAACGGTGCTAACCAACTCTGATTCATAAAACAAATCGTTTGCTATGAAGCAAAATGTTTCCTCTCCTTTTATTGGATAACGCAAATTATCAATTTAATTAATCATTTTTAAATAATGTCTTCAAAAAAGTTGACCTTGAAAATATTCCTATTTGTGCCAGTTGTTAACGAGAAAATAACACTCTAAACATACAAAAGTTGTATATATTTTGTACGTTAATATGTAAAAATTATACAAATTTTATATTCTTTTTTGGCTACCAGATGTAAATAATTTCTGGTGCAGGCCAAAAATATGAACAATGAGACTTCTGTCTCGCTTACCTGCCCGACGGGTAGACCCGATGAAACAAGGGAGTTCTTTCGCAGAGACAAGGGAAAACAATCATTCAATGAGGTATGGTACCACACAAGAAAAATAATACAACATGGTTATTCATTTGCTTCAGTAATATGCCTATAAGTAATCTTGGCAACTCTATTTTTTTCAAATTTTAACTTTTCTTTTTGGAAAAGTCAACCGAAATTTTTAAAAGAAAAAAACATTTAAATCTTAAAAATATATCAGGTCTATACTATTAGTGGGTGGTTTATAAAATATTTCGATAAGTAAATTAAAAAGACGGTAACTGCCGAAACTAACCCCGTAATTGATCTTGGACATATTCTGATAGTGAGACTAGAGGTGCTCCACTTTAGCTTATTTAAGAGACCAAATGTGTTCAAGGTTGTATTTAAGGGACCAAAATAAACTTACTTTCAAAGATAAGGGACAATATTGGTCTTACTACATTTTTTCTTTTTATCGATTCAGTATTTTGAACCCATTGCTCCAACTAATTTGAATATGTGATGTTATGCTATGCTTAACTCTTTTTTTATTTCACTCTAAATTGTGTAGAAATAAAAAACTGCTAAAACTTCTACAAATCCTCTGCAAAAAAATACAATTATGTCCAAAATCTTAATTAAACTACAATTGAATTGGAATTGGGATATTAAAATTCAATATACTCAGTTTGTAGATATTTTATAAATAAATTGTAGATTATTTGTATTCTGATTGTAGATGCACTGTTTTCAATTGTAGATGCATTTTTACATTCCTGTGCCACATAGGAATTTTTTACATTCTTCAATTGTTGTCAAGAAGATGAAGTTGATATACTAATGTTGCGGTTCTTTTACTTTATGGTTTTGGACTAAAAGATAAACTGATAATAATCCATAGTAGGAAGTTGCTCTGATGGTAAGCAACCCCCACTTCCAACCGAGAGGTTGTGAGTTCGAGTCTCCCCAAGAGCAAGGTGAGAAGTTCTTGGAGGGAAGGATGCCGGGGGTCTATTAGGAAACGGCCTCTCTACCCAAGGGTAGGGGTAAGGTCAGCGTGCACCCTACCCTCCCCAAAACCCACTAAGTGGGATTATACTGGGTTGTTGTTGTTGTTGTTTTTAAATAAAGAAACAAACAAATTTTTGTTTATCAAACTAAGTTCAGATTTTACAAAATTAATACTCTCCATCACATGGTTGTACGTAGCCCAATGGTACGACTAGAATATAAATCTTGTATTAAAAATTAATGAAATATTCTCACTAAAAATAATTGTAGTTGTTTAAACTTCGTCATGTTATCATAATACACACACTAAGTTCTCATCTATTATCACAAAAAGTATGGCAAGTACGTAGAGCGATAATATCATATTTCACACCACTAACGTGTGACGACCCAAAGGGTCATTACTTAATTTCTTATCAAACATCATTTATAGTCGTCTCGATTTGAAAGCACAGTCCGAGCGCGTAGCCGGAAACTCAATTATGAAATTCTGTAAAAAATTTGCTATGATATTAAAATGAATAAATTTGACTTCGGTCAATATTTTTGATAAACGGACCCGGACCCGTAATTTGATGGTCCCAAAAAGTCCGTAGGAAAAAATGGGTCTTGGACATATGCCCGGAATTGAATTTCGAGGTCCCAAGCCCGAGAAATTAATTTTTGAGTAAAATTTTTTTCTGAAAATAATTAAGGAAAATGGAAATGAAATTTGATTAGAAAGTGATGGTATCGAGCCTGTATTTTGGTTTCAGGGTCCGGTACTGGTCTTATATATGGTTTAAGCACTTTCTATAAAGTTTTGTTGAAAATAGTCGTCGTTTGACGTGTTTCGGACTTAAAATGGAAAATCTGATGTTTTACAAAATTTGGAAGAAATCATGGATTTTAAGGATTAATTCTTTGTATATGATGTTATTTTGGCAATTTGATCGCACGTTAAGTTGTATGATGTTTTTGAGTTAGTATGCATATTTAGTTTGGAGCCCCGAGGGCTCGGGTGTGTTTCGGAGGTATCTCGGAGCGGTTTCGGACTTGGGAAAAACTGCACAAAATCTGCAATAGGTCCACATGCCATTTCTTCTTTGCGATCGCGACCTCCCTTCCGCGATCGCGATACCCTGCCAGTTTTACCCTTCGCGAACGCGACCGTCCTGTCGCGAACGCGAGGGCAATTTCTCCCAGTCCTTTAAAGTCCCAAAATAGAACACTTACGGAATTTTCCATTTTTCATAAACCCTCCCTTCCCCAAAGCTTTTGAACAATTCTTGGAGCATTTCTTCACCAAATTTTCTTGGGTAAGTGTTTCTTAACTCATTTTTTTTTATTTTCCATCAATATCATTTGAATTCCTAAGCTAAAACATGTTAAAATAGGTAGATAATTAGATTGGTTAGAGCTAGCGCTTCTTGAATTTTCTTGAATTAGACCACGTTTTGGGGTCGAATTTGAAAGCAAATTATATATTCGGGCTCGTAAGTGAATGAGTGATCGGAATTTGGTTCGAACCTAGTATTTTGACCAAGCGGGCCCAAGATCAATTTTTTGAATTTTTTGAAGAATGTTTAGAAAGTTATATTTAGGTATTAGAATTGGATTATTTAGTATTTATTGATGATGTTAAATCAATTGTCTATAGATACGAATGAATTGAAACCGAATTTCAAAGTCAAACCGGTGCTTAAGGATTGAATTGGCCATAAAACTTCGAGATAAGTGTTTGGTCTAACCTTAGTTTGAGGGAATAAGAGTTGAGTCTTATTTGCTACTTGCTAATTGTTGAGTACAATGTATAGGCATGGTGACAAGTATCTATACATTGGTATCTAGCATCACCGTTAGTCCTTATATTGCGAATATCCTGGCTTTGCTTTAACTTCCATATTTAATTGATGATTCCTATATGTTGTAAAGAGTGTATGGAAGGAAAATGTGATCTTTGAACTTCGTGGAGCATTGGATCGAGTTGAAATACAAATTGTGAAGGAATATGAAATATTGAAATATTTGAAGCAATGGCTAAGTGATAATGTGAACTATGAGAAGAAAGTGAAACGAAGAGAAAGAGTTGTTGATTTTCTCCCTTGCCGGGATATGGAAAGTTATTGATATTGTTCCCTCGCCGGGATTTAACTATTTAATTGCATTTCCTTGCTGAGATTTCTATCATTATTTGTCTACTTTCTTGCCTATTTTTTGTGATTGTTGTTTGGGTGAGGAAGAGTGATAAAGCACGAAGGGTGATGCTGTACATTGTATGATATTTGTAGATTGGATTGCACGTCACAGTAATGTTCTTATATATTGGGATCGGGTTGCACGTCGCAATAGTGCTAAATGATATGATCGGGTTGCACGCTGCAACTATGCTAAATGATATGGATCAAGTTGCACGCTGCAACAATGCTAAATGATATGGATCGGGTTGCACGCCGCAACAATTAACGATACAAGTGTGTCTATTTTGGATATTATTTTATTTGTTCACTATAAACTCTAAGTTGCCGTTAGACTGTGACTCTGGATCTACTATTAATACTAGTATAACCCTGCAGCATATTTCCCCTCCCATCTTTACTTGTTTATTCCTGCTTTATTTTCTGTTGTATATTGTATAACTGTGCAGGTTTACTTGGTTGTCTGGTCCTAGCCTCGTCACTAATTCACGGGGATTAGGCTAGGAACTTACCAGTACATGAGGTCGGTTGTGTTGATACTACACTCTGTGCTCTTTTGCACAGATCCTGATTTCGAACAACAGCTGCAGTAGCGCATGAGTTAGCATACAGTCCAGTGAGACACCAAGGTAGTCTTGCAGGCGTCTGCAGGCCCAGCATCTCCTCTATCTATTATTTCAGTCTGTTATCTTATTGTGTTCGAGACAAACAGTTTATTACTTTCTTTTAGACGATTGTATTTAGTACTCTTAGTAGTTCGTGAGTAATGTGGCACCAGTTCTTGGGTAGAGGTTTATGTTGAATTTGCGTATTTCATTCAGCTTTATTTACTTAAGTCTTCCTCTCTTTTAATTTATTCCGTTGTATTTAAGCTATTATTGTTAAATGATTAAAAAGAGGAATTTTGTTAATGAAAAAGGTAGATAAGAGTTGGTTTGCCTAGCTTCTATTAGTAGGTGCCATCACGACTCCCGAGGGTGGAAAATCTGGGTCGTGACAAGTTGGTATTAGAGCTATAGGTTACATAGGTCTCATAACTCACGGACAAGCTTAGTAGATTCTGAGGGATCGGTACAGAGACGTCTGTATTTATCCCTCAAAGGCTACAGAGTTAGGAAAAGTTTCACTTCCATTGTTCTCTATCGTACGATATTGTTCTCTTATTGCTAAATTGAAACCTCTACTCTTGTCTTTTCACGGATGGCAAAGTCACGTACCGTTTTTTCAACCAAACAATAGCATATACTGGTGATAGATCAACTACATCTTTGGAGGTTTTGCGGAGGTTGGATAGGCTTCACCAAGCTCTTCGCTACCACTTTCAGGGGTGCATCTTTTGAGGACCCACGGGATTATCTTGACAGCTACTGTGAAATATTGCAAAACGTGAGAATAACCAAAAGCGAAGGGGTTGATTTTGCTGTGTTTCAAATGACACGTAGAGGTAGTGGAAAGATAATGTATTTACTAGACTAGTTGTGGTTCCAACAGAAGATGCAGACGTATCAAGAGATCACCTAATGAATCATGTAGGGGTTCAACATGCCTTGACGTCCGGCTGGTTTATTTGAGTGATAAGGGTAAAAAATTGTGGATTATCGGATGTTGTGACCTATGACTTAGCGCCAAATGGGGAATTCCACTATCAGTGAATGGATCGTATGGTCATGTGTTACGTTAGTTTTGGGTTGAAATGTATATATATATGGTACTGAAAGGTTCCCCAATAATTTACATATATTTAAGGCTTGGTACTTTGCAGGGGATAAGGTTGGAACTTGTGATATGTCTGCCTCCTTAATAATCCGACACTTCAATATTGAGGGAGTTAGGGAAACAACTTTAAATTTACAAAAGGTCTACATGTGGAAGTCACGGTTGTGAATTTTGGGTGCTTTGGAGGAAATACAGTGGTTGACGACCTTCTCGACTATGTGGTTTGTTCCAAGATTTATCTGTATAGAGTTTTACCTTTGTGATCGTTGTGCATAAATAGGGGTAAGAATTACCCCCAAAGAATAAAGAGTATATGAATAAGTGGAGTAGCTCAATACTGTTAAGCCATCATAGCAAAAGAGGAAATTGGCCACCAGTGTTCGTAGAAAGTCTACGAATAGGGCAGACTGGCCAATGCAACACCACATACTCAGTTATGTTTTAAGAAATATTTTTGAAGGAGTTTACCTCCTGGATTCTCTGTAATATGTGGTATATGTGATCTGAACAGTTGTGTCAGGTCACCGTGACATTGTTCGAATATGTCATCTGGTTCAATAAGTTAGCTGAACCCTTAAAGGGATTGTTATGAATGTGGTAGTACTAGGCACATCATGGAAAAAAAATTATCCTAGACTTGGAGAACATCATTTATAAAAGCCCATTGCAGTCAATACTCAGCTTACATGACCAGCCAGAGGTAGGGGTCAAGATGTTAGAGTTGGAGGTGAGACTCCTAGAGGTGAAGACCCAACCGTTGATATATTTTCTATGGTATGGCTGAGGTCGCAACACTAGATGGTGTCATTACTAGTACGACTTCAAATAATTATAAAGTAATAATTTTCTTAATTTGATTTGGTTCTGAGTATCGAGGAAAGTCCTTCTATTGTGCTCCACTTATGAGCGAGCTTTGTAATTCTGAGATCTGCTTATGTAAATGCTCCCGTTGGGAGATTCGACGGAGATGGCTAAGTCTATCATTATATGTTGTGATTTTGTTAAACGAAGAATATATTAAAGAAGAAAATGAAATATGTCAATTGGCATGTCGTGCATAGTACTGGAGACTCAGAACTAAGGACGAGATCCTTACATTTTAATGTAATAAGAAATATTTAAACCGTGCTACAAGCTGCGGTAGATGTTATCTAAGGACGAGGTCCTTGCGGTGAAATAAATAAATAAATGTATAAATGTATTTAAATGCTCCCTTTGTGAAATTAAAATGTGTACTATAGTACTTATAGGGAGTCATGCCTATTAGACTTATCTCGAAGAAGAAAAAATAAATCTTGTATGAATATCCTTGTGCATAATGTGCCAGATTTATATTGTAATTATTGAATTTTAGACTACGAGATGTGGTTATGGTCGCACCTGTGATCCGTTTTGTGATCCGTTTTATGTCAAGATATCATTAGGATAATGTCTTGCTTGTAACGCGGAGGTTAATATTATTGATATATACTTTATGGTGTTTTGTCGGGTTGTGGAAATATTGTTAGAAGTTGTTTTGGTGTTACTCTGTGGATAGGCCCAATTACATGGGAGACTATGTCGAAATTTATGTAAAATTTTAGAGTTAGAAAAATTTGGGATATTAAGATGTGCAAATAAAGAGATAAGTTACATTATGAGTTCTTGGTCATGTCCTTTGGGCTGAAATATGCCTCAACAGCTTTTATGGATCTGATGAACCGAGTGCTCACGCCTTATTTGGACTCGTTCGTGATAGTTTTCATTTATGATTTATTGATATACTCCTGCAGTCAGGAGTATTATGAGCAGCATCTCAGAGTGGCTCCTCAGACTCTGAAGGATAGTCAACTATATGTAAAATTTTCGAATTGTGAGTTTTTGTTGAGTTCAGTTGCATTTCTAGGTCGTGTCATAATGGCAGAGGGTATTCAGGTTGATCTGAAGAAGATTGAGACAGTCAAGAACTGACCTAGACCATTATCAACTACAAAGATTCGGAGTTTCTTGGGATTTGCAGGTTACTATCATCGGTTCATGGAGAGGTTCTCATATATTGCAACCCCGATGACCATCTTGACCCGGAAGAGTACCCAGTGCAGATGGTCAGATGGGTGTGAGGCGAGTTTTCAGAGGCTCAAGATAGCTATGATTGCGGCACCAGTGTTGGTTTTGCCCATATTTTCAGGGCCTTATACAGTCTATTGTGATGCTTCCCGTATTAGGCTTGGTGTATTGTTGATGCAGGATGGAAAGGTCATTGCCTATGCTTCAAGGCAGTTGAAGATTCATGAGAAGAACTATTCAGTTCATGAATTAGAGCTGGCAGCCATTGTTCACGCATTGAAGATTTGGAGGCATTATCTGTATGGTGTGGCACGTGAGGCGTTCACTGATCATAAGAGTCTTCAGTACTTGTTCAAGCAAAAGGAGTTGAATTTGAGGCAGATGAGGTGGTTGGAGTTGTTGAAGGATTAAGATATCACCATTTTGTATCACCCGGGGAAGGCCAATGTGGTGGCCGATGCATTGAGTATGAAGCCAATCAGTATGGGCAGTCTTGCTTTTATTTTGGCCAGTCAAAGGCCGCTTGCATTGGATGTTTAGGCTTTGGCCAATCGATTTATGAGGTTTGATATTTCTGAGCATATACGAGTATTAGCTTGCACGATCACTCGTTCTTCATTATTTGGAGCATTTCCATGATCGATAATTTGATGATCCCCATTTATGTGAGACATGGTGCAGCTAGGAGTGCCAAGAAGGTTACATTAGATGCTGATGGAGTTTTGAGATTGCATGGGCGAGTTTGTATGCCCAATGTGGATGGACTTTGAGAGTTGATCCTAGAGGAGGCCCATAGTTCCCGTATTCTATTCATCCAGGAGCCGCGAAGATATATCAGGAATTACGGCAGCATTATTGGTGGCGTAGAACGAGGAAGGATGTTGTAGCATATGTGGCTCGTTGTTTGAATTCTGAGCAGGTTAAGTAAGGGCATTAGAGGCCTAGTGGTTTATTTCAGAGGATTGAGCTCCTCGAATGGAAGTGGGAGCAGATCACTATGGACTTTGTTACTGGACTTCCACTGACTCGAGTGAGTTGAGAAGGTGGCTTATAGACTTGCATTGCCGCCTAACTTATCAGCCTTGCATCCAATTTTTCATGTGTCCATGTTCTGAAAATATTACGGTGATCCATCCCACGTGTTAGATTTCAGCGTTGTCCAGTAGGACAAGGACTTGTCATACGAGGATGAACCGATGGCTATTTTAGACCGGCATGTTCGTCAGTTGAGATCCAAGAGTTTTCCTTATGTTCGTGTTCAGTAGAGAGGTCAGCCTACTGAGGCTTCGACCTGGGAGTCCGAATCCGATATGCGGAGCCGTTATCCCCATCTATTCCCTGACTCAGTTACTTCCTTCTTTTTTCCGTTTGAGGACGAACAATTATTTTAGAGGAGGAGAATGTGATGAACCAAAGGGTCATCACTTGTTTTCTTGTCCATTTTGTGCTTCCGAGACCTTGGAAACCTTATTTATAGTTGCCTCGATTTATCTGCGCAGTCCGGACGCGTAGCCAGAAGTTCAATTATGTAATTCTATGAAAATTTACTAAGTTTTGGTATTAAAATGAATAAATTTGATTTCGGCCAACATTTTTAATAAACGGACACGGACCCGTGATTTGACAGTCCCGGAAAGTCCATAGAAAAATGTGGGACTTGCGCGAAATTGAATTCCGAAGTCCCAATCTCGAGATAATTTTTTGAGTAAAATTATTTTCTGAAAATAATTAAGGAAAATAGAAATGAAATTTGATGATAAAGTGATGGTATCGGGCACGTATTTTGGTTTCAGTGCATGGTACAGGTCTTATATATGGTTTAAGCACTTTCTGTAAAGTTTGGTTGAAAACGGATGTCGTTTGACGTGTTTCGGACTTAAAATAGAAAATTTGACGTTTTACAAAATTTGGAATAAATCATGGATTTTAAGGCTTAATTCGTTGTATATGATGTTATTTTCGCGATTTGATCACAATGTTAAGTTCGTAAAATGTTTTCGAGTTAGTATGCATGTTTGGTTGGGAGCCTCGAGAGCTTGGGTGTATTTCAGAGGTGTCTTAGAGTGGTTTCGGACTTAGAAAAAATTGCAGAAAATCTACAACATGTGCACAGGCCATTTCTTCTTCACGTTTGCGACCTCCCTTCCGCGATCGCGATAGCCTGCAAGTTTTACCCTTTGCGAACGCGGCCCTCCTATCGCGAATGCGAAGGGCAATTTGTCCAGTCCTTTAAAAGTCCCAAAACAGAACACTTATGGGAAATTTTCCATTTTTCTCAAACCCTCCCTTCCTCAAAGCTTTTGAATGATTCTTGGATCATTTTCCATCAATATCATTTGAATTCCTTAGCCTAAAACATGTGAAAATAGGTAGAAAATTAGAGAATTGGGTAGGGTTAGGGATTTTTGAATTTTCTTGAATTAGACCTCGTTTTGGGGTCAATTTAAAAGTAAATTATATATTCGGGCTCGTAAGTGAATCGGTGATCGGAATTTGGTTTGAACCTCATGTTTTGACCAAGCGGGCCTGGGGTTGATTTTTGTAATTTTTGGAAAAATGTTTAGAAAGCTATATTTAGGTATTAGAATTGGATTATTTAGTATTTATTGATGATATTAAATCAATTGTGTATAGATACGAAGGAATTTAAGCCGAATTTCAAAGGCAAACCGGTGCGTAAGGGTTGAATTGGCCATAGAACTTCAAGGTAAGTATTTGGTCTAACCTTAGCTTGAAGGAATAAGAGTTGAGTCTTATTTTCTACTTGCTAATTGTTGAGTACGATGTATAGGCATGGTGACGAGTATCTATACATTGGTTTCTAGCATCAGCATTAGTTCTTATATTGCGAATATTCTGGCTTTGCTTCAACTTCCATGTTTAATTGATGATTCCTATATATTGTAAAGAGTGTGTGGAAGGAAAATGTGATCTTTGAACTTCGTGGAGCGTTGGCTCGAGAGTTGAAATACAAATTGTGTAGGTATATGAAATATTTAAATCATTGGAGCATTGGCTTAAGTGATAATGTGAACTATGAGACGAAAGTGAAAGGAAGAGAAGGAGTTATTGATTTTCTCCCTTGCCGGGACATGTAAGTTATTGATATTGTTCCCTCGCCAAGATTCAACTGTTTAATTGCATTCCCTTGCAGGGATTTCTATCATTATTTGTCTACTTTCTTGCCCCTTATTTGTGATTGTTGTTTGGGTGAGGAAGAGTGATAAAACACGAAGGGTGATCTCGTGCATTGTATGATATTTGTGGATCGGGTTGCACGCCGCACCAATATTGTAATATATTGGTATCGGGGTGTACGTTGCAACAATGCTAAAAGATATGGATAGGGTTGCACGCCGCAACAATGTTGTTATATATTGGGATCGGGTTGCGCCGCAACAACTAACTATACAAGTGTGTCTATTTTGGATATTAGTTTCTTTGTTCGCTGTAAATTCTAAGCTTCCCTTAGACTGTGACTCTGGATCTACTGTTAATACTAGTATACCCCCGCAGCGTGTTTCCCCTCCCATCTTTACTTGTTTATTCCTGCTTTTATTTTCGCTGTATATTGTATAACCACACATGTTTACTTGGTTATCTAGTCCTAGCCTCGTCAATACTTCGCCGGGGTTAGGCTAGTACTTACCAGCATATGGGTCGGTTGTGTTGATACCAAACTCTGTGTTTTTTGCATAGATCCAAGTTTTGGACAATAGTAGCAGTAGGACATGAGTTAGCATACAATCAAACGAGATGATGATGAAGAATAAGAAGAACCTAGAGTGGAGGAAATAGAGAGGGCACTAGAGGTTGCTAAAGAAGTAATTATGAAGCAATAAGTCTAAATGCATTATCTGGCACTATTACTTCTAACACTATTAAGTTGAAAGGGATGTATGGGAAGTATGGGCTGATTATACTAGCTGACAGTGGCAACACTCATAGTTTTGTTGCTAGTAGCACTGCTAAACAACTGGGATGTACAATCCAAGAGGGTTGCTAGTAGCAGTGCTAAACAACTGGGATGTGCAATCCAAGAGGATGCTCATATGAGAGTAACAATTGCTAATGGGAGTCATTTGATGAGCTACTATTCTTGCCCTCAGTTTAAGTGGAAGATACATGGCATTGAGTTTGAACATAAACTTAGATTATTGGATGTTGGTGGATGTGATATGGTATTAGGTGGAGATTGGATGAGGAGACGCAACCCAATACTCTTTGATTTTATTGAGTACATACTACATGTTAGTGTCAACGGAAAAAAAGTGGATCTAAAAGGGTTCTCTGAAGAAGGGAAACTGCAAGCTATGACAACCTATGGGGTTAAACAACTTCTGAAGAAAGGGAAGGTGATATGGGCACATTTATTTACAATAACAGTTATAGAAATGAAGGATACTACAGCCATACCTGCAAAGATCAAAGTTGTATTGGAAGAGTTTCCAGGAGACTTTGCAGAACTCAAAACATTGCCCACCAAGCAGGGAGCATGACCATTTCATTCCTTTGAAACCTGATGCAAAGCCAATTAGCAACAGATCATACATGTACAACTATTTCCAGAAAAATGAAATAGAAAAGCAAGTTAATGAAATGCTCACTAACGGAATTATACAGCTAAGTCATTTACCATTCTCATCCCCTGTTCTCCTAATCAAAAAGAAGGATGGGAGTTGGAGATTTTGTATTGACTATAGGGAACTTAACAAAATGACTGTTAAGGATAAGCTTCATATTCCATTAGTGGATGATCTTATGGATGAACTTAAATGATCTTGTATCTACTCTAAGATTAACCTTAGGGCTAGTTACCATAAGTTAAGAATGGAGAAAGGTGATATTTTTAAAACTTCATTTAGAACTCATTTAGGGCATTATGAGTTCAAGGTCATGCCATTTGGCTTGACTAATGCACCTTCTACTTTCCAAAGTCTTATGAATCATGTTTTCATGCCTTACTTGAGGAAATTTGTACTAGTATTTTGTGATGATATTTTAGTTTATAGTTCTTCTGTGGCAACTCATGCATTACATCTGAGAAAAGTGATGGAAGTATTACAGAAAGAACAATTGTATGCCATGCTATCCAAATGTCGTTTTGGACAAGAAAAAGGTGGCATACTTGGGACATATAATATCTGGGAAAAGGGTATCAACTGACCCTTCAAAGATTGAATCCATGTTGTCCTGGCCTATTCCCAAGAATGTCAAAGCTCTTATAGGGTTCTTAGGTCTTATTGGTTACTACAGAAGGTTTGTCAAGTCCTATGGTATCATGAGTAGACCACTGACTAATCTGTTGAAGAATAACTCAATGCAATGGAATGAAGAAGCAGAAGTGGCTTTTCAACAATTGAAAGAAGCCATGGCATCAATACCTGGCTTTAGCTGACTTCACCAAGCCATTCATTGTGGAGACAGATGCCTCCTCCACTAGCATAAGAGCTGTGTTGATGCAGGAGGGTAGACCTATAGCCTATTTCAGTAAGGCCTTAGCTCCCAAAAACAGGGGTCTCTCAACATATGAGAAGGAATATATGGCAGTGTTAGCTGCAGTAGACAAATGGAGACATTATCTCCAAGGTGGGCATTTTATTGTCAAGACAGATCATCAGAGTTTGAAATATCTCTTGGAACAAAAAGTAACTACTACATTGCAACAGAAAGGTCTAACCAAATTGATGGGGTTAGATTATGAAGTACAGTATAAGAAGGGAACAGAAAACAGAGTAGCTGATGCTCTTTTAAGGAGACAAGATGAAGAGAGCACCTTACTGGATATGTCTACAACTCAAGCTACTTGGTTACAGGAAGTGAGTCTAAGCTATGTATCTGACCCTGTGTCCTTATAACTATTGAGGGAATTGACCATTGCCCCTGACAGTATTGGAGAATATTCTTTACAACAGGGAATCATCAGGTATAAACAAAAGATCTACATTGGGAAGACTACTGAACTGAGGTATAAGATACTAGAAGCACTACATCAATCACCCATAAGTGCTCATTCAGGGCAACAAGGGACCTACAGAAGAGGGCAATCTATATTCTATTGGCCTAACATGAAGACATAAGTATGCAAATGGGTTAGTGGGTGTGATGTGTGTCAAAGGGAGAAGTCAGAACAAATTCACCCTCCAGGATTACTATAGCCCTTACCATACCCAACCAAGCTAGGGAAGACATTTCCTTAGATTTCTAGAAGGGTTGCCTCAGTTAGGCCATAAAAATGCAGTCTTGGTGGTAGTTTACAGACTAACCAAGTATGGGCATATCCTACCTCTTAAGTATCCTTTCACAGCTCAATATGTAGCAGAACTATTGATTAAGGAGATCTACAGACTAGATGGACTCCCTAAGTCTATTGTATCTGATAGGGGTGCAATTTTCACTAGCCATTCCTGGCAGCATCTCTTCATGACCTTGGGTACTAAGCTTAATATGAGTTCAGATTACCATCCTCAATCAGATGGTCAGACCGACAGGCTCAACAGGTGCATGGATACCTATTTGAGGGCCATGGTTTTCAACAATCCAAAAGAATGGGTTAAATGGCTCCATTTGGCTGAATGGTGGTACAACACCAACTACCATAGTTCCCTTAAAACTACTCCTTTTCAGACCCTATTTGGTTATCCCCCGACTCAGTTACCATTAGGCTCTTTGCCTAACACTGGTCGACATTTAGCTGGAGAATGTTTAGCACAACGACAACATTTATTACAAACTCTCAAGGACAACCTAACTCAAGCTCAGTCAAGAATGAAGTTTTATGCGGATAGACTCAGAACTGAGAGAGCCCTGGAGGTTAGAGATTTGGTTTATCTTAATTTACAACCTTATCGACAAGCTTCTATAGCTATGCACAGGAATGTGAAACTGTGTGCTCATTATATTGGGCCCTATAAAGTCTTACAAAGAGTGGGTTTAGTAGCTTACCGTTTGGAGTTGCCAGCAGATTCACAGTTACATCCAGTCTTCCATATCTCTTAGCTGAAGAAAAGGGTTGGACCAGCTATCATACCTCAGCCAGAACCTCCGATTTGTGACGGTTCAGGTCGAGTCTTGATTCAGCCTTTGGCTATCTTGCAGCAAAAAATGACTAAAGTGGATAATGGGGTTCGAGTGAAAGTCTTGATTCATTGGACTAATTTTAGTAAAGAAGAAGCTACATGGGAAGATTGGGTTACAATAAGGGCAGATTTCCAGATTTTGTGGCTCAGCAACGACCTTGAGGACAAGGTCATTCTTTGAAGGGGAAGGGATTGTAACAATTGAAGTTGAAATTAGGAAAGTGGGAGATGGGTAATTGCTATATTGGTGTAAAAGCTTCTAGGACTTGGACCAGAACAACCTTTGGGCCAAATGAAGTCACATGTGGCTTTTTAATTAGAAAATCGATGGCCCACTTGTAGCAACCCAAACAATAACAATCAATAAATACATAGTTGGAGAAAGAAGCAGCAGCCAACTTTCCAGTAACTCAGTTACTCCTAACAAACTCTCTCTCTTTCTCCGTCAATTCTCTCTTCTCTCTCTCGATCCTAACCTCTTCTTCTCTTCTTATTTCTCAGGTCACATCCATGGAGTTTCTCGCCAGGGTTACTATAGTTATCTAGTTCTTTGTAAATTCCATTGATGAACAGATTCCATTGATCAATAAAACTTCTCCCTTCTCTTCTTATCTCAATTTCTATCATTCTCATTAGTTCATTACAAAATTTTACACTAGTTTCTCCATTTCAGTTAATCTCAAGGTAACGTTCATCACAGATAGAAGTGTAACATGGAGAAATTAAGAGATAGAACTGTGGTCACCGTCTATAACACGCCAATCTATTTGAATGCAAATCAATTACTCTAATGTTTGTCAGCTTCCTTAGCAACAACCAACCAATTCCCACACCCCAACACTTTTGCGTTGTTTTTCCCAAGTAATATGTTTGTCAGAATGCACACAATTATAGTTGTTACGGAAGCACATAGGTCGGGTTGGTTCAGATTTTCACCAATCAAGTCAAACTAATTTTCTCGAATTTTTAAATTTGATGATGACTTCTTTTTGAGCTATGTGTTTAAACGAACTTCTAATCTATTAAAAAAGATTGGTGAAAAGTAAGCTGATTAATGATGAAGTGGCATCACTTGCTGATGTGGTGTATGTGGAGGATAAGGAGAATGAAGTGAAAAAAATCTTCGTGGTTACCTTGACAATAGTGATAACAATTAGATTTGATTTGTGGTTCTAAAAATATATGATCTATTTTTATGCTAGTTGTTAGGTAATAAATGCTAAGTGAGAGGTTAGAAGATAAAATAAGAGCTTATAGATAGTATAATAACCAAACCAACTGGCTGGGAATCGGGGCCTCGAGTCGGCGTATGCGGGGCCTTTAGGTCGAGTTAGACGTCTGGCTAAGGGCAATAGATGAAGGATTAACAGTTATGAGAGTTGCGATGAAGGTTCTTTATAACCAATAATGGGCAATCAATGATGAACAATTAATAGACCATAATGAATATAAACAATAAATGTAAATAAAGAAATCAAGAGAATATGTTTGAGCCAGAGATTAGAGAATGTTCTTGCTTTTATATAGAATGTATTATGTTGTATTTTTCCCTGCAAAAATGATAAGGGTTCCCTTTATATAGGAGGAAAAATTCCAATATCACATATGCGTAATTATTACATAAAGTAGCCGGTACAACCACTCAATCAGCCTGGTACATGCTGTCATTATTGTGCAGACATTATCAGAAAAATACTGCTCCTAGGAAAGTTGTCGCTGCTTACATTAACCACCGGTTCGCTCTGCCCCGAAACCGGGTATGAAGGACCCTCGAAGACTTCGAACCCCAAGCTATTCTCCTGGCACTTTGAGATGAAATTACACAATGCCTCGCCGATCGTGAGTCTTTTCAATTTCAGTTGCGTATAGATAGTCCCCACGTTTCTCAGAGTAAAATAAAGAGAATGACCTCAAGATCTTGCCCTCCGGTACTTCCATCGAAGCAAATAGTTACGTCCTTCTAAGTGATTGATGTAACAAGTAGGGCTTCTAAAGGTCACGTCCACACAATCCTGAAAGTCTTCGATTTAATTATAGTGGTAGGCTGTACATTGGTCTGCTCCAATCGTACACGTTAGGATTCTATAAATACTCATTTCTTTGCCCCTTCCTTTTTACTGCATCATAAGGCTCTCAATAGAGTTTTTCTTTCTTCTTACCTTTCTCTTGTGTTCTTTCCTGAAGTACGATTTTCCCTTTCATCTTTGTACCTTTTGGTAAAAATGGCGAACACTTCCATATCTATCCCTCAGAAACATTTGCCTTTCTCTTCCATGCTCCTTTCTACGGGTAAAGCAACGATATCTCCTAGTGCTGGGGAATGCATTTCGGAGGCCTTTGAGATGACCTTTGATATAAAGGTCGAAAGACCCTCTTCGAAGCCGGTGTGATGTGAACCCACCTCTCGATACATCAGTCTAATCATAGACCTCGAAAAGGTAAAAATTTATTGCCGCTGGGGTGATACGGTGTTAGTGGAGGTTCCTTCTCGGGGGAGGATGTAAGGATGTATGAGGCCGACTTTCTCAGTGTCTATACTTATCTATTTATCCTTGTCCCGGTACTGCCATCCATGCCTTCGATAGACCCCGTGATCGTCGACTTCTGCGAACGATATCAAGTGACCCTCGACCAAATTCAACCGTCATTCTGGCCCATCATTTACAAGACCAGGTATTATGTGAATATGATTAAGGGGATGCCCTTCACCCTTGACCATTTGATAAGAATGTAAATCCCCTGACTTTTTCGTTAGGGCCTGATTAAGCTGCGTTGCTGGGCCTCGAGGTCCCTCTTCGCTTGTACCAATGAGGTTAGGAATGGGGGGTGAATAAGCTATTTTGTCCCAGTTCAGACTTTGGACTTGATCCCAGCAGAGAGGATGTCGTTACCCAAAAGATGGAACATGAAGCGTAAGTATACGTACTTAATTAATTGACCATTTCTTTCTTTCGGATGCATTTCTCATGAGTTGACTTCCTCCGCTGATAGAGCTGGTACAATGTACACCGATGCAATTAGGAATTTTTTAGGCTAGGTAGCTAAACCGGACTCGATTTGCCCATATTCTGATAACTTGTGGTGCGATCTATTCAGGGCTCAATGGGAAGTCAAGGATCACACTGGGACTTTGTTTTCTGCTGTAGTTTCAATTTTACAATAGTTACTGCTAATTCTGTTCTCATTATTCGTGCTTGTTTTTGTATTCGGGCAGGTCTGGGGGAGGTGTTCTTGATGAAAGAAACTCTATTTGGTGAAGCGGGTGCCTCAAAACCCGACGAAGAGAGAAAAACAAGGGAAGTCATCGACTTATCCTCCTAAATCCAAGAAAACCAGAGTGGAAGATCCTAAGGATAATTCAATAGCTTTAATTCCAGAAGTGTCAGGGAGTCCCTGAGCTGGAGGCGAAAAGAAAGGCAATCCTTTAATAGCACCCGAAGAGGGGGGGGGGGATCTGACTATTTCACATGTTGTTGAGTTGGCGGCTTCTGAATTGCGGCTTGGTTCCATTGTCACTGCCTCGTTTTGAAAAGGCCCACGAGGGTGTATCGGGCGGTACCATAGAGCCGTTTGACGGCCAAAATTTCCTTCGAGTTGAGGTGCTCTTGGTGGGCGACCGAGGGAGCTTTACCTCGAAGCTCCTCAGAAGCAAAGTACGACCCCGATTGATTTGGATGAGGTTGTTGAAGTGAGCAATTCCTCCACGGAATTGGATTTTCCTGCGGGGGAGATGCAAGATGCCCCCAATCTCGATGTGGGGACGTTTTGGTGATGAAAATATGTTTGAAAAGCCTTCTTCTGCATTTGAGGAAAAGCCTGGCCCTAACATATCTCTCATTTTTAAGGAGATTGACAGGCTATATGATCAGGTAATCTATTCGCAAATTCTGCTTGGTGCCTTGACCTTTGCCCTGCTGATCTTATTTCTTTCGTAGTTCCAGGCTAAGGTGCTCTGTAATCAAACGTTTTCCAACTTTGAAATCGAGATGACTCGCTACAAGGATGAACATAAGAAGCTTACCATGGAAGTTGATGAGCTTAGGGCTCTTTCTACCAAGAGGGAGGAAAAACTCAGTGGCCTTCGAGATTAATTGGAGGCGACGTCCTGAGAAAGGTTCGTCTTGCTGAATAGGTTACACAGCTCCTGTTTGTTTTTTTGTCTGCATGTCTAACTAACTTCAGTGTTTTAATATCTTTTGATCAATTTTGCAGTTTAAGGAGAAAGATGTCCTCATAGGGAAGGAACTCCAAGCGAGGGACTCCGAAATCCTTGAGCTTAAGCGAATTTGAGTGAGGTAGCCTCTGAGAGAGATACCCTTCGGGGAGAGGTGGTTTTGATCGGTCATTTCCTTAAATATGCGAGGGGTTAGAGTAGTAAGTATAAGGATTTCCATACTGAGTTGGCGACTACGCTATCCAAGGTCAAGGCTGAGGTCAAGGCGCTTGTGACATTGCATAAGGAGGATGATGCTACCTTAAATGCTCAGCCCTAGAAGGTGTTAGAGGAGGCTGAGCTGCACCTGACCTGAGCAGTGAAGCATGCCCAATTAGAATCTCAGAGACAGATGTTCCAGGATATATATACAAGTTCATTGATTTAATCGCCAAAATTGAGAGGGTGAAGACCCCAAAAGAGGAAGTTGCAGCCCTGCTTCCTTCCGAAGACGAGTCGAGCAGTGACTCAGGAGGCGATGAGGATGGAGGCGGATTCCATGAAGGGGAGGAGGCCTTTGGAAACACAGAGGTTATGGCCGAAGCTATTGAAAGCATATTTTCTGAGGGGGTCGTCGATCCACAATCTCCAAGGGGGAAGTAGACTAGGCTTTTCCTTTGTGATTATTTGTATAGGGCTTTCAGAGAGCGTTTTCCAATGTAGCATTTGATTTTTTTGTATGCGTATACAAGAAAAACCTTTTGGTTTCTTTCATCTTTCATGCGTTTTCCTCTGCTTGTGTATCTCTTTCTTCATTTTGAATTTATGTGTCGGTTGATGATTCACCAGGTGAACTGGACTTCGAGTAATGAGCCTTAGGTACATAACTAGGCCCTGAAGTTTATTAGGCTGGCCCGTAGGCCTTTGTGCATTTGTTCGGCATGACTTTTTGACTTTATCCAGAGACAAGGGCTATCACATATGTTCCGTTAGTCATTTTTTGGTTAATTATTTTGAGTTCAGTCCCCAAGTCGGATTTTGACTTGAGCTCATTCGCCCTCAAGTTTATGAATTTGAAGCAGGCCCTTGGGCTCTTATGCATTAGGTTGGTGCGACCTCTTATATGAGTTGGCGGTAGTGGCTCTTACGTATTGGGTTGATATGAACCTCTATATAGGCTGGTGGTAGTGGCTCTTACGCATTGCGTCGGTACGACCCTTTATATGGGCTGGCGACAGTGGCTCTTACACATTGGGTCTGTACGACCCTTTATATGGGCTGGCAGCAGTCGCTCTTACGCATTGGGTCAGTACGACCTCTAATATAGGCTTTATTTTTTCTTCGTTAAGGACTTTTTGAAATTGTGTTTGCCTGACTCTTCGATGGTTTGATAAAAACCTCGATTGTGAGCCATTTTGTGGCGATGAACGAGCACCTCAGGAGGTTTTGCCTAGTGGCTGAGTGTTTTAAAGTCTATAGTTTTGAGCTGATATGGTCGAAATGATTTTTCCTATGCCGAGGGTAGCCTTGTTTCACCGATTCTTTTCGAAGTAATTTCAAAGTATTTTGAAGGTCTGTGATTTTATTGCGATGGTAGGGCGTCCCCGAGTTGCCTTAGTTTGGATGGAGCGTTATGACCATAATAATTTATGTTTGGCTGTAGTCTTTTAGTTCTCGAATGGTGTTATTTTGGCGTCTATATCGAGAGTATACCTTTTTAGGTGTCTTATAAGTTTGATATATAGCTTCACTAGTAAAAACAATAGGTTTCAGAGACACACGTATCCTGTAGCTAAACAGAAAAATCTACAACTAGTATTATTTAGCGGCGGATTAGCGATAGATTATCATGAAACTCTACTAGCTACGGGAGATTTAACGACTAATTAGCGATGAAGTTCGTAGCTAATTCTAATTTTTTTGTAGTGATTTAACTATAAGATCGGTATTATGCCTTTCGTATCGTCATATAAGATCGGTATTATGCCTTTTGTAAGGTCTTACAATTTTGTTTACTTGGTAAAAGTTTGGTTCATGCTTTGCTTGAGGTCTTACAGTTTTGGTTACTTGGTTTGTATAGAGTAGGAGACATATTCATTTTTGCTAGGGAAGAGGATGATGGAAATGACTCAGACATATTTTGCAAACTGTTCCTCCCTCGGAATGGATGGGTTGGCTCTGATACCATAGTATAAAGAACAGAGTAAGAGACTCCAAGAAAGCAAACTATATCATAGATACGAAAGTTTTCCTACAAAAGGGGATGGCTTCAACAACCCATAAGGGACGGCTTGCCAAGCTACACAAACAGTTAATTTGTTTATAGTTGCAAAAGTTTTCCTACAAAAGGGGCTGGCTTCAACAACCCATAAGGGACAGCTTGCCAAGCTACACAACTCAGAAAACTTTTGTACAATAACCAATGTTAGCTGTTTATAACTCAGAAAACTTTCGTACTAGAATAAGCTAAGTTTAGCAGAGTATTCTTACTCTATTTTCATACATGGACCGGCCTTTCCATCCATTCGAAAGAAAGAACAAGGGAGAAATTTAGAAAGCACTCATATGTAATATATCATAAAAGATTTACAAAGGTTACAAGATGATCCAACCATTACTACAAGTCCTCCTTTATATGAAGCTAGGAGGTTATTACAAGACAAACTTTCAAGATAAAATAAACCTATATTACATGGCAAACTTATCTACATGTGGGTCCTTCTTGGCATGTGAAGGACATTAGACAAACCAACTAAAAAACACCTAAAAACATGTCACGGTGGTGAAATGTACATGGTGTAGCATGTGAAAGCATGAGGTAGCATGTGACGCCATGTGAAAATATTGTGTTGCATGTGACGAAGCATGTGGAGGCATGTGGAAGCATGTGAAAACAAGTGAAAGTGGGGCCCGGATGGAATGGAAAGATGTGGGAATTTGTATTGGTATGGGTACGATATATTTAATGGTTTTTTGGTAGGTAATGTAGGATATGTATGGATTATCAGGGATTTAGATAATTAATTCTAGGGTTTACTTCTAGGCAATCGTGGACCTTGTGTAGTAATCCCTTGAACTGGATGGTCCTTCTCCACTGTGTTCATTCTCCTTTGGACTAAGAGATGTAATCCGCAACTTTAATATAGAAATGTCATGAGTGATCTTTTCTCGGATGACTTCATATGGAGTTTGATATTCTTTTGCTGCTTCCCAGACCCTTTCCTAGTGAGGATGAGTGTTAGTGTAATTCCATCTTGCCCAATCTTTTGGCCATATCTCTTTCGGGATGCACCTATTTTGCTGAAAAAGGATTCTTTGTGCCTCACTATATTCTTCCTCCATTGATAAAATTGACACCGGAAATTTCCACCAGAATGATGACTCTGCTTGTGCATGGACTTTTCCATTAATGATCTTTACTGGCCTATAGAACATGAATACCTTCGCTGTGTAGGAATCATTAGAGCATTTCATCCAGTATCTTGTAGTCTTGAACCATAAATAAATACTTTAAGGGCTGGTGCAATGGTATCAAAATCCTTGAAGGCGTTGCAATTCAATTCCATGAAAATATAATATTGATGGCATAGGTACCTGAAAAACCATAATAACTCTTGGGGAAAATCCTTGGCTTGAGCGATGAATATGTGGCAGAACAAATATTCTGGATTGACCCCATTAGACTTGAGAATAGATCCTCCATATTGCCGGAAAACATGGAGCTCGTAATAAGTTCTTCTTTCTATAATAATTGACAGATCAAAGGGATCCATGAGATTGAACAACTCTGGTGGGTGATCCGTTGGCTTCAGTGAACTTTTTCCTGATGTATTTGAAAACATGAAGATGTGGCTTATTAGCTTCTGCTTTGTCTTTAATTTTGTGGGTGAAAATCTCTTTGAAAATTCTTCTGGTCTAGATAGAAAATCTGCGAGAATATTATCCTTTCCTTTAAGGTGCTTGACTTGAAATTTGTATGGAGAAAACCATTGAGCCCATCTGAGAATATTAGGATTGGGAATTATTTTTGAATTTATCTGGATCATCTTTGGGAAGACCTTCATATCCATTTCTATTAGAAATTCTGTATGGATCAGGAAGAAATTGAATTTCTTGATTCCATTTTTACTGCAAGAATTTCCTTGAAAGTGGAGTGATAATGTTGCTCGGCATCTTTGAACTTTCTACTGGTGTATCCACATATTTTCCTCTGGCCCCCTTTCTCTTCAAATAAAACAACACTCCAATATTCATGACTGGAATCAGTTTGCAATATCTTTTTTCCATCTGATGGGATGTAGAGAGACTTGACACTTTTTGGTATTTCCTTTATTTTTCTGGCTGCTTCATCTTGTTCTTCTCCCCATGCTAGAGCCTTTTTCGTGAGCATTTTTCTGAGTGGTGAAATGTATGTAGAGATATTTGGGATGAAATCTCTTGCATAATGTATTACACCCAAGAATAGTTGGATCTGCTTTATTGTGAGATTGGTATCCGGAAATTTGAGCAATTCCTGACATATATATGGTCCTAGACTATATTCCCCTTGGGCAAAATGCATTCCGAGAAAATCGATCTCATTTCGAGCAAGAACCATCTTTTTTGCAGAAAGCATGATTCTGTACCGTGTTACTATGCCTCAAATTGACGAAGCAAGTTGACATGTTCTTCGAATGTATCACTAAATAACAGGATGTCATCAATATAAACTAAGGATGTATGGAGGATGGGTTGGAAGATTTTTATCATGGCCTTTTGGAACAAAGAGGGTGTAGTTTTCAACTCGAAGGGCATGATTTTCCATTGGAAGTGATGTTCGGGGATGCAAAATCCTGTTTTGGGTCTTTCTTCAAGGTGGATTCCCAATTGCCAAAATTCGGTTTTTAAATAAAACTTGGAAAAATATTTGGCCTTGGCTAAATGGAGAAAAGGGTAAGTTTATTTGGGATATGGAACTTATCATCTTGGAGGAACTGGTTAAGTGGCTGGTAATTAATGACTAACCTGAGTTTTCCTCTTGTTTTTTTAGCTCTTTTGTTGACGTAAAATGCTTCGCATGCCTATTGTGAGTCTGATGGCTCTATCAGACCAAATTCCAAAAGTTCTTCACATTCTCTTTTGCAAGCTGAAGATGATCTGGATTCATTCCTGAATGACTGGCCTTTGTTGGATTGATATTTTCATTCTTCTTGAAGGGGATCTTGATAAAAAAAAACTCTTCGTTTTTCCTTAATGGGCATTTCCCTTTCTTCATGAAATCCTTGTGGGATTCAGCACATGAATGTTCAATGAGATTTTGCTCAATCCTTTTGATTTGTTCATCGTTGATGATTTGGAATAGCCTTGGAATCTAAGAATAAGGTCTGAACTATTTTTTAAAAGCTATCCCGTTAGCCCTGATCTGGAGTTGATCTCTAAGTTGCTTGTAAATATCGAACCCAATAAATAAGATCCTTTCCTGGTACATCAGATCCTAGCAGCTTGGTTCTGTACTTCAATCCTTGAAAGAACTCAATTTTGATTGGGTGCTTTGTAACGACAGTTGTGGTCAAAATTGCATTTGATGAAGTGATGAAATCCTTAAAATGCGGCACCCATTGATCTTCAGGGAGAACAACAAGATTTATGAGTGAAGAAGCAGCTCCGGTATCAATGAAAGCACCCATTGATCTTCGCCAATTTCAAAGTATATCTTCGCCATCTTTTTGAAATGTCTGTCAATGTTGTTTCTGTCGAATGACACACACTTCATTTCAAAGAGTTGTCTTCACATTTTCTCCTGTCTTTGGTCAGTATCTCCACAGAAAACTTCATGTAGGATTCTGATGTTGAAGGCAAAATCTTGGGAAGTAAGAAAAGTATTTTTGTCTTGAATTGCAAGTGAGTTCCACCAATCTCTGAGAATTCCTGAGAACTGTGAAGTAAGTTCATACAGGATGATATACTTCTCTCGTTCCACCAAATTTTAGTCACCATCCAAGTGTAGAAGTCTTGGATCCTTTGAGGCCATTTTTGAAACCTTGATGTCATTAAGGTAAAAGTGTGGAAACGAGTTCCAATTGGTTTTGACGCCATGGGCTCATATCTTCTTTCTGGGATTGGCTCATCTATCATCCCTTCTTGTTCCTCATCTACTTCAGATACTTCTGGGTCTCTTTGATTATTCACAAATATTGGGGGATTGTCTTCTTTGGAAGAGTTCGTTATGGACTCATTGCTTGACATAGAGCTTTCTTTCGTTGATTCATAGTCTGATGAATTCATAAATTCCGACCATGGAATATCTTCTTCTGGTATGCATCTTGGCTGAGACACATAGAGTTCTGGAGCCTTCTGGTCAGAAATCATCAAATTTTCAGGGTTGGACCCTTTTGAACTTTCTCCTTGGTCTCGCCTTTTCTTTGTTTGTTTTTGTGCTGCAAGGGCATCTTTCCTTTCCCAAAATATTTTTTCGATGTCAAAATCATGTTCTTCTTTAAAGGTTGCGTGAAAGAGATTGGATTTTGTGAAGTAGATGGAAAAGCAGAAAAGGTGTAGTCTAATTTAGTTGGGGAATATGCTTGTGGAGACATGGGGAAGAAGGTAGGCTTTGAGGAGTAGACTGAGCTTTTTTGTGGCTCAAAGTGTTCATTTCTCAGTAGTTGAATTTGTTTTTTGATGGAAATCGTTTCTTTTGTTGTTGTTGGAAGAATTGGAAAAGTGAAGTTCTTGGCAGACAAATCTCATATTGTAAATTTGCCAACCTTAGTTCCAAGGCATTGATTAGTCCGTCATGGTGAGATGATGTCTGCTCCACCTTTTTCTCAATTGTTTCCACCTTGCTCATCATTTTGTTTTGTGTATGGGCCATGTTCTTTATGGTGTTGCCAATGTTGTTCAGCACCTTGTTTTGGCAGATGGAGTTTTCTGTTTGCCAGTTTATTGTTGCTTCGATGCCACTTGTTGGGGGTTTTTCTCCAGTAGGTAGCACTATGTTTTTCTTGGGAATTTTTGGAGCATGGCTCATTCCCTCTTTTTCAAAAGGTTGAAGTGACGGAAAATCTAGGGTATGACTGGAGCTTGAAGGACTTAGCATGAATATCTGTGGTTGTGGGGGATTTGTGGTCTTTTGAGTTGCTGGAGTTTTAGGTTCAGGTGCCTTTTGGATTCTAGGGTATGGGCTGAATGTGATGGTGATTTTGGTATGGTTTCACTATCCTCCCAGCTTAGAGTGAATTTTTCTGGTAATTTTGGCCATTCCTGGGGGTTGTAACTGACAAGAATTTCATATTTACTCGGACGGCTTAATGAGCCAATTGACGGATCTTTATTTTCGTATTTGGCTCGAAATTGTTTTTCAGTTTTCCCCCTTTTCTTGTATTTTGGTTTGGTTTGATTTAGGTCGACCCTTTCATCATATTCTCCAATTGGATCTTTCAAACAGTCTTGACAATCGCAATCAAGATCCCAAGGGCAGTGTCCCGTAAAAGGGCATTTGAACCACCAAGTTCTTTTCCTTCTTTGTCAAAATTTTGACACCAATCATGTTCTTCCATGATGCTTTGCATATTCCAAAATAACTCTCCATCATGTTCAGGATATGTATCTGTTGTATCTTTGGGTTGAATCCTTTGGCAAGAGAAGATGGTTTTATTTTGTTTTTTGAGATGGGCATGGTCAAAGCTTATGCAAACTGTTTTGTGATCTCTTTTGGTGAAGGTTGGTTCACCAGATTGCAGAGATTCCTCCGATTCTCTTAGCTTTTAAAATTTGTGATCCAGGAATCAGGAAGAATTTTGACAAGTTCATTTCTGGAAATTTTTCTAGGTATTTGGGTGCACATGGTTTTTCATTTGGTAGCATCAATATTTAAGAGTAAAGCGTTTTCTCCTCCAGGAAGGCAAAGATCCATGGCGTGATTTTGAACTCGCCATGACATTTGGCGGTGAAGGGCAGCTTGGATGGAATGTTTGGCTTGTGGGGCTCCCTGGATTTGGACTTGGATTTTTAAGGCTTCGGTTAGGTAAATAAAGCATCTGTTCTTCTTGTGAAAATTTCATGGCCTTCTGCACCTGAAATAATTTGTGCGTCTCTTGGACCTTGATTTTTCGTCTAGAATTCTTGGCCATTTGAACCTCTTGATTTCTCTCCTTCGTCTGGATGTGCGGGAGGAACATCCTGATTTGGTGATTAGATCAGATTTGCGGCAGGCTTTGTCAAGCGCTGGATTATGCTGGATAATTTGCATTAGGGTTGAGCGCTTGTACAAATATCATCCAATGCAACAAAAATAGCTTGCCTGATGTAACCAATTTGTGGGATTGTTATGGACTAAAGCCTTTCTTCAATGATGGTCATGGTTCAGCTTGCTAACAACTTTGGAAGAGAAGAGACAAAGGCTTGCTTCAGATTAATGTCTCCGCTAATTTCAAAGTGTATCTTCGCCATTTTTTGGAAATGTCTGTCAATGTCGTTTCTGTCGAATGACACACACTTCATTTCAAAGAGTTGTCTTCTTATTTTCTCCTGTCTTTGGCCAGTATCTCCACAGAAGACTTCATGCAGGATTCTGGTGTTGAAGCAAAATCTTGGGAAGTAAGAAAGTATTTTTGTCTAGACTTGCAAGTGAGTTCCACCAGTCTCTGAGAATTCCTGAGAACCGTGAAGTAAGTTCTGACGGGATGATATACTTCTCTCGTTCCACAAAATTTTTGGTCACCATCCAAGTGTAGAAGTCTTGGATCCTTTGAGGCCATTTTGAAACCTTGATGTCATCTAAGGTAAAAGTGTGGAAACCAGTTCCAACTGGTTTTGACGCCATGGGCTCATATCTTCTTTCTGGGATTGGCTCATCTGTCATCCCTTCTTGTTCCTCATCTACTTCAGATACTTCCGGGTCTCTTGGATTATTTACAAATATTGGGGGATTGTCTTCTTCGGAAGAGTTCGTCATGGACTCATTGCTTGACTTAGAGCTATCTTCCGTTGATTCATCGTCTGATGAATTTAGAGATCTTCTTCCGGTATGTATCTTGGCTGAGACACATAGAGTTCTGGAGCCTTCTGGTCAGAAATCATCAAATTTTCAGGGTTGGACCCTTTTGAACATTCTCCTTGGTCTCGCCTTTTCTTTGTTTGTTTTTGTGCTGCAAGGGCATCTTTCCTTTCCCAAACCATTTTTGTGATATCAAAATCATTTTCTTCTTTAATGGGTTGGGTGAAAGAGATTGGATTTTGTGAAGTAGATGGAAAAGCAGAAAAGGTGTAGTCTAATTTAGGTGGGGAATATGCTTGTGGAGACATGGGGAAGAAGGTAGGTTTTGAGGAGTAGATTGGGCTTTTTTGTTGCTCAAAGTGTTCATTTCTCAGTAGTTTAATTTGTTCTTCGATGGAAACCGTTTCCTTTTGTTGTTGTTGGAAGAATTGGAAAAGTGAAGTTCCTGGCAGACAAATCTCATATTGTAAATTTGCCAATCTTAGTTCCAAGGCTTTGATTAGTCCGTCATGGTGAGATGATGTCTGCTCCACCTTTTTCTCAATTGTTTCCACCTTGCTCATCATTTTGTTTTGTGTATGGGCCACGTTCTTTATGGTGTTGCCAATGTTGTTCAGCACCTTGTTTTGGCAGATGGAGTTTTCTGATTGCTAGTTCATAGTTGCTTCAATGTCACTTGTTGGGGGGTTTTTCTCTAGTAGGTAGCACTATGTTTTTCTTGGGAATTTTTGGAGCATGACTCATTCCCACTTTTTCAAAAGGTTGAAGTGACGGAAAATCTAGGGTATGACTGGAGCTTGAAGGACTTAGCATGAATATCTGTGGTTGTGGGGGATTTGTGGTCTTTTGAGTTGCTGGAGTTTTAGGTTCAGGTGCCTTTTTGGATTCTAGGGTATGGGCTGATGGTAATGGTGACTTTGGTATGGTTTCACTATCCTCCCAGCTTGGAGTGAATTTTTGTGGTAATTTTGGCCATTCCTGGGGTTTGTAACTGACAAGAAATTCATATTTACCCGGACGACTTAATGAGCCAATTGACGGATCTTTATTTTCGTATTTGGCTCGAAATTGTTTTTCAGTTTTGCCCTTTTTCTTGGATTTTGTTTTGGTTTGATTTAGACCGATCCTTTCATCATATTCTCCAATTGTATCTTCTAAGCAGTCTTGACAATGGCAATCAAGATCCCAAGGGCATTGTCCCATAAAAGGGCATTTGAACCACCAAGTTCTTTTTCCTTATTTGTCAAAATTTTGACACCAATCATGTTCTTCCATGATGCTTTGTATATTCCAAAATAACTCTCCATCCGGTTCAGGATATGTATCTGTTGTATCTTTGGGTTGAATCATTTGGGTAGAGAATATTGTTTTATTTGGTTTTTTGTGATGGGCATGGTCAAAGCTTATGCAAACGGTTTTGTCATCTCTTTTGGTAAAAGTTGGTTCACCAGATTACAGAAATTCCTCCGATTCTCTTAGCTTTTCATAATTTGTGATCTAGGAATCAGGAAGAATTTTGACAAGTTCATTTCTGGAAATTTGTCTAGGTATTTGGGTGCACATGGTGTTTTCTTTGGTAGCATCGATATTTAAGAGTAAAGCGTTTTTCCTCCGGGAAGGCAAAGATCCATGGCGTGATTTTGAACTCGCCATGCCATTTGGGGGGGTGAAGGGTAGCTTGGATGAAACCTTTGGCATGTGAGGCTCCCTGGATTTGGACTTGGATTTTTAAGGCTTCGGTTAGGTACGGGTCATAAAGGGACATGTTGAAATTTGGAAAGATAGTTTTAAAGACAGTTCCAACATTCAGGGTAACTTCTGCAGTACCCAAATTTGCATGTTGGTACTCCAAGTATCTTGTATCTAGAAGAGAAAGTCGAGCTACAACAGGTTGAACTTTTCTTACGTGATGTGTTAAAGCAATTCGGATAACACCAAAATGGATATGGGTAAAACCATGATCTCTCCATTGTCTGGGAAAATCATCTTGGATTTGAAGGGAGATAAATTGTTCCGCTCGAGTGGAAAGAATAGGATGCTGGTGAAGCTTTGAGGCAACAACATATTCTTTGACTCCTTTTTGTCTGTGTTGGACTAAGGGACGAATTTGGGTCCAAGGTGCAAATGATTTTTTGGCAAAAGCTGAGTAGGGGATTATGAGGGGTAGTTCAGTAGAGGATACTTTTTGTTCATCGGGTAGGATATCTACTTCGTATAGGTAATCATATTTTTTGGACAGAGTTTTGTATGGAGTAGGAGACAAATTAATTTTTGCTAGGGAAGAGGATGATGGAAATGACTCAGACATATTTAGCAAACTATTCCTCCCTCCGAAAGGATGGGCTGACTCTGATACCACAGCATAAAGAACGGAGTAAGAGACTCCACGAAAGCAAACTATATCATAGATATGAAAGTTTCCCTACAAAAGGGGTTGGCTTTAACAACCCATAAGGGACGGCTTGCCAAGCTACACAAACAGTTAATTTGTTTATAGTCGCAAAAGTTTTCCTACAAAAGGGGCTGACTTCAACAACCCATAAGGGACGGCCTGCCAAACTACATAACTTAGAAAGCTTTTGTACTATAACCAACGTTAGCTATTTATAACTCAGAAAACTTTTGTACTAAAATAAGCTAACATTAGCAGAGTATTCTTACTCTATTTTCATACATGGACCGGCCTTTCCATCCATTCGAAAGAAAGAACAAGAGAGAAATTTAGAAAGCACTCATATGTAATATATCATAAAAGATTCACAAAGGTTACAAGATGATCCTACCATTACTACAAGGACTCTTTTATATTGGGCTAGGAGGTTATTACAAGACAAACTTTCAAGATAAAATAAACCTATATTACATGGCAAACTTATCTACATGTGGGTTCTTCTTGGCATGTGAAGGACATTAGGCAAACCAACTAAAGAACACCTAAAAACATGTCACGGTGGTGAAATGTACATGGTGTAGCATGTGAAATCATGAGGTAGCATGTGACGCCATGTGAAAATAATGTGCTACATGTGACGAAGCATGTGGAGGCATGTGGAAGCATGTGAAAACAAGTGAAAGTGGGGCCCGGATGGTATGGAAAGATGTGGGGAATTTTTCTTGGTATGGGTAGGATATTTTTAATGGTTTTTTGGTAGGTAATGTAGGATTATGTTGGGATTATCATGGATTTAGATAATTAATTCTAGGATTTCCTTCTAGGCATCTTTTCGTGGACCTTGTGTAGTAATGCCTTGAACTGGATGGTCCTTCTCCACTGTGTTCTTTCTCCTTTGGACTAAGAGATGTAATCCGCAACTTTAATCTAGAAATGTCATGAGTGATCTTTTCTCGGATGACTTCATATGGAGTTTGATATTCTTTTTCTACTTCCCGGACCCTTTCCCAGTGAGGATGAGTGTTGGTGTAATTCCAGCTTGCCCAATCTTTTGGCCATATCTCTTTCGGGATGCACCTATTTTGCTGAAATAGGCTTCTTTATGCCTCGCTATATTCTTCCTCCATCGATAAAATTGACACCGGAAATTTTCCTCCAGAATGATGACTCTGCTTGTGCCTGGAATTTTCCATTAATAATCTTTACTTGCCTATAGAACATGAATACCTTCGCTGTGTTGGAATCATTAAAGCATTTCATCCAGTATCTTCTAGGCTTGAACTATTATAAAAATACTTTAAGGTCTGGTGCAATGGTATCAAAATCCTTGAAGGCGTTGCATTTGAATTCCATGAAAATATAATATTGATGGCATAGGTACCAGAAAAACCATAAAAACTCTTGTGGAAAATCCATGGCTTGAGCGATGAATATGTGGCAGAACGGATGTTCTGGATTGACCCCACAAGGCTTGAGAATAGATCCTCTATATTGCCGGAAAACTTGGAGCTCTTTATAAGTTTTTTTAATAATAATTGACGGATCAAAGGGATCCATGAGATTGAACAACTCCGGTGGGTGATCAGTTAGCTTCTGCTTTGTCTTCAATTTTGCGGGTGAAAATCTCTTTGAAAATTCTTCTGGTCTAGATAGAAAATCTACGAGAATATTATCCTTTCCTTTCAGGTGCTTGACTTGAAATTTATATGGAGAAAACCATTGAGCCCATATGAGAATTTGAGGATTGGGAATAATTTTTGAATTTATCTGGATCATCATTGGGAAGGCCTTCATATCTATTTTTATTAGAAATTCTGTATGGATCAGGAAGAAATTGAATGTCTTGATTCCATTTTTTACTACAAGAATTTCCTTGAAAGTGGAGCGATAATGTTGCTCGACATCTTTGAACTTTCCACTGGCGTATCCACATATTTTCCTCTGGCCATCTTTCTCTTCAAATAAAACAACACTCCAATATTCATGGCTGGCATCAGTTTGCAATATTTTTTTTTCATCTGATGAGATCTAGAGAGACTTGACATTTTTTAATATTTCCTTTATTTTTCTGACTGCTTCATCTTGTTCTTCTCCCCATGAAGCCTTTTTCTTGAGCATTTCTGTGAGTGATGAAATGTACGTAGAGATATTTGGGATGAAATCTCTTACATAATTTATTACACCAAAGAATTGTTGGATATGCTTTATTGTGAGATTGGTATCCGGAAATTTGAGCAATTCCTGACATATATGTGGTCCTGGACTGTATTCCCCTTGAGCAAAATTCATTCCGAGAAAATCAATCTCCTTTCAAGCAAGAACCATCTTTTTTGCAGAAAGCATGATTCCGTACTGTGTTACTAATGCTACAAATTGACGAAGCAAGTTGACATATTCTTCGAATGTATCACTAAGAAACAGGATGTCATCAATGTAGGCTAAGGATTTATGGAGGATGGGTTGGAAGATTTTTATCATGGCTTTTTGGAACAAAGAGGGTGCAGTTTTCAACCCGAAGGGAATGACTTTCCATTGGAAGTGATGGTCGGGGATGCAAAATCCTGTTTTGGGTCTTTCTTCAGGGTGGATTTCCAATTGCCAAAATCCAGATTTCAAATCAAACTTGGAGAAAAATTTGGCCTTGGCTAAATGGCAGAAAAGGGTAAGTTTATTTGGGATGGGGAACTTATCATCTTGGAGGAAATGGTTAAGTGGCTGGTAATTGATGACTAACCTGAGTTTTCCTCTTGTCTGTTCAGCTCTTTTGTTGACGTAAAATGCTTCGCATGCCCATTGTGAGTCTGATGGCTCTATCATATCAAATTCCAAAAGTTCTTCACATTCTCTTTTTGCAAGCTGAAGATGATCTGGATTCATTCATGAATGACTGGCCTTTGTTGGATTGATATTTTCATTCTTCTTGAAGGGGAGCTTGACAAAAAAACTCTTTTTCCATAACGGGCGTTTCCATTTCTTCATAGAATCTTTGTGGGATTCAGCACATGAATGTTCTGTGAGATTTTGCTCAATCTCTTTGATTTGTTCATCGTTGATGATTTGGAATAGCCTTGGAATCTAAGAATAAGGTCTGAACTATTTTTTAAAAGCTATCCTGTTAGCCCTGATCTGGAGTTGATCTCTAAGTTGCCTGTAAATGTCGTACTCAATAATAAGATCCTTTCCTGGTACATCAGATCCTAGCAGCTTGGTTCTGTACTTCAATCCTTGAAAGAACTCAATTGTGATCGGGTGCTTTGTAACGACAATTATGGTCAAATATGCATTTGATGCAGTGCTGAAATCCTTAAAATGCGGCACCCATTGATCTTCAGGGAGAACAGCACGATTTCTGACTGAAGAAGCAGCTACAATATCAATGAAAGCAATAACTCGAGTCGGTTTGTCCCATTTGGACGAAAAGACCTTGAGTTCTACTTGAGGAACGACTGCGAGAGCGTTGATCTCCTCTCGGGCTTCGATCACTGTTCTGACATTTGGTATTGCTCATTGCCTTGATCTTTATAGATATCAAGAGAGAATAAAGTTTCTTCATTAGGTTCATCATCTACAAAGAATATGGATTCAAGGTCCTCCTCCTTTCCAAGATGTATGCCAGTGTAATATTCGATTTCTTCAAGGAGTTTGACTGATCTTCTTGATTGTGGACAATTTTGTACGAAATGTCTAATCCTATGGCAAAAAAAAGCATCTGTTCTTCTTGTGAAAATTTCCTGGCCTTCTGCGCCTGAAATACTTTGTGCGTCTCTTGGAACTTGATTTTCCGTCTGGAATTATTGGCCATCTGAACCTCTTGAATTCTCTCCTTCGTCTGCGGCAGGAACATCCTGATCCGGTGATTAGATCATATTTGTGACAGGCTTTGTCAAGCGCTGGGTTATGCAAGATAATTTGCCTTAGGGCTGAGCGCTTTGTACAAATATCAACCAACACAAGGAAAATAGCTTGCCTGATGTAACCAATTTGTGGGATTGTTATGGACTGAAACGTTTCTTCAATGATGGTCATGGTTCGGCTTGCTAACAACTTTGGAAGAGAAGAGACAAAGGCTCGCTTCAGATTAATGTCTTCGCCAATTTCAAAGTATATCTTCGCCATCTTTTTGAAATGTCTGTCAATGTTGTTTCTGTCGAATGACACACACTTCATTTCAAAGAGTTGTCTTCACATTTTCTCCTGTCTTTGGTCAGTATCTCCACAGAAAACTTCATGTAGGATTCTGATGTTGAAGGCAAAATCTTGGGAAGTAAGAAAAGTATTTTTGTCTTGAATTGCAAGTGAGTTCCACCAATCTCTGAGAATTCCTGAGAACTGTGAAGTAAGTTCATACAGGATGATATACTTCTCTCGTTCCACTAAATTTTAGTCACCATCCAAGTGTAGAAGTCTTGGATCCTTTGAGGCCATTTTTGAAACCTTGATGTCATTAAGGTAAAAGTGTGGAAACGAGTTCCAATTGGTTTTGACGCCATGGGCTCATATCTTCTTTCTGGGATTGGCTCATCTATCATCCCTTCTTGTTCCTCATCTACTTCAGATACTTCTGGGTCTCTTTGATTATTCACAAATATTGGGGGATTGTCTTCTTTGGAAGAGTTCGTTATGGACTAATTGCTTGACATAGAGCTTTCTTTCGTTGATTCATAGTCTGATGAATTCATAAATTCCGACCATGGAATATCTTCTTCTGGTATGCATCTTGGCTGAGACACATAGAGTTCTGGAGCCTTCTGGTCAGAAATCATCAAATTTTCAGGGTTGGACCCTTTTGAACTTTCTCCTTGGTCTCGCCTTTTCTTTGTTTGTTTTTGTGCTGCAAGGGCATCTTTCCTTTCCCAAAATATTTTTTCGATGTCAAAATCATGTTCTTCTTTAAAGGTTGCGTGAAAGAGATTGGATTTTGTGAAGTAGATGGAAAAGCAGAAAAGGTGTAGTCTAATTTAGTTGGGGAATATGCTTGTGGAGACATGGGGAAGAAGGTAGGCTTTGAGGAGTAGACTGAGCTTTTTTGTGGCTCAAAGTGTTCATTTCTCAGTAGTTGAATTTGTTTTTTGATGGAAATCGTTTCTTTTGTTGTTGTTGGAAGAATTGGAAAAGTGAAGTTCTTGGCAGACAAATCTCATATTGTAAATTTGCCAACCTTAGTTCCAAGGCATTGATTAGTCCGTCATGGTGAGATGATGTCTGCTCCACCTTTTTCTCAATTGTTTCCACCTTGCTCATCATTTTGTTTTGTGTATGGGCCATGTTCTTTATGGTGTTGCCAATGTTGTTCAGCACCTTGTTTTGGCAGATGGAGTTTTCTGTTTGCCAGTTTATTGTTGCTTCGATGCCACTTGTTGGGGGTTTTTCTCCAGTAGGTAGCACTATGTTTTTCTTGGGAATTTTTGGAGCATGGCTCATTCCCTCTTTTTCAAAAGGTTGAAGTGACGGAAAATCTAGGGTATGACTGGAGCTTGAAGGACTTAGCATGAATATCTGTGGTTGTGGGGGATTTGTGGTCTTTTGAGTTGCTGGAGTTTTAGGTTCAGGTGCCTTTTGGATTCTAGGGTATGGGCTGAATGTGATGGTGATTTTGGTATGGTTTCACTATCCTCCCAGCTTAGAGTGAATTTTTCTGGTAATTTTGGCCATTCCTGGGGGTTGTAACTGACAAGAATTTCATATTTACTCGGACGGCTTAATGAGCCAATTGACGGATCTTTATTTTCGTATTTGGCTCGAAATTGTTTTTCAGTTTTCCCCCTTTTCTTGTATTTTGGTTTGGTTTGATTTAGGTCGACCCTTTCATCATATTCTCCAATTGGATCTTTCAAACAGTCTTGACAATCGCAATCAAGATCCCAAGGGCAGTGTCCCGTAAAAGGGCATTTGAACCACCAAGTTCTTTTCCTTCTTTGTCAAAATTTTGACACCAATCATGTTCTTCCATGATGCTTTGCATATTCCAAAATAACTCTCCATCATGTTCAGGATATGTATCTGTTGTATCTTTGGGTTGAATCCTTTGGCAAGAGAAGATGGTTTTATTTTGTTTTTTGAGATGGGCATGGTCAAAGCTTATGCAAACTGTTTTGTCATCTTTTTTGGTGGAGGTTGGTTCACCAGATTGCAGAGATTCCTCCGATTCTCTTAGCTTTTAAAATTTGTGATCCAGGAATCAGGAAGAATTTTGACAAGTTCATTTCTGGAAATTTTTCTAGGTATTTGGGTGCACATGGTTTTTCATTTGGTAGCATCAATATTTAAGAGTAAAGCGTTTTCTCCTCCAGGAAGGCAAAGATCCATGGCGTGATTTTGAACTCGCCATGACATTTGGCGGTGAAGGGCAGCTTGGATGGAATGTTTGGCTTGTGGGGCTCCCTGGATTTGGACTTGGATTTTTAAGGCTTCGGTTAGGTAAATAAAGCATCTGTTCTTCTTGTGAAAATTTCATGGCCTTCTGCACCTGAAATAATTTGTGCGTCTCTTGGACCTTGATTTTTCGTCTAGAATTCTTGGCCATTTGAACCTCTTGATTTCTCTCCTTCGTCTGGATGTGCGGGAGGAACATCCTGATTTGGTGATTAGATCAGATTTGCGGCAGGCTTTGTCAAGCGCTGGATTATGCTGGATAATTTGCATTAGGGTTGAGCGCTTGTACAAATATCATCCAATGCAACAAAAATAGCTTGCCTGATGTAACCAATTTGTGGGATTGTTATGGACTAAAGCCTTTCTTCAATGATGGTCATGGTTCAGCTTGCTAACAACTTTGGAAGAGAAGAGACAAAGGCTTGCTTCAGATTAATGTCTCCGCTAATTTCAAAGTGTATCTTCGCCATTTTTTGGAAATGTCTGTCAATGTCGTTTCTGTCGAATGACACACACTTCATTTCAAAGAGTTGTCTTCTTATTTTCTCCTGTCTTTGGCCAGTATCTCCACAGAAGACTTCATGCAGGATTCTGGTGTTGAAGCAAAATCTTGGGAAGTAAGAAAGTATTTTTGTCTAGACTTGCAAGTGAGTTCCACCAGTCTCTGAGAATTCCTGAGAACCGTGAAGTAAGTTCTGACGGGATGATATACTTCTCTCGTTCCACAAAATTTTTGGTCACCATCCAAGTGTAGAAGTCTTGGATCCTTTGAGGCCATTTTGAAACCTTGATGTCATCTAAGGTAAAAGTGTGGAAACCAGTTCCAACTGGTTTTGACGCCATGGGCTCATATCTTCTTTCTGGGATTGGCTCATCTGTCATCCCTTCTTGTTCCTCATCTACTTCAGATACTTCCGGGTCTCTTGGATTATTTACAAATATTGGGGGATTGTCTTCTTCGGAAGAGTTCGTCATGGACTCATTGCTTGACTTAGAGCTATCTTCCGTTGATTCATCATCTGATGAATTTAGAGATCTTCTTCCGGTATGTATCTTGGCTGAGACACATAGAGTTCTGGAGCCTTCTGGTCAGAAATCATCAAATTTTCAGGGTTGGACCCTTTTGAACATTCTCCTTGGTCTCGCCTTTTCTTTGTTTGTTTTTGTGCTGCAAGGGCATCTTTCCTTTCCCAAACCATTTTTGTGATATCAAAATCATTTTCTTCTTTAATGGGTTGGGTGAAAGAGATTGGATTTTGTGAAGTAGATGGAAAAGCAGAAAAGGTGTAGTCTAATTTAGGTGGGGAATATGCTTGTGGAGACATGGGGAAGAAGGTAGGTTTTGAGGAGTAGATTGGGCTTTTTTGTTGCTCAAAGTGTTCATTTCTCAGTAGTTTAATTTGTTCTTCGATGGAAACCGTTTCCTTTTGTTGTTGTTGGAAGAATTGGAAAAGTGAAGTTCCTGGCAGACAAATCTCATATTGTAAATTTGCCAATCTTAGTTCCAAGGCTTTGATTAGTCCGTCATGGTGAGATGATGTCTGCTCCACCTTTTTCTCAATTGTTTCCACCTTGCTCATCATTTTGTTTTGTGTATGGGCCACGTTCTTTATGGTGTTGCCAATGTTGTTCAGCACCTTGTTTTGGCAGATGGAGTTTTCTGATTGCTAGTTCATAGTTGCTTCAATGTCACTTGTTGGGGGGTTTTTCTCTAGTAGGTAGCACTATGTTTTTCTTGGGAATTTTTGGAGCATGACTCATTCCCACTTTTTCAAAAGGTTGAAGTGACGGAAAATCTAGGGTATGACTGGAGCTTGAAGGACTTAGCATGAATATCTGTGGTTGTGGGGGATTTGTGGTCTTTTGAGTTGCTGGAGTTTTAGGTTCAGGTGCCTTTTTGGATTCTAGGGTATGGGCTGATGGTAATGGTGACTTTGGTATGGTTTCACTATCCTCCCAGCTTGGAGTGAATTTTTGTGGTAATTTTGGCCATTCCTGGGGTTTGTAACTGACAAGAAATTCATATTTACCCGGACGACTTAATGAGCCAATTGACGGATCTTTATTTTCGTATTTGGCTCGAAATTGTTTTTCAGTTTTGCCCTTTTTCTTGGATTTTGTTTTGGTTTGATTTAGACCGATCCTTTCATCATATTCTCCAATTGTATCTTCTAAGCAGTCTTGACAATGGCAATCAAGATCCCAAGGGCATTGTCCCATAAAAGGGCATTTGAACCACCAAGTTCTTTTTCCTTATTTGTCAAAATTTTGACACCAATCATGTTCTTCCATGATGCTTTGTATATTCCAAAATAACTCTCCATCCGGTTCAGGATATGTATCTGTTGTATCTTTGGGTTGAATCATTTGGGTAGAGAATATTGTTTTATTTGGTTTTTTGTGATGGGCATGGTCAAAGCTTATGCAAACGGTTTTGTCATCTCTTTTGGTAAAAGTTGGTTCACCAGATTACAGAAATTCCTCCGATTCTCTTAGCTTTTCATAATTTGTGATCTAGGAATCAGGAAGAATTTTGACAAGTTCATTTCTGGAAATTTGTCTAGGTATTTGGGTGCACATGGTGTTTTCTTTGGTAGCATCGATATTTAAGAGTAAAGCGTTTTTCCTCCGGGAAGGCAAAGATCCATGGCGTGATTTTGAACTCGCCATGCCATTTGGGGGGGTGAAGGGTAGCTTGGATGAAACCTTTGGCATGTGAGGCTCCCTGGATTTGGACTTGGATTTTTAAGGCTTCGGTTAGGTACGGGTCATAAAGGGACATGTTGAAATTTGGAAAGATAGTTTTAAAGACAGTTCCAACATTCAGGGTAACTTCTGCAGTACCCAAATTTGCATGTTGGTACTCCAAGTATCTTGTATCTAGAAGAGAAAGTCGAGCTACAACAGGTTGAACTTTTCTTACGAGATGTGTTAAAGCAATTCGGATAACACCAAAATGGATATGGGTAAAACCATGATCTCTCCATTGTCTGGGAAAATCATCTAGGATTTGAAGGGTGATAAATTGTTCAGCTCGAGTGGCAAGAATAGGATGCCTGTCAAGCTTTGAGGCAACAACATATTCTTTGACTCCTTTTGGTCTGTGTTGGACTAAGGAACGGATTTGGGTCCAAGGTGCAAAGGATTTTTTGGCAAAAGCTGAGTAGGGGTTTATGAGGGGTAGTTCTGTAGAGGATACTTTTTGTTCATTGGGTAGGATATCTACTTCGTATAGGTAATCTTATTTTTTTGGCAGAGTTTTGTATAGAGTAAGAGACATATTCATTTTTTCTAAGGAAGAGGATGATGGAAATGACTCAGACATATTTAGCAAACTATTCCTCCCTACGAAAGGATGGGCTGGCTTTAATACCACAGTATAAAGAACAGAGCAAGAGACTCCAAGAAAGCAAACTATGTCATAGATACGAAAGTTTCCCTACGAAAGGGGCTGGCTTCAACAACCCATAAGGGATGGCTTGAGGTCTTACAAATATTGTTGTTGCCTTATATAGGTCTTATGAGGTTGTCGTTACCCATATGGTGTCATATGGCCTCGAGTTTTGATAAGTCGATGGGCTGGCGATTGGCGGCAATCCCCGAGATATTAAGAGTTTTCTTGGCCCTGGGGGCATTTTTGTGGACTTGACATTGCCTAGTTTGAGAGCTTACGAGTTTGATGTTTCCGACCCGGGGTCGTACGATTTCGAGTTTTTGACGCCAGTCCCTAAATTTGAGGGACGTTTTCGGCTTCTGCAGCCATTTTGTAACTTTGATGTTGCCTCACCCGAGGGATTACAAGTTCGAAGCTTCCGACCTGGAGGTCATACGGCTTCGAGTTTTTGACGCATGTCCCTGCATTTTCGGGACGATTTTGGCTTTTGTAGCCATTTTTGTAACCTTTATGTTGCTCACCAAGGGCTTACAAGTTGAAAGCTTCCGACCCGGAGATTATACGGCTTCAAGGTTTTGACCCAAGCCCCCGAGTGTTCAGGATGTTTTTGTTTCTATAGCCGTTTTTGTAAGAAACAACGAACTTCTTTGAAACGCGAAATGCTTTGATGGAGGGGAAAGTATTCTTTGGTTACTTGGTACAATTATACATGTTTTTGCTATCAAGGGCTCGGTTATTCTATACGAACACGGTTTGTTTGACCGTTCGGCCTGGTATGTCATTTTCGTGTCGAAACCTTGTTTAGCACATCTTGGCTTCTCTGAAGAGGTGAACTTCTAGGGGGATCCCCCAGTATTCGAGGTTGATTTGAAGATAAACCTTGAATACTTGTTGAGTCTTCCTTATGTAGCATATAGATGACGCCTTGTTAACGACCTTGTAGGTAAAAAAACCTTTTTTTTGGGATGAAAAACCGGATCGAAGGAAAAGAGTGCAACGCATGTCCTTGCCTAAGGCCTTTGAGCTTTTAGCAGTAATAGCAATTCCAATTTCTTGGGATATGTTTGCCTTCCATGGTGCCGAGTTTGTAGGACCCTTTGCCAACTACCCCAAGGACGTTATACGGTCCTTTCCAGTTGTGACCTAGCTTTCCTTCATTAGGATTTCGAGTGTTCAAGGTGACATTCCTTAGGACTAAGTCTGCGATTCCAAAATGGGAGATTCGTTCTCCTATTGTACTATCTTTTGATCCTCTGTTTTGTGCGGCTATTCGGATAAGCGAGGCTTCTCACTTTCATCCGATAGTTCGACAGTAGTAGTCATAGCCTCATTGTTCGAGCTTTTGGTGGCATGTTAGAATATGGTGGTAGATTCTTCGACCTCAACCAGTATCAAAGCCTCGGCTGCATATACTAGGGAGAAAGGGGTTTCCCCGTGCTTGATTTTTGAGTTGTTCAATATGCCCAGAGCACTTTGGGCGATATTTCTCTCCATCCTCCTTTTGCGCTTTCCAGCTACTTCTTTAAGTTTTGGATGACAGTTTTGTTTGTGGATTCGGTTTGACAATTTTCACACAAGTGGTAGGGAATTGACATGATCCTTTTGATCTTATGGTCCTCGAGGAACCGAGTCACTTTGCTTCCGATGAATTGCTTCCCGTTATCACATGTTATCTCGGAAGGAATTCAGAATCGGTAGATGATATGGTCCCATATGAAGTTGATGACTTCTTTTTCTCATATTTTTTCGAAGGCCTGCGCACCTATTTGAGAAGTAGTCACTCATAAATAAAATAAATCTAGCTTTACTTTGCACCGTTAGTAGAGGTCCAACGATATCCATCCCCAATTTCATGAACGGACATGGCGACAAAACTAAATGTAGTTGTTCACTAGGTTTGTGAATTATTAGGGCGAATATTTGGCATTTGTTTCATTCTCGGACGAATTCTTTGGTGTCTTTCTCTATGATGTCCAAATAGTAGCCATCCCTGATTATTTTTTGAACTAAGGAATCGGCACCAGAGTGATTTTCACAGGTGCCCTCGTGGAATCTATCGGATCACATAATATGTGTCCTGGCCCCATACATACCGCTAGGGGGGCCATTAAAAGTTCTTCTGTAAGGAGTTCCATTTTCGTCGAGCGAGAATCGGGCCGCTTTGATTCGCAGGGCCCTTGACTCATTTGGGTCTGTCGGTATTTTCCCACTCTCCAAATAATTGATTTATTTATTCCTCCAATCTCATATTAGGCTAGTGGAGTTAATCTCGGCATGATCTTTCTCAATCACTGACTTGGATAGTTGAACAACAGATCCGGGGAGTATGTTATCTTCCTCGACAGATAATACCAGGCTTGCGAGCGCATCGGCTTCACCATTTTCCTCTCGGGGTACATGAACCAGATTCTACTCTTCTAAGTGGTGTAATGTGACTTGAAGTTTGTCAAGTATATTTGCACCTTATCTTCCAAGAACCCTGAAGCTCCCATTTACCCGATTTACCACCAGGAGGGAATTCCACTTTGCTTCAATGATTTCATCTCCTAGGCTTTTGGCCAATTCCAAAACTATAATCATATACTCGACTTCATTATTAGTTAATCTTGTGGTTTTATAGATTGTCTAATCACGCCGCCAGTAGGTGGCCTTAGAACTATACCGAGCCCGGATCTTCTTACGTTTTGAGGTGTCATCAGTGAATAGGGTTCATATCCTAGAAGATGTGCCCTTTTTTAGCAAAAGTTCTTTCTCGACCTCAGGTACGAGAGAGGGAGTGAAGTCGGCTACGAAATTTGCCAAAATTTGTTGCTTGATAGCCGTTCGGGGTTAATACTCGATATAATATCCCCGATTTTGATGCCACTTGGCCAGTCGACCCGATAATTCGGGTTTATGAAATATGATTCGAAGGGTATACATTGTTAATATGCAAATATGATGAAATTGGAAGTAAGGTTTCAATTTTTGAGACACCCTTATTAATGCAAGGGCTAGTTTTTCCAGTGCAGATACCTGGTTTTGGTATCACCCAGGGTCCGACTTACATAATAAACAGGGAATTTCGTACCTTGTTCTTCTCGAACCAGTACACTACTTATCGTTATCATGGATACAAGCAGGTATAAATACAATGTCTCATCCTCTTTTGGGGTGTGGAGCAAAGGCGGGCTTTTAAGTATCGCTTCAACTCCTTTAAGGCAAGTTATCATTCCGATGTCCATTCAAATTAATTTTTCTTTTTGAGCAAGGAGAAGAAATAGTGACTCTTGTTTGACTATCTTGATATGAACTGGCCCAAGGCTATCCGCCTGGTCATCCGCTGCACAACCTCTACGTTATTTACCACCGTAATTTCTTCAATGGATTTTATTTTTTGGGGTTGATCTCGATTCCTCTGTTCGACACCATGAAACCTAAGAATTTGCTCGATCCTACCCAAAGGCAAATTTCTCGGGATTAAGCTTCATGCTGTAACTTCTGAGGATGTCAAATGTTTCTTGCAAGTGAATCAAATGGTTCTCTGCGCTCAAGGATTTAACTAGCATGTCATCAATATAAACTTGCATGGACTTTCCTATTTGAAGTTCGAACATCTTATTAACTAGGCGTTGGTATGTGGCCCCTGCATTTTTTATCCCGAAAGGCATTACATTGTAACAGTACGTACTGTACTTTATGATGAACGAAGTCTTTTCTCTATCCTTGGGGTTCATCTGAATTTGATTATAGCCAAAATATGCATCTAGAAAAGTGAGGGTTTCATGTCTGGCCGTGGAATCGATCAAATGGTCGATGTTGGGCAGTGGGAATGAGTCCGTTGGGCACATCCTATTTAGATCCTTATAATCTGCAGACATTGTTAGTTTATTCCTCTTTTTAGGAAATACCACCACATTGGCCATCTGTTCGGGATATTTTACTTCCTTAATAGACCCTATCTTAAAGAGCTTCGTTACCTCGTCTTTGATAAATGCATGCTTTATCTCGGACTCGGATCTCCTTTTTTGCTTCACCGGTTTGAACCTAGGATCAACACACAGTCGATGGGTGGTTACCTCCAGTGGGATCCCTGTCATGTCTAAATAGGACCAGTCAAAGCAATCGATGTTGTTAATAAGGAATTGAATGAGCTTTTTCTTGAGTTCGGGGGTTAATCCCATCCCCAAGTATACCTTATGATCTGGGAGATGCTCGTTCACTACGGCTTGCTCCAGTTCTTCAATGGTTGACTTTGTTGCATCTGATTCTTCGGGGGCAATGAAGGTTCTAGGAGCGAGGAAATTCTCTTCATCATCCTCGATGGTTTGTTGGCTTTCCAACTTTTCCGAAGATGAATGTACATAATTTGGTACCTCTTCATGGACCACGAATATTACTTCGCCGCATGTTGCTCTCCATACAGTGTCTTTATTCTGTCCTTTGTTGGAAGCTTCATCATCTGATGTAAGGTTGATGGTACCATCTTCATGTTATGTATCCATGGCCTGTCGAGTAAGGCACCTTCTGTCACCTTTAATGACATGGAATATGGTATCTTGAACTATATCGGGTGTGTTAACCGGAAGGGTGATCTCTCCTTCTATTGCTTCGTCAACCATATTGAAGCCATTGAGGATTCGGGAGGTAGTATGACTTGATCGAGTAATACGAGTTGTTCTACCATTGTAGATCTAATTACGTTGTCCAAGCTACCTAGGTCCACGAGTACATGTTTAATTTGGATGTTATTCAAGAGAAATGAGATTACTAGCACAGCGTTGTGTGGATGAGAATTAGTCTCGAAGTCTTTTTCGATGAACGTGAGGATGTCCTTAAATGCTTGGGCCCAGGTTTGCCCTTGCGTTGCCTTGTAAACCTTTATCCGCTTAGTCACGGGCCCCAATTGAATTCGGTCCCCCCGATAATCATATGAACGGTGTGCTGAGGTTTTCCCGCTTCGCTTTCCCTGTTTGCCTCTCTTTATCCCTAGGTGAGGTTTTTTCGAGTGTCTTGTTGATTTTCTCGACATTTATTCTTGTTAGTATAGGAACTCATGCCAAATGTGTTGAGTGTTACATGAGACTATATCGACGGGAATCAGTTCTGGTGCAACCTCAGGGTTTTGTGGTGGTACACCATTAGTTGGAACAACTGCACCATATTCTCTATGGCCTTTGATACCGTTGTTGTCATGTGCATTTACCGAGTTAGATATTTTGACCTAAAATCCAAGATTGTTGAACAAGAAAAAGTGCGAAAGATAACTTGCATTATGTAATAAACCAGAAAAAAAACAATCACTATTATTTTTAGCCCCACGGTGGGCGCTAAACTATTTACCTTGAAAATGGTAATAACAATTAGATTTGATTTTGTGGTTCTAAAAATATGTGTCGACGACCCCTTTTTCTTAGGAGAAATCGAGTTCACGACGTTATGGGTGGAATGACTCTTTTATCACCTTTTGGGGAATTTGGGTTACTGATTTTGGAGAGTCTTAACCTAATGATTATAGTGCATTAGGACACTTTTAAAGAAAAGAAGAAGATTTGAAAGAAACCCAGAGTTCGGATAGGGGCTTGAGCTTATCTCGAGGGGAAGGTGTCAGGCACCCCTCAAGATCCACTAGTGTGGTTCCTGTCCTTGCTTAATTGTGACTTTAAGAAGAATAGGAGTAAACAAGCCAAGTTTGCACATAGAAAACATAACAAGTTGAGAATTTTGTAAGAATAAAGATGCAAGTTGTTTTGAAAAGAGGAACTTTGGTTCAAAATATTAGTCTAAAATAAGGCATTAACAAAGAATAAGAAAGGGGGTCCTAGGGTTAAACATAATATGGATCACTTCGGTGCAATATCCAGCAATCATTCTCACACGAGATATTAATGCACCAGTCATCATATCCATATTCTGCCCTTCCCAGCCCGTTAAGGTATTTAAACGCGATTAGTCTCGATTATTTATTGCATGCTAATACCCGTTCTAACCTATCGGTTCAGGGGTATTTAGACTTCTAATCCTAAAAGGGAGAAAAAGGAATGGAGGCGTATATGGAGTATAAAAGAACAAAATACTAGGGCGTCAATCAAAACAAATAGCAAATACGTAGGGAACTAAATAAACACTCAAAGGCTCATACTGTAAGGCCCCAGAAAATTTCGTTAAGTAATCTAGGATTTTCTGGTGCCACGTAGGCTAATTATTGTATTTTATATGCTCTTAACATGGTGTACATCAATTAGACTTGGTAAATATGAGTATAAGTCTTATGGTAAGTGATGTGAGGTCCAAATGGAAGCCTAAGTGTATGCCAAATGTGATTATCGCAACAGGCTAAAATTTCTAATGGAATTGCACAAGGCTCCACTTTAAACGAGCATATATAAATATGTATGAGGTTTTATGTTGTGAATAGAATATCAAATGAAAGGTCTTTGAGTCTAGGTTCTAACGCTTCAAACCGTTCATCATTTGGACATTCCTACGCAGTCGCATTGATGTCCTGTGTTAATTCTGCGGACAGCAGAATGCACTTTGCGGTCGCATTTTGGCCGCAGAATGGTCCAGAGAAGCCGGTTTTGGGCGTCGATTTGGCGAAGCATTCTGCGAACCGCATGTCAATTCTGCAGTCCGCCTTCTACAACAAAATCGACATCGTGGGGTTATTTTTTTAATTTATAAACCCGACCCCCTATCGTTATAGTTGACCCCATAGCTCATTTTGAGCATTCTTCTGAGTATTTCTAGACTGAGAGAGAGGGTTTTTAGAGAGTGAAAGTTTCTCCCATCAAATTTCTCCATAAAATCATGTTAATCCTTGATGATAATTAAGTGAAGGCCCTATATCTTCGTGCCAAGAGGTAAGATTTCATCACCCTAGCTCTTATCTCCATTCTTAGTTATAAGGAGTAATTAGAGAGGTGATTCATGAGTATAAGAGTGGACTCCTTACTTGTATGTCAACTTAGGTCTATGGGAAGATTATTGAACCTAATTAAGTGAAGGTTTGGTTGGGGAATGGAGGAAACCCCTGAAAAGGGCATCTGTAATCAAGATGCTCAACTAGTGTTTGATAAAATGCTCAAATGAGCTAGTTTCATGAATATCTTTCTAATATGTGTTTAATCTTGTTATGTCTCATAATAGATTGGAATTGCTAGAGTTTTTGGATTGTTGTAGTAATTTAATGAAAGCTCAATCGAGGTATGTATGGCTAAAACCCCATGTTTTAGAAATTGAGCTCTATCAATGCTTCTGTAAATGTGGTAAGACTGAACTTTGGATTCTTGCTTTGGTTGATACTTTACATGAATCGGTGCCTATATTTTTGGTAGATACATTCCAACGCGATCAATGTGCTATTCTTGAGAACTTGAATTATAAATGTACTTGGTGATGCCTTTGATGTGCTTTATTGTGGGATCTATGGACGGACTATGAAACACATAAGTGTGTACTGTAATATGCGGGACCTATGGACAGACTATGAAATGCATAGGTGTGTACTATAATATGTGGGACCTATGGACGGGCTATGAAACGTTTAGGATGGACGGGCTATGAAACGCATAGGTGTGTACTGTAACATGTGGGACCTGTGGACGGGCTATGAAACGCATAGCTGTGTACTGTAACATGTGGGACCTATGGACGGGCTATGAAATGCATAGCTGTATAATATAATATGGTGTGTGAACCCTATGGACGATCTATGAAACACATAGGTGTATAATTTGATACGTGAACTCATTGGACGGGCTATGAAACACAACCTAGAGGTATGAAAATTTATGTGGAAGCTATGTGATCCCTTTTATTTGAAAACGTTGTGATCATTTATAAAGTGTTTGAGTTTTACTTGTGATTTCTTTATTCTTGTTTGATAGTTCTTTCTAATTAGCCGGTGTTTAGTTATACATACTAGTGCTATTCAATGGCACTAACGTCCCTTTTACCGGGGGCGCTACATACGTGTTATGATTGTAGGTGGTTCCATAGCAGGTACTCAGTCCTCCAACAGTAGAACCTCCTCCACTTCCGACAGCTGCATTGGTGAGGCCTTTTCCTCTCGGGGCCCTGCGTGTCTCATGGAACTTTTATTCCAGAGTCTATTTTGGTATTTGTGTAAGGTATAGCTGGAGCTTTGTTTCCGGAATTTCCATATTTTTCTTTAGTTGTATTTAGAGGATCCGTAGACATGTTGTGGGTAGTGTCGGGTATTGGAAACTAAACTGAAAATGTTGATATTTGGCAATGATGTAAAAAATTTGTAATACCTTTAAAGTGGCGAATGAAGTCATTAATGAAAACGGAATGGAAATTGTTAGTTATATGTTTATAGGAATTGATTAGTGGAGTCCACCTCCTATTTATTCATGAGTTATTTTTGGTAGAATGAGACCTAACAGGCTTGCTCGGTCGGGTTTACTCGATTGAGCGCCGTTCGCGCTCCTCGGATTTTGGGGCGTGACAAACTTGGTATCAGAGCGTAAGGTTTTGAAGTGTCCTAGTATGTCTCGGAGCCGTGTCTAGTAGAGTCGTTCTTATCGGTGTGTTGTCGACCACATCTATAAGTTGGAGGCTATTCAGACATTTCGTAATAACACCCTTCTTTGATAATCAGGATCGTGCGGTGAAACTGATTCTTTCCTGATCAGTGCATTGTACTATGTTTCAGTAGATGGCACATAAGAAGAAAGCGAGAATTGGCCAAGAAGCCAATGCCACCCTAGAAGTGGCTGAAGATTCACTATTTGATGTTGCGGGTGAGGGTAGTCGCCCTACTATTACTCTGCTGGGTCCTTCTATTCTGGGACAGACTACCACAGTTCCTACACCCGCTGAGTGTGCCACTATCCCTCCTGCTGATACTCATGTCCGCCTCCAGCCCCAACTTCCGATTCTGGTGTTTCCGATGGGGATCTGTGGGGAGCTATTCTGATGTTGACTCAGTTTGTGGCCTCTCATGCCCAGAGGTCAAATATTGCGCCTAGTTCGTCCAGCCAGCCAGGAGATTCTACTAGTTCCAGGGTTAATAGATTCCTTCAGTTAGACCCTCCGGTATTCACAGGTGCCAATCCAGAAGAAGACCCTCACGACTTTATTGATGAGATGCATAAGACCCTCAGGGTGATGCGTGCAACTGAGATAGAGGGAGTAGAGTTGGCTGCCTACCATCTGGAAGGGGTGGCCTATACATGGTTTGAGTTATGGGAAGGTTCCCGCGAGGAGGGGAGCCCTCAAGTGAGGTGGAGTGAGTTCGCTGATGCCTTTTTAGATCATTTCCTACCTGCTGAGATAAGGGCAACTCGTGCAGCAGAGTTTGAAAATCTTAAACAAGGTAGTAGGAGTGTGTGGGAGTACCATATGGAGTTTGCTCGCCTGTCCAAGTATGCTATTCATATGTTTCCCACAATGGGGGCTAGGGTTCGTCGGTTTGTTCAGGGTCTAAATCCTTTCACTATTAATGAGGGATCTACATCTGCATTGAATTCAGACATGAATTATGGGAAGATGGTGGCATTTGCTCAGGCTACAGAGGATCGTAAATTGAAGAACAAAATGGAGAGAGAGTATCAAAAAGACCCGATCTGCGAGCAATTATAATGGCTCCTACAGTGGGGGAAATGGTTATGGTGGGAAAGAATCACACATGGAGTGTCATCCAAACCCTCACAGTCAATCTTTTAGACCTCAGCTAAGGTGCTACCCTTAGGGCCTGATCAACAGCAGTGTGGCCATAATATGCAAGACCAAGGCAACATGAAATCTAACCAACAGGTCCAGTAAAATGGGAGCAATCATAGGCAGGAGCAACCCCGTTGCCCTAAGTGTAGGAGGCATCATCTAGGGGTGTGTCGTAAGGGCACTGACGAGTGTTTCGGGTGTGGAGTTAAGGGACATCAGCTAAGGCAGTACCCAACAACTGAAGATCAACAAGTAATTCCTTTAACCCCTTTTGTTCTATGATGTATGTGAATAGGTATGACCATTTAATTTCATGCCATGGAAGACTGACCATGGGTTGATACTTTCTTACATGTTTAGACCTCCAAACTCGGTAAGTTTTACTCATACAGAAATGATCAGGTGAGATGCGAATGGGATTTGAGGTGTTTACACATGCTTACAACACGAGTTAAGTGCTTAGAAAGGATGTTTTTATATTGATATGTTGTATGTCAGCATGATACCTACGTACGTTAGAGATGTGGAGTCGAGGGGTATCGATTAAGCTACTTCCCTATCAACCTAATGTCATTAAGTGAGTCAAAATCAGAATTTTTACTCATTGTATATGTACATCTATATTGAAGAGTTCTCATAAACGCGGTCCTAAAAAGGCGTTGAATAACAAAAGATCCCGTGTATCGATTCTTTGAATGGGGCGTATTATTTACATAGTCTCCCAATCACAACTTTATTATTCACAACCTTCTATGGAATTGGGCTCTGTAAGTACGATCATGAATTGAGTTAGAACACTATTAATACTTCCCACTTGATTTTCCTAAATTCTTACCAAGGGATTATATCCGATGAATTTTTTTTACAGAATCTTTTTATTTAATTGGACAAAAATTTTACTCGCTTGAGCCTATGCATGTCAAGTTTTCCTATGTGGTGTCAAGTCCCATGCAAAGTATCTCGACGTTGTGATCCTTCTCAAGTCACTGTTTTACTCAGTTGCATATATAGATTAAATGGTTTGGATAGTCAATCTACTCTCTTGCGAATATCATCATGAAAGCTTCCCACTTCCTAATAACATAAGGGTATACCTTAACACCTATCACATGAGTGCATGTAAATTGAAATGGTTACAGTATGCATAAAGTCTCTCTGAAAATTGGGGTACTCACATCCCCGTCATAGGAAAATGTTGTTATGCTATTACTTTCGTGTCCACTTGGTACCTCCCTCTATATGTAGCTCACTTAATTCTAGTATTAAGGTTGCCCGTGGCTTGGTCGCATATTGCAGTTGTGAGTTAATATAGTAGAGACATGCTCATCTCATAACAAACGAGTATTTTATCCTTATACCTCTACAATGTGTTAATTGTTTTCCTTGGTTAGTGAATTCATTGTTCTAGATCCCAACACCCGTTCGATAACCATGAGAGAACATGCCCATTCAATGTGTCACTGTGACACTCCTTTTCTCAAGTCAAAATCTATGGAGAATTCATCAAGAACATCTACAAACCCTCCATAATTATTTTGCAAATATCCTGAGCATATTGATTTGAATGACAAGTGGTTGTATCTGTAGTTCCCTTGTATATGATTAATCATCAGGAAGGGTTAAGCTGTCTGAAATATGATGATCTCATAAGCGTTCAACTTTTTTTCATCCTCACGGTCTTGTGGCATAGATTCCATGTGCCAAGTAATGTTAAGAGTGTTATTGGACTTCATGTATTTTGAAATCCATATCGCATTCAAGGTGCCAAAATACTTTTATTCTTGATAAATGAAATTACCCTTCACTCTAGGAAACAAGTGGTTCACATACTTGAGCACTCCTCCTTAATGGTTCCTATTTCCAAGTATGCTCAGGTATAGGAACCATTAAGGAACCATTATGGACGGACTATGAAACACATAGGTGTGTACTGTAACATGCGGGACCTATGGACGGACTATGAAATGTATAGGTGTGTACTGTAATATGTGGGACCTATTGGACGTGCTATGAAATGCATAGGTGTGTACTGTAATATGTGGGACCTATGGATAGGCTATGGAAATCATATGTGTGTGCTGTAACATGTAGGACCTATGGACGGGCTATGAAACTCATAGGTGCATAATATAATATGGTGTGTGAACCCTATGGACGATCTATGAAACGCATATGTGTATAATTTGATACGTGAACTCATTGGACCGTCCATGAAACACAACCTAGAGGTATGGAAGTTTATGTGGAAGATATGTGATCCTTTTTATTTGAAAACGTTGTGTCATTTGTATAGTGTTTGAGTTTTACTTGTGATTTTTTTATTCTTGTTTGGTAGTTCTTTCTAATTAGCCGGTGTTTACTTATACATACTAGTGCTATTCAATGGCACTAACGTCCCTTTTACCGGGGGCGCTACATTTCTGTTATGATTGTAGGTGGTTCCATAGAAGGTACTCCAATCCTCCGACAGTAGCACCTCCTCCACTTCCGACAGCTGCATTGGTGAGGCCTTTTCCTCTCGGGGCCCTGCGTGGCCCATGTCACTTTTATTCCGGAGTCTATTTTGGAATTTGTGTAAGGTATAGCCGGAGCCTTGTTGCCGGCATTTCCATATTTTCTTTGGTTGTATTTAGAGGCCCCGTAGATATATTGTGGGTAGTGTCAGGTATTGGAAACTAAACTAGAAATGTTTATGTTTTGCAATGATGTACAAAATTTGTAATACCTTTAAAGTGGCGAATGAAGTCATTAATGAAAACGGAATGGAAACTGTTAATTATATGTTTATAGGAATTGATTAGTGGAGACCACCTCATATTTATTCATGAGTTATTTTGGGTAGAATGAGACCTAACATGCTTGCTCGGTCAGGTTTACTCGATTGAGCGCCGGTCGCGCTCCTCGGATTTTGGGGCGTGACACATACAAACTTTGGAGATCACATAACAACTAGTTTAGCATGAATTGCATGTACTGATTTGGTCTTTAATTAAAGATAAGCAGCGGACAGATCAATTCAACACATAGAATTAGATAAAAGGTCTACATTAGGCAACTTGGATCCAACTTTTAGGAGTTGTTGTATTTGTAAAACAAGTTATGGATTGAGGTCCTAATGCAAGAGAGTGAAAAAAGCAGAGATTTAGGAAGTTGTCAAAGTTCAGAAAAGAAGTTTTGAAAATAGGTAAAATTGTAAAAATAGAAAGTACAATAGAGTTTCCAAAGATAAAATGCTTCAAAGAGCAAGTTTAAAAATTGTTTTGTGAAATTTATGAATAAAAGTGCAGACAGAGATTTGGAAAACAGCTTTAGAGACAGAAAAGTACGGATTCTGAGAATTGCAGACATGTTTGAGCGAGTTTTATTTGAAAACGTTGGGACTGCTTGCCAGATTATCCAAATTTTAAGACGGATTTAGGCGGGTTGAAAACCTATAGGTAGGATATCTATGCCTTGATTTTTATTGAATCGTTACTGCTTTTTATTCATTAAGGAAGTGAGCGTTGGATTACCCTACTATTTTGCCTATCATTTTACGCGTTTCTTAATGGCATGACTTTTACATGCAGTAGGTTGTTTAATATGTCCTATAGGCATGATATCTACTGATTTGCAACATGACTGAGTATTAATTCCTATAGGCATGATATCTAAATGATAGAAAAGAATGCAAAGCCTATAGATATAATTTCTAGGTGATTTCAAATATTAAGCCTATAGGCATGATATCTAAGCGATTTCGTAGTAAGCGTCCTATAGGAATGACATCTAGGTGACTTGAAATAGTAAGAGTCCTATAGGCATGATCTCTACCCGTTGACATACAATCAACCAAAGTAAACCCCTCACATACCCCTTACTACTAAATTCCCCAAGTTTTCATTACAAAGTTACTATTACAAAGCCAAAAAATAAAATGAAATATATAATAACCCACAACTAGATCCAAACTGCCTAATGCAATCTTGATATCCAATACATGTGTTTTACAAAATCTGGGTTCCAGATTCCAAGGCCTTCTCTTAGAGTGTTTCAAAGTTCCAAGGAGCTTCAAGAGCATAGGAAATGCTTACACTCTAAAGATTGAATGTTGAAACAGAGTAGTGCAATGTGTGGAATTACCAGCCTTTAGGAATCCAAGTTCAAAGGGAACTCTAGGGTCCCGAAGCATGGCTTACCTGAGGGGGGTAGAACCTAAGAGCTAGGAGTAGGTGTAAAATGAGAGAGAAACCTCAGCAGGAGGTGGTCATACCCCGTCATGGCATCGACTGGCACACCCCTAACCTTCCACTTGGATTCAAGCAAAGAGCGGACTCTTAAAGAGTCAAACTCAGGTCTGAATGATGATCTGGACATTAACAGACCCAAATTAGAGCTCAGCACATTGATGGGAAAGGGAATGGGAAAGCAGTCGAGTAGAGACTAAGAAGAGTCTAGTCCTAAATCACATACAACAATTCATAATGCTGCTATAACCCAAGACAAACTCACATACAAAGGGGGTAGGGGAAAGGGATTAACATGCTTGAAAGTAATTAAATAGTGCAGGAAAGCATAAATGAGCACACAAAGAAAAGGGGTAGAAGCAGAGAAATTGAACAGGGATGTTGTGTAACATAAAAGAGCATACCAGTTATAGATTCTAGGATAGCAGACTAACAGCAGCAGACAAACAACCAGGAATAAGCAAGAACAAACTCAAGAAATTCCCAAGTGTCTAGGAGTTCAAGCAGCAAAAAGTGCAAGTATAGAATGCTCAATAGAGAGTAGTGATAGTAGCAGTAAAGAGGAGAGATGAATTCTGATTTTTATTTGTTGTTAGAATTGAATGTTAAAGTAAAAAAAAACATGTATTTATACTTGAAATCAGACATGCAAGAAAGGAAAGAAAATTAGTCGAGTATCAATTAAGATCAATCAACTAACAGAGATTACTTAAATTAAGGAATCCTAATTTGATCAATAAAGGAAGAAAATATTTAATGAAAGGGGATCAAGTAAACAACATGTGCATAGAATACAAATAAGGGTGAATACATAAAGTTATTTAAGGAAACGTTTTTGAAACACACGGTTTGTGCAAATAAGGTAAGATGAACAATTAATAAACAGTAAAATCAAAGGTCTGAGATTTTATACGAATGAACCTAGCCTAAAAAGAGAAGGGTTTTTATTTAGGTCGATTCGTGGGCAAAAAATGGAAAGAAATCAATCAAGCTGTGTTGAGAAGGAATTTCAAACTAACTGCAAATTTGAAAGACCAGTTTTAGGGGAAAAATCACAGTATATAAAGAGCATACAAACACTTAAAACACAAAAGGTCAGAATCGTATGAAAAATAGAGATGACTTTTCAAAAATCGAAATCAAACTAGTTTAGAGGTGAGAACATGCAAGTCACATACACGTGGTCTGAAAAATCCCCAAATTTTAGGGTTTGTTCATCTGTAATCTCGTGTAGGGATGAAGACAGACAAATCAGACAAGAGCAAAACTCAGAAAAACACAAAGGAACTTAATTGTTCCGTGAAACATGCTGAGGGAAAGAACAGTAAAAGAAAAAATAGAAGGAAATATAATAGAAGAAGCATACATGAGTCGGAGTAGGAACAAACAGGAATCACAGTAGGACAAATAATGTAAGAACACCTCATAAAATCACAGTAGAACAAGTAAAATCAAAGAACCCTAAATCGGAGAAGACGAATTTTTTGAAAGCAAACTTTTTTAAAATTTAAGAAAATCATTTTGTAAACTTTGAAACAAGCACAGATCTAGAGCGGGTATAAAGGAATATAGGAAAACCTTGAAGGGCTAGGGTTTCAGAAGAACCCTAGAAGCGAGAAAGGCCTGGAAAAAGGTCTGCTCTGAGCCAGGTGAGCCAGAGATAGACTCGTAGGACCAGGACATGCCGGAGATGGCCGGGGAAGCTTGAATCGGCGATGAACTGAGCGAAAATCTTCAAGGTCAGACCTTGAATCCTTCAGTAGCAGGCGTACAAGAGCATGTGGAGGTGAGTACAGCCACCCAAGGCTCGAGGATGCCATGGATTTCGATGGAACATGGTGGAAGACGGTGAGATAGGGCTATGGTTTCAGAGGAGCTAGAGAGAATTTGAGACGAAGAGGATTTGAGGGCGGCGGCTTGTAACAAATGAATAAGGGTTTAGGGTGCTAAGATTTTTTAAAAGGAGTGGGGTGATCGTGGCCGTTGATCAAAATTGATCAACGGCCTGGATTAAACATTGGCCGGGTGGGTTTAGAGACGGGTCGGGTAATTGGGTCGTTTGACTGGCTAATTGTGGTCAGAATTGAGGTCCAAATAGGGCTACAATTGAAAGCAATTTGAGGCTAAAATTGACATAGCCATATTTTCACTTTTGGATTTATAAAAATAGTAAAAGATGTTTAAAAATCAAATTAAAAGCACAGAGCTAGTAAACAATATGTAAGTATTAATTTAAAAATATTGGTATCGATTTTGTAATTAAAATTACTATTAAATTAGAAAATAGACTAAAATTGTAATTTTATGCAATTTAATTTCAAAAATACAAAATGGGCTCGTAAAATGCAAAAATTCTGTAAATTATATTCTTATGCAAATGTCAGAATAAAATAAATTATTCTCTAAAATGACAGGTTTTGAGGAATAATTATTGGGATTTGTGGTGTAAAATAGGCCATAATTCAGTTTTAAAATCCTTAAAAAATGCCAAAATCTTTTGGGATGCTCATATGTGCATACATATGCTATTTTGAAAGTATTTTGAGTATAAAAATATATAGAAAAAAATTTAATATCAACAATATGTAATCTATTTTTATGCTAGTTGTTAGCAATGGATTCTAAGTGAGAGATTAGAAGATGAAATAAGAGCTTGTAGATAGTATAATAACCAAACAACCTAGCTGGGAATCAGGGCCTTGATCGGCATATACTGGGCCTCGAGGTCGAGAGAGACGTCTGGATAAGGGTAGACGATGAGGGATTAACAATTATGAGAGCTGTGATGTCAGCTTTTTATGATCAATAATGAGCAATAAATGATGAACAATCAATAAACACAGTGAATATAATAAATAAATATAAATAAAGAGATCAAGAGAATATGTTTGAGCCAGAGAATAGAGAATGTTCTTGTTCTTGTATTGAATGTAGTGTGTTGTACTTCCCCCAACAAAAAGGACAAGGGTCCCCTTCATATATGAGAGAAAAATCTTAACATGACATATGCGTAATTATTACATAAAGTAACCAGTACAACCACTCAATCAGGCCGATGCATGCTATCACTGTTGGTGCAGGTGTTGTCAGAAAAAATACTACTCCTAGGGAACTTCCCGCTTACTTATGTTAACCACCGGTTCGCTCTGCCACGACATCAGGCGCGAAGGACCCTCGAAGACTTCGAACCACGAGCTATTCTCCAGGCCCTATGGGGTGAAATTACACATGCCCCGCCAATCGTGAAACTGGTCTTTTCGGTTTCAGCCGTGTACACTCCACTTGTGAGAAAGAGCTCAAAGAAGAGCAAAAGTGGAGAAAAGAAAGTCAGTGGAAAAAAATACAACAAATAATAAGGGTGAACAGATTAAAAAAGAGAAGAGGGAGACCTGACCGCTCAGGAAAAAAAAGTTAGTCTGAGTGAGGAGCCTGGTTCCTTACAAAAGCAAAAGGCTGAGTTACCAGAATTGGAGAGGAAGGAAAATATGAAGTCTTAAAAAGTGTTGTTAGGCAGAGTGTTTGACTATGACATTGCTGAAAAAATGGAGAAACTTCTTGACATTATTGAGTTTCATAAATAATATCAACTCTTTATTATTCCAAGTCCCAACGTTTATGAATAGAAGTAAAAACTTCTATATCGTATGTGATACTCTGATGCTATATGTGCATGGGACTGAGTTTCTCATATATGAGGAGAAGCTTAGGAAGATTCTTGGTGATCTGATTGATGGTTCAACTTGTTCAGATAGGTAGAGAACTAGGTCCCATGGACCCTTAGCAGAATAGAATGCATAGTTGAAGGGTGAGAATAAAAGATTAAGGAAACGGGTAGAGTACCTGAGAAAGTAGATATAGTCTACTGTTAAAGGATGTACACCTCTTCCTTATGGATAGATGGTGCCACCGCGCTGTACAAAATCCTCTGTTTACGATTCTCTCAAATACGAATTTTCTTTATCAACATGGTAGCGAGAAGAGAGACAGCGGATGGAATTGGAGAGAAAGGTGAAGCTTCACCAGGCCTTTAGTGATTATTTTTAAGTCTTGTCTAAGCCCCAGCCAATCGGGTAAGCGAACTGTCTTACGACAAGAAGTAGTCATGGGAAGGTTTACCCGTAGAATTTAGAATCTCATTGATCAAAGGATTGTAAATGAATGAATGGACAAGGTCATCAAGGTCTTAGCCCCTTACTTTTCTTCTTGCCCAGTAATCCATGTGTTTGACTCCTTCCAAATTCCCTCGAATTCCTATCTTGTTTTAACTCCTATGTTTGATTACATTAGTACTTTAGTTGTTGTTTAAATCACCGTACAGTCAACTCTACAGTTGTAAAAATTGTTGCACTGTACCATCTGGTTGCTACAACAGCACATGTGTAGCTTGCTAATGCCAATTAAATACACTTCATTGCATCATCTTTGATGACCTCACATACACATATTATCAACATGAGTCAACACATTTATTTTCCAACACTTGCAAATCCAAAAATCATATTTGCTAGACACCACCTCTCTCAAGAACGAAGTTGCTCCAACCACAAGGACCAAATCCAAATATTGAAGATATCTTAATTTCTTAGGTTTGTTGAGTCTTTGTTATTTTGTTCTTCATTTGTAATTCAACATTAATTTCAAGAAGTGACTTTGTAGGATAGATTTAAACCATTGTTTGGTTTAGTTTCTTGACTAGAGTTAGTCAAGTTTTGTTGTTTTGTAATGAAGTTATTGCAAAGGGTTTACAATAGATTGTAAGGGGTGATGAATAAATAGTTTAATTTCTAAAATGCAATAGGTTGTAATCTAAAGTTGCTAGGTTTAATGGAGTTAAAATCCTACTAGGGTAGGTCATAGTTTTTAATCCCTTGAGCGAGGAGTTCTCCACATAAATATAGCATGTTTTGTATTTACCGATTTACTACGGGAACACATAGAGTACCTAGTTTTCTATACTGTAGTTTAACAAGTTGTTGCTTACCATGGGAACATATACATTTTGGTGGGCCCTTAGTTTCTATAAAATTGATTTTACGAAATATATATATATATATATATATATATATATATATATATAACACCTCATTTGCTGAAAAAACCTTGAATTCACGTGCACTGTACAAAGGGCCTAAATCTGCCTCTGATAACATAGGTTCTTGGTTTAAATTAAATCCCAAGAAGATGAAATCGTTTGAATTCCAATTAACTGTAGCTTCAGAGTATCATTACCACATTGCTGCAAGTGAATATCCAGAATTCTTTCGCGCGAATCCAACTAAAGGTCTTATATACAGGTAAAACATTCGCTCTGCTTGATCACTCTTGATCGCCATTAAATGTTTATGTTGGATCATGACCTCAAGCATTCATTTAAGTACATCAAGTAACTGGCACAAGTATACTATATCATTTTTTAATATATCTGTATTACCAATTGAGATATAATTCTATTTTACACGAGCACGAAGCTGAACAATTGACAATGTGTTCTCCCTATCTATAGAGAGTGTGAAAATATAATTGAATAACTTTTCCTAGATTTTATGATATTCTGAAGTCTAGAAATATATAATATCTTCATAGTAATTCAAAGAAGTAAACGTGATGTTAATTAAAAAGTTCACAAAGGTTGATGAGCTATCCATCTTTTAAACATATGAAAGCTCTCTTTACGTTTGTACTCAGGAGCTGTGTGCCCTCCTCCCTAATTGGGGAAAAAAACAAGAAGGGAAAAGCAAACATCCGAGAACTGTGAGAATGTGAGCACAGACAATTTTTCTATTGAGTTTGAGATTAAAGTACAACCCAGTATAATCCCACTTAGTGGGGCCTGGGGAGGGTAGTATGTACGCAGACCTTACCCATACTGGGGTAGAGATGCTGTTTCCAAATAGACCCCTGGCATCCTTCCCTCCAAGAACTACCCACCTTTTTGCTCTTAGGGAGACTCGAACTTACAACCTCTCGGTTGGAAGTGGGGGTTGCTTACCATCAGAGCAAGCCCCTCTTGTCAGAGTTTGAGATTGAAATATCTATAAAAAAAATATAGAGTACAGAATTCTTACCTTTACTGTTGCATATGTCATATGATTAGAGAAAGATCTTGTGTAACTGCACATCAAAGCTATATAATTTAGAATTTCATACCAATCGTATCGTCTAATCCAACTTGAGCAAAGATCCAGAGAAGTTAAATGGAGAATCATACCCTGCAACTTGACCATCAATTGTCCAAGGGCGCCAATCATCAATGATAGAATAATTTAGATACTTTATCCATGCTTGCGTCGATTGGAAAGGAATAACCATGTCATGATCACCGCTAATCCAAAAAAAAACTTTGTTATGTAGATAGTAACATCAGCTAAATTTTATGTGCTTAAAGCACAAAATACAGAACTAGAAACATTCTTTTAATGTGAAAGTATCGAACCTGTATATAAGTGATCGATAACCTTTAGAACTAAGGTTTACATGGTAAGGTATACTATTCATGAAAGTAGGTGAATAAGTTGTACCCATAACACTTTGCCTACATCTTTCCCATGGTCTTCTTATAGTTCCCTAATCAAGGAAAAAGAAAAAAAGAAAGAAAAATCTTTTAATATTATGCATCTTAATTCTAAGCAACCTTTAATATATACAAGTAAAACAATTGAAATACCCTTCTAACATGGAGAGCCTCTTGAACTGTAGGGTCATTTGCCCAATAATTGGAGAGCTTGCGTGTCGCAACCTATAATAAGAAAGCATAATGTATATTTGAGTACCTGCATTTATCTATTTATCCTGAGAATCATGAAAAGAACCGGGCATATATGCCTCTTTAAATATAAATAGGTGTATATCTTAAAATTAGTAAATAATATATAGATTATTTGATGTAAAGGCAATCAACTGCTGCAATACTCAAGCTTTATTTAGTAACAGTTGAGGGGGACTTACACGACTTTCTTGACAAATGAAGTCACCATGTCTTAGAGAGATCAAATTGTCTTGAAGAGATCTCCTTTCACCAGACAATTGGAGTAGTTTTGATAATTCTGAGTCTGTTCCGCAAAAAGGCTCTAGTATTTGCTGATCATTTATAATGCTTATAAGCTACAAAGTTGCATTACATGAATATTATGGTATTACCTAATTATAAACTTGGAACCAATTCAAAACATTAAAACAAGAATATGTAAGAAGGAATATAACCTTACCTTCTTGAACATTTTAAAGTATTCTGAACATAGTTTATTGGTAGGATCTATGTTTTGGTAATCGCCTTTGCATGTCTCCTTCAGCGACTGATACAACAAGATCCAAATTATCAATTTTGTGCCAAGTTGTGCCGATGTGATACAGAGTTTATATATGAAATAAACGAATGGACCGACCTCATAAAGTTCATCAGATATTAGTCCCATACCATGACAAAAAGGAATTTGGTAATTGCTTTCTTCAGGAAATGTTAGCGGATTGCCAAGTGAATAACCCTAAATGACATTAATTACCATTAAAAACTAAGTTATTCAACAACAACAACAACCCAGTATAATCCCACTTAGTGGGGTCTGGGGAGGGTAGTGTGTACGCAGACCTTACCCCTACCCTTGGGTAGAGAGGCTGTTTCCAAATAGACCCCCGGCATCATTCCCTCCAAGAACTTCCTACCTTGCTCTTGGGGAGACTCGAACCTCTCGGTTGGAAGTGGGGGTTGCTTACCATCAGAGCAACCCCTCTTGTCCAAAAACTATAGTTATTCATGTATGAGATATATGTTAAATAAAAGGATAGGAATAGAAAACCTTAAGGTTGATCAATGGCTTTTTGCCTGCTTCAATTCCTGCAATTTCATATCACTCTTTAAGTGTCAACAGAAAACACTTTGGCTGGAAATATTTTGAGCATCTTCTCTTCAACAAGTGAGGCTACACGATCAGATTTGAAGAGACAACAAACAAATGCAGTGTTCTATATATCTTATCTAATATCCGTTGCAGTAATAATCAATAATAACAAAGCATAAACTCGGCTTAGAGGCCTGGAAGGGAGAACCTTTCAATTGAGTCACTTTACTCCCCCTAGTGGACCAATGCGGTATGAATAGCCAGCTGGCTTCGAATAACAGATGGTTAAACAGAAAAATAATAATACTAATAACAATAGCAAACCAACCACTAAAAAGTAATGAATGATGAGAATGATCACAACCTCACATTATATGAAAATACTAAATGGCACTTACCATCTGATATTAGTTGAACAATAACTGGAACTGTAATGCCTGAATATGAGTCACCAGAAACATAGAAAGGGTTTGAAATGAATTCTTGATGATTATTGAACCACTGCAAAATAAATCACAACTTAGTTCGCAATATATTTTTGTTATAATTATTAGTGTCTTCGTTTCTTCACGGTTCATTTCATCCATCCACCAAGATACATATATATTAGGATTTTTGGGGTGGGGGGAGTTCAAATACATATATTGACCCTAACAAGTTTAAATCCTAGATCCTCTACCGATGAACAATGCAAAATGATGAGTATATTCAGGACTACATGAAAACAAAGAGTTAACTCAGTTTACCAATTCATATGTATCTAACTAAATGAAATTGGAGCGATTACCAAATACCTTGCACAAAAATTCATAGACTTGGTCGCATGCTTGTAGATCAGTACATTTGGACGCCGCTGAAGTTGCTGCATATGAGAACCCAGTATTTACAGGTTGCTCCAAGAAAAGTATGTTAGCAAACTACCAAGTTTAAGGAACACATTTACTTGATGAAAAAAGAACAAAGAACAAAGATTACATGAAATGAAGTGTGCATTAGAAAAAAAGAAGCTCTCTTGTGTCACCTTTGTCCAGGAATATGGAGTTGAAACAAGAATTGGTAGGCTTCCATTGTACCCCTTCTGACCAAAAGCCAATGGGCCTAAAAAAGAGAATTCACAAGTAATTTTCTTCAACCATGAGTTACACGTAATACCAAGCTTTTCCACACCTATAGCAGTGTTAATACTGAGTACACATGAAGAGGATGAATGCTCTATAGTAAAGAGGTGGATCTAGATTTATATTCTACTTTTGAAATATAGGTTATATTTTTTTTAAATGATTCTTTTCACATATATATCTATGATCCGTATTGAAAGCAAACGAGTGGGATTTGAACTGCCAATTTTATTTGTGGAGGTCACCAATACTTACTTGTCCATAAAAGTGTTTGAGTTGAGTGCACATACATATATTTAAGCGAGTTTAAGAAAATATAATATTGTTATATATGGTTTAGAAAGAAAAGCATGGGTTCACATGAATCCACGTCTCTTAACTCTAGACTATGATTACACATATCCAAGGTGAGTTTATAGGAATTCTTGATAATCATTAATTAATAACACAATAGCAGTATAACTAACATACTATCATCAGTACAACATAAATAAATATATTTACCTACTTCATACGCCACGCCCGTGAAGGATGAGCAACCAGGCCCTCCCGTGAGCCACAGCAAGAGTGGATCTTTTATAGGGTCGGATTCTGATTTGACAAAGTAATAGAATAGTTGCACTTCCTCTGATTTGCCAATTCCAATGTATCTAACAATTATATTCAAAATACAACACTTCAACAAGCTTGTTTTACTGCTATAAGTTTTATTTTAAATGACACACTTTCCTTATTATTACAACAACAACAACCCAGTATAATCTCACTTAGTAGGGTCTGGGGCAGGTTATCCCTAACCTTGGATAGAGATGCTGTTTCCAAATAGACCCCTGACATCTTTCCCTCCAAGAACTTCCCACTTTGCTCTTTAGGAGACTCGAATTCACAACCTCTCGATTGAAGTGAGGTTGCTTACCAGAGCAACCCCATCACACTTTCCTTATTAGTTAATTAAAATAAAATGATATAACGTACCCGGTCTCAAGATAAAAAGGAAGAGGGCCATCAAAACCAGGAAGAAACTCAACAATTGAGCCATTCTGAGGAAGACTTTGTACATATTGTAGAATCAGAGTAAGAAGAAGATGAAACAATAGTGGCAGGCGAAAACAACACATGGCGTTTCAACAAATGGATTATAGTTTAAGGCGTGAGGGAGCTTAGTCATACTAATGGATTGTCCGTCCTTATATATTACTCTAACCATTTAGTGGTTAAAAAAGAGTCAGTATCATCTCATTAATTAAACTTATGCTCCCTTCCTTCAATTTGTTTTAACTTTTTCGGAGCACGCAAGTCAATTTGATAGTTTTTATGTAAATTTAGACCCTCTTTAAATTTTTTGAAATAAAATTTACATATTTAAAAATTAGTTTAAAAGTATTATAAGTCATAATAGTTAATAATTTAAAATTTTAAAAGCTATTTGTAAAATATATGATCAAGAAAGATCTTGTCTGACTCCCCGAATAATAAAAGGTTCATTGTTTTTTTAAGACGGATGAAGTATTATTTATTCCTAATGAGTTCAATTGGTTAGATCGAAGAAAACTAAATAACACCAATGTTGGGTTTGGTTGAGCTTGAAAAAAACTTTTGAAGAAGAAACTTATTTTTGAAGGTTTAAGCTGAATCTAACCATTGAGAGTTATTGAGATCGATATTACATGGTAAGATTGAGAATCATTTGAAGGTAATTTCAACTACTAAGGGTAAATTTTTACTTGTACCCAGTGTTTATATCAAATCATGTTAATATTTTATGGTTAATTGATTTAGTGAGATGGGAATGCATATAATTCATCATGGTTAAGCACTTGAAGTCCATGTGTAAGACATATATTATGCATCTATAATTAAGTATAAAATACCAGTAAATTTTTACCAATAGTAAGATATTCATTAGTATTGTTTACCCTTCCGCCAGACAACAACAACAACAATAACAACAACAACAACAACAACAATAACAATCCAATATAATCCCATTTAATGGGGTCTGAGAAGGATAGTATGTACGCAGATCTTACCCCTACCCTTGGATAGAGAGACTGTTTCCAAATAGACCCCCGACATCATTCCCTCCAAGAACTTCTCACTTTGCTCTTGGAGAGACTCGAACTCACAACCTCGCGATCGGAAGTGGGAGTTGCTTAACCGTCCGCCAGAATTTGTGACAAATACCTTGTCAGACTTTATAATTTTTTTAAATTGAAATACACCATTAATTCCACCTTAATTTAAAACAAGTGACGATCTTCTATATAAATTCATTACGTTATAATTTTGCAAAAATCGAAATATAACAATAACTTCACCTCAATTTTCATTAAATTAAATTCTCAAGTTATAACTATATAAATTATTACACTAGTTTCTCCATTAAAATTAATCTCAAGGCTAATGTTCATCACAAATAAAAGAAAATATATATCTCATTTTGTGTAGAAGTGTAACCTGGAGAAATTTAGAGATAGATCTGTGGTCACCATCTATGAAAGATAACCAAACACGCCAATCCATTCGTATGCAAATCGATTACTCTAATTGTTTGTCAATTTCCTTGAAAGAACCAACCAATTCCCACACCCCCCATCACTTCTGCCTTTGTTTCTCCCAGGTAATATGTTTGTCAATATGCATGCAATTATCAAACTAAATTAATTGTCTTCAATTAATATATTTATAAATCAAACCAAATTAATATAACTGGGGTTTTTCAATCACAAATTTTCAGTTTTCTCAGTTTTTTAGATTTTTTCTGATAAAATTTTCATAGCATAAAATTTACAATTTGTGCTATTATATTTCTTATGTATTAATAGGATAAACTATATAAGATGTTACGCAATAAAATAATGTGAGATGAGTCGTAATTACACTAAAATACTCATCAAATTGCATAAGATAAATATTACTAATTAATAAGCCATAATAAAAATACACATAATCTAACAGTACTAAGTCATATTAAAATAAATTCGACTAATAAGTACCAAGTATTAATTACATGAGTAAATGATGTTAAATGTGAGTTATGCATTTTTCATCTAAATCAATGCGAAACAAAAATAAATAAATATCCAATACTATTGTCATTTCTAATACTGAATTGATTTTCTTTTTGTTAGCATTACTATTAGTTTGATTTTGCTATGGGCTTTATTTGAGTTACTAACTTTATAGGCTATAAAATATATTTGACCATTCAAAAGTTCTAAGTCCAAGCTTGAAAAAATTCATTAAAAGAGAACTATGAAAAAGTTAAAATTATATTTATAAATTACATTAGATTAATTATATTTATATATTAAATATTTTAAAAACTTGTATACATGCAATGTTGGGATGGTTTGATTTTAGTTTGACTTTTTTTAGTTAAAATCAAACCAAACCAATTATGGGTGAATTTATTTTTCTAGCACCAAACCAAATCATAGTCGGGTTTTTTTATTTGACTCGAATTATCAGTTTGATGCGATTTGTCAGTTTTCTTTGTAGATCCCTAATAGATGTCAGTGGACCGAGTCAAAAAGAATTTTTTTCCTCCCTTGAAAAATTTCTCACTGCCCCGTCAGATTCAGTAACTTTTCTTTTTGTTTTTGGCATATCCCTTAAGAAAATATACTCTAATTGTGCTCTTAATTAAATTTTGCATATTATTACTTTGACATATTGTGATATATAAAAATATATGGGCAATTTTTTGAAAATTAAAACTAATTCTTTCTTGATTATATAAAAAGACACTTATTTAAGACCAAAATAAAAAGGTCAAAATGACACTTATTATGGATCATAGGGAATATTTTTATTTAATTATGGAATTTTTCGAGAGAATAAATTAAGTTGCAAGTGTCAACTTATTATTACAGTCAAACCTCTCTATAACAACATCCCTGTATAACAACACCTCACTATAAAAGCCAAGTTTTTCTGAAAATAATTTTTAAGTTATGTTATATTATATGTTCTTTATAACAACACTTCACTATAACATCCAAAGTATTCGGAACAAAAAAGGCTGTTATAGAGAGAATTGATTGGATAGTGGTTACAGGAGTATTTACTCGGAACTATGGAGTATAAGCTTTCTCATTATAGTAGATTACTTTGCTCCTCTCATGCCCGTGATTTTTTTCCCTTATTCAAAGTGGTTTTAACATTAAAATCATTGTGTAGTTTTTTTTATTTTTTATTCTTGTTGGTTACCGTATCTCGGTTCTATATTATTATCATGAATATTATTTTTATGGGGAGTTTATTACCAACACATAAGATATAGAATATAGGATACATGAAAAGTTATAAGAATACACCTAAAGATTACAAATATTAAGTGAAGAATTAAATAAATACGTGAACCTCAAATGGTTCACGGAGTAAGAATATCTAGGAGTATTCAATAGACGTTCACTTTAATATATTTCCTCAGGTCCAAAATAAGTGATTTTTTGGCCTTTTTCTAGTGGTCCAAAATAAGTCATTTTTTCAGATTCAAGAGCGCATTAATTATTTTTTTCCTACCTTGTCCTTGGAGTAAATGATATTGGAATACGTGTTAGGAGTGTTTATGTGAGATAATAAAGGTTAATATGGTCAATTTCATTACAAATTAATGCTAAAAGGTGAATTTCTTAATATGTGTGAAAACACCCAAAAAAATCACTTATTTTGGACCGAAGGGAGTATTAATAACATCCTATATTTTAGGAGCTTTTGAAGTCTACAGAGGTAAGTAACATTATCAAGGTAATTAAAAGATGTAAATTTGAAATTAACCCTTCTAGGGTAAAAAAGTTTACAAAGGTTGATGAGCTATCCATCTTTTAAACATATGAAAGCATTCTTCACGTTTGTACTCAGCTGTGTGCCCTCCTCCCTAATGAAAAAAGAAGAAGAAGAATAAAGACACGAAAATTGTGAGAATGTGAGCGCAAGACAATTTTACTTATGTGTTTGAGATTGAAAATATTTATTTAAAAAATATATAGAGTGCAAAATTCTTGCCTTTACTGTTGCATATGTCATATGATTAGAAGAACCTCTTGTACACTAGGATCATTTGCCCAATGATGGAAGAGCTTGCGTGTGGCAACCTTCAATAAGAAAGCATATGTTTATCTAATTACTCTGCATTATCTCTGTATCCAAAGAAACTCATGAAAGAAAACAGGACACAAAATGCCTCTTTCACTTGAGATCATACGATTTACATGATCTTTCTATGTATCGTGACTAGAGGTGGCAGATGAAATAGACAAGATTCAGCTCAGATGCAAAGTTACACAGAATTCGATATTCTCTAATTTCTTTGTCTTTTCTTTCATATTCGATATTTTCATTCCGGATTTTTCCATTCCTTCCTACACGCCTTTTTAGCACCCGTCTAAGATATATGCACAGTACAAAGTTCATGATGCATAACTAATTTAGTTCATTCTAAATTTTTAAGTTAAAGAATATCGAAACCATTATACTTATTACTCCTTCGCGGTATTGCAACAAACTTAGAAATTACCATAAATGGTACGGTGTGGCCACCTTGCGGCGTACATCATACTTCGCAAGCAATTTTTTAAAGGCTTTGTTGCAAAAGTGAGTGCATTCGTTACTGATGATCGCCCTTGGTATTCCAAAACAGATGAATATATTCTTTTCACAAAACTTATCACCACTCTTGCATCATTAGTAGGCAAGGCTGTAGCTTCCACCCATTTATATATATAATCTACATCAACCAGTATGTATTTATTGCCAAACGAGCTAACGAAGGGACCCATAAAGTCAATCTCCCAAACATCAAATACCTATACCTCTTGAATTGGTTTCATGGGCATCTCATGGTGACGGGAAATGTTCCCGGTTCGCTGACACTCATTGCAGCCCTTCACCTATAGGTACGCATCTCTGAACATTGTTGGCCAAAAGAACCCGGCCTCTAACACCTTTGCAGCAATTCCGACTCCTCCAAAGTGTCCTCCATATGCAGATGCGTGACAAGCCTGCAAAACAGATGATTGTTCTATCTTGGGGACACACCTCCTGATCATATTATCAACACAGATTTTAAACAAGTAAGGCTCGTCCTAAAAATACATGCGGCTATCACGATAAAATTTCTTCTTTTGGACAGAGAAGAGATCATAAGGAACAATACCACAAGCCAGGTAGTTTCCAAAATTTGCATACCATGGCGCTTCTTCTAAACTGGTGCAAGAAGCTGCTCGTCTAGAAAGGTTTCCAGAATCTCTTCGACCTCGACTGACTTTTCAGCCCCTTCAAGTCGTGATAGATGATCAGCGACTTGATTTTCTGTGCCCTTATGGTCATGAATCTCGAGGTCAAATTCTTACAACAGAAGCACCCAACGAATCAGGCGCGACTTAGACTCTTTTTTCTCAATCAGGTACATGAGAGCTGCATGATCAGTATATACAATTACCTTAGAACCAATCAGATATGATCGGAACTTGTCAAATGCAAACACAACTGCCAACATCTCCTTCTCCGTCACTGTATAGTTGAGCTGTGCACCACTTAGCATTCTGCTTGCATAGTAGATCGGGTGCATCAGCTTATCCTTTCGCTCCCAAGATTGCTCCTATAGCATAGTTGCTGGCATCACACATGAGCTCAAATGGTTGCTCTCAGTCGGGAGCCACAATGATGGGGCAGTTATCAGCTTCTTCTTCAACTCCTCAAATTCAACCTGCACTCATTACAAAACATAAAGGGCTAATCCTTTTCAAGGAGTTTGCATAGTAGGTTAGCAATTTTGGAAAAATCTTTTATGAAACGTCGGTAGAATCCGGCGTGTCCCAGAAAACTTCTCACCGCCTTGACCGAAGTAGGCAGTGGTAGCTTCTCAATCGCATCAACCTTAGCATGATCGACCTCAATTTCTTTCTTGGACACTCGATATCCTAAGACTATCCCTTCTTGTACCATAAAATGACACTTCTCCCAGTTTAACACTAAATTTGTCTCCACACACCTTTTGAGCACTCTGCTTAGGTTGTGAAGACAGTCTTCGAATAAGTCTCCCACCACATAGAAATCATCCATGAAGACTTCCATAATATCCTCCACCATATATGTGAAGATGGTAGCATGCACAGTTAAAAAGTCGTCGGTGCATTGTTAAGCCCAAAGGGCATTCTCCGAAAGACAAAGATGCCATACAGACAGGTGAAGGATGTTTTCTCTCTATATTCGGGGGATATAGATATTTAACTGTACCCTGAATAACCATCTAAGAAATAGAAGTTGGATCTTCCTGCCAGCCTGTCCAACATTTGGTGAATGAAGGGCAAGGGAAAGTGGTCCTTTCGGGTAGCAGTTGTTCAGTTTTCGGTAATCCATGCAAATTTGCCACCCTGTGACTGTACGAGTTGTGATCAACACATTATTTTCATTTTTTACAACAGTCATCCCCTCCTTTTTCGGAACACATTGGACATGGGTGACCCAATTACTATCAGATATGGGGAAAATGATTCCCGCATCTAACCATTTGACGACCTCTTTCTTTACAACCTCTTTCATGTTAGGGTTCAGCCTTCGTTGGTGTTCCCTGGAAGCTCTGTGCCCTTCTTCCAGGAGAATCTTATGCATGCAGAAGGCTGGGCTGTTACCCTTTATGTCTGCCATGGTCTAGCCAATAGCAGTCTTGTTATCTTGCAACACCTGTAAGAGCTATTTTACATGTACATCTAGCAAACATGATGATATAATAACAGGCAAGGTAGAGTTCGGGCCTAAGAATGCATACCTAAGGTGGTCTGGTAATGGCTCCAACTCCAGTTTGGGTGATTCTTCTGTTTATGGCTTTGCTGGAGGAGTGGCTCTTTTTTCTAGCTCAAGAGATTCGAACTGAGGTTCCCTTGACCAAAATCCTCGGCCTTCCAGTGCCATGACCCATTCAGCTAACCCTTCACCATCAATCTCTTCTAGATTTGTCAGACATACCTCCAATGGATCATTAACTGTCAGGGCCCTATCATCTTCTTGCAGAATGACATCTACTGCCTCCACTAAAGAGAAATTGGCATATTCAGTGGGTCTCCTCATCTATTGCTGAACATTGAATATGACTTCTTCATTATTCAGTCTCATTTTTAGTTCCACAGTCTCACAGTCTATCAGTGCTCTTCCAGTGGCTAAAAATTGTCTCCCTAATATAAGGGGTATCTCCTCATCCACCTGACAATCCAGTATCACGAAGTCTGCAGGGAACACAAACTTCCCCACTTGCACCAACACATCATCAAGAATACCCGTTGGTCATTTCACAGTGCGGTCGGCAAGCTGTAGTAGCATGGAAGTCGGCATAGCTCTGCCGATACCCAATTTAGTATACACAGCCAGCGACATCAGATTTATGCTAGCTCCCAAATCACACAACGCCTTTGCAAAGGCATAACTTCCAATTGTGCAAGGGATAGTAAAGCTACCTGGATCAGACATCTTTTGAGCCATAGATTTTGCTACCACAACGCTGCAAGTCAGCGTCCGTGTCACAGTAGATAGATCCTGAAAATCAAACTTCCGCGACATGAGATCTTTCATCATCTTGGCATAACCAGACATCTCCCTCAGAGCATCCATCAAAGGAATATTCAGCTGAATTTGTCGCAGCATCTCCATGAACTTTTTATATTTATCTGCCTTCTTTTGCTTGACCAGTCTCTGAGGGAAGGGTGCTGGTAGCACCCTTTGTGCATTGTTCACTGGCTTATCTTTGTAAGATTTTTCTGGCACAAGAGGAGCCACTTGTTCTGCAACTTTCTCATTCACCTTTTCTTTCCCTTTTTCTTCCTGGCTTTGCTCCACCACCACTTCTGTGAGTCCTGTTGGTTCTTCTACCTCTAATTGAACTGGAGTGGCTGGTGTAGTATTCTTTCTGGCCTGCACAATTTCTTGCTCTCTATCTAAATCTCTACCATTCCTGAGATTGACTGCCATCAGCTGATTTGGGTTTTGCTCCTTGGGATTTATGTTTGTATCTGCAGGCAAGGTTCCCAGAGGAGGGTTGCTTAGAGCCATGGACAACTAACCCGGCTATTTTCAATGTTCTTGATTGATGAATCATGCACTGCCAATTTTTCCTGCACTTTATTATTCATCCCAATGAGTTGTTGAAGCATACCACTAATCTTCACCATGTTGTTATCTTGCTGCTGATGGGGTGGTTGGTAAACCAATTGTTGCTGATTCTGTTGTGGATAGCCCTGTGGTTTCTGGTAAGGTATATGCACTAACTGATTTTGAGGGTGCATACCCCAGGCTGCTGCATATTACTCATGTACTGCTGGTTTTGCTGCGTCTCCACTGCGGTGCTCCTTGTCGCTGGCCCCCATAGTTGTTGATATAGTTCATATCTTCCTGTACTCCTTATGTTTCAACTTCGCCACTCTATGAACACACATAGGATTGATTAATGCACGACGTACATAGTCCACCGTTTGTCGTGTCAACGATATGCACCTGTTTTCCACCCATCTCATCAATCATCTTTGTTAGTAAGCTCATCTGTGTCAGGAATGTGGCCATGTTTTCTTACTGCGAATTATTGGGATACAGTGGGACTAAATGCATTATATGTGCCAGTGTTGTACCTCTAGTCATCCACCCTACATTTTGTGACATCTTATCAAGCAAAATTTTGCTTAAGAAAGCACCTCCAGCTAAAGCATCCACATTAGCCTTCAAGTTGTCAGCTAGACCCTTGTAAAATCTCTGGCCGAGCATCTGGTCTGGAATGCCATGATGAGGGCACTTCACTAGCATCCCTTTAAATCTCTCCCAGGTTTTTTGCAATGATTCAGTGGGATGTTGCCTATACTGCAATATGTCATCAATATGTTGTGCAGTCTTGTTAGGTGAATAGAACTTGTTCATGAACTGCTTGATCAATTCCTCCCAAGTGGCAATGGAGTTGATAGGGAGCGCATTTAGCCAAGTTTGAGCTGCCCCAGTTATTGAGAATGTGAACAGTAGCAGTTTGATAGCTTCCGGGGTTACATTAGGCTGCCTTTGAGTCATGCAAATTGACATGAAATTCTTCAAGTGTTGGCACAACTATGACAGTGGCTAGATTATCAGCTGTGGGTGTAGACACGTAATTTTTGACCCTCCCCAAAATGTCACCCATTTTAACGTAAAATATTTAATTTAGGGCTAATATAGTTATTTTAACTAATTTTGACTATTTTACATAATTTTTATCATAAAATCGAAAAATAAAAAATAGTTTTATTTTTTTTCTATTTAATTCAATATTAGGTTTTTTAAAAAGATATATTACTTTCAACCTAGTTTTATTTTAATATAATCCTTGAAAATGCTAAAACAGTTCCAACTTTAATTGTTAGTTTTATTTTAATATTAATAGTTTATCAAAATTAATGTAGAATTTTTATAGGTTTATAATTTGAATTTTCAACTTTTTAGGCCAAATTATTAGAATTTTATAGTCCAATTTAAATCTAGGCCCAAATTAAATAACCCAAGCCTAATATCTACTAACCCTACCCTCTCCTTTTTCTTTTAATAAGACTTGCGCATTGAAAAAAAACCCTAGACACTCCCCCTTCTTCTTGACACTAGCAGCCATCTTCATGGAAGACTACAACACATGAGGAAAACCCTAATATTCTAGTCTGTCAAAAAACCATAACCACCTGAACCTCTATAGCCGCTGCTCCTTCCCCCATTTCCTTGACCTTACAATGCTAAATACACAGAAAGTCGATTGTATCTATAAAAAATACAGAAACAGAGATAGGAGAAATCGTCTTGGAGTTTTGTTCGAGAATGAACAACGCTGAAGTGGGTGTTTGAATTTTGGAGTCGTCCTTCGGGTTCTATTTGAATTTGATTGCTGCCAATTTCGAATTTTGTTGCTAAGCTTTGCTCGATTTATGATCCGATGTCCGCGTATATGTTTCAAAGTACCAAGGGAGTTTTCGCTACCTGATGGTTCATTTTTCCCTTTTATCCTTGTTATCCTGTCCATCATTCTATTGTGTGTTGCTTGATTCTATTAGTAGAATTAGTTTGCATTTATATTTAACAAGTGTATGATTGTCAATTAAGTATTATTGAGTTAGTTTAACAAAAGGTAAGATCGAACTTTTATAGGTTAAAATTGGATTGAAACAGTATGTTTAACCGAAGGAGTTAGCTTTAAAAAGGGGTACTTAATTGTCCACATATTATATCAGTGTTATCTTTCTTGTCTTTAAAGGAAAATTGAAGATGAAGTTAGATATATCATGACAAACATTTATGACACATGAGTTCTGTTGGGTTCTAAGAAATTACTACTATTAGATTTTTATTCCTTTTTTTACGGGTCAAACAAGTTTACAACAAAATGATTTAAGGTATGCGAAAGAAATACAAAGCATTAATTTAGTGAAGTAAACTTGGATAAATACGTCCATTGGTTGGGTAAATATAATCTAATTTAGTATTATTTGGTCTTGAAGTAAAAGAATCAAGAGTTAGCTTTTTTGCTTATTTTATTCTATTGAGCCGTGGGGGTTGGTGTAGTAATCTTTAAGCTATTATGATTCGCATTAGTGTTTTATTTTCCTTAGTCCTTGCCTTTCGTTGCCTTCCGTAGGATGTATTTCTTGTATAATTAGTGTTGTTGAATGTGAGGTTGCTTGAATTTTGAATCGGGATCGTTGGGTTTAAACGGAACGAATCGAATTGGAACATTAATTGAATTTTTCTCTTATTTAATACTCTTTTTATTCATTTTATTTTTATAACTCACCCGCTAGGCGCATGTTATGCTGTAGGGGTGTAGATAGACCGGTTGGTTCGGATTTTACAATTACCAAATTAAACTAATTGTGTCGGGTTATTAAATCTAAAGACCAAACCAAACCAATAAATTCGGGTTTTTCAATATCGGTTTTTCTCGGGTTTTCTTGGGTTTTCGGGTTATTCGGGATTTTCCTAATTTTTCCGGTAAAATCTTTGTAGAACAAATATATAACGTATGCTCAAAATATTTCTTTAATCCTAGTAAGATACAACTATATAAAGTATTTTCAAGAAAATAATATAAAGTATGAGATATGTCATGACTCATGACATTATCCTAAAATATTCAACAATAAAAAATAATAAAATTATGTACTATAAATATTGCTAATTAAAAAGTCATAATAAAAATAAACATAATCTAAAAGCACTAATTCATGCTAAACTAGATAGACTAATGAGGGAGTATTAATTATATGCCTAAAAGCTAAAGCAAAATAAAAATAGGTTATGTATTTTTATCTAAATTATTGAAAATTAAAAAATAGACATTTAATACATTCATGTTCGTAATATTGAATTGAATGTCTTTTGTTAGCATTAGTATTGATTGCTAGCATTATTTAATTTACTAATATTAATGGCTATAAAACTTATTGGAGCATTCAAAAATTCTAAATCAAACCTTGAAATAATACCTTAAAAGATAAAATTATGAAATTATTTAAGAAATATTTATAAATTACATTACAATAAGTATATTTATATATTAAATATATCTAGAATTGCTATATATGTAATGTCGGGTTGGTTTGGTTTCGGTTTGACTTTCTTTAGTTAAAACTAAACCAAATCAATTATGGTCGGGTTTTTTTTTCCAACACCAAACCAAGTCAAACCAAACCATAGTCGGGTTTTTTTCTCGGTTTGACTCGGATTATCGGGTTGGTGCGGTTTATCGGTTTTCTTTGTACACCCCTACTAGGTTGTCATCACATGGGTAGGCAATTTTAGGATTTTCATTTGCTTCTGATTTTGAGGCGAGATGTTCTCCCTTAGTTAAAATTTTCCGGGGAATGCCCCGAAGGACTTGTGTATATTTTAACCCGGGGAATGCCCCGAAGTACTTGTATTTGGAGGCCTAAAGTGAAATTCAAAGTATTTTTAACTCTAGTTTATTTTTCTTTTATTAGGTGGGAGCGACCTCGGACCTCTTGTGTGTTTGTTTTTTCTTCTTTCTTGTATGTGTTTGTTTTTATCTCAATACGAATATTCTAAAAGACAGCTTGATCAGGTACGCAACCGTACTAGTTACGGGACTAGGGGAATGTCTAACACCTTCTCCCCGAGTTAAATGAACCTCCTTACCCTAATCTCTGGTGCAGATTTAGTTTTTGGAGTCTGAAGTGTTTTGAAAGGAAAATAAATAAAAAACGGTGACCTGGCACACTGAAATCAATGTGAGGTGGCGACTCTGAGTTTATTTCCTTTTGAAACAAATCTTTTGTCACTTTTCAATTGAAAAACCCTTTTCAAGTTTTTACTAAATCCTTTTATCTTTTTAAGAGGGTTAGTCGAGTTTGAAAAAAGGGGTGTGACAGTGGGTTGTGCCCAGCCATATAATGCCGCATCGGGCACAAGAGGTGCCACTTGTCTGACGTTTAAGTCATCTTGCTCATTCCTGGTATTTTCGTTGACATTGTCTTGAATGTCAGCCATGTCAATTTCGAGGTAGGTTGTTTTTTGAGAGCGTTGAAGTATTTTGTTGGCACGATTCAATATCCGGAATATCTTCTCCGAATCTGAGAGTCCTTCAAGTAGTTCTCCAGTGCTCGAAGAATTTCTAAGCATACACCTGCTTCCCACAAGATTTCGAACGTTAGAATTTCAATAAACAGATTGTTGTAGAGAAACTGATTACATTTACAATTTTTGTATTTCTTTCAATGGTAATTGATAACACCGTTAATTCCACGGCGACGACGGCAAAATTTGATCACGTTCAACCGAGTCTCACAAAAGGCTACACGGGCGTTGCAAATATAATCTTAGTATTGAAGCCCAGCGTCGAACCTCAGAGAATTAACCTATCAATCAACTTTGTAAGATTTACTCAATTCACACAATCACTTTCCTAAGCTTTTTGATTCACAGTGGTTGACTTTGCTAACAACTAAAGATTGAAGGTAAAAACTGGAAATTAACTGAACTTGATTTGTAAGCAGTTGGAATAAGGTCTAAGGCAATAGTTTCCCCAGTTGTTGATTTCCTTGGTTGCATAAAGCTTATAACTACGATTTGGATATTTCTATCAATCATGAACACTCAAGCTATCATAGGTCTTTCTCAAGTAACTATGACAATCTACTAGACGCACTCTCTCAAGTTACGCTAGCTAATTTCACAATACAGTTCACTTAGATTGCATCCGAAGTATCGTTATCTTTAATCCAACCTCTAAACCCTCGGTTATGACTCTCGTTTATACTCCGGGAGTGATGTTGTTCATACAATCACCTAAATATACACTCTCTCTCAAGTAGATACATACTAAATAGGAATGGATAATTGAGGGCCCTTTTCAACTAACTACAATCAAAACAAGTATGAACAAACAGAGATTAACAACCAAATCAAATTATATTAATCAAACAACCAATTTATCCCCAACGGGTTCCACCAAAACCTTAGATGAAGGTATTTAGCTACTCATAACAATGGGGGAACAAACTAAATTAATAATCATCATAACTACCAATAAAAATTAAAAGAAAAGAAGAAATATGGTTTGTGTATTCTCGCACAATTATTTTTCCTTCAAAGAACTCTAAAATTGAATACACGCCTCCAATGGGCGAAACTAGTGACTAAAATAGGTTTTAGGGCTAAAAATCACGTTCGGATAAGTCTGCCCCTGAAGTTCCGCGCGCCCACCGCGGTTCTACCGCGATCGCAGTAGAAATGCGGTCAAACAACTCCTCTGATACTCTTGTTGTCCGCGACCGCGTTTCACCGTGGTTCTGTCGCGGTCGCGGTGGAACCGCGACAGAACTGTACCTCTGGTACTTCAGCCTGTTTTCTGCGTGGGTCACTTGGGATTTTTTTCATAATTGGCCTCTTTTTCTTCATTTTTGACTCTGAAAGCACTCCCCAACCTTCCCTAATCATATTTAACCCGCAAATCATGAAAAACACTAATAAGAGCATTTTGTTATCACTTTCATTACCAACACATTCAGAAAGTGGTTATTTAGGACCTGAATATAGTTAAATTCACCTATTATCAGTTCGTAAGACTGAAATTCACGGGAATTGATGGGAGCCCCCACAAGCAGCAGAGCATCTGATTTAATTTGGTGCAATATGAAGAATCTTACCTGAGATTGACATGTCGCTATTCCTCTTTTAATACTAGAGGTAATAGTTTTTTTTGGGGGGGTGGGGTGGGGGGGGGGGGGACTTATACGACTTTCTCGACAAATTAAGTCATCGTGTTTTAGTAAGATATCCTCTGCAAGAGATCTTTCACCAGACAATTGACATGGATTTGGTGATACAGAGTCTGGTTCGCAAAAAGGCTCTAGTATTTGCTGATCACTTATACGACTCAAGCTGCAAAGTTGCATTACAAGATCAATATTAAGGTTTAACATAAGCTCAAGATCATATTACAATAAGAGAATATACAAAAAAGGAATATAATCTTACCTTCTTGAACATTTTAAAGTGTTTTGAACATGGTTTATTGCTAGGATCTATGTTTCTGTAATCGCCTTTGCAAGTCTCCTTCAGTGACTGATACAAATAAGATCCAACTTACCATTTTTGTGCCAAACTGTGTTGGTATGATACATAGTTTATACATGAATTGAAGCAAGAGATGAACCAACCTCATAAAGTTCATTAGATATTAGCCCCATACCATGACAGAAAGGAATTTGGTAACTGCTTTCTTCAGGAAATGTTATAGGATTGCCAAGTGAATAGCCCTGAAAGGATATTACCATCAAAAACAATAATTTTCCATGCAAGAGAAATATGTTACATGAAATGAAAGGAATAGAAAACCTTAAAGTTGATCAATGGCTCTTTGCCTGCTTCAATTCCTGCATCAATTCTCATATCACTCTTTAAATGTCAACAGAAAATACCTTTGGCTAGGAATATTTTTAAGCACCTTTTGTTCAACTAAATGATGCTACACATTCAGACTTGGAGAGACAACAAAGGAATGTAGTTCTCCATATATTATACTATCCGTGGAAGTAATAATCAATAGTAACGAAGTATAAACTTGGTATCGAACCATAAGAATGAAGAACCTTTTAATAAGGAACACTTAACCTTTTAATGACCTACCAAAGCACGAGTTTGGATTAATTAGGCCGCATGCTTCGTTTACCGGATGGTTAAAAAGAAATATACAATAATAGGCGATGAGAATGATCTAACCCTCGATTATATGATAATAGTAAATGACACTTATCATCTGATATTAGTTGAGCAATAATTGGAATTGTGCTGCCTGAATATGAGTCCCCAGAAATATACAAAGGATTTGAAATGAAATCTGGATGATTAATGAACCACTGCAAAATAAATCACAACTTAGTCTCTGTTATATTTGGTAGTTGTCTTCATTTTCTCATTATCCTTTCAATTTACACTATTAATCAGTTAGGAGAACTATGTATAGCTTCAATTCACAAGCACAAAACCGATTCCAGAAGCTAATATTGGAAATCTATTGTTAAGTAAAATGTACCCTAATAATTATGTCCATATCAGCGCTAAGAGTGACAAATGTTAAGGCCATCAAGTAGAGGTGGATCCAGAATTTGAACTTTACGGGTTCAGATTCCCAATCTTACAGCAACAACAATAACAACAACAACCCAATATAATCCCACTTAGTGGGGTCTGGGGAGGGTAGTGTGTACGCAGACCTTACCCCTACCATGGGGTAGAGAGGCTGTTTCCAAATAGACCCCCGACATCCGTCCCTCCAAGAACTTCCCACCTTGCTCTTGGGGAGACTCGAACTCACAACCTATCGGTTGGAAGTGGGGGTTGTTTACCATCAGAGCAACCCCTCTTGTCTATCCCCAGTCTTACAGCATTCTATCTAATTTAATTGGTTCACAATTTATTATTTATGCATAATTGAGTAATTTTTTGGGCAAAAATATGGGGTATAAGCGAAAACTATGGCTTCACAACCCATAGCCTTTACCTTGCGTAGAAATTGGTAGACGTGGTCGCAGGCTTGTAGTGGACGCCGCTGAAGTTGTTGCTATGAGAACCCAGTATTTACAGGTTGCTCCAAGAAAAGTATGCTCGCAAACTACCATTCAAAGATTACATGAAGTCTTGCATGAGAATATATATATATATTAGAAGAGGATGCTTGTAATTATGTATGTGCATTAGGGAGTTGTACAATATGCTTATACAGATGTACATGTCATTACTTATAAATAAAAATTCCTCACCCTATTTAGGGTGAGAACAACATTTATACAATTGTATCAATATATGCATTTTGGTGAAGAAAATAGAAGCTATTTTGTGTCACCTTTATCCATGAATATGGAGTTGAAATGAGAATTGGTAGGCTTCCGTTGAATGCTTTTTGCCCAAAAGCCAAAGGGCCTACAAAAGAGAATTCATAAGGTAAAATGTTTCTCTTAATTTGAGTTTCACACACACATACATACATATATATATATATATATATATATATATATATATATATATATATATATATATATATATATATATATATATATATATATATATATATATATATATATATATATAAAGTTTTTCTACACATATGGCAATGTTAATACATTTTCCGACAATGTAAAAAATCTTTACATTGTCAGTGTATATACGTATAACTTAAGTCACTTAATATTACCTACTTCATACGCCAGGCCATAGAAGGATGAGCAACCAGGCCCTCCCGATAGCCATAGCAAGAGTGGATCATTTTTGGGGTCGGATTCTGATTTAACGAAGTAATAGAATAGCTGCACTTCCTCTGATTCCCTACTCCAATATTTTCAAAGCACATCACTGTATTGGAAAAAACTGAACTTAATTTAAAGATGACATGACATGATACGTGGACTGATCAAGTAGTCAAATCATAATAACTGAGTAAAAGGCAAGGGAGATGATAGATATGGGAAGAGAAATTTAAACATGCACGAGAAGGAGTTTAGACACGAGTCTTGTACCAATTCAAGTCATTGAATGCCAACGGATCAAAAGGCATTGAAAATGTGGATCTGAAGACAAAAAGGAGCCCAAATTCAGTATTAAATACCTGATACGTTAGAGAATTGGTATTTGATAGGAATGATTGTGTAACGGCTTATTTAATGCCATTTATTACTCATAATTGTATAATTAAAGCTGAGGTTTCATTGCTTTACCTAGTATCAACTATAAAAGGAAGAAGTCTCATCATTTGTAAGGACACGAAATATCATCTACATCATATTTAAATACAAACTTAAAATATCATCTACATCATATTGAAATACAAACTTATTTACTGCTTTATTCTTATTCTCATAAAGCCTATTATTCTTTGGTCTCTTGATTATCAGTAACCGGATTTCTTATTTTAAATTCTAGCTTTGACCAAAATATTATTTTTGGTTAAACAAATTGGCTCTGTTACCACGAATATGATAATCTATTCTTTCTGAAGTTAAACTCTACCCATTGTTAACATCATGTCAAACAAAAATGACAACAACAATCAGGAAAATCAGATACATCAAGTGGAGGGTGATGACCTCAATAATGTTATTCCACAAGCTTCTCCACGGGGATCTCGAGAATGAACTCCTAATAATATGTCTGAACATGCTGACGGAGGAGTTAAAGTAAGAGATGAAATTCTACAAAAAATAATTGATGCACGAATTGACAAAGCTTTGGAAGCTTTAGTTAGTCGATTGCCTGCTGCGCCAACAACGCCTAATAATAACATGTTGGAAAACCCCCGCTTTGGTCTAGTTAATTCTGGTAATGGAGCAACCCCCACTGATTCACATGAAGGAGAACCAGGTAATTCAGATAATCCTAATCTTTAAAATTTAGTACTAACCTTGCAGAAACAGCACAAGGAGCAAAATGAGCGTATCGAGCAAATCCCTGGAGTTCCGCCCGTGATAAAAGGAGTAGACGTGGATAAATACTCACAACAACCTCGGAAACCAAGTGCTGCTCCTCTAACAATTACAAAAAAATTCAAAATGCCTGACATGCCAAAATATGATGGTACGACAGACCCACGTGACCACTAACTGCATTTACAACAGGAGTGAAAGGCAACGATTAGACCAAACAAGAAATTGAATCGGTAATGGTCAAAAAGTTTGGGAAGACGCTCACCAAGGGTGAATTAACCTAGTATTCTCTTTTACTTGAAAAATCTATAAATTCTTTTGCTGAGCTTGTAGATTATTTTATTAAAGCACACTCGGGAGCTCAAAAGGTCGAGAAAAGGATGAAGGATATCTTCAAAATGAAACAAGGGAACTCTGAGTTGATCAGAGATCTCGTTGATAGATTCCAACGTGAAAGAATGACTTTGTCCCTTGTACTAGATAACTGGGCAGCGATTGCTTGTGCAAGTAATTTGAACGACAAAAGTTCAGAAGCCACGAGAAGGCTTAAGAAAGCCTTCGTAAATTTCACACAACCACTTGGAGTGATGTTTATAAAAGGAACGGATCCAGGAGGTCAGAAGCTGAAAAATGATTAGGTAAGAATAGGTACGATCCATGTATAGGACCTGTACGAAAGGATTCACGATTGAAATAGAATAATCAACGATATGATCAAAGACCAAGAGATAGGGAGACCAGATCTTCATCCAGGTTCAGAGGTGATCAAAGTAACCAAGAGCCACGAGATGACGATAGGAATTTAAAGGCATGATTCGGTGGCTATAATTTCAACGTAACTAATTCTGAGCTCGTAGTTATTCTAAAGAGTATGGGAGATAAGGTACGTTGGCCAAAAGCGATGCGGTCAAATCCAAACAGGCGTAACCCGGACCATTGGTGCGAGTTCCACAATGACCACGGGCATAAAACATCAGAATGCAGATTCCTACAAAGTGAAGTAGACCATCTACTATAGCAGGGATATCTCACAGAGTTGTTTAGTGAGTAGGGAAAACAGGCCTACATGAAAAATAGGCAGGAACCACCAAAACAACCATCACCTAGGAGAACAGTTAATGTTATCAATGGAGGAGAAGATACTTACGAAGTAACATACATGGCTTCAAATAAGGTTTCCAAAATGACGATCACACACGGGAAGCGAGTACGGCAAACCTTAGAACATGAAAGCATAAAATTTGATGATGCAAATACAGAAGGAGTGATTACTCGTCACAATGACACACTGGTAATATCCTTACTTATACATGACACTGATGTATAACGAGTTTTGATTGGTCCAGGAAGCTCTGCAAATATCATTCTACTAAGAGTATTGCGGGAAATGCAAGCTGGTGATAAAATGATACCCAAGGTGCATACTTTGTCAGGATTCGACAATTCAAGCGTGGTAACAAAAGGTGAGGTAATTGTAACAACTTTTGCTGCAGGTGTTATTAAAGAAACCAAATTTCAGGTAGTTGATATGGAAATGGCCTATAACATAATCATGGGAAGGCCATGGATCCATGATATGGATGTTGTTCCATCAACTTTGCATCAAGTTATCAAATTTCCATCACCCTGGGGAATACGTCAAATTCGAGGAGATCAACAAACGGCCAGGAGTATCAACACTGTAACATATACGAGAATCGTGAGTAAAGAGAAATAGCAATTGCAGGAAATAGTTAGGGGTGTCAACAATCAAACTTCAATTGAACGGAAAAAACGGATTTCGACTTAAGGCCTGATGTAATTCAAGAACCTGAAGAAAATGAGAACATTAAAACAAAAATAGAGGATCTCGAGGCTGTGGTGTTATTTGAGCAATGTCCTGAAAGAAAGGTTTACGTATGAGCCAATCTAAATCCTGACATGCGAGGTATGCTAATTGAGTTTTAAAAAGCTAACGTGGACTATTTTGCTTGGTCCCACACTGATATGACAGGAATACCACTTGATGTGATGACTCACAAACTCAACGAGGACCCATCTTTCAAACGTATGAAGCAAAAGAATAGAAAGCAAGGTGCATTCAAGAATCGGGTAATTCAAGATGAAGTCCAAAAACTATTAAAGATTGGATCAATCCGCGAGGTAAAGTACCCTAATTAGTTAGATAATACGGTGGTCGTACCTAAGAAAAATTGTAAATGGCGTATTTGTGTGGATTATACTGATTTAAACAAAGCTTGCCTAAAAGACTCTTTCCTTTTACCACATATAGATCAATTAATTGATGTAACAGCATATCATGAACTTCTAAGATTATTAAATGCATATTCGGGATACAATCAAATTAAAATGGATCCTGGTGATGAGGAAAAATCTTCTTTCATCACAGACAGGGGGACTTACTGTTATAAAGTAATGCCTTTTGCTCTCAAAAATGTTGGAGCAACCTATTAAAGGTTGGTCACCAAAATATTTCTGAAACATTTAGGAAACACTATGGAGGTATATATAGACGATATGCTCGTCAAAACCCAACATTTCCACGATCATATTTCTCATTTATCTATTACATTCGAAATTTTACGGAAATTTAACATGAAACTCAACCCAGAAAAGAGTGCATTTGGTGTTGCTTCAAGTAAATTTTTGAGTTTTCTTGTTTCTAACCGTGGCATTGAAGTAAATCTTTCTCAGATTAAAGCAATAGAAGAAATACCTGATATCCTTACCAATAAGAAGGAGGTTCAAAGATTAACGGGAAGGATTGCCGCCTTGGGAAGATTTATTTTTAAGTCTTCAGAAAAATGTTTTAAATTCTTTTATGCTCTGAAAAAGCAAGACCATTTTGAGTGGAGCGAAGATTGTCAACATGCCCTTTGGAGCTTGAAAGCTTACTTATCAAATCCTCCACTGTTGGCAAAACCAAAGAAAGATGAAACATTGCTCATCTACTTAGCAGTATCAGAAGTCACGATAAGTGCTATTTTGGTACAAGAAGACCAAGGTATGCAATCCCCTATTTATTATATAAGAAAATCTTTATTAGATGCTGAGACACGATATCCACAACTAGAAAAGTTAGCACTAGCTTTGATCATGGCATCTAGGAAATTATGACCTTAATTTCGATGTCATCCAATTACCGTAGTTACTTCTTTTCCATTATGAAACATTTTGCATAAACATGAGATAGCACGGTTATCCAACAACGGGCATCTTCAAGAATTATTGAGTGATCGAACCAAGAATCATTTCAGAAATAGAGACTCTAACAAACAAACCGAGCAGGAAGAACTTCAACATGCAATTCACATGATCATCGAAGTGGTCGATGTTTCTTAAGGACCTATGTTAAAGCGCATCAAAATATCTATCACAAGGGAAAAACGGTCTCAATATTACATTCTAGAAGGAACATTGTCTTTTTGCGACAAGGACGTGGAAGGAATCGTGCAGCCCCACAATGATGCACTGGTAATATTTGTACTTATGAATAAAATTTGAGTTAAACATGTGTTAATTGATCCAGGTAGCTCGGCCAAGATCATCTGACCGAGGGTCGTAGTACGGCTAGGCCTACAAGACCAAGTAGTGCATGTAGCCTAAGTTATAAAAGGATTCAACTTGGCATGTGAAACTACTATGGGATTGAGAACATTAGTAGTGAATGCCACCGGGACCATCCTGGAAATCAAGTTTTATGAGATCGAGGGCAGTACCCTTGACTCTTCACCAAGTGTTAAAATTCACAATGCTAGGAGAGATTAAAACAATCTATGGGGAGCAATTGATCGCAAAGGGAATGGTTGAAGTCAAAAAAGTGATTTCAGTATCAAATCTGACGACAACAAAGGAACAGAGTTCAGATACAAAGCAGAAAGATATATGGCAATATCGACACTAGCCACAACCCAATCGGATAAACAACGGCTTGATGAAAACGATGATTATGCTAACCTAGTTCGCAATTTCCATATCCGGGCCCAACTATTTTATACTTAGTCAAATTTGAAATATTTTTCACCATTCTTTCAAAACACAAACTCTTTGCACGATTTGTCAAGAACAAACTTCCTTCCAAATTATTTTTAAGTCAAGTTTTACTTAATTCCTTCAATCTTTAACACCATTAAACGTATTTTTAACTTAATATTACAGACTTCTATGGGTGAAATTGATGATTTTGGGTAGAACCTAGGTTTTTTTTTAAAAAAATTGGGGATTTGGACCTCAATTTGAGGTCCGGTTTTAAAAAGACATGGATATGGATTCGTGGGGGAATAGGTAACCGGATTTTGGTTCGAACCTCAAATTTTGACCACGTGGGCCTGGGGGCATTTTTGGACTTTTTGGGAAATTCATTTTTATTCATTCAAATTGATTCAATTAGCATTTGTTGACGTATTCAATCAAATTGTAACTAGATTTAAGTGGTTTTATGGTGGAATCGAGAGATAAAGCTATACTTCAGGCTTGAGTTGAGTTGAGTTTGAAGCATCCAGGTAAGTGTCCAGTCTAACTCTAGCTTAAGGCATTAGGAGTTGAGTCCTATTTGCTACTTTTTCTATGTGGAGTACGACGTATAGGTGATAATAGGTGAATTTAACTATAATTAGGCCCTAAATAACCACATTCTTGTACAGTTTGGATGATAAAAGTGAAAACAAAATGCTTTTATTAGTGCTTTTCATGCTTTGCAGGTTATATATGACCATAGAAGGTTATGGAGTACTTTTGGAATCAAATATGGAGAAAAGGAGGCCGATCGTAAAATTCCGTCAGGTAAACCACGCGAAATAGCTCAATTCAGAACTAAAAGAGGACTATCGCGGTTCCACCGCGATCGCGCTAGAAGATGGTTACATACAAAGTGAGAATCAGAGAGCATGTTTGGACGCGGTTTGACCGCGACCGCGGCGGAGACGGAGAACTTTAGGGACTAAAGTGCCAAACACGGGATTTTTAGCTGAAAACCCTATTTTAAACACTAGACTACGCCCAAGAGAGGCATGTATTGATTTGGAGAGTATTTTGGCAAGGAAAAAAATTGTGAGAGATTACCCAAAACATATTTCTTCCTTTCTTTGATTTTTCTTGCAAGTTTTAGGATGAATACTGTTTTAGTTTGCTTAACCATAGTTATGAGTAGCTAAATCCTTTGTCTATGGTTTTGATGGAACCTATTGAGGATGAACTTCTTGTTTATGTGAATAAAAATTGCTAGTTTTAATCTTTATAAACTGCTTTGGCCACTGATCTTTTGGATTAATCTGGGTGTCTGCGTGTAATGCCCCATAAGGACGATTGTTCAAAGACATTGATATCTGGACCAATTGCACTTAAATATTTTTGATTGTTGCGTCATGTGCATCTACTCTTTCATTTATTTTTGCATTGGACCCAATAACCTGCTGCATCATTGCTTCAAGTCTAGTGAATCCATCATATTGCCTTCCACCATACTACTGGTGAGGTGGGGGATACCCTTGCTGCTGATTGTTGTACCCGTGTTGCCTTGGATAAGGTGCCATATTGTTGAGGGGTCTCATACCTCTCATGCTACCAGCGTTGTACTGTTGCTAAGGTAGTCTGTATGGCTGCTGAGTCTGATGACCCTAGTTCTGATTGGCCTATCTATGGCCTCCATAGTTTAACACATAGTTCATGTCTTTAAGGTGCTGCTAATGATGATCATGTTTTGCATTCCAAGGATTACCAATTTGTTGGCTAATGCAAGATGTGAACAAGCCCCCATTGGTAGTGTCTACAATATGCACTTGCTGTTTCTACCCTGATTCCTCCACCTATTTGGTGAGTATGCTCATCTGTGCCAGTAAGGTTTCCACATTTTCAACCATGGAATTTAATGGATCAAAAGGCACTGAGTGCACAATTGGAGAGATAGGTGCATTCCTAGTCGTGCACCCCGAATTCTGGGCCAATTTGTCAAGCAGACTCTGACCTTCTCTCCAAGTTTTGCTTAAAAATGCCCCACCAGCTGAGGCATCTACAATGTTCTTCATGCTATCTGACAGTCCCATGTAAAAGTTGTCCCAACATCTGATCTGGAATACCATGGTGTGGACATATAACCAACATTCCTTCAAATCGACTCCATATCTCATGTAGTGTCTCCATTGGTTTCTATTTAAAGCTCACGATTTCATCAATTTGTTGGATGGACCTTGATGTGAAATTGCTTGACTAAATCTTCCCAAGTTTCTATAGAGTTTATGGGGAGTGAGTTGAGCCAGACCTGAGCAGCTCCTATCACTGAGAATGGAAACAATAACAGCCTGATTGCTTCTGGAGTTACGTTGGTTGCCTTTGGGTTTTACAAATCGACAGGAAGTTCTTCAAGTGATGCTGAGGTTCTTCGGCTGGTGTCCCAGAAAATAGTCTATTATTTTGCAACAAGTGCATCATGTTGTTCGTGATCTGGAATGATTCTGCTTGTATCACCGGCACAACAATGGCAATGGGCACATTGTCAGCTGTGGGTTGTGCCCATTCATATAGTGCAGCCTCAGGCACCGGAGGTGCCATTTCTCCAACGTTGTCTACGTCACCCATGTCAATTTCGAGTTTGTGTGTTTGTTGGGATTGTTGAAGTATTTTGTTGGCACGGTTCAATATCCGGAATGTTTTTTCGGGGTCTAAGAGTCCTTCAAGTGGTTCTCCAGTCCTCGTAGAATTTCTAGGCGTACACCTGTGCAACCAAGTCAACAACCGTAATAAATTTCAATCAAAAATTGGGTGTAGAGAAAAATGACTACACTAAGAATTTTTGTATTACTATCAATGGTGATTGATAATTCTGTTAACTCCCCGGCAACAGTGCCAAAATTTGTTCATTCCCAACTTTGCCTTATAAAAAGGACATTGCGGACGTTGCAAATATAACCTGAGTATTCTGCCAGAGTCGAATCCACATAGGGTTAACCTATCAATCACTATCTTTAGACCACTAAACTCTTGAGTACCAATTTCCCCAAACATTTGAATCATAGTTGATGGTGTCTTTAGTAACTAAAATTGCAAGTAAATAAACAGCTGTAAACTAATGTTGCTAAGGTTTTACAATAATGAGAAAATGCTAAGGTAATGACTTCCCCTGTTGACGGAATCCCTTCTGTTTATGCTTCATACAAATTGAACAACACCTCTCTATCAATCATGAACACTTATCTTACCGTAAATCTCTCCCGAGTAATCACAGTAATATACTAAATGCACTCTCTCGAGATACACTAGCTAGCTTTAATTAACACAGTTCACTTTACATTGCCCCCAAGGCTTCGTTATCCCTAATCCCGACTTTATGCCCCCAATTATAGATCCCTCTTATACTTTGGGAGTGTTGTTGTTGAATAATAACCTAAATATGAACTCTTTCCCGAGTTATGCACACTAAATAGGCACAACTAATTAAGGATCCTGTCAATTAACTACAACAAACACAAAGAGAAGGAAGTTGTTTGGTTGTATCGGAATGAGATCATGTCCTGCGGTGTCAGAGTGTTGATAAGGCACAAGTAGTTCCATTAGTTAAGACAAGTAATTTACAGTGGGTATAAGAGTGGATGACTCTTGAGAATGGTTCATGTGTTCAATATTTTGTGTGTAGCACTCAGATGTTTTAAGGTTGAGTAGGTGACCAAGTCAGTGTTTTCTTTAGAACAAGTCAAGACTTGTGGTATTTTACGTTCATTACGGGATTCTATGTATCAGTATCTGGGAAGCAAAGGTAGCGGACTTGAATTCGCATCAAGTTCTTCAAAGTAAGGCATTTTAGAAGGTGGTATTTTTTTTGGTACATTTGAGAGAGTATATAGTGGCATATTGGTCTTAGATAGTGTGGTCTTACATTTGAGTCTCGTGTGGTAAGCCTGGATTGAGGCATTGTGGTGCTACAGCAAGAGAGTATATCAAGTTGAAAATGAATCAGAAGGAAATCCAGACAAATGAAGTAGCTTGTTAGTGGATCGAATCGGTGTGGTAGAGATATGATCAATTCTTTGTATGTGTTCGAGGTAATGGGGTAATACAAGCGTTAGGCAGCGAGGCTCGTGAGTACTGACGGTCTGCTTGGCTCGATTCAGGAATAAGGATTTAGTCCTGGCAGTTCAACTTGCGCAAATGGGATTGGGAGAGAATTTTTGTTGGGATTCATCGTGGTTTGGAGATGTATATTTCTATGGAAATGCGGAGCATGGAGTGCGTTATGATTTTTCTTCTAAAGGGGATCAATGAAAGTTATGACTGGTTGAGTGCGTCGAGGTCTGCGGCGCAGAAGGGAGGCGAAAGTTCTTGTGTTATCCCTGGAAGTATGGTAGGTGTGGTATGTTGTAGAGGGCCGAGACAGGCGTGTGTGAGGTTTTGGTTTAGTTTGAAAGGAATTTCATAAAGTTCTTAGGCAACAAGTAGCCTCGGGGAAACTGAATGAATGGAAGTTATGGACGAACTGGAAAGGACCGTACCAAATTTTCGAGATCGCTGGAAAAAGATCGTACAAATTCGGAGCAATGAATGGTGGAAGGCTGCCAAATATCTGGAATACCTCATTTGAAGCGATACTACTACTAAGGTACGACTCTATTCATTTTCTTTTCACTTATTTTTTAACTAACACTAGCAGGTAGCCACTATGAAGTGGTACAGATTTTTAGGTTTGAAAGCACGTGTTATACTCTCTTTCCCTTGAACCGATTTTTTCCTAAATGGGTTATTTGGCAAGGTTTTTAACGAGGCTACAGTGGATCGTGCTAATTTAGAATAGAAGACCGATCATTGATTGGTTTTAAGGATCATGTCAATGGTATCCTAGGTTTCTCTCTATGATCGACCTCGAATACTGGGGCAATTACCCTCGGATATTGAGTTTAGAAAGGAAATTAACTTCGTGATAGAAGGGTCTCGATAGGTAGAATTTATCGTAAGGGCAAAACAGTTAATAAACCGTGCCCGTGAAGATTGCTTGAGCCATAGCATAAAGCATGTATGCATAACTATTTTATACAAGAATAAAAAAGTCTTTCCCTTGCGGATAAATATTTTATCCTTCCAACAATTTTCTTGCATTTCTTATGGAGTTTCCTACATTCGTGATATCGAGCCTAAGGGCCACTTTAATCCGAGTTCGAACAATCACTTCCACTTGGGGACTACCATCCGAAAATAAACTCTGATGGTCCGAGCTATCGGAGCTCAAGGGCATAAGACCTATCAGGCTATGCCTGAATCTTAAAGGTCACGACCATTCCCACTCGGGAACTATTATCTTCAGCAAGCCCGGATAACTCGGGATGACACCCGAACTAAAAGGGCTATGTCCAAATTAAAACAGCTCGGAGACCACATGCGGACCCAGGATTTGAGCTACACGGGGGCACCACCGCTTTTAGATATGCCAATTATTAGTGGCAAAGTTTGATGTACCAAATATTTGAAAACAAAATAATTATTATACATATAAAGAAATAAAGTTCAATATTTACTAACATAACTAATTTGGTACTAATATAAGATTATCCGCTCATGCTTACACTCGTTGTATTTATAATATGTGCAAACAATGCAAAGTTTGAACTAAATTCTTCTATTGAATATCCCAATATGATTCTAGCTATTTAAATATTAATTAGTTAAATGTTTAGGTACCACTAATTAGAACTGAGAAAGTACATATCGTGCTGATGCATAGAAAACCATGAGTCACTTGAAATTTTTCATTTGTAAAATACACATCAAGTTGTCCAAGTTATTTTGCATTTTACTATCTTCAAAGGGTAAACTTTATTATTAATTATGTGAATCCAACCACACTCTTATTCTTGTAAAATAATATGTTTAACTTCCCCACCAGACTTAGTTCTTTAATTTACCTCTTTTAATTTTCCTCTCAAATGAATCGGAGATAAAAAGTTCTAAATAAAGAGAAAGTTTTAAATGATGGAGAAGTTCATAAAAAATAAAATAAATTAATACTAAACTAATTCAAAACAAGATAAAAGGAAAAAATATACTCCAATTGTTATAAAATATTCTATCTAAGGTGAATGTCCATATTTAGAGAGATCCTAGGGTTTACTATTTGGTGGCTAAGTCACCACCTCCCTATAAATAAAGGGGTTCTCTCCCATTGTAAATCATCCCAAAGTATCAATAAGAATACTCCTCTCTCTACTTTTCTCTCTATTGTTCTTGTTCATGTATTATTGTTCTTGTTCTTATATTACTTCATAACACATTATCAGCACGAGACTCTACCGTCTCAAGAATCCTCTTGAGAAAATTAAGGTATTTTCCTTTTTCCGAATTTGGTTTTAATTATGTATGATATTATGAAAAGAAAGTTCGTTGCCCTTGAAATTTCGGGCAAGAACTATATGACATGGGTGTTGGATGCTGAAATCCACTTAGATGCTATGGGTATTGGAGACGCCATTAAAGACAGAGATAAAGCATCCACCCAAGATTGTGCTAAGGCCTTGATTTTCTTGCGCCATCACCTTGATGAAGGTTTGAAAATTGAATATCTCACAGTCAAAGATCTACTCATCTTGTGGAAAGGCTTAAAGGAGAGATATGACAACCTGAAGTTGGTCACTCTGCCACAAGCACGATATGATTGGGCTCATCTGAGGCTCAAAGACTTTAAGTCTGTTTCTGAATATAATTCTGCAATGTTCAGAATTACTTCTAAATTGAAACTCTGTGGAGATAATATCTCTGATTATGATATGCTTGAAAAAACGTTTACAACGTTTCATGCCTCCAATATGGTACTACAACAACAGTACAGAGAGAAAGGTTTCAAAAAGTACTCTGAACTAATTTCTCTTCTCCTTGTGGCTGAGCGAAACAATGACCTGCTCATGAGAAATCACGAAAATCGACCCACTGGGTCAATACCATTGCCTGAAGCAGATAAGGTGTATTCTCATTATGCCAAGCATGGAAAAGGCTATGGCTTTAATCATGGTCGTGGTCGTACTCGGGGTCATGGCCGTGGACGTAGACAAGGAAGAAATTTCCCTGATGTCCGTCACCCCCCAAAGAGATATAACCACCAAAAGCAGAAACGGGATTGTGAGGATCCAAAGGCAAATAGTTCAGAAACTATATGTTATCGTTGCGGTGGAAAAGGGCACTGGTCAAAAGCTTGCCGTGTACCAAGACATTTGGTTGATCTTTATCAAGCATCTCTAAAGAATAAAGGCCCTGAAACAAATTTTGTCTCTGACGACAATTTTGACATCACCCACCTGGATGTGGCAGACTTCTTTGAGCAACCCGAGGGGAAAATAGACCACTTAATCGGTGATGGATCTGTGATGAAGGAAGATGGAATTGTTTGATTTTATTTTACTTATTTGTATTAGTTAGTGAATAAACTAATAGTCATTAGTATCAGCTCGTATTAGTTAGTTTATGATATAATGTTAGTATTAGTTCTTTAGAATGTTTCAATATGCTTAAATTTCAAAGATATTTTTATTTTCCAGTAGAGTTAATCGATTAACCTAACAGTTAGTCGATTATCTAATATTTCGCATTAAAACTGGACTTTTCCGCAAGCTAAGTTAGTCGACTATCTGATTTAGTTAGTCGACTAACCTGATGACTGTTTACTAAGTTAGTCGACTATCAACTTAGTTAGTCGAATATTTCGCATTAAAACTGGACTTTTCCGCAAGGCAAGATAGTCGACTATCTGATTTAATTAGTCGACTAACCTAATGACTGCTTTCCAAGTTAGTCGACTATTAACTAAGTTAATCGACTAACCTCAGCAGATTTTGATAATATTGTTTAATTATGAAGCAACGGATTAAATTTGTTTATTCTCGTGTTCGTATATCTCTTTTGATTAATTGATTCATGTACCACATATACGATATTCAAAGAGAAGAAATATTACTCTCATTTAAGTATGTGTAAGGCAGATGTTACTATAATTTCTGGTAGTAGTAAATTGATTAAAGGCTCCGGAAGAGCAACTAGAACTCTGCCTAAAGGAACAACATTTTAGAGAATGCAATGTTCTCCTCCAAGTCTAAAAGGAACTTGTTGAGTTTTAAAGATATCATTCAAAATGGATATTATATTGGACAATAGATGAGAATAATCTTGAATTCCTCATTTACTCATGAAAACGAGGCTGCCCACTTCGGTTTGGGGTCACGCCATTTTGCATGCAGCAATGCTAGTTCGTCTCAGAACGACGAATTATCACAAATATTCCCCGTTGCAATGAGTTTTGGGTCATGAACCTAATATATCCCACTTAAGAATTTTTGGATGTGCAGTATATGTGCCTGTAGCACCGCCATATTGCACCAAAATGGGTCTGCAAAGAAGGTTAGGAATATATGTTGAGTTTGAACCGCCCTCCATTATTCGCTACCTCGAAACATTGACAGGGGATTTGTTCACTGCACGATTTACAGACTGTCAATTCGATTAGACACTTTTCCCAAAATTAGGGGTAGAAGTTAGTGAAACCAAACGGGAAATTTTGTGGAAAAATGCATCATTATCTCATCTTGATCCACATACCTCTATTTGTGAAACAGAGGTGCAAAATATTATCCATTTGCAAAGAATAGCAAATCGAATGCCAGACACATTTACAGATTTGAAAAGGATAACAAAATCACATATCCCCGCAGTGAATGTGACAACATCCGATTCACGAATACATATTCATTCTTGGAAGAATATGAACATGAAATTGGTATTGAATATACCACACTCACCCCTAGAAGGAGGTTTGAGATGATATATGAAAATAGTGTCATTGTTATGGCATGAATAGTCATTGGTCACGTACCTATTGTACGCCAAAATAATTTGTCAATGTGATTATCAAAGGACAATAATAATGCAAGAAACATATCTTGCATATAATTTTGACATGACCATAATGGTATAACTTCCTCTTTAAAAGAGATATTCACCACATGGATGTTGATGAATTTGTGGTAGTACAAAATTAATTGAGAGCTCTAGAAGAGCCAATTATTACTATGTTGGAGAAACACAATTGATTACCAATAAGGTATTGTGTTGTAGTAAGTCTCAAAGAAACTTATTCAGTTTCCAAAGTATATGCGAAAGCGATTGATTATATTGAGACTATAAATAAAGGAAAGATTTGATATCTTCTATTACTACAACTTGTAGCGGGATAATCTGTATGTGAAAAACTACCCGCTTTATTCTCCAGTTTGTACTACACAAGAATACCACAATAAAGTGGATGTTTATTGATATAAAAATCCATATCATAATAAACTTGAAGTTTATTGATAATTGCACATGTCATGGTGTAAATTTGAAGTTTATCAATATTGATAATTTATTCAGTTGGCATTCGGGTAGCCATATCATTTTAAGTATGATGTGCAGTAATAGAGAATTCACATGGGTAAATATTAAAGAACTAGAAAGTTCTTTACGAATTCTCTTGTATTACTTGTTCTCATTAATTAATTGACCAACTAAAGAGTTCGGGTTGAATCCCATAAATTCTGGAAATATCAAAGGTGAATATGGGCCCATTTACCTGCCATGTATACCACATATGATGCATCTATGAGATGGTTACATGTGCGATTGTTATTAACCCGCAGCCTGGCCGGTGCTTGCGAGGTAAATTGCTCAGTAATATAACTTCGAGCATAATTTCCAGATTTTCTATTCAAAGATAGTTCATCTTGATAAGTTGGTTTATATCATAGTTGGTTTAGCAAGATAATTATTGAGTGCCTCCACTTAATAGCTAAACTGTTTCTTATGAGAACAAAGTTATATATATCAGTTTGATATACGTTGTATATGAGAGTATATTATATTCTTCCCTCACAAATGGTTCAGGGTCAGGAACCAAATAATTTCATCTTATTATTATTGATGTGCGGTGTATATTTTCATTAATACCATAATGCACAAAGATGGACTCTCAAAGTTGAGGAAACAAGTTAGCTTTTCTAACATGAGGGGGAGACATGATAAACACTTGAGAAAAGGTTACATGGGATGAATTATCATTTGTATATATAGATCCTCGAATATCATAATATGAACCTGAAGTTCATAAAAGGATAATTCAATTGCAACATATTGCAAAGCATGCTATACGCATTTGCTGACCCAAAGAAAGAAACTATATTCTCACTGCAAATGCTCATATTAAGTCCCAGAAGGACAAAGTCTTTGATACGCTTAAAGCGTATAGACAAATCGGTTTCAAAATAACTTCTTATAAAGAAAATGAGCAAATGATCAAAGTGATCATAATGGGGAGGCAAGTGATCTAGAAATCACATGACATAACACTTCATAAAATCTCATGAGAGATTCAGGTACCTGAATATATGAATAAAGAGATCTCCATGTTATGTCTTTATGAAAATTTACTGGAACCGATATAAAATGTTCGTCGACGACATCTATGATAGCGCTAAAATCGATGAGGATCTTATGTTTGTCGAATACAAACAAAAATATTGGCTAAATGAAAGAGATACAATTCAAGCAGAATTGATTCCATATGAAAGACATGTAGTTTTGGACATGTAGTAAACACTTGAAAGTATAAAGTCAATGGTATGTGTAATCAGTTTTCGATATCTTATTTGTTTAGCATGACATGAAAACTTGATATGCATCTAAAGTCTATTATATGGCTTATATGACTTAACTTATATGTCAATCCATGAAAGATTGAAGTTGCTTGAAGCATATACAATTCTTGGTCCTGAAGTACCACATCCTAAGTGCAACTTGTGTACATATGTATCTTGCTATAACTATAAGTATGATGACATCGAGAATACCTCTATGGAGATATTGAAGAGTCATTCCACGACATTATATGAAGATGTTCATATCTATCAAGAATGATAATTTCAAGGTGCGGAATATTTATTCAAATCAATATGGCTGATTTATTTATCAAATCTCTACAAAAGATCGTTTTGAAGATGGTGCACAAGATTGGAATGCAAATGCTCAAGGATGTGAATTGATGCTCTTTTCAGGGGGAGTTAATGCGCGTTGCACTCTTTTTCCCTTACAAGGTTTTGTCCCACTGGGTTTTCCTTGCAAGGTTTTTAACGAGGCAACCAATAGGCGCATATTCAAACATGTGTACTTTTTTTCCTTTTCTATAATTTTTTTCCCATTGGGTTTTGTTTTAGTTAAGGTTTTAACGAGGCACATTATTGAATAGACATTCAAGGGAGTGTTATAAAATATTCTATCTAAGGTGAATGTCCATATTTAGAGAGATCCTAGGGTTTACTACTTGGTGGCTAAGTCACCACGTCCCTATAAATAAAGGGGTTCTCTCCCATTGTAAATCATCCCAAAGTATCAATAAGAATACTTCTCTCTCTACTTTTCTCTCTATTATTCTTGTTCTTGTTCTTATATTACTTCATAACACCAATTAACTATTAGGGAGTAATAGTAAGGTAACAAAAATGAGTAGCAAGTACAGTTGAATTAAGAAAAGTAACCCAAAAACAGGAAGAAACAAAAAAGAACTTAAAATAATAAAACGGCTTTTAAATGGATTCGATCGTAGAATACTTGGGAGCGGCGATCTGCCACTGCCTGCTAATGCCAGTTCTCCTGCAGAGCTTTTCTGTTTTGAGGGGGGCCAAGAAAAATATATGCGAATCCTCACCATACATATATTTGTATAGTAGATATATACAAGATTTTTTTCGAGGCTAACAGGGTCCTGTAACCCCTCAACTCCTAGTGCAGGTTTGCCTCTGTCGGAGACGTCCGAGAACCTATAACAAAGATAACAAGTACTTAAAATTTCTAAACCGATTTTAAAAACTATCCTCGACAGAGTATGACTTAAAAAAATCTAAGTACTTTGGGAAAAAACCTATCGGTCACACCGAACCCCCACAATGACTTATAAGGAAATAAAGTTGACAACAAGGTGTCTTTGAGTCTCCGAACAAAACCCATCTATTTCATGCTAAGGTATTTAAATTTTTGCAAGCAAAGAAAATAAGGCAAAGAAAAAATTTGAAAGATGCTGTAGGGAAAAAGCATTATATTCATGATCAGAACTTTCTTTTTACATTTACAAAGGTCAAATGGCCTCAACAAAAACACCAAAAATGGAAATATTCAAAGGCCTAAGTGGCCTATTCGTACTTTAAGATTTCGCTTTCAGTTAATTTACGTAGATTTGGAAATGAGATTATCTTCACGCTACGCATATTTTTACTATTTATAACTAGCAATAAGTACGTGCCATGAAGGATAAAGGGTAAACGAATCAAAGAAAATAAATTTCGATGAAGGTTATCGATTTGGAATAAAATATGATCCGAACTATAATACCAGATATTTATGGACGAGTATCATACAAGGTATCATATGACCGTAATATTATAATATATAAAGTATATTAAGAAAATATAGAATTTTACGTAATTTAAAATAAATTTTAATTACGCAAATAGTTAATTAATTACTGGGTAACAAAAATATTGTCTAATTACTTATTTTAAAAATTTTCACCCCCACCCCCACGTGGAAGTAAGCCACTATTAATACATAGGACTAAGTAGTCATACGAGTTTAGGTGGCTATCCAAGGTGAATAGGACTTTAACGTGTAAGCCATTCAAAGTCTATACAAAGTTTGGTTCATTACAAAGTTGGTCTCATTTTGGAAATAGAATAAGAAAGTGAGAAATCAGATACCTTCTTCCTAATTCTAATAACTCAAAAACGGACGCTAAGGCTCAATCCGACCAAATTTCTTGCAACCAAATCGATTCCAGCAAGAATTATTAGAACCATAGCAATATTTTTTAAGAATATTATACGTGTTATAAAATAGAAGTCTATTTAGAGTGAATGTCTAAGAGTTTTAGCTTAAAGCTAAGTCATTCCTCTTCCTATAAATAGAGGGGTCTTACCCCATTGTAAATCACCCCAAGTATTAATAAGAATACTTCTCTCTCTCCCTATTCTCTCTCTATTTGCTCTTGTTCTTGAGTTATTGTTCTTGTTTTTATATTATTTCATAACACGTTATCAGCACGAGTCTCTAACCAATTGAAATTTTCGATTGTCTTAACTTTTGTTTGTGTAGGGTTTTTCTTCAAAGATAGAATGAAGAAAGAAAAAGAAAAAAGAAAGAAAGAAGGAAGCAGAAACAAAAAGAAAGAAAGAAAACAAAGAAAAGAACAGAAAGGGAACGAAAAGAAAAACGGCAAAAAGAGAAAAGAAAGAAAAACGTGGAAAAAGGAAAGAAAGAAAGGAAAGGAAGAAAGGAAGAAAATATTGAAAATATATTTGGTATACCTTAAAGGTAAGTAATTTACTTTTCCTTTTTCAAATTCTTGGAATTCTATAAATTTTATATACAAAGTTTGATTATAACTCTAATGGAGTTTGTGAGAAATTATAACCACACGAAGTGGTAAAATCTCTATGTCTTGCCATGATTAAATTCATGTATGATTGTGGACGTGACAAAGAATTCCGTCCAATTGAATTTGCTCCATTCCCTTTAGAGAATGTGGTAGCAGCTTGTGTAAAGCACATGATTTTGATCCATTCCCTGAAGTGAATGTGATAATTGTAATAGAGCCCGTAAGTATGAACACGCTCTTGATGTAATTGTGTCATATGAAAAGAAAGTTCGTTGCCCTCGAAATTTCGGGCAAGAACTATATGACATGGGTGTTGGATGATGAAATCCACTTAGATGCTATGGGTCTTGGAGACGCCATTAAAGACAGAAATAGTGCATCCACTATGCTAAGGCCTTGATTTTCTTGCGCCATTACCTTAATGAAAGTTTGAAACTGTATGAAGGCCTTGATTTTCTTGCGCCATCACTTTGATGAAAGTTTGAAGATTGAATATCTCAACATCAAGGATTCACCCATCTTGTGGAAAGGCTTAAAGAAGAGAGATGACAACATGAAGTTGGTCACTCTGCCACAAGCACGATACGATAAGAATCCAAAAGCAAATAGTTTATAAACTATATATAATCGTTGCGGTGGAAACGGGCACTGGTCAAAGGCTTGCCGTATACCATGACATTTGGTTGACCTTTATCAAGCATCTCGAAAGAGTAAACGCCCTGAAACGAATTTTGTCTCTGACGACAACTTTGACATCACCCACTTGGATGTGGCAGACTTCTTTGAGCAACCCGAGGGGTAGATAGACCACCTAATCGGTGATGGATCCGTGATGAAAGAAGATGGAGCTATTTGATTTTATTTTACTTGTTTGTATTAGTGAATGAATAAACTAATAGCCATCAGTATTAGCTCGTATTAGTTAGTTCATGACATAATGTTAGTATTAGTTCTTTAGAATGTATCAATATGCTCAAATATCAATAATATTTTTACTTTCCAGTAGAGGTAATCGACTAACCTGAAAAACTAGTCGGTTATCTCATATTTCGCATAAAAACTGCAAAACAATCGATTGTCAATGATCAACAATCGATTGTCTTTAAAACAGTGATCTGGAATTTTACAAAAACAGTCAACAATCGATTGTCTATGATTAACAATCGATTGTCTTTAAAACAGTAATCTGGAAATTTTCAAAAATCATCCACAATCGATTGTCTATGTCTAACAATCGATTGTCGTTAGACAGTGTAATCTGGAATTATTAAAAAATCATCCACAATCGATTGTCTATGTCTAACAATCGATTGTCGTTAGACAGTGCTCTGGAATTTTTTTCAAAATAGCCAACAATTGATTGTCTATATTTAACAATCGATTGTCTTAAAACAGTGTGATCTGGAATTTTTCAAAAATTGTCAACAATCGATTGTCTATGTTTAACAATCGATTGTCAGTGCTCAACAATCGATTGTGTGTGTTTAACAATCGATTGTTTTATGAAAACGTTTAAACTGAAATTTTCAAACTGCATAGTAATCGATTATGGAAAACATATAATCGACTATCTGATTTTGTTAGTCAACTGTTAGCAGCAGATTTTGAAAATATTATGTGACACAAACGAATTGAAGTTGTTTATTCTCATGTTCGTATATTTTCTTTTATATGTCAAACCATGGGAAGTAAATTGATTGAAGGCTCCGGAAGAGCAACTGTAACTCTGCCCAAAGGCATGACGTTTATCTTAGAGAATGCAATATTCTCCTCCAAGTCTAAGAAGAACTTGTTGAGTTTTAAAGATATCATATTGAGACAATAGATGAGAATAATCTTGAATTCTTCATGAAAACGAGGCTGCCCATTTCGGTTTGGGTTCACGCCATTTTGCATGCAGCAATGCTAGTTCGTCGGCTGCCCACTTTGGTTTGGGTTCATGCCATTTTGCATGCAGCAATGCTAGTTCGTCGGCTGCCCACTTTGGTTTGGGTTCATGCCATTTTGCATGCAGCATTTTAGTTTGTCGGCTGCCCACTTCGGTTTGGGGTCACGCCATTTTGCATACAGCAATGCTAGTTCGTCTCTGACTGACGAATTGACACAAATATTCCCCGTTGCAATTGGTTTTGGGTCATGGACCCAATATATCCCATTTAAGAATTTTTGGATGCGCAGTATATGTGCCTTTAGCACCGCCATCCCGCACCAAAATGGGTCTGCAAAGAAGGTTAGGAATATATGATGAGGTTGAATCGCCCTCCATTATTCGCTACCTCGAAACATTGACAGGAGATTTGTTCACTGCACGATTTGCAGACTGTCAATTTGATGAGACACTTTTCCCAAAATTAGGGGGAGAAGTTGGTGAAACCAAACGGGAAATTTTGTGGAAAAATGCATCATTATCTCATCTTGATCCACACACCTCTATTTGTGAAAGAGGCACAAAAGATTATCCATTTGTAAAGAATAGCAAATCAATTGCCTGACGCATTTATAGATTTGAAAAGGATAACAAAATCACATATCCCCGAAGTGAATGTGACAACATCTGATTCACGAATACATATTCATTATTGGAAGAATATGAACATGAAATTGGTATTAAATATACCACACTCACCCCTAGAAGGAGGTTTGAGATGATATATGGCATGAATGATCGTTGGTCACGTACCTATTGTACGCCAAAGTATTTTGGAAATATGACTATTAAAGGACAACGATAATGCAAGAAACATATCTTGCATATAAGTTTGACATGACCATAATGGTATAACTTTCTCTTTAAGAAAGATATTCACCACATGGATGTTGATGAATCTGTGGTAGTACAAAATTAATTGAGAGCTCTAGAAGAGCCAATTATTACTATGTTGGAGAAACACAATTGAGTATTGTGCTGTAGTAAGTCTCAAAGAAACTTATTCAGTTTCCAAAGTACACGCGAAAGCGATTGATTATATTGAGACTATAAATAAAGGAAGGCTTTGATATCTCCTATTACTACAACTTGTAGCGGGATAATTTGCATATGAAAAGCTACCCGCTTTGTTCTCCAGTTTGTACTACACAAAAGAAAGAATGCCACAATAAAGTGGATATCTATTGGTATAAAAACCCATGTCATAATAAACTTGAAGTTTATTGATAAGTGCACATGTAATGGTGTAAATTTGAAGTTTACCAATATTGATAATTTGTTCAGTTAGCATTCGTATTAGCCATCTCATTTTAAGTATGATGTGCAAATTCACACGGGTGAATATCAAAGAATTAGAAAGTTCTTTACGAATTCTCTTGTATCACTTGTTCTCATTAATGAAATGACCAACTAAAGAGTTCGGGTTGAAGCCCATAAATTCTGGAAATATCAAAGGTGAATATGGGCCCATTCACCTGTCATGTATACCACATATGATGCATCTATGATATGGTTACATGCGCAATTGTTATTGACCCGCAGCCTGGCCGGTGCTTGCGAGGTAAATTGCTCAGTGATCTAACTTCGAGCATAATTTCCAGATTTTCTACTCAAGATAGTTCATCTTGATAAGTTGGTTTATATCAAAGTTGGTTTAGCAAGATAATTATTGAGTGCTTCCACTTAATAGTTAAACTGTTTCTTATGAGAACAAAGTTATATATATCAGTTTGATATACGTTGTATACGAGAGTATATTATATTCTCCCCTCACAAGTGGTTCAAGGTCAGGAACCAAATAATTTCATCTTATTATTAATGTGACATGTGTTGTGACATGATAATGCACAAAGATGATTTCCCAAAGTTGAGGAAACAAGTTAGCTTTTCTAACATGAGGGGGAGACATGATAAACACTTGAGAAAAGGTTACATGGGATGAATTATCATTTATATATGTATATCCCCGAATATCATGATATGAACCTGAAGTTCATAAAAGGGATAATTCAATTGCAACATATTGCAAAGCATGCTATACGCATTTGCTGACCCAAAGAAAGTAACTAAATGGAGGAGATACAATTCAAGCAGAATTGATTCCATATGAAAGACATGTAGTTTTGAACCTATAGTTCAAATGCTTGAAAGTATAAAGTCAAAGGTATGTATAGTCAGTTTTCGATATATTATTTGTCTAGCATGACATGGAAAACTTGATATGCATCTAAAGTCTATTATATGGCTTATATGACTTAACTTGAAAGATTTAAGTTGCTTGAAGCATATGCAATTCGTGGTCCTGAAGTACCACATCCTAAGTACAATTTGTGTACATATGAATCTTGCTATAACTATAAGCATGATGACATTGAGAATGCATCTATGGAGATATTGAAGAGTTATTCCACGACATTATATGAAGATGTTCATATCTATCAAGAATGATGATTTCAAGGTGCGGAATACTTATTCAAGTCAATATGGTTGATTTGTCAAATCTCTATCAAAGATCGTTTTGAAGATGATGCACAAGATTGGAATGCAAATGCTCAAGGATATAAATTGATGTACTCATTAGGGGGAGTTAATACGCGTTGCACTCTTTTTCCCTTACAAGGTTTTGTCCCACCGGGTTTTCCTTGCAAGGTTTTTAACGAGGCAACCAATAGGCGCATATTCAAACATGTGTACTCTTTTTCCTTTCTTTAATTTTTCCCAATGGGTTTTGGTTTTAAGGTTTTATGAGGCACATTATTGAATAGACATTCAAGGGGGAGTGTTATAAAATAGAAGTCTATTTAGAGTGAATGTCTAAGAGTTTTAGCTTAAAGCTAAGTCATTCCTCTTCCTATAAATAGAGGGGTCTTACCCCATTGTAAATCACCCCAAGTATTAATAAGAATACTTCTCTCTCTCCCTATTCTCTCTCTATTTGCTCTTGTTCTTGAGTTATTGTTCTTGTTTTTATATTATTTCATAACAATACGGATTTTTTTCTACTTTAGATATATTAAGGCTGTTCTTTTTTTGGCATGATTCAAATTATACAGAAAAAATAAACAAACACAATTTTCATAAACGAGTCTATTTATAGAAATACTAAGGGACTCTATGTTTTTTATTCCCCATATGACATATTATTATATCTTCTGTTCCTAGGTCTCAGAATAATACATAGCCGATAAAGTTTATCTGAAAAAAATATTGAGATTATTAAAATATGTTCATGCATTTTACTCATTTATACATGTATATTAATCAATGACTAGGTGATATTATATACGCGTATATATATATATATATATATATATATATATATATATATATATATATATATATATATATATTATATATATATATATAGACGAGATTTTACGAAATAATTATTTTTTTATTTCTTTATAGGAGAGGGCAAATCTCTTTTTTTCAGTACTCACAATCCTTATTAGTTAATAATCCTAGTGATTGGATTTCTATGCTTAGTTTGATAAAAAATAAGATATTCAAATAAATAATTCTATAGCGAATGACTATTCATCTATTGTATTTTCATGCAAATAGGGGGCAAGAAAACTCTATGGAAAGATGGTGGTTTAATTCGATGTTGTTTAAGAAGGAGTTTGAATGCAGGTGTGGGCTAAATAAATCAATGGGCAGTCTTGGTCCTATTGAAAATACCAATGAAGATACAAATCGAAAAGTGAAAAACATTCATAGTTGAAGGAATCGTGACAATTCTAGATATATATATATATGGGCCAAAGGTTACGACGTTATATATGCACCACCACCTAATCAATTGGTATATGTTTATGATGTTGCCCACAATAGTGGAAACATTATGATAAGATGCCCTCAGAAGCCTGATGATGTTATGTACGCCGAGACCTATGTATGATACGACATTTATTGGCACGTGCATGGCACTATAACTTTTGCAGAATTTGTAAAGTTATTCAGACTTATAGTTGGATTTTATTATTCCATGTTTCATGTAGGTCTTTTATGTACTATTTTCATGCCTTACATACCTAGTACATTATTCGTACCGATGCTTTATTTCTCGGGGCCTGCGTTTCATGCCTGCGGATGCAGGTAGGCAAATCAACAGTCCATCTTCTTATATATATATACTCCCTCTCTTTTTCTGTAAACTTATAACGTTACACTGTAATCATAATTATGTACTAAGATTACCCCTTCCATACTTTTTTTCCTCTGTTCATCTCTTCTCTCCAATTCTTTATAGATTTAAATCCATTCTTAATTCCTTTTTCATTAACCTCACCCTGGTCATGGTTAAGCACATATACCACATGATTTATCTTAACCAGTTATTTCCTAGGAATTTACAGGTTAATCCATCAAAATTATTAAGAAATTGGAAAGATAACCATATACTAAAAGTGATATTTAATTATTTACAGAATGATAAAAATAATGCATAATAAATATCATAAGCATGTAAAAACATGGGTAATATCTTAGAATATAACTTAGATAAACATAAGTAACTTACATGTTTACAGGAGATGGGATTTCCCTTTCGGGCAACCCGAAAGAGTTTTGCTGAACTTCGAGATTTAAAAACGATCACACATAAGCATACAATCTTTATTTATTTTACAAGCTTAGAGGAGTGGACTACTAGGATATTCATAAAGGAAATATTTTACAAAGCGGTTTCGGAATGATTTTTTGGGTTTATGGAAAGTTGGTTGAGTAGGCTTTTTTCAGAGTGTTTTTTCTTTTTCTTCCTTTTTCTCGATGACCCTTTCTTCTATTTTGTCTTGCTTTTATAGCTGAACTTCTAGAAAGAACACAATATGTTTATTTTAGCTTTAGTTTACTTTTAATTTTATTTTAGTATTACCTTTATTTACTAATTAGATAGAAGACAATAAGTTTATTTTAGCTTTAGTTTACTTTTAATTTTATTTTGGTATCAGAGCCAAAAGATTTTTCGGACCTCAGAGTGTATGAAACAACATTATTTTGCTAAATATATAAGCTGTTATCATCATATAATCTGTATTACTATGGAAAACATAAAGAATCAAATAGAATATAAAAAGACATTAGAACTACAATATATTATTCATCTATTAAAGCAAGACAAAATAGAAGAAAGGATCATCGAGAAAAAGGAAGAAAAAGAAAAAACACTCTGAAAAAAGACTACTCAACCAACCTTTCCATAAACCCAAAAAACCATTCCCAAACCACTTTGTAAAATATTTCCTTTATGAATATCCTAGTAGTCCACTCCTCTAAGCTTGTAAAATAAATAAAGATTGTATACTTATGTGTGATCGTTTTTAAATCTCGAAGTTCAGCAAAACTCTTTCGGGTTTCTCGAAAGGAAAATCCCATCTATTGTAAACATGTAAGTTACTTATGTTTATCTAATTTATGTTCTAAGATATTACCCCTGTTTTTTACAAGCTTATGATATTTATTATGCATAGTTTTTTTCATTCTGTAAATAATTAAGTATCACTCTTAGTATATGGTTATCTTTCTAATTTGTTAACAATTTTGGTGGATTAACTGGTAAATTCATAGGAAACAACTGGCTAAGATAAACCAAGTGGTAAGTGTGCTTAACCATGACCAGGGTGATGTTAACGAAAAAAGAATTTAAGAATGGATTTAAATCTATAAAGAATTGGAGAGAAGAGATGAACAGAGTAAAAAAAAGTATGGAAGGGGTAATCTTAGTACATAATTATGATTACAGTGTAACGTTATAAGTATACAGAAAAAAAGAGGGAGACTACCGAGTAGGATTTTACAACATAAAGTTTAAAATATTTTTTACTATACTGTTAATGTCTGATAATCGTAATAACTACACCCACCAGAAAGTTTTGCTAGAAGTCTTACTTCAAGTCTAGGAGAGTTTATTTTAGTCGTAGACACCGGATTTTACTCAATAGTAAACTACGCTATACATTTTATTTATATAACAGAAAATCATAGAATCTGCATAAATATACATAATAAACAATTATTTCTTATAATCAGAATACTAGAAATTCATTTATCTAGTATTTCTAGATATTACTACTTAGAAAGAAGACAATAAGTTTATTTTAGCTTTAGTTTACTTTTAATTTTATTTTAGTATTACCTTTATTTACCACTTAGATGACAATAAGTTTATTTTAGCTTTAGTTTACTTTTAATTTTATTTTGGTATCAGAGCCAAAAGATTTTCGGACCTCAGAGTGTATGAAACAACATTATTTTTCTAAATATATAAGCTGTTATCATCATATAATCTATATTACTATGTAAAATATAAAGAACCACATAGAATATAAAAAGACATTAGAACTACAACAAAGTATTTATTAAACCAGAACTAAGTGATTTAAACACTGATAATTTTAAGAATTTTTTTCTTTTTGAAATACAAAGAATTAATTCAGAAATAGAACAAGAAAAGAACTATCTTATAATAATTAAGAATAAAATAAAATATATACCATTAGGGTGATACAATATGTTAAAACAACATCCGCTAACTAAAGAAATCACATTTCACTATTGGATTTTAAGAAGGGATATAAAGAGAAAGCAGGAATTAAAGAAAGTATTAAAAAGACTAAAACTCTATTAACATCAGTTTTAGAATTAACTAAACAAACAGAAGTATTAAAACTAAAAATAGATAGAGAACCAAGGTGCATGGTAAAGTGTATTAAATGTCCAGAAACTATATCAGATCTAGAGTGAGAAATACAATATACAGAAGGACAAATATATTTTTAAAATCAAAGAATAAAGTTCTATTAAAAAAATATTGGATACTCTTAGGATAAAACAAAATAGCTAATTTAAAAAACTTAGAATATTTAGACATAAAAATCCATCTAGAAAAGAAATATAGAATATTAAAAAATAATATGGTAATAAAGTATAATTTTAGTAGTGGAGAACATATATTACATACTGAAGATAAACAATACAATACTTTAATTGATTTAATAATAAATTTTGGAGAAAAAACCCAAGACAACCATAAAAACATAATAAGAACATTAGAGTTAGTAGAGGCTAGACACATTAAACAAAGAAGAATTTTAGAAAAATTAGAACAAAATTTAGACTTTATAAAATCACAAGAACTAGAAATAGATAGGAAAATACAACTCTTGAATAATAAATTTAATATAGAAAAAATACCTACTAAAAACGAAATAGAAAAGTTAATCAAGACAATTACAGAAAAGCCTAAAGAGTTAGAAATACAAACTACCAGATTAGTAGAAAAAAATAACTGAACAGGTAAAAGTATTAAAAGGTGAGATAAGCACACTTAAAGAAAAGATAGATACAATAAAAGAAATCGCTCTTTCATGATTGATATACAAGTAGAATTAGATCCAATATATGAAGAAGTATTAAAATTTACAGCAAAAATTCAACCAAATCCAAAAGGACTAAGTAACTATATTCCTCAAGGAAAAGATGATCAAACAATAATAAAACAAAATAATACATTAATAATATTATTATTAGAGGTTAATAAAAAGCTAGATAAAATTATTAAAGAAAAAGAAATAAAGACAGAGATCCCAACGGTAGACGATTTAATAGAACAATTAAAAAGAGTTGAAATAACACCACAAAAGGAAAAATTAAAAATAAAGAAAGCCACAAAAACGGATATTTTTCCAAGTGGATCAAGAAGAACATATCAAGAAAGATCAAGGATAAGTTTTTCAGAAATTAGAATAGGAAACAATATGCTAACCAGAATTCTAACTAGAAAAAGACAAGAGGAAGATAAAAATTATATGAAATAATAGATATAGATAAAGATATACAAATTTTTCAGCAAAATCAATTAAGATTATTATATCCAAAAATACTATATAGTACATGATATTTCTCGACCAATTCTAACCTATATAGACATTATAGAGAAGAACAATTGTCATCTATAGGAAATAAAGTTGCGACATTAAACTTAATCAATCCAGAATCAATAAAACAAGTAAAAAATTATAAAAAGAATTTAATGCATATGAGATTAATAGTAATTGGATTAAAAGGATTAATAAGAAAAATTTAGGAACTAAAGTATTAATAGTATTATATGATGACAGATGGTCAGATCAAAAGAAATCTATAATAGGTCTAACATAAGTAGACATGATAAATAATGGAGGAATATTTTATACTAGCCCAGATTTTATGATAAATCTAGCAGAATTTGGAAAAAATATAAAAATAGGAATGCAGACTAAAGGATATGAAGAAATGAATAATGGAAATAATCTATTAATATGTGTAGATTTTATAGGAAAAATGGCAACAAATAGCAATACAAAATTCAAAATTAAAGTAGGCGATGTAGTTGAAGTAATGGGAAGTAAAAGGATAAAGTTATTAAAACCTATTAAGATAGACCTAGAAGAATACGCGGGATTAGAATAGAACTTAGAAGATTTTTCAAAACCAAAAATATTTAAACCAGAATCTCATTTGATGTATACAAATTCTAAAGGAGAAATGTCAATTAGGTTTACTTATTACAATTATTCTACTCATAAAGAAAAAGACGATGAAGATGAAAATAAGGTAGAAGAAACTAAATGTATGAATATTGAAATAATACAAGAAGAATTCGAAGTGGATATAGCGTTAGAAGAAGCAAGAAATTAGTTAAAGAAAACAAAAATAACACTTTCCTATGCAAAGGATGTAAACTAGAAAAATTAACTTTAAGAAATATAGAAGAACATTTTTAGAAAATGTGAATTAAGAACAGATAATTTGGGATATAGAAAAGAAAATAGGTTACATGAAAAATCGGATAAATTCGATCAAATTTTTGAAGAAATACAAGATAGATATGAAACAGAAACAGATTCAGTAATAAACTTAAAATAATTAATGGAATCAGTTAGTTCTAGCTTAAGCCCATTTCAGAGAACAACATATCAAAGTACAGTAGATACTAGTACGGGAAATGTACCTAGAAGAAGAGTATACAGAATAGACCTGGAAACAGAAATAGAAAATGTAAGACCATCAGGAAAAAGGATGCCAATAGAAGAACCTATAAGATTACAAGAATGAGAAAGTAAAGGTAAAATATTAAATATAGCAGCCCATGATCCACAAATGTGGAACTCAGTAATAGACCTATGGAAAGGAATAATAGTAGCGGACTTCATAAAAACCTATAACGATACAGATGCAAAAATAATGTATAAATATATGGAAAATTTTCTAGGAGAATAAACAAAGGGCTTATGGGAAGCCTATAATTCAGAATTTTCTCAAGATTTTCAAAATTTAATAGCAATTGGAGAAAATCCTTATAATTTTACAAATAAAATACATAGTCTGATCACAGGAGAAGATCCAAATAGTGGATTAGTAGTACTACAAAAGAATGAATTAATAAAATAAGAACAATTAAGTATAAGTAGTTGGTTTCACATAAAAAAGTTTTTAATCGATTACCTTTTTATTGTATTATTAGTGGAAATGCGTTTGATCAAGATTTAAGTATAAAATTATTCAATAAACTACCATGAGTCTTAGGAAGAGAAATAGAAGAATGATGGTATAAAAGAGATGGTGTAATACAAAATCCAAATACAAAATGGTCTACAAGGCATAAAGTACAACATATTATGGAAATATTACAAGAAAAATGTACAAATATACAAATACAAAAACAACTAAAAGAGAACAATATGAGTTTCTGTAAATCAACGGCATATACAACACAAAGCTATGACAAAAATGAAAACAAAAAGAAGAAAAATAAAAGAAATAAACCCCAATACAATAAATAATATAATAAGAAAAATTATTATCTTAGAAAGTCATCAGCTAGAAAACCTTGTTTAAATAGAAATAGGCATGTTAGAAAATATAGAACAGATAGAAACTATAAAATAAACAAGAACTTTTTACTTGTGGGAGTGTAGAACATTTAGTCAACACTTGCCCAAAAAGAATCACTAGTAAAACAAGAAATTCACAGTTAATTGAAGACTTTCAAGAAACCCTAATAAATGTAGATGAATACATGTCAGACAACGAAAGCATATATTCTATAGTAAGTGTAGGTATAGACGAAACCCAAATAGAAACCTCAGAGTCAGAAGAGGAAAAGTTAATAAATGAGATAGGACTAGAAAAACTAGACCTAGAAGAAAATAACTTTGTAAATATATTAGAAGAGTGTACCCATAAGTTTGAAATAAATAAAGGATTAGATAGCAACCAGTATTTTAAATGTAAATGGTATCCCAGTAGAAATAAAAGAGCTAAATGTAAATTATGCTATATAGAAGGATGTATTTCATGTATAGAAGAAGATTTTGAAACAAAAATAAATAAAGAAGAAATTTATCAAGAAACAAATAATTCTATTATAGATCTAAGAATAACTACACTAGAAAATAGAATAAATGAATTAGAAAAAAGAATAAAAAATGGAAAAAGGAAAAGAAAAATTAGAAGATATAAGAAGAAATATAGCAACTGAAGAAGATAAAGAACTAATGAGTATATAAAATTATGATTCCTTAATATGTAATGAAGATAAAAAATTAACTGTGATAATTTTTTTAGCAAGAATCAGAATAGAAGACTACGAAATAGAAATATTGGCTCTAGAAGACTCAAGACGCACAAGATGTATAATAAATAAGAGGATATTTCCACGTAATTTAATAAAAACATTAGACAAGCCAGTAGCAACCATGCAAATGGATGGAACCCATAACATTTATAGACATTATATAGATAAATCACAGATTAGTTTTGTAAATACATGCTTAGATTTTTACAAACCTAGCTATAAGGTAGATAAAATTTGGGTAAGAGATTTAAATATAAATGTAGATTTTGTATTAGGATTGAGTTTTATATTACACAATAATGGTAGTTGTTTTCTTAGTAGAGATGGAGTAATATTCTTTAAAAATATTACACAAACACCAGTACAAACAATAGAAGCCGCAACTAGGATGAGGACAATATTGAATAAAAACCAGAAAAACCTGCAAGAAAATGAGAAAGAATGTTGTAAAAAATGTAAAGATAACAAAACATGCTGTAGGACTAAAGAAGAAACTAGAAATTTAATATTAGAAGAAAACGAAGATAGGATATACTAGAAAAGGACTATACATTAATAGACATTGAAACAAAATTATACAATTTCAAAAGGAATAATAAAGAATGAAAAAGATCTAGAGAATATAATAAAAATTTTGGATGAGATAGAAATAATTAGAGAAAAACCTTTAAAGCACTGAGAAAATAATAAAGTGATGTGTAAATTAGACATAATAAACCCAAAATATATAATTAAAACGGTTTCAATAGAAGCTACAAATGAAGACCTTGAAGACTTTAAAACTCAAATTAAAGAAGGTGTAATAAGGAGATATACTTCTAAACATAGGTCAACAGATTTTATGGTTAGAAATCACAGTGAAATAATAAGAGGAAAAGCGAGAATGGTAATAAACTATAAAAGACTTAATGATAATACAAGAACAGACGGATATAAGCTACCTGATAAAACAGAATTAATAAATAGAATACAAGAAAAAAAGATATTTAATAAATTTGATTGTAAATCAGGATATTGACAAGTAAAAATGCATGAAGAAAGTATCGAATGTATAACATTTACTTGTCCAAAAGGGCATTTCGAATGGTTAGTAATGTCGTTCGGATTAAAAACAGCTCCACTGATTTTCCAACGAAAAATGGATAATACATTTAGAGAATATAAAATGTTTGTGTTAGTATATGTAGATGATATATTAGTATTCAGTAAAGATATTAAAGAACACTTAGGACATCTACAGATAATATAGATTATTTGTAGATAATGGAATAATAATCAGTAAAAAGAAAATGGAATTATGTAAAAATTATATAAACTTTTTAGGAGTTATTCTAGGGATGAGACGATTAATCTACAACCCCATATAGCTAAAAAAGTTTTAGAAATGCCAGATAAACTAGACAATATTAAAGAATTACAAAAGTTTCTAGGAATAGTAAATTATGCAAGAAATTTTATAAAAGACTTGGAAAAACTAGCATGACCATTATATTCTAAGACAGGATCTACAGGACAAAAGTATTTTAATATAGAAGATATTAAATTAGTACAAAAAATTAAAGAAAAAATAAAGAATATTCCTAATCTAACTATGCCATTAGAAACTGACTATTTAATTATAGAAACAGACTGAAGGTTTGAGGGATGAGGAGCAGTTTTAAAAGTAAAACCAAATAAATATAGTGATAAGAATACAGAAAAAATATGTACATACCAAAGTGTCAAATATAAAGAGAAAGAAAATATGAGCAGTATAGACGTAGAATTTTTAGGTGTAATCTATGGATTAAATAGTTTTAAATTATATATATTAAACAAATAAGAAGTAATAATTAGAACTGATTGTGAAGCTATTGTCAAATTTCACAAAAAGATAAATGCAAAAAATAGTAGTAGAAGAAGATGATTAAATTTTATTGATACAGTATCAATATATAATTTAATTTTTGAAAATATTAAAGGAAAATATAATAATTTAGCAGACCAGTTAAGTAGGTTTAAAATTATTGTCAATTAATAAGAACATTTTATATGTACAGCATGAGACCAACAGTTCCCAAGACTGAAGACAAGGGAAAAGGCATTAAGGCCTCACCCCAGACAAATACTTATAGATAGTATTAGGTAATCTTCTTTTTAAGCCACAACCAATTACAGAGCAAAATAATATAGAAAGGATAATTTTGGGAAGCATAATTTAATATTTTTGCCACCATCAAATATGTCATTTAGAGTTTTACCAGAATGTGTTATAGATAGACCCCAAAGATGTTTAATTGATAACCTATGGATAGCATATAATAAGAAAGACACTAAATATTTTATAGCAGCTCTTAATGCCTTGGGGCAATATTTTACAGACAAAAATCAAGAAAAAAGGTTTAAATACTATGAGGTTGTACACGGTAAGACAAATGATATTTTTCAAATGTGGATAAAAGTATTAGACTCTATTAAAGACATACAAAAACCACTTTTAAAAGGTTTTAATGATTTTACTAAAGCACTAGATTACGCAAGAGGAATACTAGGACCAAATTACTATATTTCCCAAGCACTCAGACAAAACCCAGAAAAAGTCCAATACAACATCCAAAAATACACCGGTAAAATAATATTTTGCGACCACTGCTCATCAATGACTGAAGCTTTCAGAAGTTTAAACCAGAAGAATGAAATCTTAGAGAAAGAAAAAGCCAGACTTATGGAGCAGGTAAATGTTTTAGAACAACGGGTGCATGCTTTAAAATTTGAAATAACGCAATCTCAGACTCAAGTGGTTCTTCAACAAGACAGAGATGAATAGTCCGTAGAAGAGTTCTCCATCGCAAGAAAAAATGGATGAGAAGGGTGTGCATTCTCCAATGAATGCAGAAAAATCCACTGTATCGGATGACGATACAACTAGTCCGGTTCAAACGGTGACCGGTAAAGACAAATCAAATCCGTTTATGGCTGTCACTTTGCCAAAAAGTGAAGAAGAAGGCTACCTAGAACATTAACACAGGGAGAAATATTAAAGAAAAAGAGTACAATTGTTAAAAAGAAATAAAAAAAGAGAAAATAGAAGATGTAGTTAAACAGACACTAGAGAAGTTCTTTCAAGAAAAGGAAAAACAAGACAAACATATCATAAAAAATCCTAGTCCCAGTCCAGAAAGGTCAAGGTCCAGTCTGGAAAGGTCTCAAAGCTCAGGAGAAGACGATAATGAAGACCACCTGAATTATCAGGATGCTCAAGATCCATATGAAGACTACGATTCAGGGATGAGTTTTGATTCAATAGCACTACATAATTTAGACACATGAAAAAAGGGTTATTCCTCAGAAATAATGAATCAAGAAAAGACAAAGAATAATAATGGTGGAGACAACAAGTAGGGACCAGACACGACATAAAGAAAAATGTGATAGAAAGAAGAAATGTAAAACGTGGACGACTAAATGGAATCTCTGCACAAGCCATGTGAAGATGGGGCCCAATAAAGTACCCTACAAGGCTAGAAGACAAAGATTTATAAAAATAATTGAAGTCTATATTTCAAATCCGCTCCAAATTTCAGCTATAAAAGCAAGACAAAATAGAAGAAAGGATCATCGATAAAAAGGAAGAAAAAGAAAAAACACTCTGAAAAAAGCCTACTCAACCAACCTTTCCATAAACCCAAAAAACCATTCCCAAACCACTTTGTAAAATATTTTCTTTATGAATATCCTAGTAGTCCACTCATCTAAGCTTGTAAAATAATAAAGATTGTATGCTTATGTGTGATCGTTTTTAAATCTCGAAGTTTAGCAAAACTCTTTCGGGATTCCCAAAAGGGAAATCCCATCTCTTGTAAACATGTAAGTTACTTATGTTTATCTAAGTTATGTTCTAAGATATTACCCCTGTTTTTTACATGCTTATGATATTTATTATGCATAGTTTTTATCATTCTGTAAATAATTAAATATCACTCTTAGTATATGGTTATCTTTCAAATTTCTTAACAATTTTGATGGATTAACCTGTAAATTCATAGGAAACAACTGGTTAAGATAAACCAAGTGGTATGTGTGCTTATCCATGACCATGGTGAGGTTAAAGAAAAAGGAGTTAAGAATGGATTTAAATCTATAAAGAATTATAGAGAAGAGATGAACAGAGTAAAAAAAAAGTATGGAAGGGGTAATCTTAGTACATAATTATGATTACGGCGTAAAGTTATAAGTTTACAGAAAAAGAGAGGGAGAGTACCGAGTAGGATTTTACAACATAAGTTTAAAATATTTTTTACTACACTGTTAATGTCTGGTAATCGTAATAACTACACCCACCCAGAAAGTTTTGCTAGAAGTCTTACTTCAAGTCTAGGAGAGTTTATTTTAGACGTAGATATCGGATTTTACTCAATAGTAGACTACGCTGTATATTTTATTTATATAACAGAAATTCATAGAATCTGCGTAGATATATATAATAAATAATTATTTCTTATAATCAGAATACTAGAAATTCATTTATCTAGTCTTTATAGATATTACTACTTAGAAAGAAGACAATAAGTTTATTTTAGCTTTAGTTTAATTTTAATTTTATTTTAGTATTACATTTATTTAGGTATATAATTGTCTATAGTAGCCATGCCAGCTCGCCCACCGTATTCCGCATGTATCTGCACATATTCGTATTTGTCAGGGTTCCTTTAAGTATGTTTTTCTCGTAATACAGTAGACACCATTCATGTTTATATCTTAGACGCATGATTAGGGGTATTCGACAGGTAGGACGCGGGGACCAATCGTGGCCCATCAGTTTGGGTCGTGACAAAAGTGGTATCAAAGCAGTTCTGTCCTAGGGTTGTCTACAGACTGTATCTCGTAGAGTCTTTTTATGGGTGTGTTGTGCTCCACGTTTATAAACATGAGGCTATAGGACATATAGGATGTTATCCGCTCTTCTTATCTTTGCTAACAATATGTTATATTTCTAGCGATGCCTCCGAAGACTACAGCCGCCTAGGAGAGAAAGTTCGTGGCTGGTGTGACTGCTACTCAAGCACCACGAGTTACCACGGCTCGGGGAGAGTCTCATAGTGAGAGTCAAGCTCAGACTTCACATAAACCGCCCTCTCCAGAAGATCCTCAAAGGGCACCAACTCCAGCACCTGCCCCTGTACGTTCAGACCCTCAGCCAGATGCACCAGGTCAAGGTATGAGAGATTTTGTTCAGCTATTAACTCAATTAGTAGTCGCGCAGGCTCAGCATTAGGAAGTAGGTATTGGTTATGCAGATAGGTCCGTCAGTGCGAGGGTTTGTGATTTCATTAATTTGGACTCTTCGTTATTCACTGGGAAATATCCAGACGGAGACCCTCAGGTGTTTATTGATAGAATGTAGAGGAATTTGAGGGTAATAAAGGCCACTACGACTGAGTCAACTTCCTATAGACTTCAGGATGTTGAAGTTAATTGGTGCGAGTCTTGGGAGTTGTTCAGAGGTGAGAATGCCCCTCCAATAGTATGACAGGAGTTTACAGAAGTTTTTATTCGTCATTATTTGCCACCAGAGCTTAGGCGGGTAGGAGTTGATAGGTTCTTGACCCTTTGACAGGGTAACATGAGTGTCTGGGAGTACAGTCGTTGTTGGCCTAGGTATGCTCCCACTATTGTATTCTAATATGTAGGATCAGGTTCATTGATTTGTGATGGGGTTGGAGTCGCACTTGCTTAATGATTTTATGTCGGTCGCACTTCATCCATACATGGATATTTCTCATATCAGGAAAATGCTCAGGGTGTAGATGAGCATAAGCAGAAATACAGGGTCTATCGTGAGCAGGATAGGGCCTAGAATAAGAGAGCAAGGTCTTTGGGTCCTTCTGGTGAGTATTGAGATGGTCAGAGACAACAACAACGAGTTATCCAGCCCTGCCATCTGTCGCTCCCCCTTATTTCCCTCCACGGAGAGAGTTCGGGTTTCGACATTCATGGGGGGTAATAACTCATTTCCTTTTGGGAATTGAGTATTTGAAGAGTTGCCAACTAACGGGTTATGATGTGTTAGGGAACCTAGACAGATTAACTCTTGGATTGGTTTGCATTACCAGAGCTTAGGTTAAGGGCTCGAAATGGTCTCGAGGGGAAGGTGTTAGGAACCCTTCTCAGTCCACAACTGTGGGTCCCCGTCAAACTTATACTCATGAATGAGCCATTAACAAATAAATAGTTGAATCAGATATTTTGCAAGTAAAGCACATTGGATGATATATAACTCAAATAACAAGGCAAAGATTTTGAACAAGTTGTATAAAACAAAGTTTTAAATAAAAGGACTTTTGGAAAATGAGGAGTCCTAGGTTGGTTAGCCTCCATGTTATAAATAGCGCTCGCCTCAGCGCTAATAGCGTGAGGCGAGGCGAGGCGTGGGTTTGTCGCTTCAGAGCTTCTGTTGTGATGCGATTTCAAATAGCGCTCGCTTCAGGGGTTGTGGCGTGAGGCGACTGTTTGTCGAGAAGCGACTATAACGTTGCTATTTTAAAAAGAAAAAAGAGAAAGGGAGAAGACCTAAAGTCGGAAATTAGGGCTCGATCTTTTTCACCTGCGAACAAAAAAAGCTTCAGATATTAGGGCTTTTCACCTGCGAACAAACCAGTCTTCTCTTCAGTCTTATTCTTTATCATCTGGCTTAATCTTCTTCAAGCTTCAACATCCAAAAAACAGAGGTATGCTTCTTATTTCTTCTTTCTTTTGTTCTCTTCTTCTTTCTTCGACAGAAACAAAGCCAAATATGTTCTGTATTTTGTGCTTCTTTCTTATTCTCTTCTCTTCTTCTTCCTTCTTTTTTTCTTACTTCTTTATTCTGTTTTTTTAGACAGAAACAGAGCCTAATAGGTTCTGTTTTGTATTTTATTTGTTGAGCAAAAAGCTGAGACTTTTTTTTTTTATCAGTTTTGTTTTTATAACTTCTGCTTTATTCTGTTCTGTTTTTTGATCAATTTTTGGTTTTGCTCTGTTTTTATTTTCTTGAGGCAGTGTACTGTTCTCTTCTTCTCTTCTTATTCCTATTTTTTTCTTCTTCTGTTTTTATTGATAGAAGCAGAGCAGAGCAGAACTGCTCTGCTTCTCATCTTCTCTTTCTTATTTCTATTTTTCTTCTTCTGTTTTTGTCTACAGAAGTAGAGCAGGTTCTATATTTATGCTTCTCCTCTCCTCTTCTTTTTTATTTTTGGCTCTGTTTTGTCTTCTTCTTTATTTGGTTTTGCTCTGTTTTTATTTTTCAAGCAGCGTTCTGTTTTTTTTTCAAACTCAGAAGGCAGATTTTTTTTGCTCTATTTCTTTTTGTCTTCTTTATATAGTAGAATTAATTGCGTAGTGACTAGATAATTTTTTATATAAAACAACATAAATGGCTATCTATTAGTCTTTAATTTATGAATCTATTATGAGTCTATGACTATCTATTTGGATTTTAATTTTTAAATTGATATATTTATTAACATATTATTGTTATTGAGTTTTTAGTTTTATATATATATATATATATATATATATATATATATATATATATAATATTTTATTTTTTTATAAATTGTTACCTCACATCAAAAAGGCGAGCGCTTCGCTGCGCGCCTCTCGCCTTACTGAAGCGAGCCCTCGTCGCTATTTGTCGCCGTGCGCTATCCAAAACACTGGATGGTCTATTGGATAACCACCATAATGTCCGCTAAACACTCCTCAATGAGGGGCTACACGTGACGTTAGTGTGCAGTAATCATATCCCATACTTACCTTTCCCACCCCCTTAGTGGTTACTAATGCGAGTGTTGGTTAGCTATTGTGTGTTGTTAGCCGTCCCTTCTTAATGGTCTTGGAGAAAATTTAGGACCTCTACCTGTAGGAAGTTCTAGACAAACCCCTAAAGTTTAAAGGAGAAAATACTAAAGTGACAGGAAAGAAAAAATAGGACTTAGCACATAAGACAGAAATAGAAATTAGAGGCTCAATTTTACCTCCACAAATAGTGCACATAAGGAGCACGACTCAAACACAAAGAAGAGCCTTTTTGTTAAACAGTATCTTAAAACATGATGTCTAAGCGAGTATCAGAACATAATTGATATGCATGTTCATTTTATAACTCAGAAGCAATGGGCTTAATCAGTTTATCTACTGATTTTAAGCCAGCTAATTATTAAGCAGTACACACAAAGAGGCAGCTTCCAGTTTTACAAGAAATTGGATTACCTAAGCCTTGCATATGCGTAAGATAATGCACAATTGTTATCAGAGCTGTTAGAACAATGACGGGGATATTTTACCTAAAGTATAATTTTCTAAGTGATATAAAATGCAGGGATTATTACTAGTTTATTTTTAATAGGATAATCCAATATGAAGCTATTTTTTATATATTTCATAATAAGTAGTTTACACTAGGTGTAACTGAGCAAGTACGAATGATATCCTAAAGCATGGTATCTAAGATGCATGTATAAAGTTTGTAAGGATTCATATGCAGAATTCCTAAAGCAGGATTTGTAAATGCACAACAGGTTACAACATAATTTCAGAATGCATAGGTGACATTTAATGCTTAATGTCATTGATCCTAGAAATAGGATTTCTAAATGATAATAGAGATGTCAAAATGAGATGCTAAAAGCAGTAGACATGGAACCTAGGAGCATGGTTTCTAATACATGATATGATTTTGCATGTATTAGTCTTAGAATATAAACCTAAAGCATGTATTCTAACCATTGATATTGATGACATGCATAGCTACCCTCCAATTTTCACTATCCAACCCCAATATTCTATTACAAATTATTACAGGCAAATATCGAATGAATTACATAGGTAGATAAGAAAAATAAAAAGTTACTCTACAGGGAGCCTATCATTAGGCCCAGATTTCCAAAGTTTCAATGCCATACTGCCTCATAGGCTTTCATATAATCTGGGTGTGTCAGAGTTTCCTAAGGACCTCAAGAGATCCCGAGCAGTGCTCACACCCAGATTTCATTGTCATAGTTCAGCAAGTGCAGTGTGAAAGGGTCAATTCTAATGTAACAGACTTCAGAGGGATCTCATAGGGATATCTAAGCAGTCACACATTAGAGGGGCAAAGCTTAAAACCTAAGAGTATATGTGAGAGTCCTTGAAAATATTTAAGTAGGAAAACATTTTGAAAAGAGACTTGATTGAAATGGTTTTGTAAAAGACAACAATGAAAGATATGAAAAGAGAGTGGAGTAGTAAACAACAGTCCAAGCACAGAACCCCCAAAAATAGGTTCATACACAGCCAGCGATCATAGGACCAAGGTAGGTTCAGCCATCCTAAATAGAGGTCAAGGGATTTGGGGACACATAGGTCATGTAGGTAAACACATAGTTACATGAGCATAATAGTCCTTGTGGGATTAGGGAATATAGAATCATACATCTAAAGTGACAAATCAGTTTGCTAAGTAAGTGCATGTGAAAACTAGACAACAAGTAGACAAGTATTAAGTAGGATATGATCATATTGAAACAGATTACCAGGGGAGTAGAACTAGCATGCAAGATGAAGCCACATGCAAGAATGTCAATTACACATTGAACAACAGAACCATAGAGAGAAACAAATTAGAAACATGATAAGCTGAAGTAGTAAATGAAACATATTGGTTTTGGAACTTGAGTTGAAATTAGAACATACCAGTAAAGTGACATCAAACAAAAAGTGAAGAATAGGAGAGCTCATTAGTTAGTCTTGGCATGCAGCCGGCTAACTTAAAATAGTTGTACGTAATCACAAAAGATGGCAGAAAGCTTTGAGTGTGTGTGTGAGAGAGAGTTTTGAACCAATGTGTTCGTGTCTGTTTGTGTACATGAGAGAGCATGTATTAGTTTGAAACTAGGTAGAATAATAAGGTAAGAATCAAAGTTAAGCAGTGTGTATAGAACTAGATATCAATTAGTATAAAATCAGTATAAGGGAGTTTAACTTCAAACGGTGAAGACAAATAACAAATAAGGAAAGAATCAATATGAAATTGAACATGACACATTAGAATATAAGCATAGTATAGAGCAGGTAATGGAGGCTAGGTTCGACAAATTCTCATTAAGGAGAATGTCTAAGATTTAATTTGACACCATAATCAACCACAAAATAAGCCAAGAAAATATTTAGATTGAAATCACTAGGAAATAAAGTATACTAATCATAGGGAATCAGGGATTCCATTAGAAGGTAACAGTGACCAAAGGAAAGTATCATAACTGAACGAAGCAAACATAAAACAAATAAAAATAGGGTAAATGAATCACATAAATCCGGGGTTCAAAGTAAATGGTGGTATTAATGAAAGGAGATAACCACAAATATTTTAGAAATAAACACAAAATAAGCAAGAATAGTCGAAGTCAAAAAACTAACAATAAAACTGTTTACCATGAAAATGATACCACCAATTAAATTTGTAAATGTGATTCTAAAAATACATGATCTATTTCTGAGCTAGTTGTTGGAGCAGTTGATGCTATTAATATTAAGTCTAATGATGAAGTACAAGCTAAAATGAGACAGTAATCAAACAGAAGGGCCTAATGCTCGATCGTAGGGCTGATCAATGGGGACCTCGTGGTCTAGGTTTGGGTCGATCTCGAAGTGTCGGGAATAGGATAACAATTAAGGATAAGATTAAGAAAGGCTCTATATGACCAGCATTGAGCTATATAGTGAGGAACAAGTAAGAGGATGATAAATATTGACGCGGCCTCGATCCAATATCAAATAAAAAAGAAGAACGAGCAATGAGACAATGATGTTTAAATGATTTTAAGTCAGTGAGGATAAGCAAGTTATAGAGAAAAGAGAAAGAGAAGATATTATTGCACTTTTGTAGAATGGTTAGAGCTCTCCTTACAAGGCGTTAATGGCCCCTCTTTATAGAAAAAGAAAGCCCAAACTTAGTACAAAAATATATTGCGTGATAAAAAAAGAGTGGGATGTGATAGCCGATCATCCCAATGTTGTATGTTTCTGACGTCGGGCCGCTCGAATATACTTGATTGACTATGTATACGTTCTTTGAGGGGTTCTTGCATTTACTAGGGCTTTGGCCAGTGTTATCCTCGGTAGAGCATCGATAAACTCCGAGGGAAGCATTTTGCTCGAGATCCCAAGCCTCCGGGGTCACATTTCAAATTATTATGTCAAGGGGAAATCGACCATGTAGATTTCACCGCAAACAAATAGTCTTCGCATTTCTTAGAGGGAAGTGATAAGAAATGATATTGACATACTACTTCCCGGTCTCCTGTAATGGCATCGTGCCGACGGTGCATCTCTAGTGATAATAAATTGGGCCTGCTTCAGGCACCATATAGTATAATTTTACATCTCATCTATGTAATTTATTCAATCCTGGTCTGTAATAATTTTTTATAAACAGATATTGGAAAACTAGTAAAAGGGGAGGGTTGCTATGTGATTCTATCAGGTAAATTAAGTAGAAATCATGTTTTAGGTGTTACATTATGTTGAGTTGCTATAGAAATTATGTTCTAGGTTTGTATGGTGCATTAGATATCATGCTTTAGGATTGCTATGCTTGCTCTCATTAAACCATCCAAATTTGTGCACATAGGACAGTTATGTTTATTGCTTTTGCATATCTCATCTTATAGTTCATCACCTTACTTCTGATTCATGTTATAGTTCATCACCTTACTTTTGGAAAGAATCATTATAAAATCACCTGATATAATATTCCTCACTTAGATCAGCATTCCTATAGGATGAAAGAACTTTAAATTATTTAAGCAGTTCCAAAATTATGATTGCATACACACACCTAGGACTGCCTTAGGCCGTTAAATAATTGTGAAATCAGGTTCTGTTTATGTGTGAAATTGTCCAAGATTAACAGGCTATAAAACCAGTAGGCAAACTGGTTAGGATTCTACCACTTCTCTTAAAATAAGTGTTGTATATTCTGTATCTGTAATGTTCATCTAGATATCATGTTCCTAGGCTTTCTGAAAGTCTTTAAAATCAATTGTTTGAGATGTCCTACTTATTTGCCTAGTATATATGGAGGTAAATATGAGCATTTTATCTACTTCCTTAATTTACAGTCCTATATATTATTCGGTGTAGCCTAGACTTTTGCCTTTCAAACACCTTAGGATTGTCTAGTACTGCCTAAGCCTAGAGGTCATCAACTCCTCCGGGGCCACAAGGAAGGGACATGTAACAACACACTTAGAGCCCGTTAATAAAATTTTCTTATATTAGTAAAAGGATATGATGAATTGTATATTAATGTCACGTGTAGCCCCTCTAGTTCAGGAGGATTACCAGAAATTGCAGGTTGATCCTATAGGCTAATCAACTTAGGACATTCATTTCCCAATTCACATATGTGTTAAAACTATCTAAACTTCTTTTTGTTTACATATATGTGTTTAAACTGTCCAAACCTCATTTACTTTCATATATGTGCATTGGACTATCTAAACTTCCTTGATCATATGTGTATTTAGACTATGAGACCTACCTTTATTTGCATATATGTGCTAAGACTACTTACTTGTTAATTGGCTAACTCACATAGTTTTAGTTCGGATGGGACCCATCATTGTAAACCGCGAGGAGTGTCTAATATCTTTCCCTCAAGATTATTTTGAGACCTTATCCTAATTCGTGTAATGCAAACTGGTCACATGAGTTAATTGCTCTAGGTACCCTACCGTACCTTAATCTATTAGGTGGAGACTCTTCAAATACCTAATACCAAAAAAAGAAGACTTGTTCCCCCATGAATGTCAAAACCTGTACTTCCCCGCGAAGGAAAAAGGGGGTGCGACAAGAAGAATGTGATGAATAGTGATTTTCTTCTAGATGGGTTTAAATGGAAAGTTCTCGGCTAGTCGAGTACGCACTACTAGAAAATAGGCCTATGAGAACAGTTGTTTTGGCAACGGTTACTAAACCGTGGCAATAGGGCAGATACGGAAACGGTTACAATAGAATTTGGAGAAATTAGCACGCTTTTGATACGAAACCGTTCCAGTTGACACTTAACCATTACCATAGGTGTTATTTATTGGAACGGTTGTTATAACCGTCCCAACAGGACTATTTTGTAGTAACGATTCTAGAATTTTTTTAATGTGGGAATGGGTATTTTTTCCACGTTGTTTCCCCCTCGAAAGTTTGCTAAACCCGCCAATACACCCTTTTTCATTTATTTCTTATTTATTTTATTTTGGAAAATATAAAAACTAAATCAAAATTCCTAACATATCTTCGACTCTTCCAATGCTCGATTTCATCAGTAACTCCCAAATCCCCTTGGAAAATCACCAGCAAACTCTTAAAGACCCAAACCACCTCCTTTTGCAAAATCACCAGCAAATTCTTACAGAAAAATCCCAAATAATCTCATTGCTATTGGGTTTCGTTTTTATTTGCTTCATATTTACCTAAATCGATTTCCTTGAGTAAATCGAAAGTTGGAATCGAGCAACCCAGCAAACTCTTAAACCCATATCCTAAATTAACAAATCCCCAAATTCATTTTTTAATCAAGAATTCCCAAATTTCGATTGGTAACCCAAAACTCCCAAACTCCCAAAGTCTCAAACTCCATTTGTTTCGGTCGAAAGATCTGAAGAACAGGGATTACAGGTGAAGAAAATATTTCAATCACGAGAAGTCGAGGTACTATTCACTCCTATCTCTTTCTTCTCATTCACCCAAAAAATATGAAATTTGATGATTTTTGGAAACCTAAAGAATGGGAACCCAACAATTCAAATTTAGGGTTCTAATATTGTTTGGTGTGCGTGTTTGTTAATTACTTGAAATGTGTAAAGTTGAAATCTTTATGTTGTTGGTAGTGGTTGATATCCAATTTCTGCATGTTTTATCTATTTGATGTAATGTTTCGTTTGGTTAGTCAGAATATATATGTGCATAAGCTCTGGCTGTTAGTGATCAGATTGCTTTCTGGGATTTAGAGATAACAAAGTTGCAGGCTAAGGGTTAACGTTCCATTAGATGCCTTTTCATGGAAAAGAGCAATTAATCTACTCTAATAGGGTTGATGCTTTTAGTTAAACAATGTCGAGAACACGAGTCATTGATCTGTTGTTTGATGTTGTTAGTGATCAACAATTATGGTTGCTACTACTCGACTTTATTAGGGAGCTTTTTGTTGGCAACAATAAAGTTCTACGCATAACTAGCAACACATCAAACTTTGCATCATCTACTTATCGAGATAATGTCCACAACTAGCAACTCCCTTATAAGCAATTATTCATCTATTTCATGGCTTCAGTTGAAGTGTAAATGGTCTCTAATGCCCCATCTGATATATCTATGATAATGTCCACTACTGCATTAGTTCTTGAATGAACTTTGCCTTCCCTCCTAGAACAAGGCATGTTGAGAATCTAGTAGATAAACACAGTTCCTGCGCTAAGCTCACAGATAAAAGTAGTGACTGATTCATTTGTTAAAAGAAAAATAGGTTGTTTTGTACTTTTGTCCCGTAAGGAAACAGGAAAGCACTTTTTTTCTTCTCTTTGTACTTGAGTAGAGGAAGATCAACCTGTTTATTTCAAAAGAAGCATTGAATATTGGTAAAATACAATAGGGTGGGTCTACAAAGAGTAATGCCTGAACATGTTGAACCGGAATGAAGGAAAGAAATGGTAATCATAGGATATACTAGATAATGTTTTGCAATTTACAACAACAACAACAACAACCTAGTATAATCCCACTTAGTGGGGTCTGGGGAGGGTAGTGTGTACGCAGACCTTACCCCTACCCTTGGGTAGAGAAGCTGTTTCCAAATAGACACCCCCAGCATCCTTCCCTCCAAGAACTTCCCACCTTGCTCTTGGGGAGACTCGAACTCACAACCTCTCGGTTGGAAGTGGTGGTTGCTTACCATCAGTGCAACCCATCTTGTCTAATGTTTTGCAATTTAAAGTGCTAATATCAAACTTGAAAGCCTCAGAAGAGGTCTCACCTGTAGCATTGTGGCATAATTACATTTTTTCAAAGGTAAGGAAACTGGAGTATAAGCTTTTGCATCCCTGTAGCGAGCAGGATTTAAAGCAGCCTCTCCGAGGATGCTAGATCTTGCAGATCCCTGAAACAGAAAGCTGATAGCATTCTAAACATGAAAACTGAGAGTCAAGTGTTGCAAATTCAGGAATCTTAAAGCTTATTGAACCAATAATATCAATAGATAGATATCTGGGAGATGTCAAACCATCGTTACAATAAACATAAAAGGGAATTGCTCTTGTTGGTTCGAGATATCATCTGGGGTAATCCATATAGATTGCGACCATGTCTCTGTCCACTTGCAGTTGCCATTTCGTACCAAGGCTTTCCCTGATTTGCTGACTGTCTTCCCTGTTTCCACGCAGATAAGAGAGATGGAAAGTTTGTTCCATCCTTTAGGTACCTGAGAGAATCAAACCATAGAAACTTTGATAAAATTGAAACTAGATGTGAAGTTTTGTCAAGATGATGGTGGTGAGGCCATTAAGACATCAATATTAGATGATTAATCTCTGATATCCACTTATCAAGCAGCAGAAATATAAACACTGAAAGAAAGCATTCCACAAATATAAACAGTTTGAGAAAAGAATTTTGTAGCTTGCCATTATATTAAGCGTATTTGTTCAGTCACAAATAGTGCAAGCAGAGGAGGAGATTCCCACGTTAAACAATAACAATTAAAAGAAATAATGATTGGATAATTTGAAACATTTGATGACGTCAGAAGTGAAAATCCAAGAGGAAGTTCTATGAAAATTAATGTAAAAGGACTTCAGTTGCTTCAATAATTGTACTAATATATTACTCCATTCGTTTTAATTTATGTGAACATATTTCCTTTTTAACTGGTTTAAAACAAATTGACCGCTTTTCATATATGGAAACAATTTACCTTTGTGCAGTAATTTATAGCCATATATGTGTATCATATCACAACACAAGTTAAAAAAACTTCTTTGTTTTCTTAAACTTCGTGCATAGTCATATATGTTCACATATATTAAAATAGAATGGGTAATGTTCAAGAAAGAAGCCATCCATTTGGAGAATGACTTTTTTCTTATCATGCCAAAATTGCTTTACTGTTTGTGACTTTTTGGAACGTTCCACCCTTAAAAGCAGTGGTAAATGTCAAATTAATATGCTTGTGGTTTATTTGGTTAGTTTTGTTGATTTACTTTTATCGTATAGGATATCTATGGATAATGGTGATAAAAGATGGATTAATCTCCTGAGATGGACGGATGAGTATATTCGTGGTGTGAATGATTTTCTGATAAGGCATTTGAACGAGCCACCCAAGGAAATGAAATATTATGCCCTTGCAAAAAGTGCATGAATCGCTATTGGTATTATAAAAATGTGGTGGAGGATCATTTGGTTGTTCATGGATTTGTTGATGGTTATACTAAATGGATTTTCCACGGGGAAGGATTTTCCTCGAGAAATACACCTCATCCTAATAATGATAATGAATGTTCTACCATACATGACGATATTGATGGACTACTTCATGATACATTTAGAAACATAGAGGGTCAGGCAGGGGATGAAGAAGAAGTTGGGGAAAGACTATCCGAAGATGCAAATAAGTTTTTCAAATTGTTGGAGGAAGGAAAACAAGAGTTATATCCAGGGTGAAAATTTTAGTAAACTGAGTTTTACTATTCGATTGTTCTTTCTTAAATCCTTGCATGGGTTGAGCAATGTGGCTTTCTCTGATTTGTTAAATTTGATAAAAGAGGCATTTCCCTTTGCTCAGGTACCGGAATCTTTCAACAAGGCTAAAAACATGATAACAGTTTGGATCTTCATTATAAAAAATACATGCATGTCCTAATGATTGCATGTTATTTGGAAAGAAAATGCGAATGCCGATAATTTCTCTATTTGTGGGTCTTCAAGAAGGAAAAGTGCTGGTCCTTTGACTAAAGCAAGCTCTAAAATCCCTGCGAAGGTTTTAAGGTACTTTCCTTTAAAGCCTAGGCTTCAGATGATATTCATGTGTCCTGAAACGGCAGCAACAATGAGTTGACATGCTAATGAACGACCTAATGATGGGAATATAAGACATCATGCTGATGGGGAAGCTTGGAAGGCTTTTGATTTTTTACACCCAGACTTCTCTAGAGATGCTCGAAATGTTAGATTGGGTCTTTCAAGTGATGGTTTCAACCCGTTTCGGACCATGAGCATTTCTCATAGCACGTGGCCTGTTATGTTAATGAACTATAATTTATCACTGTAGATTTGTATGAAGCCAGAGTATATAATATTGTCTATGGTCATTCTAGGTCCATCATCTCCCGGAAATGATATAGATGTGTACCTACGACCATTAATTGAATAATTTATGGAATTATGGGAAATTGGGATAGACACATTTGATGCTAAAACCAACCAAACTTTCCGAATGCGTGCTGCCTTAATGTGGACAGTTAGTGACTTTCCAGCATTAGCAATTGCTTTCAGGATGGAGCACTAAGGGCAGATTGGTATGCCCCACTTGCAATTATGACACATGTTCTCAATATCTCAAACATAGTCATAAAATGTGTTACTTGAGCCATCAAAGATTTTTGCCTTGTGATCATGCATCCCGACGAGATAAAAAGTCTTTTGATGGTAAGGAGGAGCATAGACCTGCACCTGCTCCATTGTCGAGTGAATAAGTGTTTGAAGAGCTGCTTGAATTCAACAACTTTGGAAAGAGAGCTTTATAAAGGCCTCGGAGTGATAAGGGTCCGTGGAAAAAGAGATCCATTTTTTTTGAATTGCCATATTGGGTGCATAACAAACTGAGGCACAATCTTGATGTGGTGCACATCGAGAAAAACGTATGTGATAGTTTGCTTGGGACTTTATTAGAAATAGATGGAAAATCAAAGGATCATGAAATCTCGCTATGACTTACAAGAAATGGGGTACGAAAGGAGCTACAACCAAGAATAAATAATGATGGAACTATAAGTTTGGATAAATCTTGTTTCTACATGAAACCAAAAGAGAAAAGTTTGTTTTGTACTGTCATGAAAAATGCTAAATTACCAAAAGGGTGTGCTTTGAATATTTCAAAACGTGTGCAAGTGAAGGAGATGAAAATATCAGGGTACAAGAGTCATGACGCACATTTTATAATGCATTACTTGCTCCATGTTGCTGTTAGAAAAGTGTTGCCCAAGAATGTTTCATTGGTCTTGATTAGGTTTGGAAATTTCTTTAGAGCTATATGTAGTAAGGTCATAAATCTAAGAGATCTTGAAACAATGCAGTCTGAAATTGTTGAAATAACATGTGAGCCTTAAAAGATTTTCCATCCAATATTTTTTGACATAATGCCACATTTGCCTATTCATTTGGTGAATGAAATTAAGCTTGGGGGCCCGACTCATCTTCTTTGGATGTATCCCATTGAGAGGAACCTATGTAAGTACAAGGCATTTGTACGTAATCGATCTAGGCCAGAAGCGTCAATAGCAGAGGGGTTCTTGGCCGATGAGTGCTTGACTTTTTGTTCGAGATATCTACATGATGGCGTGAAGACAAAATTTAGTAGGTACCAAACTGTAAATGATGAGTGCTCTCAAAATTTTTCACCTATATTCCCTAATACAGGCCATCCAATTGGAAGTAAGAAAAAAAATACTTTTATCCTGTATGCGCAGTTATGCTTTGAAGCACATCGATATGCTCTGTTCGATACTGGAGATGAACAAATGGAAGAGTATATTGAGTAAGATAAATTATATTAATATTTATTTATTTTTTATATAATTTTTTTTATTATATGATTAAACTTGAAATGTTCTTGATGCAGGGAGCATAAGAATTTAATTGTTAATCATAGTAGATCAAACGTATGGTTAAGAGCCAGGGATCATAGTCATGAATTCAACAATTGGTTTAAAGAGAAAGTTAAAAATATTGTATTGTCAGATTATTTAAAATGGCTAGCCAAAGGACCTAATATGGTAACCAAAAGATATACGATATATCTTATTAATGGATACCAATTTCATACCAAAGAACGGGATTCCCGAGGCTCAACAGTACTTAACAAACCTAACTGCCTTAATTTATGGAACAAAGCATTATATATTTCTCCTAACCCAGTGAATGTTCTCTGATTTCCCCGGAAACCCGGCCCAGAAGGATTCCTATATGAGGTTATATTATTCTGTCGAGGATACCTTAGGATCTTGTTCCCGAGCGCAGCTCCCGTGCCACTCTGGATGGCCTTAGTAGTTGCTTTAATCGCCGAATAGCTCAGGATCTTGTTGGACTTAAGTCCCTCTTCAATCATACCACCCATTTTCACTACCTTGTTGAAAGATTTCCAACCAACGTTACCAAGTGACCAAAGTAAATTGGCTCTAAATTTAGCAGGAAGTGATCCACAATTTCGGCCTCTCTCATTGGAGGATCAACTCTGGCTGCATGTTCTCTCCATCGGAACCCAAATTCTTAGAAGCTTCCCCCGGGCTTCTTCTCAAGTTTTAGTAATGTGAGACGGTCAGGGACGATATCGAGGTTGTACTGGAAATGACCTGCAAATACCTGTGCTAGATCGTCTCACGTGTACCAACTACTCGCATCCTGTCTTGTATACCATTCCAGTGCAGAACCACTCAGACTCTGACCAAAGTAAGCTATCAGCAGCTCATCTTTACCACCTGCTCCTCTCATCTTGAACCCTGGAGGCAATTAAACGTCTGGGAAAGGGCACAAATCCTTGTAAGCCATGCTGACCTGGTTGCCTAACCTGTGCATATTCCTGAAAGATTGCTCCAGGATTTTAAATTTTTGTATCACTTTGTCCTGCTCTGGGCTCTTAACCGGCTCTCAATCTTTGTGGGGACATCAAAGTGGGGATTATAGGCATGTGGCTCAGGTGCTTTGAGTGTGGGCTCAGGGTGGTAATACTGGGCGTCGTGAGCTTGGAACAGTGGCTCATTAGACGATATTTGTAATTTGGCTGGGGGAGCTGCCACAAAGACAAGAACATTTGGTGTAAGAGGGTTCTAATTGGGTGGTGGAGCTTGGGGATCATAGGCATCTCTTCCCTAATAGTAGCGATGGCTTGGGAAGCTTGTTGAAAGGCCGGGGAAAGGGTATTGTGGCGTGTATCCTGGTGGGAGAGGAGAAGTAACAGGCGGTTCGGGCCCTCTTTGTGCCTGGTATTCTAGCGTGTGTCCTGGTTGGAGAGTATGAGTAATGGGTGGTTCGGGCCCCTTTATGCCCTAGCCAAGGCTAGATGCATTTCGTTTATCTCCAATCTCTTTTTTTCCATTGCCTCCTTCAGCATCTAATTTGCCGTCTTTTCCGACTCAACACTGTTTTCCGAGCAAGTCATACTTTCTGGTATAGGCCCTTTTGATCTTGTTTGATAATGGTATGGTGCCAGTATTCTCTAACAAACTAACTGGTTGAATGTGCAAGAACAACAAACTTGTCAGTGTCAGAGTTTTAACATATATTGCAATTTCATGTTTGGGGATGCAACGCTCTTAGGCAGTTAACCATTTCTAACATGTTTTTTCTCTAACCGCATGTATCATCCCGGATTATTTATGATTATTTCTTTATTTTCAAAATAGAACCAAATATTTGCAAACACGGTCTTTCATCGCCTCGGGGACTAAGATTCTAAGGCTGTGTGGATCAACCGACCAGAAATCTACAAAATGACCACAGGTGCCCGTTTATGTAAAGTCAACCTTCCAACGTCTTTTCGGGAACATTCGATTATATTTGACAAAAATGGCACCACCTTACTTATTTATGACAAAAATTAATATTTTGACATTTTTGTGTGGCTATTATAGCAAAGGGGAGGTTGGACCCGATTAGGGTTGCCTACATATCTCACACCCTGTGAGAATCAAACCGACGTAGTTCGCCAAATTAACCGAACTATTTTAAAATAGGACTCTTTTTCTTTTTCATTTTTCGGCATTTAAAAAAAACACATTTTTGACAAGTTGTTTTCCTTTTTGAAAACAAAACAACAACTCCTTTTTTTCCTTTTTTTTTCTTCATTTTCAACAAACGATAAAATGATCTTTTTTTGTAACATAAAGACTCTTTTTCATTTTCTTTTTCAACAAACAACTTTCCAAAATAAAACTCTTTTTTCCTATTATTCCTTTGCTTTTTAGCAAAACAAATTATTAAAAATAAAATATTTTTTTATTTTCTTAAAATTCGGCAGAGTTTCGACAGTATTTGTTCATTGGTTTTTCTAAAATAAATAATTAAATCCCTAACTGCTATTTCTCCTTTTTTTACTTTTCCTCAGTTTTACGATATTTTCAGTATTTGAAAAGCCGGTCAGCATGCGGGCCCAAGACAAATAAATGCACGGAAAACAAATAAGATGCACCAGGATGGTCTTTTCATTTAAGGTTGCTCGTCCTAGACGGACCCAAACCCCGTGTTGAGTCTTCTAAGTCAAATGCAACGTGATGCAAATAAGCGTTCCTACTAGGGATCCAGCATTAAGTTTGTTATGCTAGGTTTTAAACATGGGTTTTTGTTCTAGACCTGGCTTACCCGAGCGGACAACTCGAGTCAAGGAGGGGGCAACTTTTCGGGAACCAAAAGGCCATCCGGCTTAGTAACTTGTCTGATCCTCTTTTTATTTCAGGGTATGACATTAAAAGAATAGGGAGTCTCAATCAGTAAGCACATCCCAAGAGGTGTAGAGAGAAGGGTGTCAACACAGTTTATATACAGTTCAGATAATGTCAAAGCGCTAACAAAACATCATTTTGCACATTAAGCACATATCATATGAAAATATCGGATAATAAAGCAAAAATATATTAATTTATCATAAGCTCGAATTTCTAATCCTAAGCCAATGGTTCTGGGTCTGTCTCCCTAACAGAGTCGCCAGAGCTGTCGCACCTCCTTTTTACCGCCCCACGAGGGGTTAAGGGAGTTTTTTCAATTAAAGGACAACCGAAACGGGATTATTATTAAAGAATTAGAGTCGCCACTTGATGTATTTATGGTGTCCCAATTCACCGGTTTAATCCCGAATCGAGAAAAATATTTACTCTTTTTAACAATCCGCGAACTACAAATCTAAATAAGGAATTCTATTAACTCGGGCGAAGGTGTTAGGCATTCTCGAGTTCCGTGGTTCTAACACAGTCGCTCAACTGTCATATTCGGCTTGATTTTCTGATTTTTACAATTATGTACTTAGTGAAAATTACGACTCTTTTACTTCTTTTATTATTAATGTTATCATTTTATAACAAAGGAATTGCAACGTTGTGAAACCGTATCTCGAACCACGTCACAACTAGTGTACCCGTTAGTCGAGACATTTCGATTCCGTTGAGACTTGGATTTGGGTTACACAAATGTTCACCCGACTTTAGGGAGGTAATATTATTAAAGCACGTGCATATAAAGTCGAACGCCTTATTATTTTAGGGAAGGCCGTGCAATTAGCTAAACCGCCCATCCCAGAGTCTAAGTATTTAAATATATACATTTATTAAGGGCCCCACAACTTATATGTCTTATTAGGCGAGACTCATCTCGTTTATTTTTAAAGGATAATCCTAAAGTGACTACTTTTTTCTATTAAATTTTTCTCTAAAATAAAAGAGAAAAAGCCCTAATTACTTACATGTTTATAATTCAAGCCTTTTATTAGTTATTAGATTAATGCGGATTAAAATTACACTCGAGTTAGTAAAAATGGAGAATTGTTTCGTGCCTTATTCTACAAGAGAATTTTACTACAGCTGGTAACTACATCCTAATAGTTCATTATAATTATAACTTCAAATAATCCAAATCAAACAGAATACAGTCCAGGTATACAAAGCTGACAAAAATCTACATAACAGTAGTATAAGAAATATTCTAAAATAAAGTCATGTAAAGAAGAAAAAGTTAAATCAAAACTTCAAACTTCCATTTTTTATATGTATTCATGCTTCTATATTTTTCAGCTTGCAATAGCCAGTGTTACAGTCGTGTACCTAGTATTGGAAACAAGAGAAGAGGAAGGTGAGAAATCAGCAAGGCAGTAATAAACATAGCAAAACAGCAACAGTAGTAGCTAAACCCAGCAATAGATTTCAACAACACCCAGTAAAATCAAACTAGAAAATACCAACAGAAATGGACTCTAACCCATAGCAATATCCACACAAGCCAAATGAACTCAAAGACACACTAGAGTTACTTAAGATCAGTCTTAGTGTCTTTGCATCAAGAGAAATAAAATCAATGAAGCAAAAAGAGAGGCTTCAAATAAACAGTGGGGTTTTCAGCTCTCTCATTTTTAACTCTCAATTTTTTTTCTTATTCTCTGTTTTTTCGTCCTTTTAAGTTTTGAAATTTCTATATCCAAATTCAGTCCCCTTTAAGTGACAAATGACTCATATTATACCAATAGGGAGTCACTTTTTTCACTCTTTTCTTGTTATTACTACCACTTTTTTCCTCTTTTACTTTTCAGCCCATTATCTCTTTCACAGTGAGGGTTATTTTCCCTTTTATTATTACCTATACTATTTCTGATTTTCAATTAAGCAAAAGCAGTCAAATGGACCCCACAGTCCCATCCCCTTTCAATGGTCAAAGAAGACCTCATTATTAACCCCCTTTTACTTTACATAATTATGTCTTGTCCCCCACTACTAGTTAATAAATATATCAAATTCCCACTACCAAATGTATTGTTTCCCACTATATTAAACAAATGCCTTATTTCAATTCCAAAAAATACTCCCGAAATTATTGAAAATTACTATTCTACCCTCATCATCTATGACTAATTCACCTAAATCAATTAACCAAGATAGAGCAGATATAACCAAATTCAATCAACAAATTCAAACTAAATACTGAACAACAAATAAACAACTAGAATTATTTTTACTGAACAAATTTTTTTATCAACAAACCTACTTTCAGATTCAACAACAATAACAAACAAGTATATTCAAATCACTAAGCTCAAATTCAAATTGAACTTAAACAGAACAAATAAACAGATTCAAATTACTAAACTCAATAATAAATTTAACCTCAAAATAATTCTAAGAATATTACAACCAAGATGAAGGATTTAAGTGATCAAACTAACACACTTCTATATTAAAACTAAATTCTTTTAAATGAATAAAAAAACTGATGAAATAATCAAGAAATGATAAACAACGAACAAGAAAATAATATTTTAGATCCGAGGATATCAAACAAAATATGGAGCCACGACACCAACGGAAACCTCGACTTAGACCAACCAAAGTAAAACGCCTATAACTGCCCTAAACCGAAAGATTTTAGCAGCACCGGAAACTCGAACAAGCAACTTGAACGGAAACCAAATCTGTCGGGAACCCTCGAGTTAAACCTCCAAATATACGGAAGCTCGGACAACATATAACCTCCAACAAAACCTCACCTTATCAAGGGTTTTGGGACTGATTTTGAATTATTTTCAAGTGGGAAAGAACTGGGGGGGTTTAAGCTCGTCCTTTGGATGTTGTTTCAACTGTGTCTCGGAGCATTAACAACCAGCTTTCATGGTTGTTTTCTATTGAAGAAGAAGTAGCTAAAAGAGTCGTTCACGGAGTGTAGGTGAATCAACAACTATGGTCGTTTGGGATGTGAAGAAGCAGCCATGGGGATGATGAAGAAGACGAAGGAGCAGGGGTCGTTCTCCAGTTTTTAAGATGACTTCTCGTTTGGAGGTTATGGTCGATGGGGGACTGAACAATGGTCATTCGTGTGGCGTGGAGTAGGTTGGTTCGGCAACGGGTGACGTGAGGGGAGGCTGTTTGATTTCGTGGGTGTTCATGGTGGTTTTTTGGTGACGAGGGGGGTCGATTTGGGTGGTTTAGGATGTTGTTTGGAGAAGAAGAGAGGGGGGCGCGTGATTAAGTTAGGTTTTTTGGGGTGTGTAATGAAAAGAAAATGAGAGGGGGGTTTGGTTATGTGTTGGGGCGGGTCGGGTCGACCCGGTAGGTTTTGGGTTGGTTTTGTGAGATACTGGCGTAGGTTTAAAATTGATGAAGAGGCCCAATTCCGATTTTCTTTATACTTTTTGCTATCTTTTCTTTTACTTTCTAATTGATAAAACAAAAATTCTGAATTAAGTTATAAACTAAATTAATGTATCAAAAAATACTAATTAATTCATAGTAATAACTATCATACATATTTAAGCACCACTTAAAACACATTCGCTCAATTTCGCATTGAATGCTAAAAATGCAAACGATGCACATTTTTGTAATCTTCATTCTTGTAGAACAAACTTAATTACTTCTAATTGTAATCTTAATTCCTAAATGCAAATGCGACATATTTTTATATTTTTTTAACAAATATACATGTCATAAAAAATACAAATAATACAAGAAAAATTACAAAAAATTCACAACAATTGCAAACAAATTAAAAATTGTTTTATTTTGAATTTTCTGGGAGTAATTCATATATAGGACAAAAATTACGTGCTTACTCTATCCAATGGCCATATGAGCATTGTCGCCCCTTCTCTCGCGAAATCGGGTTTAGGAAATTTGGGAGAAAACTCATTCTCTTTAGAGAATTTGGGTTTGAAATAAAGAGTCACCCCCTAATGATTAAGGTACATTCGGACACCAAGAGGGTTTGATTTGAGTAATGAGATATTGGATAAGGGCTTGAAATTATTCCAAGGGGATGATTTTAGGCACCCCTTAGAATCCAATAATATGGTTCACGACTAGAATATTGTTATGAATTTAAATGCAGATAACGTATAGGAAAATAAAAACTTCAAATAAGAGGGAATTTTCACATAACGGTTTACAGATAAACAATGTAAGAAAGAACAAAAAGAAAGCTGATTTTGACATCTAGAAGAAACAAAGAAACAAAGGAAAATGGGGTTATATGTTTATTAATAATGTGGATCATCCCACACAACATCCGGTAATCACTCCTCAATGAGGGGCTACAGAGACGTTATCGCGTGGTCATCTTATTCATATATACCCTTCCCACCCTGTTAAGGTATTAAAGTGCGGAATGGTCTCGTTTACTTATTGCATGCTATTACCTCCTGAATCCTATGTGTCCTAGAGGAATTTAGGACTACTAATCCTAAAGGTGAGGGATATTAGGCTTATTTGTTGTTTCAAAGAAATAATTCTAAGGCGACATGCAAGAACATGTATAGCAAGTTGGGAAAAAGTACATAACAAGCAAAAAGGCTCATATATACCTCCTTTAAACAAAGAACCACGTAATTAGCATGACTTACACATACTGTATAGTGTTTTTATTAAATTATAAACATGAAAGAACTTAATGTTTGAGGCAGACTGATTTATTACCTAATTCATAAAAGAAGCCCGAATCAGGTTTGCTTGCTAGTTGTAGTTAATAGAATAGATTCATCTTATTAGTTTTACCCTAAATCTTGTCTAAGTGTTGGACAAGGATCGTATAGGTATAGTATCTACTGATTTCAGAAAGTAATGAAATAATAAGGTCGAAAATAAATTGAATATGTACTGGTTTAAAAAGGGTGGACAGATTAAAAAAAAGTAAGTTTTAACAAAGGTTATAAGTTCTCCAACTGATGGTACCTGTTATTACTGATTTTCAATCTTGACATGAATGAAGAGATTCAAATTCGATTAAGAATTCCTATAGACATGCTTTCCACGTGTAGTTGTTTCTTGAATCTTGTAGACAGTGTAAAAAAATGCAAAAGACTCGTTTTAAGCCTATGAACATGCTATCTAGATGCTGAATTTTTGTTAAAGACATGTACATGATATCTATATGCAATTGAATGTTTGAATCCTATGAGCATGATATCTAGGTGCAAAAATTCTTTAAATACCAAAGGACACGATATCTAAGTGCAACTGATCGTGCAGATTTAGAAAATCCTGTAGGCACGATTTCTATGTGAATGCAAGATGTATAGAATTTAGAGGAAACTATACGCATGATTTCTATATGCACTAATTTGCATATGTGGATTTCCTAACGCCTATAAGCATGATATCTGTATTCATATTCAAAGCTCCTATTGAAATGGTATTTACCCTTTCGCATACATAGTCACCCACCCTTCTTACTAATCATACCCAAGAGTTTATTACAAATTATTACTATTGTCCTAACCCCTTTTTCTTTTAATAAAATCCCATATGTTATTAGAAATTATTACAGACCAGAATGAATCAAGAAAGAGTAAAAATTACATCAGAAATTTAAGGTAAAACCAACCAACCTAATTCAGACACAAAGTCTAACAATATGAGATGAATCAACTTCAAAGAAGAGGTTTCTATAGCCTTTCTATTATTTGGGATATGTCAAAGTTTCCTAAGAGTCTCAGGTGGACTCCAGGAAGTGCTTACACCCCAAATATATTACAGAATTAAGATAGTGCAGTGTGGAAGAGCCAACCCTCAAATGTCAAAGTTGAGAGGGAACTCAAGGTCCAAAAGCAAGGCTCATAAGAGGGGGTTAGAACTTAGAATCTAAGAGAGAGTGCAAGTTCATAGAGGGGATTAAGGGAAAGCCATGGTAGGCTGGTGGCCATGCCCATCAATTGGGAATGCTGCCACACCCCTGGTCAGCCTTTTATCCACATTTATTGGGCCTTAGGATCCATTAACGATCAAGTCCAGACATGGTCAACAATTTGGGTACTACCATGCCTGAACCTTAACTCAAACACATAGCAGAGAGTATGGGTGTGGGGAATTCACAACAAACAGAAGATGCAAGGAGAGAGTAACATACAGATCAATCACTGAACATCGACATTAAAGTAAACATGATTACAAAAACTGTAGATAAACATATTGGTATGATGGTTTAAACTAATTTGGAACATACGAGTTTAAGGGAAACAAACAAGTAAAAATAAAAGTCTTGTAAACCAAGTTGTACCCAAATAGTCCAAGAGATCTCACAAGAGAGCAGAGTACTGAAAGAGTACTCTAATTGAGAGCGTGAGGTGAGAATATTGAATTTGAAGTGTCTTCAAGTGCAGAAGGGTAGTCCCCTTTTATAGTGTAGTAAGCAAGTAAAAAAGGTAATAAAATAGTTTTGTAATCAATCACATAACGTCTCCCTTTAGTAAAGATATTCTGATTTCAAAAACGTAGAAATAATGAAGGAAAGAATTTGATTAAAATCTTTACCGAAGTGATACAAGAAGGGTAAATACACAGTATTTCTTTAAGGCGAAAGTCAAATGGTACATGATTTGTGAAAAACTAAGGAAAGTGAATCAATCAAACAACCAGTAAAATCAATGTTGCAGACTTTGTTTGAATGAACCAAGTCAGGATAAGGTAAAGAAGGTTCAATTAAAGAAAATCAGTAATAATCGATCAAACCATATTAAAAGGAATTCAGAATCAATCAATAGTTGGAAAAACCTTTTTTGAAAGAAGAAATTCTCATATATAAAGCACACCAATATCAAACAAGAAAGAGTTATCATGCTAATTAGAAAAGACTATCATAGAAAATGTTATGAAAGGCTCAAATCCAATTTATTGACTCAACATGAGTCTGAGAGTTTAGGGTTTCAAAATGGAACCCCAGTCCCAAACAAAATCAGTCTTGCCAAAGAAACCCCCAAATCCTAGGGTATTAACTCGAATCAGATACAGAGTTGAGAGGGCAAGCTACTGAAACAGATTCATAACTCTCTTTTAGAGACTCATGAGAAATCAGCAGACATGATAGAAGGTTTGAAGAAACATGGTGAAAGAATTGTTTTAAGATCATAAAGAAGAAACGTTTAGGACTTAAGCAAGTTCTGAGGAGAAAAAGGGCGATGTAAACTTTTAAGAAACAGTAGATGAAACACATCTAGAAAGACATTGAACATAGTCTAGTAAAGCAAACAAATTTAAAGAACTCAACAGTAAACATATGTAGTAGAAGAGAACTAAAAGGTGTGGCTAAGAACATGCAGGAAAACATAACAAGGATTAGCATGCGAGCCTAGACTAGAGACACAGTAGAACAAAGCACAGAAATATCATGTATAGTACAAAAAGAACATCAGAAGAACAACACATATGTAGCAAAAAACACACGAGACTAACATAGGTAAACACACACAAAGAAAAAAGAAGGAAGAATCACAAAGATGTTTTGAAAACCTTTCAGGAACCCTAAATCGAAGACAAATGATTTTGAAAAGAAATTTGGGAATAATACTTTAAAAGTCAAGTAAAGCACTTATAAAGCATAGTTATAAGAAAAAAATAGAGAAAAACCTCGAATAGCTTAGGATTTCGTAGAAAACCTAGAAATGATAAAAACTTGGAATAAAGTTCTATTTGGAGTCGGCTGAGTTAGAATGAGGCTCTTAGTGCTTGAATATGCCGGAGCAAAGGCCGAAGTGGCCATAGAATGAAGGATGTGAGAAGATTAAAAAGAGAACCATCGAGGTTAGACCCCAAGACATCAAACACCCAGGGTCTAATGGCGGAGGGGGCTGTGTAAAGACCATCCATGGCATGAGAAGCCATGGATTCAAGTGAAAGGCGGTTGAAAAGGGGTAGAAGAAGGCTAGGGTTCGAAGAGCCTTGAGAGAGTTTTGAGAGATGAAGGAGTTCAAAGGCGACATATCAAATGAAAATGAGGGATAAGGGTAGGTCGTTTAGGTTTAATTATGGAAGGGTGAATTATGGCCATTGATCCGAATGATCAATGACCTAGATTTAAGAGGGTAGGTGGGGAACCGGGTAGGGTAATTTGAATTTTGGTTATCTGTTGAGTCAAAATTGAAATTGGGCCGGTCCAGTTGGGGTTAGGATTTGGCCAAATAAGGGTTAAAATTGAAATATGAAACAGGCTGTAATGGAAATAAAATGAGGCTAACTGTTAAATAGCGAGTTTTCTCTAAATAGTAAAAATGATTTCAAAAGGAAATTAAAATATTGGGCCAATTAATAATATATAAATTTAATTTGAAAATACTAGAATCAATTTTAAAGCTATAAAATGCTATTAAATATTAAGTAGGCTAAAATTGCAATTATATGCAATTGGATCGTCGTTGATCTAAATAGGAGGAGCCGAGGTCAGGCTTGAATAGACATGTCTTGCCGTAGCAAGGCTGGAGATGACCATGGAATTTGAGTCAGGCAAGGTCTGGACCCATCTTCTTCATGATCAAGCCATGAAACTTCACCAACTAAGCGTGTAAGAACCATAGAAGGCTGCTAGGTGGTCAAACCACCATGGATACAGGTCAGGAGGTGGCTGGAGAAGGCGAGTGAAGCTCATCAGAGCGGAGGGGAAGGGAGAACGCGAGTGATTTGGGTTGGTTCAATTTAGGCTAAATTAGAAAGCACTATAAGTTAAATAGTCTTTTTTACTATTTAATTTATAATAAATAGTAAAAAAAATTAAAACCAATTGAAAGTACCAAAATTATTATTAATATATACATATCAATTAAAAAATATGTGATCTCATTTATAAACATGAGACTAATTTAAACCTAAAAGCGACTAATAATGCAATTATGCAATTTTATCCATAAAAATACCAAATGAGTTTGTAAAAAATATGTGAAAGATATTTTAGCTATATTTTAATACAAACAAAAGAGTCCAATAAATGAATAAGAAAATAATAATTTTGGGGATAATTATTCGATTTTTCTTGATAAAATAGGGTAATAAATTGGTTTAAAAATCTTTGAAATTTAAGGAAAAATAATAGGGCCTAGGGACATACTTATATATGCATATACATGCTATTTTGAAATGAGTTTTGCATATAAAATTTACAGGAAAAACTTGGGTATCAACAGCTGCCCCTCTCTACCTAGGAAGGATGAAAGAGTTGTCGAGTAAAGATATGATAGCCAATTTTGACCAATCAAAATGGTTTGAAGAGGTTTTTCCGTGCCCTATATTCTGATCTGCCTATATATCCCTGGTCTTACAATAATCAGGCCATATGTAGTTTAGGATTGATCGGGTGAGTATTCTGACCGAGACCTTTCAAGAACGGATGCAATATTCAGGTTGGGAGGAATAGTTACTGTCTAATAGGGCTACGGGAACTGAAGCGGGATGAGATGGTTGTTGCTCGTCGATTTACCTGCAAATAAGCAATACGAGCGTATACTGTGTGGAAATTTAAACATGATGGAAGTTCCCGTGGGACCATGAATGTTGTATTTGGACGGTTAGGGTGACGTCCTCAGACCATGATGTCCTGGGCCATAAAGCATATGATAAATGATTCACAAGCCATGAAATGATGCTCTCGGGCTATGTGAATGATTCCTCTAAACTATGATGCATTTTAATAATGATATGCACAAGGTAAAAGGGATCTTCAGGCCATGACATGCTAATCTCGAGCTATGTAAATGGTGCCTCCGAATAATGATACCCTCAGATAATCTGGCGATGTTTCAGCCCATGAAATGCATTATTTGGTGATCTTTCAACCTATGCAATTGTAGAAGGAGGCGATCGTTCAGCCGTGCAAGTGTAATAAAACGGCGATATTTCGGTCATGCAAATGTGAATGTGGCAATCTTTCAGTCATGCCAATGTAAAGGTAACAATCTTTTAGCCATGTATGTGTAAATAAAGTGATAATATTTCAACAAATGTAAAGGTTGCGTTCTTTCAGCCATGCAAGGTAAATATGTCGATCTTTCATCCATGCAAGTGTAAATAAAGCGGCGGTATTTCAGCCATGTAAATGTGAAGGTGGTGATCTTTAAACCATGCAAATGGAGGTTGAGCTTAACCTCAGAAAGCAGAACGGTATCCCTATGCAATACAGAGAATGCAGATGGAGATAGTGTTTAGTCTCGGAAGGCAGAATGGTAGCCTTATGCGATGCAAAATTGCAGATGGAGACAGTGTTTAGTCTCGGATGGCATAATGGTAGCATTATGCAATGCAAAAAATGCAGATGGAGACAGTGTTTAGTCTATGAAGGCAAAATGGTAGCCATATGTAATGCAAAAAATGGAGATGGAGACAATGTTTAGTCTCAGAAGGCAGAACGGTAGCCATATGCATTGCAAAAAATACAGATAAAGATAGTGTTTAGTTTCAAAAGGCAGGATGGTAGCTTTATGCAATGTAAAAATGCAGATGGCGACAATGTTTAGTCTGAGAAGGCGGAATGGAGCCTTATGGAATGAAAAATATAAAAAATACTATGGCACATGGCAATAGAGTTTCTTAGCTCATAGCAGGTTGTGACTGTGAGCACGTGATTTTTGCCTCACAAGAATTACTCCCAATAAATTCAAATAAATTAACTTTTCCATGTTTACAAATTTTGTGGATTTTTGGTGATATTTTCTGTCATTGTTTGCATTTGTCTGTGTATGTTTATTTGTTAAATTAATAAAAATACAAAAAATATGTTGCATTTGCATATAGGATTTCATTTTACAACTAGGAGTAATTAAGTTCGCTTTATAAAAAATAAAAAACATAAAAATATTGTATTTTTGCATTTTTAGTATTTAATGTCAAAAATTGTTTAATTTGATATTTTAATTATGTGATGACCCGACATGTCATCATGTGAGTTGCCACCCCATTTTTCGTTTTATGCTTCTACATATTTCATTATATGTGTTTGTTGAATTTTAAGTAATTCGGATAGACTTTGGCTAGAAATGAGACAATTAGTGTCTTTAAGAGAAGGTTGGTTTAGAAAAGTCAATCGAATGTTGACTCATGAGTTAGAGGGCTCATAATGGAGTTACGATGATTCGACTAGTTTTGGATGATGATCTGGGACTTAGGAGTGCAATCAGAATTGAATTTGGAGGTCCGGTGTAGAATTAGGCTTGAATTGGATAAGTTTGAATTTTGGCGAATTCCAGTTGATAGGTTAGATTTTGATCTGAGTGTTGGAATGGAATTTCGAGAGTTGCAGTAGCTCTATTAGGTGATTTGAACATTTGTGCAAAGTTTCAGGTTATTCAGAGGTTTTTAGGTCGGGTTTTTGATCAAAAGCACGTTTCGGAAGTTTAGCTTGACTTAGGCTTGAATCCGGGGTGATTTGATAATTTTTGATGTTTATGATAGCATTTTTATGCTACGAGCAAGTTTAAATGGAGAAGTAGAACATATCTGTGCGTTGTCCCGAGGGCCTCAGTGTGATGTCGGATGGTTAAACGGAGAATTTTGATGGTTCTTGTAGGTCTGGTGCACCTGGCTTCTGGTATTTTCGCATTTTCGGAAATGGAGTCGCGGAAGCGATTCCGCAGATGTGGTAAGTGATCGCAGAAGTAGCCCATGAGGGATCGTAAAAATTCCGCAATAATGGACGGGGTGTCGTTTCTGCAGGTCCGCAGAAGCGGAAATGAGGCCGCAGAAGCGGAATGGTTGGATCAGCAGAAGCGGATGTTTGGTCGCAAAAGCGGAAGGTCAATGATTTAATGGAAACTGCAAAATCGGTCATATGGACGCAGAAGCGGTCCCGCAAAGGCGGTTACGAGACCGCATAAGCAAAAATTACTGAAGGGTTTAATGAAACAGTGTTCGCGAATTTCAGAAGTTAAGAGAACATTTGGACTTCGAGAAGAGGCGATTTTGGGCGATGTTTAGGAAAAACTGAAGGCGCTTCATCAGGTATGAACTATTAGACTCGGAATATGTTATTTTGGTGTAACAACATTGATTAATCACAGAATTTCAAGGATTTAATGACTAAAAAATACAGGTTAAGGCTTGAAACCGAAGAGAGTGTAAATGTGAGTTTTGGAGGGGTAAACAAACCCCGATTTTGATAAATATTATATGAACGGACTCGTGACGAGATGAGGAATCCGTTAATGTGACGTTTGTAATTTTTCGAGAAGTGGGCCCAGGGCTCGAGTTTTACCAACTTTGTGATTTTTAGTGTTCTTCAAGTAATTTCGATTGGGTTATAATTCGTTAGCATATAATATCGTATTCGCTGTGATTTTGACTAGATTTGACGCGTGAGGAGGTCGATTCAAAGGGAAAGAGCATTGCGGACTAGTCTACGACTAGCTTGAGCTGGATAATAGATGTAGATGATGACCTGAGGGTTTGAAACCCCGATGTCTCACATTGTGACGCCGTATTAAGGCGAGACATGTACACTACTGTGAGTGCTGGGTCGTTTGTGGACGGGACTATAACTTAGTCCGTCCGAGTGATGTCTATACTATGTTATATTCTTAGAAACTGGATAGTAAACATCCTACTTGGATTGTTATAAGCATATCTGGGCTGCGAGCAAACTATTTGGATCCCTTTGGGATTATTATCATTGTTTTCCTGATATTGGGGGTGTTCCCATGATATTAGTCCTGAGCTAAATATTGTCTAAAAATGAGTAGAAATCATCTAAGGCTTAAATCACTTAAATTATCATACCTGTTAAATGGAATCGAAAATTGTAATTGATTGTGCCCGTGTGGCTTGCGCATATATATATATATATATATATATATATATATATATTAACTGTTGCATTATAGATTACCTTATGTATACATGTTTTCTTACTCTCATTCGTTATTTATATTTATTACTCACTGGGTCAGAGTACTCACATTACTCCCTGAATCTTGTATGCTGATCTAGGTGCTCCAGAGGTTGAGTGAGAGCTTTTCGGTCGTTCAACATTTGCGAGGATATCGAGGTAGCAGCACGACGTCCGCAGCCCTGATTTCTCCCTTCTGTCCTATTGTTTTTCCACATTTTTAGACCGTCTATGTAGTAGGTTGCTCAAACTTAGAATTGTTACACCAGATTAGTGCGGGCTGTGTTGTTATATTTCATTGACTTCCGCATATCTAACTTGTTATTTTCAACAATTATTATGTTAAATTGGTAATTAAAATTTGTCAGTTGATAATTTATTTTATAAGAAAATGGGTTGCAGTTGATAGTTGGTCCGGCTGGTCTAGCAAGGTGCTAGGCGCCATCACGTCTGGTATTTGTGGTCGTGACACAAATAGGAAATTTAAGTACACTAAACATGTTTTTCTAACGAACAAAATGCTAATATTGCAAATAAAATAAAGCAGGAAGGGAAACATGCTAATAAATAATTTAAGAAAAATCGGATTTCCAACGACTTCCACAAGTACATGCTCGTCGCCTCACGCAGAAGGCAATTCAGTTACTAAATATACAACTCCTAAGGGGAAGGTCCCCCACACAAACTTAGACAAGCCACTTACCTCGAACCAGCTCAAAATCAACTAGAAACCACGCTTTTGCCATGAGTATCCGACTCTAAATGACCCTAATCTATTCAATTCAGTTGCATATTGTAAATATTATTTCAAGCAACTGATTCTACGATTTAATTCAAAGCTAATACGCGAAATTAGAAAAAAAATAACCAAGACGCCCCTCGGGCCCACATCTCGAAATCGGGTAAAATTCATATTTTAACAATCCTCGTACTCTTATGAGTCCAATCATACCAAAATATTCCAAATCCGATGTCACACACCAATCAAAACTCAATATCAGGGTCTAAGAACTTTTACCCCAATTCTAACAAAAAATTCAAAACTTAAAGGGTGAATTTGAGTGAAGATTCCTGAAAATTAGTCTAAACCAAGTAAGAATCAGTTACCCAAGTCGCCCAGGCTCAAAAATCATGATCACCCGAGCTCCCAAGCCAGAAATATGAATTAGGGTCTAAAACCTCGATTTTGGGTTTTAACTTCTGCCTAGGTATATTGTACATCGCGATCGCGAAGAGTAAAAATGAAGGCTCAAGGAATCGGACTACGCGAACACGACAGGAATCACGCGATCACGAAAGAGGAAGAATTGTCCTTATGCAATCGTCGTTGAAGACACGCGAATGCAAAGTGAAAAAGGGCTACTAAGGCACCGGCTCATATTTATACAACACGAACGCGAAGTGGAAATGGCGAACGCGGAAGAGGAAAGGGCATAACTATGCGATCACGAGTCACGTAACGCAATCGAAAAGAAGGAATTGGGTCCCCCTCTGGAATTACACTATGCGATCGCGAATAGATGGCTGCGATCGTGATGAAGAAAAGTCTACAACAGTTGAACCTGAATTCTGCATCCCCTTTAAAGCTCAAAATGACCCGTTGAGCATCCGTAAAAAACCAGAGGCCCCCAGGACCTCTGCCAAACCTACGAACATATCCCATAATATCATTCAAACTTTTTCCAAGCTTCGGAACGCCATAAAAACATTAAAATACATATTTTTCATCGAATTCAAGCTTAAAATTTTCAAAAACTCTAAAAATACATTTTCGATCAAAAACTCTATAAAACCTCGTCTGAATGACCTGAGACTTTGCACGCATATCCCAAATGACATAATGGAACTATTGTAACTCTCGGGATTCCGTTCTGACCTTAAATAAAAATCTCATTATCGAACTGGAAACTTCCAAAATTTCAACGTTCAGTATTTCAAGCCTAAGTTAGCTACGAAACACCAAAACACATTCCGGATACGCTCCTAACCCCGAACTCACCTAACGTAGCTCACGGAACCATCAGATTTTCATTATGAGTCCGTCTTCAGACGGTTCTGATTACGGATAACTTCCCAACACTTAAGCTCTCATTTAGGGACTAAGTGTCCCAAAACTCTTCGAAACTTAAAATCAAATGTCTCAGCAAACCATAATAGTAGAAATAAATACGGGGAAAGTAGTTAATAAGGGATCGAGGCGTAAATTCTTAAGATGACCAGCCGGGTCGTCACAAACTAACCTTGTATATCATTAAATTTTCTCGATAAATTTTAACTATTCAAAAAAATTTCTAATCATAAATCATTAAGTTATGTGCATTTTATGTCATAATTGAAACAAAATTATTGCACGTTGTCCACTAAAATTGGTATGATAGTAAAGTTTAAATAAAGCTTTCATTTAAAAGTATTAATTATTAGCTTTTGTTATGTTTTTATTATATTAATCCTTATTTTTTTGTATAATTATTTTCCTAAATATTAATTTTTATGTTTTCAAAATACAATAATTATGAATTTAATAGCTCAGTATTAGCTAGTATTTTTAAATAATTAGTTATCATGATATAATATAGTAAATTGTGTGTCACTTTACTAACTTGTTGAAACTTAAAAATAAATGATGCTAGAGAATCATATTTACATTTTGAATAGTACTTTGATATAATTCTCTTTTAAATAGGAACCATATTAAATAAAAGGAATATTTTTAAAAACTATCGAATTACAATATCAAAATTCTTTAAAGATTCAGTACTCCGTAAGAGATACATATAAGATTTCACATCGAATACGTACTTTTGATATTTGAGTTGTAACGATATTGCAGCTAATTTACATATTATGATATATGTCAAACTTTTTGTATTTTTACTATTCATAGTTGAATTATAGTTTACGAATATTATAAGTAGATTATTTATTAAATTTAGTAATTTTAATATAATTTTTGTAATTATTTTTATTTTATATTATCTTAAAATTCTTGAAAGTAGTAAAATTAAAAGATCCGTAGAACTTACGCCCCATGTCTCACGACATACGCCTCGCCTCAATGGAGATAAAACGCCTCGCCTCAAGCCCCGTCTCACGCCCTGCCTTTTAAAATATTGGTTAAAACACTGGTGAGTACGTAATCGACATAAGTTGTGTGGTAGTTAAAAGCGTACAAAACTTACGACATTCATTTATTTATTTTTATTTTTTTGCGTGTGTGGTAGGTTTACAAGCATACAAAAATTACGATTAAATCATTAAATTCTGAAAGTTTTGCGTCTAACATAAACAATATTCACACATGCAATGTTAGAAGAGGTAGCTTTTTAAATATAAATATCTTAGTTGTAATTTTGTTCTTTAGCGCAGGGCCGATTTGCGCTTACCGAAGCAGTATCACGCAATACAAATTCATCGGAAAATTTTATTAAATATATATATTAATACTGTACGGTAATGGATAATTAGGAAAAATGGACTCTAATTGATATCAATTTTGTCTTTGTGTGTTGGTAATATGTTTGGTTTTTCTCTAAAAGATCAAAAGGTTCAAACCTCAACTAGCTTATTTTTGTTTTTTTTTTTTGCAAATATTTGAGAGTGCCTTTGTAATTAAAAATTACGATAAAGTAAAGTTGAACTCAGGACCTTTTCTAACTTAAGACTCAAAATAATCAATAGACTATGACTATTTTTTGTCAAAAAATATGATAAACAAAATTATGTTTCAGTTCTTTTATAAAAAACACAAATGTGTATCTTGCAAAAGAAAAGTATAGTTATATCTAAAAACACAAAAAACTTACTAAAGTGAGATAAATAAGTTTATAATTTCGTATATAGCACGCTTAACCCAATAAAGTTTAAGCGATTTATTTTGTTAAATCTTTTTATCACTGGGTTAAAAACCACTAAGCGAGTACGTAATAAAATTTCATGGAAAGATTTCTACATAACTTGTGTGGTAGGTTACTAGCGTACAAAACTTATGACTTTTTTTTTTTGTTTATGTTGTTTTTTGTTTTTTGTTTTGCCATTTTTTTTTCGTGTGTGGTAGGTTACAAGCGTACAAAACTTACGATCAAATACATTTTATTCGGACAGTTGGACGTCTAAGATAAAACAAAATAAACACTAACAAAAAAGAAAAAGAAGATTGATAATATTCACACATGCAATGTTAGAATAGGTAGCTTTTTTAGTATAAATATATTAGTTGTAATTTTGTGGCATAATTCATAATTTACCCATCAACTTTACCGCAAAATTTCGGATACATACCTTCCTTTTACGGGAAACTTTTCACACAATCAACCTTTCAAAAGTGTGTTTAAGACACATTACTTTTAACCGGATAACACTTGCTTATTTGCACACGAAAAGCGCGTGAAACCCGTAAAAAATTCTATTTCTTGTCTGCCCTCCCCACAGGAACCCCTCCCCTCCCTCTGGTCTTCTTCCTCACAACCCTCCCCCTCATTTTCTTCCACCAAAAAGAATTTTGAAAGAAAATATCGATTTTAGACCTAAAATTGAGCGGATTTTATTGGTTTATTGTCCAAATATTACAAAAATTATTTATTTGTGATAGATTTAAGAGCATTAATATTAGTACTGAAGGTTTGGTGAAGAAATCTAGAATCCATCGAAGTTGGGGTATTGAAAAAAGCTTGAAAATTCAATTGGGTCTTGTTGATTATTGGGTTATTGACTCAATTTGTTGCTCGATTATTTTTGGCTAGTTGTTTTGATAGTGTAGTTGAATTTTGATATTGTTGGAAACTTTCTGACAAACAACGATGGTGACAGCAACAATGGTGCTTAAGATAGAAAATAAAAAGATGAAGAAGATAGATTTTAATTTTAATTTTTAATATTTTTTTCCTTTTTAAAGCCAATGGCACGTGTCGCGACCCTATTAGGGCGTCAATTTCGCGTTATCTGAAAAATTGGTCAAGAACAAAAGTGGTGTCTCTTAGACACACCTTTGAAAGGTTGAGTGTGTAAAAGGTTTCTTGTGAAAGAGATATGTGTAACAGGGATTTCGCTGCAAGTTTGATGGGTAAACTATGTATTTTGCTTAATTTTGTTCTTTAGCGCAAAGGCGGATTAAGCTTACCCAAAGCGGTATCACATCGAAAATTTTTACTAAATATAAGTATTAATATTGTATGAAAACGAATAATTAGGAAAAAAATGACTCCAATTAATATAAACATTTTTTTGGTATATTGGTAATGCATTTGATTTTTTTTAAGAGGTCAAAGATTCAAGCCTCAACTAGCACATATTTTTCTTTTGCAAATATTTGAGAGAGCCTTTATAGTTAAAAATTGTGATGAAATAGAATTGAACTCATAACATTTTTCAATTTAAGACTCAACAAAGTCCATAGACTAAGGCTATATTTTGTCTAAAAGTATTGATTATCAACGTTATATTCTAATATTTTAATAAATTTTAACATTACTTACAAAAACTCCTACATACACCCCTGCTTTAACGTATACCTTACCTAGCCCTTCATGGACATCTAAGGTTAGAAACGCTGCCTTTGTTTCTTGATACTTTCATATTCGCTTTTCTCTTTTTATTGCATGAAAATTTATTGAAAAGCATAAGAACAATCATCCGCGTGCTTCACGTGTACCATTGCCTGTTGTGTATAAATAGTTTGAAACCTTTCACTGCAAAAAATCACTCATCCCAGCAATGGCTTCTTCTACTCTACCTTTATGCACCATAAAAACTCCCTTTTCTTCCTCCACCAACTCATTTTTCTTTGCAAAGCCCTCTCATATTTCCCTCAATGGAAAAGGTAACCAACGTTTCAAGGTTTCATGCACGGGCGAGCATGAGGGAAACCAGGTTGACGCAATTAAAGAAGGAGCTGTTGACAGAAGGAATGTCCTTTTGGGTTTAGGAGGGCTGTATGGGGCAACTAATCTTGCGCCGTTAGCATCTGCTGCCCCCGTACCACCCCCGGATCTAAAAACATGTGGCCCGGCCACGATAACGGGTGGTCCAACTGTATCATATTCTTGTTGCCCCCCTACACCAGATGATATGGACAGCGTTCCATATTACAAGATCCCTCGCATGTCCAAGCTTCGTAAGAGGCCCCCTGCCCAAGACGTGACTGAGGAGTATATAGCCAAGTACCAGTTAGCCACTAGTAAAATGAGGGAATTAGACAAAGACCCATTTGATCCTCTTGGCTTCAAGCAACAAGCTAATATCCATTGTGCTTATTGCAACGATTCTTACACAATGGGTGACCAAAAGTTACAAGTTCACCAATCTTGGCTTTTCTTCCCGTTTCATAGATGGTACTTGTACTTCTATGAGAGAATCTTGGGCTCCCTCATCGATGATCCAACTTTTGCTCTACCATATTGGAACTGGGACCATCCAAGCGGCATGCGTTTGCCTGCTATGTTCGATGTCGAAGGTTCTTCCCTTTACGATGCAAGACGTAATCCAGACATCCGTAATGGAACCATAATCGATCTTGGTTTTTTCGGTAAGGAAGTCAAAACTAATGAAATACAGATGATAACTAACAACTTAATTCTAATGTATCGTCAAATGATAACCAATGCTCCATGCCCGTTGTTGTTCTTTGGAGAGCCTTACAGATTCGGATCTAAACCCAATCCGGGGCAGGGAACCATTGAAAACATCCCTCATACTCCGGTTCACATTTGGACTGGTACTGTGCAAGGTACGGATTTGGGTAATGGTGTGAAATCATACGGTGAGGATATGGGTAATTTCTACTCAGCTGGTTTAGACCCAGTTTTTTACAGCCACCACGCCAATGTGGACCGCATGTGGAATGAATGGAAAGGACTAGGAGGGAAAAGAAGAGATCTCACAGACAAAGATTGGTTAAACTCGGAGTTCTTTTTCTACGATGAAAACCGCGACCCATGGCGTGTGAAAGTCCGAGACTGTTTGGACAGTAAGAAGATGGGGTATGATTACGAACCGAAAGCCACACCATGGCGTAACTTTAAGCCAGGGAAAAAGACCACACCCGGCAAGGTGAATCTACGTTCGGTTAAGCCAGCCAGCAAGGTATTCCCACTCTCAAATCTGGACAGAGCCATTTGCTTTAGCATAGAGAGGCCAGCTACATCAAGAAGCCAGCAGGATAAAGATGAATTTGAGGAGGTGCTAACATTCAACAATTTAAAGTATGATGATAGCAAGTATATAAAATTTGATGTGTTCATCAATGCAGACAAGACTGTGAATGCAGATGACGTTGACCAGAAAGAGTATGCAGGGAGCTATACCAGCTTGCCCCATGTTCATGGACCTAATACTGCCAGTCATGTGGTTGAAGTAGAAAAATTCCCGCTAGCCATCACTGAACTGCTAGAGGACTGTGGTTTGGAAGATGAAGACACTATTGCGGTAACTGTGGTTCCAAAGACGGGGGGCGAAGTGGTCAGCATCGACAGTGTGTCGATTGAACTTAAGGATTGTTTTTAACCAAGTCCAAATATATGAATATATGTATGTATGTGTGTCTTAAGGGGTCCTTTGATAGGATACATCACAATAACGCAACACACTCATTAGTTTTGTGTATTAATAATATTTTATTTGATCTACTTTTTGAACTTATGAATTAGTTATTCAAGCATTAGTTATACATCATATTTGGTATTATCATATGCATAACTAATACATAAAAAACTATGGTATTAAGAACGCACTAGATTTTAATACATCCATTTGCTTAGTTAAAGACACAATTATCCTTCAAAATTTATGGTTGATTATATATTCTATTATATTAATGTTAGTTTGAAATAATCCAAGAAAGTGGAAATAAAGTTATATCCCTAGTAAATAAATAAATACTTAGCATATTTTAGTTTTATAAATAAATATTCACGTATATATAATATAAGTAAACAAATCAATCTTATTTTTTAAATCTTTTTCATTTAAAAACAATCCTCAATATATGTTTCTTTTAAAAAGATAAAGTAATGGACTGGTTATTAGGGTATTTTTATAAACAAATAATTCTTTTACAAATTATGTAATGCTTTAATACTTTAAACCAAACAATGAATAAGAATAATACTTTAATACCTTACAAATATTACTAATAGGCCATATTCAACAATTCTTATACATTCTACTAAACGACCCCTAACAATGATCAAAGTCACAAGAAATTAAGCATAGATTTAGGCCTACTTCCGCCAAAATTAAAGTGGAGCCTCATCTTTTAATTTTAATGATTTTCTCCCCGGATAACGTCATTGCTAGTGTTATACTTCATCTGTTTTAATTTATGTAAACTTATTTTAGTGGGAACAAAGTTTAAGGAAACAGAAAAGACTTTTGAACTTGTGTATCTTTTTGGTAAGAATTTAGTTATGCATGTTAGATATAATTAATAAAAAAGCTTTTTAGCTATCAGTGAATTTTATCTTTATCATGATAGCATGTTAGTTATTCTAGCTATCAGTGAATTTTTATCTTTACCGTGATAGCATGTTAGTTATTCGTTTTGTCAAAATATCACTTTACATTTTATCAAGAGATTTACCTATAATTACATAATTGATTTGATTGTGCAAGTATCTTTTATACCATTAGTGCATAAATATTTTTAAAGATAATGCTAAATAACAAAAAATCATTTATTAGCTCAACATCTATATGTGTACTATAATTTATTTTTACTATATATTAATATAATAGAAGAAAATTTTAAGATAGATGTTGTAAAATCTCACCTTTAGTTGTTTTTTTATGTGAACTACGTCTTAATTAAGGATTTTAAATCTGCGTACAAAATTTGGATAATTGCAAATAAATGATTGTAAACACATAAAGATATACTAATGATTTTATGTATGAATAACATAGTATCTTCATACCTCCATTACATATGAACAACGAAGCTAACATAATTTTTTCCACTCGCATACGACAAAACGTTATTGTGAAAAACGTGAGGAATCTAATTCAAGGGCTGACATCGACTCAAGCGGTAATGAAAGCCCAAAGAAATCAAATTGTCTAATCAAAATGAAATTTCTCAGTGATTTAATAGAATTGTTGAATATAATGGGTAAAAAGAAAACACAAAAAGACAAAGGAGAATAATATATAGTACGAATTTAATTACACGAATTTAATTAGCATTCAAATCTCTTCAACGATTTTTGAAACTAATCTCGCAAATAACCTTTTTGCTTAGACTCTCTCTAAAATTACAAGCTATGCAACATCAAAACTCTTGCCATCTAATTCCTCCAAAACAACTAGATATTGATTCCACGGAATTTGTCATTGATTCTGCCTCCTCTATTCCCAATTTTATACATAAATTAATAGATGAAATGTATGAGGACTGTTTAACCAAAAATATATTATTTGGTTAAAGTTAGAATTTTAAGAAGAAAAGTCGGGTTATTGATAATCAAGAGATCAAGAATAACAGGCTTTGCGAGAATAAGAATAAGCGATAAAGAAATTTGTATTGCAATATAAGGCAGATGAACTTTTCGTGTCCCTACAAATGAAGAGACCTCCTCCTTTTATAGTTAATAAAGAGTAACAACTTATTCTAATTAATAAAGGATATTTAACGAGGTGTTACACAATCTTTGCTATAAATACCAATTTACTAACGTATCAAGTATTCGATAATGAATTTAGACTATTTTTGTCTTCAAATTCTTGTCTTCGGTGTCTTTTGATCCGTTGGAATTAAATGGCTGAAATTGGTACGAGACTCGTATCTCAGACTCCTTCTCGTGCCAATTTAATTCCCTCTTCCCGTATCTGTTGTCTCTCGTGCCTTTTACTCGTTTACTACACTTTGACTATTTGATCAATCCACATGTCATGCAACTTCATCTTTAATTTAAACTCAGTTTTTTCCCAATACAAATAGTCCCCACACTTTTTATTTATTTATCAATTAACAATTGGAAAGTGGTTCTTCATAAAAAAGGGATTTTTTGTCATAATTAATGGATATACAGTGTTGACGTCTCGACTGTCTTTCTCATTTAATGCTTCACACACGTGTTATTTTCTGATTGGATCTGCGATTCTGCGCCTACTTTTCTAGGCTCATTCAACTTCTCTTTTCACGAAGTGATAGTTATCTTTAATATAGGCTTTCTATCATTATACTTCTTAATTTGACGATTGCTTCCATATAACCTTTTAATTCTCTCTTCTTTTGTCATATTCTTCATAAATTTTCATCAAGAATTTCCTTAATTTTTTTACTTCTCCTTAATTCAAACTTGTCCAACAATGATATCTCCAAGCCCTAACTTTAGAAAAGTTCCAGTTCTTGATCAATTTCCTAATTTCCTTGCTCCCGTTAGGCATAGAAGAGGCAAGGGAGGAACGCTTCGGAGTTTGGGATCCACACGTGGAGGTTTGATTGGTTCTGCTTCTACTTCTTCAAGTTTAAGCATCAAAGGTTCGATCTCCAAAACCTCGTCTTTGAAAGGTAAAGAGGTTTCTGTTTCTGACCCCTCTCAAGAACCTTTAGTTGAAGAGATTATTCCAAGTGATTTGTCTTTTAGGAGTGACAAAATATCTCTTCAGAGACAAGTTTCAAGATTAGTAAAGGCTGATGCTTACCCCACTCTTATAACTGAACTTACAATCCCTACTATTAGGGAAGAATGTAATTTGAAAAAGAGTCTTCGTCTATCAGTTCCTGCCATAAATCAAAGACTTTCTTCCTATGGAAGTGGGTATTCTTTCGTTAATACTTATCCCTTTACTTTGGGATTTAGACCTGCATAGATCTAGTTATCCTTGATTTTTGTCGCTTCTTCAATATTTTTTTAGCTCAAGTTGGCCCATAGTATGGAGTGCTGTGGATTGCTTGAGGTATCCCACTACCAAAGCAAAAATTAACTTTACTCTTTCCTACCTCATTCACTTGTACCACCCAAACTTAATGTGTCATGCGGTTTTTACCTTAACTGTGGGGAGTAAGAAAGTTTCGGTAAATCCTAAAGACAATAAAGATTGTGGGTGGTATCTTCGTTATATTGTTATTCGTACATTGGATTTGTTGGGTGAATCAAACATTCCGCTCCCTTAGAAGTGGAACTTTGCACGTAAGTCTATTTACTTTTTTGTACCTATTTTTAGAGATTTTGTTTTTCTCTCTAATCTCGTCCCCGTTTGGTTTTCTGTAGCAATCATGGGAGATATGGAACCTATTCCCAACTTCTGTGGTTGGGTAGATTCAATTTTGAAAAATGCTCCTAAAGAAAATAGAACTTGGAAGTCTATTTCTTCTTTACATGGTTGGAGAGTGAAAACACACGGTATACATCTCTTTACATATATTTTTTCTAGATACATATAATAAGTCCCAGTATTGAGTTCTGTTAGGATTTATGTCCGTCACTAGAGGGGGGGGCGGTGAACAGTGCGGCACGAGAATATTGATAAATATTGCGGAATTAAAATTGCAGGAATAAAATAAATTCGGTAATTAAAATAGCAAGGAAAGAATACACCGAATTTATCCTGGTTCACCACAACTTGTGGTTAGTCCAGTCCCCGAGAGACTCTCTCGAGATTCCACTAACTCCGTTAAGCTTACGGGTGCCTAACAAACCATTACACTTGCTCGTAGATGTACACTCTACAAGACTTCAACTTGCTCGAGGATACCGCACCTCAAGACTTCACCTTGCTCGTGGATACTGCACCACAAGACTTCAACCACTAAGCTTGAGGGTACTTAGCAAACCCGACAATCAATGAGAAGATATGATCTTCTCAAACACCTTTCTCTTTTACAACAAGAACTCTCTAATAAGAGTAGATAAAGAGATACAAAATAAGCTCTATGAACAACTCAAAGTTGTCTCTCAAATGGCTCAAAAAAAGCTCTATAATGATGCACAAATGATGATCAATATGTATATGAATAATGAGAGGTGTTGTGTATTTAAAATCAGCTCAAAAGACCTCTATTTATAGGTGTTATAAGTTGTATGTCCGTTGCTTAATTGGTAATCAATTATGCTGATTTTATGCCAAGATAATCGATTATCAGATTTGGATAATCGATTATCAGCTTACCGTTACAAAATCTGGAAGCTGATTTTATGCAACATAATCGATTATCAGATATGCATAATCGATTATTTTGTTACAGTGTTCAAACACTTGGCAACGGATACAAGATAATCGATTATGCACTTCTGATAATCTATTATTTGCTGTTTTGTAAATTCCGGTTTACACTGTCTTAACATAATCGATTATCAACATAAGCATAATCGATTATTGCTGTCCAGCTTTGAAAGACATGTTTAAAATTCATTTTGGCTAAAATGAAAATGTTTGAAATCATTTTGTTTGAAGTATTTGAAATATGATTTGATAAAATGATTTTATGCATATTTATGATGACCTATGTTGAGCCAAAAGACGAGATAACTTTAAACGTTGCTCTTACATTTGTTCTACCTAACGACCTACGCCTTGGGTCTTCGGTCTTGAACTTTTGAGCTCGTCTTTGGCTTGTCTATGCAATTCCGTCATCAATATGCTTCTCGGCGTTCAATCTTGATTGTTTGTCATATAATAACATTGTTTGACACTTGACTTCATTGTTTTTCATTCATCGACTTCGTTGTTTGTCATTCATCAAAACATATACCTGAAAATCATGCTAATACAACCAACGCACACATATCATGGATATAATGATTTTCTACAATTTCTCCCTTTTTGATAATGACAAACCACAGGAGATATGCATATCGGATTCCCCCTAAATTCATGCTATATCTCAATATACAATTCATGCAAACAATTCCCCTTGATGATAATTCCCCCTCAAATAAGGCATACTATAATGTAGATACATTCCCCCTTATTTGATGCATATCGCCTAAACTCTTCCCCCTTTTGGCATTAGCAAAAGAGAGTATACAAAAGACTATTATCCCCTTTCGATACTTCCCCCTTTTGGGTATATCAATTGTTAGTGTCAAATATAAGATAGGAAATACAATGAGGAATATACATTGACGATATTTAAAAAATCATACCAACATGAAATAATACCAAATGTTAAATATAACAACCATATCAAAGGTTATTTTTAGCGAATATACCAACTGTTATTCAAACTAGAGAGATATTCATCAAAACATCAATCATTATTTTTAACAAAAATAATTGATACCAATTGTTATTCAAGATAAAAGTTATCAAAATATGAATCAACAAAAATATTTAATATCAATTATTAACAAAGATATATTAATTGTTAACACATATCAACTATTACGTTTTTATCAAAAAAGTGATAACTAACCGAAATTCCCTCTCGATGCAATAAGGTTTCGTGCTTGGTGCATCTACGACGATATTGTAGTCTTCAAGCACACCTGAAAACGTACCTAAAAATAGATTTTTGGCACCCAACTGCTTTTGGGTCCTTGGGGGTTAGGCAAATAATAATCATAGCCAAATGATAAATCTCTATGTTTTGCAAAACATATGGGTGCTATGTGTCCTACCCGGTTGCAATAATGACATATAACATTCGGGTTGTGCATATGTCTTGGTTGAGCCAAAAACGTTCTAGGTGATCTAAAATCGTTATTCCTAGAAGTGTTGTGATTCCTAAAATAATTTCTAGGTGGTCTAAAATTATTCATTCTAGACTCATTAACAAAATTCCTAGAGTTATTTCTAGGTTGACCAATATTATTTCTATCATCCTTTTTAATGACTTCAATTGTTTTAGGATTATCAACACTACGTTTTTCTAGTGTGTTCCTAAGTTCTATGTTCTCTATTTTCAAAGACTTACAAGAAGAACAATTTGAACTTTGATCAATTGAAGAGACTTCATTCATCTCCTTAATTTTATTTCTAAGATCAATATTGTCATTTTCCAAAAATTTATTTTTCTCTTCTAAAACTTTAATTTTAGCCTTGGCCTCTTTGGAGATGTTTGAAGTCTTTTTCAATTTACCATATAAGTCATGAAAAGCTTCTTGTAATTCTTCAAAAGAATAAGAGTTAGAATTACTTACCTCTTCTTCCTCGATGGCCATGAGGCATAGTGCGGCAGTTTCATCGCCCGAGCTGTTCGAATCCCATGTCACACGCCTTTGGTGTTTGTTCTTCTTCTTGTCCTTGGATTTTGGACAATGTGATTTGGTGTGGCCAAGTTTTCCACAATTTTGACATGAAGGACTTGGTTCTTCCTTCTTTATTTCCGTTTTCATAAACTTATAAAACTTTTCGATCAAGGCATTGGAAATATTATCATCATCGCTATCCGAATCACTTACCTCTTCTCTTTTAGAGGATGAGGCTTTGAAGGCAATACCTAGACCTTTATTTCCAAGATAAGGATTAAGAATAGTGCTTTCATAAGTTTTGAGGTTACCTCATAGTCCATCAATTGTGACGTTCGTGATTCCTATTGACTGTTGGATGGCATTGGATTTGGAACGCCATTCGGGAGTGAGACTCCGCAAGATTTTTCGAACTAGATCTTTGTTCGAATATACTTTTCCGAGAGCATGGAGATCGTTAATGATCATTGAGAATCGTTCGAACATAATATCGATGCTTTCATTTTCCCTCATTCTAAATAGTTCATATTCATGTGTTAGAAAATCAACTTTAGATTCTCGGACTTGAGGCGTACCTTCATAAGTGATCTCGAGTTTATCCCACATCTCCTTGGCGGTTGTGCAACAAGAAATCTTCCGATAGTCATCGGGATTCACCGCACAATATAATATATAACGGCCTTGGCGTTGTTTTCAACTCTATTGATATCCTCGGCATCATATTCATCTTCCTCCTTTGGAACCGTGGTTTCCCCAACTTTCTTTGTTGGCATTTGTTCACCGTTCTTGATGATTTGCCACAAGCGAAAGTTATTTGATTGAATGAAGATTCTCATCCGCTCTTTCCAATATATGTAATTTGTTCCGTCAAATAGTGGAGGCCTATAGGGGGAGTGTCCTTCGCTCATCATTCCTGCGTTCAATATTCTCAACAAAAAAATATATATCGTTCTCTCAACCGGTTAAGGCTTTCAGAGAGTTAGGCTTTGATACCAATTGTTAGGATTTATGCCCGTCACTAGAAGGGGGAAGGGGTGAATAGTGCGGCACGAGAATATTGATAATTATTGCGGAATTAAAATTGCAGGAATAAAATAAATTCGGTAATTAAAATAGCAAGGAAAGAACACACCGAATTTGTCCTGGTTCACCACAACTTGTGGTTAGTCCAGTCCCCGAGAGACTCTCTCGAGATTCCACTAACTCCGTTAAGCTTACGGGTGCCTAACAAACCGTTACACTTGCTCGTAGATGTACACTCTACAAGACTTCAACTTGCTCGAGGATACCGCACCTCAAGACTTCACCTTGCTCGTGGATACCGCACCACAAGACTTCAACCACTAAGCTTGAGGGTACTTAGCAAACCCGACAATCAATGAGAAGATATGATCTTCTCAAACACCTTTCTCTTTTACAACAAGAACTCTCTAATAAGAGTAGATAAAGAGATACAAAATAAGCTCTATGAACAACTCAAAGTTGTCTCTCAAATGGCTCAACAAAAGCTCTATAATGATGCACAAATGATGATCAATATGTATATGAATAATGAGAGGTGTTGTGTATTTAAAATCAGCTCAAAAGACCTCTATTTATTGGTGTTGAAACACGTTCTCAAGGCACTATACTAAAACGTGTGTTCATATTTGTAGGTTTTGATGAATGACAATCTATGCGCAATTGACATATGACGAGGTCCAAGCACAAGCGCGCAATTGATATATAACGAGATTCAAGCACAAGTCCAAGATCAAGCAAAGATATAAAGTTATACATGAGTCGTTCTTTAATTGTGATCTTCATCCGATAACTTGACTCAAGACTTGGCTTCTCTCGTAAAAATATTTTTATCAAATCATGCATATTTAATTTAAAGCAAAATGATTTTAAATCATGCATATTTACATTAGGCAAAATGATTTTTAAACATGCCTCTAAAATCTGGACTAAGATATGTACTTATGATAATCGATTATGTTAAGTCAGCTGCATGACAATCGATTGTGAACTTATGACAATCGATTGTGTTAAGGCAGTGTGCATCAGATTTTTCAAATCTGCATGACAATCGATTGTGAACCTTATGACAATCGATTGTGTTAAGGCAGTGTACATCAAAGTTTTTCAAAGCTACAAATTAATCGATTGTGAACTTATCACAATCGATTGTGTTGAGGCAGTGTCTATCAGACATTTTCAAAGTCACTAAATAATCGATTGTGTACCTTTGACAATCGAGTGCATTGAGGCAGTGACTAATTGATTTTTCAAAGACTGATATATAATCGATTGTTCTCATAGCATAATCGATTGTGTAATTGACCGTTGCCAAAATATTTTCAAACACCGTCAGGTAATCGATTATAGATTTCTAATAATCAATTTTTTAAATAAAATCTGAAAAAGATTTTTTTAACGTTGCCAAGTAATCGATTGTAGATTTCTGACAATCGATTGTTTTAAGTAAAATCTGGAAATGATTTTTTGAACGTTGCCAAGTAATCGATTGTAGATTTCTGACAATTGATTGGTATAAGTAAAATCTGGAAATGATTTTTTGACCGTTGCCAGTAATTGATTATTGATCTTAGATAATCGATTGTTAAGCGTAAAATCTGGGAATGATTTTTGGAACGATTGGCAAACAATCGATTTTTTTGATAATCGATTGTCACTGAGTAAAATCAGCAGTTCTTAATTGGCAATTAGGCAACGGTAATGCATGGTTTTGTAACTATAAATACAGCTTCAAATCAGTCTTCTAAACACAACAACTGATCATATTATTGCTATAGCTTGCATACTCTATTGTTCATCACTTTCTATTCATTACATAAGTTTTGAGAGCCAAAATTCTTGACGAAAGTTGTTGCGTTCTTGAGCGTATCTGTTTACTCATATCTACTCTATTAAGAGAGTCTTGTTTAAGTGAGTGCTAAGTGTTTTATACACTTGAAGGGAAGTGTTAGTCCCTTGTATTGTAAGAAGGAACTTGTGTTTCCTTTGGTTGAAGTCTTGGAGTGTTGTATCTTCGAGCAAAGGTTGTTGAGGCTTGTGTCCTCAGTTTGTAAAGGTTTGTTGAGCACCCGTAAGCTTAACAGTGTTAGTGGAAATCTCGAGAGAGTCTCTCGGGGACTGGACTAGCCACGGGTTGTGGTGAACCAGGATACATCGGTGTGTTCGTTCTCATTTATTTACTTATCGCACTTATTTCTTTCCTGCAATTTTTAAATTTCACAAGTTTACGCTAATTTTTATTATAACGCTATTCACCCCCTCTAGCGTTCGTATTTTCTAACAATTGGTATCAGATCCCAACTCTCTGAAGACTTAACCGTTTGAGAGAAACAATCCATGGCTTCTACTCGTGATTCTTTTGCAGGAATAGGTGAAGGACAATGCTCCACTCGACCACCACCACTATTCGACGGTACAAACTATACGTACTGGAAGGAGAGGATGAGAACATTTGTTCAATCAAATAGTTTTCATCTTTGGAAGGTTATAATGAAGGGAGAACAAATTCCAACCAAAAAGGTTGAAAATAAAGATGTTCCAAAGTCCGAAGATGAATACGATGCGGATGATATCTGAAAGGTGCAAAACAACGCTAAAGCCATTAATTTATTATATTGTGCTGTAAATGCTGATGATTACAGGAAAATATCATGTTGCACAATGGCGAAGCAAATGTGGGACAAGCTGGAAATTACGTACGAAGGTACGGACCAGGTAAGGGAAGCTAAAATAGATTTCCTAACCCATGCATATGAATTGTTTCACATGAAGGAAGGCGAAAAGGTCGATGAGATGTTCGAACGATTTTCAAAAATCGTTAATGATTTACATGCTCTTAAGAAGACCTTCACGGATAAGGAACTTGTCCGAAAAATTCTCCGAAGTCTCACTCCGGCATGGCGATCCAAGGCCGACGCGATTCAAGAATCTATTGGCGTTTCAAAGGTCACCATCGACGGAGTAAGAGGTAATCTTAAAACTTATGAATCTACTATACATAACCCTCTTGTTGATGATCAAAGGAAACAAAAGATCGCTCTCAAGGCAACACAAGCCAACCTCAAAATGATGAGGACGGAGACAACGAGTTCGGACTCGTTATTAAGAGATTTCAAAAGTTCATGCGAAAAGAGTATGAACGAAAGGGCAAAAAGTAAGGAGATCAAATAAAGTGCTATGAGTGCGGAGAAACCGTGCACATTTAATCAAATTGCCCAAATGCCAAAAAGGAGAAGAAACCCTTCAAGAAACAACGAGCATACATATCTTGGGGAGGCGACTCCGGTGACGAGTCGAGTGAGGAAGAAGAAGACGAAGCCGCAAATCTTTGTCTCATGGCTCACGAAAACAATCAAGAAGAGGTATGTCAAATTTCTTCCAAAAATTTCTATTCTCTTGAGGAAATGCAAAATGCTTTTGATGAGTTGTATAGTGAATTTATTAAAGCTTCCAAAACTGTTAAAAGCATAAAAGAAAATGCTTATTTAAAAGAAAAAGATTTTGAAAAACAACTCTCTTTGAAAGAAAAGGATTTGGAAAAACTAATTTTGGAAAATGAGAAGTTGAAAGAAGAAAACAAATTTTTCGGCAAGAGAAGCGCCGACAAACCCGAGAGCTCTAGTAAAAAGTGTACTTCTTGCATGCATCTCAAAAGTGAGGTAGAAAGACTTAAGGGCACCCTAGATAAGTTTAATTCTTCTCATAAAAATTTGAATGAAGTTCTTGTTAATTTGAAGTCGACCAAGCATGGCATAGGCTTTAAGAATGAGCCTATAGAAAAGGTTGAAGCCAACCCCCAACAACCTAAGGCTCAACCTAGGATTAATAAAACAAACGCTCATCCTAGATATAACAAACCTAGAAGTGGCTTTCAACAATCACAACCTAGAAATAATCATTCTAGAAATAACGCATATTCTAGGCCAAACACTAGAAGGAATTTTGAACCTTTTAGAACACCTAGAAATGGCTTCCAACCTAGAAATAATTATTCTAGAAATGCTGCATGTCCTAGAACAAATAGTAAGAGAAATGACTTTCATGAAACGCGCAATAGTCATATTGTCGAAAATAGAGTAAACAATTTTCATCCGTCCAACTACTATCAACCTAGAAGGATACATAATCCTAACGTGATTTGTCATTATTGTAGACGAATTGGACATATTGCTCCTGCTTGTTTTACACGACATAGACATAACACTCAATCATATCACTATGATTTGCCTAACCCCCAAGGACCCAAAATGGCATGGGTACCTAAAACTCATTAATCTGTTTTGTAGGTGTGTTTGAAGGGGTGAAGTGTACTTTGGTACCTTGATAGTGGATGCTCCAAGCACATGACTGGAGACAAATCCAAGTTCCTTCAACTAGAACACAAGGAAGGAGGAAGCGTTATTTTTGGTGATAACAACAAAGAAAAAATTATCGGCATTGGATCGGTCGGTAAGGATGACTCCTCTTCCATTAAGCATATATTGCTAGTTAAGGGTCTAAAACATAATCTCTTGAGCATAAGTCAATTATTTGACAAGGGAAATCTTGTTTTATTTGATTCAGATGAATGCTTAGTTTTTCGCCGTAGCGATTTTAAAATTATTCTTCGTGGATTTAGAATGGATAATATCTATATGGTTGATCTCGAAAATTCTTCATCTGAATATGTAGATTGTCTTATGAGCAAAGAAGATGATACGTGGTTATGGCATCGTAGAGTAGCTCACATCAACATGCATCTTTTGAATAAATTGGTTTCACAAAATTTAGTCATTGGTCTTCCAAATTTGAAATTTGAAAAAGACTCTATTTGTGATTCTTGTCAAAAAGGGAAGCAAACAAAAGCATCTTTTAAATCGAAAAATATTATTTCAACTACTAGACCTTTGCAATTACTTCACATGGACTTATTTGGACCATCTCGCATTGAAAGTCTTGGTAGAAATCGTTATGCTTTTGTTATTATTGATGATTATTCTAGATTTACATGGACTCTATTTCTTGCTCATAAAAGTGAAGCTTTTCATAATTTCAAATATTTTCTCAAACGTGTTCAAAACGAAAAGGACACAACCGTCACTTCAATAAGAAGTGATCATGAGGGAGAGTTTGATCACAATCTCTTTGCGGACTTGTGTGACGAACTCGGTATCGAGCACACCTTCTCTGCTCCACGTACACCACAACAAAATGGGGTTGTGGAAAGGAAAAATAGGTGTCTCGAAGAGATGGCTAGAACCATGCTCGATGAGGCTAAGATTCCCAAACCTTTTTGGGCGGATGCCGTGAGTACTACATGCTACGTTTTGAATAGAGTAGTCATAAGGCCAATACTCATGAAAACCCCTTATGAACTCTACAAGGGAAGGAAACCAAATATCTCCAATTTTAGAGTATTCAGTTGCAAATGCTTTATTCATAACAATGGAAAAGATCAATTGGGAAAATTTGATGCCAAATCCGATGAAGTAATTTTTATTGGTTATTCCTCACGTAGCAAAGCATATAGGGTATTCAATAATAGAACCAGAACTGTGGAGGAATCCCCTCATATTGTGTTTTCCGAAAATAATGCTCGCTTGGCGAGAAAGGATTCTGGTTTTGATCTTGCAGGTATTTTAAACTCACTAAGTCCTCAAGACAAAGTACAAGAGGAAACTCCGAAGGAAACTCAAGATGAAATCTTGGATCAATTATCGGAGGAAGAGCCACAATTGGAAAAAGAAACGAAAATGCCTAACTCGTGGAGGACAATCAAAGACCATCCTCTCGAATAGGTAATTGGCGACGTTGGAGAAAAGGTAAGTACCCGAAACACTCTTAAGAACACCTTAGGACACACTTCTTAAGAAATCACGTTCTCACTTGGCCACATTGATCTAAGTCATTACCTCTTTACAAATTACTGACTTGAGCGTCGGAGACGTCTAATTTTCTTTTGCAGGTATCGGCCTAAAGGTAGGGGGAATTATAAAGCAATGGCATAGAACAATCGATTGTTACAGCAAATAATCGATTATTTTTTTTATGTCTCATGTTTACTGTGCGGACAATCGATTAGCAAGTATCACTAATCGACTATTTACATTTTATGCTTATTATACAGTTTTTTTTGATCGATTTTTTACTGTATAATCGATTACCGTCTAGGCCATTCAGTACTGCTTTCCTAAAACAATCGATTGTTTCAAAAATATAATCGATTATTTTCTGAGTCAGAAAATCACTATGCACATTGTGTCACAACAATCGATTACCATAATCCAACAATCGATTATTTTTTGTCAGTAATTCAAATATTTGTTACTGTTTGGGTCCTGCCAGATTCCCACAATCGATTTTTGTCAGTTCCAAGTTCAAGTCAAAACTCCATAACAATCGATTGTTTCAATTCCACAATCGATTGTGTAACGGTCAGTGAAAATTTTTCTTACCGTTTCTGACCATTTTAGCTCATAAATTTCTGCAGATTTTCACCATAAATGAAATGCCATCTTCCTCATTATAAATAGGTACAATATGCCTTCAATTTCTTCACTCAAGCATCAATCTTAGCTCCCAAAATTTCAAAAATCTTTCAAGCTTCTTACAAAGGCCATTTTTACTTATTCAAAATGTCGGGCAGACACACTAAACGTTCCCGTTCAGGTAGACATGGTGCATCTTCTTCAGCTGCTCCTCTTCCTCCAAAATTCCCTTACCAAGATGGGTCTGTTTTACAATTCAATTCTGAAACCGAGCTAACTAGATTCTTGACAAAATTTGAAAAGCGTGAAATTCTTCCTCCTCGCTTTTCCACAAGTAAATATCTTGAATCATGCGCCCCCGCTGCAAACATACTTAAGGAATGTCAACTTCTTGACTTCTTATATCTTACCTATCCGTATATTAATCCTTCATTGATTCAAGCGTTCTACTCAAATCTTCATGAGGACGACGATGGTGAGCTTGTGTCAAACATTAATGGCGTTCAAATTCTTTTATCCATTGAAAATTTACATTCTATTTCTCACCTGCCTCGAAGTGGGAAAAACATTTCTCGCTACATTAGAGAAGCCGGCGCCTTATTTGATGAGAAAATTCTCCTAAACCAAATAGGACTTGGAGCTTATGATCCTAATCTATCTACTCGACGTCCTACCATTATGGGAATGCTCCCCGAATATCGTTTGATTTTCTATTTCATAACCCGAGTCCTCAAGCCTCGCAAACATAACCATACCTCTCTCTCCCAAGAGGACGCAAAGCTCATGCATGCCATTATAACCGGAGCTCACATCAATTGGTGTAAGTTCGTCAAAATTCACATGCTTGATGCCATCGGGGACGATAGACCACTTCCCTATGCCCTCCTTATTATGAATTTTCTTGAAGCCTCCGGGTTCAACACCTCTATCGGTCCGCTCAAAAAGAGCACCAAGAAATGAGAAATTTCCGAATCCTCCTTTCCCCATGACGGCGATCATGTAGCTCCTGCTCCTCCTCCAACTCGTCGATCGTGTCAGCCTCAAGAACCTACTCTTCAATCTATTTCCGACCAACTTGCTTCTTTGTCCACCTCTGTCAATCAATTGACATATGAAATCCATGGATATTTCGACCATGTTCATTATCCATATGCTGGACTTGTTCCCTGTGAAGCAGTGCCGGATGACGAGGCGGGAAATGATAATAATGAATAATTTTTTATTGTTCTATGTTGTATTGTCTTCTTTTTATGTAATCGTATTTTTGATTAATAAATAAACAAGTTATTTACTTATTCATTCTATTTTTTTTGCTAATGGCAAAAGGGGGAAGAATAAGGGATATGCACAAATTTTTTATTGGCATAAATTGAGGGGGAATTCATATGTTGAGGGGGAACTAATTGCACATCTAGAGACTTGTTGCATATTGTTGTATATCTTTACTTGTCTTGAATCGTCATTATGAATTATCAAATATGCATATCCCGACCAAAGTTTGCCATTATCAAAAAGGGGGAAATTGTTGAAACACGTTCTCAAGGCACTATACTAAAACGTGTGTTCATATTTGTAGGTTTTGATGAATGACGAACTATGCGCAATTGACATATGACGAGGTCCAAGCACAAGCGCGCAATTGATATATAACGAGATTCAAGCACAAGACCAAGATCAAGCAAAGATATAAAGTTATACATGAGTCATTCTTTAATTGTGATCTTGATCCGATCACTTGACTCAAGACTTGGCTTCTCTCGTAAAAATATTTTTATCAAATCATGCATATTTAATTTAAAGCAAAATGATTTTAAATCATGCATATTTACATTAGTCAAAATGATTTTTAAACATGCCTCTAAAATCTGGACTAAGATAATCGATTATGTACTTATGATAATCGATTATGTTAAGTCAGCTGCATGACAATCGATTGTGAATTTATGACAATCGATTGTGTTAAGGCAGTGTGCATCAGATTTTTCAAATCTGCATGACAATCGTTTGTGAACCTTATGACAATCGATTGTGTTAAGGCAGTGTACATCAAAGTTTTTCAAAGCTACAAAATAATAGATTGTGAACTTATGGCAATCGATTGTGTTGAGGCAGTGTCTATCAGACATTTTCAAAGTCACTAAATAATCGATTGTGTATCTTTGACAATCGAGTGCATTGAGGCAGTAACTAATTGATTTTTCAAAGACTGATATATAATCGATTGTTCTCATAGCATAATCGATTGTGTAATTGACCGTTGCCAAAATATTTTCAAACACCGTCAGGTAATCGATTATAGATTTCTAATAATCGATTGTTTTAAATAAAATCTGAAAAAGATTTTTTGAACGTTGCCAAGTAATCGATTGTATATTTCTGACAATCGATTGTTTTAAATAAAATCTGGAAATGATTTTTTGAACGTTGCCAAGTAATCGATTGTAGATTTCTGACAATTGATTGGTATAAGTAAAATCTGGAAATGATTTTTTGACCGTTGCCAGTAATCGATTATTGATCTTAGATAATCGATTGTTAAGCGTAAAATCTGGGAATGATTTTTGGAACGATTGGCAAACAATCGATTTTTTTGATAATCGATTGTCACTGAGTAAAATCAGCAGTTCTTAATTGGCAATTAGGCAACGGTAATGCATGGTTTTGTAACTATAAATACAGCTTCAAATCAGTCTTCTAAACACAACAACTGATCATATTATTGCTATAGCTTGCATACTCTATTGTTCATCACTTTCTATTCATTACATAAGTTTTGAGAGCCAAAATTCTTGACGAAAGTTGTTGCGTTCTTGAGCGTATCTGTTTACTCATATCTACTCTATTAAGAGAGTCTTGTTTAAGTGAGTGCTAAGTGTTTTATACACTTGAAGGGAAGTGTTAGTCCCTTGTATTGTAAGAAGGAACTTGTGTTTCCTTTGGTTGAAGTCTTGGAGTGTTGTATCTTCGAGCAAAGGTTGTTGAGGCTTGTGTCCTCAGTTTGTAAAGGTTTGTTGAGCACCCGTAAGCTTAACAGTGTAAGTGGAAATCTCGAGAGAGTCTCTCGGGGACTGTACTAGCCACGGGTTGTTGTGAACCAGGATATATCGGTGCGTTCGTTCTCATTTATTTACTTATCGCACTTATTTCTTTCCTGCAATTTGTAAATTCCGCAAGTTTACGCTAATTTTTATTATAACGCTATTCACCCCCCTCTAGCGTTAAGCGTATTTTCTAACAATAGGTGTTATAAGTTGTATGTCCGTTGCTTAATTGGCAATCAATTATGCTGATTTTATGCCAAGATAATCGATTATCAGATTTGGATAATCGATTATCAGCTTACCGTTACAAAATCTGGAAGCTGATTTTATGCAACATAATCGATTATCAGATATGCATAATCGATTATTTTGTTACAGTGTTCAAACACTTGGCAACGGATACAAGATAATCGATTATGCACTTCTGATAATCTATTATTTTGCTGTTTTGTAAATTCCGGTTTACACTGTCTTAACATAATCAATTATCAACATAAGCATAATCGATTATTGCTGTCCAGCTTTGAAAGACATGTTAAAAATTTATTTTGGCTAAAATGAAAATGTTTGAAATCATTTTGTTTGAAGTATTTGAAATATGATTTGATAAAATGATTTTATGCATATTTATGATGACCTATGTTGAGCCAAAAGACGAGATAACTTTAAGCGTTGCTCTTACATTTGTTCTACCTAACGACCTACGCCTTGGGTCTTCGGTGTTGAACTTTTGAGCTCGTCTTTGGCTTGTCTATGAAATTCCATCATCAATATGCTTCTCGGCATTCAATCTTGATTGTTTGTCATTCATCGACTTCGTTGTTTGTCATTCATCAAAACCTATACCTGAAAATCATGCTAATACAAGCAACGCACACATATCATGGATAGAATGATTTTCTACAAGTTCAAATCCTTCTTTTTATCAAGATTTGGTGTGAGAGGAATGGCGGCTATTGTGGCTTTGGCTATGCGTACTTCTTCCAATGGCTCCCTTGATTTGGATAAGGCTAATGCCTTGATAGCAAAGAGAAAATCTCGGGGAATAGACACTGAGAATGAGGAAGAAGGAGGTACCTCGTTGGTATCTAGACCTAGAGTTATGAGACATATTATTATTGAAGATGAAGTTGAGGATTCTCCTGCTCGTACCTCCGTTACGGAGCCTGTTCTAATCCACTCTGATGAAGAGGCCACACCAAGAGACACTAGCACTACAAGAAATTTGATTTTTAACGACCACTTCTTAACGAAGGAACATAAATCCGGTCATTAAAAGTATACTTATAGCAGCCATTTTTTCCCGGTCGTTAATACTATTTATTAGCATAATATTAAAAATAAAATAGTATTTGGTCCTTAAAATATAACATATCCGGTATTTAAATGGTTAATTAAAATTTACGCTAATATTTCCCTATTCTTTCCTAAACCCACGCCTATGTATCGCGAACTGCCCAAAACAAAAAAGAAAAAATCCTAAACTTATTTTGGTAAACGACCTGCTATTCTCCTGTTGTGAACGCTAATTTTTGTCACTTTCCATTGATAACTACTCAACATCGAGTTTCTTCTCAGGTAAGGTTCGAAATTGTAACCTTTTTTTAATTTTAGTTTAGATGATCTCAATTTCAAACCATGGCTTGTTAAATTCAATTTTTAATTTCATACAGAAAAGTGACTGAAAATCTAGGGTTTTAAGGGCAAAATTGTTCTCTTCTCTTGAGTTTTCTTCTTCGTTTTCTCTTTGCTTTTTGAATTTCAGAAAAGAAATTACAATTGTACGCCCTCTTGATCTTCATTTGTTTCACTGTTGATAACAATTGAATGCCCTGTTGATTTTCTGTTCGCGTTTCGCATATATATATATATATATATATATATATATATATATATATATATATATATTTTCGTTTCTGCCCGGTTGATCTTCATTCACGGATCTTGCTTGAGTTTGGTTGGTGTTTCGCTGGTTCGGGTGTGACTGTTCGAGGATAACGTTCACGGTTCTGAGTTCAATTAGTCATTTTTTTTTCATACTTGAATTTTGGAGTCAAAATCTATATAATTGCTGATTTTTCAATTATTTTTAAGGAACATTTTGCTTAACAAGTCTATTTGTGCCACTCCCTTTCTATTTTATCTAATTAATTGTGAATCAAACTTCAAAATGAGTCGTTTAAGGATAAGTCGAGTTTGGAGTATAAATTTTTTTGTTATATAATTGATTTTTTTATGAATTCACTTATTTAGCAGTACGTAGAACTTTCTTGTTGATTTTCTGAATTTGTTTTAAAGTTTTCCTTTAAGAGAATATCTTGATAAATGAATTAGTTGGAAATAGGGGTAGGCATAAAATCAAGAAAACTGAATTTCGAACCGAACCAAATTAATTTGGTATTTCAATTTCGATTTTTTTGGTATTTCGATCTAATTCGGCATTACAATTTTTGTATCTTGGTACGCTCCTCGGTATACCAAAAAACTAAATTTTTAAATATATTTTCTGCAGATGGTTTGGTTGTTCAGGTGTTCTGAAGATGCTTCATGCTTGTTACATAGCTTGTTTTGCAAATGCTTGTTACATGTTCTGCATGTGTTCTTAATGCTAGCCATCCTATAACACTTAAATAAGAGAATGTTAAAAAATGATACTTTAGCAAAATCTTTAGTTCACATTAGATTCCTCTGATCTGTTATTTTCCATAAAATATTGTCCATAGGACTATGGATGTACTTCAGGTATTTGCTCTATTGTTCGGCTGTTGCTGTGCATATGAAAAAGCATGGTTAATCTAGTTCAACTGCTCTATGCTCTGTTAATTTCTGCTTTATGCTGTGTTAATTTTCTTCAACAACATGGTTAATTTATGCTTTATGCTCTATATGCTCTGTTTTTATGCGAGGTTAATCTGCTTCAACAGCCTAATTACAGTAGTTGACAGCCTTGACACGTCTATTTGAAAAAGCAGCTTTATATTGAAGCAGAAATTTCATATGATATTGGTTATGGTTATTAGGACCTTTTCAGTTTTATGTATGCTTCATATTTTCTTATTGATCACTTCTCTAATGCTCATCCTTGTCCAATCTTCTTGAAATACAATATTTCAGTGGCTACCGTTTATTTTTTGAGAATGATAACATGTTCCGTGGCTAACATTTATGATGTTATCAAGATCCTAACTTAGCAAAATAAGGCATCACCTTAACTTGGTAACTAATGTTAACTAAGTAGAGAAGGTTTATATAGAATCCAAGCTCCACCTTTCCCTCAATATCTATTTCATTGTAGATACATTGTTGTGAGTGATTTTATTGTCCATATCCTATTTGTTTCCCTTAGACCCTTACTTTCCTTTTATTATCCTTCATGTTTCTTCGTATCAATCTCTTTATTCACCACGACTATGCTAATAATTGTTGTCGATTTCTCCAACTTCCACCTTCCTTTGGTTAACCACTCTTCCTCTTTTTCTTCAGCTGAATCATTCTTTGGATAGGGGAATGAACAACAATAAAAAAAGGTGCAGGACTCAGAGTTGGAGAAAATGCTGCGCCTCCTGGTTTTGATCAAATATTTGAAGGTGATACTATTTTTCCTCATGAAGAAGAGGAGATGCAGGGCGCACAGAGAAGTGAAATAAGTATTTTATTATCTCAATCTATAAGATTTTTTTGTTATTATTGTACAAGATCTATTTTTATATCTCGGTCAAATTGAAATTTGCAGGGTGCTGTGAATCTGAAAAGGTAAAAAAAGTGAGAAGAGCAAATACATGTAAAATATTGCAGGAGTCAAAGCTGCAGAAAAGTTGCACGTCACTTTCCACCATAATAGGGTTGTTGGGCAGCATCAAGCCTCATTTACGAGACACTTAGGTGTATTGGTCCATGATTGTAATATGTTTCTATTGTGGGTACACTCATGGGCAGATATAGAGGACTATAAGTTACAACACATGTGGGACGCTGTTACGGTAAAGATTTAAAGCATTACTTTCTTGATTTTTCTGATTAGCACTGACGACTATAACTTCTATGATCTGTTGTTTTCTAAAGCTTGGTTTCTTTTTTTTGTCTCTGTCTATGTACTTCCATTTTTGACTATGAACATTACATATATGCGAATATTTATGATTCTTGATATCATAACGAGGAATCTCTTAAATGAGCTATGCTCTTTGAATAGGAATTAAATATGTTGTTTTCAGTTCTTCACACTGAATGGGCCTTATTTTACTTATATGATTGGCTCTTTCATATAAGTTTTTGGAGGGAATGATGCCGAGAGTCTATTTGGAAATAACCTCTCTACCCAGGATAGGGGTAAGGTCTGTGTACACACTACCCTCCCTAGCCCCACTAAGTGGGATTATACTGGGTTGTTATTGTTGTCTTTCAAGGAACTACGCTGGGTATGTTGTTTCATATTTAATGATACTTGTTAACTATTGTAGGACAAATTCGACAATGATGACTTAAATGATCAGCGAGATATTGTCTTGAAACATATAAGAAAGTTGTGGAACAATAGGAGATGATCGATGCGCAAGAATATTAAGTCTAAGCCATTCTGTTATGCTATAAAAGATGTGCCACAGGGGGTAGACAAGAGTGATTGGGTATGGCTGGTCAAGGAGCATTTTTTCACTGAAAAATTTAAGGTATGATTTCACAGATATTTATTAACATTGTGTTATATTAAGTGGTTAACCAGAATTTTTTCGGTATATTGTTAATTTAGGAGACAAGTACAAGAAGCTCAGTCAATAGGTCTAAGTTGATTATGCCTCATCGTACGGGTAGTAAACCGATTCCGGAGATCATTTATGAATTGGTGAGTAAATCTTATAATTATATTAAGAAACCTCATCTTTGTTACAAATTTTTTTTTGACTTGTTTTTTGTAATGTGAAGGGAGGTAAAGATGGTAATCCACCAGATATGGCAACTATCTTTTTAGACTCGTAAGAAGAACAACAAGCTTGTCGAACGTGAAACCAGTGAGAAATATGTATGTTTATTGATAGATTTCAATTTATATTATTTATTTATTGTGATGTATTATTTTAATTAAATAATTTTTTATTTTACAAGAACAAATTAAAAAATTGGTGCAATCTGAATCGTCTCTTTCAAACATTGAGGCGGTAGAAAGGTGCTTCGGACCTCAATAAAAGAGTCATGTAATTGGATTTGGTGGCGGGATAACCACTAAGGAGTTCAAAGGTGGTAACTCCTCTAAAGGTGAATTGTTGGAAAAGCTTGATGCTATGTTAAAAGAAAATGAATCACTAAAAGGACATTTGGAAGGGCTAGAGGATAAATTTGATGACCTAGGAAGTAAATGCACACAACTTGCAACGATAGTGATTGATCAGCCTTCATCACCATCTTCAAGTGATCAATGGATTGAATCACCCCTTGAAAAGTAAGTCAACTGAAGCAATTTTCTCGTCCTTTATTTGTTATTATGAGTGTTTTATTGATTCTGTAGTTTCTCCACTTCTTAGATATAGTATATATGTATATATATGTAATGTTCCATTTCTCCATATGGCTTCAAGTGGTGGATATCCTATTCCCCTAGTTATGACCAAAGTCGTAAGGAATTGGTGGTCAATATTCCCCCCAAATCTTCTTAGTAAAGGTCCTTCATTAGTTATCTGATCAACCCTCTTCATATCTGGTTGTCTTTTCACTGATGCAACATGTGCAACTTCATCTATATTAACGTCCCTAGATGCAACTCGATCTGCAGTTGCATACAATGCAATAACAACCTCCAAATCTGAACCTACAGTAGCTGGAACATTTACATATGCTTCAACATGTCCTTCCCCTGCTACTGTTTGCTGATTATTATCAGTGATCGATTTATTCAAAACCTCCTATTGTATATTTATTCTAGCTACTGAGATAGTCATATCAACTTGTCGATTATGCCTAGAATTAGTACCGTTTACAGGCTTATAAAGCCTTGCCAAGGCTGTAGTATTATGAACAAAATCTGTAGGTTTAGATTGACCTAAGGAGCTCCAATATATGATACTGATACCAAGGAGCTCCAATCTTGTCCCAAACTGCCATCATTTTGATGATATGAGTTGTTCATACTAGCTGTACAATAGTAACTGCTGGTCTTTAGAAGCTGGTCCGTCTTTGGAAACCATGGCAGTAGAGATCCTTCGATATCTCACAATATGGTGTCACTGGGACTAGTTTTAAGGAACTTGCTCATTTCCGAGTCCCTTCATGTGATATGATCTTGGGCTGTGAATTAGGCCTTGAAACTGTTAGTCTAACGTGGGTTGCTCTAACTCTTCCTTTTATCTGATTGGGCTTCATGCATCTCACCACTATAAAAATTCTTGGTCAGTTTCTGCGGTGGTTGTGTATCAACAACATAAGAATTCATGACAGGTTTATGGGGTTCCTGTACTTTAGCACTGAATGAGTTCATGCTGGATTTTCTGTCTGAACCCGAGTCGGAATTAACAACTGCCTCATAGAACATTTTAAACTTAGAGGAAAAGTTTGTATCTAAGCTGGAGGAAGAGGCTTTAGTCCTACGAGAGAATCCACTATCCAATTGACTTCTACCAGCAAGAGATTGCTCTTTAGGACCAACTGTGGCATTTAGTGCATGCTGCTACCCAGATTTTGCAACCTCTTTCTCAGCTTGTATTGTCGAACTAACACCCTCTAAAGTTGATACAAGTTGTTGCTGTTTGGATGGTATAAAGAAGGAACATTTGGACTTAATCCTCTCCTCTTTGGCCCGATGTCTGTGGAATTAAAAAAATGCTCGTCTTGCACCTTTGCTGCCTCGTTCTTTGATGGAGGAGTTGCTGAAAATTGAGCTTCCTCATTGTCATCAGGATAAACCTGTTTGGACGACGCTGCTGCTTCCCAGTTTTTTATGCTATTACCTCAAATTATGCCCCACAATCTTTCCATCATCATCATCATTTATATTGCGTCGAGCGGTAGAAAGAGTCGAATTTTTTTATGAAGATCTGCTCGACCTGCTGCCCGTTGTTCTTGTGTGGAGTGCCTTTTTTGCTAGACACCATTGTCCAAGATTTCTCATGTAAATTATGAACTGTATCATAACCCTTAGACCTATCCTTTGGACAATTAAAATTCCCAGCAGATATATGATTACTACTGGAAATTTCAGCTTGCAAAATTGTGCCGCGATCCTTTTGTGGTTGTTCCCATGTTTTGAACATGCTTCTAATTTATCCCCAGCCTGTGCAGTAGCAATATCTTCCGTACCAAGAAGTTTTCCTTCCTTGTTGCAATCAGTAGCTTTAATAGCTATTTCAGTAACATGTTCCTTCGTTTTTCCCTGTTCAACTATAGCTTCGGTTATCCAAACATTGACGCCATTAAACCCCTCCCCTTTGAGTGTGCACACTCTCTAGTTGTGTGCAATGGAACAGTGGCCACAAGTTCAACAGGGGCATCATATGCATGATGTTCTTCAGTCGTAAAGGATGAACATAGTTCATAGCAGCTGAGCACTATCTTTTTTTTCCTATTCTCCTGCTCTTGCTACTATTTTTCTTTTTGCATTCTCATGTTTATGAACAATGTCACGATGATATTTAGTTGTTGAATTCTCAATTTAATGGATTGCAAATTGAAAGATACTTGAAGCGTCTTTTTTTCTTTCGATACTAACTGATGGACTTGTTTACTTAATTCTGAATCTACTTCTTTGAATATGAAAATATTTGCAGTTGAAACAAGCATTGTTGTTGAGCAATGGGTAATACTTCATTCGACTTGTTCACAATTTAAGCAAGGGGTATTGTTGAGCGAGTTGAAACAGCTGTAAATGTTAAAGACCAAGTTAAATTGCGAAAGGAACCTACTTTTCTTTGCGAGGGGTTGAGTTGTCCATCTAGATGCTACACTTCTATTCTTTTCTTTTTGGGCTTTGAAAAGAATAACGTCAAGTAATTTAATATTTATATATTTTAGTTATGTGATGCATTAGTTCTTTGTAATTAATAATGATGTTTTATGAGTATTAAATGTTTATTTTTTTGGTGATGTGATCCATTAGTTTCATCTAATTATATTTATTAAAATTATCAATAGCGAACATAATTTTGGCCATTAAACGTAATGTTGAGAGAAATTCACAATTAGCGAGAGTAATTGTTGTCGTTAAAAGAAAAATTAGTTGTCATTATTAGAGGCTCTTAACGACAGTGAAATGTCAATTAATGAAGGGAAATTCTATCGTTAAAAGGTGCTATAACGACCAGATTAGTTGTTATCGTAAAAAAGTTTTAACGTCCGGATTGGAATCCGGTCGTAAAATTTTACCGTCAAGACCGTTAATGACTGATCACGACCGGATTTTAATCGGTCGTTATTGATCGATAACGATCGAATTTGGACCTATAGCAACCAGATTTCCCTTCGCTAAAGACCTTTTTCTTGTAGTGTAGTGAATCTATTCACCATCTCTTATTTGGTGGTTTTGAAAGTGAGGAGCTCGACCCTGTTTTAAATGAAATTCCTCTGTCTTCCTCAATTTCTATTTCTCCTATTCCTTTTGTCTCTTCCCCAACCGTAAGTGTTTCTTCTCCTGCGTTGACCTCTTTTGCTCCTTCATTTACTTTGAGTATTCTTGCTTCTGTACCTATGTTAGCTCCCGTACCTATTTCTTTTGCTCATGCTTTGACTCCGGCAGTGGCTCCTACTATTTTCACCTTTTCTACTACTCCTCCTTCCACTGCTCTTTCTTCCTCTGTTGTGCATTCCAAAACTGGCCCCAATAGTGGAGGCATGGCTATGAGAAATGTCACACTTGAAGTGCCTGCTACTCATAGCCTTTTGAGGAAGAGTGGTGGAGCTGATGTTTGGCTCGAGCCTCTAATCGGAGATGTGGAGAGGACGAAGATGCAGAGCCACAGCTACAATACTTTGATGAATGACATAGTTCATTCAACCTTGAAGGTAACTTCCTTTAACTCGAATATTTGCTCTCGTTTTGCTTTAAGTTCTAATTTATGTGCCTTATATTAACAAGCTAATCTGATTGGGACCGATCTGATCGGAAGGGTGTCTATTTTGGAAAGAAAGAATCGTGAGTCAGCAGAAGCCATTTCTAATGCCAACAGAATAGCTAAGGGAGCCCAGATTGAAGCTCAAAATTGGAACGAGCAGTTTGAAAGTGTTTTAGGGAGCATAGAGGAGTTACAAGATAATAAAGCTCAATTGGAACAGCAAAATCACTCTTTATCCACAGATTTAGGAATTGCCAAGGCTTCCATAGGCCAGATAGAAAGTGATAAAGAGCTTCTAAAGGGTTCATTGTCAAAGTCTAATGAAGAAATCAAAGAGCTCAAAGCACTTATGGAGAAAAAAGAAGAATATGCAAGAGATAATTCATGCTAATTTAAAGGTTTCTTTAGATAAAATTCATGATTTGGAGAGTTCTCATGACACTTTTGAGACTTCCTTTGATTCCCATCTAGCTGAGCAAGAGATAATGTAAAACGACCTGACTATGTGGGATATGGAATATGAAAACTTGGAGAAGGAGTACAATTCTCTTACTGAGAATTTTAATTATGAGATTAATTCGGCTTTTCTAATGTCTCGTCGTGATGTTTTGCTGGAGGCTACTCATGAAAATTTCAACTTGCATTTTGAGTTAGCCAAAGTTTTAGATACGTTTGAGAAGAATAACCAACCTGTTGACACTCCTTCTCCAGATCAGCCAATTGATATTTTTCTCCAGCACTTGAAACTCCTAGGTTAGAAGAGCCTTTGAACTCTGAAGCATCTTCTTAAACAGTTGAAGTTGGTGATCCCAGTGATCGAGGGTGAAACTGTAAGGCCCCGTAAAAATGAGCGCTCAAATGTTAGCAGCTCATAGAGTCGAGTCTACCTGCGTGAATTGGACTCTTGTTATTGTTTTGTACTTGAAAATGCGAAATCAAAAGTTTTCAAGAAAATGGTCAAAATGCGGTCCAGGATGAGGTCGCAGATTAGCTATGCGGACCGCATTCCTATCCCACAGTGAATCAGAGAGCAATAAATTTTTGATGTTGAAAATGCGGTCAAATCTGCGATCGCATAATCAATATGCGGACGGCAGAGTGATCGCATATTGTCCTTGAGGAAATTCGAAGGTCAGTTCTGCAGTGTATTCTTCGACCGCAGAACGCAAATGCGGACCGCATGTTTACCGCATTCCTAACCTGAGAGGTTTGAAATTTGAGCCCTTTCTGCGGTCTATTCTGCAGAACGCATGTCTTTTATGTGATCGCAGAATGGCGTCACAAAGTGAGCTCACCCAGTTATTTTTCTAAAAATCTAAGCCCGACCCTCTTTAATAAAAACACCCCATCCCTCATTTTTTTGATCAAAATAAGAGAGAGGAAGAGAGGATCCTAGAGATAGAAAGCAAGTTCTTCATCAATTGATCTTTCAAAATCATTGGAGTGCGGAAAAACCTTGGTGCATTTTCTTCTCCATTGATTTCTCGGGTAAAATCCCTAACTCATTTCCTCCAATTTCGAAATTTATGCTTGGGAAGGGAACCCCATACACTTGATTTGAATTTTCTTTATAAAATCTTCATGCATGTCTTCAAAAGTCAAGAATCTTGTAAAAAAGGAATTGGGTAGTAACTGTGAGTTAATTTTCTAAAGCCTAAGTGTTGTTCATGAACTAGATTGACTTCTTGATTGCTTGGCAAATTGGACTAAAGGTTTAAAAGGGGAAGACTCAGCTCAAGGTATGTATGGCTAACTGTGATCCTTGTAAAATCGCCCTATGCTAGATGTGAAATTGTTGATAATAGATATTCATGTGAAAAATAGTTGTGAGGCTTTGCGTTGTATGATTGTGTGGTAATACTTTGTGATGAATATTTTTTATATTGTAATTGGGACAACGGAAATGGTAAGTAATGTGGAACAATGGAAATGGAATAATGTGGAACAATGGAAATGGATAGATGTGGAACAATGGAAATAGGAATAATGTGGAATAGTGGAAATGGAAGTATTATGAAATAACGTGTGTGATTAGTTGTGAATAATTGTTGTGATGATCTAAATTGTGTACCAATATGATGAACCTGAGGAATTGTCTTTGCTAGTTGTGGAATTGCATTAACCTCGTTGTGGATCTATGTTAATAATGTGCCATAGTTGAATTCTTGTAACTGTTGTTGTGCTGTTTGTTGTTGTGATTTGAAAACTGTTAGGCGGTGTCGGGTTGAGCGCAACAACACGGTGAAATAAGGTGTGGGTTGGGGTGATAAGGGTGGCCGATGTAACAAGGGTGGACGAGGCAATAAAGGTGGAAAATGTGATCCAATATCACTATTGATATGAATACGAATCATGAAATGATAAATGTGGAAATGTGAAAGGAGACAGCAGGAGAGTTTGTAATCTGTGGGGCACTGATTGCCCCTTTGTTTGACTACATGAATCAATTGTTGCGAAGTATTTTGTTGTTGCTCCATGGTTGTAATTGTACTGTTGTTGTTAAGTTCTATACTTGTACATGCATTTTGGCTTGAGTTTACTTTGGACAGAGTTAGTTCATACATGCAAGTACAATTCAAATGTACTTACGTCCCTTTTGCTGGGGGCGCTACATTCATGTTATAATTGTAGGTGGATTCATTGCAGGCACTCCAGTCCACCGTTCGTAGCTTCTCCGTTACTCTATCGGCAGTATTCGTGTTGGTGAGCCCCTTTCCTTCCGGGGTGATGTGTGGCCTATGCAACCCCTGTTGTTGTATTTTTTGTAGTTTTGTATCAATTGGTAAGGGTATGGCCGGGGCCCTTTCGCCGGCAAGTGTTGTATTATCTTTATTCTAGAGGCTCCGTATACAATGGTATGTGAGTCAGAGCTTATGTCTTAAGATGTATGTGCTGGGCACTGTAAACTTGCGTATCACGTTCCCTCTTAATTGTAATATATGTTTTATAAAAGATGTTCCTTGTTAATCATAATATGTGGTTATAAAAGAGAAATCTTATGTTCTTTCAATTGAAAATGCAGTATCATTTGGCTAATTATCATTGAATAAAGTGGGGTAACGCGTGGGATATAGGAAAGGAACCCAGGTCCACTCGGCTGGGGATACCTGGTTGATTGCCGGTCATGCCCACGGATTTGGGGCGTGAAAAACTAGGTATCAGAGCCTAAGGTTATAAAGGAGTCCTAGGATGTCGCGGAGCCGTGCCTAGTAGAGCCCTTCTTATCGACGTGTTGTCGACCACATCTATAAGTTGGGGGCTACACTAGCATTTAGGAAAAAGTATCCTCTTCTTTGATATTCAAGTTCATGCGGTGATGTGATGTTGTGTCTAATTCGTGCTCTATTTCAAATTTTCAGTGATGGAACCTAAGAAGAAAGCTTGATTCGGCCTAGGGGCCAATGCCACTTCTAGTGCGGCCATGGATTATGTGCCGACTGTCGCGGGAGAAATTCCCCAGTTCTGAACTTGCCTGCTCAATCGATTCCTAGCCCAAGCGATCCTGTTCTAGCGGCAGCCGAGGGTGCTACTATCCCTCCTGTCAATGCTCCTACTCGTGATGTTGCTCCAGCTTCTGATTCTGGGACTCCTGCGGAAGACCTTAGGGGAGCTATCCATATGCTGACTCAGTTAGTGGCCGCCCAGGCCCAGAGATCTCATGATGCCCCTGTGTCCTCCAACGGACAGGGAGATTACTCCAGCTCCAGATTTCACCAGTTTCTGCGATAGTCCCCTCCAGAGTTCTCAGTCACAACCGATCCGCAAGAATTTCTTGATGAGATGTACAAGACCTTTCTAGTGACGAAGGCTACAGAGATTGAAGGGGTAGAATTGGCTTCATACAGGTTGAAGGGGGCTGCGCGTTCGTGGTTTGAGATGTGAGAGGATTCCCGTGAGGAGGGGAGCCTCCAGCTTGGTGGGATGAGTTCAAACATGACTTCATGCACCACTTCTTGCCTTTCGAGACCATGACAGCCCGTGCCATCGAGTTTGAGGTTTTTAAGCAGAGTAGTATGAGTTTTTGGGAGTATCACATGGAGTACATGAGGTTGTCGAAGTATGCACCTCAGTTGGTATCGACCATGGAGGTTAGAGTTCGGCGTTTCGTTCAGGGTCTCAGCACTTTGGTGGTAAATTAAGCTGCTACAGTGGCCTTGCATTCAAATATGAACTATGGGAAGATCGTGGGTTTAGCTCAGGCCACAGAGGCCAGGAAGTTGAATATTTGGGCTGACAGGGAGAGTAGCAGCAGGGCCCGGTCTATGGCTCACTCACGGAGGTCAGCTCCAGGGAGAGGGTCATCAGGATTGTCTCAGTCGTATGCTCAGTCATCAGCCAGTGCACCGTCATATGTGCACCGTTCAGCCCTTCGGGACCAGGTTCAGACAGCATGAGGTCCCGCCAGTTCAATCATTCGGGGATGAGACCTCGACAGCAGGGTGGTATATGTCCAAAGTGTGGGAGATTTTATACAGAGGCTTGTTACTTGGATGCTCCAGTGTTCTACAATTGTTCGGTTAGAGGTCACATTCAGTGCCGTGCGCCCAGACAGGGCACGAGTAGGGGACATGCTCAGCCATCCAGTTCATCAGTTGCTACGTCATCAGTGCGCCCTCCAGCCCCAGTAGGGCCTGGTGCAGCCAGAGGTGGAGCTCGTGGTAGGGGAGGACCCAGCAGGTTTTATGCGTTGAGTGGACGTCAGAGTGCTGAGGCTTCCCTAGATGTTGTCACAGGTATCCTACTTGTTGAGACTGTTGATATCTATGCTCTTATTGATCTGGGGTCTTCGTTGTCCTATGTCACCCCATTTGTTTCTTCGAGTTTTGGGATTGAATCCGAACAGCTTCTTGAGTCGTTCTCTATGTTGACTCCGGTTGGTGATTCTATTACAGCCGCGCGGGTCTATAGGAATTGTGTTGTCATGGTAGGTAGTCGTGTTACAACGGGCGACCTCATCGAGCTCGGGATGGTGGATTTTGATGTAATCGTGGGGATGGTTTTACTCTATTCTTGCTTTGCTAAACTTGACTGCCGGATAAGAGTCATGAGAGTCGAGTTCCCAAATGAGCCTGTTGTTGAATAGAAGGGAAATAGTGTTGTGCTGAGGGGTAGGTTTATTTCCTACCTCAAGACTTTGAAGATGATCAGAAAAGGGTGCATTTATCATTTAGTCCGGGTGGCGGACACTACTCCAGAGGTTCCTGCCCCCCGAGTCCGTGCCAGTTGTGAATGAGTTTCTTGAGGTATTTCCAGATGAGCTTCCAGGAATTCCGCCGGATAGGGAGATTGATTTCGGGATCGATGTGTTGCCAGATTCCCAGCCAATATCTATTCCCACGTACAGAATGGCGCCGACAGAGTTGCGGGAGTTAAAGAAGCAGTTGAAGGATCTATTAGAGAAGGGGTTAATCCGGCCAAGTGTGTCGTCGTGGGGTGCTCCGGTTCTTTTTGTCAGAAAGAAGGATGGGTCACTTCGGATGCGTATCGATTATTGGCAGCTTAATGAAGTCATCATCAAGAATAAGTACCCTTTGCCTCGGATAGATGATTTGTTCGATCAGTTGCAAGGTGCAATGTTCTTCTCAAAAATTGACTTGCGGACTGGGTACCACCAATTAAAGATCAGGGAACAGGATATTCCTAAGACCGCTTTCAGGACGCGTTATGGCCACTTTGAATTCTTGGTCATGTCTTTTGGGCTAACCAATGCGCCGCCAACTTTTATGGATCTTATGAATCAGGTCTTCAAGTCATTCTTAGACTCCTTCGTGATTATTTTCATTGACGACATCCTTGTGTATTCGCGGAGGAGGGAGGATCATGCCAATCACCTCAGAGCGGTTTTGCAGACTCTACATCAGCACCAATTGTTTGCGAAGTTTTTCAAATATGAATTTTGGTTGGAGTCCCGTCGCTTTTCTGGGTCATGTTTTTTCTAGTGAGGGAATTCAGGTAGAACCCCAAAAGATTACAGTGGTAAAGGATTAGCCTAGTCCCATGACCCTGACGGAGATCCGTAGCTTTTTGGGGTTAGCTGGGTATTATCGGAGGTTTGTAGAGGGATTCTTCACCCTCGCCTCCCCATTGAACAAATTGACGCAGAAATAAGCCAAGTTCCAGTGGTCAGATGCTTGTGAGAAAAGTTTTCAGGAATTGAAGACAAGGTTGACTTCGGCACCAGTATTGGCCTTTCTAGAAGGCATAGAGGGATTTTTGGTTTATTGTGATGCCTCCATGGTTGGTTTAGGGGGTGTTCTGATGCAGCATGGGAAGGTCATACCATATGGTTCCAGGCAACTCAAGAATCAGGAGAAGAATTATCCAACGCATGATTTGGAACTTGCAGTGGTTGTATTCGCCTTGAACCTCTGGCGAAATTAACTTTATGAGGTTCATGTAGATGTGTTTTCAGACCACAAGAGTCTCCAGTATTTGTTCAAGTAGAAGGAGCTGAATTTGAGGCAGCGGCGGATCGAATTGTTTAAGGATAATGATATGGACAACTTGTACCATCCAGGGAAGGCGAACTTGGTGGCCGACGCCCTCAGTCGAAAATCCATGGGTAGTTTGGCTCACTTGAGAGCGGATCAGAGGTTCCTGGCTTGGGAGGTACATTAGTTGGCCAGCCTTGGGGTTTGTATCTCGGCCCCGAATGAGGAGGACCTTATGGTGCATAATACAACAGAATCGCTCTCGTGGCAGAGGTTAAGGAAAAGCTTTGATCCAGTATTGGCACAATTTTAGGAGGCAGCTCTAAGTAACAAAATTTTGCTTTTTCACTCGGCAGCAATGATGGTGTGCTACGGTGCCATGCCAGGTTATGTGTCCTGGATGTGGATGATCTACGGGAGAGTAATGACAGAGGCTCGTCATTCTAAGTATTTAGTGCACCCAGGCTCTACAAAGATGTGCCAAGATCTCAGAGATATCTATTCGTGGAGTGGTATGAATAAAAGTGTAGCGGACTTCGTCTCTAAGTGTTCGAATTGCCAGCAAGTGAAGGCCGAGCATCAACGGACGAGAGGGTTGACTCAGCTTATAGAAAGACCAATGTGGAAGTGGGAAATGATCAATATGGACTTCCTGACAACACTACCTCGTACTCAGCACAAGATTGACTAAATTTGGGTAATTGTGGATATGCTCACCAAATCAGGTCACTTTTTGCCAGTCAAGTCCACCGATACTGCAGAACAATATGCTCGGCTGTATGTCAAGGAGATAGTGAGGCTTCATGTTACGCTGCTTTCTATTATTTCGGATCGAGGAGCTCAGTTTACAGCTAACTTCTGGAGGAAATTTCAGCAAGGTTTGGGTACTCAAGTGCATCTTAGCACACCTTTTCATCCGCAAACCGATGGCAAAGCAGAGCAGACTATTCAGACGCTCGAGGATATGTTGCGGGCATGTGTCTTGGATTTTAAAGGTAATTGGGATAATAACCTACCCCTTATAGAGTTTGCTTATAATAACAGCTTCCATGCTAGCATCTAAATGGCCCCATTCAAAGCATTGTACAGAAGAAGGTGTAGGGCCCCGATCGACTGGTTCGAGGTTGGTGAAGCAGATTTAATAGGGCCAGATCTGTGCATCAGGCCATGGAGAAAGTAAGAGTCATTCAAGAGAGAATGAAGACTGCTCAAAGTCGCAAGAAATTCTATGCGGACGTGCGTCGAAGAGAATTGTAGTTTCAAGAGGGCGATTGGTTATTCTTAAGGGTGTCTCCTAGTAAGGGAGTCATGCGCTTTGGAAAGAAAGGAAAACTATGTCCTAGGTATGTTGGGCCTATCAAGTCGTTCAAAGGATCGGCTAAGTTGCGTATCGTTTGGAATTTCCCCCTGAAATGTCCTTAGTGCACCCGGTGTTTCACGTATCCATGTTGAGGAAAGTTGTGGGTGATCCATCTAAAATTGTGCCAGTTGAAGACATCAAGGTTTCGGAAGGGTTGTGATATGAAGAGATTCCGGTTGCTATTATGGATAAGCAAGTCTGAAAGTTGCAGAACAATTGCTTCAGTTAAAGTGTTGTGGCGAAACCAACATGTTGAGGAAGCCATGTGGGAAGCGGAAGATGAGATGAAGATAAAATACCCACATCTATTTGAATAAGTTAGAAATGATCATGCAAATCTTGTCCCTAGGAGAGCGAATGCTGTGTCCATTAGGTGTAAGAGTCATCCCTTCTCTTTCCAAGTGCCTTATAATTGTAGTTTCTCCAAGTTGTGTTAACAAATTCATGTGTTGTGACTATTTGAACAATGTTCAGTCCTTTTTTGGTAATGGAAGTCTTGTGCTCTCATGGTATGGTGATGTATGGAAGTAATGATTAATTTTGCATGGATATAGAGTATCAAAGTGTTCAAACGTAGGTGGAACTCCGCGGATTTTCTCGATACGCTTGTTTTTCTCCTTTCACTCTTTCTGCAAGGATAGTACTACATTTCGAAGATGAGAATTATCTGAGTTACCTGGTTCTCCTTCTTGTGAATCATTGGGGGTTGCTCCATTACCAAAATTAACTAGACCTGAGCGAGGGTTTTCCTGTGTGTTATTATTAGGCGTTGTTGGTGCAGCAGACAATCGGCTAACTAAAGCTTCTAAAGCTTTGTCAATTCGTGCATCAATTATTTTTTGTAGAAGTTCATCTCTTGCTTTATTTCCTCCATCAACATGTTCTGACATATCATTATTAGTTCCTTCTCCAGATCCACGTGGAGAAGCATGAGGCATAACATTATTGAGCTCATCCCCCTCCAATTGATGGATCTGATTTTCCTTATTGTTGTTGTCATTGTTGTTTGACATGATGTTAATAATGGGTAGAATGTAACTTTAGAAAGAATGAATTATCAGATTCTCGGTAATGGAACCAATTTGTTTAATCATAAAATATTATTTGGTTAAAGGTAGAATTTTAAGAAGAGAAATCGGGTTACTGATAATCAAGAGACCAAGAATAATAGGCTTTTCGAGTATAAGAATAAGCGATATAGAAATTTGTATAACAATATAAGGCAGATGAACTTTTCGTGTCCTTATAAATGATGAGACCTCCTTCTTTTATAGCAAATAAGGAGTAACGGCTTGTTCTAAATAGTAAAGGACATTTACTGAGGCGTTAAACAATCATTGCTATTAAATAAAAATTTACTAACGTATCAAGTATTCAATAATGAACTTAGACTATTTTTGTCTTCAAATTCTTGTCTTCAGTGCCTTTTGATCTGTTGGGATTAAGTGACTCGAATTTGTACGAGACTCGTATCTGAGGCTCCTTCTCGTACCTATTTAATTCTCTCTTCCCGTATCTGTTGTCTCCCGTGCCTTTTACTCGTTTACTACACTTTGACTATTTGACCAATTCATGTGTCATTCCACGTCATCTTTAATTTAATTCAGTTTTTTACCAATACAAGGAACAAATCAATATGATCATTGATTTAAATGTTTAAATACAACCTGATTCATATAATGAAGAGAAGGGGATCAACCCACCCACTCAGATAATGAATAAGAGGTTGAATTATCTCCAGAAGATCTCCAAAGAATATATCACCCATGAATATTTTCAACCGTAATCAAGCTTTAAGGAAGAAGAATTCAACACCATTTACTTAATATAAAAATTCAAGAGTTGTGAAGATAAAGGGAAATTTTCCACTAATCGATCTAGGGTCCGATAACTATATTACAAAGTTCAACAATGAAAATAGAATGCTTAAAGATCTTTATATTGGACCTTGATTTATTTTTGGTTACTTTTTATCAGTCCAAAAAATGGGTTTCAAATTTCATTACTTTAGAGGCAAAAATATCCCAAACAGCTATTTGGATACGTCAACCACAACTAACTATTGAATTCTACGATGGATTAATATTAAAGAAAGTTGGCAACAAAAATAGATTATTGAAGATTAATGCATGCACATCCTCAACCCTTAGAGGAAAATATGCGAGGCTTTGTATTGAAATTCTCTAAAAGTGTCGGTCACCCCCTTTGTTTTTATTAGCCAACACAAGTAAGAAATCCATTACTAGGGAGACAATTTCCTATGTAAAAAGTATGGCAGACTAGGGAATTCAATGATCAATTGCAGTACATAATACCAAAGGTCACTCGTACTAGTTCACAAGGAGATCAAGCTATCAACTAAGCCAAGATTTTTAATGGACCTCAAGACAAAATGGAAGATGTCTCGCACCTCCCCAAGGAAAATACCTCACAAACGGTAGAGTTGCCCGAGAAGAAAAAAATCAATCATAACATAAAGGTGATGCACACCACACCATGTAAGATACATGACCCAATCGCATCCCCTTCCAGGTAATTCTCCATCCCTTTTATTAAATGAGAATGTAATAAGAAGATATCTTGTTAATAGAAATACCTCTACTGCTACGCCTTCTAAAATTTTAGGAAAAAAATCAATTAGCTAAGACTTATATTGCCACCGGTAATAAATTTTATGCTTTGGTTTCTCCGCCAAAATTTACTAATATGGATAAAACTCACTTAGATTATAGAGAATTATATTGCATGGCTATTGATGTGGCATCTAAACACCCAATGAATGTCAATTTGACGGCTACACAAGTTAGCCAATTAAATCATATGCAAATCAATAATTCACTACCTAAGATCAATGAATCCCTAAGTGACCCTATTACAACGCATATTGAACACTCTAAGACACTTCAACAACTGAACGAACTTCTAATCTCCTCAAAGGGAAAAACAACCCCTTACATGGATGATAATTCTAAACTTCTAACAGATCAATATGTGTCCATCAGAATTTCAAAATCACACAAATGTCCAATGAAGCCAAACTCGTTTCAAACACAAAATCTAATCAAAATATTATTAATACCACTCTTTCAAGTAACTACAAATATATGCATATACATATAATCATTGATTGCCAACCTAATCCATAGGTTAACCCAAAACCAACCCAAGATAGCTCAATACACTGCCTCAATATAAACCACCAACAATATAATACAATTCCAAGAATCCAAATCTCTTAGAGAAGGAGATATATACATCCAAATCTTGAGACACCAACGTGCTATAAACATGAAAAATCCACCACTCCCTCAAAACACACTAACGGGCATTCAAATGTTCCACATTCAACCCCTAATGCCATAGGATCATCAACCTCTCTCATGGGTGGAACAAGCATTGATGGGCCATGCAATAACGTTCAACATGGTATTGGATTGTCAAGATACATTTGTTGTCCTTCAAAACTTTCATTTCCTAGCTTAACTAGTGTCAGAAGGAATGCACATGGAAATGAACACTTGCCTCAATCATGTGTGGATGAACAACATTCTTCACCCTCTAGCCCCGTTAATGAACTTAAGCCCCAAGCCATGAGGAATCAATGAAGATTACCATCTTACCTCATCCAATTCAAACTTAAAATGTTCTAGTGAAACTACCCTTCTTTCCCTCGGGGAGATCACCAACATGACCCTTATATTCATGCCTTGGTCTAACCCAATCGACAATGTAACAACTCAAACAAACCTCAACATGTAAACCCCTCAACGCGCAAGCTCAGCTCAAACAAAAAATCCACTAAATGTTCCAACACCAATAAAACAAGTTGCTCCACCACCAATAAAACAAGTTGTTCCACCACCAATTCCACAGCCTATTCCTCAAGTACAACCCCCTCCCAATACACCAAAACAAGAAAACATTCAAATGGAGGAATTAGATGAAATAAAACTGGTAGGGTTCGGATCAGTCGTAGAATTTTCAAGTCTCAATGAGGTAAAAGTATTTCTTTTCATGGAACCATGAGAGAAGAGATATGTGCTCAGTTGCCCCCCTGGACTTTACAATTTGGCAATGGATGTGAGACCTCCCCAGGAACCAATGGTGGGGAGTCATGCAATGATTTTGGTCCCTTCACTAGTGAGGAACCCAATACTGCAAGCTCTGATGGAGAATGGTCCAAAAAACAACCATGCAATAATGTATAGGCATACTAATATAATTATATGGAACATCCGTGGAGATAACAATGAAATCTCCCGGCTTAACATTAGAGATGATAGATACCCATAGGCCATGCATGGTAACACTATTGGAAATAAGAACAGGAAATCATATCTCCCTCCTTACTAATTTTGCATTCTCAGAAATGATTGAGGTTCCAAGCGAGGGACAATCTGGAGGTATGGTGATCCTTTAGGATTCAAGTGTTGTCAAAATTCACAACTTTGTTAGGAGAAATCATGATATTCATGCCACTATTGAGGTACTCCCCTCTCAAACTACTTGGCATTTTTTCAATATTTATGCTAGTACGAAGGTTGAAAAATAACCTGAGTTATGGAACAATATAGAAATATTAATACTTGTTATAAGGGTCCTTGGTTGTTAGGGGGAGACTTTAACGATATTCTCAATTCTAATGACAAATGTGGTGGTAACCCCATCAACCGTAGGCGCAGTAATTCTTTATGGAATAACACTAATAATTGTAACTTAATATACATAGTTTATAATGGGTGCAAATACACTTGGTTTAGTCATAAGAAAAAGTCTAAGGGTTTAATTATGGAAAGACTTGATAGAAATTTTTGTTAAAAAAGAGTGGTTATCAATGTATCCCAAAGCAGTGGTCATTCACCTTCCTAAGACACATTTTAATTACAACCCCTTGTCAATTAACGTCATCCCTATGAATGTGAATCATTATCGTAAACTTTTATGCTTGAAAAATATTTGGTGTAGGCTTCCAGATTTTATTAACATTGTTAAACACTGTTGGATTGATAATGACCTTATTGGTGCTCAAAACCTTTTTAGGGATAAGGTCATCAAAAGGAAGAACAATACATTTGGAGACATTTTCAAAAAGAAAAAAAAATTCTAGCTAGACTAAGTGGAATCCAGTCATCACCTAATTGTCATAAAAACTCATTTCTTACAAGATTTAGGATCAAATTTAAGAATTGAGTTCAATAATATTATAATAATGGAACATGATTTCTAGAAACTAAGATCTTGAATTAATTGGCTCAATGAAGATGATGCCAATACCAAATATTACCATATTATGGCCTCTAATCGTAAATATCGTAATTTAACTATGCACTTCACTAATTATAATAGAGACTAGATTTATAAACCTAAACAAATACTTGACTATACTCTTTCCTTCTTTATGGAGGCCTTTAAGACATCCAAAACCTTCTCCCATAATAACATTATCATAAGTGATCCCTCGTGCCATGATAAGACTGGCCTAAGTTGTCTTGATAACATTTTATATAACATGGAAATCCCCAAGGCCATGTTATCTTTTAAATCTTTTAAAGCTCTAGGCTTGGATGGCATTCATCCTTTTTTTACCAGAAATATTGGCATATCATTGGTGACTCTATTGCATATTACTGTCACAAGGTATTCAAAACTCAATCCTTACTTAGTGGCATCAATGATACCTTTATCTATCTCATACCTAGGTTTTCTAATGGAAACAACCTTAAAAAGTTTAGACTTATTGGTCTTTGTAACAACAACAACTACCTAATATAGTAGGTTTCTGGACAAGTGTCAGCGTATGCTTCGCACTGCAGAGATATTGAAGTCGAGTGGAGTGGTTTTACTAATTTCCCATTCTCAGGACCTGCATTTACTTGGTGGGAAGAGTTTGAGAGGCGTAGGCCAGTTGGAGCAGCGCCCCTTACTTGGCAGCAGTTCTCCACTCTCTTTCTGGAGAAGTGTGTGCCGCATTCTCGCAGGAAGGAGTTGCATCGTCAACTTGAGTGGTTGTTTCAGGGGGGACATGATTGTGACCCAATATGAGTTGAGGTTTATGCAGCTAGCTCGGCATGCTTTTTGGATGATCACGACTGATCAGGAAAGTATTAGGAGGATCGTGGATGGTATCAACTATCCCACTCGTATTTTGATGACTAGAGAGAGGGTTGTGGCTGCCTCGTTTGAGGAGGTAGTTGATATGGCTCGTCAGATTGAGACTGATCATCGGCGGAAGCGTGAGGAGAGGGAAGCCAAGAAGTCTCGAGGTTCAGGTAGCTTCAACGGTGCTCCATCTAGGAGCCAGTTCCAACGCCGCAGAGGTCGTTCCTTTAGACCTCCCCAGTTAGGTGATAATGAGTCTAGTGGGGCTTCTTCGAGACGTGGTCACCTGGGTTATCAGTAGAGCCAGTCTTCACTTAGCACTCTTCCAGCTCAAAATGCTACTCCTGCCTATTTAGCCAAGGGTTCATCTGCAGCGAGGGCTTCCCTTCAGTCCCCTTCTCCAGCTCCAGGTCATTGCTATGAGTGCGGTGAGTTGGGTCATATGAAGAGACAGTGTCCTCGGCTTCGTGGTAGGCAGTCTCAGCAAAGGGACCAGCACTCATTTTCTACTCCTATTTCTTAAGCACCCACTCAGTTAGCTAGTAATGGAGGCCAAGTAGCAAGAAGTCGCCCAAGGGGTGCAGACCAGACTGGCGGTGGTCAGGCTCGATTCTATGCTCTTCCTGATAGAAGGGACGCTATTGCAGCAGATGCTGTTATCATAGGTATTATCTCAGTCTGTCATAGGGATGCTTCTATTTTGTTTGACCCTGGATCTACCTATTCTTATGTATCTTCATATTTTTCTCATCACTTAGGCACGACCCGTGGTTGTCTTGCCTTGCCTATGCACGTATCTACCCCGATGTACAATACTATCATTGTGCTTCATGTATATCGATCGTGTCTTATGACTATTGGGGGTTTGGAGACCCGGGTTGGCTTGTTATTATTGGGTATGGTGGACTTTGATGTGATTCTAGGGATGGATTGGCTATCCCCGTACCATGCTATTATGGAATGTCATGCCAAGAAAGTTACATTAGCTATTCCGAGTATTCCGAGGATCTAATGGTGAAGTGTAACTGATTATGTGCCCAGTAGGTTGATTTCCTTCTTAAAGGCCAAACGGATGGTTGGGAAGGGTTGTTTATCATACTTGTCTTTCGTTAGAGATGTTGGAGCTGAGACTCCTAGTCTTGATTCGGTTCCCGTTGTGAGGGATTTTCCGGATGTGTCTCCAACGGACCTACCGGGCATTTCGTTATTGATCTGGTGGCGGGCACTCAACATATCTCTATTCCTCACTATCGTATGGCACCAGCAGAGCTAAAGGAGTTGAAGGAGTAGCTTTAGGAACTGCTAGATAAGGGGTTCAGTCGTCCGAGTGTGTCACCGTGGGGTACAATGATATTATTTTTGAAGAAGATGGATGGAACAGTGAGAATGTGCATTGACTACAACCAGTTGAACAAGGTGACAATGAAGAACAAGTATCCACTACCCCATATTGAGGATTTGTTTGATCAGCTTCAGGGAGCAAAGTTATTCTCTAAGATTGACCTCCGATCAGGCTATCAGCAGCTGAAGATTAGGGATTCAGACATTATGAAGATGTCTTTCAAAGAGATATGGGCACTATGAGTTTCTATTTATGGTATTTGGGTTGATTAATGCCCTAGACGCATTCATGCACTTGATGAACAGTGTATTTCGGCCGTATCTAAAATTCATTTGTGATCGTTTTATTGACGATATTTTGGTGTACTCGCGTAGCCAGGAAGAGCACGCGCAGTACTTGAGGGTGGTCTTGATGAGGTCGAGAGAGGAGAGGCTTTATGCAAAGTTCTCCAAGTGTGAGTTCTGGCTCAGTTCCGTGGCTTTTCTGGGACACATAGTGTCCAGTGATGGTATTCAGGTTGACCCAAAGAAGATTGAGGCGGTGCAGAGTTGACCCGGACCGTCCTTAGCCACTCATATATAGAGTTTCCTTGGTTTGGTGGGTTATTTTCGCAGGTTCATTCAGGGTTTTTCCTCTATTGCTTCGCCTTTGATGAAGTTGACGTAGAAGAATGCTCCATTTGTGTGGTCGGATGAGTGCGAGGAGTGCTTTCAGAAGCAAAAGTCAGCGTTGACCACAGCTTCGGTACTTGTATTGCCATCAGCTTCAGGTTCATACACGGTTATTGTGATGCTTCGAGAGTTGGGATCGATGGTGTATTGATGTAGGAGGTTTGTGTTATCGCTTATGCTTCTTATCAGTTAAAGCCCCATGAGAAAAAATACCATGTTCATGACTTAAAGTTGGCTTTTATTGTTCATTCCTTAACATTTGGAGGCACTATCTATATGGCATATATTGTGAGGTGTTCACGGACTATCGCAGTCTTCAACACTTGTTTAAGCAGAAGGATCTTAATCCGAGGCAGCAGAGGTGGCTTGAGTTACTCAAGGATTATGACATTACCATTCTGTATTATCCAGGGAAGGCCAATGTAATGGCCAATGCTTTGAGCCAAAAGGCAACTAGTATGGGCAGTTTGGCACACATTCCAGTTTGGGAGAGGCCCTTTGCGGTTGATGTCCATGCTTTGGCCAATTGGATGGTGAGATTAGATATTTCTTAGCCCAGTCGGGTGTTGGCTTGTGTGGTTTCTCGATCATCCTTGTATGACCACATTAGAGAGCGCCAGTATGATGACCTGCATTTGCTTGTCCTGAAGGACATGGTTAAGCATGATGATGGCATTGATTTGACTATTAATGACGATGGTGTGTTGAGGTTGTAGGTCCGTATTTGCGTGCCTAATGTGGGTGGGCTCTGAGAGTTGATATTAGAGGAGGCCCACAGCTTGCAGTATTCCATTCATTAGGGTGCCGCGAAGATGTACCAGTATTTGAGACAACATTACTAGTGGAGGAGAATGAAAAAGGAAATTGTGAGTTATGTGGCTCGGTGTCTCCACTGTCAGCATGTCAAATATGAACATCAGAGATCCAGAAGTGTACTTGAGCTATGGTGAAGGTGTAGTGGAGAGGTCGGCCTATGGAGGAGGCCACTTGGGAGACCGAGAAGGAAATGCAGAGCAGATATTCCCACTTATTTGAGACTCCAGGTATGTTTCTTGATCCGCTCGAGGATGAGCATTTGTTTTAGTTGGAGAGGATGTGACGACCCGGTCTGTCGTCACGTGAGTTACCAGCCCGTTTCCCTCATATTATGTTAACTTTGTATTAATATCAGTATTTGAGTTAATCGGGTAGAATTGGATAGGTATTAGTTTCAAATGAGATAGTCTCTTAATGGGAAGCTTGTTTTGGAAAAAGTCAACAGGAAGTTGACTATTTAGTTAGAGGGTTAATATGTGAATTCTGATGATTCAGTTAGCATTGGGGGATAATTTGTGAATTAGGATTGAATCGAAATTAAATTTGAAGGTCCGATGTAGAATTAGGCTTGAATTGGCTAAGTTTGAATTTTGACAAATTCCGGTTGATAGGTGAGATTTTGATCTGAGGGTCGTAATGGAAATACGAGAGTTGCAGTAGCTTCGTTAGGTGATTTTGGATGAGTGTGCAAAGTTTCAATTGATTTGGAGGTGTTTAGGTCGGGTTTTTGATCAAATGAAAGTTTTGAAAGTTTTAGTTTGACTTAGGCTTGAATTCGTGGTAATTTGACGATTCTTATGTTATTGGATGTATTTTTATGATTGGAACAGGTTTGTATGATGTTTAAGGATGGGTTGACACTTTTGGTTGACGTCCCAGGGGCCTTGGGGTTGTTTCGGGTGGTTTAACGGAAGGTTTTTGGCTTTTGGGAGTTACAGAAAAGCAACAGAAATGTTGCAGAGGAATTGCTCTATGCGATTGCATAGGTTAAATTGCGATCGCATAGAAGGCTTGGAGAGGAGCCCAGTTTTGTGATATGTGGTTGCATTAAGGGCCATGCGATCGCATAGGTCTAGGAACTTTGCGCACTGCGTTCGCACAAGGACTGATGCGATCGCGTAGGATATTAGGGCCTAGGGTCCTTGGCAAGAGTTTGGTCTATGCGAATGCGGGGGTGTAGTGTGAACGCATAGGGTTATTTTGAGAAGATGAAATTTGTGTTATGCAATCGCAATGGTAGTGATGCGATCGCATAGGGTTAAAAATGCCTGGGCAGAATGGTTTTAGGTGTTATTTCATCCGCGACCCATATCATATTTCCTCCATTTTTACTCTGTCTCAAGAGCGTTTTGGTAGATTTGAAGAGGGTTTTCGACGGATATCGATTGGAGGTAAGTCTCGTGACTTAGACACGTCTATTTAGAATCAACCTTAAATTTCATGAAAAATTATAGCATGACATAAAGAACTAGGGCTTGAGTTTTTGAATTCTAAATTGGGATTTCATGGCCCATTTGACCTCTGATTTTGGTAAATTTTATATGTACGGACTCATGGCGAGACGAGAAATTCGGTGATGTGACTTTCATAATTTTTCGAGTAAGATCGGGGCTCGGATTTTGCCAACTTCGTGATTCTTAGTATTTTTCGAGTAATTTCGATTGAGGTTATATTTCTTTAGCATAAAGTAATGTATTCGTTGTGGTTTAGACTAGATTTGACGCGCGAGGAGGTCGATTCAAGAGGAAAGGGCATTGCGGACTAGTCTAGCCGGCTTGAGGTGAATAATAGGTGTAAATCATGACCTGATGGTTTGAAACCCCGGTATCTCACACTGTGAACCTGTATTGAGGCAAGACACATACTCTACGGTGAGTGCGGGGTCGTTTGTGGATGGGGACTATGGCTTAGTCCGTCCGGGTGATGTTTAGACTGTGTTTTCCTTATCCTTGTTAGTAGTTAGACTTTTGGTTCCTTTATAAGTTTCTTGATATTTTTTTTTACCTGTTATTCCCTGAAGCATGTTTCCCCCTCCCATCTTTACTTGTTTATTTCTTCTTTACTTTCTGCTGTATATTATATAATTGCACGGATTTATTTGGTAGTTGGGTTCTAGCCTCGTTACTACTTAGCCGAGGTCAGGCTAGACATTTACCAGCACATAGGGTCGGTTGTGCTGATACTACATTCTGCACGATGTACAGATCCCGGAGCAGCTCTTAGACTGTAGTTGGAGGCTATCTTCAGTCCACACGGAGATCCAAGGTAGACCTGCAGGCGTCCGCAGGCCCTGGAGTCTCATCTATCTTTTATTTCATGTTTTCCTTTTCGCTTCAGAAACAGTGTATTGGTATTTTCTTCAGACTTTGTATGTAGTAAATCATAGACAGACAGTCTTTAACACTATGAATCCAAATTTTTGATGATTTAGTCCTAAGTAGTTGTAATAGATACAGATTTCAGATATTTTATTATTTTCTTACGCTTAACTTAGATTTTCGCTGTTTATACGTTTTCGCTTTATGTTTGTTAAAAAAAGTATTGGATAACGAATCAATTAGCTTAAAAGTTTTATTTGCCTAGATCATATTCGTAGGTGCCATCACGACCATCGAGTGTGGAAAATATGAGTGGTGATAGATAAAATCCAAAAATAAAGATAGGGATAAAACAAAAGAGAGCGAGAAATGGAAGAAAAGAGTTGCAGTGTGGATAGGGACATTTAAAAGGTAAGATGCTAATTGTTTAGGTACATCACATCCTAACATGCGATTTTCTATGTCACGACCAAATTTTACCTATTGATCGTGATGACGCCTAACGCTATTGCTAGGCAAGACAACCGCATCTAACTGTGTGATTTCTTCTTTTAGTAATTTAGAAATAGTTGATTTTTTATTTTTTCAACAGTTAAGGAGTAAACATTTCCATTAATGGGAGTAATAAATAATTTAAGAGTAAATAAGGTAAAATAATAGCTAAAGCTAACAAAATGTTCAACTAGCATAGTTTCTAAGACCCGTGTCACAAGCATATGAACTTGTTGTGGAATATAAAAAAACATACTACAATACTATCTGAAATGCAATAGCAGGAGATAAATAACAAAGAGACTCTGGGTGATGCGGAAACGGGCTCCGAAGGGCTTCTCACCACAGAGTCTCGAAAGTATCAAGTATGCGAGCCGGGGTGATAACTGGATTCTCTTGCCTCAGATCTTGCACGGGTAGCGCAGAGGTATAATATGAGTACGATAAAAATGTATATCCAGTAAGTATTTAGTCTAACCTCGAAGAGGAAGTTACGGGGGTCGACTTCGACACTTACTATAGTCTAACAATAATAAAGATGAAATTTTTGTTAAATAAATAGAAAATAGGTAAATGATAATAAAATCCAATAACAAGAAGTAAATAAACAATTCGCTTACTAAAAATTAATTCCAATAATAAATTTCCATTCTTTTATAATTTAACTATTCCAGCCAATGAAACAACATCAAGTATAATTGGATTCCAAATATTATTACGCATGAATTTTGCCGAGGATGTACGACCGGATCCAATAATGCATATACATAACTGTATGCACTATGAGGGTTGAACAGCACGATCTATAGATGCATCAATTAACTTGCTAGGTCGAAGGCCCGTTAGCATGAGAGCAGTGGAATTTGTATCTCGCTCGCGAAAACATTTACGGCACGAATGAACAAAATTTCTCATATTATCAGAATTTCCTCAATTGTTTCCATAAAATAAGGAGGCAAATTAAAAGCATAGATCTTAAAAATCCGCAATCTCAACATTTTACCAAATCAGTTAATTAACAAAATAAAATAACGATAACAACAAAGCATGATGTAAATACCAAGACTACATGTACTTCGCATGAAATATAGCTACGTAAGTACTCTCGTCACCTAGTACCTATGTAGCCCCCAATACAATAATTCTTCTACAAAAACACACTTACGGGAGTGAGCTCCCTCTTACATTGTTAGAAAAGAGACTGACCTTGTCTCAAATCTCACATTTCGGCTAAGGTTCTGCTCTAAAGCCTCAATTCGGTGCAAAAAATCTGACACTAGTCAAATATTATACAAATTAATCAATACATGCTGGAAAGTCCATAATTATCCATTTAAAAAATTACTCAACCAAAATTATAAGATTCTTCTATCTATCAGAACCAACCAAATGGCATGGTGAGCTAACTCGGAGTACCTGAACTCATACTGCGATAGGGTCATCTCTCCTTGACGTAACCACTCAAACTACCTGCGCAGCTTCTCTCTGTGAGAATGCGGCACATACTTCTCCAGGAAGAGAATAGAGAACTACTTCTAGGTAAGGGATGTTGTACCAACCGGACTGTACCTCTCAAAATCCTCCCACCAAATGTAGGCATCTCAAGAAAACTGATAGATAGTGAAAGTGACTCTGCTGGTCTCCAAAATACCCGCCAAACGAAGCATTCTCTGACACTTATCCAAGAAACCCTGGGCATCCTCACCCTATGCACTACTGATTGTCGGAGGCTATAATCTACAAAATCTATCCAACCTACGGTGCTCATCCTCTGGCATGTCAGGAACTACATAGTCCTAAGCAGCTGCAACCAACTAGGATATATGTGCCCTTGGCATCTGAAGTCCCAGCACAACCTGATCAGGTGTGCGAGCGGTGGGAGTCTGATTGCCTCCCGCCGCCTAAGAAGTAGCTGCGGCTGTAGTAGATGAGACCGCCTGAGCTAGGTTAGTGCAAAGTGATAGAATCTCAGCCAATGCCTCTTGAAGACCCAGAATCACAATGGGCACAGCTGGTGCCTGAGCTGGTGTTGCTGAAGCATCCACAACTGGGACCTGATCCTGAACTGGGCGGCTGGTGGATCTATGTGTGCTTCCCTAGCTGCTGTGCGGGACACACATTTTCCCCTACCGTGACCACGATCATGTCCTCGGCCTCTCGTGGCCACAGCTAGTGGTACTGGTGGTTTTCTATCCCGATCGGTAAGGCGTGTCCTCACAATTTGTGAGAGAATAGAATAATATAGTTTAGTACTCGTATTGAAAAATTCACATGACAAGAATTTCAAGAATATGAAGTTTTACTAAAGGTTCTACAGCCTCTCGAGGATAAATACAAACATCTCCGTACCGATCTACGAGACTCTACTAAATCAGCTCATGACTCATGTGACATATATAACCTAGGCTCTGATACCAACTTGTCACGATCCTAAACCAGGACCCGATCATGATGGCGCCTCTTGTGAAGACAAGGGCAACCGACCCTTCCCATTTCAATTGTTAACAGTTAACCGTAATAAATATGTCTAAAGGCATAATAAATAGAGCCTAAAAGTAGAAGATAATAGCATATTTTGTGGAATACAACCCAACACATCCCGACATCAGGGTGTCACTAGTCATGAACATCTATCTATCCTAATAAAAGTCTGAAAAGTTTATAAGTTATTACAAAATGCCTGATAAAGAGATTGAAATGATAAAGGGGAAGAAACATGGGACGGCAGACTTCAAGCAGCTACCTCATGGACTCTGAAATTTGTCCGGAGCTCTCAACTCCCATTGGCAGGATCCGCAATGCCTGAATCTGCACACGGGGTACATGAAGTAAAGTGAGTACTCCAACTCAGTTGGTAATAACCATTAATAAAGACCTAAAGAAAAGAATCACGTAAGGCACATTACATGCTATAATGAAGTAGTAAAACTAGTGAAAACAGTAAATCAGTAAGAGATATGTGAAAGTCACTTAACTCAAATTAAACTTCATGAAAATTTTTTATGTTAAAATTAAGCAGGTAATTGACAGGAAAATAAAGAAGATAAACACATAAATGTTCCTCCCTCAGGCACAGTATCAACAAATCCACCCATGGGGCAATATTTCAGGATAATACGAGCCCATCGAGCTATATCTCACATCACAATAGGTACCCGTTCTCACTAGGGGTGTGCAAACTTCTGGAGGGACCCCTTACGGCCCAAGCGCAATATCAAGCCATCTCGTGATGTCATCACTGGGCTTTTGGCCTCATATCAACAAGCCATTCTGTGGCGTATATATCTTAGGCCCTCGGCCTCAAATCATGATCAGTATTTCCTCACAACGTAGGCCATCGTCCTTACTCAGTCAAAAATCCTCATTAGTCGCTAGGCAGTAGTAAAACAAGATTCTCTGCCCAATATCATTCAAAATATCATTTAAGTATCAAAACATAGTAAACATGGTTGAGTATGAAAACAGTGAAACATACCACGACTAAGTTCAAGTATAAAGTCAAAATAGTTAGGAAATAACAATAAAAATCCCCGAAGGGTTCAAATAGTTGGCACGAGGCCCAAATATCGATTTCCACACAATTAATGATGATAGCAAATAGATTTCAGTCAAATACACATTAAAATAGTAACTCGAGACGGACTAGGTCTTAATCCCCAACAGTGCACGACCATACGCTCATCATCAAGCGTGTGCGTCACCTCAATATAGTACAATGATATGCAATCTAGGGTTTCATACCCTCGTAACATCATTTACAATCATTATTCATCTCAATCCGATTAAATCTCTTGCCCGCAATGCCTTTTAACCTTAAATTGACCTCTACTCGCGTCGAATTTATCCAAAATAAGAATCACGACATCAAAATATGCTGAGGGAACGAAGACCAAGCAAAAATATTCAATATACAACACAAATTCCAAATTTCCCAAAACCTGACCGCCGGGCCCACATCTCGGAATTCGATGAAATTCATATCAATAGGTTCCTTATTTCCTTACGAGTTCATACATATCAAATGTGCCAAAATCGAACAACAAATGGTCCCTTAAATCCTTACGTCTAGGTTTTCAATACCGAGCCCTAGTTGTCCAAATTTTATTCATTAAATTCCATTAATTATATCTCTACTCCGTGAAATAATACCATAGGGACGTGTTTTAAGTCCAAATCCTTACCTCAATAAAGTTCCTTTGAAATCCCTCTAAAAAATCATTAAAAAAGCTCCCAAGCTAATTTAGAAATGGTGAAATAGCTAAAAATCGGAAAGGAAACAATTTATACCTTCTGGCCTAGGCATTTTCGTATATGCGGCCGTATTCTCGCTTCTGTGGTACCACTTATGCTGTCAAGACCACCACATCTACGGTCCTCACTTAAGTTCCCAATTCCCACATTTGCGATACAATATTCGCACCTGCGCCATCGTAGGTGCGATCCTCCAATCGCATCATCGATTTCTGGCAACTTCACTAGCATTCGCTTATGCGACCAGTCTTCTGCATATGTGGCGTCGCACCTGTGGTCCCCAATGTACAGGTGCAGAAATACCAGAAGCAGTCAAAATCTGCAGCTCACCACAAATTTGAACTTCTCCGTCAACCATCCGAAATCACCTAGAGGCTCCCGGGACCTCAACCAAAAGCACCAACATACCCCCAAAATCTTATTCAAGATTATACTAATCTTCAAAATTCCTCAATCAACATCGAATCAACCAAAACTCATTGGATCCAAGCCTAAGTTTCCAAAATTTTTCGAATTCTGCTTTTGATAAAAAATCCAACCAAACCACATCCGAATTACTTGAAATTTTTCAAACACATCCCAAATGACACGACCGAATTACTACAACCCTCTGAATTCAATTCTGACCCCTATATCAAAATCTTGCCTACCAACTGGAAATCCAAAAAATATCGACTTTGCCAATTCAAGCCTAAATCTATTGCGAACCTCCAAACTCATTTTGATTACACTCATATGTCCCAAATCACCTTCAAAAGCTATCCAAACCATCAGAACTCACATGTGAGCTCTCAAATACATAAGTCAATATCCGGTTAACTTTTTCTAATTTAAGCATCCTCAAAAGAGACTAAGTGTCTTACCAAATTCTCTCCGAACCCGAGCCAACCAACCCAATCACATTAGGAAGAGATAGACAAATGAATAAGAAGCAGAAATAGGGAAAATAGAGTGGAAACTCATAAGAAGACTGGTTAGGTCGTCACAATTCTCCTTGAACTACACGCGACAAGATTCCCTTCTAAAGCGAGATATGTAGGCTGTCCGAAACAAGGACTCGGCTGCACCCTATCTTTTATTGATTTCTTTTTGAATAAAGATATGTTCAAAAATTAGTTACATGGCTCAATTTGTCTTTGCCTAAAAATTCTTCATGTTTCTATTCAAAGAGAGGCATGTTGTGAGCATTTAAGTGTTGACCATTTTTTATGTTTTTATCACCTCTACTATGTAAATATTTTTTGGGCTTTAATGTACAACTCTTATCTTTGTTTCACCTTTTTCGTAGGGTAAAAATATTTAAAATAATTTCAAAAGGTCAATTATTATTTTTAATTTTATTCTAAAATAAATTAAAGAAAAATCGAAAAAAATAGATATTTTTATTAATTGTTTCGACGGGAATATAAAACTAGGTAAAGTGGAAGTATTTAGTTAAAAAAATAAAAGTAAAGGTACGTGGGAGTATTTTTTAAAAACAAAGAAAGTGGAAACCAAAAAAATAAAAGTAAAGGCATGTGAAAATTTTAATAATTAAAAGCAAAAGAAACTGGGAGTTAAAAATAAAATTAAATGTAGGTGTAAAATAATAGAAAAAGTAAAATAAGTGATTTTTTTTTAAAAATAACTCGAATTAAAAGTAAAAAAGAAAATAAGTGGAAATTTTAAAAATGAAAAGTAATAAAAAATGGAAATTTAAATAAAATAAAGTAAAGAAAGTGGAAAATTTAAAAATTAAAGTAAATGAAGGCGGAGGAAATTTTTTTAAATGAAGAAAAATGGAAGTGGGAATTTTTTAAAAATTAAATAATATAAAATAATAACAAAATCCAAAAAAATTTTTTCTATTAACTGAAGAGAAAAGGGACAAAAAAGAAAGGGGAAGAAAGGAGAGAAAAGAGAGGAAGTAGTTGAGAGAAATGTTTTTCCTTCTTCTACGCTAAGGGAATTTGTACTCGTATTATTTATTCTTCGTCTTTCTTTCGAAGAATCTAGCAATTCACCACCATAAACCGAACAAAAATACTTCAAAACATCTCTTTTTTGCATGACAAATAGTAGATTCAATAGTCGAAGTCGAGAATTCCGTTGGAGCTCCATTTACTAATTTAGATGTTCTTCTTCGCTAATGCTTGTTCGACGTTCGTCTAAGTTATTATACATGTTCTTGGAGACCCATTTAATTGAAAATTTTGCATTAAAGGTTTATTCATTCCAATGTTCTTTTTATCTTATTTCATGTGATTTTATTTAATTGCCTTTAAACTTTATAAATAATAATGTAATTTAGTCCTTATATGCTATATGCTTAATCCTGTTTCTTGAAATATAGTATCCAAACTTGCTTTAAAGTAGTGAGGATTTGGACTGTAATAAGTTTAGGCTTCAATTGTTGGGTTGTAGGGTATTGGTATATGATAGTTTATTTATTCAAATATCTAAAATCATACACTTAATTCACAAGTAATTCCATATTTTATTACGTCACAATAATCTTGAAGTTTAAGAATAATAATGAATACTGTTAGAGTGCTTTAGGTGCATTTTTAATTACTTTATCGCGATTATATATACGCTCGCATGATAAAATTGTGATTCCCAAAATTAAAATTGAAGTATGCATTTCCGCAACTTTGGTAAAAAAATAATCTTTATATTACAATATTTTTAATTATGTTCAATCCTTTTCATAATTTATTTATTTCTTATATTGTTTTATTTTGGTATTTTATTATGAGTGTATTGATAGTACTAATATATTTTCTCTTGTTGCTCTCTTCAGAGGGTCTCCTGAAAACAGCCTCTCTGCTCCTCGGGGTAGGGGTAAGGTCTGCGTACATATTACCCTCCCCAGACCCTACTTGTTTGATTATATTGGGATGTTGTTATTGCTGTTGTATGTACATGTACGTGTGATATGATTTTGACACAATAAAAAAACGGATTCACACACGTGATTCATTTCAAAGATAATACCATATTTTAATAATTAAAACAAATAGATAAAGCACATAAATCAAATAAATCACAGGTTTATCCAAAATTAATTCAATCCAAATTGTACTCAATAAAGTGACCGTGCTAGAACTACGGGACTTTGCACTACCCAAGTTCTCATTCTGTGAACCATCGTGACGGCACGTAGTCTCTACTATTAGGTAAACCTAATGTTTGGAGAAAAAAAGAAAACATAAAAGTTATCAACTTAGAGGTAAATTTAAACAAGGAAATAAAATATTGCTCGGCATATATAATAATCACTCTCTAAAAGTACATAAACTCACCCAAAACCCAAAATGTCGTAAGTCACAAGCTACATAAAGATAATAGTATTACGATAATCCAGAATATATAAAGAAAATACAAGAGTATCCCGCCTAATCCCGAAGGGGTAAAGTCGAGATAGTAAACATTGGCACTCTCTAATAGTCCAATGATTATTTATCCTTATTATACAAATTAAGTAGATGATATATTTTATAAACATGATTTTAATCCAGATAGAAAAAGCAAGTAAACATATAATTCTTTCATAGGAAATTTTCCAAGATTTCTTTCAATTATTAGTAAAATGATCTCGAGCCAGAGTGAGGCATGTAACAACTTAAATAAGTCCAGGCAGCAATATAAGCATGCGAAAATCACACCGAGGCGACGGTCTGATCCAACAGAAATAAATGTGCACTTGCCGAGGGTCGATGGCGCGCCTATAGATGCATATATTAATTTTTTGAGGCATTCGGCCCGTTCCAAAATATACACACACAGACAGACAATCAGTCAAGGAGTGAACATAGAGCAAATATCCAAGATATGTCAATTCTTTCATTAATTTGAGAAAATGAAGCTTAGGTCCTTTAATTCATTTATTAATTTAACGTGATTTAAGCAATTTAAGCCATCAATGGTTCACAAGTAATCCAAGTATAACATGCTTTTGGGTCTTAGACTACCCGAACAATAGCCTAATATAGCAACGCACGGACTCTCGCCACTTCGTGCGTACATATCTCCAATAATTAGGAGCACATAATCAATTTAACTCACCTATGGGGTAATTTCCCCCTCACAAGATTAGAAAGGAGACTCACATGGCTCCGAAGATGCACAACCAGCATTCTGCATTCCTCCGAAGACATGCACCAACGCAAAATTCTCCAAAACTAGCCAATGATCATACAAATCCATTAATATATGCTCAATTATATCTCATAACCCAATTTATAACAATTCCTAACCCCGAACGAAAAGTTGACAAAAATGCCCTCGGGTCCACGTGCCCAGAATCCAAAATTTCTCCACGATAAAGTATACCCATGAACTCACGAACTCAAATATATGATTTTCTCTTAATTCCATTCTCAAAATCGTTGTCAAAATCTAAGAACACTAATTTTTTAGGTCTTTCTCTAACCCTCAATTTTCTACCCATTTACATGCTATAACCCATATATAATCAATGTATTTAACACATAATAGGTGCAGATAATATATATTATCATTAATGATGAAAACCCTCTCTTGAAGCTTCCTAAAAATCGCCCAAACCATGAAAAATATGAGGGAAATGGCTAAAATCCGATTTTTAAAACAACTCTCTGCCTCCAGCCTTTTTCACACATGCGGCCCCGCTTTTACGAAACAACTCTGCGGACCAGGGGCTCCAACCCAATTTCGCATCTGCGGTCAGCTTACCAGCGGTTCTGCATCAGTGGATCGAGGGCCAGTTCTGCGGTCCTGGCTGCCCTCCTGCTGAACCGCTTCAGTCGCTTCTTCCTCGCTTATGTGGGGCCACTTTCTCGATCCCATCTCCGCAGAAGCGGAAATAGCAGAACCAGCAACTCAACTATTTTCAAAAACCCATTTCCAATCCGTTAACTAATAGGAATCCACCCGAGGCCCCCGGGACCTCAACCAAACCTACCAACAAAATCCCAAAACACATTACGGACTTGCTCGAGGCCTTAAATCACATCAAACGACGCTAAAACCATCAATCAACCTCCAATCCGAGCTTTATGAACTTTGAACTTTCCAGCTTCTACTTCCAATGTTTAAACATATCAAATCATATCTGACTGACTTCAAATTTTGCACACAAGTCATAATTGACATTACGAACCTATTACAATTCCGGAATCGGATTCCGACCTCGATATCAGAAAGTCCACCCCCGATTAAACTTCTCCAAAAACCTTCAAATTTCTATCTATAGCCAAATGGCTTCAAAGTGACCCACGGACCTCAGAGTTCACTTCCAATCACGCTCCCAACTCTAGAATAACCATTCAAACCTACTCCCAGTCTCGGAATCCCAAGTGGACATCGATAACACTGAATGCACTTCAATCCAAACTTAAGAAATTTTTTCCAAAATTCTAACTTCCTCCGGGCATACGCCTAAGTATGAAATTATCATAAGAACCTACTGGAACCTTCAGATCCCGATTCCGAGGTCGTATACTCAAAAATCCAATCCTTGTTTATTCTTTCAACTTTAAGCTTCCGAAATGAGAATTATCTTCCAAAATTAACTTCGAACTTCACGAAATTCAATTCCGACCATGCATACAAGTCATAATACCTGAAATGAAGTTGCTCATGGCCTCAGACTATTGAACGACGCGCTAGGGCTCAAAAAGACCGGTTGGGTCGTTACATTCTCTCCCACTTAAACATACGTTCGTCCTTGAACGTGCGGAGAACTATGTTGATGTAGTCTGAAATTACTGTTTAGCACCTAATGCACCTTCCTGTGCTACCACAACTTAGCTGAGCACATTTTCTTGATAAATTCTGAAGATATTCAGATTTTACTCAAGCAAATAACCTTAGAGCCCGAGTCCAACATCCGGAATTCTAGCCAGGCCTGTTTCTAACATAAGACCACCAAATCATTCACCACACGCTGAACCCAACCTGACTGCATAACCTTGCTGAATTCTTACTTTGAAACTCTTAATCCACATGACTACAATAATATTTTCTGACCAACTTAGCTCACATTCAACAAGTTAGATGCTCCCATTGCACCTCATGGCATAAGCAAGTTTTGTTCTAACTCTTACAATACCGCCAAGACGGACGAGATGTGCCGAAATTAAAAATCAACTGCGGAGTCAACCAATTTTTGAGTTTATACTTCTGAAAAGAAACATCACCAAATTCTGAACCAAATAATGATCTTTGCTCCTTAATATAATTCATATAATAAGATTACACTGATCCTAAATCCCAAAACCTTGTCTCACCCAGTACGAACTGCTCAGGCAATAAGCCACTCTGAATGCGATCCAAAAAGTCTCGTATGATACCCCAATGTGCCAATAGGCCACCAATCAGAACACAACATAAATAGGAATCCGAACTTTGGGGGGAATTACCTAACCCCCGTACTAATATGGACTTTCCTTAGAAGATAGGAAGCGAAACACACAAAAATAGCATATAGAATACCAGAATCGACATCATACTATTGCAGCGCCTAACCTGATCCAAATAACATACCCATAGCGGTGTGCCACCCGATCCACACATAGATCTCCCATAAGGAGATTGCACTTCTAGCTAAATCTGCTCATTATAGTAAAAAAATATCAAATTTCGATCCAAGCATGCTAAGTGCATTATTCCATCCCTGAGAAAACACATAGCGCAATAGGCTATAAAACGCAAGCACAATTGAGGTGCGATAGAAGATCTGAATCTCAAGAGCCATTCTGCTCACATAACATCATCGCCACGCAGAACATTAACACATAAGAATTTACCAAGCCGTCTAACAACTCATATGGCGCAATGCATCATTACCTGGAATAGCTGATGACCAAATAATACCCCGACTGTTCCTCAATAAGGAACGCTCGCCGAAACGTACACAACTGGTATGATATAAAGCCCTGTTCACATGTAAATAAATCCAATGATCTCAAACCAATTTCTGATTGAACCAACTTGGCTAACAACCTTTCAAAGGTCGATACTGACCACTTTTCCTCATAACACATAAGAACAACCATCATAGCCGAAGCAACCTCCTCAGTTCATAACCCGATAACCAAAGTGCCCTCCAGGAATAAGTTCTAAAATTAATGATATTACCACAATCATCATACTTGGTTTAAATCTTTATCCAATCAAGTGACTACGTGCCATACTTATACAATCTTCCCATGGGACGTTCTCCCACAATCTTCCGAGATGAATAACGGGTCCGCACATCTAAACCATCGGACACACTGATGCTTAAAAACGATCTAGAATCCTTAACCAGGATGCAAAGCCTCTTCCACAACACATAGATCTCGAGTGATAGGGAAGACAATACCAAATTACTTTAATTATTCAACCCCTCCCTTGCTCATTCGAGCCCCTGACATCCTCATCAACACAAAATTGCAACCTTGATCTTCACTTTGTATTTCCATGCTACTCACTGCACCCAATGTACCAACATATGATAGGACAAGATTTTCATTGCAACTCCAAAATCATTAACATTTTCACATTTCATCATAGCAACACACAGGTAACTTCCCATAATCGTAGAATATGCAAATCTACAAGTAGTGGTCCAGGCCACCCTAACCCTTCCAGAATCCGCTTCCACTTATCAAGCCATGATAGAAGAACACATATAAATAACATCAATTACGGCGACCGACAAACCTCATACGTACCGCCACAAATCATACGCGTATCTTGATAACGCTGAATGAACTGATCACCGACCCCAACATGCCAAATTCAACCATGGCTAACCATTACACTTCTTTCCAATTTATCCTTGATTGCCTTGGAAATAATACTAACTCCATTCAACACATAACATGCTCCATCTACCCTAACCCCAAGTGATATTGAACCACGAGATGAGGATGTCTCAATTCTTATGAAATATTTCATATCATTCAAATGCTACACCACAAGTCGAAATATCATAGAGCATCCTGGGCGTCTTCTTATAAGTTGCTACGAGGGTTAATTCTTAACTGTACTCATAGGCTCGAGATCATTGGGCGCCACACTTTAACTTCTGAATTCACTAGGACCATTATTGAGAGCCACTCGCTCTGACTTGGCCCCGAATATCATTCACTCCATAAATCTTATAACACACGAATACTCTCTCGGCGAACCCGGCGAAATCACTTTATGTGAAACTTGTATCCATACAAGGCATAAATCCTGATCCTTTTTCAAAGTCCGAACATAAGCCAATAAGCCTAACCATCGCATGCCTCCAACAATTCATTTGCTCGAATCACCACTTATGGTCTTTTCTCATAGCTGAAATAATCCATCAATGTGAGAATAACAAGAAATCATGCAAGTAGTTAATCATACAGCACAATCATAAGCGGTGGGATTCTCCCACTTAGCTTGAAGCCATCATTTCACAATTCTTGATTTTGCCCGACCTTTTTACCTCTTATTGACATAACCTCGCGCCATAAGTTATCAAAATTTCTCGAAATCTTTCTGTAAATCCAAATCTTTCATATATTGAACACTAACCACATTCACATGACCGATATCTTTGTTGAACAACCAATATAATTCTTTGCAGAAGCTTCGTCAACCACGCAACCACTAACCTTCTCACGGGGAATAACCCACCAAGGGGAGTTACCTCCCGACATCTTCTCACGCCGCTGCACGTGGTACATTAACTATGACACCAATAGGGCATCTTGAGTCTGAGCTCAACTTCAAGTTCCACAAGTCTATTCGCCCCTCTAGGACATTTATTAAATATGCGGCAATATCCTTTCAGGGTTATGCTGCACCCTCCTCCATTTCAAGCAGCCCCTTTCCGCCATATTACTCTCTTGCCGCATAATAGCCCATACTTCATATCATACCCGCATGCTTCAACTACAATTATTAAAATCCCCAATTCAATCCAAACTCTCTTTAAGGCGTGCAATCATCCTACTACTAAGCTAATATACAACGACCGCCACTCTCCCACTTTGGAAGCACTCATCTCTTTAATAACCGCCGGATACTTCCCACATGTCCTTACTCATACTTTGCTGCTCAATTGTTGCCTTAAATGCAATCTATCTTCATGGCACTTGAACCCACCATTACTGCTATCTTTAAACCTTTCCCAAGGTCATATTTCTAGAGCCGTTAACATAAGAAATTCTGATTCGATCCTAAACCACCGCACCATGCGATAACTGACAGTTGTATCTCCAATAGTTTTTCTACAATATTTGCAATAAAGGCAAATTGAAGCAGACTATAACACAACGGACTTAGTACATTCAATTAGGACCACGACACCCTCTCACAAAAGAAAGCTCAACCACTCTTGCAAATACCAAGCCTCATTACTTCTACCAGTCCACATCTGACAATTTTTAGTCTGACTGCCTTTCCTTTTCCAAGAATAAAACAGAATCCGTTGATTATATGGTGAGTAAACCTCCCTTCAATTTATTCACTGCCCCGACACGTTGGTAAACACCCTACCATTACGACAACACTGCAAAAAATCGCTCATAAGCATCATGGAACCATGTGCCTAGCCTCAAGGCTCTTAGAAATTCTGTTACTGAGCTGAAACAATAGAATATCCCTCCATAATGCTACTATAATAGCCGAATCAACTATACTGGGAAACTCATCCCTCACCACATTCGTAGTGCAATTACAATCCCTAAATTTTTTATTTATAGAAAGCGCTCACGCCGTGTAAGATTGAGTGAGAAGGAATCAAATGCATAAGCCTCAAAGGAATCGAACCACATGATTAAGAAATCAAGAAGGGAAGTACTCCTAACATCTTTATAGCCTTTTGAAGAAAACTACATACGTCTCATTACTGATCCGCGAGACTCTACTAGACATACTCAAACTCGTGAGACCGACGGGAAACTAGTGCTCTGATACCATGTTGTCACGACTCAAATCCACTAAGGGTCGTGGTGGCGCCAGACACTACTGTCAGGCAAGCAAACGAAATTACTTGCTCAAAATCTCATTTTTTAACACTTTTGAAATCTAGGATTTTCCTTTCATATTTAGAAATTTTAAATAATAAAGTGTCAAATCAATTTAAATTTTAACCAGTTAATACAATACTTCAAATCATCCCAGAACCCGGAGTCACAAGTACATAAGCATCTACTAATAAGAAAATAAATACAACATCCGTCCGGAATACAATGCATGAAAAGTAAATACAGTACAAAGGAAGGGACTATCCTAGCTGTGGCCGTCTCAAATGATGCAACTCACCTATTTCCAGAATCATCCGCGCTGCTATGCCTTATAGACCGCTGGAGTTACATATACTTGTGCAACAAAATGCACAGTAGGTGTTGTATGCGTTCAAAACAACGTGTACCCAATGAGTATCCTGGCTAATCCCGAAGGGGTAGAGTCGAGATGGTCAACTTTGACACTCTTTGATAGTCCAATGATTATTTATTCTTAATATACATATTAAGCAGAGAATTTATTTTATAAACACGATTTTAATCAAGATAGAGGAAGCAAGTAAACATATAATTCATTCATAGGAAATTTTCTAAGAGTTCTTTCCATTATTAACAAAATTATCTCGAGCCAGAGTGTGACATGTAACAACTTAAGTAAGTCCCGGTAGCAATACAAGCATGCGCAAATCACACCGAGCCGACAAACCGATCAAATAGAAATAAATGCGGACTTATCGAGGGTCGACGGTGTAACTAAAGATGCATCTATTAATCCGTCGAGGCGTTCGGCCTGTTTCAAAATAAACACACAGACATATAATCAGTCAAGGAGTCAACATGAAGGAAACATTCAAGATAGGTCAATTTTCTTCATTAGATTGAGAAAACGAAGCTTAAGTCCTTTTAGAAATTCATTTATTAATTTAACGTGATTTAAGAATTTCAAGCCATCAATGGGTTCACAATTTATCCAAGTATAACATGCTTTTGGGTCCTAGACCACCCGGACAATAGCATAATAGTAGCTATACACGGACTCTCGTCACCTCGTGCATATGTAGCCCCCATAATTAGGATCACATAATCAATTTAACTCACCTATGGGTAATTTACCCCTCAAAAGATTAGAAAGGAGACTCACCTCGCTCCGAAGATCCACAACCGGCATTCTATATTCTTCCGAAGACTTGCACCAACGCACAATGCTCCAAAACTAGCCAAGGATCACAAAAATTTATTAATATATGCTGAACTATACTTTCTAACCCAATTTATAAAGATTCCTAACCCCGAATGAAAAGTTGACAAAAATGCCCTCGAGCCCGCGTGCCCGTAAAACAAAATTGTTTTAAGAGAACGTTTACCCATGAACTCACAAACTCAAATATATGATTTCCCTTAATTCCATACTCAAAATCGTGGTCCAAATCCAAGAATACTAATTTTCTAAGTCTTTCTCTAACCCTCAATTTTCTATCTATTTACAGCTAAAATCCATACATAATCAATGTATTTAACTCATAATAGGTGGGGATAACATACCTTATAATTGATGATGAAAACCATCTATTGAAGCTCCCCAAAAATCACTTATGCCATGAAAAATATGAGAGAAATGGCCAAACTCCAATTTTTAAAACAACTCTGTACCTCCAACCTTTTTCGCACCTGCGGAATGATTTCAGCTTCCGCGGTGCGGATTTTACGAAAAACTCCCCTTTTGCGGACCAGGGGATACAGCCCAATTTTCGCTTCTGCGATCAGCTTACCGCTTTTTCCGTTCCGCATCAGCGGATCGAGGGCCGCTTCTGCGGTCCTGGATGCCCTCCTGCTCAACCGGTTCTACCACTTCTTCCTCGCTTCTGCTGAGCTGCATATGTGGTCCCATCTCAGCACAAGCGGAAATACCAGAATCGACAACTCAGCTATTTCCAAAAACCCATTTTCGATCAGTTAACCACCTGGATTCCACCCAAGGCCCCCGAGATGTCAGCCAAACCTATCAACCAAATCCCAAAACATGTTACGGACTTGCTTGAGGCCTCAAATCATATCAAACAATGCTACAACCATCAATCGACCTCCAATCCAAGCTTTATGAACTTTGAACATTCCAACTTTTACTTTCGATGTTTAAACCTATCAAATCATGTCCGATTGACTTCAAATTTTTCACACAAGTCATAATTGACATTACCAACCTATTCCAACTTCCGGAATTGGATTTTGATCGCGATATAAAAAATCCCACTCTCGATCAAACTTTTCAAAAAACCTTCAAAATTTTATCTATAGCTAAATGGCTTCAAAATGACCTACGAACCTTCGAATTCACTTCCGATCGCGCTCCCAACTCCATAATCACCATACGGAGCTACTACCAATCTCGGAATCCGAAACGAACATCGATAACACTAAAATTCACTTCAAGAAAAACTTAAGAAATTTCTTCCAAAATGCTAACTTTCACAATAGGATCCAAAATGCTCCCGGGTTATCCAAAGCCTGAACCGGGCATACGCCCAAGTCCGAAATTATCATACGAACCTGCTGGAACTTTCAGATCCTAATTCCGAGATCGTTTACTCAAAAATCCAATCCTTGATCATTCTTTCAACTTTATCCTTCCAAAATGAGAATTCTCTTTCCAAATCAACTCCGAACTTCCTCAAATTCAATTCCGACCATACGTACAAGTCACAATACCTGAAATGAAGCTGCTAATAGTCTTAGACTACTGAACGACGCGCTAGGACTCAAAACGATCAGTTGGGTTGTTACACTTAGATGTCTCTACAGCTATCTCGCTTCATTGGTAACACGTTTGATAAGTGGTACCTGGATTTGCACATAAAAACATGTGTAGTGAAGGGCATGAGTACACCACAACGGTACCTATTAAGTATCAAGCCTAACCTCAATCGAGTAGTGACGAGATTAGGTTAGGGCCCTTCTAGTATAAATAAAATGAAATAAGACAGAATAAAATATCGCAATAAACAACAACCAATAACATACCTTATTGTAATCCCGAACGTAAATGTGAATGGGGATCTCCCCGAATATTGTTCCATCATCCCAAAGTAAATATGCAGAATAGGAGGATATCCTGGAATACCGATTCGTAGTCCCAAATTAAATATGCAGTACTGGGGGATCTCCGAAAATACCGTCATAGTCCTAAAGTAAATATACAACTCAACCTACATAAAACAACAATTACAACAAGTAAAACTATAGCTTAGAGTATGTTCAGGTCAAGGAAAGTAGGAATTTTCTCTAAATATGCTGCACAAAGTTTACATAGGTAGTTAAAATACGTAGGCATGCTATTCTAAACTAAACATGATAGTTACATATGCTAGTTTAGTTCAAATAAGGAGAAATAGGTTATGATATAGTTAAGATCGAAGTTTTACAACTAATAGCCCATGTACGTACTTGTCATCTTATGTACACAATGCTCATTATATCAATACAGTACCAAATTCCAAGGGAAGTTCCCCCACACGAAGTTAGGCAAGCCACTTACCTCAAACCAAGATCAAATAAATCTGTCACAATGCTCTTTCAACCAATATCAGACTCCGAGTTGACCAAATCTAGCCAAAAATCAATTACATAACATATATATAGGTATAAGAAACTAATCTAGCTAAGAAATCAAAGCTAAGGGAAGAAATTGGAAAATCGGCCAAAAAGCCTCCCCGGGCCCATATCTCAGAATCGGGAAAAAGTTACAAATTATGAACATCCATTCACTTACTAGTTCACTCGTACCTAGATTATCCAAATCCAATGTCAAAATCCCAATAAAAATTTGAAATATTAGTAGAAGAATTTCTTCTCATTTTTCTCAATTTTTACCCCAAATTCAAAATTAATGATAAAATTAATGATAGATTAGTGAGATGCAACCAAAATTGAGTTAAGAATCATTACCCAATTTATATCTATGAAAATCCCTCAAAATGGCGTCCAAATTTGAGCTCCCATACTCGAGTTTTCATAAAAATTTCTAACCCTCATTTTTGAAAACTTTGTATCTTCCCAGGTGCGTTCTTCTTCGCGAACGCGATGAACGGCCTTTTAGTGACCAAAAATTCAACCTTTGTGAACGTGAGGTACCTCCTGCGAACGAGTACCTTTCAATGAATGACCCTACACGAACGCGAAAGCCTCTTCGGAAACGCGTAGGATTGATGCCTAAAGCTCTATTTGCCCGTACCAATACGCGAACGCAAGGAACATATCATGAATGTGCAAGCTTAAAGTCCCACATATTTGTGAATACGGGGAAAACATCGTTAACTTGAAGAACAACTCAGTAGACTTTCATAGATACTCTATGCGATCGTGAGACCTCCCGCACGAATGCAATGAAGGAATGTCTGTAACAAAAACACCATAAATCTGCTATCTTTCAAGTCCAAAAACTAGTTGTCACGACCCCAGTTCGCCCTGCGTGAACCATCGTAATGACACATAGTCTATACGGTTAGGTAAGCCAAACAATGCAAAATATAAACGACAATTACAGAAGAAATAATTAAAAACAAAAAAATGTAAAATAAAACAGTGTTTAAAATGCCGCTCGGCATATACAATAACAACTCCCGAAACTACTAACATTTTCCAAAACCTGAAATCTCATTATCACAAGCCTTTGAATCTCTACAACTATCTAACTCCAGAATATCTAACAAAGAAATGAAAGTATGAAAGGGCTAATACAAAAAAGGAGAGTAGAAAGGGACTCTTCGGTCTGTAAACGTGGCAGATTTACCTCAGAGTCTACGATAACCTTGTCTCAAGCGTGATAAGACTGACTGGAAGTACCTGTATTTGCATATAAGAAACATGTGCAGAAAGGGCATGAGTACACCACAATGGTACTCTGTAAGTGTCAAGCCTAACCTGGGTTGGGTAGTGACGAGGAATGTCAAGACCCTACTGAGGTTAAATAAAATATAAGGTTCAACATTGTAGAACAAAATAGAATAAGCAAGTACAACAGTAAAAGTAACACATGATATAAAGGGCGGCTACAACTACTATAGAGGCAAGTAAATACAGAAAGAAATACAGCTCAATACAAAGATAACAACGGAGATCTCCCAGGTACTGTCCAATAGTCCCAAATAAAAATATCCTGTGGATCTCCCGGGATAATGTCCTGTAGTCCAACTCGTAATACGAGGGGATCTCCCGGAATACTGATCTGTAGTTCCAAATGTAAATACTCAGTACAAGGCGAATCTATCGGGTGCAGTCCCATAGTTCCACTATAAATATGTAGGAGGATCTCCGGAATTACTGTTCCGTAGTCTTAAAGTAAACATACAGGGGGATCTCCCGGGATACTCTCCCGTAGACCCAAAGTAAACACATAACAACAACAACAAGAGTACACAGTTCAATTCAAGTTTCATACCAACCTAGCATGCGGCACATAATCCAAATAAGATAGTTTTATCAAGTAAGTAAATTCGGTCAATTAGACATGCTTTCCTAAGATAAAAACATGATTAAATTGCAAGTAGTATAAATAGGAAAAGAAACATACTAGTAATTACATAATGAAAATTGGATCTTTAACAATTAGCAGAAGTGCGCACTCATCACCTCATGTACAAGGCATTTCAATTATCAATAATACCAAATCATAAGGGGAAGATCTCCCACAAAAGATTAGGCAAGCCACTTACTGATTACAGATGTAGTGTACATGCCCTTTCTGCGCATGTTTTTCATGTGTAGATCCATGTACTTCCTCTCAGACATATGACGCTTGAGACGAGGCAGTTGTAGAGGCTCCAAGGTATATCTGCCGCGTCCGCAGACCATAGAGTCCCTTTCTACTCTTCCTTTTTGTATTAGCCCTTTCGTACTTTCATTTCTTGTTAGATATTTTGGAGTTAGATGCTTGTAGACATTCAAAGACATGTGATCATGATATTTCGGATTTTGGAAAATGTTATTAGTTTTGAGAGTTGTTACTTTGTATTCCAAGTGGCATTTACACTATTTTATTTTACTATTACAATTTTTTATTATTTCTTCTACAATTGTCATTTATATTCTGCATTATTAGGCTTATCTAGTTGTAAAGACTAGGTGCCGTCACGATGGTTCAAAGAGGGCGAACCGCGATCGTGACAAGTTGTTATCAATGCTCTAGATTCATAGTAGTCATGAATCACAAGACGGTTTATTTGAGTCTCGATAATCGGCACAGAGACGTATCTATGAGAGGCTATGTAACTGTTACGAAAATTTCACTTCATTTGATTTCCTTGTCGTGCGAGATTTGTAATGTTACAATTCTAAACTTGTATATTCTATTCTCTCACAGATGGTGAGGACATGTGATACCTGACATAAACAGGCACCCGCACTTCCTACAATAGCCGTTAGAGGTCGGGGTAGGGTAGAGGCCGAAGACGCACATATGGTGCAGCTAGAGCACCCGTGCGAGCTGCCGCCGAGGTATCTCCAGCATTACCAGTTGGAGTCCAGTAACCTTATATGCCTGATGCTACTACGATTCCAGCTCTCTAAAAGACTTTTGCGTAGTTCATGAGGATGTAAACCACTTTGGCTAACGCAGGGTTGCTTCCTCTTGTTATAACCATATCTCAAGCTGGGGGAGGAGCACAGACTCCCGCTGCCTGCACACCTGAGTAGCGAGTGCACGTTGATTGGGTCCTAGAGATTATTCATGTACAAATAATTGTCCCAGGTCATCTCGAGGACATGGAAGGGGCTTCCAAGGATAAGCAATGGAGGCTTGAGAGGTTCATGAAGTATGATCCTCATGTATTCAGTGGGTTAGCCTCATATAATGCCCTGGGATTTCTATAGGAGTGTTACTATATACTCTGTACTTTGGGTATATGCCTTCTAGATTCGAGGAGCCACCTATGAGTGGTGGCGTACCTATGAATTAGACAGTCCGGATGATCCTGCTTCACTGACTTAGACTCGGTTTAAGATATGTTCCTGAGATAGTTTGTTCCTCAGAGCCTCAGGGATACATAGCTTGCAGAGTTTGAGCATTTATGCCAAAGTTCTATGAATATCTCAAAGTATGTTGTTTGTTATACTAGCATGGCTAGACATGCACCGGCCTTGGTTTATACTATTCGCGAGAGGGTTCGCCGGTTTATTAGGGGCTTATTCCCAACATTAGGTCTAGCATGGTTCAGGAGTTAGAGATGGATATTTCATATCAGCAGGTGGTGGGAATTGCTAGGAGGTATTAGGGTATGCATGCTACGGAGAGAGACAAGAGGGAGGCCAAGAGGTCTTAGGAGTCCGGCCATCAATCTGGTACTTATGCCCCATTTGTAGGTCGTCATGGTAGGGGTTGTATGATTCACCCCATCCATTCAGCTCTTCCAGTAGCCAATGGTATTCCAACTCCTCCTAAGCATCAGAAGCCTTATTATGCACCTCTAGTATCTAGAACGCCTCCTGCGCGGGGTGCTTTCAGTTGTCAGTCCAGCACACTTGGCTCGAGCTAGTCACAAGTGCCACATCCTCCCAAAGGTGTTTTAAGTGTGGTGATACATGCCATATGGTGAGAGATTACCCAAAACATAGGAGGGGTTCACCTCCAAAGACTTCTCAGCCACAGCGTGCCTCGCAGAGTTCTCAGGCTATGATTACATCTCCAACTGCTACCCCACCTGCTCAGCAAGCTAGGGGCGGAAGTCGAGGAGGTAGAGGTTGCCCTATAAGGGGATTCCAAGACATATACTATGCCTTTCCTGCTCGTATTGAGGTTGTTGGCTCTGACTTTATCATCACATGTATTATATTGGTTTGTCACATAGATGCATCATTTCTATTCGTTTCAGGCTCTACTTACTCTTATGTGTATTCTTATTTTGCTCCACATTTGGCTGTACATCGAGATTCTTTGAGGTCCCCTATTTATGTTTCTACTCTTGTGGAAGCTCCTCCTATTGTGGACCGTGTTTATCAGTCAAGTTTGGTTGCTCTTAGTAGTTTTGAGAGAAGAGGGTAGATTTTGATATTATCTATGGCATTCAACCTGTTTTTCACCCAATTATAATATTATTGATTGTCATGCAAAAACTGTGACACTACTATGCCTGGTATACTGCGTTTTGAGTAAAGGTGTACTTTAGATCACACTCCCAGTAGAGTTATTTCTTTCCCTAAGGCTCAATGTATGGTTGATAAGGGGTGTGCTGCGTATCTAGCTTATGTGAGAGATATCAGTATTGATACCTCTTCAGTTTATTTAGTCCCGATAGTACATGATTTTCCTGATGTATTTCCAGCTGATCTTCCGGGTATGTTGCCTGATGGAGATATTGATTTTGGCATTGATTTGTTGCCGGGAACTCAACCTATTTCTATTCCTCTATATTAGATAGCTCATTGTGAGTTGAATGAGCTGAAGGATCAGCTACAAGAATTTCTTGATAAAAGTTTTATTAGGCGTAGTGTATCACCTTAGGGTTCTCTTGTCTATTATTTTGAAGAAGAATGATTATTCTATGCGTATGTGCATTGATTATGGTCAGTTGAACAAAGTCACAGTGAAGATCTGTTATCCTTTGCCTCGTATTGATGATCTATTTAACTAGCTTCTGCTTGCACGAGTGTTTCTTAGATTGACTTGCCCCCATGTTATCATCAATTGAAGATTGGGAGCCAGATATCCCAAATATTACTTTCAAGACTTGGTATGGTTACTACAAAATCCTTGTTATCTCATCTGGGTTGACCAATGCCCCAGCATCCTTTATGCATTTGATACACAGTGTGTTCTGACAGTATCTTGACTCGTTCGACATTGTTTTCATTGATGATATTCTTGTGTATCTCCGGAGTCGAGAAGATAATGAGCAGCACCTGAGGATAGTATTTCAGATCTTGAGAGAAAAATGAAGTTATAAGCTAAGTTCTTGAAATGTGAGTTTTGGTTGGATACAGTGATCTTCTTAAGCCAAATGGTGTCAAGTAAGGGAATAAAGGTGGATCTAAAGAAAGTAGAGGCAGTGTAGAGTTTTCCCAGAACATCCTCAACTACAGTGATCCACAATTTTCATGGCTTGGCGGGTTATTACCGTTGTTTTGTTGATGAGTTTTCAACAGTTGTAGCCCCTATGACCGGGTTGACCTAGAAGGGTTATCTGTTCCAGTAGATGGAAGAGTTTGAGGCGAGCTTTCAGAAGCCCAAGACAGCTTTGACTACAATCCCAGTTTTGATATTTCCTGCACGTTCGGGGTCTTATACTGTCCATTGTGATGCCTCGAGAATTGGCCTTGGAACGGTATTGATGCAGGGTGGTAGGGCAATTGCCTATGTGTCCAGACAGATGAAGGTACACGAGAAGAATTACCTTGTCCATGAGCTTGAGTTAGCTGCCATTGTTCACGCCTTAAAGAGCTAGCATCATTATTTGTACGATGTGCCATATGAGATTCATACTGATCACTAGAGTTTTCAGCATATGTTCAAGTAGAAGCCTCTTAATTAGCACCAGAAGAGGTGATTAGAGTTGATAAGGGACGATCATAACACTATTTTGTATCACTTGGGCAAGACCAATATGGTGGCTGATTCCTTGAGTCGCCAGGAAGAGAGTTCGGGAAACTTGGCTTATTACCAGCATCGAAGAGGAGTATGGCAATAGACGTCTGGGTCTTAGCCAACCAGTTTGTGAGATTTGATCTTTCGGAGCCCAGTCGGTCCCTAGCTTGCATAGTTTCTCAGTCTTCCTTATTTGATTATATCAGGGAGCGTCAATATGATAACCCTGATTTGCTTGTCCTCAAAGACAAGGTTTAGCATTGTGAATCCAGAGATGTGACTATTGGTGATTATGTGGTATTGAGGATGCAGGGTCATATTTGTGTACCCAATATTGATGGGCTTTGGGAGTTGATTCTAGAGGAGGCCTATAGTTCACGCTATTCAATTCATCCGGGTGTCGTAAAGATGTTTCAAGATTTGAGACATCACTATTGGTGGAGGTGGATGAAGAAAGAAATAGTTGGGTTTATAGATCGGTGCCTCAATTGTAAGTAGGTGAAGTATGAGTAATAGAGACCGGGTGGGTTGCTTCAGTAGATATAGATTTTGAAGTGGAAGCAGGAGCGGATAACCATGGACTTTTTAGTTGGGCTCGCACGTGAGTCTGAGGAAGTTAAATGTCATTTGAGTTCTTGTGGATCGGCTGACCAAGTCCACACATTTCATTCATGTGTGTACTACGTATTCCTCAGAACGTCTAGCAGAGATTTATATTCGGGAGATTGTTGGTCTGCATGGTATTCCAATTTCTATAATTTCAGATAGAGGTACTTAGTTCACATTTCGGTTCTGGAGGGCCGTTCAGCATGAGTTAGGTACTCGGAGGATGTTGAGCACAACTTTTCACCCCGAAATAGACAGAAAGTTCAAGTGCACTTTTCAGATTCTTGAAGATATGCTCTATGCATGTGTTATTGAGTTTGGAGGATCATGGGATCAGTTCTTTACACTGGCGGGCTTTTCCTACAACATCAGGTATCACTCCAGCATTCTGATGGCACTATATAAGGCTTTATATGGTAGGCGGTGTAGATCTCCGGTGGGTTGACTTGAGAAAGGTAAGCCTAGATTATTGGGCTCAGACATGGTTTAGGATGCTTTGGAGAAGGTTAAGGTGATTCAGGATAGACTCCATATGGCCCAGTCTAGACATAAGAGTTACGCCGACAAAAAGATCTGTGAAGTTTCCTACATGGTTGGAAAGTGGGTTCTTCTTGGGGTTTCAGCTAAGAAGGCATTATGATATTTGGGAAGAAAGAGAAGTTGAGTCTGAGGTTTAATGGCCTTTTTGAGATATTTCGGCGTGTTGGGGATATTTCTTATGATCTTGCCTTACCTCCTAGATTGGCAGGGGTTCAACCGATATTTTATGTTTCGATGCTCCGGAGGTATCACGGTGATATGTTGCATGTGTTGGATTTCAGATCAGCCCAGTTGGAAAAGGATCTATCTTATGTTGAGGAGCTAGTGGAAATATTGGACATGCAAGTTAGAAAGTTGAGGTCAAAGAACATTGCATAAATAAAGGTTTAGTGGCGGGGTCAGTCGGTTGAGGAGGCGATGACACGACCAAGATTTCCTACCCTCAGGAGTCGTGAAGGTGCCTACTAATAGGAGCTAGGCTAGCAAAATTATCTTTTAGCACCCGTTTGATTGATCAAACAGATTGATAGCGGATCAAAGGGAGTGCGATATGGCATCAGCTATCCGGGTCGGTGCCGGACTCCTTTTGTGAATCTGTCCTTTTCCTTGTTTTCAAGAGTTCAGTTAGTTGATCGAGAAAGCGGAAGGACTCGCCCAAACATTGCTAACACATACAATATAGGAGGGAAGGATCAGCCAATTTTTATATGGACAATCGCCCGCTCGCCACCAGTGGAAGCAAGCTAGCCCCCTATGTTTGAAAGTTTGGGGAAAAGTGCATTTCCTCGTAACTTAGATAGCTGAGTGGTCAATCCTGATGATTTTTCTCGCTCCAAAGCTATTACCTTCCCCCCGAACTCATTATCCATTTTGCATGATGTTTCACTCCTCCGATAGGCTATTGAAACAAGGCCTGATCCGATACTTCTCTTAAGGAAAAACCTTAAAAACTTATTTCGAGCAGGGTCCTCTGCTGCATATGTGTGGAACCTGTCCTTTTTTGGTTCCACCCTCTCCCTCGAATACATAGGGTAGGTAGGCCGGCCTTCGATTAACCTTACTCATAAAAGGTCTTACGGTCAGGAGAACTACCTAACTAAAGAAAAGTAGTGTTCTTTCTAAGAGTAGGGGTGGGGAGCATTTTGCGGGGAAACTTGCAAGTACAGTTTGGGGGGTGTCAATAAAGTTGAGCTATACCTCCTTCCTTCCCTGTGGTTGACTGCTTTTTCTTCCTTTTTCCATACTTCAGGAGGAAGAGATCGTCGGGTTCAACTTCCACATGTGATGGCGATTCTTTCTTGAAAAAAATATATTCAGTTGAATCTTCATAATCTAATAATAAGATCGAATCAATTCCTATTTGAAAAGAGGATTTCATCATACCTGGCTTTTCTAACGTTACAACTGGCACTGAAACTTTACTTTATCAAGATAGAAATAGGGAACTTCTTTTTGGAAATGCTTTTTTGGCATCTTTTTCTTTCATTTAACTGCGACTTTGTTTGGTCTTCCTCTTTCCTTCAGCCCATCTTTCAAAGCTAGCAAAAATTTTGAGCCTTCAGGATCTCTCATGAACGGTGGTCGGTCAGTCCTTTTCCTCTGTTGATGCTGAGACTGATGGTTTGTATCTCGACCATTCACTAAAAACAAAACATAATATGATAAAGCAGAAGTCTTAAGTTTAAATAAGCTAGAAAAAAGTGCAGAAATTGAATTACAACTCTACCTAAGACTGGAGTAACTAAATCACAAATGTCTACAGAATACTAAATACAAAGTCTAAATAAAACGCAATACTGTTTGTTCCGGTACAAGGGAAACAAAGGAATAAAAACAAAGATAGAAGAGACTCTAAGTCATGCGGACGTCAGCAATTCCCACTCAACTGTTGCTCCCAAAAAGCTGCTCTAACTCCGTAATATGTGCAAATGATCACAGAAGTGTAGCATTAGCACAACCGGCCCCATGTCCTGGTAAGTGCCTAGCCTCAATCCGGCGAAGTAGTGACGAGTCTAGTCCTGACTACCAGATAAATATGTGCATATATATATATACAAATATAACGAAATTAATAGCAGAAAATAACAAGTAAAAACTGGGAGGGGGACATACTCAGGGGAATTGCAGAAAAAAACAGAATATCAGGAATAAATGACAAAACTACATCTGATTTCTTCTAACACAGATTAAAAGAACAACGTCCCACTTTCACTTATTTTAATTTCCTCTTATTGCAGGCGTGAAACACGATCCCAATTGCATATATCGCATGGTAGAGGTACCACATGCTCCCATTACATAATATCACGTGGTCGGTGTGCCACATGTTCACATTTCATACTATCTCGTGGCTAGCGTGCCACACGATCCCATTTAATAATATCCCGTGGTTGGCGTGCCACAAGATCCCATCTCATAAACACAGTACACAATAGAATCCCAGCAAAGGAGAAAGGTGTCATAATAAAATATCCCGGCAAGGGAACAAGGTGTTATAATAAACTATCCCGACAAGTGAATACGGTAATATAGTAAACTATCCAAACAAGGGAGATCCAGCTATAACAAAACTTATTCAATTCCCATTTAACATAGCTAATCAATACGTAGTCTCGACAATTACTGGATCAGTGTTAATGATTTCCAACCAAGTCTTCATAAACAAGAATTAACAGTTCAAAAATTTAGCAATTTAGGACTCACGGTCATGCTCGACACCATTGTATAGATACTCGTCACCATTCCTATACGCCATACTCGACAATTAGAAATTAGCAAATATGACTCTATTCCTATTCTCTAAGATAATTTGTTGAAGCCCAGGTTCGAACCAATTCTGTGTCACCCATTCCCCCACAAACTCGATTATACATTTTGTTTTTAAATTCGTCCCCAAAACTAGGTCTAAATCAAATAAAATTAAAAATCCCTAACTCTACCCAATTCCCCCAATTTCAACCCTAATATATGCGATTTATGCTTGGGAATTCACTAGTTAATGAAGGAAAATTGAAGGAAATGAGTGGCAATTTACTTACCCAAGAGGTCTTGATGAAAAAAAGCTTCAATGGACTCCTAGAGCTTGGGGAAGAAGAGATCTCGTGTGAATTTTGGGACTAAACCCGTATGCATTATTTTTGAAGTTTTGAAAAAAATCACTGGGCAAATTTGACCAAAGCGTTCGCGAGGGGGAGGTTGCGTTCGCGATGGGCAACAAGGCAGGGCATCGCGTGCAATTTGAGGGACTATGAATGTGAAGGGGATAACTGAGGGGATCCAGGCATCGTTTTACATGAACGCGTGAAGAACCACACATACGCGATGTGGGAAATGGCAAAGCTACACGTTCGCGAACCGTTGAATGCGAACGTGAAGAAGGAAATACTGGGGCCCTAAATTTGGCTTAAGCGTCATGAGGGGTGAGACATGAACATGGAGAAGGAACACTGAGAAGCATCATAAATGCAACATGAAGGCCGCGAATGTGAAGAAGGAAATGCATGTGCAAAAATACCAGGTTTTTTTGCAAGTTATTACTAAGTTCAAACCACACCGAACACTTCCGAGCCCTCGGGGCTCCTAACAAAACACACTAACTCAACAATATCTACGAACTCAACTGTGTGGTAAAATCGCCAAATTAACATAAAAATGAAGAATCAAGCCTCAAAATCATCAATTTTTCATCAAACTTCATAAACTTTCATTTTAGACATATAAGTCCAAAACACGACAAATGACGTCCGATTTCAAGAAAATTTCACAGAGACGTCTTAAATTACATATAAGACTTGTACCATGTGTCGGAACCAAAATATGGTCCCGATACCAATACTTTCTAATCCATTTTAATTTTAATATTCTAATCCAAAATACGGACCATGCGGGAGTGTCCAATCACGGGTCTGGGTCCGTTTACCTAAAATGTTGACCAAAGTCAATTTTTATCATTTTAAAGCCACATTTTAGTAAATATTTGCAGAATTTAACATATAAGTTTTTGGCTACGCGTCCAGACTACACAGGCAAATTGAGGCAAGTAAAAATAAGGTTTTCAAGGCCTCAAAAGTACGAAAAAAGTAAGAAAATTGGTGATGACCCCTTTGGGTCATCACAGGTGACCTGGGAGACCAAGCAGGATATGGACAGCTGTTACCCTCATCTTTCACTACTTCAGGTATGTCTAGATGCTTGTTCAAGGACGAAGTAATGGTTAAGTGTGGGAGGATGTAATGACCCGGCCGGTCACTTTAAAAATTTATGCCCCAATCCCCTATTGACAACTTTTCACATGTTTGTTTATGCTATTTTAATTTGTCGGGATGTTCGGTTTTTAGTTTTGGAGAGTTTTGGGACACCTCGGACCAGGAATGACACTTATGTTTTGGAAATTTGACTATAGTTGGAACAATATAAAGACGGTTTCGGAAAGGAATTTAGATGGTTCCGTTAGCTTTGTTGGGAGAGTTAAGCATTGGGGCATATTCAGATTGTGTTTTGGAGGTTCGTGGCTAATTTAGGCTTGAAATGCAAAAAGTAAAATTTCAAAGTTTCCGATTCGATAGTAAGATTTTTATCCATGGGTCGGAATGGAATTCCGGTAGTTAGAGTAGCTCCGTAGTGTTAAATGTGACGCGTATGCAAAATTACATGTCATTTAGACGAGGTTTGGTAGACGTTTTGATTTGGGAGTTTGACGTTGTTTTAGGTGTTATAAGGATTGGTATAAGTTTGGATAGTGTTATCTAATTTGTTTATGTTTTTGGTTGTGGTCTAAGGGGCTCGAGATTGTTTTCGAAGGTTGTCAGAAGAATTGGGAGTTGTTTGAGCAACTTCAGCTGCTGATCTTCTGCCATATCTCCACTTGCGGTTGGGTCCCGCAAGAGCATAGCCACAAAAGAGGTGGTATCATCACATAAGCAAAAAAAGGAGAATCAATAAGAGCCTGTTGGCCCAAGTTCAGTTGATGTTTTTAAGATTGACAAATAAACTCAGGGATGGACCTGGTCCATCTGGAGTGACACAGTATGAATCAACCACTGCACATGAGAGGCACGTGAGGAAGATATGCATTGAAGTCACACATCAATTTCTTCTGAACTGACCGATAAGATTGCATTTAGAATAAGGAGGACAGTCTCCATATGATAAGATATCACAATCCTAGGCTAGGATAAGGGTTGGCTTTTGTATTGGTTACAGACTCAAATCGACAAAGGATAAGTATTGGAGTCTCGATCAAACTCTAGCTGCTAATCGATTAAATAAACAAGTTGTTCTCTTTTACAGGTTATACACATACGCAGAAGTAAAACATAATTGAGAGCAAAAGAACAAGTCTATTTTGCAAGAAATATATGTGAGATATAATTGTGCATTCCTTAAGGTACTTGAACAAAATAGAAGAACCAGTTCCATTGTGTTTATTCTTATTCTAGTTCAATTGTAGTAGGTGTTTCATATTGTACCTATTAGCTTATTTAGAATCAATTGCATTAGGTACTTTGATTATTCAAGTTAGAGTTATCTTGAAGGTGTCGCAACAGTTGAGGTTGTGTGCCACACTGGGATTAGAGTTAATCCTTAGGTTTACAAATATTTTTGTAAATGTTGTTTTTGGTTCAGTGATTTTAGTGGAGTTTGGAAAAATCCTACCGAGTAGTAGGTCATGTTTTTTTCACCTTTTGAGCCAGGTGTTTTCCACGTCAAAAATCTCTATGCACTTTACTTTTAGTATTTATTATTCTGCAAATTACTTTAGAACACTTAGAAGAACATGGTTCTTCTAAAGCAAAAATTAGGTACAACACAAATCACCCCCCTCCCCCTTGTGTGGTATTGACTTTTATAACATCAATTGGTAACAGAGAAGGTTATGATTGAATAGGTCAACACCTTAGGAAAGATCAACATGAGTGCACCACCTGGTAACTGGGAAAAACAATCCATTGCTAGGCCTCCACTTTTCAATGGTCTCTACTACTCCTGGTGGAAGAATAGAATGAGATACCACATCATGGGTGAAGACTACGAGCTTTGGGACATCATCACTGATGGTCATTTAGCCACAACAAAGAAGACTACTGAAGGGTTGGATGTTCTAAAGACAAGATCTGATTGCACTGCTGGAGACTAAAAAAAATGGGAAAAGAATGCAAAGGCAAAGAAATGGCTAGTATGTGGACTTGGCCCAGATGAGTGCACCAGAATTCAAAGTTGTAACACTGCCAAGAAAATTTGGGACACATTATAAGTGGCCCATGAGGGAACACCTCAAGTGAAGAGATCAAGAGGAACATTATTATATTATCAATATGAGAATTTCACTATGAAGGATGGAGAAAACATCCAAGAGATATATACTAGGTTAACAATACTGACAAATGAACTTGAGTCTCTTGGAAGGATTATTCTGGAAGAAGACAAGGTTTAGAAGATCTTAACTAGAGTTCTAACAATAGCTTGGGAAAGCAAAATCACAGCTATTCAGGAATCGAAGAATGCTACTACCCTAAAATTGGATGAACTGAATTTAACTCTTACTGCTTATGAATTGAGAAGGCAGACTATTAAGATGGATGTTCCAAAGAAAGAAAGAAATTTGGCTCTCAGAATCTTAGAAGGATCAGATCTGGAAGATGATGAAATGACTATGATTATCAGAGATTCCAAAAAGTACCTTATGAGAGGCAAGGGTCCTTCAAGAGGAACAACCTTCAACAAACCTAGTGCTCCTGAGAAGCATAAAAATGATGGTTTCTACAAGTGTGTAAGATAGACCAAATGATCAAGAAGTGCCCTCAATGAGAGATTGAGTGGAAGACAGAAAGATCCGAATGGAGAAACAAGAAGAAGGAACGGGTCCGACTAAGAAGAAACAAAGGTTCAACTAAAGCCATGGTTGCTGCATGGGGAGAAACCTCAAATGAGGACTTAGAAGATGAAGTTGGAAATAAGAAAGCACTTATGGCCATTTTAGAATTAGAGGATGAACAAGAGGTAATTATCCTACATCTTAAATAAGAGATTAAATTATTGTCTAAAGAAAGGTTGCTTGAGCTATTATTGGACTTCATTGATGAGTCTAAAATAATAAACAGTGAGAAGAATGTTTCGTCTAGGCAATGTGTCATCCTAGAAGAAAAATGCAAAAGGTTAGAGTCTAAAGCTGATGAGAGTGACAACACAAATACTAAGTTGAAGAACCAGGTTCTTCAACTTGAAAATAATGTCCTAAAACTTAGATCTGAAAAATATTAAACTGAAGTTAGGTATAGGAAACAAAATGGCTGATCAATCACTTCTCCCCCTAGAACAAAATCTACGAAAAATTAAAGATGAATTTATAGGAAAGATGAATTGATTAAGGCTCTAAAATAAGATTAGAAAAGATGAAGCATGAACTAGACAGAACGTGCAATGGATTAGGGCTTCTGATGCACTCTCCTGGTTGCAAGAACATCACAACAGCAATAAGAGAGGACTTGGATTTGGGACACAAGCTCCAAAATGGGATCCCAAAAACAAGTACCTCACGCTTCATAAAAATAAGATCTGCACACATTGTGGTAAGACTAGCCATTACAAAAATGAATGTAACACAACAAAAAAGGCCAGTCAAAAGATCAAAGCCTTTGTTCAAGAAAAACACAAACTTCCTGGTTGGGAAAAGAAAAATCTAATTCATCATTTTGCCCACAGAAAGGGACACTAACTAGTTTGGGTTTCTAATACTAACCCATAATTTCATTTTGCAGGTGCAAGTGAAGGGGAGTAGCCAAATACGGTACATGGATATTGGCTGCTAAAACGATATGACTGTGAACAAGAACCAGTTTCATTCACTTGAGAACCTAAAAGAAGGTACTATTTCCTTTGGTAATGGAAAGAAAGGTGAGATCATTGGAGTTGGAAAGGTAGGAAAGACAGACTCTTATTCCATTGAGAATGTCTATTTGATAGATGGCTTGAAATATAGCCTAATAAGTGTGTCACAACTATGTGACAGAGGAAATCTTGTGGCTTTCTTGTGATTATCCTTGCTACTGACAAGATTGTTTTGCATGGAAAGAGTTAACAATATTTACATTATAGATTATTCAACTCTCTCTGATAATGAACTCACTTGTTTAAGTGTGCTAATTAATGATCCTCTCCTTTGGCACAAAAGTCTTGGTCATTCCAGTCTAAATCGATTGAACAAATTAGTCTCCAAAGACTTGGTGATAGGGTTACCTAATATCAAATTTAAGGAAGAAAAATTTTGTGAGGCATGTGCATGGGGGAAGCAGGTAAGGTCATCCATCAAATTCAAGAAAATGGTAAGTATGCCCAAGACGTTGGAACTGGTTCATATGGATCTCTGTGGTCCAATGAGAACCATAAGTATAGGTGGTAAAAGATATGTAATGGTACTTGTTGATGATTATTCCAGATTTACCTGGGTGTCATTTCTAAATTCTAAAGATGAAGCATTTGAAATGTTCACTACTTTTGTTAGAAAAACCCAGACATAGTTAGGAAATCAAGTTGCCTCCATTAGGTCTGATCATGTAACTAAATTTGAAAATGTATAGTTTGGTGAATTCTGTAATGAAAATGGAATAGATCATAATTTCTCTGCTCCTAGTACACATCAGCAAACTGGGGTAGTTGAAAGGAAGAACAAGACCCTTGAGAATATGGCAAGGACCATGCTTCTTTCTAGTAAACTAACTCACAGCTTCTGGGCAAAGGCTATAAACACTGCATGTTATATAATCAATAGATGCATGACTAGACCTCTTGTAGAGAAAACTCCATATGCGTTACTTAAAGGGAGAAAACCAAACATATCCAATCTTAGGGCTTCTGGTTGCAAGTGCTATGTGCACAATAATGGCAAAGACTCCCTAGGTAAGTTTGATCCCAGAAGTGATGAGGGAGTGTTCTTAGGATATTCTTCATGTAGCAAATCATATAAAGTGTTTAATAAAAGAAATTTGTGTGTAGAAGAAAGTGTACATGTTGTATTTGATGAATCTAACATTCTTTTTGAGAGACGTGAACATGAAGATGAAGCCATTGGACTGGTGAGACAATTAACCGAAGCCACAACACAAGTGAAGGTGGCATCAAAGGAAGGAACAAGTGATGGAACTCGGGGCAACCTGCTAGGGGGAACCAATCAGAGAGAAACTGGAGAAAATTCTCTAAAGGAACCTGCCTAAACCTGTTCCTCTTCAGCATAACAATAAAGAAGAATATAGAAGGGACCAGCTGGTGTGTAAATCTTACAAGTACCTGATTTTTCATCCCATTGAGAACATAATCAATGATTCAACATTTGGAGTCAAAACTAGATCTCATTTGAAGAACCTGTGTGCATTTGATGCATTTGTATCCATAATTGAACCATAAATGTTGTTGAGGCTTTGCAGTATGCAGATTGGGTCAATGCTATGCAGAATGAACTAAATCATTTTGAGAGAAGTCAAGTCTGGCACTTGGTTCGAAGACCCAAGGACAGATCAGTCATTGGGATAAAATGGGTCTTTAGGAACAAACTAGATGAAGATGGAATAGTTATAAAAAACAAGGCAAGGCTGGTGGTTCAAGGTTACATTCAAGAGGAAGGTATTGACTATGATGAGACTTTTGCTCCAGTTGCTAGACTTGAAGCAATTAGACTTCTCATAGCCTTTGCAGCACATATAGAATTCACTCTTCATCAGATGGATGTCAAAAGTGCTTTCCTAAATGGCTACCTCAAGGAAGAAGTGTTTTTTAAACAACCTCCTGGATTTTAAAGGAAGGAGTTTCATGAACATGTGTACAAGCTAGATACAGCTCTATATGGTCTCAAGCAAGCCCATAGAGCTTGATATGAAAGATTGTAAAAATTCCTACTGGAGCATGGGTACAAAAGAGGTAAAATTAACAGCACTTTGTTCCTAAGGGAAAAAGGTAAAGATCTTCTTGTTGCACAAATATATGTTGATGACATAATATTTGGGGTCACTACAGATAGGTAGAAATCAAGGAGTTAACAAAACTAATGAGAAGTAAGTTTGAAATGAGGATGATAGGTGAACTCAATTTCTTCCTAGGATTGGAAATCAAATAAACTCCAAATGAATCTATGATCTATCAGCAGAAGTATGTAGAGGAACTAATCAAAAAGTTTAAATGGGAAGAATCAAAATAAATAGATACTCCTACTGCAACATCCACTAAATTAGATATTGATGAACCTGGTTGATTAGTTGATCTGAAGTTGTATAGTGGTATGATTGGTTCATGTTTGTATCTTACTGCCAGCAGACCTGACATTGTTTTTAGTGTTGGGCTTTGTGCTTGTTTCCAGGCGAATCCAATGAAGTCACACTTGACAGCTATTAAAAATATATTGAGATATTTGAAAGGCACAACTGATTTGTGTCTTTGGTATCCCAAAGGTAGTAATTTCGATTTAATTTGATACACTGATGCTGATTATACAGGTTTCCTAGTGGATAGGAAGAGAACCTGAAGTATGACACACTTCCTAGTTCTTGTCTTGTATCATGGGCTACCAAAAGCACAATTCAGCATCTCTCTCTACTGTTGAAGCTGAATATGTTGCTGGTGCTTCAGGGTGTGCTCAATTGCATGTATTAAGCAATAACTGGTGGATTTTGGATTTGAAATTGGATGCATACCAATATTCTGTGATAACACTAGTTCTATAAGTATGACAAAGAACCATGTTCATCATAAAAGGACTAAGTACATAGATGTTAGACACCACTTCTTAAGAGATAACTATGAGAAATGGATAATCTCCATAGAATTTTGTGCCACCGACAAGCAAATAGCTAATATCTTCACTAAGGCACTAAGTAGACAAAATTTTGAAAAAACAGGTTAGAATTAGGGATGATTAAGATTACTTAAAAGGTCCAGTTCAGATTGCACAATGTAAAAATAAATAAAAAAGGAAAAAAAAGTAGGTTAGGAGTTCTTATTTCATGTAAATATCTAGATTAAGTCTTACTCAGTCTCATACTTTAACTAGTATACTCTTGTGACATGTTTTTATATGACTCATTGATCTCTTACAAAGTTTTCTATTCTGACATTTAAAGAATAATCAATAGAAGTTTTACTTGAAGAACCTAGTTCATCAATATATGCTCATGAGAAAGTTCAGCTATGTTTCTATACTTTACACAATTAGAAAAATTAAATTACCAATAATGAGCAAGAGTTCTAGACACACAAACATCCAAAAATTCTATCCTTGGGAACATTAAACCAGTTTCACTAAAACTAGAAGTCTAAATATAACGGAACTCCTCCCTAAATATTAGTGATCCACATTAATCACTAAGGAGACCAAAACTCTCAACTGATTAGACTTCTAATAGACCACTGAAAAGTCTGCCTCTACTGATTTTATCATGACCCCTTTTCAAAACCCCAAAATCAGTCATAACATTCATTCTATTCTCAATACTTGTGATCGTCACTTTCCTGCTCCCAAATTCTCAAAAGATTTCCAGAAATTCCTCACCATGACCAATCCCCAAGACAACCCTGGAACTCCACCACCTGTCTCACGCAACACCGCCTCATCTTCCTCACCTCCAATAGAAACCCCAAAACCTATATTCCATCGCCTGAAAATGTTAGCAAGAAAAAGGGTAGGTACATGTTCCTTGAGGAGGACTTTGAATGAAAAATTATATGCTAGTCAAAGAAAAGAAGTCCCAGCCAAAGAGGATGAGTCTAGTTTTGAGTCCGATTAATATATCTCTGCAAGTGAAGGAGATGAACCTATGTCTTCTTAATATGCCAAAGTTCAAGAAACCCCATGAGAGGTAAACACATGTTTTTTATTTACTAATGTAGTTCAGAGGGAGGAAAATAAGTTTGTTCTGATAGGGGCTGCTAAGGATGTTGATGGACCGAGTTTGGTAAAATATAATAGAAAAAGAAGAAGGAGGTTTTAGCTATATGTGGTAGTGGGGAAGAGGGAGGCTTGATGTTAGGGGGAAGTGGGTCAGGAGAAGCTTCAGAGCGATTAATTAACTTGAGTGAACAACCTGATGAACCTGGTGCATATGCGGAAGAAACTTTGGTGGATATGCTGAAGACACTTGGGGCTAGTTATGACCCAAATAAATGCAAGGTTTCCTCACAAAGGACCCCTGTTGCATCGAAACCAACAAAGAAAAGTAAAACATCATCACCCAAGTCTGCTCCTATGGTCAGAACCACAAGAAGTAGAGTTAGGGATAGTGAAGTAGAATTTTACAAAGCTCTAGAAAAGAGTAAGAAAAAGAGGAAAGAAATGGGGAAAGAAAAAATAGGTAAAAGTTCTGAGGCCATTGTTGAAGATGAGGAGGAAGAGATGGAACTGATCCTTCAGGAAAGGGGTACTAGTGTGAAAGTTCTCACTGCTAAATCAAAGGGAACCAGGTCTTCTACCATGAAACCCTTAAAATATGTACCTGCTGAAGCCTCTCTAGCCAAGACAACTAGGTTAGCTAGAAAAGGTAAGAAAGTGAAGATTACTGAAGAAGAGGATGTGTGTGTAGTGAATAAGAAGGAGAAAATGATTCTGGATAGGAACAAGATAGGGACGTCATGTTTGGAAAACTAAACATTTTGAAAGGAAGGTTACTCAAAGACTTGGAGGAGCCAGGCATAATAAGATTGTTGACTGCATTGGAGGCACAAGAATGGAAGGACATGGTCCTTCGGATGGATGGTAGATTGACCAAAAATATGCTCATTGAATTCACGGCCAATGGAACTGTGAAAATTGGACTCGTAACTAGCATAGTGAAGGGAGTGAAGGTGAAGTTTGATGCACCCAGCTGGGTAAAATTCTTGATATTCCTAGTGAGAGATATGATGACTATACAAAGCAAAGATGGGCTTGTCTAGATGGATTTCTTACAGATATTCAAATCCGTAGGAAGTTCTGTGACACCCAAGATAATGAGGAGGTGCCTGAAGCAAGGGTTGTACAAAAGAGTGAGATGAGGCCAAAGCATAAAGTGCTCTTTGAATTTGTGAACAAATGCCTACTGCCTAGACAAGAGAGAAGGCATACAACAAACTACATGGACCTGGTCCTCATACAGTGCTTGGTGGAAGGAAAGCATATTAACTAGCTTGCTTTTATTGTGAAGCTGCTAGACAGGGTGCTAAGTGGCTCAAAGGCTTATGACATTCCTCATGGATTTATTCTGACTGGTGTGGTGGAGAAGCTGAAAATTCCCCTGAAGAAATGAGAAAATACTTCCAGCAAAGAGCACTTTGTCATCAAGACCCTCCAAGACTAGGATTATCTGCTTAGTGTAGGCCCAGTTGAACCTCGTTCTTCAGTGAAGACTCCTATAATTAGCAAGGTCAGAGCCTTGGTTCAGGAGGTTGGGACAAAGGTTGCTGAGATCGCAAGGCTTTGGGATCGAATTGTTGAGTTGGAGGAAGAAAGAAATGGGTTTAGGGCTGAACTTGCAAAAGAAAAAGAGAAGAATGAAGGGATGCTCTAGCAAATGCTAAATCTGCTACAAACCCAACCCTCCAGCTCCTCAAAGCCTTAGGTTTCTTTGTCCTGTAGTGAACCAGTCGTGAAAACCCCCCGAGTGACCCAGATTAGGGAGTTTTATCTGTTATGTTTTTTGTTTTTGCTCATGGTTGGTAGTTTTGTTTTTTCTTCTTGTAGACTACTATGTAGAACCATCATTGTTCAATGAATATATGCATCTCTATTGCTTTTTTTTTTTAATTATGATCTTAATAGTTCTTGTTGATAAGTTGATTTTCGATTAACTAAAAGCATGCTTTCACTTGCAGCTTCCCAGTGGCCATGAGTACTAATTAATTATCTTGGATTCACATTATTTATGCAACTTTTCGATGATACCAAAAGGGCAAAGATATTATGCTTTAATTTATTATCTTAACATGTGATGTTTATGACATTATTAAATATGGCCCTTAATGATAAGTCAAAAATTTTAAGTGTTGATATTTCAACTGAGTTCCACAGGTTCTTTGATTAGTGAAAGCACAGAGTTTGTCATCATCAAAGATGGGGAATTTGTTGGCCCGAGTTAAGTTGAAGATTTGAAGATTGACAAATAAACTCAGGGATAGACCTGGTCCATCTTGAATGAAACAGTACGAATCAAGCATTGCAAGAGAGAAACGTGAGGAAGATATGCACTAAAGATCACACATCAATATCTTCCGAACTGATCGAAAAGATTGCATTTAGTATAAGGAGGACAGTTTCCTTATGAGAAGAGAGCACAATCCTAAGTTAGGATATGGGTTGGAGTTTTTATTGGATAAAGACTCAAATCGACTAAGGATAAGAATTGGAGTCTCAATAAAATTCTAACGACTAATCTGTTAAGTAACCAAGTTGTTATCTTTTAAAGGTAATGCACACACGTAGAAGTACAATATAATTGAGAGAAAAAGAACAAGTCTGTTTTGCAAGCAATATATGTGAGATATAAGTGTGCACGCCTAAAGCTACTTGAACTAGCCAGAAGAACAATCTCCATTGTGTTTATTCTTATTCTAGTTTAATTGTAGTAGGTCTTTCATATTGTAACTTTCAGCTTATTTAGAAGCAATTGTATTAGGTACTTTGAGTATTTAAGTTAGAGTTTACTTGAAGGTGTCGCAACAGTTGAGGTTGTGGGTCATACTGGGATTAGAGTTAATCCTTAGGTTTACAAAGAGTTTTGTAAATGCTACTTTTGGCTTAGCAATTTTAGTGGAATTTGGGAAAATCCTACTAAGTAGTAGGTCGTGGTTTTTTCACCTTCTGAGCCAGGTAGTTTCCATGTAAAAATATCTCTGCACTTTACTTTCACTATTTATTAATTCGCAAACTGCTGTAGTTAGAAAACTTAGAAGAACTTAGTTTTTCTAAAGCAAAAATTAGGTTCCACGCAAATCACCTCCCCTTCCCCCCCCCCTCTTGTGTGGTACTGGCGTTTATTACATCAGAGACGTAGAAGCGGTACCACATTTACGTATGAGAAGCCGCAAGTGCGGAAAGATGAGTTAATATGTTGTCGCATATGCAACCTTTGCTCCGCAAAAGTGGGACCGCATGTGCGGTCCCGTGACCGCAAAAGCGGATTAGCTGGGCAGAACATCTAAATAGTTGCCTTCACGAATTTGAGTTATTTTTAGCCTTTTTCAAACGGAAGAAGCCTTGGGAGAGCATTTTCAAGGGAGATTTTCAGAGGAATTCATTGGGGTAATGTCTCTGGTCCTTAAACTGGTTATTGAGTTGATTTTTATCATTGTAAACATGAAAATTTAAGGAAAATAAGTAGTAATTTGGGGGTTAGGGCTTGATTAATTTGAGACGTTGGAGTGATGATTTGAGTGATCATTTGAGGTCCACTTTTTGTACTTTTGGTATGAGTAAACTTGTGAGAGTGTGAAGATTCTTAAAATATAAATTTTACCTGATTCTGAGGCGTGGGACTGAGGTGTGTTTTGGTTATTTTACCTAATTTTGCGTATTAGCATAGAATTATTTTGTAGAATCAGTTACTTGAAGTGTTAGTTACATTATTCAATTAAATATAATAGATTTTTGCCATTTGGAGTTGAGTATCCGTGGCAAGAACGTGGTTTTGGATGGACTTTGAGCCAGTTCGAGGTAAGTGGCTTGCCTAACCTTGTGTTGGGGACCATCCCCTTAGGATTTGGTGTTAAAGATAATTCAAATGCCTTGTACGTGAGGTGATAACTGCGTACTTGTACTAATTGTTAAAAATCCAGTTTTCATTAAGTAATTATTAGTATGTTTCTTTTCTTGTTTATATTACTTGAAGTTTAAGCATGTTGTTAGCCTAGGAAAGCATGTCTAATTGACCTAATTGACTTACTTGCTCAAACTGCCGTATTTGGATTGCCTGCAACATGCTAGGTTAAAAATACTTGTTTTACCTTTGCATGGAACTTAAATTGAACTGTGTACTCTTCTTATTATTGTCGACACCCCCCTTTTCAAAAGCGAAATCAGGTTTTACGACATTATGGGCAAAACAACTCTCGTTCCCGTTTAGGAATTGGGTTATGGAATTTCAAGAGTTGCCACCTAATGATAATGGTGCATTAGGTCGCTTTACAAAATGAGAGGAGTATTTTGAAAGAAAACCAGAGTTCGAGTAAGGGCTTGAGATTATCTCGAGGGGAAGGTGCTAGGCACCCCTCAAGATCCACTAGTGTGGTTCCCGGTTGTGCTAATGTGACTTTATGAAGAGATGAAGCAAGTAGACAGATAAGATTCACATATAATCATTTGGACAACTAAGGAATTTTTAAAAGGGAAAGGCATAAGTTAAATAAAGTAGAAGAGAGAATGGATTTGAAAAGAAATCATTATTTTAGGAAAACGTTTAAATGAAGCAAGCAAAGAAGAAATGGGGTCCTAGGTATGACTATAATATGGATCACATCAGTACAATACCCCGCACACACTCCTCAAAAGGGGTCGCATATTGTATTAGCGCACCAATCATCATCTCCATATTATACCCTTCCAATCCCGTTAAGATGTTGAAACGCGTTGGTCTCGTTTACTTATTGCATGCTAATACACATCCCAACCTATTAGTCCTGGGGTAATAAGAATTCCAATCCTAAGAGGGGAAGAGAAAAATAGGATATATATGGAGTTTAAAAAGGTAAAAAAAGTAGAACGACAATCAAAACAAATAGCATCAAAGAGGTATGAAAATACGGCATTCAAAGGATCAGATAAAACCCCATAACACATCATCGATTAGTTTAGCATGACTTCAAATATTGAGAGCAGAAGGATTAGTTTAACACATGAAAGTTACATAAAAAGTACTTGAAAAGGGAATTGAAGTTAGGAAAAACGTTCAGAAATGGCTTACGGATTAGCCGCATTGTTCGAACAAAGGATGCAGGAAGAAAGTTTTCAAAAAGAACTTTGAAGTGTAAACTCAGGCAGGTGAAGTAATTTCAAACTGCAATTTTTGCGTTTAAAAAGACATTATAGGTTCTGAATAGTGGAATAGTGGAAAAGGGCTGATCTGGGCCCCATTTTGAAGACTGCATTGACACACTTTAAACTTAGTAGGTGTGTCTGGGACATAATGAACACATTGACACCTTTTGTTACTGCTTTTATACGTTTAGACAGCCTACCGTTCGCCTAACGTTTATACAATTCTTATAGGCATGTTTTCTAGGCAAGATGCAACGTTGAGATCCTATTACCATGATTTCAATACGAGATGCAATGTTGAAAGCTCATAGGAATGATTTCTATATGAAATGTCACAACGCAAACCCTATTGTCATGGTTTCTATCATGGATTGATGCAACATTGTAAAGACCTTATAGACATGGTATCTATATGAGATGTCAATGAAGTAAACCTATAGACATGGTATATATATCCAATGCAGTAGTGTAAGCCTATAGACATGGTATCTATTTGAGATGCAGTAATGTAAGCCCAATAGACATGGTTTCTATCATTGATAGATGCAGTAATGTAAACATGATTTCTGATTGATGCAAGAAAGTAAGCATGATTTGTAATTGATGCAAGAAAGTAAACACCTCCCATATTCCTTTTCACTATATCCCCAAGTTGTTTTATACAAATTACTCACAAGAATATAGACAGAAAAACATTAAAGGAATTAAGTAGATACATCAATACTACAACAGAGCCGAAGAAGCGCAAAGCAAATTTAATGTCCAACATATGCCTTTTACAAAATCCGGGTTCCCAAATCAGAGGCTTTCTCTTTAGAGTATTACAATGTTCCAAAGGATTTTTGGAAACCCACGCAATGCTTACACTCTAAGCAATTGGAGTAGTGCAAGTGTAGAATTACCAGGCCTAAGGCATCCAAGTTTAGAGGAGACTATTGGGTCCCCTATGAATGAGTTACCAAAGGGGGTAGGACTTAATGAACTAAGAATAAGTGTAAAAGTTAGGAATTAGATGAAAACCAATACGAGAGGTGGTCATACCTAGCCATGAAGTGAGTCTGGCACACCCCTAACCTCTAGCATGGTTCAACATGCAAGAACATACTTGAAAACAAGTCAGACTAGGGCATGTATGGTGATTAGGGTACCAACAGGCCTGTGTCAAGGCTCAAACACACAATATATGGAATAGGGAATGGGGTTATTTTGAGTAGAGGGTGATGACAACCTTAATTCTAATCTATGAGTGTCAATGAGGTGCCACCCTAGTCCAAAACACACTCATATGCAAACAAGGGTTAAGGGCAAGGGGATCACATAAGCATACTTGAAATAAACAGAATTAATTAAAGGGGTTTAGGGAAAGGTATCTACCGGAATTCATACCATAATGATGAACAATAAAGGTAAATAAGGGTTAATCATATTAAATTGAAATCATAAACAGATAAGGGAAATGGGGAAGGGTATTAAACATGCATGAGCTTAAATTGAAATCATAAACAGAAAAGGGAAATGAGGAAGGGGATTAAGCATGCAAAGCTTAAATTGAAATCATAAACAGACAAGGGAAATGGGGAAGGGGATTAAGCATGCTTAAACTGAAATCATAACAAGGTAAGGGAAATTGGGAAGAGGATTAAGCATGTTTAAACTGAAATCATAACAAGGTAAGGGAAAGGGTTAAGTAAACAAGTAGCTTTGAAAACTGAGAAAGCAAATCAAAGACCTACCAGTTGTAATCTTGAGTAGTGAAGCAAGTAAAGCAGATGAGGCTTTATGATTTAGCCATGGCTTTCAGCCCGCTAAACTCTAGCAATAGAAAAAGTAACATAGAAGAACAGAAGAGAAGAGAGAGTTTTTTAGTGAGTAAACTTTTAGTAATTTGTGTATCTGTATCCGTGTAAGTGAGAAAATATGAAATTTATTTGTAGTTTTAAAAATAAGCAACACTAAGGCAAGAAAATAATCTCAGTATCAATTACAATCAATTAGGGAAAAGGTTTCCTCTAATTAAGGAACCGGAATTGAGGTAAATAACATCAGTTTACTTTTAGAAAAAAAATTAAGTGTAAGTCACAAAATACAGGACAAGTTCGTATAAAAGGGGTTTGAAATTCACACGTTTAATACATAAGGCAAGTCAGTCATATAGAGAGTCAAGGAATTGAGATACTAACTGATTTTGCACTTAGTCAAAGAGCATGTAAAAATTAGAGAATTGAACGAATTCATAAGAAATCATTTTTTTCCAAAATTAGGGCTATCAGAAAGGGGACAAATAGAACTATATAAAGAGATGCACAAATTCGAGCATGCAAGACTGGAATTAGTAGAACAATCATGTAGCAAAAACGCTCAAGTAGGAAATCAAAGACGGCTTGGGTTTAAACATGGAGCGAGTAAGTACACAGAGAAAAAATAAAAATAAAGGAAAACCCCTGAAGCTTAGGGCTTTTGTCACATATAGCGTGCAAAGAGAACATAGATGAAAGTGAACATAAATGACGAACAGGGAACATAGTAAGCATATTAGCTTAGAAACCCTAGCAATAACATAGTAAAGATATATCTAGGAGCCATGGTGGAAAATACTCAAAAATAACAATAATAACTAGAAGAAAACACAGTAGAGCAAAACAACCAAGGAAATCAAAGTAATCAAGGAAACCCTAATTTTTTAGAGACGAATAGTTTGAAAACCAAATCGGCAAAGAAAATATATGCAATACTTTGAAATTTTTTAGAAAACACTAGGATCTTGAGGAGATTGTAAAATAAATACTCATATGAAAGCATAGAGAGTTAGTGTTTCAGAGAAAGCATCCTAGATAGCGAGAAAGCCTGGAACAGACTGGTTCAGAGTAGACGAAGGACTCACAGCCTCAAGGCTTGTCGGAAAAGGCCAGACACTGCTACAAAACTCAGGACCTTTGTGTTGATAATCTTCAAGATAGGGCTCAGAACTTCGAACCCAAGAGTGGTAGGAGGTAAGGAGAGGTGAGTATAGGTGTTTTAAGGCTTGGGAAGCCATAATCACCGGTGAAACAGAGCCGGAGAAGGCTAGGGTTCAGAAGGGGGCTAGAGAGCATTTAATCGATAAGGTGGATACAAGGGCGGCTCATTTGGTGTAAATAAGTTAGTGTTAGGTGTATTGAGGTTTAATTATTGATAGGGTGATCTTGGGCCGTTGATTCAAACGATCAACAGCCACGATTTAAAAGAGGGCCCAGGCGGGTTTGTTTAGATGGGTGTAGATCGGGTAATTCTGCAATTGGGTTTTGTAGTTGAGGGTTTAAACTGGGGTGAAATTCGGCTACAATTGAAATTAAAAGGGGCTATGATTTAAATGGTCAATTTTCCCCTAATTGAATATTATATAATAGTAAATGGAATTTTAAAAATCCGATTAAAATGCTGAGTTAATAAAAATACGTAGAAGTATAAATTAAAATTATTAAGAATGATTTTGTAGTTAAAATACTTGTTAAGTTGAGAAATGGGATAAAATTGCAATTTAATGAAACTTTAATTTGGAAACACTTAATGCACTTGTGAAATTATTCATAAATTATGTCAAAATATATTTTTGTGTAAGTGATAGAATAAAATAAATTACTCATTAAAATAACAAGATGTGGGGCTAAATATTGGGTTTCATAGTGCAAAATAGGTCATAAATTGATTTTAAAAATCTATTAAAAATGTGAAAAAATACCAAACCCTTTCTGGATGCTTATATATGTATCTACATACTAGTTTTTGGAATATTTTGAGGATAGAAGTATATGGAAAAAATTGGATAGCAACAGCTGCCCATCTTTACCCGAGGAGGATGAAAGAATTGTCGGGTAAAGACAAGATGGCCGATTTTGACCGAAGACAGCGATTGTAAGAGAATTTTGATCGCGCTCTAGCCTCTGAGCTGCCTACATATCCCTGGTTTTACAGGAATCAGGACGTATGTAGTTCACGAACTATTGGCGGATATGCCAATGAAAATTTGGAAAAGGCGGATGCAACGGGGTTTGAGATTCGTCAAGGGTTCGGAGATCGGACGGGCTGCGGAGAACTGGAGCGAGACTTCTCCTGCTGAGGTAGCCGTGCCAGCCAGTATACCTACAAAGAAATGATGTGCGTATATATTGCATAATTTAAATGTGATGCAAGTTCCCATTAGACCATGAATGTTGTCTTCGGGCGATTAGGATGATGTTCTCAAACTTTAACATCCTGGTCTCGGAAGAGCGTAAAGTAAAGATTCACAGGCCATGAAATGGTGTTCTCGGGCTATGCGGATGGTGCCTCTGAACTATGACGCCTTTGAATAAGTTGGCGATATTTCAGCCCATGAGAATGTGGCAATATTTCAGCCGAATGAATGCAAGGGTGGCGATCTTTCACCCGAGCAGGAATTTAAAATGCAAGGTGGCGATATTTCAGCCAAATGAATTTAAGGGTGGCGCTATTTCAGCCAAATGAGACAGGGGGGCGATCTTTCAGCTAGACGAGACAGGGTGGCGATCTTTCAGCCAGATGTAAAATAAAAGAGGTAGAGCTTAACCTTAGAAGGCAGAGAATAGCCTTATGTAATGCGGGATGGAGATAAAGCTTAGTCTCGAAAGGAAGAAGATAGCCTTATGCAGGATGGAGGTAGAGCTTAACCTCGGAAGGCACAGAATAGCCTTATGCAAAATCAAGATGGAGAAAGGTCTTAGTCTCGAAAGGCAGAAGATAGCTTTATGCAGGATGGAGGTAGGGCTTAACCTCAGAAGGCAGAGAATAGCCTTATGCAAAATGCAGATATATAAAGGAGAGGATGGCGATGATTTTTTTAACTGGTAGGTGATTGCAATATCATGAGTGCTGGGGAAGTGTTGAATGTAGATAGTAAACTTTTGCCAAGTAAGTAGTTGTTTCGGGGCGTCAGTCCTGCAAAGCATATGCGTCACCCATTTGTGTCTTGAATTCCTGCATCCACAGAAAAATAGTGAGTTCTGTAAAAGGGAAGGATAGTTCGCATCCCTCGGCTCGTGGCGTCTTGTACCATTTGGGGTAGCATTGCTGAACGATGGTGATCCAAATGATTTCATGCAAAATATTGGGAAAACATGATGCAAATGTATATATAAGTGAAGAAAATAATAATTTTTATTTTATGTTGAACGACAACTACAACGTGGTCCAGGCACAACAACCTTGCTGGTTCCGAATTTTGAGGGTCCTCCTAAAAATTCTGCCCAAGTTTTCTGGGCTGGTGCTGATGACGGCGGTGCTGAATTATTGAAAACGGATCGACCTCAGAATTTTTAGGGTCCTTCTCAAAATTCTGCCCCAGTTTACTGGGTTGATGCTGATGTGGAAACAAACAAACTGACTTCGAAATTTTGGGGGTCCTCCTTAAAATTCTGCCCCAGTTCCAAATGCGGGGGGTGGGGGGGGAATGTAATTTTATTAAAGATGTGACCGAACCCATTGGGATGCCTACGTATCCCCTCTTTAACGTGAATCAGGTCAGGCGTAGTTCAAATTACATCATAAATACATGCTGATTAATTGTAGTATCTCTTCACTGCGTCAGAGTAGATCGGTTTTGGCCAAATTTCTCCGTCCATTTCTGCAAGAATAAGGGCTCCTTCAGTTAGAACTTGGTGAACCATGTACGGACCTTGCCAGTTGGGAGAGAATTTCCCTTTGGCTTCATCTTGATGTGGGAATATCTTCTTTAACACCAGCTGTCCCGGTGTGAACTTCCTTGGTCGAACTCTCTTGTTGAAGGCTCAGGAAATTCTGTTCTGATATAACTGACCGTGGCAAACCGCATTCATCCTTTTCCCATCTATAAGGTCTACCTCCTTGTAGCGGCCCTTAATCCATTCTGCGTCATCTAGCTCAGCTTCATGCATGATTCTCAAGGATGGAATTTCTACCTTAGCGGGAATGACCGCCTCTGTACCATAAAACGAGCATGTAGGGAGTTGCTCCGGCTGATGTGCGAACTGTAGTACGATAACCCAATAAAGCAAATGGCAAGTTCTCATGCCACTTCTTGTGCCTTTCGATCATTTTCCTTAATATTTTCTTGATGTTCTTGTTGGCTTCTTCCACAGCTCCATTCATCTGAGGTCTATAAGCTGTAGAATTCATGTGTCTGATCTTGCAAGTTTCACACATCATTTTCATCAAGTCGCTTTTGAGATTGGAACCATTATCAGTGATGATCGACTCTGGAATCCTGAACCGACTGACAATATGATCTCAGCCAAAGTCTGCCACGACTTTCTTGGTTACTTCATTGTATGAGGCTGCTTCAACACACTTAGTGAAGTAATCGATTGGCGCTAAGATGAACATGTCTCTGTTTGATGCGGCAAGCTCGAATGGTCCAATAAAATCCATTCCCCAGGCGGCGAAGGACCACGGTGAGCTCGTTTCAGTGAGCTCGTTCGGAGGTACCTTTATCATATCCGCATGTATCTAACAGTGGTGACATTTTTGGACATACCGAATGCAGTCCATCTCAATAGTAATCCAGAAATATCTTGCTCGGAGTATCTTCTTTGCTAGAACAAAACCGTTCATGTGCGGACCGCAAGTCCGTGAGTGCACTTCCTCTGATAACGTGGTTGCTTCTACCAAATTGACTCACCTCAGTAGTCCCAAATCGGGGGTCCTCCTATATATGATACCTCCACTATGAAAGAAATTATTGGACAACCTTCGAAGCGTGCTCTTCTGAGTAGTATTAGCAAGCTCTGGATATTGTCCTATTTTTGGGTACTCTTTGATATCGTGGAAGCAAGGTTTTCCTTCAGCTTCTTCCTAAACATGTGCACAATATGGCGGTTGATCCTGAATCTTGAGCTAGATAGGGTCGATGAAGTTTGTATCTATATGCTGAATCATGGATGATGGAGTGGCAAGCACATCTTCGAACTCATTCTGTATTCTTGGAACGTGCTGGAATTCCATTTTCTGAACCTCTTTCTCAACTCCTGTATGTTGTGCAGATAAGGCAGTGTCTTGGAATTCTTTGTTTCCCATTCTTCTCGAACCTGATGTATGAGCAGGTCTGAATCTCCGATCACGGCAGGTCCTGAAGGTTCATGTCAATGGCCAGTTCAAGCCCTAAGATGCAAGCTTCATACTCGGCCATATTATTGGTGCACGGGAACCTGAGCTTGGCGGGTACCAGGTAATGTTGAACGGTTTCTGATGCAAAGACTTCTCTGATACCAACTCCTTTGAGATTTGCGGCTCCGTTAAAAAATATCCTCCAACCGTCATAGGATTTTGCAATGTCTTCTCCTATTAAAGCTACTTCCTCATCGGGAAAATACGTCTTCAATGTTTCATACTCCCCTCCTACAGGATTTTTTTCCAGATGATCTGCCAAAGCGTGACCTTTAACTGCCTTCTGGGTGACATAGACTATGTGGAATTCACTCAACGAAATTTGCCACTTGGAGAGCTTGCCAGTGGGCATGGGCTTCTGAAGAATATGCTTTAGTGGATCCATTCTTGATATAAGGTGGGTAGTGTAAGCACAGAAATAATGCCTCAATTTCTAAGCTACCCAGGTCAAAGCACAACAGGTGCGTTGTAGTAAGGAATACCAAGCCTCATACGTGGTAAATTTCTTGCTGAGGTAGTAAATAGCTTGCACTTTTCTTCCTGTCTCATCATGTTGTCCCAATACACAACCAAATGCTCCATCTAAAACTGCGAGATAGAGAAATAAAGGCCTCCCAGGCTCAGGCGGAACCAGGACTCTAGGTGTGGACAAGTATTTGTTGATCTTGTCAAAAGCCTTTTGACATTCATCGGTCCACTTGGTGGCCGCATCCTTATTCAGCATCTTGAAGATAGGTTCGCAGATGTTGGTAGACTGAGCTATGAACCGGTTGATATAGTTCAGTCTCCCCAGGAAACTCATTACCTATTTCTGGTACTTCAGCGGTGGAAACTCTTGAATAGATTTTAAGGGATCCAGCTCTATTCCTCGGCGGCTCATGATGAAACCCAATAACATTCCCCCAGGGACCCCAAATGCACACTTGGCGGGATTCAGTTTCAAGTTATACCTCCTTAGTCTGTTGAAAAACATTCGGAGGTCCTCCATGTGATCTACAGCCTTCCTGCACTTGATGATGACGTCGTCCACATATACCTCAGTCTCTTTATGTATCATGTCATGAAAGAGGGTATTCATGGCCCTCATATAAGTAGCTCCTGCATTCTTCAATCCGAATGGTATCATTCTGTAGCAATACATTCCCCATGGCCTCATAAACTCTGTTTTCTCTGCATCTTCTTCATCCATCCATGTCTGATGGTACCCCACAAAGCAATCGACGAATGACTGCAACCATGCTTGGCGCAGTTGTCGATCAGAATATGTATGTTTGGCAAGGGGAAATCATCTTTGGGACTGGCTCGGTTGAGATCCCGGTAGTTGACATAGACTCTGACTTTCCCATCCTTCTTCGGTATTGGCACGATGTTAGCTAACCAGGTTGGGTACTCTACCACATGAAGAACTCTAGCTTTGACCTGCTTGGTGACCTCCTCTTTGATATTTAAACTCATATCTGGCTTGAATGTTCTGAGCTTCTGTTTTACGAGCGGACATGCATGGTATGTCGGCAACTTGTGGGCGATGATGGATGTGCTGAGACCAGTCATATCGTCGTAAAACCATGCAAAGATATCGTCATATTCCCTTAAGAAATATGTATATTCCTCTTTTTCCGCCTATGATAAATGCACACCAATGCACGTTTCTTTGACATTCTCTGTATGTCAAAAATTGACGATCTCGGTTTCATCCATGTTGGACTTAGGCCTACTCTCAAAATTCATAGCCTCTCTGACAACCTCTTCTGGGATATAATCTTCCTCTGAGTCTATGTCGGTTTGTTGCATAGCCTCGTTGGAAGTTACAGTTATCGATTCATCATCAATATATGTAATTGTAATGCTACATGGAAAATAAAGTAAACAGCAGAGAAAAGTAATGAATAGCGAGATATTTGATAAACTGGAAATTGATTTTGATTAAATTCATTAAATGTTCAAAACATCGGAGCTCTTTTGGAAAGTAAAGACAATGCGGGAAGTAAAGAAAACAACTAAAGGAAAGATGCATGATGCTTGTTCACCCTTGCTACCCCGAAGATTTTCGGGTTATGGTGGTCTTGATTGACAAATTGGTGAGATGCTCCCCTTGGTTCACAGCCTGAATGGAAGGGCCTTCCCCCCCCCCCCTTCCTCTTCAAAAGTGACACAACAATCCATGTCCTCCAGAAATAGGTTCTTAATTGCCGCAAGAGCCTCGTCTTCTTCTGACCCGTAGAGAGTGTCGGCTGACTGAAATGTCTGCTCCAATTGAGGCATGGGGTATTCCAATGGGTAATATGGGCCGCGCCATTGTGGTGACCAGTTTTTGTATTCTTGCCAAGTGTACTTGTACCGTAGTCCAAAGGTAGTACCAAGCTTCTTCAACTGAATAGGTTTGGTGATGCCTTGAAGATTCTTATCAAGTCCTTTCCCCGACCTTTTTACTCCACCATTTATCCTTTTCCACTGCGTTGACTCGCTCAATATGATGTTATGTTTCTCCGCCTATTCGTCTTCTGCCTCCGATCATCGGAATGGTCTTGCGACTGTATATAGGGTTGTGACCGTTGCCATGGATGGTCACTTCTTGATGGTTCAATTCTAACTTCACGTTCTGATGCAAGGTTGGTGCCACAGCCCTAGCGACATGGATCCAGGGTCGTCCTAGTAGTAACTTGTAAGATGCATGTACGTCAATGACTTGGAAATCAATATCAAACAAAATGGGCCCCATTTGCAAACACAGGCTAATCTCCTAGAGTGTGGACCTCTGAGAACCATCAAAGCCTTAACGTTAATAGCTCCATCTTTTATCACATGAAATCCTTTGCCCAACTTCTTGAGGATGATCAATGGACAAATGTTGAGGCTAGAACCCCCGTCAAATAAGATCTTGGTGATGAAATTATCTTCACATTGCACAGTGATGTGTAGTGCTTTGTTATGGCCAAGCCCTTCTGGTGGCAGTTCATCATCGTGGAAAGTGATTTTGTGACTCTCCCATATTTGCCCTACCATGTTCGCCATCTCTCCTACTGTTATATTGCTCGGGATATAAGCCTCTCAATATCTTCACCAAGGCATTTTTATGCGCCTCGGAACTCTGTAGCAATGCCAAGATGGAAATCTGTGCCGGAGTCTTGTTTAGCTGTTCAACAATTGAATATTCTTTATCATGTATCTTCCTTCAGATATCATCAGGTCCAGTTTCAATAAGACATCTAGAGGCCTGCTTGCTGGACTTAGCTAGGTGCTCTGGTGTGTACACCTTGCCTGTTCTAGTCATACCTTGCGCGGAAATTGCTTAACCTCTGCGTGCTTTTCCCTTACTTCTCTCCTCGGTTGTGTAGTCTCAATGTATGGAGTTTGACTGAAATGGGGTTATGTCTGATATGGTGATCGGAATGGGCACCCTTAGAGGCAAACATAGTAACTTCAATCTGTGCGGGTGCCTTTGGAGTCCCGAACTCCACCTCTATTGGTTTTGGCATTTCTGCAGGAGGTGCCTTGAACTCAAATGGTACAGATACATTAGACACGTCGACCTCAGATTGCTGAATTTGTATGATAATAAGATTAAAAGTGACCACCGGCTTCTTGGGCTCATCTCCTTTAGATATCAAACCGATAGACCCTTTTGTTTCCTAGTCATCCTGAACCTCAATCATGTGGACGCCTCCACCCTTATGGTCCGGTACAGGGTTGTTGCGAACATTAGGAGCAGGCTCCTTAGCTACAATGACCTTATTGTCAATTAAAGTCTGAATTTTATCTTTCAACAAGCGGCACTCGTCGATGTATATCCTTAATCCCCGAATGGTATGCGCAAGACTTATTTGGATAGATCCATTGAGATGGGTTTTATGGGGTTATGGATGGGATGGGTTTAACATATCCAGCTGCTTTGAGCATCTCATACAGCTGGTCAATGGGTTCGGAAATAGCGGTGTATTGTTTGGGAGGTTTGCGGTCAAAGTTTGGTCTTGGTCGTGGGATGTTTTGGCGGGTAGGTGGTGATGGATAGTGAGGAGGTTAGGAATTGTAAGCTTGGTATACGGGTGCGGGTGGGAATGTCCTGGCGAGGTGGGCTGATATGTTTGTGATGGTGAGGTTTGGTAGACGGGTGGTGGATTTTGATCGGTGGGTGAATGTGCCTGGTAATTTAGAGAGGGTTGGTATGTGAGTGGAGTTGGAGGGTAGGGTTCGTATTTCATGGGAGAGTGGTTTCTCTGCGCAGCCATTACGTAGTCTACGTTTTTTTTTCTTTGATGTACCACCAGATTGTAAGGCTTTGTTGTTGGCCTACTATGCCTAAGGTTAGTAACCACACCATTTTTTATCCCCTCTTCAATCATTTCTCCTAGTTTGATAATATCAGCAAACTTTTTCCCCTCTATCAGCATCATTCTCTTGTAGTACTGCGGATCCTGAGCACAGACGAAAAACGTGTTCATTTGTTCTTCTTCCAAATCCGATCTAACCTTGGCAGCTTCTGACCTCCAACAAGTAGCATACTCGTGAAAGGTTTCACTGGGCTTCTTTTCAAATTCTTGATATAGAACACGTCTGGCGCCTTCTCAATATTGAACCTGAAACGGTCCATGAAATCAGACGCCATGGTTACCCAACTCGTCCACTTCTTTGCATCTTGGCTGATATACCAAGATAGTGTTGGAAACACGTTCTCAATGCAATATACTAAAACGTGTGTTCTTTTGTATAGGTTTTGATGAATGACAAACGAAGCGAAAATTGATATATGACGAAGTTCAAGAAACAAGCGCACAATTGATATACAACGAGATTCAAGCTCAAGACAAAGTTTTATAGTTTAATTGAGTCATTCTTAATTGTGATCTTGATCCTACAACTTGACTCGTAACATGGCTTCTCTCATAAAACTATTTTCCAAAATCATGCATATATAATTTAATGTCAAATGATTTTAAATCATGCATATTTACAGTAGTCAAAATAATTTTTAGACATGCCTTAAAAATCTGGACTAAGATAATCGATTATGTACTTATGATAATCGATTGTTTTAAGCCAAGACTGCATGACAATCGATTGTGAACTAATGACAATCGATTGTGAGTAAGACAGTGAGCATCAGGTTTTTCAAACCTGCATGACAATCGATTGTGAATTAATGACAATCGATTGTGACTGAGGCAGTGTCCATCAAAGTTTTTCAAAACTCAGAATAATCGATTATGAACTAATGGTAATAGATTATGTTGAGACAGTGTCTTCCAGTGATTTTCAAATTTATTAAATAATCGATTGTTACATTGGACAATCGATTGTCAAAGAGACAGTGTCTAAAATGTTTTTCAAAAACTGATAAGTAATCGATTGTTGACTTTGTGCAATCGATTGTGAAGCTGACCGTTGTCGTAAAGTTTTCAAATACCGTCAGGTAATCGATTATTGATTCTGTATAATCGATTGTTTTGATAAAATCCGGAAAAGATTTTTTGAACGTTAGTGGGTAATCGATTATTGATTTTGTATAATCGATTGTTTTGATTAAAATCCGGAAAAGATTTTTTGAACGTTGTTGAGTAATCGATTGTTGATTCTGGACAATCGATTGTTTGTGGTAAAATCTCGAAAGAATTTTTTGAACGTTGCCAGTAATCGATTATGGATTGTAAGTAATCGATTATCAAGCGTAAAATCTGGGATTGAATTTTGATCTGACTGGCAGACAATCGATTGTTGGGGTTTGACAATCGATTGTCAATGAGTAAAATCAGCAACTCTTAATTGGCAATTAGGCAACGGTAATGCCAAGTTTTTCAACTATAAATACAGCTTTATTTCAGTGTTTTAAATACAACAACATACTACAACTGATCATTACATTGCTATAAGCTTGCATACTTTTGTTTATCATTTTATATTCAATTTCATAAAGCTTTTGAGAGCCATATTCTTGTCCAAAGTTGTTGTGATCTAGAGCTTACTTCTTCTACTCATATCTACTCATTAAGGAGTATTGTGTTTGACTGTTTAGTGTTTTATACACTTGTAAGAGAATTGTGATTCTCTTGTTGTAAGGAACTTGTGTTTCCTTGGTTGAAGTCTTGGAGTGTTGTATCTCCGAGCAAAGGTGTTAAGGCTTGTGTCCTTAAGTTGTAAAGGTTTGTTGAGCACCCGTAAGCTTAACAAGTTAGTGGAAAATCTCGAGAGAGTCTCTCGGGGACTGGACTAGCCACGTGTTGTGGTGAACCAGAATATATCGGTGCGTTCTTTCCTTTTTGTTTATTTAACGCACTTATTTATTTCCTGCAAATTTTAATTTCCGCAAGTTTACGCTAAATTTTATTATAACGCTATTCACCCCCCCTCTAGCGTTAAGCGTATTTTCTAACAATTGGTATCAGAGCCATACTCTCTGAAGACTTAACAGTTTGAGAGAACCATCCATGGCTTCTACTCGTGACTCTTTTGCAAGAATTGATGAAGGACAGTGCTCCACACGACCACCTCTCATCAAAGGTAAAAATTACACGTACTGGAAGGAGAGGGTGAAGATCTTCGTTCAGTCCAACAGCTTTCACCTTTGGAAGGTGATAATGAAGGGAAACCAAATTCCAACAAAGAAGGTAGAAAACGAATGGGTTCCCAAGTCCGAGGATGAGTATGACGCGGATGACATCCGAAAGGTTCAAAATAATGCTAAAGCAATTAATTTATTATATTGTGCTGTTAATGCTGACGATTACAGGAAAATATCGTGTTGCACAACGGCAAAGGAGATGTGGGACAAGCTAGAAGTTACATACGAAGGTACGGACCAGGTAAGGGAAGCAAAAATTGATTTCCTAACCCATTCTTATGAATTATTTCACATGAAGGAAGGTGAAAAGGTGGACGAAATGTTTGAGCGATTTTCAATAATCGTAAATGACCTACATGCTCTTAAGAAAACATTCACGGATAGAGAGCTCGTTCGAAAAATTCTTAGAAGTCTCACACCGGCATGGAGATCAAAGGCCGATGTAATTGAAGAATCCATTGGCGTTTCAAACGTCACCATCGACGCACTAAGAGGTAACCTTAAGACCTATGAATCTACTATTCTTAACCCTTTTGTTGATGATCAAAGGAGGCAAAGAATAGCTCTAAAGGCGAGCAAAAGCCAACCGCAAATTGATGAGGAAGGAGACAACGATTTTGGACTCGTTATCAAAAGATTTCAAAAGTTCATGCGCAAGGAGTATGAACGCAAGGGCAAAAAGCAAGGCGAACAAATCAAGTGCTATGAATGTGGTGAAACCGGGCACATCAAATCAAATTGCCCAAACATCAAAAAGGAGAAGAAACCTTTTAAAAAGCAACGTGCATACATTTCTTGGGGAGGCGACTCCGGAGATGAGTCAAGCGAAGGAGAAGAAGACGAAGCAGCAAATCATTGCCTTATGGCACAAGAAGACAACAAAGATGAGGTATGTCAAATTTCGTCTAAAAACTTCTTTACTCTTGAAGAAATGCGAACTGCTTTTGATGAATTATATGCTGAGTTTATTAAGTCTTCAAAAACTGTTAAGGGCATAAAAGAAAATGCTTCATTAAAAGAAAAGGATTTTCAAAAACATCTTTCTTTGAAAGAAAAGAATTTAGAAAAACTGGTTTTAGAAAATGAAAAGCTGAAAGAGAAAAACAAGTTATTTGGAAAAAGAAGCGCCGATAAGCCCGAAAGTTCTCCAAAAAATTGTTCTTCTTGCTTGCATCTCAAAAATGAGGTAGATAGACTCAAAGGTACCTTAGATAAGTTTAATTCTTCCCACAAGAATTTGAATGAGGTCCTTGTAAATTTGAAATCAACCAAGCATGGCATAGGATTTAAGAATGAGGTTAAAGAAAAGGTTGAAGCCAAACCCCAACCACCTAAGGCTCAACCTAGGACTAATAAAACAAATGCTTATCCTAGAAATAGCAATCCTAGAACCAATATGCATGCTAGACAAAATGTTGAACATTTTAGGAGACCTAGAAATGACTTACCACCTAGGAATAGTTACCCTAGAAATGATGCATATTTTAGGACAAATGTTGAACCTTTGAGAAGACCTAGAAATGGCCTTCAACCAAGAAACAATCACTCTAGAAATGCTGCCCATCCTAGAGCTCATAGTAGGAGAAATAATTCTCATGAAATGCGAAATAGTCATAGTGTTCAAAGTAGAGTAAGAAATTTTCATCCGTCTAGTTACTATGAACCTAGAAGGATGCATAACCCAAATGTGACTTGTCATTATTGTAGACGTATTGGTCATATTGCTCCTGCATGCTTTACACGTCATAGACATATTACTCAATCGCATCATTATAATATGCCTAACCCCCAAGGACCCAAGATGGCATGGGTACCTAAAGAACATTAATTTGTTTTGTAGGTGTGCTTGAAGGGATCAAGTGTACTATGGTACCTTGATAGTGGATGCTCCAAGCATATGACGGGAGATGAATCCAAATTCCTTCAGTTAGAGCACAAAGAAGGAGGAAGTGTTATCTTCGGTGATAACAATAAAGGAAAGATCATCGGCATCGCCACGGTCGGTAAGGATGAAAATTCCTCTATTAAGCATATGTTACTTGTTAAAGGATTAAAGCATAATCTCTTGAGCATAAGCCAATTGTGTGACAAGGGAAATCTTGCTTTATTTGATTCGGATGAATGCTTAGTGTTCAGACGTAGTGATTTCAAAATTATCCTCCGTGGTTTTAGAGTGGATAATATTTATATGGTTGATCTTGCTAATTCCTAACCCGATTATGTTGATTGTCTAATGAGTAAAGAGGATGATACTTGGCTATGGCATCGTAGAGTAGCACATATCAATATGCATCTTTTGAACAAATTGATTTCTCAAAACTTAGTTGTTGGTCTTCCCAATTTAAAATTTGAAAATGACTCTATTTGTGACTCATGTCAAAAGGGGAAGCAAACAAAATCATCTTTCAAATCTAAAAACATTGTTTCAACTTCTAGACCATTGCAATTGCTTCATATGGATTTATTTGGTCCCTCTCGCATTGAAAGTCTAGGAAGAAATAAATATGCTTTTGTGATTGTTGATGATTACTCGAGATTTACTTGGACTTTATTTCTTGCCAATAAAAGTGATGCTTTTCAAAATTTTAAATATTTTCTTAAGCGTGTTCAAAATGAGAAAGAAACAACCGTCACTTCAATTAGAAGTGATCATGGGGGAGAGTTTGATCACAATCTCTTTGCGGACTTTTGTGACGAACTCGGAATCGAGCATACCTTTTCCGCTCCACGTACACCACAACAAAATGGGGTGGTTGAAAGGAAAAATAGGTGTCTCGAAGAGATGGCTAGAACCATGCTCGACGAAGCTAAGATACCCAAACATTTTTGGGCGGACGCCGTGAGTACCGCTTGCTATGTTCTAAATAAAGTAGTAATTCGGCCGATACTCATGAAAACCCCCTATGAACTTTATAAGGGTAGAAAACCAAATATTTCCTATTTTAGAGTTTTTGGTTGCAAATGTTTTGTTCATAACAATGGCAAAGACCAATTGGGTAAATTTGATGCTAAGTCGGATGAAGGTATCTTCATTGGATATTCCTCACGTAGTAAAGCATATAGGGTCTTTAATAAAAGAACCCAAATTGTGGAGGAATCCCCTCATGTTGTATTTTCCGAAAATAATGCTCGATTGGCGAGAAAGAATTCCGGTTTTGATCTTGCAGGTATCTTAGATAGCTTGAAAGACAAAATACAAGAGGAACCACCCAAGGAAAATAAAGATGAAACTGAGGAACAACCAACGGAAGAAGCGCCACAATTGGAAAAAGAAACAAAAGTGCCAAATGAGTGGAGGACGATCAAAGATCTCCCTCTTGAACAGGTAATTGGAGACGTCGGAGGAAAGGTAAGTACCCGAAACTCTCTTAAGAACACTTTAGGACACACTTCTTAAGAGCTCACGTTCTCACTTGGCAACACTAGTTTAAGTTATTACTTCTTTACAAATTACTGACTTGAGCGTCGGAGACGTTTAATTCTATTTTGCAGGTATCGCCCTAAAAGATAGGGGGAATTATAAAGTTTTGGCACAGAACAATCGATTGTTCCAAGCAAATAATCGATTATTTTACTGTGCTGAAAATCGATTAGCAGTATCACTAATCGATTGTTTATGGTTTAGGTTCATTATGCAGCTTTGTTGAAAAATTGATTCCTTAAATTGCATAATCGATTTCTTTCTCAGCCATTCAGCAATGCTTGTCCAAAACAATCGATTATTTCACATATATAATCGATTATTTCATGTCAGTAACTCAAAAGTTTGTTACCGTTTGGCTCCTCAATCGATTTGTGTCAGTTCCAAGTCAGGTCATAACTCCTCAACAATCGATTATTGCATCTCAACAATCGATTGTCTAACGGTCAGTGAATTTATTTTACCGTTTCTGACTGATTTGGCTTTAAATTCTCAGCATAATTCTTCCATAAATGATAAGCCACTCTCCCCTCTATAAATAGGCTTCATATATGTTCATATTCATTCACTCAAGCATCAATTTTAGCTTTCAAAATATCAAATTCTCTCTAATCTTTTGCAAAATCCAGCAGCTTTCATTAAAAATGTCGGGCCGTCACTCAAAACGTTCCCGTTCTGCTAGGCACGGCGCATCCGGCTCTACTGCCCCTCCTCGTCCGAACTATCCCTATCAAGATGGTTCCGTTCTATATTTTAATTCCAACATCGAGCTTACTCGATTCTTAACCAAATTTGAAAAGCGCGACATTCTTCCACCCCGCTTCTAAACCCACAAGTATCTTGAATCATTTGGCCCTGCTGCAAATATGCTCAAAAATTCTCAACTTCTTGACTTTTTACTCCTTACCCATCCTTACATCAATACTACATTGGTTCAAGCATTTTATTCCAACCTCCATGAGGATGATGATGGTGAGCTTGTCACCAACATTAATGGTGTTCAAATTCTTCTTTCCGATGAAAATCTTCATACCATTGCCCGTCTTCCTCATAATGGTGAAGACATTTTTCGGTACGCCGGAGAGGCCGGAGCCCTTTTTGATGAAACAGCCCTCTTACACCAAATCGGTCTCACTTCCTATGATCCAAATCTCTCCTCCCGTCGTCCTACAATTACGGGAATGGATCCGAATTACCGGTTAATTTTCTATTTTGTCACCCGAGTCCTCAAGCCTCGTAAGCACAACCATACCACCATTTCCCAAGAGGACACCAAGATCATGCATGCCATAGTTACCGGAGCTAACATCAATTGGTGTCGGCTTATCAAAATTCACATGCGTGACGCTATCGGAGATGATATGCCTCTTCCTTATGCTCTCCTCATCATGAACTTTCTTGAAGCCACCGGATTTGTCACTGGAAATGGTCCTCTCAAAAAGAGTACCAAAAAGTGGGAAATTTCGGAATCCTCCTTTCATCATGACGATGATCATGTAGCGCCTGCTCCTCCTCCAACCCGTCGTGCTCCTCCGCCTCAAGAGCCTTCCCTCCCATTCATTTCCGACCAAATTGCTTCATTGACCTCTTCTTTCGGTCAATTAACTCACGAGATCCATAGATATTTTGACCACGTTCATTATCCATATGCGGGTCTTGTTCCATATGAAGCAGCGCCGGATGATGAGGCGGAAAATGATGAATGAATAATTGTAGTTTTTAAGTTTGTTTTTGTCTTCCCTGTTGCTGTAATTCTTTCCAATAAATAAACAAGGTTTATTTCATCTTTGGCATCTTATTATTATTTTTGCTAATGGCAAAAGGGGGAAGATAACGGGTATGATGCACTCTCAAGTTATAAGCTTAAATTGAGGGGGAATTCTCAAATTGAGGGGGAACAAATTGCATACTTGTTGCATGTATATACTTGTCTTGAATCGTCAATATAAATTGCTTGTCTTGCATATCCCGCTTAATGTTTGCCATTATCAAAAAGGGGGAAATTGTTGGAAACACGTTCTCAATGCAATATACTAAAACGTGTGTTCTTTTGTATAGGTTTTGATGAATGACAAACGAAGCGAAAATTGATATATGACGAAGTTCAAGAAACAAGCGCACAATTGATATACAACGAGATTCAAGCTCAAGATAAAGTTTTATAGTTTAATTGAGTCATTCTTAATTGTGATCTTGATCCTACAACTTGACTCGTAACATGGCTTCTCTCATAAAACTATTTTCCAAAATCATGCATATTTAATTTAATGTCAAATGATTTTAAATCATGCATATTTACAGTAGTCAAAATAATTTTTAGACATGCCATAAAAATCTGGACCAAGATAATCAATTATGTACTTATGATAATCGATTGTTTTAAGCCAAGACTGCATGGCAATCGATTGTGAACTAATGACAATCGATTGTGAGTAAGACAGCGAGCATCAGGTTTTTCAAACCTGCATGACAATCGATTGTGACTGAGGCAGTGTCCATCAAAGTTTTTCAAAACTCAGAATAATCGATTATGAACTAATGGTAATCGATTATGTTGAGACAGTGTCTTCCAGTGATTTTCAAATTTATTAAATAATCGATTGTTACATTGGACAATCGATTGTCAAAGAGACAGTGTCTAAAATGTTTTTCAAAAACTGATAAGTAATCGATTGTTGACTTTGTGCAATCGATTGTGAAGCTGACCGTTGTCGTAAAGTTTTCAAATACCGTCAGGTAATCGATTATTGATTCTGTATAATCAATTGTTTTGATTAAAATCCGGAAAAGATTTTTTGAACGTTATTGGGTAATCGATTATTGATTTTGTATAATCGATTGTTTTGATTAAAATACGGAAAAGATTTTTTGAACGTTGCTGAGTAATCGATTGTTGATTCTGGACAATCGATTGTTTGTGGTAAAATCTGGAAAGGATTTTTTGAACGTTGCCAGTAATCGATTATGGATTGTAAGTAATCGATTATCAAGCGTAAAATCTGGGATTGAATTTTGATCTGACTGGCAGACAATCGATTGTTGGGGTTTGACAATCGATTGTCAGTGAGTAAAATCAGCAACTCTTAATTGGCAATTAGGCAACGGTAATGCCAAGTTTTCAACTATAAATACAGCTTCATTTCAGTGTTTTAAATACAACAACATACTACAACTGATCATTACATTGCTATAAGCTTGCATACTTTTGTTTATCATTTTATATTCAATTTCATAAAGCTTTTGAGAGCCATATTCTTGTCCAAAGTTGTTGTGATCTAGAGCTTACTTCTTCTACTCATATCTACTCATTAAGGAGTATTTTGTTTGAGTGTTTAGTGTTTTATACACTTGTAAGAGAATTGTGATTCTCTTGTTGTAAGGAACTTGTGTTTCCTTGGTTGAAGTCTTGGAGTGTTGTATCTCCGAGCAAAGGTGTTAAGGCTTGTGTCCTTAAGTTGTAAAGGTTTGTTGAGCACCCGTACGCTTAACAAGTTAGTGGAAAATCTCGAGAGAGTCTCTCGGGGACTGGACTAGCCACGTGTTGTGGTGAACCAGAATATCGCGGTGCGTTCTTTCCTTTTTGTTTATTTAACGCACTTATTTATTTCCTGCAAATTTTAATTTCCGCAAGTTTACGCTAAATTTTATTATAACGCTATTCACCCCCCCTCTAGCGTTAAGCGTATTTTCTAACAGATAGAGCATCACCTTTCAAGCTTCTCATGAATTGCTTCATGCAGATATTTTCATCTCTACCAACTCCTACATACTTGTCACAATACATCCTGTGGTGAACCCTGAAATCACCTATACCGTCGAACATTTCGAACTTAGGAGGATTGTACCCCTTTGGGAGTTCGACATCAGGTTGAACACAAAGGTCTTCATATCTTAGACCCTCCACACCCTTATTACATTCTACTCCTTTAAACCTCCTAGTGAGTTTCTTGAGTTCAGCAGCAAAGTCTTGAATGAGTGAGTCTGATTCCTACACATCTGATATGGGTTGTGTATAGTACAGCACAATATCCACAAAGATATGAGTATCTTGGTTGTTTGGAGCATTTTGGGGCTCAGGGATGAGCGATGGAACATTATTGCGAGCTTGGGTTGGGGTCTTCTGCGGAGGTGCATGGACCTGATTGTTAACATCTGCAGCAGCATGGGAGATGGACAAACTTGCCAAACTCCAGACCTGGTCTAGCTCCTCTCGAAACCTTGGTAAAATTTGCTCCAAATGAGCAGCAGTCTCTTTGGTGATCGGGGTACCTTGGGAAGTTCCTTCAATTTCCTTTCTTGCTTCATTATCTCCCATCTTTACTTTGTTCCTTTTTCTAGGGGGACTCGGAGGAGGAGGAGGAGGACCCTTAGATCATGTTGATTATGCTGATGGTGCCAGAATGCACGAACAAACCTTTGGGGAAGGGGATAAAAATAAAAGAAAAGCAAAAGGTAAAAAGCTAGTGCGAGTTCTGAGAAAGAAAATTTAGCGGTATTTAAACACGTTGTTGCAAGAACATAAGTCGTTTTCTATTTGGGTGCCTTGTTGTGAGGTAGGCCTAGAGACAGATATGATTTGGAGAACTTATAACACCAAGTGCTTAATTTTATTGATAGAAAATAGAACGAGTCAAATAAACTGAAATGAAGAGAAAATTTTCACTAATGACCAGTTGCCTTATTACATCAGGAAAGCAGTAAAAATCCTAACTACTTGGTCCCAGAAGGACCATCTTCAGGTTGAATGTTCTTGTTGATCAGATCCTCCAGCTCGCACATATTTTACAGTAAAAATGCATTTGCCAGGCCTTCTCATTCTCTTCCTTCAGAGTTTTGACAGCTCTTGACTCTTTTCCTCTCTTTCCCTTCTGATTCCATCAAGCTGTACTACAAGTATTCTAGCTTCTCACTAGCCTGGTGACTCTCTCTTTCCATTCGTTGATTTGGTTGCTCAATGGGAGGTTTCTCCACCAAGTCTAAAAAAGTGAGGGTGTGTTGAACATGCCGAAGTCGGGAACTTTTTCATTCATTTTTTGCAAAATAAAGAGATAGGCCCTTAACCCCACCGGAACTCGACTATTTTAAATCAATAATTAGCAAAAGGCATTTAGTTCTCCAAATCAATGCACATAGCGTGAATGTCCGTTTGGGTTTCGAGGAAACCCGATGGACTTTTAGTTTAGGCTATCTTAATGAGTGATTATGCGGAAACATAACTAACTCGGCTAAGTTTGACCATGATGCATGAAAAGTATAAAGGAATAAGGTTTCTACTTTTGAAGCGCTACACAACGTAACCTTGAGAGGAAAGCTTAAGAGGGAAAGGCACGGAACCGTCGACTACACTGTTAATCGACTGGTTTTATCGCAAATACTCCTTTTCCAAATTTAGGGGGTTTATAATATTGGAAGAGCACAACCACTCGTCATAAGCGTTGCAATGGGATTTGATTGGCACGAGCGGAAAATGATGTTGAAGGATGCAATTACAACAGTGAAATAAGTACATGTATTTTCACGTTCACACAATAATGATTACAATAAATGCTCGAAATTTAACACGGAATTGAAATAAAGTAAAGGCAGTAAAGCAATAAAATAGTTGAAAAAAGGAAGACATGAAGAAACAAGTTAGTAATTATGAAGAAATGATTAAAGTATTAAATAAAGGTAGTAAAGAAAGCAATAAAGTGACAAAACACATAATGGTAAAAGCTATAAAGAAAAATCCCCAGCAGAGTCACCACGCTGTCGACGCCCCCTTTTTCAAAAGCGAAATCCGGTTTTAAGACATAATGGGCAAAACAACTCTGATTCCCATTTGGGAATTGGGGTATGGAATTTTAAGAGTCGCCACTTAATGATTATAGTGCATTAGGACACTATTAAAAATGAGTGGAGTATTTTGAAAGAAAACTAGAGATCGGGTAAGGGCTTGAGATTATCTCGAGGGGAAGGTGTTAGGCACCCCTCAAGATTCACTTGTGTGGTTCCCGGCCGTGCTAATGTGACTTTATGAAGATATGAACAAGTAGCTAGATAAGATTCACATATGAACATTTGGACAACTTAGGAATTTTGAATAGGCTAAGGCATAAGTTAAATAAAGTAGAAGAGAGAATAGATTTGAAAAGAAATCATTACTTTAGGAAAACGTTTAAATAACACAAGCAAATAAGAAAGGGGTCCTAGGTATGACAATAATATGGATGACATCTGTACAATGCCCCCGCAAACACTCCTCAAAGAGTGGTCGCATATGGTATTAGCGCACTGGTCATCATCTCCATATTCTACCCTTCCCATCCCGTTAAGGTGTTGAAACGCGTTGGTATCATTTGCTTATTGCATGCTAATACCCGTCCCAACCTATTAGTCCTAGAGTATTAAGACTTCTTATACTAAGAGGGGGAAGAGAAAGATAGGATATATATGGAGTTTAAAAAGGAAAAACTACTAGAACGACAATCAAAACAAATAGCATCGAAGAGGTATGCAAATAAGGCATTCAAAGGCTCAGATAAAACCCCGTAACACAACAGCGATTAGTTTAGCATGACTTTAAATACTGATTTGGTCTTCAAAAGAGGTTTGAAGAGCAGACGGATTAGTTTAACACATGAAAATTAGATGAAAAATCTGCTTTGCGCCCTCCGGGCAAGTTATTAGGAATTGACAAGTCTTTAATAAAAAGTTAGTCTTAGAGGAAAATGCTATTTTTTAGATATAAATTTGTTGAAAAGGGAATTGAAGTTAGGAAAAACGTTCAGAAATGGCTTACGAATTAGCCGCATTGTTTGAACAAAGGATGCAAGAAGAAAGTTTTCAAAAAGAACTTTGGAATGCAAACTCAGGCAGGCGAAGTAATTTAAAACAGCATGTTTGGCATTTGAAAAGACATTATAGGTTCCGAATAGCAGAAAAGGGCTGATCTGGGCCCGATAATAAAGATTTCATTGACACGCATTAGACATACTAGGTGAATCTGGGACATAATGTACTCACTGACCCCTTTTGTTACTGCTTTTATACGTTTAGACATCTTACTGTTCGCCTAGCGTTTATACAATTCTTGTAGGCATGTTTTCTAGGAAGTATGCAACAGTGAGACCCCATAGGCATGCTTTCTATACGAGTTTCAATGTTGAAAGCTTATAGGCATGGTTTCTATATGAAATGTGACAATGCAAACCGTATAGTCATGGTTTCTATCATGGATTGATGCAGCATTGTAAAGCCTTATAGGCATGGTATCTATATGAGATGTCAATGAAGTAAACCTATTGACATGGTATCTATATGAGATGCAGTAGTGTAAGCCTATAGACATGGTATCTATATGAGATGCAGCAATGTAAGCCCTATAGACATGGTTACTATCATTGATAGATGCAGTAATGTAAACATGATTTCTGATCGATGCAAGAAAGTAAGCATGATTTCTAATTGATGCAAGAAAGTAAGCCCCTCCCATATCCCCTTTCACTATATTCCCAAGTTGTTTTATACAAATTACACAAGAATCTGGAGAGAAAAAAAAACATTAAAGGAAATAAGTAAGTACATCAACACAACAACAGGCATGAAGAAGCGCAAAACAACTTTAATGTCCAACATATGCCTTTTACCAAATCCGGGCTCCGAAATTCGAGGCTTTCTCTTTAAAGTATTACAAAGTTCCAAGGCTTTCGTGGAAACCCAAGCAATGCTTACACGCTAAGCAATTTGAGTAGTGCAAGTGTGGAATTTCCAGCCCTAAGGCATCCAAGTTCAGATGAGACTCTAGGGTCCCCTAAGCATGGCTTACCATAGGGAGGTAGGACTTAAAGAAGTAAGAATAACTGTAAAAGTGAGGAATTAGAAGAAAACCAATATGAGAGGTGGTCATACTTAGCCACGAAACACTAACCTCTTCCATGTTCAACAGGCAAAAACATACTTGAAAACAAGTCAGACTAGGGCCTGTATGGTGATTAAGGCACCAACAGGCATGTGTCAAGGCTCAAACACACAGTATAGGGAATAAGGGATGGGGTTATTTTGAACATAGGTTGATGGCAACCTTAATTCAAAACTAGGAGTGGCAATGAAATGCCACCCTTGTCCAAAACACACTCATATGCAAACAGGGGTTAAGGGCAGGAGGATCACATAAGAATACTTGAAATAAACAGAATTAATTAAAGGGGTTTAGGGAAAGGGATGTACAGGAATTCAGACCATAATAATGAACAGTAAAGATAAATAAGGGTAAAGCATCTTAAATTGAAATAATAAACAGACAAGGGAAATGGAGAAGGGGATTAAATATGCATTAGCTTAAATTGAAATCATAATCAGACAAGGGAAATGGGGAAGGGGATTAAGCATGCTTAAACTGAAATCATAACAAGGTAAGGGAAAGGGTTAAGTAAAAAAGTAGCTTGGAGAACTGGGAAAGCAAATCAAACACCCACCAATTGTAAAGTTGAGTAATGAAGCAAGTAAAGCAGATGAGGCTTTATGATTTAGCCTTGGCATTCAGCCGGCTAAACATTAGCAATAGAACAAGTAACAGAGAAAAACACAAGAGAAGAGAGAGTTTTTAGTAAGTAAACTTGGAGTATTACGTTTATCTGTGTCCATGTAAGTGAGAAAAGGTGAAGGCTATTTATAGTTTGAAAAATAATCAGCACTAAGGCAAGATCATAATCCCAGTATCAATTGCAACCAATTAGGGAAAGGGTTTCCTCTTATTAAGGAAACAGAATTGAGGTAAATAATACCAGTTTATTTTTGGAAAGAAAACCAAGTGTAAGTCACAAAATATAGGACAAGTTCGTATAAAAGGGGTTTGAAATTCACACTTTTAATACATAAGGCAAGTCAGTCATATAGAGAATCAAGGAATTTAGATACGAATTGATTTTGCACGTAGTTAAAAAGAATGTCCAAATTAGAGAATCGAACGAATTCATAAGAAATCAATTTTTCCAAAATTAGGGCTATCAGAAAGGGGAAAAGTAGAACTATATAAAGAGATGCACAAGTTCGAGCATGCAAGACTGGAATTAGTAGAACAATCATGTAGCAGAAGCACTCAAGTAGGAAATTAAACACGGCTAGGGTTTAAACATGGAGCGAGTAAGTACACAGAGAAAAAAAAGGAAAACCCCTGAACTTAGGGTTTTTTTCACATATAGGTGTAAAAATGAACAATGATGAAAGTGAACATAAATGACGAACAGGGAACATAGTAATATATTAGCTGATAAACCCTAGCAATAACATAGTAAAGAAATACATAGGACCCATGGTGGAAAATACTGAGAAATCACAATTATAACTAGAAGAAAACACAGTAGAGCAAAACAACCAAGGAAATCAGAGTAATCAAGGAAACCCTAATTTTTTAGAAGACAAACAGTTTGAAAACCAAATCGGCAAAGAAAATATGAGGAATACTTTGAATATTTTTAGAAAACACAAAGATCTAGAGGAGATCGTAAAATAAATACTCATAGGAAAGCATAGAGAGTTAGGGTTTCAGAGAAAGCACCCCAGATAGCGAGAAAGCCTGGAACGGACTGGTTCAGAGTCGACGAAGGACTCAAAGCCTCAAGGGTCATCAGAAAAGGCCGGACACGGCTACAATACTCAATTCAAAGGACCTCTGTGTTGATAATCTTCGAGATATGGCTCAGATCTACGACCCAAGAGCCGTATAAGGTAAGAAGAGGTGAGTATAGGTGTTTCATGGTTTGGGAAGTCCTAATCGCCGGTGAAACAGAGCCGGAGCAGGCTAGGTTAAGAAGGGTGCTAGAGAGCATTTGAGAGATAAGGGGGATACAAGGGCGGCTCAGTTGGTGTAAATGTTTTAGGGTTAGGGTGTATTGAGGTTTAATTATGGAAAGGGTGATCTTGGGCCATTGATTCAAACAATCAACGGCCACGATTTAAAAGAGGTTCTGGGCGGGTTTCTTTAGATGGGTCTGGGTCGTGTAATTCTGCAATTGGGTCGTGTAGTTGAGGGTTAAAATTAGGCTGAAATTTGGCTACAATTGAAACTAAAAGGGGCTATGATTTAAATGGCCAATATTCCCCTAATTGAATTTTATTAAATAGTAAATGGCATTGTAAAAATCCAATTAACATTCTGAGTTAATAAAAATACATAAAGTATCAAATAAAATTATTAAGAATGATTTTGGAGTTAAATACTTGTTCAATTGAGAAATGAGCTAAAATTACAATTTAATGCAACTTTAATTTTGAAACACCTAAGCACTTGTGAAATTCTGCAAAAATTATGTAAAAATTATATTTTTATGTAAATGAGAGAATAAAATAAATTACTCATTAAATAACAGGATTTGGGGTTAAATATTGGATTTTATAGTGCAATTTAAGTCATAAATTGATTTTAAAAATCTTTTTAAAATGTGGAAAAATACCGAACCCTTTGTGGATGCTTATATATGCATGGACATGCTATTTTTGGGAATATTTTGAGTATAGAAGTATATGGGAAAAATTGGGTATTAACAATTGTTGCTGTGTGTTTACTTTGGGAGTACGGGACAGTATCCTGGGAAATCTCCCAGTATGTTTGCTTTGGGACTACGAAACGGTATTCCGGGAGACCCCCATGCACATTTATATTAGAACTACAAGATTGCACCAGGTAGATTCCAATTGTACTGACTATTTATATTTGGGACTACGTATCGGTATTCTGGGAGATCCCCTCGCATTATGAGTTAGAGACGGTATCCCGGGAGATCCACTGGATATTAGTATTTAGGATTAGAAGATGGTAACCTAGGAAATGCCGATTATCTTTGTGCTGAGTTGTATTTCTTTCTGTGTTTACTTGCCCATGTAGTAGTTGTTCCTGCATTTTATATCCGATGTTACTTTTACTGTTGTACTTGCTTATATTGTTTTGTTCTACACTGTTGAACCATATATTTTATTTAACCTTAGTGAATCGAGGTTAGGCTTGGTATTTACTGAGTACCGATGTGGTCTACTTATGCCCTTTCTGCACTTGTTTTTTATGTGCAGATCCAGGTAATTCCACTCAGACTTATCACGCTTGAGACGAGGTACTTGTAGAGACTCCAAGTTATATCTGTCGCGTTCGCAAACCGAAAAGTCTCTTTCTACTCTCTATTTTTGTATTAGCACTTCCGTACTTTTGTTTCTTTGTTAGATATTCTGCACTTAGATGTTTGTAGACAATCAATGGCTTTTGATCATGAGATTTTGGGTTTTGGAAAATATTATTAGTTTCGAGAGTTTTTATGGTGTACGTCGAGCGGTATTTTAAATATTATTTTATTTTACTATTTCTGTTTTTAATTAATTTTTCCGCAATTATCATTTATAATCTGCGTTGTTAGGATTACCTAGTCGTAGAGACTAAGTGTCGTTATGATAGTTCAGGGAGGGTGGACCGGGGTCATGCAATATTCCGTTGAGAATCCAAAACACACCCGAGACCCTCAATACCTCGATGAAACATACCAATCCTAAAACACCATACGAATTTAGTCGAGCCCTCAAATTGCATCAAACAATGCTAAAATCGTGAATCATCCCTCCAATTTAAACTTAAAGAACTTGAAACTACAAAATTTTACAATCTATGCCGAAACCTATCAAATCATGTCCGATTGACCCCAAAATTGAACACAAGTCATAATCAACACAACTTTCAAAATTAGAATCCGGCCCTGATATAAAAAATTTCACTACCTCTCCAAATTTCTAAAATTTTGACTTTCACCATTTCAAGCCTAAATGAGCTACATACCTTCAAAATACAATCCGGACATGCCCTTAAACTCAAATTTACCCAACGGAGCTAACGAAATCGACGGAACTCCATTCCAGAATTAGCTTCATCCAGTTCCGACTACGGTCCAAATTTTAAGACTTAAGCTTCTGTTTAGGGACTGAGTGTTGCAAACACTTTCAAAAACCAAAGCGAAACCTCCCAATAAGTCATAATAGTAGAAATAGACATGGAAAAAGTAGTTAATAGGGGATATCGGAGCTCTAATTCTAAAAACGAACGGTCGGGTCGATATAGACTTGGGGAATGTCTCACACCTTCTCCCCGGTCAATTGAATGCCTTATCGAATTATTTTTTTTGCAGACCAATAATAAAAGAGTTAAATCTTCATTTAAATAAGGATTCAAATAAAAGGTGACTTGCAACACTAAAAATCAAATTCCAAGATTCTAATTGACGACTTTATAAATAAAATAATCCCAACTGAAGTTTGTCATGTTAACTGAAAATACTCTTTAACCCATAATTCATAACATTTATATCTTTCTTTTTCTTTCCGGGGGAGGGGGCAGGGGGAGAGGATAAAAGAAGGTGTGACAATTTTTCTAATTTTCGAAATCCTCTAAATGTGGTACCTTCCACCTTTAATTCCCGAATTCACCTCTAAGTGTGCCCATGAAGGCAAGCCAGGAGGAAACACTCTTGAAGTTATACCATAAGGATAAACAACTTTGTAAAATAATAGAACTTTTCATAACGTGAAGTTTTAAAATACATTACTTAAATGATCGTCGAACTATCCAAAATTATGGAGCAAAATTACATTTGTATTTATATATATTTGTAACAAAAAAATCATTCAACTATTCTTATTGCATATTAATAATCGCTCAGCTAAATTTATTAATATTCTTGGTCGAAAAGATGATTTGGCTGCCCATATAAACTTCATATATTTTTGCCACAAAAAATAATTATCACCCAAATAAAAATAAACCCAATTTGAATAATCAAAGGTAAACCCACATGCAAAAAAACTTTTACTCCTGAACGCATCTCTCTTCCATAAACCCTTGGACAGTTATTATTTTACAAAATCTCCTCTACTTCTTTCAAGCAGGCGAACTTTTCATGGTTTCTCTAGTCAAATATTGAAACTTTCAGTATCAAAAATAGACATAATAGGAGCAACTATTTAGATACATTATATATATTATAGTCCAATTAATACTATTAAGAAAGTAAGACTATCAACTTTTCTTGACTCACTTGATTCCCGCAATATTATTTTGGTTCCGCTATTATGTCTCTTATTTATTTCTTTATAAAATAATCATGGGTACGAGGGAGAGCAACAGTGATGCTTCGATATTAAAGGAGTGAGACTGAGACAAGAAAAATTTTAGAAAAATAGAACGAAAATACAATAAATGAATTACTATAATGTAAGATTAGACAAACGAAAAACTAAAAAAACACATCAACTTATTTTATTATTATGATATGATATAAATGATTGATGGTTCAAGCAAAAAAGAAAAGAGTTATATAAAGAAAATAATGGGTCCAGGAGTTTGTGGAAAAGAGATAGCGTCTAGGAGTAAAAATTTATTTAGGGTGTCGAATTGGATTTATGGGTGATTTTCTTTGTTTCGCTTGGGTATTAATTATTTTATGTACTCCAAAAATATAAAATGTCCACTGTCAAGCCGATTATTTTCACGGAATATTGTTAGTATACTGTATTTGTGAAATAATTCTGGTAATATAAATGAATATAAACAGGATGATCATAAACAGAAATTATAGAAAACCAATTCGAGTCCACTGAATTCGCAGTGTTTCCTTAAGGAATTTAATCCTTCCCTGGTACCCAAGGTTATGGATTATTTCCTCCCATGATAGAACGAATTATACACTGGTGTAGTGGTACTTCAAACCTTAGTGTTTCAATGAACACAAAGTTCGGTAGCAAATCATATTTACTTTTTCTTTGTTTGATGCTAAAAGTATGCAGAAGAAGGAGAAGAATCTCAAAAAATCGTAGAGAAATTCTAGGCAGAATAGTGTTGGATTTATAGCCAAAGTTGGGCTGAAATCTGAAGAGATGCATCTCTTCAGAATAATTGTTTATGCAAAACGGCCGCAACATAAATGTCATTATATAAATGGCTATTTACTCAACTATAAAGAGGGAAAATTGAATTGTTAGAAAAACAGAAAACTAAAATTTGGATAACTAAAATGGATTTCATATTAATATTTATTTAATATTAATATTCTATTATTAAAATAAATATTTAATAACATATTTTTGTTAATATTTACTATTAACAAACCAATATGTTTCAAAAAATTAATCGATCAATCATTTGACCAAAGTCGTAGCCGAGCCAAGTGATGAAGACAACGGCGCGAGGCATACCTTCTTCTCAACTCTTTAAGAGCTATAAGAAGAACAATTGCATATATACCCACAAAAAACTTCTTTCTCTTTCTATATGGGACAATGTCGATTTATCTAGGATGAAAACATAAAATTTCACTCAAAAATTTTATTTCCCTCGGTTTCTCACTCACCCTATTTTATGTATTTAATATATTAAATACAAAAATCCCACAAATATGTTAAAAAGTTCAGTTGAGTGATCACGGTGTACATTAGGAATAGTTGAATACATCTTATTACAAATAAGATAAAAGCAACTTTACTTCATAATTTCGAATAGTTCAATGGTCATCTTGTAATTGACTGAAGCACACTAGTTTTCTACAAATAAAAATAGAAAATGGAAGGCTTGTTATTCAACAGTATAACATGACTTATATACTCGTGTCAACCAAGGTGTAGGCAGATCTATTCAAATTTTTAATGAAGTTGATTGGAAAATTACGGACTTCTCTATAGAGAATTAGAATATCGATATAGATGTGAGTTGCCCGGGATTAGAACCCGGAGCTAGTCGGATGGAGTATATAAGTTCCTTGTTAAATAAAATAAATATTAATCTTAAATTAAATAAACAAGTAAAGACCCCTCCCCAAGCCGTGCTTGAAGTTTATCAAACAGAGACAAATCGTAGAATGCAAGTGTGTGCTTAGTGCTTTCGCTTTGTTTTCTTCTTCTTTTTCAAGTACTCCAATAAGAAGCTCAAGTCGTCATCATCATAGGAAATTATTCTCTCTTCACAATGTATTTTGACCTATTATACAAGAATTAGGGTGTGTTTGTATGATGATCCGACCCGTCGTCTCATATATTTTTGTTTATTTTTCCCTCGTCTTATGCTTCTATGTGTTTTATTATATGTGTTTTGTGAGTTTGAGTGGATTTGCATTGAGTTTGGTAGGAAATGGGACAATTTGTCTCTTTAAGGAAGGTTTGGTTTGGAAAAGTCTACCGGAAATTGACTTGCAAGTTAGAGGACTCGGTTGTGATTTTCGACGAATCAGTTAGCTTCGGGGGATGATTTGAGGCTTAGGAGCGCAATCGAAAGTAACTTTGGAGATTCTGTGCAGTATAGTGTTTGAATTTGCGAAGTTAGCATTTTGGCTATATCCGGTTGACAGGTAAGATTTTGATCCGGGGGTCGAAATTTAATTTTGAGAGTTGCAGTAGCTTAGATAGGTGATTTGTGATGTGTGTACAAAATTTCAGTTGAATCGGGGGTGCTTTGGTTAGGTTTGTAATCGAAAGTGAGTTTTGTAAATATTTGATAAACTTAGGCTTTGATTTGGTAAAATTTGATGATTTTGGTGTTAACTGTAATGTTTTGATTGTTCGAGCAAGTTTGAATAAGGTAATAGATCATTTATGTTCTTTTGGTTGAGGTCCTGGGGCCTAAGGGTATTTTCGGATTGTCAATCGGACCAATCTTGGCTTGTAAAAGTTTCAGAAAAATAGCATAAGTGTTGCAGAGATTTTTCTCTATGCGATCGCATAGGGAGCATTGTGATCGTATAGGAGGTCTTGAAAGGGTTTATTTTTTCTCTATGTGATCGTGTAAGAGGTTGTGCGATCGCATATGTTTGGAAAGTTGGTCAATGCGTTCGCATTCGTGGTGTTGCGATCGCGTAGCGTAATGGGACCTGGGGTACCTGGTAGCATTTTGTTCTATACGAACACGGAACTTGGAGTGCGATTGCATAGGTGTGGGAGGTTGTGCTCTGCGATCGCAGGTGCAGTTGTGCGATCGCATAAGAGTATTTTGGGAGGTTGGATTTCTGTGCTATGCGGTCGCAGTAGGAGTGATGCGATCGCATAGGGTTATTTTATATATGGGCAGAATGTTTTAAGGTCTTTTTCTCCGCGAACCAAATTTATGTTCCACCATTGTTAAGCAACATTGGGAGCTTTTGACGAGATTTTAAGAGGGTTTTGACTAGGAATCGATTGGAGGTAAGTCCTATGGCCTATAAACATCATCTGACTGTAATTTCAACACCTATATTCATGGAATTTGAGTAAAAAGGGAAGAACTAGGGCTTGGATTTTTGAATAAGAAATTGGGATTTGAGGGAGCACTTGGACTCCAATTTTTATAAATTTGGCATGTATAGACTCGTGTCTAGATAAGGAACATTTTGGTGTTAAAATTTTTAACTTTCGAGATGTGGCCCCGAGGCTCGGGTTTTGTAAATTTTGTGATTTTTAATATTTTTGAGTCTTTTCAATTGGGTTATATTCCTTTAGCTTATTATAATGTATTCGTTTTGGTTTTTTCCAGATTCGATATCCGAGGAGGTCAATTTGAGAGGAAAGGGCATTGCGCGCTAGTCTTTGGCCGGCTAGAGGCGTGTAATGGATGTAAATGCTGCTCTGAGGGTTTGAAATCTCAATCTTTCAATCGTAACTCTATGTTGAGGCATGACACGCATTCCACGATGAGTGCGGGGTCATTTTCTGTTGGGGATTGAGACTCTGTCTATCACGAGTGTTAATTTCTGCTATATTGGCAGAGATGCATACTTTATCACTGTGAATTGGGCTTATTGTCGTATTTGGGGCCTTGTGCGGACCTGTAGAATCCTTAAGGGATCCTTATGTGTTTTCCTCACTTGTGTGCATAACATAATCTCCCAGTCATGTCTTCAATTGCTCAAAATAAATTTAATACCAGTGTTTTATACATGAATATTAAATGAAAGAGAATATGAGGGCTGAGATCTGATAGTGAGGATGTTTCCTTTGAGAGGGATCGGGCTGCACGCCGCAACGATGATATATATTGATATTGAGGCAGAGAGCCTATTTGACGCCACAATATGTCTGATATTGCACTTGGGCTGTAGGAGCCCCTCCGGAGTCTGTATACATCCCTAGTGAGCGTCGTCGATGTTAAATAAGTGGAGCGGGTTGAATGACGTACCGGGTACTGGAGTGTACCGTCATATGTGTTGTATCTTTTCATGCATTATTCCTTGACTGCATTACTTGTTGGTTTCTCACTGGGTTGGAGTACTCACTTTACTCTCTGCACCTTGCATGCTGATCCTTGTTCTTCACAGGCTGAGTAGATTCAGTTGATCGGCAGAGTTAGCTTTCGGGAGTGTCGAGATAGGTGCATGGCATTCGCAGCCGTTGATCTCTCCTTTTATCCCTATCATTTGTATTCGCATTATCAGATTTTAGATAGACTTTGTAGTAGGGTGACACTCTATATTTAGAGTCTCATGTTTGTGACACCGGATCCATGATTGGGTTATATTCTATATTTTGTTAAACTTTAGTATTTTCATCTGCATATATGAATCTTGACTTAAATGGTTCAATGATTCATCGTTTTACTTATCAAATTCTTTTTATCAATTAGATTAAATATTTTAAATGGTCGGACTTGCTTATTAGTGTGCTAGGTGCCATCATGATCGGGTTGGGGTCGTGATAAGTTGGTATCAGAGCCTAGGTTACTTGGTCTCGCGAGTCATGAGCCGATTTAGCAAAATCTCGCGGACTGATACTGATACATCTGTACTTATCCTCGGGAGGCTGTAGAACCTTTAGGAAACTACATATCATCGAATTCTTATCAGGCGACTTTGTTGATCCAAGAACTAAATTTTGTTATTCTGTTCTCCCGCAGATGGCGAGAACCCGTGCTACCGGACGTGGTAGACGACAACCTGTACCACCAACCGAGGCCACCAAAATTTGTGGTCGTGGTAGGGATCGTGGTCGAGGCAGAGCCGAGGGGTAGCACCTGTTAACCGCACAAGTTGCCCCGACTCAGGATTAGGCTCAAGCTGTAAAGATTCCAGCAGCACCTGTTCCGGCACCAGCTGCGCCTATTGTGATTCCGGGTCTTCAAGAGGCCCTAGCTCAAATTCTATGAGTTTGCACTGGCCTGGCTCAGACACTCTCGGCCACTACTGCAGCAGCTACTTCGCAGGCTGTGGGAGGCAATCAGACCCCCGCTGCTCGCACGCCTGAGCAGGTAGTGCAGGGTTTGCAGACACCAGAGGCACCACCAGTTCAATAGGTTGCCCTAAATCAGTCGGTTGCACCGGTTCAGGATGACGTGGTTCCAGCTTTGCCAAACGATGAGCAGCATCGTCTTGAGAGGTTTAGTAGGCTCTCACCTCCTACTTTTAGTGGTGTTCCGGGCGAGGATGCCTAGGGTTTCTCGACAAGTGTCGACGTATGCTATGCACAGTAGGGATCTTGGAGTCGAGTGGGGTTCCTTTTACTACTTTTTTGTTATCTTGAGTATCCTTCACTTGGTGGGAGGCATATGAGCGGCGTAGGCCGCTGGGTGTAGAGCCTTTGTGATGGCAGGAGTTCTCCACTCTCTTTCAGGAGAAGTGGGTACCGCAGTCTCAAAGATAGGAGCAACATAGACAGTTTGAGTGGCTTTGTCAGGGAGATATGACTGTGTCTCCGTATGAGGTGAAATTTTTGGAGCTGGCTCGTTATGCTCCATGGATAGTCCCGACCGATCGGGAGAGGATTAGGAAGTTTTTGGACAAACTTATCTATCCCGTCCGTATTCTGATGACCCGAGAGAAGATTCTGAGTCATACCTTTGAGGATGTAGTGGATACTGCTCGTGATATTGAGACAGCTTGATGTTTGGAGATATAGGAGAGGGAGGCCGAGAGGCCTCGAGGATCAGGTAGCTTCAGTGGTGCTCCGTCTAGGGGCCAGGTTCAACAGAGCAGAGGTCGTTCTTTCAGGACTCATCAGTCAGCTTGTCCCGAGTATCGTGGGGGATCTTCGGGCCATGGTATTAGGGATTACAGCTGGGCCAATCTTCACTAAGTGCCCTCCCAGCTTAGAGCTCATCATATGCCCCTCTAGCCCAGGGTTTTTCTGCGCAAAGTGCACCTGCTACTCATTCGGGGTTCCCTTCAGTCCCCTTCTCAAGCATCTGGTATTTGCTTCGAGTGTGGAGAGTTTGGACATATGAGGAGGCAGTGTCCTCGATGTCATGGTATTCAGTTTCAGCAGAGGGATCAGCCCTCGTCTTCTACTCCGGTTTCTTCAGCCCCAGCCCAATCAAAGAGAGGTGGAGGCCAGCCGGCCAGGGGTTGCCCTACGGCGGAGGCCGATCAGGCAGCGGTGGACAAGCTGGATTTTATGTTATCCTAGGCAGGACGGATGCCCTTGCATCCGATGCTGTTATCACGGGTATTATTTCAGTCTGCCATTGAGATGCCTCTGTCTTATTTGATACCGGTTCTACCTATTCTTATTTGTCATCACATTTTGCTCATCATTTGGGTACAAATTGAGGGTATCTTTCTTTTCCTGTGCATGTATCTACCCCGTTGGGCGATATTATTATTGTGAACCATGTATATCGGTACTGTCTTATTACTAATGGGGGTCTGGAGTCCGAAGTTGATTTATTGCTTTTGAGAATGGTAGACTTTAATGTTATTCTGGACATGGACTTGTTATCTCCGTGTCATGCAATTCTAGACTGTCATGCAAAGACAGTCATCATGGCTATACCGGGTGTTCCGAAGATCGAGTGAAGTGGTATGAATGACTATGTCCCTAGTAGGGTTACATATTTCTTGAAAGCCCAGCGTATGGTTGGGAAGGGTTGTTTATCATATTTGGCCTTCGTACGTGATGTTGGAGCTGAGGCTCCAGTATATATTATGTTCCCATTTTAAGGAATTTCCTTGATGTATTTCTTGCAGATTGTTGGGTATGCCCCCGGATAGGGACATTGATTTTGGTATTGACCTGGTGCCGGCACCAAGCCCATTTCTATTCTGCCGTATCGTATGGCACCATCGGAGTTAAAAGAATTGAAAGCTCAGCTTTAGGAACTCCTAGAGAATGGGTTTATTCGTTCGAGTGTGTCACCATGGGGTGCACCTGTTTTATTTGTGGAGAAGAAAGATGGCACAATGAGAATGTGCATTCACTACAGACAGTTGGACAACGTGACAGTGAAGAACAAGTATCCCATACCTCGCATCGATGATTTATTCGACCAGCTTCAGGGAGCGAGGGTGTTTTCTAAGATTGATCTCCGTTTGGGTTATCACCAATTGAAGATGAAGGATTCAGATATTCTTAAGCTGCCTTCAAGACTACGTATTGTCACTATGAGTTTCTTGTTGTGTCTTTTGGGCTGATCAATGCCCCGGCAGCACTCATGTATCTAACAAACAGTGTATTTTGGCCGTATCTGGATTCGTTTGTTATTGTATTCATGGATGATATTGTGGTATTCTCGCGTACCCAGGAGGAGCACGCAAAGAATTGGCGAGTGGTATTGCAGAGATTGAGGGAGGAGAAGTTGTTTGCCAAGTTCCCTAAGTGTGAGTTTTGGCTTAGTTCTGTGGCCTTCTTGGGACACCTGGTGTAGATGTGACTATGGGTGATGATGGTGTGCTGAGGATGCAGGGCCGGATTGTGTGCCTAATGTAGATGGGCTTAGAGATTTAATTCTCGAGGAGGCCTAGAGTTCGCGGTATTTCATCCATCCGGGTGTCGCGAAGATGTACCAGGACTTGAGACAACGTTACTGGTGGAGGAGAATGAAGAAGGACATTGTGGGATTTGTGAATCGGCGTCTCAAGTGTCAGTAGGTAAAATATGAGCATCAGAGACCGAGCAGTTTGCTTCAGTAGATGGCTATTCCTGAGTGGAAAAAGGATAGAGTTTCTATGGATTTTGTGAGTGGTCTTCCTTCGACTTTGAAGAAGTTTGACTCAATTTGGGTGATTATGGATCGGCTGACCAAGTCTGCGCATTTCATTCCAGTGTGTACTACATATTCTTCGGAGCGGCTGGCAAGTATCTTTATTCGTGAGATTGTCCGATTGCATGGTGTTTCGGTTTCTATTATCTCTGATAGAGGCACTCAGTTTATTTCCATTTTTGGAGGACTTTTCAGCGACAATTGGGTACACAGGTTGAGCTGAGCACAACATTTCATCCTCAGATGGATGGGCAGTCCGAGGGTAACATTCAAATATTAGAGGACATGTTGCGTGCCTATGTGATTGATTTAAGGGGGTTTATGGGATGAGTTTCTACCTATCGTAAAGTTTGCCTACAACAACAGCTATCAGTCTAGTATTCATATGGCACCATATGAGGCCTTCTATGGGAGACGGTATAGATCTCGAGTCGTTTTGTTTAAGCCTGCGAGGCTAGGTTGTTGGGGACATATTTGGTGCAGGATGACTTAGAGAAGGTGAAGGTGATTCAGGATATACTTCGTACAGTTCAGTCACGTAAGAAGAGTTATGCGGACCGGAAGGTCTGAATTATGTCTTATATGTAGAGTGAGAAGGTTTTGCTGAAGGTTTCACCGATGAAGGGTGTTATGCGGTATGGAAATACATGGAACTTGAGTCCACAGTACATCAGACCTTTTGAGGTGCTTAAGAGGATTGGATAGGTGGCTTACAAGCTTGTTTTTCCACCCAGCTTATCGAGTGTGCATCCGATTTTTTATGTGTCTATGCTTCGGAAGTATGTTGGGGACACGTCTTATGTTTTGGACTTCAGCACGAATCAGTTGGAGGATGATTTGATATATGATGTGGAGCCAGTGGCTATATTGGGTCGTCAGGTTCGGAAATTGAGATCAAAGGATATAGCTTTGGTGAAGGTAGAGTGGAGAAGTTGCCCCGTGGAGGAGTCTACTTGGAAGACCGAGCAAGAGATGTGGAGTAGATACCCTCACCTATTTGAGACTTCAGGTATTTTTCTTGACTCGCTGGAGGACAGGAGTTTGTTTTAGTTGGGGAGGATGCGAAGACCCGACCCATCGTCTGATGTGTTTCCGTCCCGTATTCCCCCGTCTTATGCTTCTATATGTTTCATTATATGTGTTTTGTTAGTTTGAGTGGATTTGGATTGAGTTTGGTAGGAAATGGGACAATTAGTCTCTTTAAGGAAGGTTTGGTTTGGAAAAGTTAACCGGAAGTTAACTTGAGAGTTACAGGGCTCGGTTGTGATATTTGAGGATTTTTATGCCGGAGAGTTCTTAACAATATTTATGTTATGAAAGAGTACGAAAAAAAAAGATTTTTTCCTTATTTCATCGCATTAAAAAGAAACTTTGGGATTGCTGAATCACAGACAAAAAAAAAACATATAAAGCAACATATTTCAGTTAGTTTCGGGAGATGATTTGAGGCTTAGGAGCGCAATCGGAAGTAATTTTGGAGGTTCGGTGTCTAATTAAGCTTGAATTGGAAAAGTCAGCATTTTGGCGATATCAGATTGATAAGTGAGATTTCGATATGAGGGTCAGAATGGAATTTCAAGAGTAATAGTAGCTTCGTTAGGTTATTTTTGATGTGTGTGCAAAATTTCAGTTGAATCGGAGGTGTTTAGGTTGGGTTTTTGATCGAATGTGAGTTGTAGAAGAATTTGATAAACTTAAGCTTTGATTCTTTAGAATTTGATGATTTTGGTGTTAACTGTAATGTTTTGATGGTTCGAGAAAGTTTGAATAAGGTAATAGATCATATTTGTGCTTTTGGTTGAGGTCCTGGGGGCCTCAGGGTGTTTTCGGGTGGTCAATTATACCAATCTTGGCTTGTGGAAGTTGCAGAAAAATAGCAGAAATGTTGCAGAGATTTTTCTCAATGCGATCGCATAGGGAGCGTTGTGATCGCCTAAGAGGTGTTGGAAGGGTTTTAGTTTTGCCTTATGCGATTGCGTAAGAGGATGTGCGATCGCATAGGTTTGGAAAGTTGGTTAGCGCGTTCGAGTTCATGGTGTTGAGATCGTGTAGTGTAATGGGACATGGGGTCCTTGGTAGCATTTTGTTCTATGCGAACGCAGAGCTTGGATGCTATCGTATAGGTGTAGGAGGCTGTGCTTTGCGATTGTAGTGGCAGTTGTGTGATCGCATCAGAGGATTTTGGGAGGTTGGATTTCTGTGCTATGCGATCGCAGTAGGAGTGATGCGATCGCATATGTTTATTTTATGCCTGGGCAGAATGTGATAAGGTCTTTTCATCCTTGAACCAAGTTTATTTTCCACCATTTTTATGCAACCTTGGGAGCTATTATCGAGATTTTAAGAGAGTTTTGACTGGAAATCGATTGGAGGTAAGTCCTATGGCGTAGAAACATCATCTAACTGTGATTTTAACACCTAAATTCATGAAATTTGAGTAAAAAGAGAAGAACTAGGCTTGTGCTTTTGAATAAGAAATTGGGATTTGAGGGAGCATTTTGACTCCGATTTTGGTGAATTTTACATGTATAGACTCGTGGCGAGAAAAGGAACATTTTCATGTAAAAATTTCCAACTTTCGATAAGTTGGTCTGAGGCTCGGGTTTTGCAAATTTTGTGATTTTTGAAATTTTTTTAGTCTTTTAGATTGAGTTATATTCCCTTAGCCCATTGTAATATGTTCGTTGTGGTTTTGGCCAGATTCGACACGCGAGGAGGTCAATTCGAGAGGAAAGGGCATTGCGAGCTAGTCTTTGGGTGGCTAGAGGTGAGTAATTGATGTAAATGCTAATCTGAGGGTTTAAACCCCTGACTTTCACATTATAACGCTATATTGAGACACGACACGCATTCCACAATGAATGCAAGATCGTTTACTGTTGGAGATTGAGACTTGGTCTATCCCGAATGTTAATTTCTACTATAATTGCGATTGAGACACATACTTTATCATTGTGAAATGGGTTTATTATCGTGTTTGGGGCCTTTTGCCGACTTGTAGAATCCTTAGGGGATTCATATGTGTTTCCCTCACTTGTGTGCATAACATATTCTCTCAGTCATGTCTTCAACAATTAAAAAAAATGTAATAATTGTATTTTATACAAGAATATTAAATCAAAAAGGATATGAGGGCTGAGATCCCTATAGTATGTCATGCCAGAAATGCTGTTAACTTATTTAACTGAGATGGGTCGAGGAACCGACATTGAGGATGTTTTCTTTGATAGGGATCGGGTTGTACGCTACATCGATGATATATATTGATATTGAGGCTGAGAGCTTGTTTCACGCCATGGTATGGCTGATATTACTCTTGGGCTGTAGGAGCCCTTCTGGATTCTATATACACCCCAGTAAGCGTCGTTGATGTTAAATAAGTGGAGAGGGGTGCACGCCGCAGCGGGTACTGGAGTGTACCGTTACATGTGTTGTATCTTTTCATGCATTATTCTTTAACTGTATTACTTGTTGGTTAGTGTTTCACTAATATTGATCTGAACTGCTAAATATAGATTACTTTGTGCATTTTCTGCATTTCTTATTTCAAACTATTGTTATGTTTATTACTCACTGGGTCGGAGTACTCACTTTACTCCCTGCACTTGCGTGCAGATCCAGGTTCTTCACAGGCTGAGTAGATTTAGTTGAACGGTAGAGTTAGCTTCTGGGAGTGTCGAGGTAGCTGCATGACGTTCGCACCCGTTGATCTCTCCCTCTATCCCAATCTTTTATTTGAGAATTATCAGATTTTGGACAGACTTTGTAGTAGGGTGACACTCTGTATTTAGAGGCTCATGTTCGTGACACCGGGTCCATGGTTGGGTTATATTCTATATTTTGTTAAACTTCAGCATTTTCATCAGTATTTCCGGATCTTGACTTAAATGATTTAGTGATTGACTGTTTTACTTATAAAATTTTGTTTATCAATTAGGTTAAATATTGGAAATGGTGGGGCTTGCCTATTAGTGTGCTGGGCGCCATCATGACCCGGTTGGGGACGTGATAGTTTGGTATGAAGAAAAATAATTTTCAATTTTTTTTATATTTGATTGATTTAAATATTTTGGAATTTTTTTTTTCATAAAATAATTTTTTTCGATTAGAAGAAATATTTTTCTTACCAAGAGGAGGAAAATCATTTTTCAAAATTTCTAAAAATTTCTCAATCTATTCCTCAACTCACATTGAAAATGGAAAAATAAGTTATAAAACTTCTCATTTTTCAGTAAAACATTTTTCACGAGAATAGTTGTCTTCATACCGAATACAACATGCATGCAATTGCCTGATTTGATTATATAATTTGGACAAATTTAAGCAAATATCAATAGTTTAGAGGCTGACTTGGAAGCTTTTCTTTTGAATGATTCAGCTTCCCCTAATAGTTTACTAATATTGGTTTCGTCTTATTTCAACTACTCTTACGTTTTAAATTTCTGGGGTTAAAATTATTAATATAAAACAAAAAGCCTTATTGTCTTCAAATTACTGGATCGAGTCACTAGATACACTTGCCTTACCTAGTTTGGAGAAGAAATACAAGAAAATTTTTCATCTTCGTATATCGTAGAGGCAACAATACTATTACTAGCTAGAAGAAAGTACATATATAATCAGATTCAATGGCTTTTCCCTCTTTGCATTCAACTGATCCAATATTTTTTACATCGAACATATATATATATATATAGAAACACAATTAAACACTAGTCAAAAACGTACGGTAAATTCCGACAGACGTTAGAAATCCGACAGAATATGGCTCGACGGTAACCTTTCGATGAATTTCCGACCGATTAGTCGGGAGGTTCGTAATTAACCGTTAGAATAAGAGATAATGCATAAATACTCCAATAAATTTGTTCTGAAAAGCCATTTACACAGCTTAACTTTATGGGTGTCCTAACACCCCATGATTGTTTGACAAAATGTATTTAGTTACTGCCTCTCTAGACCTGGCCCAACTATAATGACTTAAGTGGTTTACACGCGCTTGTTTAATGTAGCCACGTAACTATTGCCTCCCGTTAATAAACAAAACCACGTAAAAATAGTTATAACCCATTAACTCATTAACCCCTCAGTAAATAATGCCCAAAATGATGAACCCTAAATTTTACCCCACCCTTGTCGATTCGATTAGCATCTCCAAAATCCCTAAGGCTGACCAAAAGCGAAGGAATTTGTTACAAAATCCAAACGATTTCCTTGTTCTTTCTCCTTTACTTATGTTCGTGATTGTTCCCATTGACGATTTGGTTGAAGACTCGTTCGAACTTGAAGGACTTTGAAGAATCAAGTGCAAACGTTCTCTTTGTTTTATTTTGGAGGTAAACACAACAACCCTAGCCTTTCTATCAACAACCCTAAATGTGTATCTCTGTTTTAGTTTGTTTAATACCATCCGTGTCTAGGGTTTTGAACTTGCTTCCAATTTTTTCAATGTAATCTTATCAGTGTAAAAATCATGAACAGAAATACAATTTTGAAGGTGTGATAATAACCAATTTTCAAAGCTTTCTTGTTGCATGTATTCTGACCTCTTCTGTAAATATTATTCCCAATTACTTTAATTTCTACTATATTCAGGTATTGCAATGTCTTTGTACTTGTTACTCTAAGGTTTTTCCATGGTGAAAAAATCTCCATGGATAAGTTGGATTGCTTTTCAATGGATTATTATATTGGTGGGTTGATGACTGATTGTTTTGATGTAGATGTTGATAGGTTCTCTTACTTTGAGTTCATAGGTTATGTAAAAGAGTTTGGTTATAATGTTTCTTCTGCTGTCATTTATGTTAGACTACCTAATTGTCATGCTTTGGTATTAATTAAAGTTGATAGGGACCTTATGGGTATTTGTGAAGAAATAAAAAGTGGGGATATTTTGGAGGTTTATATAGAGCACATGGTTGAAGAACCTTTAGTGGACCTTCCCCCCTCCCCCATTAGAATATGTTAGCCAAACTGTGGATGATAGTAATGTTACTTTTGAGAAGGAATCTAGTCAACATGTGGGGGTATATGAGGGTGTGGGACTAGTGAAAATGCATCCAATGCTGCTGAAAATAGTCCCAATAATATTGTCCCCACATTTGTTACTACAGATGATAATATCTCATCATCTGTATCAAACACCTCAAACTCTAGTAGCAATATTGATAATAGCTCAAATTCAGACCATGGGGAGTTGTTTGAAGGAGGAGAAGCTGATTATGATAGTGATACACAAGATGAATTCAGGGCATTTAGGGAAGAAAGTAGGACTATAAAGCGGAGGAATAGGAAACAAAGTGCTCGTGAAGGTGAACATGTTAAACTAGGTAAGAGAGGGCCAGATATGGGGTATGATGAATATAGATTTTGGCAGCAAGGCAGAACACTATAGTGACAATGCTTGAAGAAATCAGGGTGAAGATGATGAATAGAATAGCTCAGGTAAGACAGTTTGGAAACACTTGTGTTACTGATTTTTCACCAATGGCCATGAAAGTCTTCGAAGAGAATACTGAAATGTCAATGAAATGTAACATTTTCTTGAATGGTGAGCATGGTTTCGAAGTGAAGCAAGGAATGGGTACTACTAAAGTGAAGAATTTGGTGGACACCAATAGACAAACTTGCACCTGCAGAGCTTGGATGTTAAAAGGCATACCATGTGCTCATGCAGTGGCCGCCTTGCAATTCAAAAATCTGGAGCCTATAAACTATATGTCTCATTGGTACAGTAATGAATCTTATATGAAATCATACATCCATTTTCTTCAGCCTGTCTTGGGTATGAATATGTGGCCGGAGTCACAAACTCCACATGTTATACCACCTACTTTGAAGAAGATGCCTGGAAGGCCAAAGAACGTTAGAAGAAAAGATCCTGGTGAAAATAAGACAGGAAAATAGTCCAAGGGTGGAGTTGAAATGACATGTAGCAATTTTCATAACAAGGGTCATAACAAGAGGGGATGTGCAAAGGCGGCTGGAAGGTCTACTGCTGCAACCTCATCAAGTTCTATGCCTACAAATATTTGTAGTTCAAAGCCACCAAAGCAAAGCACTGGAAGAGGAAGAGGAAGGCCAAAAGGTGCTAGAGAAAAGGTGATATTCTTCCCTTTAATATCTTGTTGTCTTTTTTCGATAGTTACCAGATTTTTAATTTTCCTTGTTTCGTGTAGGATGCTTGTGCTAGAACTGATGTAAGAACACATTTTAAGAAACCACAGATGGTTGGGATGGGTGTTTTACACACTCAAAGTGGGTTCAAAATTGAAAATGTAAGTCTAAAACAAGCTCAACTAATTTAGGTAATGCCAAATTCTGATTCTCTGTTGATTTATGGCAGCCTGGGATGTGGTCTACAAACTTTAGAGATGTGAGGTCCTCGGCAGAAGTTACTGGAGATCTAGTCCATCGACCAACAAGAGGTGTTAAGTGGATGGGTAAATATGCTATGACATCAAGGCAACTGCACCAATTGAGAGGCAAAAAGATCATTGACACAAGGTCTAGGGCTGCTAAGTTGAGCCAGGAAAGCACAACCATTGCAAATCAACCCAGCTGATGAAGCTTTGTTTTGTTTGAAAACTGCTATTGTGTTTGGTTTTGTCCCCACTGTTTTTGGTTTGAAAACTTAAATTCTGTATGTTGACAAGTTAATTTTGACAAGCTAATGTTGCTATAGACTACTTTGTAATAAACTACAATTATGTTTTGGTTTTGTGCACTAAAATTTGTTGTTATGTAATGTCATTCAGTGACTTTTATGCAAGTAATGCATATATGATGTTTTAGTATTTGAAGTTCAAACTGTTAGCATAAATATCTGTTATGTCTAGTTATCTGCCCGTTTTTTGTTTTTAGTTTGTATGCTTGGCTAGTTATCTGCCCATTTTGGGGTACTGAGATAACAAATGATATGCAAGAACTACAAATACATATTGAGAGTTCCATTGACAAGCAAGAGTTAGAAATACATATAGAGAGTTCAATTGATAAGCAAGAACTACAAAAGTGCGAGTTCCATTGTAAACATACAAATTAAATCCTAAGCTAGATTCAAAATGGCAACTTCATTGCATCTTCCTTCAATGACATTCCTGGATACCCATAAGCAACAAGAGTAATACACATGCCCAATATAATAAACCAAAGTACATTTTCCCTACTCTTTGAATTAGCTAATTGACTCTTCCACTTCTTTTCCTTTTTTTCATCTTCTCCATATCATCTTGCAATTTCACCAACTGAATCTCAATCTTCTTCATCTTGTCATCTTCAATGGTATTGTCAACCTTTAGCGTAGTCCTCGACTTGGCAAGATTTTCAATGTGTTCTAATGCATTCTCAAGTTCACCCATTTTTTCAAGCAACTTTGGAATAAGAAATTTGGATCTAGAATCAATTTCAGAATCCTTCCAAATCCAAAAATCACAAGAACGAGTACCCTAAGAAGATTAATAAAACAAAATTAATGAATGCTAATTTATCACAACTCAATAAGTGAAAAAAATTTAGAATTATTTACCCCATAGTATGGACAAACCCAATATCTTCTTCCTGGGTTCCGAGGGGTCCAAGCTGTTAACAATGGCAGCACATAGACATGGTTGCATCGAATTTCTCCACTTGGCTCATTTTCTTCCTCTTCCGAGCAAAGTCTTGTCAAATTTTTTCCTTTTGAAGGCATTGGAACAACTATTAAAACTTCAACAAGGAATTTTGATGGATTTTCGACAAAATTAGAAGAAGAAGAAGAAGAAGAAGAAGAAGAAGAAGAAGAAGAAGAAGAAGAAGAAGAAATTAGGGTTCTTCGTTGGGTTTTGGTAAATATTTGGGGAAGATGGAATTTTACCGTTGGCTGGGTTATATTAACGTTAAAGAATTATATTTTTTTATTATTTTTTGGGCTGTCTTAAATGATTAAAACAGAAATGACGCGCTCACTTTGGTTGTTAAGCACGTATAGCTGCCCAAGTCTAGGGAGGGAGTAACTAAATACATTTCGTCAAACAATAGTGGGGTGTTAGGACACCCGTAAAGTTAAGGTGTGTAATAGCGTTTCAGGACAAGTTCAATTGGTATTTATGCATTATCTCTTAGAATAAATATTAAATTGTGAACTCATAATTTTTAAAATAGAACGCGTTCAGCGCCTAAAAACATTGAAATTGAACCATCAAATTTAAACTTGAATCCGCTTCAAGATCCATCACCTGCTCCAAATTTAGCTTAACCTCAAGAGCCATTAATTAAATTCAAAAGACACCATTATTTTTCTTTGTAATCGCATAACTTCTACTTCTTGAATACTTCAAATCTTTCTTCATATTCATCATCATAACATTTTCTTGATCCTCTCCTAAATCACAAGGCTTGTCTTCATCAATTCTTGTCATTCCCACACTACAACTCCTCGCCACTTTCCTCGAAGACATTTGTTGCCTTATCCGTTGTTGCATGAGAAAATTTAAGTCAAAATTTTCCCCTATGCTTGTAGCAGATGCTGCCCTAATTAGCTCTCGAAAATCTTCATTATCATAATTAGATGAGCTAACGGTACTATAACTCTTTGGCAATTTACTAGGATTCACCACTGAGTAATTTGTCATACAGTCCACGTAAGAGTCTCTTGCTTTTGTTAAAGCCTTCCATGGCAATGCAAGGATTCCAATGAATCTGTTTTGGTTACTCACTTTACTCTTCATTTTTCAACTTGTGTTGTTGTTCGAGAGTTGAATTAGCACTAGCTAGATAGGAACTTAGATAAATATGGATGAATAAGAAGAAGGTTGTGTAAAATTCAAGATTTTTCAATGGTTTGGGTCAGAATAAATGGTTGTAAAGAGGATTGTTCGAATAGTAATGTGGAAAAATATGAGTATGAGATTATTTGTTTGCTGTGATATGAAGGGTTTTAATAGTGAAAAAGTGTGAATAAATACAAGGACGGTGGCGTTGGTGTACTTTTTCCAATATGACACGCAAGATAAGAATAAATATACAGAGGGGAATGTGGATGTATTATTGAAAAGGATAAGAAGGCAATTATTGGGTATATAGGCCAAAATTGAAGGATTAAGGAAAGCAAGAAATTAAATGCTGACAACAGAGATCTTTAATTTACAATGTTTTTTTTTTCTCTGTGTAGCCTTCCGATATTCGAAGTAACTTGATTAATGTGAATTTGTATCTGATAAACTTCGTAAGGCTGTAAAGCCTTTCCATTAAAATATTCTTCACTATTAAAATTCGAACTAAACTTCTGGTTAAAGATTGAGGAATAGTCATCTCACCATATTTTGGCTGTGATGTTTAGCATTAAATTGTTTTGCATTCCACATCAGTTTGATTTCAAATTGGTTCAACTGTCAACTGTTTTCTAATTGTTAGGAGCTTAAATAAATGATTGATAAATAAGTTACATATTTCGTTTCAGATAATATTGAATTCTATAGGTGTTTCAAAGCGTGCCCAATTAATGTATCAAACAATTGAAAGTTCTCACCATGTTATTAGTTATTTGTCCATATTTTCTTATTATATTTGATTTTTTCATCTTTCGAAGGAATAGACAATATATTTACTATAATTGGATTTTCCTTCTTATAGAAAAAATTATAAATCTCTCATATTTGACTAGTCTCTTTTTATATAGGAAAAAGGTTTAAACTTCTATAAATTGAGGATCATTCCTTATTATTTATCAGCATCCACAATAAAGGGTTTGAGAGTCTGGTTTAAGGGGAAAATTTTTCGGGACAAGTATTAGTGTGTCACTTGTATATTTGCTCTTCGTGAGGGTTATTCTCTCTATATTTTACACTCTCATTTATATAGTGGATTGCTCATCTCCGTCAGACGTAGGTTAATATAGCAAACCATGTTAAATATTTGTATTTCTTTTGATATATTTAAATTTTTTTGTATGATTTATCGTTGTTAAAGATTTATGTTACTAGTTTTCGCATGACACCTGATTATTTCGGACCTATCATATGGTATCAGGTGAGGTTTAAGACAGGTTCATCTTTGCGGGTTCAGTTTTAGCCACAACATATTTGATGCTAATTATGATTTTTGTTTGAGAAATTTGACGGGACTGCTATTTATGTTAAGACAAACTTTGCCGTGGAGATTTGGAGATGCGCCATGTTCCCATGTTGCAGAATTTATGAAGAAGGTGAATCAAATTTATTTTGTCAGAAAATTAAGGCCAAGGGAGAGAATTATTAGGCGTTTTGTCGAGATTATCTTACCATGTTTGGTTTTCTTATCTCTTAGATAAAGGACAGTATATTTACCATATTTGTTTTTTCCTTTTACGAAAAGGAAAATATATCTCTTTCATATTTGACTAGTCTTTCGTCACGACTAAAATTTTTTCCACCATCGAGGATCGTGATTGTGCCTACTGTCGGAGCTAGGCAAGCCAACTTAAACATTCATTTCAACTTTTATGCAACAAGATAATAATAAAACAATAAATTAATGTGGAAGTCTCAATTTAATATTAACCGAAAGAAATGCGAAAGAAGTTAACATCATCCTCTACCCAGGAATTAGTGTCACAATGCTCACGGACTACTATGAAATACTACAAACCGAAGTCTGAAAGAAAAATACATAAGAATTTTGTTTCGGTACAGTAAAAAACAAACAGAAATGAAATAGAAGAGACTTAGACGCAACCGAACTACCTAGGAGTCTCTGGACTGAAGGCACGCTCCCAATCTACTACAACTGCGGTCCGTAAGCATCTTTGGTATCAAAATCTATACAAAAAGCACAGAAGTGTAGCATCAGCACAACCGACCCCATGTGCTGGTAAATGCCTGGCCTAACCACGGCGAAGTAGTGACGAGGCTAGACAAGACCTACCACAATTGACCTGTGCAAATTCAATATACCCGTGCAAGAAAAAAATAACAAAATAATACAAGGTAAAGTTGGGAGGGGACATGCTATCGGGGAGTCATAGATAAAATGGAACATTAGAAACAACGTCAGATCTATTCTAGGTTTGATGATACACGTGTCTACAATGAATGGCGCGCCACACGATCCCATAAAGTACAACCTATGTGGACGACGCGCTATACGATCCCGTAGTGCAGTATGTAAGTGGACGGCGTGCCATACAATCCCATTTTTTCTCTGCAAAATGTCACCAGCATCTCAGGCCAATAACAATAATTATTATAAGTTTTGGTTTGTGTGCCACACAATCCCGTATTATAATTTATAAGTGGTCGGTGTGTCACACGATCACCTTTATTTATTGATTAACTCTAATAATCTCTCCAAAGGAGGTCCCATTAGGGAAGAACAACAATATAACAATTATACCAAATAAGGGTACAACTAAAAACCCAAACATTCCTGCAAAGGAGAATTCAATAGTAACAGTTTACACGTCCTTGCAAGGGAATCATTGCTTCACAAACTCTCTTGATTCATTTTGTTCTTGACCAACAATTCACATGGAATTTGTCACTTTAACAAGACAGATGTATCATATCTTTCGAATTAAAAGCATTTACGACCTACGGCCATGCTAGACACTGGTGTATAGATACTCGTCACCATGCCTATACACCGTACTGGATCATTTAGCAAATAGAAATCAAACACGTTATTCTGATTCCCTCAATCCAAAATTAGATCAAACACTTACCTCTGACCGAAAATAGCAATCAAGCCTCTAACACTGCCTTTTCTCTAGAATCCAGCACCGAAACAACGATATCTATCCATTATTAGTTCTATATTATCAATAATGGATTAAAAACCCAATCACATAGCCTAAAAATGAATTTCAATCATTCTTCCAAACATACCAAAATCCGACATCGGGTCCACATGGTCCAAACTCGAGGCTCGGACCAAAACCCAATAACCCATAACCTCAAAAGTTCAAATATATAATTTGTTCTTAAGTTCGACACCAAAACGATGTCTAAATCACAATTTATTAGAAAACCCTAACTATACATATTTCTCTAATTTTTCTACCAATTTTCACATGGTTAGGCCTAAGAATTTGAATAATATTGATGGAAGATGAACAAAAAAGAGTCAAGAATCACTTAACCAAAAAGATTGATGAAGAATCGCCCAAGAATCACCCAAGATCTTGGGGCAAAGACCCTGCTGCTGAGAATTACTAAAAGCTCGAGGGAAATATTTGGAAAGGTGCCTCAGATCACCTCAGTGCTATATTACCAGTGTCGTAGTCAAACGCATCTGCCAACATATTGGCCTTCCCCAGGTGGTATAAGATAGAAACATCATAGTCTTTCAACAACTCCAACCACCTCCGCTGCCTCAAGTTCAACTCCTTCTGTCTGAACAAGTATTGAAGGCTCTTGTGATCTATGTACACCTCACACGTCACACCATTTAAATAATGCCTCTAGATCTTCAAGCATGAACAACGCCTGCCAACTCTAGGTCAAGAACTAGATAATTCTTCTTGTGGATCTTCAATTGCCTCGAAGCATATGCTATGACCCTGCCATTCTGCATCAATAGCGCGCCAAGCCTGATATGGAAGGCATCACAATAAACAATATAAAGCCCTGATCATGTGGGAGTAACAATTACCGGTGTCGTAGTCAAAGCTGTCTTCAGCCTCTGGAAGCTCACCTGACATTCATCTAACCACATGAACTGGGCACCCTTCTGGTTCAATCTAGCCATTGGGGCTGCAATGGATAAAACCCCTCCACGAAATGTCACTAGTAACCGGCTAACCCCAAGAAGCTCCGGATCTCTGGAACTGAAGCTAGTCGAGCCTAGTTTTTAACTGCCTCTATCTTCTTCAAGTCTACCTAAATACCCTCTGCTGATATGACATGACCCAGGAATGCAACTGAACTCAACCAAAAGTTGCACTTCGAGAACTTGGCGTATAACTTACTATCCTTCAGTGTGTGAAGAACCACTCTGAGGTGTTGTTCATGCTCCTCCTGCGGGAAAATATATAAATGTCGTCAATGAATACAATCACAAACAAATCCTAATAGAGACTGAACACCCGATTCATCAACTCCATGAATGGTGCGGGGGCATTGGTCAATCCAAATAACATGACCAAAAACTCATAATTCCCATAACAAGTGCGAAGTACTGTCTTAGGGACATTAGACGCCCTAGTCCTCAGCTGATGATAACCAAACCTCAAATCTATCTTCTAGAACACCTTAGCACCCTGAAGCTGGTCGAATAAATTGTCAATCCTCGATAATGGATACTTATTCTTTATCGTCACCTTGTTCAACTGCTGATAATCAATGCACATCTTCATCGACCCATCCCTTTTCTTCACAAATAACACTAGTCCACCCCAAGGTGATACACTGGGTCCAATGAAAACCTTATCAAGCAAGTCCTGAAGCCATGTGATACGGCATAATGGAAATAGGCTGAGTGCCCGAAGCCAGATCAATACAGATATCAATATCTCTGTCGGGCGGGATACCCGACAAGTATGAAGGGAAAATCTCGGAGAACTCCAGAACAATAGGAACATAGTCAATAGATGGAACCTTTGTGCTGGAGTCACAAACATGCGCCAGATATGCTAGATACCCCTTCTCGACCATACGCCAGGACTTGACATACGAAATAACACTGTGGTTGCCATGACCTGAGGTCCCTCTCCACTCAATTCGGAGCAAATCTGGCAAAGCCAAAGTCACGGTCTTTGCATGACAATCGAAAATAGCATGATATAAGGACAACCAATCCATCCCCAATATAATGTCAATGTCTACCATATCTAAGAGCAATAAGTCCACTCGAGTCTCAATACCCTCAAATACTACCACACTTGAACAGTTCACTTGGTCGACCACAATAGAATCACTGACCGGTGTAGATACATATACAAGAATACTCAAAGCCTCACTAGGCATAGCCAAATAGAGTAAAAAAAGGACGACTCATATGATTACGTAGATCCCAGATCAAATAACACAGAAGCACCCCTATCAAAGACCAGAATAGTACATGTAATCACACCATCAGATGACTTGGCCTCTGGCCTGGCCGGCAAAGCATAATAACGGGGTTGGTCCCCACCTCCCTGAACTGCATCTCTTGGATGATCTGCTACTGGATAACCCCTACCTTGGGCGGTTTGAGATCCACCTCTATGGTCTCCCCCTCACCGTCTATGATCCCTACCCCCGCCTCCAGCTGGCTGGGTGAGATATGGATCACCTAGTGCCTTAATCTTGTTGAGTGGACCCTACTGTATACAACTACTGGAAGCTTGTGGGCAATGCTTGGAAATGTGACTTAGATCGCCACAAGTGAAACAAGCCCTCGGCTTCTGAGAATATCGAAGTGGTGGCGCCTTGATAGGAGTTGATAGTGAGCTGAAGAGTTGTAGGCCAGAATGCTGCTGCTGAGAATCACAACCACCTGGAGTACCATGAGAATCCTGGAGAGAGGACTGAAAGGGACTCAGGGGGTGACCTCTACCATAAGAATCCATACCTCTAGATAAGGTACCACAGAATCTACCAGAATGACGAGGCCTCTTATCAGACCTAGGACCACCTCCCTGAGAAAGTGCCATCTTTAACCGGTGGGCGCCATCTGCCGTCTCCTAAAATGTAATCTCACTCCCGGCACTCATGGCCATCTGAACACGATTCGGCTGAACCAATCAATCCACAAACCTCCGCACCCTCTCTCTATCGGTGTGGAGTATCATAATAGCATGGCGTGCAAGATCAATAAACCGAGTCTCACAGTGCATAATTGATATAGAGCCCTGCTGGAGATGCTCAAACTTCCTGCGAACGACATCACCTAGGGTAACTGGGAGAAACATCCCCAGAAATAACTCGAAAAAATGATCCCAGGTCAATGATAGCGACCCTGCTCGCCTGGCTAAACAGAAATCTCTCCACCAAGTCTTGGCGGATTCTGCTACGCGAATAGTGGCAAAGTCGACCCCATTGGTCTCTAAAATATCCATGGTCCGAAGAACCTTACGACAGTTGCATATGAAAGCCTGGGGGTCCTTTGTGGAAGCACTATTGAAAAAGGTGGTGCAAAGCTTGGAGAACCGATCAAGTCTCCATAAATCATCTGGAGACATGGCCGCTCCATCACCGGCCTATGTTGTAATACCTGTCTGAGCTGCCACTACGGGCTAAACAACTAGAACCTAAATACGGGGAGCTACCTACTCTGAAGTACGCGTAGTAGGAGTCTGAACCCCTCCTCAAGCCTGAGAAGTGGCTGGTGCTACTAGCAACAAACGCGCTCTAGTGACACTGTCCATAGAGCCTGGTAGTCGGACTAGAGAATTCCCAAGATTCGGGGGAAACATAACCCATCCTCGGAGCTGAGCTGGGACCACTAGAGCTGCTGGGGCTGGAACCTCCTCACCATAATCAATATGGGGCTCCACCTCTGGAACTGCAGCCCGGGGTTGAGCTCTGCCCCTACCACGGCCTCTGGCAAGGCCTTGGCTTCTGCCTCTTGCGGGAGCTGCTGTGCGATAGATGAGGATGCACGTGTTCTCGCCATCTATGAAAGAACAGAGTAAAACGCAGTCAATAATTGAGAAACAAAATCGCATGAGAAAAATGAACGAAGTGAAATTTTCCTAATTTTGTAGCCTCTGGGGGTAAACATAGACGTCTCCGTACCGATCCCTCAAATTCTACCGAGCTTGTCTTTGAGTTGTGAGACCACCCAAGTAACCTTGTGCTTTGACACCAACTTTTCACGACCCGGATTTTCCCACCATCGGCGGTCGTGATGGCGCCTACTGTCGGAGCTAGGCAAGCCAACTTACACATTTGTTTTCAACATTTATGCAACGAGATAATAATAAAGCAATAACATAATGCGCAAGTCTCAATTTTATATTAACCGAAAGAAATGCGGAAGAAGTTAACATCATCCTCTACCCACAATTTAGTGCCACAATGCTCACGGGCTACGATGAAATACAACAAACCGAAGTCTGAAAAACAATTTATAAGAAGTCTGTTTCGGTACAATGAAAACAAACAGAAATGAAATAGAAGAGATTCAGGGACCGCGCACGCCAGCGAACTACCTAGGAGTCTCTAGATTGAAGGCACACTCCCAATCTACTGCTGCTACGGTCCGTAAGCTGCTCCGGCAAACCCGACCCCTTGTTTTGGTAAGTGCTTGGCCTAACCCCGGCGAAGTAATGACGAGGCTAGATAGGACCTACCATAATTAACCTGTGCAAATATAATATACAAGTGCGAGAAAATCAATAACTAAATAATACAAGGTAAAGTTGGGAAGGTACATGCTATCGGCGAGTAATAGATAAAATGGAACATAAGAAACAACGGCAGATCTATTCTGGTTTCATGATACACATGTCTACAATGGACGACGCGCAAAATAATCCCATCAAGTATAACTTAAGTGGACGGCGCACCACACGAACCCGTAGTGCAGCATATAAATAGACGCCAGGCCACACGATCTCATTTTCTCCATGCACAATGTCACCGGCATCTCAGGCTAATAACAATAATATATATTAGTTGTGGTCGGCATGCCACATGATACTGTATGATAATTAATATGTTGTCGGTGTCCCACACGATCCTATTTTATAATTGATTAACTCTAATAATCTCTCCACCGAAGGTCCCATTAGGGAAGGACAACAATATAACAATTATACCGAATAAAGGTACAACTAATAGCCCAAATATCCCGGCAAGGGAGAATTCAATAGTTACAGTCTACATGTCCAGGCAAGGGAATCATTGATTCACAAAATCTCTTGATTCATTTCGTTCTCGACCAACACTTTACATGGAATTTATCAATTAACAAGAAGTTGTATCATGTCTTTCGAGTTAAAAGCATTTATGACTCACAGTCACGCTAGACGCCGGTGTACAGATACTCGTCACCATGCCAATACACCGTACTCGATCATTTAGCACATAGCAATCAAATACTCTAATCCTATTCTCTCAAGCCAAAGTTAGATCGAACACTTACCTCGGACCGAAAATACCAATCAAGCCTCTAACACCACCTTTCCTCTAAAATCCAACTCTAAAACAATGATATCTATCCATAATTAGTTCAATATTATCAATAATGTCTTAATAGCACAATCCCATAGCCTAGAAATGAATTTCCTATCATTCTTCAAAAAATACAAAAATTTGATACCGGGCCCACATGGTCCAAGCTCGAGGCTCGGACCAAAACCCAATAACCTATAATCCCAAGAGTTCAAATATATAATTTGTTCTTATGTTCGACCTCAAAACGAGGTCTAAATCACAAATTATTTGAAAACCCAAACTATACCCATTTCTCTAATTTTTATACCTATTTTCACATGGTTAGGCCTAAGAATTTGAATAATATTCATGAAAGATGAAGAAAAAAAGTCAAGAATCACTTCCCCGAAAAGTTTGATGAAGAATCACCCAAGAATTACCCAAAAATGTTGTCGGAGAAGGGAGATTTTTGAGAATTAGGAATAAACGTTGTTCTGTTCTATTTTTCTGAATTAAATTAATAGGGGTAGAAATTTACTCTTCGCTTTCATGACACATGGTCGCGTTCGCGAAGAGTGGCGGTTCTATGCATCATATTCGCAATAGGGGCATACGAACACGTATAAGGAAAAGCTGGGGGACTCACAAAATTGCCTACACGAACGCGTAGGGAAAAGGGAAGGGGCCCTGGGTAGACTTATAAGCGAACGCGAAGGGCGACTGCGGACGCGAAGAAGGGGGGCAGGCTGGGAATCGCGAACGCAAGTCATGGCCACGTTCGCGAATAAGGAGAAGCCTGTGCAAAAATTACATCAAATATGCAAAATTTTTTAAGTCCGAACCACCTCCAAAACACTCCCAAGCCCTCGAGGCTTCCAACAAAACACACACACTATCTCAATATCATTCGACGAACTTGCTTGAGCGATCAAATCGCTAAAATAACATAAAAATCAAAGAATCAACTCTCGAAACTCATAATTTTCATTTCAAAGTTTATAACTTCTAACGTTAGATTTCTAGGTCCAAAACATGTTAAACGACGTTCGATTTTGACCAAATTTCACAAAAACCACTTAACACTCGTTTAAAACTTGTACCGGGAGTCGAAAACAAAATACGAGCCTGATATTATTACTTTTTTATCAAATTTCATTTTCACTTTCCTTATACATTTTCAGAAAACAATTCTTTTCTCTGGCCTGGGACCTCGGATTTCGAATCCGGGAATATGCCCAAATCCCATATTTTCTTACGGACCCTCCGGGACCGTCACATCACGGGTCTGTGTCCAAGTCCGTTTACCCAACATGTTGACCAAAGTCAACTATTCCAATATTATTATCAAAATTTATAGTTTATAAAACAAAATTCATATACTTCCACATATAAAATTTCCGGCTTCGCACCCGGACTGTGCACGCAAACCAAGGTGACTAAATAAGAGGTTTTCAAGGCCTCGATATCACGGAGAAAGGGAGAATTACGGTGATGACCCTTTGGGTCGTCAAATCTTTTTTCTTAGAGGTAAACATTTGGACTTCTAAAAATTGAGGATCCTTCTTTCTCATTCAATAACATCAACAATGTAGCCATATGGGTTTGACAATCGTATTTAGAGGGCCAATTTTACAAGATAACTATTCGTGTGTCACTTGTGTTTGCCTCTTCGTGAGGTTGTTCTCTCTATATTTTGAACTCTCTTTTATATAGTGGTTTGCTTATCTCCGCCATGGATGTCGGTCAATTGACCAAACCACGTTATATGTTTGTGTCTCTTTTGGTATATTTGTCTTTTATTTTCTTATTTATCGTTGTTGAAGGTTTGTTTTACTAGCTTTGAAATGACACCTGATTATTCTTGTCCTAACAACTTATTAACTACAATTAGAAGTCGAAAAATTTAGTTTTTTTTCTCTTTTGGTTATCTATCATTCTACAATTATTCATTATTTAGCAAGAATAAGATTGGAAGTCTGTCGTCATGAAATATATATATATATATATATATATATATATATATATATATATATATATATTTACCGCCATTAAATTTATACATGTATTATATAAAATTACGCAAAGTATACCCACTCGGATTGGAAGTAGATTAATATCTCCAATGCAACTTTAGAAATTAAATCAAAAGTTTTTCTATATTTCAAATGGAACTATAAATTTGAATCTTATGTAGTTCAATCTCTTTTATGCAGCTCCAGGAACCAAATCTAAAGTTCTTTAATCTTTCAAATGCAACTTCAGAAGTTAGAATATTAAGTAGTTCAATCTATTGAATGTAACTTCAGACTTTGAATCTTATGTTTAAATATAAACTTTTTTGTCACGACTCAAACTCGATCGTGATGGCGCCCGTCCATAAGGCTGGGCATGCCCGACCAACACCTTCTCAGATACAACAATTCAGCACAAACACGAGCAATTAAGGAAAAATACGGTGACTTAAACAATAAACTCCAAATAACTGAAAAATGCAACTGTATGAATAGGAAACCAGGACTGAACAAGAACTCCCAAAACTTCGGGTTACGAGTACAGAGCCTCTAAAAATACCTATTACAAGTCTGGATGGAAAGATACATGTGTCTGAATAACAGAAATAGCAGGTAAGATAAGAGTTATCGATCCTGTAGACGCTAGCAGCTACCTCGATACTCTGGCAACAGGATAAGAAACAGCAGCAACGCTAGACCTCTGGAGCACCTGGATCTGCACACAAGGTGCATGGAGTATTGGGTGAGTCTACCAACTCAGCGAGTAATAAGCATTTATAAAATCCCAAAGATAAGAAAACACAAAATGAAGCTATCTAACAGTTCTATACAGAACAAGACTTAGAGATATACAGATAAAGCAACAGTAAATAAATGCATGATATGCAATGCAATGCATGAACACTACGGAACATGCAGCCCGATCCATATCGGTACCTGCGCACACTGTGGGGGTTCATACTCCGGAGGGGCTCCTACAGCCCAAGCGCCATATCATACAGTGCCAATTGTTACCACTGTTTCCATTACAATACATTGTGTCCTAAGTTACGACCGTTCCCATCACAATACCCAGTGTCCATAGTTACCAACGTTTCTATTTAAAATACACGGTATCCTTAGTTACCACCGTTTCCATTTAAAATACACGCTGTCCTTTGTTACCACTGTTTCCATTTAAAATACACGGTGTCCTTAGTTACCACCGTTTCTATTTAAAATACACGGCGTCCATAGTTACCACCATTTCCATTTAAAAGACACGGTGTCCTTAGTTACTACCGTTTCGCTTTAAAGTACAAAGTGTCCTTAGTTACCACCGTTACAACCGTTTCCATTTAAAATAATATATTGTCCGAAAATAGTGAGATAGTACTCGTCAGCCCGAAATATCATTTATAAAGCATTTGAGTTTTCGAAACGTATAAATATGGCTCAGTTTGCAAAAATAGTATTCAAACCTGGACTGATTTCAAATAATATGCAAATCATGATAATTATGAGATAACGATCCCTGAAGGATTCTAAAAGTCGGCACAAGGCCCCAAACATGGCCTCAAGCCCAGATATCATCAATATAGTTTGCGAAGAATTTGCCAACATAGTACAATCTATCCCTCGGATTGGACCGAGTCACAATATTCAACATATACGACCCCGCACTAACCATCGAGTGCGTCTACAGCCTCATAATAGCGTCACAATCTGATATATTGGGGTTTCAAACCCTCAGTTCATCATCTACATCCATTACTCACCTCAAGCCGGCCGTAAACTAGCTCGCAATGCCTTTCCCTCGAGAATCAACCTACGCGGATGCGAATTCTGATCAAAAGCAATAGGAATACGTCAAAATAGGCTAATTGAACATAGCCCAATCAAACTAACTCGAAATACACCAAAAAACACAAAGTTTGCAAAACCCGAGCCCCGGGATCACTTCTCGAAAAATTACAAAATTTGCATTTCAGAATCATTGTCTCGCCACGAGTCCGTACATATAAGTTTCATCAAAATCGAAGTCTAATTGCTCCTCCAAATCCCCATTTTTTTTAAAAAAAAATTTCAAGTCCTAGTTCATCAACTTTTACACCCAATTTCAAGTGAATTAATGGTTGATTCTTCAATAAAATGACGTATGAAGGCCACGAGACTTACCTCCAATCACTTCCCGTCAAAATCCCCTTCAAAATTTGTTAGCAAGGTCTCAAGGTGGTGCAAAAATTGATGTAATATGAAATAGCTCGCATGATGAATTTTCTAGTTAAACATGTATGCCCAGATGCACTTCCTCTTCGCGATCGTGGTCACCAGCCACTCGATCGCGATACCCAAAAATTGTAATCCTGGAATTTACCTTACGCGAACGTGGTGCCATGGCCGCGAACGCGATGCTTCAAAAGCCTCAGCTACGCGATCACAACTCAACCCATGGGATCGCGAAGCACCCACAACCCAAACCTACGGGGATCGCAACTCGATCCACGTGATCGCGAAGGCCAAATCCCTGCAACGCCAACAACTGAAAATCTGCTACCTTTCCAAACCAAAAATCCTTCAATTAACCATCCGAATTCACCCCGAGGCCCCCAGTACCTCAACCAAAAGCACCAACACAACTTTACACCTCATTCAAACTTTCTCGGGCCATAAAAACACCAACATTAACATCAAAAATCATCAAATTCCTCAAATTCAAGCCTAAGTCAAACTAGAAGTTTTCCAAATTTGCATTTGATGCAAAACCCTACCTAAACACTTCCAAATGATCTTAAAATTTTCAAACATATCCAAAATCACCTAAAAAAGCTATTGGAACTCTCGGAAATCCATTATGACCCCCGAATCAAAATCTCACCTATCAACCGAAATTTTCCAAAACTCAACCTAGCCAATTCAAGCTTAATTCTACATTGGACCTCCAAACTCAATTCGGTTTTCTCTCCCAAGTCACAAATCACCATCCGAAACTAGTCGAATCATCGGAAATCCATTCCGAGCCCTATAGCTCATAATTCAACATCCGGTTGACTTTTTCAACTTAAGCTTTCCTTAAACAGATTATTGGTCTCATTTCTAACCAAATTCAACCAAACACACTTCAAAATCATCAAACACATATAATAGCACATGAAGAAGCATAAAACGGGAAAAACGGGGCGGGGATACAAGAGACGACGGGTCGGGTCGTCACATTCTCCCCAACTTAAACAAACGCTAATCCTCGAGTGTACCCAGAGTTGTACTAGAAGCAACCCAGTAACTGAGTGACCTTACCAAGCATATACCTGGGGTGATCCCACGTCACCCTAAATCACATCGGTACCGATAACACAATAGAGCAGAAACTTCGCAATACATCTTGACTATAAACCGTAGAACCTCATTGCGCTTTCCGATATCATACACAACATCAGAACCTCACATCTATGCTTAGAATTAACCCGAACCAGCTGTAATAACCCACATCTGCAATCTCAAGTGAATTCACACAATATACCACACATTCCAACACTCTCGTATACTACCAATGATAACAAAATCACGCAACGAACTATAGCAGTTCTTCAGATCAACCATTCATGAAGTCACTTCCATGTTGACTATTATCACAACAGATTTTCGGGCCACAGTTTGATATTATCCTTCTAACCAGCTGAAATAAAATCTGTTCATATTCATTAATGACCCCAATGCTCACCTCGAATCTAAAACATCACCTCTGGTGATATGATACCTGAATACGGGCCTAAGCCACAATTGCATAATACACGCGCCAATAAGAAACAATCTACACATACTCAAATCAGGGCAAGTGACTCAACCGGAAGAGTTATACCTCAAGCTTATCAATACCTTTACGAAACCAAGCTGAGACCCCGTCTCACATCATAGGAAAAGAGTATTTGAATTCGCCTCGAGAGGTCATAACTTCATGCGGCCTCTCCACAACGCGCTATCCTTTCCCAACACTATTACACATGAAGCACCTCATTTTACCATGCTCAAAGTAGATAGCCATGCACAGATCGATGCCTGAAACTGAAACCACCCATCACACTCACGATGAAACAAGTAATATACACCATTTACTCCTGAAAGGACACAACTGATACACTATCCGCCAAGCGATTCTCAATTCGGACTTCCCTCAGAAGCCAGGAATGAAGGAATACAAAGCAACACATGGAAAACTAATATAGACATCACATTGTTACGGCGCGCAACCCGATCCAAATAACATACTCGTGGCAGAGTTCCACCCGATCCACATAACTACCTCACATAGGGATGTGCACATCGAGCTAAATTTGCTCATAATAACAATATTCATCGGTCGTAAGAAAATTGAGTGCATAAAGATATCTATTTAGCGTTGTGAGATACAAATTCCACTCCGATACCATAACTCATACCAGAGTCGTTCGATATGGTGCTCGGCACCAAATATTTACCGAAATCCATAGTCTCTCTCGACGACATGCCCGGCCACAAGGACGCATTTGAAAAGTCCCTCAATACTGGAACCGAAATCAATGGAAACCTTTATACTGACATCCGCCTCGATGGCCCAATTAAAGAATGCAATTCTTCCTAGCCAATCGCTAGTCTCTGGAACACAATCATCCAGCTAGAACATAGTCTGATACTCCCAGCCTATCAACCTATGGCATTTCCCAACATGACTCATAGCACAATCATTTAGAATAATCCGACACTGAGAAATCACTATTCATCCCAATAACATATCTAGAATTTAATATACTAATCAAGGAAAGATCCACTCGGCTTCCGAATTCCCAATAGTCGCTGACAGTACCAATACAACACACATGATCCCGAATCACTTCATAGACTTCATCGAAGAACTCCCAGTCTCTGACTACTCATAGCACACGAATCAATGTGCCTGATCCAAATTTCCACAATACGAAATATATATTACACCTCAAGTACCCAACTATCCCACAAGGGATATTTTAAAACTCCAATGTGCCATCAAACAAATCAGATATCCGCAGTCGATCCCATAAGGAAATTTCGCAACACTACTGGTGTATCACTTGTGGAGTTACCCTCTTTCTGAAACATATGCCATATACAAATAACTTCCAATTAACAGTACCAGTTCCTTGATTACCAGAAGCTACTCGCTATTTAGGAAATTTCCAAATCCACCATACCTTTTAGAAATGAACTGAAACCTCGCACACGCCCATCTCGGTCCTTTACAATATATCGCATATACTAGATCCTCCAAGTATAACACAAGAACTTTCATCTCCCTTCTGCGCCGCAGACATCGATGCACTCAACTAGTCTAGAACTTTCATTGATCCCATTTAAAGAAAGATTACTACACACTCCATACTCTACATGACCTTAGATACTACACATATCCAATCCATGATGAACTCAACAAGAATTTTTTCCCAATTCTATTTGCACAAGTTAAACTGCCAAGGAAGGAATCCCTCTACCTGAACCAAGCTAAGAAAACTTTCAGTACTCATGAGCTTCACTGCCCAACGCTTATAATAGCCCATTACCTTGAACACATACAAACGATGGATCATATCCTAATCATATCGATTCGGTCCCCTAACAAGTTACTTTATTTGTCTAGATTCCAACCTGATTCATTTTCAACTTGATGTACCCTCTTGTTGTAGCACCACAATGCCTCAACCCTGGCTCACTATACGAAACCCAAATACCAGACCGCAGTTTCTAAGACCCATAGGCCTCTGAATACTTCCTCAAACGTCCTGAGAAATACCAAATCCCAGAGTACCTTACCCGAAGAACTTCCTGTGAATCATAATTAGTTGTATTACTTCCCTAAATACTGGTACGTAGAATTCTAGTAAATAACATAAAATACCAGACGTCTTGACCTATTCTAATGAAAAGGCTGACTTGGTCACATACCCAAACTTAAAACACCTGAGTGATACCTATCGAATCTCGATCACATTAAAACCCATTCTCAAAAGTCGACTACTCTTGCAAAACTGAAATTCAAATGAATCGAACCACTCGTGCCTTACCACCACTCTGACACCACAGGATGAGATCTTATTCCCATACAACCAAACACGTTCCTTCTCCTTGTGCTAAGCATTCTTTATCAACAACTCGAGACATTCCCTTATTCTCTCACATCTACGAAGCACCATGTAACTTTTGGAAAAACTTTGCTTCACTTGTGCCACCCTCAGCTCACTTTTCTGCAGCTAGAAGTGTTTCACTCACATGGATCAAATCAGAACTAACATAGTACACAACCGTACCACCAACTTATCAGCAGCAACCTCTCCAACTTAGCTCGAACCATATACATCACAACACATATACTCTATAGCCATCGCAATATCATGGAGAGATTAAACTTAGTCCTTCATAAGCTTATGGAAACACGAATCTTCAGAAATTCTAACCCTTCTGCATTTTCTTTCATTCACACAACCGCTAAGCCCACTCCTCTAGGCGGCAGATTTTTACTAAGTCCCAAATTTTTCAAAAATTTTGGAATAGTTTCCTTTCTAATTGAGCTTATCCACCTGCCAAAGATCGACCAAAACCATCCTAACAATGCGTCCACAACTTGACAAGACATCACAATCTATAAAAATAGTAGAAATCCCAATGCTACACGTATTATATTATCAAAATAAACACATGAACATGCGTTGCACCTGTTCGAATCATAACATATAGAATATAACTTTTAATTACACATACGATCTTCTAACATACACATATTAATCATACCAGTTCAGAATAATCTGCAGGAGATACCCACCTTCTTGCTTCAATATAATATTTCAGTGCGTCATCCACCTTCATACTCCTCACTCAATCAATTGGTCTTCCTGAGTCTGGGCTCATACCACAACACAAACACTCCCAGCTAGGGAACTCGAAAAGGTTCGTCAGGTGCCCCTAACTCAATCAACACATCCAATCGCAATGGAAATCAAACACTTAATGGTCTATTTATCACCCAGCAGACCTTCTTCAACACTAAAAAGTCATACAGACTCATAACACGGCACCAACGTACTCATCATGAAGCTATCCAGCCGTCATTACCACTATTAAGGAAAATACTGAACATATAAGCTCATAACATCAGCTCGCGCAGTCAGCACCTTAGTGCTCCAGCTATATACAATATCTTGCCTCAAGTCATCCGGACTGGCCCAACTTTATCCTCACGAAGATTGCATCTCTCCCTTCGATCAAGGAATCGCAAGCCATCGAAACACATATAATACTGAGCGCTCATACGTGCATGCGAACACATAGAAGGAATTTCAAGGGTTACTCTTTCAAGATGAATCAAGGATGCACGATACGATTTCAAGAAAGTGGAGTGTTTCCTAAAGGTTCTGTAGCCTCCTGCTGATAAGTGTGGTGCATGACACACCCATAAACAAGACTTTACTAAACTGCCTCATGACTCGTAAGGCCTAGTAAACCTAGGCTCTTATACCAACTTGTCACAACTCAAACCCGATCGTGATGGAGCCCGGTCGTATGGCTGGGCATGCCCGACCAACACCTTCTCATATACAATGATTCAGCCCAAACACGAGAAATTAAGGAAAAATGTGGCGACTTTAACAATAAAATCCAAATAACTGAAAAATGCAACTGTACGAATAGGAAACCACGACTGAGCAAGAACTCCCAAGACTTGGGGTCACGAGTATAAAGCCTCTAAAAATACTGATTACAAGTTTGGAAGAAAAGATACATGCGTCTGAATAACAGAAATAACTGGTAAGATAAGAGTTATCGGTCTTGCGGACGCTGGTAGCTACCTCAATACTCTGGCAACTGGATAAGAAACAGCAGCAATGCTAGACCCCTGGAGCACCTGGATCTGCACACAAGGTTTAGAGAATATGGGGTGAGTGTACCAACTCAACGAGTAATAAGTATGTATAAAAATCCGAAGATAAGAAAACACGAAATAACACAAAATGAAGCTATACAGTACAAGCCTCAGAGATATACAGATAAAGCAACAGTAAATAAATGCATGATATGCAATGCAATGCATGAACACTGCGGAACGTGCAGCACGTTCCATATGGGTACCCGCGCTCACTGTGGGGGTTCAGACCGGATGGGCTCCTACAGCCCAAGAGCCATATCATACAGTGCCAATAGTTACCACTGTTTCCATTACAATACATGGTGTTCTTAGTTACCACCATTTCCATCCAATACCCGGTGTCCATAGTTACCACTGTTTCTATTTAAAATACACGATATCCTTAGTTACCACCGTTTCTATTTAAAATACCCAGTGTACTTAGTTACCACCATTTACATTTAAAATACACGGTGTCCTTAGTTACCACCGTTCCCATTTAAAGTACACGGTGTCCTTAGTTACAGCCGTTTCCATTAAAAATACAGGGTGTCCTTAGTTACCACCGTTTCCCTTTAACATACACGGCATCCTTAGATACCACCGTTTCCATTTAAAATACACGGTATCCTTTGTTACGACCGATTCCATTTAAAATAATATACACTCTGAAAATAGTGAAATAGTACTCGTCAGCCTGAAATATCATTTAAAAAGCATTTGGGTTCAAAAAGTATAAATATTGGTGAGTTTGAAAAAATAGTATTCAAACCTGGACTGATTTAGAATAATATGCAAATCATGATAATTATTAGATAACGATCCCTGAAGGATCCTACAAGTCGGCACAAGGCCCCAAACATGGCATCAAGCCCAGATATCATCAATATAGTATGCGAAGCATTCGCCAACATTGTACAATCTATCCCTCGGATTGGACCGAGTCATAATATTCCACATATACGACCCCGCACTAACCATGGAGTGTGTGTCCAGCCTCATTATAGCGTCACATTGTGATATACCGGGGTTTCAAACGCTCAGGTCATTATCTACACCCATTACTCACCTCAAGCCGGTCGCAAACTAGCTCGCAATGCCTTTCACTCCAGAATCAACTTCTGCGGATGCCAAATCTGATCAAAACCAATAGGAATACGTCAAAATAGGCTAATGGAACATATCCCAATCGAAATAACTCGAAATACACCCAAAAACAAAAAATTTGAAAAACCCAAGCCTTGGGTCCACTTCTCAAAAAACTATGAAATTTACATTTCAGAATCTTCGTCTCGCCACGAGTCCGTACATATAAGGTTCGTCAAAATCGGAGTTCAATTGCTCCTCCAAATCCCCAATTTTCATTTGAAATTTCAAGCCGTAGTTCATAAACTTTTACACCCTATTTCAGAGAATTAATGGTTGATTCTTCAATAAAATGACGTATTAAGGCCACGAGACTTACCTCCAATCACTTCCCGTCAAAATTCCCTTCAAAATCCGTCAACAAGATCTCAGGGTGGTGCAAAAATTGAGGAAATATGAAACTGCTCGCAGATGAATTTTCTATTAATATGGGTCTTCCCAGATGCACTTCCTCTTCGCGATCGCGGTCACCACCCACGTCATCGCGATGCCCAAAAATTGTAAGCCTGGAATTTACCTTACACGAACGTGGTGCCCAAGCCGCGAACGTGATTCTTCAGAAGCCTCAACTAAGCAATCACAACTCAACCCACGCGATCGTGAAGCATCCAGAATCCAAACCTACGTGATCGCAACTCGATCCACGCGATCGCGAAGGCCAAATCCCTGCAACATCAACAGCTGAAAATCCGATACCTTTCCAAACAAAAACTCCTTCTATTAACCATCCGAATTCACCTCGAGGCCCCCGGGACCTCAACCAAAAGCACCAACAAGACTTAACACCTCAATCAAACTTGCTCGGGCCATAAAAACACCAGCATTTACATCAAACGTCATCAAATTCCTCAAATTCAAGCGTATATGAAACTAGAACTTTTCAAAATTTGCATTCGATCCAAAACCCAACCTAAGTACCTCCAAATGATCTGAAAATTTGTAGCCATATCCAAAATCTCCTAATGAAGCTACTGCAACTCTTGGAATTCCATTCCGACTCCCGGATCAAAATCTCACCTATCAACCGGAATTTGCCAAACTGAACTTAGCCAATTCAAGCCTAATTCTACACGAGACCTCTAAATTCACTTCTGTTTTCTCTACCAAGTGAAAAATCACCATCCGAAACTATTTGAATCACCGAAAATCCATTCCAAGCCCTATAACTCATAAGTCAACATCCGGTTGACTTTTTCAACTTAAACTTCCTTAAAGAGACTATTGGTCTCATTTCTAACCAAATTTAACCCAACACACTTCAAACTCACCAAACACATATAATAACACATGAAGAAGCATAAAACAGGAAAAACGGGGCAGGCATACAAGAGACGACGGGTCGGGTCGTCACATTGTTATTCCAATTTAGCCAATCAAATATATGATTCAATGCCCAAATCTACTCCAATTGAGCTCACATTTGAAATATAACTTTCAAATATTATAAAGAGAAACTCTCAATCATCAAGTTAACATAAGAAAAATAATTTTAACAAATCAATTTTGCAAATAAGAAGAAAAAGATGAAACACTAAGCACAAAGAAGAATAAAACAACAAAACAAGAGGAGAAAAGTTTATGTATCTGAATGTATTGATGTAACGACCCGACCTGTCGTTTTGAGCCCTAGCACATTGTTCAGTAGTCTAAGGGCGTGAAAAACTTCATTTCACGTGTTATGACTTGTTCGCATGGTCGAAATTGAAATTTAGGAAGATCGAAGCTAAATTTAAATGAAAATTTCCATTTTAGAATATTTAAGTTGAAAGAATGAACTAAGACTGGATTTTTAGTAAACAACCTCGAAATCAAGATCTGAAGGTTCCAGCAGGTTTGTATGATTATTTTGGACTTAGGCGTATGCCCGGTGCGGGTTTTAGGTAACTCGGTAGCATTTTGGCGCCCATCGAGAAAGTTAGCATTTTGGAAGAAATTTCTTAAGTTTGGCTTGAAGTGTAGTTCAGCGTTATCGATGTCTGTTTTGTATTGCGAGACCTGGAGTAGCTTTGTATAGTGATTCTAGAGTTGGGAGCGCGATCGGAAGTGAAGAGGTACGTATGTCATTTTGAAGCCATTTGGCTAAAGATAGAAATTTAAAGGTTTTCGAGAAGTTTGACTAGAAGTAGAGTTTTTGATATCGGGGTCGGAATCTGATTTTGGAAGTTGAAATAGGTTTGTAATGTCGAATATGACTTGTGTGAAAAATGTGAAGTCAATCGGACATGATTTTATAGGTTTAAGCATCGGAAGTAGAAGTTGAAAAGTACAAAGTTCATAAAGTTTGGATCGGAGGTTGATCGATGATTTTATCATTGTTTGATATGATTTTAGGCTTCGAGCAGTTCTGCAATGTCTTTCGGAATGGTTGGTAGGTTTGGTTGAGGTCCCGGGGACCTCGGGTGAATTCCGGGTGGTTAATGGATCGAAACTGGAATTTAGAAGAGGCTTGAAGGCATGTGGTTGCTGGTATTTTCACTTCTGCGTTTTATTGACCGCAGAAGCGGCACAGCAGAAGTGAACGAGGAGCCACAGAAGAGAACTAGGAGCCGCAGAAGCAGTTTTGGATCCAAGGCTTGAGGACCCCATATGCGGTCAAAATTCGGCAGAAGCGGAACCGTATGTGCAGAAGGGGCATCGCAGAAGCGGAAAAAATGGGGCTAATCCCATGATCGCAAAAGTGGCTTGTAACCTCAAAAGCGGAACCTCTTAAGCCGGAATTGTTCCGCAGAAGTGGAAATGGCTGGAGCAGAAGCATTGTTTTAAAGGTCAGATTTTGGTCATTCTTCTCACATTTTTCATGGCTTAGGCGATTCTTGGAAGGGTTCAAGAGAGGATCTTCATCAAGGCAAGCAATTTCCCAAGATATCATTACTAATTTGATTATAAGAATTTAATAAAATATTTCTGATAAATTAATTCCTGATAAACAAAACCAACTCTAAATATAATTAATATAAAATACAAAAATGAGTCCCAAACATCAGGGTGTCACTAAGTCATGAGCGTCTAAAACAACAAACTAAGATATATAAACTTTCTAACTGTCCAAATGAAGAAATGACAGAAGGAGTAACAAGGCCATGCAGATGCTAGCACCTACCTTGAAATCTCCACAGATAGAGGGCCTGAAGTGATCGATCGACGCGCTCTAACTCACCAAGATCTGCACATAAAGTGCAGGGTGTACTATAAGTACTACCACCTCGGTAGTAACATAAATAATTAAGGAATCGAGCAGTAGTGACGAGAAAAGTAAAACAATTTAATTATTTCTTTTATCAATTTAAAGAAAAACAGGTTAATTCCATAACTCAGTAAATACTACAAAGAAATTTAACAGATAAATGCATCCTCAACAAATGTGAATGCAACCTCACAGCAATGTCTCTCCATCACTAAGCACTCGCAATCAACGCTCCGCACTCAACACTAACCGCCCAATAATCTCAACACTCTGCGCTCACTAGAGGTGTGTACAGACTCCGGAGGAGCTCCCAAAGCCCAAGCGCTAAGCACGAACAACTCACGTGCCATCATAACAATACCTGGATCCGCACGGTCAACTCACGTGCTACGCAGACAACTCACGTGATATGGTATCAATACCTGGACCTGCACGGTCAACTCATATGCTACGCGGACAACTCACGTGCTATGGTATTAATATCCTTACAACCAGGCCCTTGGCCTTACTCAATCATGAACCTCACTAGCCTCACCATCATCAACAAATAAGGGGACACAGCCCACATCAAGTATTACAGCATATTAGCAAGTAATAGAGACAAAGGTAAACATTTATAATAATTTCTATGTTTGAGTAAAAATAATGTGAGCCTGAATAAAATCTAAGTCTTACCTCTACCATGAAGACAGACAAATTCAACAACAAGTGAACACATAACCACAAATAATAGCCATTAAGCCTCACAGCCTCACGGACAGATCAAGTCTCAATCCCTCGTGGTTCAAACCCACGCGTCGGACACCTGGCATGGGTATCATTACCATACGATCACATGATATTACTTTCTCCGGGTTTATACCCTCAAAGCCGAAGTTAAAGTTGTTACTTACCTCAATCATATAAAATCCTACTCCGGGATGCCCTTGTCTCTGGACTGAGTCTCCAAAAGCTCTGAATCTAGCCATAATCAAATTACTACTATCAACATAGTCTAAAGAATCGAATTCAACAATAAAAACTACAAAATATAAAAATAATCCGAAATCGGCCAAAACCCTGCCACCCGGAACCATATCTTGGAATTAGTTAAAAATGGTAGAATAATAATCCTCATCCTCTACCAATTCTAACCTTATAAAATTTATCAAAATCGTACTTCGTTTGGTCCATCAAATCCTCACTTAAAACTCTCCAAAACTCAAACCCTAATTCCATTAGTTTCACTTTGAAATCATCAATTGAATCTCAAACATGAAGATGCATTTATGAAATATAATCAAAACGGAGTAGAGAATACATACCCAATCCATATGGTTAAAATCGCCTCCAAAATCGCCGAATTTCGAGCTCCCCAACTCAAAATATGACAGAATAGAGAAACCCTAGCTTTGTTTATTTTTCTTCCAGCTATGCTGGCTCGTTTCTCGTTTCAAACGACCCCAAAACTCATATTTTATACCTTCAATAGATTCCTTGTGAAATTCTAATCATGTTAGGATTTTGAAACACTCCATTTGACCTTATAATGAATGGGATATGTAGGTTTTAAAATATTCAAATAATGTAGATTTTTAAATACGCTGCTAGTGGCAATTCGTAATTAAACTGAAAAATCTTGCAACCTGATTCTTAGTAAAGTAGCCATTAAATTCACATATGATGTCCAAATTAGACCATTAATTTTGCTATGGGTCCGTAATTACCAAACTAATGCTTCAATCAAAAAAGAAATAGGAGCTCGTTTGTTCAATATGATGTCATTTATGCTTGGAAACCCAAACCTATCTAAAACTCACACGAGACACTCGAGACTCCAATCAAAAATTCCAACAAGTCATATATCACTACATAAACTTAGTAGAACCTCCAAAATACCTAAAACAAAACCAAGACACCAATCACCTCGACTTCAAGCCTAAGAATTTCTAAACTTTCAATTTTCGCCAATTTAAGCCTAATCCTACAACGAACCTTCAAATTATATTTCGGACATACTCCTAAGTCTAAAATCACCTAAGGAAGCTAAACGAATCATAAAAAAGAAAATATGAACTCGTTACTCATAAGTGAACTTCTGGTTAACTTTTCAAACTTAGCTTTCTAACTAAGAGACTAAGTGATCATTTCACTCCAAAACTACTCCGAACCCAAACCTACCAACTTGATATAACTCAACACAGCTGAACAATACATAAATAAGCATTGATAGGGTAAATGGGGCTATTACTCTCAAAACGACAAGCCGGGTCGTTACATCCTCCCCCTCTTAAACAAACGTTCATTCTCGAACGAGTCTAAAAACATAACTGGAGTCTCAAATAGGTTAAACCTTCAGCAATACCTTCTACTCACATTCAAGTCATATGAACTTATCTCGCGGTCACATCATACTCATCACGTACCCACTAAGGGAATCATAATCCATTGATGCACAACTGATATCGAGCGCTCATGTGCGCATACGAATACGTGGAAGGAATTCAAAGAGGTACACTTCCAGCTGAATAAATAACGAACGATAATAATTCAAGAAGGTGAAGTTTTTCTAAAGGTTCGGCAGCCTCTCGGAGATTAGTACAGACATCTCCCTACCGATCCACAAGACTCTAAAAACCCGTTCATGACTTGTGAGACTATGTAACTTAGGCTCTGATACCAACTTTTCACGACCCAAAATCTAACCATGGTCGTGATGGCGCCTATCGTGTTACAAGTCAAGCCAATTCCTAAAATATTATTACTAATTTGATTATAAGAACGTAATAAAATATTTCCAATAAATTAATTCCTGATAAACTAAACCAGCTCTAAATATAATTAATATAAAATACATAAACGAGTCCCAACATCGGGATGTCACTAATTCATGAGCGTCTAAAACTACGAACTAAGATATATAAACTATCTAACTATCCAAAATAAGAAATGACAAAAGGAGTAACAAGGGTATGCGGACGCTAGCATCTACCTTGCAATCTCCACAGTAGACGTCCTGAACTCAACGATCGCCGCGCTCTAACTCATCTAGATTTGCACATAAAGTGCAGGGTGTACTATGAGTACTACCACCTCAGTAGTAACAGAAATAACTAAGGAACTGAGCAGTACTGACAAGCTAAGTAAAACAGTTCAATTATTTATTTCAACAATTTAAAGATAAACATGTAAATTCCATAACTCAGTAAATACTACAAAGAAATTTAACAGATAAATGCACCAACAACAAAAGTAAATGCAACCTCACAGCAATGTTGCTCCATCACTCAGCACTCGCAATCAACCGCACTCAATAATCTCAACACTCTACGCTCACTGGGGGTGTGTACAAACTCCAGAAGGGCTCCCAAAGCCCATGCACTAAGAATGGACAACTCATGGGCCATTATATCAATACCTGGATCCGCACGGTCAACTCACGTGCTACACGGACAGCTCACGCGCTATAGTCTCAATACCTAAACCCGCACGGTCAACTCATATGCTACGCGGACAACTCACGCGCTATGGTATTAGTATCCTCACAACCAGGCCCTTGGCCTTACTCAATGATGTACCTCACTAGCCTCACCATCATCAACAAATAAGGGGACACAACCCACATCAAGTATTACAGCATATTAGAAAGTAATAGAGTAAGGCAAACGTTTATAATAATTTCTATATTTGACTAAAAATAATGTGAGCCTGAATAAAACCTAAGCCTCATCTTTACCATGAAGATAGACAAGTTCAACAACAAGTAAACACATAATTAGAAAAAATAGCCATTAGGCCTCACATCCTCACAGGACGGACCAAGTCTCAATCCTTCGTAGTACAAACCCACACGCCCATGACCTATCTGGGTATCACCACCAAATAATCACACAATATTACTTTCTCCGGGTTTATACCCTCAAAGCTATAGTTAAAGTTGTTACTTACCTCAATCGCATAAAATCCTACTCCAGGATGCCCTCGTCTCTGGACTCATCTTTTTATAAAATTCTTTTCTAAAACCGATTAGGTCTCAAATTCTTTATACTCCCACCATTTCATATTAAACAAGCTGCTTTCCTTTTTAGTCTGTTCCAAAATAAATGATATATTTCTAAATTTGGAAATAATTCAACTTTAAACTCTTCATTTATCCTTTTTACCCTTAATGAAAACTTTTTATAGTCATACAAATGGTATGGTCCCACAAAATTTTTACCCCTTAAACTTTTAAGACCACAAGTTTCAAAAGTCTTCTTCTTCCTAATCTAACCATAATCAGATTACTACTATTAACATAGTCTAAAGAATCGAATTTCACAATCAAAACTACAAAATATAAAAATATTCCGAAATCGGCCAAAACCCGCCTCCCTCCCCACCGAACCATATCTCGGAATAAGTTAATAATGGTATAACAATAATCCTAATCCTCTACTAATTCTAACCATAGAAAATTTATCAAAATCTGACTTCGTTTGGTCGCCCAAATCCTCACTTATAACTCTCCAAAACTCAAACCCTAATTCCATTAGGTTTACTTTGAAATCATCAATTAAATATCAAACACAAAGATGAATTTATGAAATATAACTAAAACGGAGTAGAGAATACTTAACCCGGTCCATATGGTTAAAATTACCTCCAAAATCGTTCAAATCCGAGCTGCCCAACTCAAAATATGACCGAATGAACAAACTCTAGCTTTATATATTTTTCTTCCAGCATTCTACCTCGTTTCTCATACCATACGACCCTAATACTCATATTTTATGCCTCTTTAGATTCCTTGTGAATTTCTAATCAAGTTAGGCTTTTGAATCACTCAATTTGACCTTATAATGAATTAGATATGTAGGTTTTAATATTTGCAAATAATGCAGATTTTTAAATACTTGCTAGTGGCAATTTCGTAACTAAACTGAAAAATCCGGCAACCTAATTCTTAGTAAAATAGCCATAAAATCCTCATGCGATGTACAAATTATACCATTATATTAGCTACGGGTCCGTAATTACCATACAGATCTAATGCTTCAATGAAAAAAGAAATAGGAGCTCGTTTGTTCAATATGATATCATTTATGCTTGGAAATCCAAACATATCCAACACTCACCTGAAACACTCGAGACTACAACCAATAATTCCAACAAGTCATATATCACTACATGAACTTAGTCGAACCTCCAAAATACCCAAAATAACACCAAGACACCAAATCACCTCGAATTCAAGCCTAAGAATTTCTAAACATCCAATTTAAGCCTAATTCTACGACGAACCTTCAAATTATATTTCGGAAATAATCCTAGGTCTAAAATCATCTAAGGAAGCTAATCGAATCATAAAAAGCCAAATATGAAATCGTTTACTCATAAGTCAACTTTTGGTTAACTTTTCTAACTGAGAGACTAAGTGATCATTTCACTATAAAACTACTCCGAACCCAAACCTAAAAACTCGATATAACTCAACATAGCTGAAAAACACATATATAAGCATAAATGGGGTAAATGGGGCTATACCTCTCAAGATGACAGGCCAGGTCATTACTGTAGTAAATGAAGGGTTAGAGAAAGACCTAGAAAATTAGTATTCTTGGAATTTAGCCACGATTTTTAGTATGGAACTAAGAACAAATTATGTATTGGAGTTCCTAAGGTCACAGGCAAAGTTTATCTTCGAGAAATTTCACATTCCGGGCACGTGCGCTGAGATGCTCAAATTACACATTAACAAATAGTGTAAGGCGGTCGATGTCAAATATAATAACCCAACAAAGTTGGGGTTGAATCCCACAGGGAATATGTGTGAAAAGGTTATTTTCAGTGTGTAGCTCGACTCGAGTTAGATCTCTATTCGGTTAATTGTAACAAGAGAGAATGGTGTATGGTGACAAGAGTATGTATGATTGCTTGAGTTTTATTAACAACTAATTTTAACATTTAAAGAGTAAACAAGTGAATAAAAGTAACCAAGGTTGTGTCCCCTTTAAAGTAGTGTAATGTCAATAGGTATTAGTATGATATATTTCTAATCGGCTGTCATTTAGATGTGTAAATGATGTCTACGATACTGCCCAATATTTTTCAATGAATGAGTAGTATTTCCTCTTCATGATTTTCCAAAATATAAAAGAGTTGCTATTAAGAACCATCAATAAATGCCAATTAAAACCCACTTATTCCTAAGAGATTTTATCAAACAAGGTTTAAAGCCTTGAGTCATTGATATTTACATCTACCAAATTCTAACCCACTTTCCCAAGCAAAGCAAAAACTTAATGGCTTTTGTTATTGTTTGCAACAACAATGAATGAAGAACAAAAAGTAAATAAACGTCAACCACCCATTATATATATATATTCGATGTCAAACACCCATTAACATAGCACTCATTTAGGGTCCACAAGCTTAGTATTTAAAACTAGCTACTTATGCTAAAACACAAAAATCAATTAATAATAAGAATCATAAATGCTTACACAGAGAAGATTCTTCACCCAAAAGCTTCCAAAAAGGGTGAATATTAATGACTTGGAGTGGAGCGAAAAGTTAATACGACACTAAAGTCCCTTAAAATTATTTATAGGTGGACCAAATTCGGAACAGAAAATGGACAAATTTGCCCTTGCAGGTCGCGTCTCCGACCGTAGACTTGTCGTAGAACAAGTATGTGGTCTGCATCTTGAGTAGCCGCTCCGCAGATCCAAAACTCTAGGTGCATGTCCTTCATCGCAGGTTCAATCTGCGGTCCGCATTTGAGTTATGCGATCGCAGATTTGCATCGCATCTTAATCCTTGAGTTTTTTCTTGTTCATTTTGCGGCTCATCTGCGGTCCGCATGTTGATTCTGCGATCGCAGAACATGCCACATTATTGACATGATTTTTGCCTCCAGGCTCTGTAACGCTCTGCGATATGAGAGACGAGTCTGCGGTCCGCAAGTGTGTTTTGCGACGGCAGACTAGCCCGCAGTTTGGCAATTGTGCAATATCATGCTCTTTTCTTCTCTTTTTACGTCCATTTTCATATCATTGGTCTTCCCTTCCTCTTGTGCTGTAAGAACAACATATCTACATGATTATTAGTTATAATTGCATTAAAACAAGCTAGAATCTAAGCAATTAGTATTGAAATGCGCTGAAATTTTCCTGCGCATCAACACCCCCAACTTAAACTCTTGCTTGTCCCAAGCAAGTAAAACATACTCAGCCTATTCTTAACTCTATTTACAAATACGAAACAGTAGTGGCTCGGGATGGTGTTCATTGCTAGTTCTTCGAGCATGCATTTACAATTGCTTCACCCTTCCTAGATTACAAGTATGTACAGAGAAAACTTAATCAATCATGTGAACTCAGAGCCTCAAAATTGTGACTAGATGCTACCCTCAGTTGAGTGCACATTCAATGACTCAAAAAGCTCAACTTCAATTCAATTCCACAGTTCATATACCCTTACCAGAAAGAAAGTCCCAGAATCACAATATTTACAAAGATGGAAAAGAGGGATCATTTATAAAGACACTCACTCTCACAAAGAACTTGAAGGGTTACAACATGTCATACCATATGGTTGCCCTTTTTTTAATTCGCCGCTTATTCCAGAATGTTCGGTTGGAGGTCTCATATGGGCTTTTTGGCTTGTAATGTAGGTTCAGGGATGGGTTGGATAGAAATTTGGGTGCAAGTAACTTCACCCTCTATGAACACTAATCACATCTTACCACTCTTTTGCATTCCTATTCAAGCCCCCATATCTTTGTTTTCGTCTAGCCTCCAGTATAGAGCCACCTTACATACCTTTTCATTATCGCTCAAGACTCCCAATTTTGTAAACATAAGCATTACTAGATTTTTCTTTTTCTACTCTTACTTTTTGTTATCATATTTGTTTTTTTTTGGAGCTTGAACAATTTCACAAACTCTTTTGAGGTATGTTGTCCTAAACTCACATACACGCTTAACGGTCTTCCACTTTGACCTTACCTACAAATTAGGCTTTTATCCTCATTCTTAGTGTTCAAAGAGGGACAGGTTCAAGAGAGGAAATTGTTCTTCAAAATGGGAGAGGTTTGTAATGAGTTGGCCAAAGAAAGGTCAAAAAGGCTCAAATTGGGTGCTAGTGGTATCCTTTATGCATAGGTAGGCTTGAACGGCTAAAGAGGTTTTGCACATAATCACAACGAATGTCTAAGATCATTCCTCCAACCAAACATACTATCGTTAGCATTGAAAGACTAACCGGGCAAGTTCTAGATGACAGAAGTAAACACGAGAATTAGATACAAAAAAAGAACTCACACACATATGGTACATGAGCTGCTTCATTAACATAATTTGACACTTCCGAGTAACTATTTTGAAACTCAAGGCCTTCATCATAGATACAAGTATAATTCTAGGTTGCCATAGAGTCACAGAGCGAGCCTTAGATTCACAGAATTGATCATAGAGACAAATTCCCTTTAAGACAGTCGTCAATCTATCTATCATTTGGAAAATTCGAAAAAAATGACTATAGGAAGGTATGTGCTACATAAACACACACATGCTCGATACTAGGCAATTACACCAAACTGGTCACACTGATTTACACCTAAGATCCTGATTCTACTATTACACCCTTGGAAAAGAATCAGAAAAAGAAAAACCAAGGGGAATTGATTGACAAAATGATAATTAACAAACAAGACCACGAATTCAACAACTTTTATCAAAAACCAAAAATCATACATCACTCATATACCAATGTCATACATCAGAGATACATGAGTTTCCAACTATATACACAAATATATACAGGACAAAAATCATATAAGGCTACCTACCCAACCCCAAGTGTAAACGATGCATTATCCCCAATGCATAGAAATAAAGAGTAGAGTTTGAGGGGAACCTCCCTGAGGCACACTAAGTGTGGTAGGAGTCGGTAGCTGGCTGAGTGCTGGAGGGATCACCCTCTAATGTTGTGGTGAGAACTGGTACTAGATCAGTCAGGAGTGTGATCTCCTCCGCTGGTGGCTGCTATGAAGTAGGGGAAGGAAATGGCTATGCAACTGGAACTGTGGCTGGGGGACAATATCATCTGCTTGCACCTGAGAGCTACTGGATGCACCCGGTGTAGATAGGGGTGCTACAGGAGCTATCGGACCCCTTCTGTCAATCAAAGACCTCTTTGGGGCAATCTTCATATGTGCCCTCTCATCCTCGTCAGCAGTAGCATCTGCACTCTAATCATCATGAACAATTGTCTTCCCTTTATCAACAAGCTGAGGGGCTTCGTCACTAGAGGACCCCAGACTATCTGCTTCCTCATCCTCCTCGTTATCCTCCAACCAATCCAAGCTACCGGTCTCCTCATCAGAATAAATATCAATAAGGCCGGTGAGAGCATCGGCATGAGAGCCTCCAGGGGTAGGAACTACAAGATCCGCCGTCAAATTTGAGAAATCGAGACCCAAGTCTGGAGCGGAGCGTGTACCTAGAGATCCTTGCGATGGAAGAAGGGATGAAAGATCGAATTCCAAATTTTGCATTTTTTGGAATTCGACCTTCATAGAGGAGACCTCCTTCATGAGGTGGGGTACGCAACTCACCTCAACTCGTTCCACCTTCTCTAACCTTAACTGAATTCCCTGTAGCTATTCCGCATACGATGATGGCTTTTGTTGAATATCTGCACCGGCCGATCGCATGGGAGTGAGGGCTTACAACAACAACAACAACCCAGTATAATCCCAATTAGTGGGGTCTGGGGAGGGTAGTATGTACGTAGACTTTACCCCTACCCTTGGGTAGAGAGGCTGTTTCCAAATAGACTCCCGACATCCTTCCCTCCAAGAACTTCCCACCTTGCTCTTGGGGAGACTCGAACTCACAACCTCTTGGTTGGAAGTGGGAATTGCTTACCATCAGAGCAACCCCTCATGTCATGGGAGTGAGGGCTTGTTTGATCAAATTCGGCAAAGTCTGTAGAAGCTGGTCAACTTTGGCGTTTGCACGTTGGGCCGTAATACCAAGCTTCGAGACTGCTGGAGGAGCAGATGGAGTATGAACAATTGTAGATGTAGGGGCAGTCTAAGGATAAGAGGACTCTACAACATATGCTGGTGGAGTGACATTAGATTGGGATGAAGGAAGGCCCTCATGAACATCACCAACGGAAAGCACTACAGCGTCATCAAGACGGGTGGTATCTATAATACATGCTTCCCTGCCCATTTTGTCCTTCCGAGCATCCACCGTGACATTGGACGCTTGGCATAGAGCTGTGATCAGAGATATGGCATCCTGCATTGCCCGCTTACCCATTTCTCGAAATATAATGGACCCCACATTGATCTTGATATCCTGCATCATGCAAGTTACCCAGAGAGCCTTCTCAAAAGCAATTTTTGTCTCGTTCCGCATCTGGATTGAGGAATGCAAGCGAGTATCGTCCCTCCAACGAGAAACTCTCCTTGTAGATTTTGTGCCCTGGTTGTATCCATGCTGGGGTTCCCCTTGCAATGAGAGAGGCAATCCAGCTACGTTCACCCTCTTTGTTTGCAAACATTGCATCATACTCCACCGTTGTTGTGTGTTCTTCCCATTCTAGGACGAGCAGTTTGTTTATGTCCTTGGCACTGCACTTAACGATGAAGCCCCGAACCTCGACCTTCTCCAGATACATCCTTTGTCACTTGTGGTGCTTGGTTCTACATGCATCGTAGGATGCATAGAACTTGCTAACCATGGATTCATTATATTCAATTGGAGGTTCAGTAAAAGCGTGCCATTTCCTCCGCTTGATGTTAGCGAGGATTTGAGGGTATCTTTCCTTCAGCCCATTTAGACTAAATTGTTTTTGTAGCAGAAGCGACCTCCGGAGGAGCCCAGCTTTATACGTGTAGCTAGATCCCTCAACTCCCCAGCGGAGATGGAATTCTGCAACCTCCAGCCATTGCTTTCTTCGGGCTTTGGTATGTATGTCTACCTTAGGGCGAAGATCCTCTTCCTCAGGCTGGGGTGATTGTTATTGTGCATGTTCCACTTTTTCGTTTCTTTGTCTGAGGAGGCTTAGTTACTATTCTCCTTTGTATGGGAGACATATCTGCACAAGCAGCAATAACAACTTTAAGATTTTGGAAGAAGAATAAGAGAATTAACAAAGAAGAATCAACAATGCGGTCCATTCTGCGGTCGAAGAACCACTCTGAGGACCGCAGAATCACCGCAGAATTGCATGCCTAACCAGTTGGTCCATATTCGATGCAAAATGCGATCGCATAACCACTATGCGAACCACGGATTCATCGCAGAATGAACATTTGAGCTCTAAAAATTTCACAATTCTCTGTTTCAATCTATGGCAGGTATGCGGTCCGCAGGTCAATTCTGCGACCACATTCTCCACCGCATTAGTACCACTTAGCTCAGCAAATAAAGGAGTCAAAGATGCAGTCATTCTGCGGACCGCATAAAAGGTTTGTGGTATCATAACGACCGCAAAATATCATCGTCTCCAGGTGACCTAGGGTTAGGTCTGAAACCAAAATGCAGTCCGCAAATCAGACATGCGGACCGCAGACTTCGTTATTCTTGAGCAGATAACCTTAGTCTCTTACAAAGGCCACCCTATTCTAGTTCAATCCCATTTCCCCCATCATGCTTATCCCAAATGTGCCCATTTTTTTGAGATATTAAGCACACAAACTAACTTAGATCAAACCTTTGTACAAGAGCTTTGAATGAGAAAGAGGGAAATAGATTTATATACCAATAGTGATGCACAAGTGTTGATTTAAGAGTTGTTGTGAGCTTGACTATTGCCCTTGCTTGGGTTCGATCAGAGTTCCCCTCTCTCTTTTTTTTCAAAAAATTTATTTTTTCTATGTTTTCATTCATTTTCTTCTTTTCTTTTTTTTTTTTGTTTTTGTTTTGCTTTGACGCATAGTGTAAGGGAATGTACCTGGCGATTCTACAATAGCCAAAGCATCGCATAGCACACAATGCGATCGCATATGTGTTCTGTGACGTGAGGTTGAAGGATTTTCGAAGCCCTCAAATGCGGTCAAATCTGCGGTCGCAGATTCAACATGCGGACAGCAGAATTAACGTGTTCGCCGAATTTTCCAATTGCCAATTTGTGGCCCTTCTCTGTTTTAATCTGCGGTAGATATGCGGACCGCAGATCAATTCTGCGACTGAATTCCTACCGCATTTTTCACACTGTGTTTTTCCAAAGATGAGCCGGTAAGGAGAAGTACCAATAGGAGATTTGTAGGTTGTACGGTATGCCCACAATGCATCATCTAGCTTTCTTGACCAGTCAGGCCTATTTGGCGTTCATAGTTTTTTCTAGAATATTCTTGATCTCCCAGTTGGACACTTCAACTTGACCACTCGACTGCGGATGGTAAGGTGTGTCCACCTTGTGCTTGACACCATACTTTTCAGGTAACCCCGCAAAAGCTCTGTTGCAGAAGTGTGATTAACCATCACTAAGAATGGCTCCAGGGGTTCCAAACCGAGTGAATATGTTCTTCTTCAAAAATGCGGTGACACTTCTTGCCTCATTGTTTGGTAAAGCAACGGCTTCAACCTATTTGGACAAGTAGTCCATAGCCACCAATATATATTTCATCCCATAAGAACCCACAAAGGGGCCAATGAAGTTGATCCCCCACACACCAAAGATCTGTATCTCCATCACAAAGTGCATTGGTATTTCATGCCTTTTTGAAATACATCCTTGTCGGTGACATTGATCACAAGCTTTTACCATTTGATTGGCATCACGGTAGATGGAAGGCCAATAATATCCACATTCCAGAACTTTTTCCGCCGTTCGATTAACCCCATGATGACCCCCAACCGGAGAGTCATGGCACGCCTTGAGAATTAGCATTATCTTTTCTTCAGGAACACATCTTCTAATGATATTGTTGGCACAAACACGAAACAAATATGGTTCCTCCCAATAGTATCGCCTGCAATCTCTCAAGAACTTTTTCTTTTGATATGATTCCAATTCCTCAGGTATAAGATCACTCACCAATAGTTAGCAATATTGGAATACCACAGAGCAAAGGTGGTAGATAGTTACAATATTTGCTCATCCGGAAAAGAATCATTGATTTCAAGATCACCTTGTGGTCTCCCTGCTTCCTCAAGCCTTGACAGATGATCCGCCACTTGCTTTTGCGTCCCCTTGCGATCCTTGACTTCAAAGTCAAATTCTTGCAACAACAAGACCCATCGTATCAACCAAGGCTTTGCTTCTTTCTTTTGTATAAGATATCGAGAGTCGCATGATCCGTATACACTATCACCTTGGATCCCAACAAATACGCCCGGAACTTCTCAAAATCATATACAATAGCAAGAAGCTCTTGCTCAGTCACTGTGTAGTTTACCTGTACTCCATTAAGAGTTTTACTGGCGTAGTACAACGGATGAAGCATTTTTTGTGGCGTTGACCTAGCATCGCTCCAATAGCTACACCAGTGGCGTCACACATGAGCTCGAAAGGAAGAGACCAATCGGGAGTGACAATAATGGGTGTCGTGGTGAGCTTGAGTTTCAACTCCTCAAAAGACTTAAGACACTTTTCATTAAACACAAATTTAGCATCTTTCTCGAGGAGCTTGCACAAGGGGTTAGTGATCTTTGAGAAGTCCTTGATGATGCGCCGGTAAAACAAGGCGTGCCCTAAAAAACTTCTTACACCCTTCACGGTCACTGGTGGAGGAAGCTTAGAGATGATATCAATCTTTGCCTGGTAAACTTCAATACCCTTCTTTGAAATTTTGTGCCCAAGCACAATGCTTTCGTCAACCATGAAGTGACATTTCTCCCAATTTAGCACGAGATTTTTTTCTTCGAATCTTTTAAGCACTTGTTTGAGGTTGCCAAGACAATGCTCAAATGAGTCCCGAACTACCAAAAAATTATCCATGAATACCTCAAGAAAATGTTCAACCATGTCGGAGAAAAGGGACATCATACGTCGTTGGAAAGTAGCCGGCGCATTACACAAGCCAAATGGCATTCGGCTTATAGCAAACGTGCCATATGGACAAGTGAATTTTGTGTTTTCTTGATCCTCAAATGCGATGTTGATTTGATTATATCCAGAATACACATCAAGAAAGCAATAAAATGACCTTCCCGCTAGCCGATCAAGCATTTAATCAATAAAAGTCATAGGGAAATGGTCTTTGCATGCTGCACCGTTTAGCTTTCGATAGTCCTTCACACTTGCCATCCTGTAACTGTTCATGTTGGGATGAGCTCATTTTTTTCATTTTCTATCACGGTCATGCCCCCATTTTTTGACACGCACTAAACTGGGCTCACCCATGAACTGTCTGCAATGGGGTACACTACTCCGGCATCTAACCACTTTTTGATCTCCTTTTTACCAACCTCCTGCATTGGCGGGTTCAACCGTCTTTGATGCTCAATTCTTGGCTTTGTTTCGCTCTCCAATTGGATTTTATGTTCACAAATTCCCGCGGGGATCCCACGGATGTCTGCGATTGTCCATCCAGTAGCTTTCATGTGGTCTCTCAAGACCTCTAACAACCTGTCTACCTACAAATAATTCGAAGAAGAAGAAATGATTATGGGTAAGGTGTCATTAGAGCCTAAGAGTTTATACCTTAAATGCGCCGGGAGAGGCTTGAGCTCTAATTGCGATGGTTCAATGATGGATGGTTTAGCGGGAGGTGTGGCTCTATCTTCCATATCAAGAGAGAGCATGGCTAGAGCATAAGTGTAGGATACAAGGCCCTCTAATGCCTTCACCAACTCCATGTATCCCTCCATGTCCTCACCATCAAAATTCACTAAGATCTCCGCCAATGCCTCACCAAGGAATTTCTCTTCCATTTTAACTTTGACGCCATCTTCAATCTCATCAACCACCTCAATCACGGAGATGGTCTCATATTCACGGGGCGACTTCATACCGTTGCTAGCTTGGAAGGTTACTTCTTCATCATTAACCCAGAATTTGATCTCATTTCGTTCTGAATCCATAAGTGCTCTTCAGGTTGCCAAGAATAGTCTCCCCAAGATGATGGGGATATCTTTGTCCATGGTATAATCTAGAATCACAAAGTCGGCGGGCAAATGAAATCCACCAACTTCCACAATCACATCATCAACAATGCCTACCGATCGTTTAATGGATCAGTTGGCCATTTGTAACCTCGTGATTGTTGGCCTTGGCATCCCTAATCCCTCTAGCTTGTAGATGGCAAGTGGCATCAAGTTGATACTATCCCCATTGTCACAAAGGGTTCTAGCAAAGTTTTGCTCTCCGATAGTGCAAGGAATAGTAAATGCTCTTGGGTCTTCTATCTTTTGGAAAGGAATCTTGGCAATGATAGAGCTAACCCGGTAAGTCATGTTCACCATCTCATTCTTAGTTGTCCTCTTGTTGGTGATAGATTCCTTCAAATATTTGGAAAACCCCGGCATTTCTTGGAAAGCTTCCAAGAATAGAATGTTCACCTACAATTGCTTAAGGATATCATAGAATTTTTCAAGCTTGCTATCTTCAATCCTTCTTAAAAGTCTTTGGGGAAATGGTGGAAGAGGTCTAGGAATATGAGTTGGAGTTTTTGATGTCTCTCTCTCTCTTTTTCCTTTCCCTTCACCTATTCTTGGAGCACTTCTTGAACGTTTTCTTTTCCGGCAACCTCTCAACTTCTATAACCATTTGCTCTTTGGCTTCCACTTCTTGTTCGGCTTCTTCCCCCCACAGCCTTTTGCTTAATCTCACTGTGTAGAACCTTCCCACTTCTAGTCGTTATTGACATGATGTGAGAGATTGAACCACCTCCGCCATTCTTCGGGTTTCCCACTGTGTCACTTGGAAGTTTCCCTTTTAGCTTTGGGTTTTTCTCCCATGAAAGGTCTTTCAATTGCATCTCTAATTTTTTGATAGATGTGGCATGAGAGATAACCACCTCGGCCATGTTTCTCATGGATGCATCCGACTTTTCTTCATTTTGCAAAGCTTTCTCAAGCATGCTTTCTAACTTCGAATCACTGGATGACCCTTGATTTGCATAATTACCTTTTGGGGGGAACATATGGGTTGGAGCTACAGTTGGCGAAGTTGTTGTTGTTGTTCCAATTTCCTTGTTGTGGATTACCTTGTTCATTTCACCACTGTTGGTTGCCTTGCCCTTGCGGGTTTGGCCTCCATTGATTTTGTTGCCCAGGACCATTGTATGGTTGCCTTTGGTACCCTCCATGAGGGTTCTTGATGTATTTTGCCTCCTCAAGATTTTCCTCAAAGTTGGGAGGAACATCATCCACTGCATTAACTCTCTTTGTATGATTATCTTTCAACATCTTGGTAAGCACACTTACATTTGTAGCAAGTCTAGCAATCACCTGATCCCTCTCCTTATTTTTATTGATCAAAGCGCTCAAGGAAGGAGAGCCATACGAAATTCCGCCTACAGCATCTTCGGAGTGCCATGCCTGGTTGTGCAATTTTTTCCAGAATATGCTTCACTCGAGCAAATGTTTTATCCATAAAAGACCCGTTACTGCATTCTTGGCTATGGCATGGTTCATAGGATCCAAACCGATGTAAAATTTTTCATACAACATGGAATCCGGGAACCTATGATTTGGAGACCTCACCAAGTACAGTTTGAAACGATCCCATGCCTCATGCAACTGCTCCCCCCTGCATTTGCTTGAAGAAAAATATCTTGTCCCGCAATTTAGACTTTTTACTTTGCAGGAACCACTTGGACAAAAGCGCCCGAACAAGCTCGGGCCATGTAATAATGGAGTTGGGAGGTAGATTCTGGTGCCATTTATTTGCATCCTCAGCTAGAGAATACTTAAACCATCTCAACCTTAGGGCATTGTCAGTTACATTATTTTGCTTATGCATTGCGCACACACCCAAAAAGTTTCTAAGGTGTTGTGTTGGATCATCAAGAGTGGAATTTCTGAAGACCCGTCTACCTTAAGCATCAAAATTAACCCATGTTCCACTTTAAATGTAGCCGCTTCAATGGGCAGAGGCACAATAGCATTGGTATCTTCAATGTATTCTTTGAAGTCTGCAAAAGGATTTTCCCCCATTTCCCCCTCCACATCTTCTTCATAGTCCGACATGTTTCCTATCAAACAAGCAAAGTTTAATGGAATAGAAATAAACATAAATAAAGTACACACTAAATAGTAATTTCAAGAACCGTATTTCCCGGCAACGGCGCCAAATTTTGATACGCTAAAATTACACATTAACAAATAGTGTAAGGCGGACGATGTCAAATATAATAACCAAACAAGGTTTGGATCGAATCCCACATGGAATAGGTGTGAAAAGGTTACTTGTTTAGTGTGTTGCTCGACTCGAGTTTGATCTCTATTCTATTAATTGTAACAAGAGAGAATGGTGTTGGTGACAAGAGGATGTATGATTGCCTTAGTTTGATTAACAACTAATTATAACAATAAAAGAGTAAACAAGTGGATAAAAGTAACCAAGGTTTTGTCCCTTTTAATGTAGTGTAATGCCAACAGGTGTTAGTATGATATATTTCTAGCGGGAGGTCCTTTAGATGTGCAAATGATGTCTAAGATACTACCCAACATTTTCCAATGAATGAGTAGTATTTCCTCTTCATGAATTTCCCAAATATAAATAGTTGCTATTAAGAACCATAAATAAATGACAATTAAAAACCACTTATTCCTAAGCGATTTTATCAAACAAGGATTAAAGCCTTGAGCCATTGATATTTACTTCTACCAAATTCTAACCCACTTTCCCAAGCAAAGAAAGAATTTAATGGCTTTTGTTAATGTTTGCAACCACCAACAATGAATAAAGAACAAGAAATAAGTAAACATCAACCACCCATTATATATATATTCAATGTCAATCACCCATTAACATATCACCCAATTAGGGTCCACAACCTTAGTATTTAAAACTAGCTACTCATGCTAAAACACAAAATCCAACTAATAATAAGTGTCATAAATGCTTACATAGAGAAGATTCTTCACCCAAAAGCTTCCAAAAAGGGAGAATATTAATGTCTTGGAGTTTGCTAAAAGGTATGACGAGATGTTCCCCCAAAAGTCTCTGAAAACTATTTATAGGTGGACCAAATTCGGAAAAAAATGGACAAATTTGCCCTTCCATGTCGCGTCTTCGACCGCAGAATAGGTCTGCAGTTCGAATCTTGAGTAGTCGCTCCAAAGATCCAAAACCCTAGGTGCCAGACCATCATCGCAGGTTCAATCTGCGGTTCGCATTTGAGTTATGCGACCGCAGATTTGCATCGCATCTTTGTCCTTGGGTTTCTTCTTGTTCATTCTGCGTCTCATCTGCAGTCCGCATGTTGATTATGCGATCGCAGAACACGCCGCATTCTTGAATTAATTTTTTTCTCCAGACTCTCTAATGCTCTGCAATGTGAGAGACGAGTCTACGGTCTGCACGTGTGTTCTGCGATCGTAGACTAGAGGCAATTGTGCAATATCATGCTCTTTTCTTCTCTTTTTGCGTCAATTTTCATATCCTTGGTCTTCCCTTCCTCTTGTGCTGTAAGAACAACAAATCTACATGAGTATCAGTTATAACTGCATTAAAACAAGCTAGAGTCTAAGCAATTAGTATTGAAATGCGCCGAAATTCTCTGGCGCATCATGGGCCGGAGGGCATTTTTGTCAACTTATCGTTTGGGGTTAGGAATTGTTATAAATTGGGTTTTAAAGTATAAATGAGCATATATAAATGAATTTGAATGACCATTGACTAGTTTTGGAGCATTGTGCATGGGTGCAAGTCTACGAAAGAATGCTGAATGACGGTTGTGGATCTTCACAGCGAGGGTGAGTCTCCTTTCTAATCTTGTGAGAGGGAAATTACCCCATAGGTGAGTTAAACGGATTATGTGCTCCTATTAGCGAGGGTTACATATGTACAAGGTGACGAGAGTCCGTGCGTAGCTACTATAATGCTATTGTTTGGGTAGTTTAAGACCCATAAGCATGTTATACTTGGATTAATATGTACCCATTGATTGCTTGAATTGCTTAAATCATATTAAATTTATAAATGGATTTCAAAAAGAAAGACATAAGCTTTTTTTTCTCAAATTATTAAAGAGAATTGACCTTTCTTGGATATTTGTTCCATGTTAATTGTTTGACTGATTTTCTGCCTGTGTATGTTTATTTTGGAATGGGTGGTACGCCTCAACGGATTAATTGATATGACCCAAGCAAGGACATTCTGGAAGTTGGTCTGTCAAGATGGGAATTTTCCCTTCTCTCCTTTCGACAACTATAGGCTGCGTCATCAACCCTCGGCAAGTGTACATTTATTTCTGTTGGATTGGTCCATTGCCACGGTATGATTTGTCCATGCTTGTATTGCTGCCTGGACTCATTTGAGTCGTGTTATGCCACAATATGGCTCGAGATTTTGTTGCTAATTATAACAAGAAACTAATGGAAAGTTCCCGTGAAATAATTATATGCTTACTTGTTTTCTCTATCTGGATTAGAATCATTTTCATAAAATAAATCCACTATAATATATTTATTAAGGATAAATAATTATTGGACTACTAGTGAGTGTCAAAGTTGACCATATCGTCTCTACCCCTTTGGGATTAGGCGGGACACTCATTGGGTACACGTTATTTTTGTACTTGTAATACACTTGCTTTGCATTTTATTGCACAAGTTTATGTGACTTCAGTGGTCTGCTAGGCATAGTAGCGCGGATGATTCTTGGACTTGATGAGTTGCATTATTCGAGGCGGCCGCAGCTAGAGTAGTCCCTTCCTTTGCGCTGTATTTATTTTCCGTACATTGCATTCTGGGCGGATGTTGTATTTTTATTTCTCTTGTCAGTAGATGCTCATGCACTTCTCACACCGGGTTCTGGGATGGTTTAATGTATTGTATTATTTTTTAACTCTTAAATTTGATTTGAAACTTTATTCTATATAAATTTCTAAATAATAAAAGAAAAATCATGTATTTTCAAAACTAATAAAACAAGATTTACTTTAACATTTGAGTTGGCTGGCCTGACAACGATGTCCAGGGCCACCACTACCCTTAGTGGATTTTGGGTCGTGACAACATGGTTTCGGAGCACTAGGTTCCTGTCGGTCTCATAAGTCATGAGCAAGTCTAGAAGGGTCTCGTGGATCGGTACGGAGGCGTTTGTTCTTATCCTCGGGAGGATACAGGGTTGTTAGGAGTACTTCCCTTCTTGATTTTCTTATCGTGCGATTCGATTTGTTTGAGGCTTATGCCTTTGATTCCTTCCTACTCAATCTTACGCGACACGAGCGATTGCTAGAAATAAAAAATTTGAAGAATTGAAATGGCACTACAAATGTGGTGCGAGATGATTTTTCGAGAATAGTTGATTGGACTATTATAGTCGCTTTATTGAAGGGTATTCTACTACTCACCTCATTAATGAACTTCTAAGAGCCTTGAGGCTAGGCACAGCTTGCCATGATGCCTATGAGCTATTATTCCACAGTAGTGTTATGGTGGTAAAATATTTGCCCATGTGTCGGGGAAGTGGATGAATTAAAGGGAAGTTTACTCGCCATATATTCAAGGGATCCAGTATTATATTCCCGGCAACGGAAAGGTAGTCGGACTAAGGATGGTCAGATTTGGGATGGTGGAAGTAATGAGATCTGGAGCATGGTATAACTATTCGTCTATAATGGGGTGTCATGGTCCTAATGGAACATACCAAGTTTGTCGATGTATAAACCACTATGATTCGCGTTTAAGGCAAGATAATATAAAATAGAATGGGAGATACAACTGTCAGATATCGCATGGTGCGGTAGTTTAAGATTAAATTAGAATTACTGTGATGGATCGATAAAGATGACCTTTGGAAAGGTTCTAAAGTTAGCAAAAATGGTGGATTCAAGTGTCGCGAAGATAGATTTTATTTAAAGCAACAGCTGAGCAGCAAGGTAGGAGGAAGGACAAGTGGGAAGTGTCAGGCGGTGTTTAAAACTTCTAGAGGTCCAAGTATAAGGAGCAAGTCCGAGTGGTCTATGAGTTCCGCCAAAGTGGGAGAGTGGCAGGGGTTGCATATGGGCTAGGTAGTACAGTGACTACATGCCTTAAAGAGAGTTTGGAACGATCAGAGTATTTCAAAGAATAGTGACTAAGGCCTACGGAGAGAATTTGAAGTGTGGGTCATAATGCCACAGAAGGTTTGATATAGCGGAAAGGAGTTGTTTGACGTGAAGGAGGATGCAACATAACTATGAATTGGGAGGATATTGCCGCATATTTAATTGATGTTCGTGAGGGGTGAATGGACTTGTGCAACTGGAAGGAGAACTCGGACTCAGGATAGGCTATTGGTGTCATAGTGAATGTACCCCGCGCAATGATGTGGGAACATGTCAGGAGGGGATTCCCCCATATTGGTTATTCCCCGTGAGCAGGTTAGCGGTCGCATGGTTGGCGAAGCTTCTACCGGGAATTTTATTGGTTGATCAAAAAAGAGATGAGTCGTGCGAATGTGGATGATGATTCAGAATATGGAAGATGGGGATTTACAAGAAGATTCCGACAAATCTTGATTATGACGCGAGGCTATGCCAGTAAAAGGTAAAAAGGTAGGGCGAACTCAGAAATTGTGAAATGATGGCTTCAAGCTAAGTTGGAGAGTCCCACCACTTATGATTAGGATGTATGATTATCTACTACATAATTGGTAATTCAAGTAGATGAATTGTTGGAGGCATGCGACGGTTGGCCTTATTGGCTCATATTCGGACTTGGAAAAAGAATCCAGGATTTATGCCTCGTATAGGTGCAAGTTTCAGAGGAAGTTATTTCACCGAGTGTTACATCGGTATGGCATTCATGTTCTATTAATATTTACAGAGTGGATTATGTTCGGGACCAGTCGGAGCGGGTGGCTCACAATAATTGTCATAATGAATTCAGAAGTTAAAGTATGGGGCCCAATGATTTCGAGCCTATGAATACAGTTAAGATTCAAGCTTTAGCAGCTTATGAGAAGGTGCCTAGAATGTTCTATGATATTTTGACTTGTGGGTTGCATTGAGAGATACGAAATGGTTCATAGGATTCAAGACAGCATGGTCTCATAATTCAAGGTCACTCGGGATAATGCAGACGGAGTATGTTTTGTGTTGAATAAAGAAGTATTATTTCTAAGGCAATCAAGGATTTAGTGGAAGGAAGTAGATTGATTATCCATGACTAACATGGAATATTGATAGGGGTGATCAGTTTATCCAGCGTGATCAAGTCATGCATGTGATTTGTGGCGGTGTGCATGATGCTTGTCGGCCACAGTGATTGATGTTATTCAGAAGCATTCTTCTGTTTTGGCCTGTTATGCGTAGGCGGATCCCATAAGGGTTATGATGGCTTGGACCACTACTTAGAGATTGACATATTCGATGGTTATGAGAATTCGATGTATGTTGCTATTGTTCTCCTGAAGAGAGTTAACTGAAAAGTTTTATATGATTAACTGTTAGTCTATCAGTGGTTCCAGAGTTGTGATGGAAATCGTGTCTATCATATATCGGCACGTTCGGTGTAGTGAGCGGTATGGAATTTGAAGTGAGAATCAAGGTTACAGTTTGGTAATGACTATGATGTCACGAGTTAGGATAAGAAGGAAGGGAGTTTTAGTGTTTTGATTATGTTGGTATTATCGTCAGGATAACTTGTGATCGTTGTTTTGTGAGAAAGGCTTTGTATCCTTTGTTAAGGATTCTTGATCACTTTCCATTGTTGGTGCAGCCAGTGGTTTGGATGTTCAAGCCCGTTAATTATTTCGGAAGGTTATGGGAGCATGTCCCATAGGAAGATTGAATAAGTGTGACATGTAGTCACTTGATTGAGTAGAGATTTAAACCAAGTATGAGGATTTTGGTAATATCATTAATTTGAGAATTTATGCTTGAAGGGCACTCTGTTTATTAGATTTTGAACCGAAGAGGTTGCTCCAGTTGTGATGGATGTTCTTGTGTGTTATGACAATAGGGAAGTTAGAATAGACCTTTGAAAGGTCTTTGGCCTAGTTGGGCCCGATCACGATCAACTTCAGGTGGTGGATGGATTTAAACGTGGAAGTGAGCCTTACGTCAGGCCAGTTGTGTTAATTTCAGTAATGCGCTCTTGAAGAAAGAGTAGTTGCGGCGTTATTTCGTGGTCAGCTATTTCATGTAGCGATATATTGTGTTGTATGAGTTGTGAGATAGCTTGGTAACTTCTTATTTGTAAAGGTTCTGCTTGGCGGTAATGTCATATGTGCAAGATAGCTCTTGAGATTTATATCATGTATTGCACCTCAATTGTGCTTGAGTTTTGTAGCCTATAGTGCTATATGTGTCCTCAGGGATGGTATTATACACCTTAGCGTGTCTATGACCGATATTTGGTATTTTGTTGTAATGAGCAACCTAGCTCGATATGCATCTCCTTTATTGAGTGCTAAGATTATTCAGATCGGGTTGCGCACCGCAACACTGTGACGTCAAGTCTTGTTTCCTATATGCTATTTTTATGTGTTTTGTTTCCTATATTCTAGGGGAAGTCCGTAGTAGTGCGGTGTTAGGTAATTCCTTCCAGAGTTCAATTTTCGGTTTGTGTTGTGTTTTGATTGGTGGCCTAGTGGCACATTGTGGCGGCATATGAGACACTTGATCGCATTCGGAGTGGCTTATTGCCTGAGCAGTTCATACTATGTGAGACAAGATTTGTCGGATTTAGGACCCGTGCAATTTGATTATATGAAGTGTATTAAGGAGCTAAGACCATTAGAGGTTTCAGGAAGAGGCAATGTCTCTTGTCAGTAGTATAGAGCCAATGATTTGCTGATTGAATAGTTGGTTATTAATTTTGGCATATCTCTTCCGTCGTGTTAGTGTTATAAAAGTTAGAGAAAGACCTATGTAGGTCATGAGGTGCAATGGGAGCATTTGATTCGTTGAATTCTTTTTGGTTAAGTTGATCGGAAAATGTTATTGTGCTCCTATGAGTAAAGTGATGCAAAGTGTGAATTCAGCAAGGTTATGCAGTCATGCTGCATACAACGTGTGGTGAATGATTTGGTGATCTTTTATTGAAATCAAGCCTGGCATAGAATTCCGGATGCTGGAATTTGGCTTTAAGGCTTATTTGCCTGAACAAAAAAGAATATCTTTAGAATTCATCGAGCTAATGTGCTCAACTAAGTTGTGGTAGTACGGGAGGGTGCATAAGGTTCTAAGCAATGATTTAATACTACTTCGGTATAGTTCTCAGCACGTTCAAGGACAAACATATGTTTAAGTGGGAGAGAATGTAACGACTCGACCGGTCATTTTGATCTCTAGCACTTCGTTCAGCAGTCTGAGGCCATGAGCAACTTCATTTCAGGTGTTATGACTTTTTCGCATGGTCGGAATTGAAATTCAGGAAGATCGGAGTTTTAGTATAAAAATATGTAGAAAATGGAGGGTAAAAGGAAGACCTAGAAAATTAGTATTCTTGGAATTTAGCCACGATTTTGAGTATGGAATTAAGAGAAATTATGTATTTGAGATCCTAAGGTCATGAGTAAAGTTTATCTTCGAGAAATTTTAGATTCCGGGCACGTGGGCCTGAGGGCATTATTTTAACTTATTGTTTGGGGTTAGGATTTGTTACAAATTGGATTGTGAAGTATAAATGAGCATATATTAATGAATTTGAATGACCATTGACTAGTTTTGGTGTATTGTGCGTGGGTGCAAGTCTTCCAAAGAATACTGAATGCCGGTTGTGGATCTTGGGAGCGAGGTGAGTCTCCTTTCTAATTTTGTGAGGAGGAATTACCCCATAGGTGACTGAAACTGATTATGTGCTCCTATTTGTTGGGGCTACGTACGCACGAGTTGACGACAGTCCGTGCATAGCTACTATTATGCTATTATCCGGGTAGTCGAGGACCCAAAATCATGTTATATTTGGAATAATTGTGAACTCATTGATGGCTTGAATTGCTTAAATCATATTAAATTTATAAATGGATTTCAAAAAGAAAGACTTAAGCTTTGTTTTCTCAAATTATTAAAGAGAATTGATCCCTCTTGGATATTTGCTCCATGTTGACTGTTTGACGGATTATTTGTCTGTGTATGTTTATTTTTGAACTAGCCGTACGCCTTGGCAGATTAATAGATTCATCTATAGGCGCGCCGTAGACCCTCGGCAAGTGCACATTTATTTCTGTTGGATCGGACCCTCACCACGGTATGATTTTTGCATGCTCGTATTGCTGCGTGACTCATCTGAGTCATGTTATGTCACAATATGGCTCGAAATTATACTGTTAATAATAACAAGAAACCTAAAGAAATTTTCCATGAAATAATTATACGCTTACGTGTTTCTTTTATCTTGATTAGAATCATGTTTACAAAACAAATCAACTGTATAATATATTTATTATGGATAAATAATCATTGGACTACTAGTGAGTGCCGAAGTTTACCATCTGGTCTCTACCCCTTCGGGATTAGACGCGACACTAATTGGGTACACATTGTTTTTGTGCTCATACTACACTTGTTGTGCATTTTGTTGCACAGGTATATGTACTTCAGTGGTCTGCTAGGCATAGCAGCGCGGATGATTCTGGGACTTGAAGAGTTGCATTATTCGAGACGACCGCAGCTAGAGTAGTCCCTTCCTTTGCATTGTATTTACTTTTCGTCCATTGTATTCCGGACGGATGTTGTATTTTTATTTCTTTTGTCAGTAGATGCTCATGCACCTATGAAACCGGGTTTTTATAAGTATTGTATTATTGCTTAGCTTTTAAATTTGATTTGAAACTTTATTCTTTAAAAATTTCTAAATAATGAAAAAAAATTCTGTATTTTAAAAAGTGATAAAACGAGATTTACTTTAGCATTTGAGTTGGCTGGCCTGAGGGTTTTCCGGCGCCATCACGACTCTTAGTGATTTTTGGGTCGTGACAATCTAAAACTTGTATTATCAATTAATCTTTTTAAAAAAAAAAAAGCGGATTCAAATTCAACGGGTGGCCCGAAACTAGGGCCACATGAAAATATTAATTTCTCTTGTATTTTTATGATACAAGAGAAAAGAACTGTTGTAAAGTAAATAACATTGATAAACAAAAATATTTTAAATGTTAAATTATATTATTACTACATTATCTTGCACTCAAAATAGTTGGATATTATGTGAACCTACAAAGATGATCGATCTAATTGAGTTGAATTGAGTCGATTTAATCGAGACATTCATTGAAGGTTGTATCATATCTAATATATATTTTTAAATGATGCTTGTGGTTTATGTTTATTTGTGTTGCATTGGCTATTCTGTAATAACCAGAACTTGAGTGTAACCTATAGTTGTCTGCATGAGAAGATATATTTTTAAAAATCTTCCAATATATATAGATAAATAGATAACCAGGAATTGATAAAAGCTCCCAATCTTCAAAGGCTTTCTATTTGCAAGTTATTTCGTGCTTCGTATTAAACAGACTCATCCCAATTATAAAAACAAATATTCACGTAGCATTGTTCTAGCAAAAGCAGGCCATCTAGGATCATCAAATAATATTTGTGGCGGCGTGATTCACTAAAATCCAATAGAAAAAAAATATTAGTTTATATAAAGTCCCAATTGTTATGTTAAGCTCTAATATGCACCACGATATAGGAAAATATATTGTTAATCATAATTAAAAAATATATGAAAATCATCTTTTATGTATGCAAGATATAAGGTGACAACAAAAAAACCCTTCTTCTTCGTTCTCTCTCGGCGCACGTTAGTTAACGTACGTCGAGCTCATAGCTATGGCGAGAGGGAGGGGTCGAGGTAGGGGACGACCCCGAAAATACCAATTCCAACAATAGAGAGTGTCATAACAACCATTAATCAAGCACATATGGAGAATCCAAACACTACTGTTACGATGCGCAACCTATCGATCCTTCATGCGAAGGTGAGATTGGTCAGAGTTCGCAACAATCTAATGGTTTAATGGGGATGGAGCGAAGCTGTCCAGTTTCGATTGAAGCAGCGGTAACACCGATAATGCAGATAGCCGGTGAAAGTGGACCCATGCAGAAGATTATGCCAGTCCAAACTAAACCAGCGAAGGTAGTAATGGAGCAAGAGGAGAAAATTTCAAACAAAACAGAGATATCAAAGCGAAACTTGTCTAATCTCTTCCAGAAGAATCGATTTGCATCTAATGGTACAGCTCTAGAATACATACCCCCCGTAATGATTGAAGGTCAACCAGTGGACCAGCTGAACAAAGTAGAGGTGGAGGAGGAAGAGAATAAGTGGAAATGGGCCCTAATTGTGTATATTTTAGGGGATGGGCCTGAGTACAATGTGATGAAGAGATTCATCAACCTCCACTGGGCACACGCACCAGAACCAGATCTGTTTTATCACGAGAAGGGATACTACATTGTCAAGTTCAGAATAATTGATGATGCCAAAGAAGTCCTGTGTGCTGGTCCTTATCCTATAGCAAACAGACCCATGATCCTTAAGCAATGGATGCCAGAGTTTTACTTCACTGAGGATTTCCCTATTGAGATTCCACTATGGGTCAAATTCCCTAAACTTCATATGTCCTGTTGGGGAATGAGATCCTTAAGTAGAATATCCAGTGTGTTAGGGAAACCTATCTTCGCGCATGAATGTACAACCAAAAAATCTAGAGTTTCCTATGCTCTAATGCTCATATAGATGAATGTTACCAAAGAGCTACCTAGGGATATATGGTTAATGGATGCTAATGGGAGGAAATTTCCACAAGAAGTGGTTTATGACTGGAAACCATCTTACTGTGGGAAATGTCTGACGGTAGGGCATAACTGTTTGCTGAATCAAAAACCACTCCAGCCTCATCAAGTGAAGAAGCCTAAAGTGATTCAGGAATGGAGAACCAAGGCTCCAATCCAAACTGTTCATAATCAGCAGGATGTGCCTCTACACCAAAATGAGCAACATGAGTCAAGGCTGAGCAGTGAATCTCAAAAAGAGTCTAATGACCCCCCATCACTGGTAACAGGAAAGAATAGGCAGGAAGAGAAAGGGAAGCAAGTTCAAACCCCTTAATTCAACCTCACCAACTTCCCACCTTTATCCTCTATTGTGGTTAGTAATCATTTTGAAGCAATGTCCATTAGTAGAGCTGAGATTCCTCCAGATGATGGAGGAGGACCTAGAAATTGTCAATGAAGTGGTTAGTATGGAATATTTTGGGTGTAAATAAAAGGTATAAACAAAAAGAAGTTAGGGAGTATATCAGGAAAAATAACATTAACCTTGTTGGTCTGGTAGAAACCCAGGTTAAAGAAAAGAATGCAGGAAGAATTGCTAAGTTGCCGGTTCCTGGCTAGGGTTTACTAACAAATTATGAGGGTCCCATAAATGGTAGAGTATGGATTATATGGGATACAAATTTGATCAGAGTCACTGGTATCCAAGAGCAGGCTGAACTAATTCACTGTAGAGTCAGAAACATTTCTGGAGATGCCATCTGCTATCTCACTGTGGTTTATGGCTATAATAGGATGGACAAGAGAAGATCACTATGGAAAAATCAGCAGGATTACTCTGTTGCTATTACTGAGCCTTGGTTAGTTGCTGGAGCTTTCAATGTTATTCTATGTGCCACAGATAGACAGTCAAGTAATCAAGTCAAGCAAGTAGAGATCAAAGAGTTTACTCAATGCACACAACACGCTGGACTTTCAGAGTTACCCAGGAAAGGGGAGTATTTCACCTGGACAAATAGGAAGACAGGCAGTGATAGAGTATGTAGTAGACTGGACAGAGTTTTTGGCAATTATGAGTAGATGATTAACTGATGTCATGTGCAAACTGTATACGATCATCCCCTAATCTCTTATCATAACCCTATGGTGATTACACTGGCAGAAGCTACTAGGAAAGGGAAGATTCCTTTCAGATTCTTCAATACATAGGCCAACCATGAAGACTTTTATCAGCTGGTCAAAGATAACTGGCACAGCAACAATCAGTTTTCTATGAAATCAGTGTGGTCCAAACTCAAGTCATTGATAGTCCCACTAGAATCATTAAACACTAAAGATTTTAAGAACATTAGTCAAAGAACTGATCATAGTTGACAAGAATTGAAGGACATCCAGAATTAGATGGCACTGGCATACAATGAAGAGCTGCAATTTATAGAGAAAGAAATAGCAATGAAGCTGGAAAAGTGGTCCTTGATTGAAGAAAGTATTCCACAAGAAAAGGCTAGGGCAAAATGGATCCAACTGGGTGACTCTAACAACAAGTATTTCTCTACTGTCCTGAAGGAAAGAAATCAATACAAGCATATCACAGAGCTTATTACAGCTAGGGGTCTAAAGGTTACTAATCGAGATGACATTAAAAAGGAGATCATTGACTTCTACAAGTCATTAATAGGCACATCAGCTGCTTCTCTGCCAGCCATAAACCGAGTGTATATGGCTAATGGTCCTAGCTTAAGACATCAACAGAAGAAAGAGTTAAGTGCTGATATTACAGAACTTGAAATTCTGGAGAGTTTAAAGGCAATTGGGGATGACAAAGCTCCAGGAATTGATAAATACAATGCAGTATTTTTGAAGAAGACCTGGAACATCATTGGCAAGCAGATCATAGGTGCAATCAAGGACGTCTTCCAGACTACCAAGATGTATAAACCAGTAAATTGTGCCACTCTCACTTTAATCCCCAAAGTCCCTAACCCAACCACAGTAAAATAATATAGACCAATTGCATGCTGCTCAGTTTTATACAAAATGAGTTCCAAGATCTTAACCAACAGAATGCAGAAAATCATGTCTAGTATCATCTGTGAAGCCCAAGCAGGTTTTATCCCAGGCAGGAAGATTGCAGACAATGTCATCCTAGCTCATGAGATGATCAAAAACTATTCCAGATCCCATGTGACTCCTCGATGCATGATCAAAATTGACCTGCAGAAGGCCTATGATTCTGTTGAATGGATCTTCTTACAACAGGTAATGGAAGGATTGGGTTTTCCAGCAATATTCACAAAGTGGATCATGGAGTGTGTTCAAACAGTAAGCTATACAGTGATGACTAATGGGGAAACAACGTAACCTTTTAAAGCTGCTAAAGGTCTTACACAAGGTGATCCAGTTTCCTCATTCCTATTTGCAATAGTCATGGAGTATCTTAGCAGATCACTGGCTGAACTGAGGAATGACCATGATTTCCTATACCATCCAGGTTGTAAAAAGCTGGGCATCACTCACATAAGTTTTGCTGATGATCTACTTCTGTTTGCCAAAGGTGAAATTAATTATGTCATTACCATGTTCCAGTATTTCTCCCAATTCACTAAAGCCTTTGGACTGAAAGCCAACCTGGGGAAAAGTTCAGTATACTTTGAAGGGGTTAGTTCTGAAGTACAGCAGCAAATTACTGGTCACCTAGGCTATGTCTATGGAGAATTGCCTTTCAAATGTTTGGGCATTCCTCTATCCACCAAGAAGATGGATTGATTCAGTGGCAACCTTTGGTAGAAAAGATCACTGCTAGGATCACCTCATGGACTACTAGGATGTTTTCATATGCTGGGAGGATGCAACTGGTACAGTCAGTGGTCTTTGGAATACAGGCATACTGGGCTCAACTTTTCCTCATCCCTACAAAGATCTTAAAGCTAATTGAAGCAGTCTGCAGAATTTTCATCTGGTCTGGATCAATTGTCATCACTAAGAAGGCCTACATATCCTGGGACAAAATGTGTCTGCCTAAGTTAGCGTGTGGGATGAACCTCACTAACCTATCTCTGTGGAACAAGGCTGCAATTGCTAAACTTTGCTGGGATCTGGCTTACAAGGAAGACACACCGTAGGTCAAATGGATTCATGCAGTTTATATAAAGCAGCATCAACTGGACAACACTCCTATCCCCAAGCAAGCTAGTTGGATGGTTCGAAAGATAATTGCAGCAAGAGGTGTGCTACAACAACACCAAGGTCGTAACATGCCAGTATGCTCCATTAGACAAATCTATCTATTTCAGATTGGCCAACTCCCGAGAGTACCATGGAAGAACTTAACTGCTCAGAATTGTGCCATGCCCAAAGCTGTTTTCAACTTATGGTTGGTACTTCATGACAGGCTACAAACCAAGGATAGGCTAATACATTGGGGAATGACTGTGGACAACAAATGTGTTCTATGCCAACATGCTACATAATCCAGAGATCATCTGTTCCATACTTGCTCATATGCTACAGACTTAAGGGAGAAAACACTGCCCTGGCTTAGAGAAGATCACCCAGAATGCGGAACTGGGACCAGTTTATCCAGTGGATAGTTAGCAAAGCTAAAGGAAAATCTAGTAGAGCTAACATATTCGAAATGGTGGCAGCTGAATTATTCAATACTTTGTGGCTGGAGAGAAACTCGAGGATTTTTTAGAATGTTTTCTGCAGTAGTGTTACCCTACTCAGGGACCTTGCTTATACTTGTAATGTTAGAGGAACCCCCAAAATTAGACAATAGCTTCAACAGTTTCTCTTGTAAATAGGATAGATAGTGATAGAGATAGTTGGTATACTGACTAGATGTGATAGTCAGCTGTTCATAGGCTGAATTATGGTTTTGTATTGAAATAACATTGGTGATTAATAGAATTCTTAATTACCAAAAAAAAGACGACATAATAAATCCTCATGAACTACATCTTCTACCTCCATTGTGGAACCATGTAGCTAATTACAAAAAGACATGTATACTGAGTTATTTCCTTTGCCATAAATAATCAAAAGAATTACAGTAAAATACACTTGAATTCACATCATTACAAAAAATGGCTCATGTTTTTAAGCTTTACCCAACCTACCCATATCGTATATATTTTGAAAACACTAGCTCTTGCAAATTCAAAATCTGTTTTCTTACAACCATTGCTTCTAAAAGCTATGGAATTAAATATGTGTTCTCACAACCATTGCTTTCACTCTCTCTTCTTCTCACATTTTTCACATATGCTTCAAGAAACTATCCGCCATTACTACTTCTCCCCGTATATCATCTGATGCAATATAAAAAAATTGAAGAGTAAAGTCCACCATTAAAGGCCATTCGAATATTTGATTTAGAACTTATAATTTCTTCTAATTCTTAATTGTTTGGCTTAGGTATTTTTTTCAATTGATTGAAAATATCAAAAGGAGTTCAAAGTTTAAATTTGAAGTGATTTGGAGTAGATTTGAGCAAGATTTGAGTTAAATTTCAGAAAAATTCAAGGAAGAAGAAGTCAGTGTTTTGTATAATCTTGTATAATAGTCTATATGAGTGTATAAACACATCTTATACACTTTTATACACCTTTATACAAACGTTTGTAGACGAACTTCTTCGGTGATTTTCAGTTGCAATTCTTGTTCAAAACCAGTTCAAATCTCCATTAAATGACTTTAAATTTTATATATAATCTCCTTGTACTATTTCTAACAAAACACCCACTCCACATTTCTTACGAAACACCCGGATGGGTTTGGTTTGTTAAACTAATATTTGAGTCACAGTTAGTGATTCAAAAATTAACTTAAATGCTTGAGCAATCTTTTTTTATAGTTAAATGGTAATTTTGAAAACCTATTGGAGTTGAATATTGAAACTTAGCCTATTATTTTTGGACTAGTTGGTTGTAAATTGAAATATGGGCTATAAAAAAAAATTGGGGTGCCCAATTGTTCTTACGTGAAATTCTCCCAAAATAATCAGTATATCATTAAAAAATACATTCACTAAAAAGTAAGGCCAAAACAAACATAACTGAAAAAATTTAGCACGCATTAAGAAATAACAACAGCTATCCAGTTTAGTCCCACAAAGTGAGGTGTAGGGAGGATAATATGTAGACAAGCTTTACCCCTACCAGAAAGGGCAGAGAGGTTGTTTCCAATCGACCCTTAGCTCAAGAAAGGAAAAGCAAAACAAAAACAAATTAGCATTAGTAGCTCCAGCAGATATCACATAAATAATTAACTAAACATAAAAACGTATATAAAATGGCATGCAATAATAATAAACAGTAACTAACATAAGTGGGCACAATTCAATACGCGGATCATCTATGGAGAGCTCTACCAAACCCCACGCAGCCCCGGGAAAGGAGTACGATAAATTCTAGACGCCACTATCCTAAAACCCTGATACTAGACCTCCAGATTTTCCTATCAAGGGCCATGTCCTCGAAAATCCGCATTCTAAACATGTCCTTCCTAATCACCTCTTCCCAACACCTCATAGGCCTCCCTCTGCCTCGACTCACGCCGACCACCGCCAGCCGCTCACAACTTCTCACCGGGGCATCAGGGCTTCTTCTCTGCAAATGCCCGAACCACCTGAGCATCGCTTCTCGCATTTTCTCATCCACTGTAGCCACCCCCACCTTCTTCCGAATAATTTCATTCTTAATCTTATCTAACCTGATGAGCTCGCACTTCCACCTAAGCATTCATCTCCGCAACCTTCATTCTCTGAACATGAGAGTTCTTCACCGGCCAGCAATAAAAAATGAAAGCAAAAGCAAAAATAAATCATGTTAGAAATATTATTTTTAGTTGGAAAATAAAAATACCTTATTGAGATGCTCTAGAAACAAAGACAAGAAGCTGTTGGTATACACATAGCATGCTATAGATTAATGTAAATATATGATAATTGTTATGTAATCAAATAAGAATCTTACGATGTACCTACCGGCTTTGTCACGATCCAAAATTCATGAAGGGCCGTGATGGCGTCGGACACTGCAGTCAGACAAACCAACCAGATTACTTAATCAAATCTCATTTTAACACTTTTGGAAATACATGATTTACTTCCAAATTATGAAATTTTTCAAAATATAGTTCAAATAACATTTGAGAGCTACACAATTATTACAATTTTTCAACCATCCCAGAACCCGGAGTCACAAGTACTTGAACATATACTGATAAGAGGGATACATATACAACCTTAGTCTCGAATACACTGAATGGAAAGTAAATACAGTGCTGGAAAGGGACTACCCTAGCTGCGGCTGTCTCGAATGATGCAGCTCATCTAGTCCCTAGAATCATCTGTGCTGCTACATCCAGTAACCCACTGAAATCACATATACCTGTGCAACAAAATGCACAACATGCGTAGTACGAGTACAAAAATACCGTGTACCCAATGAGTGTCCCGCCTAATCCCGAAGGAGTAGAGAAGATATGGTCGATCCTGACACTCACTAGCATCCCAATGAATATTTATCCTTAAAAATATATCCAAACAATGAATTTGTTGTATAAACAGGATTCTGGTCCAGATATTGGAAAAACAGATGGTCATATAATTATTTAATGGAAAATCTCATGGAAAATCTCCTTAGTTTTCTTTTTATTATTAAATAAAGAATCTCGAGCCATAATGTGGCATAATACAACTCAAGTGAGTTCAGGATAACAGCACAAACATGCGCAAATCATTCTGAGGCGACGGCCCGCTCTAACATAAAAGTAAATTTGTGCACTGCCGAGTGTCGAGCGGCCCATACCATAGATGCATCCATTTCACCGAGGCGATCGGCCCGTTCCAACAGAAATATGAACACACGCAAAGAGATAATAAATCAAATAGTCAGCGCCTCCACAAATAGGAGTACATAATCAGTTTAATTCACTTATGGGGTAATTTCCCCATCACAAGATTAGAAAGGAGAATCACCTCGCTCCGAAGACCCATGACCAGCGCTTCACATTTTTCTGAAAGCTCGAACTAGCACGCAAGCTCTAAACTAGCCAAACAACGGCAATCTAATGATAATATACTCAAATACTTTTTAACAATTCACATAATATAATTTCCCGACTCCGTTTGTGAAATGACCAAAATGTCCTAGGGCTTGCGTGCCCAAAATCTAAAATTTCTTGAAGGTAAAGTTTACCCATGACCTTAGGAACTCAAATATATGATTTTCTCTTAATTCCATATCCAAAATAATGGTCAAAATCCAAGAACCCTTTTTTTCTAGGTCTTCCTTAAACCCTTAATTTCCTACCCATTTACATACTAAAATCCATACATAATCAATGTGTTTAACTCATAAAGGGTGAGAATAACATACCTTAGTGTTGAAGATGAAAACCCTCTCTTGAAGCTCCCCAAAAATCGCCCAAGCCATGAAAATGTTAGAGAAATGAGCCAAAATCCAATTTTTAGAATATCAATATGCCCCCAGCGCTTTCCTCTTTTGCGGTCCAGCGATTGCTTCTGCAGTCCCGCTTATGCAGACAAAAATCCACTGCTGCGGTCACCTTCTAAGGCTGGCCTTTCCGCTTCTGCGACTCACCGACCGCAGGTGTGGTTCCGCTTAGGCGGCTACTCGACCGCATCTACGGTTTTTATCACTGATGGCCAAAACCACTTCTGCGGTCCATTATCGCCTCTGCAAGGGCCGCTTCTGCGGTCCCCTTTCCGCATAAGCGAAAATAACATACACCAGCTCCGCAGTTATTCCAAAAATTCAACTTTTGATCTGTCAATCACCCGGAATTCATCCGAGGCCCCCGGGACCCCAGCCAATAATACCAACCAGTCCCAAGACACATTACGGATCTGCTCGAGGCCTCAATGCACATCAAACAACAAAAAATCATCAAAAATCCTCCTAGCCAAACTTTATTTGTGAACTTTCCAACTTCGATATCCGATGTTTAAACATATCAAATCACGTCCGAGTGACCTCAAATTTTGCACGCAGGTAATATTCAACATTATGAGCATATTCCAACTTCCGCAATCAGATTCCGACCTTGACATCAAAAATTCCAATTCCGGTCAAACTTCTCAAAAATCTTCAAATTTCTATTTTAACCAAATGGCTTCAAAATGACCTACGGAACTCCGAATTCACTTCTGATTGCGCTCCCAACTCCCAAATCACCATACGGAGCTACTCCTAGTCACGGAATTCCAAATGGACATCAACAACGCTGAAATGAACTTCAAACCAAACTTATGATATTTCTTCTAAACTACTAACTTTCACAATAGGCGACAAAACGCTCCTTGTGCGCATATTGGCATCTTCAACTAGTACATCCATTTGACAACTCCTTTATGCATCCCAAGTTATTTTTTTCCATTCCTCAAATTCTACAATATGGACCAAAGATAACATAGAACACTCAAAGCCCCTTTCATAATCTGCTACAAAATCTCGATACTTAACCATACTCCGGACATCAAATCCTTAGGCATCGTACTCTAAATTTTGAATCCCCTAGGACCACCCACTCTAACTTGTTCCCAAATACACATAAACACCTCTTAAAGTAGCACCTAACGGATTCACTTTCCTTGTAAATCACCTCTACACGAAGCAAAAATCCTGAGTCTTCCCAAAGCCTTAATATAAATTGATAGGGCTAGCACACATTCCTAAAATCCTTTGCTCAAATCACCACTAATGTCATCTTTCCATTGTCGTAATATCCCAAAAATATGTCGATAGCCAAAAATCCAACAAATAGGCAAACATGCAATCTAATTATAGGCGGTGGGACTCCCACTTATCTTGAAGCTACCATAGCATAAATCTGGAACCCACCAAGATTCCTTATCCCCAATTGACATGATCTTGTACAACCAACCTGCCAAATTCCTAGAAGTCCCTCTATTAACATTTCATGAACAACGTGAATCACTAGCCATATTTATATATACGACCTCTTACCAGATAGATAGTAGAATCTTTCATAGGAGCTTCATCAACACCACATTATCACTAACCTCCTCACAGGAGATAACTCACATATAGAATTTACATTATGATATCTTCCGACAATGTTGCACAGAGTACTCTTACTTTGAAATGCATAAACTATCCTGAGCCGGTGCTTATTCACCCAATGTACAAGTCTGTTTACTCCCCAGTGACATAACTAATATTGCGACAATACATCCCGATCCAAAGTCATGTCGTATCCTTCTTCATATCAAGAAACTCGTTCCCGTTGTATCCAATCTTCCTCCGTATAGTAGCCAATGTTCCAAATTAAGCCTATAGATCCTATCACTGTCCACCATGAATCCCAAATCACTATAAACATTCCTCCATGCGTGTAGCTATCCTACCACAGAACCCATATGCTAGCCAGCCACTCCCGCACATTGATCAAACTCTCTCCTTTAAGCAGCTACTCGACTTTTGTTTCTTACACATAACCTTCTAGAATTTTAACCACTGCAAGATACCTCCCACATACCCTTCCTCATCCTTCACTACCCAGTACTTTCCATAAATCAAATCCATCTTTGCATCTATCACACCTCTTTTTTACACACACTAAGGATAGTGTATGACGGAGTTTTCTAATTTAAGTGACATTATTCAAAATGAGATTATTTATTCATTTATTGTTCAGAGTCTCCACTTGGAATAGTTTGTTTTCTGGTGTCCCAAGTCATCTGTTTATTTTAAATCTCAAATCGAGGAAAATTCCATTTTTCTTGTAAAGTATGGGTACAAGAAATTTTAAATAAGGAATTTTGTTAACCCGAGGGAAGATGTTAGGCACCTCCGGATTCCGTGGTACTAGCACGGTCTCTTAAACTATTACAATTGGCCTATTATCTGATTTTAATACATATTTTAATCTATAGTGCAATTTTAAATTACTTACCGCTTTAAATTATTTTAAGAAATTTTGCAACATTATTAAAACACGTCTCGAACCACGTCATATAAATGCACCCGTGATTTTTGACATATTTTATTACCATTGAGATTTAGATTTGGATCACATAAATGTGCTCCCGAGTTAAAGAAGGTAATATTATTTAATAACGACCCAAAAGCGACTAGCGTGACTTTGTGGGAGGCCATGAAAATTCGCTAATTGGCACGCCCCGGGTTCTAAAGATTTTAAAAGATATAATTAATGAGGGCCACGCAATTTGTGCATTTTGTTTGGCGTGACGCACCTCAACTTATGTTTTAAAAAGATATCCTAAAGATTAGCGACTATTATCTATTAAGGGTTATCTCTTAAAAATAACTTCATTCATTAGTACTATAAATTCAAAGGCTCTGGCCTGCATTACAAATCAAAGCGCGTAAAAATGACGTGTAGTAACCACATATTAAGAGTGCCTTTAATTTTTATCCACTAATTATAATGCTCAGCAAAAATAGCCACTGCTAATAGGAAAAAGATAATTTTACCCTTTCTTCCTCTCTTTCGTTATGCCATTCGCCCTCGAGACTAACTAGGCCATTAAACTATGGTTTGACCAAAACTCTTCTTCGCTCTCACAGTTTAGGATAAATCAAAAATAAGTCAATAACACCTTAGCGGCTTGGGGCCGTGTGGTTATTAATTTTTTACTCCATCACTTTTTATTTAAGCACAAATTTTAAGATATTAATTTAACTCATAAGTATTGTATTGTTAATATTTATATGGTATAATTATTTGGTATTCGGTATATTTTGGCATGATTAATACATATCCGCTTTTCATAAAGTTCCTCTATTCTTAACTAGTGTTTGGACATAGATTTGGTTGAAACTTGAAAAAATAATTTTTGTTGTTTTTAGTTTTTGTTTTGATCTTTTTTTTTAATTAATGACACACAGTCCTTAAATTTGATATGCAGGTTCAAAAGATAAGGACAGACAGTCTTTAACTTATAGTTTCAAGTTAAAAACTTAAGGACAGTCAGTATTTAAGTTATTGTTCCAAGTTCAAAACTTAAGGACTTTCTGACCTTAACTTTGAGTTTCAGGTTTAAAAGTTAAAGACATGCAGTCCTAAACTTATAGTTTCAAGTTTAAAACTTATGGACAGGCAATCCTTAAGTTATTGTTTCAAGTTCAAAACTTAAGGACAGACAGTCCATAACTTAGAGTTTAATGTCCTTAGCATAAAGTTACACGTATAAAAGTTAAGGACAAGCAGTAGTTAACTTACTGTTACAAGTTCAAAAGTTAAGGGCAATAGGTCCTTATTTTTGACCTACAAAAGTGTAAAAGTTAAGGACGCTTGGTCTTGAAGTTGGAGTTCCAAGTTCAAAAGATAAGGACATGTAACCTTGAAGTCCTTAACTTAGAGTTCCAAGTTCAAAAGTTAAGGACATGTAGTCCTGGAGTCCTGAACTTAGAGTTTCAAATTCACAAGTTAAGGACATGTAGTCCTGAAAAAATCTTGAAGATTAGGACATGAGCAGAAGGGTATTTTCGTCGGACCAATTAATATTTATGAAACCAGTGGCTCAAGACAAAAGACATTTAAAACGTTGGCTTTAAAATAAAGACATCAGCCGTTAGTGGCTATCTGTTCCATTCGCTCTCGAAGCGCATAGCCTTATCTAAAGCCTTCAGCATATTGGGCTTCGAAATTAACCTAGGAAGAAGGATAATTCGTTCAACTTTATAAAGGGGTGGCTAACGCTGGGTCTCAACTTTAAGGCTGTTCAAAATTTTGGGCATTTAAGAATAGGCCCGTTTATTTCACCTGGCAGCTTATTCTAATTCGCCATTATGAAGAATCAATTTGAATTCTGTTTGAAATGATGGATCGATCCTTACGGTAGCAATTTCCTTAAATGAACTGGAACTTTTGAAAACAACTACAGACCATTAACAGTTAGCACAACTGAACCCCTCATGATTTACGTTTGAACCATTAACGGAACAAATTGGAATTGCTCATGACCCTATTTTAGAATAAATGAAATATTTTAGAATAACATAAGACAGATTAAAAGCATATTATCAGATTAACTTCCTTTAAAATGCCCCAATTCGATATTGACTCTAACATCCCAGGTGCCTAGGATATATATTTATTCAAACAAGCTTGTTAACCTTGTAATCATTTTCATACTCTAACAACATTCCAAATTATGACTGCGAACTAGCGTTTGAAACAGGACACACAACCTTCAGTACAATTATGGATTGACTACTGAGAATTCCACGATTCATGACCAACATAGCTCGATTATCAAAGTCTAATTGAATTACTGAATAGCTATCCAGCTTATACATACTAAACAGTAGTGGCACCTTATCATTCCCAGATTGTGTTTACATTCAGATGACATGGAGTGCCAAAGTGACTTATAACACTAATCTAGATAGCCAACATGATCCAAATGCATCACAGTCTCTACAGTTCATATTTAATTACTGCATGAGGATTTGAATACTTAAATGGAATCTAACTAAAATATACTACGAGTAAATGCAGAAACATGAAAATCAAGCTGGGAAATAAAGAGTTAAAGGCGAGATACTGCTTCCATTTCATCCTTAAATCAAGCCTTACATCATTAAAGTTTTAGAACTTGTACCTGGATATGGCCACACAAAAGGTAAATTCAAGTCAAGAATGCAGCAAATGGTAATCAGTAGCAGCGAACAATAATCAACAGCAGTTTCAAGTTAATTCCAAACCCAGGGAGTGGTATCAAGTAACCCAGAAATACTTTCAGGCAAGTAACAATTAGTAAACACTCAAAGCAGGCTTGAATGAACCAAATTCAACTTGAAATAACCCCAGGAACCTTTTAGAACCTCAATTACTGAAAAACAAGGAAAATTCAATCCATTTTTCAACCTTAGATAAGTTGGAGAATGAATTTATAACTTAGAGCTTTAAGGTCACACAAAAACATCAATGGAATAGTGATTTTCTCGAGTTGTGTTGCCTGACGTTTCAGAACTTCTTTAGTGCTTTTTTCTGCTTTTTGATTTTCACTTTTTTGGTTTTGGTTGAATTTCAAAATTTCAGACTTCCAAACTTGTATTGCAAGGCAAGGGGCTGCCCTTTTTAAGGCCAAGTTAGGGCAATTTTCAGATTTTCCTTTTACATTTTAGGTCCCTCTTTTATTTTCAGTTTTTAACTACTTAGTCCCTAGAATTTTGACTTATTGCCCAAGTTACACTATCCAATTTCCTGAAACTCAAACTAGAACACCATCTAGAAGGTTGTAGGGTGTTTAAATTCAGTTACTGCATGAATATTTTATCTTGAAATACCTATAATATCCTTGAATTATTTCTAATACTACTAGCTATGCTAACTAAACCCAAAGCTTTCACACTTGGTCAAAATAACTATGGTTAATCATTAAAGGCATGTTCAGCAATACGCAAAAAATTCTTCAATTAGAAAAATTAAACTAACCTATCATTAATTTTGAATTAACTACTGAAAGTCAGAATTAAGAGCTGCCAGTGGCAATTATCATTCTAAGAGAACAAGTGAAAATTAATCGATAACACTGAATCATGAATTTAAACTAAATCAATACAAACAGGGAAGAAATTAAAAACTTAGGCCAACTACACTTCAAAATCTAGAATACTGATTATTGCCAAAAAAATAAAAATAAAGCATAAAGAAAACATGAATGAATTAACAGAAAAAACGAAAAGAAAAACTATGTTTAAACTAATTTTAATAGCAAAGAAATAAGATAACTCACTTATGCAGCGTCGAACAAGACTGGAATTCGATTCAAGTCCAAAAATGATGCTAGACGTTGTTCTTTGCCAATAACAAACAGAAGCGTTATTTTGTGAATCGAATCAGTTTTTGACTCAAGGAATTGGGAAGACATCAACAACTTTGAACTTTTACGATTCTGTCATACTACGATTTAATATTCGAGAATTGCAGGGATGATTTGAAGGCTCTTGGCTGTGGATTCGTAAAGAGGGGGTAAGGAAGTTACATGGTGTTAATTTTGTGAGATTTGGAGGTGGCGCCACCGGACAAGGCAGAGGCGACGACCACTGTTTTGAATGTTCGATAAGTTCATGAGGGATTCGAAGGAAATGGATGGTGGATATGGAATGGGGAGGTGAAGGGGAAGGTATGGTGTAATTTTGGTGGCATTTGGACAATCTTCGCCGGCAAAGGCGATTTCTGACTGGCGGCAGATGGTGGCAGGCGGTGGAGTTACGATTCAGGTGAGAGGGGCCTGAGTTGGTGAGATGGGCGGGAGGGAGGCGTTAGGACACTTTAATATTAAGCCATGGGGGCTTCTCCACCATCAGATTAATAAACCTAGACGATTGAGATTAAATCTCTGCTAAACAGCTTCGTTTGGGGATTTAAATGGGTGGACTGGGTTGCAGTGTTTGGACTTGGGTTGTGATGGGTCTGGGATAGGGGTGTGCATTCGAATCGGTTTATCGATAAATCGAATCGATTATTTGTTATCGAAATCGAAAAAATCAAAATCGAAAAAATCGAAATCTTATTGAAACGATAACGATAAGCATATGTACACATCGATAATCGATAAGTAATTATCGATAAGGGTCAAAATCGAATCGATAAATCGAATGCACACCCCTAGACGGTAGACATTTGTAAAATAAGTAATTATCTATTTGTGTAGATTAATATAACATATAAAATGTATATATATTCCGCTACTATTTTGAAAGCGGCTATACAATATCATTTTCCCTAATCTATACCCTTTCCTTTACCCTAAGTCCCTTACCCTACTATTTCCTCTACCACATTTAAGGAATGATAAAGATCAAGGGAATGAAGTTCAAATTAAGAAAAAAAAATTAGCCGTGATGATGTATTTTGTTTTGTTTTATTTTCTTATACTGTTGGAGTATTGGTGGCATACATTTGATCCCTTACTTTAGTTTTGTTGCATGTGCTTGTTGATACAATTTTTATGTTATAAATGATGTTCGTCTTATTTTAGCTTCTTTTTGTCCATATAAATTAGGCGCGTTTATAGCGGAATACTTTCCGTGGAATCCCGCAAATTTTCTTATTGGTGTAATCGATAACCGAATCGATAAGCCCCCAAAATCGATAAATCGAAATCGAAAAAATCGAAACCTTATTGAAACGATAACGATAAGCATATGTACAAATCGATAATCGATAAGTAATTATCGATAAGGGTTAAAATCGAATCGATAAATCGAATGCACACCCCTAGTCTGGGAAGGGTTTTTATTTGGGCTACTATTTAAAAGAAAAATTGCCCAAGATTAACAAAGGCATCTTTTCTTCCCCCTTTTTTCATTTATCTATTTTATTTTTACTTTTAAAACTAAACTAAAATAAATCTCAAAATTAATTCACCAACCTAATTAAGCTACAATTAAACTAATACCAATTTTATAAAAATTAATAAACCTTAAGAAAATTAAACTTAAGACCAAAAAAAATAAATCAAACTTTCTTTATGATTTTTGTATTTTTGTATATGCAAAATTAAATCCTAAATGCCCATGTAATATTTTTTTTGTATTTATATGAATTAATTAAAATTAGAAATGAACAATAAAATAAAAATCCCCACAAAATTATGCCATAAAATCCTAAAAAATTAAATAATAAAAGAGAAATCCTAATTTAAAAAAATTCTATTGAAATAATTCAAGCGATGTAAAAATCATGTGCTCAGAGCTTCCCCTCTTTGCTCGGATACAAGAAGAGTTTTCGAGAACAGATAAATGAACAATCATGAGACATTTTTGCATGCTTGTCCCTCCATGAGAAGCATTTTGAAAAATGTCTGACCGAATATTGCTTCAGTGGTTGCCTACATATCCTTGGCTATAAAGAAATTATGTTAGTGTAGTTCTGAAAGTTTTGGTAGCTGGGACTACCAGGAGCAATGATTTCACTGTTTTGCTGCCGCTACTGCTTGTTGACCTCCTTATTACACCCAAAAGGAAAAACAAGGCTAAGATAGCTATGCCTATCAATTATGAGTTATAAGATTCCTATATATAATCCTCTTGAAGCTTGATATTTAGTCTTTGCTGATTTTATTGTAGACTCCGATCTGAATCTTGATGCTCGCAAGTTGTAGGTGTTTTTTCTTTCTTCAGCATTAGGTCAAAGCGGGACAGACGAAGCTTGTAGTTCGCTCAAGTTTTGAGCAACCCGCATCTATGTTCGCTTCAGCATTTTTAATTCACTTCTTTTGATCTTTTTCTTCATTTCTTTGTTCTGGATTGAGAATCATTCTTTTCTCCATATCGAACCATGTGCCTCGAGGTCAAACCTTCTTAGACACCAAAACAAACAAACAAACGAAATGTTTCTGCCCTAGTTTTCACTAGGAAAAATTTCATGAGTTATTTGTGACAAAAGTCTTAACTTATTTTCTCTTTTTTTTTTTTAATTATTTCAAGAATTTTATTTATCTAGGATGTAACAAATGGGGGGGATCTGAGGCCCTATGTCTAAATGGCGCAACTCAGGGATTGAAGTTTTAATATTAGCAAAAAGTAAAAAGCTCAATTTAAGGATTGGAGCCCTAATGTTAGCAAAAGGTAAAGCGCTTAACTCAGGGATTGGATACCTAATATTGGCTAAAGGGAAAACTGCTTAACTTAGGGATTGGAGCCATAATGTTTGCTGAAGGAAAAACACTCAACTCAAGGATTGGAGCCCCAATGTAGTCTATAGGAAAATCACTCAACTCAGAGATTGGAGCTCTAATGTTGGCTAAGGAAAAAAATGATCAACTCAGGGATTGGAGCCCTAATGTTAGCTAAAGGAAAAATGCTCAACTCAAGGATTGGAGCCCTAATGTTGGCCAAAGGAAAAGCGCTCAACTCAGGTATTGGAGCCCTAATGTTGGCTAAGGAAAACGCTGAACTCAGGGATTGAAGCCCTAATGTTGGCTAAAGAAAAAATTGCTCAACTCGGGGATTGGAGACATAATGTTGTCTAAGGGTAAAATGCTCAACTCAGATATTGGAGCCTTAATGTTGGCTAAGGAGAAAAATGCTCAACTCAGGGATTGGAGTCCTAATATTGGCTAAAAGAAAAATGTTCAACTCAGGAATTGGAGCCGTAATATTGCGAAAGCAAAAAATGCTCAACTCAGGGATTGGGGCCCTAATATTTGCTAAAGGAAAACGCTCAACTCGGGGATTGGAGCCCTAATGTTGGCTAAGGGAAAAACACTCAACTCAGGGATTGGAGCCCTAATTTTTGCTAAAGGAAACAAGGGAATGGAGGCCATATATCTAAAAGGCGCAACTCAGGGATGTGAGCCCTAATGTTGGCTAAAAGGTAAGAAGCTCAACTCAGGGATTAGAGCCTAATGTTGGCAAAAGGTGACTAGGGAATGGAGGCCGTATGTCTAAAAGGCGCAATTCAAGGATTAGAGCCCTAATGTTGGCTAAAGGGTAAAAAGCTCAACTTAGGGATTAGAGTCCTAATGTTGGCCAAAGGCGACTAGGGAATGGAGGCCTTATGTCTAAAAGACGCAACTCAGGGATTGGAGCCCTAATGTTGGCCAAAAGATAAAAAAAATCTCAACTCATGTATTGGAGCCCTAATGTTGGTTAACACAGTACCCGGTTGGTATTGGGAATTCTAAATTATCCTCTTTTGGGATTTTGTTCTTTTGTTAACTCTTTTCTTTCTTTTTAATTTTTGATAAGATGTAGGAAAGAACTTGGAGGAAACTTCTCTTTTGCATTGATTATTTGCTGCAAATTTGTTTTAGCACTTGCGCTTTTTTCCTTTTGCCTGCACCTGCTTTTGCTCGGTTGCACCTGTTTTAATTTTCAATCAAAGAACAATTGTTAGTTTGAAATGGTGGTTGGTTTTGTGGCCTTGATTGCTTGATCACGGCCCCACTTCTCTTGAGAAACTTTACTGCTTGCTGGTTTTGAAGATTATTCTCTCTTTCAAACCGAGAACCTCAGCCTTTAGGATTTCATGACAACTCGCCTGCATGGGGCTCCGATCTTTCACTTTACTCTGCTCTTAGGACTCTTGTCTTTGGACATTCTTTCCTTTTAAATATCTTTGCTTTAAAAGCATCAACAATCATGGCCAATCCGGATTGGCTTGATGCACTCGCTGAGACTAGATACCGTTCTTTAGCTCTTGCTAGGCAGAGGCCTGTTCCTCTGCATCAAAGTGACCCCACCGGGGCGATCCAGTTACCCGGAGTTCAAGTTCGAGCCATTAGGTTCTTTTTCTTTCAGAAAATAAATGAGAGACAAGAAAACATCTTTGATTATGATTAAAATCCTCCAGTGTTGTTTTCATGCTCCCTAGTCGAGATGCCAAAGAAGAAGGAAGATTGACCACCGTCGATTCCGTCATGCTTTTCATATTGAGGTCAAGGTTGTTGGTCCCTTGTGTGTACACTTCTTCCACATGGGGAAGGAAAGGAGCCCCTTTGCTTGCTTTTTAGGACATGTAAGACAGCCTAGCAGATACTTTTGAATGTCCATCAAAGGTGATCTGGGAAGAGGATTTCCGACAGCTCTCTATCTAACTATTAATTTTATAAGAGAAGTGCGAAAGGATTGCAGACTAGATTCAAGGTATGCCAGTTGTCCACGGAACTTTCAAGATTAAAGTATGACCGGGGGAGATACATGCTAACTATGGGTAGGAAGCATGAACCATTATGTAAAAAATTTAAAGGGGCTACAGATCTCTTATACTACCATCGATTGACAGAGCGGAACGACCAGAAAAAGAAGTTAAGTTAGAATGCGGTGTTGCAGGTTTGATGACTGTGAAAGGGGTTGAAAATTTATTGGTTTTTTTAGCAGGTATATTGGTATGAATGAACATATTGTAGAATATATAATGTAGAAGAGCCATATGATCTACTAATTCGCTGCCTCGATGGAGAAAACCAATCCTGCAACCTTTTCTTTATAATAGTTTCGGAATCAGAGTTAGGTTGAAAGGGATTCAAGGAAAAAGTAAACAGAGAGCAAGAGGATGAATTTAAATAAAAGCGTCCCTTTCAGGGGAAGAGAGGACTTATCTAGGGGTGCATTCAGACTTCAAATAGACATGACATGCTTTTTGGATTGGGTGCCCGACACACACAATCTTTCCAAATTTCTTGTAAACTCATTGGCCCATACTTCAGAACCAGGGATCCTTGCCATGACTCTTTCAGTGGTGGGAGGTGTCTTCTTTTCAGTCGACGGTGCCCTTTGCGGGTTTTCGCCAATCGATCTCTCTCATTTCTCTTTTCATCGTCGCTCGATAGTGCTCTTTATAAGTTTTCACTATGCAGACTGTATCATTTTTAATTTTTCTACTCACAGTCACCTTATGGTGCCCGTAGGTTTTCACCGGTAAGACTCTCTCATTTTATTTCTCTCACTTTGCACTGCATCAGATTCCAACAATGGTGTTTTTCAATTCTCACGCCTTTGCAAATTGATCGGAAGGACTTGGACAAGGTTTTTTTTGGGGCAAAAATAATGTTGGATGGAATTACAGCTTTGGAACCGTTTTGGTGTGCTCATGGCCGAGCCATTATATCATCTACCCTAGTTTCACTTTTTTGGGGGAATTGGAATTTTTGGTTTTGGTGTGACTAAACCCCAAAGAGGGGCCGCCTACATATCCTTTCAGAATCAAGTCAGACATAGTTAAGGAAACATTTGTTTTGTTGTTTTTGTCCCCTTTTTTCTTCTCTTTCATTCTTTTTTTTCCTTCTCCTTTTCCTTTTTTTCTTTTCTTTTCAATAGTACTTCCGGGTTCCAAAGATGGTAATCAAAGAAGAGTAACCGGCTCAAAGGGTTTACGAAGGGTTGATAGTGTTTGGGTAGCGAGAATGAAAGCCTTTGTCATCTCAATTGCAAAAGTCAACACCACAGAAAGCCTAGACATAGTACTTTTTTATTACATCCGCATTGAGTATTGCTTCGGGATCATTGCCTTTGACATTACTCAGATACAATGCTCATCTCGACAATATCTTTCTGATAATGTATGGACCCTTCCAATTAGGAGCAAATTTTTCTTTTGCTTCTTGGTGTTGAGGAAGAATGCGTCTTAGCACAAGTTGTCCCACTTCAAAATTTCTAGGCCGTACTTTCTTGTTATAAGTGCGGGCCATTCTTTGTTGGTACAACTTCCCGTGACAAACCGCGGCCATCCGTTTTTCATTAATTAAAGAAAATTGTTCCAGCCGAGTCTTGACCCACTCACTATCCTAAATCTCTGCTTTAACAATGATCTGGAGAGAAGGGATTTCTACCTCTACGAGTATAGCAACCTCGGTTCCATAAACCAACAGGTATGGGGTTGCTCCCACCGATGTGCTCACTGTAGTGCGATATCATAGTAATGCAAAAGGCAGCTTTTCATGCCATTATCTGGGGCTCCAAATCATCTTTCTTAAAATCTTCTTGATATTCTTGTTTGCTGCTTCAACGGAACCATGGGCGTTGGGCGGATAAGGAGTGGAATTCCTATGCGTTATTTTGAATTGTGCGCATACTTCTTGCATTAAACGACTATTCAGGTTTGCAGCATTATATGTGATGATAGTTGCAGGAATGCCCAAACGACAGATAAAATTATAGTGCACAAAATCTACCACAGCTTTCTTGGTGACTGATTTTAGAGTGATGGCTTCAACCCACTTCGTGAATTAATCATGGCAACCAGTATGAATATATGCACATTTGAGGCTTTTGACTCGATTGGCCCAATGACATCTATGCCCTAAGGAACAAACGGCCAAGGTGCTGACATGGGATGCAGTTCTGTTGGAAGCGCATGAATCAAATCACCATGCACCTGACACTGATAGAACTTCTGGACAAAGCTGAAGCAATCTTTCTCCATGGTCATCCAGTAATACCCTGCTCGAAGGATCTTCTTTGCTAATACATACCCGTTCATATAGGGTCTGCACACTCCTGCGTATACTTCGTGCATGATCTTTCCAGCCTCCTCGGCGTCAACACATCTTAACAAATTGAGATCCGGTGTCCTTTTGTACAAAACATCACCACTTAAGAATAAACCACTCACATGCCGTCTAATGGTCCTCTTTTGATCTCCCGTAGCTTGTTCGGGGTATTCTTGCATTTTCATAAACCTTTTGATCTCATTATGCATCGTTTGAGTGTTTGTTTATTCCTAAACGTGTTACAATAACCATGCCTTTCCTTGATTTGGATCTCAAAGGGATCGATATGGGCATTGCCTGGGTAAGGCAGCGTCGAAGCTAGAGTTACGAGTGCATCAGCTAGTTCATTATGACAGCGAAGGATGTACCTGAACTCGATCGACCTGAACCGCTTGTTGAATAATCAAATCTGAGTTACACATAATCAATAATTCTACAACGTCTTGTTCAATCACCATATTCATACCCATGATGCAGGCTTCATACTCAGCTGTCGACGCCCCCTTTTTCTCTAAAGCAAAATCGCGTTTTACGACATTATGGACAAAACAACTCTCTTTCTCATTTGGGAATTGGGTTACGAAATTTGAAGAGTCGCCACCTAATGATTATAGTGCATTAGGAAACTATAAGAAGAGAGTATTTTTTGAGAAGAAAACCAGAGTTCGGGTAAGTCTTGAGATTATCTCGAGGTTAAGGTGTTAGGCACCCTTCAAGATCCACTAGTGTAGTTCCCGGCCATGTTAATTGTTACTTTATAAAAAGATTAAGCAATCAAACAAGTAAGTTCATACATATAACGTTCACACAACTTGAAAAGCTTTAAAGGAGAAAGAAGAACACAAATTAAAAATAAAAGAGAGGATCGATTTGGAAAAGCATTACTATAGAAGAAAATTTAAATAAAGTAAACAAAAGAGAGAAGGGTCATAGTTTTAACTATAATATGGATCATTCGACACAATATCCCGCACATATTCCCAAAGAGGGTTTTCTTTAGGATATTATCGCATCGTCATCATCTCCATATTCTACCCTTCCCACCCCGTAGAGGTTATTTAAGCGTGTGAATAGGTCACGAATGCTTATTGCGTGCTATTACCCGTCCCTTCCTATAGATCCTAGATGGCATTTAGGATCGTTATTTTTATAAGGTAGGAACTAGGTTGAACCCTTACATTTAAAGGTTAAAATTCTAGGCGACATACAAAACAAATATGACTACACATAATGGAATCACGTAAAGCATGTAAAGGCTCAAATATCCCTCCATGAACAAACATGTATTTAGCACGTCTCAAATAAATTTAATGTCTAAGGAATGAAGAATTTTTAAAAGCTGGAGCATAAGTTTAAAACAGAAGCTGGAGAATTTTGCATAAAACAGTCGTGAAAAAACGTTCAGAACTTGAAAAGACAGTAGCAGTTTTAGGAATTTAAAAACACTCGTGGAACATATGGAAAAGGCAGTTTTCGAACATGAGGAGTAGCAGATAGTATTTTTAAGACCGCAGAAGTGTAAAAAAATCGTAAAATATATTAACTTAGAACTACAGTTTGGAAATTACAGAATACACAGTACTCGGATGGTTCTTTAGGAAAATAGTAGTTCAGTTATGGGCTGGGGGGAAGAAAAGTAATTTAGTAAAAGTATTTGTCCATGTGATAAATAAGCAGAAGTTTTTATATAAAAATCATGGGAGCTTCAGGGACAAACAAATTCAGATGGAGGTGGATTAATTTCAACACGACTTAAGGTGATTAGTCTATTTTTATCCGGCCTAAGGCTTGCCTAGGCGTTATAATATATGGTGAACATGCATATTGGTTTCTTAGTTTTAAAAGGAGTTTGTTAACGAGTTCTTTTCCCAATTAACGAAAAATTCAATAGTTGCAAACAAAAAACCCTAAGTACAGGATATCTAATGCACATAAGAATCCCAAAGCATGGTATCTTAATGTAGTAACTTATGGATTATTGACTGTTTGTGATCATAAAATAACAAGCTAAAAGTAAAGTGACATAGGAGCAGAACTTTTATATGTGAGATGCATGTCCTATACATGGTTTCTATTGCACAAATAGAGAAGTAATATCCTATAGTCATGTTTTCTACCCATACCCTTAATAATTATGCATAATCCTCCCCAATTTCACTATAATCCCCATTTTTCTTTACAAATTATTACAGCCCAAACAATTAAAAAATACAACAGTGATAAAAGAAAACAAGAAGCTACTCTATAGAGAGCCTTCAGCCAGGCCAAGCATCTCCAACCTCACTCCTTTCGAGTTTCACAAACATTACCAAGGCTTGGGTGCGGAAAAGTCTCCTAAGGGTTCGTTTGAACCCCTGTCCAATACCAAGCACCCAAAATATCATATTTAGACAAGTTCAAGGGTGGAAGTGAAAGCCTTGTGCATCAAAGTTCAATGGGTGCTCAAGGTTCCCAAGGCAATGCTTACACTAAGGGGGAAGACCTTAAGGTTCTAAGAATGAGATTGTGATTAGAATTGAGAGAGTTAAAAACAGTTGTTGAGAGACAGTTTGAGAAAACAGTTGAAAGAGTTGGAAAAGTTGAGATAGTTTAAGAAAATAGTTGAAAGAGTTGAAGAAGTTCTTCTGAAATCATTTGGACCTTTTCAGGGCATCACATAAACAGGGGGCAAAGGGGAAGGGAACAAATAAGTAAAGTGTACAACTCATACACAGACAACATATTGAAGGAAAGAAATCATACATGGTTGCAAAACAGGGGTTCAGTTCTTACTGCACCAAACCCCAATATAATCAACCTCAGGAAGAGGTTTCAGGGCTGCTAAGTAGCCAAGCGGTAGTGTACATGGAAGAGGAAAACATACATTGAGACAAGGAAAGGGGGGTAGGGGGAAACATGTTAAGTTAAACTAAGTATACTAACAATTACATGCTAGTGGCAATAAGAGCAGCAGAACCATAGGTAAAAGCACACAAGAAATAATATGAAGTGCAAAACTAATAGAGGCATGTTGTTTTGGAGGCTATATTTTAAATAGGTGACATACCAGTTGTAGATAATAGAACACAATAGCAATGAAAAATAGTGCGCAAAGGGAGAGCAAAGTATGCAGAGTATGAGAGAAACAATGTGAGAACAGCAGTGCATAGAAGCAAGCAACAGGCAAACCCAAGCAAATAATGCAGTAGAAACCCAGTAGTGTTGTAGACAACCAAGCTTACTCAATCTTGGCATTCAGCTGATTGAGTGTTCAATTAAGAATGAGAGAGTGTAGAAACAGTAGAGAAAGTGAGAGAAAGAGTGCAGAGAGTTTGAACTTGTGAGAGATATGCAATGTGTATTTTTGAAAGAAAGTTTTTAGAGAAATTGTATTCGTGTATGTGTCAAGTGAGAAGAGAAGAGTAGTACTTATTGTTTTGAAAATAGCAGAGAATAGGGTAGGGAGTATATAATTAAAGAAATAGTACCAAATTGAATCAATCACATGACCTTAATGCAAAAATTTATGATTCGAATGGGAATGTAGCTATATCATAAAAGGAAAGAATCAATCAGACGACTAATTACACCATAGTAAAGTAGTAGGCCTGTAGTTTGTAATAGAGGCCAAATACATAATACTCAAATAAGGAAAACATATACTTAATAATAAAAAAATATTAAATAGCACAAATATGGTAAGAATACAAAATTAACTCTGAAAGTAGTCAAAGAATCAAGGACGCGACGAATAATCAGAGGGAATCAGTGCTAATTATAGAGAGCATTTAACAAGCAAGGAAATAATTCAAGAAATCAATGTAAGAACCTATAAGGAAAACGCATACATATTAGGGATTCAAAGAGATGCACAGAATCATTCGAATAACAATTAGACCTACAAACACAATAGGCGCGAAAAATCAGAGAACGTTGTGTACGAAATCATAGAAGAGTAGAGGGTTGGAACCCTAGTAAAAAAAATTTTAAAGCATGGAAATCAGGAACAAACATGCTCGTAACAAAAAACAAACATATAATACATGCATACATAATACTCATAGGAAGAAGAAGATGTAGTGATCTTGAAAGGGGGTCGGAAACACTAGAAAGAAAAATTAAAGTATGGAACCCAGGTTAACAAGGAAACCAAACAAACAAGTAAAACAAACAAACACAAACGAACATATAGTACTCAGAAAGAGCAGAAGAAATTATTTTGAAGAAGGGGACCAGAAACCTTAATTTTAAAGAGTAGTAACCATCTAAAATTTGAAATAACCGGAAACACTAAGTAAAAAATAGAGTAGAAAACAAAATCAAACTGAAATTTGTTTTAAAAGAGCAGAGATTAAAGAGGTTCGAGTAGAAAAATTAGGGTTTGCAAACAGATTAGGGAAAACGAAGAACCTGGCCGTGAAACTCGTATATAATGCCATAGAAGGCATCATCGGACAAAACCACCGGAGAAAAGCTAGTGAAGGACCCAAGCAAGCTTCAATCGACTGTCTTCCATGGAGGAAGCTTCAGGACTTCGAGTCTTAGAAATAAACAAAGAGATGAGGTGCATGGTGAGTGGTGATCGAGAGGTGTGAGGGTGGAGGTCGCCGGAACGGCGATGAAGGCCATCGGATATTAGAGAAAGAACCAGATGGTTCTTCAGAGACAAAGGGTTAGAGAGCATTTGGGAGTGAAGGGCGGATCGTTTGGGTATAACTGATTAGGGTTAGGGGGTTAAAAAAGGAAAGTTTAATCGTTCACCGTTGATCAAAATGATCAACGGCCACGATTTAAAATGGAGGTCCGGTTGGGTTGGTTCGAATGGGTTTGGGTCGGGTAATTTATATATTTGGGTCGTGATTGGTTTAATTCTGGGGGTAACATTAGGGGCGAAATTAGGCTATAATTGAAAGTAGAAATAGGTTATAATTAAAATAGCCACTTTTCCCCATTTGATTTTATAAAAATAGTAAATGATTTTCAAATCAAGATAAAAATATTGAGTTAATAAAAAATGCATAAATATTAATTTAAAAATAGTAGGGATGATTATTTAATAATAAACTTTATTTAAATATAGAAATAGGCTAAAATTGTAATTTCATGCAATTTTAATTTTAATATACCAAACGTACTTGTAAAATAAACATAAAATCATGTAAATTATATTTTGGTACAAACGTGAGGATGAAATAAATTATCCACCAAAATGGTAAGTTTTAGGAATAATTATTGAATTTTATAGTGCAAAAATAGGCCATAAATTGGCTTAAAAATTTATTTAAAATACCAAAAATCCTTGGGATTCTTATGTATGCAAAAAAATGCTATTTGAGAGTATTTTGAGCATAATAATACATAGAGAAAAATTGGCTATCAACATCAGCAATATTATTTGTGCAAAAAAATCGAAGCCTGGTTGTGGCTCGATAGTGCTGACTAGTGAGTGAGATCAAGATTTCCCCAATTCCAACACCTTTGGCGTTTACTTCCCCATCAAATAAGATTTTCCAAGCATGAGTGTCTTCCGAGATTGCTTTTACCTCTTCATCTTGGAAGTACGTGCTCAATGGTTGGTATTCCTCGTCAACCGGGTTTTCAGCCAGATGATCTTCCAACGTCTGGGCTTTCATAGCCGTGCGAGTGACATAAACTATGTCAAATTTAGTGAGCAGAATATTCCATTTTGCTAACCTTTCTGTTGGCATCGGCTTCTGGAATATGTACTTGAAAGGGTCTAACCTGATTATGAGGTAGGTAGTGTGGTCTTGAAGATAATGTGTTAGCTTCTGAGTGACCCAAGTCAAAGCACAACAGGTTCTTCCAACATAGTATATATAGCTTCATAACGGGGGAACTTCTTGCTCAAGTAATAGATTGTCTGTTCTTTCTTCCCAGTTACATCGTGTTGCCGGTGGATACAATCGAAAGAATTTTCTAAGATCGTCAGGTATAAGAAAAGAGGTCTCCCTGGGTTTGGCGGGACCAAGACTGGCATATTTTAAAAATATTCTTTGATCTTATCAAAAGCTTCTTGGCATTCATCCGTCTACTTGACTGCTGCATCATTCTTCAGTAACTGACTATGGGCTCACATGTGTATGTCCGTTGAGTAATGAACTGGCTGATATAGTTTAATCTACCCAACAAGCACATCACATAATTATTAGTTCTAGGAGTGGAAAAATCCCGAATGGAATTTATCTTCGTTGGGTCTAACTCGATACCTCTCCTGCTTACTATGAAGCCCATAAGTTTGCCTGACGGGACTCCGAATGCACATTTTGTTGGGTTCAGCTTTAGATCATACTTATGTAACCGTTTGAAGAACTTTCTCAAATCTCAGACATGCTCATCCTGAGTTCCGGACTTGATGATTACGTCATCCACGTATACCTCTATCTCTTGATGCAGCATATCATGAAAAATTGCGGTCATGGCCCTCATGCAAGTCGCCCCAGCATTTTTCAGACCAAATGGCATAACTGTGTAACAATGTGTACCCCGAGATATGGTGAAGGCTATTTTTTGGCGTCTTCTTCATCCATCAATAACTGGTGATACCCGGTGTAACAGTCCATGAAGGTGTTTGGCATAATTATCAACAAGGATGTGGATGTTAGTCAAAGGAAAATTGTCCTTGGGACTCGCCTTGTTTAAATCTCTATAATCCACACATACACGGGTCTTTCCAACTTTCTTTGGAACAGGGACTACATTATCCAACCATGTCGTATACCTGACCACTCGAATTACCCATGCTTTCAACTATTTTATGATCTCTTCCTTGATCTTATCACTGACGTCAATTTTGAACTTTCTCTTTTTTTGCTGGACTGGAGGGCAGTCAGGGTAAATAGGGAGCTTATGAACCACTACATCAACACTTAGCCTTGTCATGTCATCTCACGACCAAGCAAACACATCTTTGAACTCAAAGATGAGTTGGATTATTTCATCCCGGGTTTTCTTGCCTGTGTGAATTCTTATCTTGGTTTTCCGGATTTCTTTAGAAGTTCCCAAGTTAACTGGCTCAGTATCATTCAAGTTCGGTTTAGGTTTATTCTCAAATTGTTCCAATTCTTGATTTATTTCCTTAAAGCCTCTTCTTCATCATAATCAGATTCTTGGTTCATTATTTCACAATTAGACAGTGTGTTTGGATCTGTACATAAAGTTCGCAAACATATTTTATTATTTAAAGCCGCATTATTAGAACAGAAAAGAAGAAATGAAAGAGAAAAATAGCAAAATTAGAAAAAGTAAATAAAAATGAATGATGAAATATTGATTTCATTTCCTGGAATTCAAAGATAACAGGGTTTACATCTGAAATTTTAATACAAGAAACTAAACAAAACATCCAAGTTACACTCTAGAATAACTCGGGGTGCAGAAAATGTGGCAGGACAGGTCTACCGGGACTCCCGCCTGATCGAAAATGGCGTAGCCTTCCAATTATCCAACTTGAAATTTGGTCCCATTGATAGCACCTCCGCGGTGCTTGTGCCCTTGCCCGATTGAACCATGTGGGTTTCATAGAGTATCTTCCTCAATGCCCCACATATTTCCTCAATGTCTTCGGTCGTAATGTCCTCATCATCACGTTCTTCACTATACTTCGGCTTGACAAAGGTTTCATACAAATGTGGCAGTGTATGTGGCAGGAACCATCTCTCCTTCTTTCCCTCATCTGCCCACTGTATATTGTCCGGGGTAGGTAGGAAACCTATCCCGAAGAACTTTTCAGTTGAAGGCAAGGTAACTGGTTTAGGTTTTCCTTGAAAAGATTTTCCAAGTCCTTTTTCTAGTTTGAAACCATGTCTGATCATTTCTTTGGCCACTGTAATCGAGATATTGGACACAAAATGTTGGGGGCAAGGATTGCCGTCTTCATGCTGATCCACCACCACAACTTTGAATGCTTGGTAAACTATGTGTGCACTTCCTTCCCTCGCTTCTAGGCATGGGACATATGTATCCCGATAGATTGACTGGTCATCCTCTCCATGGACCACAATCTCATGATCCTCATGTTCAAATTTCACCATCTGATGGAGGGTAGAGGGTACAGCTCCAGCGACATAGATCCAGGGCCTTCCCAGAAGAAAATTATAGGACGTTTCCATGTCTAGCCCTTGGAAAGTCACCTCAAATTCTACTGGGCAAATGGTTAGAATCATGTCAATTCTCCAATTGTGTCTCTTTTAATTCCATCAAAAGCTCACACACATACATTATTGGGACGAATCCTTTCAATCCCGATCTCCACACGCTGCAATGTAGAGAGTGGACAAATTTCTACCTAGAACCTTCATCTACCATGACCCTCTTCACATAGTATCCCTCACATTTGACAGTTAAGTGCAATGCTTTCTTGTGAGAAGCCCCTTCTGGAGTCAAGTTATTTTTGCTGAATGAAACCTGATTGATAGCAAAAAATCTTTTTTCCATTCTTTCAAACTGTTCTACTGAAGTTTTAGCTGGTACGTATGCTTTATTCAGGGTCTTCATTAAAACCTTCTGATGTTTAGGGTATTTCATCAACAATGACAACAACGACACTTTTTCAGGGTACTTTCGCAATTGATCAACCACTTCATTGTCAACCATCTTCATTTTCTGAAAGAAAGCTTCTGCCTCCTCGACACTTACAGGTTTCTTAGATGGGAAACACTTTCGGGTGGCGTTGTTCACTTCTTCCACGTTGGAATACATCTTAACAAGGTGTTTTCTTATTGTGCCCCCGAGATATATTTTCCCTTATACGTAGCCACTACTTCACTATATTCCACGGTATTACAGCAGGATCTGTCATAGGCTTCTGTGGCGCGCCTCCAATAGCCACGGGTTTCTTCGGCCTCGATGTCCTAATGGTCCCCCGCACAAAATAAGCACCATTGGGTACATACATCTGGGCTCCTCTTCTCAGTTCAAATCTCTTTGGAGGGCTCAAAGTCAACTGCTTTTCTTCACGGCACAGTGGGACATAGAGAACACCACTTTTGAGAGGCGTTGCTCCCTGTTCCTGCTTCAACATTCTTTTCTGGTTTTGAATGGGTGTCTGTGGTATTCTTTTCCCCTTTATCTTATTTTGGGGCAATTTTTGTCTTTCTCCCAACATCAACAATGGCAAGTATAGCCTTTAGTGCCGGATCAAATTCTTTATCTTCATAAATCATTCCAATTACTGGCCCATTGTTGTGGGCTGACAGTGGGTTATTAGTCACATTAGGAACATCCTCATCCCTTAGCACTATTTTTCCTTGCTCTATCAAGTTTTCCACTGCTCTTTTCAATGTCCAACAATCATCTGTATTGTGCCCCTCTGCTCCTGAATAATAGGCACACTTAACACCGGCTCTATAGGCGGGCAATGCTGGATTCTGCCTTGTTTGAGGGATTGGCTGCAGTAGACCCAGTTGGACAAGATTTGTCAATAGACTACAGTATGATTCATCGATTGGTGTGAATGATTGCCTCCTGGGAGGCTTGCGGGGAGGAAAATTAATATGTGGGGGGACAGGGATTACATTGGTTTTGGTGATAAGGCTGATTTCTTGGAAATGGAACTTGGTTTCTATTGGCATATTGCTACGGTCGGACAAAAGTTTGAGCATTCATGACTGCATATGGCTTAAGAGAATAGGCCATGTCGTGCTGAGGTTAATAATGTTAAGGATATCTTTCTAAAAACATGGGTCTAGGAGCACGGTGTCTTCTTGCACATGTGGCCTCCATGGCTATTTTTTCTCTATTTTTACCCTTTGCCATTCCTCCAGACCCGCTATGGATGGCTTGGGAAGTTACCCTAATAGCTGTTGGCTCACAATTCTGCATGTTTTTTATCCATTCTCCACCATTTCACTAATTTTGATAGCCTCTGTGAACGGTTTGCCCATAGTTGACATCATATTTTGGAAATAATAAGCTTTCTGAGCTTGAAGAAATACCGTGACAATTTCCACCTCGTGCATTGGAGGTTTTACCCGTGATGCCTGTTCATGCCATTTGATTACATACTCCTTAAAACTCTCAAAGGACTTCTTTTTCAGATTTGCCAACGAGTTCCGGTCTGAAGCAATGTCTATATTGTATTGTGGCATCAATAGAGTAAAGCGTTATGAGTTATTGAGTGTATTTTGATCTATGGCTTCGAGCCAAGTGGGGGAGTCTTCTATGAGTAGTTGAATAGCACAGTTGGATGCTATGTTGACTCCAGTTGGGGAGTGCGAGTGAATTAGCTATAGTTAGAGTAAAAGGAAAATATGACAAGGGTTATATTATGCTTCATAGGGTATGAGAATTGCGGAATATGTTGTTGGAAAAGAATGCTCGCCGCGTAGAGAAGGAAGTTGCTTGGTTGTAATGGTAAAAGGATTTCATTCTACGATATCAGAGTGCTAATTAGGCACGAGTGGTTTTATTCGTTGGGTCCGGTAAATTGCAGTGAATAAGAGAAAATGACTTGCGAAGATGGCTCTAATGTGTTAAAGATTCTATTGGGAATAATCGGGTATTTCATAGTTGTATGGGATATTAGAAACTGTGTTTTTCATTGGAAGAGGTCTAGATTTGTGGTATTTCTATGTTAATTGTGGGATTCTAAATATGTGTAATAGGAAAGTAAGGGTAACAAATTTAGATTCACAAGAAGTTGTTCAGAGTAAAGTATTCTGGAATGTGGTATTTCTGGGAATAATTTAAAGAGTATTCAGCGACTTATAGGTCTTAGACAGTGTGGTTTTATGCTTGCGTCTCGTATGGTAAATCTGGGTCGAGGAATTGAGGTTCTACAGCAAGAGGAAATATCAAGTTGAAGACGAATCAGAAGAAATTTAGATAGTTGGAGTAGCTTTATAGTAGATCGGATCGGCATGGTAACGATATGATTAATTCTTTGTATGTATTCGAGGTAATGAGTTTGTACAAGTATTTTACAGCAATGCTCTTGGGTTTTGACGGCTTGCTTAGCTTGGCTAGTTATAAGGATTCAGTCCTGGCAGTTTAGTTGGTGTAAATGGAACTGGAAGAGTCTTGTTTGGTTTTATCATGCTTTGGAGACATATATTTTCAATGAATGCGGAGTATGGGATGTATACGGGTTTTTGTTCTAGATGGGACCAATGGAAAGCTCTTGACTAGTTCAGTGCATATATGTATGTGGCTTAGAAGGGAGGTAAAGTTTTCATGTATCCTCAGATGGTATGTTATATGTGGTATATTTTTTAGGACCGAGACTTGCGTGCGTTAGGTTGCACTTTAGTTCAGAACGGAAGTTCATAAAACACTGAGGCGGTGGGTAGCCTCAGATTATAAAGGAAAATGGTACTGCTATTTAAAAGTAATTTGACGGGAGTTTTTTTTATGAAAAAGGACTATGTGATTTAATGGATGGCTCTTTGGTGGTATTGCGACACTTTCTTGTTAGATCGAGTGGTGATGTTTGGGTTTTCTTGGTGGCACATGGAAATTTTAGAGTATCTACCATGGAATGGCGGGGTATTTAAGGTGTGGTATGCTTTCGAATGGCAAATTTGGGATCAAGTTAGTTCGTGTGCAATATGGAGTTGGAGACTAAGAGTTCTCATATTCATGCTATGTTGTGATTGTGGATCGTGTGTATAGGCACCGTGTAACGGCTATCGGGATGCGGAGGCATGAGTGGATCTTTCTTTTTCTGGTATATCAAATTTTGGGTATGATATCGGAGTTTAGACTAGTTTTCTCAATGTTTGGTTATTTTGGATTATTGCGCTATGGGCTATACCAAAAATTCCATAGGGTGAGTGACGAGATGCGTCGGAGTATGTTCTAGTTGAGTGATTTTTTTCAAAGAACTAGCGGACAACTGGGAAGGAGTGCTTTCTTAATTTGTCCTTCATGATGGATGTCAATGCAGAAGTTGCTATCATTGATTCAGTTCTAGTGTTGAGGTACTTTTCGAATGTATTTCTTGTTGTCGGTCATGTCACCATGCGAAGTTGTGGACTTCAGTATTGAGTTGGTGCCAGGAATCGTATCATATGACTCCGGCAGGAGTAATTTGCAGTGGAAGGAGTATCTTTAGGCTTCTTTGATAATGCGTTCATTAGCAGGCCAATATGGATGCGTGTTCTAGTTTGAGTCGGCTTGGTTGGCTCCGAATTTTATTTTTGAGGGGTAGGTTAATTCGATCATTATTGAGCTTGCTAATGATCTGGGAGACCTGTGGGTCTTCTTTTTATGTTGCGAGACGTTATGATTTTTTGGTTGTGGGCATATATGGTGCGGTTCCATTGGGGTTTTACAGTGGAAGTCGAGCTGCAAGAGTAATTAGGAGTTGCTCGGTGAATGGCGTGCCAGTTATGTTCTATTCGGTTTGTGTGGGGTATGTTACTTGTTTTACCACAGGTGTACTGATTTTCTTTGCTTTCAGACATCAAAATTGTGCATGGTTGTCAATTTTGAGCATAGGGACTTGAGGTGTCTCATATGGGACAGTGTTGGATAGGATCACGCAATGCAGCATAGCTATGTGGAGGTATGACCTTGCGGGTTAGATTCATGTGTTATGTTCTATTATGTGGGACAAGTTCTTAGCCTTGTGTTGTAGTGGTACTGGTGAGCTTGAGATTCAACTCTTTCAATTAAGCCATTTTTTTCAGGATTTTAGTATGTTTGGGCTGTTGCATATTAGTGCGCGTATTATGCTAATTGTGGTTAAGGCCTCTATTCACGTGTCATGTCACTAGGGTGGAGTGTTTGGTCAGAAAGGATTGTTGGGATCATTAGTAAATGCAAAAAGATTCGATTTCAGCATGTTTGATGAGTAAATATCGAGGTATGGTTCAAATATTTGCTATTGTAATTTCCATAGGAGAAGTAGCCTCATGAATGACTAATCTTAGAAATGGTTGTGGCTTATTGCATTTTCATTTTTCTTGGCAGCATAGGGAGATGTTGGAATGAGAGTAGTTGATAGGAGGTTTTTCTATTGCTATTTGGTTTTGTGGACAGCTGCTGTGAAGGAATGTTATCACTACATAAGTTTGAGTTATGTGGTACATCATATAATTGTACCTGAGGTTACAGGCATGGGTTGTTACAGTCAGTTCGGGTAAATTCAGAGTATCGGTGTGAGGTTTTGATCGTATTGATGGTTTTAGAATTGAAAAATGTGAATTCTATCGTTTATGGGCTGGATTCGATTGTGTAATTTTAGTTAAATGGTGTTATCGGACCAATACAAGATCGGGTGACATGGTATCACCCCCGATTATATACATGGTAAGGATATTCAGCTATTCGCTGGATTTTAGAACAACTCTAAGTACGTTCGAGGATGAACGTGTGTTTAAGTGGGGGAGGATGTAACAACCCAACCGTGAGCTTTTGAACATTGAATGCCTATTTTCGGGCATGACTTGTCCCATGTTATGCATTATGACTTATGTGGATCGTTGGGGTTTTCAGGACAATCATAATGAATTTGAAAGAATAGTCTCAATTCGAAGCTTTAAAATTGAAGTGTTTGGCCAAGAGTTGACTTGTATGTATATGAGCTCGGTTCGGAGTTTTTATGATTTGGTTAGCTTCGTCGGATGATTTGTAATTTAGGAGCGTAATTAGAATTGGTTTTAGAGGTACGATGTGGAATTTGGCTTGGATTGCCGAAACTAGTATTTTGGAGATTTCCAGTTAATAAGTGACATTTTTATCTGAGGGTCTGAATGGAATTATGAGAGTTCATGTAGGTTCGTTATGTGATTTGGGATGTGTGTGTAAAATTTCAGTTGATTCGTAAGTGTTTTGGTTGAGTTTTTTATCGAATGCGACTTTCGAAAGATTTGGATGAACCTAGGCTTGAATTTGATGTAATTTGATGATTAATGTGTTAATTGTGGTGTTTTGATGGTTCGAGAAAGTTTGAATAAGGTATTGGATCATATCTGTGCTTTTGGTTGAGGTCCCGGAGGGCCTCGAGGTGATTTAGGATGGCCATCGAGATGTGGAGTAATGGACTCTCTGGTTTGATGGTATATGGTATTTCCTCATTTGCGTAAAAGGGGCCGTAGATACGGTTCTGCGGATGCAAAGAAGTTGTCGCAGGTGCGGCTCTTAGCCATTTGCATGTGTTTCATAGATGTGGATATATTCCGCATATGCATTGTCCGCAGAAGCGGAACTTGACCGCAGAAGCGGTCCGAAACATTATTGAAGAATCCGCCGAAGCGGAGTAAATTCCCCATAAGCAGTAATCGCAAATGAGGTATCTGAGTCACAGAAGCGGAAATAGGCCTAGGCAGAAGGATTTTAAAAATAACATTTCATCCGCGAGCTAAGGGTATTTTCCACCATTTTTTAACATCCTTGGGAGCTTTTGGACGGAACTGGGGAGGGATTCGACTGGATTGATTGGAGGTAAAATTTTTTAACTGAAAAACACGAGTATATTATGGAATTGGCCTATAAATTCATGGAATTTAGCTAACATGAAAGAACTAGGGCTTGAGATTTTGAGATTTTAAATTGAGTATTTGAGGGGTCATTTGAACGCCGATTTTGGGTATTCTTTGTATGTACAAACTCCTGTGGAGATGAGGAATTTAATTATGCAAAAATTTATGAGTTTCGAAAAGTGGGACCGGGGATCGAGTTTTGGTAATTTTAGGATTTGTGCCCGTTATTGATTGTTTTTTATTGGATTTTGTTCCATTCACATATTGTGACTTATTCGTTGTGGTTTTTGTTAGATTCAACGCGCGTGGAGGCCGATTTGAGGGGCAAAGGCATCGCGATCTAGAGATTTTGCCGGTTTGAGGTGAGAAATGATTGTAGATGATATCCCGAGAGTTTTAAACCCCGGATTGCGCATCATAGTGCTATATTAAGGTGAGGCATGTGCTTAATGAGGAGTGCGGGGTCATTTACTATTGGGGATTGTGACTTGGTTCGCCCGAGTGATATTTTTACCGCATTTTCTATTAGTACTAAACTGAGAATCATCCTTACTTGGATTTAAATATTACATTTGGGCTTCGTGCCAATTATTTGAATCTTTCAGGGATTGTCTTCACCGCTATTGCATTATTTTGTATATTATTTGATCTCAGTCCAAGGTGTTAAAATACTGTTTTACAAACTCATCCATCTTTCTATGATTTGAAAAACTTAAATGATATTTCTATATGATATTTTGGGCTGAGAACTACTATATTACAAAGGCCCAAGGGGCATATGATAATTTTGGACTAAGCATGGATCGGGTTGCGCGCCACAACAGTTTTATATTAAGATTGAGACCGAGAGCCTGGTTGATTATATTGATATTGAGGTCGAGAGCCTGGTTGATTCCACGAGATGGCTTCATATTGTGCTTGGGCTGCAGGAGCCCCTCCGGAGTCTATACACACCCTCAATGAGCGTCGTCGACGATAATAAATAGATGGCTCGGGCTGCACACCGCATTGGGTACCAGAGTGTACCATTATATGCATAGCATTGCACTCATGCATTTGTTCTTTATCGGTTATGCCTTCTTTAGTATCTCCCAATTATCTGTTGTTTGTGCTATTTCTTGAAATCTTTACATGATGTTCTGGTATTATCTTATCACTGAGTGTTGGGCCCAAGGGGCGAATTTCTGTGCTTATCTGCACTATTTCTACTGCCTTCATTTGCGTAACTATTGAAAAAGGCATTTTCAAAAGTGTCTCTAAACTTAGCTTAAGTGTTTCTCTAACGATTTCATAGCTTCACTGTTTTTCTCAAAAAAGGTTTTCTCTGCTTCTATACAACATGATGATCTATTATACGTGATTTCTTACTTCTCAGTTATTATTTACTTTTATTACTCACTGAGTTGGGGTACTTACATTACTCCCTGCACCTCGTATGCAGATGCATGTATTTGTTCACCAGGCAGCGGGTTTTGAGCTGATTGGAGATTTTGCTATCGTAGCTGAGCAAGATGACCGCCAGCGTTCACGGTACCAGATTTCTTCCTTTTGATTCTAAATTCTATTTTGTATATTACTGGGCTTATAGTTGTATTTAGGCTCCTCTAGATGCTCGTGACTTGTGACACTCCGGTTTGGGCTGTGTTTGGGTTCTACTTCCGCAAATTATTGTTATAAAATCATATTTACACTGCATATTTAGGTTTAACTTTTTTGAAAAGGCAATTTGAGTTGGTTGGCTGGCCTTATCTTCACGAGAGGTGCCATCATGACCGGATTAGGATCATGATACTACCGAATGACGCACTAGACCTCAAAACGATCGGTTGAGTCGATACAATCAATGTTAATAGCCTTTTTAGGATAATCTGGAAATTATTCCCGTAATCAAATTATTTATTCTAATAGCTTTGCAAATGTCATAATGCAAGATGTACGCACACATGAGACAACTTTAAAAATGCATCTATTAGGACCATAAATATCTAAACAACGCACCAGATAAGAAATATGTCCACATATTTCCCTATTTGTATGCTCAAAAAAGTAGGGGTTCAATATCACTTTTCATTGGTGATAGTCTAGTAATTAATTTGCCCTGATAACAAGCATTACAAGAAAATTTATCATTTGTAAGAATCTTCAATCTATTTAATAGAAGGCCATTTGAATTTTTAATAATTTGTCTCATAGTTATTGATCGAGGATGATCCAAGTTCCCATGCCAAAGCACAATAGTATGTGAATCAGTAAACTTCCAGTTTACAATAGAGTGTGCTTCAACTATACTAATCTTTATATAGCATAAGCCATAAGATAAAGTTTATAACTTTTCTACAGTATACTTCTGGCCAGACGCATTCTTTATAATATAATGATATTCCACATTCAATTTATCTATTATCTCAACATGAAACCTATTCCCACGGGCATGTTTAAAAAATCAACATGTTTCTTCAGCACTTAAAAATATCGTCTATAATAAGTTTTATTCCCTCGGGTAGAAATATAGTGACTCTTTTGGGGCCTTCAATCAAACTTATATTACCAAAAATTGTAGAAATATTTTTCCTATGAAAATAAGAAAAGTATTTCTGAACTTTGAATAGGCGTGGGTTGTTCCACTATCAGCCACATAAATATCTTTATAATTGAACTTTGATCCAAACATAATTTGAGAAATATCCATATTCTTCAAATGAAATGACATAAACAAAATAACCAATATAATATATATCATTATCAAAGCATGACTTTTGTTTATGTACAAAAATTACATTAACATGACCCTACTATCTAATAGAAACAATAAAAATTAAAATATTTATATTTTTACAGATTTACCACCGATCACATAACTTGTTTCTCCTTCTGTGAGTGCAAAAAAATTGTTACATCCAAATGCATAAAATAAACATTCCCTTCAGAAATAAAATTTGCTTCAACATTTTCATTGTCTTCTTTAGGGAGGCTTGATAAAGCTCAACCAAGTGCTTTAAAGTATGACAGGTACGTGAAGTGCCCCTTTTGCTCAACATCTATAGCATGCTTTTTTTGTATTTGTTGTTTGCACCGATTCATGATTTTGTTCCTTTCTTCTCCACTTTTGGTGATGAAGATGGTTCTTTGGTGCATTATAGTTACCATGATTAGAATTTCTTTCCTGATCACGGCCATGACCACGATTGGGGCCACGGCCTTGCGTGGTGGAATTTTATCTTATTCACCTTAGGAAATGGACAAGAACAGTAGGTCAACTTTCATGGTTTTTCATTAATAACTCATTATGTTGCTCAATCACAAGAAGATGTGAAATAATTTCAGAATATTTTTTCTTTAACATATCATGATCAGTAATATTATCACCACATAATTTCAATTAGCAGATAATTATGAACATAGCAAAAATTTATTCACTGATAGATTTAGAATGTTGTAGTCTTAAATGAGTCCAATCACAACATGCTTGTGGAGGAACAACTATTTTGAGGTGGTCATATCTAACTTTCAAAGTATTCCACAACATTTAACATTGAGATGTTTCATTTACAAGCCTTCATCAAGGTGATGCTGATGCTGTAGTAATATCATTGCTTTGGCAGATCTTGATTTGATGCTTCATTTTTATCCTTGATGGTATCTGTCAGACCCATTGCATCAAGATGAATTTCAATATGAAGCATCAAGGACATGTAGCTTTTGCCCGATATATCCAGGACTACAAATTCAAGTTTAGAAAGATTTAACATTATTTAGAAAAAGAAAGTTCGTACCTTTGGTTCTTTCAAATTATTTGCCCGAGATGGCAGCGTGTCGTGTTATAAAATAGAGACCATAAAGTAAATAAAAAAAACACATGTATAGAGAGACTGATATATTATTCAACTTAATACTGATGTACATAATGAACCGAATCTCCCGTATTTATAAAAAAAAAGGAAGAAGCTGCTAGGCTTTGCAAGAAGCAGCCGTGAGGCTTTCTTGAGCTGCTTTTAAGCTATCTCCATGAGTTACTCGGAACCTACTTGTTTAATAAGAACTTGCTGCAAGTTGTTTTATTGACTTGCTTGCGATCTGTCTGCATCACCTGCATACTTGTGATAAACTGCAATGGAGTAGTAAATGCGAAAGATTATTTATAACGGCGTAATAAATGGACATTCACAATATAATATTTTCATAATATTAAACAAAATATAAAGAATCACAACTGAGAGGACATAAAAATACATTCACATTGTTTATGTATATATGTCATACAACCTTTTTTTCTTTCTGTGAACAAATATTTGTGGTTCGACAACTAGTACAAATAATACCGAGTAAGACATGAAAAATTTACGTCAGTTCTCACTTTATTATGTGTCTAAGAGAGAAAATGCAAAACATATATAATTGCAGCAGCGGATGCAAACGATTTGACAAGAGATTCATTAAATTTTCAACAAATATTAAATATGAAAAATATGTACAATTTTAAAGTACCATAGTTTCCATTTAAGAACATCACAGGCGGAACGTATTAAATTTAAACCTGAATCCGCATCAGTATATTAATTTGATTTTTCTTCCAAAATTTTCCGTCTGTAATTTTAATTCAAATTGTATAAGAAGTGCTTAAAATACCTTCTTTCCTTTGATATTCTATCAATGAATATGACAACTTGTTTTCTTTTCCTTCTCCATATTCACTACTGACAACTACTAACAGGTCATGTAAAAGATCAGCACTCAACTAGTGTAGAAACCAGGCGGACTGAAAGAAAAAGAAAGAAGCAAAAACAAAATTAGATCATTGTATTATTGTATCTTAGAACTAAATTTCTGACTACTTTGCAGAGTGCATTTAGGGAATAGAATACACAAGTACAATGTCCCAAATTAACTTGAGAGCGTTCCTTGGCGAGTTTCTGACTCTCTAGTTCGTTACTTTCTACTACCGATCTTCTCCTTCCGTTGCTACTGGATATCGACGAAGTCCTCTTTTCTCCCTTAACGATCTTGATATAGGTAGTTGTGACAAGTTGATAACACTTTCTTCTCTCACATTGCATGAATGCTTACATGAAAAAACAGACATATTATTATTGTTATTTTTCTTCATCCCAAAGTACCCAAATTCATCCTTGCTTAAACCCCCCAAAAACTTCCCTTTTCTTGATGTTTTTGTGCACTCTTTATATGCTATCAAGAACGGATCATCATCTTGTTTCCTAAAACCCTTTCTTGATGAACTTTTCAACGGCGGCGGCCGCTGATAAAAACACGGCGGAGGAGGAATTTTTATGTCATGAAAAGCTAATGCTTTTGTTTTTTCAGGCAGTTGCGAAAGATTTGGTGAATTTTGGTCGGAAGCATAATCTTTTGTTGGTATCACCTCATTCCCTTTGGAATAGTGGACCTTGTTCTTGTGATTAAAATAACTCATATTTTGGAACAAAGTGAATGTAAACAAAGTAAGCATTGGGTAATTTTGAATATATATTGAAGAAAAAATGAGTAAGTTATGGATTTATAAAGAGACTCTTCATGTACTTTATGCCCTCTAACGGCAAATCTTTCCTTTGAAGAAATAAATAAAACGTGAAGGGAAAAAGTGCGTAAATACAAAAAAGTTTGGTACTCAAAAACTACCAACAGAAAAAGATGATGATGGTGAAGAAAAATGGGGGAAAAGATTAGCAAAACGCTTAGTTCTATAACTTCTTTCCTTGCATTTTTTTCTGTTCCACGTCAAGATTAGGAGTACATCAAAAGTATGACCAAAGAAGAAGTTAGGAGAAACATGACAAACACGTAGACTTGGTTCATGCGAAGATATTTTAATTAGTTCAATTTATAGCATTTCTGTGCTGGATAAATTTAGGAAAATATACTCCCTCCGTTTCAAAAAAATTGACATAATACGAGGATTAAAATACATAATATAAAATTTATATTTTCGGAAATTATATAAAAAAAAGTATTATAAGTCATAATAGTTCAAAATATTGATAAAATATTTGAAACAAACGTGGCCAAAGAACAACTTCGTAGACTTCCCAAATAGTAATAGTGCCAATCTTTTTTATACGGATAAAGTATATATATATATATATACTGATATTACGAAGAGGACAATTACAGAAAAAAATTGGTGGGGTTGCCTTGTGCTTTGGGGTAATTAGGCGGCTAATATGCTTATATATGTTTTATTAGTTTGGTATATAATCTATCGAAAGAAATTAAAGTAATTATCTATTTGTCTGTGTGATGTAGTCAAAATGGTTAATTATAAGAAAATAATTATTTGGCATGAATTTCTTAAGGATGAAAATTTATAAAGAAATTGAAATTTTAAAATCTGCGCATAGGTGATTGTTAATTCTCTTAAACTTGAAACCACAACATTTTTTTCCAAGTTATTATTTTATTTTATTTTTTGAGAAACTGAGTCCCTATTATTTTTAAAAGTAAAATAAATATCTCATAGGCACCCTTAATCAAATGAAGATTAATTGTTAGGTGGGAAGCAACGAGGGGCATGATTGTATGGTTGGAATTAGGGGTGTACATAGGCCGGGTTAGTTCGAATTTTATAATTATAAAATCAAGTCAATTGTGTCGAGTTATTAAATCTAAAGACCAAACCAAAGCAAAATTCAGGTTTTTCAATCTTGGATTTTTTCGGATTTTCGGGTTTTTCGGATATTTTTCTAGTAAAATCTTCGTAGAACAAAATATACATATATATGCTCAAAATACTTCTTTAATCCTAGTAAGATACAACTATATAAAGTAATTTCCAAGAAAATAATAAAAAATATGAGATGTGTCATGGCATTATCCAAAAATATTCAACAATAAAGACAATAAAACTATATAATATATGTATTGCTAATTAAAAAAAGGCACAACGAAAAGAAATATAATTTAAAAGTACTAAGTCATGCTAATATAAGTAAACTAATAAGGGGGTATTAATTACATGACTAAATGCTAAAGGAAATAAAAATAGGTTATGCATGTTTATCTAAATTATTATAAAATAAAAATAGATATTTAATACATTCCAGTTTGTAATATTGAACTGAATATCTTTTGTTAGCATTAATATTGATTTGATTTTGATTTGGGCTTTAGTCAGCATTATTTAATATACTAATATTAATGGTTATAAAACTTATTGCAGCATTCAAAAGCTCTAAGTCCAACCTTGAAATAGTGTCTTAAAAGATAAAATTATGATTTTTTTTAAGAAATATTTATAAATTGCATCAAAGTAAGTATATTTAGATATTAAATATATCTTAAATTTGTATATGTGTAATGTCGGGTTGGTTTGGTTTCGGTTTGACTTTCTTTAGTTAAAACCAAACCAAACTAATTATAGTCCGGTTTTTTTCCAATACCAAACCAAATCAAATCAAACCATAATTACATTTTTTCCGGTTTGACTCGGATTATCGGATTTGTCACGACCCAACCCGGTCGTGATGGCGCCCAACACTAAAGCTAGGCAAGCTTGACCAACAAACGCTTCCCTTTTAACACTAAGTCTCAAAAACTGACAATTTAAGAATATTATAGTAATTTTAGAATAATAACCCAGAAATATCAATAGAGTAACATGGAAAACTACGAAAACAGATAAACACACCCATAAGATTTGGGGTCACGAGTCTAGAGTTTCTAAACAAAACTGGATAATAATATCTGAATGAAAATATAACAAATCTGGAAATGTATATAATAACAATGAACTGGAATATGAAGAGCAGCCAGGTCCTGCGAACGTCAAGCAGCTACCTCAACGACTTTGAAAATATCTGGAGACACGAGCGCTCAGCTAAGTCTCCGGTGTACCTGAATCTGCACACAAGGTGCAAGGAGTAGAGATGAGCACTAACAACTCAGTGAGTAATAAGCATACATAATGTCTGAAAGTAAGAAATCTGCGAAATGCCACAAAGCAAAGCTAAAACTAATCGTCCTATACCTTATCTACGAACTAACAGCAAAGCAATAACAATATAACAGTCAAGTATCAGATAAAGATGCAAAGCAATGCACATGGATACGCTGCGGCGTGCAGCCCGATCCGTTTAGCATCGACGGCGCTCAATGGGGTGTGTGCAGACTCCGGATGGGCTCCTTCAGCCCAAGCGCAATATTATCATATCACTGCTACGGCATTCAACCCGACCCATACTCAGTCCACAGTATGCATATGAGTCACATAACAGATTTAATCTAATTTTCCATTTTTTCTAATTTTTAAGGTAAATGTAATTTAATTAATAATTTTCAGGAATAAGGTGACTTAGCATTTAATAACAGTGATTAAGCACAGAACTGAGATTAATAATTATGCAAATAATATTATCACATGAATATTCACCCTAGACGGGTACTACATATCGGCACAAGGCCCCAAACATGGCATTAAGCCCAACTATCAACAACACAATGTGCGTATGAGCCGCCAATAGTGTATATTCAGCTCTCGGGATGGACCAAGTCACAATGCCCAATCATACACATTCCCGCACCTACCATAGGGTGCAGGTCACACACTAACATAGCGTCACGATGTGATAAACCGGGGTTTCAAACCATCAGGCCATCATTTATACAAACTACTCACCTCTAACCGGTCGTAGACTAGTCCGCGATGCCTTTTCTCTTTGATTCTCCGTCTACGCACGTCGAATCTAGTCAAATTCACAACGAATACGTTATTATAGGTTAAATCAACATAACCCAACTGAAATTATTCGAAAAAAATTATAAATCATGAAGTTGGTGAAACCTGAGCCGAGCGCCCACTTCTCGAAAAAATCTGAAAATCACATCTTTGGATTCCTCATCTCGCCACGAGTACGTACATATAAAATTTTTCGAAAATGGAGCTCGAATGACCTTCGAAATCCCCAAAATTCGTTTCTAAAAAGTAAGCCCTATTTTCCCAAATGTCTACCCAATTTCATGGAATTAAGGGTTGGTTCTTCCTAAAAATGATATTTTTAAGTCAAGAGACTTACCTCCAATCAATACCAGTTGAAAACACGCTTCAAATCACTCAAAAATCTCTCTTTGTTGCTTAACAATGGTGAAAATATTGTTGGGTTCGCGACTGAAATTACCCTTAAAAATATTCTGTCCAGCTGAACGACCCTTCTTCGCGAATGCGAGGTCCTTCCGTGTTCGCGATGACCAAAATCCATTGGGCCAATTTTCCTTCTTCGCCAAAGCGGTGCTCAACCGTGAACGCGATAGCCAAAATACCAGCTGCCCAATTTTACCCTTGGTGAACGCGTTGCCTTCACGCGAACGCGAAGGTGTGGGCTCCTTCTTCCATGCGAACATGTCGCATTCACGAAGTACTAGACCAGGCCCTTCCCAAAAAATCTTTTCGCAAACGCGTCCGGCCTACGCAAACGCGAAGGCCTATGGACCCAAGGCCTACGCGAATGTGAGGCACCCCTGCGAACGTAAAGGCCAAGCTTGACCTGCAACAACTGCTGCAATTTCTGCAGCACAAACCAACATCCAAACTCCCCGTTATCCATCCAAAACCACCCCGAGGCCCTCGGGACCTTTAACCAAAAGCACTGATAGGTCCTAATAACTCATTCAAACTTGCTCGAACTATAAAATCACTGTCATAAATACCAAAATCATCAAATTACCACAGATTCAAGCCTAAATTAAACAAACACTTCCGAAACTTGCATTTAATCTAAAATCCGACCAAACGATGTCAAAATAATATGAAAATTTGCACGCATATCAAAAATTACCTAACACAGATTCTGGAACTATCGAAATTCCATTCCGACCCCCGGATCAAAATCTCACCTATCAACCGGACTTCGCAAAAATTAAAGCTTAGCCAATTCAAGCCTAATTCCAGACCGTACCTCCAAATTTAGTTTCAATTGCGCTCCTAAGTCATAAATCACCACCCAAAACTAGTGAAATCATCGTAAATCCATTCCGAGTCCTCTAACTCACAAGTCAATGTTCGGTTGACTTTTCCAAACTAACCTTCTCATAAAGAGACTAATTGTCTCATTTCTAACCAAACTCTATGCGAACTACTTCAATCTCCCCAAACACATTTAATGAAACATATAGAAACATAAAACGAAGAAAATGAGGAGGTAACTCACGTGACGACGAGTCAGGTCGTTACATTCTTCCCAACTGAAACAAATGCTCGTCCTCGAGCGGGTCAAGGAACATACCTGGGGTATCAAACAAGTGAGGATATTTGCTTGGCATCTCCCGCTCGGTCCCCCAAGTTGCTTCCTCCATGGGCTGACCTCTCCACTGCACCTTTAACGACGCTATGTCCTTAGATCTCAGCTTTCGAATCTGGCGACCCAAAATAGCCACCGGCTCCACATCATAGGTCAAGTCTTCATCTAGCTGGATCGTGCTGAAGTCTAACACATGAGACGGGTCACCAACATACTTCCGGAGCATAGAAACATGGAACACCAGATGAACTCCCGATAAGCTAGGTGGCAACGCGAGCATATATGCCACCTCCCCAATCCTTCTAAGTATCTCACAAGTCCCAATGAACCTTGGACTCAGCTTCCCTTTCTTCCCAAACCTCATAAAGCTATTCAAAACCTTTGGCAAGACCTTCTCGCCCACTACATAAGATACATCTCGAACCTTTCAGTCCACATAACTCTTGTGACGCTACTGAGCTGTACGAAGTCTCTCCTAGATCAGTTTTACCTTCTCTAAAGCATCCTGAACAAACTCTGTCCCCAAACGTCTAGCCTCGCTGGGCTCAAACCAACCAACCAGAGATCTACACCGTCTCCCATATAAGGCCTCATACGGCGCCATCTTGATGCTGGATTGATAGCTGTTACTATATGCAAACTACGCAAGTGGCAAAATTCAGCTCAAGAACCTCCGAAATCAATAGCACAGGCACGAAACATGTCCTCCAATATTTGGATAGTACGCTCGGACTGCCCGTCTGTCTGTGGATGAAATGTTGTGCTCAATTGAACCTGTGTGCCCAACTCCCGACGAAAAGTTCTCCAAAACTGGGAAGTAAACACGGTACCCTTATCTGATACAATGGAAACCGGGACCCCATGCAACCGTATAATCTCTCGAATGAAAATCTCTGCTAACTTCTCTGTAGAATAGGTAGTGCATACTGGAATGAAGTGCCTGGACTTGGTCAGCCTATCCACAATCACCCAAATCGAATCAAACTTCTTCGAGGTAGTAAAAAGACCACTCACAAAATCCATAGTAACATACTCCCATTTATACTCTGGAATATTCATCTGCTGGAGGACACCACCGGGTCTCTAGTGCTCATATTTGACTTGCTGACAGTTGAGACACCGAGCCACGTAATTCAAAATATCCTTTTTAATCCTCCTCTTACCAGTAATACTGTCTCAAATCTCGGTACATCTTTGCGGCAACCGGATGAATCGAATACCGCGAGCTGTGGGCCTCCTCTAATATAAACTCCCGGAGCCCATCCACATTGGGCACGCAAATCTGGCCTTGCATCCGCAACACACCATCATCACCGACGGTCACATTTCTTGCATCATAATACTCGACCATGTCCTTCAGGACAAGCAAATGCGGGTCATCATACTGTCGCTCTCTGGTACGGTCACACAAAGAATATCGGGAAACCACAATAGCCAACACCCGGCTGGGCTCGGAAATATCTAAACTCACCATCTGATTGGCAAGGTATGAACATCAACCGTAAGGGGCCTCTCCCCAACTGGAATGTACGCCAGACTACCCATACTAATAGCCTTCCGGCTCAAAGCATCGACCACTACATTAGCCTTCTCGGGATGATTCAGAATAGTAATATCATAGTCTTTGATTAACTCAAGCCATCTCCACTATCTCAGATTACGATCCTTCTGCTTAAACAAGTTCTGAATATTGCGATGGTCCGTATATACCTCACAAGATACACCATAAAGACAATGCCTCCAAATCTTTAAGGCATGAACAATTGCAACCAATTCTAAGTCATGAACATGATAGTTCTTCTCATGGGGCCTTAGCTGACGAGAAGCATAAGCAATAACTCTACCCTCCTGCATCAATACATAACCGATCCGGACTCTCAAAGCATCACAATACACTGTATAAGAACCTAAAGCTGATGGCAATACTAATACCGAAGTTGTGGTCAAAGCCTACTTAAGCTTCTGGAAGCTCTCCTCGCATTCATCCGACCACAAAAATGGAGCTTTCTTCTGAGTCAACTTCGTCAAAGGCGAAGCAATAGATGAAAACCCCTGAACAAACCTGCGGTAATAACCCGCCAAACCAAGGAAACTCCTAATCTCAGTAGCTGAGGACGGTCTAGGCCAAATCTGCACAGCCTCAATCTTTTTTGAGTCAACCTGAATACCATCGTTGGACACCACATGTCCCAGAAAAGCCACAATACTAAGCCCGAATTCACATTTGGAGAACTTTGCATAAAGTTTCTCCTCTCTCAATCTCTACAAGACCACCCTCAAATGATGTGCGTGCTCCTCCTAGCTACGCGAATACACCAGAATATCATCAATGAACACGATCACAAAAGAATCTAGATACGGCCAAAATATATTGTTCATCAAGTGCATGAACGTGGCTGGGGCAATACTTAGCCCGAATGACATCACTAGAAACTCATAGTGCATATATCTTGTCCTGAAAGTCGTCTTCATAGTATCTGAATCCCTAATCTTCAGCTGGTGATAGCCTGATCGAAGTTCAATCTTAAAGAATACCCTTGCTCCCTAGAGTTGATCAACAAATCCTCAATATGGGGTAGTAGGTACATGTTCTTTACTATCACCTTATTCAGCTGTCTGTAGTCAATGCACATTCTCATGGTGCCATCCTTCTTCTTTACAAATAATACCGGTGCACCCTAATGTGACACACGCGGGTGAATAAACCCCTTATCTAGGAGTTCCGAAAGTTGTTCTTTCAACTCCTTTAGCTCCGCTGGTGCCATATGATAGGGAGGAATAGAGATGGGCTGAGTGCCCGACACCAGATCAATACCAAAATCAATGTCCCTGTCCGGTGGGATGGAAACACATCAGGGAAATCCCTTACAATGGGAACTAAATCAAGACTAGGAACCTCAGCTTTCATATCCCTCACGAAAGCCAAATACGACAAACACCACTTTCCAACCATCCGTTGAGATTTTAGGAAGGAAATCACTCTGCTAGGTACATAATCAGTCACACATCGCCACTCGATCCTTAGAATACTCGGAATAGCCAACGTAAATGTCTTAGCATGACAGTCCAGAATAGCATGGTACGGAGATAGCCAATCCATACCCAGAATAATATCGAAGTCTACCATGCCCAATAATAATAAGTCATTTCGTGTCTCCAGACTCTCAATAGTCACCAGACATGATCGATATACATGATCCACAATAACAGTATCACCCACCAGGGTAGATACGTGCACAGGCAAGGCAAGAAAACCATGGGTTGTACCCAAATAATGAGCATAATAGGAAGATACATATGAATAGGTGGATCCGGGATCAAATAAAACAGAAGCATTCCTGTGGCAGACTGAGATAATATTTGTGATGACTGCATCCGAGGCAATAATGTCCCTCATACCTGGAAAGGCATAGAAACGAGCCAGGCCGCCGCTACTACGGTCCTCACCCCTGGGGCGACCTATGGCTACCTGGCCTCCACCCTAGCTGACTGAGCGGGAGACAAAGAAACCTGAGCATAAGAGGAGGTCTGATCCCTCTGCTGAGACTACCTACTGCGGGGTGGAGGACAATGTCTCCTCATGTGACCTAACTCCCCGCACTTATAGCAACGAACTGAAGCTGGAGAAGACGATTGATGAGAACCCCTCGATGCAGACTAACCCTGAGCTGAAGGAGCAGGAGCAAAGCTCTGAGCTGGAAGAGCACTCAGTGCAAGCAGACTATGCTGATGGCCCCAGCCTGAAGAGGCTCCACTGGAATCCTGGCGTCCTGACTGAGGAGGCCTGAAAGAACGACCTCTACTATGCTGGAACTGGACCCTAGAGTGAGCATCGCTGAAATTACGTGAACCTCGAGGCCTCTTGGACTCTCTCTCTCCAAACGTCCCGACGGCAATCTGTCTTGATCAGTCGAGCCGCATCTACAACCTCCTCAAATGTAGCTGCTGTAGCCCTCTCTCTGGTCATCAATATACGGATCAGAGAGTTGAGGCCATCTATAAACCTCCTGATCCTCTTTCTATCTATCGGGATCATGCACATAGCAGGCCTAGCCAGCTGAGTAAATCGTAACCCATACTAAGTCACTGTCATATCTCCCTGAGTCAACCACTCGAATTGACAATGCAGCTCCTCCCTGTGAGACTGGGCACATAATTCTCAGAAAATACCGTGGAGAACTGCTTCCAGGTGAAGGGAACTTCCCCAATAGGCCTACGCCTCTCGAACTCTTCCTACCAAGTAGATGCAGCTCCTGTCAACTGGAAGGTTGCAAAAACCATTCCGTTAGACTCCAGAATACCCGCAATACGAAGCATACGCTGGCATTTATCCAGAAAACCCTGGGCATCCTCTCCCTCAGCACCACTGAATGTCGGAGGCTGAAGCCTACCGAACCTCTCCAAATGCCGCTGCTCATCGTCTGGCATAACTGGGACCACATGAGATGGGCCGGTGCGGCTGGCGCAACTGGAATAACCAGTTCAACTGGAGCAAGTGGCTGAACTGGCTGAACTGGAGCTACCTCAGGTGTTTGTAAGCCCTGAACAACCTGCTCGGGTGTGCGAGCATCGGGGGTCTGATGACCACCCGCGGTCTGAGAAGTAGTCGATGCTGTGGTGGCTGAAATCGCTTGAGCCAGGCTAGTGCAGATGGAAAAAATCTAAGTCAAAGCCTCCTGAAGACCAGGTGCTGCTGGAGCATCCACAACTGGAGGTTGATCCTGGACCTGGAAAGCTAGTGGGTTTGTAGGTGCTTCCCCTGCTGGTCCGCCTCGTCCATCACCACTGTCACGTCCACGGCCTCTAGCGGGTGATACTGGTGGTCTTCCCCCACGTCCGTTAGCACAGGTTCTCGCAATCTGCGAGATAATAGAATACAAATATTTAGTTTTCACATCAACAAAACCACATGATAAGAATTTCAAGAAAATGAAATGTTTCCTAAAAGTTCTTAGCCTCCCGAGGATAGATATGGACGTCTACATACCGATCTGCGAGACTCTACTAAACCAGCTCATGACTCGCGAGGCCTAGTAACCCAGCCTCTGATACCAACTTGTCACGACCCAACCCCGTCTTGATGGGGCCCAACACAAAAGCTAGGCAAGCCTAACCAACAATCCCTTGCTTTTCAACACTGAGTCTCAAAACCCGACAATTTAAGAATATTATAGTAATTTTAGAATAATATTGCAGAAATATCAATGAAGTAATATGGAAAACGACGAAAACCAATAAACACACCCATAAGCTCTAGGGTCACGAGTCTAGAACCTCTAAGCAAAACTGGATAATAATATCTGAATGAAAATATAAGAACTCTGGAAATCTATATAATAATAATGAACTGGAATATGAAGAGCATCCAGATCCTACGAACATCAAGCAGCTATCTCAACGACTCTCAAAATATCTTGAGACTACGAGTGCTCAGCTAAGACTATGGTAAACCTAAATCTGCACACAAGGTCCATGGAGTAGGGGTGACTACTACCAACTCAATGAGTAATAAGTATATATAATGTGTGAAAGTAAGAAATCCGCGAAATGCCACAAAGAAAAGCTAAAACTAGCCGTCCTATACCTTAACTACGAACTAACACCAAAGCAATAACGATATAACAGTCAAGTATCAGATAAAGATGCAATGCAATGCACATGGATACGCTGCAGCGTGCAGCCCGATCCGTTTAACGTCGAAGGCGCTCACTAGGGGTGTGTACAGACTCCGGCGGGGCTCCTTCAGCCCAAGAGCAATATTATCATATCACCGCTGCGGCGTGCAGCCCGATCCATACTCAGTCCACAGTATGCCTTTGAGTCACATAACAGATTTAATCTAATTTCCCATTTTTCTAATTTTAAGGTAAATGTAATTTAATTAATTAATTTACACAATAAGGTGACATAGAATTTAATAACAGTGATTAAGCACGGGACTGAGATCAATGATTATGCAAATCATGTTATCACACAGATATTCACCCTAGACGGGTACTACAGATCGACACAAGGACCTAAACATGACATTAAGCCCAATTATCAACAATACAATGTGTGTATGAGCCGCCAAAAAATTCATATTCAGCTCTAGGGATGGACCAAGTCAAAATCCCCAATCATATACCATCTCGCACCTGCCATGGCGTGAGGTTCATGCCCTAACATAGCGTCACGATGTGATAAACCGGGGTTTCAAACCCTCATGCCATCATCTATACAAGCTACACACCTCTAACCAGTCGTAGACTGGTCCGCGATGCCTTTTCCTTTTGAATCTCCATCTACGCGCGTCGAATCTAGTTAAAATCACAATGAATACATTATTATAGGTTAAATAAACATAACCCAACTGAAATTATTCGAAAAACACTAAAAATCACGAAGTTGGTGAAACCCAAACACCGGACCTACTTCTCGAAAAATTCTGAAAATCAATCATTGGATTCCTCGTCTCTCCACGAGTCCGTACATATATAGTTGTCGAAAACAGAGCTCGAATGACCTTTCAAATCCCTAAAATTTGTTTCTAAAAACTAAGTCCTAGTTCTCCAAAATTTCTATCCAATTTCATTGAATTAAGGATTGATTCTTCCTAAAAATGGTATTTTAAGTCAAGAGACTTACCTCCAATAAATACCCGTTGAAAACACGCTTCAAATTGCTAAAATATCTCTCTTGGTTGCTTAACAATGGTGGAAATATTGTTGGGTTCGCGACTGAAATTACCCTTAAAAACATTATGTCCGGCTGAACGACCCTTCTTCGCGAACGCGAGGTCCTTCCGCGTTCGCGGTGACCAAAATCTACTGGACCAATTTTCCTTCATCGCGAACGCAATAGCAAAAATACCAGCTGCTCAATTTTTCCATTCGTGAACGCGTTGGCTTCACGCGAACGCGAAGGTGTGGGCTCTTTCTTCCACGCGAACGCGACCCCTTCACGCGATCGCGAAGTACTAGACCAGGCCCTTACCAAACGATCCCTTCACGAACACGAAGGCCAATGGACCCCAGGCCTACACGAAGGCGAGGCACCCCTGCAAACGCGAAGGCCAAGAGTTATCTGCAACAACTGCTGCAATTTCTGCAGCACAAACCAACATCCAAACTCCTTGTTAGCCATCCAAAACCACCCCGAGGCCCTCGAGACCACAACCAAAAGCACTGATAGGTCCTAATACCTCAATCAAACTTGTTCGAGCCATAAAATCACTATCATAAACACCAAAATCATCAAATTATCACATATTCAAGCCTAAGTTAAACTAAAACTTTCAAAACTTGCATTTGAGCTAAAACCCGACCAAACGATTTTCGAATGATCTGAAAATTTGCACGCATATCCAAAATCACCTAATGGAGCTACTGGACTATTGGAATTCCATTCTGACCTCGGATTAAAATCTCACCTATCAATCGGACTTCACCAAAATTCAAACTTAGCCAATTCAAGCCTAATTCTACACCGGACCTCCAAATTTAGTTCCGATTGCGCTCCTAAATCATAAATCACAACCCAAAACTAGTGGAATCATCGGAAATTCATTCCGAGCCCTCTAACTCATAAGGCAACATTCGGTTGACTTTTCCAAACTAACCTTCTCATAAAGAGACTAATTGTCTCATTTCTAACCAAACTTTATCCGAACTACTTCAAACTCCCCAAACACATATAACGGAACATATAGAAACATAAAACGGAGAAAATGCGACGGTAACTCACGTCACGACGAGTCAGGTCGTTACATGGTTGGTGCGGTTTGTTGGTTTCCTTTGTACACCCCTAGTTGAAATCTTCACTCTTAATCATTTGGGGATGAAGAGCCTTTAAATAGGCAATGATGTAGTTATAAATAGGTTTAATCGACGTGAATTCAAATTAGTTAATGTTAGTGGTTTTTGAATACCGAATACTAAACGAAATTGAAAAAGAAAAGTAGTTGGGGCAGATTAATATGGTGTAAGTGAATAGTTTTGAATTTTATATAAATTACAATTAGAGAATGCTATAAAATAACAATAGCAGAAGATACATTTCTAACTGACTAATTTGTTGATTGTCTAGGCATGAAGAAAAGAACAGAAAGAGGTAAAGGCAGTAGAGCACACCTAATCGTTTCTCATGCTTAGCAGCCAAAGCATGCCTACGTCTAGTATTGATTTTTCTGAAGGTAACAAAGCTGAGGCACTCTTCAATCTAATTGCATTCTAATTAATTGAGTTTCTTGGACATATTTGAGCCGTTAGACAAATACTCTTACTAGGGGTGTTCATCGGGCGGATTGGGCGGCTTTTACTTTTAACGGTTTGGCTTAACGGTTATCGGCTTTTAAATGTATTAATCCGTTAGCCACCCGATAAGATATCGGGCAGATTGGTATCGGGTTAGTCTTATAGGGCGGTTATTGGGCGGCTTATCGGCCTAACATACATGTTTACTAGAATTTGATAGATCTCTTCAGGCAATTATAGATCAAACATCTATTCCAGTATACCTTCATATGAGCTAGCTTGTTAATGTCTTTTCAGGGCATTCATTTTATCCCTGAGGTAGTATAGCTTTGCCCTCCTCACTTTTTCCTTGTCCATCACCTTCATCTCCTTTATGTTGGGCGAGTACCTGCAAATCATCTAGATCCCGAGATTAAAAATGCTTAGAAGTAGAAATAAACTTTTGTTAATCATTTTTAAGGGTTTTAGTTTTTTTATATTTAATATATATAAATAAAAATAAATTATATATATATATTTATATATACATAATATATATTTATATTCTTAACGGGTTAACGGATTAGGTGTTAAGAAAATTGAATAATCCATCCCCAAACCGATAAGCCGTTAATAAAAAAAATTAAATCCGTTCCCCGTCCGTTAAGCCGTTACCAGTAAGCCGTTAAGCTTCGGTTTGGATTGGTTTTCGGTTTCGGATCGATTTTCAAAATCCCTAGCAAGACATGGCAGGGCGTGGCCATGGCACGAGTCGGGACCTCGCATGACATGTCAGGACATTGCAATGGCATGTGACAGGTCGGGTCAGGACATGGCTGAGCGTGGCTATGGCACGAGTTAGGACGTCGCAGGACATGGCAGGATATGGCCATGGTACGTGTCAGGACGCGTCAGGACGTGGCCATGGTACGTGTCAGGACGTGGCCATGGTACGTGTCAGGACGTCGCAGGACATGGCCATGGCATGTTTCAGGACGTGGCAGGGTGTGGCCATGGCACGAGTCAGGACGTCGCAGGACATGGCCATGGCACGCGTCAGGACGTGGCAGGGTGTGGTCATGGCACAAGTTAGGACGTCGCGGGACATGGCAGGATATGGCCATGGTACGTGTTTGGACGCGTCAGGACGTGGCCATGGTACGTGTCAGGACGCATCAGGACATGGCTATGGCAGGTGTCACGACGCATCAGAACATGGAAGGGCGTGGCCATGGCACGAGTCGAGACGTCGCAGGACATGGACATGGCACGCGTCTGGATGTGGCAGGGTGTGGCCATGGCACGAGTCAGGATGTGGCAAGGTGTGGCCATGTCACGAGTCAGGACGTCGCAGGACATGGCCATGGCACGCGTCAGGACGTAGCAGGGTGTGGTCATGGCACAAGTTAGGACGTCGCAGGACATGGCAGGATATGGCCATGGTACGTGTTTGGACATGGCCATGGCACGTGTCAGGACGCGTCAAGACATGGCAGGGCGTGGCCATGGCACGAGTCGGAACGCCGCTGGACATGGCAGGGCGTGGCCATGGAAGGGCGTGGCCATGGCACAAGTCGGGACCTTGCAAGACGTGTGAGGACATGGCCATGGCACGTGTCAGGGCGCGTTTGGACATGGCAGGGCGTGGCCATGGCACGAGTCAAGACGTCGCAAGACATGGCAGGATATGGCCAAGGTACGTGTCAGGACGCGTCAGGAGGTGGCCGTGGTTCGTGTCAGGATGCGTCAGGACATGGTCATGGCACGTGTCAGGATGCATCAGGACATGGCCGTGGCACGTGTCATGACGCATTTGAACATGGCAGGGCATGGCCATGGTACGAGTCGGGACGTCGCAGGACATGGCAGGGCATGGTCATGGCACGAGTCGGGATGTCGCAGGACGTGTAAGGACTTGGCCATGGCATGCGTCAGTACGTGGCAGGGCGTGGATATGGCACGAGTCAGGACGTCGCAAGACATGGCAGGATATGGCCATGGTACGTGTTAGGACGCGTGAAGACGTGGCCATGATACGTGTCAAGATGCGTCAGGCCATGGCCATGGCACGTGTCAGGACGCATCAGGACATGGCCATGGCACGTGTCAGGACGCATCAAGAAATGTCAGTGCGTGGCCATGGCACGAGTCGGGACGTCGCAGGGCGTTGCCATGGCACGAGTCGGGACGTTGCTTGACGTGTTAGGACATGGCCATGGCACCTGTCAGGACGTTAGGACATGGCAGGGCGTGGCCATGGCACGAGTCAGGACGTCGCAGGACAAGGCAGGGCATCTCCATGGCACGAGTCGGGACCTCGCAGGACTTGTCGGGACATTGCCATGGCACGTGTCAGGTCGGGTCAGGACATGGCTGGGCTTGGCCATGGCACGAGTCAGAACGTCGCAGGACATGGCAGGATATGGCCATGGTACATGTCAGGACGCGTCAGTACATGGCCATGGCACGCGTCAGGACCTGGCAGGGTGTTGCCATGGCACGAGTCAGGACGTCGCAGGACATGGCCATGGCACGCGTCAGGACGTGGCAGGGTGTGGTCATGGCACAAGTTAGGACGTCGCAGGACATGGCAGGAGATGGCCATGGTACGTGTTTGGACGCGTCAGGACGTGGCCATGGTACGCGTCAGGACGCATCAGGAATGGCCATGGCACATGTCACGACGCATCAGAACATGGAAGGGCGTGGCCATGGCACGAGTCGGGACGTCGTAGGACATAGCAGGGCGTGGCCACGGCACAAGTCGGGACATCGCAGGACGTGTCAGGACATGGCCATGGCACGTGTCAGGACACGTCACGACATGGCAGGGCGTGGCCATGGCACGAGTCGGGACGTCGCAGGACATGGCAGGGCGTGGCCATGGCACTAGTCGGGACCTCGCAGGACGTGTCAGGACATGGCCATGGCACGTGTCAGGACGCGTCAAGACATTGCAGGGTGTGGCCATGGCATGATTCATTACGTCGCAGGACATGGCAGGATATGGCCATGGTACGTGTTAGGACGCGTCAGGACATGGCCATGGCACGCGTCAGGACGTAGCAGGGCGTGGCCATGGCACGCGTCAGTACGTCACAGGACATGGCCATGGCACGCGTCAGGACGTGGCAAGGCGTGACCATGGCACGAGTCAAGGACGTCGCAGGACATGGCCATGGCACGCGTCAGGACGTTGCAGGGTGTGGCCATGACACGTGTCAGGACGCGTCAGGACATGGAAGGGCGTTGCCATGGCACGAGTCGGGACATCGCAGGACATTGCAGGGCGTGTCCATGGCACAAGTCGTGACCTCGGAGTACGTGTCAGGACATTGCCATGGCACGTGTCATGTCGCGTCAGGACATGGCTGGGCGTGGCCGTGGCACGAGTTAGGACGTCGCAGGACATGGCAGGATATGGCCATGGTACGTGTCAGGACGTGCAGTACATGGCCATGGCACGCGTCAGGACGTGGCAGGGTGTGGCCATGGCACGAATCAGGACGTCGTAGGACATGGCCATGGCACGCGTCAGGACGTGGATGGGTGTGGTCATGGCACTAGTTAGGACGTCGCAGGACATGGGGGGATATGGCCATGGTACGTGTTAGGACGCGTCAGGACGTGGACATGGTACGTGTCAGGATGCGTCAGGAAATGGCCATGGCACGTGTTAGGACGCATCAGGACATGGCCATGGCACGTGTCAGGACGCGTCAGGGCATCGCAGGGCGTGGCCATGGCAGGAGTCGAAACGTCGCAGGACATGGCAGGGCGTGGCCATGGCACGAGTCGGGACGTCGCAGGACGTGTTAGGTCATGGCCATGGCACGTGTCAGGATGCGTCAAGACATGGCAGGGCGTGGCCATGGCACGAGTTGGGACGTCGCAGGACATGGCAGGGCGTGGCCATGGCACGAGTCGGGACCTCGCAGGACGTGTCAGAACATGGCCATGGCACTAGTCAGGATGCGTCAGGACATGGCAGGGCGTGGCCATGGCACGAGTTAGGACGTCGCAGGACATGGCAGGATATGGCCATGGTACGTGTCAGGACGCGTCAGGACATGGCCATGGCACGCGTCAGGACGTGGCAGGGCGTGGTCATGGCACGAGTTAGGACGTCGCAGGATATGGCCATGGTACGTGTCAGGACGCGTCAGGACGTGGCCACGGTTCGTGTCAGGATGCGTCAGGACATGGCCATGGCACGTGTCAGGACGCATCAGGACATGGCCATGGCACGTGTCATGACGCATCAAGACATGTCAGGGCGTGGCCATGGCACGAGTCGGGACGTCGCAGGACGTGTTAGGACATGGCCATGGCACGTGTCAGGACGTTAGGACAAGGCAAGGCGTGGCCATGGCAAGAGTCGGGACGTCGCAGGACATGGCAGGGCGTGGCCATGGCACGAGTCGGGACCTCGCAGGACTTGTCGGGACATTGCCATGGCACGTGTCAGGTCGTGTCAGGACATGGCTGGGCGTGGCCATGACACGAGTCAGGACGTCGCAGGACATGGCAGGATATGGCTGTTAGGACCCTAACTTTGAAAGTCGGCGAAGGACGGGCGGCAGCATGGTACGGCATGCGCGCCAATGGACGGGAAGTCGATATGCTAGAATGTGCAAGTAAGGCCAAGACCTTGGCGCGCAAAGGTTTGCTTGGAAGGGCTTGACAAGGCAGTATTTGCAAGGACGGGCGGCAGCATGGCACGGCATGCGCGCCAAACGGATGTGCAAGCAAGGCCAAGACCTTGGCATGGGCAAGGTTTGCTTGGAAGGGCTTGACAAGGCAACGGACGGGCGGCAGCATGACATGGCATGCGCGCCAATATCAGTGGGTCGACGGGCTGGAACGGGCAAGCAAGGCCAAGACCTTGGGGCGGACAAGGTTTGCTTGGAAAGGGCTTGACAAGGCAGCATCGGCAAAATGGGGCGGCATGGCACGGCATGCGCGCCAAAGACAGTCGGCATGACATTGGTCGGGACAGCTAAATGCGGGCTAAGCTAAGGCAAAGCGGGAATGCGGGTTGACGGCAAAGGCTTTCAACAGCCAAGGCAAGGCTATTGGAAAGAAAATACAAGTGATGGCACGAGGGAAATGAGGCAGAAAGGAACATGGCAACGGACAAGGGCCAAAGGCAGTGTGCGCACGGTGTATGGGCGCCGGGCAGTGTGCGGGAAATATGATGGCAGCGGATTGCGCCGGCATTGGTATGGGACAATGTTAAATTGACTAAGGCATGGCTCGAGCATCCTTAGGGCGGAATGCAGCTGGTCCGAATTGCACATGAGAAGCACATGGAAGCGGTTGGCAGGAGTTCCTTGTTTGTAGGCCATGATCTCCCATGTTCCCCCATGATCCCCATTATCTTGTAATGCTTGTATAATGCCCCATTTCGTGAGTAGTGGATCCTAAGTGGCTGGGGTTGTCAGCCACACGTTAGGAACGTGGGCTAGCTTAGTGGGACAAGGCAGTTGGCCGAAAATGTGCATGTGCTGCCAAGGGAAGGGTTCCTATGTGCTATAAATAGGACCCTTAGGCTTAGGCAGAGATAAGTCAAGTAATTCGTGTGTAGTTGCTTGCTGGGAAACACGAGGGAAACGTGAGGAGTTCTAAGTGTTTCAAGGAAAAGGGGACTTGGGTTGTGGGACAATCCGAGTGTTCGGCCAAGATTGACACGGTCATCTTAGTCGGAGAGTGGGCTGTGAGCGGCATTGTTCATAGCGAGAGTGAGGGTCCTTTGTATTATTTTCCATATTAATATAAAGGTTGGGAAATTGTTCCCGTATATGCTTGTCTCATTTAAATTCTGTTTTGCTGCCCAAATTCGTCTAAGGCCAAACTTGTGTTCGATTGGCAAGTTTTGGGGGAAGGCTGAGTCAGGCAAGGCTTGACTGCCGCACGGAGGCGAAACCTCGGCCAGGATTTAAGTGGCCAAAATCGGCCCCGTGACAGTTGGTATCAGAGCGCGGTTGAGGGCAGATCGTGTGCAGCGGAGACACGACGTGCCATAGCAAGTTGTGGCAGTGACGGAACGATCAGCGGCAGATTACGTTGAAATTTTTGAGAACATGGCGGGAGGCACAAATGCGGAGCTGCGTCAAAGAGTTGAGCAGTTGGAAACACTAGTTGGGCAAGCTCTCGAGAATGATGATTCTTCTGTTCTTGCGAGAATGGCGCGGTTGGAGGCAGATTATGCGGCGAGGCACGAGACAACGCTGGCAGAAATGGCCTTGGTACGCCAAGAGAAGGAAGAGTTGCGACGAGAAGTGGCTGATCTTCGAAGGGCATTACAAGATTCTGCCCCTAGAACGGATGAGCGCACTAAGTTGAGGATTCCGGAGCCGAAGCCTTATGGTGGTGCAAGAAGTGCCAAGGAACTGGAAAATTTCCTTTGGGACGTGGAGCAGTATTTCCAGGCTGCACGTATAGCCGATGCCGATAAGGTGGTGATCACACCAATGTACTTGACGGATGATGCAAAGGTGTGGTGGCGTACACGAAGTGCGGATGGAGAAGGTGCTGGACTGCCAAGAATTGAAACTTGGGAGTTGATGAAGAAGGAATTAAAATCCCAATTCCTTCCAACGAATTCATCGTGGATGGCACGCGATGGGCTGCGTCACTTGAAGCAAAGTGGCACGGTGAGAGAGTATGTCAAGGAATTTTCATCCTTGATGCTCAATGTGAGTAATATGGCGGAAGAAGACAAGCTGCATTACTTCATGAGCGGGTTGAAGAATTGGGCGCAATTGGAGTTGAGAAGGCAAAATGTGCAAAGCCTCTCTACTGCCATTGCGGCCGCAGATGCGTTGGCAGACCTGAAGATAGGTGGCGAACCTATGGATACTTCGCATTCAAAGGCCGACGGAAGGAAGGCAAGGGAATGGAAGGGAACCGGGAAGGGCCAAGCGTCTGGAAGTGGTGAACTTGCCGACACTGTGAGACGAGAACTTCACAAGGGCAAGGAGGGAAGCAGCAAGTTTGATGGCTGTTTCACTTGTGGTGGTCCGCACTTAAAAAGGAACTGTCCAGTGCAGGCTAAGATAAATGCAGTACTTGCGGCACAGGGACAGGACATGGTGGCGGAGGATGATGAACCAGAAGGGGGGTATGTCAATGACCCTCCGAGGTACGTCAATTGAGACGACTCGACGAGGACGTCGATTTCAAAGGGTGGGGGTGGTTTGTTAGGACCCTAACTTTGAAAGTCGGCGAAGGACGGGCGGCAGCATGGTACGGCATGCGCGCCAATGGACGGGAAGTCGATATGCTAGAATGTGCAAGTAAGGCCAAGACCTTGGCGCGCAAAGGTTTGCTTGGAAGGGCTTGACAAGGCAGTATTGGCAAGGACGGGCGGCAGCATGGCACGGCATGCGCGCCAAACGGATGTGCAAGCAAGGCCAAGACCTTGGCATGGGCAAGGTTTGCTTGGAAGGGCTTGACAAGGCAACGGACGGGCGGCAGCATGACATGGCATGCGCGCCAATATCAGTGGGTCGACGGGCTGGAACGGGCAAGCAAGGCCAAGACCTTGGGGTGGACAAGGTTTGCTTGGAAAGGGCTTGACAAGGCAGCATCGGCAAAATGGGGCGGCATGGCACGGCATGCGCGCCAAAGACAGTCGGCATGACATTGGTCGGGACAGCTAAATGCGGGCTAAGCTAAGGCAAAGCGGGAATGCGGGTTGACGGCAAAGGCTTTCAATAGCCAAGGCAAGGCTATTGGAAAGAAAATACAAGTGATGGCACGAGGGAAATGAGGCAGAAAGGAACATGGCAACGGACAAGGGCCAAAGGCAGTGTGCGCACGGTGTATGGGCGCCGGGCAGTGTGCGGGAAATATGATGGCAGCGGATTGCGCCGGCATTGGTATGGGACAATGTTAAATTGACTAAGGCATGGCTCGAGCATCCTTAGGGCGGAATGTAGCTGGTCCGAATTGCACATGAGAAGCACATGGAAGCGGTTGGCAGGAGTTCCTTGTTTGTAGGCCATGATCTCCCATGTTCCCCCATGATCCCCATTATCTTGTAATGCTTGTATAATGCCCCATTTCGTGAGTAGTGGATCCTAAGTGGCTGGGGTTGTCAGCCACACGTTAGGAACGTGGGCTAGCTTAGTGGGACAAGGCAGTTGGCCGAAAATGTGCATGTGCTGCCAAGGGAAGGGTTCCTATGTGCTATAAATAGGACCCTTAGGCTTAGGCAGAGATAAGTCAAGTAATTCGTGTGTAGTTGCTTGCTGGGAAACACGAGGGAAACGTGAGGAGTTCTAAGTGTTTCAAGGAAAAGGGGACTTGGGTTGTGGGACAATCCGAGTGTTCGGCCAAGATTGACACGGTCATCTTAGTCGGAGAGTGGGCTGTGAGCGGCATTGTTCATAGCGAGAGTGAGGGTCCTTTGTATTATTTTCCATATTAATATAAAGGTTGGGAAATTGTTCCCGTATATGCTTGTCTCATTTAAATTCTGTTTTGCTGCCCAAATTCGTCTAAGGCCAAACTTGTGTTCGATTGGCAAGTTTTGGGGGAAGGCTGAGTCAGGCAAGGCTTGACTGCCGCACGGAGGCGAAACCTCGGCCAGGATTTAAGTGGCCAAAATCGGCCCCGTGACAATGGCCATGGTACGTGTCAGGACGCGTCAGGACATGGCCATGGCACGCGTCAGGACGTGGCAGGGTGTTGCCATGGCACGAGTCAGGACGTCGCAGGACATGGCCATGGCACGCGTCAGGACGTGGCAGGGTGTGGTCATGGCACAAGTTAGGACATTGCAGGACATGGCAAGAGATGGCCATGGTACGTGTTTGGACGCGTCAGGACGTGGCCATGGTACGTGTCAGGACGCATCAGGACATGGAAGGGCGTGGCCATGGCACGAGTCGGGACGTCGCAGGACATGGCAGGGCGTGGTCATGGCACGAGTCGGGACGTCGCAGGACGTGTCAGGACATGGCCATGGCGCGTGTATGGACACGTCAGGACATGGCAGGGCGTGGCCATGGCACGAGTCGAGACGTCGCAGGACATGGCAGGGCGTGGCCATGGCACTAGTCGGGACCTCGCAGGACGTGTCAGGACATGGGCATGGCACGTGTCAGGATGCGTCAAGGCATTGCAGGGTGTGGCCATGGCATGAGTCAGTACGTCGCAGGACATGGCAGGATATGGCCATGGTACGTGTTAGGACGCGTCAGGACATGGCCATGGCACGCGTCAGGACGTGGCAGGGCGTGGCCATGGCACGCGTCAGTACGTCACAGGACATGGCCATGGCACGCGTCAGGACGTGGCAAGGCGTGACCATGGCACCAGTCAAGGACGTCGCAGGACATGGCCATGGCACGCGTCAGGACGTTGCAGGACATGGCCATGGCACGTGTCAGGACGTTAGGACATGGCAGGGCGTGGCCATGGCACGTGTCGGGACGTCGCAAGACATAGGGGTGTTCATCGGGTGGATTGGGCGGCTTTTACTTTTAACGGTTTGGCTTAACGGTTATCGGCTTTTAAATGTATTAATTCGTGAGCCACCCGATAAGATATCGGGCGGATGGGTATCGGGTTAGCTCTTATAGGGCGGTTATTGGGCGGCTTATCGGCCTAACATACATGTTTACTAGAATTTGATAGATCTCTTCAGGCAATTATAGATCAAACATCTATTCCAGTATACCTTCATATGAGCTAGCTTGTTAATGTCTTTTCCGGGCATTCATTTTATCCCTGAGGTAGTATAGCTTTGCCCTCCTCACTTTTTTCTTGTCCATCACCTTTATCTCCTTTATGTTGGGCGAGTACCTGCAAATCGTCTAGATCCCGAGATTAAAAATGCTTAGAAGTAGAAATAAACTTTTGTTAATCATTTTTAAGGGTTTTAGTTTTTTTATATATAATATATATAAATAAAAATAAATTTTATATATATATATATATATATATATATATATATATATATATATATATATATATATATATATATATATATATATATACATAATATATATTTATATTCTGAACGGGTTAAGGATTAGCCGTTAAGAAAATTGAATAATCCATCCCCAAACCGATAAGCAGTTAATAAAAAAAATTCAATCCGTTCCCCGTCCGTTAAGCCGTTAAGCCGTTACCAGTAAGCCGTTAAGCTTCGATTTGGATTGGTTTTCGGTTTCGGATCGATTTTGAACACCCCTAACTCTTACTATTAAGACTATTAATTATATTGTTTTTACTACATGTAAAGAACATATGATACGGCCGGCGATATTATTTCATTCGGGTGTCATGTTTTTCTTCTTTTCTTTTTTTTACATAGGAAGCGGATTATCAATGACAACTGTCAAATATGTTCATGGTGAAAAACCTTTAGTGAGAGGGGCACTTCACAAATGTTAATGAGTAATATTTGGATATTTTTGCCTTTTTTTGGTTGGTATGCAATCAAAGTTCTATATTGATAGATGAAAAAATTGAGAATCTACATATAAATTATAAATATTTCTTAAAGATGTAAGGCCTTTTTGGAAAAATTATGCAATCTTGGCCCAAAACAAACAATATAATATCATGTTCAATGTAGAAATTTTTACATCGTATAGAAAACTATAGTATCTTATTTATTTTAATTAAATACCATTTTAAAATATTACATCCTATAAATACCTTTTATCATTTATAGCAAAAAATTTAAATATAATTACATCCAATAATTAAGGCACCATATATGCTAAATATTATTTTTCTTTCTTTCCTTTTTGTATTTCTCTCACATAATTATCGCATATGTATAAACCCCAATACAATCTCTCTATTTGCATACAACCAGACTCTTTTCTCCCACGAACCCTAATTTCTTCTCCCATCCAAATTCTCAATTTTCTGCACGGTGCTGATATCAAATTTCCGGCGACGGTGGAGCTTGTAATTGATAACTTTCCTTTTCTTTTCCAATCTTCTTTTTCATTTGTCTGTCGTCCTTCTTTTCATATTCCCATTTGCAGACTCCTGCAATTACCAAGTCGGTTCTCCATGACATATAATAGGTTTGATGCAAGTCGCTAAAGGCAAGTTCTTTGTAGAGGAAGTAGATGGGAATAGATTTGTAGATTGCCAAAATGAAGGTCGCCGGAATGAAACTCGCCGGAATGAGGAATCTCGGAATGTAAACACCGAAGACGATGAGTCAGTCTGGAGAAATCCAAGAGCCGCAACACCTTCCCGATAAATTATTTAATGCTATGCATGACAAGACGCAGGTTTCTAGAACTTCAAAGTACACCCCTAATAGGCGAAGCAGATGGTCCAAATTGCTTATTTGTATTCATTTGTATTCGAATGTATTCTTCAGCTATATTCACTTGTATTCAGGATTAATCAATTATATTTAACTATTTTATTCAATAGAAGTTAGTTGTATTTTGTTGCATTTTATATTTTGTTGCATTCAAGAGTTTATTAAGCTGTTTTCAATTGTATTTTTATTGTATTCAAGTGTTTTATTCAGATGAATTAAAGTGTATTTTGTTGTATTCAACTATATTATTCATATGTATTTCTCTTTATTCAGCTATAAACTTTATTACGTATCTTTCAAATACAGATTAATGATGGATCGTTTTAGTTCATTGAGTTATATTAGGAGAATATCATGTGATTTTATTTTTTTCCGTTTTTAGTTCAGATAAGTTACTGTATTTATTGTTAATGTCGCTTGAATACAGCTAAATACATGTCAAATATTCCCGATTTTACGCCTATATTTTTTTTGTATTAATGAATACAACAACTTTAATACATGAAATACATTGTATAAAAATATAAAAAATATCTATAACACGTAATATAGCAAAAGGTGTCTATAAATGACTAATTAGACCAAAAAAATGGTGCTTTATGAAAAATTCTCTTAAATGTATCTACGGCTGGTTGAATTGAGCCCAACAACTGATCTAGAAGCTAGGATCGGGATGAGTATGACGACGGCAGATTGATGGCATGAGGCTCAGTTTACTTCCCCTTACGAGCTCAGAAACGCACACAAACAAGAAGAAGCTACTAGTGGACTTCGTTTTCATAAACACGTGGATCGTGGTGACGGCTACGTGAGACTTAATTTGATAGGGGGAAGATTGTTAGGTGTACAAATAAAATGTCATATTGGTAGATGAAAAGATTTAGAATGGACATATACGATATAGTAATATTTTTATAGTCTGAGATCTTTTGGGAAAAACCGATAATATCATACCTTGAGAGTATCTGCGGGCTGATTGAACCCCAGTAGTATTTACATAGAATAGAAACCCAGATAGGAGGGTATCTTGCAAAAGCCAGAATTTGCTATTAATAAGAAAATTTATGGAAGTCCAAACTGCATCATTAGTCAATTCTTAATAAATGACAAAATTTTGAGAATGCAGATAGAACTGAAAGTTCTGCCTAAAAAATGAAAATAATAGATATAGCTCACATTTAAGATTAAACTAGACTGCAATAGGCAGCCCCAAGGCACAAAATCCGGTGGAAATGTATAGTCCTTTATTTACAAGACGTAAGTTTTCGCTACAAGTGCTAGGAGATATGAATTCTCTTCATAACTATAGAATTCTCAAAGAGAAAGGAAAAAGAATGATTTACGTGTTGTGCAGAAATAATTAAAAGGTGTATGTTGCAATGGTGTTTAAGTTTCAAAATTACATGCTTAACTTTCCACAAAAAATTCTTCTTACAAAAGAATATGCCAAAAATAACAAATGAATCCATAATGTAAAGAAATTAACAGGACAGAAAGAGGGGATGGCCTTAACCATAATGGTGAACCTTATCACCATTCTTGATGGATTTCTCCATTCAAATTATGTTGCGCGCAACTTGCTCTTCTTCATCGAGTTGGTATTTGGGGTTCAAAGTTCGGAGGAGACGAAATATCGCCATCATCTCTCCAGAACTTAGCTTCCCCAGCTAATTTTCCCATTAACATACCGCGCCAAGGCCAGGCTCAGCGTACTGTCTTCCGAGTTGACAGTTCAGCTGAAATAAATATATCCCGATGAAGCCTATCCGTACTGGACTAGTCAACCTGTTCACCGATCAAGTCTAGCCCGACAAGCAGGAATGATATCCCTTGAAACAGCAAGAAGTAAAAGTGGATTCCTTGAGCTGATAGGAGGCTCCTCACTGAAGCTGTCAACAGCAAGAAAGCCAAGGCCAATTCTTTTGTATATATTCTGTTATGCTTCTTCTTCTTCCGCGATGACTTTCTCTCTTTCTTCTTAATTTCCTCCTTCAAGTCTCCCAAATTAGGCTCCGAAATACCTCTTTGATGTTTTGGTTTTTCCTCAACCAACAACGAAAGGTCACCCTCAGAAGAACGTCCTGATTTCTTCGTTACAACCCATTCGTAGGCGCTTCCAAGTTGGAAAAGCCCCGAGATCATTGCATTGAACTTGGTCACGGACATAGTGTTTTCAAAGAGAAGGTATGGCACAATGAAAGGGAAAGATTTAGGGGCTGGAAGTATATTGAGAAACGACATGGTGGCAGGAATGTAACAGACAACCCATGTCGGGAGTGTAGCTTCAGGAATGAACATGGTCATGGGGAGGATTATACAAAATAAGGTGAAAGAATAAAATGGCAGTATCAGCTTCCTTAGAAGGAAGAAAAGAAATATCAAGTTTCCCTTTTTCCAAATGCTTATCTGCATAAACAAAATTAAAAACATAATATAGTCAGACAATGTGCTAATTATTGTACTAGATGGATGTTCTTCAAGTGCAATGAAAGCGAGTATATACATTTGATTCAACGATGGCAGGCAAACAAAGACGGAATAACTGCATTGGCCCCGAATGCCATCTATGTTGTTGCTTCCTATATGCTTCGTATGATTCTGGTAATTCACACTGGCACTGAAAATCCAAGAAGTCTGTCAGATTCAAACGAAACAGATACTTGCTAGAAATATAAGTTACAAAATATCGGTGAACAAAGTGTCTTGCAATGAAATACCTCTACATCATTGAGAAAGATGAATTTCCACCCGTGAAGATGTGCCCGAACAGCAATGTCCATATCCTCAACTGTTGTCCTCTCCATCCAACCACCAGAGCCTTCTAATGCTTTAATCCTCCAAACTCCAGCAGTACCGTTAAATCCAAAGAAATTCAGAAAAATGCCATTCACCTGTTGTTCCACTTCAAAATGAAAGGCCAAATTAATAAGCTGCAGTCTTGTTAGAAGATTTTCCTCCTTGTTCACAAACGACCATCTTGCTTGAACCAACCCTAGGTCCTCATTATCCTATAATTCAAAGTCAAAGGAAAAAATTAATAAAACAAACTACATGATCATATTCTACGCACATAAATAATGCATCAACTGATCATACATACTGTACACACGATGTGATTCTATACGGAAGACCATATACAGGAAATGAAGATCATCACATGGAGAGAATCAAGCTTGGAGCTGGAGGGTATTGAATACCTTAAAATAAGGAACAGTTCTCTTAAGAAAATTAGGTGATGGCTGAAAATCTGCATCGAAAATGGTAACAAATTCATAGTCTTTGACATAGCTGCAATTCATGGCTGACTTAAGATTGCCAGCTTTGTAACCTTCTCTAATCACCCTATGACGGTATACAATGTTTGCACCATCCTTCTGCCATTTATGCACCTCCTCTTTGATCAACGTCTGAGTCATGGAATCGTCAGAATCATCAAGAATTTGAATCAATAGTTTGGATTTAGGCCACTCCAAACTGCATACAGCTGCAATGGATTGCTGATAAACCTGATACCAATTGCCACCAACACTCAATTTCCAGACCAACAATAAACTTAGAATAAGATTTCACACAACGACAACAACAACAACTACAACTATTCTTCAATCCAAACTAACTAATTTTAGCTATATGAATACTTAATATCGATTTCGCTCCATTTGGATCCGTTTCATTCCAATACTCAATAATTCCACAATATAAAGAAAATTAATTTAAAGAAAGAATAAATTACCTCTTTTTCATTACACATGGGGATTTGAACAAGAACCATGGGATAATAATCACCACCATCACCAGCCTCAAGATCCACTGCACCCTCTTTCAAAACTGGCCTAATATTCTTTATCTTGATCCAGAAACAACCCAAACACAGGATTAACCTATCCAAACTCTGGATAAGAAACAGGACAATGCACACATTGGCCAATAATTGAAGAGAGGGAGCAAGATACTCCACCCTAATTAAAACCCACATGGAATAAAGCGAATCAAACACGCCCTTCACGGCTAATGGATTAGCCAACGTATACAAACCCTGAATTTGAAACTCTGAAGCACTTAAGTGCCAACCTTTATAATATGCAGCTATCTCAAAAACTAACAAGATTAAAGATAACCAAAGGAAGACCTTTATACAAATATAAAACCGGCTATTAACGGTTGAAGAATCTGTTCTTCCGGTTGCAGCACGGCGGCGAATAACAGAGCCAAGACTGAACAATGCAGAGGCAATTGAAGTTAAGCAACCTGCTGCTTTATGTGCCTTAAGAAGAAGAACCCATGTGAGCTGTTTTGCATTCTTATTTTTCACCTTTTCACCTTTTGTTAACAGAAAATCATCATCCGATGGACTTTGTAACTCAACCATGGACCAGTTATTTGGGTTCTCCATTTTCACCACCACAGGGGTACCCCTTTGAATTTCTTTACCCCACCAGCTAAAGGATTGCGCCATTTTTTTATACTTTCTTGGTGAAGACCCTTTTGGAAAATTTGGCCTAAATGTGTTAAAGATTGAAACTTTGGCTTGATTGTAGCTCAAATGTGTTTAAAGAATGAAATTTTGTGTTGATTTTAGCTCAAAATGTGTTGTAGAATGAAACTTTGGGTTGATTTTATCACAAATGAATACAATGTGAAAAGGTACAAATTCTTGCCCAACAAATGCTATGATGGTACAATTGAAAGAGACAGTGCAAATGTAAAAAAATGATATTTATGTGGATATAGATATGGATATATATATAGAGAGAGGGGGACCAAAAGGGAGAAAACTCAAAAAGAATGAAGAGGTTATGATTTGGCAAGAAAGTACGAAAGAGAGAACTGTTCCTTGAATTACTCACAAATTGGAATAAGGGAGAAAAAGTATGAGGGAAAAAATAATAGAATGTTGTTGTTATGGTAACAGCTTATTAACATGTCTTTGATTCTGTTTCCAGTCTTGAAAAGAATGGAAAATCAAAATAAAAAACATGAAATAGACATCAGATTCAATAGTTTCTTCCTCCTGTGATGGCGTGTGAATTGGATTAAGGTAAGAAATCCAGTTTTTTTCTTTCTTTCTTGAGAGAGGTTTTCTAGATATTGTATCAATCAAATATATATGTATCTATGTACACGTATATAGAAAGCGATAGCCATAGTAATTTTGAAACAGATAATAATTACGCATGCATGCGCTTTTGTTCTTATCATACAATAGAAAGAAGGGTTGAAGGAGGAGGATGAGATAAAATGATCCTATCTATAATATAATCATTAACCTTTTTCATTGGCAAAGACACAAGACAGAAAAAAGGAGTAAAAAAGGAGATAAAATATGTGTTTGAGGTTTTCCTTTGTTTAGGTTTTTATTAACAAACTCATTATCTTTAAGAAGAATTTTTCCTTTTATTTTCTATTGCATTTTGTTAAATCATGGTAGTCATTGAATGGCTAATGACATATTGCTTGCAGTGATGTAAATAATAGATAATTGAAAATGTGAAACTTCTTACAAACGTATAGTTTTAATTACGGGGAAAATTCTTACTCACATATAATTTCAATGTTATCTTAGTTAACTGATATATCGAAATAATAATACATATTATTTAACCATAAATAAACTAGTGCAAATTAAAACAATTTCCGGCATTATAAATTGAATATGACGAAGAAAAACATCAGTCGAATTGTAATGTCATAAATTAAAAGCGCTAATCTCATTGCCATTGAGAGGGAATGGTCATTTCAGATTTCAGAAGTAGTCAATTTTCTTTTTTCGTCCTAACCAGCTTGTGTTTTTAATTTGTTGGGTGTTTTTGACTAATTGGCTTCCTTCACGCTTGGCCAAACAATGACGCATAAAACCAGAACTCGCCACGCCATCATATGAATCTCAAAATTTTAGTTGTGGAAATTTGTGTAATGATATTTAAACAAATTCTTTTCTACAATATTGCAAAAGAAAATACTTGAGTTGACATGAGAAAAGTGGAGCTATATTTTGTTGAGAGAGCTGGATTACATTAGAACGAAAAAAGTCTGGAAAATGTAAAATCATAACACACATAATAAAAAATCAGGGGTTGTTTGGTATAAGCGATACAAATATTTAATCCCACTGTAAGTTGTATTATGTTATGACCAATAAAAGAAAAAGAAGAGTATTATAGAACAAAGTAGAGAGAATTCTTATTGATGAAATACAATGGAATAAAATTCTTTATTTATAGGGAGATGATGACTTAGCCACCAAGTAATAAACTATAGAATCTTTCTAGAATATAGACATTCACCATACATAAAATTCTATTTATAACACTCCACCTGAATGTCTATTCAACAGATAATGTGTCTCGTTAAAACCTTAACTAAAATAAAACACAATGGAAAAAAAATTTTAGAAAAGGAAAAAGAGTACATATATATAACATACGCCTTTTGGTTGCCTCGTTAAAAACCTTAAAAGAAAAATCCAGTGGGACAAAACGTTATAAGAGAAAAAGTCCCTCCCCCCCCCCCCCCAAGATGAGAGCATCAATTCACATCCTTGAGCCTTCACATGCCAATCTTGTGCACCATCTTCAAGAGATCGTTGGTAGAGATTTGATAAATAAATCAGTCATATTAACTTGAATGAATATGTTGCACCTTGAAATCTTCATAAAATATCGTTGAATGGACTTTTCAATATTTCCATAAGGATTATCGCTATCATATTATCATGCTTATAGTTATAGCAAGATACATATGTGCACAAATTATACTTAGGATGTGGTACTTCAAGACCAAGAGTTGTATATGCTTTAAGCAACTTAAATCCTTCATGGATTGTCATATAAGTTAAGTCATATAAGCAATATAATAGACTTTAGATGCATATCAAGTTTTCTTGTCATGCTAGCCATATAAGATATCGAAAACTGATTGCACATACCATTGACTTTATACTTTCAAGCTTTCAACTGTAGGTCCAAAACAACATGTCTCTCATATGAAATCAATTCTAATTGAATTATTTCTCTTGACTTAAGATCCTCATATATATATATATTTAGTGCTATAATAGATGTCATCGACAAATATTTTATATCGGTTCCAACCTCCTTATTTTTCATAAAGACATAACATAGAGATCTTTTCATTCATATGTTCAGGTACCTGAGTCTTTCATAGATCACTTCCCTTCTTTATTATGATCATTTGCTCACCTTCTTTATCAAGAAGTTTATTTAAAACCGATTAGTCTGTATGCTTTAAGCGTACCATGGACTTTGTCCTTGTAGGATTTAATATGAGCATTTGCAATGAGAATATAGTTGCTTTCTTTGGTTCAGCAAATGCGTCTACCATACTTTGCAATATATTGCAAATAAATTAGCTTTTTATGAACTTCAAGTTCATATTATCCTATTCGAGGATCTATATGTATAAATAATAATTCATTCTATGTAACTTTTTTCTCAACTTTTGTATCTTATCTCCCCCTCATGTTAGAAAAACTAACTTGCTTCCTCAACTTTGAAAATCCATCTTTGTGCATTATGGTGTTAATAAAGATATACACCGCACATCAATAATAATAAGATGAAATTATTTGATTCCTGACCCCGAACCAATTGTGAGGGGAGAATGTAATATACTTTCGTATATAACCTATATCAAACCGATATAGATAACTTTGTTCTCACAAGCAGTAGTATAGTTATTAAGTGGAGGCACTCAATAAATTATTTTGTTAAGCCAATTGTGATGTAAATCAACTTATAAAGATGAACTTATTAAATAGAAAATCTAGAAATTATGCTCTAAGTTAAATTCTTAGGCAAGTTACCTCGCAAACATCATGTTGCGGGTTAATAATAGTCACACATGTAACCATCTCATAGATGCATCTTATGTGGCATACATGGCAGGTGAATGGGCCTATATTCACCTTTGATATTTCCAGCATTCATGTGATTTAGTTCTAATTTTAGTTCGTATATTAATTAGTGAGAACAAGCAACATAAGATAATTCATAAAGAACTTTCTAGTTCTTTAATATTTAATCCATGTGAATTCTCTATGATTTTTGTACATCATACTTAAATTGATATGGCTAAACTGATTATGCAAACTGAATAAATTATTAATATTGATAAGTTCATGTTTACACCATAACATGTGCAATTATCAATAAACTCCATGTTTGTTGATATGTGTTTTCATATCAATAAACATCCACATTAGTGTGGTGTTCTTTTGTTTGCGTAATACAAACTGGAGAGTAAAGCGGGTAGCTTTTCACATATATATTATCCCGCTGCAAGTTATAGTAATAGAAGATGTTAAATCTTTCCTTTATTACAGTCTCAATATAATCAACCGCTTTCACGTGTACTTTCAAAACTGAATAAGTTTCGTTGAGACTTACTACAACATAGTAAATTGGCATGATAATAATTGTATTCCTCCAAAATAGTAATAATTGGGTCTTCCAGAGCTCTCAATTAATTTTATTCTATCACAAATTCATCAACATCCATGTGGTGAATATCTCTTTTAAAGAGAAAGTTATACCATTATGGTCATGGTCAAAATTATTATAGCCAAGATATGTTACTTCTATTACTTTTGCCATGTAATAATCGCACTGCCATAATATTTTGGCTAATCACAATGGGTATGTGATCAATGACATTTCATGCCCTAATAATGAAATTATTTTCTTATTCCATCTCAAACCTCCTTCTAGAGATGAGTGTGGTATATTCGCTACCACTAGCGCGTTCATATTATTTGAAGAATGAGTATGTATTCATAAATCAGATGTTGTCACATTCACATCCTGAATGAACCATAATCTTTTGTATGTGCTTTGTAAAATCTCATGTCAAATCAATGATAACTATTACTTTCAAAAAGTGAAGGATTATTTATTGTTCTTATTATTACAATAATGACAATTATAATTTTGTCTACTATCATGCACACATTCATTGATACCTTCACGGTAATAATTTTGTCTTCTCTCAAACTTATCACATACTGCTATCACATGCTCTTAAGGGAATGAGAATGGAGCAAATTTAATAGGACGAGTTTTTAATTCTTTCCCCACAATCATACATGAATTTGATCATGGCAAGACATAGAAATTTTACCACTTTGGGTAGTTATAATATCTTTCAAACTGGTAAAAGCTCAGGACAAAGTCCTTGTGAGCGCTGGTTCGAGCCCCCGCAGGCCACGGGCGCACAATTAGTGTTAAAGGCTGGCCCGGGCTCCAGGATTTCTAGTCGGGTCCTACCCACTCTCCAGCGCGGGAGCAGAGGGGCTAAAAAGGTGGGGCACCGGACACGTGGAATATCAAAAAAAAAAAAAAAAAATCTTTCAAACTCCATTAGAGTTGCAATCAAGATTTATCATCTTTACTTATATTTAAAATCAAATTATAAAATGTCAAGAATTTAAAAGAGAAAAGTAAAATATTTACCTTATATCCAGGATTTACACGAAGGAAGTTCAAAGAGCAATTAACAATCATTATACTCAATCCCAAAGCTTCTACTCAATTGGTTAGAGTGTCGTGCTGATAACATGTTATGAACGATAAAAGAAGAAGAAGAGCATTGCAAAACAAAGTAGAGAGAGAGAATTCTCATTGATACAGGATGAAATATAATAGAATAAAACCCTCTATTTATAGGAAGATGGTGACTTAGCCACCATGTAATAAACCATAGAATCTCTATAAAATATAGATATTCACCATAAATAAAATTCTTTTTATAACATATTACTTGTACTGTTGTACAATATTAGTTTCCAGAATAAAAGCCCACATTACTAATATAATCTCATGTAACTAATACAATTTTTCTTTTGGTATTTTTAAAACAATGCACTAATTATGTATTTACCTAAAAATTGGATAACAATTAAACTTATAAAGTAATTTTAAGGATACGTGATTTCACCTAATATTAATTGATAGATATAAATATTAGCAATGAAAATTACAACGAGATAAAGCAAAATACTGTTAAAACGTAATTCAGCCTTCGAACTTGAGTGCCCTCAAACTGATCAATACCAAATAATTAAGAGGTAAACAAATTGATGGACAAGAATATAAGATAGAAAAAAAGCGTTGTATTGCTTTGATATGCACGAATGTTAGAGTCTCTACAAAATGGTTAGAACTCTCTTTATATAGTAGAGGACTCCTATCTAAGGTAAAATTTTAATTATGGAAGTAAATCCCATGATTAGCCTAAACAACCATCCTTGATTTATCTATTCCGGGATTTCCGCAGCCATGATCTTCGACCGGTCAAGGATATCTCGCTTTTCTATTATCGCACTTTGCTCGAAGTCTGCTCTATTTGGTTTCGCTACTGGCCTCGAACTCGACAGGCACCTCGATTCTCGAGCTCAGTACCTTGTCTTTGTACTCTGGTGTGATTCACTGCGAAGCCGACCTTCAGTGCAACTCCCTAGTCTCGATTAAATAGTAAAATGGAATAAGCTCAGTTTTAACCGTATACATACAGAGTTTAATAGAAAAAAAAAAAGGAAAGACAAACAGACAAATAAAAGAGTAAAACTATAGTTGAGTCAGGGTAGCTGTTTTAAGGGAGAAAAGTTAGCACGGGAACTCTAGAATAGTAGAATAGGTTCAGGTTCATTTAGATTGCATTGGGCAACAAACGACGCATGCACGTGAGATGTTGGTTCACGTTAGCTAAGCATGTTCACATTAGCAGCGTATTTAGTCAAGATTCTTGCTGATTTCCTGTATGTGTAGGACTGTAGGAGTATGAACACATATTGATAAGTTTGAGTACCATTAAAGATAGTAGCATTAAATAGTGACGGACCCACAATTTCGCACAAGCGAGCTCAATAAGTAATAACAGTAGTTAATAAGATAAACGTTGTCGATTATGACAAGCATAACCCGATAACTTTTTTTTTTTTGTTCTTGGCACAATCTCAGCATTTTAATGTCTGCACTCTAAAATTTTAACAAAGTTGAAAATATTTTTAAGACGGTACAGCAAATTTATCTACTTTATATTTAATTTAACAAAAAATTATTAACCCTATTATTATTAAGAAATTGTTACTTGCAGAAAAAAGAGAATAGAAAAGATTTCTAAATGCTAAACCAATAATTAGTGAAAAAAAGAGTTATACGCTAAAGCAGAAAATTTTGTATAAAATAGTTTAGCATTAATAATAAAATTAAAATAACATATTATAATGATTTCAATAATTATACTTGCACTTTTTATCAGCATTCAAGAAATTAAAGAATGAACCAATTTATTTTGTAGATAGGTTTATTTAATTTTTCTTTTTGAAGCTGATTAAATTATGGAATAGTTTTTATTGTATTCAAGAAAAAAAAAATGAAACAGAAAAATGACTAAGAATAGAACATGAGAGTAATATTACTACTAACGCGGTAAAAATAAAATTTCACCATGTGGGCTATATAATTGGCTAACTGGTCCGCAATAAGGCTATGCTTTGACATTAGTCGACTAAAACTCTAGTTCAAAATATGATGCGTGTCCCTTGATTTAAATGTTTTGCATATATTTAGTTCCCCTTTCCATAAATTCATTTACGGTTAGATATTGAGTTCAATTTGAGAGTTCTCTGTTGCCAGTAAAATTTCTTAACTTTCTATCTGGAAATTTTAGAATCAAGTGTGAAAACGTATTGCACTTATTAATTGACCAGTTGTGTTATCGCTTTCTGCAATTCCTTGCGTTCGGCATTCAGCTCGTTCTCTGGTTTTACTACTGTTAAATCCATACATGGGCTGAAACAACCAAGCATGTAGTGAAATGTCAAATTAATTGATTCATCAAGGATTTGTGATCACGCCCAAGTATGCCCTCTAGAAAGGACTCTGCGGACATTGCAAATAAAATTCAGGTATTACGCTCAGAGTCAAATCCACATAGAGTCAACCTATCAACTACCACCTTTAGACCCACTAAATTCTTCAGAACCAGCTTCCCAAGACTTTTGAATTACAAGTGGAGATTTTACTACGAACTAATATTGTAGAAAAGCAACAAGCTATAGCTAACTAACTAAGGTTGTGGACAAGATGAGCGAAACGCTAAGGTAATGACTTCCTCTATTGATGGAATCCCTTCTGTTTATGCTTCATACAAATTTACCAACACACTTTATTATAAATGAACACTCAACTTACCGTAAATCTCTCTCGAGCAATTACAGTAACATACTATTATACTCTCCCGAGATACACTAGCTAGCTTTAATTAACTCAGTTCACTTGATATTGAACCCAAGGCTTTGTTATTCCTAATTCCGCCTTTAAACCCGCACTTATAGATTCCTCTTATTACTTTAGGAGTGGTGTTATTCAAAAATAACCTAAATATGCACTCTTTTCCAAGTTATGCACACTAAATGGGCACAGCTAATTGAGGATCCCGTCAACTAACTACAACAAAAGCATAGTTGAATAAATAAAGATTAAATCCGGAAAATTTGCATTAACATAAACGAGAAGTTCAACTGCCAATAGGTTCCATCAAGACCTTAGACAGGGAAATTAGCTACTCATAACTACGGGTAAACAAACTAAATTAATATTCAACATAATCTAGCAATAAAAATCAAAAGGGAAGAACAAATATGTTTAGGTTATTCTCTCACACTTGTTTTTCCTTCCAAGAACTCAAAGAAATCAATTCATGCCTCCAATATAAGGCTGTATTTTTCGCGGTTCCGAACCGGAACCGCGGCCCCTGGCGGTTCTGCCGGTTCCGGTGGTTTCCGGGAAACATTGCGGGGCGGTTCTACCCATTGGAACCGCCAGAACCGGAACCGCTAGAACCGGAATCGGAACTGTACCGGTTCTGGCGGTTCCAAACGGTTCCGGCGGTTCTGTAACGGTAATTTTAAAAAAAAAAAAAATTCAAATAATTTCCAAACGGCTCTTTTTCAAAAGTAGCCGTTTGGAAGTTTAAAAAATAGCCGTTTGACCCCCAAACTTTATATAATTACACTATTTCTCATTTCTCAACTATAAATACCCCCTCATTCTTTCATTTTTATTTACCAATTCATCAATATCTCTCAATCTCTCTCAATCTCTCTCAAGCTCTCTTTCAATCTTTCTAGTGCAAGTTCTTAATTTATTGTTGCAAATTCGTGAAACATTGTGAAGTTGTTGAATTGAAGTTTTCAAGTGTTCAATCTCAACGATTTTCAATTTTCAAGAAGTTGTTCGTCAATCCAATAAACTCGTTTCAACTCTTACGTGCTAAGAATATTTTTATGTGTTGTTATTTTGCTTAATTATAATTATTATGGCATTTTTGTTGAAAAATATGTTCGGTAAAGGAAAATCTAAAACCGGTGAAAGTAGTCGCCAAAATACTACCCCTCCCCCGGCTCCCCGACCTAGAAAAGATAAGCAAGTTCAAAGTAGTAGCCAACCTAGAAATCCTAATGAACCATTCGAAATCCTTGATAGTGATCACCCGTGTTTTCAATTTAGCGATATTGAATTTCTACATGATGTAGCAGTTGGTGATAGAATAGACGATGATATTATGAATGCTCTTTATCCTAATGCATCTATCTTAGAGGGAAATGAGGATGATGATGATGGCGAAACCCAAACTCCAGTAGATTTAGATGATACACCTACTAATCCTGCTCATAACTTAGGTGATGAACCGGAACACCCACCCGTACAAACTCGCACTTTTAGTAGACAACCTCCTAAATGTTCAGAAACATCATTAGTTTGTCAATTTTTTATTCAACTAAGAGAACAAAATAAGGCTAAGTGTAAATCTTGTGGGAAATTACTTGTGCATAGGTATACTGAAGATCGTAGTGGCACGGGTAGTTTAGTTAAGCATATAAGATTACACCCTAGCGATAAGGCTACATTTTTGCAATTGAAAGCGCAACAAGAGGGGAGGACAAGTCCTGATACTACAGTTAACCCAAGTACTGGTTCAAATCTAGTTTAACCAGGAATAAACACAGTCACCGGAGGTATTTATATTACGATCCAAATAAGGATCGTGAAGAATTAGCTAAAATGATTACTGTTATGTGTTTGCCTTATTCTTTGCTTCTAATCCTGCATGGATTCATTATATTAGAAGAGTATTTAATCCTACGTATAAAGTTTGGCCTCGCGCCATAGTTAAGGCCGATATTTATAAATACAAGCATGAATATGAACAATACTTGCGCTATTTATTTACCCATATAACTAATCGTATGTCTATTACAACTGATATTGGTAGAAGTAATAATGATTGTGATTATCTAACCGTAACCAGTCATTGGATAGAGAAAGACTGGACAATGCGAAAACGCATTATTGCATATAGGATAATTAATTCTCGGCAAACGGGTAGGTTTATTGCTAACACTGTTTCAGATGTATGCAGATATTTTGTTTTAGTGATAAAATAATGTCAATTTCCATGGATAACGCTTCTAGCAACACTAGTGCAATAGGTATGCTAACTAGAACATTTAATCCTGCTTTTACTTATATTTTCCACATTAGATGTATTTGTCATATTTATCATTTAATTGTTGGTGATGGTATGAGAATATTAAACATAGAAATTGAAAAGGTTAAAATGGCTCTTAATTGGCTATTTTATTCAAACCGTAGAAGTAGACTTAGAGAATATTTTAAAAAGTGTGACGAATATGGCCTTAGAGAAAGAAAGGTTCCTAAACCTTGCCCGACTAGGTGGAACTACATGTACGAAAGTTTAGTAGTAGCGTACGAATATAGAAACCCAATTAACGCTACGTATTATTCTCGGGATTGTGGGGAGGAAGATAATGATATGCTAACTACACAAGATTGGACTAACGTTAAAATTCTTTTAGATTTTTTATAACATTTTCATGTGGCTAAAAATGATTTATCTGGCCAATATTATCCAACTATTTCTAACTGTTTAATTTATTTTGCCGCACTTGCTAATTTGTTTGTTGATTTTAACGAGGGAGGGGAAATTTATGAAATTGCAATAACTGAAATGAAAAAGAAGTTTAAAAAATATTTTTTTTCCAATCCCTCCTAGATTTGGTGTGTCTGCTATGTTAAATCCTACTATGAAATTAGGAGGTCCTCACTTTTGGTATTCTTCTATTTATCAAGCTTTAGATCTTTCAGAAGTAGAAATGGCTACACTATCTGTTGCGAAAGCATCAATTAAAGTGAATGCTAAAACTATTTATAATGCATATAAACAGGCGTTAGAGCATGCTAGGCCTAATATTCCAAACCTTACTTCGTCTACATCACAGGCGTCTAAAAGAGCTGCTGGCTTAACAGCTCTTAAATCATGGACGGAGTTAAGGGGTACTCAAGGGGAAAATTTAGATGAAATTTCCCATCTAAATGAGCTTCAAGTTTATTTGTCGCAGGGACTAGAGAATGAGAATCCAGACGGCTCTTTCGACCTTTTGGATTGGTGGAAGACAAGGGAAAAGCATTTTCCCGTTCTTGCAAGGATGGATCGGGATGTTCTGTCGAGTCAAGCGTCAACTGTAGCATCGGAGAGTGCTTTTAGTCAAGCAAGACTACAAATAGGTGATCACAGAGCGTCGACGCGGGACAGCTTGGAAAAATCAGTGCTTTTTCGAGATTGGATCTGCGCAGAAAGAAGGAACTTTGGGCTAGCTGAATCACAACCAGAAATAGATGAGTGCTATGAAGAAATGCTAGCAGAACTTGCTCAGGAAACATCTTCACCCGGAAGTGGTGATGAACAAGCTTCGTTTCCACCACCGCCAACACAACCACCTCCAAACCTTGAAGGTTTTATGAGATTTGTTAGAAATAATACATAAATTATGATGTAACTTGTACATTGGCATGTCTTCTTTTAGTTTTTTCCTTTTAATGGTGGTATTAGTACCATGTTGTGCTCATTCCATTGGGGGAAGGAAGACTAAGCAAGATATGCCATTTTGGTCAATAAATATGCTCTTTATCATATTCTTGAATATCTTTTGTCTCAATATTTCTTTATCAATATATACTACTTATATACAATTTATACTAATTACTAACTACAACACAATATACACTACTTATATACAATATATACTACTTACATACAATATATATTACTTATATACAAAATATACACTACTTATACACAATATATACTAATTACCAAACACAATATATACTATACTAATAACATAGTACACCATATAAAATATATTCTACAATATACTAATGACTACTATACAAGATATTGATTTAAAAAAAAAAAATTAGAACCGCCGGGAACCGCCAGAACCGCCGGGAACCGCCAGAACCGCCGGAACCGCCAGAACCGGAACCGGATGGTACCCGGAACCGTATGGTAGCGGTTCCGGCTCCGGAACCGCCAGAACCGGAACCGCAGACCCAAATAGACCCAGAACCGGAACCGGATACAGCCTTACTCTAATAGGCGAAACCTAGTGACTAATACAGGTTTTAGGGCTAAAATTTCATGTTTGGACAAAACTGCCCTTGACCATCAACACGCCTACCGTACCCCCTGAATCCAATTTTATCTGCAGCTATCTCCCACGGCGGTTCTACCGCGGTCGCGGTAGAACCGCGTCAGACACCCTTCTCTAATTCTGCAGCCTTCTTCCGCGTGGTTTACTTGGGATTTTTCACAGTTGGCCTCTTTTTCCTTCTTTTTTAACTCCAAAAGTTCTCCCTAGCCTTCCCTATCCATATATAGCCTGCACATCAAGAAAAACACTAATAAGAGCATTTTCTTATCACTTTCATTATTAAAACTATGCAAGAAGGTAATTATTTAGGGCCTGAATATAGTTAAATTCACCTATTATCAATTTGTGCAAAGTTTCCTAGATTATTCCTTGTATATGTGGATTACACGCTAATAACTGATAATGATTTTGTGCCTATGGAGGAAACCAAGAAGAATTACACCAGTACTTCAAGCTTAAGTATTTGGTTAAACTGAAGTATTTCTTGGGGATTGAGTTTTGTTGATCTCACAAATGAATCATGATGAACCAAAGAAAGTATAGTCTGGAGCTAATATTAGAAATGAGGTTGAGTGTAGCTAAGCCAAGCTAGACACCTTTGGACTGCAATCTAAAGCTTGCAACTACTGAATTGGATGAAGTTTAAGGATTAGGTAGTGATGAACCACTGGAAGACAAGGGAGAATATCAAGTGTTGATTGGGAAGTTGCTGTATCTAACCTTAACCATGCTGGATATTGCATTTGATGTTCATACACTTAGTCAGTTTATCCAAAATTCAAAAAAATCACATTAGGAAGCAGCCATAAATGTAATCAAGAATGTGAAGAGGGAACCAGGATTAGGAATAATGATGAGCACCAACAAGAAGAACACCTTGACTGCATTTTGTGATGCTGATTGAGCATCTTGTCCAAACACAAGAAAATCCATAAAATGTTTAATTATGAAACATGGATATTCATTAGTTGCATGGAAAGTCAAAAAGGTAAAGTACAGTGTCCAAGAGCTCAGCAGAAGAAGACTATAACATCATGGCTTCGGTGGTTTCAAAGCTGATATGGCTAATAAGGAGTATTCAAAGAGCTCGGCGCAGAAGTAAAACTTCTAGTTTTGTTGCACTATGATAGTAAAGCTGCATTGCAGATAGCAGCAAACCCATATCATGAGAGAACAAAACATATTGAATTAGATTGTCATTTCATTAGAGAAAACATTCAGAAGGGGTTGATCAGAATAGTACATATAGGATCGAGTGATCAACTAGCAGATATACTCACTAAAGGACTTGTGAGACAGCAGCATGAATTCTTGATGTCCAAGTTGGGAGCGCTCAACATCTTCGCACCTACTAGGTTGAGGGAGAGTATTGAGTTAGTTAGGAAATGAACACGTGACAATTATGTGTGTTAGTTAGTTAGGGAGTTATATTTATTGTTAGGAGGTTGTTATTTAGTAATGAGTATTAGCTAGATGGTTAGTAGCTATTTTAGCTCAAGTATGAGTAAGTGTATATTGTAAAGTTTTTCAGTTAGTTGAAATAAGAAGTACCGATTCTCTCTCTCTCATCTCCTTCCTCTGGTATCATTCTTCCATTACTGAAGCTCAGAACTTAGCTTGCATGGCTGTTTTGCTCAGCTTTCTTTAGCCTTATTCCACCCAAATCCTTAAGCTTGAAGGACTGATGTAATTGCTTGTTGGTTTCCTCCATAAGCGCTAGATCATTATCAGTTATTAGCTTGTCATCCACATATAAAAGAATAGTCCACTATTTTTCTGTCTTGCTTCTTTGTAAATAAGGAATAATCTAGAGTACTTTGAACAAATCTTTGATGAATTAGTGCCTCAATTAGTTTGATATTCCATTGCTTGTTTGCTTGTTTCAGCCCACATAGAGATTTGACAAGCCTACATATATTGCCTTCATTCTCCCCCTGACATCATGTATCTTCATATAAACTTGATCATAGAGGTCCTCTTGAAATAAGGCACTATATACATCCATTTGGCACAATATACATCCATTTGATGTATATGCCACCCTTCAGTAGCTGCAACAGAAATTATTTCTCAAACAATAACCATTTTCATAACTGAAAAAATATTTCATGGTAGTTCAAACCTTCTTCCTAGATATATACCTTAGCTATAAAACGTTCCTTGAAACTCTAAATATCCCCATTAGCTTTGTACTTTACTTTGTAAATTCATATGCAACATATAGAAGTCTTTACTGCTGTTTGTGCCACCAATTCCCATGTCCTGTTGTCTTCTAAGGCTTGAATTTCTGCCTTCATGGCTTCAATCCACCTCTTGTATTTGGATGCTTCATGAAATGTCTTAGGTTCTCAAAAGGTGAGAAAACTCCCAAATAGTTATGATAAGATGGCTTCAATCGATCATAGCAAACTTTTTTGCAAATGTGAAATTTTGGTGATGAACATGATCTGTCAGTGTCATGCTTTCTTCTTGATCATTTGCTCCTAGAATATCATCAAGAATAATCTGCTCCTCAATATTGAGATGTAATGACCCAACCGATCGTTTTGAGTATCAGCACTCTGTTTAGTAGTCGGAGGCCATGAACAACTTCATTTTGGGTATTATGACTTTTTCGCATGGTCGGAATCTATATTCAGGGAGATCGTAGTTAAATTTAAATGAAAATTCCCATTTCTGAAGCCTTAAGTTGAAAGAATGAACTAGGATTGGGGTTTTTTAGTAAACAACCATGGAATCAGGATTTGAAGGGTCCAGCAGGTTCGTATAATGGTGTCGGACTTGGGCGTATGCCCGGTTCGGATTTTGGATAACCCGGGAGCATTTTGACGCATATTGTGGAAGTTAGCATTTTGGAAGAAATTTTATAATTTTGGCTTGAAGTGAATTTCAGCGTTACCGATGTCCGTTTGGAATCCCTAGATTGGGAATAGTTCCGTATAGTTATTCTGGAGTTAGGAGAGCGATCAGAAGTGAATACGGAGGTTCGTAGGTCGTTTTGAAGCCATTTGGCTAAAGATAGAAATTTGAAGATATTAGAGAAGTTTGAGCAGAAGTGGACTTTTTGATATCGGGGTCAGAATCTGATTTCGAAAGTTGGAATGGGTCCGTAATGTCGAGTATGGCTTGCGTGCAAAATTTCAGGTCAATCAAACATGATTGATAGGTTTAAATATCGGAAGTAGAAGTCCAAAAGATTAAAGTACATAAAGTTTGGATTGGAGGTCGTTCGACGATTTTGGCATTGTTTGATGTGATTTGAGGCCTCGAGCAGATCCGTAATGTATTTTGGGACTGGTTGGTATGATTGGTCGGGGTGCCGGAGGCCTCGGGTGAATTCCGAGTGGTTAACGGATCAAAATATGATTATTAGAAATATTTTAACAGTTGGTGCCTGGTATTTCCGCTTATGCGAAGATGGAACTGCAGAAGCGGCCCCATAAAAGTGGAGGAGAAGCCGGAGAAACGAACAAGCGTAGGGGCAACCAGGAAGCAGAGGAGAAGCTGCAGAAGCGGACAAGCGTAGGGGCAGCCAGGACCGCAGATGCGGCTAAGGCTCCACAGAAGCGAAACCGCTTCTGCGGTGGAAAGGTCACAGAAGCGAAAATTGGCTAGGCCAGGGAAGCCGTTAAAGCGGCCTATTTTACGCAAAGGCAGTGACCGCATAATGTTGATACCTAATTTTTCTCCATGTATTTCTATACTCAAAATATTTTCAAAATAGCATATAGATGCATATATAAGCATCCACTAAAAGTTTGGTATTTTTTCTACATTTTTTCAAGTATTTTAAATCTAATTTACGACTTATTTTGTACATAAAATTTAATATTTAGTTTCAAATCATGTTATTTTAATAAGTAAGCTGATTTATTCAGTTATTTACATAAAAATATATTTTACCTAATTTTTAAAAATTTTTACAAGTGCATTAGGTATTTCTAAATTAAAATCGCATTAAATTGCAATTTTAGCCCATTTCTCAATTTTGAAAAGTATTTTAACTACAAAATCGATCCTAATAATTTTAATCGATACTTTTATATATTAACTCAGTTTTTTTATTGGAATTTTATAATGACATTTACTATTTTATAAATTAAATTAGGGGAAAATTGGCCATTTAAATCATAGCCCCTTTTAATTTCAATATTAGCCACATTTTCGTCCAAATTAACCTCCCAAATTACCTGACCCAATTTGAATTTACCAACCCAAACCCAGCCAAACTAACCCGCCCCATCTCTCTTATTATCACGACTATTGATCACTCAGATCAATGGTCCACGTTTAACTTGCAATAATTAAACCCAAATACCTTTAACCCTAAAATGATTTACCCAAACCAGCCGCCTTTGAATCCCTAAATGCTCTCTAGCCCCCCCTGAACCCTAGTCTGTTCCAGCCCTATTTCACCGGCGTTCATGGCCGTCCAAGACCTAAAATGCCCATATTCGTTCACTCCTAACCTCTCTTGAACTTTGGGTTCGAATGTCGGAACTTTACTTTAATGCTGATCGGACCAGAGGTCCTCCGATGTGTTACTGCAGCCGTGTCTGGCCTTTCTTCGGCAAGCCTTAAAGCCCTGAAGTCCTTGGCCAACTACGACGAGTCCATTCCAGGCTTTTCTCGAAACTTCGAGACCTTTCTCTGAAAACCCTAATGTTCGAGGTTCTTCTTTGTGTTTATCCTTAAGATCTTCTCTAAAATCCTAGTGATTCTCTAAAGGTTTTTAAGTGTTTCCCACTTTTCTTTGCTTATTCTTGTTTCAAACTGTTCGTCCTTTTTAAACTTAGGGTTTTCCACTACTTCTTCGATTTCTTTGATTTCGTTGCTTTATTTGCTACTGTGTGTTCTTCTCTAGACCTTCACTATGATTTTAAGAATTTTCTACTATGGCTCTGAGGCGTTTTGCTTCATTTATTATTTTCTAGGGTTTTCAGTTCATGTGTTCTATGCTTTCATTGTGCTATTCTTCCTAGCGTTCATCTTCATCTATCACTTTTTTTGTGTTCTATGCGTAATGGAAACCCTAAGCTCTAAAGGGATTTTTCATTTTTTTATGTGTAACCCTAGCCGGCTCTAATTGTTTCCTTATCAGTTTCTGCTACATGTTATTCTACTACTTCTAGTTTATGCCTGCTCGAACCTACGCATCTCTTATATTGTCACATTTCCCCTTTCTGAGCAACCCTAATTGGGAGAATTGATTGTGTACAATTGTTTGATTCTTCAATTGATCCCTATTTTCTTACTAAGTTCGAATAAACTAGTATCTCGATTCCTTGATTTGCTAGTTGATTACATGCCTTATATGTTTACCCGTGTGAGTTTCAAAACTTCTTACACGTATTTGCTCAATATTTTGTGATTAATACTCAATTTTCTTTCCAAAATTAGACCAAAGTTTATGTATTTCCAGCCGGTTCCTTAATTAATGGGAGCCTTCTCCTTAATTGTTTTGGATTGGTACTGTTGAATATTTTCTTGCCTTAAGTGCTGCATATCTTTCAAGATATAAAAAGCCTTTACCTTCTTCTCACTAGGGACGCTGATTCACGAGTCTCTCTAAGTTCATTCACTTAAACTCTCTTCTCTTCTATATTTTTCTCTGTTACTTGCTCTCTTTGCTAAGAGTTAGCCGGCTGGAAGCCAAGGCTAACTATAAGGATCAATATTTTCTTTGTCATTCAGTTGCAACTGGTAGGCTCCTAATTTTACATCATCAACCTCCAACTAGTTGTTTACTTAACCCTGTTCCTTGTCTGTTTATGCTTAAGATCAACATGTTTAACCCCTTTCCCTTCCCCTAGTCTGTTTGTGTATTTCAATTTGAGCTTTAGCATGTTTAATCCCTTCCCCTTTCCCTTGTCTTTTATGATTCAGCAGGTTCAATCCCCTTCCTCAATTTCCTTTGTCTGTTTGTGTATTTCAACCTAAGCTTTAGCATGTTTAATCACCTTCCCCTTTCCCTTGTCTGTTATGTTTGAATTCAGCAGGTTGAATCCCCTTCACCCATTTCCTTTATCTGTTTGTGTATTTCAATTGTAGCATGTTCAATTCTCCGTTTTCCCTTATCTGTTTATGTTACACTTTTCAGTTCAGCATGCTCATTCCCTTCTCTTGTCTGTTTATTGTTCATTTTTTGGTTTATGTTTTTGTACAACACTTTCCCCTGAATCCCTTTAATTTAGTCTTGTTCTCTCAAGTATGCTTATGTGATTTCCCCTTCCATGATCCCTGTTTGAATGTGAGTGTGTTCTGGATTAGGATGGTATCTCATTGCCAATCTTAGTTTAGAACTAAGGTTTTTAACAACCTATGCTCAAAGTAATCCCATTCCCTACCCCCACAGTATGTGTTTGATCCTTGGCAAAGGCCTGTTGGTGTCCTAATCACGATACATGCCCTAGTCTGACTTGTTTACAACTCTGCTCTTGGTTGTTAACCTTTGTAAGTTGTTAGGGGTGTGCCAGCCTCACTCCATAGGCTACGTATGACCACCTCCTACAATGGTCTTCCTCTAATACATCACCTTTACATTTATTATTAGTTCTGTAAGTTCTACCCCCCTCTGGTAAGCCATACTTAGGGACCTTGGACTCTCTTCTGAACTTGGATGCCTTAGAGCTGGTAATTCCACACTTGCACTATTCTAATTGATTAGAGTGTAGGAATTGCCTGGGTTTCTTTGAAAGCCTTTGGAACTTTGATACTCTCTCAAGAGAAAGCCACGGATTTGGGAGCCCGGATTTGGTAAAAGGCATATGTTAGGCACCAAAGTTGCTTTGCGCTTCTTCGGGCCTATTGTAGTATTGATGTATTTGCTTATTTCCTTTAAAGCTTTGCATTTTTCTGATTCTTGTGAGTAATTTGTATAAAACAACTTGGGGGTGTAGTGGAAGGTAATATGGGAGGGGTTTATATTCTTGCATCAATAGATACCACGTATATATAGGCTTTACATTCTTGAATCAATTAGATACCATGTATATATAGGTTTGCATTCTTGCATCAATTAGATACCATGTATATATGGGGTTTCACATTATTGCATCAATATCATATAGAAACCATGACTATAAGCTTTACATTATTTCACCAATATCATCGAGATATCATGTCTATAGGGTTTCACATTATTGCATAAATCTCATATCGATACCATAACTATAGGCTTTACATTATTGCGCCAATATCATCTAAATATCATGTCTATAGGGCTTTGCATTCTTGTAATTTCATATAGAAACCATGCCTTTAGGTTTACATTCTCATAATCTCGCTTAGAAAACATGCCTATTGAGATGTCTAAAACGCTAGGCAAAACATTAAGTCATCTAAATACGTGTAAAGCAGTAACAAAAGGGCTAATAAGCATGTCATAAAGGTCCAGCTCGCCCAATGCTTAAGAATGTTTCAGTCCAACTTGTCTTGAATCTGATTACCTTTAAATCATGCCCAGGCCTGTCCCTTTCATAATACCCTACACCTGTAAATGTCTTTCAAAAGCTGAATCCGCATTTCCAAACATTTTGCTTGCCTAAGTTGGATGTCTTATGGTCTTTAAAATTTTTCTATGGTTTAAAACAGAGAGGCTGACTCGTAAGACTTTTCTAAACTTGTCCACAACTTTGAACTCTTTAATTGACCCTTGTCCGAAACTAACGTTTCCTCCTGATTTTTAACCTGTCAATTCCTAATAACGGGCCCGGAGGGCGCAAAGCAGGTTTTCTATCTAACTTTCATGTGTCAAACTAATCTACCTGCCCTTTAACCTCTTTTAAAGACCGAATCAGTATTTGAAGTCATGCTAAACTAATTGCTGTTATGTTACAGGGTTTATTTGAGCCTTTTATTATCCTACTTGCATACCACTTATATGCCACGTGTTTCGACTGTCGTACTAGTATTTTTACCTTTGAAACTCCATATATATCCTATCTCTCTTGCCCCCTTCTTAGGATTAGAAGTGCTAATACCCCAGGACTAACAGGTTGGGATGGGTATTAGCATGCAATAAATAAACGATACCAAAACTTTTGAATACCTTAACGGGGCGGGAATGGTAGAATATGGAGATGATGACCGGTACGCTAATACCATATGCGACCCCTATTTGAGGAGTGTGTGCAAGGTATTGTACCGACGTGATCCATATTATAGTCAAACCTAGGACCTTCTATCCTTTTGTTTTCTTATTTAAATGTTCTCCTATAGTAATGCTTTTCCAAATCAATGCTCTCTTTTATTTTAAACTTAAGTCCTTTCTTCTTCTTTTAAGCTTTCAAGTCATGTGAATACTATATATGCAAACCTTATTACTTTAATTGCTTCATCTCTTTATAAAGTCACAGTTAACACGGTCGAGAACCATACTAGTGGATCTTGAGGGGTGCCTAACACCTTCCCCTCGAGATAATCTCAAGCCCTTACCCGTACTCTGGTTTTCTTTCAAACAATACTCCTCCCATCCCTAAAAGTGTCCTAATGCACTATAATCATTAGGTGGCGACTGTTCAAATTCCATAACCCAATTCCCAAACGAGAATGAGAGTTGTTTTCCCCATAATGTCGTAAATCCGATTTCACTTTTTTTAAAAAGGGGGCGTCGACAGCATGGCGACTCTGCTGGGGATCTCTTTAAGACTTTTACCATTACGTGTTTGGTGACTTTATTGCTTTCTTTGCTACCTTTATTTCTTTAATCATTTTTTCATAATTACTTACTTGTTTCTTCATGTCTTCTTTTTTCTTCTTTGCAACTGGTTACTGCCTTTATTTTATTTTATTCCGTTTTATATTCCGAGCATATATTGTAATCATTATCTTATGAACGTGGAAATACATGCATTTATTTTATTGTTGTAATTGCATCTTCCAACATCATGTTCCACTTGTGCCAAACAAATACCATAGCAACGCTTATAATGAGTGGTTGGGCTCTTCTAATATTTATAAACCCCTTAAATTTAGCAAAGGCATATTTGCGCTAAAACTAGCTGATCAATCGTAAAGTCGACGGTTCTGTGCCTTTCCCTTTTGAGTCATCCGCACAAGGGTACCTTGTCTAGCACTTCAAAAGTAGAAACCTTACTCTGTTTAACTTTTCATGCATCATGGTCAAACTAGCCGAGTCAGTTATGTTGTCCGCATAATGACTCATTAGGATAGCCTAAACCAAAAGTTCATCGGGTTTCCTCGAAACCCAAATGAACATTCACGTTATGTGCATTGATTTGGAGCACTAAACACCTATTGCTGATTATTGATATAAATAGTCGAGTCCGGTGGGGTTAAGGGACTAATTCTCTATTTTGCAGGAAATGAGGCACGAGGTCCCCAGATTTGGTGTGGTATCAAATATTTACCGAAAGATACTAAGCTGATGGGATGATCTGCATGGTAGTGATCGGGTTCTTGTCCGCAAGCACTTAGGAAATCTTCCTTCACACTTGGAAGTTAGGCCAGATAACAAGACTGTGGAAGCTGCTTCTATGTTTTGGGTTAATGAACGGTCTATCTTCCGCTTTGGGCTTATTGAAATGACGCCATTGTTGGAAGAAATTGGGGGTCTAGCCGAAATTCCTTGGGATAGCCCGCGGCTGCTTATGCCAGAAAACCGCAAAGGTAGAGGGTTCCTGAAAATGATGGGGCTCAACAAAAATCCTAATCAGACCAGTCTGAAGGACTCCTACATATCCTTCGAATTCATGCATGAAAGATTTGTACATAGCAAATCATACCGTACTCACATGGACGAGTTCTCCCTCACCTCTTTGGGGTACATACATAGGAGAGCCTTTGTATTCATGTTCTGTTTCCTGGCGTGATAGTCTTTCCAATGAAGAAGGATAGAATCCATGCAAGACTCGCCATGGTAACCAAAACCATAATGGAGAGTATCGACGGGCAGACATTCAGCATATCACCCATGATCCTCGCCCAACTGTACCGAGCCTTGGAAAAATGTCAACAAGCGGCACCACACTTTGAAGGGTGCAATTTGCTACTACAGCTCTGGCTCACTGAACATCTTCAGAAGGGAGATTACAGACAAGAGATCATACGACGAGATTTGGATGACCATATCGCTTTCCATCATCCAAAGCGAATGCACTTCATGCCAGATATGTTCGCACGCCTAGAAGACGCCAGTGGATAGGTAGAACTATTGGAGAATCTGATAGAAGAGCAGGTACAATGATGTACGAATGGTTTCCAACTAGGGAGTTTATCATTTGGTCTAAGGATGCGCCATTACTTGTAGTCATCGGCTTAAGAGGAACTTACCCTTATGTCCCTCTATGAGTCACGAGGCAGACGGGAAGAAAGTAGATTATACCAAGGGTAGAAAAGATGATCCGCTACAGGGTTTACTTCCAAGATGACGATAGCCCACACAGGTGTCGGGCTCAGCATATGTGGCATTCCAAACTCATTTTTGAAAAGGAATCTATGGAGCTAGACAGGTATCATGCGGGGCATGCACCGCTTTATCTGGGATGGCTAGAAGACGATCATATTGGCTTGGGAAAAGGGGGTTTTTTCTGTGGTCACAGGATTATTGATTAGGAGACAACAAAAAAGGTCAAGTATAATCAGCTACGCAAACGGATGCGAGAGTGTGAAAGTGAGCATCAGGAAATACTAGAGGCCCAAGAGAAGATAATCAATGAGTGGAAGGACGTGGCTGTCCGCGCAAACAACCGGTTAGGGTACTTGGAACAGGGTCTAGTGAGGTTGGAAGGCAAGTTTCTAAAAAGGATCAACGACTGTCAGGAAGCTGAAGAAAACGAAGGTGGGAACTTGGCTCGGGCTTACTTGTTGCTAGGAATGCGCGAGCTGATGAAACTGTACGAAGGAGGCAAAGATACCGAATCTGGGGAAGGTCCTTCTGGGACCAAATAGTTAGGATTTTAACTTCTTTCTTGATGTAATAAGGCCACCGGCCATTAGTGATAATTTCTTTTCGGTTTGTTTTGACTTGTTCTATTTTTTAATGATAAAATGAGGCACTTGGTGTTATAAGTTCTCCAAATCATACTTGTCACTAGGCCTACCTCGGGCACAATGAGGCACCCAAATAGGAAACGACTTATATTCTTGCAACTACGTGTTTAAATACTGCAATGTTTTCTTTCTCAGAATCCGCACTAACTTTTTACCTTTTTTTCTTTTTTTATTCCCCTCCCCATAGGTTAGTTCGTGCATTCTTGCACCATCAACATACTCAACAAGATCTAAGGATCCTCATCGTCCTCCTCCTCCTCCTTCGAGTCCCCCCAAAAATAGGAATAAAGGAAAGATGGGAGATAATGAAGTAAGAAAGGAAATTGAAGGGACTTCCCATGATACCCCGATCACCAAAGAGATTGCTGCTCATTTTGAACAAACTTTGCTAAGGTTTCAAGAGGATCTAGATGAGGTCCGGAGTTTTTCAAGTTTGTCCATCTCCCTTGCTGCTGCAGATGTCGACAATCAGGTCCCTGCACCTCCGCAGAAGACCCCAACCCAAGCTCGCAACAATGCTCCACCGCTCATTCCTGAGCTCCAAAATGCTCCGAACCACCAAGATACCCCTATATTTGTGGATACTGTGCCATACTATACAAAACCGATAGTAGATGTGTCAGAATCAGACTCACTCATTCAAAACTTGGCTGCTGAACTCAATAAACTCACTAGCAAGGTTCAAGGCGTGGAAGGTAATAAGGGTGTGGAGAGTCTGAATTATGAAGATGTTTGTGTTCAGCCTGATGTCGAATTCCCAGAGGGGTACAAACCTCTTATGTTTGAAATGTTCGACGGTACAGGGGATCCCAGGGTTCACCTCAGGATGTATTGTGACAAGTTAGTGGGAGTTGGTAGAGATGAAAAGACCCGTATGAAACTATTCATGAGGAGCTTGAAAGGTGATGATTTATCTTGGCATATCAGCCAAGAGGTGAAGAAGTGGACGTGTTTGGTAAACATGGTATACGATTTCATGGACCATTTCAGGTTCAATACTGAGAACGCGCCGGACATGCTCTATATCCAGAATTTGAAGAAAAAGACCACCTGAACCTTTAACGAGTATGCTACTCGTTGAAGGTCGGAAGCTGCCAAGGTTAGACCGGCTTTGGAGGAAGAACAAATGAACAGATTTTTCATCCGTGCTCAGGATTCGCAGTACTACGAGAGATTGATGCTGATAGAGGGGCAGAAGTTTGCAGATATCATCAAACAGGGAGAAAGGATTGAAGATGGGATCAAAAATGGTATGGTTACTAACCTTGAAGCACTGCAGGCTACCAACAAAGCCTTACAATCTTGTGGTACGTCGAAGAAAAAGGACGTAAACTCCGTAATGGCTACGCAGAGAAACAACTCTCCTATAAAATAACAACCCTACCCTCCAACTACACTCACATATCAACCCTCTCAAAATTACCAAGCACCCTTGCCTACCTAAAAAAGTCCATCACCCGTCTACCAAACATATCAGCCCACCTCGCCATGACATTCCCAACCCGCACCCATATACCAAGCTTACAATTCCCAACCTCCTCACTATCCATCACCACCTACCCGCCAAATTTCCCACGACCAAGATCGAACTTTGACCTCAAACCTCCCAGACAATACACCGCTACTGCCGAACCTATTGACCAGCTATATGAGAAACTCAAAGCCGCTGGATATGTTAAACCTATCCCGGCCATAACCCCAGAAAACCCTTCCTAGTGAATCAACCCAAATAAAACATGCACATACCATTCGGGGATGAAGGGACATACGATCGACGAGTGCCGTTTTTTGAAGGACAAAATTCAAACCTTAATTGACAACAAGGTCATAATAGCTAAAGAGCCTGCTCCCAATGTTCGCAACAACCCCCTACCAGACCATATGGGTGGAGGCGTCCACATGATTGAGGTTGAGAACGACTGGGACCCCACAGGGTCAATCGGTTTGATTGTGAAGTAGATGAGCCCAAGAAGCCGGCGATCACTCTTAATCCTATTGTTGTGCAAACCCAGCCATCCGAGGGCAACGTGGTGAATATATCTGTACCATTTGAGTTCGAGACACTTCTTGCAAAAGTTCAAAACCAATTGGCGTGGAGTTTGGGACTCCAAAGGCGCCCGCACCAATTGCAGTTACTATGTTGCCTCCAAGGATGCCTATCCCTATCACCATGTCAGACATAACCCCATTTCAGTCAAATGCCATACCTTGGGACTACACAGCCAAGGCAAGAGGGAAGGCAAAAGCATGCACGAGTGAAGCAATTTCTGCACAAGGTATGCCTAAAACAGGCATGGTGTACACACCAGAGCACCTTGCTGAGTCCAACAAGTAGGCCTCTGGACGTCCTGTTGAAACTGGACCTGATGATCTCTGGAGGAAGATACAAGCTAAGGAATATTCAATTGGTGAACAGCTAAACAAGACTCCGGCACAGATTTCCATCTTGGCATTGCTGCAGAGTTCGGAGGTGCATAAGAACGCCTTGATGAAGATATTGAGCGAGGCTTATGTCCCGAGCAAAATAACAGGAGGAGAAATGGCGAACATGATAGGGAAGGTATTGGAAAGTCACAAAATCACTTTCCACAACGATGAACTGCCACAAGAAGGGCTTGGCCATAACAAAGCATTGCACATCACTTTGGATTGTGAAGATCATTTCATCACCAGGATCTTAGTCGACGGAGGCTCTAGCCTCAACATCTGTCCATTGATCACCCTCAATAAGTTGGGCAAAGGATTGCATGAGATAAACGACGTGGCTATTAACCTTAAGGCTTTTGATGGTTCTCAGAGGACCACTCTCGGGGAGATTAGCCTATGTTTGCAAATGGGCCCCACTTTGATGTTGATTTCCAAGTCATCGACGTACCAGTATCTTACAGCTTATTTCTGGGACAACCCTAGATCCACGCTGTCGGGGCTATGGCATCAACCTTGCACTAGGCCGTGAAGCTTGAAAGGAACCATCAGGAAGTAATCATCCATGGCGACGGTAGCAACCCCATATACAGTCGCCAGACCATTTTGATAATTGGAGGCAGAAGAAGAATATGCGGAGAAACATATCATCATATTGAGCGAGTCAACGTAGTAGACAAGGGCAAATGGTAGAGTAACAAGGTCGAGAGCATTATGAATTGGAGTGGGTATGAACCAGGGAAATGACTTGGTAAGAATCTTCAAGGTATCACCAAACCTATCCAGTTGAAAAAGCATGGTACTACCTTCGGAATGGGGTATGAGTACACTTGGCAAGAATTCAAAATCTGGTCACCGCCATGGCGTGACTGATATTACCCATTGGAATACCCCGTACGTTAGTTGGAGCAGACATTTCAACCAGCCGACACTCTCTACGAGTCAGAAGAAGGCGAGGCTCTTGCGGCAATAAAGAACCTATTTCTGGAGGAGGACATGAACTGTTGTGCGATTATTGAAGAGGACGGGGAGGAAGGCCCTTCCATTCAGGCTCTGAACCGAGGGGAGCACCTCACCAACTGGTCAATCAGTACCACCATCGCCCGGAAATCTTTGGGGTAGCAAGGCTGAACAAGCATCATGCATCTTTGTTTTCGTTGTTTTCTTTACTTTCCGCATTGTCTTTACTTTCAAAAAGAGCTCCGATGTTCTGAAAATTTATGAATTTAATCAAAAGAATTTTCAAATATCTCGCTATTCATTACTTTTCTCTGCTATTTACTTTATTTCTACATAGCATTACTATAACGTATCTTGATGATGAACCAACAACCGTAACTTGCAACGAGGCTATGCAAAAAACGGACATATACTCAGAGGAGAATGATATACCAGAAGAGTTTGTCATAAAGGTCATGAATTTAGAGAACATACCTAAGCCAACTTGGATGAAATCGAGATCGTCAATTTGGGAGATACAGAGAATGTAAAGGAAACGCGCATCAGTGTGCACTTACCACAGATAGAGAAAGAGGAATATACAAAGTTCTTGAGGGAATATGAGGATATTGTCGCATGGTCTTATGACAATATGACTGGTCTCAGCACATCCATCGTCCCTCACAAGTTGTCGACAGACCCTGCATGTCCGCCAGTAAAACAGAAGCTCAGAAAATTCAAGCCAGATATGAGTTTAAAAATCAAAGAGGAGGTCACAAAGTAGGTCAAAGCTAGAGTTCTTCAAGTGGTAGAGTATCCATTTGGTTAGCTAACATGGTGCCAGTACCCAAGAAGGGTGGGAAAGTCAGAGTCTGTGTCGACTACCGGGATCTCAACCGGGCTAGTCCCTAGGACGATTTTCCCTTGCCAAACATACACATTCTGATAGACAACTGCGCTAATCATGGGTTGCAGTAATTCATCGATTGCTTTGCGGGCTACCATAAAAAATGGATGGATAAAGAAGATTTAGAGAAAATGACTTTTATCACGCCTTGCGGGATGTATTGCTACACAATGATGCCATTCAGGTTAAAGAATGCGGGAGCTACTTATATGAGGGCCATGACTACCCTCTTTCATGAGATGATACATAAGGAGATTGAGGTATATGTGGACGATGTCGTCATTAAGTCCATGAAGGTTGCAGATCACATGGACGACCTCCGAAAATTTTTCAACGAACTAAGGAGGTATAACTTGAAACTGAATCCCGCCAAGTGTGAATTTGGGGTCCCCGCGGGAAAGTTACTGGGTTTCATCGTGAGCCACCGAGGAATAGAGCTGGATTCGTCAAAAGTCAAATCTATTCAAGAGTTGCCACCACCGAAGAACAAGAAAGAGGTAATGAGTTTCCTGGGGAGACTCAACTATATCAGCCGGTTCATAGCTCAGTCTACCGTCACCTGCGAAACTATCTTCAAGATGCTAAAGAAGGATGCCGCCACCAAATGGACCGATGAATGTCAAAAGGCTTTTGACAGGATCAAGGAATACTTGTCTACGCCTCCAGTCCTGGTTCCGCCTTAGCCTGAAAGGACTTTATTGCTCTATTTCGCAGTTTTGGATGGAGCATTTGGTTGTCTCTTGGGACAACATGATGAGATAGGGAGAAAATAGCAAGCCATTTACTACCTCAGCAAGAATATTTATCCCGTACGAGGCTCGGTATTCCTTGCTAGAATGCACCTGTTGTGCTTTGACTTGGGTAGCTCAAAAATTGAGGCATTATTTATGTGCTTACACTACCTACCTTATATCAAAAATGGATCCGCTAAAATATATTTTTCAGAAGCCCATGCCCACCGACAAGCTCGCCAAGTGGAAAATTTGTTGAGTGAATTCGACATTGTCTATGTCACCAAAAAGGAAGTTAAAGGACATGCTTTGGTAGATCATCTTGCAGAAAATCTTGTAGGAGGGGATGAGCAAGTAGCTTTCATAGGAGAGGATACTGCAGAATCCTATGACGGTTGGCTGATGTTTTTCGACGGAGTCACAAATTTCAATGGTGTTGGTGTCGGAGCAGTCCTGGTATGAGAAACCGGTCATTATTACCCGGTATCCGCCAGGCTCAGGTTCCCGTGCACCAATAATATGGCCGAGTAGGAAGCTTTCATCTTGGGGCTTAAACTGGCCATTGATATGAACATTCAGGAGTTGCTAGTGATCAAAGATTCAGACCTACTCATACACCAGGTTCGAGAAGAACGGGCAACCAAGAATTCCAAGATACTCCCTTATCTGCACTACATATAGGAGTTGGGAAAGAGGTTCAGAAAAAAGAAATTCTAGCACGTTCCAAGAATATAGAATGAGTTCGCAGACGCACTTGCCATTTTATTATCCATGATTCAGCATCCAGATACAAACTTCATCGACCCTATCCAGGTCAAGATTTAAGATAAACCAGCATATTGTGCACATGTTGAGGAAGAAGCCGACGGAAAACCCTTGTTCCACGTCATTAAAGAGTACCTAACAACAGGAAAATACCCAGAGCTTGCGAATGCTACTAAAAAACAAACATTTCGGAGGTTGTCCAATAATTTCTTTCACAGCGGAGGAATATTGTATAGGAGGACCCCCGATTTGGGACTATTAAAGTGTGTCGATGCGTCAGAATCAACCAAGTTATTGGAGGAAGTGCACTCAGGGACTTGTGGGCTTCAGATGAACGGTCTTGTTCTAGCAAAGAAGATACTCTGAGCAGGATATGTCTGGATGACCATGGAAACAGACTGCATTCTATATGTCTCAAAGTGTCACCACTGTCAGATACATGCGGATATGATAAAGGTACCTCCGAACGAGCTCACTGCAACGAGCTCACCATGGACATTCGCTGCCTGGGGAATGGATGTCATTGGACCAATCGAGCTTGCCGCATCAAACGGATACAAGTTCATCTTAGTGGAAATTAATTACTTCACTAAATGGAGCCTCATAGAAGCAGTAATCAAAAAAACTCATGGCAGACTTTGTCCAAGATAGTAGTGTCTGTCGGTTTGGGATTCCAAAGTCGATCATCATGGATAATGGTTCCAATCTAAACAGAGACTTGATAAAAGCGATGTGCGAAACTTTCAAGATCAGGCATATGAACTCTACATCTTATAGACCTCAGATTAATGGAGCTGTGGAAGCAGCCAACAAGAACATCAAGAAGATACTAAGGAAAATGATTGAAAGGCATAAGCAGTGGCATGAGAAGTTGTCGTTCGATTTATTGGGGTATCGTACCACAGTTCACACATCAACCGGGGCAACCCCCTACATGTTGGTTACGGTACAGAGGCGGTCATCCCCGCCGAAGTAGAAATTCCATCCTTGAGAACCATACAAGCAGCTAAGCTAGATGACACAGAATGTGTCGAGGGTCATTACGAGCAGTTAGCCCTTATAGACGGAAAGAGAATGAAAGCTGTCTGTCACGGTCAATTATATCATAGTTGAATGTCCAGAGCCTTCAACAAGAGAGTTCGACCAAGGAAGTTTACACCAAGGCAGATGGTGTTGAAGAAAATATTTCCACATCAAGATGAAGCCAAAGGGAAGTTTTCTCCCAATTGTAAGGGTCCGTACATGGTTCATCTGTTTCTAACTAGAGGAGCCTTTATTCTTCAAGAAATGGATAGAGAAATCTGGCCAAAACCGATCAACTCAGGCGCAGTAAAGAGATACTACATTTATTCAGTATGCTTTTTATTTATGATGTAATTTGAACTACGCCTGACCTGATTCCCGTTTAAGAGGGTATACGTAGGCAGCACTATGGGTTCGATCACATCTTTAATAAAATTCCATTTTCCCCCGCATTTGATACTGGGGCATAATTTTGAGGAGGACACTTAAAATTCTAAAGTCATTTTGTTAGTTTCTGCATCAGCATCAACCCAGTAAACCGGGGCAGAATTTTGAGTAGGACCCTCAAAATTCTGAGGTCGATCCGTTTTTAGTCATTCAGCACCGCCGCTAACGGTGCTAGCCCAGTAAACTGTGGCAGAATTTTGGGTAGGACCCTCAAAATTTGGTAGCCAGCAAGGTTGTCGTGCCTTAAACCATGTTGCAGTTGTGCTTCATCACAAAACAAAACTATCTTTACTTATATATATACACTTGCAGAAAGTCATTGGATAACTATTGTTCAGCAACGCTACCTCGAATGGTACAACATGCCATGAGTCGAGGGATGCGAACTAACCTCTTCCTTAAAGAACCTACGATCTTTCTTTGGATGCAGGAATCCAGAATACAAATAGGCGATGCATGTGCTTTACAAAACTGAAGCTCCTGAAACCACTACTTACCTCGCAAAGGTTCACTATCTACATTAAACACTTCCCCATCAGTCATGATATCGCAATCATTTACCAGCTAGGAAAATCACCATCATCCTCTCCTTTATATTTTTGCATAAGGCTATTATCTGCCCTCCGAGGTTAAGCTCTACCTCCATCCTGCATAAGTCTATTCTCTGCCTTTCGAGACAAAGCTCTGTCCCCATCTTGGATTTTGCATAAGGCTATTCTCTGTCCTTCCGAGGTTAAGCTCTACCTACATCTGGCATAAGGTTATTCTGTGTCTTTCAAGACTAAGCTCTGTCTCTATCTTGCATTTTGCATAAGGCTATTCTCTGCCTTCCGAGGTTAAGCTCTACCTCCATCTTGCATAAGGCTATTTTCTGCATTTCGAGACTAAGCTCTGTCTCCATCTTGCATTTTGCATAAGGCTATTCACTGCCTTCTGAGGTTAAACTCTACCTCTATCCTACATAAGGCTCTCTTATGCCTTTCGAGACTAAGCTCTGTCTGCATCTGCATTTTTGCATAAGGCTATTCTCTGCCTTTCGAGGTTAAGCTCTACCTCCATCCTACATAAGACTATCTTCTCCCTTTCGAGACTAAGCTCTGTCTCCATCTTGCATTTTTGCATAAGGCTATTCTATGCCTTCCGAGGTTAAGCTCTACCTCAATCCTGCATAGGGCCATTTTCTGCCTTTCGAGAAAAAGCTCTGTCTCTATCCTACATTGCATAAGGCTATTCTCTACCTTTCGAGGTTAAGCTCTACCTCCTTTATTTAGCATTTGGCTGAAAAATCTTCACCCTGTTTCATTTGGCTGAAAAAGCACCGCCTTGCATTTTAAATTCTCGCTTTGGCTGAAATATCACTACTAGAAATATATCATTTTCCCACGAAAAAATTATTAGTGGCAATTCCCACCGAAATACAGTGGGAAAACAAAAATATACGAATAAATAATATTTCCCATTGACTATTCGTGGGAAAGTTTTGGCGGAAAACTAAAATTTACAATAAATAATATTTCCCATTAACTATTCGTGGGAAAGTTTTGGCGGAAAAATGCACGCCTTCTGCTTCAGTGAAAAAATTATTAAAAAAATAATTATATAAAAATAAAAGAAATTCCAAGAGAAGACCATGGGAACATAAGCAATAAATTAAACATCTACCATTTTTTTTCAATTTTTAATTTTTTGTAATTATTTTTTTCAGTTTTCCCACGGAACATTCCCACATAGTAGTGTGAAACCTTTTATTTTAACCTTTTACAATTTTTTTCTCTAGTCTTTCAGTATTTTCCCCTTGTCTCTCCCACGCTGCAGTCTTGTCTCTCCTACGCCGGAGTTTTTTGCCCTGTCTCTCTCGCTCCACGCCGCAGGTACAGATCCGATTCAATTCCAGGTAAATCGACCTCTCTCTCTCTCTTACTCGCTCGCTCTCTCCTCTTTTTTTTTTTTTTTCCCCCCCCCCCCCCCCCCCCCTCCCAAAAAATAACTTTTAAGTTTAGGGATTTTATATTGTTTTAAACCTCGATGTATACTTTATTGGGACTAGATAAACATCTGTTAATCTTGTAAAAATTTTAGTAATTTAGTAATTTTTTCTTGTTGAACTTACCATTACCCATTTGATTTTTTATTAACAAATAAGTTGTCTCTTTGTTTGTTTGTCTTGAATTCTTTGGGATTGTTAATTTATTAGTCTGAATTTTAAAATCTATTTACTGTAATATTCTGGGTGGGAGGCGGGGACCCAGTTTCTACTGAATGTTATTTATAGTATAGGTTTTCTTTTTCTACTTTAGTTTATTACTAATCAAAATTGGTAAAACAATCCAAACCGAAAAACTGTTATTTGTTTCAAATATTTTTGTTTTTTTAAAACTGAATTTTTGAAAAAAGGAAAATAAGGGTCGGGTTGTGGGTTTTTTAAAAAAACAAGTAGGGTAAAAAAAAGGAAATAGGTCGTTTTACAGTAAAAGGGACCAAACATAATGAGTATGGATAGAGGAGTGTAAAGGACTCTAAAACCGTCTTTTAGCTTTTTCACCATGTTGCAATTATTGGAATTTCATAAGTTGTAGAACTAAGTGCAATTTATGCACTTTCTTTGAGTTTGAGAAGTAATGCTGTTGTTAAGCAGATTGTGGCTTGGTGATACCATTAAGCTATTGTTAAACATTGTGGGAGGAAGTTGTGTTCACACCTTTAAGAACTTTTTCATAATTTGTACATATAGCTAGCGTGAGTAGCTTATTTTACTGTTTCTTTTTATTAATATATACTCCTTTAGAAGGCAAGGGGATGGGTAGCTGCATCCATTTGATTGAATCAGATTCTTTTACGTGTAACTTTTATTAGTAATATGGAAAATTCTCAAGAATATAAGTTGTTGACACTGATTAATTGGATTTGTTTGCTTCCTTCATGTGTGTCATACTATTTGTTTCTTTCCTCTTTTGTTTAAGTCTTTTTTAGAAACTAGCTAGCCTCACCGAATTCTTCATTTCATTGTCAATTTTGTCCTATAGTCTTATCTTTATTTTATTAAATGAACTTTTTCTTATCTCGTATTGTGTAATAGATGGAACAAGATCGTAGATGGATGTATGATATAAATCATCCTAATCGTAGGGAGTTGAAGGTAGAATTTGTAGAAGGTGTTAAAGGATTTATTGCTTATGCAAAAACACTTCCTGAAGTCATCCTGAAGTCCGTAGTAAAGGAACAATTAGATATCCTTGTGCTAAGTGTAAATATATAAAGTTATTGATACCAGAGGATGTTAAAGTTCATCATTACAGTAAAGGGTTTAGAGAAAGTTATTACGTGTGGACCATTCATGGAGAGAACTACAGTAATTAACTGACGTTGATTTTCCGAATCTTACTGGTTCTGAGAGTAGTACATTCTTTGAGAAAAATTAGATATCCTTGTGCTAAGTGTAAATATATAAAGTTATTGATACCAGAGGATGTTAAAGTTCATCTTTACAGTAAAGGATTTAGAGAAAGTTATTATGTGTGAACCATTCATGGAGAGAACTACAGTAATTAAACTGACGTTGATTTTCCGAATCTTACTGGTTCTGAGAGTAGTACATTCTTTGAGAAAAATTATGATAATTCCTAAATGCATGAAATGGTGTCGAATTCTTTTGGTATACACCCAGGAGTTCAATCCCAATAAAATGTTGACGAGTCTCCAAATGATGAGGCAAAGCACTTTTATGAATTATTAGAGGCAGCTCGTCGTCCCCTCTATAAAGACTCAATACACTCGGAGTTGTCAGTTGCAGTTAGATTACCAACTATCAAATCAGATTGGAATATTTCTCAAGCGGCCATGAATGCTATAATTAGGCTTATGTGTGAAGTTAGTCCGAACATTAACTTACCCAGTGATTACTATAAGGCTAAGAAGTTAGTTTCGAAGTAGCACTTCCCACAACAAAAAATGATTGTTGTGTGTATGTTATATTATAAAGATGATGCAGCTCTAGAAGCGTGCAAATTTTGTGGATTGTCTCGTTTTAAGAAAGTCACAAATGCCAAAGCAAAGAATTATCCAATTAAGAGGATGCATTATTTACCTATTATACCTAGGTTAAAGAGATTGTATGCATCAATGTCTGCTCTCATATGAGATGGCACCATGAAAATAAAAGGGCGCCTGGTGTTTTGTGTCATCTTTCAGATGGCGAAGCGTGGAAGCATTTTGATAGGATGTATCCTACTTCGCTAATCAACCAAGAAATGTTAGGTTGGGTTTGTGTGCTGATGGATTCACTTCTTTTTCTGTCTCTGCTGCACCATATTCTTGTTGGCCTATTTTTATTACACCGTATAATCTTCCTTCAGAGATGTGTATGGCAAGTCCATATTTGTTTCTAACTGGCATAGTTCGGGGTCCAAGTAATCCAAAAACTTTGATTGATATATATTTGCAGCCTTTGATTGATGAGCTAAAGTTATTGTGGCATGAAGGTGTTAAAACATACGACATATCAACTAAACAAAATTTTAAATTGCGTGTTGCTTTGGTGTGGACCATTAATGACTTTCCTGCGTATGGAATGTTATCTGGATGGTCGACTGCCAGAAAGTTAGCTTATCCTTACTGTATGTAAGACACAAAAGCATTTACTTTTAAACATGGAGGTAAGACTACATGGTTTGACTGTCACCATCGGTTTTTGCCAATGGATCATGAGTTCAGGAGACATACTAGTGCATTTATGAAGAATCAAACTGATTATAATGAGCCACCACCAATCTTGTCGGGGGAGCAAATTTGGGAGAGGGTTAAGAATTTTCCTAAGATAACAGAGTCTTCATTTCTTAAATACCTGGTTATGGTGTTGAGCATAATTGGAATAAACAGAGCATATTTTGGGAGTTACCTTATTGGAAGCATAATCTTCTTCGACATAACTTGAATGTCATGCGTATTGAGAAGCACTTCTTTGATAATCTGTTTCATACTGTAATGGATGACAAGAACAGGACAAAAAATAATTTGAAGGCCAGGATGGACTTATATGAATATTGTAGGCGAAGAGAATTAGAATTACGACAAGAAAATAATAGGATGGTGAAGCCTAAGGCCAGTTATTCATTCAAAATGGATGACAAACGAAAGATCTGTGATTGGGTTCAAAATTTGAGAATGCCCGATGGGTATGCTGCAAACTTATCCAATTGTGTTAACATGAAAGAAGGAAAGCTGATGTATATGAAAAGCCATGATTGTCACATTTTCATGGAATCATTACTTCCTATCGCATTTAGGTCATTGCCTGAGAGAATATGGAAACCCATCACAGAGATAAGCTTATTATTCAAAATCCTATGTTCTAATACATTGAAGAAGGAAAATCTAGTTTTCATGGAAAGTAACATCCATTTAATCATAAACAAACTTGCAAAAAATTTTCCATGTGTTTTTTTAAATGTAATGGAATATCTCCCAATTCATCTCGTAAGAGAGGGACGACTTGGAGGGCATGTTCAATGTAGATGGATGTATCCATTTGAGAGGTAATAACCATTTATTATTTTCCCTTTATGTGTTTTCATTACACTTCTCCCATCTGAAATTATGCTATGTAGGATTATTGGAAAATGTAAACGCATGGTGAAACAAAAATCAAAGATTGAGGGATCAATATGTGAAGCATATCTGGTAAAAGAAACTTCTCATTTCTGTTCATATTATTTTGAGCATCACGTGCCATGTTTGAGAAATAGGCAAAATTGACATGATGAAGGTGACAATGATCCTTTGGCACCGCCTATATCCATATTCAATCAATCCGGTAGAAATTCTAAGAAATATCAAAAAAGAAATTGGACTGGGATGGAGAAAAAGTCGGCTACAACACATGTGTTACTCAATTGTTCTGAAGTTCAACAATTTTACAAGTAGGTTTGAAATTTTATTATTGACCTACTTGCATGATCTATCCGTATTTTAACTAATAAACTTTATAAATATGTCGGACAATTATTTTGTGAGTATCTTTGACCAAGATGTTGTTTATCCAAAGTTTTCATAGTGATTTAGAGATTATGTAAGTGTTAACTAATATATTACCAGATTCTCATTATTGCACAAGTTGTATTTTCTAACTTCTCAATTTTCTTCAACTTTATATAGGTTCATAATCCAGACAATGGTATAAGTGATCCATTTTTACTTGATATAGCTTGGGGACCTAAACCTCAAGTGAAAACTATGTCCAAGTACTTTGTCAATGGGTACAAGTTTCACACGGAAAAATGGTCTAAGAATAAAAAAACCATTAATAGTGGAGTCTGGGTGAAAGGAGGTAATGGTGAACAAGATGGAGATATTGATTATCATGGTTACTCCAGGAAATTTTAGAAATAGAGTATGCTGGTTGGCCGATCAAAAGGCTGATACTTTTTCGATGCAAGTGGTTTGATCCAACACCAAATAAAGGTACAAAGGTACACCAACACTACAAAATAGTTGAAGTTAATCACACGAGGAAGTATGCAAGATATGATCCATTTATCATTGCAAAAAATATGAAGCAAGTATATTACGTTCCTTATCCGTCGTCGTGTAAAAATAAGACTGAATGGTGGGTGGTTATAAAAACTAAGCAAGTTGGTAGAATAGAAGTTTAGGATGTACTAGATATAGCATACCAGAATGATATATCAAGTGTTCAACTAATTGTGGATGATGAATTAGCAGATGAACTGCATATTGATGGCATATACGAAGAAGTTGATCCTTTAGTTCAACATGAGGTTGGGACATCTATGACTAATGAAGAGGAAGCTTCCTCTGATGAAAATGAAATAACCGAGGAGGAAGAATATGATTATGAAAATGAAACAAGCAAGGAGGATGAAATTTTTGATGAAGATGAACTAAGCGATTATGATTGACATGTTTGTTCTTTTTACTAACTAGTATGTTATCACCCTGCTTGCTTCACATATATAGCCAGGATTAGCAATGATACAAAGCAACAGATGCATAATTGACAGGCCATCCTTGCTTAACTCTTGTCCTGCACTTCGCTGTTATGAACATTCATCGGTGGAAACTGCCCTGCAGTTCTGCAGTAGATCTCTGAGGCCAAAGATAGATGAACGTGCTTATATGTTGTAAATTTGTGGTGGTGAGGCATTGGATTTCTTATCTTTGAGCCAAATTATGCTATCTGTGCGACATGTTTTCCAAGTTATGGGTCGTAGTTTCCTTTAAGACCCTCTCTGAATTCTTTGCATCTGCTGTTGGGTTTTCCTTGTTTTCTCTTAACGCAATTGTCTTTCTTTAGTATTGGGATATTGGGACTTTTTTGATGATATGTGTATTAGTATTTCGTATGATCCATTCTTTGCTAGATATTGAATGGAACGTTCTATCTGGTCCAGTTTTCCTATATCGACGAAATTACTTTCCTGGGAATTATAATATAACCTGCTGTAATGTGAGACACAGAGTTGTTGTTTACGGAGTTTGGAATCTTGCCCTTTCTCTTAAAGTTTTATTTTATATTTCGTCTCTCATTGCTTGAGATACTACTTCTGGATTAGTGTTTAGATTGGGAAATATCAGGGTAATAGATGCCTTACCTTTTCAGCATAATACAGTTTCTTAATTTCTTTTGTTAATATTTGCATATGTAGTGCCTTTTATCTTGATCAGGACCTATGAATGCATACATTACTGCCAGCTGCCCAGAAATTGGAAATTGTAGTTAGTTGCTTGTGCTCGTTCGTTCACTATGAGCAAGCATATTACAGGTAACGCGAACATATAGATATTCCATATACTCGACGAGGTCATAGGCCCATTTGCCAGAGTATCGATGTATTGTCTACCCATTATCTTTTCGTGTGTTTTACTTTAAAGTTTGAGAAACAACGATACTTGCATAAGTTTTCTTTAAAATTTTACTTTTATAATAATTGTAATTTCTTACAGGATAATTTCAAACGGATCTTGGAGGAGATCATTCTAAGCCAGCCGATTGATGATCAAGGTAGGCCAAACCAACCAACCCAAGAGGAAATCATGGACATGAGGATTAAGGAAGCTGGTGGCGTGCATAAGGGGAGAGTTTACGGCCTTGGATCAGAGTTTAGTCTTGGCCGCCGCACTTCTGGATTGTCTGGTTCTTATTCTTCGTCATATTGCTCGGTTGATCTAGATGAGTTTGAGCAATTGAATAGGAAGGTAGCGGAAATGACGGGGTTGTATCTTCAACAAAGGGTTGTAAGGGAAGAAGATGAAAAGCGAAGGGAAGAAGAGGCAAAGCAAAGGGAGGAAGAAGATAGGCTAAGAGAGGAAGAAATGAGGCGAAAGGACGATGCGTTAAGACTTGTCACTAGTGATGTTAAAAGTCTCAAGTCTCAGATAAAATCCCTTTTAGAATCTGGTGCATTTCCTGTGCCTCGTTCTCCAACAACTGATGATAACTAAGGAGTAGTTTCTTTTATTAGCTTTCTTGTATGGTATTTGGATGTTGAATATTGAATGTTCGATTTTTGAGTTTTTGTTTTACTTTTGGATTAATTATGAAATGGAATGATTAGTTGTTGTTTATGAAATGAATTGGATAGCATGTTGAATGCTTAATTGTTTTAGTCTTGTATTGTTGGTTTTACTTTCTATTTGGCAGGTGGTATAGTTCTAAAAACAGATTTGGCCACGAAAATATTTTTCAGATTTCCCAAGTATTTCCCACTGACTATGGGCATGTTTTTTCAATATTTCCCATTGATTTTCGTGGGAATATTCATATGTGTATTTCTAAACAACGCATATTTTCCACTACTTCCATGGGTAAAATAAAAAAATATTTAAATTATTTTTAATACTTCCCACGGATTCGATGGGATACTTAGAAAAATTAAATTTTTTTTAATACCTTTCCCACGGATTCGGTGGGAAATTGTGTAGGTGAACCCACCGAACCGTCAGTGGGAAATTCCACGAGAGTTACCCATGAATGTCATGGGAAATTATTTTCCCACCAGCCAATTTCCCACCGCGCGTCTCCTCTGGGAAATTCGTGGGAATATTGAAGTTTCCCACAGATTATCCACCGATTCTTCCGCGGGAAATCGATGTATTTCTAGTAGTGGATCACCACCCCTTGCATTCATTCGGCTGAAATATTGCCACCTTTTCATGGGCCGAAATATCGCCAACTTATTCAAAGGTGTCATAGTTTGGAGGCATCATCTGCATAGCCCGAGAACACCATTTCATGGTCTGCGAATCCTTACTTTATTCCCTTCATAGCCCACGACGTCATAGTCTGAGGACGTCATCCTAATCGTCTGAAGACATCACTCATGGTCCAATGAGAACTTGCATCATGTTTAAATTATGCAATATATATGCATATCCTTCATTTGCATGTACACCGGTTGGCACGTCCACCTCAGCAGGAGCGGTCCCGCTCCAGTTCTCCGCAGCACGTCCGATCTCCGAACCCTTGACAAGTCTCAAAACCCGTTGCGTTCGCCTTTTCCAATTGTCATTGGCATATTTCGCCAGTGGTTCTTGAACTACTTACGGCCTGATTCCTGTAGAACTAGGGATATGTAGGCAGCTCAGAAGCCAGAGAGCGGTCGAAGTTCTCTTACAGTCGTCATTTCAGGTCAAAATTGGCCATCTTGTCTTTACCCGACAACTCTTTCATCCTTCTCGGGTAAAGAGGGGCATCAATTGATACCCAATTTTTCTCCATGTATTTCTATACTCAAAAGATTCCAGAAATAGCATATAGATGCATATATAAGCATCCACCAAAATTTTGGTATTTTTCTACACTTTTTCAAGTATTGTAAAACTAATTTACGACTCATTTTGTACTATAAAATCAAATATTTAGTCTCAAATCTTGTTATTTTAGTAAGTAAGCTATTTTTTCTCTTATTTACATAAAAATATATTTTACATAATTTTTACAAAATTGTACAAGTGCATTAGGTATTTCTAAATTAAAATCGCATTAAATTGCAATTTTAGCCAATTTCTCAATTTGACAAGTATTTTAACTACAAAATCGTTCCTAATTATTTTAGTCGATACTTATCCATATTTTATTAACTCAATATTTTTATTGGAATTTTACAATGACATTTGCTATTTTATAAAATTAAATTAGGAGAAAATTGGCCATTTAAACAATAGCCCCTTTTAATTTCAATTGTAGCCACATTTTTGTCCAAATTAACCCCCAAATTACTTGACCCAATTTTATTTACCTAACCCAAACCCACCTAAACTAACCCGCCCCAACTCTTTTTTTATCACGACCGTTGATCACTCGGATCAACGACCGACGTTTAACTTACCTTATTTAAACCCAAATGCCCCTAACCCTAAAATAATTTTCCCAAACCAGCCGCCTTTGAATTCCCAAATGCTCTCTAGCCCCCCTGAACCCTAGTATGTTCCGGCCCTATTTCACCGGCGTTCATGGACGTCCAAGACCTAAAACGCCCATATCCGTTCACTCCTCACCTCTCCTGGTCTTTGGGTTCGAAGATCGGAACTTTAATTCAATGTTGATCAGACCAGAGGTTCTCCGATGTGTTACTGCAGCCGTGTCTGGCCTTTCTTCGGCAAGCCATAAAGCCCTGAAGTCCTTGGCCAACTACGACGAGTCCATTCCAGGCTTTTCTCGAAACTTCGAGATCTTTCTTTGAAAAGTCTAATGTTCGAGGTTCTTCTTTGTGTTTATCTTTAAGATCTTCTCTAAAATCCTAGTGATTCTCTAAAGGTTTTTAAGTGTTTCCCACTTTTCTTAGCCTATTCTTGTTTCGAACTCTTTGTCCTTTTTAAACTTAGGGTTTTCCACGACTTCTTTGATTTCTTTGATTTCGTTGCTTTATTTGCTACTGTGTGTTCTTCTATAGTCTTCACTATGATTTATAAGCATTTTCTACCATGGCCCTGAGGCGTTTTGCTTAATTGATTATTTTCTAGGGTTTTCAGTTCATGTGTTCTATGCTTTTATTATGCTATTCTTCCTAGCGTTCATCTTCATCTATCACTTTTTTTGTGTTCTATGAGTAATGGAAACCCTAAGCTCTAAAGGGATTTTTCATTTTTTTATGTGTAACCCTAGCCGCCTCTAATTTCTTCCTTGTGAATTTCCGCGACATGTTATTCTACTAGTTCTAGTTATGCCTGTTCGAAACTATACATCTCTTATATTGTCAATTTCCCCTTTCTGAGCAACCCTAATTTGGAGAATCGATTGTCTTCAATTGTTTGATCCTCTAATTGATCCATGTTTTCTGACTATGTTCGAATTAACTAGTATCTTGATTCCTTGATTTGCTAGTTGATTACACGCCTTATATGTTTACCCGTGTGATTTTCAAAACTTCTTACACGTATTTGCTCTATATTCTGTGATTAATACTCGATTTTATTTCCAAAATTAGACCAAAGTTTATGTATTTCCAGCCCGTTCCTTAATTAAAGGGAGCCTTCTCCTTAATTGTTTCTGATTGGTACTGTTGAATATTTTCTTGCCTTAAGTGCTGCATCTCTTTCAAGCTATAAAAAGCCTTCACCTTCTTCTCACTAGACACACTGATAGACGAGTCCCTCCATGTTAATTCAGTAAAACTCTCTTCTCTTCTATATTCTTCTCTGTTACTTGCTATCTTTGCTAAGAGTTAGCCGGCTTGAAGCCAAGGCTAACTATAAGGATCTATATTTTCTTTGTCATTCAGTTGCAACTGGTAAGCTCCTAATTTTACATCATCAACCTCCAACTAGTTGTTTACTTAACCCTGTTCCTTGTCTGTTTATGCTTAAGATCAACATGTTTAACCCCTTTCCCTTCCCCTAGTCTGTTTATGTATTTCAATTTGAGCTTTAGTATGTTTAATTCCATTCCCCTTTCCCTTACCTGTTATGATTCAGCAGGTTCAATCCCCTTCCCCCATTTCCTTTGCCTGTTTGTGTATTTCAATTTAAGCTCTAGAATGTTTAATCCCCTTCCCCTTTCCCATGTTTGTTATATTTGAATTCAGCAGGTTCAATCCCCTTCTCCCATTTCTTTTATCTGTTTGTGTATTTCAATTGCAGCATGTTCAATTCTCCCTTTTCCCTTATCTGTTTATGTTTCTGTGTTCAGATCAGCATGCTCATTCCCTTCTCTTGTCTATTTATTGTTCATTATTGTGGTTTAAGGTTTTGTACACCACTTTCCCCTGAATCCCTTTAATTTAGTCTTGTTCTCTCAAGTATGCTTATGTGATTTCCCCTTCCCTGATCCATGTTTGAATGTGAGTGTTTTCTAGATTAGGGTGGTATCTCATTGCCACTCCTAGTTTAGAACTAAGGTTGTTAACAACCTATGCTCAAAGTAATCCCATTCCCTACCCACACATTATGTGTTTGAGCTTTGGCAAAGGCCTGTTGGTGTTCTAATCACCATACATGCCCTAGTCTGACTTGTTTACAAGTTTGCTCTTGCTTGTTAACCTTTGTAAGTGGTTAGGGGTGTGCCAGCCTCACTCCATAGGCTAGGTATGACCACCTCCTGCAATGGTCTTCCTCTAATCCATCGCCTTTACATTTATTCTTAGTTCTTTAAGTTCTACCCCCTCAGGTAAGCCAGTCTTAGGGACCTTGGAGTCTCTTCTGAACTTGGATGCCTTAGGGCTGGTAAATCTACACTTACACTATTCTAATTGATTAGAGTGTAGGAATTGCCTGGGTTTCTTTGAAAGCCTTTGGAACTATGATACACTCTAAAGAGAAAGCCTCGGATTTGGGAGCCCGGATTTGGTAAAAGGCATATGTTAGGCATTAAAATTGCTTTGCTCTTCTTCGGGCCTGTTGTAGTATTGATGTATTTGCTTATTTCCTTTAATGCTTTGTTTTTTTTCTGATTCTTGTGAACAATTTGTATATAACAACTTGGGGATATAGTGAAAGGTAATATGGGAGGGGTATATATTCTTGCATCAATAGATACCACGTATATATAGGCTTTACATTCTTGAATCAATTAGATACCATGTATATATAGGTTTGCATTCTTGCATCAATTAGATACCATGTATATATAGGGTTTCACATTATTGCATCAATCTCATATAGATATCATGACTATAAGCTTTACATTATTTCACCAATATCATCGAGATATCATGTCTATAGGGTTTAACATTATTGCATCAATCTCGTATTGATAACATGACTATAGGCTTTACATTATTGCGCCAATATCATATAAATATCATGTCTATAGGGCTTTGCATTCTTGTAATTTCATATAGAAACCATGTCTTTAGGTTTGCATTCTCATAATCTCGCTTAGAAAACATTCCTATAGAGATGTCTAAAACGCTAGGCAAAATATTAGGTCGTCTAAATACGTGTAAAGCAGTAACAAAAAGGGCTAATAAGCATGTCATAAAGGTCCAGCTCGCCCTGTGCTTATGAACGTTTCAATCCACCTTGTCTTGAATCTGATTACCTTTAAATCATGCCCAGGCCTATCCCTTTCATAATACCCTGCACATGTAAATGCCTTTTAAAAGCTGAATCCGCATTTCCAAACATTTTGCCTGCCTAAGTTGGATGTCTTAAGGTCATTAAAATTTTTCTCTGGTTCAAAACAGTGCGGCTGACTCGTGAGCCTTTTCTAAACTTGTCTGCAACTTTGAAACTCTTTAATAGACCCTTGTCTGAAACTAACGTTTCCTCCTAACTTTTTTAACATGTCAATTCCTAATAACGGGCCCGGAGGGCGCAAAACGGGTTTTCTATCTAACTTTTATGTGTCAAACTAATCTGCCTGCCCTTTAACCTCTTTTAAAGACCAAATCAGTATTTGAAGTCATGCTAAACTAATTGATGTTATGTTACGAGGTTTATTTGAGCCTTTTATTATCCAACTTGCATACCACTTATATGCTACGTGTTTCGACCGTCGTTCTAATATTTTACCTTTCAAACTCCATATATATCCTATCTCTCTCGCCCCCTTCTTAGGATTAGAAGTCCTAATACCCCAAGACTAACACGTTGGTACGGGTACTAGCATGCAATAAGTAAATCATACCAACGCGCTTAAATACCTTAACAAGGTGGGAAGGGTAGAATATGGAGATGATGACCGGTACACTAGTACCATATGCGACCCCTCTTTGAGAAGTGTGTGTGGGGTATTGTACCGATATATTATAGTTAAACCTACGACCCTTCTCTCCTTTTGTTTGCTTATTTAGATGTTCTTCTATAGTGATGCTTTTCAAAATCAATCCTCTATTTTATTTTAAACTTAAGTCCTTCCTTCTTCTTTTAAGCTTTCAAGTCGTGTGAATACTATATATGCAAACCTTATTTGTTTAATTGCTTCATCTCTTTATAAAGTCACAATTAACACGATCTGGAACCACACTAGTGGATCTTGAGGGGTGCCTAACACCTTTCACTCGAGATAATCTCAAGCCCTTACTCGAACTCTGGTTTTCTTTCATAAAATACTCCTCCCATCCCTTAAAGTGTCCTAATGCACTATAATCATTAGGTGGCGAATCTTCAAATTCCATAACCTAATTCCCAAACGGAAATAAGAGTTGTTTACCCCATAATGTCGTAAAGACGATTTCACTTTTTTGAAAAAGGGGGCGTTGACACATAAGCGGCTATAATTCCACAGAAGCAGAAAGACCTGAAGGCGGTGTATTTGTTTTAAAAATTGGATTTTGGCTCATTTCTCTCATATTTTCATGACTTGGGCGATTTTTGGGGAGCTTCAAGACAAGGTTTTCATCTTCAACACTAAGGTATGTTATTCTCACACATTATGTGTTGAATACATTGATTATGTATTGATTTTAGTATGTAAATTGGTAGGAAATTGAAGGCTAGAGGAAGACCTAGGATACTAGGTTTCTTGGATTTTGTCAACAATTTTGGATATGGAATTGAGAGAAAATCGTATATTTGAGTTCCTAAGGTCATGGGTAAACTTTATCTTTGAAAAAGTTTAGATTCCTAGAACGTCGGCCCGACGGAATTTTTGTCATTTCACAAAGCGAAGTTGGGAAATTGTATAATTTGAATTGGTAGCAAGTATGTGCGTATATTCTCATTGGTTTACCGTTATTTGGCTAGATTAGGATTATTTGTGTTGGTTCAAGCCTTCGAAAGAATGTAGAATTCTGGTTATGGATCTTTGGAGCAAGGCGAGTCTCCTTCCTAATCTTATGAGGGGGAAATTACCCCATAGGTGAATTCAATTGATTATGTGCTCCTATTTGTGGGGGCTAAGTACGCACATGGTAATGAGAGTCCGTGCGTAGCTACTGTTATGCTATTGTTCAGGTAGTCTAGGACCCAAAAGCATGTTATACTTGAATCATTTGTAAATCATTGATGGCTTGAAATGCTTTAATCATATTAAATTAATAAGCGGATTTCTAAAAAGACTAAAGCTATTTTTTACTCAAATTATTAAAAGGGAATGGACCTTAATTGGATAAGTACTTCACACTGACTGTTTGACTGATTAAATTTCTGCATGTCTTTATATTTCTGTTGGAACGGGCCGATCGCCTCGGTAAAATGGATGCATCTATGGTACGACAGCTCAACCCTCGACAGTGCACAAATTTACATTTTTGTTAGAGCGGGCCATCGCCTCGGCATGATTTGCGCATATTTGTGTTGTTATCTTGAACTCATTTGAGCTGTTTTATGCCGCATAATGGCTCGAGATCATTTATTTAATAATAACAAGAAAACTAAGGAATTTTCCATTAAAGAATTGTATGACCACTTGTTTTTCCATATCAAGATTAGAATCCTGTTTATAAAACAAATTCACTGCTTGGATATATTTTTAAGGATAAATAGTCATTAGACTGCTAGTGAGTGTCAGGATTGACTCTCTCGTCTCTACTCCTTCGGTATTAGGCGGGACACTCATTGGGTACACTTTGTTTTTTTTATTCATACTACACTTGCTGTGCATTTTGTTGCACATGTATATGTGATTTCAGTAGTTTACTGGACATAACAGCATAAACGATTCTGGGGACTAGAAAGCTGCATCATTCGAGATGGCAACAGCTAGGGTAGTCCCTTTCCATTACTATGTTTATTTTCCGTCCACTGTATTCCGGATGGGATAATGTATTTATATTCCTCTTATCAGTAGATGCTCATGTACTTGTGACTCTGGGTTCTGGGATGGTTGAAACATTGTATAAATTTATTAACTTTAAAATAAATTTGATTTGAAAATGGCATTCTTTAGAATTTCTAAATATGGAAGAAAAAGCATGTATTTCCGAAAGTGTTAAAACGAGATTTGATTAAGTTATCAGGTTGGCTTGTCTGACAGTAGTGTCCGGCGCCATCACGACCCTTAGTGGATTTTTAGGCCGGGACAACATGGTATCAGAGCACTAGGTTCCCATCGGTCTCATGAGTCATGAGCAAGTCTAGTAGAGTCTCGTGGATCGGTACGGAGACTTTTGTACTTATCCTCATGAGGCTACTAGGTTGTTAGGAGTACTTCCCTTCTTGATTTCCTTATCCTGCGGTTTGATTCCTTTGAGGCTTATGCCTTTGATTCCTTCCTACTCAGTCTTATGCGATGCGAGTGCTTGCTCGGAATCAAAAATTGAAGTATTGCAATGGCACTACCGATGTGGTTCGGGATATTTCTCCCGTTATAGTTGATTGGACTATAATAGTCGCTCTATGGAAATATATCGTATTGTTTCGGCTCAGTAGCGGTAGTCTAAGGGCCTTGAGGTTATGCACAGGCTGCCATGATTCTTATAAGCTACCATTCCACAACATGGTTGTGATGGTAGGATATTTTCCCACGTGTCGGGGTAGTGGATGAATTGAAGGGAAGTTTACTCAGTGTATGATCAAGGGAATTAGTATTTGATCCTCGACAAGGGGAAAGGAAGTCAGACTAAGGATGGTCGGATTTGGGCTGGTGGAAGTAATGAGACCGGTATCTACAAGCGTGTTTGAGTCTTCTGATATGATAGGGTCTTGTTGTCTTAACGGAAGGTACTAAGTTTGTCGATATTATAATCCGCTATGATTCGCCATATGGCAGTATATTGTGAAATAGGATTGGAGATACAACTGTCTGATATCGGATGGTGTGGTGGTTTAAGATCAGAGAAGAATTTTTTTTAATGTTGACTGATCGATAAAGATGGCCTTTGGAAAGGTGCTAAAGTTAGCAGCAATGGTGGATTCAAGTGCCACGAAGAACGATTTCACTTAAAGTAACATCTGAGCAGTGAAGTACGAGGAAGGAAATGTGGGAAGTGTCAGGCGCTGTTTAAAATTTCTGGAAGGCCAAGTATGAGAAGCAAGGTCGAGGGACCGATTAAGGATATGAGTTCCGCCAAAGTGAGAGAGTGGCGGGGGTTACATATGGGCTTGGTAGTAGGATGACTACGCGCCGTAAGGAGAGTTTGGAATGATCGGAGAACTTCAGAGATTGGTGATTGAAGCCTATGGGTATCATGTGAAGTATGGGCTATTGCGCAGAAGAAGATTTGATATAGCGGAAAGAAGTTGCTTGACGTGAAGGAAGATGCATCATAATTCTTAATTGGGAGGATAATGCTGCAAATTTAATTGATGTCTGAGAGGGGTGAACGGTCTTGTGCAACTGGAAGGTGATCCCCGACTCAGGATGGGCTATTGGTGTCATAGTGAATGACCCTGCGCATCGGCATGGGAAGGTGTCGGGAGGTGACTTCCCTAGGTGGGTTATTCCTCGCGAGCAGGTTAGCGGTCGCGTGGTTGGCAAAGCTTCTGCAAGGAATTATATTGGCTGTTCAACAAAGAGATCGGTCGTGAAAATGTGGATGATGATTCAAAATATGAAAGATGGGGTTTTACAGGAAGATTCCGAGAAATTTTGATAATTTATGGCGCGAGGTTGCGCCCCTAAGAGGTAAAAAGGTCGGGCAAACTCAGGAATTATGAAATAATGGCTTCAAGCTAAGTGGGAGAGTCCCACCGCTTATGATTGGGCTGTATGATTAGCTACTTGCGTGATTTCTGGTTATTAGCACATTGATGAGTTACTTTAGCTATGAGATAAGACCATAAGTGGTAATTCGAGCAAATGAATTGTTGGAGGCATGCGATGGTTGGCCTTATTGGCTCATGTTCGGACTTGAAAAAAGATTCAGGATTTATGCCTCGCATAGATGCAGGTTTCAGAGGAAGTAATTTCGCCGAGTGCTTCGCTGAGAGAGTATTCGTAAGTTATAAGAGCTATGGACTGTGTTATATTCAGGACTAAAACAGAGTTGGTGGCTGTCAATGATGGTCCTAATGAATTTGCGAGTTTAAGTATGGTGCTTAGTAATTTCATTCCTATGGGTACAGTTAAGGATCAAGCCTTGTAGCAGCTTATGCTGATGTGCCCAGAATGTTCTATGATATTTTGACTCATGATTTAGCATTTGAGGAATACGAAATGGTTCATGGGATTCGAGGTAGCATGATCTCGCGATTCAAGGTCACTCAGGATGAGTGCATATGGAGTATGTTATGTGTTGAATGAAGAAGATTTTTTTTTAAGGAAATCAACGATTCATTGGAAGGAAGTATATTGATTAGCCATGGTTAACTTGGCATATTCGTAGTGGTAATCAATTCATCCAGCGTGATCAAGTCATACATGTGATTGTGGCGGTGCATGTGATGCTTGTCGGCCGCAATAATTGATGTTATTCAGAAGCATTCTTCTGTTATGGCCTGTTGTGAGTAGGCGTATCCCGGAAGTGTTATGGTGGCTTGGACCACTACTCAGAGATTGGAATATTCGATGGTTATGAGAATTAACCCATATGTTGCATAGTTCTCCTGAAGTGAGTTAAATGAATATTTTTATATGATAAAGTGTTAGTCTATCAAGTTGTTCCAGAGTTGTGATGGAAATTGTGTTCAATCATAGGTTGGCACATTGGGTGCAGAGAGTAGCATGGGAATTCGAAGTAAATATCAATGCTAGAGCTTGGGCTAGCAAGGGTATCACGAGCTTGGGTGAGGAAGGAAGTGGTTGAATGATTAAAGAAAATTGGTATTATCTTCAGCATGATCGCTTTTCAACGTTAATGTATCTGAAGCTTTATAGGTGCGGACTTGATACTTATTTCAAAAGATTGTGGGATCGTGTCCCATGGAAGATTGTGTAAGTGTGACATGTAGTCGCTGGTTTGACTAAAGATTTAACCAAGAATGAGGATTTTGGTAATATCATCGATTCGAGAATTTAGGCTTGGAGGACACTTTGTTTATTGGGATATGAACGTAGGAGGTTGCTCCGTTTGTAATGGTTGTTCCTATATATTATGAGGAAGAATGATTTACTATGAACCTTGAAAGGTATTAGCCAAGTTGGTGCAACCAGAAATCGGCTTGAGATTAGTGGATTAATTTATTTGTGGAAAGGGCTTTATATCCGGCTAGTTTTGTTTGTTTCAATGAGCATTCCGTATGGAGATACAGTCGGTTTGTTATTTTGTCATCAACTATTCCTTATAGTGATGTATTTCACCTTACGGGTTGTGAGACGGCTTGTTAAATTTCTTATGTGTTGAGGTTCTGCATAGCGGTGATGTTACATGAGCAGGATAACTCTTGAGATTTAGATCATGTATTGCACCTCAATTGTGCTTGAGTTTTGTAGCCTATTGCGTTAAATGGTTCTTCAGGGATGGTATAATACACCTTAGCGTGTCTACAACCAATATTCAGTATTTTGATGTGATGAGCTATTTAGCTTAATGGATATCTCTTTATGTGAGCCTGTATGTGGAACGGGTGGCACGCCGCCACGGGAATGTTATTTGGATCAGGTAGCCCACTTCCATAGATATGATGTGTGGATCATGTGGCACACCGCCATGGTTATGCCGTTTGGATCGGGTTTCACGCCGCAACAATATGATGTTCAGTACAGTTCCCCCTAGTTTCTTTATGTGTTCTGTTTCCCATTTTTCAGAGGAAAATACGTATAAATTGTTAGCCTGCATCACGTGTATGTTTCACAGGCGGGGTAATTACATGTCCGTTTTAGAGTTCATATTCTCCTTGTATCATATCCAAATCGGCGGCCTATTGGCACATGGTCACATCATATGGGACTCTTCATTGTGTCTGAGGTGGCTTATTGCCTGAGCAGTTCGTACTGGGTGAGATGAGATTATGGAGTTCAAGATCAGTGCAATCTGAGCACATGAAGTATATTAGAGAGTAGACATCCTTATTTGGTTAAAAATGTGGTAACGGTTCTGTCAGAGGTATAGACTCAATGACTTATTGATTCAGTAGTGGGTTATGAATTTCAGCGCATCTCTTTTGCCGTGTCAGTGTTATAAAAGTTAGAAGAAGACCTATGTAGGTCATGAGGTGCAATGGGAGCAGATGATTCGTTGAATTTTTGCTAAGTTGATCATAAAATATTATCGTGGTCCTGTGGATTTTTTGTTGCAAGGTGAGAATCCAACAAAGGTATGCAGTCATGTTTGAGGACGGCGTGTGGTGAATAAAATTGGGTGATCTCTTGATGAAAACAGGCCTGGCATAGAATTCCTGATATTGGAATTGGGCTATAAGACTTACTTGTTTGAATAAAAGGGAATATCTTTAGAATATAACATGCTAATGTGCTCAGCTGAGTTGTGGCAGCACGGGAAGGTGCATAAGATGCTAAACAATGATTTCAGACTACTTCAGCATAATTCTCAGCACGTTTGAGGACGAATTTGTGTTTAAGTGGTAGAGAATGTAACGACCCGACCGGTTGTTTTGAGTACCACCGCTCCATTCCGAAGTCGTAGGCCGTGAACAGCTTCATTTCGGTATTATTACTTGTTCGCATGGTCGAAAAGAGATCAGAGTTAAATTTAAATGAAAATTCCCATTTGAAGCCTTACGTTGAAAGAATGAACTCGGATTGGGGTTTTAAGTAAACGACCTCAGAATTAGGATCTGAAGGGTCCAACAGCTTCGTATAATGATATCAGACTGGAGCATATGCCCGGTTCGGATTTTGGATAACTCGGGAGTGTTTTGGAACATATTGTGGAAGTTAGCATTTTGAAAAAAATTTCATAATTTTGGCTTAAAGCGCGTTTCAGCATTATCAATGTCCATTTGGAATTCTGAGACTAGGAATAGTTCCGTATGGTGATTCTAGAGTTGGGAGCGCGATCAGAAGTAATTCTGAGGCCTGTAGGTCATTTTGAAGCCATTTGGCTAAAGATAGCAATTTGAAGGTTTTTGAAAAGTTTGACCAGAAGTGGACTTTTTGATATTGGGGTCGGAATTCGATTTCGAAAGTTGGAATGGGTCCATAATGTCGAGTATGGCTCCCGTGCAAAATTTGAGGTCAATCGGACGTGATTTGATAGGTTTCAACATCGGAAGTAGAAGTTTAAAAGTTCAATGTTCATAAAGATTGGATTGGAGGTCGTTCGATGATTTTGTCATTGTTTGATGTGTTTTAAGGCCTCGAGTAGATCCGTAATGTGTTATTAGACTGGTTGGTATGATTTGGTTGGGGTCCCGGGGGTCTCGGGTGAATTACGGGTGGTTAATGGATCAAATGGGATATTTGGAAATAACTTAACCGCAGAAGCGGCCCTGCAGAAGCAGAGGAGAAACCGCAGAAGTGTACAAGCGTGGGGGCAACAATGACCGCAGATGCGGCTAAGGCTCCACAAAAGCGGAAACACATCTGCGGTGGAAAGGTCGCAAAAGCAAAAATGGGCTAGGCCAGGGAAGCCGCAGAAGCGGCCTATTTTACGCAAAGGCGGTGACCGCATAAGAGGCTATTATTCCGCAGAAGCGCAAATACCAGAAGGTAGTGGATTTGTTATTAAAATGGGATTTTGTCTCATTTCTCTCATATTTTCATGACTTAGGTGATTTTTGGGGAGCTTCAATAGAGGCTTTACATCTTCAACACTAAGGTATGTTATTCTCGCCCATTTTGAGTTGAATAGATTGATTATGTATGGATTTTAATATGTAAATTGGTAGGAAATTGAGGTTTAGAGGAAGATCTAAAAAATTAGGTTTCTTGGTTTTTGTCCACGTTTTTTGGATATGGAATTGAGAGAAAATCGTATATTTGAGTTCCAAATGTCATGTGTAAACTTTATCTTCGAAAACTTTCGGATTCAGGGCACGTGGGCCCGAAGGAATTTTTGTCATTTCATGAAGAGGATTTGGGAAATTGTATAATTTTTATTGTTATCAAGTGTTTGCGTATATTCTCATTAGTTTGCTGTTATTTAGCTAGTTTTGGAGCTTTTTTGTGTCTGTTCAAGCCTTCGAAAGAATGTAGAATGCAGGTTATGGATCTTCGGAGCGAGGTGAATCTCCTTTCTAATCCTGTGAGGGGGAAATTACCCCATAGGTGAATTAAATTGATTATGTGCTCCTATTTGTGGGGGCTACGTACGTACAAGGTGACGGAGTCCGTGTGTAGCTACTACTATGCTATTGTCTGGGTAGCCCAGGACCCAAAAGCATGTTATATTTGAATCATTTGTAAATCATTGATGGCTTGAAATGCTTTAGTCATATTAAATTAATAAGCGGATTTCTAAAAAGACTAAAGCTATGTTTTTCTCAAATAATTAAAACGGAATGGACCTTACTTTGATAATTGCTCTGCGTTGACTGTTTGACTGATTATCTATCTGCGTTTGTTTATATTTATGTTAGAATGGGCCGATCGCCTCGGTGAGATGGATGCATCTATGGTACAGGCGGCTCGAACCTCGACAGTGCACAAATTTACATTTCTGTTGGAGCGGGCCAACGTCTCTGCATGATTTACGCATGTTTGTGTTATTATCTTGAACTCATTTGAGTTGTTTTATGCCACCTTATGGCTCGAGATCATTTATTTAATAATGACAAGAAAACTAAGGAAATTTTCCATGAAAGAACTGTATGACTATATATTTTCCGATATCTAGATTTGAATCATGTTTATAAAACAAATTCACTTCTTGGATATATTTTTAAGGATAAATAGTCATTGGACTGCTAGTGAGTGTCAGGATTGATCATCTCGTCTCTACTCCTTCGGGATTAGGTGTGACACTCAATGGGTACACGTTGTTTTTGTACTCATACTACACTTGCTGTGCATTTTGTTGCACAGGTATATGTGATTTCAGTAGTCTATTGGACGTAGCAGCACTGATGATTCTGGGGACTAGAGAGCTGCATCATTCGAGATGGCCGCAACTAGGGTAGTCCCTTTCTAGTACTCTGTTTATTTTTCGTCCGTTGTATTTCGGACAGATGATGTATTTATATTCCTCTTATCAGTAGATGCTCATGTACTTGTGACTCCGGGTTCTGGGATAGTTGAAACATTGTATTAATTGCTTAACTTTAAAAGAAATTTGATTTGAAAATGACATTCTTTAGAACTTCTAAATATGGAAGAAAAATCATGTATTTCCAAAAGTGGTAAAACGAGATTTGATTAAGTAATCGGGTTGGCTTGCCTGACAGTAGTGTCCGGCGCCATCACCACCCTTAGCGGATTTTTTGATCGTGATATTAGAGTTGGTGAATTGACTGTTGTATCAAGTGATGAGCCGGTTTCTACATTATGTGTTGTAAACTCCATGTCTACAAATAGATGTTTCTTCTCTTGTCTATTATAGTTGAAAGGAAACAAGGAATCCTTTAAGATAATATCCCGATGGACAAAGAAATATTTCTTAGACAAATCATATAAGATATAATCCTTTTGTGGCTTCTGAATAGCCCATTAAAATTGTTAATGTTGCTCTAGCTTCAAACTTGTGATGAACATTCATTCTCTTTGCCAAACGTACACCACCAATAGTCCTTATATGTTTAATGTTTGGCTTCCTCTTGTGAAATACTTCAAAAGGACTTTTCCTTGCTAATACACTTGATGGTAATATATTAATGTCATTTACTGCTTCCAGCACATAGTGTCCCAAAATCTCGGAGGTATGTGTCCTTGAAATGTCATTGCTCTTGCTATCTCCAGCACTTGTCTATGCTTTCTTTCAACAATTCCATTTTGTTGAGGTGTATAAACACATGTCCTCTGATGAAAGATTCCATTCAATTGGAATATCTTACTACATGCCCCATTTACATATTCTGTCCCATTATCAGTTCTAATCATTTTGACTTGTCTATTGAATTTAGTCTAAACTAACTTTAAAATGTTTCTCTGTAAAATCAACACATCAATTTTCAATTTTAACAAGTAAACTCAAGTCATTCTTGAATATTCATCAATTATTGTCAAAAATAGTTTATTACCATCAAAGATTTACAAAGCATATGGTCCTCATAAATCAATACGTGACAAGTGAAACACACCTTCAACTCTGTTACTGCTTATGCTAAATGGAAGCCTACGATGTCTAGCTAAAGGACCCACATTACAATTACCCATCTTTCCTTTATAGTCATCATAGACTAATGAAAAATTTTGCTTCAATGCCCCTGCTGAAGCATGTGCAACCCTTCTATGCAAGAGTCCAATGTCCAGTTCTACCTTCTTTGTAGCCAAACTGTGGATTATTACTAGTAGTAATTTATGGCAACAGGTAGAAGCCTATCCTCTTCTTACCAATCACCTTCACCTTACCACTGCAAAGGTTCGTAAGTAGATAAAAATCAGGATAAAAGTTGCACGGCAATTGAACTCCTTTAATAGCTTAGATACTGACAACAAATTATACTTGAACTCAGGTAATTATAACACATTATAAAGTCTCCTTGCATTTGCTATATCACATGATCTCATATGAGTCACATTTGATACTTCTCCATTAGGCAAGTGTACTTTCTTTGTATGGATTCTAGATACTTTCAATTTGTTTTCTAACATTTCCAAATTAGAAGTCATATGATTTGTAGCCCCGGTATCTATAATCTATTCATGGTTTTTATCATCCACAAAAAAGCACTAATACTACATGTCATATTAGCTGAGGCTTCTGATACATTCTCTTATTGAGCAGCCTAAGAATTTGGTTATATTGTTCTGCTCTGAGATGTACAATTTGAGGAACTTTAAAATTATCTTGACCTCTTCCTACTGCAACCTGTGGCTTAAGTTCCCCTACCATTGCACCGTGAGCTGTATTTCCTCCAAACGTCCTTTTGAACCTGAAATCATTAGGATACTCAATCAATTTGTAGAATCCTTTGCTAATATGCCCTTTCATTTTGCAGTAATCACAAAATATATTATAATTCTTCCTAGGGTTTTGATTATTGAATCATTTTGTTGTTAATAAGCCAGCTATCTCAACATTGTCACTAGGAACTATTATATTATACTTTTTTGGCTTTCTCTTTCCATTAGCATAGAATATACTTTATTCACACTTAGAAGTGGATCCATCATCATGATCTGCTCACGTGCTTGTTCATATGTCTCATTGAGCACCATAAGAAACTACAATAGCTTCTGCCTACGTATAAAATCTCATACTCACTCGACTTTGGACAATCACAACCACGAGCTGGTGCTAAACAGTCAAATTCAACCCAAAGTTCATGCAATTTTGAGAAATAAGTTGCAATTGAGCTTGTTCCTAGACTTGTAATAGTTATAGCCCTGTGTAACTGGATAATTCTAGAACCATTGACTTATTAAATCTCTATTTCAAATCCTTCTAGACAGCACATGCATTTTAGGAATACATCATTCGACTCAGCAACTAATTTAATACATAGTTTATTATCCACGAGAGAACAATCGTATGCATCTCTCCCATAGATCTATCAAATTCATACCGCAATATTCCTTATTACAGATGCCTTCAATGAATCCTATTTCATTGCAACCTAATATTGCAATACGCATTGCCTGCTCCATACAGAATAATTGTCTGATCTTATCAATTGCGGTAAAATTAGAGCAGCTCTTGAATTTTCTGTCGAGTGCATAAACAGAGGATGATTGTGACTTAGAATTTCTAGCAATGTATTGTCAACAATCACTATATTAGGATCTTTTTAATTCGTTCCCTAGATTTGTAGAAAAGAAGATAAAACTACAGAATCAACAACTGAATCGCAAAAACTGAGCTAGGATTGATGAGCTTAGGACCTACATTCTCTAATACCATGAATAAAGCTGAGCTAAACAGACATGCAAGCTGAGGTCTGAGCTTCAACAATGGAAGAATGATTACAGAGGAAGGAGATGGCGGGGGGAGGAGATCAGTTGTTCTCATTTCAACTAATTGAAAAGATGTACAATATACACTTATTTATACTCTATCTAAAATGCCTATAACCATCTACTATTACTCATTACTAATACAACAACCTCCTAATAATAATTAAAACTCCCTAACTAACTAATACACATAACTGGTACGTGCTCATTTCCTAAATACCTCAATACATTTTATAATTCAGCTTGTGCAATTGTTATGTACTGTTTGTTTCTTTGTGGTCAAGAGGGAACCAATAGCGTGATGACAGGGTAAATTTTACAAATGGTAATATAACTATGAGATATTTTCACTAAATTCATGTAACTTTATTTTCTCACACAAAATCATAATACTTTTGCTACTTTACTCAAAAAGTCATAGTGACCGGCGAAGATGATTCTTCAGTATTTTTTTTTTGTATTTTACCATTTTTTTATTTTTGAAATTGAGTCTAATAAATTATGACTCAATTAAAATATCCATAACCCAATCCGACCCGACCCGATATCTATATCCGTAAATTAAAATATTCCCCAAATTCGATACTTCAAAGTTGTTTCTCAAGTGTGTTTTAGGGCTCTTAAGCAAGGATCAGCAAAATACATACAACTATCTCAATTCTCTTCTCAAGCAATGATGTTTCGAGGCTCTCAAGCAGAGGTCTTAAGTATGGCTTCCTCTCCATATCAGAGGAGTATTTTAACAGACAACCATAATACTTTTGATGTACTTAGTGACCACAAAAATACTTCTGCACTAAGAATGATTCCAAAAGAGGTAAAAATTTTATTTTTTGTTTGTGTTGCATTTATTTGTTTGAATTTAGTTGGCGGCACTCATTATATACTAAGGTTTTTTGCTTTATTTTAGAAAATTTCTATATTATGACAACGATTGTGGGATAGGGTTTATCTTTATTTTAGTATTATTTTGTATATTTGGATAGTATTAAGGGGTTAGAATTTTTTCATATTATCTATTTTTATTTTGTACCTTTAAATTTTATGTATGTCTAGGGTTCAAATATCAATTTAGGTCTATCGTTCAATGAAATCTCTGCAGCTATTGTGTTTAATATTGATTTTTTTTTTTAAGTAGAATTCAAGATGGTAAGAGTATTAGAGATGGTAGTGATGATGAAGACTTTAGTGACCCCGACTATAATTTGGAAGATGGTGATGATGATTTGAGGATGTAATGCTGATCAAGTAACAACCGAGCAAGTAATAACTGAGCAATTAAGTAAGAAATGGATAGGAAGACCTACGAAAGGATCAAGTAGTCATCTATCAACCTATGGCATCCTTAACCTTGTGCATTGCGTTCGCGACTAGGTGCCGCGTTTGTGTAGTTGGGTCCAGTTGATGCATCGCGTTCGTGGGTGGGCTCCGCGTTCGCGAAGGATGATTGGTGATCTAGGCAGATAGATTTTAACAACATTTCATTCGCGAACTAAGTCTATTTTCCACCATTTTAAGCAATCTTGGAAGCCTTTGACGAGATTTTTCGAGGGATTTGATCGGGAATCAATTAGAGGTAAGACCTATGACCTAGAAACATCATCTAATTTTGATATGGAATTTGAGTAAAAAGGGAAAGAACAAGAGCTTGGATTTTTGAATGAGAAACTGGGATTTGATGGCCCATTGGAGCTCCGATTTTGATGAGTTTTATACGTATAGACTCGTGGCGAGATGAGGAACATTTTTGTGTAAAATTTTCTTGATTTCGAAAAGTTCGTCGGGGGCTCCAGTTTTGCTTATTTTGCAATTTTTAATATTTCAAGTCTTTTCGATTCGGTTATATTCCTTTAGCCTATTGTGATGTATTCATTGTGGTTTTGGCCAAATTTGACGCGCGAGGAGGTCGATTTGACAGGAACGGGAATTGCGGACTTGTCTTCGGCCGGCTAGAGTTCAGTAATACTTGTAAATACTGTTCGGAGGGTTTAAAACCCCGGACATTCACCTCGTAATGCTATATTGAGGCGTGACACACACTCCATGACAAGTGCGGGGTCGGTTACTAGTGGGGATTGTGACTGGGTCCATCCCGAGTGAGATTTACAATATATTGGTGATTGAAACACAATATTCTACTTATATTATTTGGGCTTGTTGCCATATTTCGGCCTCGTACCAATTTATAGAATCCTTCGGGGATTGATATTGTTGTTGCTATATACACTTGCATATCATTTGGTACAGTCCACAGTCTTTAAACATTGTTTTCCAACCTCAACCATATTTTCTAAGTTTTGAAACTCAAATGACATTTTTACATGATATTCCGGGCTAAGAACTACTGTGTTATAAATGCTCATGGGACTTATGATGATTATTGGACAGTGCATGGATCGGGCTGCGCACCGCATCGCAGCATATATATATATATCGCACTGCACGTTGCGGTAATATTTGCGCTTGGGCTGTAGGAGCCCCTACGGAGTCTGTATACACCCCCAGTGAGTGCCTTCGATGATAAATAAATGGATCGGGCTGCATGCCATAGTGGGTACTGGATTGTACCATCATATGCATTGCATTGCATTCATACATTTGCACCTTTACTTGTTGATCAGCTGTTAATTTTCACATGTCACTGTATCATTGGATTTAGCTTATCTTGTGTATTTCTGTGTTTTCCTATCTTCGGACTATATAATTTTATTACTCACTGGGTTACAGTACTCACTATACTCCCTGCACCTTGTGTGCAAATCCAAAGCAGTGTCAGGCTGAGTAGATTCAGCATTCAGCAAATACAACTTTACGGGAGTGTCAATGTAGCTGCACGGCGTTTGCAGCCATTGACTTTCTCCCTTCCATCCCTATGTCTTATTTTTCACACTTTGAGCTTAGGCAAACTTTGTATTGGTACGACATTATGCATTATAGAGGCTCAAATTTGTGACGCCGAGTCCTAGTGGGACTATTTCATGTATTTTGTTATTTCCGCACTTTCCAGTAAATTCAGACTCCTATTATATTATGTTATTGCTTCTGGAATCTATCTATGTTTGTGGGATTTGTGGTAACAAGGTCGGGCTTGACTAGTAGTGTGTTGGGCGGCATCACGATCGGGTTGGGATCGTGACACTTATACTAGAAGGAAATGACAAATATGACTCAGATGTTGCTAAATTAGAGGAATTATCATACGAGAGAATATCTGGTACGAAAGATGATAAAGGGGAGGCAGTTCACTATGAAGAATATGATAGAGAAAAAACATAAATATAATCCAAGTTTGGAACTTGGAATGAAATTTAGTAGCTTAAAGAAGTTTGAAGATGCTTGTAGAAATTATCGTATTAAAAGTAGGTTTCGGCTTAAATTCTCTAATAACGACCAGGAGAGAGTGATATGTAAATGCAAAAAAAATGAGTATCCTTTTAGAGTGTATGATACTATACTGAGTAAGACTGCTCCAACTATTCAGATTAAGTCTTGTAATTTGGAGCACATAGGTGGAATTGTGTTTGACAATGTCCATATGAATATTGCATGGCTTGCTAATAGGTATTTTAGTACATTCAGAGCTGATCTATCATGGTGCGTAAATGATTTAATTGAAATTATTAGAAATGACTATAACAATAAAATTAGTTATATGAAAGCTTGGAGCGCAATTAATATGGCACAAAAATTGATTTATGGAGATGAGGAAACTCAATAGGCGAAGTTGTTATCATATTGAGAGGATTTATTAAAAAGAAATCCAGTCTCTTCTGTAATTTTGTGGAGAGACAAAAGCAGAATATTTTTGTTTTATATTTGTATTGGAACATTGAAGAATGCTTCTAAATTTGGTTGTATACCATTTATTAGCTTGGATGATTGTTGGTTAAAGTGAAATTATGGAGGGAACTTGTTGAGTGTAGTGGCTATTGACACAAATCATTTCATTTTCCAACAACATATGTAGTCATAGTTGAAGCTAAAGTAGGGAAACTTGGAGTTGGTGTCCGGTTAACCTAGGAGCGGAAGAGAGATTCAGAATATACATCACATATCATTTATGTCAAGGTAATATTATTTCGTTAGTATTTTACTCCGTTTCTTTATATTTTATTCATTGTTCTAAGTTTTATGTTTCATAATATTTTTGAAGGGGTAGATTGGAGCTATGAACGATTTGTACCCTAGTACTGAACACTAGAATTGCGTTAGGCATATGTATCAGCATTTCAGAAAAAAACACAAAGGTAAGAATTTGCAAGACTTAATTTGGAGTGAAGCTAGAGCTAGTAATGAAGTCTTGTTTAAGTAGTTTTTAGATGAATCGGAAAATGAGGACAAAGAGACCAGAGAATGGTTCAATAACCCCGAGAGGCCATTCAATACTTGGATTCGAGCATTATTTAAAAGCCATACCAAATGTGACATGTTATTGAACAATTCATGTAAAAGCTTCAACATATAATTAAGAATATGCATTTTCTTATGCACTTTTACTTTTAATAACATACGAAGTTATATATATCTTTTTATATATATACTTGATGCTAGGGACAAGGATAACAGTACTATAAATGACCAGGAACAAGTTGATGATGAGGTTGGTTAAAAAGAAGAGTGGATTGAGATACCAAGGGCCAATATGCCCTAAGATTGAAAAAAGTTGTTGAAAATTAGGATGGAGGAAATAATGTTTCAACCTGATTTTTCAAGAGGCCCTAGGGTCTTAGTTGAAGGTTCTGAAGGGCCATATATTGTTGATATGTCTGCCAAGACTTGTACTTGTAGAAGGTAGGATTTGATTGGATTGCCTTGTCACCATGGTGTGATTAGTATTCTTGGCAACAATGAGTTAATAGAAGATTATGTCATGGACTATTACAAAGTGGAAAACTACAAGAAAGTATACTCTTACTGTATAAACCCTACCGGCCTTGAAGATCACTGACCTGAGGTTGTAAGAGGTGGTGACATTCTCCCACCTAAGGTAGTAAAGAAAAAGAGAGGGAGGAAGCCTAAGGATAGAAGAAATGAGGCTAAAGAACCAGAAAAACAAAGAGAAGCTGCTTAGAGTGCAAAGGAGAATAGGGCTGAGAAGAAGAAACCTCAACGAATATCTAAGAAGGCTGTTGTGCAAGTTAGTTGCTCTATTTGCAAAGTGGTTGGGCATAATGTGGAGGCCATAGTAAATATGTGAAAAAATTCCTCTAGCTTTCCGAACCAACAACCACCTTCTCCAAATCCATGTCAAGACCCTGCTCCAACCCAAATGAAGACCCTGCTCCAAACCAAAACAAAGAAGAAAGGATAGATGTGCACCTCATCGTAAAAAATCAACAAACTATATAGGTAAATTAGTTTGAAACCTTTCTTGATCCTTTGTATGTTCTAGTTTTACTTTTCCTCATGGTATTGTATTATTTTATATGATGTTCCTAAACAAGATGTTGTTGGAGATCTTTACATGGCCATAAAATTTTGCAAGGTGACACTGACGCTGTGAGAGTATCAAAAAGAGGCAGGGAAGTCAAGAAGAAATTTATGCAAGATTATGTGCAAGATATGGTGAAGAAGAAGTGTAGAATCTCAAAGACAAAATAGGGATGTTTATGTCACGATCCTAACTGACCCAGTCATGATAGCGCCTCTTGTGAAGATAAGGCCAGCTGACACAACACTCACATTAACTATTTAATCATCAAGAGTCATTTTTAAGCCTTTAATTAAGCAATGTTGCGTAGTAAAATTCTTAAATAACAGTGCGGAATAAAAATACAAGGCCGTTATCAGGGTGTCACTATTCATGATCATCTATCAACGATTGAATAAAACAAAAGTCTAAAAATGTACTCAATATAGTAATAGAAATACGATGAAAGAAGCGGTGCCGCGAATGTCATGCAACCACCTTGCTAACTCTAATGATTCAGCGTCTGAGCAATCAACACCCGCTACCGGGTTACGATATACCTGAATCTGCATACACGATGCTGGGAGTAATGTGAGTACTCCAACCCAATAAGTAATAAGAGTAAATAAAGACTGAGCAATAGGAAATAATGAATCCACATTTATGTTAGGCTCAATAGTCACAAAAGGCTTTCAAATTATAATATGAGTCAATCTTCCCTATTAAAATCCCGCTTTTAGTAAAAATAATTTTGAAATATGTTCCAGCAATTTCAGTAGGGGTTCAATACCATTTATAATAAAAATAATAATAGAGATGAAAGTCATAACCAACCCCTCGGCCAAAGTATAGTTCATAAAACATCCCCTCGGGCAAAACACTAATCATAAACACACGAAAACTTGAAAATCTCAGTGGAAATAACCAATGCCAAATCAGTGATGAATTTCTGAATATCTCATAAATCCCAGCTTAAGTAAAAGTTATTTTAAAGATATTTGTTCAGCTTTCCGACAAAGGGTCACCATAAAGATGTGTGAAAACATTCAATAAATCAATATATTCGATAGAAAATCACTTTAAAGAGGAGTGAAATCAATAAGTCCATAAACAGGCCTCTCAGGCAAAACATCACTCGTATATATGTATATATCTACCGCCCTCGGGCTAGCCTCTCTGTCACGCGGGACTCAACTCTTACCTATTAGTACTCGCACTCTGCATTCACAATCAATATGTGCCATATAATAACTGTTGCGGCGTGCAGCCAATCCGTATATCATTGCAGCGTGCAGCCCGATCAATATATTTCGTCGATGGTGCTCACTAGGGTGTGCAGACTCCTGGAGGGGCCCCTTACATCCCAAGAGCAATATTGTTGCGGCACGCAGCTCAACCCATATAAACATTGTTGCGACGTGCAGCCCGATCCGTATTCATATATATATATATATATATATATATATATATATATATATATATATATATATATATATATATATATATATATATATATATATATATATATATATATATATATATATATATATATATATATATATATATATATTGCTGCGGCGTGTAGCCCGACCCATAGATATATAGTCCTCATAACTAGGCCCTCGGTCTCTCTCGTCATAAACGTCACCATCAGATTCTCAATATATCTTAGTCATCAATCTCACAACCACACCCTTGGTCTATCTCAGTAAAACAGGAAACTCTGCCCAAAATAGTTTCCACATTTTTAAGAATATAGTGGTAAAGCTAGATTTGAGTAATAAACATGTAACACATAACTGAGAATATGCTTTAAATCAAATAGAGTGAGGAAATATAGTAAAAATTCCCCTAAGGGTCTCAACAAGTCGGCACCAGGCGCCAAACATTGCATACATCCCAAAATATAATAACATCAAACAATGAACTATCAAATACACATTAAAATACTCATTCAGGATGGACTAGGTAAAAATCCCTAGCGGCGCTCTACCCCACGCTCGTCATCTAGCGTGTAAATCACATCAAAGTAACACAATGACATGTAATCTAGGGTTTCAAACCCTCAGGACAGTATTTACAATCATTACTTACCTTGAACCTGCTACACCTATAACTTGCGACACTTTTGCCCCTCGAATCAGCCTCCAGGCGTATTGAATCTATCCAAAATCAGAACGTATACGTCACAATATGTTATGGGAACAAAGCCCAAGCGAAAACAATCGCAAAATATCAAAAATCTCGAAATTAGCAAAACCCGAGCCCTGGTCCCACTTCTCGAAACACAGAAAGTTTCACATCAACGGGTTTCTTATCCTTCCACGAGTTTATACATATCAAAATTTCACAATTCCAACCCCAAATGGCCCTTCAAATACCAATTCAAAATCACAAAATCACAAGCCTTAGTTCATCAATTTTTAGCTAAATTCCCATGAGTTCCTAGGTTAATTTCACAGTAGAATAACATTGTTGATTAAAAAAAAACTTACTTCCAATCAGTTCACCTCGAATCCCTTTTCAATTTCCCTCAAAGAGCTCTCAAAATACTCAGCTATGGTGGAAAAATGGCTCAAAATAGCAGATGAAATATTTTTATAACTTTATGCCCAGTTCTGGAACTCCTCCATCGAGATCACGACCCAAGTCTCGCAATCGCGAAACATTAAATTTCCACTCCATAAATTAACTCTATGCGAATGTGATGATGCTGATGCGAATGCGACGATGCTGATGCAAATGTGATGCTTCCACTTTCAAAAATATGCGAACACGAGCCATTAGCTGCGAATGCGAATAATAAATACACTGGGCCTTAAGATCCTGTTATGCGAATGTGAACATAACCATGCAAACATGAAGCTAAATATCTAACCTTCCGCAATCGCAAACTCACTAACGTGAACGCGAAGAACAATATCCTATCCTTCCAAAATCCTTCTATGCGATTGTGTGGGACCTCACGCGATCACAAAGGCCAAAAATCATGTGCAACTGCTATTGCAATTTCTGTAACTTCTCAACATAAAAATTTGTCCGATTGACCATCCAAAACTCACTCGAGGCCCCCCCAAAAGCACCAACACATCATAAAACCTCAATTAAACTTGTTCCAATCATAAAAACACCTCAAAGTACACCAAATCCATCAATTCACGTTGAATTCAAGCCTAAATTTTTCTAAAAACATCCAGAGTATGCTTTCAATTAAAAACCCAATCAAACCACGTCCGAATGACCTGGAATTTTGTACACTCATCCCAAATGACATAAATGAATATAGTGCAACTCTCAGAATTATGTTTTGGCTCCGCGATAAAAATCACACCTACCAACAAGAATTTGCCAAAATCTCAACTTCGCTAATTCATGCCCAGTTCTACCCCGGACCTCTAAAACCAATTTCGATCACGCTCCTAAGTCATAAATCACTCAAATAAGCTAACTAAATCATAAGAATACGATCCAACATCATATACAAATAAGTTAACTCTTGATCAAACCTTTCAGATTCAAAGCTTTCAGCCAAGGCTATTCTTTCAAATTCATATCGATTTCTGTGAAAACCAACATCAACGAATCTATATCGGTCGTAGTAAATCAAACGGGGCAAGTCATTCCTGAGAACTGGTGGTCTAAGTTCAAGATCTCAAAACGACCAGTCGGGTCATTACATATTTCCCCACTTAAACACATGTTTATCTTCAAACGTACCCAGTGTTCTTATAGAAGCCAACGAAAAGCTGAATAACTTTACCATGCTTATACCCCGGGGTGATAACCTTCAACGCCCCATTTTTAAGGCGAATCGGGTTTACTACATTTGGGAGGTCAACTCTATTCCCTTTCAATTGGGTTTTAGATTTGGAAGTTGCCACCTAATGATTGTAGTGCATTGGGACACTTTAAGAAGGGTCTGAGTTGAAGAAACCATAGTTCGGGTAAGGGCTAGAAATTATCTCGAGGGGAAGGTGTTAGGAATCCTACAATATCCACTAGTGTGGTTCCGACCATGTTACAATTGTGACTTTATAAGTAAACAATCAATGTTCAAATGAGGACTAGCATACAATATTGCAATTAGGTTAAAACTTGTGAAAGTAAGTAGAAAGAGAGCAGAAATTTGAAAGGTTTAAGCAATTCTAAAGAAAAAAAAGACAAACAAAGGAAAGGGGGTCCTAGGTTTATGATTAATATGGATCACTTCAATGAAATACCCAACAATCACTCCTCAAAAGAGGGGTCACACGTGATATTGTCGCATCGATCATCATCTCCATATTCTACCCTTCCCACTCGGGGTAAAGGTTATTTGGACCCGTGATTGGGTCAGGAAAGCTTATTGCTTGTTTTTACCCATCCCATCTTATAAGTCCTAGAGAATATTTAGGACCATTATTCCTACAGGGTAAGGACTAGGCGTAACCCTTAGGTTTAAAGGACAAAATGCTAGGCGACATACATAACAAGTAGGACAACACATAAAGGGAACATATGAAGGAAAATAAAAGGATAAAAAATCCCTCCACAAGTAAACATGTAATTAGCACGTCTCTTAACACATTTAAGGTCTCAAAGATTAGAGTTTAGAAAGCATGAATGTTGAAAAAGAAAGTTTCAGTGAAAGCATGGAGCTTAATTAAAACTGAGTGACTCAAAAAATGTTTGATTTTCAAAAATATAATTAAAGACGGCAGTAAGTATACAACAACTTCGGAATTAGTAAAAATATAGATAAACTTGTTAAAATACACTTTGGAAATATAGTAGAGTCACTATGGATGCAGTAACCTGAGAAGGCATAGAATAAATATAAAAAAAATAGGAAGATTCTATACAGGAAAGATAACCCAGTAGAAAACATGATAGAACAGCTGCACGATTCTGATATTTTCTCAAAATAATATGGGAGTTTTAGTAGAAATAGAGTAAAATTCAGAGAGGCAAATGAGAAGTGGAGTTCAGACGGTTAAAAGAGGCTGAGTAGTCTGAAACTGGTAAAATATGATTAGTCAATTTTATTAGGACTAAATCTTGCCTTGGCGTTGTATGTATTGCCTACTTGTCTTAAAGATGAGCATGCATAATAATCCTAGTTTTAAAAGGACACAATTAACTAAACTTGTACTATCAGATTAAACATACTGATGAGTCATTCTACAATTGCAAATCAAAATATGGTGTCTAATGCACATAAAGTCCTAAAATATGGTCTCTAAATTCCAGTGAGAATGCAACACTAGTTTTATTACAATTACTTATTGGTTATTAACGGATCATGATTATGAAATGAGTATGATAATTGGCTAAAGTAAGAGCCTTAAAATAGGATTGCTAGTATATGAGGAGCATGTCCGATACTTGGTATCTATTGGGCAAATAGGTAAATAAAGTCTTATAAGCATGTTTTCTACCCATTACTTAAACTAAGCACGCATAACCACACCCAATTTCACTATAACCCGAATCATTCGTTGCAAATTATTACAAACCAAGATAGCTAAATTACATTAATGAAGAATAAAAATAAGAAGTTATTCTATAGGGAGCCTTCAACCATGGCCACTATTCCAACCTCACTCTTTTCGAGTTTCACAACCTTGCCATGGTATGGGTACGGCAAAGCTCCCTAGATCCCCATTGGGTCCTTGGCCAATACTAGCACCCAAACATTCACCAAAAATATTGAACAAGTGCCGTGTGGATTTACCAGCCTTGTGCATCAAAGTTCAGTGGACACTCATAGGTACTCAAAGTAATACTTACACGAAGAGGGTAGAACCTAACCTCTAAGAGTAGTGAGAGTGTGTGATAGAGTTTTAATGAAATTGAGTTGACAAAGAAAATAGTTTTAATAGATGATCCATATAAAATCAGTTCTTAAAAATAAAAATAGAATAGTGTGATAATGTGTAAGAAGGTGAGTAGGACAATCACATGACTAGAATACAACACATAATTTAGGGAAGGAAACACAAACAGGGAATGGGACAAGTAGTTCACATGTAAGAGCATAGACATCAGACGTAACATTTAAACAGTCACAACACATTTCATCCGAAAAAGGTTCAGGATTACAAGCTGATAATGTATCGGGGTTATGGGGTAAGGAAGAACTTTATTAAACAAATAAAGGAACAATAGATAATGCTAAATTAAGGGTAAGATAGTCACATCAATGAACTAGCACAGAGGCATGCTAATTGCAATGAGAATAGCAGAACCATGAGTAGAAGCGTAAAAGAAACAAGAGGAAGTGCAATATACATAAGAACATGTTATTTTGGGAACTATAAATCAAATAGAAGACATACCAGTCAAGAGTGAGATAATACAGGATAGTAGTGCGCAAATAAGTAGAACAAGAGTGTGCAGACCAAGAGAGAGCAATGCATAGAGCAATAAACCAGTAGAGTAACAAATTACATAGTCTTGGTGTAACGACCCAAAGGGTCATTACCGTAATTTTCCCTTTTTTCGTACTTCCAAGGCCTTGAATACCTCTTTTTTAGCTGCCTCATTTTGCGCGCATAGTCCACGTAGAAAGTCAAAACTTTTTAGGTTAAAATATGCAAATTTTATGAAATATTTGAAGAATTTTGATATTAATATTGATATAGTTGTCTTTGGTCAACATTTTGGGTAAACAGACCCAGACTTGTGATGTGACAGTCCCAGGAGGACCGTAGAAAAATATGGGACTCGGGCGTATTTTCAAAATCGAAATCCGAAGCCCCGAGACCGAGAATAGAATTTTTAAAAGAAATTGTTATTCTGAAAAAGATATGAAAATTTGAAATGAAAATGAGTTAGATAATATAGGTATCGTGCTTGTATTTTGGTTCCGATGCCAGGTACAAGTCTTAAATATGCGTTAAGTGCTTTCTTTGAAATTCGGTCGAAATCGGACGTCGTTTGACGTGTTTCAGACCTAAATATCTAAAGTTAGAGGTTTATGATTTTTTGAAATGAAAAAGGATGCTTTTGAGGCTTAATTCAATGATTTTGATATTATTTTGGCTATTCTATCCCTCGACTAAGTTCGCAGGATGTTATTGAGTTAGTGTGTGTATTTGGTTGGGAGCCCCGAGGGCTCAGGAGTGATTTCGGGGTGGTTTGGAATGTTTTTAGGCTTAGAAAGGCATCAAATTTTCTCATGTTGTTGCCAACCAGTTTTGTTCTTCGCTAACGCAGCCCATCCTCGCGTTCGCACAGCTTTCCCTTTTCCTCTTTCTTCGCGTTTGTGATGTACGCTACGTGTTCGCGTCCCACAGACCCCAGAACGCAGCCATTTCCTATCCGCGTTTGCGTTAGGCCCACCTGTTCGCGTAGGCCAATTGTGAAGCCCTATTTTTTCCTCTTATGCATTCGCATTGTCCAATCGCGAACGCGATGACCAGACCTGTCCACTCTACATGAACACGGTGTTGTGTCGTGAACACGATGACCATTTTCTGCCCAGTGAATTACGTTAAAATAGAACAGTATCTCGAGTGTTTGACCATTATTTCACACGATCTCTCCTCCTTCACCCTCCATTGACGAATTCCAAGCTCCCCTTCCTCCATAGCTTCTTGGATAAGTGTATTTAACTTCCTTCTCTCCTAATTTCTTCATCTAATTACTACATTTCCTAGCCCTAAATCATGAAATCAAAGTAGAAAATGGGGGTTTTGGGTAGAGTTAGGGCTTTTGGGATATTAGGTGATTCAGCTCAATTTGGGGTCGAATCTTAAAACAAATTGCATATTTGAACTAGTGGGGTTATGGGTTGATGGATTTTGGTCCGAGTGTCGAGTTTGGACCATTTGGGCCCTGGGCCGGATTTTTGTATTTTTTGAAGAATGATAGGAAATTCATTTCTAGGCTATGAAATTGTGTGTTTGAGAAATTATTGATAATATTGAATTCAACTATGCCTAGATATCATTGTTTCGGGGTTGGGTTCTAGAGGAAAGGCAACGTTAGAGACTTGATTGCTCTTTTCGGACCGAGGTAAGTGTTTGTTCTATCTTTGGATTGAGGAATTAGGATTAGAATATTATTCTCTACGTGCTAATTATGGAGTACAATGTATAGGCATGGTGACGGTTATCTATGCACCAGAGTCTAGCATGACCGTGAATATTATATGTGTTGGATTTTGATTTAGTGATACATCTTTCTTTCTTGGTTGATAAGTATAGTATAAAGTGAATAGTTGAGGAAGGTTTGTGATTGGTTTGTCATTTGGAGCATTGGCTCGAACTAGAAATTGTTACTCGAGAAATAGGTGGCTTAAAGTGGAACGTGTTGTGATTATTGCCTTGCAGGGATGTAAGTATTTATTGTATTATCCCTTTGCGGATATTTGAATTGTTAACTTTATTCCCTTGCCGGGATTTCTAGTAATTGTTGTTACTCCCCTCGCACTTGAGTTGCGGTCATTTTTTGGGTGAGTTCTAGGTATTAAATGTTGAGGATCAGGCTTCACACCGCAACGATGTTGATGAATATAGAGGGTCGGGTTACAAGCCGCGGCGGTATTAATTGTTGAGGATCGGGTTTCACACCGCAATGGGGATATATGTTGAGGATCGGGTTGCGCGCCGCAATGGAGTATGGACCGAGTATATCGTTTCGCATGTAGAGAGTTCTCGTGTTTTCGTTACCAGTTGTTATTTTTCAGCTTCACTTCTTTATCGATGACTTATATATTTAGACTGTCGTACCCTACAACATGCTCCCCTCCCTTTCATTGTTTAAATTAGTGTATTCCTCTTATTGCACATATATATGTACAGGTTATTTGTGGTAGGTACTATCTAGCCTTGTCGCTACCTCGCCGGAGTTACACCAGCCACTTACCAGAACAAGGGGTCAGTTATGCTGATTCTACACTCCGTGCATTTGTTTGCACAGATTAAGACGCAGCTTACTGACCGTAGCAGTAGTAGATCGGGAGCAGGCCTTCAGTACTGGGACTCTTGAGGAAGCCTTGCTGACGTCCGTAGGCCCGGAGTCTCTTCTATATTTATTTAGTTTGTTATCTTGTTTTGAAACAGACTGTTATGATTTCTTTCAGATGATTGTATTTAGTAATCCTAGAAGTTCGTGAGTATAATGACATCAGATACTGCGTAGAGGTGCATTTTGAACTTCCCGTATTTCTGTTTCAGTTATTTAAGTATTTAAAGGTCTTCCATTTTAGTTATGGTATCAGTTGATTTTAATCTTTTAAATGAACTCAGTAGAAATGTTCTAATGTTCGGCTTGTCTAGCTCCGATTGTAGGCGCCTTCACGACTCCCGATGGCAGGAAATTCGGGTCGTGGCAAGTTCGTATCAGTACACTAGGTTACTTATGTCTTACAACTCACGATCAAACTCGATAGAGTCTGAGGGATCGGTACAGAGACGTCTGTACTTATCCCCCGGGGGTTACAGAGTTAGGAAAAAATTTCACTTTGTTCATTCTTGTGGTGCGATTCTGCTTCTCAAATACTGATTGTTATTCTACTGTCTTCTTTCGCAGATGGCGAGAATACGTGCTTCCTCTTCTACCACATAGCTGCCAGATTCCCCAACAGCAGGTCCTATAAGGGGAAGAGGGCAAGGCCGTGCTGGAGGCCGAGGCGGTGCAGAGCTCAGCCCCAAGCACCAGTACCAGAGGTGGAGCCTCATGTTGACTATAATGAGGAGGTTCCAGCGCCGGCAGCTCCAGTGGGCCCACCTCAGGCCCCAGATGGTTTCATAGTCACTCCAGTACTCCAGGATGCTTTAGTCCGACTGGTAGGCTTTAAGGAGAGCATCTCTAGAGGGGCTTGCTTCTCGTAGCATCAGCCACATCTCAGGATGGGGGAGGAGCTCAGACTCCCGCTACGCGTACTCCGGAGCAGGCAACTCCTCAGCCAAAAGTTCCAGCAGTTCAACCAGCTGTGGTAGCCCAGCCGGGTATTCAAGCTCAGACCGGCGATGGTGCGACGATGTCTGCAGATGCTTTGTGGAGGCTAGATAGGTTCACCAAGCTCTTCACCACCACCTTCAATGGTGCTTCTACACAGGACCCCCAATACTTCTTATTCAGCTGCCATGAGGTTCTCAAGACTATGGGTATTATGGAGACCAATGGGGTCGACTTCAACACTTTTTGTCTTGCAGGATCCACCAAGACTTGGTGGAGGGACTATTGTTTATCTAGGACAGTAGGGTCGCCATTATTGACTTGGGATCAGTTTGCAGAGTTCTTCTTGGAGAAGTTTCTCCTAGGGACTGATCGAGATGCTCTACGCTGGCAGTTTGAGTGTCTTCATCAGGGTACTATGGCAGTCACTGGTGATGTCCAAATCCACCGCTAAAAAGCAATAGATACGGTCGCAACAATATAATTACCCAACTATGAGTCAGGGTCGAATCCCACAGAGAACAATGTGTAGGCGATCAGGAATGTAAGAGAATTATCGCTAGTCGCGCAGTGCCAAAGAATATGAATTTTGCGTTGAAAATTGTTCTTATACCTAAGATGCAAAAATTTAACCTAACCTAGAAAGCAAGTAAAATGATCAATGGCTACAAGTATGAAAGCATCGGGAATTACACTCAAGTAACGATCCAATGTATCTCACGATTTTACAAATATGAGCGAGTTTAAGTTAATTAGCCACGAATAATAATTCTTAATTAGCTTCTTCCGAAGACTAACAAGACTTCCTAATTGAATTATCCCTAATAATAATAAGAAGATTAAGCACACCCGAAAGGCTACAAGTAGTTCAATCCTATCCCTAGGTAGAATCTATAAAATGAGGGTTAGCGCCTCAAGTTCTTGTTAATTAATCTTTCCCAACCCCAAACTATTTTTTCCAAAATTTATTCGGAGTTAATGGGCGAGTCCTAGGTTAGCTAATCCCTTTGGAAACATTAAAGAACAAGAATATTCAAAGAAGCAACAACTCACTTCATAAATATAGAAAAATCATTCAATACATACGCACAACAAGGTATAAAATCCACACTTTAATACGAATATTCCCATAAACAAGATTCAAGTGTTGGGTAAAATATTACACACTTAAATATTCAATACAAAGAAAGGAAATAAAGAAACAAACATAAATGGGTAAGAAAACCTTAACCACAAGCTTTAATCTTCACAACCCAAGTGTGTTTGTGCATACCCTCCAACTTGTTCTTTCTAGTCTAAGATACTGAAAATAAGCTAAAAGATGCTTTACAAATGACCCTAGTCGGGTAATAAATGATTTGGGGATCAAAATATGAAATTCCAGATTTTCCCATGCCTGAAGCCCGGACTTCGCACTTGCGAACAAAAGTTCGCAATTCCTAACATTGCCTTAGGACAACTGAGTTCGCATTTCCCATAATAATTTCGCATTTGCAAAGTCCTCCAATCCCAGCTAAGTTCCCATTTGCGAGATTTATATCGCATTTGCGATGCTGCCCTGCTTAACGCTGTGTTCGCATATGCTAACTTTTCTTCACATTTGCAAAGGCTACCCATTTCCTGTTAAGTTTGCAATTGCGAACCTTCCTTCACATTTACGAAGGTTCCCTTTTTGTACTGGACTTTGCAATTCCCAGGATTAGCTCTCATTTGCGAGCTCAGAGACCCTGCCCAGATTTTTCTTCTTTTAGCTTCTTTTTGACTCGTTTTCACTTGGTTTCTTCTACATCACTTCTAAATCACATTCACCTCTTAAAGTAGAAGTAATTGACATCAAATGCATGATTTTATCACCATAAACATAGCAAAAGTATAGTTTAAAGGCAAGATAAGTCGGTTAAATACCAACTTATCACACCCCCAAACTTGAACTATTGCTTGTCCTCAAGCAACGAAAGCAACAAAATCTCTTCCCAAGTGTTTCAACAGCTTCATATCCTTATAACACCAAGCCAACAAGAAGATCTATTTTAATTACAAATGCATGACTTCAATTGGTACCAACAATTACTCCAAAGCATATGAACTATCAATCACTTCACATAATCAAGTGCTCACACACCAATGCAAATCAAAGCAGCAATCATGTCATGACACTAAAGCCTTAAAATTTGCCTCTCCATCACAATCAACTTTCTTTGGTCATTCTTCCCAATTGGAAATGGGATTAAATTGACAACTCAATCTTCATGTGCCCTCACATTTAAGAGAGAATCACACGCTCATAATTGTTATTTCAAAGCAATAATGGGATATCAAATGGAAAGAATTTACTCTCTCTCAAAAAGATTTTCACATGCACACATGTAGTACCATAGACTTGTCCTTTATGTATTCCAGCACTAATGTAGATAACTCGGTACAAAATCAATTCGGACTTAAGGGTTGTAGTTTTGGATTTTGGATAAGGTATGGTTCAATTTTGGTAAAGTGATTCAAAACCTCTCCTAGCACTACACAATTTACAATTAAAGTCCACTTCCTTCAAACACATTTTCCACCATTTTTCACTTTTTTTTCACCTAATCTTCCCCTTATCACAACTTTATTCACTTTATTATATATATATATATATATATATATATATATATTTATTTTTTTCTTTTTTCCTTTTTATCATTTTTTTACCATCCACCTTTTCAATAACTTCCATATCACAACTATTCCAACCATTCACCCCCAAACTTAGGCTTTTAGCCTATGTTTGCACTTTAAAAGTACTTCGGGAGGTAAGGTGCCAAAAGGTATATCAATTATGAACAAAGGCTTTAAGCTTGTAACATGGTTTCCAAAGAATAAGGTTAAAGGATCAAAATTGGTTGACTAGGTGAAAATATTTACGGGTAGGAATTTTTAGGCATACTAGCGGTCCAAGGAAGGCCTACTATTATTTTTCGAACCAAGTTAATCTATGATTTCGCCTTGAAGCACATTCGGGCAAGTTCTATACTACAAGCAATGCAAAGGAACTAACAAATAATCTCACCACATATGGAACATGAACATTCGAATGGAACATCAATCCAAAATCCCATTGGAACCAATGACTCAAAGAGGTTGCATATAGAATAAGATACTAATTTATGAATCAAAGATCCAAAATTTGAGTCTAAATGTCATGACCTCACTACTTTACTTATTATATTTTTCTGTTTTTCTTTTTAAACTATAAACAATTCATATGCCGAGGATTAACTATGTTGGTACCAACCAAGCCACAACCAATGGACTCTAATCCCAACACAAACCATTTAATATCTTCAATTAACAAAAACGAATTCTAACTAAAATACTAATTCCCTTAAGAAAGTTGTCAATCCATCCATCATCGGGAAAGCCAAAAAACATTTTCTACAATTACCCGGTTCAACTAGAAAAATTGGCATCCTTGGAAAAAGAAAAATGGCATAAAGAAAACCAAGGATGTCGTCACTAACAAAAAGCATACTAAAATAGATAAAAATTAAGAAGCTAAAAAAATTAAGAGGCTAATAAACATCAACTACTAAACAAACTAATATCAACATACTAATATAATACATGGTCTATGAACATACTAATAACAAAATGAAAAGCATGAACAACAATCAAAGTACTAATCCGCCAAATGTCCAACAAAATATCACAGTTATGCAAGAAGCCACCCCCAATCAAAGATGTTGCAATGTCCCCAATGCAACTAAACATGATATAGTTGAAAATGGTGGAGATTTCTCCCTTTATACTGCATCAATTGCTCTCCTCGCTCTCGGACTCAGACTCATCCTCATCCTCCTCTCCTTCTTCCTCGTGCCACTCAACAGGAACATCATCATCATCCACAGCTCTGCGCGATCGTACCCAGTCCTAAGGCTTTAGGACCTTGAAGATGCCCTTCAAATCCTTCCACATCCGTGTGAAGAATTATTCTCTTTTCTTCTCTCTTTTCACCATCCGGGGGTGCGACTATTGTAGAACGCCATGTGAAGTGCTCAACTCACCACGTTTCTTGGCCAGCTCAGTGTATGCTTTTTCCAGTGCCTTGAGGTGATCCCCTTGCTTCTTCTTATCATCAATGTATTTCTGGAATTCTTTCTTTGAGATGTTGGCAGATCCCTCAGATGTTTCCCCAGGTCCCTGGGGAAGGCCAAACACTAGCTCGCGAATCACTCGCATCTTGTCAGTGATCACAGCAAATGTCCCTCCTGCTGAAGATGATGGTACACTGCTCGGATCACAATGAGAAGAAGAAAATTTCTTCCTCTTTTTGGGCTTCACTGCACCACCCTCTCCTCTTTTCTTTAATGGGTGAATAGGCTTTCCTGCTATATCCAATTGTCCCCTGGAGCTTCTTCCACCCTGGCCAGCTGGCATAACACAGTGATAAGAGAAGGGAATATCAATGAAGGACTGTCTTGAATCCGACACTCTCTCAGCTCACTTATAAAGATCTTGCCCACGTTCAACTTAATTCCATCAATGATGCAAGCTACCATTTGCGCTCGAGTAATTGGGATTTTCCTTATGTTGGTCATAGGGGAGACATGACTGCATATGATAGCCAGCCATATCTTTGCTTCTGCATTGAATTCTTTTGATGTTATCCCCTTCTTTTTAGTTGTCCAATGAACATCTACACCCGGACACAGTTTAGAGGCCAACCACTCTCCTGAAGCACAGTCTTTTTCCTTGAAATAACCCATGTCTTGGTCGGGCAGATTGTAGAACCTGTTCACATCCTCGGCCCCAAAGCGCACCATTTAACCCCGAATTCTCATCTTGGGCTTTTTCAATTTGATTGCTGGGAGGTTGGCGTAAAACTCCCTCACCCATTGCTCATTCACTCGGCAAGGTTGAGGGGCAAAAGAATTCCATCCTATGCCCATTAGCCTTTGATAGAAGTTGGGGAGACATTTTGCAACATCATCCATCACAATTCCACTCTCCGGGACCACCTTCTTTGAAATCAGTTCTTCATTGTACTGTTCCTGGCACTCCTTGTTCAGGAACTGATGCTCATCAAAGGCTTGCTCTTCTTCCAAAGGTTTTTCGCTTGTGAATCCCTCGGAGTTTGGGTCCATTTCCGCCATTATAGTATCTGTCAAAAAGTGATAAGAGTGAAAACATGGTATGCCTATGAAGAACAGTGTAAAATGAAACAATTATGCCAAAAGAATGACCGGACAGTTGAAACTCAAACTTAGAAAAAATCCAAGATTTTCAACTTTTGAGCAGCTGGGCTGTAGATGTTGCAAATCCAAACTTTTCTTCGCAAATGCGAAGTTTACAGTTAAGGTAAATGCGAGAAAAACTTCGCATTTGCGAAGTTCTTCAGGGACGGACAGATCTCGCAATTGCAAAAAAATCATCGCAAATGCGAAGTCCCATCGTCCCAGGCAGTCCCTCTTCCAGAGTTCAGTTCCTCAGCCCAAAAGTTCCCATTCCAAGCTTTATTTTGCAAACCCAATCATTATTCGAGCTTCTATCATGCATTACACTTCATAAACGACCACGAATCAAAAATCAACAATGGTTTTGGCCACAATTTCATTTGAGCCTCACATCGGACACATTAAAGGCCCAAACGTTTTACTTCCATTGACAAGAGCTTGGGTACTCAGACTTCCCCAAATTTTTGCAACCAAAAAAAGCACTCACGCTCAACCAAACCTCACCGAGAAATCAAAGATAATATTTTGAACGATTCTCAACCATTTAGGGCAAGAGTGACCCATTAAAATTCTAGGGTTCCATGATACCCAACAAGATAAACATGAGAGTAAACATGGAGAAGAAAGGAGTGTAATATTTAAGCTTTCATACCTGAGTTTTTGCGATGAGAGATGAAGCTTTTGTGCCTTTACAATGATGAGAGAGGAGAGACCAAGACTTTGAGAGTTTTTTAGAGTGAGAGCCGATTTTGGTTCAAAAAGGGCAAGGAAGCATTAAAGCCCCACATAATTCGCAAATGCGATTGGGACCATCGCAATTGCGAAGTCCCAAGTTTCTCTGCTTGTTCGCAAATTCGAAAGCAAAATCGCAAATGCAAAGTTCCCACTATTCAGCCCATTCGCAAATACGAACCCTGCCCTGCAATTTCCAGTAAGCTACTCGTTTTTGCCAACCCGTCATCCCGACTTTCTCAAATCAAGTCTAAAAATTCTCAAACTTGGCAGATTAGTTAAAAACAGTATTCTAAGCTATTTTAAAAAAGAAAATTTCAAAAATGATGAGAAATTTGAAATGCTGGACTTGAAGGATTTTTAGAAAGCTTCAAATGCGGTACATTTTGCGGTCGCATAGTGAACATGCGGACCGCAGAGTGACCTTATTCGCTGCATTTTTTAAATGTTAATTTGGGCATTTCTCTGACTTTTTCTGCGGTGGATTTGCGGACCGCAGATCTGTTATGCGACCGCATTTCTACTGCATTTTCCACTTGCCAATTCTGCCTCTTCTCTAATTTGGTCTGCTCTTTTTCGATCCTTTGAACTCCCTGCATTCCAACAAACACATTAAACTAAAAAGATTGCAAAATTTACAAGAGAAAAGGGTGTTACCACCCATGGGTTTCCTCCCATGAAGCTCTTGATTTAACGTTGCGGCACGACACAAACAACATTACCACTTTTCTCACCACTTGGACGATATGAACTGGGCCCCCACCTTGGAATCAAGCTTGTGACCTCGAGCAATGGGGGTGGTAATTTGATGTTTGATCCAATGCTTAAAATCTTCATTTTGCACTTCTTGTCTTTCAAGTGAGGAATTTCATTTTAATTTCTTGCTTCCTCAAACTGTAAAATGTATGGCTCGAGTTTTTCCTCCTCGCACTCCTTCATTGATTCATGAGGTTCAACTTCCATGTCACCACACAATCGCAACGTTGAAAAATGCTTAGTATGTGACTTCAAGCCTTCACTTTGCAACTTTTCTAGCTTGACATCCTCTTTTTCCCCCTGATTAGAGTCAATATCAACCCATATTGCATGTTTACCGGTTGACTCCAATTTCATATTTTTATTGGCATCAATAACACTCATTGAGTCGGTTGGCGGATGTTCAATTCTTGACTCCTTAAAGTAAAGCTCACTTTCTTCCTCGGAATTGGACTCTTCTTGGCTTTCTTCCACAAACTCTAGTTGTTGGGCATAGTGAGCCTCAACCAAATTTTGCAATTGGTCTTCCAAAGTGCGGATGTGTTCATCATTGTAATTCAAGCCTTGACTCAAGTCCTCAAGTGCAAAGTTGTGCTTCTCCTCATTTTCAAGAATGGTCTCCAACATGAGCATTATTTTCTCATCTTGAACATTTGGGAGTTCTTCTTGAGTTTGATCAAGTGCCAAGGAAGGATATTCATTGTCGACCTCCAAGAGAGATTCTTGATTATCATTCACTTTCGAGGCCTTTTGAGCCCTTGAGGCTTCTACCGACTCATCCATTTGCGAGTGCAACTGTTCAAGTGCCTAGTCATTTTGGAGACTAGTCTCCAAAAGATGCTCCAAGGAATTTTGCTCATTGTTTCATTCCTCAGGTAGATACTCCAACATGAGTTTGAAATCTCCATTTTTTCCATGCGCAACTTCTTCAATTTCCGTAGCCCTGTAGTTTTCATCACAAGAAGCAAACTCATCATAGTAGGGGCTTGTGGAATGGAATTTCAAATATGCACAATGATCCCAATGACCATTTTGGAAACCATACTTATCAAACATACTCCAACCTTGGGGTTGATATTGTGTGCACAATCCACCCCCGGGAGAATTTAAACAATGTTTCCATGAGTGTGGTCCACCACAATAAGGACAGGGGTCGTCAAAATATGAACAACTCCCATCCAACCAATTTTCATTATATGATGCAATTTTTCAAGAATGATAAAATAAAAAAGAAACTAACAAGAAAGATAGACCCAAGGCAAGAAAAATAATTACACACGTATTTACAAGTTTGGATCAAAGAACTTTTGCTTATTTCTCAAACATTCTAAATTACGCCAAATTGTTCCCCGGCAGCGGCGCCAATTACGGTGACGTCCAAATCCACCGCTAAAAAGCAATAGATTGGTCGCAACAATATAATTACCCAACTATGAGTCGGGGTCGAATCCCAAAGAGAACAATGTGTAGACGATCAGGAATGTAAAAGAATTATCTCTAGTCGCGCAGTGCCAAACAATAAGAATTTTGGGTTGAAATTTGTTTTTATACTAAGATGCGAAAATGTAAACCAACCTAGAAAGCAAGTAAAATGATCAATAGCTACAAGTATGAAAGCATCGAGAATTACACTCAAGTAACGATCCAATGTATCTCACGATTTTGCAAATATGAGTTTACGTTAATTAGTCACGGATAATAATTCTTAATTAGCTTCTTCCGAAGACTAACAAGACTTCCTAATTCAATTATCCCTAATCACAATTAGAAGATTAAGCACACCCAAAAGGCTACAAGTAGTTCAATCCTATCCCTAGGTAGAATCTATAAAATGAGGGTTAGCGCCTCAAGTTCTTGTTAATTAATCTTTTCCAAACCCAAAATATTTTTTCCAAAATCGATTCGGAGTTAATGGGCGAGTCCTGGGGTAAGCTAATTCCTTTGGAAACATTAATGAACAAGAATAATTAAAGAAACAACAACTCACTTCATAAATATAGAAAAATCATTCAGTACATAAGCACAACAAGGTATAAAATCCACACTTTAATTATGAATACTCCCATAAACAAGATTCAAGTGTTGGATAAAATACTACACACTTAAATATTCAATACAACGCAAGAAAATGATGAAACAAACATAAATGCGTAAGAAAACCTTAACCACAAGCTTTAATCTTCACAACCTAAGTGTGTTTGTGCAAAACCCTAGCCTCCAACATGTTCTTTCTAGTCTAAGAGAATGAAAATAAGCCAAAAGATGCTTTACAAATGACCCTAGTCGGGTATTAAATGATTTGGGGATTAAAAATGTGACATTCCACATTTTCCCATGCCTGAAGCCTGCACTTCGCATTTGCGAACAAAAGTTCACAATTCCCAACATTGCCGTAGGACAATGGAGTTCGCATTTCCCTTAATAATTTTGCATTTGCGAAGTCCTCCAATCCCAGCTGAGTTCGCATTTGCGAGATTTATATCGCAGTTGTGAAGCTGTCCTGCTTAACGTTGTGTTCGCATATGCGAACATTCCTTCGCATTTGCGAAGGCTACCCATTTCCAGTTAAGTTCGCAATTGCGAACCTTCCTTTGAAATTACGAAGGTTCCCTTTTTGTACTGGACTTCGCAATTCCCAGGATTAGCTCTTATATGCGAGCTCAGAGTGCCCTGCCCAGATCTTTCTTCATTTGGATTCATTTTGACTCGTTTTCACTTGGTTTCTTCGACATCATTTCCAAATCACATTGACCCTGTAAAGTAGAAGTAATTGACATTAAATACATGATTTTATCACCATAAACATAGCAAAAGTATAGTTTAAAGGCAATATAAATCGGTGAAATACCAACTTATCAGTCACGTAGTATGAGACTCGTTTTATTGATTTGGCACTCCATGCTATTGTTATGCTCCCCATTGAGAGGGAGAGGTTGCGGAGATTTTTTGATAGATTGATTTAGTCGATCCGGCGTAGTCCCAGTTTTCTCAATTGCCACATGTGTTATTAGTATGGAGATCTCTGGTCACACAGGAGATATTTCCCGAGGTTGAGAGGTGATCGGTCGCAGCAGCAGGGTATTCGTCCCATGATTTAGGCAGCAGGTGATCCAAAGGCCGCCCAGCCAGCTAGAAGCGGGGGTAGAGGCCATAGAGGTAGAGGTAGGGAGCATAGAGGTGGAGCTCAGACCACCAGAGGCAGAGGTCACCCAATAGCCGATCGTCCCAGAGACAAAGTTCAGGGAGGTGGGACCTAGCCCATTGTTATTCCTTGCCAGCCAGGCCACAGGCTGAGTCATCAGATGCTATGATTATAGGTACTATTCTGGTCTGTGATAGGGATGCTTCTGTGCTATTTGATCCCGGATCAACGTATTCATATGTGTCGTCCTATTTTGCACCCTATTTGGTTATGTCTAGTAAGGCATTGGGCCTTCCTGTATATGTGTCTACACCGATGGGTGATTCTATAGTGGTCAACCGAGTGCATCGTTCATGTGTGGTAGTATTTGAGGGTCTTGAGACCCCTGTCGGCTTACTGTTCTTAGATATGGTGAACTTCGACGTTATATGGGGGATGGATTGGTTGTCCGTGTATCACGCTATTTTGGATTGTCACGCCAAGAGCGTGACCTTGGCTTTGCCAAATTTGCCCCGACTTGAGTGGAGTGGGACCCCAGGTCATTCCACCCGCAGTTTTATTTTGTATGTCAATGCTCGATGGTCGAGAAGAGGTGTCTAGCATAGCTAGCATATGTTCATGACTCCAACGCAGAGGTTCCATCTATTGACTATGTTTATATTGTTTGGGAGTTCCCGGAGGTTTTCCCTTCTGACTTGTCGGGCATGCCGCCGGACAGGGATATTGATTTCTGTATTGATCTGGCTCTGGGCACTCAGCCTATTTCCATTCTGCCGTATCGCATGGCCCCGCCAGAGTTGAAAGAGTTAATGGATCAGCTTCAGGACTTGCTTGATAAAGGTTTCATTAGACTCATTGTATTTCCTTGGAGTGCGCAAGTGTTATTTGTGAAGAAAAAGGATGGGTCGATAAGGATGTGCATTGATTGCCGGCAGTTGAACAAGGTGATGATAAAGAACAAGTATCCACTACCAAGGATTAATGATTTATTCAATCAACTTGAAGGTGCTAGGGTGTTCTCGAAGATAGTTTTGAGATCTGGTTATCATTAGCTGAGGATTAGGGCGTCTGATGTCCCTAAGACAACAATTCATACTCGATATGTGCATTATAAGTTTTTGTTCATGTTATTTGGGTTTACCAATGCCCCAGCAACATTTATTGAGTTGATTAACTGAGTGTTCAGGCCCTATCCGGATTTATTCGTGATTGTTTTCATTGACAATATTCTGATACACTCTCGCAATTAGGAGGAACATGAGCAATACCTTAGAGTGGTTCTTCAGAGTCTGAAGGATGGTCAGTTATACGCCAAGTTCTTGATGTGCGAGTTTTGGTTGAGTTCTATTGCAATCCTGGGTCATGTTTTTTCAGCAAAGGGTATTCAGGTAGACCCGAAAAATAGAGGCAATCAAGAATTGGCCTCGACCGGCATCAGCTACATAGATCCGGAGTTTCTTAGGGTTAGTAGGTTACTACCAACGGTTCGTGGAGGGATTTTCATCCGTCGTGGCCCCGATGACTAGATTGACCCAGAAGGGTGCCCAGTTCAGGTGGTCAGATGAGTGCGAGGCAGGCTTCTAAAGTCTCAAGACAGCTCTAACTACGGCACCATCATTGGTTTTTCCCATGGGATCAGGGCTTTATACCGTCTATTATGGTCCGTCCCGTATTGGGCTTGGCGCAGTGTTGATGCATAATGGAAAAGTCATAGCATATGCTTCGAGGCATTTCAAGATCCACAAGAAGGATAATCCTGTTCATGACCTAGAGTTCGCAGCCATTATTCATGCTTTGAATATTTGGACGCACTATCTATATGGTGTGACGTGTGAGGTGTACACGGATCACAAGATTCTTCAGTACTTGTTCAAACAAAAGGAGTTGAATTTGAGGCAGAGGAGGTGGTTGGAGTTGTTGAAAGACTATGATGTTTCTATCTTATACCACACGGGAAAGGACAATGTGGTGGACGATGCATTGAGTAGGAAGTCCGCCAACATGGGTAGTCTTACTTATATTCCAGTCAGCCAGAGGTTGCTTGCCTTGAATGTTCAGGCCTTGGCCAATCGATTTGTGAGGTTGAATATTTCTGAGCCTATTAGGGAGTTAGCTTGCACGGTCACTCGTTCGTCATTGATGGAGCGTATCCGTGAACGGTAGTTTGATGGTCCCCATTTGTGTGTCTTGAAAGACACGATGCAGCGTGGATGTGCCAGGAAAATTACCTTGGGAGATGATGGTGTATTGAGATTGCAGGGGCAAGTTTGTGTGCCCAATATTGATGGTATTCGGGAGTTGATCTTGGTTGAGGCCCATAGTTCTCGGTATTCTATTCATCCGGGCGCCGTGTAGATGTATCAAGATTTGAGGCAGCACTATTGGTGGTGCAGAATGAAGAAAGACATAGTTGCATATGTGGCTCGTTGTTTGAACTGTCGGCAGGTTAAGTACAAACATCAAAGGCCCGGTGGATTATTCAGAGGATTGATCTTTCTGGAGTGGAAGTGGGAGAAGATTACTATGGATTTCATTTTTGGCCTTCCGATGGCTCGGAAGAAGTTTGATGCTATATGGGTCAATGGTGATAGGCTGACCAAGTCAGTATTTCATTCCGGTAGCCACCGCCGATTTGTCCGAGACATTAGCTTGGATTTATATCAAGGAGATCGTTCGCCTTCATAGGCAGCGAGAGCACCTGTGCAAACGGCCGCCGAGGTACCACCAACAGATCCAGCTGAAGTCTGAGCATCTGACACGCCTACAGCTACTACTACTCAAGCCCTTCAGGAGACTTTGGCACAGTTCATAAGTACGTACACTATTTTGGCTCAGGCAGGACTGCTTCCACTTACTGCAGCTATAACCCAGTCCGAGGGATGAGCACAAACACCCGGCGCCCGCACTCCAGAGTAGCGAGCGCATATTGAGCAGGTCCCTGAGATTATTCTTGCACTGCCTGTAGCAACAGTTAGCCTAAGGGCATGGCAGCGGCTTCGAGCAGGAGCAGATGAGACTTGAGAGATTTAAGAGGTTTAAGCCTCCAGAGTTCAGTGGTTTAGCATCGGAGGATGCCCCTTGAATTTCCTAATGAGTGTTATCGCATTATTCGTACTTTTGGTATTTTATATCAAGCGAGGTTCCTTTTCACTATTTTCCAGCTTCGAGGAGCCGCCTTGTACTGGTGGCACACCTATGAGTTAGACAGCCCAGACAAGGCAGCTTCACTGACTTGGGCCCAGTTTTTCTGATATGTTCTTGCCAGAGTTTGTTCCTTAGAGCCTCAGATATGCACGACACGCAGAGTTTAAGTATTTGCGCTAAGGTGCTATGACCATCTCGGAGTATGCTATCCGATAGACAAGTTTGGCTGGACATGCCTTAGCCTTGGTTTCTACTTTTCGCAAGAAGGTTCGCCGGTTCATTGAGGGGCTTCATGCCAGCATAAGGTCCGATATGGCATGTGAGTTAGAGATGGATATTTCGTATCAGCAGGTGGTAAACATTTATAGGAGGATAAAGGGTAGGCATGCCATAGAGAGAGGATAGGCAGGGCCATGAGAGAAAGAGTAGACGAGACCAGGAGAGATATCTGAGGAGGAGAGAAGGCCTCGTAGACCGGTGAGATATACTCGTCCTTGTTCTGTAGGTAGGGTACATCATGGTAGGAGTTTTACGGGTCAGCTAGATCAGTTTGCATTTCAGGCAATTTATGGTGATTCATGTGTTCAGTATTCTCGAAGTACCGGTACCGCACAGTTCCCACTTTCTCATCAGTAGAGAGGATGCTTTGAGTGTGGAGATACTAGCCACATGGTGAGATATTGTCCCAGACATCAAGCCGATGTGTCACATCGAGGTATTCAGGCAAGTAGAGGGCACCTAAGAGGGGGAGGTCTGACTCGTTGATGAGTTTCATATACTAGGTTTGAGGCCGGTTCACCAACTAATGTCATTCTGGTACAAGTCTAGTTTGTTATAGAGGGCACTATTTGTAGTTCATCACTGTTCTGCTTATCGAGGCGAGTTTCCTTGTTGTTGTTCCATTTATAGAAGCGCTTCATGATTTGCATTCTAGCCATTGTTGAGAGTTATGAGGCTAGTAATAATTCATGTTGTCTGCTTCGGTAGGTTTGATATGATCTCTGAGTATTCTTGGTTACGAGATGTGATTTCTAGGCTCCACCGATGTGGGAGCTAGTCTGTGTTGTAATTTGTAGACAGAATTGATCTAGTGAGAGTCTCTAGATAGGTTGATGTGTACCCTACTTGTGATCCAGTGTTGAGGGAGGGACCTTCGTGATTTTCAGGTGATTTGATATGTTGTGATCGGGTTGTGTACTGCGGTGAGATATATATCAATATAAGATCCTTGTGAGTCCTTTATATGCTTTCATTTTCTCTGGTTAGATGTCTTATAGATCTGTGTTTTTGAAGAATTTATGCTAGTTTAATTTGTTTATTAGTTCCCTAATGTGTTTTCCTTCCCCGTATTCATTCCTTTTCATTCTATGCTTCTTGAGTTTTAGTTTGTGGGGTGTGTACCCGTTGGTGTTGGATGAGATTTTGTTAATCGGGTATTTTGTCATGTGGTTTTCGTGGTTATTGTATCATCGCCACTATTGTGGAGATTTAAAAGGACTTTCTATTGAATATGAGGCTTATGGCCGGTACATATTTGATCTTAGGCATGTATTTCTTTCAGAAATGTTATTGTGGGCCTATGTGCGGTGTGTCATGTTGTGTGGTTGTACCCTGTGTGTGTTGGCTTGTATTGAATTAACAGGTTGAGACCGATACCGATTGTGGATTTAGAATCGGGTCTTTTGGAAACGGATGGAAGGTGAAATTTTTTGGCTTTATGGCTTATTGGTACTGCTAGAGAGACTAAATTTCAGTTGAGATGGTGTCGTCATGCCTAAATGGATTCGGTGACATGGGATCACCCGCAGGTGTACGTTGGAAGTGCGCACTCAGTGACTTTAGGACTTCAAGGTGAGTCTTAGCACGTTCGAGGACGAATGTTAGTTTTAAGAGGGGGAGGATGCAACGATCCGACCGATCGTTTTGAGAAATTAAGCTATTTTCAACAGCATAAGGTCTGGAACCACTTCATAATATGAGTATTAATTAGCTTGCATGGCATAATTCGGCTTTCGGATGATCAAGAGTCAAATCTGGATAAGAAACCTTATTTTGGAAGTTAGAACAGTAAAAAGTCGACCGGAATCGGACCTTTGGGTAAACTCCCCTGGAATGGGTCGTGGATGATCTCAACAGCTTTGTATGGTGATTTTGGACTTAGGTGCACGTCCGTATTCATATTTGGAGGTCCATAGATAAAATTAAGGTATTTCGACGAAATTTGAAGTTGGCAAAATGAAGAAGTTTGACCCATAATTTTCTATTAGGATGTGGAGGTCTGAACGTAATTCCGAGAGTTGGAATAGCTCCGTTAAGTTATTTTGTACTTGTCTGTAAGGTTTGGCGTTATTCCGAGTTGAATTGATAGGTTTCGACATGGATTTCGATATTTGAAGATTTTGAAATTTGATTTTTTGTTTGATTCATCCTTTTGATGTTGCATTATATGATTAGGAACTTCGAGCGCGTCCTAGTTAGGTTATATGACCTGTGTGAGTGATTGGTTGAGGTCCCAAGGGCCTGGGGTGGGTTGCGGATGCTCGACGGGCAAAGTTAGGATTTAGAAAGAAAATTTCTGCTGGCTACTGGTATTTTCGCTTCTGCGTCTTGGGAATCGCAAAAGCGGCTTAACAGCTGCAGAAACGATATATGGACTTTGGGTGGGAACCACAAGAGCAGGAAGGATTTCCGCAGAAGCGAAATCGCTCCTGCAATGAGAACCGCAGAAGTGGAAATTGGGAAGCATAAATAAACCATAAAAGCGATTGGTTTTCCGCAAAAGCGGGACCGCAGAAGTGGTCCCTGGACCGTAAAAGCGGAAATCACTGTTCAGAAATAGGATAATCCGAGTGTTTATTTCAAAAATTGGAAACTCAACAAGGAGCTTGGGAGAAGGCGATTTTGGGTGGATTTTGAAGCGAAGATTAGTGGGTAACGTTCCTTTAACCTCATTTAGTTGCTTTCTACCAATATATAGTTAAATGCACCATTAGAATTCGAATTCAAGGTCATAATTGGGAAAAATTGGATGAAACTTCTTAGACTTAATCATTGTGTTTTGAGTGGACATTTGACCTCCGATTTTGGAGATGTTTATGTGGTTAGACTCGTGAGAGTACGAGGGTTCTGAAGATATTAAATTCATCCGGTTGGAGGTATGTATTTTGCCTAACTTTTTGTGGGGGACTTCCTCTTAGGATTTGACTCTTCTTTGTTGATTGTATTCCGTGTACGCGAGGTGATGAGTGCGTGCTCGGATTTATTTGTGGTAAATTATCCCTTTTAAGCTCTTAGACACTTGAAATCCTCGAGTGTGAAGATGATATTGATACAATTGAGTTCCCTGCTATTAGTTTCACCTCAACATGACTTACTTGGTATTTTTTGCCCTTCTTAATTAATTCTTGCCGTTTAATTGACTTTTACGTGTTTATCTGAAGATAATTATCCTTCTACACTCATATTATCCGTCCTAGCTGCTCGCCTTTAATTGGAAATCATAAATGTTAAATCTTATATAATTATTCGGTCTAAATTGGAAACAAGATAGATATCTACTCATAAAAACAATATAACTTTATACAATACTTAAGCTGATTTGTATTTTATTTTTAGAAATTTTATCTACAAGATATCTACAAACTGAATACATTGTATTTTAATATCCCAATTGTCATTTCAATTGTAGCATAATTGGCATTTTTCGACATAATTGTAGAAGACTTTTAGAAGTTTTAGTCTTCCCAATCTACAATTTATGTACAAATTATCTAATTTTTATTTACACTTTATCTACAATTTATCTACAATTCTACAATTTTACTACAATTTCTGGAATAATATGTCTTCTTCTTCTTCGACGAGTTTCAATCTAAAATTCAGTAAAATATAATTCTAATCTTCACCAAAACCCTTAAAAATTGAGATATAAACTCCTTAACATATTTCGAACTATTTACAATAACACCAAATCCAAACAAATAATGATTTTTAAAAATCCAAATTTGAATTCAAAGCTTTCAAGCTTTTTAATGGCTATCAATGGTGGAAAATATATGGAGACGGAGAAAATTACGCTACAATGAATTTTCTTCCATTTTAAATTTCGAAATTAATGGTGAGAGAACCACCATAAAATCGTATTCCTACGAATTTGGCGCCTTTTTAGGGTAGAAGCTATCTATTTTTGGTTTGGTACAGATTTTGTAGTCAAACTATGGACTAGGCTGGTAAATACCATATTATGAACATTTTTGATAATAAGGTTTGATATATGGTATAGATAGGAAAAAATTTCTGGATCAAAGATCTGATGGGCTAAAGGTCCACTCGAAAATAATCTGCATATTTGTTGTTGCAGAATTAAGAAAAAGGGCAAAAGGCCCACTTTTATATGTCTTTTCATTTACTTAGACTCATAGCCTAACTAAAAATACAAATTATTTTTTAAAATCCGAATAATATTAAAGGTAAAACAGCGTGTAGTAGCCACTAGTTAAGGATGTCTTTAGTTTTTATTCACTAATTATAATACTTAGCGAAATAGCCAGTACTAATAGAAAAAAGATAATTTTACCCTTCCTTCTTCTCTTTCGCGTGTTTTGATGCCTACTGCTTATACCCTGCCGTATTATGAGATGCAGTTCCCATGAATAGTCCCTGCTCCTACATTAACTGATTCCATTTGTCCCAATACTTGTAAATCAACTTTTGTAGGTTTTCTTTTCACAACAAACCCTACTTTTTTGAGATGATGCTTTAGTGTTTGCAAATTCATTCTGAGGGAGATAAGAATTGGTGACCTTTATATCTCCAAAATCGGTGGTATTCCTTCTGCTAAAGCATATATTTTCCTACGAGATATGATATGGAAACTGAACCTGTTCAATCCTTCTCCATGCTTGGTCAATAGGACTTTTTGTCCTTAACTTTGAATTTCAGGTTCAAAAGTTAAGGACAGACAGTCCTTCACTTATAATTTCAAGTTCAAAACTTAAGGACATACAGTCCTTAAGTTATTGTTTCAAGTTCAAAACTTAAGGACAGGTAGTCCTTATCTTTGAGTTTAAAGTTCAAAGGTTAAGGACAGACAGTCCTTAACTTACAGTTAAACGTTCAAAAGTTAAGGACAATGAGTATTTAACTTATTGTTACAATTTCAAAAGTTAAGGACAATAGGTCCTTAACTTTGACTTACAAGTTCTAAAGTTAAGGACTCTTGTTCTTGAAGTTTGAGTTCCAAGTTCAAATGTTAAGGACATGTAACCTTGAAGAACTTAACTTAGAGTTCCAAGTTCAAAAGTTAAGGACATGTAGTACTGAAGTCCTGAACTTAGAGTTTCAAGTTCAAAAGTTAAGGACATCTAGTCCTGAAGTCTTGAAGTTTAGGACATGAATAGAAGGGTATTTTCGTCGGTCCAGTTAAAGTTTATGAAAGGAGTGGCTAAAATCTAAATACATTGAAAACAATGTCTTTAAAATCAAAGCACTACATTTAGTGGCTATTTGTGTCGTTCGCCCTAATGTTAAAATGGTCATATGGACCTAATTTTCATAATATAAATTTAATATTTATATTCTTTTAACGAAAACTAGAATTGTTTCATTACCTCAACTGCTTGAAATCTTAATTAGATTAACAATAAATTTATTTAGCATACTTTAAATATTAATTGTTTTAAAATTATTTTGTTAACTAGTTTAACACATGTTTTATATTAATGTGTTGAGCATGAAATCGATATTAATTACTTTAATATTAATATTACTTGTTAATATGTTTAACATGTATGACATATTAATTAGATTAACATTAAAATAAATTATTATGTAAATTTGTATAGCATGTAATAAATGTTAATTAGTTTGACATTAATATTTTTTTGGTATAAGTTATTTGTTAACTTATGATTCACATGGGATTATAAAATCATGTTAGATAATTATGCTGCCTTAAATATGATTAAGAGGCTTAGCTAGATAATTGAATAGGTTAGTTTTCATAATGTTTTAATTCGCGGATGATGATTGGGAACATAGTGAACTTTCGACTCCATAATTGATATATGTATTTATTAACTTAATCAATTGATGCTTAATGTCATAATATTTATGTATGTAGAACATCATGCCTCGCGTTATTTTTTTTACTTGATCCTCATTTTATTTTTTATTTTACTAAAGAATGACTACTGCTTCAAAAATCATTGTTGCTAAGCTCAACAAAGGGTTGAAACTCAATGGTGACAATTATGAAACCCGAAGCTTGAAAGTCTAGTATGTGCTAGAGGAGGAAGAGGCTCTGGAGGCCAATTAAAATATCATGAATGAGCCTGAGGGAGGCAACATTGCTCAGCATAGGCGTGAGCGTGAAGCCTATGACAGTTGAAAGAAAAGAACTTCAATGCTCGCATTACGTTGTTGAACACATTAGAAGATGACATTCTAAGGGATTTTCAGGATCACCAAAGAGCTATGGATCTTTGGAAATCTTTGAGAAAAAGGATTGGTACTTGTTCCACTTTAAGGCTAATATCCTTAACGATCAAATTTGACTCATTTAAGAATTACCCAGAACATTTAATGAAAACACATATAAGGCAAATAACAAATATGATTGGGGAGTTAAAAAATGCCGGCCATGTGTTGACTGATGAACAACAAATCCAAGTTCTATATACCCTTTAACTAGTTCTTAGGATCATATGAAAATGCATTGAACCCACAATGAGCGAATAATAACTCTGAAAGATGTCGAAAGACACCTTGAGTTAGAGGGGGGAATGACTTGAGGCTGCAAAGCTATTAGCTGAGTTATACATGGCAAAAATCTCCAAAACCAAAAGTGACTTAAAGAAAAGGAACTGAGAAAAGAAGAGAGCGCCACTTCAAGTTCAGCCTGCTAAAAGAGCAAAGACTGAAAAAGGCAAGAATATTCATCCCAAACGTGCGAAAGTTGCTAAAGTAAAATGCTATAATTGTGACAAGAACAGTCACTATGCTAGAGATTGCTATGAACCTCATAGAAAGGTATTTCACAATGCTCAAATTAGTGAACTTTGTGTTTCTATTTCTATTTTTCTAGATGAATCTAATCTTTTGTGGATTGTAGACTCGGTAGCAATGGACCACATAGCCTGAGAACGCAGTATCTTTGTTGAATTTCGGCGAGTTCCACATGGAGAAAAATGGATACATGTAGGCAACAACAATAAAGTTCTTGTTGAAGGGATCAGTACATGCAAGTTAGTCTTGCGTGGTCGAAACCTAACACAACATGATGTCCTCTTTGCACCAATAATTTGCTGAAATGTTATTTCGGTTTAAGTTCTGCTTAAGTTAGGATTTGACTTGTTTTGTCATGACAATTTTTCCAAGTTGACTTTTGGTTCAACATTATTTGGTTTTAGTCATGTGATCAGAGGCTTAATTATTATGAATTTGGATTATGATTCATTGAATAGTAGTGCTAGTTTTATCTATGCTTGTTTTTCCACACAAATATGATGGTGATGTAAATATATGGTATGTTAGACTTGGTCATATTGGCCAACAAAGAATGCAAAGGTTAGTAAAGCAATATTTTCTTTCCAACATTGAACATGTGAAATTATCAACTTTGAAAATTATCCAGCTGAAAAATCTGCAATAAAACCTTTTGCTCAGGCGACTAGAGTCTAGTATCCTTTGCAGTTAGTCCATTTGGACATCTATGAGCCTATGAATTTTTAGTTCTAGGGATAGAGAAAGTTATTTCGTCACATTTATTGATGAATTTACCCATTTCAGTTATGTATATTTGATTTCCCACAAATAAGAAGCAATAAGTTCTATGACCCAAAAACTGACGGGTCGTGATGGTGCCTATCGTAAAACTAGATCATCCACATATTTCCAAAAACTCCATTTTTTGAATTTCAGTCTAAAGAAAATCATATTATTAATAGAAATCCAATAAGATAAAAGTAGAAATCCAATCCAGCGGAAAGAAATACAAGCCCAATCTCGGGTGTCACTAAGTCATGACCAAAATACTACAACTATTCGAAATAACAAGACCATTTCAGTCTGAGAATATCCAACGGATATACTAAAGGAAGATAGGGTAGGAGAAGGCCGAACTGCTATCGCCAAGCAGCTACCTCACGATCACCATGAAAAAGTCCACACTGATATGATCAGCAACCGCTACTATGGCCCAAAATATCTAGTTTGGACACAAGGTGTAGGGCGTAACGTGAGTACACCAACTCAGTAAGCAACAAGTCCAAACTATGGACTAACAGGTAGTGACGAACCAAACCTCAAAACATATACAAATAAATGTACGAAAAAGTAGACATGCCTGCAGTTCAAGTAAAAGCTCAACAGTAAGTATTTTACAAAATGACCATAACGGAGTATAAATATAAGTAAAACTCTATGTACCAATGCACTGATAACATGATCAATGTCCCGCATACCTCCACTCACAAGTGCTTAATCACTCGATACTGTATATGGCCATCCAGCCTAGGGAAGATCTATCCCAAAATATATATATTAGTGACCGTGGTCATCCAGTACCGAGGAAGGTCACTCCAGCCCTATGGAGAAGATCCATCTCCAGATATCAATACTTTGGACAAGATCCATGTCCAGGGAAGAACCATCCCTCAATATCATCATACGCACTACTATTGATACCTAATTTTTATATACTTTTAGATATGCATAGTTACCTTCAAAATAGTATATGCATATATAAGCATGCACAAGGTTCTTATAAAAAAATTCATAATTTTTAAGGATTTAAATTAATTTATTTTGTCCCTTTTTATTCATAGAATTGCTAATAATTATTGTTGTGATAATTTAGTCATTTAATTTTTATATTGAAACCAAAATTTAGTTAAAATACTTTTTGTGCATTTCTATAACTGCATTTTGTATTTTTAAACTTAATTCCATATAATTGCGATATTAGCCCATTTAATGTATAACTACCTTTACATGCGTAAAATTGATTTCATATATTTTTAAAATGTTAAATTTCTATGTTAAATTATTTTGATACATAAACTTATTTCTTAGAAATTATTTATTATTTAATATTTATTATAAATTACATAGGAGAAAATTGATTATTTAAAATATAGCCAAAGCTGTATTTCAATTGTAGCCTAAATTAAACCCAACCTCTACCTAATATCATATTAAACTACCCGAACCAAACCCTAAACCCGTTGACCCTACCCAGAACCAGTTAAATCTCGGCCATTGATGCCTTAAATCAACGACCCGTGTTAATCCGATCTTTTTTTTTAAATTAAAACGACTCCCTAGCCCTATCGCATTTCCAAATTCTGTTGACTCTATATTATCTCATCTCTCAACCACTCAACCTAACCCTAGCTCCTCTCAACCGCCGACCTTCTTCTCTGGTCATCTCGGATGATCTCCCTTCAACTCCTAAACCTTCAATGGCTCCTCTATTGCCATGATCACCTTCTCCGAGGCCTTAAAGGCTCTGGGCTGGGCCATGTCGATTTGAATCTATGGTTTTCTATTTGGATGTTCTTGGCTACTCCTGTGTGATTTGGAGCAAAATTACAATGTATTTGTTTTGATCTTTGGGTTTCTAAACAGCTTTTTTCTTCTCTACGTAGGTTCCTTCTGAAATCATAATTTTTCTTACATCTTGTAGATCTGTACAATTTATAAACAATTTGGGTCTGTTCCTTTGATGTTTTACACTGTTCTTGAATATCTTTTACATGAATCATCGATTTCAAGTTGTTTTCACCTTCTTCGAAAACTCGGGGTTTTAGAACTTCTTCTAAAACTAGGATTTTTGGAACTTCTTCTAAAACCTTGTTTAAACTGATTATTTATACTTAAACCTCTATCTCTTGCATATTTCGACTGATTATATGATTTTACTTCTTTTTCAACTCGCTCATGTTAAAAACCTAATTTTTTAGATTTTCTTTGTTTGGTTCTGTGTGTTAGCATGACTACTCAATTCTTGTCTAAGTTTCTGTGGTTACCTTGCCTCGAATACGTTCTTACTATGTTATTATCCTAACTTATACCACCTCTATATGATTATGTTCATCTTTATTGTTCAAGACTTTCCTCTTCTATCAATACTATTTAACCTGCATGTTTTCTATGTCTGGTTGCTCTTACTCTATTTATATGCGAGTACTGACTCATGACTTCCTCTTGATTGATTTAGGATTCCTTATCTTGTGGTTTGATTGAAAGATGTACCTTTAAGCCTTATAGTTCCACCTCGTCTATTCAAATTAACTGATTCGCCTACCTTGTTTAATGTGGTACTTTATTCTTATTTAACTATTTCCTTAATGGGAATTTTCTAAGCATAGCCTTAATTGTCTACCCTATACTTATTGAATTTGAATCTTTCTTTATTAGTCATATACTGATTTCTTTCCTTATTTATCACTTGTTCTTACTGTTTGAGTTAATTCCCTTAACTTAAGGGGAGTACTTACCTTGATTTCATGACTGATTGATTCTGTGTCACCATAATTACTGATGAACTTTGATATTTACATTATTTGTTGTCTACTTTCAAACTATTTATTCACACTCTCTTATCAGCACAAACAGATGAACACTCTTGGTTCAAAAACTCTCTCTCTCTCTCTCTCTCTCTCTCTCTCACACACACACACACACTTAAATCTTTCTGCTCTCTTTTGTGCTACTTGCTATGAATTTAAGTTAACTTGCTAGAAGCCAAAGGTAACCATTGTGTTATCCTACTCTTTCACTCTGTTTACCGTCTTCTTTACTGGTATGTTCTAGTTTTAATTCAAAGTTCCAACAATAATATTATTCTTTTATTGCTTCAATTCATCCTGTTTTTAGTTTGCTCCTATTTATGGTTTTGCTGTGAAACCTTTAGTTGACATGTTTATATTATTAGCATCTTATGTATTTCCCTTCGTTAGGATCAGTGTATTACCCCTTTGTGTTGTTTTTTATAATGTCTCTACCAATTTCTAGATCTTTTCTTGTTATGTGTTTGCAATCATATGTCTCCCCAAATCCCTTGACCCCTGTTTGTGGCTACTGAACTTACTATTGTCCGTTGACTCCTCGATGTGCACAAACATGTCTTAAAGGTGTTGTCATTGGACTATTGTTGACTACTCCACTATCTTTCAATTTTTTTTTGTTCTCTTTATTAAATTATTTCAAAAACAAACACCTTTTTAATCTAATTTTCTCACTATAACCTTCCAACTTGTGTCAGACACTTTCACTCTAATCCTAAGTCAATAAATTATGCCCTTTCTAGTACGTCTGCTATCTTGGGATCCTCTTGAACCCTTTGAACTCTGACATACTGAGGTTGGCCCTTCCACAATGCACTTATTCAATTTTAGATACCAAGTCTAGGTGTATGCAATACCCGAGATCCTTGAGATCCTTAGGGAACTTCGATACACCTAAACTATGACATTGTCGATGGATTTGAGGCATTTGAGGCTATTGGAGGCTTTGGAAACTTCGGCCTAATTGAAATGTGATGACCCGGCCCGTCATTTTTGGAATTTATGCCCAGATCCCCAATTAACTGCTTCCCATAAGTTTATTTCTACTATTTTGGTTTGCAGGGACGTTCGGTGTTGGGTTTCGATGTGTTTTGGGATACTTAGTCCCTGAGTGAGAGATTTTGTGTTGAAAAGTGGTCCGTTGTCGAAACAATATGAAGTCGACCTCGAAATGGAAATCTGAATGTTCTGTTAGCTCCGTTAGGTGACTTCAAGGTTAGGAGCATTTTCAGAATGTATTTTGGAAGTTCGTAGCTCATTCAGGCTTGAAATGCTGAAGTTTGAATTTTTTGAAGTTTCTAGTCCGATAGCTAGTTTTGATACTAGGGTCGGAATGGAGTTTTAGAAATTGGAGTACCTCTGTCATGCCATTTGGGATATGTGTGAAAAATTTTAGGTCATTCGAATGTATTTTTGTTAGGTTTATTATCGAAAGCGTGTTTTGATGAAATTTAAAGTTCTTAGTCTCAAAATCCTTGTTTAATTAGAGTTTCCGGTGTTGTTTTAGGTGGTTTATGTATTGGTGCACGTTTGAATAGGGTATTAGTTGTTATTGGTACTTTTTTTTGATGTCCCGTGGGCCTCGGGATGATTTCGAATGATCGACGAAAGAATTTTGGAAGTTGAGAGATATCAGTATTTGCTGCTTCTGCAGCTTGGGAACCGCAGAAGCGGCCTGGGCATCGCAAAAAGCGAAAATTGATCAAGTTCTTTAGGCTCAGTAGATACAGTGGGAATTCCGCAAAAGCGAATCCGCATCTACGAGATAAGGACCGCAGATGACCTTTAATGAAACTGAAGTGGCTTAAGTTCCGCAGAAGCGGGACTGTATAAGCGAAAACCGCTGTGCAATTATACCAAAATAGAGGGCTTAGTTTCAAAAGTTGAAAAAATCAATTTGGAGATCGGGAGAGGAAGATTCTGAGTGGGGTTTAAAGAGAATATCATTGGATAGCATTTTCTTAATCTTTTTTCGTTATATTCGATCAATATGTAGTTAAATCCATAATTTAAATTTGAATTGAGGATCAAAATTTGGGAAAAATTGGGAGAACTTCTTTGGCCAAAATACTGAGTTTTGAGTGGGTTTTTGGTATCCGATTTGGGAGATTTTTATATGGTTAGACTCGTGAGAGTACGAGGGTTCAGGAAAGGTAAAATTTATCCGATTTCGAGACGTTGGCCTGAGGGGCATTTAAGTTATTTTACTTAAATTCGTGTCTTATTTTTGAATTAAATAGTAGAGTCACTTGCTTGAGATGTTATTTGTGATATGCAATTTAATTTAATAGGCTTGGGCCATTTAGGGTCGGATACTCGTGGAAAAAGTGTGATTTCGAGTTGATTCTAGAGCCGATTGAGGTAAGTGACTTGTCTCACTACTATAAATAAGATCTTGAGTGGCAATACAAAATGGATTTAGCGGCAATAATAATAGTCGCTATATCTTTTAACGACCATTAGCCTTTTGTCGCTGAAACTGGGGTCGGCAAAGCCTTTTGCGGCTATTCTCGCAAAAGCTGGTAAACGATATATTTTATTGCCGCTAACAGTTATTATCTTTAACGATAACTATTTGTGGCAATTTTAATGGCAACTAACTCCAATCCAAAATTGCTAATTATACTTCTTTTGCGTCCATTATAATAGCTGCTACATATAAAATAATTGCCGCTAAAGAAATTCTTTGTGGCAATCATAATGACTACTAAATTCAATCCAAACGGCTAATTATACTTCTTTAGCATTTATTTTTATAACCGCTAAATGAAAAATAATTGCCACCAAAAGTTCGCATCTTTAATGAAATTAAAATGGTCAATGTATGCCTTCTGAAAACATCTTAGTTTGCCCTTTTAGCTACTATTATAATGGCTAATATGTTTAACTAAAATGTCGCTAAAAGTCAATATATTTAACGGCATTTGTTTTTCATCAATTATAAATAGTTTAGCCACAATTAATGACAATTACTACATTCGTACATATTATGACTCAAATAATAAAATATATTAATATTAATTAATAAACAAAATGTATCTCATTAATCTAAATAAACAAAAGAAAATACTAATAAAAAATATTAATGTCATAGTAAATTAAAACGTAAAAATATATTGTTCAAACTAAATATCTAATGTCATTATGAAACTAATCCAAATGATGTTCTTCAAATGATTTTCGCAATTTTTCATCATTTTACAAATCTTTCACCCGCTAAATTATCCAACATCATACGGTATGACCTGAAATTATAAAATAGTTGTGTCAAAAGATAAAGTATAATGTGTAAAAACAACTTGAAGACTTTATCACTATTAGAGTAGCCAACTCCCTCATCTAACATCTATAAGAAAAAATATGAATATTTCAATCAAATTGATTGGAACAGACAGTGAAAATGGAAAAATAAAATAAACTTAAAGATACTGTCAGCAGGGTCATTTATTAGATTTCATCTAATTTGTAGTCTCTAATCAAATTAAGGAAGCCAGGTAATGAAGACATCCCTCATAGGTGGCTACGTGCAAGGAATTATTGTCAAAGAAATAAGATTTGACGAACAAGAGAAGAAAAAATTACGAAGAGGTACTTTTAGAGGAAAGAAAATTCGGAGCACTATGTTCTTTATCTTGTCTGCCATCAAAGAACTTATGCTGTCGTGAGAAGAAATTGAGAACTTTCCTATTCGGCAACTGTGTAAGCCTCAGGATTCAAGTATCATAATGTAACACAAAGAATAGGTCTGTAAGGTTATGGGGGATTGAAAACAAATTCTTGCATAATTATCGCCTGCTTAAGACAGTGCAGTTATCAATAATAGGGGGTCTATCTATTTCTGAGCAATTTCCATATACCGGTTAATCTTATAAAAAATGCTACAGATAAAAAGATTTCCCAAGGTTAAACATCTTCTGCTGAAAATAATTTCCTAAACAGATTTTCCTTCTTACCAAACACATTCAGTTTTGCTATTTTTTAATTTATTCTGAGTTGTTTGGTGAATCAACTATGTTCATATTCTGTGTCCAACAGTAGGGCTTGTGATAATGGGACTCTTAGTCGTGTGTATAAAGGTATAATCCTAGTCCTAACCTATGGGGTAAGTGTGATAAGTGTTTGTGTAGATTATGGTTACATGAAGATAGTCTTTTGACACAAAGTAAATACAGTGTTGATAAACACAATTTGTCTAGTTTCCTACTGAAATACCACTGTGGGTTAAATTCCCAAAACTACCAATGTCATGCTAGGGTATGAGATCCCTCAGTAGAATAGCTAGTGTCCTAGGCAAGCCAATCTTTTCTGATGAATGTACTGCAAAACAGACAAGGATATCCTATGCAAGAATGCTCATTGAGGTGACTGTGACCAAAGCACTACCAACAGAAATAACACTTATGGATTAAAATGGGAAGAGCTTTATTCAAGATGTGGAATATGAGTGGAAGCCTTCATTCTGTGAGAAATGTCAAACAATAGGACACAACTGTGCAAGTCTACAAAAACAGTTACCTAAGCAGCCTACACAAGTGTGGAAGCCCAAACCAGTTCAGGAGTGGAGAACTAAGGGACCTGTTATGACATCACAGAGACAGTCCCCAACAAGGGAACCTAGTGATCTTCAGCAGCAATACAGATCAAGCCAGAACCAGAGGAGTGATAGGAGCAATGACAAAGGAAAGCACAACACATAGCCCAGCACTCAACAATATCAACTCTCCCCCCTGTCACCCATAATTGTGAGTAACAGATTTGCAGCAGTATCTAATAATAAAGATGAACCTCCATGGGGAGGTTGGGAACACTACATCATCTTATCAATGAAGTGGTGAGTGTGGAACATAAGGGGTGTAAATAAGAGGTACAAGCAGAACGAGTTTAGGGAATACATTAGGAAACACAACATTAACCTAGTAGGACTAGTAGAAACAAAAGTTAAACAACCACATGCTAATAGAATTGCTAACCTATTTGCACCAGGTTGGGGTGTATTAACAAATTATGTCTTAGGGGAAAAAGGCAGAGTATGGATCTTATGGAATCCAAAGATTTTCACAGTCACTAGTGTTCTGGAGGAAAGCCAATTGATCCACAGCAGAGTTTCCAGCAGAACAGGGACCTGAAATTTTTCCTCACTATGGTCTATGGATTCAATGGACTGGAGCAGAGAAGAACTTTATGGAGCAGTTTACAAAATTTGGCAAATGGAATTAAAGAACCATGGGTTGTAGCAGGGGATTTCAATGCAGTATTGTGTGACAGAGATAGACAATCATGTAAGTCAGTCAGATTACCAGAAATAGTGGAGTTCAACAATTGCTTACAGCTTACTGGACTGACAGAACTACCCTGGAGAGTGGACTACTACACATGGACTAATAAGCAAACTGGTGTGGACAGAGTATGCAGCAGACTTGACCGAGTGTTTGGCAATTATGAATGGAGGATCAACTGGAACAAGGTGGTCACTGAGTATGATGTACCATTAATTTCAGACCATAACACAATGATACTACCATTGAAAGCATCCACCTGGAAAGGAAAGAGGCACTTCAAATTCTTTAATGTATGGGCTGAACACAAAGATTTCCAACACATTGTGACAACAATATGGCAGGATGGGAAGACAGATACCATGAGAACAATATGGGACAAACTCAAAGCCCTGAAGACTCCTTTGAAGGCACTGAACAACAAGGAGTTCAAAACAATTACACTTAGAATTGAGCAGAGTCGACAGGAACTGGGAATCATACAAAAGCAATTGAGACAAGCCTACAATGATGCACTACAACTGAAGGAGAAAGAACTGATACTGCAACTGGAAAAATGGTTATTGATTGAGGAGAGTGTCCTACAATAGAAGGCAAGAGCAAAGTGGATACAACTGGGGGACTCCAACACCAAATATTTTACTGCAGTAATGAAGGACAGAAGTCAACAGAAGCATATAAATGAAATTACAATGCACAGGGAATCAAGCTGACTACACCAACAGAAATTAAAGAGGAAATCCTGGGCTTCTACAAGGCACTGATGGGCACTGCTAAACCAACACTACCTGCTATCAATCAACTGTATATGTCCAATGGCCCAAAACTGAACCAACAACAAAGACAGGAACTGTGTGCTCCAGTTACTGAAACAGAAATAATAGAAAGTCTCAAAGCTATTAGAGATGACCAAGCACCAGGAATAGATGGATACAATGCAATCTTCTTCAAAAAGAGTTGGAGCATCATTGGTAACCAAGTCACTAATGCAATTAAACAGTTCTTCAACTCAGCAAAGATGTGCAGACCAATTAACTGTGCAACTATTACTCTCATCCCTAAAATGTCCAAGCCAGCTTCAATCAAGGCGTATAGACCTATAGCTTGTTGTACTGTGCTCTACAAACTCATCTCAAAAGTACTTGCTAATAGGCTGCAGAAGGTGATGGCAAGCCTCATCAATGAAGCTCAGGCAGGTTTCATTCCAGGTACGGAAATCCAAGACAACATCATCGTAGCCCATGAGCTTGTTAAAAGCTATACTAGGAAGCATGTCTCCCCCAGATTTATGATTAAGATAGACCTCCAGAAAGCATATGATTCAGTGGAATGGGTGTTTTTACAACAAGTCATGGAACAGAAAGGATTCCCTAGCACTTTCACCAAATGGATTATGGAGTGTATATCAAGAGTAAGCTACTCAGTTTTGGTTAATGGAGAGCTAACAGTTCCATTTGCTGCAGCCAGAGGATTGAGGCAAGCGGACCTCATGTCCCCATTCCTTTTTGCCTTGGTCATGGAGCAATTAAGCAGGTTCTGCACTGAATTACAAACCGATCCAGCATATCAATTCCACCCCAGATGCAAAAAACTGGGTATTACACATATGTGCTTTGCAGATGACTTGTTGTTGTTTGCTAAGGGAGACCTCAAATCAATCAAGGCATTATCCAACTGTTTTTCTCAATTCTCAGAAGCCTCAGGTCTCAAGGCCAACTTGAACAAAAGCTCAGTCAATTTTGGAGGAGTACCCATTCCTGTGCAGAAGCAGATCCTTGACCATCTTGGCTATGAACAAGGCCAACTGCCTTTCAGGTATCTGGGAGTACCACTGAGCACCAAGAAAATTACTCTACTACAGTGGCAACCTTTAGTGGAAAAAATCACAGCTAGGATCACTTCTTGAACTGCTAGAACACTGTCCTACTCTGGGAGACTTCAACTGGTGCAATCTGTCATCTTTGGTATTCAAGCTTACTGGGCTCAGCTGTTTATCTTCCCAGTGAAGGTTCTTAAAATGATTGAAAGTATCTGCATGAGCTTCATTTGGTCTGGGATGAATACTGTAACCACGAAAGGATACATCTCCTAGGACAAAATGTGCACTCCAAAGTCAGTAGGGGGAATGAACCTAACCAATCTCAAACTGTGGAACAAGGCAGCCATTGCAAAGACCTGCTAGGACATAGCACATAAGAAGGATAAGATGTGGATCAGGTGGATCACAGTGTATTATATCAAAGACAGGCCATTAGAATCCATGCCCAAGCCAGCTGGACGGTTAAGAAGATCATCCAATCCAGGGATACCTTACAAAGGTTCCAGAACTGGAGACATCAGAAATGCTCTACTAAACAGTTGTACCAGTTGCAGTTGCAAGAAGTGCCAACAGTCCAATGGAAGAACCTAATTTAACAAAACCAAGCCAGACCAAAAGCAGTATTCAACCTGTGGCTATTCCTACAGGACAGACTACCAACCAAGGATAGACTACATAGCTGGAGAATGGGTATTGATCAACAATGCCCTCTATGCCAACAGTCCCATGGAAGATCATCTCTTCGCGGAATGCCCTGTCACTGTGGATCTATGGGGAAGAGTAATGAACTGGCTACAGAACATTACCTACCAAGGTGCAGTTGGCACCAGAAAGTGCAATGGTTGATTACCAAAGCCAAGGGAAGAACATGTCGTGCAGCCATTTTTAAAATGGTCACAGCTGAAGTTGCATATGCTATCTGGCTGGAAAGGAATTCAAGAGTATTCAATAAGACTTTTCGATGTAATACTGCTATACTGAGAGACATAGTGTACAACTGTAATGTTAGAGTCACCCCTAGAATTAGACAACAATTACAACACCTTAGTATATAGTAGAAGCTAGATAGTTAGGATAGTAAGTGTAGCTATTATGTTAGCTTTTAGACAGTCGGCTGAGTTGAAGCTTTACCGTGGTTTTGTAATGCAACTTCATTGGTGATTAATGAAAATTTTTAATTACCAAAACAAAAAACACAATTTGCCTAATTGAAAATAGATAGCTAGTAGGACTCTTTACTATGAGATGTATAATACACCCATGTATAATGCATGCGCAAGAGCAATCTATACATCTCTTTCCTAGAAACATCAACTTCACAATCAGTCGGCTCTCTTGTCAACCCTCTGAATATAGAAGTATTGTGGAGCACTATAATATTTAACGCTCGACCTGAAATTGCACATGCTGTAAATCTCCTTTGTCAATTTATGCAGCAACCTCTGGAGGCTCATTGGTCTGGTGTTAAAACATAAAAGAGTTCTGAGATACATAGCTAAATAATGGCCTCGACATGATGGAACTAGCAGGATTCAAGTATCATAATGCAAGCTACATGGATTATAGTCAGGAGCGAAACTTTTTCCAAATTTATTTAACATTATAGAACCAGTAGAGAAGATCGTGGATGTGATCTCTTAAAGAATCAAGAAGCTATGAATAGTAATGTACTAACAAGATTTTCTAATCCCAGCTATTCCAATTGATATCTGTAGTAATTATTTCCATGAGGCACTCTAGTTCAAACTAGCGGAACCAGAACACACGTTATATAAGCCTATTAACTGTCACGTCATCACATATTGAAAAAATTAAAGTACTGCAACGAGCTTCAAAATGATTGCCTCGGGAGTTGTCCTACAAAAATCTTGTCTAATTTGTTGAAACCAAACATGTATATCAAAGCATAACATAAATAAATTCACAAAATAATGCCCTATAGTTCAAATAGGAAGAAATTAAGTATCAAGTAAAGTTGGCAAGAAAGTTACGTGAAAACGATTAAGTCGACCGGATGGTATAGTTGGGAAAATGGTAGTTTCTCACATATTTTGGATATCACTCCATGGAAGAATAGGTTACAACTCAAGTACAAATGAAGTGAACTTTTAAACAAGATCCTTCAATAAATGTGACAGTGTCAACACAAAAACAGAATCTCTGAAAGGCTTTCTAACTATAATAACTAACAACCAAGGAAAAGCCAAGGATCAATAGGTTACTAAAATAACTTCTAAACCTATTGCTAACAGAAAAGGACAGGAACTTGGCAAGGGAGATGGTGTTACTGGAACTATTGTTTAGGCCATCTGTCTACATGGCTGCACCATATATGAACAAATCAAGCTTGGAATCAACGTTTGAAAGGGAGAAGCTGGAACTGGACAGTCTTGACTTGGCCCTCACACATAGGAACCAAAATGCTGAAGATCCAATACTCTAATGTGTTGGATATCGTGGTACAAACAACAAGCATTTCAGCCACAACAGGTGTATCACAAGATTTGAAACACAAGAGATGGCTACCCAGAATTTTGAGCGTGGAAATCTCATGAGGTAACTGGACTTGGCAGCCAAAAGATGGGTACTGGACTTTGGAGCCAAAACATAAAACTGAAAACCTATCAAAAAAGAAACACTTAAATACCACATAGCTAATATATTTGAATTTGTCAGCTACTTTCTTTCCTTGTTTACAAGAAGGAACTCCTACGCAGGCTATCATCGAAATGCTCAACACATGCTAGTATGTCTTGTACTTCTAAAAATTTTCACAATCTTTGCAACATCAACAACAGTGAGGGAAATGTACAATCAAGAAGTATCCAAGGTAAGCCTAAATACAACAAATTAATAAAAATAGAAGGAGTAAAACTCAAACAATAGCGATGAAGGATAAAGATGAAAATTTTTTATATCCAAATAATAACATGCCTTTTAGCACAATAATGTACACATAATCTAGTGTAAATACATCTACAAGAATCAATCAAACATCTACTGTAAATCGAGTGCAAGCGACTGATTTAACAAGGAAAAAAAAGAAGTTAACAGGGGAAGAAGATGGACGGGCACTACGGCAGGCTGTTGACGCAACAGTAAGTTAGGAACTGATTTACTATAAATGAATCAACCAACATCAATACAAAATCTATTGTAAATCAAATGGAAAAAGATAAGTTAATTTACTGTATATTGATTGTAAATTTAAGAGAAGATAACTTACATGGAAAAAGATGGGTTGTCGTTGACGCACTCGTACTGCCGTTGACGCAGTAGCGAGTTAGGTTTTTTCGGCAGCGAAGTCGATTCAATAGGTAAATCGATCCGATTGTAAAATCGATTATGAATCGAAGAGAAGAGAACACACATAGGAAAACGACGGGCTGTCGTTGACACACTCGCACTGTCGGTGATGCAGCACCAAACAGGGAGTTAGGATTCAATGTTTATTGTTTTTTGTTCAACTGGAGAGTGAATTAGGTTTTTGGTTCTATTGTTTCTAATTAGGGAGGGAAACGATAAAAGGTATCTAATAAAATTGGAGGGAAAATTTTTCTCTTTCTCCGTGTTGAGAGATAGTTAAAATAATAAAAGAGTAATTTTAATTAGTAATTTTTAGAAGCTATTATTTTTATTGCCAGGAAAAGGATATCTTTTACAGGCTAATGGTCATATGATGCTAATATTTAAGCTTAAATAATTTATTAGGGACCATTTCCTTATTGCCGCTAAATAATTGTTGACAAAGGCCGTTTTTGTTGTAGTGTCTAACCTTGTGTGGGGGACATTTCCCCTTAGGACATGATATTTGGTAATTGAGTGCCCTGTACGTGAGATGACAAGCGCGTAGTTGATTTAATTGTTGAAAAACTGGTTTTTACTTATGATATTGAGACTGAGCTTCTTTCATATCTGCTATATTTTATTTGCAATTATAACTTGTGTTATACTCGAAAAGCATGTTTAGTTGATTTAATTTTCCTATTTGCATATGTTGCCTTCACTGTACTCAAGCATGTTGGGCTAGTACTACTTGTTGCTTGTCTATTATACTTCCTTTTTGAATATCCTGTGGTTGTGGTTGTGAATTTACATTGGGACTACAGATGTGGGATTCTGGTAGATCCCCCTGAACATTGATAGTTGGACTATGGGATGATATCCCGGGACATCCTTCGAAATATGTATATATGATGGACTACGGGACGGTATCCCGAGAGACCCACTAGACAGTTGAGAAAGGACTACAGGACGGTATCCTGAGAGATCCTCATTGGTAACTTGGTATTGAGCTGTACATTTCTGATTTTACTCCGTGTGGAGGGATAGTTAATATAATAAAAAATTAATTTTAATTAGTAATTTTTAGTGGCTATTATTTCTATTGTCGGGAAAAGTATATATTTTACAGGCTAATGGTCATATGCCGCTAATATTTAAGCTCAAAATAATTTATTAGGGACCATTTCCTTATTGCCGCTAAATAATTGCTGACAAAGGCCGTTTTTGTTGTAGTGTCTAACCTTGTGTGGGGGATCTTTCCCCTTAGGACATGATATTTGGTAATTGAGTGCCTTGTACGTGAGATGAGCGTAGTTGATTTCATTGTTGAAAAACCGGTTTTTACTTATGATATTGAGACTGAGCTTCTTTCATATCTGCTATATTTTATTTGCAATTATAACCTGTATTATACTCGAAAAGCATGTTTAGTTGATTTAATTTTCCTATTTGCTTAAGTTGCCTTGACTGTACTCTGTGAAGCATGTTGGGCTAGTACTAACTGTTGCTTGTCTATTATACTTCCTTTATGAATATCTTCTGGTTGTGGTTGTGAATTTACATTGGGACTACGGATGTGGGATTCTGGTAGATCCCCCTAACTATTGATAGTTGGACTATGGGATGATATCCCGGGACATCCTTCAAAATATGTATATATGATGTACTACGGGATGGTATCCCGAGAGATCCACTAGACAGTTGAGAAAGGACTACAGGACGGTATCCCCGGAGATCCTCATTGGTAACTTGGTATTGAGCTGTACATTTCTTTGTTTACTCCGTTCATCGCTTATTTTTTGTTGCCTTGTAAATTCTGTCTCATTTCACTGATGTTTACATTATTCCATCTGTTTTCATGCTGTACATACTTATTATTATATTTTGTCTCAGAGGACCCTAACCTTTCTCGTCACTACCTGATCGAGGTTAGGCTTGGCACTTATTGAGTGTTGTTGTGGTGTACTCATGCCTCTTATGTGCATGGTTTTCATGTGTAGATCCAGGTACCTCAACTCAAACGCACTATCCATGAGGCAGGGAGAGCTATGGAGACTTCGAGGTAGATCTGCCGCGTCCGTTGACCGAATAGTCTCCCTCTTTATTCTATCTTTAGTATTTAGATTCCTTTTTCTTTCAGTTGTTTAGATATTTTGGAGTTAGAGCAGCATATTACTTTTCTATTAGCATGTGTTGCCCGTGAGTTTACCGGTTTTGGGATATTATTTTAGATTTTCGTGATGTTGAGTTGTATATGACATGACGCATTTATATTTAGTTTTTCTCTTAGCTGTTGATTTTAAATTCTCAATTTCCGCAAGTTATTTAATTTTTTCGCATTGTTAGGTTTACCTAGTCGTAGGGAGTAGGTGCCGTCAGAACATGTTCACGGAGGGAGAACTGGGGTCATGACAAGTTGGTATTAGAGCTCTTGGTTCATAGGATTCATGCAACATAAGCCAGTTTATTAGAGTCTCGTTGATCGGTATGGAGACGTCTGTACTTATCTACGAAAGGCGATGTAACTTTTTAGGAAAAATATTCACTGCATTGATTTCCTTGTCGTGCGATATTTATGACATCGATTCTAAACTTCTTTCTTCTAATATATCACAGTTGGTGAGGACACGTGCTACTGGGGAAGATCAGGCACCCGCACCCCCTATAGCAATGGCAAGAGGCCGAGGCCGGTGTAGAGGCCGAGGCCGGTGCAGAGGCCGTGGACGATCATGTGGTACAGCCAGAGCACCTGCGCGAGCTGCCGCTGAGGTACCGCCAGCAGATCCAGCCAGAGTTCAAGCACTTGACACGCCTATTGCCACTACTATTCAAGCCCTTCAGGAGATGTTAGCTCAGTTCCTATCTATGTACACCACTTTGGCTCATGCAGGGTTGCTTTCCCTTGCTGTAGCCACATCCAGGCAGGGGGAGGAGCACAGACTCCCTTCGCTCGCACTCCTAAGCCGTGAATGCATATTGAGTAGGTCTTAGAAATCATACCTGTACAGCCTGCAGTACCAGTTCAGCCGGAGGATGGGGCAACTGCTTCTAAGGATGAGCATCGGAGGTCAGAGAGGTTCAAGAAGTATGATACTACAATTTTCACTGGTTTAGTGAAAATAATGCCTTTGAGTTTCTAGAGGACTTCCACCATATTCATCGCACTATGGGAATAGCCAGGTGTAGTTGGGTCTCCTTTACTACTTTCAAGCTTCGGGGAGCTGCCTATGATTGGTGGCCCACATGTGAGTTAGACAATGAAGCTGTTTCACTGACATGGACTCAACTCTCAGATTTTTTCCTGAGAGAGTTTGTTCCCCAGAGCCTCAAGGACGCATGGCGCATAGTTTGAGCATTTGCACCAAGGTCCTATGATATTTTCTGAGTATGCCATCAGTTACACTTGATTGGCCAGGCATGCATGACCTTGGTTGCTACAGTCCGTGAGAGAGTTCGCTTGTTCATTAAGGGTCTTATCCCACCCATCAGATCTAGCATGGCTTGAGAGTTGGAGATGGACATTCCTTATCAGTAGATAGCGAGCATTGCTAGGAGGATCGAGGGTATGCTCACTAGGGAGCGAGAGGATATAGAGGGCAAGAGGTTTTGAGAGTCGGGCCACTACACTTGTGCTCATACCCCAGCACCACGTTGACATGATAGGGGTTATATGGGTCGCCCCTTTCATTCAGCTCTTCCAACAGCCAGTAGTGCTCCAGCTCCTCCTAGACCCCAGGAGCCTTACTATGCACTTACAATTTCTTGCAGGCCTCTTGCGTGTGGCGCTTTCAGAGGTCAGTCTAGTAGACCTGGCCCTAGCTAGTCATAGCCACCACGTCAACCTAGAGCTTTTTTCGAGTGTGGCGATACACGCCATATGGTTAGGGACTTTCCAAGACTTGGTAAGGGTGCATCTTCATAGACTGTTTAGCCATAGCGTGCTCCTCAGAGTTCTACGGCCATGGTCACAGCTCCAACTGCTACCCCATCTGCCCAGCTAGCTAGGGGCAAAGGTTGGGGAGGTAGAGCTCGCCCTCGAGAGAGAGTGGCCATGCCAAATATTATGCTATTCTTGATCGTACCAAGGTTTTTGCCTCCATTTTTTTCATTGCAGGTATTATACTGGTTAGTCATAGAAAGGCATCGGTTCTATTTCATTCCGGATCTACATATTCTTATATGTCTTATTATTTTGCTCTGCATTTGGGTGTAACCCGAGATTCTCTGAGTTCTCTTGTATATGTTTCTCCTCCCGTGGGAGATTTTCTTATTGTGAACCACGTTTATTTGTCATATTTGGTTACTATTAATGGTTTTGCTACTAGAGCGGATTTATTATTACTCGGTATGGTTGATTTTGATATTATTTTGGGCATGGACTGGTTGTTGCCCCCTCATGCCATTCTTGATTGTCATGCCAAGACCTTAATGTTGGCTATGCCAGGTATTCCGTGTATTAAAGTGGAGTGGTACATTAGATCACACTCCAAGTAGAGTTATCTCCTTCCTCAAGATCGGCGTATGGTTGAGAAGAGGTGCACATCGTATTTAGCCTATGTGAGAGATGTCAGTGTGGATACCCCTTCTGTTGATTCTATCCCAATGGTACGAGATTATCCCAATGTGTTTCCAGTTGATCTTCCAAGTATGCCACCCGGTAGAGACATTGATTTTGGCATTGATTTGTGCGGACACTCAACCCATTTCCATTCCCCCATACCATATGGCTCTTTTTCAGTTGAAGGAATTGAAGGATCAGTTATAGGAATTGTTTGATAAGGGTTTTATTCCACGCTGTGTTTCACTGTGGGGTGTTGCTGTCTTGTTTGTGAAGAAAAGGGATGGTTCTATGCGTATGTGTATCGACTATCGCCAGTTGAACAAGGTTACACCGAAGAACCGTTATCCCTTGTCTTGTATTTATGATCTATTTGACCAGCTTCACGACACATAGGTGTTTTCTAAGATTGATTTGTGCTCAGGTTACCACCAGTTAAAGAATCGAGAGCCAGACATCCCAAAGACTGCCTCCAGGACTCGGTATGGTCATTACGAGTTCCTTGATATGTCATTTGAGCTGACCGATACCCCAACAGCTTTTATGCATTTCATGCACAGTGTGTTCATGCCATATCTCAACTTGTTTGTCATTATTTTCATAGATGACATTCTTGTTTACTCCCGGAGTCGGGAGAATCATGAGTAGCACCTGAGGACCGTGCTTCAGACCCTGAGACAGAAGAAGTTAGATGCAAAGTTCTCAGAATGTGAGTTTTGGTTGATTTTGTGCCATTCTTGGGCCACGTGGTGTCGAGTGAGGGCATTCGGGTGGATTCGAAGAAGGTGGAGGCCGCGCAGTCCCTCATACGCTAAAAAGATTCACATTTTCCTTGGCTTGTTGGGTTATTACCGTCATTTTATGGAGGGTTTTTAATTTAATGCAACCCCTACGACTAGATTGACCTAGAAGGGTGCTCGATTTTAGTGGACAAAGGACTATGAAGAAAGATTTCAGAAACTCAAGACAACTTTGACTATAGCCCCAATTTTGATATTGCCGGCTAGTTCGGGATCTTATACAGTTTATTGTGATTCCTCACGGGTAGGCCTTGGAGCGTTGTTGATGAAGAATGGTAGGGGGATTGTCTACGCATCCAGACAATTGAAGATACATGAGAAGAACTACCATGTCTATGATCTTGAGTTAGCTACTATTGTTGATGCCTTCAAGATCTGGCGTCATTATTTGTACGATGTGCCTTGTGAGATTTACACTGACCATCGGAGTTTGCAGCACTTGTTCAAGCAATAGGATATAAACTTGCCCCAGAAGATATTGTAGGAGTTACTGAAGAATTATGATATTACTATTCTTTATCACCCGGGCAAGGCCTATAGGTAACCGATGCTATAAGTCGCTGGGCGGAGAGCTTTGAGAGTTTGGAATATTTACCAGCTTTAGAGAGACCTATGGCATTGGATGTTCAGGCCTTAGCCAGTCAGTTTGTGAGATTGGATCTTTCAGAGCCCAGTCGGGTTCTAGCCTGTGTGGCTTCTCAGTCTTCATCGTTCGATCGAATTAGGGAGCAGCAGTATAATGACCCTCGTTTACTTTTCCTCAGGGGTAAAGATTAGAACGGCGATGCCAGAGATGTGACCATTGGATATGATGTGGTATTGAGGATGCAAGGTCGGATTTGTATTCCCAACGTTGATGTGCTTCAAGAGTTGATTTTAGCATAGGCTCATAGTTCGCGGTATTCCATCCATCCAGGTGCCGTGAAGATGTATCAAGACTTGAGACAATACTATTAGCGGAGGCAGATGAAGAAGGATATAGTCGGATATCTCGCTAGATGCCTAAACTGTCATCATGTGAAGTATGAGCGCCAGAGACTTGGTAGGTTACTTCAGCAGATAGAGATTCCAGAGTGGGAATTAGAGAGGATCACCATGGATTTTGTAGTTGGTCTCCCTCGGATGGCGAAGAAGTTTGATGCCATTTGGGTGTTTGTGGATCAACTCACCAAATCCACTCATTTTATCCCGGTGTGTACTACATTCATCAGAGCAGTTGGCGGGGATTTATATCTATGAGATTGTTCGTTTGCGTGGTATTCCAATTTCTATCATTTTGGACAGAGGTACTCACTTCATATTACGGTTCTGGAGAGATGTTCAGCAGGAGTTGGGTACTCAAGTGATGTTGAGCACAATATTACACCCCCAAACGGACGGACAGTCCAAGTGCACTATTCAGATTCTTGAGGATATGCTTCGTGCATGTCTGATTAAGTTTGGAGGGTTTTGCGACCAATTCTTGCAATTGGCAGAGTTCTCTTACAACAACAGTTATCAGTATGGCGTCGTATGAGGCATTATATAGTAGGAGGTGCAGATTTCTGGTGGGTTGGTTTGAGCCGGGTGAGGCTAGGCTATTGGGCACATAGTTAGTTCAGGATGTATTGGAGAAGGTCAAGGTGATTAGGATAGACTCCGTATAGACCAGTCTAGAAAGAAGAGTTACACAGATAGGAAGGTCCATGATGCGTCATATATGGTTGGAGAGCAGGTTCTACTTGTTAGAATATACGCTTAACGCTAGAGGGGGGTGAATAGCGTTTTAATAAAAAAACAATATAAACTTGCAGAATTAAAAATTGCAGGATTGAAATAAGTGCGGTAAGTAAATAATAAGGAACGAACGCACCGAAATTATCCTGGTTCACCACAACCTGTGGCTAGTCCAGTCCCCGAGAGACTCTTTCGAGATTCCACTAACTTTGTTAAGCTTACGGGTGCTTAACAAACCGATACAAATTGAGAACTTGAGTCACACAAGCCGCAACAACCTTTGCTCGAAGATACCACACTTCAAGACTTCAACCGAAGGAATGAAAACGTTCATTCTTACAACCACAAGGGATTAACACTTCCCTTCAAGTATATACAAACACTTAGCACTCAAGACAAGACTCTCTTTAAGAGTAGATATGAGTAAAATAACTACGCTCAAGAACACAAAAACTTTCGTCAAGAGTTTGGCTCTCAAAAACTTATTAAATGAATAGAAAATGATGAATATGAGAGTATGCAAGCTTTAGCAAGAATATGATTAGTTGTTGTACTTAGAAGACTGATTTTGAGTTGTATTTATAGTGTTCAAAACCCCCACAACCGTTGCCTAATTGCCAATCAAGAATTCCTGATTTGTGCTAAGATAATCGATTATCTGATTTGCATAATCGATTATTTTCCAATCGTTCAAAAATCAATCCCAGATTTTAAGCAGAATAATCGATTATCCAAATCGTATAATCGATTACCTGACAACGTTCAAAAAATCATATTCAGATTTTACTTAACATAATCAATTATCAGATTGTGTATAATCGATTACCTGACAACGTTCAAAAAATCATATGCAGATTTTACTTAGCATAATCGATTATCAGATTGTGTATAATCGATTATCTTTCAGAGTTTAAAAATACTTTGGCAACGGTCATTTGCATAATCGATTATGCTATAAGGATAATCGATTATCTTTTATATTTTGAAAACTTCAGACTACACTGTCTTAACATAATCGATTATCATAAAGTACATAATCAATTATTTTACAGTCTTGTAAAATTTGATAGACACTGCCTCAACATATCGATTATCATAATATGCATAATCGATTATTTTATAGCTTTGAAAAATCTGATGGACACTGCCTCAACATAATCGATTATCATAAGGTACATAATCGATTATCTTGTAGCTTTGAAAAATCTAATGTACACTGCCTTAACATAATCGATTATCATAAGGTACATAATCGATTATTGTTCAGTTTTGTAAATCTGGTGTACATTGTCTTAACATAATCGATTATCATAAAGTACATAATCGATTATCTTTGTCCAGTTTTGAGAGGCATGTTTAAAAATCATTTTGGCTAAAATAAAATGTTTGAAAATCATTTTGCTTTAAATTAAATATGCATGATTTGATAAAAATGATTTTACGAGAGAAGCCAAGTCTTGAGTTAATTGTCGGATCAAGATCACAATTAAAGAACGACTCATGTATAACTTTATTTCTTTGCTTGGTCATGATCTTTGTTCGTCTTGTGCTTGAACCTCGTTATGTGTCAATTGCGCGCTTGTGCCTGGACCTCGTCATATGTCAATTGCGCGTCATTTGTCATTTATCAAAACCTACAAATATGAACACACGTTTAGTTTAGTGCCTTGAGAACGTGTTTCAACAATTTCCCCCTTTTTGATAATGGCAAACCAATATCGGGATATGCATATTAGATAATTCATAATGACGATCCAAGATAGTATATAGGTATCCAATTAGTTCCCCCTCAACATATGAATTCCCCCTCAATTTATGCCAATAAATATTAAGTGCATAGCCCTTATTCTTCCCCCTTTTGACATTAGCAAAAAAACATTAGTAAATAACTTGGTTATTGATTAACCAAAAATCGCAATTATAAAAGGGACAATATAATGTCAACATAATCGATTATTGATACTTGATAATCGATTATGTACTTAAGAGAAATCGATTATTCTTAAAAGAAATCGATTTTTCTGCACCAGTGCTTTATAATTCCCCCTGTCTTTGGGGCGATGCCTGCAAAACAGAATTAGGCGCCTCCGACGCTCAAGTTAGTAATGAAAAACAAAAGAAATGCAATGCATGACTTAGATCAACGTGGAGTCAAGAATCCAGAGTTCACTACGAATTCGGAAAAAGGACTCTTTCTCTAAAGGCTTTGTGAAAATGTCGGCCAATTGAGATTTGGTTTCAACAAACTCAATTTCGACATCACCTTTGAGAACGTGATCTCTTATAAAGTGGTGCTAATTTCAATGTGTTTTGTTCTTGAATGAAGAACGGGGTTCTTCGTCAAGCTTATGGCGCTAGTATTATCACATTTAAGAGGGATATGATTGATACTTAGTCCATAGTCCGAGAGTTGCTGCTTCATCCAAAGGATTTGAGCACAACAACTCCCCGCGGCTACATATTCAGCCTCAGTTGTGGACAACGCAACACTTACCTATTTCTTACTAAACCAAGAGACAAGAGAGCTACCGAGCAAATGGCAAGTGCCACTAGTGCTCTTGCGGTCCAATTTGCAACCCGCAAAATCGGAGTCGGAATAGCCAACAAGTTGGCATGAAGAACCTTTGGGATACCATAGTCCCACATTTATAGTACCAACAAGATACTTCATTATCCTCTTAACCGCAGTTAGGTGCGACTCCTTCGGACATGATTGATATCGAGCGCATAAACATACGCTAAGCATTGCCAAGGTCCAATGCTCATCCCCAATTGCTTCGGAAATGGTTGAGGGTTCAATTTGAGAAACGAAAGCAGTATGTCCTAAGGTGTTCTTAAGATTGTTTCGAGTACATACCTTTTGTTCAATGTCGCCAATTACCTTGTCGAGAGGATGGTCTTTGATTGTCCTCCACGCGTTGGGCAGTTTCGTTTCTTTCTCCAGTGGTGGCGCTTCCTCCGATGATTGTTCCAAGATTTCATCTTGAATTTCCTTTGGGTTTTCCTCTTGTACTTTGTCTTGAGGACTTATTATGTTTAAAATACCTGCAAGATCAAAACCAGAATCCTTTCTCGCCAATCGAGCATTATTTTCGGAAAACACAATATGAGGGGATTCCTCAACAGTTTCAGTTCTGTTATTGAATACTCTATATGCTTTGATACGTGATGAATAACCAAGAAAAATTCCTTCATCCGATTTGACATCAAATTTTCTCAAATTATCTTTTCCGTTGTTATGAATAAAGCATTTACAACCGAATACTCTAAGATGGGAGAGATTAGGTTTCCTTCCCTTGTAGAGTTTATAGGGAGTTTTCATGAGTATTGGCCTTATGACTACTCTGTTTAAAACATAGCATGCGGTACTCACGGCATCCGCCCAAAATTGTTTGGGAATCTTAGCCTCATCGAGCATGGTTCTAGCCATCTCTTCGAGACACCTACTTTTCTGTTCCACCACTCCATTTTGTTGTGGTGTACGTGGAGCAGAGAAGGTGTGCTCAATACCGAGTTTGTCACAAAATCCGTGAAGAGATTGTGATCAAACTCTCCCCCATGATCACTTCTTATGGAAGTGACGGTTGGGTTCTTTTCATTTTGAACACGTTTAGGAAAACATTAATAATTTTGAAAAGCCTCACTTTTGTGAGCAAGAAATAGTGTCCATGTAAATCTAGAATAATCATCAACAATAACAAAAGCATAATGATTTCTACCAAGACTTTCAATGCGAGATGGTCCAAAGAGATCCATGTGAAGAAGTTGCTAAGGTCTTGTAGTTGAAACAATATTCTTAGATTTAAAAGATGCTTTTGTTTGCTTCCCTTTTTGACAAGAATCACAAATAGTGTCATTTTCAAATTTCAAATTTGGAAGACCAATAACTAAATTATGTGAAACCAATTTATTTAAAAGATGCATATTGATATGAGCTACTCTACGATGCCATAACCACATATCATCTTCTTCACTCATAAGACAATTCACATACTCTGATGAAGAGTTTTCAAGATCAACCATATAGATGTTATCAATTCTAAAACCACGAAGAATAATTTTAAAATCACTATGACGAAAAACTAAGCATTCTTCCAAATCAAACAAAACAAGATTTTCCTTGTCACATAATTGACTTATGCTTAAGAGATTATGTTTTAGACCTTTAACTAGCAATATATGCTTAATGGAAGAAGATTCATTCTTACCGACCGAGCCAATGCCGATAATTTTTCCTTTGTTGTTATCTCCAAAAATAACATTTCCTCCTTCCTTGTGTTCTAGTTGAAGGAACTTGGATGCGTCTCCGGTAATGTGTTTGGAGCATCCACTATCAAGGTACCAAAGTACACTTGATCCCTTCATACATACCTATAAGACAAATCAATGAGTTTTTGGTACCCAAGCTGTTTTGGGTCCTTGAGAGTTAGGTGTAAAATGTTGTTGTGCTAGGCATGCAGTTAAGTGTCTGTGTCTAGTAAAACAAGCAAGAGCAATATGTCCTATTCGACTACAATAGTGACAAATGACATTCGGATTATACATTCTTCTAGGTTGGTAGTAGTTGGAGGTACGAAAATCGTTTGCTCTATTTTTGACAATATGGCTATTGCGCAATCCTTGAAAATCATTTCTCCTACTGTTTGTTCTAGGATATGCAGCGTTTCTAGAATAATTGTTTCTAGGTCGGGTATGCCTAGGTTGCGATTGTTGAAGGCCATTTCTAGGCGTTCTAAAATGTTCAAAATTTCTTCTAGTGTTTGGTCTAGGATGCATGTTGATTCTAGGATGGTTATTTCTAGGATGAATGTATTTTATTTATCCTAGGTTGAGCCTTGGGTTGTTGGGGGATGGCTTCAACTTTTTCTTTAGGCTCGTTTTTGAAGCCTATGCCATGTTTGGTCGATTTCAAATTGACAAGAACATCATTCAAATTTTTATGAGAAGAATTGAACTTATCTAGGGTGCCCTTAAGTCTTTCTACTTCATCTTTTAGATGCATGGAAGAAATACAATTTTTACTAGAACTCTCGGGTTTGTCGGCGCTTCTCTTGCCGAAAAATTTGTTTTCTTCTTTCAACTTCTCATTTTCCAAAATCATTTTATCCAAATCTTTTTCTTTCAAAGAGAGTTGTTTTTCAAAATCTTTTTCTTTCAAAGAAGAATTTTTCTTTACGTCTCTAACAGTTTCGGAAGCTCTAATGAATTCACTATACAATTCATCAAAAGCATTTTGCATTTCCTCAAGAGAAAAGAAATTTTTTGAAGAAATTTGACATACCTCTTCTTGATTTTCTTCGTGTGCCATGAGACATAGATTTGCGGCTTCGTCTTCTTCATCGTCGCTTGATTCGTCTCCGGAGTCACCTCCCCAAGATATGTATGCTCGTTGTTTCTTGAAGGGTTTCTTCTCCTTTTTGACATTTGGGCAAGTTGATTTAATGTGCCCGATTTCTCCGCATCCATAACACTTTACTTGATCTCCTTGTTGTTTGCCTTTTCGTTCATACTCTTTTCGCATGAACTTTTGAAACCTCTTAATAACGAGTCCGAACTCGTTATCTCCGTTGTTTGAGTCCTCATCATTTTGAGGTTAAGCCGTGCTTGCCTTGAGGGCGAATCTTTGTTTCCTTTGTTCATTAAACGGAGGGTTAAGTATAGTAGATTCATAGGTTTTAAGATTACCTCTTAGTCCGTCGATGGTGACATTTGAAACGCCGATAGACTCTTGAATCGCGTCGGCCTTGGAGCGCCATTCCGGAGTGAGACTTCAGAGAATTTTTCGGACAAGTTCCTTATCCGTGAAGGTCTTCTTAAGAGCATGTAGGTCATTGACTATTTTTGAAAATCGTTCGAACATGTCATCGATCCTCTCGCCTTCCTTCATGTGAAACAGTTCATATGCATGGGTTAGAAAATCAATTTTAGCTTCTCTTACCTGGTCCGTACCTTCGTACGTGATTTCCAGCTTATCCCACATTTGCTTAGCCGTTGTGCAACATGATATTTTTCTGTAATCATCAGCATTTACAGCACAATATAATAAGTTGATGGCTCTAGCGTTGTTCTGCACTTTTCGGATATCATCCGCATCGTATTCATCTTCGGATTTTGGAACCCATTCATTTTCAACCTTTTTGGTTGGAATTTGTTCTCCCTTCGTTATAACCTTCCATAGATGAAAATTATTCGATTGGATGAATATTCTCATCCTCTCCTTCCAGTACGTATAGTTTGTGCCGTCGAACAGTGGTGGTCTGGTGGAGCATTGCCCTTCACCTATTCCTGCATTAAAGTCACGAGTAGAAGCCATAGATTGTTTCTCTCAAACGGTTAAGTCTTTCAGAGATTTGGGCTCTGATACCAATTGTTAGAATATACGCTTAACGCTAGAGGGGGGTGAATAGCGTTATAATAAAAAACAATATAAACTTGCGGAATTAAAAATTGCAGGATTGAAATAAGTGCGGTAAGTAAATAATAAGGAACGAACGCTCCAAAATTATCCTGGTTCACCACAACCTGTGGCTAGTCCAGTACCCGAGAGACTCTCTCGAGATTCCACTAACTTCGTTAAGCTTACGGGTGCTTAACAAACCGTTACAAACTGAGAACTTGAGTTACACAAGCCTCAACAACCTTTGCTCGAAGATACCACACTTCAAGACTTCAACCGAAGGAATGAAAACTTTCCTTCTTACAACCACAAGGGATTAACACTTCCCTTCAAGTGTATACAAACACTTAGCACTCAAGACAAGACTCTCTTTAAGAGTAGATATGAGTAAAATAAATACGCTCAAGAACACAACAACTTTCGTCAAAAGTTTGGCTCTCAAAAACTTATTAAATGAATAGAAAATGATGAATATGAGAGTATGCAAGCTTTAGCAAGAATATGATTAGTTGTTGTACTTAGAAGACTGATTTTGAGTTGTATTTATAGTGTTCAAAACCCCCACAACCGTTGCCTAATTGCCAATCAAGAATTGCTGATTTTGTGCTAAGATAATCGATTATCTGATTTGCATAATCGATAATTTTCCAATCGTTCAAAAATCAATCCCAGATTTTAAGCAGAATAATCGATTATCCAAATCGTATAATGCGATTACCTGACAACGTTCAAAAAATCATATTCAGATTTTACTTAACATAATCGATTATCAGATTGTGTATAATCGATTACCTGACAACGTTCAAAAAATCATATGCAGATTTTACTTAGCATAATCGATTATCAGATTGTGTATAATCGATTATCTTTCAGAGTTTAAAAATACTTTGGCAACGGTCATTCGCATAATCGATTATGCTATAAGGATAATCGATTATCTTTTATATTTTGAAAACTTCAGACTACACTGTCTTAACATAATCGATTATCATAAAGTACATAATCGATTATTTTACAGTCTTATAAAATTTGATAGACACTGCCTCAACATAATCGATTATCATAATGTGGATTATCATAATGTGCATAATCGATTATTTTATAGCTTTGAATAATCTGATGGACACTGCCTCAACATAATCGATTATCATAAGGTACATAATCGATTATCTTGTAGCTTTGAAAAATCTAATGTACACTGCCTTATCATAATCGATTATCATAAGGTACATAATCGATTATTGTTCAGCTTTGTAAATCTGGTGTACATTGTCTTAACATAATCGATTATCATAAAGTACATAATCGATTATCTTTGTCCAGTTTTGAGAGGCATGTTTAAAAATCATTTTGGCTAAAATAAAATGTCTGAAAATCATTTTGCTTTAAATTAAATATGCATGATTTGATATAAATGATTTTACGAGAGAAGCGAAGTCTTGAGTTAATTGTCGGATCAAGATCACAATTAAAGAACGACTCATGTATAACTTTATTTCTTTGCTTGATCATGAACTTTGTTCGTCTTGTGCTTGAACCTCGTTATGTGTCAATTGCGCGCTTGTGCTTGGACCTCGTCATATGTCAATTCTGCGTCGTTTGTCATTTATCAAAACCTACAAATATGAACATACGTTTAGTTTAGTGCCTTGGGAATGTGTTTCAACACTACTTCGGGTTTCACCTATGAAGCTCATTATGAAGTTTGGGAAGTTGAGTCCGAGATTTATTGGCCCTTTTGAGATTTTGAGGCGATTTGGGGGGATATCTTATGATCTTGCCTTACCTCCGACTTGGCGGGAGGTATCACAATGATCTGTCGCACGTGTGGGATTTCAATTCAGTCCGGTTGGACAAGGATCTATCCTATCTCGAGGAGCCAGTGGCTATATTGGACAGGAAGGTCAGAAGTTAAGGTCAAAGAGCAATGCTTCAGTAAAGGTTCAGTAGAAGGGTCCGCAGACGAGAAGGTGACTTGGGAGACCGAGCGGGATATGCGCAGCTGATATCCTAAACTATGAGATTGTTAATGGATTTGAGGAATTTGAGGCCATTGGAGGCTTTAGAAACCTGGGCCTAATTTAAGTGTGACGACCTGACCAGACATTTTTGGAATTTACACCCAATCCCCCATTAACTGCTTCTCTTTAGTTCATTTCTGCTATTTTGGTTTGTCAAGACGTTCGTTGTTGGGTTTCGGTGATTTTAGTCCCAAACTGAGTGCTTAAGTGTTAAAAAGTGGTCCATAGTTAGAACATTGTGAAGATGACCTCGGAATGGAAATCCAATGGTTCCGTTAGCTCTGTTAGGTGACTCCGGGGTTGGGAGCATGTTCGAAATGTATTTTGGAACTCCTTAGCTCGCGGTTGGGAGCATGTTCGAAATGTATTTTGGAACTCCTTAGCTCAATTAGGCTTGAAATGCCAAAGTTTGAATTTTTTGAAGTTTCCGGTCCGATAGTGAGTTTTTAATCCATGTGTCAGAATGGAATTTCGGAAGTTGCAGTAGCTCTATCATGTCATTTTGGATGTGTGTGAAATATTTCAGTCCTTTGGGCGTGTTGTGGTTAGGTTTTTGATCGAAAGCGTGTTTTGATGAAATTTGAAGTTCTTTGGCTCAAGTCCTTGTTTAATTCGAGTTTCCGGCATTGTTTTAGGTGGTTTAAGTATTGGTGCAAGTTTGAATAGGGAATTAGGAGTTATTTGTGCATTTGGTTGATGGCATGGGGTCCTCGGGATAATTTCGGATGGTCGATGATAGAATTTTTAAAGTGGAGAGATACTAGTTTTTGTTGCTTCTGGTATTTTTGCTTTTGCGGATTGAGAACCGCAGAAGCAGAGACGCTGAAGCTGCCTGAGCATTGCAGAAGCTGAATTGGGCAAGTTCTTCAAGCTCCGCAAATGCGGTGGGAATTCAGCAGAAGCATATCTGTATCTGTGAGATAAGGACTACATAAGTGGAATCTTGGACCTTTAATGAAACCGGAAAAGTGGCTTAAGTTCAACAGAAGTGGGACCGCAGAAGCTGAAACCAGTGTGCAAATATACCAAATTTGAGGGCTTAGTTTCAAAAGATGGAAAAATCAATTTGGAGCTCGGGTGAGGGCGATTCTGAGTGGGGTTTGAAGAGAAGATAATCGGGTAACGTTTTATTAATCCATTTTAGTTATATTTCATCAATATATAGTTAAATTCATCATTTAAATTCGAATAGAGGATCAAAATTTGGGAAAATATGGAAAAAACTTCTTAGGCTGAAATTCTAAGTTTTGAGCAGGTTTTTGGTATCCAATTTGGGAGATTTTTATATGGTTAGACTCGTGAGAGTACGAGGGTTCTGGAAAGGTAATATTAATCCAATTCCGAGACGTTGGCCTGAAAGGAATTTTGGTCATTTTACTTAAATTCACGTCTTATCTTTGAAATAAATAGTAGAATCAATTTCTTGATATGTTATTTACGATATGTAATTGAATTGAATAGACTTGGGCCATTTAGAGTCGGAAACTCGTGGCAAAAGTGTGATTTTGAGTTTATTTTGGAGTCGATTCGAGGTAAGTAGCTTGTCTAACCTTGTGTGGGGGACCTTTCCCCTTAGGATAAGATATTTGGTAATTGAGTGCCGTGTACGTGAGGTGATGAATGCGTACTTGAGCTAATTGTTGAAAATCCGGTTTATACATAAGATATTGATACCGAGCTTCTTTCGTATTTGCTTTATTATACTAGCAATGATAACTTGTGTTACATTCGAAAAGCATGTTTAGTTGATTTAATTTTCCTATTTGCTTAAATTTTCTTGATTGTACTACGTGAAGCATGTTGGGCTAGTACTACCTGTTGTTTGTCTATATACTTCCTTTCTAAATATCTTCTTGTTCTGGTTGCGCATTTGCATTGGGACTACGGATGTGGGATTCCGGTTGCTTCCCCTCCCCACCCCCCACCCCCCCAATTTTTTTACTTTGGGACTATGACCCAGATTCTTAGTAGACCCCCCTGCACTTTTACTTTGGGACTACGGGTTAAATTGCTGGTAGATCCCTTTGCATATTGGTAGTTTGACTATGGGACGATGTCTTGGGAGATCCTTCGAAATATGTATATTTGATGGACTACGACACGGTATCCCGAGAGATCCACCGGACAGTTGAGAAAGGACTACAGGAGGATATCCTGGGAGATCCTCATTGATAAATTGGTATTGAGCTGTATATTTCTGTGTTTACTGTGTTCATCGCTTATTTCCTGTGGAGATCCAGGTACCTCCACTTAGGCGCACTATTTGTGAGGCAAGGAGAGCTACGAAGGCTTCGAGGTACATCTGTCGCGTCCGTAGACCGATGAGTCTCCCTCTTTATTCTATCTTTTGTATTTAGCTTCCTATTTCCTTCATTTCTTTGGATATTCAGGAGTTAGAGCAACATATTACATTTCCATTAGCCTGTGTTGCCTGTGAGTTTTCGGGTTTTGGGATACTATTCTAGACTTTTGTGATGTTGAATTGTATATGTCGAGCGATATTTATATTCAGTTTTTCTCTTAGGTGTCTTTTTTAAATTCCAAATTTCCGCAAGTTATTTAATTTTTCCGCATTGTTAGGCTTACCTAATCGTAAGGACTAGGTGCCGTCACGACATGTTCACAGAGGGCGAACTGGGTTGTGAGACGAAGGCTCCCTATGGAATAACTTTTTATTTTCTTATGTACTTGTGTAATTCGTTCATATGACTTGTAAACAAATATTGGGGTAATCACTGAAAGGGATGGGTACCTACATATTTGTGGGGTAATGCGGGTAGAAACAATGCCTATAGGACTTTCATATCTTATTATGCATGCCTTACCATGTTAGAAATCATGATTCGATAGGTCTTTACTATACTTGCCTTACCATGTTAGAGATCATGTTCAATATGCCTTCACTATACTCTCCTAGCCCTAATAAGAATCGTGTTTAATAAGTCTTAAAATCAGCTTCAAAAATAGATGCCATGCCTGTAGGATCTAATCCAAATTCTGTTATAATAAGTGTTTATGTATGTTTCCATGCATGCAATTCTTTAAAATCAGTATTAAGCTTAGATATTGTGCCTATTGGGGCAATAGCAAATCCTATTTATGGATCTCGACTAAGTTTTTTTTAAATAACTCAATCTTGTTAACGTTTAGTTCACTTCCAAAATTGTTTCATTAAGTGGTATATTTCCTTAAATGAGTTCTTTCACAATTTCCTCATTTTATCATTAGATAGCATGCCTATAGGTACTAAAATACTATCTTATAACTTTCCTGATTTCACTATTAGACGTTGCTATTAGTGTTCTGCGTAGGCAAGCTTGTAGGGCATTTTTCAAAACTTGAAATTCTAAACTATTTCTGTGACTTTATGTCTTTCTGATCTTAGCATGCTTTAATAACCACTAGGCAACTGCTAGGGTCATTATCTTCGAGATTAATTAAATAAATTTCTTATCCTCTGCATATTCACCTAGACATCCTGCCTTAGGATACTGTTTAATAAAAAGCCCTGAATTGTGCTTGAGTCGTGCTACTAATGTGACTTGTTTGAGGAGGAATCTTTGAGCCTCTAATTGCTCCCTTTTATAATATGTGCTAAAAGTCCTAATTATTCTGCCTATAGCCTTAGAACGTTCACCTTTAAAATATTAGGGGTATGTCTAGAACCACCTATAGGTAGAGGTGGTAAATCCCTCTAGGACCATTAAGAAGGGCGGGTAACAGCACGCAATAGAGATCACTGACCAACACTTGCTTTGCATGATCATTATGGGAATGGCAAGGTAGATTTGAGATATGATGACTATGCATTAATGTCACGTGTAGCCCCTCATTAAGAGTTTTTACCAGACATCGTGTTGATCCTATAGGCTAACTAACCTAGGACTCCTCCTCTACCAAAATTCCTTTTTCGATTTATAAACTTTATTTTACAACTTGTTCTGAATCTTTATCTTATTACTTGAGTTATCCAACGTGCTTTACATGTAACCTATTTGATTCAATTGTTTATATAGACTAATTTGTGAATATAAGTTCTGCCGAGACCCGCAGTTGTAGAGCAAGAGAGGTGCCAAACACCTTCCCCTCAAGGTTATTTTGAGTTATTGCCCTATATCTCTAGTAACGCAAACCCATCCAAGAGTTAATCAATCTAGGTGCCCTAACGCACCTTAATTAATTAGGTGGGATTGCTTATGCATGTTTATACAAACCTAATATTTGGAAAAAAGGAATTGGGTAGGAGTAATCTTAAAAGAATAGACAACCTAGATAAGCTCGGGTAATAATTGTGGACTTCAATTCTAAGGCATATGTGTTAACTTGTGCACTAGATCGATGTTGCTAGACTATTTGGTGAACCAGAACTAGAAGTTATAAAGGAAATTCATCTCCAGGTATGTATGGCTACCTTTGATCCTTGTAAAATCTCCTTGTTTGGTATGCGAATGCTTGGTAGGTGATATTTACGTGGATTATTAATGAAATTCTTGTGATCGGTATGGTTGTGGTTATTTTATGTGGTAGGAATTTGAGGAACAAATGACTAAAGGAAATCATAAGTAGTGGAACTGGAATAACTGTGGCAACACTATCAGTGGTTTGTTGTGGGCAATTAGAAACGTGAAATAAAACGTATATGAGTTGTTGAATATAATGTGAATAACATTGATGGTAATTGAAAACACTTTTAATATTGTTGTTGTTATTTATTGAGAAGTATTATTGTTGATCCTTGTGAATTATTTATTGTTGTTGTGTTCTTTGTGAATTGGAAGTGTACGGTGGGATCGGGTTGCGCGCTGCGACATGAAGTAATAAAGTGTGGGTTGTGGTAATAAGGAGGTAATAAGGGTGAAAAGTGATCGAAATCACTATTGAAACAAAATATGAGCAAATTGTGAAACTATTGAAGTGAAATTGTGGAAGGGGAAAACAGGAGAGTTTGTAAACTTTTTTTGCTTGATTGTTCCTTTCATATGTGTTAAGTTGAGGTCCATTACTGTTTCCTACTTATGTGTGGTTGAAGTTTACTTGGAATAAGTTTGTTCATACATACCAGTACAATTCAAATGTACTGACATCCCTTTTGCCGGGGGCGCTACACTCGTGTTCTAATTGTAGGTGGATCTGTAGCAGGTACTTCCGTCCACCGACCGTAGCTCCTCATTACTTCGTGCAAGCTGAATTGGTGAGCCCCTTTCCTTTCGAGGCCCTACATGGCTCATGCCGCTTCTTTTCTTGTCTTTTGGGATCTTGTTTTGGAATTTGTAAAAGGTATAGCCGGAACCTTGTCACCGGCAAGTATTGTATTATTCCTCTTTCATCCTTAGAGGCTCTGTAGACATGCAATGTTGGTTATGAACCTATGTAAATATGTATTTTGTAAGTTGGGCGACGTAAGTTGTAAACCTGAACCTATGTAAATATTTATTTTGTAAGTTGGGCGACGTAAGTTGTAAACCACACTGAAGAGTATATATGTCATGTATGTTTTGTAGGAAGGTGTACCGATTATAATTAGTTGTTTCACTTGGTAAATAAGTAATGAAAAGTGTGGGGTAACATGGGGGATAGGAAAGGCACCCAAGTCCGCTTGACTGGGGATACCCGGTCAAGCGCCGATCGTGTCCCTGAAAAAATTTGGGGCATGACAATTATAACCCACCGGGGTAGATATATGGACAGGTAAATCAAGAAACTCACGGGGCATACCCAAATAACGAGCAAAGTATGATGACACATGAGAGAAAGTGGAACCATGGATCACATAATATATAGGAATATCTCTGGCAGTCTAAAACAATACCTGTAATGACAACATCTGAAGCATTAGCATCGGGTCTGCTTGGGATTGCATAGAAATGGGCCTGAGTCCCCCTTGATCGACCTACCCATCTGGGGAGACCCTTGGCTGACTGACCTCCACCCCTAGTTGGCTGAGCAGGTGGGGGTGAAGAAGCTGGCACCGAAGCCGATAACTGACACCTATGCTGGGACAAACTAGCAACACGACAAGGACACTACCTCCACCTGTGGCCCATCTCACGACACACATAACAACTTCCAGATCCTGGAGAAGGAGACTGAAGGGAACCCCTCGCACCAGAGTGACTAGCATACATACTCAGCGTAGAAGACCACTAAGCTGATGGTGCATGGGATGAACTCTAAGTTGGAAGGGCACTAAGTAATGTCTAGCCCTAGAACCGTGATATCCATGACCTGAAGATGCCCCATGATAACTTGGGCGTCCAGGCTAAGTAGACCTGAATAAACGGCCTCCGCTATGCTGAAATTCACCCCTCAAAGAAGCACCACTATGGATGCTAGATCCTCGAGGCCTCTTGACCTCACTCTCCTTTCGCTCTTGACGGCAAATCAACTCAATCTCACTAGGGATATCAACAACCTCGTCGAACGTAGCACCAGATACCCTCTCCCTATTCATAAGAGTACGGAGACGATAAGTAAGACCATCAACAAACCTCCTGATCCTCTCTCGATCTGCCGGAACTAACCAGATGGCATGACGAGCCAACATAGAAAACCTCAACTCACACTGCGACATGGTCATCTCCCCCTCACACACCCACTCAAGCTATCTACGCTGCCAGGAAATGAGTGCTGCACCAACAGGCGTACACCTCTCAAAATCCTCCCACCAAGTGAAAGCAACTTCGAAAAATTGAGCGGCAGTAAAAGCGACTCCACTGGTCTCCAGAATACCTACATTACAGAGAATCCTTTGACACGTATCCAAAAAGCCCTAGTCATCCTCGTCATCCGCCCACTAAAGGACAGAGGCTGCAATATACAAAAACTCTCGAACCTACGCTATTCATCCTCCACCACGACAAGAACACATAGTCCTGAGCAACTGCAACCGGCTGGGCTGAATGTGCCCCCGGTGTCTGATGTCCCTACACGACCCGCTCAGGTGTGCGAGCAGTGGGAGTCTGCTCAGGTGTGCAAGCGGTGGAAGTAGTTGCGGCAATTGTTGCTGAAACAACCAGAGCCAGGCCCGTGCAAACTAACAAAATTTGTGCAAAGGCCTCCTGAAGACCTGGAATCACGATGGGCACAACTGGTGCCTCAATTGGTGCTGCTGGAGCATCCATAGCTGGAGCTTAATCCTAAGCAGGGGCAGTTGGTGGATCCACAGGTGCTGCCCTCGCTACTCTGCCTCTACCACGACCATGACCGCATCCACATATGGTGGCGCTAATGGTCGTCCACCCTATCCGATAGAGTGTGTCCTCACCATCTATGAGAGAATATAATAACAAAAGGTTAGTACTAGGATCAAAAAGTTCGCACGACAAGAATCTTAAGAATATGAAGTTTTTCCTAAAGGTTCTGCAACCTCTCGAGGATAAATACAGACGTTTTTGTACTGATCCGCGAGATTCTAATTAACCTGGTCAAGACTCATGAAACTTATGTAACCTAGGCTCTGATACCAACTTGTCACGACCCTAACCCCAAACCCAATCGTGACGGTGCCTCCGGTGAAGACAAGGCCAGTCAATTACACCCAATTCACTTTCTAAAATAGTTAATAATTAAATGTATTCTAATCATAATATAATAATACTAAGTAGTGGAAAATACCGATAAAGTGCGGAAATACAACCCGACAAAGCCCTAACAGGGTGTCACAAGTCATGAGCATCTATAAGTTATAATACAATCTGCTAAAATCGTAAACTAACACAAATTTCTGAAAAGGAACAGAATAAATGGAGGAGTAGAGACACGGGGCTGCAGACGTCGATAGCTACCTCGTAATCTTCGAACGTCCGCCTAATGCTGGAGGAATCAGCACTTAGGAGCACCACCAGTGGCGCCTGAAACAGAACGCGGGGTGCATGAAGTAAAGTAAGTACTCCAACTTAGTGAGTAACAATTGTAAATAACGACTGAAAGTGAGAAAACACGAAGATCACAAGATATTCTATAATGAAGCAGTAAAATCATTTCAAAATAGTAAAACCAATAAAAATCAAATAACATCCTCTTTCAATAAGTAAACAAGTAATAGATAGGTAGTTAAGGTAAAGTAAACAAATAGAAGTTCGCCCCTCGTGCACCGTACTAATAATCCAACCCTCGGGGACAGTATCAATAAATCCACCCCTGGGGCAAGATCTTGGTTCAGTACCAGCCCCTCGAGCTCAATCTCACATCATAATGGGTACCCGCGGTTATTGGGGGTGTGCAGACTCCTGGAAGTTACCCTTAAAACCCAAGCACAATAATAAGCCATCTCATGGCATCAAAACTAGGCACTCAGCCTCATATAATTCAAACCTCATCATGTCATATATATCTCAGGCCTCCGGCCTCAAATTAGTATCGATGTTTTCTCACAACATAGGCCCTCGGCCTTACTCTGTCAAAAATACTCACAAGACAATCGGGCAATAGTAAAATAGTGTTTATCAGAACAAACATTTAAAATATCATTTATGTCTTCAAACTAAGTATACATGACCGAGTATGAAAACAGTGGAAAATAACATGACTGAGTTAAAGTATAAAGTCAAAACAGTGAGGAAATATCAATTAAAAGGCCCCGAAGGGTTCAAATTGTTGGCACTACGTCAAAATATGGCATTCAGACTAAATAGTGATGATAGCAAATAGTTTTCATTCAAATACGGGATAAAATCATCAATCAGGACGGACCAAGTCACAATCCCCAATAGTGCACGACCCCACACTTGTCATCAAGTGTGTGCCGCACCTCAATATAGCTCTGCGATGTGTAATTTGTGGTTTCAAACCCCCAAAATATCATTTACAATCATTATTAACCTCAAAACGATTAAATCTCTAGTTCGCAATGCCTTTCCCCTTGAATCAGCCTCCACACACGTCAAATCTATACGAAATCAAAACGAGGACGTCAAGATATGCTAATAGAACAAAGCCCAAGTGAAAATAATCAATAAATTGCGCAAAACTCGAAAATTCCAAACCCAACCCGGTCCCATGTCTCAAAACTCAGATTACATCAATAGATTCCTTAACTACCCAAGAGTCTATGCATATCAAGAACACTAGAATCGGAGTCCAAATGGCCCCTCAAATCCTCCTTTAGAGGCCTCTTAATCTCAAGCCCTTATCCTTCATTTTAGCCCTTTTATTACAGCCTTAACCCATGAAATACTACCATAGAAATGTATTATGGGTCCAAAATCCTTACCTTAATGAAGTCTCCTTAATTTCTCTCCTGAAAATAGACTAAAGCTCCCATATCCGTGTTCAAAAATGGTGAAAAATCATCAAAAATCGCGAAGACTTATATACATTCTGCCCAGGGATACCCGCATCTGTTGTCCAAAACCCGCTTCTCTGGTACTAATATGCGGTCAAATCCTCCATTTCTGTGGAATTCACTAACCAGCCGCAAACCACATATGTGATTCTCCCTCCGCATTGCATATGCGGAATCACAGATGTGATCCCATTAGCCTCTTCTGTGGTTCCTGTTCCTCATGCCTCTTACGCTTCTGGGACCAAATATCTGCTTATGCGCCACCGCACATGCGGTCCCCAAACTGCAGGTGCGAAAACACCAAAAGCAGCAAATTTCAGTTGCTGCAATAATATTTCAACTTCTCCGTTAATCATCCGAAATTACCCTGAAGCCTCCGGGACCTCATCCAAAATAACAAACATAATCCTAACTTATTCAAACTTGTTCCAATCATCTAAGCATCTCTAAAAACATCGATTCAACCAAAACACCTTGGATTCAAGCCTATGTTTCAAAAATCTTCCAAATTTTGTTTTTTCTTAAAAACCCAACCAAAGCACGTCCAAATAACCTAAATTTTGCACATACATTCCAAATGACACGACGGAGCTACCGCAACACTCAGAATTCCATTCCGACCCCAATATCAAAATCTCGCCTACCAAACAGAAATTGCTAAAATATCAACTTCGCCAATTCAAACCTAATTCTACTCTAACCCTCCAAAACCATTCTGATCACACTCTTAAGTCTTAAATCACCTCTCTAAGATAACAGAACCATCAGAACTCACATCCGAGTCCTCTAACACATAAGTCAACATCCAGATGACTTTTCCAACTTAAACTTTCTTAAAAGAGACTAAGGTCTCAAACTTCACCAAAATCCTTCTGAATTCAATCTGACCACCCGATTCCACAAAACACGAATAACAAAGCATAAAGAAGTATTAATGGGGGAAACAGAGCATAAATTCATTAAACGACTGGCCGGGTCATCACATTTTATTTACATGCTTCTCATGCATTGCATTCATTTATGCATGTACATTGACCGATGACCTAATGGCATTATATATGGCCTTAACAAAACAACAAGACATAATAAACATGTGATAACTACGCCGGTAACGACTACAATTTGGACACATAGCATATATACATAGGGTCATAGAGGAATTCACAATTAAGAGATAACGAAACAATAAGGAAAACTATCTCTTCAATTAAGGAAAATAAGGGCCAAGTAACAAGTCAGTTAGAGGAAAGCTAACAACATCAAATGGAGCTTATAAAGGTAAATTAAGTAATCAGGAAACTCAATCATAACAGAATACTTCTCACATAATGAACATAAGGTACTAAGAACCCTAAAGGCAAATTTCGTACAAGTAAGTCCGAGCACACAGTCTTCACCTCGTGTGCGCATACTACAAATAGCATAGAAGACGCAAATCCTACGGGGAAATCCCCCACACAAGGTTAGGCAAGATACTTACTTCAAAGACAACAGACCGATACTTTAAAATGCACTTCTCAAGTAAAAAAACCTCCGGAAGGCTCAAATCAACCCAAAATAACCAATCGATTTGTGTGAAAACACCCTCCAAGAATCGGTCAAACCTGAGCTCCAAAAGTAAAGATATGAATAAAATGGTCTAACCCTCAATTTTAGGATATATTCAAACTACCCAAGTTGCTCACTGCGCATGCGATGATGAGATCCTGAACGCAAAGAAGAGAGGCAGGAACCTACGTGAATGCTGAGGGAAGGACGCGAATGCGAAAGAGGAAAAATGCAAGGATTCGTGAACGCGAACATGAAGAAGAATTTTTAGGTGGTCAGCAACAAAGCACAACAAACATGAAAGGTTGTTTGTGATCTCAAAGGAGGATATCAGAAGTAGAAAACAGCAGTTCAAAAAAAGGGAAAAATGACCCGTAGCCCATCCGGAACACAGCCAAGGCCCTCGGGACCCTGTCTAAACACACAGACAAGTCATATAACCTAACCCAAACTTTCTCGAGATCTCAAGTCAAATCAAACAACACCAAAAAAATGAATCACACCATGAACCGAAATATGAACTTCCAAATCTTCTAACTTCAAGAACTTGTGCCGAAATCGATCAAATCAACCCGGACTGACACCAAATTATGCAGAAAAATCTAAAATGACCTAAAAGAGTTGTTTCAACTCTCAGAATCTCATTCTAACCCTGATATTACAAAAGTGAACTATGGGTCAAACTTTACCATTTTTCGAACTTTAACTTTTAACTTTCACTGAAGCACCTCAAATTATCCTACGGTCCTCCAAATCCAAATACAGGCGTACGCCTGAGTCAAATATCACCACACAAATTTTTTGAAATCACCCAAAACTCATTCCGAAGCCGTTTAGTCAAAAGTCAAATTTTGGTCAAATTATTACCGCATAAGCTTTTAAAAGTAGAATCCTTCTTCCAATTTGACTTTGATTTATCCGAAAAATGGATTTAACCATGCACGCAAGTCGATACATATAATATAAAGCTACATGTGACCTAAACCTTCGAACCGGACAAAATTGCTCAAAATAGCCAGTCGGGTCGTTACTATTGCCTATACACATGACTCCTCTCACAAATATGGGAAATTAGGCCCAAGGGGATATAAAAGTATCTTTATAAGATACTCTAAAACAACAAAGGGTTATGGGTTCATAGGTCAGCAAGACAATGGGAGTGTAACTGGGTTTGAATCACGTGATGTCACATTCTTAGAGGATGAGTTCCCTAAGAAGGGAACGGTAGGTCAAGACCTAACCTTATTTGAGATAATGGATCAAGAAGTACAAGAATCACGTCATTCGAGTGGGAGAAATTTAGTAGATGATGAATTAGTTTCTCATCAAGGACCTCCTTCATCATTAGATATAAATGAAAGTAATTCTTTTACATTTAGTGGAAGTCTTCAAATGGATGTTGTTCCTAGTGGAAGCGAGATGGTCACAAATCTTGTTCCAAGTGGAGCGGGATGAATGATCTTGATGCGAGTGGGAGCAACATTGATCATAATGGGAACAATGATGAATCACATATAAGATGTGGCTCTCGTAAAAATATTCCCACCGACTATTTGATATTGAAGGTGATAAACTATTTATGATGCTCCTACTAGAAGAAAACGGCCTAGAAATGTAAAAGATGCTCTCTTAGGCCTTTTTAAGGATAAACGGACAAAAGCAATGGAAGATGAATTGGAGTCTATGAGAGTCAACAATGTTTGGGACCTAGTTGACCTCCCTAAAGGAAGCAGAGCAATAGGGAGCAAATGGATTCTAAAAATTATGCCCAAGGTTAATGGCACAGTTGAGAGATATAAGGTTCCACTGGTGGAGAAAGGGTATATACAGCAGAAAGGAATAGACTACGAAGAGACATTCTGGCCTGCTATACGATTTACCTCTGTTCGCCTATTCCTAGCTATTGCTGCAAGCCTAGATCTTGAATTACATCATATGAATGTAAAGACTGCATTTCTCAATGGAGGACTAGGTGAAGAAATCTATATGGAACGACCTGAGTGTTTCATTGAAAAGGCCCATGATTAAAGGTTTGTAGACTTTTGAAGTCTATTTATAGCCTCAAACAATCTTTAAGGTAGTGGTAGATACACTTTCAAAATGTTCTTGTATCCAATGGTTTTACTATCATGGATGAAGACCATTACGTTTATACCAAGAGACCAAAAAACAAGCTTGTGATTTTAACATTTTATATAGATGACATATTTATAGCTGGAAATGATAAGGAGTTTATAATCGAGATAAAGTCATGGTTATCATCTCTATTTGAGATTAAAGATATGGGTGAGGCTGCATATATTCGTGGAGTTAAGATTTCAAGAGATCTTCTAAAGAAACTATTGTATCTCTAACAAGAGAATTACATTAGAAAAGTTCTTGAACAATTTAATATGTAAAATAGCAGCCCAGTTGAAACGCCAATAAGTAAAGGTCACACATTGGGAAGTGAGATGTGTCCTAAGACTCCTGACGAGAAAAAGAATGAGTCGAGTCCTTATAAAAGCGCAGTCGGAAGTCTAATGTATGATATGATGTGCACTAGACCTGATATCTGTCAAGTAGTTGGCTTCGTAATGTCATGAACCAAACCCCACTCTGATCGTGATGGCGCCTGTCGTAAAGACAAGGCTAGCCAGACCATTGGCGAACACTTCTTTTGAACAATTAAACAGTTCATAAGCAATTAAAATACAATTTAATCATATTAATTAGCAGAAGTACAACCCAACACAACCCTAATCAGGGTATCACAACTGACGAGCGTTTAGAAAAGTCTAAATACAGCTATAAGTCCAGTAATATACATAATGTAATTTATAATCAAAAGGAAGAAATCTGGTGCCCCGGACACTGGCGGTCACCTTGCTTAGCTACAATAGCAAATCTCCAATCAGCTCAAAACCCGCTACCGAATGAACAAATATCTACATATGCACACGAGGTGCAGTGAGTAAACTGAGTACTCCATCTCAGTGAGTAATAAAAATAAATAATAACTGAGCGGAAAGAAATCATGTAAAATAGATAATCAGGCTATATAGAAGCATTGAAATCCCTTTTTAGAAAACAGTGAATAAGTGAAATTTATTAGAATCAGTAAATCATTGAAGTACAAAATGAAATCTCTTTAACATCAAGTAAAACGGGTAATTTGGCAGCAAATGACAAGTAGAAATCTGCCCATCGGGCAATCGCAAAGAATAATACCATCCCCTTGGGCACGATTTGTTCCTGGTAAGTCATTATTACCTGACCGCACGGTGTTATTCCTGGTCAGTCATTGTTATATGACCAAACACATGATACAATGCCATTGTCACCACTGTCTCAAATTTATCCACTATAGATGGGTACCCGTGCTCACTATGAGGGTGCACTCTCCTGAGGGCTCCTACAGCCCAAAAGCTATATCATCATAAGGCCTAAAAGCTTATTCATACAAACATAAGGCCTGAGAGCCTTCGCACATCACACTCGAGGCCTGAAAGCCTACTCACATAACACTCAAGCCTAAAAGCCTCCTCACATCACTCAACATAACCTTACATATGGTCCTTGGCCTCAAGAAGTCCAAAAACAGTCATAAGCCCCTCGGGCATCAGTAAAACAATAGTGCTCAGCTAAAACACAAGTTCAAATATCATTTGAATCTCAAATTTGAGTAAAAGTAGCAGAGCTCATGAAACAATGTAATTTATCTGGACTGAGTTCAAGTAATATTTGAAATTGTGAGGAAGCAGTGATGATAATTCACAAAGGATTTCAAATAGTCGTCAATAAGCCCAAGTATGGTGAAAACAACAAGTCATAGACAAATACGCGCTAAAGTATCAACCGGGATGGACCAAGTCAAAATCCCCAATAGTAAAAGGCCCCACGCTCGTCCCCCAACATGTGTCTCACCTCAATATAGCACTACGATGTGAAATCTGGGGTTTCAAACCCTCAGGATATCATTTATATGCATTACTCACCTTGAACCGGCGAAATCTCTAGCTCGCGAATCCTTTGCCCCTAAAATCGGCCTCCACGGGGTCGAATCTAACCAAAACCATAACTAATACGTCAAAAATGCTAAGAGAACAAAACCCAATCGAAAACAATCAATAACTGGCACAAATCCCTAAATTACCAAAACCGGAGCCCCAGGCTCACTCTCCGAAAACTCAAATTAGTTTACATAATTAGATTCCTCATCTCCCCACGAGTTTATACATATCAAGAATACCAAAATCGGAGTTCAAAACCATTCAAATACTCGACTTAAAATCTCAAAATCCCAATCACTAGTTATTCCATCTTAGCTAAATTTCCATTAATTTCTAGGCCAATTTCACAATATAATCGTGTTTAAGTTCAAAAAGCTTACCTCCAATCAATCCCAGTGAAATCCCTCTTTAGTTCCGTTCAAAAACTCCCAAGGATATTCAAGAATGGTTGACAAACACCTTAGCTCGCGGAAAAAAATGAAACTTTAAATCCCTTCTATGAACATGCACTCTCGCATCTGCAATTGCTTTAGCCATTTGTGACTATCGCTTATGTGGTACTTACTTCGCTTCTGCGAAAGTCCCAATTTCGCCCAGGACCGCTTCTACGGTCAGCTATCTGCATTTGCGAACAATGCTTCTGCGCACTTCGTCCGCTCCTGCGGAAATTACCATGGCCTTCACCTTCGCTCCTGCGACTCTTCTACTGCATCTGCAGCACCACAAATGCGGCTCCAAGCCCGCACCTACGAAACACGAATTTTTCCTCAAAGGCTCGCACCTGTGACCCAATCCTCGCATCTGCGGAACCGCTTCTGCGGCCCCTTTTCCGTAGATGAGGAAGTACCAGGTATCAACAAACCAGCAATTTCACAACTCCAAAATCCATCCCGATGGCTATTCAAAATCACCACGAGGCCCCCGGAACCTCAACCAAAATTACCAATACATCCTACAATGTTATTCAAACTTGTTCCAAACATTAAAACACATCAAACAACTCTAAAATCACCAATTATCATCAAATTAAAGCCTAAGTTCTTCTAAATCTTCCGAAATTTGCATTTGATATCAAAACCCAACCAATTCACCTCCGAATAACCTAAAATTTTGCACACACATCCCAAATCACTTAACCAAGCTTTTACAAATCTCGGAATTCCATTCCGACCCTTGGATCAAAATCTTACCTACCAACCGGAATTCTGGTAAATACTAACTTCACTAATTCAAGCATGTTTCTAGACCAGACCTTCAAAAGCACTTTCGATCACGCTCCTAAGTCCCAAATTATCTCCATAAGCTAACTGAATCACCGGAAATCACATCCAAGCTCTCTAACTCATAAGTCAATATCCGATTGACTTTTCCAAAAGAAGCCTTCCTTAAAGAGACTAAGTATATCATTTCCTACCAAAACCAATCCAAATAAACTCTAACACACCAAATACCGATAATGAAACATAAAGAGCAGAAACAAATTGGGAAAACGCGACAGTAACTTTTGAGACGACCGGTCGGGTTATCACATCCTCCCCAACTTAAACAAACACTCGTCCTCAAGCGTACCCAAAGTTGTCCTACAAGCCAGCCAATAGCTGAATGACCTTACCAAGCATATATGCGGGGGTGATCCAACGTCACTCTATCTTTCATAAGTCTGATAACTCAACATAGCTAAAATTTCACAATCCAACTAGTCCATAGACCATAAAGCTACATTGCACTTTTCTGAAATCATACACGAGATCAGAACCTTACATCTATACTTAGAATAAGCCCGAACGCGCTGTATGAACCCATACTTAAACCTCAAGTGCAATGATATGATATACAACATAAACCAAATACTCGAAACGATAACTTCCAATCACAGCAGTTGCCCACAACACCCGAATACCGGTAGAAAACCTCTTATCATCTAAGGTCTTATACAAAAATATTCATACGTTGCCAACGATAAATGAAACACGTAATACACTATAGCCATTACTCAGGTCAACCATTCATGAAGACACTTTCCTTTTGACTAATACCACAACATATTCCGAGATGAACCTCGATATTATCCTTCCAATAAGCTGAAATCAAATCCATTCATATTCATTAGTGACCCCGATGCTCACCTTGAATCCAACACACCACTCTAGTGATATGATACCTTAATACAGGCCTAAGCCACAACTTTTATAATATGTGCACCAATAAGAAACGGTCTGAACATACTAAAATCATGAAAAATGACCCAAATGAAAGAGTTGTGCCTCAAGCTCATCAGTACCATCACAACACAAGGCTGAGACCCTGCCGCACATTATAGAAATGGAACACCTGAAACTACCCCGAAAGGTCATATCTCCATGTGGCCTTGCTATAATACGCGATCCTATCCAAACACTGTTACACATGAAACACCTCAAGTCACTATGCTCAAACTTGATAGGCACGCACAATTTGATGTCTGACACCAAAGAAAATAATTACACCCATGGTGAAACAAGTAACATATACCACGCAACCCGATAGGACATAACTGCTATGCCATTCACCGTGCAACACCCACTTACTCTTCCCGATCTACTTCCACTATGAACCCTAACAGTACCTCTCCATATATTCCCAAAACCAACAAATCATAACGTCTCACATTACAGAAGGCAACTCATAGACCTCTCCGATCACTAATAAGCTTAATAACGATCGAATCAACCTAACCCTTGACAATACAATTCGGAGCCAACCGAGCCGACTCAAACTAGAACACGCATGCACATTAGCCTGCCAACAAACTCATTACCGAGGAAGCCTGAAGCTGCTCCTCCCACTACCATAACTCCTGTCGGAGTCATACGATACGATGCTCGGCACCAAATCAATGCTGAATCCCACAACTTAGCCCGAAGACATGCCTGGCCACAAGAAACACATTCGAAAAGTCCCTCTACACTAGAACTGAATCAATGGTAGCAACCTCTGCACTGACAATCATCACGAAGGCCCAATTAAGAACAGCAATCCTTCCCAACCATCCGCTAGTTCTTCAAAACATAAACCACCCTACTAGAACATACTCCGACGCACCTCGCCACTCACTCTGTGGCATTTTCGGCATAGCCGATAGTGCAATAATCAAAAATAGCGCAGCATTGAGAAAATCAGACTAAACCGCGGTATCATATCCGGAATCTAACATACCATGCAAAGAGAGATCCACAAGGGACTCCAAACCTTGGTAGTCCCTAAGTAGTGCCGATACACATGATCCACAACCACAACATGGCCTGAACATGGGAACTCCCGGTCTCCAACTCTATATAGCACACAAATCATAGTACCTAATCCCAATTTCGCAGATTAAAAGCATTACCACACCTTAATACCCAATAAATACCATGATAGATACTCTAAAATGTCCTTGTGCGACCAAGCCAACCAGAATATCACTAGTCTATCTAACAAGAAAGTGTCGCAATACCACCGAAGTTCCATCCATTTAATCACATTGCCCTTTTTCTTAAACATATAATCTCGTCAAATAGCTTCCAATTCGCAGCACCATTTCCTTGACCATCTGAGTCTACCTGTTGCCTCGGAGTTTTATGAACTTCTTTTTAGAACTGAACTGAGACCTCAAACACGCAAATCTTGATCCTCCACAACATAAGGCATATACCATACCAAGGATAGCAGGGAAAACTTTTATCTCCCATCTGAGCCACAGACATATACGCACTCAACTAGTCAAGAACTTCCATTGATCCAAGCCACAAGAAAAATTATTACACCTTCCATGTCTCTCATATTCGTAGAAATGCACCTCTTCAACCACGGTAGAAATCAACAAGAACTCTCTCAATTCCATTTGCATAAATTAAACTACCAGGACGGAATCCTTCTAACTCATCCAATATAAGCTGTCACGCCCCAAATCCGAGGGACATGACCGGCACTCAACCGGGTATCCCCGGTCGAGAGGACCTGGGTGCCTTTCCTATTCCCCATGCGTTATCCCGCAATTTTCATTGTTAATTAGCCAAAAGATACCAAATGCAATTGAAAGTAAATATGGATTCTCTTTTATAAAGAAACATTATGATTAACAGGGAACATCTTTTACAAACACACATTACGATTAATAGGGAACGTGGTGTAAAAACTTACAGCGCCCAAAACATACACCTATATACATAAGCTCTAACCCACATGACAGTGTCTATGGAGCCTCTAAGAGAAAGATAATTCAACACTTGCCGGCGACAAGACCCCGACTATACCTTTGCAATGACATCACGATATTATTACTACAACAACAGAGGTGGCCTGAACCACGCAGGGCCCCAGTAGGAGAGGGGCTCACCAAGTACAAACACTGCCAATAAGGAATGAAGAAGAGCTATGAACGGTGGGTTGGAGTGCCTGCAGCGGATCCACATACAATCATAACACGAATGTAACACCCCCGGCAAAAGGGACGTCAGTACACTTGAATTATACTGGCATGTATGAGCAAACTCTATCCCAAGTAAACTAAATCCGAAAATACATATAAAAATGTAAAGCTGAACAAAAATAGCACAACCATGGAGCAACAACCAAGCATTTCACAACAAATGATACAATTAGTCAAACAAAGGGGCAATCAGTGTCCCACAGGTTAAAAATTCTCCTGCTCTTTCCTTTCACAATTTCACATTTATCATTTCATAATTTTGTTCATTTCAATAGTGATATTGGATCACCTTTTCCAACATTATTACCTCATCCACCCTTATTACCTAGGCCACCCTTATCTCCCCAACCCACACCTTATTTCACCGTGTTGCGGCGCGCAACCCGACTCTGCCTGACAGTTTCAGTTCACAATCAACATACAACACAACAACAAATATAAGAAATCAACTAAACCACATTGTTAAGATATAATCCACAACAAGGGGTAAAGTATTTCCACAACTAGCAACAACAATTTCCTCATGTTCATCAATTTGTTCACAATCCGATTTACCACAATGGATGTCTATAACCAACCATATATTGTTACCACAATAGTTCCGGCTTCACTATTCAGGAATTCTTTCTATCACATGATCCTCAACCTTTGCCAGAAGATGTCACCACACAAGTGTAAATCACAAGAGTTTCACAATAATTCTCCACATGGATATCAAGTAATATCACATATCAACACAAGGCGATTTCACAAGGATCACAGTTAACCATACACACCTGGAATTGAATACCTCTTTCTAACTTCCACTCCAATTCACCAAGCAATTAAGATGGGTCAATCTAGTTCATGATTAATACATAGGGCTTAGAATAGGAATTCACAATTTACTACCCAAGTTCCCTTTTTACAAGATTTTAGGGTTTTGAAGACATGCATGAAGGTTTTATCAAAAACATCAAAAACCTAGTGCATGTGGTTCCCTTCCCAAGATTAAGTTTGAAAATTTGGGGGAAAGAGGTTAAGGAATTTACTTGTGAAATCAGAAGTGAAGACAATGCACAAAAACTTCCTGGGCTCCAATAATTTTGAAAGATCGATTGATGAAGAAATAGCCTTCTCTCTCTTATTTTAGAAAACAAAGGTTGGGCTTAGAATTTTAGAAAATTAACTAGGCGAGCTCGATCTGCGACGCAACATTGCGATGCCTGAACCGACATGCGGTTTGCAAAATAGACCGAAGATTAGTCCCTAATTTTGGAACTCCTCGGGTTGGGAATATGGTGAATATGCGGTCTGCATTCGTGTTCTGCGGTCGCAGAACGCACCGCGGAACTGACCTTAAAAATTCCTCAGGGGCCATATGCGATCACTCTACGGTCTTCATATTGATTATGCGACCGTATATCTGAGCGCATTTTTAACATCAAAAATTGGTTGCTCTCTGGAAACCTCTGTGGCAGAAATACGGTCTGCATTTCAGATCTGTGACCGTATTCTAAACCGCAGATTGGACCTTTTCTGGAAAAAAATCGATTTCACATTTTCAAGTGCAAAACAGTAAAAAGAATCAGATCCACGTAGGTAGACTCGACTCTATGAGCTGCTAGCATTTGAGCACTCGCTTTTACTGGGCCTTACATCCTCCCCCGCTTAAGACCATTCATCCTTGAATGAGGACTTGGGAACCAATGAGTTTGAAAACATGACATCCAATTTCCTACACTTTTATTATTTTTCAAGTTTGTAAAAAAAGTTTCCTTTGTACTATGGACATAATCACCTGTCAGAGAGCCCCCAAAAACATATTTCTAAGCACTATTACACAAACTCGCTACCTTTATAACAGTTATAAAATGCATGATCCTCATACTTACACGTATTCAATCTCTCGATACACTCTTAACCATTTTGACACACTACATATAATTAAATTAAGCATTAATCATCTGTACTATCAAAGCCATTTACCTATCACAAGGGTACGGTATAGTTAATCACTTCAATACAGTTCTTCCATGCAAAAACAAATAATCACACTAGTAGAAAACTTTGGCACTTCCTATCTATGCAAAATTAATCATTATTTCTTTACATTACCTTATCATGAGAGTACAAAACTTTCATTACCTAGAAGGACTGCATGTTCTCAAACAAGCACAACACGTCAATTTCGGGCAGAACTTGGAGAAACTACAATTGTAAGGCACTTGGAAAGAGAAGGGATGTTTCTTACATCAACATGGGGAAACAACCAAAATTATCCTAGAGAAAAGATTCACACTATCATTTCTAGACTTGCTCAAATAAATGGGGGTATCTTATCTTCATCTCATCTTCCACTTCCCATGTAGCTTCCTCGACTTGTTGGTTTCGCCACATCACCTTAACTTAAGCAATCTTAGTGTTCCGCAACTTTTGGACTTGTCTATCCAGAATAGCAACCTTTCATATTCTTATATGATAACTCTTCTGTAAACTTGATGTCTTCAACTGGCACGATTTTAGACGGATCAACCACAACTTTCATCAACATGGATACATGGAACACCTGGTGCACCAAGGAAATTTCAGGGGGCAATTCCAACCTATATGCAACTTGACCGATACTTTGAGTAATATGATAAGGACCGAAATACCTAGGAATTAGTTTTCCCTTCTTCCCAAAGTGCAGGACTCCTTTCATAGGGGACACCCTCAAGAATACCCAATCTCCTTCATGAAACTTCAACTCCCTTCGACGCACGTCTGCATAAGATTTATGGCGACTCTGAGGAATCTTCATCCTTTCCTGAATGACTCTTACCTTCTCCGTGGCCTTATGCACGAGATCTGGCCCTATTTATTCTGCTCCACCGACCTCGAATCACCCGATCGGGGACCTATGCCTTCTTCCGTACAATTCTTCGAATGGGGCTATCTGGATGCTAGCATTGAAGTTTTTGTTATAAGAAAACTCTATAAGGGGCAGCTGATCATCCCAATTACCTTTGAAGTCCAAGACACATGCTCGCAACATATCCTCGAGTGTCCGAATAGTCCGCTTTGCTTGGCCATCGGTCTGTGGATGAAAAGTTGTGCTAAGATTCATTTAAGTACCCAAACCTTGATGATATTTCCTCCTGAAGTTAGTTGTAAACTGAGCTCCTTGATCCGAAATAATAGAAAGCGGCGTAACATGAAGCCTCACTATCTCCTTGATATACAACTGAGCATATTGTTCCGCAGTATCGGTGGACTTGACTGGCAAAAATGGAGCTGATTTGGTGAGGCGATCCACTATTACCCAAATTTAGTCGAACCTGTGCTGAGTACGAGGTAGTCTTGTCACGAAGTTCATAATTGTCGTTTCCCATTTCCACATCGGTATTTAAATAAGATAGGTCAATCTTCCCGGCCGCTGATGCTCGGCCTTCACTTGCTGGCAATCGGACACTTAGAGACGAAGTCCTCCACACTCTTCTTCATACCACTCCACCAATAGATATCCTTGAGGTCATGATACACCTTTGTAGAGCTTGGGTGCACTGAATACCTGGAATGATGAGCCTCCACCATTACCCTCTCCTGAAGATTATCCACATCCGAGACATATAACATGTCATGGCACCGTAGCACACCATCATTGCTGCCGAGTGAAAATGCTAAAATTTTGTTACTTAGAGATGCCTCCTTCAATTGTGCCATTGCTGGATCGGTAAACTGATTTTCTTTAACCTCCGCCATGAGCGACAATTCGGTTGTATTATACACCTTGAGTTCCTCTTCATTCGGGGCCAAGATACAAACCCCAAGGTTGGCCAACTGGTGAACCTCTCGAGCTAGGAGCCTCTGATCTGCTCTTAAGTGAGCCAAGCTACCCATGGATTTCCGACTGAGGGTGTCGGCCACCACGTTCGTCTTCCTTGGATGGTACAAGATATCCATATCATAATCCTTATGCAATTCTAGCCACCGCCGCTGCCTAAAATTCAGCTCCTTTTGCTCGATCAAATATAGGAGACTCTTCTCTCTGAGAATACCTATACATAAACCCCAAAAAGATAATGTCGCCATATACTTACGGCGAACACAACTGTTGCTAGCTCCAAATCGTGCGTCGGATAAGTCTTCCCATAATTTTTGAGTTGCCTAGAAGCATATGATATGACCTTCCCATGCTGCATCATTACACACGCTAAACTGACTCTACAGGCATCACAATAAACCACAAGCCCCTTTGTGCCTTTTGGAAAGGTCAATACTGGTGTCGAAGTCAACCTTATCTTCAATTCCTTGAAACTTTTCTCACAAGCATCTGACAACTAGAACTTGGCTAATTTCTGTGTCTATTTAGTCAAAGGGGTGGCGAGGGTAGAGAATCCCTCTACAATCCTCCGATAATACCCTGCCAAACCCAAATAGCTGCGGATCTCCATCGAGGTCGTGGGCCTAGGCCAATCCTTCAAAAGCTGCAATCTTTTGGGGGTCCACCTGAATCCCCTTACTAGAAACAACATGACCCAAAAAAGCAACGGGTTCCAACCAAAATTCACATTTGGAAAACTTGGCATACAATTGGTGTTGATGTAGAGTATGCAAAACTGCTCTGAGGTGGCTAGCATGATCCTCCCTGCTCCGCGAATATACGAGGATGTCGTCAATGGAAACAAACACGAAGGAGTCTAAGAATGACTTGAAGAGCCGATTCATAATGTCCATAAAAGCCGTTGGGGCGTTGGTTAGCCCAATAGACATGACCAAGAATTCAAAGTGGGCATAACGAGTTCTGAAAGCGGTCTTAGGTATATCCTGCTCTCTAAGACCGCTTTCAGAACTCGTTATGCCCACTTTGAATTCTTGGTCATGAAGGCGAGAAGTGGTCCATGAAGGCATTTACGAATTCATCCCATCTAGATGGAGGTCTCCCCTCCTCATGGGAATCCCACATCTCAAAACACGAACGTGCCGCTCCCTTCAACCTGCATGAAGCTAATTCTAGCACCTATACATCTGTAGCCTTCATCACTCGAAGGGTCTTATACATCTCATCAAGGAAATCCTGCGGATCGGCCTCTAGGTCTGTGCCTGATAACTCTGGAGGGGACAATAGCAGAAACTGATGAACTCTAGAGCTGAAGGAATCTCCCTATCTGCTAGAGGACACAAGGGAATCATGAAATCTCTGGGCCTGGGCGGCCACTAACTGGGTCAACATAGGAATGGCTCCCCTAAGGTCTCTATCAGAAATCCCGGGATCGAAAACTGGGGCAACATCACGATTGGGAGCATCACCAGGAAGGATAATGGCACCCTCGTCCGCGTTGGAACATGATTGCTTGGATTAGAAACGGATCGAGCAGGCGAATTCATAACTGGGGAATCACTCTCACTCGCAGCAGTCGGTACATGAACCACAGCCGCACTGGAAGTTGTGTTGGCCCCTATGCCAAGTCTAGCTTTCTTCCTAGGTGTCATTTCTGAAAATTCAAAGTAAAGCATGAATTAGACACAGCAGTACTTCATCGCACGAACTGGAATAACAATGATGGGAATAGTTTCCTAAATGCTCGTGTAGCCCCCAACTTGTAGATGTGGTCAAAATCACATCGATAAGAAGGGATCTACTAGGCACGGTACTGAGGCATCCTAGGACTCATTACCCTAGGCTCAGATACAAAGTTTGTTACGCCCCAAATCTGAGGGACATGAGCGGCATTCAACCGGGTATCCCCCGTCGAGTAGACTTGGGTGCCTTTCCTACTCCCCACATGTTACCCCACATTATTCATTGTTAATTAGCAAAAAGGTACCAAATGCAATTGAAAGTAAATATGGATTCTCTTTTATAAGGTCACATTATGATTAATAGAGAACATCTTCTACAAAACACACATTATGATTAACATGGAATGTGGTGTAAAAACTTACAGCGCCCAAAACATACACCTATATGCATAAGTTCTAGCCCAAATGACACTGTCTACGGAGCCTCTAAGAGAAAGATAATACAACACTTTCAGGCAACAAGGCCCCGACTATACCTTTGCAATGACATAACGATACTACTATTACAACAACAGAAGTGGCCTGAACCACGCAGGGCCCCAGAAGGAGAAAAGGGCTCACCAAGTACTAACACTACCGATAATGAAGGAGGAGGAGCTATCAATGGTGGGTTGGAGTGCCTGCAGCGGATCCACCTACAATCATAACACGAATGTAGCGTCCCCGGCAAAAGGGACGTCAATACAATTGAATTGTACTGGCATGTATGAACAAACTCTGTCCCAAGTAAACTCAAGCCAAAAATACATATACAAGTGTAAAGCTGAACAACAATTGCACAACCATGGAGCAAGAACAAAACATTTCACAAAAAATGATACAATTAGTCGAACAAATGTGCAGTCAGTGCCCCACAAGTTACAAACTCTCCTGCTGTCTCCTTTTACAATTTCACATTTATCATTTCACAATTTCTATTCATTTCAATAGTGATAATGGATCACTTTTTCCACCATCATTACCTCGGCCACCTTTATCGCCCCAACCGACATCTTATTTCACCATGTTGCAGTGGACAACTCGACCCCGCCTGACAGTTTTAGTTCACAATCTACATACGATACAACAACAAATACAAGAAATCAACTAAAGAACATTGTTAAGATATAATCCACAACAAGGGGTAAAGTATTTCCACAACTTGCAACAACAATTTCCTCATGTTCATCAATTTGTTCACAATCCGAGTTACCACAACGGATGTCCATAACCAACCATATATTGTTACCAAAATAGTTCCGGCTTCACCATTCAGAATTCTTTCAATCACATGATCCTCAACCTTTGCCACAAGATGTTACCACAAAAGTGTAAATCACAAGAGTTTCACAATAATTCCCCACATGGATATCAAGTAATATCACATATCAACATAAGGCGATTTCCCAAAGATCACAGTTAGCCATACATACCTGGAATTCAATACCTCTTTCTAACTCCAACTCCAATTCACCAAGCAATCAAGATGGGTCAATCTAGTTCATGATTAATACATATGCCTTAGAATAAGAATTCACAGTTTACTACCCAAGTTCCCTTTTTACAAGATTTTAGGGTTTTGAAGGGATGCATGACGGTTTTATCAAAAACTTCAAAAATCTAGTGCATGTGGTTCCCTTCACAAGCTTAAGTTCGAAAATTTGGGGGAATAGGGTTAGGGATTTTACCTGTGAAATCAGAAGTGAAAACAATGCACCAAATTTTCCCGGGCTCCAATGATGTTGAAAGATCGATTGATGAAGAAATAACATTCTTTTTCTAGGACCGTCTCTTCCTCTCTCTTATTTTGTTCAGAAAAGGTGTCAAAAATGAGTGATGGGGTGTTTTATTAAAAGAGGGGTCGGGCTTAGAATTTTAGAAAAATAACTGGGCGAGCTCGATCTGCGACGCAACTCTGCGATCACAGAACCGACATGCGGTTCGCAGAAAGGACTGCAGATTGGTCCAAAAATTTTTACCTCCTCGGGTTGGGAATGCGGTCCGCATTTGTGTTCTGCGGTCGCAGAATGCACATCAAAACTAACCTTCAAAATTCCTCAGGGGACATATGCAATTACTCTGCACTCTGTATATACATTATGCGGCCGCACATATGACCGCATTTTTAACATCAAAAATTGGTTGCTCTCTGGAAACCTCTACGGAAGAAATGCGGTCCACATTTCAGATCTGCGACCGCATTCTGGACTGCAGATTGGACCTTTTCTGGAATAATTTTGATTTCACATTTTCAAGTGCAAAACAGTAAAAAGAATCTGATCCAGTAGGTAGAGTCGACTCTATGAGCTTCTAGAATTTGAGGACTCGCTTTTACGGGGCCTTATATAATCAAGCCATCAAACTGAAGAGTATTTGTACACAATACTTGTAAGGCTCATCACCTCGAACACATACGAAGAACTAATCATATCCTTACCATACCGACTCGGTCTACTATAAAGCCATTCCATCTATCTAATTCCCCTTCTGATTCATTATCGACTTGATATTCCCCCTTACTGTAGCACCATAGTTCCTCAACCCAGGCTCACTACACGAGACCCAAGCATAAGGCCACACTATCTAAGACCCGTAAGCCACTGAATCCTCTCTCTATAATTCCAAGAAACACCACATCGCAAAATACTTTACTCTGAAGAACTTCATGCGAATCTAAATATGTTACCTTTACTTTCCAAATATTGATACATAGAATCCCACTATTAACATGAAAATACCACAAGTCTTGACCTTTTTCCCATGAAAACACTGTCTCTAACGACATATTCTAACATTAAGATACCCGATTGTTTCCTACAGAATCTAGAACACATTAGAGCCATTTTCGAAATTCATTCACTCTTATTCAAACTACAAATTACATGACCTAGCAAATAGAATCACCCATGCCTCATTGGCACTCCGATACCGTAGAATAAAATCCTAATCCCAATACAACCAAGCAACTTCCCGCTCTATGCACCGGCTATTCCTTTCCAACAACTCAAGATATTCCGTGATTCTCGTTCATATGAAGCATAATATAGCCCTTGTCAAAATTCTCCTTTACTCTACCCATAGCTAATTCACTCACACGCCACAACTAGAGCCAACATAGCACCCAACTGTGCAATTCAACTGCTCACAATAGACTCCCCCACTTGGCTCGCAGCCATAGGTCAAGATACACTCAATAATTGATAATAATTTTAATTTATTGATGCCACAATCCCATAGTGAGATTATACTCAAATCATTTATACGTTTGTGAAAATACAGATCATCCAGTACTGCAAATCTTCCGCGAATCTCATATTCATTCCCACAACGGTTAAGCCCACTCTCTTAAGCGACCCGAAGTTTCAAATTTCTACATGTACTTTTCAATTACACATGAGATCTTCCAACATAGACATAAGGATCACGCCACTTCAGAACACTTTGCAGGAGATAACCCGTTTGATTCGTCTTAATATAATATTTCTGTATACCTTCCACTGTCATATACATTAGACAGTCACTTCGTCTTCCTGAATCTGAACGCATACTTAGGGTGTGCGTTTGTTTGTTAGTGTTAGGATCATTTATGAACATGTTTGATTTACTTTCATATAGCTCACTATCCTGATTGAAATATAAACAGCAGCGTAGGCTTTAACATGAATCACAAACTCATCGGTGAAATGATTCCTGTGTTAGTATGGATTCGAATTGGGGAGTTCCCCATTGGTAGAGGCTTAGCCTTAATTTGGGGCTGCACTCAGTGCCCCCCAGCTTTTGTTAATTGGGCTCATTGGCCTAGCCATTTGGGCCCATTTCAAATTTTTCCTTCAAATGATTTAATGGGTATTTGGAATTCGGGTTTTGAGTTAGGTAGCGGGTGTTAAATAAAAAGGTTCGTCCGTTTGTTTGGAACCGGACCTTAACTTAAGGCCTGGATTTTGAATATATTTAATTGGAATTTTTCTTTTCGTTATTAGAGACAAAAATTAAAAAAAATAGAAAATATAGTTATCTTTTAAGTTGATCCTTTAAAATAAATTGAGACGAGCCTCCCCCAATAAAATGCAAAATTGTGGGGCACTCAATAAAGGTTTTAAAAAATATTTAGAAAATCGGAAGGACCGTTTAGCGAATTTCCCGGCCCTCACAAACGATTACGACGCGTTAGACTCTATTATGTGCGACTTTAATAAACTACATTCCTAAATACGTGGCGGCATTTTATGGGCCCAAATCAAAATCCTAAAAAGTTGAATATAGTATGTCTAGGATTGTGGGTTCATTTGCTGCGGCTTAATCCTAAAACACACTTTAAACGACGTTCACTTTCTCGTAAATAAATGTTATATTAAATAAAAGCGGTTAAGCATAAAATTGGCACATAGGCTCTTCATATAATAAAATCAGATAAAAGCTAAATGCAACAGTTGAGTGACCGTGCTAGAACCACGGAACCGGGGAATGCCTAACTCCTTCTCCCGGGTTAACAGAATTCCTTATCCGGATTTCTGGTTCACGGACTGTGAACAGACTCATCTTTTTCCTCGATTAGTGATTAAATCGGTGACTTGGGACACCATTAATCTCCCAAGTGGTAACTCTGAATAAATAATAATAAAATCAAGTTCTTATTGTCCTTTATGTTAAAAAAACTCCTTTATGCTCCCTTTGTGGGGCTGTAAAGCGAAAAAGGAGGTGCGACAGCTATGGCGACTCCGCTGCGAAAAAGAACCTAGAACGTTTTGTTCAGGATTAAGAATTCGAGCATGGAATAATTGTTGTGTTTTGCTTTGTTTGATTTTGTACATGATATGTGCCTAATGTACTAATTAATTGCCATTTACCGCTTTAATATTATGTGAATTGTATATAAACTGTGCCAAAACCCATCTCCTCTTTGAGTCTTCTGAATCATGAAGAAGGGTGTACTTTGTACGATATCTTTTCTGTATAGTGTCAAATCCCAATTTAGAACGAGGTTTGGATAAGTCGCAAAGCCGGCGAAGCTTCTGTATTCCAGGATTGCCGCCTCCTCCTCGGCTCGAGCTATCCACTCGGGTAAGCCAGGTCTAGAACAAACACCTAGGTTTTGAACCTAGAATAACTCAACCTCATGCCGGATTCCTAGTAGGAACACTTGTTTGCATCATGTGTATTTTGACATAGGGGACTCAACACAGGGGTTGGGTCCGTCTAGGGCTAGCAACCTGAAATGAAAAGACTATCATGATGCGTCCTACTTGTTTTCTAGCATTTATTTGTTCGGGCTTGCATGTTGACTGGCTTTTGAATATCAAGAATGTTATAAAATTAAAAAGAAAAAGAAAAAGGTAAAAAACAAAAAGAACAATAGCAGTTGGAGAGTTAATTGACTGTTTTAGAAAACCGATCTCCAAGTACTGTCGGTACTCTGCAAAAATTTTGAGAAAATATAAAAAAAAATATTTTTAAATAGTTGTTTTATTCAAAAAGAGTCTGTTATTTATTAGTTTGTCTTGTTTGCGAAGATAGAAAATGAAAAATAGTTTGTTTTGTCATGAGAAAGAAAAGAAAGAGTCTTGATTTTTGTTCTTCTTGTTTCAAAATAGTTTATTTGCCACTGAAAAAAGAAGATGTTTTATTGAAAAAGAAAAAAAAGAGTCTTTATTTTTAGTTCGAAAAATAAGTTGTGTTACTAAAAAACGAAAAAAAGAGTCTTTATTTTTAATTGGTAAAAATAGGTTGTTTGTTGAACATGAAAAAATAATTGTTATTTGGTCTTATTTTCAAAAATAGAAAAGGAAAAATAATTTCTTTTGCCATGAAAAATGAGAAAGGAAAAAAAGTCTTTTATTTTAGTCTTGTTTTAGAAAATGAAAAAGAGAAAAATAGTTTGTTCTGCCATAGAAAATAAAAAGAAAAAAGAAAAAAGAGTCTTTTATTTTTAAGCTATTTTATTATTTGTTGAAAAAAGAAAAGAAAAAGAGTCTTGTTTTTAAAAGTAGTTTTTTTATTTATTTATTTTTGCTTGTGAAATGCCAAAAATGAAAATAAAAAAAAAGATTCTTGTCTTAAAATAGTTCGGTTAATTTTCCCGAACTACGCATGGTTTGATTCTCACACGGTGTGAGATACGTAGGAAACCCTCATCGGGTCGAACCTCCCATTACAAAAATAACCCAAAAAATGTTAAAATTTTAATTTTTATCATAAATAAACCAGGTGATGCCGTTTTTGTCAAAAAAAGCCAAATGTTTCTAAACGGGACACCTAAAGGCTGACTATGCACAAATAGCCACCTTTAGTCATATTTTTCTTTTTGACCCTCACAACCTTTAAATCTTTGTCCCTGGGGCGCTGGAAGGCCGCGTTTGCAATATTGGATCTTTTATTTTAATTTACAAAATAAAATTGGCATATATGGGAAGGAATCTGTCATTTTGGTTTTGTATTTTTTTTATTAGAGTATATGCGTGGTTTGATTTTCAAGTGTGTATTTCATCGTTAAGGTGGTCATTTTTGTTTTTATTATGAAAAATCCAAAAAAATATTTTATTCTCGTTTATCTTCTATCTGCACGAACTACGCCTGGTCTAATTCATGCGGGGTCATGATGCGTAGGCAACCCGCATAAGATTCGACCATAACTAAAAAGAAGAAGAAAAAGAAAAGAGCGAAAAAAGGAAGAAAAAGAGAGAAAAGAAAACATAGGAAAAACAAGAAAGAATTTGACAAAAAATTGGTGAAAAATAAGAGAGGAAAGGAAAAAAATGAGGGAAAATAGAAACCGAAAAGGAACAAGAGCAAAATGAGAGGGAATGAGAGAATAAGAACAAAAGAAGGCAAGGTCAAGAACGAAAACAAAAGAAAAAAAGAAGAAAAGAAAAGAGAGAAATTATGCAATCAGAAATAAGGAAAAAGCCGAGATGACGTAAGCAGTTGAGCAAATGCATGTAGAATCCGTTAAACTGTTTAGGTGCATTCATTCCTAACGTGCGGTTATCAAATCTGCTCATGTCCTAACCATTAACCAAGATGTTGTTGATGTTGAGTCCAGGCAGGTGGTTAGTTGATTGGCAATTCTTGCAACTCACCCGTACAACACCCGGTCGAAAGATAAGATGACAGGACAAGAATCTGACTCTGGTATTGTGGACCCCACAAAAGAGGTCGGGGTGAATGATGTGGGTGCTATGAAAGAAGAAATGAGGAAGTTGAAAGCACAAATGGCTGAAATGTACCAAGCTTGGTCTCAGGGACACTCGGCACCTTTTACCCCGCCAACTCGTCCTATATCCCACCTGTAGTGCAGGATCAGGACCCTCCTACTCCTAGCACATCTCCATCCTTCCCATATCACACCCAGGGCTATGCTACCACTTCATATGTTCCTCCAGCTCCACCACCCAAATAGAACCCTCCTCCACCCTTGGCTCCAATCTTTGTGGCACATCCTCCAGCCACATTACAAAGATCATCTAGTGAGCCACTATTCCAAGCTCAAGACACTCAATATTAACCTCTGAATCCACTTTTAAATCTCATGAGACATACACCTAAACGCCCCATTTTGAGATCCCTGAGGAAGTTGAGAAACTAGTTAAGAATGAAGAACAAGAAGAAGTGATTCGTAAAGTCCAAAGCCTGGAGCAATCCTTCAGGAACGTGCATGGTTTAGGCGGCCAGGTCAGCATGGCCTACACAGACCTATGTCCATTTCCTGATGTTCAGTTGCCTGCGGGGTTTAAAATGCCGAAGTTTGACTTGTATGAGGGTCACGGTAACCCATTAGCCCACCTGCGTGGCTTTTTTAGTAAGATGAGAGGTGTTGGGGGAAGGATGAATTGTTGATAGCCTATTTTGGTCAACAGCTGAGCGGGTCCGCACTGGAGTGGTACACAAGACAAGACCCCGACCGATGGTATAAATGGGATTCTTTGGCACAAGCATTCATTGACCACTTTCACTATAACCTTGAGATAGTCTCCGACTGTCTGTCATTGTTGAAACTTAAGAAAAAGCCAGAGGAGAGTTTTAGAGAGTTTGGTTTCCACTGGAGGGAGCAAGTAGCGAGAGTTGATCCTCCGATGAGGGAAAGTGAAATGGTAGATTACTTCGTGCAGACCTTGGAACCCACGTACTTTGGTAACTTGGTAACATCAGTTGACAAGTCGTTCAATGAAGTGGTAAAGATGGGGGCAATAATCGAGAAAGGACTGAAATCAAACAAGAACCTGAGCTATTCTACACTTAAAGCCACCACTCAAGACATCCAAAGCGGTACTGGTGGTGTGCTAGGAAAGAAAAATAAGGAAGAAGTTGCCACAGTTAAAGCTTGTACTTGGTCCAGGCCCAACAACCCTCAACCCTACTACAACCAACCCAGACCCCACCATCCAAATTATCCATATACCCCATATGGCCCACCACATAATTACTATCCACCACCAGAACCACACTTTTCTGTCCACAACACTCAGACATACACTCAGCCCTGAGCGCACTTGCAATGGCATGCATCAGCTCCCCAAAACACATACTTACCTCCACAAAAGATATATCCACCCCCAGGGCTTACATACCAGGAACCGGCTTTCGCCCAAACCAAGTTATAAGAAATGAAAAGACCCAGAAATGGAAAATGCTTACTCCTAGGAGAATCTTACACCATTTTTTCCGTAGATTGAAACAACTTGGAATTTTAACCCCAATTGAGCCCAAAATGCCAAACCCCCATTCTTAGAAACCTCAACCATTCGGTCAGCTGTGAGTACTATTCAGGGATGCCAGGGCACGACACTGAGAAATGCTGGAAGTTGAAAAACACGGTGCAGGAGCTTATTGATAATCACCGGATTGTGGTTCAGACCCCTGAGGCACCAAATAACAATCAGAAGTTGATGTCAGATCATCATGAGGCTCATGTGATTGAATTGATGCATAAGGTAGGAAAGCCTAAGAAACCTTCACAGATGGTAATCCATTCTAGCATAACCAATTTGAATGAAAAGTCAACCAGTAAGAGAAAATGGTGTTTCACTTGAAAGGGATAGATAACAAGCCGATGTCATCAATGGTTCTTGGGTCAATGAGTGGTGCATATGGAGACGTGGAAAAGAGGTTCAAAAGGTTATTCACTGAGATAAACATGGTTGAAGCAAAGGAAGGGGCGAGCAAGGAAAATGCGCAGTTCGCCTGACCACGGGCAAAAATCAACGACTGGAAGTCTTGGTAGTGGGACTTGTTTTTCTTTAAGCTGTCTGGACTATACAAGGGTCTGTAGTCCAGATACTATGTTCCGTCCATTCGGATGAGTTAAAACACTGTTATCATTTTCGGCCATGAAATGCAATTGTTTTCTTCTCTTCACTCTTAATTTGTGTTAGTTTGTTTTCTTCTCTATACAGTTCTTTTATGGTGATATCAATAACATCACATGCATGAGGAATCCCCGCCCAAGTCTTGAGAGCTGGTTTTGTTCTGAAGTAATAATACAAGAAATTGAGTCTGATAATGAGTGGACATGATGACGATTTCACACGCATTGAATAGTTGAGTTTGACTAGTAAGAGAGATTAGTATCAAGGCGGCATGGCCAATTGTACCAACAAAAATGGCAATAGTTGTACGACAGGAAAGTGCGAAGACGTAAAAATAGTGCTAAGACGTATCTTGCCTCATCAGGCAGAAGCAAAAGGAAAGGTCGCTCCAAACTGACAAGGGCCATTTGTTATAACCAGAGTGTTGTTTAATGGTCCATGGTATTTGATAGATGTAGAAGGGAAATGTGGTCTTCACTTCCGATGCGATCAAGAGATACTATGTATGATTTCTTTATTTCTCAATATACTCGCTTGTATTTGGAATATCTTTAAAATTGAAATGACGAAGGCATTTTATTCTTCTATCCAAACACTTCTATCCCTTGTCATCCCCTTTGAGCCTTATTTATTTTTGCTCATACCCATCTTTCGGAATCAATGACACGATCAAGAAACGCAAGTGCCGAACATAAAGAAAAGAAAAAAAAAAGAAAAGAAGAAGGAAAAGAAGGAAAAGAAAAGAAAAGAAAAGAAAAAAACAAAAAAAAAAGAAAAAAAGAAAAGAAAAGAGAAGGAAAATGAAAAGAAAGAAAAGAAGAAAAGAAAACAAAAGATAAGAAAGAAAGAATCGCGACAACAAAAGTAACTTCTATGTCACGAACTACGTTTGACCTGATTCCTTTTTAGGATACGTAGGCAGCCTCACGGTTTGGTCCCATCAAAAGAAAATCCAAAGGTCCTCAAACAAGAAACTGGGGCAGAAGTTTGTGGTTGTTGTGAGAAATTGGATTCCAAAAGTTGTAGTTTTAACCCATTTTGAAATTGTTTTGAGCCTTTTATATCTTTCTTTCTAACCCATGCAAAATCCTACGCTACGGTCCAAAGGAAGACCTTTTGATCAATTTTGGGGAAATGCCAAGTCCAGCAGGTAGCGGTAATTCGTGGCAGTGGCAACATTCTAGATAAAAAGAAAAAAAGATAAAAATGAGAGAGTCTTATTGATGAAAACCCTCACGGGCACCGTAAGGCGACGGAAGTTGAGAGAAAAAAAAATGATAGAGTATTATTGGTGAAAACCCTCGCGGGCACCTTAAGGTGAAGGTGAGTTGATAAATGAATAAATGACAAAGGTTCGTTGGTGGAAAATTGTTCCGAGGCACCGCCAAGTTGAATAAGGTTGAGGTTGGGGAAAAGAGGTCAAGTGATGGAAATTATGGGGCAACAAAGTATGGTAATTGAAAGATAAGTAGTTGGAAAGATTGGGCCAATTTGTCCGAAATTCATGTCATGATCATTGGTGCTAGTTGTTCTGGTCACATAAGTTTCTTTTCTTTTTCCCTTTTAATAGCTATCTGGTTTGGGATTCTTCTTATCCCTAACTCGTAAACTCATTGCATTTCATTTATTTTGAAGTATTATTTGTCTAATATGTGTCAATGTCAGTCCTATTCAATGCAAGTAAAAAGGATTTTAAAGCTCACTACCAGCTTCCGGAAATGGTAAAGCATAATATAGTCAGAGCATGTCAACGACTACATGATGTTAGGTGGAATACGAGAAGTCACCGAAAGTTTCATTGATAGAGTAATTGGGAAATGTTGTGAAAAATATAAAGGTTTAGACAAAAGGGTTAGAAAGGTGAAACAACATCATAGGTACAAAATATTCAGGTTGTCAAGGGTTGGGGAATTTGGAAGGTCATGCAGAAAGTCAAATGGTGCGGGGTCAGTCGAGGAAGTCAATCAACACAAATAAAGGCAATGGAAGGATTTGTCAGCAATAATTCCATCAACTAACCACCATTTTTGAAATAACGAAATTTTTGATGATTGAAACAGGGGCAAAAAATTGGTTGTTCAGGAGGAGTTCTCCCTAAGGGAAGAGCAGGAAGTAATCAGGTTCGACTGCAAGTAAGGTATTTAAAGCACAAGATACTGAGGAAAAACATAGTACATGTAGGGTAGTCTCCATGTTGCATGTTTAGCACAAAATTTTAAGTTTTGAAGTGGGGAGCCGTCTCGATAACAGAGGAATGCATTTAAGTTTTTTCTTAGTTTTAAGTTTTTTAGTCCTTAAATTTTAAGTTTTGAAGTTGGGAGCCCGCCCCGATAACAGAGGAATACATTTCAAGCTTTAAATTCTAAGTTTTTTCAGTCCTTATATTTTAAGTTTTGAAGTGGGGAGCCCGTCCCGATAACAGAGGAATACATTTCAGTCTTCAAATTTTTAAGCTTTTGAGTCTGAAGTAGGGAGTCTGCCCCGATAAGAGAGGAATACATTTCATCTTTTAATTTAATGCTTTTTAGTCCTTAAATTTTAAGTTATCAAGTGGGAAGCCCGCCTCGATAACAGAGGAATACATCTCAGTCTTTTAGTTTTAAGTTATTTTAGTCCTTTAATTCTATGTTTCGAAGTGGGGAGCTCGCCTTGATAACATATGAATACATTTCAGTCTTCAAATTTAATGCTTTTCAGTGCTTAAATTTCAAGTTTTGAAGTGGGGAGCCCGCCCCGATTACAAAGAAAATTTTAGTCTATAAATGTTAAGCCTTTTAGTTCTTAAATTTTAATTTTTGAAGTGGGAGCCCGCCCTGATAACGGAGGAATACATCTCGGTCTTTTAATTTTAAATTTTTTTTAGTCCTCTAATTCTATGTTTCAAAGTGGGGAACTCGCCCCGATTACGGAGGAATACATTTCAGCCTTTAAATTTTAAGTTTTTCTGTCTTTAAATTTTAAGTTTATATGTGGGATGCCCACACCGGTAACAGAGGAATACATTTCAGACTTTAAATGTTAAGCTTTTGAGTCCCTTAATTTTAAGTTTTGAAGTTGGGAGCCCACCCCGATAATAGAGGAATACATTTCATCCTTTAAATTTTATGTTTTTCAGTCTTTAAATTTTATGTTTTGAAGTGGGGGGCCCACACCGATAACAGAGGAATACATTTGAGTATTTAGATTTTAAGTTTTTCAATCTTGAAATTGCATGTTTTGAAGTGGGGGCCCGCCCCAATAACAGAGGAATACATTTCAGCCTTTAAATTTTAGCTTTTCAGTCTTTAAATTTCATGTTTTGAAGTGGGGAGCCCACCCCCATAATAGAGGAATACATTCCTATATTTAAATTTTAAGGTCACACTTCAGTCTTATCACAATTCAAGTTTTAGTTTTCAATATATATATGGTAACAAGCCCAAGTTTTCCAAACTAGGGCAGAAAGTTTTCTTTACGTTGTCTATTTTTGTGAAGTCAGGAGCCCTCCTAGATAATAGAGGAATACATTTCAGTCTTTTAATTTGAAGTTTTGAAACATCTCAGTCTTTAGATTTTCAAGTTTTGAGGTCAGGAGCCCGCATGGATAACAGAGGAATACATTTCAATCTTTAAATTTTCATGTGTTGAGGTCATGATCCCGCCTGCATAACAGACGAATACATTTCAATCTTTAAATTTTACAGTTACACTTCTTAATATATGGTAACAAGCACCCAGTTTTCCAAACTGGGGCAGAAAGTTTTCTTTGTTTTGTCTAATTTTGTGAAGTCAGGAGCCCGCCTAAGCAGAGGAATACATTCTAGTTCAATTTTATTCAAGTTCAACAATGTTGAAAGAAGGAGCAACATCTCAGTTAGCAGTTGAAGTAACGACAATGGATTTCACCAAGGGAACACAAGACAACAAGTTAACAAGGAAGTACAAGAGCAAGTTTAAAGAATTTAGATAGGATTTTTTTAATTCGTAGTTTATAGCTTTGGCTAGCTTCTTTTATTTTTGATACAGTGTAATAAGGAAGGTCAGCGAGCACTAGCAGCAGCAAGCGCAGTGAAATCACAGCTCCTGGTAGTCCCAGCTACCAGACACTCCCGAAATACACTGACCTGATTCCTGTTTAGCCCAGAATATGTAGGCAGCCTCTTAAGCAGGGTGCGGTCAAAATTTTTCAAAATGCTTCACAACGGAATATTTGAACTGGAAAAAATCGCTCATATTTACTCACATGTCTTCGCACGAAAACTCTTCGTGTTTCCGAGCAAAGAGGGGCAGCTGTGAGCACATGATTTTTGCCCTATATATGAAGTATTCGGAAAAATTCAAACAAAAAAAAATTCTTTATTTTTACATTTTTTGTGAATTGTATGTTAATTGTTTGCATTTTATTTGTTAATTTTAATTAATATGAAAATACAAAAATATGCATTTGCATTTAGGATTTAATTTTATATTTTAGTATTAATTAGGGATTAATTTATTTTATGACAAACACGAAAAATTACAAAAAAATAATTCACTTTAGCATTTTGTGAATTTGTCATGAATTAGTTTTATACAATTTTAGGAATTACATAGTCTTTTCTTTAAAGTGCATTAGGATTTTATGTTGATTTGCATCTTTATAAAAAATTAGACAAATTATAAAAAATACAAAAATAGAAAATTAAAAGAATAAAAAGAGATAATTAAATAAAAGAATAAAATAAGGAAATGGAAGAAAAGGAGTAGGCTGCCCAAATTTGGGCCCGTTGATTTTCATCCCAAGGGAATTAATTCCCAAGAACGCCAATCCATCCCTAGCCCAATCCCGTTCCAGCCCACAACCCCAACCCGGTCCGATCCCAGGTGGAGAGGACGTTGTATGGATCAAGTTTGCTTGATCTCGACCGTCCATCCCCGTTGATCAACGGTCCTGAACTCATTGGCCTAATCTCATAAAAATGTAATAAGGAATGGGTATAATCTTGAGACATAGTTTGTCTTCCTCGTACCAACTCCCCTACCCCGTCGTCCTCACCATCTCCACTGTGGCTCCGTCGGCAGGAAATCGCCGCCGCCGCCGGCGAAGCTCCAAAATAACACAAAATTTTCACCCTAGAACCACCTTTCCCTCCCTTCCCATAACCATTTCCCTCGAATCAAAACCCAATTGTTCGAATCTTCAATCGAAATTTCAGCGAAAAACCCTAGTTCATCCAAACTTCCCCAAATTCGCACCCTACAATCCCTGGACCTCTCTCACCCCTAATCCTTAAGCAAATACCTTCAAAACCCGTTGAAACTAGACAACTTTTGGATCTAGGGTTCAAGGTTCGGACTTGTTCTGGGAAATTTTAAGGCGTCGAGTTGACTTCTAATTGACACCATATGTTTTACGAACATATAACGTCAATTAAAAATCCAGTTCGGTGAACTGGTCGAGTGACGATTTTTAGCCGTAACTTTTCCTTATCTGTTTTGTTCTTTCATTTTTTAACCTTGTTTCTTATTAGTGGGTTCATGTAATAGTTAGTTAATTAAGTTAAGTTGTTATATGTTGTTAATGGTTCATGCTTCTGTTACAATTCTAGGTTTAGAGTATTTTCGATTCGTTTCAATGTTTAGTTCTATTTAGTTAGTATAATTTGATTCTAATAGGTTTTACTCATTTTAATTTCAAGTTTATGTTCTGACTTTGGCAATAATTGATTTCTTCAAATATTTGTAGGTGTTTTTGTTTCCTTCTTTAGTTTTAGTTTAGTAATTCTAGACTTTAGTATAAATATGGTTGTGAATTCTATTCTGAATATTGTTAGATCTCAATTGGATTGAATTAGTATTGTTCTTTAATTCAGTTTTTAGAAGCAAAGGTTTGGTCGATTGGATTTAGCTGAATAATTTAATACTTGTTTAACTAATCTGAATCTTTAGCTAGGGTAAAAGGGATGTGGTTGGGTAGTAATTCCAAGCTGAAAAAAAGGGTACTTTAGGCATAAAAAGGGAAGGTTTATTAGAATTGGTAATTTCAAAACAGGAGTAAGGGTAGTTTAGGCACTGTATAGTTAAAAGAACCTTCCAAGACATTCCAAATGGGGCTTTGACGAGTGGTGATTTTACCACTCATTCTAGCCTCTTTACCTTAGATTTTATGTCATTTTAAGTATAAAATGAGGTTGTTTATAGTGGTTATTATGAGATTTTTACGTACACGATGCTATGAAGTGGTTTGCATTGAAGTGAAGTTGAATTGAGCAAAAATAAGGTGAAACCATGCGACAATCCCTAGTCATTTCCGCTTCTGCGGATCCTTGGTCGTAGGTGAGACCTCCGCTTATGCAGATTCTTGATCGCCTATGCGGAACTGTTGGAACATGAAGGAACCACTTTAGCGGTGGTAAACTCGCTTTAGCGGGACCGCAGAAGAGTTCAGCTCTCCGCTTATGCGACTGCTAGTGTACATGAAGAATTCTGCTTTTACGGTTGGTTTTCTGCTTCTGCGGAACCACATCAGCGGTCACTTTGCCGAAGAAGCAAAAGTCGTGCGTCAGGCCTTGGGTAAATTGGACATTTCACATTTTCTCACCCCAAATATTTTTTATAGTCGTCCAAGCAGACATTTTGAGGATCTTTTGGCTTATTTCAGTCTCTTATACTAGAATGAACAAGTTTTGGAGCTAGGGTTCTTGCACAAACACACTTGGGCCTTGAAGATTGAAGCTTGTGGTTTAGATTTTCTTACCCGTTTACGTTTATTTCTTCATTTCCTTGCTTTGTATTGTTCATCTATGTGTGTAGTATTTTATCCAACACTTAAATCTTGTTTATGGGAATATTCATAATTAAAGTGTGTATTTATACCTTGTTGTGCTTATGTATTGAATGATTTTTCTATATTTATGAAGTGAGTTATTATTTATTTAATTATTCTTGTTCTTTAATGTTTCCAAGGGGATTAGCTAACCTAGGACTCACCCATTAACTCCGAATTAATTTTGGAAAAAATTGTTTGAGGTTGGGAAAGATTAATTAACAAGAAGTTGAGGCGTTAACCCTCATTTTATAGATTCTACCTAAGGATAGGATTGAACTACTGTAGCCTTCCGGGTGTGCTTAATCTTCTAATTTTGATTAGGGATAATTCAATTAGGAATTCCTGTTAGTCTTCGGGAGAAGCAAATTAAGAATTATTATTCGTGGCTAATTAACATAAAATCGCTCATATTTGTAAACGTGAAATACATTGGATCGTTACTTGAGTGTAATTCCCGATGCTTTCATACTTGTAGCAATTGATCATTTTACTTGTTTCTAGATTAGTTTACATTTCCGCAATTTAGATATAAAAACAATTTTCAACCCAAATTCTTAGTATTTGGCACTGCGCAACTAGCGATAATTCTCTTACATTCCAGATCGCCTACACAATGTTCTCTATGGGATTCGACCTCGACTCATAGTTGGGTAATTATAGTGATCTGACCATATCAATTGCTTTTTAGCGGTGGACTTGGACGTCACCAAAAATGGCGCCGTTGCCGGGGAACAATTAGGCGTAATTTAGGTTGTTTGAGAAGTAAGCGAAAGTGCTTTGATCCAAACTTGTGAATACTTGTGTAATTATTTTTCTTACCTTGAGTCTAATTTTCTTGTTAGTTTCTTGTGTATATTTTTTTTATTCTAGAAAAATGGCATCAAATAATGAAAAGTGGTTGAATGGTAGTTGTTCATATTTTGACGACCCTTGTCGTTATTCTGGTGGACCACACTCATGGAAACATTGTTGAAATTCTCCGGGGGGTGGATTGTGCGCACAATCTCAACCCCATTGTTGGAGTATTTGTGATAAGTGTGGTTGCCAAAATGGTCATTGGGATTATTGTGAATATTTGACCTTCCCTTCCACAAGCCCTTACTATAATGAGTTTGCATTTTGTGATGAAAACTATAGGGATATGGGAATTGAAGAAGTTGAGCATGGCAAAACTGGAGAGTTCAAACTCATGTTGGAGTGTCTACTTGAAGAAGCAAATAAGGAATAAAATGCCTTGGAAAATCTTTTGGAGACTAGTCTCCAAAATGACTTGGCACTTGAAAGGTTGCACTAACAAATGGATGAGTTGATCGAACCCTCAAAGGTTCAAAGCGCCTTGGAAGTGAATGAAAGTCAAAAACCTTCCTTGGAGATTGAAAGTGAGAACCTTTTCTTGGCACTTGACCAAACCAAGAAGAACTCCCAAATGCTCAAGATGAGAAAATAATGCTCACGTTGGAGACCATTCTTGAAAATGAGGAGAAGCATAACTTTGCACTCGAGGACTTGAAACAAGGCTTGAATTACAATGATGAACACATTCGCACTTTGGAAGACCAAATGTGAAAATTGGTTGAGGCTCACTATGCCTAACAACTTGAGTGTGTGGAAGAAAGCCAAGAAGAGTCCAATTTGGAGGAAGAAAGTGAGCTTTATTTGAGGAGTCAAGAATTGAACATCCGCCAACCAACTGAATGAGTGTTATTGATGCCGACAAAAATATGGAATTGGAGTCAACCAGTAAATTTGCAATATTTGTTGATGTTGACCATAATCTGGGGGAAAAAGAGGATGTCAAGATAGACAAATTGCAAAGTTAAGGCTTAAATCACATTCCAAGCATTTTTCAACGTAGGAATTATGTGGTGACGCTGAAGTTGAACCTCATGAATCAATGAGGAGTGCGAGGAGGAAAAACCCAAGCCATACATTTTACAGTTTGAGGAGACAAGGAATCAAAAGGACATCCCTCACTTGAAAACCAAGAAGTGCAAAATGAAGTTTTTAAGCATTGGCTCGAACATCAAATTACCCCCCCCCCCATCGCTCGTGGTCACAAGCCTTATTCCAAGCTAGGTGGCCAATTCATATCATCCAAGTGGCGAGAAAAGTGGTAATGTTGTTCCCGTCGTGTCACGACGTTATATGCGGTGCTTGGTGGTAGGCAACCCATCATTTTTCAAAATTTTTCATTATTTTTGAAATTTTCTTTTCTAGAATAGCTTAGAATATTATTTTTGACTAATATGCCCAGTTTTAGAATTTTTTGAGTTGATTTGAGCAGGTCGGGATGACCGGGTAGGCAAAATCCATTAGCTGTTGGAACTGTGTGGGCAATCTCTGCTAAAATCGCGTCTGCGGTAATTTGACCGCATCTGCAGTACCGCAGAAGCGTAAATTACAACGCAAAAGCGAAACATACCGCAGAAGCGGCCATTTGGTCACGTACGCAGAACCGCTGAAGCGGCAAAAAAATCGCTGAAGCAAAAAACTGCCCAGGTTTGAAAGAGAAAAAGAAGTTTAAACGGGTCATTTGCCCAAAATCAAAAGCTCTCTGCTCCTACTGCCCTAACTCCCCAAAAACGAACAGGTCTTCAAAAATTGAACAAGGTTGCTCATAATTACATTTCTCTTGCCCGACTTCAGTTATTATCTTCCGTCTTCTCTTCTCAATCTTCATATCTCACTTCTCATTCTTGATTTTCAATAGAATTTTCTATTTATTTATTTGGTTTCAAATCTTTAATTCATCATTTTTCATGTTTTGGATTCTGGTTTCTAAGCTTAGAAAGTGAGGATTTGGTTGAGTGTGAGTGTGTGTGCTGTGTAAATTGAACAAAATTGGGGAAAGTCTTGAGTACCCCATTTTTGTGAAAGAATGTTCATCTTCACTCGCGCGCAATGTGCTCGACACAATGCATGAGTTAAAAGCTTGTGCGAAATGGCATCACTTTGGTCCTCATTGAATCTTTTGCTATGACATTGCATTAATTTCATGCTTTGGATGCCAAAAATTGGTTGAAATTGAAAAAGAAGAAAAAAAAATGAACTGGCAGTGTGTTCTCCGAAAAAGAGCCCAGTTTCCATAGAAGTGGATGGTTCTCTGCTGAAGCGAGTCCACTTTTGCGGTAAAAATCTCGCTGAAGCGAAAAATTTAAAATTAAAAAAAAAAACCGCAGAAGCAGAACTGCCTTCGCGGCTCAAGTTTCGAAGAAGTGGAAACTGCCCAAAATTTGCAGAGGTAGTCTGTTCGCAAACGTTGCTTCCCATGCCCGTTCAACCTAATTTTTTGGCTCAAATGCAATGTTTTGAATTGCTTAACGTGATTCAATTGTCCAACTAATTTTGTTATGATGTTTTGTAGGTAATTTAATTAAAAATGGACCCAAACGCAAGCGGATTGCACCAGGAAATTCAAGAAGCGGGTGATGAGCTCTTTGATGATACGCGCTTCATGTCTGCTTCAGCACAGCGCCGATATTTGGACGATTTGGTCCACAAAAATATCTTTCTCGAAAGGGGGATAAATTAGGAGAAATTGGTCGAGAAGCTCCCGGACTTCCATGCCAGGCTATATACGTCTGGATGGTCTTGCTTTATTGACACACCTTGCATGGACAATAAGATGTGGGTTTCCGAGTTCTATGCCAATCTTCGGCTTACAAACTTTGATGATCCACATATCATAATCAGAGGACAAATGGTGTTGTTTTGGGTTGAATACGTCAATGAGACTCTTGGAATCCCGAACTATCCCGTGGAGCCGGCAAGCGAGAAAGATCATTGTGAAAACGGACAGTGGCTTGTGTCCAAGCTTATTCCCCCAGAGTTGAGAGAGAAATGGGGGAACAAACGGAAAGGGCTGAAATCAACGGACTTTACGACAGAGGCAAAGAGATGGTTGCATATAGTGAGCAGCAGAGTATGTCCGTGTAGGAATGTCACTGATGTCTCCTATACCCGGGCTTTGATTGTAGCATGCCTTTAGGATGGCGTTCAGGTTAATGTGGGGCACTACATTCTTCCGGAGATGAGGTAGTACGTGAGAGAATACTCTAGAGAAAAGGATCCAGTGTTGATGTTTCCCTCACTGATTACGAGGCTATGCACCCGAGCAGAGGTTGCCGTCCGTCCCACTGATCGTTGGCTTCCAACTGACAAACCTCTACAACCTTTGAAAGTGACAGGAGAGGGCACAGTTGTCAAGAGAAAGAAGAGGAAAGTTGTCTCCACAGTCACCCGTTCTGAGCCGTCCTCTCAGGGGCCATTCGGGATACTTAACTCCGAGCTTCAACCAATTAAGGAGTTAGTACCACGACTTCCGAGTGTGCCCTCCTCCTCATAGTCTTTCCCTTCTTACTTCTCTAGGGAAGAAATGCAGGGTTACTTGGATGCTTAAAAATGATAGGAAGAGAACATGAAGAAGATGATAGCATCTGTGACCAAATTGGAGGGAGCATATGGTACCTAGGCCAAGGCCCATGCTGACCTCCAGACAGACTTTCAGGAGGAGAAGAAGAAGAACAAAAAGAAGAACAAATTTATGGTCAAAATGTGCAGGGAATCAAAGCAATTTTCAAATGGGAACGACCAGATGCAAAGATTCCAGTGGAAGCGGAAGACGATAGTGAGGATTATTCCTTCATTTCAGAGTTTGCTGGAGATGGTGGCAATAATGATGATGATGAGGCCAATGATGGTGGATCCACGAGTACATTCCAGCAGTGATTAGCCATCCTCCCACAGTCTGCTAGTCTGACACAGACCTCAGGGAGACCCTTAAACTCTTTCATGCTTTATATTAGACTTTGTGCAGTGAGGACACTGCAAAGGTTTTACTTGGGGTGGCAATTGTAGTACTATATTCATACTTTGTTATATTCTGCGCCTTTGCCGGGCTTATGCTTACGTATAGATATTTAGTGCCCTTGCCGGGCTTGTAACTATAGTTTTGATATATGGTGTGCCCTTGCCGGGCTTGGTGTTGATTAGTCATGCTACCATTTTTAGTCTTTCTTTCATTATTTATTTTCTCAGTATAGCTTCTTATATTTTAGTTACCTTTGTAGTAGTTTTCTTTTCTTTTATTTTCATTTCCTTAAATAAAATTTCCTTGGGTTTTTTTCATGCTACGGTTCTTTCCCAAGGAACATTTTTGAAGTGAAACGGGTGACTTTCCCCGATGATGGATAGATTGACAACTTTCTTAAGGTAATTAGTCTTGTTTTGCTAGGATGAGGCTTTTGGATTATTTGGTACTAATAATATTAGTCTCTTGTGTGTAAGTTTTGAACTGAGAATACCCCTCCGAAAAAAATGGTTTGAATTTAAACAAGTTGCATGCTGCAAATTTGATCTTCTTATACAATTTTGGCTCTATTAGTGACTCTTTTTGCTCACTAGTTTGATATTTCTCTTGAGGCTTTTATTAGAAAATAAAATTGATCCATCTTTCTTAGTTAATGTGTCATGTGTGTTATTGTTTGTTCAAATAAATCTTGTGTTTACTTCTATCATCTAGAACTTGCCCGCTTGGTTTTTCATGCTAATGATACTTTGTTTGGTTGGAGGAATGATCTTAGGCATTCTTTTCTTTGATTTGTAAAACCTCTTTAACCTTTCAAGCCTACCTTGGTGTAAATCTATGGCCAACTCATTACAAACATTTCCCCGTTTTAAAAATAATTACCTCTTTTGAACCCGTCCCTACTTGAACATTGAGAATGAGGCTAAATGCCTAAGTTGGGTGTATGATCGAAGAAAAAAAGTGGCAAGGTTGTATGTTTAGTTTAGGACCTCATGCCTATAACGTGTTTGTGTAAACTATTCAAGCTCCAAAAAGAAAACAAAAAGGAGAAAGAAAATATATGTGCAACGTATGGAGTCTTGATTAAAAATTAGAAGAGGTGTGAGGTGGTCCTATATTGGGAACTAGATGAAAATGAGGCTACGGGGGTTTGAAAAGAAGCAAAGTGCAAAAGAATAAAAAAAAGTGTGAGTAGTGTTCAAGGAAGGTAAAGTCACTTGTACCTAAATGTCTATGCAACTCGTCCCTGAACCTACATTACCAGATCAAAAAGTCCTTATGAGACCTCTAACCGATCATTTTTGAATAACCGATGAATTAAAATAAGAGCAAGCCTATGGTATGAAATGTTGTAACACTTGAAGTTCTTTGTAAGAGTGAGTGTTCTTGAATAATCTTTCCGTTGTGTTATATTGTAAATAGTGTGAATTTTTGGACTTCTCTTTGTGCTATGGAATATGAATTAGGAAAGATTGGTGAAATTAAGTAAACTGAGCATTTTTAGCGAACTAGTGCTTTTGAGTCACTTCTTGAGCCTTATGTTGATCACTTGATTACTTCTGAAATCCTTAGCATATTTTTGAAGTTGTTTTCCTTTATGAGGAAGTTATTCGGAAAAGATATGCATACTTGAGCCTAATTGTTAGTACCAACTAGATTCATTAGTATGGTGTTCAAATTGGAGAATGTGTTATGAAAGTAATGGCAATACCACTTGTATTGAAATGTTGAATCCTCATTTAAGTTTTGGTTTTGATTTGCTTGAGGATAAGCAAAATATTTAAGTTGGGGGTGTTGATGAGTGGTGATTTGACCACTCATTCTAGCCTCTTTGCCTTAGCTTTTATGTCGTTTTAAGAATAAAATGAGGTTATTTATAGTGGTTATTGTGAGATATTCAGGTACATGATGCTATGAAGTGGTTTGCATTAAAGTGATGTGGAATTGAGCAAAAATGAGGTGAAACCATGCAAAACTCCCCAGTCAACTCCGCTTCTGTGGATCCTTGGTCGCAGGTGCGACCTCCGCTTATGCGGATTCTTGATCGCTTATGCGGAACTGGAGGAACAGGAAGGAACTGCTTCAGCGATGAAAAACTCGCTTCAACAGGTCCGCAGAAGCGGCCAGCTCTCCGCTTATGCGACCCTACTGTACATGAAGGATTCCGCTTTTTCTTTATGAGAAAGATTAATTAACAAGAACTTGAGGCGTTAACTCTCATTTTATAGATTCTACCTAGGGATAGGATTGAACTACTTGTTGCCTTCCGGGTGTGCTTAATCTTCTATTTGAGATTAGGGATAATTCAATTAGGAAGTCTTGTTAGTCTTCGGGAGAAGCTAATTAAGAATTATTATTCGTGGCTGATTAACATAAACTCGCTCATATTTGTAAAATAGTGAAATACATTGGATCGTTACTTGAGTGTAATTCCCGATGCTTTCATACTTCTAGCCATTGATCATTTTACTTGTTTTCTGCGTTAGTTTACATTTCCGCAATTTAGATATAAAAACAATTTTCAACCCAAATTCTTAGTGTTTGGCACTGTGCGACTAGCGATAATTATCTTACATTCCTGTGGGATTCAACCCCAACTCATAGTTGGGTAATTATATTGCTGTGACCATATCTATTTATTTTTAGCGGTGGATTTGGACGTCACCAGGCTTTAGTGTAAGTTTAATAATTTTAGTAGTAGTTACTTGGGAACAAGTTAGAAATAGGAGGATTAAAATGAAAATAGGTAGGGACTTATAGTGCAAATAGAATATTAGAGGACTGGCCTCTTTTGGCTTATAAAAGGGCATCTCTATACCTTGAAAGATAAGTTTGGCAGCCCAAATAATTCCCCAAAAGTATGTTCTCCATCCAGATCTAAGATCCAAACTTCAAAAAACACCAAAATAGTAGAAAACTAAAAATTCTTCCATTGAAAGCTCTTTGTTCCAGCTTGTTTACTTTTGAAACAGCATAAGTTTTCTCTTAAGTTTTCATTCAGTTGAGATTCAGCAGCTTTCGACGTCCTTTGGGTCGTATCTGGTTTGATTCAAGTTTGGTTGATTGGTTGTTTTCTAGAATTATTAATTACTGGTTTGTTTTTAAGTAGGTGGTGTCATTTTGGTTTAAAATTGCATTGGCTTTCAATATCAAATTCTCTTGTTGCTTATGAGTTGATCCCTGCTGATTTGTATCCAATTTGTTGCTGCTGTTACGTCTACTGTTGCTGACTGCTCCTATTTCTCATTGTATTTCGAATTCCAGGTACATGTTTTGACCTCACCTATGATGCATTTTCCATTAAAATGGAATGAATTGACGATTCAAGGCTATTCTCACTGCTATTGATTAGGGATGCAATCAGTTTGGAATTATGCAATGATTTAAATTTTGAATCTGAACTAACAGTTTGCTACTCGAACATGTACTACATCGTTCAATTTTGCTATTTCATGGACTGTTAGTTTGGTTTATTTAATTAGTGGCGGTAATTGGATTCAATATTGTTGTTAGTATATCGTGGGTTGAGGTGATGTATTTTCCTCTATTTTAGCACAGTTCAAAAGTAATCCATGTTTTAATGATAGTTTCAGCTTGTTTTAGTCAGGGAACGTGTATTCGATTTACCTTAACGTATAATTAGAATGCTATAGGACTGTTATGGTTATTCCTTAGGTTTGTTTGAATTTTATTTTAGTAGAAGAACACACCCTAGCTCTGTTAATTCCGGTTAGGGTGTGCGATTTTTTTTTTTTCTGAAAATTTTTAGTCTAATTTCTAAACTACCCTGTAAGGTGCCACCAATTAAAACCTATGGAGATATTGTCTTTCTTTTTTTTTTTACCACAAATAGGTGAAATACTAATAAGGGAGACAATATCGCCGGAGTTGTTACCCATATGACATAACCGGTCTAACCTTACCTTATTCATCCTATTATGATTATATTACAGAAAATAAAACTAATGTGATGGAAAATTAAAAGGTTTAAATATGGCTTCAACCTTCACATTTTGTTACTCGATCGATTGGGCTTTGAAAAAGATGTTTGCGCGACGTGTTTTAGTTTTGCATTTCTCATTGGGGGTCTCCTTATGATCTGGCTATTCATTGCATCCAACTTTTCCTTCTCCTCAAAAGTAGTGATTGAGTTTATTTGAACAATATGATTCTGTGCAACTGTTGGTAGCGGCGTTGCAATTCGATTAGCAACTGAAGTCTCGCCTGGATTTATAGAAATTCTTGCAAAAAGTACTGGAGCATTATGGTTCAAGTTGCTACTGAGTTTGCTGGTTGTTTTAAATTTGCAGGACACTTGATTGTCACTGATTTTCTTTGACATTTTGGCTTAAGCTGAACGTCAATGTCCTCTCCTTCACTGTCGTCATCAAAATCTTGGTTGTCATCTGAATATGAAAAACCTGCTAATCCTCCCCAGCCCTCATCGTCGTCATACTCTCATTGGTCTTTCCACAGCTTTGATTTAACGACCATGTTTCTCATTTTAGCTTGAACCAATTGTTTGTTGTTTTCATTGGAGGTTGATGGATATCCCTATTTTTTACTAAGTGTCACCTCTTGTGTACTAGATGACGGATTTGTTGAAGAAATATGATCCTCGGCCATTGAACTCTTGTCCACGATCTGCCTTTTGTTTTTGGGTTTTGGAGTTGCTATTCTGTTGGAAATGGCAGAACAGTTCTTTGTAGTGTGATGTGCAGTTTTTGTTGTATGATGAGAAGTATCCTTAGGCTCTAAAACCATAACACTTTGAAACGAGGCTTCATGATAAACTGCAGTTGCTGCCTTTGTCGAAGAAATGTTGCTGCCTTGTTGAACCATATCAGATTGCCGAGAGAAATCTTGACAATATGTGGTCTGCACAGCCTCATCTTCTGAAGGACTTGCTGAAATTTGAACTAATGGACTCACAGATTCAAGATTACCATTCCTAGATATGTTTCGAACAGTTGGAGATTGCAAAGGAGAAATATGATCTAGTTCTAAGTAAATGCACATTGTAGCTTGCAATTCATTGTCTTCTGTGATGACTGTTCTGTTATTGCACTTTGTAGCAACATCTTTTTTAGTATGCTCGGAATTAACCAATGCAGATGGTTTATTCAGTTCTTTACGATGTTGTTGTCCAGGTTTTTTTGAAACATCAAAATCATTTGTTGTTGTCGACTCCTCCCCTGACTGACCAGAAAGAACATTATGATCTGAGTTAGATCTGAAGTTATCCGAGGCCTCCATATTAGTTCCATTTGCTTGACCAAACAGTGTAGTATTTTTGTTGTTAGAATTCTGCAATATCTGTTGCTGCTCGATCAGTTTCTCTTCATTGCTTTTAGCATTGGCATTTTCTGTTACAGTCCATGTATCACTAAGTTCCAAGTTTGATACCTTCTTTTCAATTTCAACATCACAAGGTATTTTTAATGGAGCATTAGCTTGCACTTTGCAACACTGAGCAGGAATATCCTTCGGCTTTTGAAAGGCTTCTGCAGGTGTACCAATTTAATGAGAAACAATTTTTTGGGCTCCTATCTGATACACAGTGCATCTATGATGTTGTCCAGCCAGTTCAACCAACTGCCCAGCTTGTGAACTAGGAGGAATATGATCCGCAGTAAGCTGCATTTCCCCTGCAGTAGCCACATATGATCGTGCATACATTGTAGCATCAGTTACATATGTAGAAGGATTAGAGGGTCCTTTATCCAACTTCAATGCCTTCTCCAAATTCTCAGCTGGTCCTGCTGCATGTGGTGCATCTGGTACACCAGCACTTCCACTACTCCTAGCCTCTATATATTGATCTGCTTCACCCCTATCCTTCCTAGTAGGTTCTGAAGTATCCACTGGTTCAGCATTCTGCACCAAATGCTGCTGCTCGTTTGGTTTTCCCTGCATACAGAGATCTATCACACTCTGGCCTGACCTTTCTACATTGTCACCTGATGGTACAGTAGCTGCAGCATTCTGTTTCAGTTTTGGCACCATCATATCTGACTTTTTTTCACATACTGCCTTCAAAGGAGAATGTGATGGTGCAGAATTTGGCCATTTTGAAAAAATGCACCCCGACACCATTTGGCGTTGAAATAGATTTAGCAGTATGAAGCATTGAACCCGAACCAATTGTTTGTTCTGCATCTTGAATCACATTAGGAAGTGTCCTGTCTATTCGACGACCTGCTAGATTAGCATTTAAGTAGTCTCGGGCATAACCTTTTAATTTAGCCAAACTGCCCTTTCTTTCAGATTCCCCAGTATGGACCACTTCTTCATTGAGTTCCTCAGAATTTCATCGACACGATCTTACATTATGTCCTTGATGATTACAATACGTACAGTATTCAGGAGCATTATCAAGCATGATCTGCTGGTCGAATTTTGTTATTTTTCCAGATCTCGAGTCTACTATCTTGATCTGAATATTCTTTGGATGTTTGTCCAGTAAATTGATCAAAACTTTAACTCGTGTCGTACTAGGACGTGTTCGATCTTTAGTAGCCTTATCTATTGCAATAGGATTTCCGATTGCAGATGCGATAGACATTAAGGATTTTTTGGCGAACAGATTTGCTGGCAGATCGGGAAAGGAAATCCAAACCACAGCATTTGACGTTTCTTCCCGGGGATTAAATCCCATTGTCCATGGGAATGTCCTAAAGAAAAAGTCATCTCCTTTTGTGTTTATATAACCAGTCGTTCTTGATACCACCTGAGTATAGTCTTAAACAGATCAAATCTTGCCAGAATATGCCGATATTCTAGTTGTCCAATGTTGCAATTACCTTTGACACCTAGTTGCTTCGGCAGAATCTGCTTTAGCTCTTGAAGATCGGATTTTCCATTGGGCTTTAGATTTTTGTCACGTACGCCAAATTTCGGCAGCTGCCTTTGGGTGTTGTTTATCTTGGGATTGCACTCAGGCCCGCCCCACCTTTTGTTATTTGGGATCATTGGCCTACCTATTCGGGCGCAGTTCAATTGTTTCCTTCAAATGATTTAATGGGTATTTGGAATTCGGGTTTTGAGCTAGGTAGCAGGTTTTAAACAAAAAGGTTCGTCCGTTTGTTTGGACCCGGACCTTAACTTAAGGCCTAGATTTTGAATATATTTAATTGGAATTTTTCTTTTCGTTATTAGAGACAAAAATAAAAAAAATAGAAAATATAGTTATCTTTTAAGATTATCCTTTAAAATAAAATGAGACGAGCCTCGACCAATAAAATGCAAAATCTCGGGGCCCTCAATAAAGATTTTAAAAAACATTTAGAAAATCCGAAGGGTCGTTTAGCGAATTTCACGGCCCTCCCAAAAGATTACGATGCGTTAGACTCTATTAGGCACGAATTTAATAAACTACGTTCCTAAATATGGGCAGGCATTTTATGCGGCCTAAATTCAAATCATAAAACATTGAATAGAGTATGTCTAGAATTGCGGGTTCATTTGATGCGGCGCAATCCGAAAACACACTTTAAACGACGTTCACCTTATCGTAAATACATATTATATTAAATAAAAGTGGTTAAGCATAAAATTGGCACATATGCTCTTCATGTAATAAATTCAGATAAAAGCTAAATGCAACAGTTGAGTGACCATGCTAGAACTACGAAACCCGGGAATGCCTAATACCTTATCCCGGGTTAACAGAATTCCTTATCCGGATTTTTGGTTCGCGGACTGTGAACAGAGTCATCTTTTTCCTCGGTTCGGGATTAAATCGGTGACTTGGGACACCATTAATCTCCCAAGTGGCGACTCTGAATAAATAATAATAAAATCACATTCCGGTTGTCCTTTAAATAGAAAAACTCCTTTATGCTCCCTTTGCGGAGGTGTATCGCGAAAAAGGAGGTGTCACAGGTTTTAAGACAAATTATCATAAGGATAATTTGAGAGATATTCGCTTAAAATTAGAATATCACTTAGACAATGACATAGATTATTAGGGTGAAAAACGTTAACCTAGTCTACTTTGTGAGCCAGATGTGAGTTTAAAATGATATGATAGATCAAATAGTATCTAAATATCTACTGTACAACATTCTTTATTGATATAATGACATATGCTCCGTGGGAAAAGGGAGAAAATGTTGCAGCACATGTTTCATGCCATATGTGTTAATGTCGGCCAATTGGGTTAACCTAAGACCATTCTCAACTTATTATTGTGTGAGACCCAGAGCTTTATGATAGCTCAAGATTTTGTACCCTTAGAGACCATGATCAGATATTTGAAACTAAGTGTAATGTTAGCTATCTTAGTGTATTTCCAAAAGACCATGAACACAGATTCGGTCTAACGGAGCATATGTATTGTTTATGTTGATATTACGAAGTATATGTATTGCCGCTTCCAAGAGACCTTCTCGATTTAAGAAATATAATGCTTGAAAATATATAAGTGGAAACCTCCGCTCTGCAGCTTAGTTTTATAATCATCAACTGTGAATAAACATTAATGACATGTTGGCTTCATGAGCAGAGGCGGATCCATAATTTAAATTCTGTAAGTTTAATTTTAATATTTTTAATATTGAACCCATTATATTTTTAATGTTACCGGTTCATATCTATTATTTTTATAGTTTTGATGAATTTTTGCGTATAAATTTTTACTCCGCATTGAAAGTTATGAAAAAGTTTATTGTGCGCCTTAGGCTCCTTTTTGTCTGATAAATTTACGAACCCCAATTTTATACTTTTGGGGCCACAAAAATCTAGGTCCACAAAACTATGAGACAAAAGAATGTCTTATACAAATAATATCAGTTGTATGAGGAACAAAATAATTTTTTTTTAAAATATGGGTTCGGTTGAAGTAAACTACATCCGCCTCTGTTCATGAGATCTGTGATCCTGACAGCAAGAAGATGGAATATATACAGAACTATAGCTAAAAGAGTATATGCAAAGAATTCATGAGGTTTTTCTTAAACATTGAGAAGCGATCAAAAACTAAGGGATTGGAGAGTTTTCATTAATGGTATATGCACTTTCTGAATACAAGATAAGGTTACAAATTTTTTATGATTCAGATTCTAGAGAATTAGTAGCATCAAATATAAAAATTAAAGGGTAAATGGTATTTAAAATGTTTGTATGGTATACATTGTTAGTTTTGATTTGTTCACTCCTAACTATTGAGTTAACCTATGTTTTCTCAAAAAGTTTTGCCTTATAGTACAAGAACTCAATTCTTTTGCTTTTAGTCAATGCGACTGGCTCAGTAAACATTAGAATCTAAAGTTGTCTTGTTGTATTTTAATTACATGTCAAAATTTTATGTAACAATGCTTTACAAATGGTGGAAGTATTTATAATCTAGTTAGAGTGTCTGTTCCCAAATGTTAATTTCGGTCTTTTATGAAGAATTATGTCACGTCCTTAGTTCTTAACTAAGTACACGTGCGGCCCATGAATTATTCTTCTTTAGCAACTAGGTCAATGGTGCGACCTTTGCTGAGTAGCCATTGATGAACCAACGTTAGTAGTTAACAAGGCCAAGGAAGGATCTTAACTCCATTACCCTTGTAGGTGCTTCCCACTCCTGGATAGCACATGCCTTAGCCTCGTCCATGTGTAGCTCTCCATTTCTAATGACATGGACCAAGAAGTGAACCTTTGATTATGCGAACTCATATTTCTCCCTCTTGATGTATACCTCGTTCTCCCACAGGACTTGGAAAACCTTCCTTAAATGCTCCATGTGCTCCTTCAAGGTATTGCTATAGATGACTATGTTGTCTAGGTAGACTACCACGAACTGATCAAGGTAGGGATAAGGAATCTTGTTCATAAGGGTGCAAAATGTGGCCGATGCATTGATTAAGCCGAAGGGCATCACCAACTAATCAAAGGCTCTATATCTCGCCACACATGTTGTCTTAGGCTCATCTCCTTCCGCAATGCGAACGTGGTAGTAGCCCTTTCGAAGATCCACCTTGCTAAAGTACTTGGATTGCCCAAGTCTATCGAACTAGTCAGTAATAATCGTGATCAGGTACTTATTCTTCACGGTGACCTTATTGAGTGCTCAGTAGTCTATGCACAAGTGCAACGATCCATCCTTCTTCTTCTGCAACAATATTGGTGCGCCAAAAGGTGCCTTTGATGGGCGGATGTGACCAGTGTCTAGTAGCTCCTTCAATTGTTTCCTGAGATCCTCTAGCTCGAGAGGTGCCATACGATATGGGGCAAATGCGGGTGGCTTAGCCCCTGGCTCCAACTCAATCTTGTGATCCCCCTCTCGCCTAGGCGGCAAGTGCTTGGCTAACTCTTCGGGCATGACATCTTTGTTTTCCTCAAGCAACTTCTCTATGCAAGGCGGCACTGTCTCTTGAAAATTCTTGTCTTCCGCTAGACTTGCGATGGTTGCCACGAACGTCGGCTCCCCCTTCTTGATCCCGCTGACAACTTGCATAGCTGAGAGTTGTGCTTGGATCTGTCTGTGAGTCATAGTCCCTGTTGGTTCCACGGAAGCTCCTTCTTGCTCCATAACCAAGAGATGTTGGAGGTAGGGGTCGATCAAAGTATGACAATGTCTAAAGAACTCTTGCCCCAGTATAATTTTAAAGATATCCATAGCAGTTACGGTAAAGTTTGTCATACCTTTCCAAGTTCCCAATCTAACACCAACTCCATTAGCTACCCCACGAGCATTTTGTACCTCGGCATTCACGGTCTTTACGCGAGAGTTGGTTGGAGCAATCTTCAGTTCTAGTCTCTTTGAGGAAACCTCAGCCACAAAATTATGAGTTGCTCCAGTATCCACTGTTGCATGAGCGGGCTTGTTGTTGATGGTGATATCCACGTACTGGTTGCCATTCTCGGTAGGTTGTATAGCTTTCTTTGTGACAGCACCACATAATCCGATCATACCCAATTGTGCGGTTCCCGAACTCTCTCCTTACAGCTGCTCTTTTTGTTCACGGACCATGGCACTGAGTCTCTTAAGGTCAGGACAATTCCTAAAGTCATGAGGCCCTCCACATATTAGCATCCCTTCTTCTCAGCATGTGCCTTCTTCTCGACGTAGCCCTGATGACCACTCGACTTTTTGGACTCTTGAGTCTTGGAGTATTGTTGTTGTATATCCTTGCCTTTGCCACGGTCTCCCCACCTTTAACATTGTTAGCTTTGACTCCTTGCCATTGCCTTTGTCGTGCTTGTCATGCCTGAAATTCATCAATGATTCGGCCTCCACTATGGCTTGGCCTATATCAGTGACTTGTCGGCGTTGCAACTCCTGCTTAGCCCAATTTTTCAATCCCTCCATGAAGTGGAACAACAAGTCATCATTGGTCAGGTTGGGGATTTGAAGCATAAGGGTAGTGAACTCTTTTACTTAGTTATGAATGCTCCTTGTAACTTCAATTCCCTAAGCTTGCACCTTTCCTCGTACAATACATTATTTGGAAAGAACTGTCGCTTGAACTCCACTTTGAACTGATCCCACGTGCTAATAGTACATAGACCTTTATCTGCATCGGCCATCTTCCTTCTCCACCATAGCATGGCTGTCTCTAAGAGGTACAATACCGCCCTGTTGATCTTGTCCTCGTCGTCCCTAAATTTTTCGTGCCTGAAGTAGTTCTCCAAGTGCCAATAGAAGTTTTCCACTTCTTGTGCATCATGAACACCTTTGAACACTAGGGGCTTGGGAGCCTCGATATTGGCCTCCCTCGTTACCACAACATTGTTGGCTACCTCAGTCACGCCAGCATTAGCATGCACCTCGAGTGACTCTATCTTTGCCTTCATAGCATCGATAGTACTCAAAGTCTCCATAAGTCTGCACTATAAGGCAGTGATGGCTTTCCTTAGTTCCATCTCAGTCTGTGTACATCCCTCCAAATCATTTTGGATATATTCAATATCTTCAAGAGTGTGTCCATCAAGAACGTTAAGGGTTCCTTCCACCTTCCCCAAGCATTGGCCAAAGATCTCCATGGTGTCCATCCACGCGTTCATCTTCATCACCCACTCTTTATGAGTGAGACGTCCTCTGGAAGGACCCCCACTTAATCCTCGCTCGCCTCAGTGGCAGATGGTTCTTGGGATGTAAGCCCTTCGTTTGACACAACCTCAGGTGTCACCTCTTGGCTTTTATTGGTGGTATTCCTCTTTTTGCTACGGCCGCTCTTGCCAGCAACATCCTGGATGATATTGGCTTGGGTTTTGGCAGCATTAGTTTCTCCGTCGTTCGCCATTCCCTTAGTTGAAACCTAGCCCTGATACCACATTGTCACGTCTTTAGTTCATAACTAAGTACACGTGTGGCACTTGAAAACTTGCTCCGTTCTTGCACAACTTGCTCACGTTCTTGCTATGTCAAGTCAGCCCTACTATACTCAAGATCGCTAAGAGAATGGAAGAAAGAACACAAGAGAATTGCTAAAGGAAGCTTTGTATTAGAGAAAATTTGAAATGTTTGCTTGATGAGTTACAATTGAATGGCCCCATTTATATACTACTCTTAAGGGCTAGTGTGTAAATATTAATTACTATACAAGTCCTTGATATTTAAAAGATAAGGGCTTTCTCTAGAATGCTCTACAAGCCTAGAAGATTCCAAGGACTTTCCTAGCAAATCCATAAAGATCTAGATTCTTCCTAAGAAAATATACATACTTCTCTAGAATCGTCTTACAAGTACTAGCCTTCTTCTTATGTAAAATTCCACATGGCATTAATAAATGCCAAATGGCGCTTACGTGGCATGATGATATGGCGGGTCGCCACAATTAGCTCGAAAAAGTGGTAACTTTTATTTCATGAAAAGATGTTTCATTTAAATGCTCAAGATGAGCACAACTAATTGAAAAATAAAAAATTTGAGTGACCAAACAAGGTTCATATAGCAAATAATAAACCAATATAGAGTAGGCGTGCTTGATGAAGGGACGCTATGAATAGATGATAGCAAGTTTATTGTTGTATTTGTTAGGTTGCTGCTAAAATCTAAACATTTTAAAGATTTTCTTGAAGGCAATTAACCTTACTTTTAATTGGTCACACTAATAAGTTTTATGTTAGTATGTAACTTCACATAAGTTCCTTAAAATTGTAGGGTACATAACTAGATCTTTTAGAGCACAACATGTTTTTTTGTTAGATATCTTTTTCTTTTTCCTTTTTTATTTCGTGACCAGAGGAGAAAGAAGAGGTCTCCTTAGTGGGTTGATTTGCCGTTTGCTTTGTGTCACATCGGAAATAGGAGATTGAAGATGAAATTTTTAGCTGTGGTCTCCGTTTCCCCTCTCAATTAAAGGATGCATTTCAGGTAAATCATGACCAACCAACATGATATCATCAACATACACAGCCAAGACAACCAGAAAATCAGAAGGGGTTTTGTAAATAAAGAGTAATCAGTAATATTTGAAATGTAGCCTTTGGAGAGAGAAGCTTTTGAGTTTGGAAAATCACTATCTGGAACCTTGCATAAGGCCATATAGGGACTTTTTAAGTTTGCCAACCAATGAATGGAGAAGAAGAGGAAGAACCACAGATATCAAGGCCAAGAGGCACCTTCATGTAGACCTCCTCATGGACTCACCATGCAGAAATGCATTATTAACATCAAGCAAAAAAGTAGTTCACTTGTTCTTGGCAACAAGAATCAGTAAGCTTTTGATAGTACTAAGCTTAACAACAGGTGAAAAAGTTTCTATAAAGTTAACACCCTCCTGTTGAGAATCACCCATTTATAACTAGTCTTGCTTTATACCTTTCAATAGACTCATCAACCTTCTGCTTAATTTTATACACTCATTTACAAGGAATATCCTTTCTGTGAGGAGGAAGTGGCACTATCTCCCATGTCTCATTTGCCTCAAGAGCTTGAAATTCCTTTAGCATGGCTACTCACCAAGCAAGATTGTAAATATCCTGCTAATAGAACTGAGGCTCATGCATATGCAAATCAACTGAAGATACCTTGATAGGTGGTGTAAATGTAGATGAGAGCGCAGATGAGCAAACATAGTATTTAAGGTGAACAGGTTGTTGGACTAGTCTGAAGATCTCCTAGAGGAATAAAGGGAGGAGTAGGCGAAGGATTAGACGAGGAAGAAGAAGAAGAAGAAGAAGAAGAAGAAGGAGAAGAAGAAGAAGAAGGAGAAGAAGAAGAAGGAGAAGGAGAAGGAGAAGGAGAAGGAGAAGGAGAAGGAGAAGGAGAAGGAGAAGGAGAAGGAGAAGGAGAAGGAGAAGGAGAAGGAGAAGGAGAAGGAGAAGCAGAAGGAGGAGAAGAAGGAGAAGGAGAAGAAGGAGAAGGAGAAGAAGGAGAAGGAGAAGAAGGAGAAGGAGAAGAAGGAGAAGGAGAAGAAGAAGAAGGAGAAGAAGAAGAAGAAGAAGAAGAAGAAGGAGGAGAAGAAGAAGAAGAAGCAGGAGGAGGAGGAGGAGAAGAAGCAGGAGGAGGAGGAGGAGGAGGATCAGATAAAGAAACCGGAGAATGATGAAAAAAGGGAGGAGGAGTAGGAGAATTAGGAGCTGGACTAGAATAAGGGTTGGCAGAAAAAGAAGGGACACTGCCATGAGAATTAGAGATAGGAGAAGGAGGAGTAGGTTGGACATCTATGGAAGTAAGAATAGGTAGACAAAGCAGAGAAAGAAAAGAATCAGATTTGTAAGGAAACACATGTTCATGGAAAACAATATCCCTAGAAAAGAAAATGGACTGATTGGAAGTTTTAAGAAGCTTATAGCCTTTTTGCCACATGGATATTCCAAAAATATATTGTATGGCCCTAGACTGAAACTTATCACACCCTTTTTTGGGAGAGGTGGAAAAACAATGGCACCCAAAGGAATTGAGGTGTTCATATGAAGGAGGATGCCATGTGACTTTTCATAGGGTGAAAGGTTCTTAATGACAAAATGAGGAATTTTATTGAAAATAACCCCAATATTTAAATATTAGATAGGAAAAAGAGAGCTATGGACACCTCAAGTAGTATTTTCTTTATACAACTCCATTCTGTTCAAGAATATGTGAAACAGTAATTTGGTATAAAATCCCTTAACTATTAAAAAAATGATTTCCCTCAGAACTACCCCCAAGTTCAAGAGCATTTGCTCGACGAAACGCTTGAATTGAGGATTTAAAATGCACTTTGACCACGGTTGTAAAAGCCTTAATGATGGAAGGTACATTTCACTTACAAGAAAGACGATGAGTCCAGGTAGCCCTTATATAATCAATTACTATTGTCAATAAATATCTTAATCTTTTGTAAGTTTTACTATTATAAGGAACACAAATATTAATATCGACTAATTGAAAAGGGACGATGGAATGTATAACACTTTCAGGAAAAAACAGTCTTTATTATCTAGTCATTGAACAAATAGAACAAAAGAAAGATTGTTTAGATGATATTTTGTCAAACAAATATATAATGGACTTCATTTTTTAGAAGGTCATATGCCCCACTCTGTGATGCCAAGAAAAATACACTTTATTAAAGGTAGATATGTGATTACAAGAGACAACATCAACTCCATGATCTACTACATGACTAGTGTTAACAAAAGGACATATTCAGGCAAACTAACAGATGAATGAGAAACAAACACGAAAGTGGATGTAATAGGAAAAAGATAAGCATCTGGATATAAGTAGCACAGTCTTCCTGCAGCCTTACCAATTTCCAGTGGCCTCATTAGAGAGTGGACCTGTAAAGAGCAAATTGATTTGGTCAATAAAGCTGAACAATCTAATTGTGCATGAAATGGTGAACAAAATTCAGATTGAATTGAAAAGAAGGAACAAGGAGGACATGGAGTAAGACTATAGCATATCTGAGATGTAAAGATCCAATGGAAACTACTTTTTCTTTATATGCGTTTGGCAATGTGACAAAAATGATTAGTTAAAGGTTTTACATTGAAGAGCAAGTGTTTTTGTGGAGTTATATGTTTAGTTGCATCTGTATCTAATATCCAATGATTTATTTTTAACTGTGATGGAGCAGATAAATGTGAGTCCACAAAACTAATAGCGTAACTACTAAGCGAACCTGCAAAATGTGCAAATGCAGTGTTGTCCATAGTAGAATCATCATCAGCTCGCCTAGAAGATAGTTGAGCCTGCAGAAATAGATCTAGGAGATGTTGGTAATGCTCTTTAGTAAAACCATGGGCTAATTGCTCAGAGAATTATATAGTTGGAGTATCATGTAGAGGTGTAGAGGAAGTGAAAGGAGGTTCAGTCTGAACATATGGAGCAGACTTCCTGTTCATTGTGAACTTGAAGTCTGGAGGAAATCCATGAAACATGTAATATGTATCCATACTGTGCCCAGGTTTCTTACAATATTTACAAGAAATATTTTTCTTAGACCTCCTGGATTCAAAATTGACCTTTTTACTGAAGGTCATATTCCCATTTGATAAGCGAGGAAAAACTAGGAAGGAAGATGTACTCAAGAAAAACTTGGGATAGAAGAATGAGCTTCCCTTTGACTTTTATCACGTTGAAGAAGGGAATAAGCCTTGCTCATTGGTGGAAAGGGAATCATTATCATAATAACACTTTTTATAGTTGAATAGGAGTTATTTAAAATCATTTAGAAATTGGAACAATTATTGATATTCTAAGAATTTAGGCAAGGAAACACAAGAGCATACATGTCTTATATAGGAGGAATGTAGCACATCCGAGAGGCTTTTCATCTTTGAAAAGTAATATGCTACGTCAGAAGACCCCTCATTAGTAGAGTGGATTTAGTTTAGTAGTTGGATGTACTTAGACCTATTTGAGTGCCCAAACCTATCATTAATTTCTTTCTAGACTTCTTTGGCAGTTCTAAAACACATCACACTAGAAATCTCTCTAGATACTGACTTTGTTATCCAAGCCTTGACCATGTCATTACACCTTTCTCAATATGCATAGTAAAAGGAATCAGATGTAGGCTGGAAGGGTGATGTTGAGAAGGTGAGATGGAACCACCGAAAAAGGAACAAAACTATCAGTAGTCGAAGACACATCATCATTATTCAATATACTACCCATTGTCACACCCAATCAAAACGAACTCATAATACATAATAGAAAAGATGACTGATAACAACAGAGGTAAATAGAGATGCAATCAATGGAAAATCAACACATGCAAATAGGAGAGAGTATACCAGCCTTCTTCTGAAAACCCGAAGAAGTAAGGTCTCGTCTAATCGCAAACCCTAGACATGATTTTTGCTCCCAAATATGATAGCACCTTTGTGAAAATCAATGGTTCAAAGAAGATGTACCTCTACCAACGATCACAGTTGAAAAGCCCCAAAAATTCTTCAGTAAAAATTGACAAATACTGTTTCGACTACCTTTGACTTCAACCAAACCAATACGAAAAAAACTTTCGACAAGGGTACAATCGTAAGAGAGATTAGGAATAAAGGAATCTATAACCCTAATCCGATACCATGTTAACTTGGTATAGACCTCATGTATGGCAGAACAAATGGAAAAGAAACCGTAACATTGAGAGAAGGGATAAGAGAGACACAAAAGATTCGAGAGAGATGTGAACCGGTCAAAATAATAATTGACCAAAACTAATTAATTTCCCACATAATGTCCTTTTATGTTTACAAGTATAGGATGTAGAAAAATATAAGTAAAAATATACAACACATGTAAAATGTATAACTGGGCTGATCCTTTCAGTAAATATTAGTCGGCCAGCTGCTTTGCTTTGTTGGACTGAGCTTCAGTCATGCACTGTTTAACAATGTCCACCATAGAATTTTACTCTTAAAATCATATGATAGTTGTGTATAAGGTAAAGTTTGGAGGCAAAGAGTATAGACTCTCTCAGGCTTAGCAAAATAAGGGTACGCACGACTCACGAGCTTGTGTCGACACAAGGTGAACTAAGGATATCATGATTGCATTCTGCAAAAAACTTGGCAGCGATCTAAAAACAAATAGAAAGAGGAGAAAGATGTGATGTAAATAAAAATGTTAACAAAGGAAATAAAACTTCCACGCAACACAACTCCTCAATTCTAAGAGAGCCAAGTGTCGACGAAGCATTGATAAATCCAACCATCATTTAGTTTATCCTTTTACGGTATATATTGTGAATTACAGAAAAACAGAGAGATTCTTTCTAAGTAGTCAAAGATCAATGAAAAAACATAGGCGAATGACATCGTTTTCCTCCTCCCGTTAGCGGTTAACCCCCATCCGCACCAGGGGCGGGCGGACTTAGAGTGTAATATACGTGTTATTGGGAACCCAGTAACTAAATCATGTATTTATATTAAGAAAATTACTAAATATTTGTAAATATCTATTTCTGAACCCAATTATTATAGCATATAAATCTAAAATTATGGTAGGAACTCATAAGCCTCAAATCATGGATCCACCTTTGATTGGCACCACCGTTCACCATTGCCAGGTTAATTTCACACTGGTGGAGTTACACCCCATGTCTTCATACATGAGAGTACGTCGTAAGTCAACTGATGTAAGTTCATAATTAGATCATCTTTAAAAGTGCGTAACGTAAGTTAATCATGTTACTATGGAGGTTAGAAATATTTAAGATCATGAATAACAAGCACTAAGAGGGTTAGAAGGCTTAGAAGCTAAACAAATTGAAGAAAATAAGTTTCATCGAAAGTCGAGAAGTTAGAAATGTCAGAAAATATACTTTTAGGGTGAGACTAGAGTACATAACATGATAAAGATGATATGTTATGAGTTAATTTAGTCCTATAATATTCGTGTGTCATGTTTTAAATTGAAGATATTTGTGGAACAAAGTCGGCAAAGGACATCAAATGTTGACATTCCTAAATATGCTAAAAATTAGGTCAAATGTAGCTAAGTTTTTCTCCCAATACACTTGAAAGTATATGATGATTCATTGATAAGTTAGTATTTTACCAGCTTATCTTGCCTGTAAACCTATATTTTTGTTGTGTTCTAGTGATAAAATCAAGTTTTTAATGTCATTTACTTCTATTTTACAGGTTGTATGTGATTTAGAAGTAATGGTGAAGAAACCAAGTGAAAACAAGTCAAAAAGAAGCTTAAAAGAGAAATAATCTGGGCAATGCCCAGATAGGTCGCATTTGCGACAAAATCATGGGAAATACAAATACAGCAGTGTTGGTAATTGCGAAGAAATCCTGGGAATTGCAAAGTCTACTGATTTAAGCGATCTTCGCAAATGCGAACTGAACTGAAATAGTCAATCTTCTCAAATGCGAAGCCTACATCGCAAATGCGAAATGAAGCAGGAAGTCATAGTTGGGAATTGCAAACTTTTGTTCGCAAGACCTGGGCAATTCTGGAATTTTATATTTTTTATCCTCAAACCATTTTGATACTCGTTCAAGGAGATATTTTGGACATCTTTGGCTTATTTTCAGTTCTTAGAGACTAGAGAGAACAAGTATAGAAGCTAGGGTTTTGCACAACACAATTGGGTCTTGAAGATTTGAAGCTTGTGGTTAAGTTTTTCTTACCCATTTATGTTTATTTCTTCATTTCCTTGATTTGTGTTGAATATTTAAGTGTGTAGTATTTTATTCAACACTTGAATCTTATTTAAGGAAATATTCATGTTTAAAGTGTGAATTAAATACTTTGGTGTGCTTCTATATTGAATAATTTTTATTTATTTATGAAGTGAGTTATTGTGACTTTAATTAGTCTTGTTCTTTAGTATTTCCAAAGGGATTAGCTAACCCTAGGACTCTCCCATTATCTTTGAATTAATTTTGAAAACGATAATTTGGGGTTGGGAAAGATTAATTAACAAGAACTTGAGGCGTTAACCTTCATTTTATAGATTCTACCTAGGGATAAGATTTAACTACTTGTAGCCATTCCGGGTGTGCTTAATCTCATAATTGTTTTAGGTATAATTCAATTACAAAGTTTTGTTAGTCTTCGGAAGAAGCTAATTAAGAACTATTATCTGTGGCTAATTAATATAAGCTCGTTCATATTTGTAAAATCATGAAATATATTGGATCGTTACTTCAGTGTAACTCCCGATGCTTTCATACTTGTAGCCATTGATTATTTTACGTGCTTTCTAGGTTAGTTTACATTTCCGCATTTAGCTATAAATATTTTCAAATCAATATTTTTAGTGTTTGGCATTGCGGGATAACCTCTAATTTTCTTACAGTCCTAATCACCTACACATTGTTCTCTATAGGATTCAACATCGACTCATAGTTGGGTAAATTATATTGCATGAGACCGTGTCTATTACTTTTTATTAGTTGATTTGGACGTCATCAAAATTGGCACCGTTGTCGGGGAACAATTTGGCGTAATTTAGGTTGTTTCATAAATAAGCGAAAGTACTTTGGTCCAAACATATAAATATTTGTGTAATTATTTCTCTTACCTTGTCTATTTTTATTGTTTGTTTCTTATTTATTTTCTTAGTTTTGAAAAATGGTATCATATAATAAAATTAGTTGGATGGTAGTTGTTCATACTTTGATGATCCTTATCCTTATTGTGGAGGACCACACTCATGGCAAAATTGTTTAAATTCTCCCGGGGGTGGATTGTGCGCACAATCTCAAACCCATGAGTGGATTATTTGTGATAAGCGTGGTTATCAAAATGGTCATAGGGATGATTGTGCTTATTTTTTATTCCCTTCCCCAAGCTCCTACAATGATGATTCTACTTTTGTGATGAGAATTATAAGGGTATGGAAGAGTAAGAAGTTGAGCATGACCCAAATGGAGAGTTCAAGCTCATGTTGCAGTACTTACTTGAAGGAGAAAACAAGGAATAAAGTTCCTTGGAGGAAGTTTTTGAGAATAGTCTCCATAATGGCTTAGCTCTTGAAAGGTTGCACTCATAAATGGATGAAATGATCGAAGCCTTAAGGGTTTAAAAAGCCTCGATAGTGAATGATAGCCAAGAATCTTCCTTGGATATTAAAGTTGAAAATCCTTACTTGGCACTTGATCAAAACCAAGAAGAACTCTCAAATTCTCAAAATGAGAAAATGATACTCATGTTGGAGACCATTCTTGAAAATAAGGAGAAGCGCAACTTTACACTCGAGGACTTGAAACAAGGCTTGAATTACAATGATGAACACATCCGCACTTTGGAATATCAAATGTAAATATTGGTTGAGGCTCATTATTCCCACCAACTTGAGAGTGTGGAAAAAAGCCAAGAACAGTCCAATTTCGAGGAACAAAGTGAGCTTTACTTTGAGGATTCAAGAATTGAACATCCGCCAACCGACTCCATGAATGTTAGTACAACAACAACCCAGTATAACCCCATTTAGTGGGGTCTGGGGAGGGTAGTGTGTACGCGGACCTTACCCCTACCCTAGGGTAGAGAGACTGTTTCCAAATAGACCCCCTGCATCTTTTCCTCCAAGAACTTCCCACCTTGCTCTTGGGGAGACTCGAACTCACAACCTCTCGGTTGGAAGTGGGGGTTGCTTACCATCAGAGCAACCCCTGTTGTATAATACTCCATGAATAATAGTGATGCCAAGAAAAAAATGGAATTAGATTAAACCAGTGCAAAAGCAAATTTTGTTGAGATTGACTCTAGTTCGGGGGAAGAGAGGATAAATAGAAAAATTGAAAAGTGTAGATTTGAAATCACATTCCAAGTAGTTTTCAATATTGGAATTGTGTGGAGATATGGGAATTGAACTACATGAGTCAATGAGGGACTGCGAGGAGGAAAGGCAACAACCGTATATTTTACAGTTTGAGGAAACAAGAAAACTAAATGATATTCCTCCTATGAGAGCCAAGAAGTGAAAAATGAAGAATTTATGGATTGACTTGATAATCAACCTCCCACTCCTCATCGCTCATGGTCACAAGCTTGACTCCAAGCTAGGTGTCCAGTTCATATCATCCAAGTAGCGAAAAAAGTGGTAGAGTTGTTTTCATCGTGCCACGACATTAAATGCGGCACTTGGTGGTAGGCAACCCATCGTTTTTCAAAATTTTTAGTCATTTTTGAAATGTTATTTTTTAGAATGGCTTAGTATATTATTTGTAACTAATCTGCCAAGTTTTATATTTTTTGGAGCTTATTTGAGCAGGTCAGAGTGACCCGAAGAGACAAAACCAGTAGCTGTTGAAAGTTGCTGGGGCAGATTATGCATTGCAAAAATATATTCGAATTCGCGAAGTTTCCCAGTAGCAATTCCCAAATTTTGTTCGCAATTGCAAAACCGGCAGGTATTAGTGACCTTCGAAATTGCAAAAGGTCTGTCGCAATTGCGACATCTGAGAATTAAAAGCATACAATCGTTCATTTTGAACAAAAATTGAAGAAAATACATAGTAAGGCTCTCAAACTCATCTCCCTCACTCTCACTCGCTAAAATTCCTTAAACTCTCACTCCCAATTGCAAGAATCTAGGTATGAAAGCTTAATCACTGTCTTATTCTTCTTCTTCTTCTTCGTCTTCATGTTCTCCTTTATTCTTCTCAATTCTGCAACCCTATAGTCCAAATGGGTATCATTCTTTGCTCGAAATAGTTTAACTTTTTTTCAAAACATATGTTAATTTTTGGGTGAGGATTGGTTGAGAGTGTTCGATTTTGTTTGTCGCTAAAACAAATTGGAGAAGTATAAGTACCCAAATCTTGTCAAATAGAAGTAAAGTTTCTACGCTTTTTCTGTGTTTGATGACAGGCCCGAATGAAATTCCTGGCCAAAACATCGATTTTTCATATTTATGGTTGTTTATGAAGCTTAATGCATGATTCATGCTTGATTGATGATTGGGTTTGTTAAAGAATGTCTTGGATTGAAAAATTTTAGGGCTTGGTACTGTTGTCTGTAGAAAATCTCGACTCGTGATGAAGGCTCGCAATTGTGATGGCCTCTTCGCATTTGTGACTTCGCATTTGCGAAGATTTCATCGCATTGTGCAAATTGCCTTTTTAGAGACCTTCGCATTTCCCAGGTCTTTTTTGCAATTCCCAAAACTGGGGAGTTCTGAGTTCTTCGCAATTGTCGTCTCTGCTAACCTCACAGTTGCGAAGAATTCTTGGGAATTGCGATATCAGAGAGCTTGCACTTGAAAATCTGAAAATCTTGAAATTTTTCCAAGTCTGAGTTTCCACTGTGCGATCATACTTTTGGACTATTGGAATCATTTTGTACTATTCTTCACAGTCATATCATGTGTTCACTCTTATAATTTGTTGACGGGTACAATAATTGGAAAATGGGCTTGAACTCTGAAGGATCGGCAAGTGACAACTCCACGGAAGTGGAACAAAACTTTGACCATGATCGGTTCTTATCATTGGAGTGTCAAGAACGGTATTTTGAAAACCTTATCTCGAAGAAGGTGCTTCCAAAAAGTGGTATACTGATAGACGATGTTCAGGAACGTCTTCCCGAGTTCTATCAAAGGTTAATGGACATAGGATGGAACTGCTTTGCTCCTCTACCTTGCCAAGCAAATGATCAATGGGTGAGGTAGTTCTATGCAAACCTCACAGCTATCCGGCTAAAAAAGCCTAGATGAGAATTCGGGGAAAAACAGTGCACTTTAGGGCTTAATAAATGGCGTCTATCATTTTCCAAACCACGACATGGCCCCATTCAGGGCTAAAGATTGTGCTTCAGGGGAGTGGTTGGTGTCTAAACTATGCTCGGGTGCAGATGTTCCATGGGTGGCAGAGAAGAGGGGGATTACATCAAAATAATTCACTGCCGAAGCAAAGATATGGTTGGCCATCATATACATTTGTATATCTCCTGTTTCAAACAAATGGAGCATCCCGGTCACAAGATCTCAAATGATAGCCTGAATCCTTGACGATATTCAGCTTAATTTTGGTGAGATCTTCATCAATGAACTAAGGGAGTATCGGATGCAGAACAGACCTTCATTGGTATTCCTATCGCTTATCACTAAGCTATGCCAGCTTTCTGGGGTGGAAAAGGCTCCAGGGAATAATTGGATAGATTCGGGAAAGCCTCTGCATCATTTGAAGAAAAGAGGAGAGGGCGGCGTAGTGAAGAGCAAAAAGAGAAAGATAGATTCTTCTTCTCAGGTTGATCCGAGTAGTCAGCCATCATCCTCTGCAGGAGGACCATTTGATGTGCTTCGTGAGGAGATGGGAGTGATTCGCGATCTAGTGGCCAGCCTTCCACAGGGACCTGGGGAGACATCTGAGGGACCTACTTACATTTCAAATAAAGAGTTCCAAAAATACATTGAAGATCAAAGGAAGTAGGGGGATCACTAGAAGGCTTATACTGAGCTGGCCAAGAAGCATAGTGAATTAAGCACTTCACATGGCAACCTAGATATTGCACATACCAGATGGTGAAAAGGGAGAGGAAACGATAAAAATTCTTTACTCGCATGTGGAAGGGTGTGAAAGGGCTATGGATGGTTCTAAAGCCTCACGACCGGATACCATTGACCAGAGTTATTGTCATGATCCTAGTTCACCAATTGTGAACCTGTCATGACGGCGCCCAGTCTTCGAGAATAGGTAAGCCTTATCACATTACGGAATTTAACAGTGCAAGAATAAAACAATAGCAAACACTAAATAGAACATGAAATGTATACGGTGTCGCTTGGCACATACACTGCACACACCACTTCTGAAAGATAACCTCCCAAATCCCGGAATCCCACGGGCGACACAAGTCTAAGAGAAACGTAATATAGCTCTAATGTCTGAAAAAGTCTAATACAACGGAAATAATAAGGAACAGTACTGCTAACTAAGATATAAAGGACGGAGACTCTCTGGTCTGCGGACGCAGCAGTATACCTCAAGTCCCCGATAGCAAGATCTGAACTCACTGATGATAAGCCTGGCCGGATGCACCTAGATCTGCACAATGAAATTGTGCATAAGAGTAGCATGAGTACACACAGCGGTACTCAGTAAGTTCCAAGCCTAACCTCGGTGGAGTAGTGACGAGGAAGGTCGAGTCCCTACTGAGATGAACATCAGAAATAATATAGGAATAAAAGACAGTAGAAAATGAAGTAAATCCCGGATATCTAGCAAGACAATAAGTAAAACGGAACAGGCTACAAATACAATCTACGAATACAAGAAAAATCACTCAAAGGTCGTGATGCCACATGGAGCCCGGGAATTGAACCCGCAGTCCATTGTTACAAATAGCTGAGGATCTCCTGGCAATTGAACCCGTACTCCGTCATACCAATAACAGAGGATCTCCCGGTAATTGAACCCACAGTCCGTCACAACAATAACAGAGGATCTACCGAGAATTGAACCCATAGTGCGTCACATCAATAGTAGAGGATCTACCGAGAATTGAACCCGTAGTCCATCATATCAGGGGATCTACCAGGAATTGAACCCGTAGTCCATCATATCAATGGCAGGGGATCTACCAGGAATCTAACCCGTAGTCCATCATATCAATAACAGGGAATATACCAGCAATCGAACTCGTAGTCCATCATATAAATAACAGGGGATCTACCAGGAATCTAACCCGTAGTCCATCATATCAATAACAGGGAATCTATAGGGAATCGAACTCGTAGTCCATCATATCAATAACATGGGGATCTCCCGGGAATCGAACCCGTATTCCCAATCATAAACACTTCACAACAATTCAATATTTAACAGAAAGACTCCAAGTACAGCAACATGTAAAGGTCTAGAGCCTAGCATGCTCACAAAGAGGACACATATTGCAATTTAGTCAAACAGAGCAAATAAATTACTAACATGCTGTTCCTAAGCTGAAACAAGTGAAATTGCATTTTTAACAGTTAAATATACGAAGAAACACAGCATAAATAAGTCAAGTAAGGTAATTTTTAACAACTAGCACAAGTACGCGCCTGTCACCTCGCGCACAAGGCATTTAAACAACAGCAATGATAACCTAAGGGGATAGGTCCCCTATACAAAGTTACACAAGCCACTAACCTCGAACCGGTACAAAAGAAACAATGCCCTTGCCACAAGTATCCGACTCTGACTGGCCCAAATCTATTCAAACCAATTATATATTGTAAATAATATCGCAAGTAACTAATTAAACTCTTAAAATTAAAGCTAAGACGCGCAAATAGGTAAAATAACCAAAATGCCCCTCCGGCCAACGTATCGGAATCAAATAATTTTTACATTTTCAGAAACCTTGTACTCTCACAAGTCTAACCATATAGAAACCTCCCAAATCGTAGTCCAAATGCCCCTTCAAAACTCAATAGTTTAGCCAAAGAAGGTTTACGCAAATTATCCAATTTTTTATCCAAATTTCGAATTTAAAAGATGGATTTAACTACTAATTGATGGAATATAGATAGAAAGGATCACAGAAACGTTAGCCAAAGATTTATTTTCCAAAACTCACTCGAAATCGCCTTCTCCCGAGCTCTCAATTGATTTTCCAACTTATGAAATTAAACCTTCAGATTTTCTCTTAACTAAACAGCGATTTCTGCTTTTGCGGACCATGAACCGCTTCTGCGGTCCCGCTTTCGTAGAGAATCCATCTCTTTTGCGGTCCTCACTAATCCCCCCAGATTCCGCTTCTGCGGTCCCCCACTCGCAGAAGCGAGTCCGCCTCTGCCGAAACATGACTGCTTCTGCGGTTCATGGCCTCATGACCCCTTTCCGCTCCTGCGATTGACAAACCGCTTTTGTGGTGCCTCTTCTCTGGTCCCCAAGCCGCAGAAGCGGAAACAACAGAAGCAGCAACATTAATTCCCTTCTAACTCCAAAAACCAACCCGTCGAGCATCCTAAATACACCCGAGGCCCCTGGGACCTCAACCAAACCTACAAACCTATCCTTTAACATCATCCAAACTTGTACCAATCCATAAATCCCCTAAAACAACACTGAAAATACAATTTAATCAATGATTTGAACTTAAAACTTCCAAAACATAACCAAACTTTCTTTCGATTCAAAACCTAACCAAAACATGTCCGGTTGACCTGAAATTTTGCACGCACGTCCCAAATGACACGACGTGCTAAATATAATTTTGGAATCCCGTTCTGACCCTCGGATCAAAATTTCACTATCGGCCCGGAAACTTCAAAATTCTAACTTTCGGCATTTCTAGCCTAAATGAGCTAAGGACATCCAAAATACATTCCGAGCATGCTCCCAACCCCAAAATTACCTAACGGAGCTAAAGGAACCATCGGATTTCCATTCCGAGGTCACCTTCAAACTATTCTGATTACGGACCATTTCCCAACACTTAAGCTCTCATTTAGGTACTAAGTGTCCTAAAACACTCCGAATTCTATTACCGAACATCCTGGCAAATCGAAATAGCAGAAATGAACTTGGGGGAAGTAGTTAATGGGGGAAAGAGGCATAAATTCCAAAGATGACCGTTGAGGAGAGCAGTTGATGAAGTATTCAAGGAGCACCTTCCGCCATTTCTACTTTATTGTGTTTTGTTGCATTGGGGACATTACAACATCTTTGGTTGGGGTGGCTTCTTGTATAACTGTTATTCTGGTATAATTGTGGATATATGGCATATTAGTACTGTACTTATTTCATATTGGTATTAGTATACTTCCATGTTATGTCTTATATTAGCATGTTTATTAGCTTCCTTCTAATTTATTTTTAGTTACTTGATGTGTATTAGCTTCTTATTTGTTTTATATATAGTATGTTTTTTTTGGTTAGTAGTGATATCCTTGATTTTCTTTATACCACTGTTCTTTTTTAAGGATACCAATTTTCTTCTTGAACTGAGTAATTGTAGAAACCTTTTGTCAACTTTATTCGGTGATGGATAGATATAAAACTTTCTTAAGGGATTTAGTCTCGAAATTAGATTTAGGTTTTTGTTAAATTAGGAAAAATAAATGGTTAGAGTTGGGGTTTGTGCCCATTGACCAAGTTGTGGCTTGCTTGGTACCAATATGATTTAAACCTCGGCATATGGATTTTTGATTGTTGAAAAAGAAAAATAATTGAAGTAGAAATGTCATGACTTTTAGACTCAAATTTTGGCTCTTTGATTCACTAAATATCTTCATATGCTATATGCAACCTCTTTGAGTCATTGGTTTCAATTGGATTTTGGATTTGTATTCCACTTGAATGTTCATGTGCCATGTGCGGTGAGATTATTTCTGAGTTCTTTTGCATTACTTGTAGTCTAGAACTTGCCTGGAATGTCTTCAAGGAGAAATCATAGACTAACTTGGTTTGAAAAATGATATTAGGCCGTCGTTGGACCGCTAGTATGACTTAATATTCCTACCCTTGAATATGTTCCCTAGTCAATTCATTTTGAGCCGTTAACATTATTCTTTGGCAACCATATTACAAGCTTAAATCCTTTATTCTTAGTTAATCTAGATTTTGGCACCGTACCTCCCTAAGTACTTTAAAATTGCAAACATAGGCTAAATCCTAAGTTTTGGGTGAAGTTGGAAAAGTTGTGATATGGAAGTTGTTTGAAAATGTGGAAGGTAGAAAAAAATATATGAAATCTTCCTTAACTTTGAAAAAGAAAAATATGTATATGTATATGTGTGTGTGTGTATATATATATATATATATATATATATATATATATATATATATATATATATATATATATATATATTTATTTATTTATTTATTTATTTATTTATATATAAAGTTGGGAATAAATGGAAGACTAGGTGTGGAATGAAAAGTGAAGAAAGGGTGAAAAATGTCTTTGAAAGAAGTGGACTTTAATTGCAAACTTTGTAGGGCTTGGGGAGGTTTTGAGTCACCCTAACCAAAATTGTGCCCTGCCTTAACCAAAAGCCTAAACTACGACCCTTTAAGTCCTAGTTGATTTTGAACCGAGTTGTCTACATTAGTGGAGGAATACATGAAGGGCAAGCCTATGGTACTACTTGTATGCATTTGAACATCTTTTTGAGAGAGAGTTAACTCTTCCCATTTGATATCCATTTTTGTTTTGAATTAAGATTCATAAGTGTGGGATCCTCTCTTAAATGTGAGGACACATGAGATTTGAGTTGTGAATTTAAACCCATTTTCAATTGGAAGGAATGACCAAAGAAGATTGACTGTGATAGAGAGGCAAATTTTGAAGCTTTAGTGTCATGACTTGAATTACTACTTTGATTTGCATAGTGCTTGGGAATTTGAAATTCATAAAAAGTGTTCGGCAATTCATATGCATTGGTTTAATTGTTGGTACCAATCGATGTCATGCATTTATGCTTAAAGTAGACCTTTTTGGCTTGGCATGATAAGGATATAATGTTGATTTAAATACTTGGAAAAACATTTTGTCGCTTTCATTGCTTGAGGACAAGCAATAGTTTATGTTTGGGGGTGTGATAAGTTGGTATTTTACCAACTTATCTTGCCTCTAAACCTATATTTTTGCTATGTTCTAGTGATAAAATCACGTATTTAATATCATTTACTTCTACTTTACAGGTTGTATGTGATTTACATGTAGTGGTGAAGAAACCAAGTGAGAACAAGTCAAAAAAAGATTAAAAGAAGAAAATTTGGGCAATGCCCAGATAGGTCACATTTGCAACAAAATAGTGGGAAATGCGAATCCAGCAATGTTGGTAATTATGAAGAAATCCTGGGAATTGCAAAGTCTACTGATTTAAGCGGTCTTCGCAAATGCGAAGAAATCTTCACAAATGTGAAGTCAACTGAAAAGTCAATCTTCCCAAATGCGAAGCCTACGTCGCAAATGCAAAAAGAAGTAGCACAGTCATATATGGAAAATGCGAACTTTTGTTCACAATTATCTCGAAACCCTTCTTATACTCGTCCAAGGAGATATCTTGGACATCTTTGGCTTATTTTAAGTTCTTAGAGACTAGAAAGAACAAGTATTGAAGCTATGGTTTCACAAAACACACTTGGATCTTGAAGATTTGAAGCTTGTGGTAAGATTTTCTTATTCATTTATGTTTTTTTTTTTTCTTGCTTTGTATTGAATATTTAAGCGTGTAGTATTTTATTCAACACTTGAATCTTGTTTATGGAAATATTCATGATTAAAGTGTGGATTAAATTCCTTGTTGTGCTTATGTATTGAATGATTTTTATTTATTTATGAAGTAAGTTATTGTTACTTTAATTATTCTTGTTCTTTAATGTTTCCAAATGGATTAGCTAACCCTTGGACTCGCCCATTAACTCCGAATTAATTTTGGAAAAGATAATTTGGGGTTCGGAAAGATTAACTAATAAGAACTTGAGGTGTTAACGCTCATTTTATAGATTCTACCTAAGGATAGGATTGAACTACTTGTAGCCATTCTAGGTATACTAAATCTCTTAATTGTTTTAGTGATAATTCAATTAGGAAGTCTTGTTAGTCTTTGGAAGAAGCTAATTTATAATTATTATCTGTGGATAATTAACATAAACTCTCTCATATATGTAAAATCATAAAATGCATTGGATGGTTACTTGAGTGTAATCCCCGATACTTTTATTCTTGTAGCCATTGATCATTTTACTTTCCTTCTAGATTAGTTTACATTTTCGCATTTAGCTATAAATATTTTCAAACCAAAATTCTTAGTGTTTGGCATTGCGGAATAAGCGATAAGTTTCTTATATTCTTCATCGCCTACACATTGTTCTCTGTAGGATTCGACCCCAACTTAAGTGGGGTAAATTATATTGCATGCGATCGTGTTTATTACTTTTTAGCAGTGGATTTGGACATCATCATTCACCTACCAAATTGAAGATGTATGAGTCTAGTTTCTAATTCATTAAACTATTTGTCGATACGACGTTAGAGTAGAGATATATTGGCATTTTTGCGAGATGCACAAGAAGCTGCCAATGGGACCCACTTAGGCGGTGGTCAACTTACTTCACTTTAAAAATGATTTGGATGCCTATTTTTTGCTCATTTTCGACTCAACTTCATCTCCACTCTCCTCCTAACCCTCATATATTGTTACCATAAGGGTCTGAAGGGAGATCCAAGTGATTACACTATACTTCACCATCAAAAGTTAGTTCTAATGAAGAACAACACCCCTTTGAGCTTGTGTTGTCACTGATAATAATTGTGGGCTGTGTTTGGGTAAAATTTATAGTTGGTGCTACTGTCTATGGTGAGTATAATAACCTAATAATTGTGCTTAAGCTTTCTTGTTTGTTTGTTAAGTTGGTAGGATGATAAACTACAAGATAGCACTTGAATTAGCTTGAGATGTTATTGTTCTTGATGGATAGAATTGAAAGTTTCTCTTATGAACTTTAAGTGGCTGGAAATTATAGAGAATAAGTTGGAAATAATATTGTTAGTACTATTATTTTTTTTACATGCCAATCACATTGAAGAAATCAGTAACTGAAAAAGGAAATGACTATAATGCACTTGGAAGTTGTCGACAATGTTATTAGCTTGTATTGGAATATTTTTTATACCTTTAAAATTAGGTATAAAGCTGAATATTCTTTAAAAGGTTTGTTATTATATCTGATATATTTTTAAGTTCAAGAATGAATGATAATAGGGTTGAAGGGTGCTAAAGGGATTCAGTCAGATCTTGCCCTCATCGTGATATGTTGATGACTTGTTAATAAAATATTTTGCACCCTATTGTTGATGTTGTTCCTATTGAATTGCTCTAGTTGTTGTTGTTGTTAGTATATGGTATTGGAGGAGGCCCTATTTATAGGGGAATGTTGCTCAAGTTTATATAAACGAGATACTAGTATAAGCTCCGGACTTAGGCTTTACTCAACTTTGATTTTGAATCTCCTTATGATATGGTAGATTAAGTTGAGTTGTTTGAATAATTGCTTGAAAGATATTAAGGACTCGGTGGACTTATGGAGGCTAATCTTTTCCTTTATTTTGGCATGAAGCAATAACAATATATGTTAAACAACAAGACATAAAGAAAAGTTCGTATTCTTAAACTTATGTACATTATCGTAGTGTCATAATTTACAGTATCCTTCTTTACAGAGACTTTATATTCAATTAAGTATTTTCTTCTTCCAATCAAGATATTAGAGGGGGCGTGTGTGTGTGTGTATATATATATATATACATACATACATACATACATACATACAGTATTACAGTATTTTCACCACCATCTTATTGCGCAGTACTACAGTATTTTCACCATCATCGAGCTATAACCGGTGGACAGACTCCTATTGGGCAACCTCGGATCAGATGGTAAGTTATATACCAAGCTTACTATGGTCGAGCGCATATAGCAAGCCTACTATGGTAGAGCAGTTATATGTACCGAGCCTTATAGGGCCGGGCAGTTATTTTACTTATTATATTGAGAGAGTTGAGTTTGTATCAGCAGGTAAGCATATCTTCAGATTATCTTTGACTCCCAGTTACTTTCAGTTATTATATTATCAGTTCAGTTTTAGCTTTCAGTTATTCAGTTGTCTTATATACTCGATACATTATTTTGTACTAACGTCCCTTTTGCTGGGGATGCTGCATTTCATGCCTGCAAGTCCTAATAGAAAGCTGGATTGACCTTACCAGTAGACAGAGTCAAATATCAGCTTGGTTGGTAAGCTCCACTTACTAGGAGTTACCAGGTTTAGACATTGGATTCAATATGTACAGGTTTGATGGGCAGGTCGAGCCCCTATCCTGATCATGATATAGTTCAGTTATTAGTAGAGGCTTATAGATGAGTCCTGTATATTTTGTATGTTAGTATTGTATCCTTGATAGCTTTGTGTGCATGTCCAATTTGGTATTGCTAGTTGCAGACGTTCATGGCGGCCTCATCGACATGCAGAATTATGTATATGCTCTTTCGGGTATGTTTATCCCTCAGATATGAGAAACGTTATTTAGGGATGATTTAGAATATGGCTTCATAGGCTTAAGTTGAGGGTTACCCCTCCAAAGTTCATTGTTACAGATTGGTACGCTTGAGCTGAGTATGGCACTGAGTGCCGGCCATGCCCCTTTAGGTTTGGGCGTGACAGGTGGATCATAAAAGAAACATTAAATTAGTTATTGCCTTGGTATTTGGCTTCATTGCAACTTAGTTATTTTTTTTTATCAATTGATCAAATGTGGACGCAACCAAAAAAATAAGAGTACAACCAATACCAATACTACTATTTTATGAACCAGAAATTGTTAACAAAACAAGTTTAGCTAACACAGTTTGATCTTAAGTCAGTAGGGGAGGTTTGACCAATAACAAAATCGAAGGCTTAGATAATTAGTTACTTATTGAAGCTTAAGGGACCAGATTATACCAGGTGACAAGGAGTTTGTTATTTAACTAACAAACTATGCAGAGAAAAGCAACGTATACACAATATTTCCTTTCTCTCGCTTCCTCCAAAATTCTCTTCTTCCTGATTCTTTCTCTTTCTCCTCTAACCCAGTCCCTTACCCCTTCTGCAGGCGTAAAGTTCAGTCATGGAGATTTACTATTTCATTTGGTTTTCCAATTCTCTTTTCCTTAGCTTGTGGTTCAGTTCTGCTTTTATTTCAATATAACAGAAAATTTTCCCAATTCCTTAACCCATTTTGCTCATTGCTAGATTAATGTGGTTAGACTGTAACATTTGGTATCAGAGCCTGATCCTATAACTTGTGGTGTGATAATAGTGGAAGGCACTCAAATGAAGTTGAACAAAAACTTGCAAAACACGATGAATCAACGGAGAAACTTACAGCCACATATAGGGAGTTGAACAAGACGTGGATGGCTATACGAGGAACTCTAGAGTAGATCATGGATCGAGTGACTACACGTGAAAGATCACATGCTGGAGTAGCTGACAATACAAATCCTCAAAGTGATGGACTATTACCCAGGCCTGTGAGAGCAGGGGACGAGGCTAATCTTAATGAAGGGCTTGTTACCTAGGTCTGCTATAGCAGCAGAAATGTCAATCCACTTGGCGACGGCCTGCTACCAGTACCTGGCTATGACGCTAGGGCTAACAGGATTCCAGGGTGGCCAATACCCCCTCCCAAATGGGAAATTCCATGTTTTGAAGGTGTTGAACCTAAGCTATTGCTTAGAAAATACGAGAGGTATTTTAAATTGTATAGGACTGCTGAAAATATAAAAGTAGATTTTGTTGCTTTATACCTGAATGGTGTAGCTGAAACTTGGGATAACCCACTCATTTTGAGTAGGGGAGTAATAACTTGAATGTAATTTAAAGATAAATTATGTATTAGATTTGTTGAAACCTTAATGGAGGACATAGTGGGAGAATTCAACAAGTTAATTCATGCTAGATCTGTAGGTAAATTCTTGGAAAAATTCGAAGACCTTAAGGCACAAATAATAGTGATGAACCCTGCATTGAATGAGTCTCACTTCCTGTCCCACTTTTTGGGGGACCTTCAGGAAGAAATCAAGAAAAATGTGAAGCTGTACAAACCTGCTACCTTGAGTGAAGCAAACGAGCAAGCTAGGATGCAGGATAAAGCTATTGAAGTTATGCATAAACAAGATAGATCAATGGGGAGAGGTGCTTTGCAAACTGGGGATATATCTACCAACAGAACCTCAAATCAAGCATTCAACAAGACTAGAGCTTACAAACTGAGTCCTTAGGTATATCAATACATAAAATCCAATCACTTATGTTTTAGATATGGTAAAAAATATGCACTTGGGCAACCAATGCAAAATTAGGCAGCTGAATTGCTTAATGGGTGAAGATGAAGATAGCCCTGCCATAGTGATAACAAGTCCACAAACTCAAGAAGAAGTTTTTGCAATGGCCAATATTATTATTGAGGGTGATATCGAACAGGAGGTTTTAGAGGCTATCTGCCTTAGTGCATTAGCTGGTAACAACTCAGGAGTGAACTCGATACTAGTCAGGGGAATTATTAAAAACAAAACTCTAGCAATTATAGTAGATTCTGGGAGTACTCACAACTTTATTAGTGAACTAGTTGTGAAGGAAACTAGATATGCACCAGTTTATAGTCCATCATTAAGGGTAACTATTTCCGATGGAAATTTTGTGATGTGCAATGCTAGTTGCATGGGGTTCAGCTGGAAGATGGGAGGGAAATCATTTCAATAGGACTTAAGGATCATCAATTTAGGTGGTTGTGACTTGGTATTGAGCAATTATTGAATGAAAAAGTACAACCCCACCAAGCTTGATCATAAAATAAATATTGTGACAATTGGAAGAAAAGGCAATAAGACTGTCTTACATTCCATTACTGAAGAGGAAGACTATATATGATCAGTAGCAGTTTAATGGTGAGATTATTGAAAAAAGGACACATTCATGGCTCGTGTTTTTATGGTTAGTGAGAGCCCATCATATGAGGATGAAATAGCTGCCTCAATACAGAAGGTACTGAGTGACTATCAAGAATTTTTGCATAGGCAAAAGCCTTGCCCCCTGCTAGGTCATTAGATCACCGAATTTCATTAAAACCCGGGGAAACTTCTATCAGTTTGAGGCCTTAGAGATACAACTATTGATAGAAGGAAGATCTGGAGAGGAAAGTAACAGAGATGTTATTGAGAGGGATCATTTAGTTGGATAGTTGATACGGCTGTAAGCCATTGTGTTGAATTTGATACAGCTGTGCACCATGATGTTAAGATTGATAGTATGATAAGGCTGTGCACCATGATGTGGGGCATTGTTTATATTTTTGTACATCACCTTAGCATTATGTATACTTCTTGATATATTCGGGGAATTGTGTTTGCTTGAGTGAGCATTGTGTAGGCGCTGCTACATATTTGAGGCATTACGGTGCCGTTGTGGACTTGTAGATGTATTGATAAATTTATTTCACTGTAATTGTGACAGTCCTTAGTGGATACTCTTGTTGGTTAATTCTTACTAACTCGGTCGATACAAATATATTGAGTTATTGTATAGTTATCATATTTAATATATCATTCGCATTGTGGTGTGTTTACATTTTCTAAAACTTTTTTCAGAGGTATTTAAAGTGGCTGGTCGAGGATCTTACTGGGCTATAGTTATGTGTAACTCACTCCTTACCTACATCTCTATGCAGATACTGTTGCGGGAGATAGAGTTGGTGGCTGAGGTGATCCACCGCTTTGTTCGTGGAGGCTTTTATTTCATACTTACCTAGTTTGTGTTAGTTATTTTCTTTTTCTTTGGGGTTTGTACACCCGTCGATAAAACTCATATTACTCTTTTAGTTGCTGTCTTAATGTGGGATTTGGGCTAGAGTTTCATTATTTGAGTGATTGTTGATTTTTTTTTCTATCAATTGACTAAGGTATTGGGCGATAATCATTTCCTCTTTAATAATTGATAATACTTTTAGGCCTGCACTTTTTCTCTCAGTAATAATATAAATTGTTAAGCGTTAGAGAAAGGGATTCGCTTGGCAGGTGGCGTTAGTTGAGTGTCAGTCGCGTCTAGGGGATAGTTTGGGATGTGACATTGGAGCATCAACAAAATATACACACATACATATATATACATACATATATATACATATATATATATACATATATATATATATATATATATATATATATATATATATATATATATATATATATATATATATATATAAAATTTTGGATGTTATAATATATGTTGATTGTAAGTAATAATAATGTTTGATCATTTGGATAACTAATATCGACCGGCTTCAGTCGATATTTTTATAGTTATATTGAAAATAATATTTAATTATCAAAAAAATATTTGACATATGAAAAAAAATAAATTAGAATTTTCGGCTGACATCGATTGATATATTTATAATTATATGAATAGTAATTTTTTATTATAAAAAAATAATTGACGTAGGGCTAATCAATCATTTCTTTTGTAGATAGTATTCAAGTGTAACTAGGCTTTAGTAAAAGATTGATCATTTTTTGGTCGAAATCGGTCGAAACTTTCAACTGTATCAGATAAAGCAATTTTTTTTTGTGGGAACACATTAACCGATCGATTGCGGTTGGTATTTTTATTTTTATATTTGATTTTTTCGACAAATTTAGTTTGTATCCACCGATTTCAATTAGTATTTCTTTCCGATCAATTTCGGTTTGGATGCTTTGAACGCCTTTTGACAGTTTTTTTAGTAGGGATGTTCATTGGGCGGACTGGGCGGCTTTTTACCCTTAACGGTTTGGCTTAACGGTTATCGGCTTTTAAATGTATTAATCTGTTAGCCACCCGATAAGATATCGGGCGGATTGGTATCAGGTTACCTCTTAATGGGCGGTTTATCGGCCTAACATTCATGTTCACTAAATATCTCTTATTTTCCTCGTCTTAAAAATAATGAATTGCCATAAAAAATAATATTTTAGAGGCAATATGATGCATTCAATTTTCTTTGCAAGAGCCACTCAATTTGATTTCCGTGATTAGGAAATTAGCTTTACCATCTCCGGCATGTTGCCAAATAGGAGGATTACAACCAATAATAAATTAAAAATAGAACTAGAAAATTTCTAGATCCTGAGAATAAAAATGCTTAGAAGTAGAAATAAACTTTTGTTAATCATTTTCAAGGGTTTTAGTTTTTTTATATTTAATATGTATATATATATATATATATATATATATATATAATATTTATATTCTTAACGGATTAGCCGTTAAGAAAATTGAATAATCCATCCCCAAACCGATAAGCCGTTAATAAAAAAAATTCAATCCGTTCCCCGTCCGTTAAGCCGTTACAAGTAAGCCGTTAAGCTTCGGTTTGGATCGGTTTAGGGAAAAATTCACAAAGAAAGGTTGTCCATGGCATATTCTTGGAAGCATAGAAGGTAGCACCAGTAATTTTAGGGTGATTACATACTATCTTGTCCATAAAAGCTACAAGAAGACAAGGAACACGATGTGTAACCCACCATGGATTTCAAATAACTTCAAAGACAGAATAATTACTGAGCCTCAAATTAAGCTTCATCAGATTCAAGCCTTACTTAGGAAATCATATGACTTGTATGTGAGTAAAACTTCTTGTAGAAGAGCAAAAATGATAGTTATGAAGGATAATATGAGTAATCACTAGAAAGAATTTGCTATAACAAGAAATGCTAAGGTCTACTAATCATGGCACTACTGTAGTGATAAGGACATCTAAGGATTCAATTTCTGGAAAGAAGGTATTTATGGGAATTTATGTCTGTCATGAAGCATTAAAAACTGGATGGTTAGAAGGTTTGCAGAAACATAATTGGCTTTGATGGTGCATTCCTAAAGGGAACATGTAAAGGTGAACTGCTTTCCTGCATTTCCAAGGATGAAAATAATCAAATGTATCCTGCGGCTTGGGTAGTGCGGCTTGGGTATTAGTTGAAAAGGAATCAAAGGATACATGGTCTTGGTTTATCAGATGTCTCAAGCATGATCTGAACTTGACAGAAACTGAAGGAGAAGGCCTGTCAGTCATGTCTAATATGCAGAAGGTATGGTTTCTAATACTCTATCTTTATAGTGTAACTATTTTCATTTATGTTTAAGTTATAACAATATAATGTTGTTGATTGTAGGGTCTTCATCTAGCAATAACTCACTTATTGCCAAATGCTAAGATGAGATGGCGTGCTAGACATATCTAGGCTAATTGGAAGTAAACTTGGCCTGGTGAGGAAAGAAGGAAAACTTCTGGCTATGCAAGAACTACATTTGAAGATTATTTTAGCAAGAAGTTGGATGAAGTGGACCAGCTAGGGGGAGATATTGTTCAAGAATTACTGAAATATAACAAGGAGACATGGTGTAAGGCATACTTCAAAGTACATAGTAAGTGTGATGTAGTGGAGAACAACATGTGTGAGATATTCAATAGTTGGATATTGGCAGATAGGTATAAATCTATCATTACTATGCTAGAGGAAATTACAATCAAATGAATGGAGAGGATGAATAGCATGAGAGAGCTTTTTTGAAAAATGGGTAGGTGATATATTGCCCATCGCTATGGAAATACTTGGAAAGAATTCTCAAAAGGGTAGCCAAATGTGAAGTCAAATTTAATTGGTGAAACAGGGTATGAGATATAGTATGGGCCATATAAACATGTTGTTGACTTTAGGAGGTGTTCCTGTACTTGTAGATCATGGCAACTCAAAGGAATTCTATGTGCACGTGTAATTACAACAATGCAATATAAAAACTATGAGGTTGAGCCATATGTTGACCACTGGTATAAAAATGATACCTACCTTAAGGCATATTGCTGATTCATTCGACCTACTAGCATGAATTTGTGGCCAAAAAGCACACTGCCAACTATTCAGCCACCTGTTGTAACTGCAATGCCACGAAGGACAAAGAGAAAAAGGATAAAAGCTGCTGATGAACCAAAGAAGAAGTCTAGAAATGGTACAAGGATAGGGAGACCAATGAGATGTTTTTTGTACAAGACTCTTGGACATAACAAGAAAGGATGTCCATTAGCAGTAAGTATTAATGTTTGTTTTGTTACTAATATTGAAAAAATTCAATTATTAGTGATAGTTTTGTTATCTGTATGCATAGAAACCAAGGGGGAAGGGATGGAACTACAGTTGGAGGTGAAACTGCTGAAAATGCTTCATCAACAACAGCAGGTGGAAGTGCATCAGCAGCAACAACAACTGAAAGTGCATCAGTACCAACAACACTTTCAACCACGGAAAGTGCCATCTTCACTCCACTAATCACTGATCCAGGAACACAACAATCAACTAATATTGCATAAGGTCCAAAAAGGAAGACCAATGAACGTAGAAGAGGTGGTGCAAATGCAAGGTCTAAGAGACTAAAGGAAACATGATATAGTGTACTATTTGATTCAAGTGGCACTGTTATACAGAGGGTAAATATTTCCACTCAATTACACAATCAACATATATGGTTTACTATATAATCCCTCACTCACAACATTTTATTTTTGTGCAGTCTGGACCTACTGACAGAGTGGTACATAATCCTTCTACACTCATAAGTTCTGCCCCTACTAACATTGAACTTAGGTTCAAACCACCTGGACTAGAGTGGAAGGGTCGATCTGCAGTTACACAAAGGCAACTCCAAGAACAGAGTTACAGAAGGGCAAACTTTGCTACACCCACTCAAGCCACACCAATTACACAATCCACACCAAGCAGCCAAGCCACAACATACATTAACTGAAGTGCTCGACTGATATTTACATATTTTAAAGACTCAATCATGTATGTTTTTGTTGATTGTGGTAGACAATATTTTGTAAAGCTACTTCATTATGTATGTTTTTGTTGGCTGCATACCGTTGATAATAGTTTGTAAACCAACTTTCTTATTTTGGATGTTTTATTAACGGCCTATAACACATGCCATTATTTGTACTTGTTGATGTAATTGAGCCTTTGTCAATATATTCTATGAACAAAATTTTACATTAACACAAAATATGTAGCCTAAACCCAGGAAATAAGAAAGTACACTATCAATCCTAAACAAATAACATAATAGCTAACATTAGAGCAACTACAACGGCAATTATAATAGCAGCAACTCTGTACTTTAACCTTCCTTGTATTCTTTGACAATATCATCGATCGCTCTTCTTAATAAGAGCCGCAAGAAGAGTCTTTTAGTGATCTTCCTCAATCGCAGGGTCAACCATCTGAAAAAGCCACAACCTTCACCAATCTCATATCTTCGGCAGCCTAGGAACCGTCTTCCAGAATTGGTGGGTGTTCGTGACATTTTAAGATCGGCAGCAAATCCATAATAACACAAAGGTTGCTTCTTTATTGTTGAAGGAGAAGAGGCAGCGGTAGCTTATTTGTTGCAGGAGAAAAAAAATCGACATTCAAAACAAAAGGAGATGGAAAAAATTGATGGGCAATAAAGAATCACAAGAAAAAAAATTCTATTTTTCACTATTGAAGCTAACAAAGAAAAAAGAAGGCATCAGATTTGGATAGAAATTAGCTTCTATAATGTTCAACAATGGAGAATAAGGTGGAAAAAGAAGATAGTTGTTAAATAGGTTAAATTATTACCGTTAGGGCTTTTTAAACTGTCTTCACGCCCCTTACAGAAGTGTGAATGACGCACTAAAACCACATATGACACATAGGATCAGCCACGTTGAGTAAGCGTTTATTATATATGTTTTGAATGAATATAAATATTTAATTGACAAAAAATCTAAGTTTGAAAACCGACGTCACAAAATAATTAAAGTACCGGTACCATTTAGCTATTGTGCCTATCCTAAAAGATTCTTAAACTTTCAATCTATTACCACCACAAAAATTAGAACAGTAGGTTGTATTGTATACAGTATAAACCAATCAAAATAGAACTAAAATTAATGTGAACAAACTTCCAATAGAAGTTCCTCTGGTTAAAAGTTGTATACACCAATCAAAGTGGGACAATGACAGTTAGGTCGGTATTCCAACCATCTAGACTCTGAACCGTCTTAGTTCTTTCCCTCCACGTGGCACTTCCGTCGGGCCCGCAAAATCTGCATTCTCATCACGTAAATCATACTACTATAAAAAAAATATATATAAAAACAAATTCTCGACCCTAAAAAAGAGTAAAGACAATATAGTCACTCTCAATCGACGCGCCTCCTGAAAACAGTAGAATAGAACAAAAGCGACGCGCCTCCTATTCTACTCCACTACTTTCTTCCTCAAAATTAGCTCACCTTTTTCTGTCCCACAAAGTAAAATCACTTGGTAACTTCAAAAGCAATAATTTATCTTTGTGTACACTTCTTTCTCTCTGGCAAGTGAAAAGAAAATACTCCTTTCTTGCTTTAAGCCATTCGTTTGCTGAAATCTGAGATTTTTCCTTCACTTTCAGGTGATTCTCTTATCATTAGTTTTATGATTTCTGCAATTCGTTTTTCTTGTCTAAAGTTTCTCCATCAACGTTTTTTTTTAGTTTTGTCCATAGAATTTTCGTTGTGTACGTTGCTGTTACTTAAGTTTATTACTACCTCTTAATTGATATTCCTGGCAGTTGCCTTTAATTTATATTGACTTCCTCCAAATTGACTATTGTGAACAAATATAATGGTGGTTTCCGAGGAACAGTTCAATTGCTAAGAGATCACAATTCTTGTTGGATGCCGGGTGTCTAGGCCAGATTGCGGGCACCTGGACTATTTCACTGGGTACGTGCTAACTCCCACCAGCATAGTACGAGTCTCCTCCCACTTAATTGACCACTAGGCTATACTTTGCATAGGCAGATTCGAATTTTGAAGTTTATGGGTTCCGACGTCGATTTCAAGTTAATACTACATAATAATTGGGCCCACAGTCAAATATTTATAGATATTTAGTGGATTCTTAGTATATATACAGGGTTTAGGCAAAAACTACTGGGTTCACGTGAACCCGTGATCAAGTCTCTAGATCCTCCCCTGCACCCTTGGGTGCGGTCAAGACGTCGCAATTGGAATCATGAGTTAGAATCTGATGCCCTTATGTTTACTATTTCCCAATTGGGAATTCACTACAAGATTGATGTGGGCATGCATGCGTGGCCTTCCTTTTTAAGTTCTGTGGCTCGTAAATGATACCTTATGCTAGTGTAGCTGTTGCGATTAAACTTAATGTAACTTTTAGCATATTTCATTGAACAAGTATAGGATACATTAGAGTCATAAACTTTAGTGTAGTGTACAATTTCTCATTTGGTTATTACCAGACAGTTTTGTGATCGAAGAGGGACATCTTTTTACTGGTATTGGAGGATGTATTTTCTTCGCGTCACATGACTAATGCTTAAACTTATGGGAAGTGTTTATCTCTAGTCCTATCATATTTGTGAAAAAATAAACACTTCGAATATAACACTTACTTTTGCAGTTCGTGGACTGCAAAAACAACTTTTCTTTGGCTACTGGATATTTTCCAGTGATTTTGCTGGCTTATTTGGAAGACGGAGATGAAGCTATCTGCTCTTTTGACTTCTGCTGGAATCAATATTGCAGTCTGTGTGGTGCTGTTCTTTTTGTATTCCTTATTGAGGAAACAACCAACTTTTGTAAATGTCTACTTCAGCCAGAGATTTGCTCGTCATGTACGAACAAGACACCTTGGTACCTTTTGCTTTAACCGATTTGTTCCTTCTCCTAGTTGGATCTTGAAGGCATGGGAAGCATCTGATGAAGAGATAGTTGCTGCCGGGGGCTTGGATGCATTAGTGTTGGTGCGGATGATTGTTTTCAGGTGAAAGCTGAACCTTCCTCATTGTATTAATTACTTCCTCTTCTGTGTTTGCTGAAAAACGTCGATTTAATGCCTGAAATTCAGGGGTGGCAGCATTTTCTTCCCTCAAGTTCGTTCACGTTCCTACTGAATTTATTGTTTTTTTGCGGAATATTTCATCAAGTTGAGGAATCCACTGAAAAGATGCTTACTTATTTCTGAAAATATTATTGCTTGTTTGCATGGCCTGATCTTGAAATAGACACTGTTCTCACTATAAAGATGGACAATCTTGATTTCATTATACTAGCTTTCATAGATATGCTCAAATGGTGTGTATTTCCTAGTAAGGATGCATGGCATGTGTCAGATGGTAAATTTGTTAGTTGACAGTATACTGCATGCCTGTCTTTGTTCCTCCTTTTTCAGGTCAATGTACCATTAGTCTTATAAGTGTACTTACCTTTTCCTGCTCTTATTGTGGACAGTTTCCGAGTATTCTCCATTGCAGCTATTCTGGGCCTTTTCCTGGTGCTGCCTCTTAATTATTTTGGTCAAGATATTCGACGTCAGCAAATTCCAGCTGAGTCATTGGAGGTATTCACTATTGTGAATGTTGAGGCAGGGTCAAGATGGTATGAAACATGTATAAGTATGCTATTAATTTTTTTAATGTGGATAATTAATCTATTCAGTATTCCCTTATAAATGGACATATACAGATGCATAATACAAGTGGTGGTTTTGTTTCATATGAAGAGATGACAATAGAAAGCTTTTGTCTTTGTCTAGTGTCCAAAATTCTGCAATGCCAAGCTTTACAAATAAGAAGAAGAGCAAATGCCAAGTTTAGCCTTCTCTGCATTTTGCATCTGAAATTAGTATTACCCAGTAGAGAGGAACTATTATAGAAGAGAATGACTTGCACGTTTACCAATTTCGTGTTAGTAGAAAATGTGTTAATGACGATGACATATTATCTCCTGATTCATTGAGTTTCTTTTCTCTTCAGGTTCTGGGTGCACTGCCTTGCACTGTATATTATATCCTGCTCTGCTTGTCTTCTTCTTTACTTTGTAAGAATTTATCTCTATTTCCAAATTATCTGCTTTCCTTTTGAACTTGTGTTCATTTTATACGAGATACTTCGTACCATGCTGTGGCAGTTTTTTTCTTAAAAAAATTTTGCTGCTTGCTTTTAGGAGTACAAAAGTATCTCAAGGAAGCGGCTGGCGTACTTCACTTCATCAGTTCACCATCCAAGTTACTTCACAGTTCTGGTCCGTGCTATCCCAAAGTCTCAGAAAGAACCATACAGTCATACAGTGGAAAAATTCTTCACAAATTACTACGCATCAAGTTATTTATCTCATCAAATTGTTTATCGTTCTGGCCCTGTTCAGAAACTGCTGGTGAGAATAAGGCACTTTTTATTGTAGTCTAACTAAGAAAGCATTTTGGATGGTGACCTCAAGTCCTAATATCCAAGGTTACCTCTTGAATCTTGTGTTACTCTACCATCATGGTCAATCTTAAGGTCCTTTGGTTACTGTGAATTGGTTGGCCAATTCTTTTTTCTATTTTATAATTTTTTAAGGTGTGTTTGTTTGGCTTTTGTTTTTAAAGAAAAAAAGAGTTAGTACCATTTTCCTCAACACTTTGAAACCGATTTTTTTTGCCAAGTTTTTAAAAAATTTGAAAAAAAATGCCTAGATTTAAACGAACCAGATTCAATGGACCTAAATGAAGAGTACTACTCGAGCAGCACACCCACCTCACCTCCCTCTCTGTTCTTCTTATTTGTGTTTTTATAAACCATTTTGATGTATTCTTTAAGAAGTTTAAAAAAAATCTACATGAGCTAAAGATAATAGTTGATTTCTTCTTGATCTACGCTTCTACTTACGCTAGTGTTTTGACATTTATCTTCTTGGTTGGGCTTTTTATTTGCTCCTTTGCTTTTCTCTTTCTTTGGTGGTTAATGTGCCATAGATTATATGACAAACAGACTGATGCAGAGGAGGTGTTCAAGATGCTTAAAACTGCCCCAGAAGAGCTTTGTCCTGGACCAAATTTTATGAGATGTGGCCTTTGTGGAGGAACAAATCACTCTTTCAAGATGCTTCCTGCTGAGCGTGTTAGTGATAAAGGAAGAGATGATTCTGATGTTTCAGATTTGAGAAAAAAGGTCACATCTGTCCACATTATATTCCACAATTCATATGTTAGGCTATCTTCAATGTACATATCCTTTATTGCATAGAAGATTATGTCTTCATGAAGTTTTTACCACATTTTGTTGCTCAGCTTCTCTTCGGTCTGTTGACATAAGTTCAATGCTTTTATTAAAAGCAGTGAACTTTTGTCGTTTACTTACACTATACCTTCAAGATGCTTCCTGCTGAGCATGTTAGTGATAAAGGAAGAGATGATTCTGATGTTTCAGATTTGAGAAAAAAGGTCACATCTGTCCACATTATATTCCATAATTCATATGTTAGGCTATCTTCAATGTACATATCCTTTATTGCATAGAAGATTATGTCTTCATGAAGTTTTTACCACATTTTGTTGCTCAGTTTCTCTTCAGTCTGTTGACATAAGTTCAATGCTTTTATTAAAAGCAGTGAACTTTTGTCGTTTACTTACACTATACCTTCCAAAGGGCCCTTTTAAGGTCCGATTTCCTTCATATATTCTACTCATTATAGAGCAAAAAATTAGAGATAAATCTCAGCCAAATTCTCCCAAAAATTAAACACAAATCCTAAATGATTTTATCTTCTTTTCAAGTTCTTGTGGAGAAAAACTTATGAGTTAAAGAACCAAGTTAGGGATTGAGATATTCACCAAGTAAGGTAAGTATACTACCCTCTTTCATCCTTTTTTTTTTCCTGCTAGAGAGGTAGAGAAATTCGTTCCATAATAGTAAGAACTCATGGGATTGTGATTGGAAGTCGTGTGTTTGAGTTGTTCAACTTGTAGTGGATTGTTTTGTGGGTTGTTTCGTGTTGCTGTTGGTTTGTCTGTTTTGCTACTGTTTTTATGAAGTTTGGGAGGATAAAGTGTATGGAGAAATGCCATATAATGGCGGGATGGTAGGCTGGTCGTTCGTTGTTACATTTTTGGTTGTTTGACATTACTCTGATTGTCGTTTTGTGTATGAAGTGATTAGGATGTGTTGGGCTGTTCTGTGGTATTTTGTAAGGGATATAAAGGTCGAAAAATGATGTATACATGTTGATATTGCTATTTTCATGTTGTTGTTGGTGTTATCTTGAACTGAGAGAAAGTAAAGATTATAGCGGAGATGCTGCCCGTTTTAATATAAAATAAGCTTGTTGTTCGATGTAGGGTAGTTGTATCTTTCGTAGGTTCCTTTCTGTTTCCCATTCTCAGAAAGAAGCACTCAACTTCTCAGACTTTTGCTTAACTTTGTCAAGTGTGTTCATACTGCATGTTCTTAGCACTCTAATATTTCACTTCAATGACATAAACAACATTTAGTTGTTTATGTCCCGGAGTATGTGTACTATTCCTGCTGGCTTTTATTGGTGATTTGCTTTCTTGTGCTCAACCCTTTTTTCCAAGAAATTGGGGTAGTTGCATCTTTTAAACTATTGTTAGCCAATACAAGATGTGAACGGAAGTATATAAAATTTTCTTGCAGGAGTCTGCGGCTGCCTTAGTTTTTTTCAGGAATCGGTATGCTGCTTTAGTTGCTTCTCAAGGTCTTCAATCTCAGAATCCCATGTCATGGGTAATGGATCTTGCTCCAGAACCAGAGGATATGTACTGGTCAAACATCTGTGTTCCTTACAGACTCCTTTGGATTCGTAGAGTTGCTCTCCTAGTGGCCTCTATACTTTTTGTGGCATTTTTCCTTGTGCCCGTTTCATTAACGCAAAGTCTTGTTCATCTCGACAAGCTGCAGAAGATATTTCCATTTCTTATAAGAATTTTAAAGAGGTAATGCAGCGTTAGACCTAGTATCTTGACTTGTACATTGAGTACAAGTGGTATTCCATGTGTGTGTGCGCGCGCGTGTGCATTTAGATAGCTTATGGGCATTGTATCAATAAAGTCTGGCTGCATGATTTCAAGACCTAACTTGATTGACAGGATGATGCTGGAACTTTACCTTCTTCCTTTGTATTATGATATTTCCTGTTTGCTTTAGTTAGAGCTTTTCAATTTATAAGAGGAAAACATACATGAGCAATGTAGTAATCCTTTTCCCCCTCTTTCTTGCAGGACAGGAGTGACTCAGCTAGTCACTGGATATCTACCTAGTGTTGTATTAATTTTATTTTCCTACATTGTTCCTCCATTGATGTTGCTATTTTCTAAAATGGAGGGTTCCATCTCTCGTAGTGGCAGGAAGAGGAGTGCATGCATAAAAGTTATTTACTTCTTCTTCTGGAATGTTTTCTTTGGTAACATCGTCTCCGGTTCTGTTATTGAGAGATTAAACAAAATCTTTAAGGATGTAAACAATCTACTTTCAACGGCTGTGCCATCAACGGTAACTGCACGTCTGCACCCCCTCTCCATGTGTTTACCTTCTTTCCCTCTTGGTATAACTGTCTTGTTTTAATATTGATAAATATACCCCCTCTCCCCCCCCCCCCCTCGATATCTTGAATTTAGGTGTTCATATTGTTTTATTTTGAGGCTTTCCTATATGTTTAATGATAATGGCTTCTTTTAGCTTTTCTGTTGGTTGATGATGCCAGAGCTGGACTTCATTGTGTAGTTTCTATTTTGGTTTTAGCTTAAACTTGTGGTATGGGAATATTACACGCAAGTTGCACAAAATTTAATTCAAGGTTATTCAGGAGTGGAAAGGGAAGGTACTAATCCTCTGGAGGAAGTACATGTCAGCTTTCCCACATTGTTCGATTTGATAAAGGCAGAAAGGGGAAATATCTTCCATTTTCTCTGACACTGAAAATAAGAGAAATCAATAAAACTGCTGCTTTTCAACATTATTTGATTTGATATTCAACATTGTTTGATTTGTAAAGGACGGAGAAGGTAAATTTAAAATCTGAAACTGAATTTGAGAGAACGAGCCGTGGAAATAGCCTCTTACAAAAATGCAGGGTAAGGCTGCGTACGACATACCCTTGTGGTCCGGCTCTTCCCCGGATCCCGCACATAGCGGGAGCTTAGTGCATCAGGCTGCCCTTTTTTTTAGACTGAATTTGAGAGCAAGTGAAACAAAACTACAACAGCATAATGATGTCTTCTAGTGCCAAATCTTCTAACCTGTGTAGTTGGGGATTGGAGAACCTCTCGTACACCTAATTTTTCCCCTGACAAGAAGGGTTGCTCTGATGGTAAGCAACCCCCACTTCAAACCGAGAGTTTGTGAGTTCGAGTCTCCCCAAGAGCAAGGTGGGAAGTTCTTGGAGGGAAGGATGCCGGGGCTCTATTTGGAAACAACCTCTCTACCCCAGGATAGGGGTAAGGTCTGCGTACACACTACCCTCCCCAGACCCCACTAAGTGGAATTATACTGGGTTGTTGTTGTTGTTGTTGTTTTATAATTTCCTCAGTATATACGTTTCCCTTAGAAATGTGAATGGACTAGTTTGTTTACCCTAGTCTTTCATCAATGACACTGGTATCGGTATAATTCATTGAATCACATGACCACAAAAGTTGATTGATTGCATAATATGATTTTTCCTTTTTTGCAGGCCACCTTTTTTATGACTTATGTTTTGACATCAGGCTGGGCAAGTCTCTCTGTTGAACTCATACAACCATTTGGTATCATCTGCAGATTGTTCTCCAGGTTTATTCTCAGAAACAGGGAACCATCTTCTCATGGAACACTGACTTTTCCATACCATACAGAAGTTCCGAGGATCCTCCTATTTGGGCTTTTTGGCTTTGCATATGCCATATTGGCACCTTTAATACTCCCATTCTTGGTGGTTTATTTTTCCATTGCTTACTTTGTATACCGTAATCAGGTAAATACATCCCATTTTGTTTAAATCTTCTTTTACATCCTCTTGTTTTTATCTCTATTAGCTCATCGTTATTTTGGTTACTGAGTCTTAAGAATGGACATTCTTGTCGGCACTAACATTTTTCTTTATCAGTATGTATGTTCTGAGAGATGTTCATTTCTTTCGAATCTGACTTTCCAAGATAAAAAATTTGGGAAAAACTAGTAAACGTTAGCTACAAGATAAACTAGGACCTTTTACTTTCAGAAAAGCAGGACACCTCTTTCTGTATTCTTCGTGATTCCTTTATTGTCTTCTTCTTATGTGGTTTTCAATGTGTATTCTTTTATGAATTCTAGAGGCATCAAATAAGTAGGTTGGGCCAAATATTGGTAGGTTAATACAAGTTGAGTTAATGAACATTTCACAGACAACCTCCTTAAAGGTTACATGGTTAATTTGCACCAAACAACATGTCTTATCAACCTGAGCAATTCAAAAACACTTTCCCATTTGTTTCTTCTGTGCATCTTTTGATTTGCTGCTTCTTTTTTTTCCCTTCAAAATGACCCTTCTTCCTGCGATTTCTGCTTTTGCGCTTTCTGCTTCTCTTCTACTTTTTCTTTCTGCGAACGATTCTTTGATGATTCTGTTTCTCTTTTTCTTATGTTCTCTCCTTCACTTTTTTATTCTCTAACTTTGATCTAAAACGATTATTTGTAAGATAGAAAGTGACTTTTAAAACAAAGCTAACCTTAAAGCAATTAAATATGAAATTAGATGCTACATTATAATTATTTTCTATAGTTGATTAGTTCGAAAGTAAAAATCAACTTGTGTGATTGAAGCTATCTTTCTGTGAGCTTGTTGAAATTGCAATTTTTTGATACTTACTTGAACCATTGAGATTGGTAATGTCATTGTTGTAGGACATTAACAGTGTTACTTGCAATTTTAATGTTAGAATAGTTAAATTCTCACATGTCTATGTACGTATAATGTTATTTTTGTATTCCCTCTAAATTATAAGCGTTATTTGAAGAAGCTTATGCACTTCACTTCTCACTGCTTCTCTATCAAAACCCTGCAAGTTTCTTTTTCTGCTTATAAAAACACTGCACTACTTGTTGAGATGAGTAAAGGGATTCATTCTCAATGTTTTTGCTGATCAGCTTGTGTACCTTCCTTTTCACTGATGAATATCCATGCACTTGTATCTTTTTTCCTCTTTATAACCTGTGTTTGACAACCTAATTTTCAGATCCTCAATGTATATGTGACAAAATATCAAACTGGTGGAACCTATTGGCCTATTGTGCACAACACCACAATTTTCTCAATGGTGCTGATGCAAATTATAGCTTCGGCAGTCTTTGGATTTAAAAAATCTTCAACGGCATCAAGCTTCACTATTCCATTGATAATCTGTACACTCCTCTTCAATGAGTACTGCAGGCAAAGGTTTGAACCATTATTCAAGTACACTCCTGCTCAGGTATCACTAATTGCACAATCCATTTTATATGTTCCTCCATGTATGCATCTTATTTCGTGTGTGCGTTTCTACAGATCCTCATTGAGATGGATAGGGGGGACGAGGAGTGTGGGAGGATAAAAGAGATGTATCAACAGCTCACATCAGCTTATTGTCAGTTCAAATCAGCTTCACCTAAATTGGGTGAAACTGAACCCAAAAGTGATGAAGAGAACATGAGTGTCCATAAGGTTCAAGACGTAGAAGACATTAATCCAGGTTCAAATAGCTTAATGACTGTTGTAGGACACTCTTACATATCTGGATGTTTTTTGACACGCTTGACTCTTTGTTGCTTGCAGGGAGAAGTCCTCATCTTCCTCCATCATGTACATCTTTTGATAGTAAAAGTCCTCCTCGTCTTCCTTTAACATCTTTGGATGTTAGAAGTCCTCGTCTTCTTTCACCAAGTGCGTCTTTGGAAATTAGAAGTCCTCATCTTCCGTCTTCACGTACGTCTTTGGAAACTAGAAGTCCTCATCTTCCTTCCTCACGTACGTCTTTGGAAATTAAGAGTCCTCCTCGTCTTCCTTCCTCACATACATCTTTGGAAGATAAAAGTCCTCATCTTGCTTCATCACATACGTCTTTGGAAATTAAAATCCCTCGTCCTCTTTCACCACAAGCTTCTTTGGAAAATAAAAGTCCTCGTATCCCTTCACCGCGTACGTCTTTGGAAAATAAAAGTCCTCATCTTCCTTCATCACGTACGTCTTTCGAAAATATAAATCCTCCTCATCTTCCTTCACCACGTACTTCTTTGGAAATTAGAAGTCCTCGTCTTCTTTCACCACATGCGTCTTTGGAAATTAAAAGTCCCTGTCTTCCTTCACCACATGCGTCTTTGGAAATTAAAAGTCCTCTTCTTTCATCATCATGTACGTCGTTGGAAGCTGAAGAATCATGTGCCAAGTAGATGAATATTTTCTGTGCATTTTATATGCGGAATCAGCGCTGATTGTGCATTCTTATGACTGTCTATTGTATGACATGGTTGATTTGTGAAATGCCTTGAGAAGAGACTTCGTGAAAGCAAATAGAAAATATTTTTCTTTGAAATATGCCATCTGAAGAGATTACTTGGAAGTGTAAGATTCTTCGGGGGCTTCTGAAGCTGCAAAACCTTAGAGTTACCTAGAGATTGTTTTATATTCCTTCCTATATGTTTGTATAGATGGTTCCATGATTATGGAGACCTTTGTAAGTACATGGATGTATAGGTGAACCGCTGCTTGATTTGAGTATGATTTTATTTCTGCAAATATGAGTTTAGTTGTGGTGCTCACTGTTTGTTTAAATTTAGTTGATAATTGCTTATGTGTATCTACCAGGGGCGGATCCGCCACTAATCATGGCAAGTGTAAATTTAAATAAGTGGCGAATTGTGAGATATCACGACAAGTGTAAATTGTGGGGCGCGTGAACCTGTCTTTCTTCCAATAAAGGTTAAATCCTTATGTAAGTTTTCCCATGTTTTTCTATATAGGGCAGAAGGCACCCATGATCAAATTTCGGATTTTGTGCCTCACTTCGAACATATGGCCACATCTGCTATTTGGCTTTTGGCTCGGCTTTTTTTCTATTTTTTTTTTCCGTTCTTTCTTTTCTCGTTTGCCTATTTTTAGAAATTTTTCCTTAAGTTAATTTTTATTTGGTACCACTATAAATTTGTTTCGCTCTAAATAATTTATGTGACTGGAAGATCTAAATCACATGAAAAGACCTGATTTATTATTTTTATTCCAATCAATTAATGCTTAATCATATTTTTGTTCCAATCAAATTATTGAAATTTTGTCTCGTATAGTTTTCTTTTTTGGATAAGCAGTTCACTTACAAATAATTAATCATATCCTCCAGGTCTTTTTGATATGTTTATGCTTCTTGTTTCCCAAAAATGTGCACAAGTTTTAGTTTTTACGGCGTTAAGTTGAAATTAGCTATTTTCCCTCTTTGTTTGAATTTTGATGTTAAAACTTTTTACCCTAAAAATTGAATAGCAATTAAAATTATGATGTGGTTTTAAAGACACGTGATTTCACATAATATCATTTGATGAGTACGAAAATTAGTAGCAGAAATTAATGATAAAATTAAGCAAACCAGTGTTTGAACGGAATTCAGTCCTCGAGTTGAATACCCTCGAACTGGTCGATGCAAGAACGGTTAAAAGTATAGTAATCTGACGAACAAGAATATAAGCCAGAAAGTATTGTCTTGCTTTGATATGCATGAATGTAAAAGTGCCTATAAAATGATTAGGACCCTCTTTATACAGTAGATGAGTCCTATCTATGGTACAATTCTAATTACGGAAGTAAATACTATGATTAGCCTAAACAACTGCCATTAACTTGATCAATTTCGAGATTCCTACCATGATCTTCGGCCTGTCACAGATATTTCGCTTTTGTGTTACTGTACAATGCTAGGAGTCTGCTCCGTTTGGTCATCGCTGCCGACCTCGATTTCGGCAGGCACTTCGATTCTCGAACTCGGTACCTTGTCTTCATCACTTTGATCTGCTCTACTACGAGGCTAACCCTCGATTCACCTCCCTGATCTCGATCAAATAGTAAAATTGGATATGCCCGATTTTAATCATATACAGATAGTCCCTTCATTTCTTGGAATGTAATAAGAAGAAACAAATTGAGCCTTCGATTTTATACTCTAAATTGTCAGGACGTAATCCTCGTGATGTAAGCGACGAAAGTGATTGAAACGTCCTATCGGTATAGTTCCCAAATTCATTAATAAGCGACGATTTGTGGTTGGCCACCACTGCCTTTGAACCGTCGCCGTGAATCGTTTAAATAGGTTCTCTCATGGATTCAATCTTCACTTTCACTTTTTTTTAATCCATTAAGTTTTTAACCCCTCTTAAGCTCTATTTTTCTTCACAATCTCCAGGTTTCGTTATCAATCTTTCCTCAAAACATGAAGCCTTATTCTCTTCTTCTTTCATTAAATTTACTAGTAGTCATACCCGCGCTATGCGCGGTTAGTATTAAAAAATATTAATTAAATTAAATTATGATTGGGCCTGTTCGATCCTATTAGATTGTATTGCTTTAATAAAATTCAATTTTCATCTTACTTGTCAATACAATATACCCAATAGTGATCAAATCTCTATTAAATCAAATGTACTTATATAGTTAGCGAATAACTATTTTGATCTATATGTTTTTATTATATTAATCAATATTTAATATTCGCTTTCTTTTGTCATAAATGAAAAGATTTATAATTTATTACTATTGAAATATTTTTTATTTTAAATTTTATTCTATTATTCTTAATAATATTATCTAAATTTTAATGAACAAAATCTCTGTTAAACTAACGGGACTTATACAGGGAGCACATTGAATAACTTTTTTTGTTATGTAGTTTCTTCATTATATCATCTAATATTTAATATTGTTACATTGTTAATAAAAGTATTATTAGCATATTACTTTATTAAATATTTTTCACTTATTTGTTTTGTCTTTATTTTTGTTTTATTTTATTTTAAAATAATTTAAAAACAACAGCTTGAAACTACTCCCACCCAATTAAGTTGTAGTTTTTAAATTTTATATATATATATATATATATATATATATATATATATATATATATATATATATATATATATATATATATATATATATATATATATATATATATGGTAGTTTTTTATTTTATTTTGTTATTTTCATTTTTATATATATTTAAATTCAAAAATAAAAACCAATAACCAATTATAAACTAAATAATTAACTATGCCATATGACATTTTTAGGTTGCCACTTGGTTTAAGGAGAGTTCTTTTTCCTCACCTACTACTTCCCGATTTGAATAGGTAGTTCTTCTCCTTTTTCATTTTGTATAGCTATTTCTTTGCCTTTTATTTTAAAATAATTTAAAAGCTACAACTTGCAACTACTCCCACCCAATTTGAATGGGTAGTTATTTTTTTATATATTTATTTTTTATTTTTTTAATATTTAATTATAAGATATCTATATTTATTATCCAAATAAAGAAAACAATTAATATATATATATATATATATATATATATATATATATATATATATATATATATAAATTAAAAAATAATAAACAATAACTAATTATAAACCAAATAACTAATTATTCCATGTGGCGTTTATTTAGGTTGTCAATTGGCTTAAAGAGAGTGTTTTTTCCTCTTCTTTTAATAATACTAGTTGTCGTACCCGCATGATGCACGGTCGGTATTGAAAAATATTAATTAAATTTAATTATGATTGGACTTGTTTGATCCTATTCGATTGTATTACTTTAATAAAATTAAAATGTCATCTTACTTGTCAATACGATATACCAAATAATAAAAAATCTATTAAATCAAAGGCACTTATATAGTGAATGAATAACTTTTTTCTTCTATATATTTTTATTAGATTAAATAATATTTAATATTCGCTTTCTTTTTCTCATATATGAGAAGATTTATAAATTATTATAGTTGAAATATTTTTTACAAATTTTATTCAATTTTTTTAATTATATTATCTAAATTTTAATGAACATAATATTGTTAAACTAACCGGACTTATACAGCGAGCGCACTCAATAAAGTTTTTGTTATGTATTTTCCTTTATTATATCATCTAATATTTAATATTATTACATTGTTAATAAAAATTTTTATTAGCATATCACTTTATTAAATATTTTTCTTTGAAAGTTTTTTATGTCTTTATTTTCATTTTCTATATATATATATTTAAATTCAAAAATAATAACCAATAACTAATTATAAACTAAATAACTAATTATACCATGTGGTATAATTTTAGGTTACCACTTGGCTTAAGGAGAGGGTTTTTTCCTCTCGTTTTAATAATATATAGATATAGATAAAGTAATCAATTAATATATACATACATACATACCTACATACATATATACATACATACATACCTACATAAATACATACATACATACACACATAATATACATACATACATACATACATACATACATATATAAATATCATTTTATTTTATTATTTTTATTTTTTATATATATATTTATATTAAAAATAATAACCAATAACTAAATATTAAATAAATAACTAATTAATATATAGATATAGATAAAGTAACCAATTAATATATACATACATACATACATACATACATACATACATACATACATACATACATACATACATACATACATACATACATACATACATACATACATACATACATACATATATATATATATATACATACATACATATATATATAATCATTTATTTTATTATTTTGATTTATATATATATTTCTATTAAAAGTAATAACCAATAACTAAATATTAAATAAATAACTAATTATGCCATGCAACATTTTTTAAGGTTGCCACTTGGCTTAAGGAGAGGGCTTTTTCCTCCCCTTTTAATAATATATAGATATACATTCTTTTTGCCTTTTATTTTAAAATAATTTAAAATTTTCAACTTGGAACGATTCCCTACCCAATTTGAATGGGTAATCACTATATTATATATTTGTTATTTTTAATTTTATTCATATTTAATTATAAGATATCTATATTTTTAATTCAAATAAAGTAACCAATATATACATACACACACACACACACACATATATATATATATATATGTATATATATATATATGTATATATATATATCTATATATATATATATATGTATATATATATTCGCATTGTTCTCAATTACATCTTCAACTATCAAAGGACCCACATCTTCTTGAAACCCAGCTTCATCATCAATAACTTGCTTTTCTTTCGAGGCATTCACATCACCGCCTCTCCCACTTCTTTTGGTAACCGCCACACATGATTGTTCCCACCCTTCGGGTTCACTAATGCATCACTTGGTAGAGCACCCTTAGGGCGATTATTTAACGATTGAGAGATTTGGCCTAATTGCACCTCCAAGTTCCGAATAGAGGTATTGTGGGAGCCAATTAAGAATCGGAATCTTGTTTCTTATTCATCATTTTTTTGAACAACATTTCGATTCTCCCCATATGATTTCCCGAAGAACTAGACCCTTGAAATTGAAATGGAGGAGAATTGTTCGGTTGTTGGTACATTAGGGGCATTTGAAAGCCTTGCCCCCGGTTGCCTTGATTCCCATTATTCCATCCACCTTGATTGTTGTTGTTACCCCAACTGTTGTTACCATTCCAATTCCCTTGGTTTCCCTAATTGTTGTTCCCCCAATTACTGCCTTGGTTGTTGTTATTTCAACTACCACAACCTTGTTGTTGATTGGCCCAATTGCTTTTGGGTCACCATTGTTGGTTTGAAGAGTTGCCTATATTGCCTTGATAGTTGTTGACATATTGTACCTCCTCACTTTGATCATCATAAAAATCATTTTAAAATCCACCACGATCATTATCATATTGTTCGGAATTACGTTAAGATTGTTGCCCTCTTTGCCTTCTCTTATTGACAAGCATATTCACACCTTCCATGGCATTGACTTGGCGAGGGTTTTGAACTTGTTGCAACTGCGCCTTCTCCAATTGGTTCATAGTAGTAGTAAGTTGAGCAATATCTTGACCATGATTGTGCAATTCCTTGTGTAAATGTATAACCGTTGGGTCACCTTGTGGTACATTTGTGCTGCACTGCCACGCTGAAGAAGTGTCCACATTTTCCTCAAGTATCTCACATGCCTTGTCATACGACCGTTTCATAAAATTGCCTCTGGACAATTGGTTCACTATGCATTGATTGGTAGTATTTATGCCTCGGTAGAAGGTTTGTTGTATCATGGCCTTGGTCATGTTGTTATTGGGACAATCCTTCACCATCGTTCTGTACCTCTCCCAAATTTCATGCAAAGGTTCCGTTGGCTTATGCTTGAAGGCCAATATCTGATCTCGAAGTGCCGCCATATGCCCGGGTGAGAAGAATTTAGCTATAAAATTGTCCGTCAACTCATCCCACATTGTGTTGGAATGATTGGGGAGCCTATTGAGTCAATCTAGTGTCTTCCCCAGAAGCGAGATCGGGAAAAGTCTCAACCTAAGAGCATCTTCCGACACATTCATCTGCTTGCTCCCCCAACATGTATCAACGAACTCTTTGAGATGTTTGTATGCATTTTGAAATACCCACGCTGCTCAAGTAAGGTCAACATAACATTGGTTATCTGAAAATTGCTCGCTCAGATTTGGGGTGGGACAATAGCACTTGCATAGCCTTGGTTGGATAATACTCTGGGAGACACTCTTGGTAGTGGCGGAGTAGGGTCTGGAATATTCTCATTTGGATTAGCATTGGCATTCCCGCCTCTCTGTTGTACTTGAGGTGAAAGAGGCACCTCATCTTGCTCAAAATCATCTACCTCCTTCCCCACTATCATGTTTCCAAGAGGGTCATTAGCATTATTCAATGCCATATTGGTAACTGAGTAGTGACACAAACAAGTAAGTAACAAAGAAGCAAAGAAGAACAATACACAAAACTAACTAAATAGATAGTCAAAACCGTTAGCTCCCCGCGGACGGTGCCAAAAAGTGATCTTTGCCTACTCTACACCACTAAAAAGCAGCGAGAGAGGGTCGCAATAGCTTTTACCCGATTTGTGGGTCGGGATCGTTTTTCACAGGGAGCTAGGAACGGAGTCGAGTATCGATTTAGGTTGGAATTGCATATTTATTCCAAATATCACTTCTAGTCATTTTTGGTTTTTCTTTATTTCTAATATAATCAAAGTACAAATTATAATTGCAACTAAGTTAAACTAACAGTAAATTGGTACAAGTTGTATCTAATGGCTTAAATGGAACTAGGGTAGTGACTTTTACCTAGGTGGCTAATTGACGGGTAATTGCATCTAATGCACAATTGACATGATTGGGAAAATATGTTATAACCATTGCTCGATACTACCCACTCTACACCTCTCGGTATAAAGAACGATTTTTCCCAATTCATTTTCTCAAGACCAATTGGGTATGCATATTTGCCCAAGAAACTTGGGTTCAAGTTGGGTAATTATTCTCTCGAGGTTTAATATTTTAATTGGGACTTTCAAATCTATTGGGACCGCACAGAACGGACTGCGGCTGCAGAAGTTTCTAATGCAGTCTGCACAGAATTAACTATGGACCACACATGCTTCATCTTCTGAGGTTGGCATCTTCTGAACTTTGGTTCTACGGACAACACATAATGGTTGTGCGGCTGGTTCCTTCAGTGCGAACCGCATAATACCTTCTGTAGACGCATTGCCTTGATGCCTGAAAATCCCACTCTCTGAATCTCCCCAGTGCGGACCGCACAAATTGTAGTGTGGCCGCACTAGGCATGTTTCTCCTGAGTTTTGTCTTGTCTTTGGTACTTGTGCAGGTTTCACTCCCTTTGAGCCGATCTTTGCCATCTTGTCACTTTGCTGATCAAACTTGCAATCAAGCATTACATATGAGCCTTTTGGGACTATTTTGTATGACTTTATGATCAAAGAATAAGCACAAAGGAGTATAAAATGCATCAAAATCCCTAGTTATCAACTGATCGCGGTGAAATTGCACGGCAGTGAAATACTTTATGCTTCCATAGTCCAAAGTTTGCTTAGGGCAAATTGAGAATGAGAGGACTGGAAATTTTGATCTCAAATGAAGAGCGTGGTCCGCAAACATATTGCGGGGGGGGGGGGGGGTTGAACAATGCTGAGGCGGTTTATTTTACGCTCCCAGTGGAACCAAGTCCAGACCAAGCTTAGAAGAGAAGAAATGTTGTCCGCAATTGATTTTGCACAGTCACAGAAGTCCAAGCGCTGAGACGCTCAATATTTCATTGACAGTGGAACCTTTGTAGGGGCATTTTTGTCCAGTATTTTCAGCTGCATATAAATAGATCTTTTTCATATTTTTAGGTTATCTTTGTTTTGAGGAGCTCATGAACAACCATATTTTACTACTTAGAGTAATTTTAGAACATCTTTAGCTATTATTCTTTTAACTAACTTTTATGGCTTATATTCCATCGCCATGTTTGATTTATACCTTGATTATGAGTAGCTAAACCCATTAGCTGGGGTTGTGACCCAACCATAGCATTGGTATTTAATGGGTCTTCTATTTTATGGCTTAATTGTTTATGATTTAATGATATTTAGCTTGTTTCATGCTTTATTTATAGAATTGGTGGTTGCAAATGCCGATTCATGCCTTTATGACTTAGACTCTTCTTGAGAAAGAGAGACTAAGTCTAGGAAATTCAGGCTTACAAGAATTGAGGTGCATTCAAGAGATATGACAGTCCCAATTAAAGGGTTAAACCTAGAGATATTAATACCCAGCTTGAGCCAATTTTGCTTGTATTGTTTGAACACCCAATTGGGCTTGAGAATGCCAATTAGGGCAAAGTCACTCAAACTATCGAGAGGTATAGAGTGAGTAATTATGTGTAATGGTTATATCACAAACCCAAATATAACAAGCTTTTTCTAAATTTTAGATCCCATTAGATACTCGCCTAGGTGTAAGTTACTTCCCTAGTGCTATTTATTAGTTGAGGAAAACCCTACAAAAACATTGTACTTAGATTATTTTCATCATCCAGTAGCACTAAGAGTAGAATAGAAACAAAACTAAGCATGGTTAGAACTGCAACTAAGAGCAGCGTACATAGCTAGATTTGATAGAAACCCAACTCCCAACCAATATTAGCTCCTTGTGGATATCGATCCCGACCTTTTGGGTAAAATCTGCATCGACCAATCTTTGCTATTATATAGTGGTGTAAGGTTGGAGCCGATCACTTTTTAGCGCCTTTTCCAGTGAGCTAAACAGTATTGTCTATCTATCTGACTAGTTGTGTGACTTGTTTTTCTTTCTTTCTGTTTTACTAATGTGTGTGAGTTAATCGATTCAGGTACAAAATAACAAACAATGATCCTCTCGGAAATGTTATCCTGGGGGAGGACATAGATGATAATGGTGAAGATGAGGTGCCTCTAGTGCCTCAAGCTCAAAGAAGAGGCCACCAGGACAATGAAAACATTCAGAACTCCCCCAGTCCCTCTGAGAGTAGCTCCTCGGGTGCTTCGAGATGAAGGTTACGCAAGTGCAATTGTCTCACCCCGTATCCAGGCGGGCAATTTCCAGATTACTAATGATATGTTGACCTTATAGGATCAAATATGGTACTTTACATGCGCTCCCCATCAGAATGTATATAAACGTCTAAAAGATTTTGGGAATTCCTGTTGGGGAAGCAAACAAACAAATGTGTCGGAGGATGCATTGAGACTGAGATTATTCCCGTTTTAACATCAAGGGAAAGCTTTGTATTGGCTCGAAAGACTCCACAACCATTCAATAACATGGGATGAGTTGGCCAACAAGTTTATAGCCAAGTGTTTCTTGCCGGGACATATGGAGACCTTGAAAAATGATATCCTCAAGCTGGAACTTACTGAACCACTTCATGAGATCTGGGAAAGGTATCAGAAGATGGTGAAAGAATGTCCGAACAATGACATGACTGAAGCAATGATCTTGCAAACAATTTATCGTGGAATTAACACCACCAATTAGTGTGTAGTGAACCAACTAGCAGGGGAAACTTTATGAACAAACCTTATTCTAAGATGTGTGATATTCTGGATGAGATGGAAGATACTTCCTCCGCATGGAAAAATTGAAGCTAATGTTCTACAAGGTGATCCCTATGTTATTCACCTGCACAAAGAGCTCCATGGCCACGGCAAAGCAACAGCAGAGTTGAATATAAAAATAAACTAGTTGGCAAAATCTTAATTGCAGCAAGTTCAGGCACCAAGACAAGTGAATGCCATGGAAGGGAGAAACATGATGGTAAAAAAAAATAAGACAATCTGGTCAACAAATGAAAAGCAATCAAGATCAATTTGAGCAAGTTAGGAGTGGTTACAACCAAGATGATGGTTATGGTGAGCAAAGTGAAGAGGCTTTTTATGCCAACAATTGCCAAGGACAACCGAGCAATGCTCCGAATAAACAACAATGGTGATCCCAAGGAAATTGGGGGAACCATAACCAACAAGGAAATAGCAACTAGGGGAACAACAATTGAAATTGGGGCAACCATAACAACCAGGGCAACTAGGGTGGCAATAACAATAGCAATTGGGGACGAAAAAACAACCAAGGGGGGCTGGAATAACGATATTCCAGGGAATCAGGGGCCGGGATTTCAAAGTCCTCTGATGTATCAACAAAACAACAACCCGCCTCCTTTTCTGTCCCAAGGTCCTAGCTCATCAAACAATGAGATGGGGAGGATTGAGTTGATTTTTGAGCAAATGATGAAGAAAAACGCCGACTCTGATGCCAACCTTGCATCCAATAATACTTATATCCGGAATTTAGAGGTCCAATTTGGCAAGATTCACAATCTTTGCCACTTTCCCTAAGGGGGAACTACATAGTGACAGAGTAGTAAACCCAAAGGGTGCAAAACAACACCGGGCCATGCAATAAAAGTGACCACAAGGAACGGTAGAGGTGGCAAAGCAAGTACCTCTGAGCAAAAGGGAGTTGAGATTGATGAGGTTGAAGTTCAAAATGATGATGTTCCAATAGTAGATGAGCAAGTGACTGAAGAGAATTTGAATGCTGAGGTAGCAATTGATATTCATGACAATAAGGTGGAGACTCAAAATGATGTAAACTCGCTAAGGGAACACATGATAGACATACCGGAAATAATAATGCTTAAAACCAAGGATCCCTTGCTAAGGCATCCTACACCTTACCCTCAAAGACTTGCAAAGAAGAAGAATGAAAACCACTTCAAGAAGTTTATTGAGATGATGAAAAGTTTGTCAATCAATATGCCCTTGGTAGATGCTCTTAAGAAAATGCCAGGTTATGCCAAGTTTATGAAAGACGTGGTAACTAAAAAGACATCTATTGATTGTGAGACCATCAAAATGACTCATCAAGTGAGTTCCATTGTGCACTCGATGGCTCCAAAGCTTGAAGATCCTATCGCATTTACATTTCATGTACTATTGGTAGTGCGGATTTTGCAAAGGCCTCGTGTGATTTGGGAGGAAGAATAAATTTGATGCCTTACTTCATGTTCAAAACTTCGGGAATTGGTCAACCGAGAGCTACTTCAATGAGATTAAAACGGGGGTAGAATAATGAAGAGGCCACTTGGTATTTTTGATGATGTTCTTGTCCGATTTGACAAGTTTATTTTTCCTACTGATTTTGTGATTCTTGACTGTGAATTCAACTATGAGGTTCCAATAATATTGGTAAGGCCTTTCCTAGCAACATGGAAGGAATTGGTTGATATGGAAGCAGGAGAGCTCACTTTCCGGGTGGATAACGAAAACATTATCTTCCACGTATGCAAATCAATGAGGCAACCAAATAGTACCGAGGTTTGTTCTTTTGTGGATATGGTAACAGAGGTGATAGTTTATGACACGAGTGGCATGATCAATGTGGAGGATCCTTTAGAAGCGGTATTTTTGAACCATGATGTGATTGATGATGAAAGTGTGACAACCCGGACTGCCGTCACGTGAGTTACCGACCCGTTTCTCTATTATTCCTCTCTATGTTTCAACATCAGTATTTGAGTTGATCAGGTAGAATTGGATTGATTTTAGATTGAAATGAAACACTTAGCCTCTTAAAGGAAAGCTTCTTTGGGAAAGTCAACTGGAAGTTGACTATTTAGTTAGAGGGCTCAGATGTGAATTTTGATGATTCGATTAGCTTTGTGGGATGATTTGTGACTTAGGAGTGAAACCAGAATTGAATTTGGAGGTCTGGTGTAGAATTAGGCTTGAATTGGCGAGGTTTAAATTTCAACAAATTCCGGTTGATAGGTGAGATTTTGATCCGAAGGTCAGAATGGAATTATGAGAGTTGTAGCAGCTCCGTTAGGGGATTTTGGATATGCGTGCAAAATTTCAGGTCATTCATAGGTGTTTAGGTTGGGTTTTTTATCGAATATGCAATTTGGAAGTTTTTAAGAAATGTAGGCTTTGATTTGATGATAATTGAGGATTTTGATATTAACGATAGTGTTTTGATGGTTTGAGTGAGTTTGAATAAGGTAATAGATCATGTCTGTGCTTTTGGTTGAGGTTCCGGGGGCCTTGGGGTGTATCCGAGTGTTTAAACGGAGGGTTTGGAGTTGTTTCATGATTTTGGGTTGCAGGTTTTGTTGTTTTCGCATCTGCGGAAAAGGGGGCCACATGGGCGGTTCCACAGATGTGGTGTTTGGGTAGCAGGTGCAGTCTGGGAGGCCTTGGCTTCGACCAGAGGTGCGGAAGGAAATCCGCATAAGCGGAGACCGCATAACAGTCCCTGGTGAGTTAAGTTAGACCGCAAAAGTGGTCGTTTGGTCGCAAAAGCGATGGCCGTAGGTGCGACATAATTACTGCAAAAGCGGAAAAAGTGACTGGATTAAGTAAATAGTGGTTCAAGATTTTGAAAGAGAAGAGAAATATTTGTTGGACAATACGCTTTACGCTAGAGGGGGGGGGGTGAATAGCGTTTTTAAAAATATTAAGCGTTTTAGTGCGGAATTTAAAAACTTTGCAGAAATTAAAACAAGTGCAGTAGAATAAACTTACACAATGATGTATCTTGGTTGGCCACAAACGTGGTTAGTCCAGTCCCCGAGAGACTCTCTCGAGATTTCCACTAAACTTGTCAAGCTTACGGGTGCTTAACAAACCGTTACAGCTGAGGACACAAGCCTCACCTAGTTGCTCGGGGATCACAATCCCAAAGACTTCAATTGTTCGGGGATACCAATCCCAAAGACTTCAATTGCTCGGGGATAACAATCCCAAAGACTTCAACTGCTCGGGGATAACAATCCCAAAGACTTCAACTGCTCGGGGATAACAATCCCAAAGACTTCAACTGCTCGGGGATAACAATCCCAAAGACTTCAACTGCTCGGGGATAACAATCCCAAAGACTTCAACCGAGGAATCACAAGTTCCTCAACAAACGAGAATCGCAATTCTCTTACAAACACAAAACACACTCACTTTACAAAGCACTCCTTAATGAGTAGATATGAGTAGAAATAGTACGCTCAAGATCACAACAACTTAGCTCAATAGAATGGCTCTTCAAAAAGCTTTATGGATGAATGGAAAATGATGATCAATGTAAGAAAGCTTTTAGCAATGAAAATACTCAAAGTGTATATGTTGTTGTTGTGAAAACACTGAGTTGAAGCTGTATTTATAGGTGAAAAACTCAGTCTTACCGTTGTCTAATTGCCAATTAAGGATTGCTGAAATTACTCAGTGACAATCGATTGTCAAGACTAAACAATCGATTGTTTGCCTATCAGATTAAAAATTCAATCCCAGATTTTACGTCAACAATCGATTACTTCAAATCAATAATCGATTATTTATAACGTTAAGAAATCCTTTCCAATTTTTGGCATAAAACATCGATTGTCCGGAAATCAACAATCGATTATTTTAACAACGTTCAGAAAATCTTTTCCAGATTTTAAGCAAAACATCGATTGTTAAATATCAACAATCGATTACCTGAAGGTAATTGAAAATATATGACAACGGTCAGCTTCAACAATCGATTATCAAATGGAATAATCGATTATTAATTAATTTCAAAACTCTCTGTCTCATATATAATCGATTATCAAAAGCCACAATCGATTATCATCTTATTTAAAATCACTGGGAGACATTTTTCTCATTCTAATCGATTACCATTAGTTCATAATCGATTTTTATGAGTTTTGAAAACTTTGCCTCAGTTAACAATCGATTATCATAAGTACACAATCGATTGTTATGCAGTTTGCAAAAACCTGATGTTAACTGACTTACTCACAATCGATTATCATTAATTCACAATCGATTGTCATGCAGTCTTGGCTTAGAGATACTCGATTATCATAAGTACATAATCGATTATCTTAGCCCAGATTTTTGAGGCATGCTTGGAAAACATTTTAACAAATGTAAATATGCATAGTTTAAAATCATTTGACACTTAATTTAAATATGCATGATTTTGGAAAAATAATTTTAGTAGAGAAGCCATGTTATGAGCCAAGTTGAGGAATCAAGATCACAATTAATATTGACTCAATTATAACATTTCTAAACTTTGTCTTGAGCTTCTTGTAATGCATCCATTTTGTGCTTGTCCTTGAGTACTGCTATATATCGCTTTTTGCTTTGTTTGACATTCATCAAAACCTACAAAAGAACACACGTTTAGTATATTGCATTTGAAACGTGTTTCCAACAATTTCCCCCTTTTTGATAATGGCAAACATAAGTGAGATATATGCAATAATTATTTTGATAATCCAAGACAAGTGTAAAGTATGCAATTTGATGTTCCCCCTCAATTCATGTTCCCCCTCACTTTAAGCATGAATGAAGTTGAGAGTGATATAGCATACTTCTTGATATCCCATTTCTTCCCCCTTTTGCCATTAGCAAAAATATATACAAGGGAAGAATATGCAAAAAAACATATGAAATAAACAAAAGTTTATTTATTGGAAAATAAAGATAACAAAAGTAATCGATTATTGATACAGTAATCGATTGTTTGACGGCGATTTTCCTGTAGAATACTTGAGTATTTTGCGTCATGCTTTTATGATCCCCTTTTCTTTAGGGTGATACCTGCAAAAAAGTGTTAGACGCCTCCGACGCTCAAGTTAGAAATTATGTAAGAAATAAAATGCAATGCATGACTTAGATCAACGTGGAGTCAAGGATCCCGAGTTACGAATTCGGAAGAAGGACTCTTTATCTAAGGGCTTTGTAAAGATGTCTGCCAATTGGCTTTTTGTTTCAACAAATTCAATTTCGACATCGCCTTTTAGAACGTGATCTCTAATAAAATGATGTCTAATTTCAATGTGTTTTGTTCGCGAGTGAAGAATGGGGTTCTTCGTCAAGCATATGGCACTAGTGTTGTCACATCTAAGAGGAATGTGGTCAAGACGTAGGCCATAGTCCAAGAGTTGTTGTTTCATCCATAGGATTTGAGCGCAACAACTCCCCGTGGCTACATATTCAGCCTCGGTTGTGGACAACGCAACACTAACTTGCTTCTTACTAAACCAAGAAACTAAAGCGCTACCGAGCAAGTGGCAAGTGCCGCTAGTGCTCTTGCGGTCCAATTTGCATCCAGCAAAATCGGAGTCGGAATAGCCAATAAGTTGGCATGAAGAACCTTTGGGGTACCATAGACCCATATTGGTAGTACCGACAAGATACCTTAGAATCCGCTTTACCGCAGTAAGGTGAGACTCTTTCGGACATGATTGATAACGGGCACAGACGCACACGCTAAACATGATGTCCGGACGACTAGCAGTAAGATAAAGAAGAGAGCCAATCATACCTCGGTACTTTTTGATGTCGACTTCCTTACCTTTTTCATCTTTGTCGAGATGATCGGATGTGCTCATGGGAGTTGCCATTTCCTTTGCATTGTTCATATCAAAACGTTTAAGCAGTTCTTTGCAATACTTGCTTTGACAAATGAATGTACCTTCCTTCATTTGTTTTACTTGTAATCCCATAAAGAATTGTAACTCACCCATCATGGACATCTCAAATTCGCTAGTCATTAAGTTTGAAAATTCCTTGCATAGAGCATTGTTAGTAGCACCAAAAATGATATCATCTACATATATTTGAACTAGCAAGATATCATTATTTTCATGCTTGACAAATAAAGTTGTGTCAACTTTTCCACGAATAAAATTATTTTCTAAAAGAAATTTACTCAACCTTTCATACCAAGCTCGAGGAGCTTGTTTTAAACCATAAAGGGCCTTTTTGAGTTTGAAAACATGATTAGGAAAATTAAAGTCTTCAAAACCGGGGGGTTGCTTTACATAAACTTCTTCTTGGATAAAACCATTTAAAAAGGCACTTTTCACATCCATTTGATATAAAATGAAATTCATAGAAGATGCAAAAGCAAGCAACAAACGGATGGCCTCTAATCTAGCTACCGGAGCATATGTCTCATCATAATCAATCCCTTCTTCTTGATTATAGCCTTGAGCCACAAGCCTAGCTTTGTTTCTAGTGATTATGCCATTTTCATCTAATTTATTTCGAAAAACCCATTTCGTACCAATTATGGTATGACCTTCGGGTCTTGGCACCAAATCCCAAACGTTGTTACGTTTGAATTGGTTAAGCTCCTCTTGCATTGCCAAGGTCCAAAATTCATCCCCAATTGCTTCAGAGATGGTTTTGGGTTCAATTTGAGAAACAAAAGCAGTAAGATCTAAGGTATTTCTAAGGGAGCTCCGGGTACTTACCTTCCCTCCAACGTCGCCTATTACCTGATCGAGAGGATGGTCTTTGACTGTCCTCCATTCTATTTGCTCTTTTGGTTCATTTTCCGGTTGAGGAGCTTCTTCAATTGGTTGTTCCACCGTTTTGTCAATTTCTTTCCTTGGTGGTTCTTCTTGAATTTTGTCCTTTAGACTTTCCAGAATGCCTGAAAGATCAAGACCACAATCCTTTCTTGCCAAGCGAGTATTATCTTCGGAAAATACAATATGAGGAGATTCCTCTACAACTTGGGTTCTTTTATTAAAAACCCTATAAGCTTTACTACGAGAAGAATAGCCAATGAAGATACCTTCATCCGACTTTGCATCAAATTTTCCTAGTTGGTCCTTTCCATTGTTATGCACAAAACATTTACAACCAAAAACACGTAAATGTGAAATGTTAGGTTTTCTACCTTTGTAGAGTTCATATGGGGTTTTTAAGAGTATCGGCCGAATTGCTACTCTATTCAAAACATAGCATGCGGTACTCACGGCGTCTGCCCAAAAGTGTTTGGGAATCTTAGCTTCGTCGAGCATGGTTCTAGCCATCTCTTCGAGACTCCTATTTTTCCTTTCCACCACCCCGTTTTGTTGTGGTGTACGTGGAGCGGAAAAGGTATGCTCGATTCCGAGTTCATCACAAAAATCCGCAAAGAGATTGTGATCAAACTCTCCCCCATGATCACTTCTAATGGAAGTGACAGTTGATTCCTTTTCATTTTGAACTCTTTTAAGAAAAAGCTTGAAGCTAAGAAATGCATCACTTTTATGTGCAAGAAATAATGTCCATGTAAATCTAGAGAAATCATCAACAATTACAAAAGCATATCTATTTCTTCCTAGACTTTCGATACGGGATGGTCCGAATAAATCCATATGCAATAGTTGTAAAGGTCTAGAGGTTGAAACAACATTTTTGGATTTAAAAGATGCTCTTGTTTGCTTCCCCTTTTGACATGAATCACAAATAGTATCACTTTCAAATTTTAAGTTGGGAAGACCAATCACTAGATTTTGAGAAATCAATTTATTTAAAAGATGCATGTTCATATGAGCTACTCTACGATGCCACAACCACACATTATCATCTTTGCTCAACAAACAATCAACATACTCGGATGAGGAGTTTTCAAGATCAACCATGTAAATATTGTCAACTCTAAAACCACGTAGAATAATCTTGAAGTCACTACGTCTAAACACTAAACACTCATCCGAATCAAACAACGCAAGATTTCCCTTGTCACATAATTGACTTATGCTCAAGAGATTATGCTTTAAACCTTTGACAAGTAATATATGCTTTATAGAGGATTTTTCATTCTTACCGACCGATCCGATGCCAATAATTTGTCCTTTATTGTTGTCACCGAATACAACGCTTCCTCCTTCTTTGTGCTCTAGTTGAAGGAATTTGGATTCGTCTCCTGTCATGTGTCTGGAGCATCCACTGTCAAGGTACCATAGTACACTTGATCCCTTCAAGCACACCTACAAAGCAAATTAATATTCTTTAGGTACCCATACCATTTTGGGTCCTTGGGGGTTAGGCAAATAACGACCATAATAATATGAAGAATCTCTATGCTTTGTAAAACACATAGGTGCAATATGACCTATACGATTGCAGTAATGACATACTACGTTCGGGTTGTGTTGATGCCTAGGTTGAGCCAACAAAGTTCTAGGCGAATGAAAAAGATTAACACTAGACATATTGTTCCCATTTCTAGTATAATATCTAGATGGTCTAAAGTCATTAGTGCTAGACTTGTTGAAGGACCTAGTGTCATGTCTAGGTGGTCTAAGCTCGTTCCTAGAGTTATTTCTTGGTTGCCGAAAATTACTATTTGTAGGCTTGTTTGCAAGAATCCTAGATTCGGATCTAGGTTGTCTAAAGATATTAGTTCTACCCTTATTTTCATACATTCTAGCATAATGTCTAGGTGGTCTAAAAGAATTTGTTCTAGGCTTGTTTAATACCTTAGAGTTATTTCTAGGTGGAGTAGTGAAGTTTTTGTTTTTATGCCGTTGATATTTCTTAGGCGTTTCTTTTTCAACAACTTTAGGAACTTCTTTACTACGTGTTTCTAATGTTTTCCTAAGTTCTGTGTTTTCTAGTTTTAAGGACTCACAAGCAGTACAAGTAGAGCATTTATCAACACAAGAGGCTTCATGCATAGTTTTGATGACTTGTCTAAGTTCTATACTATCATTTAACAAAAATTGATTTTCATTTGCAAGATTCTCGTTATCACGAGACAGATTTTCAACACCTTTTTGAGCTAAAGAAAGACGTTCTTCAAAGTCCTTGTCTTTTAAAAAGAGTTGTTTTTGAAAATCCTCTTCTTGTAAAGAAAGAGTTCTTTGTAAATCTTTAATAGTCTTAGAAGCATTTACCAACTCATCATGCAGTTTGTTATAAGCAATTTGCATATCGTTAGATGTACTTACCTCGTCTTTTTCGTCTGCCATGAGGCACTGACCAGTTGATTCATCGTTTGTGCTGACCGCTTTTTGAGGCGTGTTTTCGTGCAATTCCTCAAGTTTGTCCCACATTTCCTTAGCAGTTTTATAGTGGGAGATTTTTCGCCAAAGTTCCTGGTTCAAGGCGTTATGTAATATATTCATAGCTTTAGTGTTGTATTCACTTACCTTATCTTTCCCGACTTTTGTCGTCAGTTGATCACTGTGTTTAATAGCTTGCCATAGATACAAATCGTTTGCCATTGTAAAAACTTGCATCCGATATTTCCAGACTGAGTAGTCGTTTTCGTCTAATATTGGAGGCAACATGCTGCATTCTCCTTCACCTATTCCTGCAAAGAAATTTAGAGTAGAAGCCATGGATGGTTCTCTCAAACGGTTAAGTTTTTCAGAGAGTATGGCTCTGATACCAATTGTTGGACAATACGCTTTACGCTAGAGGGGGGGGGGGTGAATAGCGTTTTTAAAAATATTAAGCGTTTTAGTGCGAAATTTAAAAACTTTGCAGAAATTAAAACAAGTGCAGTAGAATAAACTTACACAATGATGTATCCTGGTTGGCCACAAACGTGGTTAGTCCAGTCCCCGAGAGACTCTCTCGAGATTTCCACTAAACTTGTCAAGCTTACGGGTGCTTAACAAACCGTTACAGCTGAGGACACAAGCCTCACCTAGTTGCTCGGGGATCACAATCCCAAAGACTTCAATTGCTCGGGGATACCAATCCCAAAGACTTCAATTGCTCGGGGATAACAATCCCAAAGACTTCAACTGCTCGGGGATAACAATCCCAAAGACTTCAACTGCTCGGGGATAACAATCCCAAAGACTTCAACTGCTCGGGGATAACAATCCCAAAGACTTCAACTGCTCGGGGATAACAATCCCAAAGACTTCAACCGAGGAATCACAAGTTCCTCAACAAACGAGAATCGCAATTCTCTTACAAACACAAAACACACTCACTTTACAAAGCACTCCTTAATGAGTAGATATGAGTAGAAATAGTACGCTCAAGATCACAACAACTTAGCTCAATAGAATGGCTCTTCAAAAAGCTTTATGGATGAATGGAAAATGATGATCAATGTAAGAAAGCTTTTAGCAATGAAAATACTCAAAGTGTATATGTTGTTGTTGTGAAAACACTGAGTTGAAGCTGTATTTATAGGTGAAAAACTCAGTCTTACCGTTGTCTAATTGCCAATTAAGGATTGCTGAAATTACTCAGTGACAATCGATTGTCAAGACTAAACAATCGATTGTTTGCCTATCAGATTAAAAATTCAATCCCAGATTTTACGTCAACAATCGATTACTTCAAATCAATAATCGATTATTTATAACGTTAAGAAATCCTTTCCAATTTTTGGCATAAAACATCGATTGTCCGGAAATCAACAATCGATTATTTTAACAACGTTCAGAAAATCTTTTCCAGATTTTAAGCAAAACATCGATTGTTAAATATCAACAATCGATTACCTGAAGGTAATTGAAAATATATGACAACGGTCAGCTTCAACAATCGATTATCAAATGGAATAATCGATTATTAATTAATTTCAAAACTCTCTGTCTCATATATAATCGATTATCAAAAGCCACAATCGATTATCATCTTATTTAAAATCACTGGGAGACATTTTTCTCATTCTAATCGATTACCATTAGTTCATAATCGATTTTTATGAGTTTTGAAAACTTTGCCTCAGTTAACAATCGATTATCATAAGTACACAATCGATTGTTATGCAGTTTGCAAAAACCTGATGTTAACTGACTTACTCACAATCGATTATCATTAATTCACAATCGATTGTCATGCAGTCTTGGCTTAGAGATACTCGATTATCATAAGTACATAATCGATTATCTTAGCCCAGATTTTTGAGGCATGCTTGGAAAACATTTTAACAAATGTAAATATGCATAGTTTAAAATCATTTGACACTTAATTTAAATATGCATGATTTTGGAAAAATAATTTTAGTAGAGAAGCCATGTTATGAGCCAAGTTGAGGAATCAAGATCACAATTAATATTGACTCAATTATAACATTTCTAAACTTTGTCTTGAGCTTCTTGTAATGCATCCATTTTGTGCTTGTCCTTGAGTACTGCTATATATCGCTTTTTGCTTTGTTTGACATTCATCAAAACCTACAAAAGAACACACGTTTAGTATATTGCATTTGAAACGTGTTTCCAACAATATTTTGGGACTTCGACTAGGGCTTTTCTTGGGCGATTTTGAAAAGAACTCGAAGGCGTTTCATCAGGTATGAGTTATTGGACTCAGATTATTATTGGCCAGATTTGAAGCACGAGGAGGTCGATTCGAGAGGAAAGGGCATTGAGGCTAGTCTTTGGCCAGCTTGTGGTAAGAATTAGATGTAGATTATGACCTGAGGGTTTGAAGTCCTAGTACATCACACGATTACGTTGTACTGAGGCGTGACACATACTCTACGGTGAGTGCAAGGTCGTTTGTGTACGGGACTATGGATTTGTCTGTCCGAGTGATATTCATCGTGTTATTGACTAGAAATTGATTGGTAAACATCCTACTTGGATTGTTATGAGTATATTTGGTTTGCGTGCCGATTATTTGGATCCCTTAGGGATTTTTGTCACTATTTCCATGTTGTTGAGAATATTTCCTTGATATCAATCTTGAGATAAACACTGTCTCAAAATGATTAGTATGTTTCTAAAGTTTTTAACACTTAAGCTATAATTCTTGATAATTAGAATTGAAAATGTTAAATTTGACTGTGCCCGTTATCACACCTCCTTTTTCACTACACCTGCAAGGGCGTAAAGTCATTTTTTTCACTTAAAGGACAATAGGAACAAGATTTAATTATTAAGATTCAGAGTCGCCACATAGGAGATTAATGGTGACTCAAGTCACTGGTTGAATCCCGAACCGAGGAAAAATATGACTCTGTTAACAGTCCGCGAACCAGAAATCCGAGTAAGGAATTTTGTTAACCAGGAAGAAGGTGTTAGGCATTCCCAGGTTCTGTGATTCTCGCACGGTCGCTTAGCTGTTGTATTTAATTTTATCTGATTTTAATACATACTAGCTTATGCGCCTTTTATTTGTAAACTGCTTTTGTCATTATTTTAGAAACATTGCAATGTCGCGAAAATGCATCTCGAACCACGTCGCAATCAATGCACCCATGGTTGTTAACACGTTTCGACTCTGTTGAGATTCGGATTTGGGTCGCATCAATGCACACCCGAGTTTAGGAATGTGATTTATTAACATCGCGCCTAAAGTGTCTAACACATTGTTATCTTTGGGAAGGTCGTGAAATTTGCAAAACGGCCCATCCCGAAGTCTAAGTGTTCTTAGTTAACCATTGAATGAGGGCCCCACAATTTGCATTTTTATTCGGTGAGGCTCGTCTCATCATTTTATTTAAAGGCCAATCCTAAAACAACTACGAGTTTCTAAATTTAACCTCCTTAACAAAGAAAAGGTCCTAATTAATTATCCTATTTGATGAATTAGTAATTATTTGAGGCAACCCGAGAATAGCCTTAATAGATAGGTCTCGAGGCCAACCAACAAAAAAGGAAATTGGACCAGCTTTGGTGACGCTAGTAATGACTAGACCAGTAGGCGAAAGCTTTCAACCTATGGGCTTATGACTGGCCCAACTAACATTTGGGCAAGGGTACTTTGATACCTCAATTTCTAAGGCTAACTCAATGCCCTGTTCTAGTGGGAATTTCACTTTCCAAATGCATACAATGAAACGCAGGTCTTATAGTTCAGATTTATATGAGTTTGAGATAATAAGATAATCAATGAGGCATTAGATGGTCAATATGACATGTATGCATTAAACCATTCATTCTGCAGAAAGCTAAACATAAGGATTCATTAGTGTTTAAAATGAAGCTAGATTATAAAAGACCTAGTTACTACTTTGAATGATGCTATGCAAGAATAACCTTCTTCAATTTAATCACACTGATTCTAACATTGAATCATGACTAAGTGCAGTGAACTTATTCACATCATGACAAATAAGAGAGAGTTAGGCAACATCTGAAATTCAATTACAAAATACCCTGTGATTCCCAACTTGATCTCAAATGACTAACGTCCAATGAAAACGAAATCAAACTGACTAGGATATTAAAATATTTGATACTACAACTATCAATGAATGAACAAAATCAAATAGTTTCAACCAATCCACATTATACAAACAATAACAAGTCCTAGTTTAATTACGACATCCAAAACATAACAGATTATTTGATTGCAGTTCCACATCAGAACACAAGCCCCAATTTCTTTTCATTTGTCAACAGATGAAGCTACAACAACACAGTCTCAAAATGTGTACTGGAATTGGAAGAGAAATGAAATAGAAGAAGTCAGTTGAAGCAATAACTGAGCAGCAATAACAGTAAGCAATTTCTTGCAATACGGAACAACAAATAGCCCAATGAATAAATCCAGAAGTACAAGAAGATTCAAAACTCAACGGAAACCAATAGATTAAACCAAAAACACTTGAAACGCAATCAGTTATACTCGAAAGGCATCAGCACACTTCCACAGACCCAAAGCCCAATCAAAACCAATCTGCCTAGACCCAAAACTGCTCGAAATAAAACCAGTGGCCATCTGAAGCTTTAACCACCAAACACTGAACTAGAAAGTGGTAATTACTAGTTGAAAGCTGAAATTTACCTAATGTATCTAATGGAACAGTACATTTTTTATTTTTTTGAAGAATTTTTTGTTTTTTTTTTTTTGGTTTTTTCTTTTTGCTAAAAGCTAAGATCTATAAGAAGGCTTGGATCTAAAATTTGAACTACAGATCTGAAAACTGGAAGAGTATTGTTTGGGGGGGATTTTTAGGTACCAAAACTTGTTCATTAAGGAACTGGTGATGCCCTTTTATAGGAAAGGATGAGGGCAACTCTCAATTTTCTATTTACAAATCAGTCCCTTATGTATTTTCACAATAGGCCTCTACTTATTGACTTGCTTCTCAAGTAAGTGCACCTATTTTCTGAAATTAGAGTAAAAATCCTTTTCTAGAAGGTTCTAGTGAATGCCAATCATTCTTAAAAGATTCCCTTATCCCTAACCTTACTTTATCCTAAGATTTACTAAACTAATCCAAATGAATTCAGCCTCCTTTACCCTAGTTAAACCTATCTACTATAGCCAATTTCATCTGATTAACAACTTAATTGAACTGAGCATCACTGATTATCCTAACTAACGAAACTATATTATCTACAACTAATTGATAACAACCAAAAGAGGTACTAAGATCAGATTAAAGTTTAAACAAATTCAAACAAGATTGACTAAAATAGATCAAACAAGAAAAATAATCTAGTATTCAAACTATTAGATTCCCAAATCTACAAAAAAGACTTTAACCTACGAATTGCATCAGAACAGAATCACAACAAGAGACATTTGATAAAAGAAGGACTAAGATAGTCAGAAATAATAATTGTTTTATTAAACCATACTAATCAAACTACACAGATGCAACAACTAAAACCTAAAATCTATATTGACCCAAACAGCCCCAGATGAATATAGACTAATCCTCAATGAATGATTCTAAAAATCATTTGAAATCTTTACTCAAACTTACGCATGAAGTAGGAGAAGAAAATGAATAGAATGAATAACTCACAAATAAACTCGACCTCACATCTTCAAGCTCGTACATGGCCTGAGAAACTACTCGACATAGGGTCCTCCTAACCCTAGAATTACGGCCCGTGGGATTCTGCATGGATTTGAGGGATTTAAATTTTTAAATTCGTCATGAGGAGGTCCGAGAGGGCTCGAAGTGTGAATTTTGAACCCTTTTGAAGACTTAAAGCTTTTCAGCAGTTTGACCGGATTTTTGATCCGATATTTGGGACGTTTGATACTGATTCAAAGCATATTAAGGGTTGATTTGGGGAGAGGAGAATGATGGGTGTGGTGGTTGGTGCCGTTTGGGTGTTGTCGCCGCCTAGGAGGCGGAGACGACGACAAACAACTCGACCATTCGAAGGTATGTGGTGGGATTCAAAGGGAGGTAATGGTAGATTTTGTTAAGAGGATGTCAAAACGGTATAGGGGTGTGATTTTGGGGGCCAACAATGATGGTGGTGTCTTCCCTGGAGGCAGAACTGGTGGTGGCTGGAAACAGAGAAAGGGGTACGATGAAGAAGACTTGGTCGTTTAGGGTTAAGAGGGGATTCAGACATTTTTATGAAAGATGGGGGAAGAATGTTGGGCCGTCGGATTAGAAAGATTTAACGGCTCAGATAGACGGGCAGCAAAACGGTGTCGTTTCGTTTTGAGGGAGGATTGGACCGGGTGAGGAGTTTTGGGGCCTGGGCGTGTGTGTATGGATATGGGCACTAATGTCTTGGGCCGTCAGAATTGAATAGGCAATGGCCCAACTCGTGAGTCTTTGACAAGGCAACCTTTTCCCTTTTATTTTATCTCTTTTTTTCTTTCTTTTTGATTTTATATTATTTTTGTTTTTTATTAAAATGACAACAAATAAAATCAAAGATCCAATTGACTCTAATATGATATTATTTAATTTCCAAAATCAACTAATTTCTAATTTTAAACTAAAATTAAAATAAATTTCACAAATTAAAAATAAAATGCAAAGAATTATATTTTGTCATTTTCTTTATATGTAAACAATTTTACTATTAATCAAATACTAAAAATGTGAAATTAACTCCCAAAACAAATGCCGAATGTATTTTTGTATTTTCATATGAATTAAAATGCACAAATATAAATGCAACAATTACCAAAAAATAACAAAACAATTCAAAATAAATTATAAAATAATAAAGAAATTGTTTTGTTTGAATTTTGGGAATTATTTCATATATAGTACAAAAATCACGTGCTCACAGTTTCCTCTTTTTGCTCGAAAACACGAAGAGTTTCTGTTCAAAGATAAGTGAGCGGAGACGAGCGATTTTTTCCGTTCGAATATTCCGTGTGAAACATTTTTGAAAGAGTAGACCGCACCTTGCTTCGGAGGTTGCCCACATATCCTGGGCTAAACATTAATCAGGTCAGTGTAGTTCGGGAGTGTTTGGTAGCTGGGACTACCAGGAGCTGTGATTTCACTGCGCTTGCTGCTGCTACTGCTTGCTGACCTCCCTTATTACACCATGTGAAAGATAAAAAGAGGCTAAACTAGCTATGCTCCATGAATTGCAAAAGTCCTATCTAAATTCTCTAAACTTGATCTTGTACTTCCTTGTTGCCTTGTTGTTTTGTGTTTTCTTGTTGTCTCGTTGTCTTGTGTTTTCTCGATGAAATCCCTTGTTGCCACTTCAAATTTTAAACTGAGGTGTTGTCCCTTTTCTTCAAACTTGAACTTGCATGTATTTTCTTGCTGTACGGGCGGGCTCCCGACTTCTGAACTTGGACTTGAATGTATTCCCTTATTGTATGGGTAGGCTCCCTTCTTCAAAACTTGAACTGTATTCCTCTATTCTCCAGGCGGGCTCCTGGCTTCACAAAAAATAGACAAAACGAAGAAAACTTTCTGCTCCAGTTTGGAAAACTGGGTACATATTATCGGATATTAATAAAAATTAAACTAAAACTTAAATTATAATACCTATATTCTCCAGGCGGGCTCCTGACTTCAAACTTAAATTGTATTCCTCTATTATCCAACCAGGCTCCTGACTTCACAAAATAAACCAAACAAAGAAAACTTTCTGCCCCAGTTTGGAAAACTGGGTACATGTTATCGGATATTAATAAAAATTAAAACTAAAACTTGAATTGTAATACCTCTGTTGTTCGGGCGGGCTCCCGACTTCACCAACTTGAATGTATTCTCATGCTCTCCAGGCGGGCTCCTGACTTCAAAAATAGAAAAAATAAAGAATTTGAAAGTTAAAACATAAATTGTACTCCCTTGTTCTCCAGGCGGGCTCCTGAATGCTGCGTTTGAATGTATTCCCTTACTATCCAGGCGGGCTCCTAACTTCAAAACAGATAAAACAAAGAGTTTGAAAACTAAAACTTAAATTGTACTCCCTTACTCTCTAGGCGGGCTCCTGACTGTTGTGCTTAAATGTATTCCCATGCTATCCATGCGGGCTCTTAACTTTAAAACATGAAATGTATTCCCATGCTATCAAGGCGGGCTCCTGAATTCAACAACACATACAAAAACAAGGAAAATTTTCTTCCACAGTTTGGTAGATGTGCGCGTGGGTAAGTGTTACTGAATCATAAACAAATTATTACTAAGAATATAAAAGCAAAGCCTTATTATCCAGGGAGGTCCTAACAACTCCTAACAATTATGAACATAATTTATATTTTCTAAAGGTATTACTCCCACTACATTATGCCATTTACAAGGGTTTTTAAACTGCATCCTATTATCTAGGAAGGTCCTGAAAACTCCTAACAAATGCAAACCTAATGTATTACTCTCACTATCATGCTATCTATTACTACATCCTATAATCCATGAAGGTCTTGACCACTCCTAACAATTACAATCCTATTGTATTACTCTCGCTATATCATATTATCTCAAAGGATTTTGAACTACGTCCTAGTATCCATGAAGGTCCTGACGACTTTTATTTGAATTTTATCCTAAACATGCAAACTTTCACTCCCCTACTATATTCATGATTATCCTATATTTTCATTGCACCACACTTTGCGGTCAAACCTAATTACTGCTCGTCTTTCCCCTTACTGAGAATTCTCTGGAACAACCAAATTTTCCTGCCCCTGTTTTAGTCAAAGAAAATTTTGTCAGTTTAATATGGTAGTTAGTTGATGGCATTCTTGCTGAAAATCCTTCCAGCGCGTGGCTCTGTTTTGACTGGCTTCCTCGAACATGCCCTGAATTGTTGACTTTCGGCCAGACATTCCAACCTCTGACTTTTGACAACCCGAATGTTCTATACCCATACTGTTGTTTCACACCCCTGACCCCATTTCTGAACTTTTACATTTCCCACGACATTTCCCAATCATTCCACCGATGAGACTACTAGTGACTCCCCATACTCCACTTTATGTCATGTTGTTGCTTACATGCTCTAACCAAATTGTGCTTTACTATTTTCGGAAGCTGGTAGCGAGCTTTGATATCCTTTCTATGTGCATTGAACAAAACTGACATTAAACATCTTAGACATATAAAACCCCCAAAGAGAATGAAATGCAATAATTTTATGAGTTAAGAATAAGAGGAATCCAAAACTAGATGACTGCTAAAAAGAAAGGAAAAGAAACTTATCTGACCGGAACAGCTGGTACCGGTGGTCATACATGCACTTCGGACTAATCGGCCAAGTCTGTCCAACTAACCAGCTTCCAGCCGCCACACTTGTTGCCCAGAATTTTCATCACTTGATTAATTTACCCAAACCTTGACCTTGTTCATTCCTGTTGTGCCTCGAAAAGGTTTTCCACCAACATACCTTTCTCATTTGTTCACTTCTTAAGCCTCTTTCACCATAAGGTGCCTGTGAGGGTTTTCACCAATAAGACTCTCTCATATCTTTCAACTCACGTCGTCTTACGGTGCATGTGAATGTTTTCACCAATAAGACTCTATCATTTTTAATTTTTCAGCTTGAACCACAGTATTTCCCCTATCATGAATTTTCTTTACCTTCCTGACTTGGAATTTCCTAAAGATTGATCAGAAGGTCTTTCTTTCGACCATAATGTGGATATTGGACAGGGTTAGAAAAGAAGGCTAAAAGGCTCAAAAACAATTTCAAAATGGGTTAAAATTACAACTTTCGGAATCCAATTTCTTTCAACAATCACAACCTCTTCCCTAGTTTCTTTCTTGGGACTTTTGCAATTTTATTTCGGTATGACTGAACCTTAGAGAGGCTACCTACGTACCCTTTCGGGATCAATTCAAACGTATTTCACATCATAGGAACTACTTTGTTGTTGTGATTTTTCCTTCTCTATTTTTCTGTTCTTCTTTTCCTTTTTTTTTCATTTTTCTTTTCTTTTCTTTTCTTTCCTTCTTCTCTTCACTTTTCTCTTCTTCTTTTCTTTTTTTTTCCTTCCTTTTCCTTTCATTTTTCCTTTTTCTTCTTCTTTTCTTTTCGTTTTCTTCCTTCCTTTTCTTTTCATTTTTCCTTTCTTCCGCACATGCATTTATGAATTATTCCATTGATTCTGAAAGAGGGTTATGAAAGAAAATATACAAGGCTCAAAAGGGATGACAAGAGATAAAGTGTTTGAGATAGCAGAACAAAATGCCTTCATCATTTGAACCTTCAAAATATGCCAAATACAAAACAAATACAATCAAAATAAAGAAAGCATACATAGTATCTCTTGATCGCATCAGATTTGATGGCAATTTTTACACATTTTTCCTCCACATTTGTTATATATAATGCACCATTAGACAACACTCTGGTTACAACAAATGGCACCTACCAGTTTGGGGCAAATTTTCCTTTTATTTCAGCCTGATGAGGCAAGATACATCTCAACACTAATTGTACGACTTCGAACTTCCTCAGATTCACTTTTTTGTTGTATGATCTTGCCATTTTTGTTGGTATAATTGGCCATGAGACACTGCTACTAATCTCTTTTTATTAATTAAACTCAACTGTCTAATGTGGGTGAAACCGTCATCATGTTCCAACTCATTATCACACTCAATTTCTTGTATTATCACTTTACAGTAAGACCGACTTTCAAGACTTGGCCGAGGATTCCTCATGCATGTCATGTTATTGATATCAGCATAAAAAGAACCGTACAGAGAAAAAAAACAAACTGAAACAAAATTAAGAATAAAGAAATAAAGACAATTGCATTTCATTGAAGGAAAACGTAACAGGGTTTTAACTCATCCAAACGGACAGAACATAGTATCCAGACTATAGACCCCCAGAATAATCGAGATAGCATAAAGAAAAATAAGACCCACTACCAAGACCTCCAGCCGTTGACTTTTGCCCATGGTTAGATGAACTGCTCATTTCCCTTATTTAACCCTACCTCTGCTTCAACCATGTTTACCTCAATGAATAACCCTTTGAACTCCTTTCCCACGTCTCCGTCTGCACCACTCAATGACCCAAACACCTTTGACGACAGCGGGTTGTTATCTACCCCTTTCAACTGAACCCCCACTTTCTCACTAATTGGCTTTTCATTCAAATTGGTTTTGCTAGAACAGATCATCATTTCCGTCACCGAAGGTTTCTTAGGCTGTCCTCCCTTATGCATCAATCGGATCACATGAGCCTCATGGTGAGCCACCATCGGATTTTGATTGATATTTGGTGCCTCAGAGGCCTGAACCTCAATCCGGGGAGTGTGAATGAGCTATTCCGCAGCCGTTTTTAGTTTCTAGCATTTTTCAGTATCATGTTTGGGATCACCCGAACAATATTCACAACTCACTAACTGATCTAGATTTCTCGGAAGGGGATTTGGTATTTTAGGCTCAATCGGGTTCAATAGGCCCAGCTGCCTCAATATTTGGAAAAGACTAGTGTAGGACTCCCCCACCAGAGTGAATGTGTTCTGCTTCTATACCCTTTCATTATGGAAGGCATGATTCCCACGGAAACCAGATCCGGGAGGATTTCTATAAACATTGTGAACTGAGAAATGTGGCTCCGGTGGTGAGTAGTAGTGTTGTGGAGGGACGTATGGGGTGTATGAGAATTTTGGGTGGTGGGGTCTGGGTTGGTAGTAGGGTGAAGGGCCTTTAGATCTGGACCAAGCTCCGGCTTCGACTATTGCAACCTCTTCTTTCTTCTTCTTCTTTCCCAGCACATCGCCAGTGCTGCTTTGGATGGCCTGGGTGATTACTTTAATCACTGAATAGCTCATAATTTTATCATATTTCAATCCTTCCTCGACCATAGCTCCCATCTTCAACACTTCGTTAAAAGACATGCCAATTGCCGTCACCAGTGACAAAAGTAGGTTGGCTCCAAAGCCTGCAAAAAGAAGTCCACCATTTCACTTTCCCTCATTGGAGGATCGACCCTTGTATCCTGTTCTCTCCAGTGGAACGTATACTCCCTGAAACTTTCCCACGGCTTCTTCTCAAGTTTTATCAATGATAGGCCGTCTGGGATGATCTCAAGATTATATTGGAAATGGCCAGTGAATGCCTATGCTAGATCATCCCAACTATACCACCTGCTAGGATCTTGGTGCCTATACCATTCTAGTGCAGACTCATTTAAACTTTGCCCATTGTATGGCATCAACTATTTGTCTTTCCCACTGGCCCCTCTCATCTTAGTATAGAAAACTCGTAAGTGTGCCAATGGATCGCCATGACCATCACACATATCGAACTTTGGCATTTGAACCCCACAAGTATCTGAACATCGAGGAACAGACAAAGATCTTTATAGGCCACACTGCCATGGTTGCCTAATACATACATATTCCTGATGGACTTCTCCAGGCTTTTCATTTTTAAAATCATCTCTTCCTGCTCTGGGTTGTTAAGTGGCTTTTAAGTTTCCACTGGGAGCTCAAAGTTAGGGGTATACAAATATGGCTCAGGAACCTTAAAGGTAGGCTCAGGACGGTAATACTGACTGTCGTTAGATTGAAACAGTGGCTCACTGGAAGATCTTTGTAGTGTGGCAGGTGGAGGCACCAGAAAGACAGAGGTGATTGGTGGAGGAGGGTTATGTTTGCGTGGTGGATCTTGGGGAGGGAATGAGGTGGTACCATAACTCTATTGGTAAAACGAGAAAATTGGAGATGAATTCACAATAAGAGGCTCCTGATACTAAGCTAAAGGTGGGATGTATGTTGGATTGGCGGGATAAACTGGCGCCGGCTGACCCCTAGACCAAGCCTGATGCATTTCAGCCATTTTCTGCCTCAACCTATGCATTTCTTCCCTCATCGCGTTAACATCCACCACCTCTACCTCTTTCATCGGGTCCACAATACTAATATCTAATTCTTGACCTGCCATTTTCATATTGGGTTTTGATCGGGTGTTGTAGGAATGAGTTGCCAGAATGCCAAAAAACTAACCACCTTCCTGGACTCAGCATCAACAACAACTTGGTTATGGTTAGGGCACGGGCTGATTTGACAACCGCACGATGGAGAATGAATGTACCTATGCAGTTTAACGGATTCTATTAAGCATTTTCTCGATTTCTTGCGTCATCCCGGCTTTTATTTCCAATGGCAACCTTTTTTTTCTCTTTTTCTTTCTTCTTTTTCTTTTCTTGCTTTTCTCATTCTTTCCGTCTCTTTTGTTTTTGTTCTTCCCTTGCCTTCTTTTGTTCTTATTCTCTCATTCCCTCTTGTTTTGCCATTATTCTTTTTTGGTTTGTGTTTTCTCGCATTTGTTTTTCTTTCCCCTCTGGTTTTTACCCCTTTCTCTTTTCTTCCCTTTTGACTTCTTTTGCCGTGACATTCTTGATTTTCTCATTTTCTTCCCTGACTCCTTTCACTTTTCTTTTAAGGTTATGGTCAAATCCGATAAGGATTGCCTGCGTATCGTGACCCCGCATGAATCAGACCAAGCGTAGTTCGTGAAGATAAAAGGTAAACAAAAATAAAATATTTTTTAAATTATTAATTTTCATAATAAAACAAACTTGATTACAAAGTTTTAAAAACTAACCATACAAACAAACTTTGACGAAACGACGACATACAGACTAGAAAATCAAACAACCCACATACTCTAATTAAAAGAATTACAAACTCCCAAAATAATTGGACAGTTTCCTTTCTCTATTTGTCAATTTCAACCAAATGACTATTTTTGCAAACGTGGCCCCTTCCCAATTTCACATAAATTTTGAGGCTGGGGAGGATTATTTTATGACATTTCACAAACTTGTTCGTTCATTTTTGAAAACAACCTTTCGACAACTGAAAGATACTCTAAGGCTATCTCGGCAAGAGAGATTTAAGACGTTGCCGAAGCTGGATCGGCTTATTTCGACCAAAATCAAAACGGTATTCACTTAACCGATGAATTTTTTTCTTGCTTTTCAAATTAAAATAAAAGACCTGATTTTGCAAACGCGACCTTTCAGCACCTCGGCGACGAAGATTTTAAGGCTGCATTGATCAACCGGCCAAAATCTAAAAAATGATCAAAGGTGCCTATTTGTGTAACGTCAGACTTCCGGCGTCTATTTTGGGAACAATCAGCTATTTTTGACAAAAAACGGCATCACCTGACTTATTTATGACAAAAATATATGTTTTGTCATTTTTGGCTATTTTTGCAAAGGGGAGGTTGAACCTGATGAGGGTTGCCTACGTATCTCACGCCCTGTGAGAATCAGTTCAGGTAAATTAACCGAACTATTTTGAAACAAACTCTCTTCTTTTTTTCTTTTTTCAACAAAAAATAAAATAACCTATTTTTCCTTTTTGACAACAAGACAAAATAAAGACTCTTTTTCCTTTTGTTTTTCAACAAACAACATACTTTTTTTTGAAAACACGGCAAAATAAAGACTTTTTTCCTTTTCTTTTTTCAACCAACAACCTACTTTCATTTTTTGAAAACAAGACATAATAAAGACTCTTTTTTTTTCATTTTAAACAAACAATAAAATAACCAATTTCTCCAAACTAAAATAAAGACTTTTTTTCTTTTTTTTTGTCAACAAACAACTTTCCAAAAAATAAAAGACTCTTTTTCTATTTTTCTTTTGCTTTTGAGTTATGTAGCTTGGTGTCTCAACTTTCAGCAGGTCAAATATGAGCATCAGAGGCCCGGTGGTGTACTTCAGCGGATGGATATTCCAGCGTGAAAATTGGAGAGGATTATTATGGATTTTGTGAGTGGTCTCCCTCGTACCTCGAAGAAGTTTGATTCAAGTTGGCTGAATATGGATAGGCTGATAAAGTCAGCCCACTTCATTCCGGTGTGTACTACCTATTCTTTGGAGCGGTTAGCGGAGATTTTCATCCAGGAGACTGTACAGTTGCATGGGGTCCAAGTTTCCATTGTCTGAGATAGGGGCACTCAGTTCACTTCCCAGTTCCAGAGGACTTCTCATCAAGAGTTGGGTACACAGGTACAGTTTACCACAATGTTTCATCCTCAGACGGATGGACAGTCCGAGCGTACTATTTAGATATTGGAGGATGTGTTGCGTTCCTGTGTTATTGACTTTGGAGGTTCTTGGGCTTAGTTATTGCCACTTGCAGAGTTTTCTTACAATAAAATCTACTAATCTAGTATTCAGATGGCGCCGTATGAGGCCTTATATGGGAGATGATGTAGATCTTAGGTTGGTTGGTGTGAGCCCGGCGATGCTAGACTATTGGGGACAGAGTTGGTTCAGGATGCCTTAGAGAAAGTAAATTAATCCAGGAGAGACTCCGTATTGCTCAATCACGACATAAGAGTTATGCGACTAGAAGGTTCGAGATGTATCTTATATGGTGGCTGAGAAGGTCTTGTTGAAGGTTTCTCCTATGAAGGGCGTTATGAGGATTGGAAAGAAAGGGAAGTTGGGTCAAAGGTTCGTTGGACCTTTTAAGATACTTTGGTGGATTGGGAAGGTGGCCTATATGCTTGCTTTGCCACCCAGCTTGTCGAGAGTTCATCTGGTGTTGCATGTTTCTATGCTCTGGAAGTATGTTGGGGACCCGTCTCATGTGTTAGACTTCAGCATGATCCAGTTGGATGTGGACTTGACCTATGACGTGGAGCCAGTGGCTATTTTGGGTCGTCAGGTTCGTAAGTTGGGATCTAAGGACATAGATTCGGTGAAGGTGCAGTTGAGAGGTTGGCCCGTGGAGGAGGCCACCTGGGAGATCGAGCAGGATATGCGGAGCAGATATTCTCACCTATTTGAGGCTTCAGGTATGTTTCTTGACCCGTCGAGGATGAGCATTTGTTTTAGTTGGGGAGGATGGGACGTCCCGGTCCATCGTCATGTGAGTTACAGCCCCGTTTCCCTCATATTATGCTTCTATATGTTTCAAAATCAGTATTTTAGTTGATCGGGTAGAATTGGATAGGGTTTAGATGGAAATGAGACACTTAGTCTCTTAAAGGAAAACTTGTTTGGGAAAGTCAACTGGAGTTGACTATTTAGTTAGAGGGCTCGAATGTGAATTCTGATTATTTGATTAGCTTCTGGGGATAATTTGTGACTTTGGAGTGCAATCGGAATTGAATTTGGAGGTCCGGTGTAGAACTATGCTTCAGTTGGCGAAGTTTGAATTTTGGCGAATTCCGGTTGATAGGTGAAATTTTGATTCGACGGTCGGAATGGAATTACGAGAGTTGCAGCAGCTCTGTTAGGTGATTTTGGATATGTGTGCAAAATTTCAGGTCATTCAGAGGTGATTAGGTCGGGTTTTTGATCAAATATGGAATTCAGAAGTTTTTAAGAAATGTAGGCTTTGATTTGATGATAATTGAGGACATTGACTTTAATGATAGTGTTTTGATGGTTCAAGCGAGTTTGAATAAGGTAATAGATCATGTCTGTGCTTTTGATTTAGGTCCAGAGGGCCTCGGGGTGTATTCGGGTGGTTAAACGGAGGGTGTAGAGTTGTTGCATGATTTTGGGTTGCACGTTCTTCAGTTTTTGCATCTGTGGAAAAGGGGCCACATAGGCGGCTTCGCAGATGCGACATTTGGGCCGCAGGTGCAGTCTGGGAGGCCTTGGCTTGGATTGCTGGTGCGGAAGGAAATCCGCATAAGCGATGACCGCATAAGCGGTTTTGGACCACTAAAGCGGTCCCTGGTGAGTTAAGTTAGATCGCAAAAACGGCCGTTTGGTCAAAAAACCGATGGCCGCAGGTGCGACATAATTACCGCAGAAGCGGAAGAACTAAGTGGATTAAGTGAACTGTGGTTCACGATTTTGAAAGAGCGGAGAAATATTTTGGGACTTCGACTAGGGATTTTCTTGGGCGATTTTGAAGAGAACTCGAAGGGGTTTCACTAGGTATGAATTATTGGAGTCGGATTATTTTAGTATGGTGTAAAAACATGGATTAATTTCTAAATTTCAAGGAATTAAAGGTTAGAAAAGGAGATTAGGGCTTGAAATTTAAGAGAGTTTGAATGTGAGTTTTAAAGAGGCAATTTAACTCCGATTTTGGTAAAGCTGATATGTATAGACTCGTGGCGAGACGAGGAGTCCGGTGATGTAAATTTTGTAATTTTTCAAGAAGTGGGCTCGGGGTTCGGGTTTTGCCAACTTTATGATTTTTGGTGTTGTTCAAGTCTTTTCGATTGGATTGTGTCCTATTAGCCTAATATAACGTATTCATTGTGGTTTTGGCCAGATTCGATGTTCGAGGAGGTCGATTCAAGAGGAAAAACATTGCGGGCTAGTCTTCGCCATCTTGTGGTGAGTAATAGATGTAGTTGATGATCTGAGGGTTTGAAACCCTGGTATATCACACTGTGATGTTGTATTGAGGCGAGACACGTGCTCTATGGTGAGTGCGGGGTCGTTTGTGGACGGGACTATGGCTTAGTCCGTTGGAGTGATGTTCATACCGTGTTATTAACTAGAAATTGATTGGTAAACATCCTACTTGGATTGTTATCAGTATATTTGGGCTGCATGCCGATTATTTGGATCCCTTAGGGATTTTAGTCACTGTTTCCATGATGTTGAGTATGTTTCCATGATATCAGTCTTGAGATAAACACTGTCTCGAAATGATTAGTAAATTTCTAAGGTTTTAAACACTTAAGCTATAATTCCTAATAACTAGAACTGAAAATGATAAATTTGACTGTGCCCGTGTGGATTCCATGCATATAACTGGACTGATTATGGATCGGGCTGCACGCTGCAGTGAATGCTACGATGATATCGCGCTTGGTATTGCTTATGGTTTTTCGTACTATTTCTATCTATTATCACTGGTTAGAACTATATTATCTGATAAATTAACTCTATTAATTGGTAATAAGTTTCGTACTTGAGTTGAGAGTGTTCAAATGGTCGGGCGCCTAGCAATTGTTGTTTGGCGCCATCCCGACTGGAATTGGGGCCATGACAGAAGGCTTGGTAGAGTTTGTCAATGCCTTGCAAGGTATGTGTTCTTACTCCTATGAGCCCTATAGACCTTCTTTGGATCTTGAGAAAAGAAAGACTCCACCAACAAAGCCCTCAATTGAGGAACCTCTCATGTTGGAGTTGAAGCCTTTGCCTCCACAACTCAGGTATGAATTCTTGGGCCTTTGTTAAATTTTACCTTTTAGTCTAACTTCGTGTCTTACTAACATGCAGGTAGATGCCACCCTTGAGGTGCTTCAAAGAAGGAAGAAGGCCATTGGTTGGACTCAAACTGATAATGGGGGGATAAGCCCCGCCTTTTTCATGCCCAAGATTATACTTGAGGATAATGCCAAACCCTCTGTTGAATATCAAAGAAGGTTGAACGAGGCTATGCAAGAGGTCATCAAGAAGGAAGTTATCAAGTTGCTAGATGCATAGGTGGTGTATCCTATCTCGAATAGTTCATGGACTTCACCAGTATAATGTGTGCCAAAAAGGGGGGGGGGGGTATGAATGTGGTCACAAATGAACAAAATGAATTGATCCCCCTCTAGGACTGTCACCGGATGGAGGGTATGGATGGACTACCAGAAAATGAACAAAGTGATCCACAAAGGTCATTTTCCATTTCCTTTTCTTGACCAAATGCTGGATAGAATTGCTGGGCATTCTTACTATTTTTTTTGGATGGGTACTCAGGCTACAACAAGATTATGATTGAACTAGAGGACAAGGAGAAAACCACCTTCACATGTCCGTATGACACGCTTGCATTTTTCCGGATACCATTTGGTTTGTGTAATGCACCGGCTACTTTTCAGTGTTGTGGGTGACACTTTTGAAGAATGCCTGGGTAATCTTGACAAAGTGTTGGCCCGATGTGAGGAAATAAATCTAATGCTTAATTGGGAAAAGTACCACTTTATGGCTGAGAAGGGCATTGTCCTCGGCTATAAGATCTCAAAGAATGGCATCAAAGTGGACAAAGCGAAGATCGAAGTGATTTCAAAACATTCTTCTATGTCAAAGGAGTGAGGAGATTTGTTGCGCATGTGGGGTTCTATCGAAGGTTCATCAAGGGATTTTCCAAGGTGGTGAATCCTTTATGAAAATAGTTGGAAAATGATGCAAAGTTTGTCTTTAGTGATGAGTGCCTGAAAGCTTTTGAGCTTCTCAAGAATAGATTGACTACCACTCCGATCATCACTACACCCAATTAGAGCTTGCCCATTTGAGTTCATGTGTGATACTAGTGACGTTGCTGTTGGAGCAGTCTTGGGGCAAAGGATGAACAAGATGTTTCATCGGTGTACTATGCCAACAAAACTATGAAAGATGCTCAGGTTAATTATACGATGATGGAGAAAGAGGGTCTGGAAATTGTGTTTGCAGTGGAAAAGTTGAGGCCTTATCTCATGGGTGCCAAAGTGATTGTTCACACTGATCATGCGGCACTCTGTTACTTGATAACCAAAAAGGACTCTAAAGCTCGATTGATGAGATGTGTTTTTTTGTTTCAAGAATTTGACTTAGTGATTGTTGATCGGAAAGGAAGTGAAAATCAAGTAGCAGACCACTTGTCCCGCTTGGAGGAGGGGGAGGCCCTGTGATGGCCTCAAAATTAATGATTCATTCCCGGATGAACAACTCCTCTTAGTTTCTTTGAATAGTATGCCTTGGTTTGCCGACGTGGCCAATTTCCTTGTGACTGGCATTATTCCGAGTGAGCTCTCTTCTAACCAAAGAAATAAGCTTAAACGAGACAGTTTGGATTATTACTGGGATGAACCTTATCTTTTCAAGATTTGTAATGATGGTGTGTTCCAGAGATGTTTTCCAGAAGAGGAGCAAATGTGTATTCTTGATGCTTTCCATTCCTTGCCCGACGTTAGTCATCATGGTAGGGCGAGAACTATTTCAAAGGTTCTTAGCTATTGTATTTATTGGCCCATTCTGTATAAAGACGTTGGTGAGCTTGTCAAGATTTGTGATGAGTTTCAAAGAGCTGGTGGAATTTTCAAGAAAGATGATATACCTCTCACCACTATTCTTACGGTTGACATTTTTGACGTGTGGGGCATAGACTTCATAGGACCTTTTGTGAGTTCGTGTGGAAACACTTATATTTTTGTGGCCGTTGATTATGATTCCAAGTGGGTTGAGGCTGTGGATTTGCCCAACAACGAAGCCCAGAGTGTGGTGGCGTTTCAAAAAAAAATCTTCACACGGTTTGGCACTCCTCGGTCAATTATCAGTGATGGGGGTTCTCATTTCTTCAATAGGGCATTTGACACTTTTCTTGCAAAGTATGGTGCCAATCACAAGATATCAACCCCTTACCATCCTCAGGCTAGCAGACAAGTTGAGGTCTCCAACAGAGAGATAAAGAGCATATTGTCAAAGATTGTCAATGCAAATAGAACTGACTAGTCAAGGAAATTGGATAATGCTTTGTAAGCCTACATGAGTGCTTATAAGACTCCAATTGGTATGTCTCCATATAAATTGGAATTTAGGAAGGTGTGCCATCTTCCTATTTATTTAGAACACAAGGCCATGTGGGCGCTGAAAAGGTTAAATCTTGAGTGGGAAGTTGCAGCAAATCTCCGGGTAGAGCAACTTAATGAACTTGATGAGTTATGGTTTCATGCTTATTCCAGATTGTCCTTGTATAAGGAAAAGATGAACTACTTACATGAAAATTATTCTCGGAGCAAGGAATTCAAGCAGGGTGACTCAGTTCTCTTATTCAATTCTCGGTTATGTCTGTTTCCAGAAAAGCTCAAGTCAAAATGGAGTTGCCCTTATGAAGTGATACATGTGACTCCATTTGGTGTTCTTGATTTGAAGAATAAGAATGGTGAATTTTTCAGATTTAATGGGCATCGAGTCAAACACTACCTGGGAAAATTTGATGACAGCCACGTGGTGGCCATGGTCAATTTCAATGATGATGGAATATTCGTTGTAGTGCAGGACAATACTGATAGAATTTGGCTAAGCATATAATTGGACCGCTGACCGCGCACAAAATTCGCGGTTAGCGGAAGGTTTTTGCGGGGGCGTAATTTGGTAGTGGACACGGAATTGAAAAGTCAAAAATGTAACCTCTCTGAAGTTTCATCCTCGTCCGCAGTGGCTTTTTCGCTGTCAGCAGACCTATTTCGTGGCCATGCCGATTTGTCCACTCTCAAAGGTAGTGTTGAACATGAAGCTCTTCAGAACAGGTAAAAGTACGGACCGCGGTGGAATTTTGCGACTGCATCAGGTAGAATATGTGGGTCTGAGTCTTTTTAGTATATATAGAAGGTCATGGGACCTTTTACCCTTTCTGCCATTTGAACTCTCAAAAATCATTTCTATTGTTCATCTCCTCTACACTAAGCCCTAATTTTCAATAACACCAATTTAGAATTCCATTTCCATCACCCATCAAACAAATCGTATGCTCAATTCATCGTATTGTTTTTTTCAATTTGTGCTTTTCTTTTCTTTTGGTTTTAATTTATTCCTCTATTCTTTAAGTTTTAACTAGGGTTAATTAGTTGTTAATTGTTTGATGCTATATTAGTTAGGATTAATGGGTTACTAATTAGTTGATGCCTAATAGGGGTTGGAAGTTTTCATGATACTTATTAATGACAAGAAAAAGTGAAACCCTAGGTTGCCCATTCAATTTTTGAATGCCGCGACTGCGACTGTAATTCTGCGGTCAACGTTCTCGTGAAAGCCTGATCTAAACATGGCTCAAGTTTTGCGGTAGTGGATTCTAGGTTCAGAGACTTGTCAAACTAGGTCCATGACCGCATTTGTTTTTCTGTGGACATCTTTTTAAATTTCTCGGCTGTGCCCAAAATTACGCTTTCAATGATTCCTTAGATTCATAGATTGGGTAGTATGATCCCTAGTCTTTCTCAGCCGCATGCTGTCAGTGGACCACTGCCTTTTGGAACACTGTAAATTTTTTTCATCTGCCTTTCTTTACTGATTCTTTTAGCAAAAATAATATTGAACTTTCACTGATTTTGTATGCAGACAATGGTTAAATCTAGAGGTGGGAGTGATAATTTAAAAGGGAAAGTAGAGTCCTCCCGGGGTAGGGGATGAGGAAAAATTAGATTACCCCTAGCAGTGCAACAATCCATTGTCAAAATGCGAAAGGCAATCAAAGCTGCGGACAAAGCCGCATCCCATGAGGGTAGTGATTATGTCCCTTCCCAAGAGGATTCGGATGGTGATTCTATATATACTCATGTCCCAGACTTCTAAGGGAGGTTTCAGTTGAGAGACGTGCCTACACCCCCAGCTTCCCTTGTTTCTTCTGAGTTGTCTGACGGCTTAGAGAAAAGTAGTAAGTCTTCAACATCAGCCTCTCCTCCAGCTTCTCCACCTAGAAATAACCCTATTAATGTAGATGTTGAAACACTGGATGACGGGAGAGGGGGTGATAACTAGAAAGGAGGGTTGGAGAGAACAAGGAACCCGGTGGTATGGCATGAAAGATTTGTTAGCGAAAAAGCCTACCACAAGTTTTAGGAATGGTGGCCTAAGAGGTCACTGACACATAAGATGCAATTCATAGAAAGCGATCTTTTACCCCACAAATTTCACGATCACTGTTCGCCCTCCGTGAACATATCGTAATGGAACCTAGTCCCTACGACTAGGTAAGCCTAACAATGCGGAAACAAATCGAAACTTGCGAAAATATAACTTAAAATCCCAAATTTAAAACAGACAAAATGAAATGTAAAAATGCCACTCGGCATATCCAACATAATAACTCAAACTTCAACAAATCTTTCCCGAAACCCAGAAACTCACGGGAAAACTAGATGTTAGAAACATAGTACATTGCTCTAACACTAGAATGTCTATAACAACAACAAGAAGGAAAGCTAACCGCTAAAACTGGTAGAATAAGATAGAGACTCCGTAGATCTATAGGCGTGACAGATGTACCTTGAAGTTCCTGATAGATCACCCCACCTCAAGGGTGATACGCATGGGTGGAGTTATCTGGATCTGCACATGAAAAGTATGCGCCTAAGAGGCATGAGTACACCACAACGATACTCAGTAAGTGCCAAGCCTAACCTTGATCGGGTAGTGACGAGGAAGTTTAGGGCCCTACTGAGGTTAAACATAATAATAATTTGCAACAACATGGAATAAACAATATAAGTGAGTATAACTATGAAATAAGATAGGTTATACGAGGCAACACATAAAACACAAAGAATAAGGTAACTCAGAGTAAAAATAGCTCAATACCAGCAACAACAACGAGGATCTCCAAAGATACCATCCAATAGTCCATCTCATCAACTGTCCAAAGGATTTCCGCGGATACCATCCCGTCGTCCACCATATGTATGTATATCAGAAAGATCTCCCGGGATACCGTCTCATATTCCAACTATCAGTCTGCCGGGATCTACCGAAATCCGATCCTTAGTCCCAAAGTAAATATATAGGGGGATCTACTGGGAATCTAACCCGTAGTCCCAAAGTTAACGTGCAGGGGGATCTAACAGGAATCTAACCCGTAGTCCCAAAGTAAACAAACAAGGGGGAGCTACCGAAATCCCACATCAGTAGTCCCAATATAAATACGCAGCTACAACAAGAAGGTATTCAGAAATGGAGTGCAAAATACAAGGCAATAGATAGTTCTAGCCTAACATGCTTCACATAATACAAACAAAGCAACTTAAAAAAATAGGCAATTTAGGTCAAGCATGCTTTTCTAAAATAACACATGCTATATTTTCAAGTAAAATAAAGCATGTAAAAAAGAAACTCTATCTAAATATTTTAAGTATAATTGGATTTTTCAAAAATTAGCTCCAACACGCGCTCGTCACCTCACGTACAAGGCATTCAATTACCAAATATCATATCCTTGTTGATACCCAATTTTTTCCTAGGTAATTTTACACCCAAAATATTTTCAAAATAGCATATACGCACATATATAAGAACACCCAAGAGTTTTGGTATTTTTTATGATTTTTAAACATACCTACTGCTTACTTTACACCATACAAATGCTATAATTATTCCCAAAATGATCATTTTTGGCAAATAACTTATTTCATTCTCACATTTATTCCAAAATATAATTAAGGTAATTTTTGCATATTTTTACAAATTTATTTAATATTTTTAAAGCTAAATTGCATATAATTGTAATTACAACCTATTTTGTCATAAATAGCATTTTATAATTATAAAATTAACTTAAGTATTTTTAAATTAATATTTATATAGTATTTTTCCACCCAGTATTTTTAATTTACTTTTACAATTGTTATTACTTTTTTTTATAAAATAAAATGTGAAAAATGGCCATTTAAAATTTATCCCTAATTACATTTCAGTTGAGCCCAATTTTCACCCCAATTCAACCTAATCCCAAGCCACAAATCAATATAAACCCAAATACCTGATCCAATTGCCTAAACCCGCCCGATTTTTTTTAAATCTAAGTCGTAGATCATTTTTGATCAACGTCCCATATCTCTTATTTCCTTTTTAGTTCGAAACGACCCCTAATCCATACCCTATTCTTTTAGAAGTGCCGCCTCTAACTCCTCTCGCCTCTCAAATGCTCTCAAACTATCTCGAAATCCTAATAATTTTCTGCCGCTTTCTACCCTAAACCCATCAGAATCCATGGCCGTTCAAGCCATGGACGACCTATACTCACCCATTTTTGCTCTCACGTGCTTGATACCTGAAGGTTTGAGGCCAAAGCTCGAGAGTCTTCACTCAAGCCTTCGTTGATTCGAGGTTTTTAGCCATCTCCGGCCTTGCCCCGACGTGTCTTAGCCTCCAAGCTTGATTCCGACCTTATCGACTCAGATCTGATCTTGTTTCTTCCAAGCCTCTCTCGTTTCTAGGGTTGTCAGAAACCCTAGCCAATTCGAGGTTCTTTTTTGTTTATTTGTTTGGATATCTGCTTGATCTGTGCTATACGTGACATTTTAAACGTTTTCCTCATATTCCTTTTCAATAATCTTTCTATTTCAAACTAGGGTTTCTGAGTCTGTTTATTTATATTTTGTTCGATTCAATTGCTTATCATCTTTAGGTTTAATTGATGATCAAAGACCTATTTTTTGGATATTTGCTTGAGTTTCTGAGTCTATCTGTTTGATTTACTTTGTTTACACTTGATTAGCGTTGAAAGCCCTAACTTTTGGGGTTTATTTTAGACTGTTTATTTGTTTCACTTATTTATAACCTCTAAATTCTAGTGATTTTTAATGCCCTAGTTCATTGGGGTCTATTGGAGTTCTTGAGTTTGTTTGTGCAAATCGCCTATTTGAAATTGCTCCGTCTGATTCTTTTACTTCAGCATCACGTTTTTCTTTCTGTGATTCCTTTTGTTCTGAGTTCTTGATATCTGCTAAACTCAACTACATTTTCAGAAAGGTTTTCACTTGACTCTTTGCATGCTTATGATCTTTCTCTCAGTTACTAAGCCCATGAAACTTGACCTACTCTCTACTAACACTATGCTATCACTGTATGCTATTTCTTCTTGCCATAGCTTGGGCTCACATGTCTATTACTTGTGCACTTCATTTATATACTGAGTCCCTTCTGTGGTTGATTTTCAAACTCGTGATTGATTTTCAAAACTTTTCCTTAAGAAATTCTGACTTTTTACTTGCCCGTTAAGGGTTAATTGATTCTATCTGTTTGTTTTGCCTTACCAAATCCTTTCCAAAATTAGTACATTCCTGTATTTAGACATAATCCCTTACTACATAGTTTTACTGCTCCGTTTATGGTAACAATCATTTTTCTTACAAATTGATCTTCTTTCCTTATATTGATCCTGTTAGTGTCCGTTTGAGCAGTAATCCATTGATTAAAGGGGAATAGCTACGTTAATTGATTTTGAACGTGATTATTTCCATTCTGTTTTGAAACCTTATTTGTTACCTTATTCTCTACTTTTTTTTCAAAACTATAAACAACCGTACCTCATTTCTTTGAAAAACAAGTTCTAATACAAAGAACAAGTCACTACTTTTTCAAATACATTTCGAATTTCTTAAAAGTATTCAAGTTCTCTGAAATCACAAGCTTCAAGTTCAATTCTTTGATTGTGTTTTGGCTAAAAGAATCATGCTTTTCTTTCCTTTTCTTACTTTCTACAACTGGTATGTCTCTCTTTGTTTAATTTCTGCCTCTCCACTACATATTTTTTCTTTAGCCTTTCCCTTTGTTTGTATTACTATTTCAATGCTGTAATTTTTTGGAAGTTTACTTACTTGTCTTTTTGCTTTCATGAATCCCTAACCCCAATTGTATCTTGAGTTATAGTTCAGAAAGCATGACAACACTTAACATTGTTGTTCATGTATATAGAGCGGACTCCCTGAGTCCTAAACTCTTTCAATTCCCATTCCCTTTTCCCCTTTTACATGTATTCTGAGTTTAAGACTATGGTCTAACAGTGTCCTAATCATTGTCTAGACCATATCCTGACCTTCAACAGGTCTGTGCTCATATTTTTTGGCTGAACAAACTTGATCAGGGGTGTGCTAGTCTACCCTATGACTAGGTATTACCACCAGCCTGCGCTGGCACTCCCTAACCCCTCTATTGCACTTGTACTCACTCTTAGAACTTAAGTTTTGCCCCTCTGTTATGAGTCTTGCTTTGGGATCCATGAGCTTCCTCTAAACTTGGACACCTGAGGGCTGGCTCTTCCACACTGCACTGTAACCTTTCTAATTAACATCTTAGGTGTAAGCACTGACTGGAGTTCCTGAAACTCCTTGGATCTCTGAAATACCCTAGATAAGAGAAGGCCTTGGAAATCTGGATCTCCGAAGTGGTTCAATCTCATTTTGTTAGACACTAAGTCTGAATTAGGTTGCTTGGATGTAGCTGTAATTTTTGATGTATTTTTAATTTATGTCTTATTATTTACTGGTCTGTAAAAATTTATATAAACTCATGGGATTTTAGTAAAAAGGGGAGGGGGGTTATTTTTCATACACAAAATGGTAGAAATCATGCCTATAAGATTTAATTGCTGATATGTGGAACTTCACACGTAGAAAGCATGCTTATAAGGATTAACTTCTAAACTTTCTACAACTATGCATATAGATACCATGCTCATATGGGTTTACATTTCTGCACATAATGATACCATTAGGCAAACTGTAGGATGAACTATAAAGTTGTATATACATACCATGTTTGTAAGACTCCTGCTAAAAAGTGTTACAATTAGTTAAAGTGTAGAAAGCATGCCTATAGGAACTTCGAGTCGGAACTGTCTCATTTGTTCAAAACAGCACCAACCGTTTAAATTAATATATACTTTGGCAAAACTGGTAGTCTTCCGAACCACGTAAGATAACAAACATTTTCCAAACTAAACAGGCATTTTCTGAAACTCAATCTTTTCTGATAAGGTTCATGAAACTCTTTTTTTGAACTAGTCTGCATGTCTTATAAAGTTCCTTTCTTTTCTTTTAATTCTTTTTCAAAACAGTACATTTTTTTCTAAAAATCGTTTTACTTTGATAAAAAACTGGTAACTTTTTATAATCAGTTTGCTTTTCAAAATTGTTAGTTCTATCCAACACATAGCTAAAGTGGACCAGTGTTTAACAATTGCATTCGAGCGACCTAATGCGGACTTCCTGTGTAAAAGTATGTGTTGAACTAGTCCTCTTACACTTTAATCTTAAAAGACCAAACCAGTACCTACAAGACATGCTAAACTCTATGGCTATTTTGATTTAAGGAGGTTTAGTTGAGCCTTACTTGCTTATTTGCTTTCCCCTTTACTTGCATTACGTGTTTTTGACTAACGCTATAGTATTTTATCCTTAGAAAACTATCAAAATGCACCAAATCCCTTTCCCGTTGGGATTAGTAATCCTAAATACCTCCGGGACTGATAGGACTGGGATGGGTACTAGCATGTAATAGTAAACTTTCCGCATTTTGGTTCCTTGATGGAGTGTGAAGGGTAGAATATGGATATGATGATCAGTGCACTTATATCACGTGTGACCCCTATTCTGAGGAGTGATTGCTGGATATTGCATTGATGTGATTCATATTATATGTAAACGTAGGACCCCTCTCCCTCTTATTTGTCAATTTTTAGCTTTTCTTTTAAATTAATTTTCCAAACTCTCTACTCCTTCAACTCTTAAACTTGTTGGCAAAACTATGTTAAAATCCTTTTCTTTCATTTTCTATTTGTCTGCTCAAAGTCACAATTATATCATGGCCGGGAACCACACTAGTGGATCTTGAGGGGTGCCTTACAACTTACTATCGAGATAATTTCTAGCCCTTACCCAAGCTCTAGTTCTTCATCTCAATTCTTTCTTAAAAGTATCCTAATGCACTATAATCATTAGGTGGCAACTTTTCAAACTCTAAAACCCAATCCTCGCAAGGAGGATAGAGTTGTCCTCCCAAATGTCATATACCGGACTCTGTACTCCATTTTCGGAAAAAAGGGGGCGTCGACAGCATGGCAACTCTGCTGGGGAATCTTTAGGCTTTTAGCATTGCATGCTACCTGTGACTTTTAATCTCTTTGTTTATTGTCTTCTATTCTTTCACTATGAAACTGACTTGGCTCTTAATATTTTTTCTTTCCTTTAAATGCTTTCCTTTACTGTTTTATTTCAATACTGTTGTAATTATGAACAACTACTTATCTTATGAATGTGGAAATACATGTCAGTTTGTTTCATCTTGTATATTGCATCTTCAACATCATATACCACTCGTGCCAAACAATACCATAGCAATGCATATAATGAGTGGCTGTGATCATTCGATATTATCACACTTTAAATTTAGCAAAAGCATATTTGCGGTAAAACTAGTCTCGATCAACGATGCAGTCGACAGTTCCGTGCCTTTCCCTCTTCAGTTGTCCACTCTAGGTTGTCCGTGAAATACCCCAATAGAAACCTTAATCTGTTTAACTGTACATGCATCATTGTCAAACCTAGTCGAGTCAGTTATGTTGTCCCCATAATGACTCATTAATACAGCCTAATCCAAAAGTCCAGCAGGTTTCCCTGAAACCCAAACGAACATATACATGTTTTGTGCATTTATTTGCGGAACTAAATGCTTGCTATGCTAATTATTGGCTTACATAGACGAGTCTGGTGGGGGTAAGGGCCTAACACTATGCTTTGCAGAAAATGAGTCACAAAGTCACCAGATTCGGCATGGTGACCAACATTCATTCAAGGCTGCTAAATTTGTGGAGAGACCTCCACTGCAGTGATCAGATGCTCATCCACAAGTACTAAGGGAATTTTCCTTCCCTTCTAGAAATCCTTCCTGACAACTAATAGAAGCTGCAACACAGTTCTGGGATAGTGACAGGTCCGTATTCCACTTCGGGGACCTTCAAATGAGTCCTTTGCTCGAGGAAATAGATGGTTTAGCTTGTATTCCTTGGGAGACTCCGGGTTTGCTTGTGCCAGAGATTCGCAAAAGGTAGGGGTATCCTTAAGATGATGGGAACGAAGAAGAATCGAGACATGACCTGTTTGAAAGATTCCTACATCTTGTTTGACTATCTATATGAGATGTACGACCATAACAAGTCATACCGCACCTACTCAGACGAATTCGCCCTCACCTCGTTACGGCATATTCACAGAAGGGTCTTTGTATTCATATTTTGTTTCCTAGGGATGATAGTTTTCCCTATGAAGAAGGCCAAGATCAACACCAGACTGGCCATGGTAACCATGACTCTAAAGGAAGGAATTGGCGGGCAGCCTTTCAGTATAGTGCCCATGATTGTCGATGAGATATACCGAGCTCTGGATAACTATCAGCCGAAGGCCAATCATTTTGAGGGATACAACTTAATACTTTAGCTCTGGCTCATGGAGCACCTCCAAAGTGGAGAATACCGGCAAGAGATCCTGTGCAGAGACTGGGATGATCACATCGCCTTTCACCATCCAAGGTGTATGAATTGTATGCCTAACATGTTTGCTCAGCCAGAGGACGCTGGAGGATGGGTAGAGTTATTTGAGAATCTGAAAGAGGACCAGGTACAAAGGATGGTCAGGCCCTACAAAAGAATTCATTGTTCGATCACGAGATGTACTATTTCTCATACTCATTGGTATAAGAGTGACTTATCTTTACGTTCCCCTCCAAGCCATGAGGTAGGATGGAAGAAAGAAAATCATACCAAGGGTCGACAAAATGGGTCACTTCAGGGCCAACTTAGGTTGATGATAGCCCTCACAAGTGCCAAGCTCAGCACATGTAACATCGCAAGCTCGTTTTGGGGAAAGAATCTATTGAGACGGATATGTATCACGCCGGTTGTGTGCCGCACTATTCAGATTGGTTGGAAGTAACCAGAATGGTTTAAGTCAGCCTGATTCATCTAAGGTCATAGGGTCATCAACAGAGAAAGCTGAAGCACGGGCTAAGTACGATTAATTGCACAAGAGGATTCGAGAGTGTAAAAGTGAGCATCTCTAAATACAAGAAGCCGATCAGAAGTTGATCGAGGAATGAAAAGATATGGCTATCAGTGCCAACAAATGGCTAGGGTATTTGGAGTGTGGTCTAGTAGAGCTAGAAGGAAAGTTCAACAAGAGGATTGAAGACTGTCAAAATGCTGAAGGGAATGCAGGGAGACATTTGGCCCGAGCTTATCTGCTGCTAGGACTGCGCGAGTTGGTAATACTGTCCGAGGGTGATAAAGATGCCGAACCTGCGGAAGGTCTTTCTTGGACTAAGTAGTTAGGAGTCATTCATTTTTCTTCAATGATCTAATAAGGCCAATGGCCACTGTGAGATTTTGATTTCCGTTATTTGGTGTCATTTTTGATTCGTCTTATTTTTATCAATAAAATGAGGTATTTAGCATTATATGTTCTCCAAATTAATTTGTCGCTAGGCCTACCTCGGACACAACGAGGCACCCAAATTGGGACGCGATTTATATTATTGCTCAATGTGCTTAAATATTCCAACATCTTTCCTCATAGTCCACACTAACTTGTTACCTTTTTGTTATCTTTTAGTTTTATTCCCTTCCCCAAAGGTTAGTTCATGCATTCTGGCACCATCATCATACAATAAGAGATCCAAGGACCCTCCACATCCTCCTCCTCCGAGTCTTATCCGGAACAAGAATAAAGGTTGAATGGGAGATTCAAGCGCCAGAAAGGAAATTAAAAGAACTGAGATTCCTCAGGGTACCCCTGTTGCAAAGGAAACTGCTGCCCAACTTGAGCAGAAATTATTGAAGTTCTGAGGAGAACTGGATCAAGTTTGGAACTTGGCAAATTTTTCATTCTCTCTCACGCTCCTAATGTCAACTACTAAAATGATCAAAATCCCACACCTCCACAGAAAAACTCACAACCACAGATGCAACTCACTCACGTTTAACGCTGGAACACATGCCACACTCAAAGCAACACTCCACTACTCATTCTTGAACCACTAAACACAACAAATGACCACCTCCACAAGACTCTCATCTACGTAGATATTGTAGCCCACTACACTCAACCAATCTCAAGTGCTCCTGAGCCTGATGATAAGGACTCTCTTATCAGAAACTTGCCAACAGAACTCAAGAAGTTGACCAGCCGAGTCTAGGGCATGGAAGGAAACAAATGCATAGAGTGGCTGAATTATGAGGACCTCTGCATTCAGCCTGATGTTGAACTTCTGAAGGGGTACACACCTCCCAAGTTCGAAATGTTCGATGGCATAGGAGATCCCAGAGTCCATTTGAGGACATATATGATAAGCTCGTCGGAGTCAGAAGGGAGAAACTCTTCGTGAGAAGTCTGAAAGGGGATGCTTTATCCTGGTACATCAGCCAGGACCCCAAGAAATGGACAAGCTAGGTAGGTATGGCATCATATTTCATATATAGGTTCCGATTCAATACAAAGAATGCACCGGATGTATTCCACATCCAGAATTTGATGAAGAAGCCTACCGACATTTTGCGAGCATGCTACTCATTAGAGATCAGAGGCTGCTAAGGTTAGGCCAACCTTAGAAGAGGAACAGATGAACATATTCTTCGTCCGGGCTCAGGATCCACAATATTATGAGTGGTTGATGCTGAGAGAGGGCCAGAAATCGTCCGATATCATCAAGCTGGGAGAATGAATTTAGGAAGGCATTAAGAATGGTATTGTTACTAATCTTGAAGCATTGCAGGCCACCAACAAGGCTTTACAGTCTGGTGGGCGTCCAAGAAGAAGAATTTGAGTGCCGTGATGGTCACATAGGGAGCCAAATCACCACTAAAATACCACACTTACCTGTCACATCCACTTATATACCAGCCTATCCTGAATTACCAAGAACTCGCACTCTCTTACATAAATCCACCACCCGTTTACCAATCACCTCCACCTCCCACATATCAACCCACTTCACCTAGATACTCTAAACGTGCACCTGTTTACCAAGCTTATAATGCCCAACCCTCTCACTACCAAACACCTCCCACTCGCTAAAATTTCCCAAGACCTAGACCAAATTTTGACCGCAGACCTCCCAGACAATATACAACCATCACTGAGCCAATTGACTAGCTGTATGAGAGACTTAAAGGTGCTTGTTACGTATCCCCTATCCCTAACATAACTCCAGAAAATCCTTCCCAGTGGGTCAACCCTAATAAGACCTGTGCGTACCACTCCTGCATGAAAAGTCACACCATTTACAAATGTCGCTCATTGAAGGACAAGATTCAAACTCCGTTACAATAAGGTCATCATAGCAAATGAGCCTTCTCCTAATGTTTGCAAAAACCCTCTACCTGACCACAAAGGTGGATACATTCACATGATCGAGATCAAAGATGACCGGAAACTAAGTGGTCGATAGGATTGATTGATAAGGGTCATGAGCCAAAGAAACCGGCAGTCACACTTATCTCAATTGTTGTGCAGAATCAACCCTCTAGGGACGATGACGTAAACATGTCTATACCTCTCGAATTTGAAGCACCTTCTTCTGCGAAGGTGGTTGGGCCATTTGAGGTTGACTTTGGCACTCCAAAAAAACCTGTGCCCTTTGAAATTTCTATGTTACCACCAAGGGTACCTATTCCTGTAGCACTCAGACATAACATCGTTCTACTCAAACGCCCTACCATGGGATTACACAGCTAAAGTTAGGAGGAAAGGGAAGACCAAGATAAAGGAAGCAATTGCTGTGCAGGGTATTACAAGAACATGTAGGGTTTACAATCCAGAACACTTAGCTGAGTCTTGTAAGCAAGCTTCTGGATGGCCTATTAAAATTGGGCCCGATGATCTTTGGAGGAAAATACAAGCTAACGAATACTCGGTCATTGATCACTTGAACATAACACCAGTGCAGATCTCTATCCTAGCTCTTCTGTAGAGCTTTGACGAACACAAAAATTCCTTGATGAAGATACTGAGCGAAGCTTATGTGCCCGGCAACATAACTGGAGGCAAAATGACAAATATGGTGGGGCAAGTACTAGAAATCCACAAAATCACCTTCCACGAAGATGTGTTTCCACCGGGAGGACTGAGAACACGACAAAGCATTGCACATCACTGTGCAATGCGAGGATTATTTCATCACTATGGTCCTAATCAATGGAGGAGCTAGCCTCAACATCTGCCCGTTGATAACACTCCGAACTTTGGAAAAGGGCCTCCACGAGATTAAAGATAAGGACGTCAACATCAAAGCCTTCGACGGGTCCCAAATTTCCACTATTGGAGATATCAGCCTATGCTTGCAAAGGGGACAAACGTGGTTCGATGTTGACTTTCAAGTGATAGATGTCCCGGCATCCTACAATATGCTATTAGGACAACCATAGATCCACGCCGCAGGAGCTGTAGCATCGACCATGCATTAGGCAGTGAAGTTTAAATAGAACCACCAAGAGGTGATTATTCATGGTGACTGTAGCAACCCCATATATAGCCGCCATATCATCCTGATGATTGGGGCAAAAGGATAATAGAAGAAGAAAAATATCACCATATTGAAATGGTCAACTCTGTAGATAAGGATAAATGGTGGGATAACAATTTGAAAGTATCTTGAATTGGTGTAGGTATAACCTTGAAAGGGACTTGGTAAAAGTCTCTAAGGGATTTCCAAACCCATCAAGTTAAAGAAACATGTTACTACATTCGTTTGGGGTATGAATACACCTGGGAGGAGTTCAACCACTAGTCTCCACCATGGTACGGCCCTTACTATCCACTGGATCATCCGATACCTCATCTGGAGAAGACTTTCCAACCGGCAGATACTATATATGGGTCAGAAGAAGATGAAACATTAGCCCCACTGAAGAATCTGTTCTTCGAGGATGATGATATGGACTACTATGTTATTTTTGAGAAGGAAGGAGGGGAAGGCCCTTATATACAAGTTGTGAACTTAGGAGAAAGCCTCAGGTTGATTAGAACCATCAGGTCCTGGAAATCTTCGGGGTAGCAAGGCTAAACAAAAGCACCATGCATCATGTTTTACTTTTTACTAGCTGATTTTCTTTTTGCATTGTCTTTAATTTTGAAAAAGAGCTCCGATGTTCCAAACAATTATGAATTGAATAAAATCATTTTAGTTTATCATATATCTCGCTCTTATTATTTTCTCCATTATTTACTTTATTTAGACTGCATTACAATTACTTTCCTTGATGATGAACCAACAATTGTGACTTGCAACGAGACAACATAGCAAACGGATATAGATTCAGAAGAGGATGATATACCAGAAGAAGTCATCAGATAAGTTGAGAATTTTGAGAATATTCCTAAATCTCACTTGGACGAAACAGTGGTCGTTAATTTGGGAGATACAGAGAAGTCAAAGAAACACACATCAATGTTCACCTGTCAACATCAGAAAAGAAAGGGTACACAGAGTTCGTAAAGGAATATGAAGACATATTCTCCTGGTCGTACGATGATATGAGTAGTCCCAGTACATCCATTGTAGCTCACAAACTACTAACCGATCTAACATGTCTACCGGTAAAGCAGAAGCTCAAGAAATTCAAATGAGTTTGAAAATCAAAGAAGAGGTTACCAAGCAAGTCAAAGACAAGGTTCTCAGGGTAGTACAATATCCGACATGGTAAGCAAACATTGTGCCAATACCGAAGAAGGATGGGTAAGTTAGAGTTTTTTTCTATTATCAGGATCTTAACCGGGACATTCCCAAAGATGACTTCCCCTTGCCGAACATACACATTCTATCGAAAACTGCGCCAAGCATGAGTTTTGTAGTCTTTAGTTGATTATTTTGTTGGATATCATCAGATATTGATGGATAAAGAAGATGCAGAGAAAATGACTTTCATCACGCCGTGGGGAATATGCTGTTACAAAATGATGCAATTCGGTTTGAAGAAAGCTGGTGCCACCTATATGAAAGCCATGATTACCATATTTCATGACTTGATACATAAGGAAATAGAGGTGTATATGGATGATGTCATTATCAAATCCTAGAGAGCCACAGATCATATGGCAGACCTGAGAAAGTTCTTCAACAAACACAGGAGATACAATCTAAAGCTGAATCCCGCCAAGTGTGTATTTAGGGTTCCCGCTGGAAAATTATTAGGTTTCTTTATAAGTCGTGGAGGAATATAATTGGATCCATGAAAGGTCTAATCTATCCAAGAATTGCCACCGCCAAAGAACAAGAAGAACATGATGAGTTTCATGTGAACCTATATTTAAAATGTTGAAAAAGGACACTGCCACTAAATGGACTGATGATTGTCAGAAAGCTTTTGACAAAATTAAGGAATACCTGTCAGTGTCAACAGTCTTGGTTCTGCCTGAGCTAGGAAGACCCCTATTGCTATACCTTGCGGTATTGGGTGCAGCATTCGGTTGTGCTCAGGGACATCATGATTAAACAGGGAGAAAGAAGCAAGCCATCTACTATCTAAATAAGAAGTTCATTGCATAACATGCCCGATAATCTCTTTTAGAACGCAATTGTTGTGCTCTGACTTGGGTCGCGCAGAAGTTGAGGTATTACTTCTGTGCTTACACTACTTATCTCATATAATTAAATGGACTCTCTGAAGTATATCTTCTAGAAACCCATGCCCACTGTCAAGCTCTCCAAGTGGAAAATCCTGCTAAGTGAATTCGACACCGTTTATGTGACCTAGTAAAGCAATCAAAGGGCAAGCCTTAGTGGATCATCTGGCCGGGTTCTAACCGGAGGAGTCATTATTCTTGCAGAGATGGACAGAGAAGTCTTACGGAAGCTGACCAATTAAGATGCAGTAAAACGATATTATGTGTAACCACTTATGACTCCCTTTACGATGTAATTTGAACTACACCTGACATGATTCCCGTTTAAAAGGGAATACTTAGTCAGCCCTATGGGTTCGGTCACAATTTAACAAAAAATTCCATTCCCCCTACTATTGGAACTGGGGCAGAATTTTGAGGTTTACCCTCAAAATTTCGAAGTTTATTTTTAGTCCATTCATCGCTAGAAGTACCAGCCCAGTAAACTCGGGCAGAATTTTGAGGAGGACCCTCAAAATTCTGAAGATGATTTTTTTTAGTCTTTGAATGCAGCCCTCAGAAGCACCAACCCGATAAACTATGGCAGAATTTTGTGGAGAACTCTCTAAATTCCGAAGCAGAAGGAGGTTGAAATTTCTTGAACCATTTTGCAGTCGTTGGTTCATCTACAGACAACTATTTTCTATTATACTTACGTTATACTTACTAAATCATCCATAACTGTTATCTGAATTGCTGTTTTTTAGCAACGCTACTCCAATGATACACAACGTCAAGAGCCAGGGAAAGAAGAACTAACCTTTCCCCCTTATAGGAATCACAATTTTTCTTTGGATGCAGGCACTCGACTTGCAGTACTGTTAAGTATACTTATGTAAATATACTTTCCCAAGAATGCAACTTATAAGAATCATCACTTACCTGTAATTGCTATCTGTACACAACCTCCGCAGCAGCCATGATATCATAATCGACCATCAGCTAAGAGATCTTACTACTATTTGTCCATTTAAATTCTTGCACTAAATAAGGCTATTTATCTACCTTTCGAGGTTAACATCTACCTCCTTTATCATTTTCATAAGGATACTTATTTGCCTTTCGCGACTAGGCTCTGTCTCCATTTGCATTTTGCATAAGGCTACTTTTATACCTTCTAAGTTTAAGCTCTACCTTCCTCATCATTTGCATAAGGCTGCTTATCTGCCTTTTGAGACTAAGCTCTGTCTCCATCTGCATTTCACTTAAGGCTACTTTTCTGCCTTCCAAGGTTAAGCTCTACCTCTATCATCATTCGCATAAGGCTAATTATTTTCCTTTTGATACTACGCCCTGTCTCCATCTGTATAAGGATAATCTATCAGCCTTCCGATACTAAGAATTGTCTCCATCCTCCATGGCTGAAATATTGCCTCTTTAATTTTTATCGCACGGCTGCAACATCGCCACCTTCATTTAAATTATGTACCAGCTGAAATATCGCCATTTCTTATATAGCCTGAAAGATCACCACCTTTTGCATTTCATGGGCTAAAAGATCACCAGCCTATTCAAAGGCACCATAGTTCAGAGGCACCATCTACATGGCCCGAGAACATCATTTCATAGCATGTGAATCTTTATTTATGCTCTTTTTTTGTCTAGGATGTCATGGTCCAAGTATGTCATCCTAACCGTACAAAGACAGCATTCACGATCCAATGGGAACTTGCACCATGATTAAATTTACGCATGATATACGCTCGTATTGCATACTTGCAGATACACCGGCTGGTAAAGGCCGTATAAGCAGGAGAAATCCCGCTCCGGTTCCCATAGCCTATCAATTTTCATTAACCTCTCCCAATCTAAACATCGTGTCCGTCTGTTTCAAATCTCCATCGGCGCATTCCGTCAATGGTTCCTGAACTACATCCGACCTGATTCTTGTAAGAGCAGAGATATGTAGGCAGCTTAGAAACCAGAACTCCGTCAAAATTCCTTTCAAATCGCCATTTCCAGTCAAACTTTGTCAATCTTATCTTTACCCGACAACTCTTTCATCCTCCTCGGGTAAAGAGGGGAAGCTGTTGATACCTAATTTTTCCCTAGGTAGTTTTACACCCAAAATATTTCCAAAATAACATATACGTGCATATATAAGCACACCCAAGAGTTTTGGTAGTTTTAATAATTTTTAAACCTACCTACTGCCTATTTTTACACCATAAAAAATAATAATTATTCTAAAAATTATCATTTTTGGTGAATAACTCATTTTGTTCTCATATTTACGCCAAAATATAATTAAGGTAATTTTTGCAAATTTATTCGGTATTTTAAAACTAAATTGCATATAATTGTAATTACAGCCTAATTTGTAATTGATAGAATTTTATAATTATAAAATTAAATTCAATATTTTTAATTTAATATTTATATAGTATTTTCTACTAAGTTTTTTTAACTTTCTTTGAAAATTGTTATTACTATCTTTTATAAAATGAAATGGGAAAAATGACTATTTAAAATTTATCCCAAATTACATTTCAATTACAACCCAATTTGCACCCCAATTCAACCCAAGCCCAACCCCCCAAGTCTATTTAAACTCGATTAACTTATCCAATTTCCTAAACCCACCCTTTTTTTTTAAAAACAATCTGAGCCATTGATCATTTTTGATCAACCGCCGAAATCTCTTCTTTCCTTTTTAATTCCAAACAACCCCTAAACCCTACCCCATTCTTTCTGAAGCGCCGCCTCTAACTCCTCTCTTCTCTCAAACGCTCTCAAACTCTATTGAAACCCTAATCATTTTCTACCGCTTTTGACCCCAAACCTAATGGAATCCATGGTCGTTCAAGCCATGGACGACTTATACTCACCCTATACTACTCTCACGTGCTTGATACCTGAAGGTTTTAGGCCAGACTTAAGGAGTCTTCGCTCAGGCCTTCGCCGACTCGAGGTTTTTACCCATCTCCGGCCTTGCTCCGGTCTGTCTTAGCCTCCTAAGACTGAATCCGACCTTATCGACTCCAGCTCTGATCTTGTTTCTTCCAATCCTCCTTCATTTCTAGGGTTCTCAAAAACCCTAGCCTATTCGAGGTTTTATTTCATTTATTTGTTTGGATTAGTGCTTGATCTATGCTATATGTGACCTTTTAAATGTTTTCCCCAAAATTCTTTTTCAAAAATCTTTCGATTTCAAACTAGGGTTTCTAAGTCTATTTGTTAACATTTTGTTCGATTCATTTGATTAACATCTTAAGGTTTAGTTAGTGTTGCAAATCAAATTTTTGGAGATTTATTTAGGTTTCTGAGTCTATCTCTTATTTTTTTACTTTGTTTATACCTGATTAGTGTTGAAAACCCTAATGTTTGGGGTTTATTTCAGACTCTGAAACTGTTTATTTGTTTCACTTCTTTATCGCCTCTAAGCTCTACTGATTTCGAAACCCTAATCCTTTCCAGTCTATTGAGTTCTTGAGTTTGTTTGTGCAACTCGACTGTTTGAAATTGCTCCGTCTGATTCTGTTACTTCAGCATCTTATTTTTCTTTATATGATTCCTTTTGTTCTGAATTCTTGATATCTGTTAAACTCAACTATGTTTTCAGAAAGGTTTTCACTTGACTCTTTGCATGCTTCTGGTCTTTTTCTCTATTACTAAACCCATGAAACTTAACCTATTGTCTACTAACTCTATGCTATCACTGTATGCTGCTTCTTCTTGCCATAGCTTGACCTAACATGTCTATTACTTGTGCACTTCATTCATATACTGAGTCCCTTCTGTGATCGACTTTCAAAACTTTTCCTTATAAAATTCTGACTTTTTATTCGCCCGCTAAGGGTTAATTGATTATCTCTCTCTTTGTTTGGCCTTTCCAGATCCTTTCCAAAATAAGTACATTCTTGTAGTTAGACTTAGGCCTCATTTGTATTTTGAAGATCAAGACGTCTGAATATAAATATATATCTGAATCTCAAGATATGTATTAAGATTAGGATGTGTGAATCTGAATACACATTTGAATATATTAAGATGTGTATTAAGATCTAAATACTAAAAATTAACAATGTTCTATTTTTAGTATCTGAATGCAAAAAATTTATCTTTATTTGAAAAGTAATAATACAAAAATTAAATGAAATACTAACAAATCTAATATTCTATCAATAAAATATATAATTTTTTAAATTATGATACTTGTTGGTGGTAAATGGCTAATAGGTGAATGCTGGCTAGAGGCGGTGATTGTTGGTAGTTTTGGTTGCTGATAGTGGTTCATGCTTGTAGCTAGTAGTAATTGGTGGTGGTGGCGATTATGATTAAGGATGGTGGTGGTGGGTTGTGATAATTAATAATGGTAGGTGGTGGTTTGTGATTGAGGAATGTGGTGGTAGGTTATAATGATGGGCGGTGCCAGTTGTGGTTGTTAATGTGGATGTGGTGATTAGTTAAGGTAGTTGAGGTAGATAAGTGTTGAGTGCGGTTGAGAATTGATGGTGTTCGGAGTGGTGGGAATGGTGGATGGTGATGGTCGATAATGGTGGCGTCTATGATTGAGAATGATGGCGGTGTGGTGGGGGTAGTGGTGGTGGTGGTTGAGTATGGTGATGGTGGTGGTGGTAGTGGTTGAGTATAGTGTTGGTGGTGGCATGGTGGTAGTTGATAATGGTAGGCAATGGCGGCAGTTAATAATGAATATGTGATATCATCTTAATAAATCAAGTCGATGTAATAGATCTTAATCATAGAAACCTATTCAAATCCATCAAGTGATTGTGAAGTTAATTAAACAAACACACTTAATGATTAAGAACTGAATAATTAAGATTCACACTTTAAAAGCAAACACAATTAATATATGTGATCTGGATGATTAAGATTCAGACCTCCATTAAGTGCAAAACAATGAGGCCCTAATCCCTTAATATATGGTTTTACAACTCCTTTTATGGCAACAATAATTCTTCTTACAAATTGATCTTCTTTCCTTATATTAATCCTGTTAGTGCCTGTTTGAGCAGTAATCCCTTTATTAAAGGGGAATAACCGTGTTAATTGATTCTGACTGTGATTATTTCCATGCCTGTGTTGAAACCTTATTAGTTACCTTATTCTCTACTCATTTTCAAAACTATAAATACCCGTACCTCTTCTCTTTCAAAAATAAGTTCTAATACACCGAACAAGTCACTACTTCTCTCAAATACATTTAAAATTTCTTGAAGTATTCGAGTTCTCTGAACTCACAAGCTTGAAGTTCCGTTCTCTGATTGTATTTTGGCTAATGAAACCTGCTTTTCCTTCCTTTGCTTAATCTATGCAACTGGTATGTCTCTCTTTGTTTAATTCGGCCTCTTCACTGCATGTTTATTCTTCAACCTTTCCCTACGTTTGCATTATTGTTTCTATGGTATAATTTCAGCAAGTTTACTTAATTGTCTGTGTGCTTTCATGAATCCCTACCCCAATTCCCTTTGTATGTTGAGTTATGGTTCAGAAAATATGACAACACTTAACATTGTTATTCATGTATATGGACCGGACTCCCTTATTCGTAAAGTCTTTCAATTCCCATTCCATTTCCCCCTTTAAATGTATTCTGGGTTTAAGACTATGGTCTAACAGTGTCCTAATCATTGTCTAGACTATAACCTGACCTTTAACAGGTCTATGCTCATATTGTTTGGCTGAACAGGCTTGGTCAGGGGTGTGCCAGTCTACCGTATGACTAGGTAGGACCACCAGCCCGCCTTGGCACTCCCAAACCCCTCTATTGCACTTGCAATCACTCTCAGAACTTGAGTCCCGCCCCTCTCTTGTGAGCCTTGATTTGGGATCCATGAGCTCCCTTTGAACTTGGACACCTGAGGGCTTGCTCTTCCACATTGCACAGTAAATCATTCTATTTAACATCTTGGGTGTAAGCACTACCTGGAGTTCTTGAAACTCCTTGGATCTATGAAACACCCTAAATAAGAGAAGGCTTTGAAATATGGATCTCGAACGTGGTTCAATGTTATATTTTTAGACACTAAGTCTGAATTAGGCTGCTCGGATATAGCTGTAATTTTTGATGTATTTTTAATTTCTGTCTTATTTTTTACAGCCCTGTAATAATTTGTATAAACTCATGGGATTTTAGTGAAAAGGGGATTGGGGTTACTTTTCATGCACAAAAGGGTAGAAAACATGCCAATAGGATTTAATTGATGATATGTGGAACTTCACACGTAGAAAGCATGCCTGTAGGGATTAACTTCTAAACTTTCTACAACTATGCATATCGATATTATGCACATAGGGGTTTATATTTTTGCACATAATGACACAATTAGGCAAACTGTAGGCTTAACTATAAAGTTGCATATAGATACCATGTTTGTAAGATTCCTGCTTAAAAGTGTTAAAATCAGTTGACGTATAGAAAGCATGCCTATAGGAACTTGGAGTCGGAACTGTCTCATTTGTTCAAGCCAGCACCAATCGTTTAAATTAATATATACTTTGGTAAAACTGGCAGTCTTCTGTGATTTTCTGAACATCGTAAGTAATCAAACATTTTCTAAACCAAATTGGCATTTTCTGAAGCTCACTTTTTCTGATAAGGTTCGTGAAACTCTTTTTTCCAACTAGTCTGCATGTCTTCTGAAGTTCCTTTCTTTTATGTTAAATCTTTTTCAAAATAGTACATTCTTTTTCTGAAACTCATTTCACTCTGATAAAAAACTTGTAACTCTTTCTAATTAGTTTTCTTTTCAAAGCCGTTAGTTCTATCCAACACATAGCTAAAAGTGGACAAGTCTTTAACAGCTGCATTCGGGCGTGCCTAATGCGGACTTCCTGTCTAAAAGTATGTGTTGAACCAATCCTCTTATCACTTTAATCTTAAAAGACCAAACTAGTACCTACAAGACATGCTAAACTCTATCTGCTTGAGCAATCAATGAAACGGTAGGTAAAACTTCACTGTCTGCATGGTTTCCATGTAATTTGTTTACACCTGGAACAAACACATTTCCTCAGTATCAACAACTTTGGAATTTTGCCAAAAATGTCGACCAACTGCACTACCCAAAGAATCAACATTTTGAAGTTGTTCTTCCTCCTTTTGCTGGGTGGTATGTCGTGCTACAGTAGTTGTGACAGTAGCTGTAGCTGATATGCCTGACAAATTCTTAACCGGCCCTGCTTGTCCATTACAATTTTGATCCCATGTATCAGTCAATGGAATAGTAGTATCATATTTTGAAGCGGTAACTGCAAGCTGATTTCCATGTGATGTACCAGCTATTTTAATTTCCCCAGAATATTGATCAGTTGTGGCTCGATCCTCCTGGCTTTGAACAAAACCAATTTTTTTCCCATACAAAGTAGCTAAACTCATATCACCACTAGCATTCAATAGTTCAGTTGGTTTCAATGCACCACTAGTTTCCATCTTTGCACGATCAACATTTGGGCATCCTATTCTAGTAGAAACTCTAGTACCAGTTCCCTGAGCCAATGTACCCTACTCAAACCCCTTGGTTCGATCCCCAACCTGATTGAGAAGGTAATGAATTTTTTTAGAAGCTTGATGTATCAATTCGGGGATGACTACTTCTACTTTGATCCTAGATGTCCAACAAAAGCACAAAAAGATCGAACAACTCTATAAGCAGGCCAATATGATGCAGGCAGAGACTTTGGGGTGGAAACAAAACATGGACCTCCTTTCCTTGGAGAAAGATATTGCTCGAGCCCAAAGGTCATCTGCCAAATGTTAGCTCCAAAGCAGAAGAAGGAAAGCTCAGCCCAAGCCAACAAAATTGAGGAGCTTGAGGGTTGGTTGGCCATCGAGCTTGCAAAGGTTACATCTGAGACAGAAAAGTAATGGCTGGTGTGGAGGCAATCGTGGACGTCTACCGAGATGATGCTGAAGCTGATCAAGCTCAAGCAAAAGAAGTTTCTGCTACTGCTCAGACTCAAGCATACTGGCTGCTGAACATGCCAAGTACCAGCCTCAAAGAGAGACCCTTGAGGAGAATCATACTCGTGGCTTAAACCTTGTTATCGAAATCGAGAACGCGAAAGAGCTCGAGGCCGAAGCTAAAGAGTTACTCTCTATCGATGATGATGTTTCCGGGAGATGGAGTGGATTCTGATGGCGAAGGAGTAGCTCCCGATGAAAGTTGGGCACTTAGAATTTTTTCTTTTTCACTTTTTTTGTGTAGGATCCTGACCAATGCATGTATATATTTTCATATAAAAACGATATCTTTTCGCTTTGATTTGTCTTTATTTTAATTTCCACCTTGTATAAATTCCATTTTGAAAATGTCTTCAAAATTTTCATAAGCAAGAGGCTTTGGTGATGGCTTTTGTGATTTGATCAAAGTCGGACTAGTGTAATGTTTATAATCAAGTGAGTATTTGCTCGACTCCAAGTAGGACTAGAAGTAGGATGAACCTAAGGTTTTAGTTGAGTAAGGATGACTTCTCGAGTTCAAAAATAAAATGGCCCTGAGGCTCTCAAATATGGTCGATATGGCCTTAAAAGAATGGTTGTTTTCAATTTTCAGTTCAAAAAGGATTAAACATTGGTTATGCATTAAGCAAGAATTTAGGTTGTTTCAAGAATTCAACAATTTGGTGCCCTTTTAGGATTTTTGGGGATTTAAATTATTGAAACCTTTTATAATTTTGTTGAGGGTAGCATTTTTAACCAATTTTTGTAAAGATATCAGAAATTTTGTTTTCATTACAGAATTCGAACGTCTCTGAACCGTGTTAGTTTGGTCATAGCCTCTAATTTGAGATTTGCCTTCTCAATTATATTCCAAAGTTGTTCGAAATGTAAGTCCCCGAGTGGGGTGGTTGTGTCCTATAAAAATGAGGGTTGACTTTTTAAGGTCTTATGATCTCGAGATTTTAGTAGTTCGATTACAGCGATTTTGGGACAGCATCCCTCGAGTATAATGTATGTTGTTCGAACTTCAGTTGTGATAGGCCCATAAGCCTGTTTCCATAACAGACCAAAAGTAAGAAATTGTAAAGTAAAAATTTCTCTAAGGCATGATATATTTGGCAAAGAAAATAACTTATCACAATAGATTATACATTTGTACATGTTTGTTGTTAGGGCTCGAATAATCTATATGGGCATAGTTCGTTTGACCATTTGCCGCTTACAAAGTTTTACCTATAGAGACCCTGTTGACATGAAGTACCTGCTTTGTAACAAAGTTAACATCCGAGGGTGATGCCCCCCAGTATTTGAGGTTGATTGTAAAAAAGTCTCAGATACTGTTGAATTGCCTCAAGGTAGCACAAATAATGGTTGCCTTGTTAAAAACCTTGCCGGAAAAACCCATTTGTCTAGGGACAAAGAGTGCAAGGAGTTCTTTAAAACCTAAGGATTTTGTGTTGGAGAATTCCTAGATGTCTTCGATAGGATCCCTAAAATTAGTTAGTATAAAATACAAATGAAAATGGAGGAGTTCATTCCTTGGTAGTAATATCGTTTGGGAAGTGATATGTTCAATTTTTTTGGTAATTGTTCGCCATTCGTCGTGCCAAGTTTGTAAGATCTATTTTCTACTATATAGAGAAACTGTACGGTTCTTACCAGTAAAGACCAAATTTTCCTTCATTTGGGTATCGAGTATTAATGATGAACATTCTCAGAACTAAATGAACGATTTTAATGTGTCAAAGATTGGCTCTTCGGTTGTAATACCTCTCGATTTGTTGTTTTTATGCGGCCCTTTCATCTAGAAATTCGAGGCTTGTATTTGTAGCCTCGTGGTTTGACTCTTCCGTTGCATACTAAAACCTGAGGCTACGTTTCCCGACTTCGACCGAGATCAGAGAACGATGTTGCCCCCATACTGGATTTTAACATTGTTTGATACGGCTAAAGGACCTTGGGAGACACTTCTCTCTATTTTTCCTTTGGCTTCGCTCATTCTTTTCTTCAGATTTTTTATGATAGTTCAGTTTGTCAATTCATCTTGTCCGTTCCCACTAGGATGATGATAGAATCTTCTTTATTTTGTGATGTTCAAAAAACTTTGTCCCTTTGCTGCCGAGGAGTTTCTTTCCCTTGTCGCATGCGATCTCACTTGGCATTCTAAATCGGCATAAAATGTGATCCAGATGAAGTCTATAACTTTTTTTATTACTTTCTAGAAGACCCGTACTTCATCCCAATAATTAAATGCTAAGTCATAAGCAAAATGAATTTAGCTTTACCTGGGGCCGATAGCGGAGGGACGACGATATCCATCCTCCATTTCATGAATGACTATGGGTATAGGACTAAGTGAAGTTGCTTCCCAGGTTGGTGGATCATCGACGCATGCCTTTGACATTTGTCATATTTTCGAACAAATGCTTTAGTGTCTTTTTCCATATCGGCCCAATATTATCCTGCTCTGATGACTTTGTGAACCAATGACTCGACACCACAATAGTTTTTTCAAGTTCCCTCGTGAATTTCTCATAGAATGTAATTTGTGTCTCCTAGTCCCAAACATTTTCCTAACTGACCATTGAACGTTCTCCTATGTAGAGTCCTTGATTCTTTAGGATCTGATGGAAGCTTCCCGTTCTTTAGGTATTCGATGTAATTAATCCTCCAATCCTAGGTAGGCTTATGGAGTTTATCTCGGCATGTCCTTCTTCGATTACTGACATTGAATGTTGTACGATAGTCCCGAAGCTAAGCTCATCATCTTCGATAGAAGATCCAAATTGCAAGGGCAGCAACCTCGCTATTTTGTTCTCGAGGTATGTACTGTAGTGTTCATTCTATAAATCGATGTAGAGACACTTGTAATTTTTCTAAGTACCTCTGCATTTTGTTCTTCCCGAATCTCTAAAGTTTCGTTTACTTGATTTACCACAAGTTGGGAGTCAGAATTGACCTCACTGACCTCCGCTCCCAATATCTTAGCTAATTTGAGACATGCAATCATGGCCTCATACTCGGCCTTTTTATTAGTCAATTTAGAAATTTAGATAGATTGTTAATTGTATTACCTGTGAGTGGCTACAAAATGATGCATAGCCTGAACCCCTTCACATTCGACACGCCGTTCGTGAAGAGTGCCACACCCCTATTATGTACTCGATTTCAAAAATAGTTCCTTCTCGACCTCGTGTATGACAGCTGGCATGAAGCCAACACGAAGTCTGCGAAGCTTTGAGACTTAATGGCCGTTCGGGGTTGATTTTAGATATCGTACCCGATGATCTTGAAGGCCCATTTGGCCAATCAGCCCTAGAGTTTGGGCTTGCACAAAATAATGCAAAGGCGGTAGGTGGTTACAACACAAATTGGGTGATATTGAAAATATGGTTTTAATTTCCTAGAGGTGCTTATTAATCAAGCGCTAATTTTCGTAAGTGTGGGTACCAGGTCATTGCTACACCTAAGGTCCGACTAACATAATAGATTGGAAATTACGTACTTTTTTCTTCTCGATCTAAGATCCCACTTACCGCTGTCTCCTAGACAGCCAAGTATAAGTAAAGTTGCTCGTCAACCTTTAGGTTGTGAAGCAATGATGGCTCGACATATATCATTAGATTTCCTCCAAAGCATGTTGACACTCTTGGGTCCATGCAAAATTTCTCTTTTTCTTAAGCAATGAGAAGAACCGGTGGATCCTATCTGATGACCTCGAAATAAATCGTCCCAGGGTGGCTATTCATCCTGTTAACCTTTGTACAACCTTGACATTGTCAACAACTGTGATGTATTTGATAGCATTGATTTTATTGGGGTTAATTTTGATCCCCTGATATAATACCATAAAGCCGACGAACGTGCCCAAGTGGAACCCGAATGCACATATCTCTAGGTTAAGCTTTATGTTATTCTTTCTCAGTATGTTGAAGGTCTCCTACAAATGTTTCAAATGATCCACTACTAGTAGTGAGTTAACTAACCTATCATCAATATATACCTCTATTGATTTACCTATTTGTTCTTTGAAAATACGATTTACTACGTGTTTATAAGTTGCACTCGAATTTTTCAGTACAAATAACAATACATTATAGGAATAGGTGTCGTACGTAGTGATGACGGAATTCTTTTTTTGACCCTCCAGGTTCATCTGTATTCGATTTTTTTCGGAGTAGGCATCGATGAAACAAAGGATCTCATGGCCAGCCGTGGCATCGATCACGCGATTGATATTTGGCAAAATAAAGGAATCTATACAGCAAGCCTTGTTTAAATCCTTATAGTCTACAGACATTCTATGTTTGTTTCTATTTTAGGGACTACAACTATGTTTGCTAACTGTTTAGGATATTTTACCTCCCAAATGGATCCTATATTGATGAGGTTTGTTACCTCGTTCTAAATGAATGCATGTTTTACCTCAGATTGAGGTCTTCTCTGTTGTTTCATTGGGCGAAACTTAGAGTTCAAGCTCATTCAATGCGTAATGATCTTCGGTAGGATCTGTGTCATATCTAAGTGGGACCAAATAAAACAATCCATGTTATTTAAAAGGAATTGCACGACTTTTTTCTTGAGCTCGGGAGGTAACTGCGTGCTGACGTATCCTTTCGATCGGGAAGATACTCGATCAGTATGACTTGTTCCAGCTTGTCGACCATTGACTTTGTTGAATCAGAATCATCAAGGACTACGAAGGTTTGAGGTATCATATATTCATCGTTCTTAATGGTTTCCTGCTTCTCAAATCGAGCCAAGTCCAGTAACTGTGGTTGCTATTTGACTTCTTGTTTTACCTTCGATTCTTATCTCTTTGTTGATGACAACATAGATACTATTATTACATCATCGTTTTCAAACATTTCCTTGGCGACAGGTTGTTCACCGTACACCATTTTTATTCTTTCTAATATTGGGACTTTCAAGACTTTGTTAATCGTCGAGGGCACTGCTCTCATATTGTTAATCCAAAGCCTTCTGAGCAGCACGTTGCACCTCATGTCATTTTGATCATATGGAACTTTGTTTCCGGGATAGTCCCAGCAATGTTTAATTTTATAATGGTTTCCCCTTTGGTGGTTTCACTCGCAATGTTGAAGTCGTTATGTACCTGATCTGCGGGCCCGATCTGATTTTGGAGGCCGAGTTTCTCTACGACCCTTCATCAAATAATATTTCCAGGCTACCTGAATCAATCAACGCAAGTTTACTTTAATTTTATTCATATGTATAGATTTTACCAGTGCGTTCTTCTTCCTCTTTGCATCCTCGTCATTGAAAGGCAATGTTTCTTCTAGTAAGTAGTCCATGTTTTCTTTTCCCTTATGATTGTCACTTTGGTGCGTCTCAATACCGTTCCTTGAGGGATATCGACCCCGCCAACAATCATATTAATTATGTGTTGTGGATCTTCCTGCTTGTTCTGCCTGTTCGAATATCTATTTTTGAAGTGATTCTTGGCCCGATCACTTAGGAATTCTCGAAAAAGACTTTTATTGAATAGACGGGCTACATTTTCTCTATACTGTCCATAGTCTTCGATTTTATGACCATAGGTACCATGGTATTTGCACATTTTATTAGGTTTCCTTTGAGATGGATCGGTCTATTATCGTTTGGGCCATCTAGTATCCTTAATCATGCCAATGACTGATACAATCCCTGATGTTAGGTCTCAATTGTGGCAGGCCTCAAACTCGGTAGGAACTTTGATTCTCGAACTCGGTACCTTTTCTTCGTCACTTTGATCTACTCCACTACGAGGGTGACTCGAAATTCACCTCCCTGATATCGATCGAATAGTAATATCGGACAGGCACGATTTTAACCGTATACAAAACTAACCAGGTTTTAGATTATTATAATTTCTTTGCATGGTTCTCAAAATTTTATAAAGTTCAAGCTGCTAGAGATTTGAGATTATGGCCTCTATAAAAAAAGTTTAATGCACTTAAGTAGGAAAGTTGAAGAGCAAGTTGTCTCTAGTGTTGTCCTTTTACGCATTTTGCATCATATCTTGTATTTATAAAATAATTAGATACATATATTTATAAAAAATTCCAATGAAGAAGTGTCAGATATTACTACTTCAACCAAGGTGCATGTGTCCCTACTCAACCTTATCTACATTACTACCCTAATCCTCGACCTACATACCTTCTTATCAAGGGTCATATCCTCAGCCAGCCGAAATTGTGCCATGTCTTACCTAATAACCTCTTCCTACCTTTTCTTTGGCCTAACCCTACCTCTCCATAGGACATCCAATGTAAACTGCTCACACCTTCTCATCGGGGCATCTGTGCTCCTCCCTCCTTATATGACCAAACCACCTATGTTGTGCTTCCCGCATCTTGTCTTTAGTAGGGGCCACACCCATCTTATCATGAATAACTCATTTCTAATCCTATCTAACCTAGTGTACTCACACATCCATCTCAATATCCTCATCTCTACTACCTTCATCTTTTGGACATGAGCAATCTTGACTGGCCAACACTCAGCCCCATACAACATTGATGGTCTGACCACCACTCTATAGAACTTATTTTTAAGTTTCGGTGGCACATTCTTGTCACACAAAACACGAGAAGCGAGTCTCAATTTCATCTATCCCACCCCTATATGATATGTGATATCTTTATCGATCTCGCCATCCCCCTGAATAATTAACCCAAGATATATAAAACTTCCTCTCCTAGGGATGACATGTGAATCCAGCCTCACCTCCTCTTTCCCTCTTTGAGTCTCACCACTGAACTTACACTCCAAGTATTCTATCTTGGTCCTGCTCAACTTGAAACCTTTAGAGTCCAGGGTCTGCCTCCACACATTATTTACGTGTTCACACCGCCTTGCGTCTCTTCAATCAATACAAAATCATCCGCAAATAGAGTTGACCACACCACCTCCCCTTGGATGTGGCACGTTAGCACATTCATCACCAGGGCAAACAAAAAAAGACCGAGTGCCGACCACTAATGCAGCCCCATCAAAGCTGAAAAATGGCCCGAGTCCCCATCCACCGTCCTCACATGGGTCTTTTCTCCATCATACATATCCTTTATCACCCTAACGTACGCAACATGTACACATGTAGCCTCCAAACATCCCCACAAAACCTCAGTCAAAACTTTATCGTATTCATTTTCTAAGTCGATGAACACCATATGCAAGTCCTTATTCCTCCTCCTCTACTGCTCCATAAATATCCTAACAGGATGGATGGTTTTTTAGTTTAACACCGTGGCATAAATCCAAACTGGTTCTTAGAAATAGACACACTTCTCCTCACCCTTCTCTCTACCACTTTCTCAAAGACTTTCATAGTATGGATAAGCATCTTGATACCCCGATAGTTGTTGTAATTTTATATATCACCCTTTTCCTGTTTACAGGAACCATCCTTGTCCACCTTCTCTCTTTGGGCACCTTCTTTATTCTAAAAAGGATACTAAGTAACCTAGTGAGCCACTCCAAGACTGTCTTGCCCGAACTCTTCCAAAACTTCATCGGGATTTAATCCGGCCCGGTTTCTCGCCCTTGCTCATCTCACGCATAGCCCCCTCCACCTCATCAACTCTAACCCTCCTACAATACGCAAAGCCAAAATGACTCCTAGAGTGTTCTAAATCACCCAGTGCAATGTTCATGTCCCACATCTATCGAACTTCCTAAATAGTAAATAATCAATCTGAATCTTGGCCATCGAACTCCAGAAGGTGACCAAGTGCTCCCTTTTTTTCAGGAAACTCGAGTTTGCTATCACCAAATCAAATTCTCTAGCAAAGTCCACCAGTGATCTTCCTCCTCAATTCCTATCTCCAAAAGATTAGACACGATGAACTTTATTGTGCCCCCAAATTTCGGTCCAATGTGGCCGTTGAAATCTCATTCTATGAAAAGCTTATCGGTATGCATGATTACACGCTCCATATCATCCATATCCTACCAGAAAAGCCTCTTGACTTCCTCATCCAACACCTTTTGCGGTGCGTACGAATTAACTATATTCAAAGCAAAACCTCCAATAACTAGCTTAATAGTCATCAGCATGTCATTCACCATCTTAACCTCCACCACTAGTTCATACACGTAAGACCCCGTGAAAATAAATGCATAAGTCCTAAAAATTCATGGAGTTGGGTCTATCAGTGTGTCGAAATCCCTTTCTACTGATTTTACACTTAAAAATCGAGAATCAAAATTTTTTTCCGAAAAATGACATTTCTATGGTTGGAAATGCGATCGCAGATCAGGTATGCGGACTGCATACCAGCCGCAAAATGAATTAGAGAGCAGTGTATAATTGGTGTTGAAAATGCAGTCGAATCTACGGTCGCATAATTAATATACGGTCCACATTTTCACCGCAAAAAATCCTTAGAGATTTGTGGAGGTTAATACTGCGGTGCAATCTACGACCGTAGAACTGGTATGTGGACCGCAATCTTACCGCATACCCAACCAGAGAGGACATCAATTTGGGACCATTATGCAGTCCAATATGTGGACTGCATGTCGACTCTGCGATTGCAGATTTGACCGCAGATAGGTCGCGAACTTCAGTTTTCTAAAATTTTTAAACCCGACCATTTTCTAATAAAACAGTCCTACCCCTTATTTTTCCTCAATTTCTAATCAAAACAAGAGAGGGAAGAGAGAGTTCTTGAGAGAGAAGCCCCTTCTTCATCAATTGATCTTCCAAAAACTATCAAAGCCCGGGAAATTTTGAGCATGTGTCATCCCTTTTGATTTCACAGGTAAAATACCTAACCCTTATTCCCTGATTTTTGAACTTAAGCTTGGGGAGGGAGTCTTATACATTGTTTTGAAATTCATGTTAGAAATCCACATGCATGTCTTTTAAAACCCTAAAAATCTAGTAAAAGGGAATGGGGAAGTAATTGTGAGCTTCAATCCTAAGACCTATGTGTTAATAGATGAACTAGATTGGCCTTTCTTGATTGCTTGGTGACTAAAGTCGAAGTTTTAAAGGGGGATTCAACTCCAGGTATGTATGGCTAACCTTGATTCTTGTGAAATCGCCTTGCTTGGCATGTAAATAGTTTGGTAATTGATATCTAGGATGGTTAATCGTGAGCTTCTTGTGACTTGTTTGATTGTGAATGTACCTTGAGGCAAACGTTGAGTAGCAAGTGATTGAAGTAATCCGTAAAATGGTGAAATAAGCTTAATTGTGATAAAATGTACCTGAAATGTTGTGGTGGCAAAATTGTGATAACTTGAATTGAGTATGAACTATTGAAATTAATTAAACTAGTTGCAATAGATGTGGGAACACTTGTAACATTGTTGCGGTAATGCCTTGAGGCGTATTTGTTGTTTATCCTTGTGATTTGCTGTTTGGTTGTGTTTGTTGTGAATTGAAACTATACGGCAGGGTCGGGTTGTGCGCTGCAATACGGTGTAATAAGATGTGGGTTGGGGTGATAAGGGTGGCCGAAATAATGGTGGACAAGGTAATAAGGGTTGAAAAGTGATCGAAATCACTATTGAATTATGCATTTGAGCAAAAATTGTGAAATCAATGATGTGAAATTATGAAAGGAGACAGCAGGAGAGTTTGTAACCTGTGGGGCACTGATTTCCCCTTTGTTTAACTAATTGTATCTTCTATGTGTGTGCTTGGTTGTTTCTTCCATTGCTGTGTTCTATATGCATTTGGTTTGAGTTAACTTGGGACAAGTTTTAATTATACATACCAGTACAATTCAAATGTACTGATGTCCCTTTCACCGGGGGCGCTGAATTCGTGTTATGATTGTAGGTGGATCTTCAACAGGACTCTAGTCTACCGTATTGGTGAGCCCCTTTTCTTCCTGGGTTGTGTGTGGTTCATGCCACCCTTGTCCTTGTATATTTGGGATATTATTTTTGCATATGTAAAAAAGTATAGCTGGAGCCTTGTTTCCGGCAAGTATAGTACTGTCATCTTGTATCATTAGAGCCTCCGTAGACATGAAATGTGGGCCACGAACCATGGGTTCTGTACTTGGTTTTTCGGGGTATTGTAAATTGTAAACCGTGTTAATATCATCTACATATGTATAGTATGTGAAAAGGTGTTTCAATTATATAATTGTTGTTTATATTCGGTTAGCAAGTAATGAAAATGTGGGGCAACTTGTGGGATTCGAAAGGCACCCAAGTCCACTCGACTGGGGATACCCGGTTGAGTGCCGGTCATGTCCCTCAGATTTTGGGGCGTGACAAACTTGGAATAAGAGCCTATGGTTTTAAATGATTCCTAGGATGTCTTGGAGTCGTGCCTAGTCGAGCCCTTCTTATCGGTGTGTTGTCGACCATATCTATAAGTTGGGGCCTACACGGGCATTTAGGAAACTATTCCCTTCTTTGTTATTCCTGTTCGTGCAGTGAAGTAATGTTGCGTCTAATTCGTGCTTTGTTTCGAATTTTAAGAAATGGCACCTAAGAAGAAAGCTAGACTAGGCCTAGGGGCCAATGCCACTCCCAGTGCGGCTGTGGATGATGTGCTGGATACCTTGGGTGAGACTGATTCCCCAGTTTTGAATTTGCCTGCTCCATCCATTCCCGATGCAAGCAATCCTGCTCCAGCGGCGGCAGAGGGTTCCACTATCCCTCCTGCCGATGCTCTTGATCCTTATGTTGCTCCAGCTTCCGGTCCCGAGGCTTCTAATGGGGACCATAGGGGAGCCATCCATATGTTTACCCAGTTAGTGGCCGCTCAGGCCCAGAGATCCCAGGATGCCCCTGTGTGCCCAGAGATCCCAGGATGCCCCTGTGTCTTTCAGCGGACAGGGAGACTGAGCAAGCTCTAGAGTTAACCAATTTCTGTGATTGGATCCTGTAGAGTTCTTAGGAACAGACCCAGAGGCCGATCCGCATAATTTCTTTGTTGATATGTGCAAGACCCTTCGAGTGATGAAGGCCACAGAGACGGAGAAAGTTGACTTGTCTTCCTACAGGTTGAGGGGAGCGGCAAACTCGTGGTTTGATATGTGGGAGGATTCCCGTGGGGAGGGAAAACCTCCGGCTAGATGGGAGGGGTTTGTGGATGCCTTCATGGATCACTTCTTGCCTGCCGAAAAAATGGAATCCCGTGCCATTGAGTTTGAGGTTCTTAAGCAGGGTAGTATGAGCATTTGGGAGTATCATATGGAGTTTGTGAGGTTGTCCAAGTATGCTCCTCAATTGTTGTCGACTACGGAGGCTAGAGTTTGGCGATTTGTTCAGGGTCTCAGTCCATTGGTGGTAAATGAGGTTGATATAAAGGTTTTGCATTCAAACATGAACTTTGGGAAGATCGTGGGTTTTGCTCAAGCTACAGAGGCTATGTAGTAAAAGATTCGGGCAGACAGGGAGAGTAGCAGCAAGGCCTTGTTGATGGGTCACTCAGGGAGGTCAGCTCCAGGGAGAGGGTCATCATGACCATCTCAGTCTTATGCTCATTCCTCAGCTAGTGCACCGCCATCCATGCACTGTTACCAGCAGGGTAGCCCTTCGGGGCCAGGTTCAGACAGCAGGAGGCCCCTCCAGTTCAGTCATTCGGGGATGAGGAGTGTGGGAGGTTTCATATAGAGGCCTATTATTTTGGATGCTCCAGTGTGCTACAATTGTGGGGTGAGAGGTCACATATAGTGGGACTGCCGTGCGCCCAGACAGGGCATGGGTAGGGGACTTGCTCATCCGTCCAGTTTTTCAGTTGCTACGTCAACAATGCGCCCTCCAAACCCAGCAGGGCGTGGTGTAGCCAGAGGTGGAGCTTGTGGTAGGGGAGGACCTACCAGGTTTTATGCATTGAGTGGTCATCTGAGTGCTGAGTCTTCCCCAGATGTCATTATAGGTATCCTATCCATCCAGACCACTGATTGCTATACTCTTATTGATCCGGGGTCTTCTTTGTCCTATGTTACTCCATTTGTTGCTTCGAGTTTTGGGATTGGGCCCCAATAGCTTCTTGATCCATTCTCTGTATCGACTCCGACTGATGATTCTATACAGCCACGCGATTCTACTGGAATTGTATTGTTATGGTATGTGGTCGTGTTAGCACGGCCGACCTTATTGAGCTTGGGATGGTGGATTTTGATGTAATCATGGGGAAGGAATGGCTCTATTCGTGCTTTGCTAAACTTGATTGTCGCACGAGAGTCATGAGACTCGAGTTCCCTAATGATCCGGTTGTTGAATGGAAAGGAAATGGTGTTGTGCCGAGGGGTAGGTTTATTTCCAACCTCAAGACTTCGAAGATGATCAGAAAGGGTTAGATCTATCACTTGGTCCGGGTGGCGGACACCACTCCAAAAGTACCTACCCCGGAGTTCGTGCCAGTTGTAATGAATTTCCTGAAGTATTTCCAGATGAGCTTCCAGAAATTCCGCACGATAAGGAGATTGACTTCGGAATTGAAGTATTGCCAGATACCCAACCCATATCTATTCCACCATACAGAATGGTGCCAGTCGAGTTACGGGAGTTAAAGGAGCGGTTGAAGGATCTATTGGAGAAGGGGTTTATCTGGCCAAGTGTGTCGCCAAGGGTGCTCCGGTTCTTTTTGTCATAAAGAAGAATGGGTCTCTTTGGATGTGCATCGATTATCGGTAGCTTAATAAAGTCACCATCAAGAATAATTACCTTTTTCCTCGGATAGATGATTTGTTCGACCAATTGCAAGGTGCAAGGTTCTTCTCCAAGATTAATTTGCGATCCGAGTATCAAATATTGAAGATCAGAGAGTAGGATATACCTAAAACCGCTTTCATAACTCGTTATGGTCACTTTGAATTCTTGGTCATATCTTTTGGGCTAACCAACGCCCCGGCGGCATTTATATATCTTATGAATCGGGACTTCAAGCCATTTCTATATTCCTTCGTAATTGTTTTCATTGACGATGTTCTCGTGTATTCGTGGAGAAGGGAGATCATACCAATCACCTCAGAGCAGTTTTAAAGACTCTTCACCAACACCAATTGTATGCCATGTTTTGCAAATGTGAATTTTGGTTTGAGTCCGTCACTTTTTTGGGTCATGTTGTTTCCAGCGAGGGGATTCAGGTGGACCCCCAAAAGATTGCAGCGGTGAAGGATTGGCCTAGACCCACGACCCCGACGGAGATCCATAGATTTTTGGGTTTAACATGGTATTACTAGAGGTTCGTAGAGGGATTCTCCACCCTCGCCTCCCCATTAACTAAATTGACGCAGAAATCGATTAAGTTCCAGTGGTCCGATATTTGTGAGAAAAGTTTTTCAGGAATTGAAGTCAAGGTTGACCTCGGCACCGGTATTGGCTTTGACGGAAGGCACTGACAGATTTGTGGTTTATTGTGATGGGTCCAAGGTTTGCTTGGGGTGTGTATTAATGCAGCATGTGAATGTCATAGCATATGATTCAAGGCAACTCTAGAATCACGAGAAGAATTACCCGACGCATGATTTGGAGCTTGCAGCAGTTGTATTTGCCTTGAAAATATGGAAGCACTACCTTTACGGAGTCCATGCGGATGTATTCTCGAACCTAAAGAGCCTCCAATATTTATTAAGCAGAAAGAATTAAAAGTTGAGGCGGTGGCGGTGGTTTAAATTTTTTAAGGATTATAACATGGACATCTTGTACCATCTAGGGAAGGCGAACGTGGTGGCCGACGCCCTCAATCGAAAGTCCATGGGTAGCTTCACTCACTTGAGAGTGGATCAAAGGATCCTAGCTTGGAGGTACACCAATTTGCCAGCCTTGGTGTTTGTATCTCGGCCCCGAATGAGGAGGAACTTATGGTGCATAACACAGCAGAGTCGTACCTCATGGCAGAGGTTAAAGAAAATAAGCATTGATCCGGCATTGGCACAATTGAAGGAGGCAGTTCTAAGTAACAAAATTTCAGCATTTTCACTCGGCAACAACGATGGTATGTTACGGTGCCATGGTAGGTTATGTTTCCTGGATGTGGATAATCTTCGGGAGAGGGTAATAGCGGAGGCTTGTTATTCCAGGTATTCAGTGCACCCAAGCTCTACAAAGATGTATCACTATCTCAAGGAAATCCATTTGTGGGGTGGTATGAAGAAGAGTGTGGCAAACTTCGTCTCTAAATGTCTAAATTGCCAGCAACTGAAGGCCGAGCATCAGCGGCCCGATGGGTTGACTCTGCTCATAGAAATACAAATTTGGAATGGGAAATGATTAATATGGACTTCGTGACAGGACTACCTCATACCCAGCACAAGTTTGTCTCAATTTGGGTAATAGTGGAACGACTCACCAAATCGGATCACTTTTTGCCAGTCAAGTCGACTGAAACTGCAGAACAATATGCTCGATTGTATATCAAGGAGATAGTGAGGCTTAATGGTACGCCACTTTCTATTATTTCGGATGGAGGAGCTCCGTTCACAGCTAACTTCTGGAGGAAATTTCAGCAAGGTTTAGCTACTCAAGTGATTCTTTGCACAACTTTTCATTCGCAGACCGATGGTCAAGAAGAGCGGAAAATTTTAATGCTCGAGGATATGCTGCGGGCACTTGTCTTGGATTTCAAGTGTAATTGGGATGATCACCTGCCCCTTCTTGCGTTTGCTTATAACAACAACTTCCGTGCTAGCATCCAGATGGCCCCATTTGAAGCAATGTACGGAAGAAGGTGTAGATCCCCGATCGGGTGGTTCGAGGTAGGGGAAGCATAATTGATAGGGCGAGAACTCGTGCACAAGGCCATGGAAAAGGTAAGAGTCATTCAGGAGAGAATGAAGACTGCTCGGAGTTTCCAAAAATCCTATGCAGACGTGCGTCGAGAATTGAAATATCAATTAGGTAATTGGGTATTCGTGAGGGTGTTTCCTATGAAAGGAGTCATGCACTTTGGGAAGAAAGGGAAACTGATCCCTAAGTATTTCAGGCATTATCATATTACTCAAAGGATCGGTCAAGTTGCGTATAGGTTGGAATTTTCCCCTGAAATGTCCTTAGTGCACCCGGTGTTTCATGTGTCCATGTTGAGGAAAATCGTAGTGATCCGTCTACAATCGTGCCTGTTGAAGACATCAAGGTTACCGAAGAGTTATAATATGAGGAGATTCCGGTTGCTATTCTGGATAGGCAAGTCTGAAAGTTGCGAAACAAGGAGATCTCTTCGGTTAAGGTGTTGTGGCGAAACCAACAAGTCGAAGAGGCCACGTGGGAAGCGGAAGATAAGATGAAAGTAAAATACCCCCATTTGTTCGAATAAGTCCAGAGGTAGTCATGTAAGTCCTTGTCCCTAAGAAAACTAGCATTGTGTCCCACTTTGTGCGAAGGATTCCTAAGCACTTCACCATTGTAATTCTTCTAGATTATGCCCAAACTTTTATGTATTTTGTGGTAGATAATTAGCCCATGGTAAGGAGATGAAAGGAAATAATGATTAATTTTGCATGGAGGAATTCTATTTAAATGGATAACTGTATCATACTCTTACGATAGATAAGTGGACATGATAGTACATTAAATTAATGCTTAATGTAACTGCTTGTGGTGTACCAAAATGGTTAAAAGTGTGTCGAGAGGTAGAAGATGTGTAAATGTGGAGGTCATGCGTTGTATAGCTGTTATAGAGATAGCCGGATTTGTGTAATGGTGCTTAGAAATATGTTTTGGGGGCTCACTGACAGGTGGATATGTCCATATTACAAAGGAAACTCTGGTGAAATGTTCTAACAAACTTGAGAGCTAATAAAAGCGTAGGAACTTGCATATCATGTTTTCAAACTCACTATTTTTCAAGTTCTCATTCGACGACAAATGATCATAAGCAGGGGAGGATATAAGACCCTGTGTAAATGAGTGCTTAAGTCCTAGCAACTCATGGAGTCGGGTCCATCGGTGTATCGTAATCCCTATCTACTGATTTTACACTTAAAAATCGAGAGTCAAAATTTTTTTCGGAAAATGTCAATTTTTCGGTTAGAAATGCGATCGCAGATCAATTATGCGGACCGCATATCAGCCGTAGAATGAGTCAGAGAGCAGTCCATAATTGGTGTTGAAAATGCGGTCGAATCGGTGATCGCATAATCAATATGCAGGCCGCATTGTCACCGCATAAAATCCTTAAATATTTGTGGAGGTCAATTATGTGGTGCAATCTGCAACTAAAAAACTGGTATGCAGACCACATTCTCACCGCATACCCAACCAGAGAGGCCAGCACTTTTGGACCATTATGTGGTCTAATCTGCGGACCGCATGTTGACTCTGCTATCGCAGAGTTGACCGCAGATCCGTCGCGAAATTCAATTTTCTAATATTTTTAAACCCGACCCTATTCTAATAAAACACCCATACCCCTCATTTTTCCTTATTTTCTGAACAAAACAAGAGAGAGGGAAGATAGAGTTCTTGAGAGAGAAGCCCCTTCTTTATCAATTGATCTTTCTAAAATTATCTAAGCCTGGGAAATTTTGAGAACATGTATTCCCTTCTGATTTCACAGGTAAAATCCCTAACCCTTTTCCCCTGATTATCGAACTTAAGCTTGGGGAGGGAGTCTTATTCATTGATTTTTCAATTCTTGTTAGAAATCCACATTCATGTCTTTTAAAACCCTAAAAATCTATTAAAAGGGAATGGGGAAGTAATTGTGAGCTTCAATCCTAAGACCTATGTGTTATATGATGAACAAAATTGACATTGCTTGATTTCTTGGTGAGTGAAGTAGAAGTTTAAAAGGGGTTTCAAGTCCAGGTATATATGGCTAACATTGATTCTTGTGAAATAGCCTTGCTTGGCATGTAAATTATTTGGTAATTGATATCTAGGATGGTTAATTGTGAGCTTCTTGTGACTGGTTTGATTATGAATGTACCTTGAGGCAAAATTTGAGTAGCAAGTGATTGAAGTAATCCGTAAATGGTGAAATAATCTTAATTGTGATAACATGTACCTGAAATGTTGTGGTGGGCAAATTGTGGTAACTTGAATTTAGTTCGAACTGTTGAAATTAATGAAATTAGTTCCAATAGATATGGGAACACTTGTAACATTGTTGCGGTAATGCCTTGAGGCGTAATTTTTGTTTATCCTTGTTATTTGCTGTTTGGTTGCGTTTTTTGTGAATTGAAATTGTACGGCGGGTTCGGGTTGCTCCGCAACACGGTGTAATAAGATGTGGGTTGGGATGATAAGGGCATCCGAAATAAGGGTGGACGAGGTAGTAAGGGTGGACAAGTGATCGAAATCACTATTGAATTATGCACTTGAGAAAACAATTATGAAATCAATGATGTGAAATTATGAAATTAGAAAATAGGAGAGTTTGTAACCTGTGGGGCACTGATTTCCCCTTTGTTTGACTAATTGTACCTTTTATGTGTGCTCTGCTGTTTCTTCCATTGATGTGTTCTATATGCATATGGCTTGAGTTTACTTGTGACAAGTTTTATTCGTACATACAAGTACAACTCAAATGTACTGACGTCCCTTTGGCCGGGGGCGCTACGTTCATGTTATGATTGTAGGTGGATCTTCAGCAGGTACTCGAGTCCACCGTCCCTGGATCTTCCTCTTTCCCCTCCAGCTGTATTGGTGAGCCCCTTTTCTTCCGTGGCCCTGCGTGGCTCATGTCACCCTTGTTCTTGTATTTTTTGTATCTTATTTTGGTTTATGTAAAAAGGTACATCCGGAGCCTTGTTACCGGCACGTATAGTACTGTCATCTTGTATCCGTAGTGGCTCCGTAGACATGAAATGTGAGACACGAACAATGCGTTATATACTTTGTATTTTGGGGTATTGTAAATTGTAAACCTCGTTAATATCATCTACGTATCTATAGTCTGTGAAAAGGTGTTTCAATTACAAAACTATTGTTTATATTCGGTTAGCAAGTAATGAACATGTGGGGAAACTCGTGGGATCGTAAAGGAACCCAGGTCCACTCGACTGGGGATACCCGATTGAGTGCCGGTCATGTCCCTCGAATTTTGGGACGTGACAATAGAGGTCCTTATCAACCAAGGTACCTACCCCGTTCCTGGCCCCACCCTCCCAAAATACCATAGTTTGAACTTGTCCACATCCTACGCCTTATCTCTTACCCACTTAGTCTCCTGTACACAAGCTATATCAATCTTCCCTCCAGAAGCTTTGCTAACTCCACATATTTACTAGTCAAAGCTCCTATGTTTGAAGACCTCGCTTTCAGCCTTGTAGCTCCGTTAGCCCTTTTTCCACCCTTAACCCTTGCACCCCCTCCCCCTTGATGACACCTTTGAGGACCACACGTTACCCTACTATCATTCACAAAAACCACTATAATCTAGGAGGCACTAGACAAGCACTTTTCCAAAAAAAGGCATAAAAATAAAATGAAAAATCAAAATATAATGTACTACTAAAGTTCGTAAAATAGGTGAATAAATAAAATAAAGTCCATAAAGGAAACTATAATACACCACTAAAGGTCAAAAACAATATGTGCAAAACTAGAGCAAAACTACTTCGGGATATATTGAATAAAGATTTAAAATAAATATGTAAACAGGTAGGTAAGAATATAAACAAGTAGGCAAAGCAATCATTAATAAAATTAATTTGACAATGCGATGGAAAGTATTAATTAAAGATTCAAGAACTAAGAGGCATGCAAATAGATACAATAATGCTCAAATAAAAAGACAAGAGAGGAATAATAGAACCTAAATCTCAGGTTTAAAGTTAATATGGATCTGACTAGTAGTGATAGATTGCGATGAGCTGTCTGAAAGGACAACACAAAGCAACAAAGAAGATGACAAAATTCTAGAAAATGAAAGAACAACGAATGGGGAAGAATCTTGATAGTCTCTATCAATACTTAAGCTAAAAATCAATGAAAGAAGCGACAGATTCAATAATAGGATATTGGGGACATTGACTTTCTACATATGGAGACGACGATGATGCTACTGGCGAACAGAATAAGGTTGCGTTAGTTTTTCCGATCGTAAGTTTCAAGATATGAAAAATACATCTTTCTTTGTAATACGTGGAGTTTTCACTTGGATTACAACAAATAAAATTGTAGTGGAACCTTTGTTTGTGAAAATACTTGAATGAGAGTGTTGCAAATGAAGATGTGGGGTTTCTTGATCTGAAATCATCTAAAAACCCCAAAATTCAGCATCTAAAAACCCTAACACAAATCAATTGGCTTCGCCATCTCCCAAAAACAAAATTCGTAAAAAAAGGTTTGTGATAATCAAAAAATTGTACTTAGTAAATAATATATTATAATTTGAAGTAATTTTGTGGAAGTCTTGGATTTCTTAAATTTTGGATACATAACATCCATCTTTACTGTCTCCTCTTCATCCTGAAGGACCAGGTCCATCTCATCAATTTCAACAGCCTCAATAGGTTCAACCACCTTATTCTTTCCCTTAGTAGCAACATTTCTCTTACTTTCTTCAAAGTACTTTTTCTAGTTCAGCCTCACTTTGCTTCTTCTGATTCTTTGTAGCTCTTCCTCTCGTGGGAGGAGTCTTTACAGGGATAGAAGAGGAAACCTTCCTCTTCATGTTTGACCTAGTAGTGCCAGAGAATTTAACTCCTGAACTTCATTTCTTCTTGGGATTGTAAATGTCAGTCACCCTTTTCATTAGGTCTACGAGGGTTTCTTGTTCATATGGAGTAGCTTGTTCAACATCCTTCCTTAACCAAACGAACCCCTAAAAATCTTCTCCGGACTCACTTCCCCCTATTTCTCTCACGCTCTCTTTTTCTCAAGCAGAAAATTTTCTCTTACTTCAAAGGTCTTTTCCAGTTCAGCCTCACTTTGCTTCTTCTGATTCTTTATAGCTCTTCCTCTTCTGGGAGGAGTCTTTATTGGGATATAAGAGGCAACCTTCCTCTTCATGTTTGACCTAGTAGTGCAAGGGATTTTAACTCATGAACTTCATTTCTTCTTGGGATTGTAACTGTCAGTCACCCTTTTCAGTAGGTCTCTAAGGATTTCCTCTTAAGGTGGAAGAGGTTCTTCAACATCCTTCTCTAACCAAACCAACCCCTCAACGGCTTTTCCAGACCCGCTTCCCCATATTTCTCTCGCGCTCTCTTTTTCTCCAGTAGATTACTCAACCCAAACTACCATAGCACCTGAGTCTTTAGTTAAGCCAACAAGAGTGGGTGATGATTTAGCCACTCCTTTTCCTATTCCCCTCACAACGCTTCAAGTACCATTACTCTCGTTTTCTTTTCTCTTTTCATTTTCACCGTAAAAATTCCCAATATAAGTTGTTTTAACACCAATCACTGTTCCTATTTGGACAAACCAAGTTTCCAGATTTGTAGTGACCTTAGACGTAATTTTAGGGTAGTGTTAGGGCCAGATGTTACCTGTTCTATCACAAAAGAAGCCGTTTCTTCCTGCTCAATAGAAGACTCGAATGATTCAACAGATTTCTAGGGTTATTCTTCCCTACTCGCTTTTAATTTTTCATTTAATTTCTTGTTTTGCTCTCCACCAGTGACAAACTTGCGAGACATCATTTTTACCTTACTTTTTTTAGAGGTTGGCATGGTTGAAGGGGTGATAGATGATGTGGATATGATTTCCTTGGGTGGTGATGAAGGATTCTTAGAGGTGTTAGCCATTGTTATGCTTGGGAATGAAAGAAAATGAGTTTCAGTGTGTTTGGAAGAAGAGATAAGATGGTGCCTTGTTAAGCTTGTACACATGATCAGGACATTCCTTGCTTTCAAAGGACATAGGTTGCTTCCTTGCTTTCGAAGGCCATAGGTTGCTTAACAAATACTTCTTAATTTAGATAGCCATTGAGGAAAGCACTCCTGATATCAATATGATGGAGATTATATTCCATGTAAGAAGCAAAGACTATGATGAGTCTAATTGCTTCCAATCTTCTAACAGGAGCAAAGGTCTCATCATAGTCTATGTCCTCCTCCCGACTAGATACTTGAACCACCAATCATGACTTGTTCATTTTAACTATTCCATCTTCATCAAGTTTGTAAAGACCCATTTGGTGCCTATTAGTGATATTTCATTTGGTCTTGGAAGCAGATGCCAAACTTGACATCTCTCAAATTGGTTGAGTTTATCTTGCATTGCATTCACCCAATTTGCGTCCAGTAAAGCCTCGGAAACATTTTTAGGTTCAATAAGAGATATAAAAGCATCAAAAGCACAAAGGTTCTTCAAAGAAGATACGGTTTTGATTCCAGAGGTTGGATCGGTAATTATGTTCTCAATGGGATGAGAACTTTTTCTACTTGTAAGGTTTCACAACCAGCTGGTTTCCACTTGATTTTCCTTCAATATTTTCTTGCTAAGGAACATGTTCATGGAAAGGTTCCCTCAAGGTTTGAGTACCAGCTCTTCTTGGTTCAGTTCCCCTTGTTAGGTTGCCCTGGGTAGAAGAACATGTTCCATCACCTGTTTCTTCCTCTGGTACAGCTTCAGTCTGGGCTGTGGTTTCTTTTAAATTTCATACCATCCCAATTGCTAAATCGTAATGTTCCCGCCTCTCAGAAACCACATGTACACTTTCTTCAACGTACACAATTCTTTTGTTATAAAACTTATAAGATTTACTATGTGAAGAATATCCCACGAATACTCCCTCATCACATCCAGGATCAAACTTACCTTAGGGGTCTTTACGATGATTGTGCACAAAGCACTTACATCCAAATACCCTTAGATGGGATATATTTGGATTTCTCCGTTTAAGTAACGCATGGGGAGTCTTCTCAATAAGAGGTCTAGTCATGGACCTTTTTAAGATGTAACATGCAGTGTTCACAACTTCTGCCCAGAAACTATGAGGTAGTTTACTAGAAAGAAGCATAGTCCTAGCCATTTATTCCAATGTCCTATTCTTTATTTCAACTACTCTATTTTGTTGTGGAGTCTTAGGAGCCTAAAAGTTATGATCTATTCCATACTCATCACAAATTTCAGCAAATATAAAATTTTCAAATTCAGTGCCATGAGGTTGATTAACTAGTTATTTTAGTTTTTCTAACAAAATAAGTGAACATGTCAAATGTTTCATCCTTAGATGTTAAAAAAAGTGTCAAAGTAAACCTAGAATAATCATCAACAAGCACCATAACAATGCTCTTACAACCTTTGCTCAAGGTTGTCATTGCTCCACAGAGATCCATATGGACCAGTTCCATCGTTCTTGTGGTACTTGCCATTTTCTTGCATTTGAAAGAGGATCTTACCTGCTTCCCCCTTGCACAAGCCTCACAAACTTTATCTTTCTTTAACTTAATGTTAAGGAGTCCTATCACCAAGTCCTTTGAGACTAGTTTGTTGAGTTGACTTAGACTAGCATGTCAAATCTTTTGTGCCAAATATGGGGGTCATTATCCAACACACTTAAGCAAATGGATTCATTATTTGACAATGTGGAAAGATTCACAATATATATGTTGTTCACTCTTTTTTCCTGCAAAACTATATTGTTAGTGATAAGATTAATCACAAAGCATTTTGTAGAGGTGAATGAAACCATGTTACCTCTATCGCACAATTATGATACACTTATTAGACTGTACTTCAGCCTATCAATCAGGTAGACATTCCTAATAGAGTGAGATTAAGTCTTACCTACCTTTTCAACCCCAATGATCTCACCTTTCTTCCCATTTCTAAAAGAGACATTACCTCTGCTAAGGTCCTCAAGTAAAAGGAACTGGTTCTTCCTTAATGTCATATGCTTTGAGCAGCTACTACTCATGTACAATATTGGATGCTCCCCTTCACTTAGACCCGCAAAATAAAATCAAGTGTTAGTCTTAGGAATCTAACGAAGTTTGGGTCCCTTTATATTGGCAAAAGGATGAATCAAATTAGTTTTAGCCAACTTGGAAGCCTATTTTTTCCTTGAACAAATTCTTTGTTCTTTGACTTGCCTTTTCTTTTCCAGTACATTCACTTTCATGGTTACCAATTTTACCACAGTGTGTGCAAAATTTATTCTCGAAAAGTGTGAGGTACTTACTTTTGGGATCATACTCAATTGCGAGATTCCCAACACCAAGTCCTTTTTTACTGATACTATGGTGTTCTTGTATCCATGAAAGTGCATCCTAAGACCTAATCCATTTACATGTTCTATCTAGCTCATGCTTGGATTTGCGTAGATCCTCATTTACAATACCTATCGGCTCATCTCTTTTGTACAACTCCTCTTTTATTTTTCCTACATTTTCTTCTAAAATGAGTTGTGTGTGATCAACTGTCTTATTACTTGTTCCTAATTTCAAGTTTAGATTTTCAGATCTAAGTTATATAATAGTAGTGCAAGTTCATGAACCTGGTTCTATAACACAGCATTTCGCTTTCAGTTTCACTAGCCCTATGTTTTAGGGTTTTGCGCTTAGCTATTAAAACTACATACTCTTTGACAACAATTCCTTTTCATTGTTTACAACCTCAAATTCATCAATTTTCTCTAAGAGCACTCAGATATTCTTTCCTTAAACAAAAAATTACTTTTGTCTTTGAGATGAGAAACACTTACCTCAACTTCTTCATCAGATTCTACAATAGCTATAAATGCATGTTCATCGTCATCATCATCCTCTGAGCTTTTATTTGAGCTATCTCCCCAAGCAGTGACCATAGCCTTTGTTGATACTTTGTCATTACTTTAATTGGGTTAGACCTGTTCCTTCTTCATGTTCCTTCGTTCAGTTATTTCATTCTTCTACTCAATTTCCCACAGAGGACAACTCCAAATGTGGTGATCTGTCTTTACACACTTGTAGCATCCATCATTAATTTGTTTCTTAGGAGCTTTTAATTTGTTGTAGCTACTACTTTTTTAAGAACCCTTTCCTCTCCTTAGGTACTTCTTGAAATCATTTGTGAGTATGGCCATTTCATCATCTTCCATATCAGAACCTTCAGTAATTCAAAGAGCCAAACTTATTTCCTTCTTAGGTACAACCATCTTCGTTGTTTGTCTCCTAAGTTAATAGTCAGTAGGATTTCTAATCAATTCATCTAGTGGGAGAGTGGAAATATTCTTTAATTCCTAGATGACAATTATTTTGCTCTTCCAAGTTATAGGAAAGACTCTAGTCATTCTCTTTTCAACCCTTTTTTCTTCTTCATGAATAATCCTTCCAAGAGATATCAACTCATTTGTTAGTGTAGTGAACCTTGTGTACATTTTTTGAATGGTTTCTCCTTCCTTCATAGATAAACTCTCATATTGAGAGTACAGTAGAGTTCCTTTGGATATTTTCATCTGAAATGTTCCTTCATGAGCCACTTGCAATATGTCCCATGTTTTCTTAGCAGTGGTACAACTTTGAAATTCTGCTATACTCATCTGGACCAAGAATAAAAACAAGCCATTTCTTGGCTTTGGCATTCTTTTCCCACTTCCTCATGTCTTCAACAGTGCAATAAGCTCTTGTGTTTAGCACTGTGAGTACGTGATATTTGCCCTATATAAAGTACTCCCAGAGATTCAAATCAAAATAGTTTCTAGCAGTGTTTACAATCTTGTGGATTTTTGTGGCATTTTTGGGTTAATTGTTTGATTAGATATATTAGATTAATTAGTAATTGGGGTTTTAGAAAATCCAAAACTCACAAAAAGTGATTCGTTTGATTTGTTTGATTTTAGCTTTGAATTTTTTTAGTTTTCTTTTTGGTATTCAATTAATAGTGTTGATTATCAATTAGAACTTAATATAATTGGGTAGTTTAATTTTGGGTTTTAGAATTAATTTTTTAGTTCAATTTTGAAAGAAAATAAAAGAAAAGGAATGAAAAATGAAAGAAAGGAAAAAAAGAGCTAATCAATTTCGGGTCAATCTCTAAATCAAATAACCAGCTCAATCCAACCCAAACCGCCCCAATTGGGCCTACTGTCACGCCCAACCCAGTCCCTCTTCGTTCATAGCCCAAACGACATCATCCCTAACCAAAACACCCCCATTTTGTTAAAGCTTCAATCACAACTATTGGATCTTTTGATCCAACGACCCTGATGTAGGGTGTCAATAATATATATATGTCTGAATCTCCCTCACTCCCCTCGTCTTCTCTCCCGTTCACCCCCTTCCCAGACACCAAAAATAAACCCTAGACACTACCCTTCCCCACCATGTCGAGCCCCGTCTTCTGACCACCAAACACTCCCAAATTAACACCCTACAACGGCCTTTTCTCCCTCATCCTAAATCCTCAATTGGTTTCCTTCGAATACCTCCCAAAATCATCGAATCTTAAAGTTTGGGTATTCAGACCTAAAGGTCAAGGATCTTTATAACAATGCAAGATCTTTACTATAAAATTATCCGAGTTTCCAGGGTTTGTTTGACCTCCAAATGGTGCTACTCGTGTATTCTTATCAAAGAGTAGGCGAGTTTCATTATTTTGGGGACCAAGCAGTTGGAATGACGATGTTGAACTTAAATCGGTAAGTTCTTCTTTTTTTCTTCGTTCCTGCTAAGTGTTAGTTCCCTTTTATTCTCCCTCACCTCTCTTTCCTTTCCCCGATTTGTTTAACTGAAACTAGATCAGTTTTTTGGTGGGAATAAGATATGTTCCTTTGTCCCTCGTTAGTTTTCTGATTTGTTTTGGTCCATTAAAGTTTGGGTAATAAGATTGATTAGAATCATGAATTCATCCTTTGATTGGCTGATTAGTTTGACTTAGTTAGGTCATTTTGATTTAATAACTTGGTTAATTCTCTGCATATGGGTGTTAATTAGTCAATAACTTGGTTAAGGTTTTGAGTGTGGAATTCGTTTTGTATTTGTGTTTTCTTGTTCTTCCTAATGCTTATAGACTATTTGTTGGGTAGTTCACTACTTCTATTTCAGTTCATCTTTGATCCATTTGAAAGAAGCCCAGTTCAATTTGGGCTTAAGCCATTGGGCCCTTTGTCCCATTATGCTTGTGAAGGTAAATAACATGGATGCTAAGGGTAGTGTGGGTAATCAGGCATGAGGAATCTTTAGTAACTGACTGTAGAAGTCTCTAGTAGGGGTTCTACGGGTATTTCATATTATTGGTTGTTTAAACTTTGGCACCAAGTCAGTAATTGGAGGACTAGGTAGCAAAAAGGAAAATGTAAAAGGGAGTAAGTTGGAATATTTGAACCCTTAGAGCTGCCTAGAAACTTGCTTATAAATGCGTAGTTACTTTCAGATGAAGTTTTTGGAGAGATTAAACATACGCATTAGAGAGAAAAAACACAAAAAATCAGTGATTGCTACTATTCTATCGGATTTGAGGCCTGAACTTTGAAAGTTTTTCATCATTGAATCAATTTTGGTTTTCTCTGTCTATCCAGGCTTTGAAATGGTATGGAAGTTAGATAGTTGATCTGAGATTTGGGTTTTGCACAAGTTATTTGGTAGTTTATGATTGATTTTTGCTGTTTGATTTGCATTTTTCTTTATTTTGGTCTGGAAATTACTATTCCATTAGATATGGGGAACTTCTGTGGTTGCGTCGTTGGTATGGGGCTGTGTTTTGTTGTTTTCAACATGTCACGCCCCAGATCGAGCGACATGATCGGCGCCCGACTGGGTAGCCCCAGTCAAGCGGACTTGTGTACCTTTCCTATTCCCACGTGTTTCCCACATTATTCATCATTAATTAACCAATGATACGTGATTCAACTGAAAGTAAATGAAACTCCTCTTTTACAAAATACACATATTATCATTAACACCTAGTATGGTTTAACATATTATAGCGCCCACTACATACACATAGTTTACATAAGTTCATTAACCCACAAGGACCCGGCTATACCTTTACCATAACGACACAAAACTCCAAAATACAACAACAAAGGTGGCATGAGCCACGCAGCGCCCCGGAAGGAAAGGGGCTCACCAATCAGGAACACGGCCGAAAGGGAAGGAGGAGGAGCTACGAACGGTAGTAAACTCTCCTGCTATCTCCTTTCACAATTCCGCATTGATCACTTCATAATTTCTATTCACTTCAATAGTGATATTGGATCACTTTCCACCCTTATTACCTCGGCCACCCTTATTACTTCCACCACCCTTATCGCACTAACCCACACCTTATTTCACCATGTTGTGGCACGCAACCCGATCCCGCCTGATAGTTTCAGTCCATAAACAACATACAACACAACAACAATTATAAGAAATCAACTATAGCACATTGTCAAGATGTAACAACAACAAGGGGTGAAGCATTTCCACAACTAACACCAACAATTTCCTCATGCTCACCAATTCGTACACAATCCGAGTTACCACAGTATATTTCTGTAACCAACCATATACGTTGTTACCACAATAGTGCCGATTTCACCATTTAAGGATTCCCTTTAATGTTCCTCAACTTTTGCCACAAGATTTTATCCCACAAGTATAAATAACAAGTGTTTCACAATAACCCCGCATGGATATCAAGTAGCAAGCAATTTCAGACATCAACACAGGGCGATTTCACAAGGATCAAAGTTAGCCATACATACCTGGAATTGAATATCCCCTTTAAACTTCTACTCCAATTTACCAAGCAATCAAGACTGGTCAATCTAGTTCATGATTAATACATACGCCTTAGAATTGGGACTCATAATTACTACCCAATATCCTTTTTACTAGATTTTTAGGGTTTAAAGAAATGCATGAAGGTTTTATCAATGGCTTAAAAATCTAGTGCATGTGGTTTCCTCCCCAAGCTTAAGTTCGAAAAGTTAGGGGAAATGGGTAAGGAATTTTGCCGGTGAAGACAATGCACCAAAATTCCCCGGGCTCCAATGATTTTGAATGATCAATTGATGAAGAAATAGCTTTCTCCTCTAGAACCCTCTCTTCCTCTCTCTTATTTTGTTCAGGAAAGAGTTAAAAATGAAGACTAGGGTATTTTATTACAAGAGGGGTTAGGTTTAGAATTTTAACAACTAACTGGGCGAGCACGATCTGTGACGTGAGTCTGCGATCGCAGAACGGACATGCGGTCAACAGAATGGACGCAGAAGGGTCCCAAATTTCGGACCATTTCTGGTTGGGAATGCGGCGGATATGCGGTCCGCATCCCTATTCTCCAGTCGCATAATGCACCGCAGAACTGACCTTTGAAATTCTTCAAGGATAATATGCGGTCACTATGCGGTCCGCATATTGATTATGCGACCGCAGATCTGACCTCTTTTTCAACACCAAAACATTACTGCTCTCTTGAAATTTCTACGGCAGAAATGCGGTCCGCACACTTGATCTGCGGTCGCGACCGCATTCTTGACCGCAGATTTGACCTTTTCTGGAAAAATTTTGACTCCACCCTTTTTAAGTGCAAAACAGTAAAAAGAATCTGACCCACAAAGGTAGACTTGGATTTGTAAGCTACTAGCATTTGAGCACTCATTTTCACGGGGCCTTACACAACACCTACTAAAATTCAACGTCTGATCTATCTCTTTGTTATTTCCCTCAATTTCAGGTACACATTCTTACATTAGTAAATGTGATGCTCATATTGGCAGATGAAATGGAAATGGAAGTTTTCTTTCTTAACATCAATTTGTATTCATGGAATTTCTTTGATTTTCTATCTTCTATGTTTATTGCTTTCATACTCGAGTTGTTCATGTGTAATTAAGTAAACCATCTGATGCTATAAATGTATTTTGGTTTTGGTTGGAGTGTAAATAATTGAGGAATTACTGGACTTTGTTGAATAAAGGGGAAATGTATAACAATGCTTTATATGAAACAGTTTATTCTATGTTAAGTTGCATGGTGAATTTATTTTCTTTTTCTTCTTCCTTTTCTCTTGTTTAAGAAGTGTTCTGTATGCAAATTTTGAACAATATATGTTACGTTAGAATTTCTCTGAGACTAATTTCATGAGGTGGGACTTGAGGTTTCTATATCTTGAACCATACTTGTTGCTTTGTCATTAATATGCTTAAGATTGAGGTTATATCTAATAAAGCGTTTAGCTCACAAATCATTAAAGTTCTGTACTTATATGGGTTCAAAGTATAACCATCCCTTATGCTCTGAGTTTGGGAACGAGAGCTTTTCAGGCCCAAATAATGTTTGTCTGTTACTCATTCTTTCACAGTGGGCCTAGCTTAAAGATGCTTAGGCATTAACGTTAAGGTCCAACCAGTTAATTCATGTTCAATTAGTTAAGTCGAAAATTGATATGATTAGTTTGATCTCTTATGTTTAGTTATCGTTGATTGATTGGTTTTCCCTTTTATTATCTTATCGTCTTGTGCAAAGGTCGGGTTCTGATGACTGGGACCAAAAGCTGGCCCAATGATGGCATCTCAGAGGAATTCAAACGGGCTCATCCCCTTCTGTTTATTGTTATGCAAAAAATTCTTATTTAGGCGGCGTGAACATTAGGATTAGAGAGGGCTAAAAGCATTGGAATCAAGTTAATTTCGAGGTGTGCCATACTTAGCAACTGTAGCCGTGGCCCTTAACAAGGCAATTTGGAAGTACCTTTAAAATTAAAATAGCGGTGTGCCATCCCAAACAAAAAACGACAAAATGTGAAACCCTCTTTAATAATGTCTTTAAATTTTTTAGAACTTGAGGTGTGCCATTTAGCTAATTTCATGGCCCTCACAAAGTTAACAACGAGTTAGTTGCTTTAGGCGCGTTATTTCATAATTTTACTTTCTTAAACTGGGATGTGCATTTCATGTGATCCTAATCCAAATCTCAACACGTTGAATAAAATATTTTTAGGACTGCGGGTGCATTTCATGTGACGCGATCCAAAGACATATTTTAAGCGATGTTCAACATTCTTTAAAATTGAATAAAAGCGGTGAAAAGCTAAAATTTCCACATAGGTTCGTATAAAATAAGATAATTAAGCCATATATAACAGTTGAGCGACCGTTCTAGAACCAGGGAATCCATAATGCCTAACACCTTCTCCTGAGTTAACCAAATTCCTTACTCGGATTTCGGGTTCGCAAACTATTAAATAGAGTCAAATTTTCCTCGATTTGGGATTCAAACAGTGACTTGGGACATCACAAATCTCCCTGGTGGCGACTTTGAATCTTTTAAGAAAATTCTATTTCGATTGTCCTTTAATTGGAAAAACTCCTTTATACCCTTTAGGGGGGTGTAGGAAAAAGGAGGTGTGACAGCTCTGGCAACTCTACTGCGGACAAGAACCTAGAACTTTTAGTTCAGGGTTCTGAATTTTAGCCTAGCTAATTTATTATGTTTGGCTTTATCTGATTTCATTACATGTGTGGGCCAAATGTGCTAAGTGTTGCTTCACCGCTTTGATATTCTGTGGATTGTATATAAATTATTATGAAACCCATCTTCTCCATGAGTCTTCTAAATCGTAAAGAAGGGTGCACTTCATGTGACTTCTTTTCTGTCTAGAGTCCAATCCCATTTTAGAACGAGGTTCGGATAAGTTGCAAAGCCGGCAAAGCTCTGTATTTCCAGTACACTGCCTCCCCCTCGGCTCGAGTTGTCCGCTCGGGTAAGCCAGGTCTAGAACAAATAAACCTAGGATTTTAAACCTAGAATAACATAGCCTTGTGCTGGATCCCTAGTAGGAACGTTTGTTTGCATCATGTGCATTTGACTATGGAGACTCAACACAAGGGTTGGGTCTGTCTAGGACATCTATACCCGAAATGATAAGACCATCTTGATGTATCTTTCTTACTACTTGTGCATTTATTTTCTTCAGACTTGCATGCTGAACGACTTTTTGAATATTAGAAAAATTGAGAAAAGAAAAAAAAGAGAGAAATAGCAGTGTAGAGGGTCAAGGGAATTAATTACATTTTCTAGAAAAACAAATGTCCAAATAAAAAAAAAATGTTTTATTTTCAAAGTAGTTTATTTTATTTGAAAATGAAAAAGAAAAACTAAAAAAAGTTTTATTTTCAAAATAGTTTGTTTTATCTACCACTTAAAAAAAGAGTCTTGTTTTCAGAAATAGTTTACTTGCCAATGAAAGAAGTGTCTTGTTTTCAAAAATAGTTTATTTTATTTTCCTGAACTACGCCAGTTTGATAATCACATGGTGTTGAATATGTATGCAACCCCAATCGGGTTCAGCTTCCTTTTGCAAAAAATATCCTGAAAAAAGCCAAAAGTTTGTTTCTATTTGACAATAATTAAAGTGATGCTATTCTTTTCAGAATTAACCGAATGTCCCTAAAAGGGGGCCGAAAGGCTGTTTTTGCGAGAAGAGCCACCTTCTGTCAATTTTAGTGTTTTACCGGTTAGCCAACACAGTCTTATAATCTTTGTCCCCGAGGTGCTGAAAGACCGTGTTTGCAAAATCGAGTGTTTTGTTTTAATTTGAAAAATGGCAGTTTTAATTTGAGTCCAATAAATCTTGATTTTTTCATAATCACCTTAATAAATGTGCAGGATGAGCAGGAATGAAATTGAACCTTTCACAATCCTTAAGGAGATCCACTTAGGGCTTCACGTGTGGTGGAATAATTTGGAAAAGGGTAATAAAGAAACAACACTGAAAATACTAGGAGGTCTTATCATTTTATTGAATGTCAAGCCAAGATCGGATATCATCTAAGCTTTAATACCTTTTTGGGACCCGGTTTGCAATGTACTTATATTCTCTAACTTTTAGCTTACATCCACACTGGAGGAAGTTGCGGGTTATGCAGGCTAAATGGAAATCTCAGAGGTTAATATCCTTTGTCACCGAGGCTGATATCTCCACACCGGTTTTTAAATCTATTGAGTATTGGTCGAGATGTACAGAATGAGGACTTATCTAAAGGATGTTGTACTCATTTTTTCTTGTATCAATGTTACGACAATCCTTGGGGTTTCGAAGAGCCGAATCCTGGTCTGACTCACGTTGGAAATAGAAACTAATGGGAAACAAGGCGATGTTTGGTGTTCATAGTAGCATTTTTTAGGATTGTGATCTGTCCATGAAAAGATGGGAAGATCGAGATAAGCCTTGTATGGATAATCTATGTTGCAATCAAGAAGGCCAATAGTACAATGGTTCCCCTCATCTTGTCAGAAATCTGCCGAGCCTTGGCCAAACGCTGGAAAGAAGGGGAATATTTTCGAGTTTGCAATCTGTTACTTCAATTGTGGATGCAGGAACCCCTTTGCCATCGAGCGGGATATATGAATTACAGTTTGTCCGGGTTAAGCTGCATCAGAGTGTTTGAAAAATGAGTAATGGGTGTTGCATTTCCTGAAGGTACTGAAGCTTTTATTGTACAATTGAGATCTTTGACTGCCGATAAAATCGAATGGGCATTTTGATAGCTTCCCGTCACTCAGGCAGTATACATGTCGGCTGGGGAATGTTATATTCTTCTAATGGGCATACAGAATATCCAGACATATGCTCCCCATTGTGTATTGTGCTAATTGGGGGTAATTGAAGTCGTCCCCAGTGATGAAGGCACGAAAAAGTAAGTCATTGAGTTGGGTCCAAAAGCTGCATTTCCAAAAGATAAAATTTGCAAGCTATGGCATTTATGTAGATTTTTCGAGCCTAGAACCATGGTCCAAGATCTAGCAAGATGGGAAGTCAACCCCAAGTATCATATTTGGTTCGGGAAAAGATTTTAGATTCCCCAAAGACCTACCAAGAAAGCCCATTTTCAACAATTTACTAATGACTCACAAGAACAATGGGGTTGGTTGGCATAAGAAGAAAGCTACAGGGCTACAATAGGAAAACTGAAGAAGCAGGTCATGGATTTGAGATTTGAGAAAGATTTATAGGCCGCTACGAATGAGGGCGAGAAAAAGAAACTAGTTAAAGAAAATGAGGCCCCTCGGGCCCAAATTTAGAAAATGAAAGTGGCAACAGAAAACCCTTTCCCAAGGGCAAAAGATGCAAAATTGATAGATAATTTGAGGCAGAAAGTGAATGACTATAGTGTTGATATGAACAAAGTAGAAAGGGAATTAGTCAGGGCTCGAAAATAATTGGCTGAAAATGAGGCAGAACGAACCCGCCTAGTTAAGAAATTGAAAGAAGAATACAACAATAAGGTCACAGGGCTAAAGAAAAGGGTCATCACCACAGAGAATAAGAAAATTAGACAGGCAAAAGACTTCAAGGTTGAAAGGGAACAGTGTTACGCAACAATTGCACAACAATAAAATTATTTGCAACAACTCCAAGAGCATAATCAGGTAGTGGAACAAACTCTGGGAGCTAGAACGGAGCAGATTGGGTGGTTATTGCAAGAGAAAGGTGTCATAAGAAAGAAATAAGGAGAATCGCCTATTACATCTCCATGAAGTGAAGTAACTATAAGGATATGACCAAATCTATATTTTTTGACACCGTGATATTTTTTGTTCACTGGGTAATGGAAGACCTATAGCACCTCCATGGGGATTTAGCTAGTCGACCCGCAGCAAGGCCGAATGATGCCCTGAGGGTCCCAGGAGCAATTGAAGTACCAATGTATTCGTGATTTCTCGAGTATGTATTTCCTTTCCATTAAAGTCTGTCAGTTTTTCTTAGGAGTCTGTATTTTCTTTTTATGTGAGTTAGTTTTTTTTTGAGTCTGTATCTCATCTTTTATTAGAGATTAGAGTAAGATAGTTTCGTGTTTAAATCTGATAGTTTTCGAGTCATTGTAATCAATGTTTGTTTTAAAAAATTAAAATTCCAAAAAAAATGTTTTATTTATTTTACATTTATCTCCACAAACTACGCTTGGTCTGATTCATGCAGGGTCATGATACGTAGGCAATCTTCATAGGATTCAATTGTAACCATATGAAAAGAGGAAGAAAAAAGAGAAAAGAGAAGACCGGAGAAACAAGAAAGAAAAGAGGGAAAAAACAAGAGAGAAAAGAAAAATAAAAAGAAAATAAGAAATCAAATGAAAGTAACAATGGCAAAACAAGAGGGAATAAGAACAAAGAGAAAACAAAGTCAAGAATGAATAAAAGAGAGAGAAAGAAAGGAAAAGAGAAAAAAAGGAGAAGTTTGCAATTGGAAATAGAGGAAAAGCCGGGATAACGTAAGCAGTCAAGCAAATGCATAATAGAAACCGTTAACTTCTTAAGGTGCACTCATTCCCCAAACTTACGATTATCAAATCTATTAAAGCCCTAACCACTAACCAACTTGTTGTTGATATATATTGAGTTTAGGCTGGTGGTTAGTTGATTGGTAGTATGGTAAACATATCCTCCAACACCCGATCAAAATACAAGCTCAAAATGACAGGCTAGGAACTAGATACAAGTATTGTGGACCCATCAAAAGAGGTAGAGGTGGTGCATATTAAAGAAATGAAAGAAGAATAGTATAAGTTGAAGAAGAAACTGCCCGAAATGCATCAGGCCTGAGAAAAAGAGCAGCCGACACCAGTTTAGCCCTCCAACCCGTCTTATATTCCACCTTTGGCTCAATCTCAGGAGTGCAATACCGTGAACTCATCTCCAGCCTTCCTTTTCTACCAACAGAGCCATGGCACAACTTCCTACATTTCCCAAGCTCCAGCACCCAGACAAATTCCTCCTCCACCAATCATACCTTTCTTTGTGGCACCTCCACCTTCCACATTGAAAAGATCTTCCAATGAGACTCTGCTTTAATTTTACGACAGCCAGTACTATCGTCCTGAGCCTACTTTTAAAGCTCCTGATCTATATTCCTACACTTCTCTCTTTGAGCTCCCGGTGAAAACTAAAAAGCCACTTATAATCCTGGAGCAGGAAAAGATGTTTCGAAAAGTAAAAAGCCTGGAGCAATCCTTCAGCAACATGCAAGGATTGGGGGGCCAAGTCAGTGTGGCATGTAAGGATTTGTGTCTGTTCCCAGATATTCAACTACCACCAGGATTCAAGATGCCTATGTTCGACTTGTACGACGGGCACTGTGACCTGGTAGCACACCTAAGGGGGTTCTGCAGCAAGATGAGAAGGCAGGTGGAAAAGATGAATTGTTTATGGCGTACTTCAGCCAGAGTTTGAGTGGGTCTACATTATAGTGGCATACACGATAGGACCATGGCAGGTGGTACACCTGGGATGACTTGGCACTAGAGTTTGCTTTCCACTTTCAGTACAATCTAGAAATTATTCTGGATCGCCTATCACTGATTAAACTCGCGAAAAGCCCGGGGAGAGCTTCAGGGAATATTGGTTCCGCTGGAGGGAACAGGCCACGGGGTCAACCCTCCAATGAAAGAAAGCGAGATGGTTGATTACTTCATGTAGGCTTTGGAGCCGAATTATTTTGGTCACTTTTTGAAGGAAATTGGAAAATCCATTAATGAAGTTGTAGAGATGGGAGGTATGGTTTAGGAAGGACTTAAGTCCAATAAAATCATAAGCTATTCAGCGATCAAAGAAACTACCCAGGCCATCCAAAGCGGCATTAGGGGTGTGGTTGGAAAAAAGAACAAAGAAGATGTTGCTACAGTTGAGTCTGGAGCTTGGTCTGGATCTAAAGGTCCTTCACCCTACTGCAACCAACCCCGACCCCACCACAAATATTACCCATACACTCCATATCGCCCTCCACAACACTCCTACCCACCGCTAGATCCACAATTTTCATGCGCCATGCTCGAACCTATACCCAGCCTTTGGATCATGCGCAATGGCGTGCACCGACTCCCTTAAACCGAAACCTAGGTCCAACAAACACCTATCCATCCCCAAGGGCCTACATAAATCCCCCAAGAATAGGTTTCCATTCAATCCAAGCCTTCAAGAATGAGAGAGTATAGAAACAGAAGACAGTCAATCCATTAGGAGAGTCATACACCAGTATTTTTCACAATTTGAGGTAGTTGGGCATGTTGAATCAAGTTGAGCCCAAAATGCCAAATCCGCTTCCTAGAAATCTGGGCCACTCAGTAAGTTGTGAGTACTGTTCTGGGGACCTCACACATGCTATAGAGAAATGTTGGAAACTGAATACAGTTGTGCAAGAGCTCATTGACACTTACCGGATCGAGGTCCAGGCCATCGAGGCACCAAATATTAATCCAAATTCATTGTCGACTCATCATGAAGTCCACATTATTGAATTAACACACAAGGGAGGGGAGCCCAAAAAACCCTCGCAAATTGTAATGATGATCCGTTCTAGAGAAACCATTTAAAATGAAAAGGCAACCAGTGGGAAATCAGTAGTTTAGTCGAAGAGGGTAGACTACAAGCGAGATGCGGTAGCCAATAAAGGGTCGTCATGCATTGTTTCAGAAAAACCAAAGCCACTCAAAGGGGTGGTACAAGGGGTCGCAAATAAACCCGTGGTGGTCGTGCAGGGAGCTCGCATAGAGCCTATTATCATAAAGCCAGTAACTCAGTTTCCAGTGATCATCAGCAAAGCCTTTCCTTTGAGTTATGAGCAAGTGGTGGTGACATATAAGGGAAAAGAAATCAAAGAAGAAGTTTGCGAGGCACAGGGTCTAATTCACTCGGGAAGGTGCTTTGCCCTTGAAGAGTTAAGAAAAGCCAGGGTCCCCAAAGACAACCCGGTGCTAGTTAAGAAAGTCGTGATGGAAGAGGATGCAGATGAATTCTTGAAAAAGAAGAAAGTGTAGGATTACTCTATCGTTGAACAATTAAGGAAGACACCAGCCCATATCTCATTGCTTTTATTGCTTATCCCCTTAGATGAGCATCGCAGGGTGCTGATGAAAATACTGAATGAGACCCATGTCCCTGATAAGATCTCGGTGAATCATTTATACAATGTAGCAAATAAAATATTTGAGGTGAAATAGAGTGACCTTCTTGGATGATGAGTTGCCCTTGGAGGGCACGGAACATAACAACGCCCTTTATATGATAGTGAAGTGCGAGGATTTTGTAGTCACTCAAGTGCTGGTTGATAATGGGTCAAGTGCAAACGTCTATCCTTTGTCCATATTGAACAAGACGAAGATTGATAACAATAGAATTTATAACAACAACATTTGTGTGTGGGGGTTTAACGGTAGGGGCAAAGATTCAGTAGGTGATACAATACTAGAATTTACAATCAGGACATTGGAGTTCACCATGGAGTTCCATGTAGTAGACGTGTCAGTCCCTTATAACCTTTTGCTTGGAGACCATGGATTCAGGCCGCCAAGGCGGTTCCATTTACATATCATCAAATGGTAAATTTATAATGGGATAGATAGGAGATTGTATGCACGGTGAAGACAATATGTGTGCTTTAAGTGATGCCATTGTGCCTTTCATAGAAGGTTATGACGGCAAGGGGTCGTGGGTCTACCAACTCTTCGAAACAGCCTCAGTGGAAAAGGACCCAGAGAGGAAAAGCATCCCAGTCCCTAGAATAATGGCCGCAACTTTCATGGTGGCCTTAGAGATGTTAAAAATGGGTTCATATCGGGTAAAGGTTTGGGTGCTACCCTTCAAGGCATTGTCCAGTTAGTTTCTCCTCCCAGGAATCTGGATACTTTTAGATTGGGATTCAAGCCCACAACTGCGGATGTAAGACAAGCCCGCAAATTGTAAAAGAGGGCATGGGTCCTTCCCAAGCCAATCCCGCATGTGTCTAGATCTTTCATCAAGCCGGATATCAAAAAACAACTACTGTCAAAGGTTCATGGGTCATTGATTGGAGGGGATGGAGACTTGTATAAGGGGTTTGAAAGGTTATTCGCCGAGTTTAATATGGTAGAGTCCGGGGAAGGGTCAAGCAAGGCAGATGTGCAGTGCGTCGGACCACGTGCAAAAGTAAAAAACTATGAAGCTACTCCTCTTCCTACTCGGAGGGAGTCTTGGTAGTGTGTTTTATTTTCCTTTAGTTGTCTGGTTTATTTCATGGTTTGTAATTCAACTATTATGTTCTGTCCATCTGGATATGTTAAAACCCTTTTATCTTTATATTCAATGAAATGCAATTGTCTTTTCTTTCTTCATTCCTAATTTTATTTTGTTCTCTTTTTCTTCTCTGTAAAGTTCTTTTTATGTTGATATCAATGACATGACATGCATGAGGAATCTTCCACCCAGTATTAAAAGCAAATCTAACTCTTAAATAATAATACAAGAAATTGACTGTGATGACTAGTTGGAATTTGATGATGACGAGGCCTATGAAGAAATTAGTAAAAAATTAAGACGTTTTGAAGAAAAGCGCAAACCTAATTTGAACAACAAAGAATCGGTTAATCTAGGGGACCAAGATAATGTCTGTGAAACTAAAATAAGCGTTCATCTGGAACCACAACTCAGGGAGGATGTAATCAAAGCACTGTTCGAATATAAGGATATTTTTTCATGGTCGTATGATGATATGCCAAGTCTAAGCACTAATTTAGTGGTTCAGGAATTGCCCACTGACCCAGAATTTCCTCCTGCCAAGCAGAAGCTGAGAAAGTTCAAAACGGAAATTAGTGTAAAGATCAAATATGAGGTCACCAAGCAGTTATATGCGAAAGTCATTCAAGTCATTCGGTATCCCACCTGGTTAGCCAAGGTTGTGCTTGTGCCAAAAAAGGATGGCAGGACCAGGGTGTGTGTTGATTATCAGGATCTTAACAAGGCAAGTCCAAGCTGCAATTTCCCACTGCCGAACATGCACATATTGATTCGTAATTGTTCCAAACATGAGAATGGTTCTATGAATCGATCTGATTCAGAAGGGAAGAGCTTGCATCAGTATCTTAATTTTAATTCAAACATGGGTTTGATTCACACTCCATGTTCAGAGAAAGATTTGTGGATTGTTACGCGGGTTATCATCAGATCTTAATGGACGAGGAAGATGAAGAAAAGAAAGCATTCATCACGTCATGGGGAACATACTATTATTGGGTCATGCCGTTTGGTTTGCAAAAATGCTGGGGCAGCCTATATGAGGGCAATGACAACAATATTCCATGATATGATACATAAGGGAATTGAGGTATAAGTGTATGATGTGATCGCAAATTCTAGAAAACAGTCTGACAATGTCAGGGATCTCAGGATGTTCTTCCAAAGTCTTCGCAGGTACAATGTTAAGGTCAATCCTGAAATGCGTGTTTTTTGGGTGCCGTTTGGGAAGTTTTTGGGTTTTATAGTCAGGCCTCGCGGTATTAAACTAGTCTCGTCAAAGATCAAGGCTATTCAGGAATTTCCACCTCCGAGGAACAAGACTGAGAAGATGAGTTTGTTGGGGAGATTGAATTATATCAGCAGATTCATTGCTTAGCTCATGAGTCGTGAGCCAATCTTCAAATTTTTAAAGAAAGATATTGCGGTTAAGTGGACAGATGAATGTTAGGAGTATTTTGATAAGATAAGGGGGTATTTTTCGAACCCACCCATGTTGGTCCCACAAGAACAAGGGAGACCTTTGATTCTATGTTTGACGGTTTTGGATAATTCATTTGGTTGTGTACTGGGCAACATGATGTTCCTGGTAAAAAGGAGCACGCTATTTATTCTCTCAGCAAGAAATTCACATCTTATGAGGTTAAGTATACTCATCTTGAGAAGACATATTGCGCCCTAACATGGGTTGCATTGAAGTTGAAAAATTATTTGTCATCTTATACTACTCTCCTCATATATTGATTGGATCCATTGAAGTATATCATTTAGAAGCCTGTGCCCACGGGAAGGCTTAAAAAGTGGTAAATCCTTCCTACAGAGATTGACATTTTCTACGTGACTTGGACTGTAGTGAAGGCACAGGCTTTGGCGGATAATCTGGCGGAGAATCCAGTTGATGAGGATTATGAACCGTTGAAGACTTGTTTCCCTGATGAAGAGGTGATGCACATTGATGAGTTGGAAAAATTTGAGAAGCCAGGATGTAAACTTTTTTTTGATGGGGCTGACAACATGAAAGACGTGGGGATAGGAGTTGTACTTATTTCTGAAACAGGGCAACACTACCCTGTTACATCTCAGCTTTGTTTCTGTTGTACTAACAATATGACGGAGTATGAGGCATGCATTCTGACAATGTTTGCATGATCTTTGTCAATGTTTTTAATCAATAGAGTTCATGCACATTCCAAGGATTCATAATGAGGTTAATGATGCTTTGGAAACTTTAGCATCAATGTTGCATCATCCGGATAAGGCTTATGTGGACCCTTTGCAGATTGATGTCCGCGATCAACATGCTTATTGTAATATGGTGGAAGAGGAACTTGACATCGAACCATGGTTTCATAACATCAAGGAATATATCAGGATAGGGGTGTATATGGTACAGACCACAGGTGATCAAAAGAGAACGATTCGATGTTTGGCAAATAGGCTTTCTTCAGCGGAGCGGTCTTGTACAAAAGAACTCTGGATCTTGATTCCTGAGATGTGTAGATGCTATACAGGCCACAACTATTATGACTGAAGTACATTTTGGAGTCTGTGGTCCACACATGAGTGGGTATGTGTTGGCCAAAAGGATTCTCTGAGCAGGCTATTATTGGCTCACTATGGAGCAGGACTGTATCAATTTCCTACGCAAATGTCATCAGTGCCATGTGCATGGTGATTTGATTCAATCTCCACCATCATAATTACACAAGATTTATACACCGTGGACTTTTGTGGTGTCGGGAATGGATGTCATTGGGCCAATTGAGCCTGCAGCGTCTAATGGACACAGGTTCATTTTGGTGGCCATAGACTATTTCACCAAGTGGGTAGAGGCTAAAAAGTTCAAGTCCGTAACCATGAAAGATGTGGTAGATTTTGCGCATTAAAACATTATTTGACATTTAGGATACTAAAGGTGATCATTAGAGATAATGGAGCTAATATCAATAGTCATTTAATGAAAAAGGCATGTGAGCAGTTCAAGATTACCCATCGCAATTCTATCGTATACCGCCTTAAGGAAAATAGAGCGGTTGAAGCGGCCAACAAGAATATAAAGAAAATACTTCAGAAAATGGTAGATGGTTCTACACAGTGGCATGAAAAGCTGCCTTTTGCACTTTTGGGGTACCATACCACAGTTCGTACTTTAGTAGTGGCGACTCCTTATTTGTTGGTATACGACACCGAAGCTGTGATACCTGCAGAAGTGGAAATCCTATCCCTTCGAATTGTCGCAGAGTCTGAGATCAATGAAGGTGAATGGGTGAAAACCCGCCTGGAACAATTGAGTTTAATTGTTGAGAAAAGATTGGCAGCAGTGTGTCATGGCCAATTGCATCAACTAAGAATGGCAAGAGCATACAATAAGAAAGTGCGTCCAAGGAAGTTTGAAGTGGGACAAATAGTGTTGAGACTTATCTTGCCTCATCAAGCTGAAGCAAAAGGAAAGTTCGCCCAAAACTGGCAGAGGCCATTTGTTGTCTTCAGAGTGTTGTCTAATTGTGCACTATCTTTAATAGATGTGGAAGGAAAATGTGTAGAAATTGCTATCAATCCCGATGCGGTCAAGAGATATTATGTATGATTTATTTGTTTAATTGTATATGTTTGTATTTGGCATATTTTAAAGATTGAAATGACGAAGGCATTTTGTTCTGCTATTTATACAGTTTATCCCTTGTCACCCCTTTTGAGCCTTATTTATTTTCTTACATTCCTCTTTTTTGGAACAAATGGCAAGATTGAGAAACACAAGTACGGAGGATAAGTAAATGAATAGAAAAATGAAGGAAGAAAAAGAAAAGAAAAGAAGAAGAAAATGGAATAGGAAAAAAAAGGAAGAAAGAAAAAGAAAAGAAAAAAAGGAAAAATTAAAAGGGGAATAAGAAAAGAAGAATAGGAAAACAAAAATAAAAATAAGAGAAAGAAAAATCACAACAGCAAAGTAATTTCTATGACATGAACTACGTTCGACCTGATTCCTTTTAAGGATACGTAGGCGACCTAACGATTCGATCCCATCGAAATAAAAATAAAAAATACCCAAGGAAGAAGTGGGGCAGAATTTGTGGTTGTTGTGAGAAATTTAATTCCAAAATTTGTAATTTTTATCCTATTTTTTTAAATTATTTTGAGCCTTCTAAACCCTTTCTTTCTAACCCAGTCAAAATTCCCATGTTACGGTCTAAAGAAAGTCCTTCTATTCAGTCTTTCAGAAATGTCAAGTCAGGCAGGTAAAGGTAATTCATGTCAGGGGTAACACTCTGGTTAAAGCAGGAAAGATCGAATATGAGATAATCTTATTGGTGAAAACCCTCACGGGAACCATATGGCGATGGAAGCTGAGAGAAATAAAAATGAAAGAGTCTTATTGGTGAAAACCTTCACATGCACCATAAGGCTAAGTGAGTTCAGAGAAATTGAAATGAGAGAGTCTTATTGGTGAATATCCCACGGGCACCTTGAGGTGAAAGTGAGTTAAGAAGTGAACAAATGAGAGGTCTGTTGGATGAAAACCTTTCGGGGCACCGTGGGATGAACAAGGTCAAGGTTTGGGCAAAGTAATCAAGTTATGGAATGGTATGGAAGTTGAAGTTGATTGGTTGGAAGATTTGGCCGATTAGTCCAAAATGCATGTCATAATCATTGGTACCAGCTGTTCCAATCAGATAAGTTTCTTTTCCTTCTCTTTTTAGTAGTCATTCGATTTTGGATTATTTTTATCCTTAACTCGTTAAATCAATGCATTTCATTTTCTTTTGAAATTTAGTTTTGTTCAAACCAAGTGGAAAAGGATTTCAAAGCTCACTATCAACTTAGAAAGTTGTAAAGCACAACGTGATCAGAGCATTTCAAAGACAATATGATGTAAGGTGGAATACGAGGAATCACCGAAAATTTCATCGGTGGAATAATGGGAAAATGTCATGGTGAATGCAAAGGTTTAGATAAAGAGGTCAGAAGTTTGAAAAACAACATGAGTATAGAACACTTGGGTTGTCAAAGGTCAGGGGTTTGGAAAGTCAGTCAGAAAGTCAAGCGGTTCAGGGCCAGTTCGGGGAAGCCGGTTAAAACAAAACAATACAGTGGAAGGATATTCAACAAATATTCCATCAACTTACCACCATTTTAAATTGACAAATTTTCTTTGAGTGAAACAGGGGCCAAAATTTTTATTTCGAAGAAACTCTCCGTAGGGAAAAGAGCAAGCACCAAAATTGGTTTGACAGTAAGTTTCAGGAACTTTGGCGGAAATGTGGTTTAGTTAATTTGACATAAATGTATCCCGAAGAATATAAGTAGGTTTCAAAGCTTGCATGATTAAGATAAGATTCAACTAGGAGTTTTCAGGACCTTCCTAGATAATAGGATGTAGTTTAAAAACCCTTGTAGATAACATGACGTAGTGAGAGTAATCCCTTTAGAAGATATAACTTAGGTTCATAATTAATAGAAGTTGTCAGGACCTCCCTGATAATAGGACTTAGCTTTCAAATTCTTAGTAACAGTTGGTAGAATGATTCAGTTAAATCTCACACATGTACCCAGCTTCCAAACTGGGGCAGAAAAGTTTCTTTGTTTGTCTATTTTACTGAAGTTAGGAGCTCGCCTAGAGAACATAGGCATATAGTTTAAGTTTCAGCAGTCAAGAGCCCACCTGAAGAATATAGGTTTTAAAATTAAATTTTAGTTTTCAATCGATTTCTTTGTCTATTTTGAAATCAGGAGCCCTCCTGGAGAACAGAGGAATACATTTTAAGTTTCACCAATCAGGAGCCGCCTAGAGAACAGAGGCATACAATTCACGTTTCAGCAGCCAGGAGCCCGCCTAAAAAATATATGTGATAATATACAAGTTTTAGTTTCCAATTGATTTCTTTGTCTATTATGAAGTCAGGAGACCGCCTGGAGAACAGAGGCAAACATTTCAAGTTTCAGAAGTTAGGAGCCCGCCTAGAGAACTGAGGCATACAATTCAAGTTTCAGTAGTTAGGAGCCTGCCTGGAAAATAGAGGTGTTATAATTCAAGTTTTAGTTTTCAATTGATTTCTTTGTCTATTCTGAAGTCATGAGCCTGCTTGTAGAACACAGGCATACATTTCAAGTTTCAGTAGATATGAGCCCGCCTAAATAATAGAGGTGTTATAATTCAAGTTTTAGTTTTCATTTGGTTTCTTTGTCTATTTTGAGGTCAGGAGCCCGCTTGGAAACAGAGGCATACATTTCATGTTTCAGCAGTCAGGAGCCCGCCTGGAGAACAGAGGCATACAATTCAAGTTTCGGCAGTCAGGAGCCTCCCTGGAGAATAGAGGTATTGCGGTCCAAGTTTTAGTTTTCAAATTCTTATCAATATCCAGTAATGTGATGCGTAGCCACAAAACTGGGGCAGAAAGTTTTTTTTGCCTTGTTTATTTTGTTGAGGCCAGGAGCCCACCCAGAGAATAGAGTAATACATTATATGTTTTGAAGTGAGGAGCCTGCATGGAGAGTAGAGGAATACATTTCAAGTTTTGAAGTCAGGAGCCCGCCTGGACAGCATGGGAATACATTTCAAGCAACAATCACAAGCCCGCCTAGAGAGTTTGGGAAAACATATCAAGTTCAGTAGTCTGAAGAAAGGGAAAAAACATCTCAGTTTACAATTCAAAGCGGCAACAATGGATTTCATGAAGAGGATACGAGACAACAAGGCGACAAGAAATACAAGAGCAAGTTTGAAGATTTAGATAGGATTTTGGTATTTCATAGATCAAAGCTAGTCTAACTTATTTTTATTTAGACATGTTGTAACAAGGGGATTCAGTAAGTAGTAGCAGTAACAACAGCAACAACAGTAACTCTGAAATCATAACTTCATGGTAGTCCCAGCTACCAGACATTCCCGAACTATACTGACCTGATTCTTTTTTAGCTAAGGATTAGTAGGCAACCTCAGAAGCAGGGTACGGTAAAAAAAAATGCTTCGCACGAAGTATTCAAACGGGCAAAAATCATTCGTATTTGCTCACTTATCTTTGCACGAAAACTCTTCGTGTTTCCAAGAAAAGAGGGGAAGCTGTGAGCACGTGATTTTTTTCCTATATGAATTTGTCCCAGAGATTCAAATCAAAATAGTTTCTGGCAGTATTACAATTCTGTGGATTTATGTGGTATTTTTGTGTTAATTGTTTGATTTCCGGGTTCATTTTTAATTTATATAATTCATCAAAATACAAAAATATGTATTACCTTTGCATCTAGGATTTAATTTTATATATATTAGATTAATTAGTAATTAGGGTTTTAGAAAATACAAAAATTGCAAAAATTTTCTTTGTTTGATTTTAGCTTTTAATTTTGTTTGGTTTTCTTTTGTGTATTCAATTAATGGTGTTGATTGTTAATTGAAACTTAATATAATTAGGTAGGTTGATTTGCTTTTTAGAATTAATTTAGGGTTTTTAGTTCAATTTTGAAAAAAAAAAGAAGAAAAGAATGAAAAATGAAAGAAAGGAAAAAAGAACAAAAAATGGAGCTAATCAGTATTGGGCCAATCCCCAAGGAAAAAATCAGATAACCAGCCCAATCCCACCTAAACCGCTCCACTTCAACCCAAAGTCACGCCCCAACCCGTTCCCTCTTGGTTCATAACCCAAACAACCTCGTCCCTAACTAAAACGCCCCATTTTATTGAAGCTTCAATCACAACTGTTGGATCTTTAGATCCAACAACTCTAAAGTAGGGTGCAATAATATGTATATGTCCGAATCACCCTCATCCTCCGCCCTTCATCATCTCTCATGTTCTCCCCCTCCTTAGAGACCAAAAATAAACCCTAGCCGACACCTTTCCCCATCGCGTTGGCGCCCGGCAGCTCGCCACTAAATACTCCCAAATTAAGACCCTAGGGTCTCCTTCCCTCCCTCATCCCAAATCCCCAGTTAGTTTAGTTTGAATACCTCCCAAAAATGTCGAATCTTAAAATTAGGGTTTTCAGACCTAAAGGTCAAGGATCTTTGTTGCCATGCAAACTCTTCCCTCCGAAGTTATCCGAGTTTCCAAGGTCTATTTGACCTCCAAATGATACTACTCGTGTATTCTTGTCAAAGAGTAGGTGAGTCGCATTATTTTGGGGTCTAAGCAGATGAACTGACGACGTTGAACTTAAATCGGTAAGTTCTTCTTTCATTCATGGTTCCTGCTGAGTGTAAGTTCTCTTTTATTCTCCCTCATATCTCTTTCTTTTCCCTAGTTGATTCAATTAAGACTCGATTGGATTTCTTTTGGGAAAAAGTTATGTTTCTTTGTCGCTCGTTAATTTTCTAATTTGTTTTGGTTCGTTAAAGTTTGGGTAATAAGATTCATTAGAAGTCTGATTTCATCCTTTGATTAGCTGATTAGTTTGACTTTGTTAGGTCATTTTGATTTAATAACTTGGTTAATTATCTGCATATGGGTGTTAATTAGCCAATAATTTGGTTAAGGTGTTGAGTGTGGAAATCGTTTGGTATTTGTTCTTTCACGTTCTTCCTAGTGCTTATAGATAATTAGTTGGGTAGTTCAGTGCTTGCGTTTCAGTTCATCTTTGACTGGTTTGAAAGCAGCCTAGTTCTATTTGGGCTTAAGCCATTGGGCCCTTTGACCCATTCTGGTTTTGAATAGTACATACAGGTATGTTAAGGGTAGTGTGGGTAATCAGGCATGAGGAATCTTTAATAACTGATTGTAGAAGTCTCTATTAGGGGTTCTATGTGGATTTACTATTTTTGGCTATTTAAACTCGGGCACCAAGTCAATAATAGCAGGACTAGGTAGCAAAAAGAAAAATGTAAAAGGAACTAACTTGGAATAGTTCAACCCTTAGAAATGCCCTAGTAACTTACATAGCAAGGCGTAGTTTCTTGCAGTTGAAGTTTTTTGGAGAGATCAAATCTAAGCATTAGAGAGAAAAAACATAGAAAATCAGTGATTGATTCTATTCTATCATATTTGAGGCCTGGATTTTGAAAGTTTTTCATCTCTGAATCAAATTTGGTTTTCTCTGTATGTACAGGCTATGAAATGGTCTGAAAGTTAGATACTTGATCTCAGATTTGGGTGTTTTGTCGAGTTATTTGGTTGTTTGGGATTAATTTTTGCTGTTTGATTTGCATTTTTCTTGGTTTTGGACTGGAAATTATTGTTCTATTGGATCTGGGAAACTTCTGTGATTTCATCACTGGTCTGGGTTGCGTGTTGCTGTTTTCAACACCTATTAAAATGCAGCTTCTAATCTATCTTTTTGTTATTTCCCTCAATTTCAGGTACACATTCTTACACTTGTAACTGTGATGCTCAGATTGGCAAATGAAATAAAAATGGAAGTTTTCTTGCTTAACATCAATTAATATTCATGGAATGTCTTTGATTTTGTGAACATCTCTGCTTTATTGCTTTCATAATCGAGTTGTTCATGTGTAATTAAGTGGACCATCTAATGCTATAAATGTATTTCTGTTTTGGTTGGAGTATAAGTAATTTAGGACTTACTGGACTTTGTTTAATAAAGGGGAAATGAATAACAATGCTTCATATGAAACAATTGAGTCTATGTTAAGTTGCAGGGTTAATTTCTTTTCTTTTTCTTCTTCCTTTTCTCTTCTATAAGAAGTGTTATGTATGCAAATTTTGAACAATATATGTTATGTTAGAATTTCTCTGTTACTAATTTCATGAGGCAGGATTTGAGGTTTCTATATCTGTAACCATACTTGTTGTTTTGTCATTAATATGCTTAAGATTGAGGTTATGTCTAATAAAGTGTTGAGCTCACAAATCATTAAAGTTCTATATTGGTATGGGTTCGAAATAGAACCTTCCATTGTGATTTAGCTTTGGTAACGGGAAACTTTCAGGCCCAAAAATTATTTGTTTGTTACTAATTCTTCCACAGTGGGCCTATCCTGAAGATGCTTAGTCATTAACGTTAAGATTCCAACTGGTTAATTCATGTTCAACTAATTAAGTCCAAAATTGATCTGATTAGTTCGATCTCTTATGTTCAGATAGCCTTGGTTGATTGGTTTTCTCTTTTATTATCTCATTTGCTTGTGCATAAGTTGAGTTATGATGATTGTGCCCAAAAGCTGGCCCAATAAAGTAATTCAAATTGGCTCATCCCCTTCTGTTTATTGTTCTGCAAAATTTCCTACTTAGCTGGTGTGAATATTAGGATTAGAGATGGCTAAAAGCGTTGGAATTAAGTTAATTTTGAGGTGTGCCATACTTAGCAAGTGTAGCCATGGCCCTTAACAAGGTAATTTAGAACTTCCTTTAAAAGTAGAATAGAGGTGTGTCATGCCAAACAAAAATTGACCAATTGCGTGGACCTCTTTAACTATGTCTTTAAAATTTTTAGAACTTGAGGTGTGCCGTTTAGATAATTTCATGGCTCTCACACACTTAACAACGCGATAGTTGCTTTTAGGCCCGTCATTTAATAATTTTACCTTCTTTAACTCGGGTGTGCATTTAATGTGACCCAAATTTAAACCCCAAAATGTTGAATAAAATATGTTTTAAGATTGAGGGTGCATTTTATGTGACGCTATCCAAAGACATATTTTAAACAGCGATCAACATTCATTAAAATTGAATTAAAGTGGTTAAAAGCTAAAATTTGTCCATAGGTTTATAATTGTATAAAATCAGATAATTAGTCAGATATAACACTTCAGCGACTGTGGTAAACAATGGAACCGGGGAATGCCTAATATCTTTTTCCGGGTTAACAGATTTTCTTGCTCGGATTTCTGGTTCACGAACTGTTAAATAGAGTCAACTTTTCCTCGCGTCGGTATTTAACCAATTACTTGGGACACCAGAAATATCCCCAGTGGTGACTCTGAATCTTTTAAACAAATCCCGTTTTGATTGTCCTTTAATTGAACAAACTCCTTTATGCCCTTTCGGGGGTGTAGGAAATAGGAGGTATGACAGGCACATCTACGCCTTCAGCATTTTTCTTCAAGGTAGCCAATGGCACATTGGTGATAACGTCCCATAGCTCGTAATCCTCTCCTATAATGTGGTCTCTCATCTTGTTTTTGCACCAACAGTAGTACTGGTCAATAAAGAGTGGTGGTCTAGCAGTGGATTGCCCTTCCCAATTTTCATGAGGTGCACTCATATTGATCTTCTTCTAAGGTGTAAGCCTCTTCAAGGATAACCTGCTCTGATACTATAAATATTTTGTACTTCAATGCCACATAATAGGGGGAGGGGGGAGGTGATTTGTGTGGTGTCCAATTTTTGCGTGCATAGATTATAGAAGGACCTGATTCTTCTATGTATTCCTTAAACAACTATTACAGAAATAATAAATGCAACAAATAAAGAACACAAGTATTTTTACGTGGAAAATACCCGGCTCAAAAGATTAAAAAAATCATGCCTACTACTCAGTAGGATTTTCCCCAATATTTCACTAAATCACTGAGCCAAAACAAAATTTACAAAAACTCTTTGTAAACCTAAGGATTACCTATAATCCCATTGTGGCAACCAGCTTCTAATTATTGTGAAAACTTCAAGTTAACTGTAAGTTAAATACTCAGAGTACCCAACACAATTTCTTCTAGATAAAGCTGAAAGGTACAGTTTAAAAATCACATACTACAACGAAACTAGAATAAAGGACAGATATTTGGAACTAGTTCTTCTATCCGGTTCATGTAGCTTCAGGTTCGCACACTTGAATCATACCAGAATTTTTCTGTCACAACCCTAGTTAACCGATCGTGAACCTGTCATGACGACACCTAGTATTCACGACTAGGTAAGCCTAACACATTGCGAAAATAACAACTTTTACGCAAAAATAACAACTTAAAACTAAATAACATAAGAAAGGCATAAAGTTTTCGGATGGAACATACACTTTAACACTTAAAATTCTTAAAATAATCCCAAAGACCCGAAATCTTACGGGAAACACAGGCTAAAAGAGCATCATAGTACGCTCTACACCAGAGTATCTAAAACAACATAATAGAAGGAAAAAGTCTATCAACTACAACTGGAATAGAATAGAGACTTCGGGTCTGTGGACCTAGCAGATGTACCTCCAGTCTCCACTAACGCTCTCTACTTCGAGGATGATACACTTGGAAAAAAATACCTGGGTCTGCACATGAATAACATGCGTTGAAGAGGCTTACGTACACCACAATGATATTCAGTAAGTGCCAAGCCTAACCTCGGTCGAGTAGTGTCGAGAAAGGTCGAAGCCCTACTGAGATAAAAACATAATAATCAATATGATAAGGAAAAGACAACATGGATATAAGCTACTGTGAGAATCTAGCAAGATTGTAAATAAACAGTAATCATAGTCCCAAATTGTACTAGAAGTACAACCTACCACAGGATATTTATCATCAGGGATCTCCCGGAATCCTCATCATATACATGAGGGATCTCTAAGTATCCTGAGGATCTCCCGATATCCTCCATTTATACACAAGGGATCTCTTCGTATCACGAGGATATCCTGGTAACCTCCTTTCTTTTATAATCACATTTGTTCTAGGGATCTCTTGGTATCCTGCACTCTAAATCTTAGAACGTAACATGTGCAAGGAGAGTTTCCGGTATCCTGTCTCGTAGTCCCAAATTGTAAACACCACAAAAATTCAAATAATGTATAATAATAAGTAAAAACAATTGATAGAATTTCTAGTCTAACATGCTTCACGTAGGACATATAATACAGTTTAGGCAAATGAGCAAGTAAGTCAGCTAAATATGCTTTTCCTAAGCTAACACGGGTTAAATTGCATTAAGAATAGGCAAGTACGCAAGAAAACACATATCCTAAATAAAATGGATTTTCAGCAATTAGCTTAGGTGCACGCTCGTCACCTCGTGTACCAGGCATCTAAAATAACAAGTAATATTTCCTTTGGGGAGAGATGCCCCAGACAAATTTAGACCACTTACCTCGAATTGGTGCAAAACCAACTACGAAACATTCCCTTGCCACGAGTATCCGACTCCTAATGGCCCAAATCTATTCAATCCAATTACGTAACTTAAATAACATCGCAAACAACTGATTTCATTAATAAGAATATAGCCAAGGCGTGAAATAGGTAAAATGACCAAAATGCCCCTTAAGCCAACGGCTCAGAATCGAATATTTTTTACATTTTCGAAACCCTCGTACTCTCACGAGTCTAACCATATATAAGTCTCCAAATTGGAGGTCAAATGCCCACTCAAAATCAAACAATTAAGTCTAACAACTTTCACCTATTTTTCCCAATTTTAGACCTTGAATTCGCATTCTAATGGTGTATTTAACTAGATTTTGATGGAATGCATCCAAATGAGGTTAGGGAAATATTACCTATGATCTCCTCTTCAAAAACCACCCAATATCGCCTTCTCCCGAGCTCTGAATTGATTTTCCAACTTTTGAAATAAACCCTTGGATTATCCTATTTCTGAATAGTCATTTCCAGTTTTGCGGTCCTGGGACTGCTTCAGCGATCCCGCCTTTGCGAAGAAACCAGCAGCTTCTGTGGTCTCTTTAAATGTCTGACAATCCGATTTTGCGGTCCACCCATTGCTGAAGCGATTTTGCTTCTCTAGAACAAGCACCGCTTCTGCGGTTCTTGGCCAAAAGTCCACTCTCAGATTCTCGGCTCTGCTTATGCGAATCCCAAGTCGCAGAAGCAAAAATACTAGAAACCTGATGCAATTTTCCTTCTATCTCCAAACCATTGGAGCAACCAAAACACACTCGAGGCCCCCGGGATCTCAACTAAAGGTACCAATACCACCTAATACCTCATTCAAACTTGTTCCAATCCTTAAAACTCCTAAAACAACACCGGAAACTAGATTAATTCAATGACTCAAGCCTAAGAACTCCAATTTCATCCAAAACACACTTTCGATCCAAAACCTAACCAACACTCGCCCGATTGACCTAAAATTTTGCAGGCACATCCCAAATGATATGACGGGGCTACAACAATTTTCGGAATCCCGTTCTGACCCTCGAATTAAAAATTTACTATCGGACCTTAAACCTCCAAATTCTCACCTTCGGCATTTCTAGCCTAAATGTGTTATCAAGTTCCAAAACATATACCGGACACGCTCCATACCCTAAAATCACCTAACGGAGCTAACATAACCATCAGATTTCTATTCCGAGGCCTTCTTCACACTGTTTTGATTATGGACCACTTTCCAACACTTATGGTATAAGTCGGGGATTAAGTGTCCCAAAACACTCTGAATCCTAATACCGAAGGTCCCAGCAAATCAAAACAGCTGAAATGAACTTAAGGGAAGCAGTAAAGAGAGGAACGGGCCTATATTCTAAAAACAACTGGCCGGGTCGTGACATCCTCCGGCACATTGACATTTGTTCATCCCCGAACAAGCATAGAGAGCATACCTAAAGAAGAAAATAGATGAGGGTATCGGCTGCGCATATCCCGCTCGGTCTCCTAAGTTGCCTCCTCAACCAGCTGACCCCACCACCAAACCTTTACTGAAACTATATCCTTATACCTGAGCTTTCGGACCTGCCTGTCCAAGATTGCCACTTGCTCCTCAACATAGGACAAATTCTTGTCCAACTGGACTGAAGTGAACTCCAACACATGAGACGGATCCACGTGATACCTCCGAAGCATCGAGACATGAAATACCGGATGAACCCCGGCCAAACTGGGAGGTAAATCAAGCTCATAAGCAACCTCTCCAACTCGCGTCAAAAACTCAAAAGGAGCGATGAACCTCGGACTCAACATTCATTTCTTCCCATACCTCATGACGCTTTTCATAGGTTAGACTCGAAGCAGAACCTACTCACCAACCATAAAGGAAACATCACGAATCTTCTGGTCTGCGTAACTCTTCTATTTGTACCAGGGTATGCGGAGTCTGTCTGAATCACCTTAACCTTCTCTACCGCATCCTAGACCAACTCAGTGCCCAATACCTTGGCCTCACCCAGCTCAAACCAACCTACCGGGGATCTGCATCTTCTACATTATAAAGCCTCATACGGCGTCATCTGAATGATGGAATGTTAACTATTATTGTAAGCGAACTAAGAACTTTGCAATAACTGATCCCGCTCCACTGAGTAAGTATTACACACCGGTATGAAATTAGCGGACTTGGTCAGCCAATCCACAACAACCCAAAAAGAATCAAAACTTCGCAGTTACAGGAAGACCAACTACAAAATCCATCATGATCTTCTCCCATTTCCACTCCTGGAATCTCCATTTGCTGAAGTAATCCTCCCGGTCTCTGGTGCTCTGCCTTCACCTGCTGAAAGTTGAGACATCTAGCTGCAAACCCTGCTATGTCCTTCTTCATCCGCTTCCACCAGTAATGCTACCTCAAATCCTGATATATCTTCACGACACCTGGATGGATGAATACCGCGAGCTATGAGCCTCTACCAATATCAACTCCCAAATATCATCAACATCAAGTACATAGATCCACCTCTGCATCCTCAACACCCTGTTATCTCCAAAGTTCATATCCATAGAATCTTCATGCTGAACCATGTCCCTGAGGACAAGTAAATGGGGGTCATCATGCTGCCACTCCCTCATATGATCGAACAATTACGACCGGGAAACCACACAGGCTAGAACCCAACTAGGCTCCGAAAGATACAATCTCACGAACTGACTGGCTAAGGCTTGAACATCCATCGCCATTGGTCTCTCTGAAGCTGTTAAATGTGCCAAACTCCGCAAACTCTCCGCCCGGTGACTCAACGCATCGGCTACCACATTGGCCTTTCCCGCGTGATAAAGAATAGTAATACCATTATCCTTCAGTAGCTCCAACCATGTCCTCTAACGCAAGTTAAAATCTTTCTGCTTGAACAAATGCAGTAAACTCCGATGATCCATGTAAATCTCACAGGGCACACCATACAAATAATGATGCTAGATCTTGAAGACGTGAATAATAGCAGCTAACTCAAGGTCATGGACAAGGTAGTTCTTTTCATGTATTTTTAGTTGCCTGAATGCGTAGGAAATCACCCTACTGTCTTGCATCAACACCGCTCCAAGTCCGACTCGTGACATATCACAATAAACTGTATAGGACCCCAAACCAGTAGGCAATATCAGAATAGGGGCTGAAATCAAAGTCGCACTCATCTATCCACTGAAAAGGAGCACCCTTCTGGGTCAATCTAGTCTAGGGGCTGCAATCGATGAGAACCCCTTCACAAAGAGACGGTAATATCCCGCCAGGCTAAAGCAATGGTAATATCCCGCCAGGCTAAGGAAACTGTGGATCACAATAGCTGAGGAGGTCCTGGGCCAACTCTGCACGGCCTCCACCTTCTTCGGATCAACTCGAATGACCTCACTCGATACCACACGGCCTAAGAATGCCACAGAACTCAACCAAAACTCACATTTTGAGAAATATTCATATAATTTCTTCTCTCTCAGGGTATGAAGCAGTATCCTCAGATGTTGCTCATGATCTTCCCGGCCCTGAGAGTATACAAGAATATCAACTATGAAAACAATAACGAACGAGTCGAGATAGGGCCTGAATACACTGTGCATCAATTGCATAAAAGCTGCTGGGGATTGGTCAGCCGAAATTACATAACAAGGAACTCATAATGACCATACCGAGTCATGAAAGCATTCTTCGGGATATCCGACTCCCGAATATTCAACTAGTGATGACTTGACCGCAAATCAATCTTAGAAAACACATGTGCACCCTGAAGCTGGTCAAATAAATCAAAAATATAAGGCAAAGGATATTGGTTCTTCATGGTAACCTTGTTCAAATGACGATAATTGATACACATGTGCGTAGAACCATCTTTTTTCTTAATAATCAAGACATGAGCGCCCCACGGTGAAACACTAGGTCGAATAAAACCTTTTTATCAAGCAATTATTGTAACTGATCTTTCAACTCCTTCAACTTAATAGGAGCCATGCGGTAAGGAGGAATGGATATGGGCTGAGTGCCCGATAACAAATCAATACCAAAATCAATGTCCCGATCGGGCAACATGCCCGGAAAATCAGCTGGACACACATCAGGACAATCTTGTTCCACTTGGACATAATAAATAGAAGGGGTATCAGTACTGACATCTCTCACATAAGCTTAGTACACGGCGCACCCCTTCTTGTTGAGCTTTAATAAAAGAGATAACTCTACGAGGAGTGTGATCAAAAGTATCACTCTATTCAATTTGCGGAATACCTTGCATAGCCAGAGTCACGGTTTTGGCGTGACAATCAAGAATATCATAATGGAGCCACAACCAGTCCATGCCCAAAATAATATCAAACTAAACCATACCGAGTAATAATAAATCCGCTCTAGTCATAAAACCACAAATAGTAACCAAACACGACTGATAAACACGGTCCACAATAAGATAATCTCCCACGAGAGTAGAAACATAAGCAGGAGAGCTCAATGACTCTCAGGCTATACCAAATGTGGTGCAAAATAAGAAGACACGTAAGAATAGGTAGAGCGTGGATCGAATAGAATCGATGCCTCTCTGTGACTAACCAATATAATACCTGAGATATTAGAGTCGGAGGCAATAGCCTCAGCACGAGCAAGAAGAGAATAATATCTGGCTCGGGCCCTCCATCGAGGGAGATCTCTATCTCCCCGATCTCAGCCCCTGGCTAGCTGGGCAGGTGGGGTGGTAGTTGGAGCTGGAAACAATAGCTTGAGAATGTTGTGGAGGTGCACTCCTCAAAAGCCTAGGGCAATCCCTCACTAAATGAATGGTGTCCCCGCACTTAAAACAAGCTCTGGGAGGGCGCGCTAGCTGTGACTGACTGGGCCCACCCCTGCTGACTGACCTCTAAAAGCACCCCGGGCAGGAGGCGCGCTAGAAACCAGAGGTGCATAGTAAGGCTCTTGAGATCTGGATGAAGCTAGAGTACTGCTGGATGAGGGAAAAGTTGAATGAACTGGGCAACGCATATAGCCCCTACCACGACGCCCGGCTGCTAGGGTACAAGTACTAGAGTAATGACCCAGCTCTAGAGACATCTTGTCCTCTCTCTCTTCTCGCTCTCAGGCGTGCAAACCCTCGATCCTCCTTGCTAAGCTCACTACCTGCTGAAAAGGTATATCCACCTCTAACTCTCGAGCCATGCTAGATCTGATGGCTGGAATAAGACCCTCAATAAACCGGCGAACCCTCTCACGGACAGTAGCAACCAAGGCCTTACATGTCTGCAAACCTAATATAACGGATGGCATATTCTGAAACGGTCATTGCACCCTCGCACAAATGCTCAAACTCCATGCGCCATGCGTCCCTTAGGCTTTGGTGAAAAACTCCTACTAAAACATCTCTTAAAATCGTGCCTAGGTCAGAGAGGCAGCCTCATCCGGACTGTCTAACTCAAAGGTGCGCCACCAATCATAGACAGCTCCCAGAAGCTGGAAAGATGTGAAAGAAACCCCACTCGAAGAACTAATACCCATAGTGCGAAAGATGCACTGAGAATACTCATGAAATCCTAAGGCATCATCTGTAGCTAATCCGCTATAAAATGGAGGGTCATACTTCTTGAACCTCTCTAGTCTCCGTTGCTAATCCTCGGAAGCAGGTTCCCCATCCTCGGGCTGAACCGATACTGCAGGCTGGACGGGGATGATATTTAGGACCTTCTCTGCATGCACTCTCTAATAAGGAGTGCGGGTTGCGGGAGTCTGGGCTCCTCCCTCATCTTGGGATGTGGCTGCAGGAAGGGGAAGCAACCCTACCTCTGACAGCGTAGTATACATGCTCAAAAACTGTGCCTGCCTCCTGAACAATTTGAGTAGTAGTGGTTGTGGGCGTGTCAGGTGCCTGAGCCTTGGCTGGATCTACTGGCGGTACCTCAACGGCAGCTCGCGTAGGTGCTCTGGCTGCATCGCGTGCGCATCCACGACCTCTGCCCCGACCATTGCCTCTAACGGCCATAGGAGGGGGTGCAGGTGCCTGATCGTCCTGGGTAGCACGTGTCCTCACCATCTGTGAGAGAATAGAAGACAGAAGTTTTAGAGTCGATATAACAATATAGCACGACAAGGAATTCGACGAAGTAAAGATTTTTCCTAAACAGCCACATAGCCCCTTGTAGATGAGTACAGATATCTCCGTACCGATCAGCAAGACTATAATAAACCAGCCTATGTTCTGTAACTCCTATGAACATAGAGCTTCGATACCAATTTGTCACGGCCCTAGTTCACCTATCGTGAACCTGTCATGACGGCACCTAGTCTTCACGAATAGGTAAGCCTAACACATTGCGGAAATAAAAACTATTATGGAAAAATAACAACTTAAAGCTAAATAACATAAGAAATATATAAAGTTGCCGCCTGAAACATACACTTTAAAACTTAAAATTATGAAAGTAATCCCAAATACACGGAATCTCACGGGAAATACAGGCTAAAAGATTATCATTGTACGCTTTATACCATAGTACCTAAAACAACATAATAGAGGGAAAAAGGCTATCTACTACAATTGGAATAGAATAGTTCGGATATGTGGACGTAGCAGATGTACCTTGAGTCTCCAATAACGATCTCCGCTGCGAGGATGATACGCCTGCGAAGAAGTACCTGGGTCTGCACAGGAAAAACATGCGCAGAAGAGGCCCGAGTACACCACAACGGTACTCAGTAAGTGTCAAGTCTAACCTCGGTCGGGTAGTGACGAGGAAGGTCGAGGCCCTATTGAGTATAAAAATATAATAATAAATATGATAAGGAAAAGACAACATGGATATAAGCTACTGTGACAATCTAGAAAGATAGTATAAACTGTAACCGAGAACCAACACAACAAATAACTAGAAGTACAACCTACCATTTGATATTTATCATCAGGGATCTCCAGGTATCCTGAAGATCTCCTGGTATCCTCATCATATACACGAGGGATCTCCTTGCATCCCGAGGATCTCCGGGTATCCTCCATTTATATACAAGCGATCTCTTAGTATCACGAGGATCTCCTGGTATCCTCCTTTCTTTCATAATCATATTTGTGCCAGGGATCTCTTGGTATCCCGCACTCTGAATCTTAGAACGTAACATGTATAATGGGAGTTTCTGGGATATCGTCCCGTAACCCCAAATTGTAAACACCACAACAATTCAAATAATGTATAATGCTAAGTAAGAACAATTGATAGAATTTATAGTCTAACATTCTTTGCGGAAGAAATATAATACAGTTTAGGCAATGAAGCAAGTCAGTCAGCTATATATTCCTTTCTTAAGCTAACACGAGTTGAATTGCATTTAGAATAGGCAAATACGCAAGAAAACACAGTTAAATATCCTAAGTAAAATGGATTTTCAACAATTAGCTCAGGTACACGCTCGTCACCTCGCGTATCAGGCATATAAAATAATAAGTAATATATCCTAAGGGGAGAGATACTCTAGAAAAAATTAGACAAGCCACTTACCTCGAACCGGTGCAAAACCAACTACGAAACAATGCCCTTTCCATGAGTATCCAACTCTGAATGGCCCAAATCTATTCAATCTAATTATGTAACGTAAATAACGTCGCAAACAAATGATTTCATTGATAAGATTAAAGCTAAGGCGCGAAAATAGGTAAAATGACCAAAATTCCCTTCAGGCTAACGTCTCAGAATCGAATAATGTTTGCATTTCGGAACCCTCGTACTCTCACGAGTCTAACCATATAAAAATCTCGCAAATATGATGTCAAATGCCCACTTAAAATCAAACAATTAAGTCTAACAAGTTTCACTTATTTTTCCCAATTTTAGACCTTTAATTTGAATGCTTATGTTATATTTAACTAGATTTTGATGGAAAACAACCAAATGAGGTTAAGGAAACATTACCTAATAATATCCTCTTCAAAAACCACCCAAAATCGTCTTCTCTCGAGCTCTCAATTTATTTTCCAACTTTTGAAATAAACTCTTAGATTATCCTATTTCTGAATAGTCGTTTCAGCTTTTGTGGTCAAGGGACCACTTCTGCGGTCCTGCCTTTGCAGAGAAACCAACCGCTTCTGCGGTCTCTTTAAATACCCGACTTTCCGCTTCTGCGGTCCACCCATCGCTGAAGTGATTTCACTTCTGTGGAACAAACACCACTTCTATGATTCCTGGCCAAACGTCCACTCTCTACTTCTGCGGCTCCGCTTTTGTGATTTCCAAGCCGCAGAAGCAAAAATACCAGAAGTCTACTGCAATTTTCCTTCTAACTCCAAACTTTTGCCTATTGAGCATCCGAAACACACCCGAGGCCCCCGGGACTTCAACCAAAGGCACCAATACCACCAAATACCTCATTTAAACTTGTACCATTCCATAAAACTCCTAAAACAACACTGAAAACTCGAGTAATTCAATGATTCAAGCCTAAGAACTCCAATTTCATCGAAAACACGCTTTCGATCCAAAACCTAACCAACAGTCGTCCAATTAACCTGAAATTTTGCACGCACGTCCAAAATGACATGACGGTGCTACAGCAACTTCCAAAATCCTGTTCGGATCTTCGGAACAAAAATTCGTTATCGGACCGGAAACCTCCAAATTCTAACTTTCAGCATTTTCTAGCCTAAATGAGTTACGGACTTCCAAAACACATACCGGACACGCTCCCAACCCTGAAATCACCTAGCGAAGCTAACGAAATCATCAGATTTCCATTCCGAGGTCATCTTGACACTGTTCTGATTACGGATAATTTTCCAACACTTAAGCTCTAAGTCGGGGACAAAGTGTCCCAAAACAATCCGAATCCCAATACCAAACGTCCCGGCAAATCAAAACAGCAGAAATGAACTTAGGTGAAGTAGTTAAGAGTGGAATGGGGCGTACATTCTAAAAATGACCGCTCGGGTCGTTACATACTTGCAAAATGCCTTATTATTTTTCTCTCAAATCACATTTAACTCTAGCATTTTTGCGTGTCTGTAAAGTGAGAACGTCCCGCAATTTATAGAGTTAGTAGAATAGGAAAGAACTGGAGTCCCAATGCTATACTCTTCCTTGGTGGAAGAGTTCTATTTATCTTCAACTTCTAACTCTTTCCTTATCTTGAATATTGTTCTCTTCGAGTAAGGAGTCCTTCTCCTTATCAATTATGCTATCTTTTCCATTAGGATATATCCGATATAATTACTTAACCGTATCTCCCTCACGTGCATTCCTTGTGCTTGAATATACCCGTATCTATGTACAATGTGGATGGACCTGGTTCATGTTTGACTGTCTTTGCCAATCTTTAAAATAAACTTCACTTGGATCAACAATAAATATGTTGTCCTTTTCTTCCGGAAATAAGAATATCAAATATGGTAAAAAAAATTAGGACAACATCTAATAGTTATCCCAACTTGTATATGGGATATCTAAACTCATCATTTTAATATAAATGTTATTTTGGGATTAACTAATATCCCAAACCAAACATATGATAAAGTAAATTTTGTCTTGATAGTATTATTCTAATCCCACGTGCCAAACGACCCTAAGCGTATCTAAGTTTTTCATATGTCTTGTCAGACCAACCACTTGTCGATCATCTTATACGCAGTTTAATTCATGTAGTTTGGTTTTGTAAAAATCCTCTGAACTAGTTAAAATTAGAGAACCTCTATTTCAATTTACTGTTTCCCCAAGATTTCGATATACTCTCTCCAACGCTCTGGCATGCAAACGACTACTAGTATTACTTATTACTTTTCATAAACTCATCATTCGGTAATTCGATATTCCCGCTTTGTGGTTTTTTTTTTTTTTTTTAAAGGAAAGGTACCTACATGGCTATCCCAGCTCCAAAATTTGCTTTAGATTAGACTATGTATGAAATATGATTAGGAAATTATTTCTTCAACCCGACCATATGAGAGAATATCAGGATAAAATTTAATTTCACAAATATAATATTATAAATTTTATATGGTGTTAGAGGACCAAGAATTTAAACTTAATAAGTTCAATCTTGTGCTAAACTCATTATAATATTAAAATTATAGGTTGATGTCTAATATTTGTTAAAATTTAATGGGTTTTTGTAGACACATACACACACACATATATACACACATATATACATACATATATATATATATATATATATATATATATGATAAGCTATAATTACATATTTTAGTCGCTTATTACACTCTAATTTACTGCACTTTAATTGAGTTTGAGCTTAAAACGGTAGTGTTTTGCGCTAACGGTGTGTTTTATGCCTTGTAGGAGTGATTCCGAGCTATGTAGATATTATAGAATGAATTCAAATGATTTGGAGCTTTAAATATTGAGTAAAAATTCAAGGAATTAAGCCGGAATCGGGTTTGAAGGTCAACGGATGATAGTTAGAGCAAACGAAGACTCTAGTAGGCAGATTGTGCACTGTCTAGATATAACTTATTTCTCAGAACACTATTTTGACTCCACAATATATGGTTGAAAGGCTAACTCAAAGGCATAAAACTTTTATGTTTTACGTTTGTCCAAATTTTCAACGGAACAGGGTGAAAAATCTATGTCAATAGCGCGATTGTGCTCCCGTCGCGCTCGTTAGGCAGAACACTGGGCCACTAGAGCGAAATTAGCTCGATCTCGCAAGTCAAACCCAGAAAAAGTGTTCTTTTTTACATTAAGAAGGTATAATTATTTGGGCCCTACTTTACTTGGTATATATACATGAAAAAATGATATTTTGATGGAGATGGCGTTTTTTAGAGGAAAACACAAGAATTGAGCTGCCGTGGAGGCCGGGTTTCATCTTTTCTTCTACCAACTTAGTCTTTTATGTTTCTTTCTATGATTTAGTTGTTTTGCTACCATGTTTATGTGGAGCTAAACTTCACGTTCTAAGGTTGTGGTTCTTTTATGACTATTGTTATTCGGATATTGATTTTGTATTTCTTATTTTATTATATTGGTTTATTTATTCAATCCTGCACTTAATTATTTGATTGGTTGATCACCAATAGAATACTATTTACGAATCTAGAGCTGAACTCGAAAGTGGAAATTCTAGATTGCATATAGGATTGAGTAGAGCAAGTTCTTGAACTTGGGCATCAGGGAACAGATTCACGGTTAGGATATACATATACCTAATTGCCTTACTTGGTTGATTTACAGGAACTAAAAATGCGTTCTTGTTGATTCTAACTCCATAGACATATAGGCGTTAGGTTAGCTTGAATAGGTGAATAAGAACTCATCAGATTCTTATGAGTAATATCAACCCTGTCAACCAATACACTAGATAAATTAGTTAGTTAATCCAATTGAAGAATACAATAGGATTGTTAGATAGCCCATAACCCTAGATCGTATTCATAACATTGATAACATAAAAGTCTGCTCTTCCTCTATTCAAAGTTTATTATTGATATTTCTTTATTTTATTAGTTTAGAATAAAATATTTCTAGGTTTTAGTTTTGCTTAGATAATAAGAATAGTCAAATTTAGTTAATAGTTAATCACAAGTCCTCGTGGGATCGACATCCGACTTTTAGTCACCTTATTACTAGACGACCGCTTATACTTTCGTGTGCGTTTGGCCGCAACAAGATTTTGGCGAAGTTGTCGTGGACTTCGAAATTAACTATTTTTCTAAATTATACTTTTACTTTTATCTTCAAAAGTTTTTTTCTTTTTTTTCTCTTTTTGTAAATATTTTAATTTTATAATTATTTGACTTTTCTCCTAGTGTGTTTCTAGTTCTCTCAACATGACATCTTAGAGGTCTAAATTTGAATATGGGAGTAAGGGCTGGTATTGGGCGGTATATTCTCGCTTAGGCAAATATGCGGAATGACGTTGTCGTCTGACTACGTTGGTGAAAGATTGTTTAAGGAGAGAGATGAACTTGCACATCAAATTGCTAATATTTGCTTGGTAGTACATAACTTAGATTCAGATTTCAGTGTAAAGGTTCATGTGTATAGCGCCCAACTAATTTATAGTGAATTGTGTGAAGCTGAAAAAAATCTTCTAGACCAAATTGAGGAGTTAAAACGAGAATACCAATCACTAGACCATGCTTTTCTTGAGGATGCCAGTATTGAGAAGAGTGCTCTAAAGTCATATGAGGGAGTAGGTAATATTAATTTGGGAGACTTGAGTGTGTGTATATATGGGGATGTAAATAATAGTACTATTCATGAGTTAGGGCGCAAGAGACTTCATTCTAATCAATTTTCCATATTGTGTTTGAATTGTAAGATAGTAATCGAGCCATCTGAGTTACTAAGGGGGTTAAAGAGTGAGGATGAGAGTTCCTATATTCTTGAATTTGTTTTGCCAAAAAGCAAAAATTACATTCCTCATCTAATGGCCAAGAAGTGCATAATGAAAAAATTATTACTTGGCCTGGATATCATTGTAGCCCCACCACTGGAGCATAGCCGTAGACTGAATGTCATGTCAGGGGTACAATTCATAAGTTAGTGGAGACAAAATTAGTTTAAGTCGTGCCGCGACTTTAAATTAGACGCTTGTTGGGAAGCAACCCAGCTTTACTGCTTTCTTTTATTTTTTTTACTTTATTTATTTATTTTCTATCTTTGTAGCATTTTTTGTAGGATTATGAGCGTAGAAGAAAAGCCACCATAAGTGTGCAAAAGTGAGCTATGTGGTTGAAATAAGTATGGGGTGACGGCACAAAGGATCCTACCTGGGAGAAGTCTGAGTATCCCGTGAGCTGCTAATGCTTCGGCCTTTGGCCTACCAGGAAGTCTCTTTTACCCTCTTGTTATTTTTAGTGTGCATTGAGGACACTGCACAATTTTTAATGTGGGGTGTGGAGATTGTCTAGGTGATTTTCTGTTCTATGTTAGCTTAGTTACAGTACTCGCTCTTAGTGTAGTAATTTGTTTTTTAAAAAAAAAATATATGAACAAAAAAATCAAATAAAATTGAGCTTTTCCCGACGATGGATTTTGTGGACAACTTTCTTGAGGGATTAAGGTCCAATAAAAAAAATAAAAAAAAAGAGTAAAAAATAGAAAAAATAAATCCAAAAATACGTCTTTTATTTATTAGGTAGCAATAATCACTCATGGTTTTTCTTTGTACAACGGTTCTTTTTCATGGGATGCAGTTTGAATCGGGTAGTAGTTTTTCCTTTTATATTTTCTTAGAGTAGATTATAATTGAGGGAATAAATGGAGGAAGAATGATGAACCTAGGCGCCCTTGACTTGTTTGATAATAGCATATTTAGGCTTTGGCGTGTGTATCTTTCTTATAATTTGAAATTATTGATGATGCCTTGCTTAGTTGGATAGCATATTTTGTGACGCCTACTTATCATATATTAATCAATACAAATACAACCGAATACAGCCTGACCGGGATGTCACAAGTCACGAGCACCTAGGAGGGTCTTTATTAATATTTTAAAGTCCATAATACATAGAGTAAAATCTGGGAATCAAGTAGAAGAAAAATCTCGGTGCCAAGAACGCCGGCAGTCACCTTTTAGCTACGATAGCAATACCTTCAATCCGCTACTAAACCGCTCTGGGCTGAACAGTGCCTGCAACTGCACGCGAAGTACAAGGAGTAAAGTGAGTACTTCCAACTCAGTGATAATAAGAGAGAATAATATCTAAGTGATAAGAAAACACATAAGGGCATACCAAACTACTATAAAAGACAGAACAACCCTTTGAGAAAAATCAAAATACTATGAAAATCCTATTAGAAAATCTCAAGATAGTTCAAAATAACTTTTACAAAGTCTCTTTTTCAAATATCTCTTTTTTTTCAACAGCACAACATATGAATGCAATATCAGATAGAACAAGTCAGCTCATAAGTCAGCCCCTAGGGCACAACACACCTAAACATATAATACCAGGGTATCTGGTCAACAAGGCAAGTAACAGTATGTATGCCAGTGATATATGAGTGCTAAATGTCATGCCACGTAGTACAAACAAGAGTGAATGCGTGAATGTAATACAATGCACACGACCGCTTAGGCGCGTAGCCCTATCCAAGGGTACTGTACGCTCACGCCGGAGGGGCTCCTACAGCCCAAGAGCTATAATAGTGATTCGTGAAGTCCGATCCATATAATATACTACTGCGGCGTGCAGTCCGATCCATGCAATATGCTACTGCGGCGTGTTGGCTGATCCATGCAATATACTACTGCGGCGTGCAGTCCGATCCATGCATGTATATGCATATGCACACATAGCACTCGAGGCTTGAAAGCCTACTTACATCACTCTTCATACCCTCACATATAGTCCTCAGCCTCAATCAGTCCAAAATAGTCAAAAGCCCCTCGGGCATCCGTAAAACAATAATACTCAGCTCAAGCAATAGTTCAAATATCAGTTAAAACTCCAAGTTTGAGAAAAATATAGCGGAGTTCATGAAACAGTGCAAATCACATGGACTGAGTTCAAATAATATTTCAAACAGTAAGGAAAATAGTGATGATAGTTCATAAAGAGTTCAAATAATCGGCAACCAACAACCGGGACGGACCAAGTCACAATTTCCAACAGTGCTCTACCCCACGCTCCGGTCTAGTGTGCAAGTCACCACAATACAGTACTAAAATGTGCAAATCCGGGGTTTCAAACCCTCAGGATATCATTCCCAAGTATTACTCACCTCGAACCGGCGATAACTCTAGCCCGCGATGCCTTTGTTTCTCAAACTCGCCTCCACACGTGTCGAATCTAACCAAAATTAGAGTGAATACGTCATAATGGGCTAAGGGGATATAACCTAACCGAAAAGACTTGAAAAACATCGAAAACCACGAATTTGCAAAACCCGAGCCCCGGTATCACATCTCGAAATCCATAAATTTTTACATCAGAAGGTTTCTCATCTCACCACGAGTCTATTCATACAAAATTCACAAAAATCAGAGTTCATTTGACCACTTTAATCATCATTTTAGAATCTCAATCTCAAGCCCTAATTTCATATGATTTATCCTTATTTTCATGGATTTCTAGGATGATTCTTCAATATAATCATGTATTTAACTCATAAAACTTACCTCCAATCGATCTTAGTTGAAACTCTATTCAGTTCCTTTCCAAAAGCTCTCAAAATTTACTTAAAATGGTGAAGAAACGGCCATTTTCGGGACTTAAAACTCTCTGCCTAGGCCCAATTTCCGCTTTTGCGGACCTTTTGTCTTATCCGGGCATTTTTGGCCTATTTGGGACCACTTTTGCGGTTCTATTTCCGCTTTTGTGGTCCCGCATACGCGGTCAATTTCTACTTTTGCGGTTCTGATAGCAACCAGATTCTCCTGTCACGGAAATAAGCATAACTCTCTCATAAGAACTCGAAATTCGACAACTCTTTTTCATGTGGATCCGAGATTTCGATATGGATCTAATAGTTCAAACAATACTGAATTTGGAGCTCATTTACTTAATAGGGTACCCTTTATGTCCAAAGAAACGACGTTGGAACATCAATTAAGGGCGTGATCACAACCCGAAACACACCCGAAGCTGCCGGGATCCCCGCCAATCATACCAACCAGTCCTAAAATACATTACAGACTTGCTTGAGGCCTCAAATCACATAAAACAACGCTAATACCATGAATCAACCTCCAATCCAAGTTTTATGAACTTTAGAATTTCCAACTTCTATTTCCGACGCTGAAACTTATCAAATCATGTCCGATTGACTTCAAATTTTGCACACAAGTCCAAAATGACATGACCAAGCTACAAAAATTCGAGAAATGCCATTCCGATTCCCGGAGCAAACCCATCAACTGGAAATTGCCAAAATACTAACTTTGCCAAAATAGGCTAATTTCTTCACTGGACCTCCAAAATTACTTCCGATTGTGCTACTAAGCGTTAAATCATCCCCTGAAGCTAATCGAACTATTAGAATTCACACCCGAGCCCTCTAACCACATAGTCAACTTCTGGTTGACTTTTCTAATACAAGCTTCCTTCTAAGAGGCTATGTGCCTTATTTTCTACAAAAACCAATTCAGTTACACCCGATCAACTCTAATACTGACATTGAGACATAAAGCAACACCATAAGGGGGAAACGGGGCAGTAAATCACATGACGACGGATTAGGTCATCACATCCTCCCCAACTTAAACAAGTGTTCGTCCTCGAACGTGCCTAGAGTTGTTCTAGAAGCCAACCAATAGCTGAATGATCTTACCAAGCATATACCCGAAAAGATCCCACATCGCGCTATCTCTTATAGGTCCGACAACACAACATAGCTTAAATTTCATAGTCTATCTAACCCATAAACCATTGGAACGCATTGCACTTTCCGAAGTTATACACAAGATCAGAACCTCACGTCTATATTCAAAGTAAACCCGTACCAACTGTAATAATTCATACCTGCAACCTCGGTTGCAATCAAATGATATCCCACATAACTCAAACACATATAGCGATAACTTCCATTCACGTCAATTGCCCATAATAACCGGATACTGATACAAACCTTTTTGTTAGCTAAAGTATTATTCTAACACTTCAATATACTTCCAATGGTCATTGAAACACGCAATATACCAAACCCATCTCTCAGATCAACCTTTCATGAATCCATTTCCCTCTTGACTGATACGACAACAGATTTTCGTGCCAAACCTTGATATTACCTTTCTAACAAGCTGAAATCAAATTTTTTCATGCTCATTAGTGACTCCAATGATCACTTCGACTCTATCCACCCTTCTGGTGATGTGACACCTCGACACATGCCTAAGCCACAACTTGTGTATTACACGCATCTATGAGAAGTAGTCTGAAAATACTCAAATCATGACAATATCTCAAGGAAAAAGCTGTACCTCAAGCTCAATAGCACTATTACAACACAAAACTGAGATCTCGTCTCACATCATAGAAATAGAGTGCCTGAATTCTCCTCGAAAGGTCATGACTTCACGTGGCCTTGCTACATCGCGCGATCCTATCCAAACACTACTACCCATGAAGCACCTCAAGTCACCATGGTCAACACGATCTGCCACACACAGATTGAGGTCTGAAACCACGCAATCCATCACACCCACGGTGAAGCAATTAATATACATTATTGAATATTGTAAGGACGCAACCGATGCCCTATTCACCGAGCAAAACCCAATACGAATTTTCCCCAGAAACTCGGTAGCAAGGCATACAATGTAACATATAGAAAAATATTCTCCATATCAAACTATTGCGGTGCGCAACATGATCTACATAACATACTCGTGGCGGCGTGCCACCCGATCCACACATATATCTCACAAAAGGAGATGCACATTGAGCCAAATTTTCTCATTATCATAAACACATATAGTCCCCTGCCCGGCCACAAGAAATGCATCCGAAAAGTCCGTCAATACCGAAACTGAACCAATGGTAGAAACCTCTGCACTGACATCCGCCACGAAGGCCCAATTAATAAGGAAATGCTTGCCAGCCGTCCGCTGGTCTCTGGAATACAAGCTACCCTGCTAGAGCATAATCCGATGCACCTTGCCACGCAGCCTGTGGCATTTTCTGACATAGCCCATGAAACATTAGGATAACATGAGGACTTCTATCTTGCACCACAGACATCGACGCACTCAACTAGTCAAGAACTTTCATGATCCCATATAGGAGAAAAATTAATAAACACTCCATGCTTCGCATACCATAGGAAATATACTCATTTTCAAACCACGGTAAAACAAATCAAGAACTTTTTCTCCCAATTCCATTGCACAAGCTAAACTACCAGGACAGAATCCTTCTACCCAAACCAAGTTAAGAAAACTGCCAACACTTCAAATCTTTGCTGCACAATACCTGTAAGGCTCATTACCTCGACACATACAATAATTAATCATATCCTTACCATACCGATTTGTTGCATTATCAAGCTATTCCATTTATCCATTTTCCTTCCCGATGCATCTTTAATTTGATATTCTCCCTTAGTGTAGCACCACAATACCTCAACCCAGGTTACCACATGAGACTCGAACATAAAACCACATTATCTAAGACCCATAGGCCACTAAATACCCTCTCAAATGTTTCCCAAAAGTACCACATTCCAGAATGCTTTACTTTGAAGAACTTCCTGCAATTCTGAATTCGATTACCATTACCTTTCAAATGCAGATACGTAGAATCCCATGATTAACACAGAGTACCACATGTCTTCATCTTTCTAATGAAAACACAGTCCCTAGCCACATACACAAACTTAAGACACCTGATTATTACATGCAAAATCTTGAACTTAGTAAAACCATTCTCGAGAGTCATTCACTCTTACTCAGCTGTAATTTACCTGTCCTGAATGAACAGAACCACTCATGCCTCATTAGTGCCCTGACACCGCAGAACATGATTTCATACAGATACAAACAACCATCTTTATTCTCTATACACTGAGCATTCTTCATCATCAACAACTCAAAACATCCCAGTATTTTCTCACACCTACGAAGCACCATATAACCTTGTAAAAGATTTTCTTCACACGTGTCAACCTCGGCTCAATTTCTACAACTAGAACTGATCTGCCATCATCCCTCGAAATGGAACCAACATTGCAGATAACCGTGCAATCAGCTGACCAGCTTTGGCTCGAAACCATATATCAAGGCACTCTTAGCAACTCATAGTACTTTTACTCCAATGATGCCACAATGTTATAGTGAGATTAAACTCATGTCATTTACAAGTTTGTGAGTACACAGATCATCTAGCACTGACATTCTCTGGAAATCTCGCATTCATTTCCACATCCGCCGAGTCCATTTTCTTAAACATCCCCAAATTCTCAAATTTCAACACATACCCTTCAATTACTCATGCGACCTTCTAACATACACATAAGGATCATACCCCTCAAAAACACTCCGTAGGAGATAATCCACCTGCTTTGCCTTATTTCAATATTTCAACATGACTTCCACCATCATATGTCTTACACAACGAATTAGTCTTTCCTGAGTCTGAGCTCATACCGTCACATGAAATATACACTTTCCAACTAAGAGGCATGAAAAATATCCTTCACGCGCCCATAACTTGGGGCTACACATCAGATCGCAGTAGAAAACAAATACTTAACAACTCATCTATTATCCATCAGACTTCATTGTCACTCACAAGTCATACAGAAACATCACGTAGTACCAACATACTCACCACATAGCTATCCAGCCGCCATTTCCACAATTTGGGACCATACTAAATGTATAAGTTCATAACACTAGCTCACAAATTCAGCACCATGGTGCTCAAGTCATAAGCAAAGATCCGGCCTCAAGTCCTCCAGAATGGCCCAATATCGAACTCACGAGATCACATCTCGCCCTTCGATCAGGGAATCACAAGCCATCAAGGAACTTACAATACTAAGTTTTCATGTGCGCATACAGATGTGTGGAAGGAATTTAAAGAGTTACATCTCAAGCCGAATCAATTAGGCACGACAAGAATTCCAAGAAAGTGAAGTTTTCCTAAAGGTTCTGCCGCCTCTCGAGGATAGATACAGACGTCTCTGTACCGATCTGCGAGACTCTACTAAAACTGCTCATGACTCGTGAGACCTGGTAACCTAGGATCTAATACCAACTTGTAACGACCCAATTCCCAAATCCGATCGTGATGGAGCCTCTCGTGAAGACAAGGCCAGCCAGACCATTTCAGAACACCACGTAAAGCAGTTAGTCAGTAATTAAATTGTTTTGAATATGAATTAATGATATTAATCAATATAAATACAATCCAATACAGCCCGATCGGGGTGGCACAAGTCACGAGCATCTAGGAGGGTCTTTATTAAAATTTTAAAGACTATAATACATAGAGTAAAATATGGGAATCAAGAAGAAGAAGAATCTCGGTGCCACGAATGCCGATGGTCACCTTGCTTAGCTACGATAGCAATACCTTCTATCTGCTACTAACCCGCTACCGGGTGAACAGTAGTGCAACTGCACGCGAGGTGCAAGGAGTAAAGTGAGTACTTCCAACTCAATGGTAACAAGAGAGAATAATATTTGAGCGATAAGAAAACACGTATGGGCACACCAAACTGCTATAAAAGACAGAACAACCCTTTGAAAAAAATCGAAATACTGTGAAAATCCTTTTAGAAAATCTCAAGATCAGTTTAAAATTTCTTTGGCAAAGTCTCTTTTTCAAATATCTCTTTTTTTTCAACAGCCCAGTATATGAATGCTATATCAGATAAAGCAAGTCGGCTCATAAGTCTGCCCCTTCGGCACAACACTTCTTAACATATAACACCAGGGTATCAGGTCAACAAAGCAAGTAACAGTATGTATGGCAATGATATATGAGTGCTAAATATCATGCCACGTAGTACAAACAGGAGTGAATGCGTGGATGCAATGCAATGCACATGACCGTTACGGCGTGTAGCCCGATCCATGTGTACCCTATGCTCACTAGGGGTGTGTACAGACTCCGGCGAGGCTCCTACAGCCCAAGCGCTATAATACTGCGGCGTGCAGTTCGATCAATATAATATACTACTGCAGCATGCAGTCCGATCCATATAATATACTAATGCGGCGTGCAGTCCAATCCATGCAACATACTACTGTGGCGTACAGTCCGATCCATGCAATATGCTACTGCGGCGTGTAGTCCGATCCATGAAATATACTACTGCGGCGTGCAGTCCGATCCATGCATGTATATGCATATGCACACATAACACTAGAGTCCTGAAAGCCTCCTTACATCACTCATCATGGCCTCATATATGGCCCTCAGCCTCAATTAGTCCAAAAGAGTCAAAAGCCCATCGGGCATCCGTAAAACAATAATACTCAGCTCAAACAATAGTTCAAATATTAGTTAAAACTCCAAGTTTGAGAAAAATATATCTAAGTTCATGAAACAGTGCAAATCACATGGACTGAGTTCAAATAATATTTCAAACAATAAGGAAAATGGTGATGATTGTTCATACAGAGTTCAAATAATCGGCAATAAGCCCCAAGTATGAAAATGAGCCCAAGTCATAATGATAACAACAAACCTTTTACAATTTCGCGGTAAAAACCAACAACCGGTACGGGCCAAGTCACAATTTCCAACAGTGCTCTACCCCACGCTCCGGTCCAGCGTGCATGTCACCACAATACAATACTAAGATGTGCAAATTCGGGGTTTCAAACCCTCAGGATATCATTCCCAAGTATTACTCACCTCCAACCGGCGAAAACTCTAGCCCGCGACGCCTTTGTTCCACAAACTGGCCTCCACGTATGTCGAATATAACCAAAATCAGAGCGAATACGTCACAGTAGGCTAAGGGGATATAACCCAATCGAAAACACTTGAAGAATATCGAAAACCACGAAATTTGCAAAACCCGAGCCCCGGGCTGATGTCTCAAAATCTAGAGATTTTTACACAATATATTCCTTATCTCACCACGAGTCTATGCATACCAAATTCACAAAAATCGGAGTTCATTTGACCCTTCAAATCATCATTTAGAATGTCAATCTCAAGCTCTAATTTCATATGATTTAGCCATGTTTTCATGGATTTCTAGGATGATTCTTCAATATAATCATGTATTTAACTCATAAAACTTACCTCCAATCGATCTTAGTTGAAACACTCTTCAATTCCCTTCCAAAAGCTCTCAAAATTGACTTAAATGGTGAAGAAATGACCTTTTTTGGGACTTAAATTCTCTGCTCAGGCCCAAGTTCCGCTTTTGCGAACCTTTCGTCTTATCCGGGCATTTTTGACCTATCTGTGACCGCTTTTGCGGTTCTATTTCCGCTTTTGCGGTCCCACATACGCAGTCAATTTCTGCTTTTGCGGTTCTGACAGCAACCAAATTCCCCCGACACGGAAATACGCATAACTCTCTCATATGAACGTTCGACAATTCTTTTTTATGTGGCTCCGAAATTTCACTACGGATCTAATGGTTCAAACAATACTGAATTTGAAGCTCATTTACTTAATATTTTACCCTTTATGTCAAAAGAAACGACGTTGGAACATCAATTAAGGGCGTTATCACAACTCGAAACACATCCGAGGCCCCTGGGACCCCGACCAATCATACCAACCAGCCCCAAAACACATTACAAACTTGCTCGAGGCCTAAAATCACATCAAAAAATGCAATATCCATGAATCAACCTCCAATCCAAATTTTATGAACATTAGAATTTCCAACTTCTATTTCCGATGCCGAAACATATCAAATCATGTCCGATTGACTTCAAATTTTGCACACAAGTCCAAAATGACATGACCAAGCTACAAAAATTCTCGGAATGCCATTCTGACTCCCGGATAAAAATTTCACCTATCAACCGGAAATCGCCAAAATACTAACTTCGCCAAAATAGGCTAATTTCTCCACTGGACCTCCAAAATTACTTCCGATTGCGCTCCTAAGCCTTAAATCACCCCCTCCCCCCCCCCCGAAGCTAACCGAACCACCGAAATTCACATCCGAACCCTCTAACCACAATGTTAACTTCTGGTTGACTTTTCTAATACAAATTTCCTTATAAGAGGCTATGTGCCTTATTTTCAACCAAAACCAATTCAATTACACCTGATCAACTCTAATACTGACTTCGAGACATGAAGCAACACCATAAGGGAGAAACGAGGCAGTAACTCACGTGACGACGGGTCGGGTTGTCAAAAAATATTTTTAGGTTTTATTTTTGTTTAGATAATTAGGATAGTCAAATTTAGTTCATAGTTAATCACAAATTCTCGTGGGATCGACAATCGACTTTTAATCAGTTTATTACTTGACGTATATATATATATATATATATATATATATATATATATATATATATATATATATATATATACACATATAACAATAACAACCCAGTAAAATCTCACAAGTGGGTTCTGGGGAATGTAGTATGTACGCAGACCTTATCCCTACCCGAATGAGTAGAGAGGCTGTTTTCGAAAGACCATCGGCTCAAGATAATAAGAAAAACAAAGATGGGAGAATATTAGTTTACCACAGAGATCATATGAAAAATAAAAACAATAAAATACAGAAGGACAAATGCAAAATACAAATGATGGCTAGTAAGTAGGTCCTGCACCGAAAAGCGAAAATAGTAAGACACGTCAATGCCCCTAGAATGAAAGAAATCGCTTATCTGCTTCTCTTTGGAGACAGAATAATCTAATATATATATATATATATATATATATATATATATATATATATATATATATATATATATATATATATATATATATATATATATATATATATATATAAGTTTATCCGTTCTTTCTTTTTGGCATGATCAATACAACACAAGCGAAACGAGCAAATGTAAAACTTTCATAAATTACTCTATTCATTAAAATGCTAGAGATCTGTATATTTTTATTCTCCCATAAGTCTTATTATTCTATCATCTGTTCATGAGTCTCAAAAATATGTAAGTTGGTAATGTTTTTTCATGATATTAATCAGAGGTATAATATGACGTACCGAGAGATTTTGTTAACGTATTTCATGTGCATTTCATGCATTTATACATGTATATTGACCCATGACCAAGATGGAGTTATATATATATATATATATCAGTGTCAGCGTCCTTCTTTTGACAACTTTAGAATGAAAGAAATCGCTTATCTGCTTCTCTTTGGAGACAGAATAATCCAATATATTTTAGTCCCTTTTATGTCGCAAAAGCCATGCTTTCCAAAACAATTATTTTATAAGAATTAAAAAAATACATTTGTCCAGTACTTAAATAGGACAAATCTAAAGGAATTTCTCTACTTAGTGACTGTCATTCTCACTTAATAAACAAACCGTTTTAGTTTATTAAATATGAGCTGAATATATTTAGTTAAAAAGTGTGACAATATAGTCGTTTGGCTGTTGTCATCGCTAATAGACCTTATCACGGATATCTTTAGTGATTATTATCGTCATTAAGTTTGACAGTATGTGCCCTCAGTAGCAGTCAAATTCTTTAAAATAGAAATTTGGTTGCTTGTTTAGGACATTTTCTGTTCTGCTCTTTCTTGCTAAGGGATATTCCCTTTGGGACTTCACCGAAATTTAGGCAATAATTAGTTTAATTGTAATACTTCTTTTCTTGGTGTAATTACTTGTGCCTTCTTGTCTGCATTAAATATGAGCATTTAAAATATTAAAGGAGATTATGTACTATTTGACAGTAGAATATGCTAAGTAAATAAAAAGGTTGGGTTTTGCTTTTTCCTCTTTGGATTATTATTCTTTTCTACAGGAGTTTTTTCGTCTAGTTAAAGATTTAATGGCCTTAGAAAAAGATAATGTATCTCCCGTGCTAAAGGATTAAATAAAAAAATAATAATGACAATAATAATAATGTATAAATTCCAATTGTCAGTGTCGTTCCATTTATGCATGCCTCAGCCAAATACTAAAAAAACCTTATTGGGTTGCGACATACTTAAATAGAACGATCTAGACAATAGGAAGCACTAGTTTTGTTATAAGAAAATTTTCCTTGATTTTTAATGTTGATATTACATGCATTAGATGATAAAATAGCTAAGCTACTTATGTCCGACAAAATGCCTAGGCTAGACATCTATCTCGAAACAAGGTCCCTGGCCTTCTAATTAGTCCCTATACTACATTAGTAGAAATATTCTTGTATTCTTGTTATAGAAGGAGAATCTCTCTCTTCTTTCTAAAAATAAGAAAAATCAACTAACACAGTCCTTGCAAATTTTCAGTATTTATTATACTTCTACATTAAATTCCTAGAATCTAGCAATGAACAACCACAAGTTCCAAGAAGAACCTCCCCTTAAACCACCTATCTTACACACGACCTATCAAATATTTTCCCATCCTTTAAGGAAACTTTGCTTTTCAATCAACATGAAAATAATCGTTCATTATCCCCCATGCCACCTCACCTGCAACAAACGACAACCGACTCCAACGAAATGGAACTAGAAGATCTACCACCAAAACAAGAAAAATAAAATCGTAGTTCTGATAAGTGAAGAAGACAAGCAACGCTTTACCCATGGAGATAATCTATAATAATCAAGCTACAAGAAAAAAAAATCCTCCACCAAGTGATAAAACACAAGATAACAAGACTATGAAAACCCTATGAGGCCTTCCCCCTCATCGATCTGGGAGAAGGATATTATAATATAAAATTCAACAAAGAAGAAAATATGATATCTGTTATAAATAGAGAGATTTTACACTTCTATTTAAGGTGAATGTCTTTAATTAGAGAGATTCTAGAGTCCTATTATTGGTAGCTAGATCATCTCACTCCCTATAAATAAAGGGGTCTTCTACCATTGTAATACATCCCTAACAATCTCTAAGTATCAATAAGAATACTTCTCTCTCTCTATTCTCTCTATTGCTCTTGTTCTTGCATTATTGTTCTTGTCTTTATATTATTTCATAACACGTTATCAGCAAGAGACTCTACCATCTCAAGAACCATTCTCGAAAAATCTAAGGTATTTCCCTCTTCCTAATTTAATTTTCGATTATGTCTGACATTACGAAAAGAAAGTTCGTTGCCCTTGAAATTTCGGGCAAGAACTATATGACATGGGTGTTGGATGCTGAAATCCACTTAGATGCTATGGGTCTCGGAGACACCATCAAAGATAGAGAAAAAGCATCCACCCAAGACTGTGCGAAGGCCTTGATTTTCTTGCGCCATCACCTTGATGAAGGTTTGAAGATTGAATATCTCACCGTCAAGGATCCACTCATCTTGTGGAACGGCTTAAAGGAGAGATATGAGAACCTGAAGTTGGTCACTCTGCCACAAGCACGATATGATTGGGCTCATCTGAGGCTCCAGGACTTTAAGTTCGTTTCTGAATATAATTCTGCAATGTTCAGAATTACTTCTAAATTGAAGCTATGCGGAGATAAAATCTCCGATTATGATATGCTTGAGAAAACGTTTACAACATTTCATGCCTCCAATATGGTACTGCAACAACAGTACAGAGAGAAAGGCTTTACAAAGTACTCTGAACTGATTTCTCTCCTACTAGTGGCTGAGCGAAATAATGACCTGCTCATGAGAAATCACGAAAATCGACCCACTGGGTCTACACCACTGCCTGAAGCAGATAAGGTGCAATCTCATTATGCCAAACATGAAAAGGGCCATGGTTATGGTCGTAAACGGGGTCATAGCCAGGGACGTAGACAAGGAAGAAATTCCAATGAAGTCCGTCAACCCCCAAGGAGAGATAACCGCCGAAAGCAGAAACGGGGTCATGAAGATCCTAAGGCAAATGATTCAGAAACTATATGTTATCGTTGCGGTGGGAAAGGGCACTGGTCAAAGACTTGCCGTATACCAAGACACTTGGTTGACCTTTATCAAGCATCTCGAAAGAGAAAAGGCCCTGAAACAAATTTTGTCTATGACGACAACTTGGACATCACCCACCTGGATGTGGCAGACTTCTTTGAGCAACCCGAGGGGAAAATAGACAACCTAATCGGTGATGGGTCCGTGATGAAAGAAGATGGAGTTATTTGATTTTGTTCTACTTATTTGTATTAATTAGTGAATAAACTAATAGTCATTAGTATTAGCTCGTATTAGTTAGTTCATGATGCAATGTTAGCAGTAGTTCTTTAGAATGTCTTCAATATGCTCAAATATCAATAATATTTTTATTTTCCAGTAGAGGTAATCGACTAGCCTGAATAACTAGTCGATTATCTAATATTTTCGCATTAAAGCTGAAAAACAATTGATCAACAATCGATTGTCTATGTATGACAATCGATTGTCGTTAAGACAGTGTAATCTGGAATTTTTCAAAAATCATCCACAATCGATTGTCTATGTCTAACAATCAATTGTCGTTAGACAGTGTAATCTGGAATTTTTCAAAAATCATCCACAATCGATTGTCTATGTCTAACAATCGATTGTCATTAGACAGTGTAATCTGGAATTTTTCAAAATAGTCAACAATCGATTGTCTATGCTTAACAAGCGATTGTCTTAAGACAGTGTGCTCTGGAATTTTTCAAAATAGTCAACAATCGATTGTCTATACTTAACAATCGATTGTCTTAAGACAGTGTGCTCTGGAATTTTTCGAAATAAGCCGACAATCGATTGTCTACGTTTAACAATCGATTGTCTTAAGACAGTGTGATCTGAAGTTTTTCAAAATAACAAATAATAGATTGTGTGTGTTTAACAATCGATTGTCAATGTTCAACAATCGATTGTTTGTGTTTAACAATCGATTGTTTGAAGAAAATGCTTAAACTGAAATTTTCAAACTGCAAAGTAATCAATTATGGATAACATATCTGATTTTGTTAGTCAACTGTTAGCAGCAGATTTTGAAAATATTATGTGACACAAACGAATTGAACTTGTTTATTCTTATGTTCGTGTATCTCTTTTGTATGCCAAACCATGGGAAGTAAATTGATTGAAGGCTCCGGAAGAGCAATTGTAACTCTGCCCAAAGGCACGACGTTAATCATAGATAATGCAATGTTCTCCTCCAAGTCTAAGAGAAACTTGTTGAGTTTTAAAGATGTACGCCGGAATGGCTATCATATTGAGACAATGGATGAAGATAATCTTGAATATCTCGTCATCACAAAGAATGTCTCCGGCCAAAAGAGGGTTATTGAGAAATTCCAGCTCTTTATCTTTTGGCCTGTATTGGACAAGAATTAGTGCAATTGAGGCACATTCAACAGTAAACCAAAGGGTTACTGATTCCAATACCTTTGTACTTTGGCATGATCGATTGGGACACCCAGGATCGGTCATGATGAGACGGATTATAGAAAGCTCATATGGGCATCCGTTAAAGAATTTCAAAATTCTTTCGAATAATGAATATCCTTGCACTTCGTGTTATCAAGGCAAGTTGATTATCAGGCCATCACCAACAAAGGTTGGGACTGAGTCACCCACGTTTCTGGAACGTATACAAGGGGACATTTGTGGACCTATTCACCCACCTAGCGGGTCGTTTAGGTATTTCATGGTCTTGATATACGCATCCTGTAGATGGTCTCATGTGTGCCTGTTGTCATCACGCAACCTTGCGTTTGCGAAATTAATGGCACAAATAATTCGACTACGAGCACAATTTCCAGATAATCCAATCAAGTCCATTAGACTGGATAATGCTGCTGAGTTTACATCCCAAGCATTTAATGATTATTGCTTATCAATCGGGATAAAAGTTGAACATTCTGTAGCTCATGTTCACACTCAAAACGGTCTTGCAGAATCGTTAATTAAACGCCTGCAGTTGATTGCAAGGCCATTACTTATGAGAACGAGGCTGCCCATTTCGGTATGGGGTCACGCCATCTTACATGCAGCAATGCTAATTCGTCTCAGACCGACGAATTACCACAAGTATTCCCCGTTGCAATTGGTTTTGGGTCATGAACCCAATATATCCCATTTAAGAATTTTTGGATGTGCAGTATATGTGCCTATAGCACCGCCATCCCGCACCAAAATGGGTCCGCAAAGAAGGTTAGGAATATATGTTGGGTCTAAATTGCACTCCATCATTCGCTACCTCGAAACATTGACAGGCGACGTATTTACTGCACGATTTGCAGACTGTCGATTCGATGAGACACTTTTCCCAAAATTAGGGGGAGAAGTTGGTGAAACCAAACGGGAAATTTTGTTGAAAAATGCATCATTATCTCATCTTGATCCACATACCTCTATTTGTGAAAGAGAGGTACAAAAGATTATCCATTTGCAAAGAATAGCAAATCAAATGCCTGACACATTTACGGACTTGAAGAGGATAACGAAATCCCACATTCCCGCGGAAAATGTTCCAATCCGTATTGATGTCCCTATTGTACAATCATCTAGTGTCATATCCAATGAGTCAGATACACGCCTGAAGCGTGGCAGACCATTAGGTTCCAAAGATCGAAATCCTAGAAAGAGGAAAAAGAATGATCAAAATGACACCACGAAAGAATCTCATGAGGAAATTCATGATTTAACAAATTCTGAGATTCATGAAGAATCCATTGAGCCCGAGACTCTGGAAAATACAGAACTATCCCTAAATCCAATTAATATTGAGGCAAATATTAATCGAGTGGATATTGTGGTGGATAATTCCTTTGCTTATAATGTCGCGTCTAGCATTATGCAAGAATGTGAGGATCTCGAACCTCAATCTGTTGAAGAATGTCGAAAAAGACAGGATTGGCCAAAGTGGCAAGAAGCAATTCAATCAGAATTGAATTCGCTGGCAAAACGTGAAGTTTTTGCCCTATAGTTGAAACACCTTATGGTGTTAAGCCTGTCGGCTATAAATGGGTCTTTGTACGCAAAAGAAATGAGAAAAACGAGGTACAAAGATATAAGGCACGCCTTGTTGCACAAGGTTTTTCTCCAAGGCCTGGTGTCGATTATGAAGAGACATATTCGCCTGTAATGGATGCGATAACCTTTCGTTATCTCATAAGTTTTGCTGTCCATGAAAAGCTTGACATGCACTTAATGGATGTGGTTACTGCCTATCTTTATGGCTCACTTGATAATGAGATATACATGAAAATTCCCGATGGACTCAAGATGCCAAACGCGCATAATTCAAAATCTCGGGAAATGTTCTCAATTAAATTGCAAAGATCCTTGTATGGTCTAAAGCAATCTGGACGAATGTGGTATAATCGTCTTAGTGAGTACTTGTTAAAAGAAGGCTATATAAATGACCCCATTTGCCCGTGTGTTTTTATAAAGAAAACAACATCGGAATTTGTTGTACTTGCCGTATATGTCGATGACATAAACCTTATTGGAACCCCTATAGAACTCCAAAAGGCAATTGATTATCTAAAGGATGAATTCGAGATGAAAGATCTCGGAAAGACTAAACTATGTCTTGGTTTGCAAATTGAATATTTGGCAAACGGAATTTTTGTTCATCAATCTACCTATACAGAAAAGGTACTAAAACTGTTTTACATGGATGAAGACATCCTTTAAGTACACCGATGGTTGTTCGATCACTTGATGTGAACAAAGATCCATTCCGACCACAAGAAAGGAATGAAGAGCTACTTGGTCCTGAAGTACCATATCTTAGTGCAATTGGCGCACTAATGTATCTTGCAAATACTACAAGACCTGACATATCCTTTTCAGTTAATGTCTTAGCAAGATTTAGCTCGGCTCCTACGAGGAGACATTGGAATGGGATCAAACACATATTGCGGTACCTAAAGGGAACTACCGATATGGGCTTATTTTATGGCAAGAATTGCAGCCCGGATCTTGTTGGTTATGCTGATGCTGGATATTTGTCCGACCAACACAAGGCTCGATCTCAAACGGGTTATGTGTTTACCTGTGGAGAAACCGCCATATCTTGGCGATCGACTAAGCAATTAATTGTGGCTACTTCATCTAATCATGCCGAGATAATTGCTATTCATGAAGCAAGTCGGGAGTGTGTGTGGTTGAGGTCTATAATACATCATATCCAAGACAAATGTGGTTTGAAGTGTGATAAACTACCCACAACTTTGTATGAAGACAATGCAGCATGTATAGCTCAATTGAAGGGAGGATTCATAAAAGGAGATAGAACGAAGCATATTTCACCAAAGTTATTCTTCACACATGATCTTCAAAAGAATGGTGATATCAATGTTCAATAGATTCGTTCAAGCGACAATATGGCTGATTTGTTCACAAAATCTCTACCAAAGTCAACCTTCAAGAAGCTAGTTCACAATATCGGGATGCGAAGACTTAAGGACATAAATTGATGTTCTTATCAGGGGGAGTTAATGCGCGTTGCACTCTTTTTCCCTTACAAGGTTTTGTCCCACCGGGTTTTCCTTGCGAGGTTTTTAACGAGGCAACCAATAGGCGCATATTCAAACATGTGTACTCTTTTTCCTTACTTTAATTTTTCCCATTGGGTTTTGTTTTAAGGTTTTAACGAGGCACATCATTGAATAGACATTCAAGGGGGAGTGTTATAAATAGAGAGATTTTACACTTCTATTTAAGGTGAATGTCTTTAATTAGAGAGATTCTAGAGTCCTATTATTGGTAGCTAGATCATCCCACTCCCTATAAATAAAGGGGTCTTCTACCATTGTAATACATCCCTAACAATCTCTAAGTATCAATAAGAATACTTCTCTCTCTCTATTCTCTCTATTGCTCTTGTTCTTGCATTATTGTTCTTGTCTTTATATTATTTCATAACAATATCTACCTTACAAAAAGGCCCATGGTTCATATTTGGGGATTTCCTATCTGTTCAAAGATGGGAGCCCAACATCGTTCCATCTAGAGCCAAACAAACTTATACCGCTCTGTGGGTTCGACTACCTGAATTGCCCACTGAGTTCTATGACGAAAAAATCCCCTCCAAAGAGGGGAGCAAAATAGGATGTCTCCTTAAAGTGGATGCATGCACCTCTGCAGCTCTCAGAGACAGATATGCAAGGATCTGTGTAAAACTACCTCTTAACAAACAAGTTAAATCGTTTGTTTGGATTGGCTCTCACAAGCAACAAATCCTTTAAGAAGGAGAAAAACTCTTATGTCGAAGCTGTGGCTACCTAGGTCACTTTCCAAACCAATGCACAAAAATCAACTCCAACCTAGAAGCCCAATCAATAAAAGAAAAAAGCTACAGGCGAATAATATTTTGCAGGAACAAACAAAGGAAAAGCATCAAGGCAACCAAAAAGACTCCTCAAATGAAGAACTTACAGTAACAGACGAGTGGCAAACTGTCTCCTTCAAGAAAGGTACTAAAAACATACTCAGATTAAGGAGTACACCACAAAACCAAGTATAGACGTTAAAATCTATGAAGCTTCTTCAGGTAATTTCTTACAACTCTACTCTTTAATTACAAAGCAAAACCCTTCATCAATAAAAACGACGCTCAAATTACAAACAAAAATTAGTTCTCTAAACTTCAGCAAGATCTAATACATCCTCCAACAACAGTTACCCCTAAAAATCACTCTCATCCATCCCAGAACATGGCTTTAGAAAGTCCTATGACACAGCCAAATTTTTCACCCAATACTTACGCTCAAACTTCTGCTAACATGAGTAATAACAACAACCATTCCACTGAAAACACTGTCAAAGATATGATTATATATACTAATCCTAATGTTGTCAATATTTTTAACTCTAATAATAAATGAAAAAACAAAAAAGTTTTTTTACCTACTAACGCACCCCCCAATACCAGATGCCCTAACGATACCTATAAGGGTACTAATCCACCTATTACTAACTGACCCCTCTACTACACCCCCCTTAATCCCCCTCATACAATGGCAGCATGAAAACTAATATACAATTGTCATCCTACCAAACATCTAGCTGCCAAATGGACAAATCTACTGAACACGTTTGTCAAGAACAACTTGGCTCTCCCTCTAATAAATTCAATACGCTATCCCAATCTTATTACATGCAAGAAGATCTCACAAACATTGAGTTTGATCTTGCACATTCCCAAGAGGAAAAATCATCTTCTAAATCTGTTATTCTCTTTTCTCACAATGCCAAGACTTCCACTACCAAACAGGGTGCCTCCAAATAGCAGGAGACGCTTCAGACTAATTCAACTCCTTCATCTCCAACAAAACATGGCAGACCACCCCAACCCAAATCAGCCTTCATTACAACCCTCTCCTCAACCTCCAATAGTACTAGTTCAACCTCCCATGCCGGAGAATCACCAGCCATAGTCCTGGGTGGAATTGGACTTGATGGGCCAAGCCCTCTCCTGCACCATCATGCTTAACGAGAGAGAAATAATCATAGTTCTGTACAACTCACACTACCTTGATCAGCTAATATCAGAAGGAATCGTCCTCTTGATGAACAACTACATGAATCACATCTGCCTGAACAACATCTTGCAACCAATTACTCCAAACCTGCCACCACATGCAAGCCAAACGATGATGGCGGAATGGCTCATGTTCCCACATTTTGTGCCCCTTCAGTCAGCCGTGCCAGCAGTCAACCTTCCATTCTTCACGCCATAGATAGAAACCTCCTTAAACCCAGTATTCACCCCCTGGGACACCCACGTAACACAAAACCCAAACCACAATGCCCACAATACGACCAACACTATTCACCAACCCACTCCATTATCACATGCACAACCAGGTTCTCACCAGAAAGAAGCCATGGGGGAAGAAGAAATGGAACCCTTGAACATAATACCAGAACTAATAATCGACAGTTCAAATCTAGAAGACGTAAAAGTCTTTATATTCTTGGAGAGGCAAGAACAGAGATAAATACTCAAGTGCCCATTAGCTCTGTATATATGCACGATGGACATTCGTCCGCCCGCAGATCCAACTGTAGGATAACACGCAATGATCCTCGTTCCATTCCAAAGAAGGAACCTAATCCATGCCCCAGAAATTCTGGAGAACGGGGATCTCCACAATTGGAATCTAACAATGAATAGGCCCATCTCTTTCATTATCTGGAATATCCGTAGGGGTAGTGGTGGCACTTTCAGGCTTCACTTCAGGGAGATGATCGACACCCTTAGACCTAGTATGGTTACCCTTCTGGAAACACATATGGATAACAACATGGCCCTCCTCAACCCTTTTGGATTTACAGATATGATCGGGATACCATATAACGGCCAATCTGGAGGTATGGTCATTCTATGGAACCACACGATAGTTAATGTGCATAGCTTTGTAAGAAGGAACCAGGAGATCAGTGCGACCATAGAGGTAATTCCCACTACATTACCTGGATATTTACTTCTATTTACGCTAGTAATAAAGTAAAAGAAAGGAACCATTTATGGGACAATCTCGTTAGTCTGCATGATCAGTATAAAGGCCCTTGGTTAGTAGGGGAGATTTTAACGATGTCCTGGACTCCAATGAAAAATTGGGAGGTAACTCGGTTAATAGAAGACATACCAAATTTCTTTGGAACAGTATTAATAAATATGGCCTCAATGACTTAGGATATAAAGTTTGTAAATTTACCTGGTCCAACAATAGACGGAAAAACAAAGGTATCATAATGGAAAGGTTAGACAAAATTTTAGCTAACAGTAATTGGATTAGTGCTTTTCCAAACGCTTCAGTCACTCACCTCCTAAAACTCACTCTAACCACAACCCTCTTTTACTAAAACTAATTCCTAACACTACCAATTGTCTCCCAAAACCATTTAGGTTAGAATCCTTCTGGTGTAGACACCCCAGTTTCCATAACCTAGTGAAAGAAAATTGGAAAGTAATTGACCACCAGGAATCCTCCAAATATTTCACTAAAAAGGTTAAAGATTGGAACAAGACCACGTTTTGTAACATCCGCAAGGAAAATTATAGAATCCTAGCTAGACTAAATGGCATCCAAGAATCCCATCATTACCATACAAGTCTTTTCCTTCAAAATTTAGAATGAACGCTCCTAACTGATTTCAACAATCTTCTAAAAATCAAAGACAACTACTAGAAATTAAGGTCCAGAGTCTCTTGGGTTCAGGATGGTGATGCAAATACTAAGTTCTTTCACGTTATGGCTACTAATAGGAGTAGGAGGAATAAGATTATTTAATATAAAGACGACTTAAGTAACTGGATTGATAATCCAATTGACCTTCTTAACCACACTACTCAATTTTTCAAAAACACCTTCACCACCTCTCATGACTCTACCCTCTGGGTCAATAAAAATATTAAAATACCTTCTTTTAATAAAGAATCCCTCAGCATCTTGGACAAACCTCTACACCTCAACGAAAACACAAATGTTGTCTTCTTTTTCAAACCTTTTAAGGCACCAAGCCCGAACGTCATCTATCCTTTCTTTTACCAGAAATATTGGAACATTGTCGGGCCATCGGTGATCAAAAGTTGCTGTCAAACGTTTAACAATAAAACAGTACCTCTAGAATCCAATGACACCATTATCTGCCTAAGGCCTAAGATCAATAATGCCAACAATCTCAAAAATTTTAGACCAATTGGCCTCTGCAATATCATGTACAAGATTATTGCAAAAATAATTGCTAACAGAATCAAACCTTTCCTTGATAAACTAATAAGTCCCTTCCAAGCCAGCTTTATAAAGGGGAGAAGAACAAGTGACAATGCTATTAAAATGAAAGGAAAAAAATCCAACATGATTCTCAAACTAGACCTAGAGAAAGCTTTCGAACTTCTTGAATGGTCTTTCATCCGCAAAATGCTTGAATACTTCAACTTCCCTCCAGGTATCTCCACCTTAATTCTAAATTGCATATGCACCACTAGAATTGCTATCCTAGTCAACGGCTCCACAACTGAATTCTTTAGCTCCAGCAGGGTTATAAGAGAACGATGCCCTTTGTCACCCTACATCTTCATCTTTTGTATGGAATTGTTCTCATATTTCATATCCCATCAAGTGGACATCTGTCAATGGGATCTTATCCATCTCAACCCAAAGGATATAGGTATTTCTCACCTATTCTTTACTGACGACCTGACTCGCATGTCCAAACTAAACGAGAAATCTTGCAAAACAATAAAAAATAGCCTCTCCCTTTTTTATAGACTATCAGGCTAGAACATCAATCTTCAAAAATCAAAAATTATAGTCTCCAAGAACTGCCACCCGAACACTGCTCGAGAGGTTGCTTCCTACTTTAATATTAAAATTGGCAATTCTTTTGGAAAGTACCTGGGATACCCAATCCTCAACAACCATCTATCACCAAAATATTTTCAATATATCATTGATAACATGCCAAGGAAACTAGCCTCTTGGAAAGGTAAACTTCTCAATATTGCAGGAAGAACTACCCTAGGTATCACTACTCTAAACTTAATTTCTAGTCATGCCATGCAGTACACACTGCTACCCAAAACAAACATTGAAACCAGTAGATCGCATCCAATGAAACTTTGTACGGAGCTCCAATAATGATACGAGGAAAATTCACTATGTAAGTTGGAATAATAATGCTAGCCTAAGGAAGAATATGGAATAGGGTTAACTAAGGCCATTGACAAAAACTTAACCACTCTATCCAACCTTGCTTGGAGACTCCTAACTAATACCACTTCCCCTTGGGCTAGCACTCTTATCCGTAAATACTCTCAACGAACCAACACAATAAATGGCTCCTTTTTATGGAAAAGCATCCTCAAAGGTTGGTCTATCTGCTCCAAAGGTATCACCTGGATACCCAGCAAGAATTCTAATCTCAATATCTGGACCTCTATCTGGATTCCAAAGAGCAACTCCCTAAATCTCTCAATAACAGGTCCACTCTCCAAGGGGGAGGCTAATATGACTACAAAAGACATACTTGTTCAGAAACAATGGGACCTCTCAAAAATTTCCTTCAACATCCCCCAAGACATTATCAATAAGATCAAGAAAATTCCCCTTCCCCTTGACAAAAAAAGTGGACACCCCAACTTGGTCCCTTTCATCCAATGGCATCTTCAATTAAAAATCTTGTAAAAAATTCTTCAAGAAGAAACCACGAAGCCAACAGACTTCAACTGGATCTGGATGCTCAAATGTCCCACTAAGATCAAATACTTTCTCTAGCAATGTTTACACAACAGATTACCATGTTGTCAATACCTTCATCACATTGGCATTAACATAGATAATATGTGTGTCGTGTGCCAGACAAAAGAAGAATCTCCAAGGCATATCTTCATCGACTGCTTCATTGTTAAAAATTTATGGCCTTTACTAGGCATCAAGAGAAACCCTAACTCTGACATGCATTTGGTTGTTAACCCTAATAAACCAATACTCTAGTTTTACAAATGCATTCATCACATGGAACCACCTTATTCCATTTGTTATCTAGGGAATCTGGCTTACAGAAACACCAATAATATCAACAATGTCATTCATCGTCCTTCCATCAAAAATATAATAAACCACTATCGACGCCCCCTTTTTCTCTAGGAAAAGCGAAATCGGGTTTAAGATATTATGGGCAAAACAACTCTATTTCCCGTTTGGAAATTGGGTTATGAAATTTGAAGAGTCCCCACCTAATGATTATAGTGTATTAGGACATTTAAGGGAGAGTATTTTGAAAATAAAAACCATAGTTTGGGTAAGGGCTAGAGATTATCTCGAGGGGAAGGTGTTAGGTGCCCCTCAAGATCTACTAGTGTGGTTCCCGGCCGCGTTAATCGTGACTTTATAAAAAGATAAAGCAATTAAACAAGTAAGTTTCACACATATTACATTCACACAACTTGAAAAAAAGCTTTTAAAGAAAAGGAAGGACGTAAATTTAAAATAAAAGAGAGGATTGATTTGGAAAAAGCATTACTATAAGGGAAATTTTAAATAGAGCAAACAAAAGAGAAAAGGGTCCTAGGTTTCACTATAATATGGATCATTCGATGCAATACCCCGCACATATTCCCAAAGAGGGGTCACTTTATGATATTATCGCATCGTCATCATCTCCATATTCTACCCTTCCCACCCCGTTGAGGTATTTGAACGCGTGAATTGGTTACGAATGCTTATTGCGTGCTATTACCCGTCTTATCCTACAGATCCTAGAGGGAATTTAGGATCGCTATTCCTATGAGGTAGGAACTAGGTGGAACCCTTAAGTTTATTGGTTAAAATGCTAGGCGGCATACAAAAACAAATAGGACTACATGTAACAAAATCATATAAAGGCGTATAAAAGGCTCAAATATCCCTCCACGGATAAACATATAATTAGCACGTCTCAATCACATTTAAGGTCTGAAAGAAAAAGAGAATTTTAAAAGCTGGAGTGTCGACAATATATTTAAAATAGCAGCTGAAAAATTTTAAAGCAGAATTTGCAGAAAAGAGTTGGATGAAAACTTTTGGGACTTGAGAAAGGCAATGGATGTCTAACATTTTAGAAATCGGAGGGAAAACCTTTTAAAAACACTTGAAGATACATGCTAAGGCATAACACATATGATAAACCAGTTTTTGGACAGGAGAGGGAGAAAATAGATGTGAAACTATTCAGAGGTGTGAAAGAACGTGTAAGTATATTAGTTTTTAACTATAGTTTTGAAAATCGTAGAAGATATAATATTAAGATAAGTTTTAGAAAACAGTAATCCAGTTCTGGACTAGGAAGAAGAGTAACTTAGTAAAAAATATTTGCACAGAAGTGACTGAAAATAAGGCAGAATTTACTATAAAAAATCAGCGTACTTCAGAGAGACAAACAAATTTAGACGCTTTAAAGATGGGTGGAATAACTTAAGCATGATTTACGGCGATTAACCAATTTTATCCAGCCTAAGGTTTGCTTAGGCGTTGTTTAACCATAAGAGAAAGTGAACATGCGTGTTTGTTTCCCAGTTTTAAAAGGAACCTATTAACCAGTTTTACGTCTGTTTAACAAAATTAGTGAGACATTAAACAGTTGCAAATAAAAACCCTAAGTACATGATATCTAATGCATATAAAGGCCCTAAAACATGGTATCTAAATGCATTGGTAGTAACTTAATTATTAACTGATTGTGATTGTAAAAATAGGCAAAATAACAAGCTGAAAGAAAAGACATATGTACAGGATTCCTACATGTAAAATGCATGTCCTAAACATGATTTCTATTTCGCAAATAGGTAAGTAAAATCCTACGAATATATTTTCTACCCATACCCTTAATAATCATACATAACCCTCCCCAATTTCACAATCATCCCCATTGTTCTTTACAAGTTATTACAAACCAAGTAATTTAAAAATACAATAGTGATAAAAAAAGAAGCTATTCTATAGGGAGCCTACAGCCAGGCCTAAGATCTCCAACCTCACTTCTTTCTAGTTTCACAGCCATTACCAAGGCGTGGATGCGGCAAAGTTCCCTAAGGGTTCGTTTGAACCCATGACCAATACCAAGCACCCAAAACATCATAATTAGACAAGTGTAGAAGTGCTAGCCTTCTGCATCAAAATTCAATGGGTGCTCAAGGATCTCAAGGCAATGCTTACACTAAGAGGACAAACCCTAAGGTTCTAAGAATGAGATTATGATTAGAATTGAGAGAGTTGAAAATAGTTGAGAGACAGTCTAAGAAAACACTTGAAAGAGTTTGAAAAGTTGAGACAGTTTAAGAAAATAGTAGAAAGAGCTGAAGAAGTTCTTTTGAAATCATTTGGACCATCTCATGGCATCACACAAACAGGGGGCAAAGGGGAAGGGAACAAGTAAGTAAAGTGTACAGACAACTTATTGGAGGAAAGTAACAAGACATGATTGTAAACCAGGGGTTTAGTTCTTACTGCACCAAACCCCAATATAATCAACCTCAGGGAGAGGTTTCAGGGTTGTTAAGTTGCCAAGCAGCAGTGCACATGGAAGAGGAAAATATACATCGAGACAAGAAAAGGGGGGTAGGGGGAAACATTCTAAGTTAAACTAGGTAGACTAACAAGTACATGCTAGTGACAATAAGAGCAACAGAACCATAGGTAAAAGCACACAAGAAATAATCTGAAGTGCAAAACTAATAGAAGCATGTTGTTTTGTAGGCTATATCTTAAATAGGTGGCATACCAGTTGCAGGTAATAGAACACAATAGCAATGAGCAATAGTGCACAAAGGGAGAGCAAAGTGTGCAGAGAATGAGAGCAGTAGTGTGAGAACAGCAGTGCAGAGAAGCAAGGAACATGCAAACCCAAACAAATACTGCAGTAGAAACCCAGTAGTATAGTAGACAACCAAGCTTACTCAATCTTGGCTTTCAGCCGATTGAGTGTTCAAATAGAAGAATGAGAGAGTGTAGTAACAACAGAGAAAGAGAGAATTCAGAGAGTCTGAGGTTGTGAGGGATATGCAGTGTGTGTTTTTTGAAAGAAGATTTAGAGAAATTGTATTTGTGTGGCTCTGTATCAAGTGAGAAGAGGGGAGTAGTACTTATAGCTTTTTGAAAAATAGTAAAAAATAGGGTAACATGTACCTAATTATAGAACAGTACCAATTTGAATAAGTCACAGGATCTTAATTCAAATTAATCAGGGACTGATGATTCTAATAGGAGTATAGGCTACCAAGTAAGGAAAGAATAAATCTGATGACTGAATATACTATAACAAAAGCAGTAAGCATGCTGCATGTAATACAGTCTAGGTACAAATGCTTCAAGCAAGGAAAAATATATGCAGGATAGACAAAAATATATTTAAGTGCACAGTTATGGTAACCATATAAATTAACCATGGAAATCAATCAAAGAATCATGGCAGGACAAAAAATAAAAGAGAATCAGTCCCAAACCTAGAGAGCAATCTCATAAGTAAGGAAATAATTTGAAAAATCAGTGTAGGAACACCTACAAACTAGGGATTCAAAAAGATGCTCGGAATTAACAGAATATTCAGTAAAGAAAGGCATTCGAATTTATTTAAGGACAACTATCACAAAACTAAGAACCCTAAGTAAGAAATTGCATAAAACATTGGGGACTCGGAACCCTAGAAGAGATTTAAGGAATGAAACTCAGAAAACAAAAGGTTTCAAGCACATAGCATGGGAGTAATCACATAATACCCAAAAGAAACAGAGGCATAATGATTAAAAGGGGTCAGAAACCCTAGCAAGAAAAATTAAAGCATGGACCCAGGTTAACAAGGACACCAAACAAACGAAGAAAACAAATAAACATAAACAAACATATAGTACTCACAAAGAGCAGAAGAAACGATTTTGAAGAAGGGGGTCAGAAACCCTAATTTGAAAGAGTGGTAACCATCTGAAGTTTGAAATAATCGGAAACACCAAGTAAAAATAGAGTATAAAACAAAATCAAACTGAAAGTTGTTTTAAAAGAGTAGATATTAAAGAGGTTTGAGTAGAAAAATTAGGGTTTGCACACAAATTAAGGAAAACGAAGAACCTGGCCGTGAAACTCGTATATGATGCCATAGAAGGCATCATCGGACAAAAAAAACCGGAGAAAAGCCGGAAACAGACCCAAGTAAAGCTTCAGTGACCGTCTTTCATGGCGGATGACTTTGGGCTTCGAGCTTCGGAGGTGAGCAACGATGATGAGGGTTCCATGGTGACTGAAGATCGAGAGAAGTGAGGGAGGGGTATGGTCGGAAAGACAACGTTTCATCAGAGAAGAAGGAGAGAAACAGATGGTTCTAGAGAGCAATCATTTAGAGAGAGAGACTGGTCTCTGAAAATGAGGGGTTTGGGAAGGGGGTCATTTGATTTAATTAAGGTAAGGGAATCTGCGCCGTTGATCTTATTTGATCAATGACTCAGATTAAATCGGAGATGGACCGGGTTAAAATCAAGCGGGTATGGGTCATTAAATTGGGCTAGAATTGGGCTGAAATAGGGGGTTGAATTGGGCTATTTTTTAAACAAAATTCTGATATAGTTTAAATAGCCAATTTCTCCTAATTAATTTTATAAAATTGCTAAAATAGTTTAAAAAGAAAAATTAAAAATACGGAACTAATTAATAACATATAAATATTAAGTTAAAAATACTAGAAATAATTTTATAACTATGAAACACAGTTAATTATGAAATTGGCCATAATTACAATTTTGTGAAATTAGCCTTAGAAATTTCAAATAAATTTTTTAGAATATGAAAAAATTAAATAATTTATATTTTGTTTTAAATATGGGAATGAAGCACATTATTCACTAAAAATAATAATTTGAAAAGTAATTTTGGCCTTCATACTGTCAAAAGTAAGCAGTAAATTGATTTTAATAGATCTCAAAAATAAAAGAAAAATACCAAAGTTATCGGGCATGCTTATATATACATACATATACTTTTTTGAAGTATTATGGGTGCAAAATATACAGGAAAAAATTGGGTACCAACAACCACACCACAGAACATCACTTTTTAGCTTCCAATCACAACCCTATTACTAAAACAACTCCCATTACTATTTCGTGGCATCCCCCTCACAAAGGTTGGACTAAGATGAACATCGATGGAGCTTATGATGATCTCACTACCGGAGTAGGAGGTGTCTTCAGATACTGGAAAGGAAACTGGATACTTGGGTTCCAAAAAAGTATCAATGCCATATGCTATCTTCACTCAGAGATTCTGTCCCTATATGAAGGCCTAATAATAGCACAAAAGTTCAAACTATATCCTTTGGAAATAGAAACTGACTCTACAGAAGTCATCAAAGCTATTAATAACGGCCATGCCATACTAAACTGTTGGAACATATATGTATGTTCATATTTATATATTTTGATAATTGACAAACCGATTTAGACGGAAAATAATATATGCCAAATAAATGTGAGTTATTATTGAATACACCTTGATTTATATTTTAACTAAAGTGTATTTATTTTGTAGATATGCAAAAGCATACAAGGGGGATGACAGGATTTGATATGCGAATTTAATATGCGCATTATTTGAGCGGACAAGAATTGGAGTCCAAGGAGTTCAAGACAAGATCAAGAAAAGATATGAAGAAATGAAATAAATGAAGACCTTTTGTTGAGTCTTTTTTATATTGTCTCTATTGTGATCTTGATCCGATTTTAAGTTTGAGTCTTGGCATCTCTCATAAAATGGATTTTACAATATATGCATATCATATATGATTTTACAATATATGCATATCATAAATATTTTTATTACATTTAAAACAAATTGGTTTTAAATGTTATATAATAAATATTTTCAATACATTTAAAACGAAATGATTTTAAATGTTTTTATTGATCCGGAATGGTCATTACAATTGTTTTTCATATTTAAGATACTTAATATCTTCAATCAAAGCTTTGAAAAACATTTTATAACTTATTTTCAATAAGTTAGTTGTTTTAAAAACGGACCATTTCCGCAAGGTCAGATAGTCGAATATTTGATATTGGATAGTCGACTATCCTGATGACCGTTGCCAAGATAGTCGAATATCCATATCAGATAGTCGACTATCCTGATGACCGTTGCCAGCCCAACGGCTAGTAGGTAGTCGAATAACCATAAGTTAGTCGACTAACCTACAGATTTTCAGAATCTGTCTTTATGATTTTAGCAACGGCTAGGAGTGATTTTGGAGCTATAAATACACCCCAAAATCACTCATTAAACACACAACTTCTGACCTAAACATTCATAAGCTTTCAAATACTTTCAATATCATTTTGATCATTTTTATCACATTTGGAGAGCCAATTCTTTGAATTTATTGTTGTGTTCTTGAGCGTACTTGTTTACTCATATATACTCTATTAAGAGAGTCTTGTTTAAGTGAGTGTTAAGCGTTTTTATACACTTGAAGGGAAGTTTATAATCCCTTGTTGTAAGAAGGAATATTTTGTTCCTTCGTGTGAAGTCTTGGAGTGTTGAATCTTCGAGCAAGGTTGTTTGAGACTTGTGTGACTCATGTTCTCAAGTTGTAACGGTTTGTTAGGCACCCGTAAGCTTAACAGAGAAGTCTTGGGGTGAGGTATCCTCAAGCAAGAGAAGTCTTAAGGTGCGGTATCCTTGAGCAAGTGTAACGGTTTGTTAAGCACCCGTAAGCTTAACGAAGTTAGTGGAAATCTCGAGAGAGTCTCTCGGGGACTGGACTAGCCACGGGTTGTGGTGAACCAGGATAACATCGGTGCGTTCGTTCCTTATTATTTACTTATCGCTTATTTCATTCCTGCAATTTTTAAATTCCGCAAGTTTACGCTGTTTTTTATTATAACGCTATTCACCCCCCCCCCTCTAGCGTTAAGCGTATATTCTAACAATTGGTATCAGAGCCTAACTCTCTGCAAGACTTAACAGTTTGAGAGAATCCTTCTATGGCTTCTACTAGTAGTGCTTTTGCAGGAATAGGTGAAGGTCACTTTACCTTTTTGCCTCCAATATTTGATGGAAGCAATTACACATATTGGAAAGATCGGATGAGAATCTTCATAAAATCAAACAACTTTTATCTATGGCAAATCATCAAGTATGGTGAGCAAATGACGACTAAAGTTGGGGAAGCCATGGTAAGTGAATACAATACCAAGGCAATCAATATGTTTTATAGCGCTTTGAATCAAGAGGACTATCGGAAAATTTCCCACTGCAAAACTGCTAAAGATATGTGGGACAAGCTTGAGGACACTTATGAAAGTACGCCTCAAGAAGCGGACAGCTCATGTGATAAACCAACTGCCCGGTGTCTTATGGCAAACAAAGAAAAAGAGGTAAGTACTTCTAACTCTCACTCGTTTGAAGAAATACAAAATGCCTATGGTGAATTGTATGGTGAATTTGTTAATGCTTCCAAAACGATAAGAGAATTGAAGAAAACACTTTCTTTGTAAGAAACAGATTTTCAGAAAACACTTTCTTTGAAAGAAATAGATTTTGAAAGATTGACTAGTGAAAATGAGAAGCTAAAAGAAGAAAAGAATTCTTTTGAAAATGTCCCTAGTGTTCTTAAAAATAAAATTGAAGTTTTAGAAAAAGAAAATAATTTTTTGAAAAATGACAATGGCGATCTTAGAAATAAAATTAAAGCGATGAATGAAGCTTCTTCAATTGATAAATGCTCTATTTGCATATCTTGTGATTCCTTGAAATTAGAGAACATAGAACTTAGGAACACACTAGAAAAACATAGTGAGACATTCCTAAAACAGTTGAAGAGATTAAAAAGAAAAAGCCTAAGAAAAATGAAAGGCGTAAAAAGAATAAGAATCATATTAGAAATTATGATGCACCACCTAGAAATAATTCTAGGATTTGTTCAAGTGAGCCTAGAAATAATCATTTTAGGCAACCTAGAAATAATTCTAGGAATGAGTCTAGAATACCATTTTAGACCACCTAGAAACGATACTAGGATTTTTAATAATAAGTCTAAAATAATCTTTTTAGGACACCTAGAAACGACTCTAGGAATTGTGCTAATGAGTCTAGAAATAATTATTCTAGACCGCCTAGAAATAACTCTAGGAATTTCAACGCTCCTAGGAATGATGATTTTAGATCACCTAGAACTTATTTAGCACAACCTAGGCATATGCACAACCCGAATGTTGTATGTCACTACTGCAACCGGGTAGGACACATAGCACCCACATGTTTTGCAAAACATAGGGATTTATCTTTTGGCTATGATTATTATTTGTCTAACCCCCAAGGACCCAAAAGTGTTTGGGTACCAAAAACCTATTTTTAGGTACTTTTGCAGGTGTGCTTGAAGGCTACAATATTGTAGTAAATGCACCAAGCACGACACCTCATTGCATCAAGGGGGAATTTCGGTTAGTTATCCTTTTTGATAAAAACCGAATTGTTGATATGTGCCAGCAACCGATATTAACATATTTGTTGTTAATTTGGTTCTTATATTGTTGAAATTTTTGATATCCTTAATCGTAATAGTTGATATGTGTTAACAATTGAGATATCCTTGTTAACAATTAATATCAATTATCTTTGTTGATTCATATGTTGAAAATTTGTATCAATTATTAAATGATTGATCCATGTTTTGATAATTACTTTTGGTATCAATTTTTTTAAAATGTTTTGATAAACTTTTAAAATAACAATTGGTATCAATTATTTAGAAATAATGATTGATCCTTGTTAGTTATTTTTTGATAAGAATCTAATTGTTGATCAGTGTTAACAATTAGTATCTTTTTGATAAAAATAACCTTTGAAATGTTTGTGCAACAATTGATAACAGTTGGTATATATATTAACTGTTAGCTTGCTTCTAATAAAAATATTTCATTTATGATTTGATAATTGTCATTTGTGGTTTAAATAACTGTTGGTATATACTAGAAAAATAAATAATTTTTTTGGTGTGTATTAACTATTAGCATATTTTTGTCAAAAAACTTTTCACTCATGTTTTTGAATTTTTGGTTTGAAAAATAATTGATATATTCTTGAAATAAATGATTCATGTTTTTGACAGTTGATAAAAGTATTTCTGTTAAAAATCGACTCTTGATGAATATATCTTTTGGTCTGAATAATGGTTGGTATATTTTTTCAAAAATTGATTTATGGTTTTAATAAAACTGTTGATTTGTTATATATTAACAGTTGACATCTTTTTTGGTAATATGTTTTACTAAAAATAACAATTAGTATCACTGTTAATAAAATAATATTTGATACATTTGTTATGTTTTCCAACAAATGGTTTTATCATTGTTTTATAACAATTGGTATATCTATGTTTTGTTGGTATGTATTGATAAATTTCTAGCAATCTTCATATTGCATACTCCTCATTGTCTTTCCTATTTTATTTTGACATTCTGGAAATGTCGAAAAAGGGAAGTAGCCTTAATATACTCTCTTCTTGCTAAATGCCAAAAGAGGAAGTGTTTAGGCGATATGCGTCAAGTAAGGGGGAATGTCTTTACATTCTAGTTTGCCTTATTTGAGGGGGAATTTTTCATTAAGGAAAAATAGATTGCATGAATTTTATTGATGATATTATCTTGATGATATTTCTTGTATTTTAAAAATAATTTTTATTGATGATATTATGTTTGGAGCAACTAATAAATTTGTATGCAAGGAGTTTTAAAACTCATGACTAGCAAAATTTGAGATGTCAATGATGGACGAGCTTAATTTCAACTTGAGGTTGCAAGTGAAACAAATGAAAGAGGGAACTTTCATTTGTCAATATCGCAATGAGTTGCTAAATCTAGTTGAAATAAGCAACACCAAAGCAATGGCCACTTCAATGAATTTATATGACCATCTTGACAGAAATGGGAAAGGTAAGGAGAGCAATACCAAGAATTACAAAGGTATGATCGTTCCTTACTTTACCTTATTGCTAGTAGACTTGATACAATATTTAGCGTTTATTGACGTGCTAGATATAAATCATGTCCAAAGGAGTCACATATTACTGCGGTTAAACGAATAATGAAGTACCTAATTGGAACTTTAAATGTGGGATTTTGGTATCCCAAAGGTCCTTCACGCCAATTAATTGGCTATTCCATCTCTGATCTTGCAGGATGCAGATTAGACCGCAAAAGCAATAGTGGCACTTGCCATTTGCTTGGTAACTCCTTAGTTTCTTGGTTTAGCAAGAAACAAGTTAGTATTGTTTTTGTTTTATTGAATAATTACTGACTTGCGCGTCGGAGACGTTTACTTTCTTTCTTTTTGCAGGTATCGCCCTAAAGACAGGGGGAACCAACATGAAGTTTTTAATTCAAGTCGATAATTTTTTTGGCTTCTGAATTTTTGATTTTGGAAATAGCATATTTGTTTTAATAAAATTATTTTCATAAAATTATGATATATATTTTTACCAAAAATATAGTTTATTTTTAAATAAACGAATTCCATAAAATGAAAACTATTTTTCCAATATTTTCTGTTTAAACGATTTTTCAAAGTCGTCGAAGTTAGTCGACTAACTTGCAGTTATTCGAATAACTTGATTATCCAGAAAATCAAGCTATTTCCAGATAGTCGACTATCCCAGATGATATTCGACTATAGTTCCCAGATAGTCGACTATCCAATAAGATATTCGACTATCCACGGCCAGCCTTCAAAAATCTGACCGTTTTATAGCCGTTCAAATCAGTCCAAAAATCTGATTTTTGTCATTCAATGCTATGTTTTCTTGAACTCTATAAATAGGAATAGTGTGTACTCATTGTTTCACACCAAAATCATTCTTGTTCAAGAATTCTCTTCAAAAAAATTCTATTCCAAATTTCTTTCAAATATTCTTCTAGCCTACAAATTTCAATGGCAAATAGAAGTTCTAAACGTTCTCGTGCCGGAAAGAGTGTCCCTTCTTCTTCCAATACTCCTCCAACTATATTTGGCTATGATGATGGATCGGTTCTTTGGTTCGAACAAGAAGTCGAACTACAAAGATTTATTCAAAAGTTTGATAATCGAGAAATTCTTCCACCTCGATTCACCACCGGAAGATATCTTGCGGATTCCATTCATTCCAATATTCTTCTACAAAGTTCAATAATCGACTTTGTATATTTGAAATATGATTTCATTCATCCTCTTTTGATTCAAGCCTTCTATTCAAATCTTAAGAAAGATGAGGATGGGGTACTCTCTACCAAAGTTAATGGTATTCCTATTCTTCTAAGTGAAGAAAATATTCAAGCTCTCACGAATCTTCCTCGTGATGGCCAAGACATCAATCAATATTCCGGTTTCGAAGGAATACTCTATGATGAACAAGTCCTTTTCAACCTTATTGGAATTGGACCCTTTGAATTTTCTCAAGAGCAAAAGAGAGCTCCAATTAAAGGGATGTTTCCGGAATTTCGTTTGATTTTTTACATTATCACTCGGATTCTCAAACCGAGGAAAAGCAATCACACCACAATTGGTCGTGAAGACGCAAAAATCATGCATGCTATTGCTTCCAAAGCACGCATAAATTGGTGTAAATTTGTTCTTACACATATGTTTGATTCTATAGAAGGTGACAAACCTCTTCCATATGCATTTCTTATAATGCATTTTCTTGAAGCGTCTCAAATCAACACCAATGTTGGCACAAAGAAAAATCGTACCAAACATTGGGAAATACAAGAGACTTCTTTCCATGGCCATGATCAAATTCCTCATCCTCCTCCAACTCAAGCTCGTCGTCCTCGTGCTCAACCGGATGCGTCTCTTCAAACCATCTCGGAACAACTTGCTTCTCTATCAACTTCAATGAATCGAATCGATAGAAATGTGTCTCGCACGGAAAGAAATGTGCGACGACTTAGTGACGAAATCCACGGATATTTTGACCATGTCAATTATTCGTATTCTCACGTCTATTCTGCAAGTACTTCTAGCGACGATTTAGACGACGATGGAAGTTCTTGATTCGTATTTTCATTATTTGAAATGTATTTTTCATTATTTGAAATGTATTTTCAATTACTCTTATTGTAATTTTCCTTCTTCATTAATGAAATTATCTTTTTGTTAATGTCAAAAGGGGGAAGATAAGGGTAGTATATGCATATTTATCTTTTTCCATGCATTAGGGAAGATAAGGGTATATTGCATACTTATTTATTTATATGCACATTTATTTTATTGCATAAATTGAGGGGGAACTCAATAATGACTTGTCTTATATTTGGCATAGTTTTATATAAGGGTATATGCATATTCCCATGAAGGTTTGCCATTATCAAAAAGGGGGAAATTGTTGGAACATATATGTATGTTCATATTTATATGTTTTGATAATTGACAAACCGATTTAGATGGAAAATAATATATGCCAAATAAATGTGAGTTATTATTGAATACACCTTGATTTATATTTTAACTAAAGTGTATTTATTTTGTAGATATGCAAAAGCATACAAGGGGGAAGATAGGATTTGATATGCGAATTTAATATGCGCATTATTTGAGCGGACAAGAATTGGAGTCCAAGGAGTTCAAGACAAGATCAAGAAAAGATATGAAGAAATGAAAATAAATGAAGACCTTTTATTGAGTCTTATTTATATTGTCTCTATTGTGATCTTGATCCGACTTTAAGTTTGAGTCTTGGCGTCTCTCATAAAATGGATTTTACAATATATGCATATCATAAATGATTTTACAATATATGCATATTATAAATATTTTTATTACATTTAAAACAAGTTGGTTTTAAATGTTATATAATAAATATTTTCAATACATTTAAAACGAAATGATTTTAAATGTTTTTATTGATCCGGAATGGTCATTACAATTGTTTTTCATATTTATGATATTTAATATCTTCAATCAAAGCTTTGAAAAATATTTTATAACTTATTTTCAATAAGTTAGTTGTTTAAAAATGGACCATTTCCGCAAGGTCAGATAGTCGAATATCTGATATTGGATAGTCGACTATCCTGATGACCGTTGCCAAGATAGTCGAATATCCATATCAGATAGTCGACTATCCTGATGACCGTTGCCAGCCCAACGGCTAGTAGGTAGTCGAATAACCATAAGTTAGTCGACTAACCTACAGATTTTCAGAATCAGTCTTTATGATTTTAGCAACGGCTAGGAGTGATTTTGGAGTTATAAATACACCCCAAAATCACTCATTAAACACACAACTTCTGACCTAAACATTCATAAGCTTTCAAATACTTTCAATATCATTTTGATCATTTTTATCACATTTTGAGAGCCAATTTTATGAATTTATTGTTGTGTTCTTGAGCGTACTTGTTTACTCATATCTACTCTATTAAGAGAGTCTTGTTTAAGTGAGCGTTAAGCGTTTTTATACACTTGAAGGGAAGTTTATAATCCCTTGTTGTAAGAAGGAATATTTTGTTCCTTCGTGTGAAGTCTTGGAGTGTTGAATCTTCGAGCAAGGTTGTTTGAGACTTGTGTGACTCAAGTTCTCAAGTTGTAACGGTTTGTTAGGCACTTGTAAGCTTAACAGAGAAGTCTTGGGGTGAGGTATCCTCAAGCAAGAGAAGTCTTAAGGTGCGGTATCCTTGAGCAAGTGTAACGGTTTGTTAAGCACCCGTAAGCTTAACGAAGTTAGTGGAAATCTCGAGAGAGTCTCTCGGGGACTGGACTAGCCACGGGTTGTGGTGAACCAGGAAAACATCGGTGCGTTCGTTCCTTATTATTTATTTATCGCACTTATTTCATTCCTGCAATTTTTAAATTCCGCAAGTTTACGCTGTTTTTTATTATAACGCTATTCACCCCCCCCCTCTCTAGCGTTAAGCGTATATTCTAACATAAACAACATCATTTTATCTTGTAGGTCATTAATGCACCAGGAGAAGGGCCGAATACTGAGGCATAACTTCAGGGAAGGAAACAAGGTGGCAGACACATTAGCAAAAGAGGCAAAGAACTAGGATATCAACCAATATATGCATAAAGAAGCAAGAATATTAGTATCAGCACATATTTTTGTGGAAAAGTTACTTAGCTATGATATGACCGAAGAACATATTTTGTCAAAAAAATATCAAGAACAGTTTGTAATATGTTAGTTTGCCTAGGAAACCAAAATATGAAGATGGAGGGGATGTCACCATCCTCAACAAACTATCACTTCACTATAGGTGAAGCTAGCTGTAATAGGCATGACAATGCTCAAGTTTAAATGTATATAACTCCTATTAACCTTCATAAAAAAAGTACAAACTTTCTTGTAATAAACTAATTTAAAATGTACTAGGAGTTAACAAAAAATATGGTTGTAGTTCCCTCCAGGCAACGTCTTGACAAGAGTGTAGGGAGAGAAATTTCAACAAAGCAGATGAGATATGCAAAGTGACTTACTTTTTAAACTGCTTTAGGCTCAAAGAAACACCTAATTCCTTTTTGATTGATTATAACTTATAAGTCAATGGTGTTTTAATCAACCACATGACTCACTTACCAAAAAATATTGAGGCCAAAAGTCAGCCAAAATCTATGGAGCTAAGTCTAATGTTGAACAACTGCAATAAATTTTTCCCATGTGTTTTATTTTGTCGGCCAAAAGGATATTATTGGTATTATCACGGCTTTCAAATTTTCAAGACTAATAACTTAGCTTGTAGAGTTCTTAAGAAGTTTTCAGTCATTAAGATGACCTAATTGAAAAATAAAGTATATATATGACGGCTCACGATGGGCACCCGATAACTTACTTAATCGAGTACTAACATAATATATCTTTATTATCGTACTATCAGGGGTAAATTGGCCAAAAGGGCCGTCATGAGATAAACAGAATAAAATATAAGTTAACACTAGACATAGGAACTTATACATGTGACATACATGCCTATAAGACCAAAGTGATCACTCATACACTGAACATAGACCGACAAGGCCATGCCATTTTCATATACATGACATCTGCCTGCATGCCTCTAAGAGTACATACACAACATAAAGGTCGGGACATGACCCTGCCATACCAATCAATACATGTCCAAATAGGCAACTCCGGAGCAAATTGAGTGCACCCAACACCTTCCACCGAGCTGATAACCTACTAGGAGGACTGTCAACCTGTCTATCGGGACGTGCGGGCATCAAATGCAGCGTTCCTTTTGCGTGGGGACATTATATATATATATATATATATATATATATATATATATATATATATATATATATATATATATATATATATATATATATATATATATATATATATATATAAAATGTCGCGGATGAGGCAAACCCAAAAATAAAGAAGATAAAGAACACCAAATTTTAATGTGGAAATCCTTTCAAGTCGAAGACAAAAATCACAGGATCATAACGATCAAAAAAACTCCACTATAACAATAATAGGGTTATAAAAATTCTCCAAATTAGCTACAAAATAAGTGTCAAACACGGAGCAACAATAGCAATAACTAATCAATTGAAGAAAGAGGAGAATACACGAAAATAAAATTGTTGTTCGAGGCTCGAAATAAGATGCTACGGGCCTCCAAAACTGATCTCCACCGTTTAGATGAAAGAACAAGATGCTACGAATGCTCAGTCAAAATGTCAGCCTAATCCAACAATTAACAAATCGGAATATGTTATTTGAAGTTGGCTGGTCGGAATAAAATCTACATAAAAATAAATACTTTTCTTCTCTCTTCTGTCTTGATGAATGCTCTGTCAAAAAATACTCTTATGTGTTTACGTACTTCAAAGACATGTATCAATAATCATAGAATAATTCTCCAAGGTTGTCCTATTTATAGATAACGAGTGTTGCTTTCTCTTAAATCCAAAACACACTCAAAATAGGAATAAACACTGAATCCAATTCTGAATAGGAACGTAAAAAAAAGAATAGGATTAGGCTATTGGGCCTTTGGCTGGACAACATGGCCATTTTCCTGACAAACTCCCCCTCCAGCCAAGGGGCCAAATGTGCCTTCAAGTAGAGGAACTATTGACGGGCTTCATGCATGCCAATTTTCTGCAATACGCATGCTTATCTGCAAGCTTAACAACAAAGTTCTCACGCTACTCCATGTAAATCTCATTATTTAAATCACCATGAAAAAAATGTTATCTTGACATCCATCTACTCAACCTCTAAAGGTAGACCTGTGATTAAGCTAGAACCACATGAATAGAAGTCATCTTCATAATATTGGAAAAAATTTCATCAAAGTCAACTCCTGTCTTCTGGCCAAAACCTTTAACAATTAACCTCTCCTTGTACTTGGGCGCAGAGGTATGTTTTTCTTGCTTTCGGCAATTTCACTAACTGACATATACCAGTCTCATGTAGTAACTTCTTCTCATCTTCCATGGCTTCTATCCACAGATCTTTGTGAGTATCTTGCATGGCTTCATCATAGCTCTCAAGTTGCCTGTAAAAAGTTTATACTCATTAGGATGATAGAGCATAGATTTTTTCTTCTCCTTTGTAGATCTTCTAAGAGATGTTTCAGGAGTACTTGAAGTAGTTACCTGAGTAGGAATTGGTTGTTGATCAACCACAACTTCATCAATTGAAGCATCCATAACATCTACACCATGATAATCCTTTTGATCTTGATCATTATCTCTATCGTTTTCTTGGATTCCTTCATGTGAAATAGGTGCCTTAGTAATAGAAACTGGATCACTATCAACTAAGCACTTATTACTCTGAGAATCTACTTTCTGAGCTTTGTCAATATCTTCAATAATCTGGTCTTCAAATAATATTGCATCACGACTGCTAATAAGTTTATTATCAACTAGATCGTAAAAGTGATACCAAACTTATCTTGACCATAATCGATAAAGATGCAATGCTTAGTTTTGACATTCAGTTTTGATCTCTCATCATTAGGAACTTGCACACATGCTTTACACCAAAAATATCTCAGGTGATCATAAGAAATATCTTTGGAAAATCAAACTCTTTTGGGACATCACCATCCAAAGCAACAACATGAGACAAATAGATAATATAGGTAACAGTGTTAAGTGCTTAATGTATTTGGAACCTTAGCTTCTGAAAGCAAGAATCTAACTCCCTCAACTAGAGTTCTATTTATCTTCTCTTCCATACCATTCAAGTGATGTGTCTTGGGTAGAGTTTTCTGATGATGAATTCTTTGTTCCTTGCAATAATTATCAAATGGACCACAATATCTACCATCATTGTCAGTACAAAGACATTTTAATTTCTTCCTGCCTGTCTCTCAGCTAAGGCCTAAAATTCCTTAAACATGCCAATTGCTTGATCTTTATATTTCAAAAAATACACACACAGCTTACGAGAATGATCAACAATGAATGTCACAAAGTAAAGTGCACCACCTGTCACACCTCCTTTTTACCGCCCCGAGGGGGTATGAGACTTTTTCCAATTAAAGTGACATTATTCAAAATGGAATTATTTTATTTATTAGAGTCGCCACTTGGAATTGTTTATTTTACAATTCCAGATCGAGGAAGCTACTTTATTTAAAAGTCTGCGAACCAGAAATTCTAAGTAAGAAATTATATTAACCCAGGGGAAGGTGTTAGGCACCCCCTGTTTCGTGGTTCTAGAACGGTCGTTTAACGATTTATACTTGGCTTAATTGTTTAACTACTCATTTTAAAACCTATCTTTTTACCGCTTTTAAAACACTTGAATTATTCGTAATTAAAGAATCAAGTTACGCGTACGTATACTCTTTTCCTTTAGCGCATCAAAAATTATGTCACGCGAACGTGTCCATGATTAATATCAGATTTTTTATTAAGAAAAATTAGTTGAAGTTGCACGAATACATCCCTCGAGGAACGTGTACACAATTACGACAGTCTGATTAAAATTTTTGTTATGACATTTTACTACCTGAATATCACCATTTGAAACAGAAATAGGTTAATCTATTTATTTAATAATAAAACTTTTTAAAGCTTCAATTTTTTCTCAACAATAGAAAATGAATTAACTTTAGTATCAAAAAAAGAAGAAAGTGATTACGAGTACTTTAGCTCACAATGATTCATACTACAAAACTTTTGCTATACGATGACTAAAAATATTTATCAAGTCTTCATTATCTTAAAAAGTCCATGAGCAAACAGTTAAAGTTCAAAACTATATAATTAAAAAAGAACTCCCAAACTCATTTATCATTTTAAACCAAAATAGCAAAACACATAACGTATGTTGAATAAAGTAACTCAAATAGCGCCAAACGACATAGAACTATAATTTAAACACATATCTGCATTACTCGAGCCCTAAGCGAATCCATCGGAAGAGGATAAAAAAAACAAAAGAAAAATGACACACACAGCAACATGAAAGCAAACAGATGGAGAGTTAACAAATTCTTATATTTAAACCCATATCTTAATAGCTCTTCTAAGGCTTCAATTCATTCTTGATGAGAGTAAAATAGAGATAATGGTTGTAGATATGAACCTGAATGGGGAAAGTTCTTAATTAATTTTTGCTTGAATGCAGGGTACAATACCTAGTCGTTTAAGATAGATGATCATCTATTCTTATACCAATAACTAGTGGAGAACATGGAAAAATAGGAACATAAGGGTAAGGGGAAGTGGTGAAAGGAACGTGAGTAGTTAGGATTTGTGGGGGATGAGACCTGAAAAGTGGGGTGAAGGAGTTATGGTTTATTTTATTTTTTATTATATTTTTTAGTAATTAACTTTTTATATTTTTTTAAAGTAAAATCAGATTTTTAAGATTAAATCTAAAAGAAAAAAAATTTATACTAAAGTAGTATAAGATTTGCGGTGTGGTCAACAATTAGGTGCTCACACCACCTTTTGATTTTGCTTTAAAAGGACCACACAAATTAGAGTGTACTAGCTCCAATAAATGGAGCTTTCTTGAGGGAGGGTGGCTATGAAAGGATACCATTTTTTGTTTGTCAACTAAGCAATGGATATACCTTTTCAGCTTTGCCTGTTTTAATCTAAACTTTTCTTAGCCAAACACATAATCCCCTTCTTGTTCATATGACTCAATCTCTCATGCCACAATTCTGATAAAGTATTACTTTGCACCAGATTTATTGAGTCATTAAGATTAGATCCCTGTGTCACATATAAATGACCAGACTTGACTCCTCGAACCACTACTAACGAGCACTTAGTGAGCTTTCATTGGCCATTAAAGAGGGCATTATGGTGACCTTCATCGTCTAATATTCTTGTGGAGATCAAATTTAAAGGAAAGTCTGGAGCGTGCTTGACATCTTGAAGAACTAACGTTGAACCATTATTAGTTTTCAAAGAAACTGTGCCAACATCAAACACCTTAACTTCACCAACATTGCCCATTTTTAACACTCCAGAATCAACATGAGTATAAGATGACAAAAAGTCTTTTCTTGGTGTGACATGTGAGGTAGCTCCAGAATATACTATCCAGCTCGTCTCATGGGATACCAAATTGATGACATTTTCATCATAGGCAAAAAGAATGTCATGTCAAACAATAACAACATTGTTCTCGTTATTTTCAACTTTCTTTCCTTCTCTAATGTCTTGCAACAACTTGTCGCATAACCGTTTGATGTGTCCTTTCTTTCCACAGTGGTTGCATGTAATATTATAGTATTTGGAACTTGACTTACTTCTACTTTTACCTTTATTCATTGAGCCTCTTTTTCTATCTCTCCCGCCGTCTTCTGTTACCAAGATATATTCTTGCGAGGACGAACCTTGAGATTTTCTCCTTACTTCGTTATTCAACACATCACTCTTGGCATATTCCATGGTCACCTTACCTCCAGGAGCTGAATTTTTCAAAGAAACATGAAGAGTTTCCCAAGAGTCAGGCAGAGTATTAAGAGCCAAAGTCCATGTATGCCATCATCAAAATTAACTCCCATTTCTGACAACTGATCAAAGACGCTCTAAAATTCATTTATGTGATCAAGGATAGGGATTCCTACCTTGTAGTTAAAGGTCATCAATTGCATTAGCAGGGACACCTAATTGTTTTCGATTTTAAAGCATAAAGAGTCTCTAGATTTTCCTCCTATGATCTCGCATGTGTTTCGCAATATTGTTGCGAACATTATCTTCAACCAATTGTCGTATATATCCATATACTTGTTGGTGCCTGAAATTCCATTCTTCATAAGATATACTCTCGGGTTTATGAGCTACAAAAATGGGTATATGCATCTTCTTCACGAACAACATGTCTTTCATCTTGCTTCTACAAATATTATAATTTCTTTCAATTAAACATACAATCTTGCTCATATTCGCCTCCATTCCATAACAACCAGATAAATAACCAAGGCTCTGATACCACTATCATGACGAGGAAGGGGCAAACCTAAAAATAAAGAATATAAAAAATACCAAATTTTAATGTGAAATATCTTTCAAATTGAAGGTAAAAACTACGGGATCACAAATTCAAAAAAATTCACTATAATAATAAAAGAGTTATAAAATTTCTCCAAATTGGCTGTACAATAAATGGAAATAGGGAGCAACAATAGCAACAAGAGCAACAACTAATCAATTGAAGAGAGAGGAGAATCCAGAAAAACAAAGCTATTGTTCAAGGCTCGAAATAAGATACTACGGGCCTCCAAATCCACTCTTCACCTTTCAAACCAAATACCAAGATGTTACGAATACTGAGTCAAAATTTCAGCCTGATCCAACGTTTAACGAATCAAAAAATGTGACTTGAAGTTGGCTGGTCGAAATGAAATCTTCACCAAAAACAAATACCTTTGTTCTCTCTTCTCTCTTGATGAAAGTTCTCTCAAAACCCATTCTTATGTACTTAAATCTATCAAAGACTTGTATCAATAAGTATAGAACAATTTTCCAAGGTTCTCCTGTTTATAGGTAATTATCACGACCCTAAATTCTGACCCAATGGCGATGGCGCTTCTAGTGAAGACAAGGACAGTCAGCACACTTCCAATTTATTTTAAGCAATTAAATAATAATAAATATTAAGACTTTAACATAATAAAATCCCAAATTAAAGTGAATACTACTGCTTGTGGAATAGACATAGCCCGATATCAGGGTGTCACAAGTCATGAGCAACTACTAAGGTCTAAATACAACGAAAAATCTGAAAGTGTACAAAATACAGTCTAATTAGTTGCGAACGTTGGGTATACCTTGCTAAACTCCGATGACTCTACCTCTAGCAACCAATACCTGCTACCGGGTTTAGAAATACATGAATCTGCACACAAGGTGTAGGGAGTAATGTGAGTACTCCGACTCAGTGAGTAATAATAATAAATGAAGACTGAGCGATAAAAAATCACGTAAAGGCACCTCAACATGCTATAAAGAAGCAGTATAAAGACAATAAAATTAGTGAACAGTAAAAACATTTAAAGTTACCTTAGTTCAGTTTAGGCATCTTTAAAACGCCTTTTTAATAGTTAAGCAAGTAAATGGGACGTAGTTAGAAAAGATAAACACATACAGAACCGCCCCTCGAGCACAATACCTATAGAATCAGCCCCTCGGGCTACACATATAACAACACCATCCCGTTGGGCTATATCTCATATCACAATGGCTACCCGCGCTCACTAGGGGGTGTGCAGACTCTTGGAAGGGCCCCTTACAGCCCAAGCGCACCATCAAGCCATCTCGTGGCATAATGAACAGGCTCTCGACTCATATCAACAAGCTACCTCAGGGCGTACAATCTCAGGTCCTCGACCTCATAAACTTAATCAGTGTATCCTCACAATATAGGCCCTCGGACTTACTCAATCAGAATCTCATAAGCCACTATGGAAACACTAAAATATGATGCTCAGCCCAATTTATCATTTAAAATATTTTTTAATGTTTAAAAAATAGTACGCATGGCTGTTACGAAAACAGTGAAATATAACATAATTAAGTACAAGTATAAAGTCAAAACAGTGAGAAAATATTAGTAAAAATCCCCGAAGGGTCCAAATAGTTGGCACGAGGGGATGAGGGGCCATACTCAAATATAACCCCGAGGCCCCCAGAACCTTAAACAAAAGTACATATACCAGTACCCAAACTAGTATTGATCTTTGAAACATCTCAAACAATATCGAATACACCAAATCACATTGAATTCAACGTAAGGTTCCAAAATCTCCCGAATTCTTCTTTTTATCAAAAAGCCTACCAAACCACATCCGAATGACCTGAAATTTTGCGCACACATCCCAAATGACACAGAGACCTACTGCAACTTCCGAAATTCCATTCCAACCACTAGGTAAAAATCTAACCTATCAACCGGAAAATGCTAAAATCTCAATTTCGCCAATTCAAGCCTAAACCTTTCACAAACTTCCAAAACACATTCCAATTACGCTCCTAAGTCCCAAATCAACTCACTGAGCTAACAAAATCATAAAAATTCTAATTCAAGATCATATATTATCAATTCAAAACTTGGTCAAACCATTCAAATATTAAACTTCAACTGAGGACTGTTCTTCCAAATTCATTCTAATTATCCTGATAACCAAAACCAACGATTTACATACTTTGTAATACATCACGCGAGGCTATTCATGCACGAGAACTGGTGAGCGAAGTTCAAAAGCTCAAAATGACAGGTCGGGTCGTTACATCCTCCCCCAGTTAAACATGCATTCTTCCTCGAACGTGCCCAGAGTTATTCCAAAAGCTAACCATTCGGTGAATAACCTCAATCATGCACATACCCGGGGGTGATCCCACATCACCCTATCTCATATAGGTCCGATGACACAATGTAACTGAAATTTCACAATTCAACCTAGCCCATCAATCTTAGAAGCACATTTCCACTCCTGAAATCATCCACAAGATCAGAACACTACAACAAAAAGGGTGTTTAGCGGCAATAACAATAGCCGCTATATCTTTTACTGGCCATTGGTGTATAGCCGCTGATGTTGGGGTCGCTAAAGTCTTTAGCGGCTATTATCATAAAAGCTGGTAAAAGGTATTGTTTATTGCCGCAAAAGATTATTATCTTTAACAGCAATTATTTGCGGCAATTATAATGGCTGCTAAATCTAATCCATAACGGCTAATTATACTGCTTTAACTATTTTTCATAGCTACAAAATTCAAAATAATTACCGCTAAAAGTTGACATCATTAACAACAATTATTATAGCTACTAAATCCAATCTATAATGGCTAATTATTCTCCTTTAGCATCCATTTTTATAGCCGTTAAATTTAAAATAATTTCCACTAAATGTTCGCGTCTTTTATGGCAATTATTTTGTGACAATTAAAATGGCCATAGTATCCCTTCTGAAAAGATATTAGTTTGCCATTTTAGTGGCTAATATGTTTGACTAAATTGCCGCAAAAAGTCAATATTCTTAATGGTAATTGTTCTTTAGCAACTATAAAAGTTGCAATATCCCTTGTAAAATATCTTAAGTTGCCCATTTATCGCCGAATTATATAGCTGGTATATCCAACTAAATTAGCGCTAAAAGTCACAAGCGCAAATAGCAATATTGTAGCCACCATTAATAGTAATTACTACATTTAATAAAAATATGACCAAAATAAGAAAATATATTAGTATTAATTTTTAAAAAAAATATAATATATCTCATTAAATCTTAACAAATTAAAAGAAGCACCAACAAAAAATATTGATGTTACAATAACTAAACTTATATTGTTTGAACTAAATAGCTAATGTCATTATATAACTAATCCAGATGATGGGCTATTTTCGAAACTTTTCATCATTATGAAATCTTCCATCCGCTGAATTATCGAGCATCAAACTGTATGACCTGAAATTATAAAATAATTGTATCAGAAGGTAAAATACAATGTGGAAAAAACATCTTTAAAATTCCATCAGTGTCACGATTCATAACAGAAAAATCATTGCTATTAACAGAACAACCGCCATCAAGCAGAATAACCACAAAATGCAAAAAATTTATGCTGAAAGTCAGACCAAGGTTCAGGTCCAGCAGCTCCAGGTAAGTTTCCATCATTGTTGAACCAACTGCTTGTGATCGAGTTGTTGTTGAACCAGCTGATAAATCAGCAGTAGGTGTGCTAGAACTGGACAAAGCAGGAGAAGAACCAGTTGCTGCTACTATGAAGGCAAATGGTGATCGACCTACTGGAGCCTAAAATTTTATAAAGCTTCAGAGATGTAAAATCAAACATCAATTACTAGACCCCTGCAACTAATCAGATAAACAAAGCCAACAAAATGATTCTGAGGTCTGAACCGATACAGAACAAGCAAACTTTAGGCATTAAATTGCTCATATAATGTAGAGGAAAATGCTACACATATAACACCAGAACTCCTTCTAACATCTAATGACTCTAGACAAAGTTAAGCTCCTCAGTGCAGAAGGTTCTAAATGCCTGGGTAGATAAAGAATCACTAGTTTTTGAAGCACCATAACTATCTTTCTGCAATATTAGATCATAGCAAAAATTGCAAAAATACAAGAAACATTACCATATACCGAAGAAGAAAAAACATATGAGTTCCTTAAGCTGAACACGATCGAAGCAAAACAGGACCTACGGATGAGCTGAGCATATCACTCAGGGCTAACTAAATGTCATTTGAGCCATGCTCACAACTTATCAAGCTTGAAAGTAATGAGAAGAAGCAAGACAAGTTTTTCTCAAATGATGCATCTCCTAAACTACATATTGCCTGGAGAGCTGCAATGATAAGAGGTGCACGTGCAGCCAACTCTCTCATCCTACCAGAGCCAAGGGGGATTAACCAATGAAGCTGTGCACCAAGAGATGACCCAGATATTTGTCTTGAATGTGCAGTTTCAATATAGAAGTGGAAGACCTCGTTGCAAAGGTTGACGAGGTAAGTTTTCACTTCAGAATCTTCAAAACCAGTAGGTTTATCTTGCACAAGATTTTGTAAAAATGAGAGGCAAATTTGATATGCCTCATTCTCAAGCCGTAATAATGGAGATTCCTTGGTTATCGCTTCTCCTTTCCTTCTCTCTCATCCTCTACTCTTCTTCATTTCCTTTCAGGGCATTTGTCTTCTTTATTTCACCTATTAGTAAAGAGTTGGTTAGTTACATAAAGAGGGATTAAGTGTTCTGTCTCAAATTTGTGGATCATGGAACTGAACTCTAGAAGCTTTGACCGCAGTGTTGTGTCATTGTTTATCTTATGAGCATGAGATATCACACCATGCATGGCTATAGAAGAATGACAGCTTTTCCTCCGTCTATATATAGTATCTTTTTCCCTATCAAACGGGATGTCAAGTAACTTCTTTCTTTCAATTATATGAATTAGTGCCTTTATAGCTATAATACATGGATTTATTATTTCTATCAAAAGGAAGTTAACAAACTAGAGCACACTTGTTAATAAAAATATATGACCAAGAAAAAGGCATTGAGAATGGAAATCAAGAATAAGATATCTCAGGACTTACTTTCTGTACAAAGGTGATTTACCAGCCATGTCAGTTAGAATCATCAGAACACTGCAAACAAAATAAAAGGTTAATGACAAGTTCTGCATGTGTAAAGACAGAGAAGCTACCTGTGCATATTTAAATATAGATCAACAGCAAGCCTGATATTAGTAACAAGCACATAAGGGCTAGATTAGTAATAACAACACTTATCAACAGAAGTTCTACGAATAGCGTCACAATAATCTTTGGTGATTTTTTTCCAGAAAGCACCACCAAAGTGGCTTGTTTCTACTGGACAGTTAATTTTGAGGCAATCCTGACCAAATATAACCTTCAACAAAGAAGCATGAACCCTTGTAACAAGTGTTACATGTGTGAGAAGGCAGAAGAAGATGCAAATCCCCTTTTCATTCACTCCGCAAGTAGCCTCTAGTACTTTTGGATACAAATAGGCAATGCCAGTATCTATCAAAGAGCTTCTTTTTAGCTGGACAGGGAAAGGAATGGGGAAGGCAGGAAGAAAATCTGGGAAGTCAAACCAGCTAGCATTTGGTGATGGAAAGAAAGATATCTCACACGTTCTGAAGGCAAAAGAGAGAACATTCACCCACTGAAGTTCAATGTATTATCCTTAGGAATTTTGTGTAACATGCAAACTGTATATGATGTAGAAAGTTTTTTAAATTTCCTCAGCTATATGTCGAATTATACAAGGTGGAAACTGAGTTTTTGTAATATTCTTGGATATGGATACTGATACACTTGTTAGAACTTGATGTAATACACTACACAAATCTTTATTCTTTGTTGTTTATATAAAATGCTCCCTTATAACAAAAAAGAGAAGTTAGAACATTTTTTTTTTTTTTGAAAAGGAGGACACTAGAAGAAATTACTAACAGATCCCTGCATAAGAAAAATTAAGGTAAAAGGGCAACCCAAAAATAGGCACGAAACAAAAAAGAGATTATAGACAGGGACTGAGCATTGCACATACAACAGGCACACCATTGGTTGTTTTTGCAGAAGGTAGACGAAACTATTTTTTAAGGACCAGTAGAAGGTAGACATATCTTCCATTAGAAAAATGAAAATTACACATCCAAATAACGTACAATCTACATAATATACAAAAACTTATATATCCATATATTCCAACTTACATATCCATATATTCCCACATGCACATCCAGAAGAGGGAGGAGCATTTGGTCACTTTCAAGAGTTCGGCGGCGAGGACTCAGATTGATTACCTCCTTCTCAGAAGGAGCGATATGGGTATGTGCAAGGACTGCAAAGTTATTCCGGAAGAGTCCCATTAGACTCTTCATATACTCCTAGTGATGGATGTCGGTCTCTGGGTGAAGAGGAAGAGGAGGGGTGCTCGGGGACAACCGCGGATTAGATGAGGTGTTTTGACTAAGGAGAAAGCACAGGAGTTGGAGAGGAGGTTAGCTGAGGGCGGAGCTTGGAGAAGTTCTGGGGAAGCGGACGCTATGTGGTTAGAGACGGCGAACTTGGTTAGGGAGGTAGCACCGGATGTGCTCGGGGTAGCCAAGGGCTATTCAGGCAGACATCAGGGTGACTGGTGGTGGAACGATGTAGTCGAAGAAAAAGTGGAGGTGAAGAAGGCGGCGTTTGCTAAGTTGGCAGGGAGCACAAGCGAGGAAGAACAGAGAGCGAACAGGGAGATCTACAAGGTGGCGAGGAAAGAAGCAAAGCTGGCGGTTACGGAAGCTAAAAATGCGGCGTTTGGTCGCATGTACGAGGAATTAGGGGAAAAAGGCGGGGACAAGAAGTTATCCCGGTTAGCTAAAGCAAGGGAAAGGAAGGCGCATGATCTTGACCAAGTTAGGTGAATCAAGGGCGAGGATGGTATAGTTTTGATGGGGGAGTCTCAAGTCAAGCAGAGGTGGCAGGTGTAGTTTTGAGACTTACTTAACGAGGAGGGGGATCGTAACATAGAGCTAGGAGAGTTGGGGAATTCAGAGCAACATAGAGACCTTGGGTACTGCAGGCGCATTAGGGCGGAGGAGGTCATGAGGGCTTTGCGTAGGATGAGTAGGGGTCGAGCGACCGGACCTGACGAGATCCCGGTGGAGTTCTGGAAATGCATGGGTAGGTCATGAGTGGAGTGGCTCTCCAAGTTGTTCAATGTGATCTTCAGGACCAAAAGGATGCCGGAGGAGTGGAGGTGGAGTACAGTGGTGCCCTTGTACAAGAACAAAGGGGACATCCAGTGCTGCAACAACTATAGGGGTATCAAATTAATAAGTCACACCATGAAGGTTTGGGAGCGGGTGATCGAGGCGAGGGTGAGGGAGATGACATTTATATCGGTGAACCAATTCGGTTTCATGCCGGGTCGCTCCACTACAGAAGCTATCCACCTTGTCAGGAGGCTGGTGGAGCAGTTCAGGGATAACAAGAAGGACCTGCACATGGTGCTTATCGACTTGGAAAAGGCGTATGACAAGGTCCCAAGGAAGGTTCTATGGAGGTGCTTGGAGGCGAAGAGCGTGCCGGAAGCCTACATCAGAGCAATCAAAGACATGTACGATTGAGCTAAGAATAGGGTTAGGACGGTGGGTGGAGACTCAGACAATTTTCCAGTGGTTATGGGGCTCCATCAAGGATCGCGCTTAGCCCTCTCTTGTTTGCCTTGGTGATGGATGCTCTAACCTGACTTATTCAAGGGGATGTGCCTTGGTGTATGCTATTTGCTGATGACATAGTCTTGATAGATGAGACAAGGGTCGGTGTTATTGAGAGGTTAGAGGTATGGAGACAGACTCTCGAATCTAAGGGTTTCAAAATAAAAAGATCTAAGATAGAATACCTGGAGTGCAAGTTCAGCGCCGAGCCGAGCGAAGTAGGCAGGGACGTGATGATTGGAGCTCAGGTCATCGCCAAGAGGGATAGTGTCACATATCTTAGGTCGGTGATTCAGGGGGACGAGAGATTGATGGGGACGTCACTCATAGTATAGGAGCGGGGTGGTCAAAGTGGAGGCTTGCATCAGGAGTCCCGTGTGACAAGAAAGTTCCACAGAAACTCAAGGGAAAATTTTATAGAGCTGTGGTTAGACCTACCATGTTGTATGGGGCGGAGTGCTGGCAAGTGAAGAACTCTCATGTTTAGAGAATGGAGGTTGCGGAGATGAGGATGCTCAGGTGGATGTGCGGGCTTACCATGTTAGATAAAATTAAGAATGAAGTTATTCTAGAGAAGGTGGGGGTGGCCCCGGTGGACGAGAAGATGCGAGAAGCGAGGCTGAGGTGGTTCGGGCATAATTATTTACGCTATTTCTGCTGGAGTTACTAATGCTCTATTGTTTTTTTTTCTTTTTCCTTTCCTTCACTGAGCCGATGGTCGATTGGAAACATCCTCTCTGCCCTTTTGGGTAGGGGTAAGGCCCGTTTAACTATTACCCTCCCCAGACCCCACTTAGTGGGACTATACTGGGTAGTTGTTGTTGTTGTTTACAATTTACATGTATAAGGACAAATCATCAAAGAAAAGATGAAATCAAATAGTAGAAATAATGAAATGATATTACCATTCACTCTTACCAAAACCAAACTGTGCGCCAAAGTAGAATGTAACAGAAAGCAACCATGAATCACTGTGAATTGCAACAAGTGATAACCAGTCCTTCTCTTGCATCCCATCACGAGCAAAGTTTATGCCTAGTGTTGGTTCGGGTAGTTCATGAGGCACCTCCTTAACTGGGAGGTTTACTTCCTATGTTTCATTAGGGAGCCCATAGAGACACAAGTTCTCTTTTTCTGCAGGTAAACACATGGGAATATGTTGAAGCGGTCATCAAAAATGATACTAAAAGCTTCTTACGGCATAAACTCCATCAGAACCTCAAACAAACAGACAGAACAACAGTTATATTGCTTATATAAAGAAGGAACTTCCCTGAACATCAAAATACAACAACAGACCAGTATAATCCTACAAGTGGGGTCTGGGATGGTAGTGTCTATGAAGTGTTACCCCTACCTTGCGAAGGAAGAGAGGCTGCTTTCGATAGACCCTCGACTCAAGCAAGGTACAGTCATAGCAATGTTTAAAAGAAGTGCAGTACGAAAAAGCCATAAAGAAGGATAACCGAAGCAAAAGAAACAACATGCAGTAATAGAAGTCCATGAGAAGAAAAATACGGGAATAACACTAAAACTATTGGTATGGCAAAGAGATACACTCGACTTCCTACTAACCCTCTAGCCTAATTCTCGATCTTCACACCCTCCTATCAAGGTTCATGTCATTGGTAAGTTGTCAGTATGTCATGTCCTACCTTTTCACACCTTTCTATCAAGGGTCATGTCATTGGTAAGTTATCAGTATGTCATGTCCCACCTTATCACCTCCAATTAGCCACTAAGAGCACAACCTCCACCAAAGGTGTGCCGTAGTAGTATATTTGACATTCAAGAAATCTTTTCTTAGATGTATGCTAATTCTATTTAAGTTTTGTTATTGAGTGAAATTTTGTGTTTAAAATAAAGCAACAACAGTACATGCACAAGTGAAGCAGAGACGGGAATCATTGAGGAACACACTTGAACTAAGTGCACTATGCTAGATCAAAGAGAGATAGTTCTTATCTGGAAACTCCGCTAGTATTTTATATAAGCTGGTGCAAAGAGCAGCTCTTATTGATGTAAGCGTTTAGAATAAAATAAGTCCAAACATTTTAATGTGTTGATTGGCTTGCATTGACAAATAATCATTCCTCCTCACCCCCTATGTGCCTCCCCTCAAAAGAAAAGATATAAAAAGAAGATAATACACATAATTCATGAGAACATTGTTTCCAAACTGCACACAAACTAAAATAACCACTTAAAATGCATCCAAGAGCTACTAATAATCACCTAAGACATGCAACATATCAAAAAACTACCATAGATAACATAAAGTTTTATTCATCCACGACAATTTATACCTCTCTAAGCGCATTATAACTAAAATAAGGATCAAAAATAATATGTGACATTTCATATATAGACCTAAAATATCAACATTTGTACAAGATTAAAGCTCAATAAATGTGACTTGATAGAAGGCAAAACTCATCCCGCCTACCCGTGCAACTAAAACTCTCGCATGCGTTCTCTCTGATACCTGATAAGCAACCAGCCAATTAGCAGACCTGAGCAGCATCAATTCACTGTAAAACAATTCATATAATCAATCGATCAGCATTGCGTCAATCCACTGTAAATCAATCCATTTAAAAATGATTGCAAGCAACATATTTAATAGGGGAAGAAGAGAAGTTAATAGAAACGAGATAACTTACCTTGAAAAGAATTGGGGACTAGGCAGAAGTTTGACGCAGCAGTGTTTAGGGATTTTCTATGGCAGAAGTTTGACAAAAACTTCCGATTTAGGGAAATATATTTTCCTAAACCTTTTCTAATTGGAGGGAACGATGATTCTATCGACAAGGACAAGGCAGAAGTTTGACGCAGCAGTGTTTAGGCCTTTTCTATGGCAGAAGTTCGAAGGAATCTTTCGATTTAGGGAAATATGTTTTCCTAAACCTTTTCTAATTGGAGAGAAGGGAACTATATTCTCTTTTTGTGCGGAGGGAATATATTAAAGCAATAAAAAATCAATTCACTTAGTAATTTTTAGTGGTAATTTTATTTTTATTGCCGGTAAAAAGATATCTTTTACAGGCTAATGGTCATGTGCCGCTAATTTTCACCTTAAAGAATTTATTAGCAAGAATTGCCTAATTGCCGCTATATAATTTCCGCTAAAGGTCTTTTTTGTAGTTGTGGAATCTCACATCTATACTCTGAATAAGCCCGAACAAGCTGTAATAACCTATACATGCAACCTCAGGTGCAATTACATAATATACCACATAACTCGAACTCCTGTAACGATAACTTCTAATATCAATAGTTGCACACAACAACCGAATACCGATAGTAAAACCTCTTAACAAGAGAAGTCTTATTCCAACACTTTCATATACCGCCAATGATAATTGAAACACGTAGATAGTCAATAATCATTCCTCAGATCGACCATTCATGAAGCTACTCCTCCTTTGGAAAGGACCCTATCAAATTTCTGAGTTGCACATCGATATTAGCCTTCTAACATGATGAACCCAAATCTATTTGTATTCATTATCGATCCCAACAATCTCATCTAATTCCAAAACAAATATTCAAGTGACATGTCACAACAATGCAATCTATAGCCACAATTCATGTTGTCCGTGCACCAATGAACAACAATCTAAACGTAATCAAATCATGAAAAAAATGACTCAATAAAAGAGTTGCACTGCAAGATCACAAGTGCCACTACAACACAATGCTGAGAACCCGACATACATTGTTGAAACAAAAACACAGGAGTCTAACCTGAAGGGTCAGACTTCTACATATCTTTGCTGCAATGCGTGACCCTATCCAAACACTGGTCCACATGAAATACCTCAAATCACTATGCTGAAAATTGCCAATCGCATGCAATTTGATGTTTAGAATAAAAGCAACTCATCATAACCACGACTTAGAAATTGACATAACATTACTCAAATCCGAAAGGGCATAACCGATGCACTATCCGTCGAGCAATACCCAATGCTCTCCCCACTCGGACTCCACTGAGAGACCTCAATAAAACCATACCACGGGTGCCTATAACCAACAGAACATAATGCTTTGCAACACAGAAAAGTAACTCATAAACCGCCCAAGAACACTAATAGCTCAATAACAACTGAATCAACACATCCCTCACCAATAGATGCTCGAAGTCAACTAAGCCGTCTCAATGCAGAACACACATCCATATAAGTCTATCAATGAACTCTTTATTAAGGAGTTCCTGAAGCTGTTCCTTCAACTCCTCTAACTTCGTTGGTGCCATATGATACGGTGCCCAACACCAAATCAATACAAAAATCAACAATCATGTCTGGCGACATGCCCGGCAGTAGAAAATATATCTGGAAAAGTCCCTCATCACTATGACCGAACCAATAGTGGGAGTCTCTGCACTGACATCCATCACGAAGGAAACATAAGATAGAAAACCTTTCCCACCCATCCTCTAGCTCTTCACAAATAACACCACCCTAGTGGGAACATAATCCGTCGAACCTCACCACTCCATCCGTGGCATTCTGGGAATAGCCAACATCACCGCCTTAGCGCAATAGCACATAATAACAGAACACGGAACAACAGTCTATACCCAATATTACATCAGAATCTAACATACCAAGCAACAAAAGATCCCCTAAGGTCTCCAACCCTCGATAGTCACTATACAGTGTCGACACACGCGACCCACAACCATAATAACCTGTATATGATGACTCCCAGTCTCCAACTCCACATAGCATATGAATCACCATACCTGATCCTAATTCCATCGTCCGAATATAAAACACACCTCTAATACTCAATCATTCCGTGTGAGATACCCTTATAATTCTTCTGTGCCACCAAGCAAACTCGAATATCAGCAATCGATACAACAAGAGAGCGCTACAATACTAATGAAGTACCATCAACTCAAACACTTGCCATTTTTCTGAAATGTATATCCCCGTCAAGCTACAACAGTTAGTAATATCATTTCCCTAATAATCTGGAGAATATTTCCCTAATCATCCAAAGATTATTTCCCTAATCATCTGAAGTTGCCCGTTGCCTAAGGATTTTTTTATCTTCCTTTCAGAACTGAACAGGGACCTTACACATGCAAATCTCAAGCCTGCACCACATATCGCATAAACCATACCATCCTAGGATAACCATAACTTCATATTCCTTCAAAACCGTAAGCAACTATGTACTTAACTAGCCAAGAACTTTCCTTTTATCCCATACAGAAGGAAATCATTGAACATCCCATGTTCCTCACACTCGTAGAAAATACGAATCTCTAACTGTAGTAGAAACTATCAAGGACTCCCTGAATTCCACTTGCACAAAACTAAAATGTCAGGATTGAATCCTTCTAACTCAACCAATCTACGCATATTACTAATACCCAAGATAATTTTCGCAAAACACCTGTAAGAACTCATTACCTCGTAAGCATCCAAAGAACTAATCATAGCCTTACCATACCGATTCGTCATACTACCAAGCTATCCCATCTATCGGAATTTCCTTCTGATTAACCTTAAACTTGATACTCTTTTTTTCTATAACACCACAATTCCTCAACCCACACTTACCACATGAGACCCAAGAAAAAAAACCTCATCGCCTAAGGCTCAAAACCCGCTGAATACTCTACTAAGTATCCCCAAAAGCACCACATTCGTAATACTTTATTCTGAAGGGACTTCCTGCAAATCTAAATCTATTACCTTCACCTTCCTAATGCTGATGTATATAGAATTCCCTAACTGATATCGAAATACCACAAGTCTTGACACCCTCCAAATGCAAACCTCAGTTTCTAGCCAAAAGTTCAACTTGAAAATCTCCAATTATTACATGTAAAATATTGAACACATTTGAACCATTCTCTAGAGTCATCTACTCCACTCAAACCTCAATAGACTCATGAAATGAACCTAACAACATGTGCCTTATTAGCACTACGACACTTCAGGATGCAACCTCACCCAAAACCAAGAAACTTCCTACTCTATCCACCAAGCATCCTTTACCAATAACAACTCAAGAAACTCTTTGATTCTCATACACCTATGAAACATAACATAACCTTTGTCAAAAATTTTCCTTTAATCGAGCCATCCTCGGTCTCAATCTCCGAAAGCCATAACTTATTCACCAGCATCCCTTAAGCTGGAACCAACATAGCACATAACCGTGCAATCAACTAATCAATAGCTGAATCTCCCACTTGGCTCGAAGCCGTAGATCAAAACACATACAATAAACCATATCGCATATACACTATTGCTACCAAATATCCTGGTGAGATTAAACTCAATCCTTTATAAGCTCGTGAAAGATGGACCATCTAGTACTTTAACCTTATGCAATTCTCCCATTCACTCTTGTAACAATTAACCCACTCTCTTAAGCGACCCAAATTCAAATTGCAACACATATATTTCCCCGGTGAAAGAGATCTTCCAACAAATGACATAAAGGATTACGCAAGCTTCAGAACAATCTGCAGGAGGTAGCCCACCTGCTGCGCCTCAACTAACATCTCTTTGTACCCTTCAACTGATGTAAACATTACGCAGTTACTTAATCTTCCTGAGTCTAAACTCATAACACAACGTGAAATCTAGTTCAATCCTGAACTAGAAAACATGAAAGATTCATCACACACCTATAACTCGGGGCTATACCTCAAATCAAGAGGAAAATCAAGCACCTAAAATTTTTTCTATCCCCAATAGAACCTTCTCGTCGCTTCCAAACCTTATGAATACACCTCGCAGTCATAACATACTCATCACGTAGCTACCCAGTCATCGTTCCCACGAATAGGGACACTATCGGACATATAAATCCACATGTACATGCTCACACAATCAGCCCCTCAGTGCTTAAGCTATAGGAAAAAGCCAGGCCTCAAGTCCTCCAGACTGGCCCAACGTCAACACACAGAGATCACATCTCGCCCCTCATTAGGGAATCACAAGCAATCGATGCATATCTCATATGGAGCACTCATGTGTGCATTAGAACGCGTGGAAGGAATTCAAAGAGTTACATTCCAAGTTGAATCAAGGATTCACGATAACAATTCAAGAATGGGAAGTTTTCCTAAAGATATTGCAGCCTCTCGAGGATAAATACATACGTCTCCATACCGATCCACGAGACTCTAATAAACCTTCTCATAACTCCTGAGACTTAAGTAACCTAGGCTCTAATACTAACTTGTCACGACCCTAAATCCGGACCCGATCATTTAATATTTAAAACAAAGTAAGCATGGTTGAGCTACGAAAACAATGAAATAAAGCATGACGGAGTACAAGTATAAAGTCAAAACAGTAAGAAAATATTAGTAAAAATCCCCTAAGGGTCCAAATAGTTGGACTGAGGCCCAAATATGGCATTCAACCCAAAATATGACGACAAAAAATAATTTTCAATCAAATGCACGGTAAAACAGTCATTCTAGATGAACTAAGTCACAATCCCTAACGGTGCATGACCCCCCCGCTCGTCATCTAGCGTGTGCATCACCTCATTATAGAACCGCGATGTGCAATTCGGGGTTTCATACCCTTAGGATAACATTTAAAATCATTACACACCCCGATCCGGTCCAAACTCTAGCTCGCGATGCCCTTGCCTCTCGAATCGGCTTCCAGATGCTCCAAATATAACCACAATCAGATTTATATCATCACAATATGCTAAGTGAACAAAGCCCACCCGGAAATATTCAATTTATACCAAAAATCTCAAAATTGACCAAACCCGGCACAGGATTCCACGTCTCGAAATTCGACAAAATTATCATTAATGGAATACTCATCTTCTCACGAGTTCAAACATATCAATAACACCAAAATCCCATCTCTAATGGCCCCTAAAATCCCCACTCAAAGGTCTCTCAATCTCAAGCCCTAATTACCCATTTTTGCTACTGCTTTTCCATAAATTCCAAGCTTAAAAATGTTAAAATTCATTATAGAAACAAGTTTAGGGCCCAAGAATCTTAACTCCTTGAAATTCTCTTGAATTCCCTCTTCAATTAGCTCTCAAAAGCTTTCTCCCGAATGAAATATGGTGAAAACCAACTCAAAATCGTGAAGGGAACCTTTTATTCTTTCTGAGCCAGGCATTTTTGCACTTGAAGTCCTTTTCCCGGTTCTGCGGTCCCGATTATGCGGCTAATACACCAAAACTGTGCATGTCCACTTAAATGACCATTTTCGCATCTGCGGTTAAAATAACGCACTTGCGCTACCGTAGGTGCGCCTACTTCACAACTTTTGTGGTTCTTGAAGCCCTCCCTCTTGGCCCCATATGTGGTTGCCTTTCGCTTGTGCGATTGTCGCACCTGCGACTTCCCAACTGCATATGCGGTTATGACAGAGACCAAAAGCTTCAGCTGTAAAACTCAATTTCAATTCTTTCGTCACCCATCCGAAATCTCCTCGAAGCCCCCGGGACCTCGACCAAAAGTACAAACACAGCATATACTACCCAAACTTGTACCGATCTTCGAAACACCTCAAACAACATCGAATTCAAGCGTAACGTTACAAAATCTCCCGAATCCCTTTTTTTGATGAAAAAGCCTACCAAACAACATTTTGCACACACATCTCAAATAACACAACATACCTACTGCAACTTCCGGAATTCCATACCAACCACTATGTCAAAATCTTATTTATCAACCGGAAAACTCCAAAATCCCAACTACGCCAATTCAAGACTAAACCTTCCATAAACCTCCAAAACACATTCCGGTCACGCTCCTAAGTCCCTAATCACCTCACGAGGCTAACCAAATCATAAAAAATTTAATCCGAAATATTATACTAACAAGTCAATCCATTCAAATTTTAAACTTCAATTGATGATTGTTCTTCCAAATTCATTCTAATTATCTATAAAACCAAAACCAATTCCCATACGTCATAATACACCACGTGGGGCTAGTCATGCATGAGAACTGGCGAGTAAAGTACAACAGATTAAACAACCGGTCGGGTCGCCACAGTAATGAGTGGTGCTATCTTTTAAAGTCAAAATTCTCTCAAAATAGGAATAAACATCGAATCCAATTCCGAATAGAAATGGAAACCAAAAGAGAATAGGATCAACCATTGTGCCTTTGGCTGGACTATATATATATATATATATATATATATATATATATATATATATATATATATGCTTAGTCATTTGGCATCCAGAATTCACTAGTCTAACTAGATTAGGGTCGCGTAGATTTCTCTTGATGATGGAGGAATCTCATTCATTTCACCACATCCCTTGATGATTGAGAACACTTTCTTTAGTGACGTACCTATGTTAAGAATATCATGGCTGCGTTCATTAATTCTTATGATGATGGCATTTATTATTGGTGTAATACGTACGGCGACATCTAAAGCTGGTACGATCTTTCACTTAGACACTTAATCTAAGTCTCTTCCAGTTAGACACATTTCTTAGGTAATTCTCATACCAATTAGACACATTTTTTTGTTGGCTTATTAATTATTGTGTAGGGATTTGCTGCAGCTTTGAAAGAAATTTTACCCAATGCTGAATTTAGAATGTGTGCCAGGCATATATGGTCTAATTTGCATAAGAAATGGAAAGGAGAGGAAAGGAGAAAACGGTTTTGGAGGTGCTCTAAATCTAGTTATGAAGTTAAGTTTATTTGTAAGGATATTTGTAGGGATTTATTATATTATCCAAAAACTTCATGGGTTAGAGCCTAGTTTAAGTGTTTAATTGGAATGAGAATTGCCTAAGAAACGTGTCTAATTGGAAAGAGGCGTAGTTTAAGTATCTAAATAAAAAATCGTGCCAACTTTAGGTGTCTCCGTATGTATTACGCCTTTATAATTTAAGGAAAAGGAATAATACGTAAACGCTAGCTTCTCCTGGGTTTGTGGTTTCAAATCTCAATGAGGAATAGATCATGTACCTGTACTGCTCGCCGCTAGGACAGAAAATATAATATTCTTATTGAATTGTGTTACGATCCCATATGAAAGTTCAAGGTGTTAAAGAAGGAACACTTATAATACTTAATTATGTCTTCAAAGAATTGAATCGGTATAGCTTACCTATTAGTGTTGTTTATACGAAACTACATCACCATATTACGTCTCTCGTGTGTAATTTCTAAAATGCATCATAGTCATTGAAGTCAGCTCTACTATCAAAAACCCAAACAGCTAGGAAGAATTGCTTTTAACCACGCAAAATAAAATTATGTGTTACTGACTAATTTACATGGACGTATTCTAGAAAGACTCAATTGCTTTTTTTTTTTTTAAATTTAAAATAGTATTTTTTTATTGTACCGTACGTTAAACCTAAAGTCTTATTAGTGGTTAAAAATGTTTTTTTTAAAGGGTCAGTTCACTTATTGATGATATGACATTATTATTTATTTTCTACCATTAACGATGACAGATTGATCCCATTCAGTAATTGAACAAGGAATTAAATTAATGAAGCTCTTCTGCAAAATACCTGGCTTGCTAAGACCCAGCAACTTATGGCCAAATGACAGAAGAATCTGTAATACGAGGACTGTTTTCTTGAGAGATTCAAGGAATTTTGTGGCTGACATCCTCTGAGCGTTCATATGCAAGAACATATATATAAGTTCACATAGCACTATTATCAGCATTTTATATTTCTCCAACGCCAGTCAGCACAAACAACCAATAGTCTAGTTGAGGACAAATTTAAGAGTAAATTAGAGTGTGGTATCTCTAGTGACTTAAACTATTAGATGAGATGGTCACATATTTTAACAGGGTAAGAAAATCTGGAGGTCTAGTATCAAGGTAGTAGGATAGGGGCTCCTAGAGTTTCTCGTACTCCTCATCCGGGGTAGGGTGTGGCTTGGCAGGGCTATCCATAGATGATTTGTGTATTGGATTGTGTCTCCCTTATGGTAGTTATTTATGGTTGTTACTGTCTGATATTATTGCATGTTATTTTATTTATGTTTCTTATGTTTAGATAATTATTTACGCTATTTCTGCTGGAGTTACTAATGCTCTTTTGTTTTTGTTTTTGTTTTTCCTTTCCTTCACTGAGCCGAGGGTCGATTGGAAACAACCTCTCTGCCCTTTCGGGTAGGGGTAAGGCCCGTCTACATATTACCCTCCCCAGACCCCACTTTGTGGGGCTATACTGGGTAGTGTTGTTGTTGTTGTTGTTATTGGTCACATGCTTTAACATGTTATTAGAGTAAGCAGAGATTCTAGATTCGAGTCTCACAAGACTTTTCCATATGTTTGGCTCATAAAAAAGAATCAAGTCCGACCACGATGGGTGTGTTGAAGACATATTTAAGAGTAAATAAAAATATGTTTTTTCTAATAGTTTAAGCTTTTAGATAAGATGATCATAGATCAATACTGCAATTTAACTTATATTTTTGACCTTACCTGTTTTAGTGTGTTACATGCTTTATTTTTCATGTGTTAATCTCTATTATTATCTATTAATACATGTATGTAGTTATATTCTAGATGATATGATAGTTTAAAATTTTTATAGTGGCCGCGTATAAAAGTTAAACTCTTACGAGTAACATAAAACTCAAAACAGTTTGAACTAATCAGATGATTATTTTCAAGGTAGACGTATGGATCAACAAATTTTTAACATGACTGACTATAATAACTAGCTACTGCTAGTCAAATATCCAAGAGAAAAGATGCAATATTTCGAGCAGACAAGTATTTATTTTGAGTTCTCCAACGAACACATTAATCACCAGGTCTATCTTTCAAGAAAATTTACAATGTCAAACAAAATTTACAAAAATATTTATTAATCCCTAGGGTACCTAAGCTCATTAAGTGCACCTTCTTCAAGCAAAGTGCCATGTTGATGAACTTCATTGTTGGAAACAACTAGAGGAGGGAAGGGAAACACCAAGTTGTTCATATCTTTCCAGTCCAAGCCTCCTTCCAAAGTAGTTGAAGGTTTATTATTAAGCATATCCTCGTATAACATTTCAAAATCATCTAATTTTTGTGGATTAGTGTACCCCATATGCTCAAGCTCAGTGGTAGAATTGCATCCATAGTTTAGTGCTAGGGCTACTGTGGTATCTGATCCCATTGGCTCCCCTAGCTTTTGTTTCTCAGTGTCAGTGTCAGTGTCAGCCCAGCAGACTGCTTTCCCATCCACGTAGTACTCATGAGAATTTGTGAAAGGAGACGTGTTCATGACACCCATTGGAGCAGAAGATATCAAATTTATAGAATTGTGATATATTGGATGCATCAAAGAATTATCCATAGGATCATAGTAAGGATTTAGTGCTCCACTCATTGGTTTATCATCATCATCATAGAATTTTCCTCCAAGTTTCATCAACAACTTTCTAATAGAAGTGTGATCCTTGTTGTAACGTGGTTCATCATTTGAGTATGGTATTGGTTGCAGGATAGGAAACTCAGACCAACTAGGGTTTGTGTCAATATTGTTGTGAGAGTCCATGGATCTATTCATTTGATCTCTCCCTTTCTTTGATCCTTGTTTTTGGCTTTTACCTCTAAGATTTTTGCGCTGTTTTCCAAATAACTTCTTCTTCAGCTTGGTGTTCCAGTAGTTTTTTATGTCATTATCAGTTCTTCCTGGAAGTTGTGCTGCAATAATAGACCACCTGATATTCATCATGTAACATTAGCCAAAGTAATTTTACTATTTTTCAAAAGCGAATTCAAGATCTAGAGCGAGTAAGTTCGATTTCAAAATGAGTACGATCATTTATATTATATATAGTTTAGTTCCCCCAAGGGTTTGGAATATAAGGGTCAAAACACAAGTTTTTATGTGAATTCTTGCATATATATACGTTCTTCAAGGTTTCCGAAATAATATTTACATATCAGAAAACTAATTTCATGAAAAGTCAAATATGAGTTAGTAAAGTTAAAAATTCAAAATATTTAAGAGGAACTTGAGGAAAAACAGATTCAAAGAACTTTTTTGTCTCCGTACAAATATTAGTAATGTCACATAAAATTGAACAGTAATTCTTTGGCAGCCCTAGATCCGTGTCAAACTAAACTTTAAGCAAAGGGGATAGTTATTAATTAGTTATAGAAACATAAACATGAAAGGAAGATAGGACATAATTCGATGAAAATGAGATTAATTTAATAACCTGCTTCCAATACTGATATAGAGGCTCAAAATAATGTTATCTTCTTCTTGAGAGAATCCACCGTGCTTGAGATTTGGTCGCAGATAGTTTAACCATCTAAGCCGACAACTTTTTCCACATCTTTTCAGGCCTAGTAATGTATTAGAAAACAAAACAATCCTATAAATCATTCAATTAATAGGTATGATATATGATGAGTTTCATCAAGAAAGTAAGATAAGGAAATCAAGAATTTGGGAATTTAGTGTACCAATTTTTGGAGGCAAAGCGATCCAGTTGCCACCAGTGCCATGTTGGTCAATATATGACTTCAACTTGGCATCTTCTTCAGGGGACCATGGCCCTTTCTTCACACTGTTCTTGTCACAGCAAGGAGCTCTTCCCATGATCTCTCTTGTTGATTTGATTTCGCTAATTAATTAGTTAACTAACTAGTTGGTTTTTAAGCTAATTTGATCTTCTTCTATCCGTTTTCTTGTGTGTGTGTGTGTTTAGAGAGAATGAAAGAGAGAGATTATAATAAGTAAAATAGAGGATAAATAAGTCGTGAAAAGCTAGCAGCTAGAATTAATTTTTTTTTGGGGTGCGGGGGGGGGGGGGGAGGGGGGGGGTGGAGGGAGTGGTATGGCCAGAAGAACGCTGGAGACTGCGTTTTTTCTTCTTGTCTTTCTCAGTGCAGAATCATTAAACATAAAAATACGGCTCTTATGATGAATAGTATTAATTTTTTATTACGTTCATTTGAAAATTATGGACACAAGCTGTTACTACTTTTCCAAAGTATTTTTTTTTAAAAAAAATGGAGAGCTATTGCGAATAAAGTGTATGTAACCATTCAGAGTAACATATTGATTGTCTAAATCCAAATGAAAGATCGTCTCTATTTTATTTTGATATAATATTTACCTTTATAAACCTTCCTTGCTCATCAAATTAATTAGGCTATGAATGGCGTGGATTTTAATTTTATCCACATGGAATCAAAAAGATTCATGCGTAGTGTGTAATGTAATTTGGCGGAGGAACCTTAGCTAGCATTTGATCATAGATTCCCAAATTTATTTTGAAAGATTTGATTTGGGTGAAGTTTGGCTTGAAGATGAAAATGTGTTTGGACAGTAATTTTCAAAACATATTTCCTAAATTTATTTTGGAAAAACATGAAACATGACTTATACCCATAATTTCTAAAAACTATCACAAATACTAGGGGTGTCAATGGTTCGGTTCGGTCGGTTATTCTATAAAATTTATACCATACCAATTTTCGGTTATTCTATTATGTATAATCAAAATTAGACTTATTGAACCATCCCAATCATGTCAATTTGTCTTTGTTATCGGTACAATTCGGTTAATTTCTAGTATTTTTAAAATATCATGTAAAATTCACTAGTAGAAGTAGAATGCAATAACATACATTCTTTTAGAGGACTTAGCAAAAATCTCTAGACATTTTTTACTGTTTATAGGGTGATGTAAAAACAAATGATGGCTATAGTATAGATTCTTTTTACTGTTTATAGGGTGATGTAAAAACAAATGATGGCTATAGTATAGATTCATCAACTATTCTACAACAAAGCAAAAAAAAAAGGCAAACAAATGCAAAGAAAATATAAATCACACGAGTTGAAAGATATACCAAGTTGGGACTCAAGAATCAAGTTTATAGAATATTAAATATTCAAAAAGATAAATCTAAGTTATATGAAAGGAAACATATTCAATACATTGTAGTTTGCTATTTATAATCGTTAGAATACTTTGTGTCTTACTAATAAAGATACTTGAAATAACTTAGTTTAAGTAGAAACATCATAATAGGTTTCAGAAATTAGTATTTTGAGTTTAATTACTTGTTGGCTTGTAATAATTTTCATAATTCAAGGCCCAAAGAAAATCTAATGCATTATTATTTTTAAACATACTAAATATATATATTTTCCAAACGTAAAATTTATTTAGTACGGTTCGGTATTTTTTCGGTTTATTTTTATAAAATAAAGAAATTACACTAATTATCGATGCAGTTATAGATTTATATAAAAACCTACGATTTCTTAAAAATAAATCTAAAAATCGGTTCGGTGTGGTATGGTTCGATCGATTTTTTCGGTTTTCGAATATCTGTTGACACTCCTAACAAATACCCGACAATACTATTACCAATAACATTCTTATATTATCGTAAACTATATTCCTGAAGATAAATAAATTTGATACAAAATTATTATTTTTGTAATGAACTACATGATACACTATCTGATGACCGAGAAGACGAAGCAATATTGTTAAAAAATAATAAATGACGGGCTCTTTTATAAAATACAAAAATTTTAGACAATTGTTAAAAAATATAATAATGATATTTATGTCCAAAACCAGCCATTGAGCTGATTCTGAAATTTAGAATTTTACAAAAATATAAACAAAATTTATGGCCAAATATATATTTACCAAATAAAACCTAAATTTAATAGCTGAGTTGGTTGATTACATGAATTTTCACTTTTGGTGAAGGTTGAATTCCACGCCTTGTAATTCACTCCTCCATTTCCCCTTCCCCTTCCCCAATAAAAAATATCACTACAATATTACTTTTTTCGTTTGTTGGCGATCATGGAATTTCTTTTTTTTAAAAAAATTTATATATTAAACATTAATAATAATAATAATAATAATAATAATAATATATTAGCAAATGAAATGTTGATTTAAAACTATCTAAATTTTAATTGGAGGCTTGAAGCAAATGGTATGAAGTTGATAATTAAGATAGCTGCAGCGGAGACGAGGGATGTTAGTTTTCCAAAAACATATTATGGTAAGCAAACAACAGAAAATTGAGTCAGGAACCTAAATGATACCTTTTTAGATTCAAAGTGCTTTTCTAATGTTAAAAAAAAAGTTATATTTTTAATTATTTCATAGTAAATTATTGCGAAATAGTTAAAAAAATAATCTTTTAATAGAATTCACACTAATTTACTGCGAATTGTCTTTATGTTTTTTAAATTAATGTCCAGGCCCAAAAAAAGATACATTTCGCAGTAAATGACTGCGAAATGACAATTCGCAATAATTTACTACGAAATGTACCTTGTATTGTGGGCCTGGACAGGTTATTTTAACTGACACAACAACAATACTTCCAAATTATAAAACGCAGTATTTTACTGCAAATTCATTTGAATAATTCTATACCCCGACCTCGGACTTGCTTTATTTATAGGCGTTTGATCTTCATGAACATTCATTCAATAAACTTCTCTCTTCTTCTTATCAATCTTTTTTATAATGTCTGAAGTGCAAAAAAATAAGGGTTTCTCTTTATTGGGGTGGTGAGGTAGTGCTGGAGAATAACTCTGTGAGGTATAGTTCACCTCCACAATATCACGTTAAAATGACACTTAATATGGAGTACGATACATTGGTATCATTGTTATGTAAAAAAATGAGTGAGAGGAGGCGTCCGGTTAACTTCAAAGTAACCGGTAGATTTTTGTATTCAGTGACTCCGCATGGGTTTGCTTATTATTCGGAGTTTAACATCGATGATGATGAGACCCATAGAGATTTTTTGCGGATTCCGGAGGAATACAAGGAATTTATTGTAATAAAATTATTGGAAATATACGTTAAGATGGAAGAGGGTGTGCGTAGCATGGATAGCCCCCAATCATCAAGTGGTTATTCTGGAGCAATTTTTGTCGGACAGATTGGTGAAGAAAGAGTTTGCATTGATTTAAACTTGTCACCACCAACGAATGAGCAGACACAAAATAATTTATCGACTTTATGTAATCAACAAGAGGGCTGGTAAACTTTAATTTTGCTATGGTTTTGCGCTGATTATTTTACATTTGAATTTGATTTGTATTAACGGTCATATTTTCATTGGGAGTACCGTCCGAATATGAAGTTTACGAGTTATGAGCTGACCACTAGTTGTGGAGTATTGGATCACGATGGTCCATTCGGGAGTCATCACCAACAAGAATTGTCAAGACAATACGACTTGTAAGTAAAGTGATATAGCTATATCTACAATATTTTGTTGAGTATTAGGTAACTTATCTTGTTGTTCTTTTTGTGCAGTGAAAACCAGCCTATTGACGCTCCTAACCTCCCACGGCTTCCTATAGACGACGTATTCACTCGTGATTTGGTTGATGCACAGAGTCAGGAAGATGATAGTGACTACGATAATAATGCGGATGAGTCTGGGGATGACACACCCTTCCCTTTTGAGGTAGGTGATGAGGAGGAGGAAGTAAATATTGAACATGAACAGGCGAGGGAGCATGTTCCTCCACCTCTTTTGCAACCAAGAGTGTACGAGTCCCACGTGCCATTTTATGAGCGGAATATCCCCTACATTGATAATTTTCTAAGCATGCCGAACGTAGATGCCCTCACAAGAGAAGGTGATGAATTTCGATCACAAATGTGGGATTAGTCCAGGCCATATGTTTTGACTAAGGGCATGTATTTCCCTGATAAAGCTCGCCTAACTAGGGCTGTAAAAATCTACAGCGTAAAAAAGTGTCGAGAGATGACTGTAGTTGAGTCATCTACAGATAAATGGAAGGTTGTATACCGTCGATTTTGTATGGGTTGTCACAGGATGTTGCGTGCCACCAAGAATAAATCATGTTTGTGGAAAGTGGGTAAATTTATTAGCGAGCACAGATGTGAAATGGACACATACAATGAAAATCACTTCAACTTGGATGTCGACTTGATTTATCTTGTCCTGATTCCATATTTGGAAGTGTCCATTAGGTTCAAGATTAAAGAGTGTATCACAGCCGTCCATAAGGAGTATGGTTGTACTATAACTAAAAGAAAGGCATATCTCGGTCGCAAACGTGCCTTTGAACTTATTTGTGGTGACTAGGATAAGTCTTTTTCAAATCTGCCCAGGTACATGGCCGCATTGCAACACTTTAACCCCGGCATTGTTGCTGAATGGAGGCATGAGCGGAGTCCGGACATACCTGCATATATTTTCAACTATGTGTTCTAGTCATTTAAACCGGCAATTGATGGTTTTGTACATTGTCGTCCTGTTATTTCCATAGACGGTACCCATGTCTATGGAAAGTATGATATTACACTTTTAATTGCAGTTGCTGTAGATGCATATGGGCAAATATTTCCATTATCCTTTGCCATATGTTAAGCGAAGAGACGTGGACCCATTTTTTGAACCACTTGAAGGAGCACGTTGTCAGATAACGTTCAGGTACTTGTCTAATATCTAATCGACATGGTAGTATTTTAAGTTCTGTGCGTCACTTGCCTGCATGGCAGGAACCATATGCATACCACCGTTACTGTGTGCGGCACTTGAAGGCCAATTTTCAGAATAAATTTTCTGACAAGACCTTGCATGACTTAATGTGGATGGCTGCAACTGAGCACCAACAATGCAAATTCAATCGCCGTATGGAAGCAATCCGGCAAATAGAACCAAGAGCCTATACTTGGTTGATGGGGCATAAGCTTCACATGTGGACATTGCATGCTGATGGCGGCAGACGATGGGGAGCATTGACTACAAACCAGTCGGAGTCATTCAACGACTTTTTGAAATCTGCCCGTGGACTGCCTGTCACTGCCGTGGTTCGCATGACATTCAAACAGAGCGCGGAGAGGTTTGTTGAAAGGCATGCATCCGCCTCAGCATTGATAGACCGGGGAGTTGAATTTATGCCAATACTCATGAGAAGATTAGAAAGGTCAAGGAGGCGAGCATAGTGGCATTCATTTCTTCAGTATGGTTACGAACGGGGTGTATTTGAAGTTAATACATCCATCATCGGACATCGTGGGAATAATCTACATACGGTGAATGAAAATAGAAGGTTGTGTTCATGTGAAAAATGGATCATCTACCACATACCGTGCGCATGCGTTTAAGTGCTTCCAGCAAGTTGGTTATGGGGCAACAAGCTATATTGATAGGTAATACAGTGTTGCTGCATATGTAGACATATATAGTGGAAAGTTGAATCCATTAGGTGCTAAGCATTATTGGCCGCCAGCACTTTTTAAGATGGTATGTAACAAGGACTATTTGCGCAAGTTGCAAGTCAAAAAGAGAACGTGCATACGAAATCAAATAAATGTTGGTGACATAGTTTACGCGCGTAAATGTGGCATATGCTCGCAAACAAGACACGACCGTCGTAAATGTCCTTCAGCCAGTGTCCGAGGTGGTGGTAATCCCTGTGCAAGTTCGTCTAACGTACCCAACTACACTGGAAACCCCTAGTATTTCATTTTGAGTTTTTTCTTTTTATTCAAGTTTGTACTTGCGTAAGTTTCAATTTAATGAAATAAAAGAATATTCCAAATTTTGTCTTATTTTTTAAGATAATATTTGATATGGTTGTTCCAAATTTTGATATTTTGTATCTTTACATTTATCGTGTTTGTGTTTGTATTTCCCCTTTTTCCAATAAAAATGTTAATTTTATTTTAGGTTGTCAATGTTAGTGTTTCTGCTGTATTGTTTAAGTAAAACTGCTGTTGAAGGCAAATAAAATAAAGTTGTTGCTCTCGTATAATTATTAACAGTATGTACATAATGCACTATTTATATAATTTACAAACAATATAAATCAATGCGTCCCGCAGCCAGTGTGCTTCAGTAGCCGTCGGCCTGAGTCGCATCCCCCGTCGGTCGGGTACACTATATGTATCATCTCATCTAGCTGCCTCTTTATCGGAGGATGTGCAGCCGCATTGTGCAACTAGTAGGATCAGAAGAATAGAACGTAGGGCCGTCGACATTCTACAGAACAACTAATAAATTAGCATATGAAGATAATATTAGTTTTAAATATGTGTTAAGTAATAAATTATTTACTCACCATGATCTCTGACAGATATCCCTCCCATACATATGAGGACCTATGGTCGCCCTGTAGCGCTAATAGCTGATCCTCCACAGGTCCGGGATGTGCAAGCGAAGGAAAGGCCATGACGTCTAATATAATGTAAATAAAATTAATTGATTGTGTTAGTTTATTAAATTAAATAATTAGATATGATTAAATGAAAAAATTAGGATGTGCATTATTGAGTTAGCTACTAATGAAATTATTATTAAGTTGTCACGTCATTTTTAAAAGGTTCAGAGCCATGTGGAAAAAGCTATTTTTTTACCCGAAGAATGTGCATCTAAATCGTAGTAAAATACTACGTATTGTTGAGTTGTCATGTCATTTTGAAAAGGTTCAGAGCCATGTGGAAAAAGCTATTTTTTCTCCGAAGAGTGTACATCTAAATCGTAGTACAATACTTCGTATTGTTGAGTTGTCACGTCCTTTTGAAAAGGTTCAGAGCCATGTGGAAAAAGGTATTTTTCCCCTGAAGAATGTGCATCTAAATCGTAGTAAAATACTACGTATTGTTGAGTTGTCACGTCGTTTTGAAAAGGTTCAAAGCCATGTGGAAAAAGTTATTTTCCCCAAAGAATGTGCATCTAAATCATGGTAAAATACTACGTATTGTTGAGTTGGCAGTTGTTTCACCTATAAATAATGGGCGCATTGCGTTTATTTTGTGTGCTCAAAATTTTTCCCAAAAATATTTCATTAAATGCCTCAACTTGGTCGTCAACAAATTTACTTATGTGGAAAACCATGCATGACGGACTGTATGTTGGAAAGGGCTGATGCTGGACACTATTTCTGGTGCTGTATGAACACATTGTAAAAGCAACCCAACGAACCTACTTGTGAATTTGATGAATGGCCGAGGAACCATATTTTCAGGAAAGCTACAGGAAGAGATTCCAGGATATTCATGGTATGTGGTTATTCCAGGTAAGAATGCAGGGAGATAGAATTATTACAGAAATGGGGGAGAAAGTGAAGGAGTTGGAAGATAAAAATTGGAGAGCTGAATGAAATTGTCAAGCATACAAGGAACGTATCGAAAGATATGAACGAGAACTTGCGGAGGTGAAGGCGAGAGTGAGAGAGTTAGAAGAAGAAAAAGAACAAATGGAAGAACGATTTAAGTGGTTGGAGCGAAGAATAAATGGTATCTAGGACTAAACATTGGTGTGTATGTGTTAAGTGTCATTTTCATATTGCATGTAATTTTATTATGTTGGCCTGTTAGTTTTTTCCTTGTGGTGTAGTCAAGGATACCCCTAGTACTTTGTTTGTCTGTTGTTTTTTGTAATTCATGAAGGTACTTGTGTGTGTTTCTCTTTATATGAAATAAGATAAATTTTCGCAATATTGTTACATCTTATTTTTATTTGTAGTGTTTGTGTTTTTCTTAACCCGCTTAAATAAAAATGTTGTTAGACTATTCACTTTGAAATATTATTCTTCTCAATTTTAATATTTTTAGAATTTTCTTACCTTAAATATTTAAATTATAAATTTTTGAATTGGAGTGAATAATTATGTAAGGGTTCCAGGCTTGATTTTTGATGTCGGGTACCACCGAGTTCTCCTTAAAATATTATTCTTCTCAATTTCAATATTTTTAGAATTTTCTTACCTTAAATATTTAATTTATAAATTTTTGAATTGGAGTGAAAATTATGCAAGGGTTTCAGGCTTGATTTTTGATGTCGGGTACCGCCAAGTTATCCTTAAAATATTATGTTTCACAATTTCAATATTTTTATAATTTTCTTACCTTAAATATTTAATTTATAAATTTTTGAATTGGAGTGAAAATTATCCAAGGGTTTCAGGCTTGATTTTTGATGTCTGGTACCGCCGAGTTATCCTTAAAATATTATTCTTCTTAATTACAGTATTTTTAGAATTTTCTTACCTTAAATATTTAATTTATAAATTTTTGAATTGGAGTGAATAATTTTGTAAGGGTTCCAGGCTTGATTTTTGATGTCGGGTACCACCGAGTTATCCTTACTACGCTAAAAGGCACTAAACTTTATTACGCTACAAGTCTCTATATTTAGCTATGGTACAAGGCTCTAAATTTTACTACACTAAAAGGCTATATTTTACTACGCTAAGAGAAACTATATTTTACTACACTACAAGGCTTAACAAAATGAACATAAAATAAATAACACAAACAATCTAGTACCATTTTTGTTCACAAATATAACATAAATTCGGGTATCAAATAAATCATTTCGGGTATATTAAAGAACAAAAATATAATATAAATTCACATGTAAACATACCAAGTAATGAATATACGAGTTTCTCCATAAACTAAATAGAAATACCTCGATGGAATTTTTTTTCAATTCGAAATTTTCTATCCCAAATACAGAATCGAACCTTCTTTTGGTATGTGGGACCTACAATCCGCGTTTGTCGTGGGACGGGTGAGCCAATTTTTTTTAAATAAAAGCACGGGCTGGGAGGGGGGGACCAGAGCAGTGAGAGTTTTAAAAATGGAGGTTTCAAAGTGTTTGTCGTTGAGGAAGACGACCAGGCTCTAATTAAAATAGTATTTCGCAGTAATTTAGTGCGAAATAGGGTATTTCGCAGTAAATTACGTCGAAATGTTGTTTTAAATATAGCCCGAGCCCAGCTTTTAACCATTTCGCAGTATTTTACTACGAAATGCAATTTGAAAAATTAATTTTTAACTATTTCGCAGTATTTTACTGCAAATTGACTTAAGGGCAAAATTTCCGTTAATCCATTTTGCAGTAAATTAGTGTTAAATAGTTAGAAAAGTAACCTTTTTTTATCAGCAAAGACGTATTTTGAATCCATTTTATCATCAAATAAGTTCCGGACTCACAGAAAATTATGACATTTTCATGAAAAAGTATTCTTAGAAGAGTTACATACATATGCGTAATGGATAGATTCTCTTTCGTGAATTGATAAAGGTGGAAACTTAATACTTTATTGCCGATAATGAGAAGTGGAAGAAAAAGACACATAGATCCAAGAAAAAAAGTTCTTATAGGATTTAATTATTCAGAATGTCACTTAACTAAGGTAAATTCTCTAAAAATATTACTTTTTTAAATATTATAAAAGCCACTTTATTTTTGTCATCTTACACACAAGGTAACTAATCTATTGTGACGATTCGACCCGTCTTCTTATGTGTTACTGCTTCGTTTCCCCCTTATTGTGTTGCTTCACGTTTCAATATCAATATTAGAGTAGATTGGGTGTAATTGAATTGGTTTTGGTTGAAAATAAGGCTCATGGCTTCTTAGAAGAAAGTTTGTTTTGAAAAAGTCAACCGGAAGTTAACTTGTGAGTTAAAAGGCTCAGATGTGATTTTCGATGATTCGGTTAGCTTCGATAGATGAATTGTGACTTAGGAGAGCGATCAAAATTGAATTTGAGGGTCCAGTGTAGAATTAGGCTTGAAATGACTAAGTTGAATTTCGGCGAATTCCGGTTGAAAGGTGAGATTTTTATCCGAGGGTCACGATAGAATTCTGAGATTTGCAGTAGCTTCGTTAGGTGATTTTGGATATTTCTGCAAATTTTCAGGTCATTCGGATGTCGTTTGGTCGGATTTTTGATCGAATATGAGTTTCGGAAGTTTTAAGAAAATAATTAAGCTTGAATCCATCGTGATTTGATGATTCTTGTGTTTTTGTATGTGTTTTTATAATTGGAACAAGTTCGTATGATGTTTGGGGGTATGTTAGTGTTTTTGGTTGAGGTCCCAGGGGCCTCGCGGTGATTTCGAGTGTTGAAACGGACTAATTTTGGCCTTGGGAGAGATCAAATTTTTTGTGTTATATGTTGCAGACCATAAAGCATCGCGATCACGTGAGGAGTTATGCGATCGCGTAGAGTAATTTGAGGGCCTAGAATTCTTGTGCATCGCGTACGCATGAAGACCGCGTTCGCGTAGGCCTGTGATGCTGTGCATCGCGTTCGCATGAAGGCTATCGCGTTTGCGTAAAGAAGGGATGTTGTGCATCGCGTTCGTAGAAGAAATGTCGCGTCCGCGTAGAGAATTTAGACTGCTAATATATTTTTATCTTCGGGTTCGAGTGGGTGAAGTCGCGAACGCGATGAATGATTTTTGGACCTGGAGCAGAATGTTTAAAAATATTTCCTCCGCGAGTTTAAGTCATTTTTCCTCAATTGTTGAGAATTTTGGAGTTATTGGATGGGGGAGTAAGAGGATTTCACCTAGGTTTCGACTTGACGTTATTTGATCTCGGATTTGGGAGTTCTTGATATGGATGAACTCATGGCGAGATGAGGATTCTGAAAATATTTGACGGGCATGGAAGCCGATTTGAGGGGCAAGGGCGTCGTGAGCTTGAGATTTCGCCGGTTCGAGGTGAGTAATACTTAAGAATGATATCGTGAGGGTTTGGAACCCCAGATTTGCACATCCTAGTGTTGTATTGTGGTGACTTGCACGCTGGACCTGAGCGTGGGGTAGAGCACCGTTGGGATTGTGACTTGGTCCGTCCCAGTTGTTGGTTTTTAGCGCTAAATTGTAAATATTTTGTTGTTATCATTATGACTTGGGCCCATTGCCATACTTGGGGCTTATTGCCGATTATTTGAAACCCCGGTATATCACATTATGACGCAATATGAGGCGAGAAATGCACTCCATGGCTAGTGCGGGGTCATAAATGTGGGAAATTGTTACTCGGTTCAATCCGAGGGATGGAATTATACTATATTATCTATTTCTTTGCACCCTATATTGATGTTATCTAGGCTTGATGCCATGTAGAATCCTTCAGGGATTGATATTTTAGAGTTAGCGTGATTTGCATACAATTTGAATTCAGTCCAGGGTTTTTAACACTAATTTTGCAAACTCAGCCATAATTCTATGTTTTGAAAACATAACTAAAACCAAATCAATTCTATCCGATCAACTCAAATATTGATATTGAAACATAGAGCAACATAATATGGGGGAAACGGGATGGTAACTCATATGATAACGGGCCGTGTTGTCACATCCTCCCCAATTTAAACAAATGCTCGTCCTCGAGCGTGCCCAAAGTTTTCCTAGAAGCCAATCAAGAACTGAACAGCCTTACCCGGCATATACCCGGGGTTATCCCATTTCACCCTATCTCTTATAGGTCTGACAACACAACAAGGATGAAATTACCAAATCTAGTCTAGCCCATAATTCACAGATCTACTTTTCCACTTCTGAAACCATCAACACGACTAAACCTCGAACCTATACTTTGAATAGTCCCGACCGGCTGTAATATCCCATACTTGCAACCTCAATAAAATCACATGATATACCGCATAAACCAGCACCTGCAGTGATAACTTCTATTCAGAACAGCTGTCCACAACAACCATATACCGATAGAAATCTCTTTAGTTAAAGTCCCATTCCAACGCTTCATATCCTATCAATGATAATGAAACACACAACAAACTGTAGCTATTTCTCAGATCAACCACTCATGAAACCACTTCCTTTTTTACTAATACCACAGCAGATTTCCAAGCCAAACCTCGATATAAATCCTCTAACCAGCCGAAATCACATCAATTCACATTTACTAATGAATCCAATGATCACCTCGAATTCAACGCACCACTCGGGTGATATGACATCTCATCACCGGCCTAAGCCACAACTTGCATAATCCACGCACCGATGGTGGGAGGTCTGAACATACTCAAATCATGACAAATAGCTTAACAAAAGAGTTGAAACTCAAATTCCTCGGTACTATCAAAACACAGGGCTGGGTCCCCATCGCACATCATAGGATTTGAATACATGAATCCACCCCGAAGGGTCTAATCTCCACGTAGCCTCGATACAATGCGCGATCTTATCCAATCACTATTACACATGAAGCACCTAAAGTCACCGTGCTCAAAAGTGGACAACCACACACAGATTGGTGTCTGAAACCAAGCAATCCGTCACACCCACGGTGAGGCAAGTAATATAAACTGTTCAACCCTGAAAGGACACAACTGATGCGCCATTCACCGAGCAACACCCAATACGGACTTTCTTCAGAACCCAGAAAGTAAGACATACCAAGTAACATATGGAAAACTATTCTCAACATCACACTGTTGCGGCATGCAACCCGATCCAGATAACCTCCTTTGTCAGCGTGCCACCTGATCCACACAAATCTCACATAAGGAGATGCATCTCGAGCCAAATTTGTTCATTACAATAAAATACTGAGTGCATAACAGTATCTACATATAGAGTTATAAGCTACAAAACTCAAGCACAATCTGAAAATCATAACGCCTCACAGCACCGAAAAAGCATCTCATAGATCTCCCCAGATGCCTATCAAGCTCAATAACAAGATATTAAACCTATCTCTCAACAATACCTACCAGGGCCAACCAAGCCATGTCAATCTAAATATGTGTCTACATCGGCCTGCCAACGGATTCAATGACAAGAAGCCTGAAACTGCCCCTTCCACTTTTATAACTGTTGTTGGAGATGTACGATATGGTGCCTGGCGTCTAATAAACGCTGAATCCCACAATCTCGCCTGACGGCATGCTCGGCCATAAGGAACACATCTGGAAAAAGTCCTTCAATACCGGAACTGAATCAATGGTAGAAACCTCTATACTGACATTCGTCGCCAAGGCCAATTAAAGGAAGCAGTCTCTCACAGCCGTCCGCTGGTCATTGGAGTGCCAACCACTCAGCTATTAAGATGATCCGATATACCTCGCTACGTCGCCTGTGGCACTTTCCAACATAGCCCATCACACAATAGTCTAGACTTAGTCCAACACTGAAACAACCAGTCTAAACTCCAACATCACATCCAAAAATCTAGCATGCCAGCAGCGAAAGATACACTCGGCTTCCAAGACCCCACTAGACACTAACAGTACCAATACACACTATCCATAACCACTTCATAGCCTGAACATGAGAACACCCAGTCTCTAGCTCCACATAGCACACACATCCTTGTACCCGATCCCCAAAATCTGCATTATAAATATATATTACACCTCGAGTACCCAATCATTCTTAGAAGATGTTCTACAATTCTCCTGTGCCATCAAACACACTCAGATATCAGCAGTCTATCTATCAAGAAAAATGCTGCAACACTACCCAGTGCCATCAATTTAATCACATTGCCCTTTTTTTAAACATATACCTTTATCAAATCACTATGATTAGCAACATTATTTCCTTAGTCATATGAGGACCATTCACCCCAATTCCTCTTAAGATCGATTCTTAAATCACTTGCAGATGCTCGTGCTGCTTGAGAATTTAATGACTTCCCATTCCAAACTGAACCGAACCTTACACACACAAATCACAATCCTCCACAACATATCACATATATCATGCCACATTAGGATAACATGAGAACTTTTATCTCCATTCTGCGCCGCAGACGTGGACGCACCCAACTAGTCAAGAGCATTCATTGATCCCATTGAGAAGGAAAATCATTACACACTCCATGCTTCACATACCCATAAGAAATATACTCCTCTTCAAACCACGGTAAAACCTAGCAAGAACTTTCTCCCAATTCCATCTATCCAGTTTCCTTTCTGATTCATCCTCAACATGATATTTCTCCCTCGCTGTAGTATCACAATGCCTTAATCCAGGCCTACCACAGGAGATTCGAACATAAGACCACATTGTCTAAGACTCATAGGCCACCGAATACTCTCTCAATGCTTCCCAGAAATACCACATTCCAAAATACTTTACTTGAAGAACTTCCTGCGAACTCGATTTAGCTGCCATTACTCTCCAGATGCCGATACATAGAATCCCATAATCAACACAAAAATACCACAAGCCTCAACATTCCCCAATTAATAAACAGTCTTTGACCACATACACAACCTTGAAACACCTGATTGATACATGTACAATCTTGAACACATTAAAACCATTGACGAGAGTCATTCACTCTTATTCAAATTGCAATTTACCTAACTGAACGAACAGAACCACTCGTGCCTTATTGGCACTTTGGCGCCGTAGGATATGATCTCATTCCAATTCAACGAACAACTTTTTTTTCTACACACTGAGCATTCTTTATCGACAATCGCTCAGGACATCCTATTTTATTTACACAACTACGAAGTACCATATAACATTTATCAAAATATTTCTTCACTCGTTCCATTCTCGGCTCATTTTCTGCAACTCGGACTGATCCGCCAACATACCTTAAAAAAGAACCAACATAGCACGTAACCGTGCAATCAACTAATCAACTGCAACCTCCCCAACTTGGCTCATAGCCACCTCTCAGGACACATTTAATAATCCATAATACTTTTACTCTAAAGATGCCACAATTTTATAGTGAGATTAAACTTATATTCCCTACTAGTTTAAGAAAACACAGATCATCTAGACTTCGTGAGTCTGAACTCGTATCGCCACACGTAATGTACTTCACTCCTCAACTAGGAAACACAAAATATTCTTCACGCGCCCATAACTCGGGGCTTCAAAACAGATTACAATAGGAATCTAAAAGTTAACAGTTCATCTATTATCCTGCAAACTTCTTCGTCACTACAAAGTCATATAATAACATCTCATCACATGAATACCAAACCGCCACTCTGGCTAATAGCAACAATATCGAACATATAAGTTCAAAACACTTGCTCACACGATCAACACCTCAGTGCCCCAGGCATAGGCAAGGTCCGGCCTCAAGTCCTCCAGACTAGCCAAACATCAAACTCACGGGATCACATCTCGCCCCTTGATCGGGGAATAACAAGCCATCAAGGCACATATAATACTGAGTGCTCCTGTGCCGGGTGAACAGTACCTGCAACTGCACGCGAAGTGTAGGGAGTAAAGTGTGTACTTCCAACTCAGTGGTAATAAGATCAAATAATACTCGAGCGATAAGAAAATACGTATAAGCACTCCAAAATGCAATATAAGACTGTGCAACCCTTTAAAAAAAATAGTAAGCCGTAACACCGAGAAGATCCTTTAGAAAATCTCGAGATCATTTAAAAATCTCTTTTGAAAATATGCCTTTTCAGCAGTTACAAAAATATTGACAACAAGTAGGAAATAATCAAATATCTGCCCCTCGAGCTTTGTATCAACCTCTCAGTACAGTGTCAGCCCTGCCGGCTCACTCCAAACTCTCAAGGTACAACATCAGCCTCTTGGGCTCAGCGCTCCTTCACATGTAACACCAGGGCATATGGTAAACAAGGCAAGTAATAGCATGTATACCAGTGATATGTGAGTGCTAATAATCATGGCACATAGTACAAACAAGAATGAATGCATGAATACAATGCAATGCATATAACCGCTGCGGCGCGCAACCGATCCATTTGGATACCCTGCGCTCACTGGGGGTGTGTACAGATTCCGAAGGGGCTCCTACAGCCAAAGATCTACAATACTACGGCGTGCAGTCCGATCCACATAACATATCACTGCGGCGTGCAGTCCGATCCATATAATATACTACTGCAGCATGCAGTCCGATCCATGCATCTATATGTATATATTGTCGCATCGTGCAACCCGATCCATATCTTAGCAGAAACGCACATAAGCCCCTTAGACAATAGTAAAATATCAGTTCTCAGCCAAAAACGCCGGAAAAATATTATTTAAGTTTTTGAAATCTTAGAAAAATGGCTGAGTTTGCAAAATAGTACTTAGAACTTTGGACTGAGATAAAATAATATGCAACGTAATGCAGAAATAGTGACATCAATCCCTGAAGGATTCAAATAACTAGCACGAAGCCCAAAGCATGGCAATCAACCCAGATCATGATAGCATCAAGTAGTTTTTAGTCAATCACGCAGTAAAACCAACTACCTGGACGGACGAAGTCACAATCCCCAATGGTTCTCTACCCCACGCTCATACCTGGCGTTCAAGTCACCACAATATAGCACTATGATGTGCGAATCCGGGGTTTCAAACCCTCAGGATATCATTCACAAGTATTACTCTCCTCGAACTGGAAAAATCTCTAGCCCGCGACGCCTCTGCCCCTCAAACCGGCCTCAACACGGGTCGAATAAAATCAAAATTGGAGCGAACATATCACACTATGCCAAGGAAATAATAGCCAATCAAAATAATCAAAATATAGCAAAAATCTCAAAACTAGCAAAACTCGAGCCCCGTGACTACTTCTCAAAAAATTGCAAAACTTACGTTACCGGGTTCATCGTATCTCCACGAGTCAATACATACCATGAACTCCCAAATCCGAGCTCGAATGACCTATCAAATCCCAATTTGAAATATCAAAACTCAAGCCCTAGCTTTACCATTTTTAATGAATTTCAATCAATTTCTATGTTAAATCTAACATAATCTAGTGTTTTTAGGCCAAGGAACTTATCTCTAATCATTCTCCCTTGCATCCCTCTTCACAATCGCCTCAAAGCTCGCTAAAAAATTATGGAAAATACATGACCCTCGCCGATGAAAATGATTTTTTAAACCTTCTGCCCTGGTCGATTTTCACTTTTGCTGCTTCTGCTTATGCGGTCAATGTCTGCTTTTGCTATCTTCATCAAGCCTTTTAAAATCCGCTTGTGCGGTGGGGATACCGCACCTGCGGCTCCCGCTTTTGCGCAAAAGGACCACTTCTACGGTCTAATTCAAAATCCTCAGGACCACTTCTGCGGTCATAACCCGCTCCTGCGATGTCCGCTTTTGCGGATAGCCTTCTGCTTTTGCGGAAATTGCAAAGCACCTCATGGACCGATTCTGCGACATGCCGCCGCATCTGTGAAACCGCTTCTGCGGTACCTTTTCTGGAGGTGCCGAAATACCAGATACCAGCAGCCCTAGATCATGCAACAACTCCAAAAATTCTCCGTTAGCCATCCGAAATCATCTCGAGGCTCCCAGGACCTCAACCAAAAGCACCAACATAACCTAAAACATCATACGAACCTGTCCCAATCATCCAAACACGTCTAACAATGCTAATGCCTTCAAATCACATCGGATTCAAGCCTAAGTTCTTTAGAAACTTATGAAACACACATATAATCAAAAATCTGACCAAACGATGTCTGACATACTTGAAAATTTTTATAGACATATCCAAAATCACCCGACGAAGCTACTACAACTCTTGAAATTTCATTCCGACCCTCGGATCAAAATCTCACCTATCAACCAGAGTCTGCGCTAATTAAGTTTCGCTAATTCAAGCCTACTTTTTACACCAGACCTCCAAATTCAATTCTGATCGCATTCCTAAGTCACAAATCATCCCTCGAAACTAACCAAACCACCAGAATTTGCATCCGAGCCCTCTAACCACATAGTCAACTTCCAATTGACTTTTCCAAAATAAGCTCCCTTCTAAGAGACCATGTGCCTCATTTCCAACTAAAACCAAATCAATTCTATCCGATCAACTCAAATACTGATATTGAAACATAGAGCAACATAATATGGGGAAACATGATATAATTCACGTAACAACGGGCCGGGTCGTCACAATTTTGCCATAAAGTCTTAGCTATGGGGCATACCTAGAAAATGTGATATACAGATTCGTTATTTGTCTAACATATTGGGCATGTTGGATCTATATTAATACTAATCTTAGCAAGATAGCTTCTCATGGGTAATCTCATATGGTAGAGTTTTCAAATGAACATTTTAATCTTGTTGGGGCAATGTAACTCCCAAATCTAATTAATAGATTGTGGGTTTGGGTTGTGGTTATCTATAAGCTTATAGGAAGAGGATGTTGTGAATATACCACTGGGTTAAGACTCCAGTTGAGCTCCTTTTGATTAGCTATTTGGATATCTCGTTCAATTGCATTTATGTTGTTTTAATTGGTTTGGGTAGATTGAAGTAAATTTTCCCTAAGTTCCACCATTTTTTATCTCATATGTCGCTTATACTTAACTTTTCCTCATCTTTTTTTAACGGCACTGAAATGCTATATGCATAGATTAGTAACATTTGGGATCTAGTGTGTATCTCATACTTTAATACGTGAGTGTCTATTTATTGGCCATCTAATGCCTTTATTACAAATGGTCCAACAAGAGCTAAAGAATCTGTTGAATAAGCTATATTGCATATGCTTAATTTTTTTCCTCCGTACATTTCAAGCATTGCAACAATTATATTGAAAAATCAAATAATTATATTGATATCAAATTACCAGTTTCTTGAATATGGTTTTATTCCCGAAGATAAACAATAGTTTAAAATTGATTTAATGGTTTATAAAATAAATTATTAATAACTTTATACCTCAAAAGTATAAAAAATAGATTTCAAGTAAAAATATATATTAAAGTTTTATTTCAACAAAGGTCACCAACTAAAATTTTCACTTTAGGCCTTCAATATTATTGAGCCGCCCTGAATAATCCGGCTAGCTAGCTACTAATGTACTATTAACTATTCAACAAAATGTGATGATACGCCTGTCTCTCTGTCGTGTATGCCATATTAATTGGCAGCATCTCACAATGAATGCATTCCTCGGCCGTACATTTTATTAAAAAATAAATTATAACTATGAATATAATGTTGATGATAGAAGAGACCAAGATTTTAAAGTAAGAAATGAAGCCGCACCAAAGATGAATACACCGTCAAGGTGCTAAGAACTTGGACGTTGGAATAGTCCCCCACTGTCACATCATTTGACTTTCACACTTGACCTTATTTCTTCCTCACGTTTATGTGCTCTAATCTCTCTCTCTTCATCTTCACATCAAGCTATTTATGTTATGATCGAAAATCTATTATTAATTGTAATGACGCTTAACGTCGCCTTCAGACAAACTAACAGTGACATATCAACTTAATTACTCATTTTTATTACTTTCGAAATCATAGATTTTGATTAAGAAGGAGACTTACACTTCTAAATCCACGGGATATACAACATTTACAGTTTATAAAAGAAATAAAACATGGTAATAATATACGAAACCATAAGCATCAACTTGTATAACTTCAAAATTCGGGGTCATAAGTGCATGAGCATTTACTAGGGAGTACATCAATAATAATACAACATCTATCTAGAATATAAATAAGAAAGGATAAAATAAATAGTATAATGGAGACAATGTGGATTGTGATGTGTAGCCTGATATGCAGCTCACATGAAGTCTTCGAAATAGCTGCGCTTACATGCCAAGATGATTATCAAATGAACCTATCATATCCTGCACATTTAATATAAAAATGCAGCATAAGTACGTTAATTAACACGTACCTAGTAAGTATCTAACCTAATCCTCGGAGAAGTAATGACCAGGGGTCAGCATTGACACTTACTAGAGATCCAATAAAATAATATAACAAGTTATAAGTAGATAAGGAGCACACTGCAATAATGGGTAAATCTATAAGTTACACATTCTTCCAAATATTTCTTCTAAAGTATAAATTTCTCAGTCTTGTGTTCTACCTTAACGATTCAGATGTATCAAGTTCCAGTATAAAGCAGATATGAAATACTATATAAGATGCCGGGCATCAATGGAAAGATGATCTCCTAAGTATTCAGACTACCAACGATCTAGTGCACGTTTATGCCGAGGTCGTTCCGTCCGATCCAGAATAATATGTACACTGTCGAGAGTCGAGCATCATGACTCATAGATGCATCTATTATACTGCCGAGGCACTCGGCGCGCTCCACAAGAAAAGGATGGACTTTATCGAATAATGAGGCACGTGCATATAATACAGTACGTGAGCACCAAGTAAATGTAACTTTTACCGTTTCCTCAATTATATTGCCAACAACTCAAGGTGATAAGGCTATGTCTATGTATAGTGTTTGTGTGTGTGTCTTGATGACTGGGGATTCTAGTTTATTTTATACTCTTAGTTTGCTTGAGTTTTGGATTAAAATGTATACAAGTAATCTCGAAAGCTTACATGTTGTGCTTATTTGCAGTGTTTGATCAAAAAGTGACAAGGAAGTTAAAACCAGCTCAAAAAGTAGTGAAACTTGCACAAATTCCAAGAACAAGTCAAAGCACCGCAATAACAGTAAATGCACCACGGCTGCATTAGACCCAATGCGGCCGCAGTACATTTGTTGCAGTCCGCGGTGGCAAAGATTAGAGGGGATCCTTTTTTGGAAGTCAAGCAATGCAGTCTGCGGTAGATTCTTTACGGTCGCGGTAGCCTCATCGTGACCATATTCCATTTGTTGTAGCCGTGGAGAAGGGACTAAGAGAATATGAAATTTGGAAGATAAAAGACACTACAGTCCGCGGTCCATTTGTTGTGGTCCGTGGTGAAGCCATTACGGCCACGGTCCATTTACTGCGGTTCGCGGTGGCCAGATTCAGAGACTTAGTTGTGAAGGCAAAAAGCCTTACTGTGGCCGCGGTACCTCTGTCAGCGATATTATGGTCCAGAAAATTTGCCTTGTATAAATACTTCCTTTTTAGGTTTTTAGGATATATTATCTGTAGTTGAAAATGTGAATGACGTTTTTAGCTATCTTGAGCAATTGTGTAGCTAATTCAACATTGAATATTCAATCTTATCTTATAATTATATTTTATGGATTATTCTTCATCCCAATATTTTATTTCTGCCATTATTATGAGTAGCTAGACCTATTAGTTAGGGTTGTGACTCAATCATAGTGTGTGTATTTGACAGGTCTGTTGTTTTATGGCTTAGATGTTTATGAATGGTTGATATTTTTTATGATTTGTGTTTTTCATGTTGAATTAGTGGTTGCAAACACTAATTTGTACCTTTTTGACTTGGGCTCTTCTTGACAAAGAGAGTTTGAGTCTAAGAAAATCACGTCAACAAGGAATTGCGGAATATTCAAGAGATTGATAGCCCCAACTAAAGGGTTAAACCTATAGATAGTAATACCTGACTTGAGCCTATTTTCTTGCACAATTTTTACACCGAATTGGTCTTGAGAAAGTCAATTAGGGAAAAGTCACTCAAGCTACCGAGAGGTATATAGTGATTAGTGTCATGCATTGGTTATATCATGATCCCAAACATAACATCTTTGCCTTAGACTTTAGAATCTGTCAAGTATTCACCTACGGGAAAGTCACTTCCCTAGTGCCTCTTTACCCATTTAGAAACCCTACAAGCATTTATATTTTGCTTAATTTTCACATCTCATTAGCATAAAACTAGAAGTGACAATCAAAGAAATATGATTGGAAGTGTAATTAACAACACTACGCACTACTAGATTAGATAGAAATCCAACTCTAAACTTTGTTGTAGCTCTCTGCAGATTCGATCCCGACCTTCTCGGGTAAAAGCTGCATCAACAGTTTCATCACTCCGTAGTGGTGTAGGGTTGGACCCTATCACTTTTTGGCGCTATTGTTGGGGAGATAAATGATTTTGGCTATCTATATGAATAGTTTTGTGTATTCATTTTCTTTCCTTATGTAATACTAATTTATGTGTATCGCCAACTCAGGTACAAAATGGCGGAAAACAATAACAATAATCCTCTTGGATACGTGATCCCGGGGGAGGAGGTTGATGATAATGGCAAATATGATTCACCTCTTGTACCTCATGGACAAAGAAGAGGTGGCCAAGCCAATGAAAATGTTCCAGACCCTCCCCCACTTCATTCAAGAGTGGCTCCTCGGGTGCTTCCAAACCAATGATATTCTAGCGCAATTCTCCCATCTCGGATCCAGGTGGTCAATTTTCAAATTATAAATGTGATGGTAACTTTGTGGTGCAGCGATGGTATTTCATAGGTGCTCCCCATCAGAATGCTTACAAACATCTTAAAGGATTTTTTTGATACCTACTAGGGGAGCAAGTAATCAAATGTTTTAGAGGATGTACTTTGGTCGAGATTATTCCCTATTTCTCTTAGAGGAAGGCTTTGGACTCGATTGAAAGGCTTCCTAATCATTCCATTTCCTTTTCTTGATGGATAATTCCATTGCAAAGTTTTTCTCGCCGGGTCATATGGCGACCTTGAGGGATGAAATCTTAGCTTTCAAACAGGAGCCTAATGAAGCATTACATGAGATATGGGAGAGATACTGAACTATGGTAAAGGAATTCCCAAATAATGATATGACCGAGGCAATGATACAACATACATTCCACCGAGGCATTAACATAACAAATCAGTACACAGTGAACCAACTCGCCGGGGGAAATTTCATGAACACACTGTATGATGAGGCTAATGCAATATTGGATGAGATGGCTGAGACTTCCTCTGCTTGGCAGTGTAGATCCAATGTGCCACAAAGGTGACCCCACGATCATTCACTAGCAGAAATAGCTCAATGATCATGGGAAGCCAATAGCAGAAGTGACAATAACAATGAACTATCTAGCAAATGCACAGTTACATCATGTTCAAACTACAAGACAAGTAAATGCTATGGAGGGTGTTACCATGTTAGTGAATAAAAGAAGACAAAGAAGTCAGCAGAACCAAGGGAGTTCGGGTCAATATGACCAAGAAATTGGTGGGTTCCATGATGATGGGTATGATGAGCAGAATGAAGAAGTGCAATGCATGAACAACTATCAAGACCAAATGGGCAATTCTTTTAATAAACAACAATAGAGACCCCAAGGAAATTGGGGTAATCAACAACAACTAGGGAATAGTAATTGGGGGAACAATAACAAAATTCAAATTGGGGTAACTAGAACAATAACCAGAACAAAAAGGGTAATTGGAGTGAGAACAACAACACCTGGAGTGGAAACAACAATCAGGGTGGGTGGAACAATAACAATCAAGGAAATCAGGGGCAAGGCTTTCAAAGGCCCACAATGTATCAACAGCCGAACAATCCACCCCTATTTCCATCCCAAGGTCCTTGTTATTCCAATAATGAAATTGGAAGAATTGAAATGATGTTTGAACAGATGATGAAAACGAATGCTGTCTTAGATGCCTACTTGGCATCCACAATACTTCAATCAGAAACATGGAGGTTCAATTAGGCCAAATGTCAGAATACTTGAATACTCTCCCTAAGGGGGATCTACCTAGTGATATGTTAGTGAACCCAAAGGGTGGGAACAATGTTTGGCATGTAATGGTGGTAACAACAAGAAGTGGATGAGGCGGTGATGTGAATCCTCCAAATAAAAAGAAATTTTGAGTGATGAAAATGATTTGCAAGAGGATGACATCCCTTTGGTGGTTGAGAATGTAACTAATAAGAATGTGAATGAGGAAGTGAGGATTGATATCCAACATAAAGAGGTGGAAACTCTGAATGACGTGAACCCGTCTAGGGAACACGTAATAGACAAGTGGGAAATAGTTGTGTCTAAAGTCAAGGCTCCTTTGCCAAGGACACCTCCACCTTATCCTCAAAGGCTTGATAAGCAGAAAAATGAGAACCAGTTTAAGAAGTTTATTGACACGATGACGGTCTTATCAAGCCTTTGGTGGAGGTAAAAGACTTGGTGACAAAGAAAAGATCCATGGATTGTGAGGACATCAGTATGGCCCGCCAAGTTAGTGCAATAGTGCACTCTATGACTCCGAAGCTAGAAGATCCCGTTGCTTTTACCATTCCTTGCACCATTGGGAGTGCCAACTTTGCAAAATCTCTATGTGATTTGGGGGAAGTATCAACTTTATGTGTTACTCCATTTTCAAGACTTTCGGTATTGGGCAACCGAGGCCTACTTCAATGAGGTTACAAATGGTAGATAGAACTATGAAAAGGCCGCTTGGTATTGTAGATGATGTTCTTGTTCGGGTGGACAAGTTCATTTTGCCCACTGATTTTATGATCTTGGATTGTGAGGTAGATTATGAGGTTCTGATCATAGTGGGAAGATCTTTCTTTGCAACTGGGAAGGCCTTATATGATGTGGAAGCTGGGTGATGAAAAAGTGGTCTTTAATGTGTGCAACTCAATGAAACATCCCAATAGTAATGATGTGTGCTATTTCATATATCTTGTCATGGTAGTGATAGTTGATTATAATAGTGTGGAGGACCCTCTAGAGGCAATATTGTTTAATCTTGATGTAAATGAGGATGAAGGCCGAGTGGAGTGTGTCAATTCTTTACATGGAATGGGCTCTTACTCCTATGAGCATCATAAGCTCTCTTTGGATCTTGAGAATAGGAAAACTCCACCAATAAAGCCCTCAATCGAGGAACCCCGCGTGTTGGAGTTAAAGCTATTGCCTTCATACCTATTGTATGAATTATTAGGCCCTAGTTCAACTTTGCAAGTTATTCTTTCCATTTGTCATACTACCATGCAGGTAGATGCCACATTGGCGGTGCTCAAAAAAGGGAAGAAGGCAAAAGGATGGACTTTAGCGGATATCCTGGGGAGAAGCCCTGCCTTTTGTATGCACATGATTATTCTTGAAGATAATGCAAAGCCCTCCGTGGAACATCAAAGGAGGTTGAATTAGGCAATGCAAGAAGTTGTGAAAAAGAAGGTGATCAAATGGTTGGATGCCGGGGTTGTAATCCACTCTCTGATAGTTCTTGGACTTCACCGGTGCAATGTTTGCTGAAGAAGGGTGGTATGACCATGGTTACCAATGTACAAAATGAGTTCAATCCTACCAAGACTGTCATCGGATGAAGGGTGTGCATGGACAACACAAGTTGAATAAAGTGATCCTCAAGAATCAATTTCCATTGCCTTTTCTTGACCAGATGCAACATAGACTCGCTAGGCGTGCCTTCTACTATTTCTTGGATGGGTATCCTGGGCACAACCAAATTTTGATTTCTTTGGAAGATAAGAAGAAAACCACCTTCACTTGTCTGTATTGTACCTTTGCCTTTTCTAGGATGCCATTTGGGTTGTGTAATGCACTGGCTACATTTCAGCAATGTATGATGGCCATATTTACCGACATGGTGGAGGACATTTTGGAGGTGTTCATGGATGACTTCAGTGTTGTGGGTGATTCGTTTGATGAATGTTTGAAAAATCTTGATAGGGTGCTGGCCCAGTGTGAAGAAACCAATCTTGTGCCTAATTGAGAGAAATGCCACTTTATGGTCGATAAGGGCATTGTCCTCGGCCATACAATCTCAAAGTATGGCATAGAGGTGGACAAAGCTAAAATTGAAGTGATATCAAAGCTTCCTCCTCCTACCTCAGTCAAAGTGGGGTTAGAAGTTTTCTTAGGCATGCGGGTTCTACAGAAGATTTAATAAAGACTTTTCTAAGCTAGTTAATCTCTTGTGTAAGTTATTGGAAAAAGATGCCAAGTTCGTGTTCAATGAGGAATGCATGATAGCTTTTGAACTCCTCAAGTACAAGTTGGGCACCTCTCCTATTACTACCACACCCAATTAGAGCTTGCCTTTTGAACTCATGTGCGGTGCGAGTGATGTTGCGATCGGGGCTGTCTTGGGTCAAAGATAGAATAAAATGTTTCACCCGGTGTAGTATGCATGCAAGAAAATGAATGATGCTCAAGTGAATTACACAGTGACAGGAAAAGCATTTTTGGTTATTATGTTCATAATGGAGAAATTAGGACTTTTCACATGGGGTTTAAAGTCATAGTTCATACCGACAATGGCGCACTCAGATACTTGATGACGAAGAAGTATTCCAGAACTCGTTTGATGATATGGGTCTTGTTTCTTCAAGAGTTTGAATTGGGGATTGTGGACCAGAAATGGTTTGAAAACCAAGTGGTAGACCACTTGTCCAGCTTGGAGAAGGAGGGGAGGCCCCGCGATGGCCTTGAAATTAATAATTCCTTTCTTGATGAGCAGCTCATCTCTGTATAAGGGAATAGCATGCCATGGTTTGCAGATGTTTCCAATTTCCTCGTGACTAAAATTGTCTTGTGTGAGCTCTCCTCAAACCAAAGGAAGAAGCTTAAACGGGATAGATTGGACTACTATTGGGATGAGCCTTACTTGTTCAAGATATGCATTGACTGTGTGATCCAAAGATATGTACTGAATGAGGAGAAATTAAGTATTATAGAGGCTTGTCATTCCTCTCCCTATGGTGGTCATCATGGTGGGGCGAGGACAGCTTCAAAGGTTCTTAGTTGTAATTTTTCTTGCCAACATTGTATAAGGATGCAAGAGAACTTGTGAAAAGATGCGACAACTATCAAAGAGCGGGTGGAATTTCAAAGAAGTATGAGGTGCCTTTCACCACTATTCTCAAAGTTGATATCTTTAATGTGTGGGGAGTTGATTTTATGGGCCCGTTTACTAGTAGCAGTTGACTATATTTCAAAGTGTGTTGAGGTCGTGGCTTTACCCAACAATGAGGCTTAGGGTGTTGTTGCATTTATCAAAAAGAGTATTTTTACTAGGTTTGGCACTCCCCGAACAATCATAAGCGATGGGGGGTGTCTTATTTTTGCAATAATTCTTTTGACACTTTACTTGCAAAGCACGGTATCAGTCACAAAGGTTCTACCCCTTATCAACCTCATGCGAGTGTCCAAGTTGAAGTCTCAAATAGGGAAATCAAGAGTATATTGCCAAAGACGACCAATGCAAATAGGACCGATTAGTCAAAGAAATTGGATGATGCTCTATAGGATTATAGGACTGCTTACAAGACTCCGATTGGTATGTCTCCGTACCGATGGGTGCTTGGGAAAGCTTGCCATCTACCGGTTGAGTTAGAGCACAAGGCTATATGGGCTTTGAGGAACCTAAATCTTGAATGGGATGTGGCAACAAATCATCGTGTGGAACAACTTAATGAACTAGACGAATTCCGATTTCATTCCTACTCCAGTTCATCCTTGTATAAGGACAAGATGAAGTAGCTTTATGACAAGTATGCTTGTGGCAAAGAATTCAAAGTGGGTGATTTGGTTCTCTTATTCAATTGTCAGTTACATCTGTTTTCGGGAAAGCTTAAGTCGAAATGAAGTGGACCTTCTGAAGTGGAAATTATGACTCTGTTTGGTGCACTTGACTTGAAAAACATAACTGGAGAGATCTTATGAGTTAATGGGCACAGATTCAAGCACAATCTTGACAAGATTGATGACAACCATGTGGTGGCAATGATCCATCTAATGTGATGTGATGGTAACCAGCATCGTACCGTGATGTTAAATCAGGTGTTTCTTAGGCAACCCATGTTTTTTTTTGTTTTTCTTTGATTTTCTTCTTAGGGTAGGATTTCCTTTTGCACTAACTGGTTATGAGATGTGTGTAGGGCTGCTTTGATGAAGTGCATGACCAATCTGGAAAAATATTGCACTCTCTAATTTTTGGACTGTTACCGCATTGCATTTTTTGCGGACGAATGGTCTTATCCGGGCAAAATTTGATTATGGTCTGTAGTAAATGGTCGAAAGTGGAGGTTCTATGAAGTTTTCATTGCAGCTATAATGCATTTTTTGCGGTCCGCGGTCAACTGTTTCTAATTATACTCTTTACTGTTTCTTCTGGTACTGTGATACTAACAAACATTAACTTTATTCTCCTTAAAGAAATGGTTAAATCACGAGGAAGTGATGAAAAAATAAAGGAAAAGGGGAGTCCTCCCAGGGTAAGGGACAAGGAATGATAAGATCAACCCCACAAGTTTGGAAAGCAAATGGGGAAACAAGGAAACAAATCATGACTGCAAATAGAGTTGCTTCCCAATCAGAGGGAAGTGAGTATTTGCCATCTCGGGATGCATCTGAGTCTTATTCACTGCTAGAGTATGTACCTGACTTCTCGAGGAGGTTTAGGTTGAGAGATTTACCAACAGCTTCGGCCTCTCCTACAGCTCAAGCTTCAGTTCAAGTTTCTTCTGAGTTGTTTGACGGCTCAGCAGAGAGTAGTGATAGTGTAGCATCTACTTCATCCAAAGCTTCAAAACCCGGGGAGGATCCCATTGATGAAGAGGGGGAGAACCCCAAACAGGAGGTGTGGAGAGAAGTAGAAACCTGAAGTCTTGCAAAAGGAGATTTGTTAGTGAGATATTTTACCACAAGTTTCGAGAGTGGTGGCCTAGAAAAATTGATTCTTGAGAGAAAATTCACTGAGAGGGACCTTCTGCCTCACAATCATAATGTGAAAAGGCAATTCAGAGAGAGGTCAGGCTGGGAATATTTAACAAGAAAAGTCTTGATAGCAAATGAGCACTTAGTCAAGCAGTTGTATGCTAATGTTGCCTACATAAAGGGTACTAAACTGACTAAGGTGCAGAACTTGACATAAAAGTTTGATGGGAAGAAAATTAATGACTACATGGGATTTTCAGAGGAAGATGAATAATTATACTTGGAAAAGGTAGCATTATATGAGGCAACCCATCCGTGGTTAGCATAGTACCTTGCACTCCCGAGTACCACCCAAACATGGTTGACATCAGGATTTCAAATTTTGAGGAAGATTTTAAATTTCGAGGCAAAAGGGTGGGAGACTTTTGTATATAGCTAGCTCGACCCCACTACCCATGTGAACTTTGTATCTGTCTCCGGGAGATATTAGTGGCTTCTATTATGGTTGGGTTCCCAATCAACTTTGGGAATGTTATGTCTAGGATGATCACACATGTGATCAATGAAGGTGATAGATCATACCCCTTCCCAAATTTCCATATAATGTATTTTGAGAACAAGGATGTGGAGTAAAGGAAGTTTGATGTGAAGGTGAAACCAAAGATGCCCTTTTCATGGTACAACGTAAAGGATGATGAAAATCTCGAAGCAAAAGATCCTAACATCTCAAGGATGATGTCAACCTCGGAGCTACTGTTGCATTACCAGCCTCTAGTATCTCAAACTTAGCCCGAGCAGCAGCAGGAGTTATAGAAGGCGCCAAAGAAGAGGATAATGATCCCACAGACGGATGATGTAGTGATTCTGTTGGAGGGCCCGCAGGGAGGTTCCTCTAGCCAGCTTAAGGTCTCAGAGTAGCCTCAGATCCTAGAGTAGGCACAGGTTACAGGGATCCAGTCATAGGTTCCCAAGCAGTCACAGGACCCAGGGTCCCAGGTTCATGAGCCCATGCAGACGGAGGACCAATAAGGATTTTTCTTTACTCTCTATCATTTCTTGAGCTATTTTTGGCTAGTTAGCATTGAGGACAATGCTAGATTTCATTTGAGGGGGTAGCCCAATTTTGATGATATTGGACTGTAATTATTATGATATTATTCTCTTTTTTGTTATGCAATTTCACTTTGGTATGTATAAATTTTACCAGTTTATTTCACTTTTCGTATTTCTTAACCTTGGTCTCTATATAAAGTTACTTTCTGATGAATATATTCATTCCCTCTTATGTGTATTCATTAAAAACCCCCATTGTACATATTTAGTTTACCTTCCGCATTTTCTTTCAGAGCTTAGCTCTTCTTACTTCATTTTAGTAGCTTCTTTTTCATTTCGTAACTTCTTATTTTGTTTCTTGCGTTCAATAAGGCATTGGTTTTCTTAATGCCACAGTTGTTTCCAAAGGTGGAATTTGTGTAAACTGGGTGGCTCTTTCCGATAATAGATGGCATGACAACCTTCTTAAGGGTTTGAGTGTGTTTTATTTCCATTTTTTGTAAATAGTAGCAAGTGAGTAATGGTGCCTCAAGGAAAGCTTCACTTGGGACTAACATATTTTTCTTTAATCTTATGGTAAAAAATAAATTGGTTTGTATAGGATGGTGACAGTTGTAACCTTGAAACTCTTTTGTTGGATAATAATCACCAAGCGGTTTTTTGGGACCATTTACGTAGCTCAAATCTTAGCTAAGGTTGTTGCGGGCCCCCAAATTTGTCATTTTAGCAATCTTATAGCTTGTTGTGAGAATATGAATTGCAAGTCCATGTCTCGTGCCATTGAGTCTAGAACTTGTCCTGAATAATTGTCTAGGTGAAATTCTAAATGTATTTTGACTTTGAGAAGTGATTGTAGGCTCTCATTGATCCGAATGGTATCTTCAAACATCCATAGACTACCAATGGTAATATTCCTAGTCAACCCCTTTGAGAGATAGTCCTTTTTCTTTCAAAGACCATGATACAAGACTTTTCCCGTTTTAAAAAGACCCTCTCTTGGCACCAGATCTTTCCTCAGCACAAGGCAAAAGCATAAGTTTGGCAGGAGAGACAAGGAATGCAAAGTGTGGTAAAAGGTACAAATTGAAGAAAAAGAAAGGCAAAAATAAAAATAAAGAAAATCAAAAAGTCAAAAAGAATGAACAGTGTAGAAGAAATGAATGGATTCGATAAAAGTAAAAAGATAAAAGGCGTGGAAAGATTAGAAAGGAGAAAAAGTTTTGAAATGAACAACAAAGAGTGACGGTGTGTCTCTCTAACCCCTAATAAAGAAGTATATGAATCAAAGTGTCTAGAGAATGTGTGCTAATATGATGCAAGTGAAGTGCTAAAGGGAAGATTAAACCTACGTAGATCAAATATTTCCTAACCTGAACCAAAATCCTTCATTGTATCCCCACAAAAGCCCAATATGATCTTGAGTTGAGTGAAGCTTTCATTAGTGGTGACTCACATAATGGGCAAGCATATGGTACTCAGAGCCGAACTTATGACCTTTCTTTGAGAGAGATGAGTGTGTTTTCCACAATCCTCATTCTGAGTGCTACATCTAATAGTGTGGTCTTGCTTAAGGAAGAGAGGACTATGAGTTTGGGTTCTACAATGACCAAAGTAATAGAAAGGGTTTCCTTGACGAGTTAAGTAAACTCTTGATGTTTTTGTGTCACACTAAAACCATGGTGCTTAAAAGGTTGAATTTTGTTATTGATTCATTTGAATTAAGGGCAATTGTTAGTCCCAATTGATGCTAGATGAGGTTACTTTAGGTCAGCTGAATTTTCTTGGTTTTATTCTTAAGGAGGTGGGACTTACTTTGTTTGCTTGAGGACCAGTAAGAGCTTAAGTTTGGGGGAGTTGATAACTAGGGATTCTAGTCTATTTTATACTCCTTTTTTCTTTAGTTTTGGACTTAAATGTACACAGGTAATCCCAAAAGCTTACATGTTGTGCCTGTTTGCAGTGTTTGGTCAAAAAGTGACAAGGAAGTCAAAACTGGCTCAAAAAGGAGTGAAACTTGCACAAGTGCAAAGAAGAAGCCAAAGCACCACGACAACAGTAAATCCACCGAGGTTGCAATAGACCCATCGCGATAGCATTACATTTGTTGCGGTCCGTGTTGGCAAAAATCATAGAGGATGCTATATTAGATGTTCAAGTAATGCAGTTGGCGGTTGATTTTTCGCAGCCACGATAGCCTCATCGCGGCCGCATTCCATTTGTTGCGGTCTGTAGAGAAGGGATTCAGAGAATATGAAGTTTGGATTATTCAAGACACCACAGTCCGTGGTCCATTTGTTATGGTCTTCTATGAAGCCACCGCAACCACGGTCCATTTACTGCAGTCTGCGGTGGCCAGATTCAGAGACTTAGATGTGAAGCTAAAAAGCCTCACCACGGGCACAATGCAATTTCTGCTATCCGCGGTACCTCTGCCAGGGGTATTTTTGTCCAGAAAATCCGTCCTTGTATAAATACTTCTTTTTCAGATTTTTAGGATATCTTATCTATAGCTGAGCACATGAGCAATGTTTTTAGGTATTTTGAGATATTGAGTAGCTAGTTTAACATTGAATCTTCATATCTCTTGTAATAATATTTTATGGGTTATTTTTCATCTCAATATCTGATTTCTACCATTATGATGAGTAGCTAGACCCATAAGCTAAGGTTGTGGCTAACCTAGTGCAGGTATTTAATAAGACTTTTGTTTAAAGGCTTAGATGTTTATGGGTGGTTGATACTTGTCCTGATTTTTTTTCCCATGTTGAATTAGTGGTTGCAAACAATTTGTGCCTTTTTGACTAGGGCTCCTCTTGAGAAAGAAAGTTTGAGTCTAGGAAAGTAAGGTCAACAAGGAATTGGGGCGTATTAAAGAGATTGATAGCCCCAATTTAAGGGTTAAACCTAGAGATAGTAATACCCGATTTGAGCCTATGCTTGCACAGTTTTGACACCCAATTGGTCTTGAGAAAGTCAATTAGGGCAAAGTCACTCAAGCAATCGAGAGGTATAGAGTGAGTAATGTCATGCATTGGCTACATCGTGATCCTAAACATAACAACTTTGCATTAGGCTTTTGAATCCGTCAAGTATTTACCTAGGGGAAAGTCACTTCCCCAGTACCTCTTTACCTATTTAGAAAACCCTATACTTAGCTTAATTTTCACACATCATTAGCATAAAATTAGGAGTAACAAAGAAACAAATATTATTGGACCCGTAATCAAGAGCACTATGCACTGCTAGATTAGATAGAAATCAAACTCCAAACATTGTTCTAGCTCCACGTGGATTCAATCCCGTCCTTCTCGGGTAAAAGCTGCATCGACCGCTCTTTCCACTCCGTAGTGGTGTAGGGTTGGACCCGATCATGGGTGTGTGTGTGTGTGTGTGTAAAATCAATTTCAATTATAATTTGATTAATCCAACAGAATGAGTTCAATTAATTCAAATATTACATGATAAAGTTCTAAGTCTACCCGGACATAAACATGCTTTAGCCATATATGGACACTTGTCACCTCGTGTGTACATAGCACCATAACCACTAAGACATAACAATTACACCACCTAGGGGTAGTTTCCCCCACACAAAGTTAGACTGAAGACTTACCTTGCTCTGAAGTTCCATAGGCACCTTCCACGCATCTCTAACACCTCAACTATAGGAAAAATGTTCCGAAACTAATAAAATAATGCGCAAATCAATCAAAATAAGCTGCAATGCATACAATTTAACAATTTTTAACAATTCCCACCTCAACTTGAAAAGTCAACAAATTCAACTCTATGCGAACGTGCCTAGATTATGAAAAGTTTTGAAGATAAACTTTACCCATAACCATACAAACTAAAATATATAATTTATTCCAAATTCCATATCCAATTTCGTGATCAAAATTTAACAAAAAAACTAATCTGTACGGTTTCTTCAAAATCCCACAATTTCTACTAATTTTCATATTTAAATCCTTGTATAGTCTATGTAGTTAGTTAACAATATACATTAATTACTTACCTTGCAATAGATGTTAAAAATTCTCTTTTGTAGAGCTCCAAAAATCGGCCAAGACATGTGAGTAGTAGAAGAAATGAACCAAAACTTGCAATAGAACAAGTCTGCCCAACATCTTTCTTCTATGCGATTGCGTACATAGCCTCGCGATCGGGAACGCCAAATACCACTTCCCCCAAAAACACCTCTTCATGTTCGCGTCACATACGCCTTGTTCGCGATGCCTCCAGGTCCTGATGCTTCGCATTCGTGATTCCACAGCCGGGCTCGTGTAGTCTTAGTGTTCCTAGGCCACCAGCTTCCTTTCTTCTTCGCGTTTGTGACCCCTATGTCATGTTTGCGTAGGCATGCTCCAGTTTTCTTCTGCATTGGCAAACCCTCTTTCGCATTTGCATTGAGCATAAATACACCAGCCAAAAAAATCTTTCTTCAAGAACATGGGAGACCCTTCACTTTTGCGATGAACAACATGAGACACCAGTCACCAGCACCAGCATATACACGAGCAACTTAGACAAATTTTTCCAAAACCACCCGGAACATACCCAAGGCCCTTGGGATCCCGTCCAATCATACCAACCCATTCCATAACATAATACAGACCTGATCAAGGCCCTAAATAATACCGAACAAGATCAAAACTATGAATCAACGATCAAATTCCTTCTTGAAATTTCAAACTTCAAAACTTCGACGAACGCATCCGAATCATATCAAAACATTTCGGAATGACCCCAAACTTTCCATACAAGTCATAAATCTTGATATAAAATTATTCCAAGGATCGGAACCCCAAACAGACATCGATAACACCAAATTCCACATCAAACCAAACTTAGAAATTTCTAAAACCTCTAAAATGCCAACTTTTCATAATAAGTGTCGTAACGCAAATCCTGATTCTGAGTTCGTTCACTCAAAAGTAAAACCTTAGTTAATTCTTCCAACTTAATTAGAATTTTCTTTACAAGCCAAATCTGAACTTTTTGAAATTCAATTCTGACCACATGTACAAGTCATAATACTTGAAGTGAAGCTATTCAAGGCCTCAAACTGCTAAACGATGCACTAGAGGTCAAATCTACCGTTTGGGTCGTTACGTTATTCCCCAATTAAACATATGTTCATCCTCGAAGTGCCAAGTACTATTCCAGAGTTGTTCAAATTCACATTTTCAAACCCCATGCACCTACACATGCCACCACAACCCATATGAGCACATTAGCTTAAGATGGACTGAAGATCACCCATATAACCATAGATAATAATCCTTAGAACCAAATTCCAAAAACCAGAATTCTCCACGAGACATGATTCTAATATAAGAACACTACATCAATCTCCAGACACTATACCCAACATGACCATGCTCCTCCGCTGAAATCACACCATGTACCACATAAGTCGTTTGACAATAATACCATCCTTTGACTACATTAGCTTCAATTTCATGAGCCTGTTGCCTGCAATACACCTGATAACACAAATGCCGTGTTCCAACTCTCGTAATACTGCCACGGCGGAAGACATATATATCAACTCATAGCCAACTCTCGAATCAACAATTCATGGAGACACTTCTTCTAACAAGAACAATTACCTCATTCCAAACTGAATAATGACATTTGTTATTTAACATATCCTACATAACTCTGATCACACTAATTCTAGGTAAAAAATTCTCGTCTCACCCAGTACAAGCTGCTCAAGCAATAAGCCACCTCAAACACTGACGAAGATCTCATACGACACCATCTATGCACCGGAAAACTCCAACTTGAATATGAAACATAAGGAAGTACGATCTCTGGAAAGGAACTACCTAGCTCGCGTGATGAATAAAACAGTCGATCAGACATGATAAACCCTTCAGAGGATGAGAAACAATTTACACAAGAATAGATATAAGGAGACGTACTAAAAATCTCACTATTGTGGCGTTAAACTTGATCCTCACATGATATTGTTGCGGCATGAAACCCGATCCAAACAACATACCCTTGAAGGCATGCCACTAGATCCACAAATAATAATAATAAGAAAAATACCCATCCAACCATAATGTTTATACCTACGAAAGATCGATCACATGCATACACGTGCAAAGTACACTTTGGGGGGACAGATAGTGCCATATTCTATGAAACCCAAGTATAACTATGGTGTGATAAATGACCTCCATCTTGAGAGCCATCTTGCTCATATAATACCAAAAGTTACACGGGACCTCGACACATATTTGAATAATCAAGCCATATCGCAACCCATATGTCACAAATAGAGTAATACATGGAATAACTAACGGCGGAATAACATCAAATACCCGACAACTCCTCCGTATGAACTCTATGATTAATGAACTCATCCGACCTGACGTAGAGCACCCATTCACATTAGACCCACCAAAGAACCTCAAATCTATCATTATCATAACATACTTTGATGAGAACCTTTCAAGGATCCATAAGGGCCCTATTCATGACACACAAGAGCAAATGTCCAATCCAAAACAAACTTCCAAAGTTCACAACCAACCGAATAGAGAATCTTTCAGGCATAAACCCTCACATTAGCGATAGTACCAAAATCTCCAAACTTGATATTAATCTTAGACAGTCATGTGACTAACATGTCACACTTATACAAATTTCTTTGTAGGATATGCTCCCACAATATTCCATACCGTGTAGCAAAGATTAATAGATCAATGGCCATCGACCATGCTATTTATTATGCCGATTAAGAATCTACATACGAAGGCACAATGCCTCGTACACAGAACACCATTCTCAGCCAGCACTAAGATAATGCCAGCTAACTATATACATCTGAATTCTACCCTACTCATCCGAGCTCGTGACATTCTTATCAATACTGAGTTGCAACCTTGATTCTCAACTTCCGATTCCCATGCCGCTCATTGCACCTATCATGCCGCTACACGAGAGTACATGAATCTCATCACAACTCCTAAAACACCAGTAGAATAAATACTTTATCGTCTATAGGCCTTTCACTTAGCTCATCTTAAAAGAACGAATGCAACACGCAACTGAATTCCCAAACTACAGAAAATACAAAGCTCACGTTGTTGTCTAGACCACCATAACTCTTCCGAATTCTATTTACACCACAAGGTCATTTGAATAAAAAACTTTCCAAATCAATGAAGTTAAGGTGGGTGTCAAGCCCGCACGTACAACCACAAACCACATGTATAACTTCACATGTCGAAGGAACTGCTCATTTCCACAATCGTGCTGATTTAACAATTGTTAACTGAACAACCTTCTTCCAATTTACTGGTGACTTGCCATAGATATAATAGTAGCTACATTCAAGAATCAGAACAAAACTCAAAAACACTCCTCCTGAGTGACCTAGTTTCCGAGACCACATCATCTCAGTACCCATGAACCATATCATACCTTCCTTATGCGCACAATAGCATCTCAAACTGGTACACCCGTTCTAAAAGACCATCCACGAATCCGAAAATATTTCTCCCATTCACCCATTCTGACTTGGTCCATCATATAAGCCAAACTCTAGTATGTTGTCAGCACATGAACACTCCCAAAGAAGCAACCGGAGGAATTATTTTTCTTGTACATCACATCGACTAGAAGCATAAACTCTAAGTCTTCCCAGAAACTGCACATGAATCGATAAGGCAAAATGAAGCACGCATTCATCAAATCCTTTACTTTAATTATTCGTGATGTTTTCTTTTCTTAGTCATAATTAATACTCCAATATACGGATAAGCATAAACCACACAAGAAGACGACCAAGAAACCCAATCGTAGACGATTGCCTCCCCCACTTTACTTTAATCTACCATCATATAGTGTAGAATCTACAAGGATTCCTCCTTCTCTATTACCATGATCTCGCACTATTAACTCACCAAATCTCTAAAAATATTTTGTTATTCCTTCCAAACCACCAGCCACAACAACATATTCAACCGCTTACTAGGTAGCAAGTAGAACGCTTCGTAGAAATATCATAAAAAATCATATGACTGTTAACCTACCCACAGGTGAAAACCCTCTTGTGGAATTCCATACCAACATTTTCCAATGACGTTGCATTATGCGCAACTACCAGGAAAATTAGTAAGCCATCCTGAGCCTGAGCTTATGCTCGTCCACCAGCAATAAGAGTTTGTTTATTGCCTATTGACTATAATTAGAAGTCCGACAATATGTTCAAAATTCGAAGTCATGCTTCATCCAAAACGATAATCAAGTTTTCACAGCCCTCTTCATTTAAGGCAAACTCCTCTTTGCCATGTTAAATATTCCTCCATGCAGTGACCTCCATCTCAAATAAAATTCGTTGACCTAGTCACTATCCACTATGATTCCCAAATCTCTCTAAACTCTTGTAGAGGCATGTGTCCATCCTACCACGGAACCCATATGCTACTCTACCACTCTCACTTCGGTTAAACTATCTCCGTTAAGCAACTTCTCGACCTCTGCTCTTCATACTTGACATTATAGAAATTCAACCATCGCGAGACACCTTCCTCCATGTCCTTCCTCATCCTTCGCAGCCCAAATATTGCCTCAAATTAAATCCATACCCATAGCACATGAACAAATAAATTTTCTACCACCTCGAAACCTCTTAAAGGTCTTTCTTTCTCGAGCCATCAACATTAGAAACACCAATTCTGAAATTGCTACACACCGCCTTCTCTAACAACTGCTTCTCAATCATCATTGCAAAACACCCTGACCTGAGGGTAAATCAAAGAAGACCATAACATCGGCAAACCTTAATGAGTTCAAAGAAGGAGGACGCACCACATCACAAATGAGAATTCCACCATGCTCAAAAATACCATGAGTCGTTACTTCATCAACCAAGGCTTGAACATCCATAGTCCAATTTATTTTCCACTATTGGAATTAAGTACTGAATCTCTAAACCATAAACTGAAAAATTCTCCTTTTGGTTCATCCATTGCCTCGATCCATAAATAAGCACCACACAATCACACAAACACTGGGCCATAACAACGCATGGACATCATAACAATCTAGGCATAAATTAAAAACCATAGGATTTATAGATTCTAATCATAGACAAAAGAACATCCTTTCACAAGGCGCTGATAATAACTCGCTCGAATACGCAGGGGGTAACATCCTGCACCATATCTGCAACTTCACTACAAATCCTTAATTACCTATTGATAACAAGCGCTCCATGTCGCATAAGATTGAGTAGGAAAGAAATAAAGGCATATGCCTCAAAGGACTCAAATAGCATGATGAGGAATCAAGAGATGAAGTGCTCTTAACAGCCCTCTAGCCCCTCGAAGATAAGTACAGACGTTTCCGTATCGATCAGCAAGGTTACTATTCTTGCTCATGACTCGTGAGACCTAAGTGATCCCAACGCTCTGATACGAAGATGTCATGATCCAAAATCCACTAAAGGTCGTGATGGTACCTAACATTGTGGTCCAGCAAGCCAAAAGTGATTTATAAATTTAATCACCTATTTTATTACTTTTAAAATGATAGATTTTGATCAAGAAGTAGATTTACACTTCTAAATCCACAGGAACGTACAATATTTGTTGTTTATAAAAGAAACGAAAGGCGGTAACAATATATGAAACCGTAAGCATCAACTAGTATAACCCCAAAACCCGGGGTCAGAAGTGCATGAGCATTTACTGGAGAGTACATCAGTAATAATGAAACATGTGCCTAAACTGAAAATAACGTATGATAAAATGAATAGTACAATGGAGACTCTGTGGACTGCGATGCGTAGCCTGATATGCAGCTCACATGAAGTCTCCTCAACAGATGCGCCTATGCACCAAGATTATCATCAAATAACCCTGTCCGGTCCTACACATTTATTACTGAAGTGCAGCATGAGTACGTAAATCGACGCGTACCTAGTAAGTAGAGCATGAGTATGTAAATCAACGCGTACCGAGTAAGTATCTAGCCTAATCCCGAAGAAGTAGTGACGAGGGGTCGACAACGGTATTTATTAGAGGTCCAACAAACCAATATAATAGGTTATAAATAGATATGGAGCACACCACATAATTAGGCAAATCTTTAAGTTACATAATCTTCCAATTATTTCTTTAAAAGTATGGAATTTCTCAATCTTGTGTTCTACCTCAACGGTTTAAATGTATCAATTTCCAGTATAAAGAGGATAAGAAATACATTATAAGATGTTGAGCATTAGTGGAAGGATGATCTCGTGAATATTCGAACTACTATATAGTAGCGAACAATTATATCGAGGTTGATTTGCCCGATCTAAAATAATGTGTACACTGCCAAGGGTCGAGCAGTATGAACGATAGATACATCAATTATACTAACGAGGCGTTCATCCCGCTCCACAAGAAAATTAAGGAAATTATCAAATTACAAGGCACGCGCATATAATACAGTACAGGAGCACTAAATGATATAACTTTTATCATTTCCTCAATTAACTTTCCAATAACTCAAGGTGATAAGGATCAGTTTATAGTGTGTGTGTTTTTATATAATCAAGTTCAATTATAATTCAATTAATTAAGCCAGCAAAATGAGTTTGATTAATTCAAATATTACATGATAAATTTCTAACTCCATCCGGACATAAACATGTTTTAGCCAAGTATGGACTCTCATCACCTCATGCGTACGTGGCATCCAAAACTAGTAACAAATAACATTCAAATCACCTAGGGGTTGTTTCCTCCTCACAAAGTTAGATAAGAGACTTACCTTGCTCCAAAGTTCCATAACCGGCTCCCACGCCTCTCTAACACCTCAACTCCAAGCCAAATATTCTGAAACTAGTCAAAAACGTGCAAATCAATTAAAATAAACTCCAATGCTTACAATTAAATAATTTATAACAATTTCAAACCCCGCCTGAAAAGTCAATAAAGTAAACTCTCGGGCCCACGTGCCCATGTTCTAGAAATCATTGAATAAACTTTACCCATAACCAGACAAACTTAAATATGTAATTTGTTCCAAATTCCATGTTCAATTTCGTGGTCAATTACAAAAAAATCAATTTATAGGTTTTCTTCAAGATCCCATAATTTTCTACTAATTTGTATGTTTGAATCCTTGTATAATCCATGTAGTAAACTAACAATATGCGGGAATTACTTACCTTGAAAGAGATGTTGAAAATCCCAATTCGAAGAGCTCCGAAATCTGCCCAAGCCATGTGAGAAGTTGAAAAAATGAACCAAAACACGCAGTAAAAAATGTTTGGCCAGCAACTTCCTTCTAAGCGATTGCGTACAAAGCTTTGCGGTCGCGAAGGACAGCTACCACTAACCCTAAAAATACTCCTTTGCGTTCACATAACCTATGCGTTCGTGATGCCTCCAGGTCCTGACACTTCACGTTCACGATCCCACAGCTGCGTGTGCGTAGGCTTATCCTTCCTACGCTACCAGCTGCCTTCCTTATTTGCGTTCCCAACCCCTATGTCTCATTCGCATGGGCATGCTCCAATTCTCTTCTCCATAGGCATTCCCCAAAAATATTTCTTCGCGAACACGAAGACCCTTCAAAACACTGATGTTAATAAACGTCAATGCCACACAAGATGGAGGTTATTTGTGTAGTACCTAATTTTCGCATTAGAAGAACCTGGTTCTTCTAAGTGTTCTAACTACAGCAGTTTGCAGAATAATAAAAACTTAAAGTTAAGTGCACAGATATTTATACGTTGAAAACACCTGGTTCAAAAGGTGAAAAAACCACGACGTACTACTCAGTAGTATTTTTCCAAACTCTACTAAAAATCAATGAGCCAAAACAGCATTTACAAAGACTCTTTGTAAACGTAAGGATTAAACTCTAATCCCACTGTGGTACACAGTGTCAGCTGTTGACACTATCAAGTTAACTCTAACTTGATGACACAAGGTACGTAGTACAATTGCTTCTAATAAAGCTGAAAGGTACAATTTGAAAACCTGCAACAATTGAACTAAACAAACAGATGGAACAGGTTCTTCTCTTTCAGTTCATGTAGCTTCAGGCGTACACAGTTGTATCTCGCATATATTGATTGCAAAACAGACTCACTTTATTTGCTCTCAAATATCCTTTACTTCTGCTTGTGTGTATATCCTGTAAAAGAGAACCAACAGAATTATATATAGAGTTAGTAGTTAAAGTTTGATTACAACTCTACTCCTTATCCGTAGTCCATTTAAGTCCTTAGCCAATACAAACTCTAACTCTTATCCTCACTTAGGATCAAGTTCTCTTTAAATAAGGAGATTGTCCTCCTTATCCCAAATGCTACATTTTCTATTACGTTCAGAAGATATTGATGCGTGATCTTTAGAGTATATCTTCCTCACGTGCTTCGTATGTGCCATGGTTAATTCAGAATATGTAGTGCAAGATGGACTATGTCCTTCCATAGGTTCATTTGTCAATCTTAAAAACACCAACTGAAACTTGGGCCAACAAACACCAATCATTGGAATCAGCAACAACACCAGCAAGTTAGGTAAATTTCGTTCAAAACCACCCCAAAATACACCAGAGGCCCTCGGATGGATGCAAGTTGATTTCCTAATTGTTTCTGAATTTTTCTAACAAAAGCTGTGAACATTTCAAATGCTTCATCTTTAGAAGTTAGTAACAGAACCCAGGAAAATCTGGAATAATCATCGACAAGCACCATAACATATCTTTTACCGCCTCTGCTCATGGCTCTCATTGGACCACATATATCCGTATGAACCAGTTCTAACGTCTTGGACGAGCTTATCATTTTCTTAGGTTTGAAGGATGACCTTACTTGCTTCCCCCTTGCACATGCCTCACAAACTTTGTCTTCTTTGAACTTGATATTAGGTAACCCTATCACCAAGTCCTTGGAGACTATTTATTTAGTTGATTTAGACTAGAATTACCAAGTCTTTTGTGCCAAAGGAGGGAATACACACTCAGACAAGTTAGTTTATTTTCAAAAAGAGTCGACAAATCTACAGATTAAATATTGTTAACTCTTCTTCCCTATAAAACAATCTTGTCAGTAGTAAGACTAATCACAAAACATTTTAAGGAAGTGAAAGCCACAAGGTTACCTCTATCACACAATTGTGACACACTTATCAGGCTATATTTCAAGCTATCTATCAAATAGACATTCTCAATAGAATGAGACTCTATCTTTCCTACCTTTCTAACCCCAATTATCTAACCTTTTTCCCATTTCCAAAGGAGACATTTCCTTCTTTTAGGTTCTCAAGTGAAAGAAACTGATCCTTATTACCAGTCATGTGTTTTGAGCAGCCACTATCCATGTACCATATTTGGATGCTTCCTTTCACTTGGACCTGCAAAATGAAATCAGGGGTTAGTCATAGAAACCCAAACTATTTTGGGTCCCTTTCTATGAGCAAAAGGATGAATTAAATTTTTCTTTGCCCAACCAGGCAGTTTGTGTTTTTCTTGAACAAAAGCTTTGTTCTTTTGACTGGCCTTTTCTTTTGCATTGCATTCATTTTTGTAATGGCCAGTCATACAACAATGTGTACAGATCTTATTCTTAGGAAGAGTGAGGTAATTGTTTTTGGGATCCCATTTTGGAGCTTCTGTCCCAAACCCAAGTCCTCTCTTGCTGTTGATGTGATGCTCTTGCAGCCAGAAGAGTGCATCAGAAGACTTGTTCCATTTGCATGTTCTGTCTAGTTCATGCTTATCCTTTCCTAGTTCTTCTTTAAGGACCTTGATTGATTCATCTTTCTTATACAACTCATCTTTCATTTTTCCTAAATTTTTTTCTAGTGTGAGAAAGGATTGACCAGCCTTTTTCTTTCCTGTCCCTATGTTCAGTTTTAAGTTTTTAGACTTGAGTTCTAGGACACTATTTTCTAGTTGAAGAACCTGGTTCTTTAACTCAATATTTAAGCTATTAGTCTCATCAGCCCTAGACTCTAGCCTTTTGAATTTTTCTTTTAGTATGGCACAATCCCTAGACAAAACATATTTCTCACTATTTATTATTTCAAACTCATATATGAAGTCCATCAAGAGCTCAGCCAATTTTTCTTTAGACATGAATTTAATCTTTTCATTAAGATGTGGAATACATACCTCATGTTCATCTTCTGATTCTCCGATGGCCATAAGAGTTTACTCATCTGCAGCTTCATTTTATGAGTCTTCATCTGACGTATCTCCCCATGCAACAACCATGGCTTTGGTAGTTCCTTTGTTCCTCCTTGGTTGAACCTGTTCCTTCTTCCGGTTCTTTCTTTATGCCCTTTCTTTCTTCCACTCAATCTCCAATTGAGGGCGGTTTTTGATCATGTGATTTTTCTTTCCACATTTAAAGCAACCATCATTTGTCTGCTTCTCAGGAGCCCTAGATTTGTTGAATGTTAATCCTCTTGAAGAACCCTTTCCTCTCATAAGATATTTCTTGAAGTCTCTGGTTATCATTGCCATTTCATCATCTTAAAGATCCCATCCTTCTGAGATTCTGAGAGCCAGACTTCTTTCTTTCTTTGGAGCATCCATCTTCATGGTTTGCCTTCTCAATTCATAGGCAGTCAAATTTCCAATCAGTTCATCCAATTTCAGAGTAGCAATATTTTGGATTCCTGAATAGAAATGATTTTGCTTCCCCAGGAGATTGGGAAAACTCTAGTTAGAATCTTCTCCACCTTATCTTCTTCCAGAATAACGCTTCCATGTGACTCAAGTTCATTTGTCAGTGTAGTGACCCTAGTATACGTCTCTTGGATAATTTCACCATCCTTCATAGTAAAATTCTCATATTGAGAATATAGTAGAGTTGTTCTTCACCTATTCACCTGAGATGTTCCTTCATGAGCCACTTGTAAAGTGTCCCAAATCTCCTTGGCAGTTGTAGAGCCTTCAATTCTACAGTACTCATTACGACCAAGTCCACACACTAACCATTTCTTAGCTGTAGCGTTTTAATCCCACTTCCTGAGGTCTTCAGCAGTACAATCTGCTCTAGTCTTAGGCACATCCATTCCTTCAGCAGTCTTCTTGGTTGTGGCTAAAGGACCATCAGTGATGATGTCCCAAAACTCATAGTCTTCACCCATGATGTGGTCTCTCATTCTGTTTTTCCACCAAGAGTAGTATAGCCCATTGAAGAGTGGAGGCCTTGCAGTAGACTGTCCTTCCTAATTCCCAGGTGGTGCACTCATGTTGATCTTTTCCTAAGGTGTTAACCTCTTCAAGGATAACCCGCTCTGACACCAATTGATGTTAATAAATGTCAATACCATATAAGAGGCGGGGCAATTTGTGTGGTACCTAATTTTCGCGCTAGAAGAACCTTGTTATTCTAAGTATTCTAAGTACATCAGTTTGCAGAATAATAAAAACTGAAAGTAAAGTGCACAGAGATTTTTACGTGGAAACACCAGGCTCAAAAGTTGACAAAACCATAACCTACTACTTAGTAGGATTTTCCAAAACTCCACTAAAAATTAATGAGCCAAAGCAACATTTACAAAGACTCTTTGTAAACATAAGGATTAAACTCTAATCCTAGTGTGGCACACAGCCTCAGCTGCTGCGACACTATCAAGTTAACTCTACTTTGGTGACATAAAGTACCTAATACAATTGCTTCTAATAAAGCTGAAAGGTACAATTTGAAAACCTACTACAATTGAACTAAACAAACAGATGGAACAGGTTCTTCTCTCTTAGTTCATGTACCTTCAGGCGTACACACTTGTATCTCGCATATGTTGCTTGCAAAACAGACTCTCTTTATTTGCTCTCAAATATGGTTTACTTCTGCTTGTGTGTATATCCTGTAATAGAGAACCAACACAATAATATATTGAGTTAGTAGTTAGAGTTTTATTACAACTCCACTTCTTATCCGTAGTCCATTTAAGTCCTTAGCCAATACAAACTCTAACTCTTATCCTAACTTAGGATCAAATCCTCTTCACATAAGTAGACTGTCCTCCTTATCCCAAATGAAGCATTTTCGATTAAATTTAGAAGATATGGATGCGTGATCTTCAGTGAATATCATCCTCACGTGCTTCACATATGCCCTGGTTAATTCAGACTATGTAGTGCAAGATGGACCAGGTCCTTCTATAAGTTCATTTGTCAATCTTCAAACTCCAACTGAAACTTGGTCCAACAAACACCAATCATTGGCATCAACACCAACACCAAGTTAGGTAAATTTCGTTCGAAACCATCCCAAAATACACCAGAGGCCCCCGATATTCTATCCAATGACACCAACCCGTTCCATCACATTAGGTGGACCTACTCCAGGCCCAAATCATAACAAACAATATCAAATTATGAATCGACGATCAAAATCCTTCTTTAAATTTCAAACTTCAAAACTTCTATGAACACCTCCGAAAAAAATCAAAACATTCCGAAATGACGCCAAACATTATTTACAAGTCATAAATTACGATACGAACCTATTCCAATGCTCGGAACGCCAAATAGACATCGATATCACCAAAGGGACCTCAAACCAAAATTAATTCTAAAACCTTCAAAATACCAACTTTCCAATATAAGCGTCAAAACGCTACTGGGCAACCCGATACTCAACCCGAACATATGCCCAAGCCAGAAATCTTCATACAAACCTATTGGTGCCTTCAAATCCCGATTTTAAGGTTGTTTACTAAAAATTCAAATCTTAGTCACTTCATCGAACTTAAAGCTTCTAAATTTAGAATTTTCTTTCCATGTCAACTTCGAACTTTCTGGAATTCAATTTCGACCACATGCACAAGATATAATATATGAAGTGAAGCTACTCAAAGCCTTAAAAATGGTGTTTGGATGTAAGATTTAAAAACATGTTAGCGTTAAAATTTAGCTAGCGTTTGGCCATAAACTCCAAAATTGTTTTAAAAAAATCTGATTTGAGTGAAGGTTGGTTTGAAGATAAAAATGGTATTTGGACATAAGATTAAAAACATGTTTCACCTTTTTTTTTAAAAAAAAAATATGAAACATGATTTGTACCCACAAATTCTAAAAACTATTACAAATACCCAACATTACCTTCATAAAATATATTCATTATTGTTACACCACCAAATATAATCCTAAACATAAATAAATTCGGTAAAAAATTATTATTATTATAATGAACTATGTAATACACTATTAGATGACCGAGAAGAACAAGCAACATAGTTGTAAAATAATAAACGATGGGATCTTTTATAAAATACAAAAATTTTGGGTACTTTTTATAATTTTTAAATAATATAATAGTAAAATTTTTGGAAGAGGTTTTGGCATTTGGGAATTTTCTAAAACATGGACAAAATTTATAACATACATGTATTTGGCAAAAAAAAAGAGGAAACAATTTGGCAAAATGTGTGGCCAAATTGGTCCTTAGAATATAGGCACATTACTAAAAATTTGAGAAGAAAAATATTAAGTGAAGGTATTTAACTAAGTGCATTATTAAATTTCTTTGAAGCATAAGGGCGATCAGATAATATTTGACCCATTCTAGAAAAATACATGCATAAACCACATAATTTGATGGAGATACTGAGTTTTATTGTCACGACTAAATTTTATAATAGGTCGTGATGGCGCCGAACACCATTGTAAGTTAAGCGAACGCGAAAATTTAATAATTTCTCATTTTACTTTACCAAAATTAATATATCAATTTCTTAATTTGAAGTTGAAACAAGTGATAATTAGTAATGTACCAAAAATAATTATACAATTCCTAAAAGAATAGTCTACTAATGTGTGTGCCAAGACCTGTTGTCACAAGTATGTTAGAATCTAGTAGAATATACAAAAATAGTAAATGTATCCTACTGTCTGAAATAGAGTGGACAACCAAAAGTAAAGAGAGACTCCATCATGCTGCTGAACGGAAAATATAGGAAGGGAGCAACTCAACGTGGAAGTCTTGGTCTATGATCAGGAACGTGAGCCAGCCTAATAGCCAGATGTCCTACTTCAGATCCTGTACAATTAAGTACAGAAGCGTAGTATGAGTACATAATAATACGTACCTAGTAAGTATCCCGTCTAATCTCGATAGAGACGAGAGGTCAACATAATACTTACTAGGGTCAAATAATACAATAAAATTTTATGCGAAGCATGGATGTCACAAATAATATCAGCTTATAGATAAATCATTCCTAGGTAGTATCACAGTTAGCCATTTACATTTCAGAGCATTTATCAAAGTAAGTCATGAATAGGATTTCATATAAATAACATGTGAACGTTATGCTGAGGTCGCAAGGCCTGGTCCAATAGAAAAGAACTTGTGCACTTCTAGAGGGTCGAATGGCACGAACCATAGATGCATCTATTTCTACCGAGACGATCAACCCGATTCATAAATATCAATTATCGTCAAGGAGGTGCATAATGGCGCATTTATATTCAAATAATTCATACAAGTATTCAAACAAGTGCAAATGTTCACATAGGTTAATTTCTAAGTCTCTAGCATATCTTAAGTGATCTCATTAGCTGAAAATGTATATACATTTATAAATATGACATGATACAGGTCCTAAAATACCTGGAAAATTAACATAGTAGTAACTACATACGGACTCTCATCACCTAGTGCTTATGTATCCCCCAAATTTAATGGGAATTTATTCAATTATTACACCTATGGGGACAATTCCCTCTTACAAGGTTAGAAAGGAAACTTACCTCACTCCGAAGCGTACTTCCAACACCAAGAATGTGCTTAAACCCTTAATTTGGAGCAGATAAATCAAAAACTAATTAAACGAGGTGGGAACTAGTCAATACAAGCTCATAACTTTGCATTCTAACTATTAAAGAAATTCCCCACCCCTGAAAACAAGTTTCCTAAAATTTGACCCGGGGCCCACGCTCGTATTCCAAAATATTACAAAGAAAGTTGTTCTTTATAACCTAAGGATCAATAATATATAATTTCTACTTCATTTCATAATAAATTTCGTGGTTAAATCTAACTTTTATTAAAACCCTCAATTTTGCTCTCATCCCGTGATTTTCCTTAATCATTGTGTGTTAATCTACACAAGACTCAAGTGTTAAACTAGAAATGAGTGGGATGAACTTACCTCGAGATGCTAGGTGGAATATGTTTGTATGGAAACTCTCAAATCGCCCAAACAATGGTGGAAATGTGTTAATAATGATGCATTCCCGTATTAAATAAAGGCAATGCCTTTAGCGTTTTCCGCACCTGCAGCTAGGGGACCGTATTTACGATTTCACTTATGTGAGAGGTGGTCCATATCTGCTGAATTGGGCCAGGTAGCTGGGACCGCTTCTGCGGGATTAGAGCAGCTCCTACGAAGCCACTTTTGCGGGGAAGGGGCCGTATCTGTGGTTCTTGGGCTTCTTCCCTTATCCGCTCCTGCGATGTGTCAACTGCATCTGTGGCTGACCAACCACAGGTGCGGTTTTGAAAGATAGCTAGATCTTCATATCCTTTCCATTTCTTCCAACTTCACTCGAGCCTTGTCCTATTGATGCTCTGGACCCCACGGCCCCGTCCGAACGCACCGATAAATTGGAATTCATAAAACGAACCTGATTGAACCCTTGGAAAACTTGAAAAAAGGCTAAATCTAAGAATCACTCCCTAAAACCAACTGAATCAAACCTATGAACTTCAAGTTCTTAAATTCACTTCTAACACGCTGAAACGTACTTATGCTACTCAGATTGACACCAAATTTCGTGGACAACTCACAAATGTTAAATTGGACTTGTACCGGGCTCCGGAATGAACATATGCGCCTGATACCAACATGATCAAGCATTATTCAATTTCATTAAATCCTTAGAATTGCAATTTAACAATTTCTAATGAAAGTTCTTTACTCGGGCTAGGGACCTTGGAATTTTATTCCGGGCATACGCCCAGGTCCCTTATTTTCATGCGGACCCTCCAAAATTGTTAAAATACAAGTCCTTGTCCGTTTACTCGATATGTTGACCAAAATCAAACATATACTTCTAAGAAAATCTTAGGGAATCGAATGTGCCTATTTCAACCTAAACTCTTCAAAATCCTAAACTAACCACCCCCCATGTCGTAAATTAGTTAAAGCAAGTGCAAGAAGTCTTACTTAGGAGAACGGGGTACTAAAAAGTAAAACGACCAGTCGGGTCGTTACATTTAATTATTTATGTATAACGTTACTCAGACATAGTTTGGCTGGTGTTGTCTTTTAGAACAAAATTTGGGGGGGGGGGGGGGGGGGCTAATTAGCTTGGCTTCAGAAGAATACAACAATTCCATCACCCCAAAATTTTGTAGTAGCTATAAAAAACATGTTGTTGATACCCAATTTTACCCTTATATTTTTTAGTATATATTGTTTCAAAATATTATTTTTTGCATCATTACTTAATTTACAAGAGTTATACAAGTATTTTCTATAATGTTCTATAGTTTTTAGAGTTTTAAGATCGGTATCCTTGTATTTAAATTACTTGATAATTTATTAATTATCCATTTAAGTTATTTTGGGATGACTTAATCATCTAAACTTATTATTTGTATCCACATAGAGGTTCCATAATACTTTTTACCTCATTTTATATAGTTATATTTGTACTTTTAGTCTATTTATGTAATTTTGAAATAATAGCCTATATGTATACATAATTATATTTCTTTTACATTATTTTTGCCAAATAGAAACTTTATTTTTTTATAATATCAAGTTATTATTTTCAATCACTTTATTGCACAAATGATATCATATCATCTATTAAATAGTATATATAAAATATTATACTAAAAGCTTTCGTGTATTTAATTTATAGCCCATTTTAGGCTAATTTTCGGACCAAAATAAAGCCCAAGGCACCTGGCCCATTCATTTACACTTCAGAAGCCCAAAGAAAACAAGCCATCCACCTAACCCACTCTGGACCCATTTTTCAGACCCGCCTCACTTCTTTAATCCTGGTTGTTGATCTCAACTGATCAACGGCCCAAAATAGAACCCTCACTCTCCATATACTCTCACACCAAACCATAGGGATCATTTACCTCGCCTAGTCGCCATGCATTCTCTCATCTCTACTCTCACACTAATGCATAGATGCCATAGAGATCCTTTCTTATTCTTTCCTTGTACGCGTCCATATATTGAGTTGTCCCACATCGGAGGGATTTGAGGTCCTTGGTCTCCTTATATGGCTTGGGCAATCCTCACCTCATAAGCTAGCTTTTGGGGTTGAATTAGGCCCAATGTCCATTCTTATCATGGTATCAGAGCCAGACCCATCCCAATTATTGTTACCGATGTTGGGCCCCCATTTATGTTATCCACGCTCTAGAGTTCTGGGCGTGAGGGGGGGGGGGTGTGTTGAGTTGTCCCACATCGCAGGGATTTGAGGTCCTTGGTCTCCTTATATGGCTTGGGCAATCCTCACCTCATAAGCTAGCTTTTGGGGTTGATTTAGGCCCAAGGTTCATTCTTATCACCATATGCGGGTTCTACTTACCTTTCTTGCTACTATTACTCATTTATTATACATTAGTTACCATTGTTTTTATGGAATCCCGATTCTCACAAATCCAGCTTTGACTCTATAGTTCTAGGCGCTATGGTGGTTCTACACACTAGAGAGGAGAAAATATCTCTTGTATATAATATATCTTTGTTGATTCTATCGTGATTGAGGCTTGTGAATGATTTGTCCTAAGTTTGATTCCAACCAGGGTTTGGATTGCGATTCTTCTTTTGCTAGTTTTACAATAGATTGCATGTGATATTTTCTTTCCTGATTTAGGTTTAATTGATTTTTCCCTTGTTTGTTCGTCTTAATTTGAAAACTATATAAACCCTTCCCCAATTTTTCATTTGGACAGATCTTAGTCACTGAATTAACTACTATTACTCTCTTATTCTCTCATTCTATATTGTTCTAATCTTTGGCTCGTAGCCGGCTGAAAGCTAAGGCCACCGCAATTCGAAAAGTTGATACTTTTTAGTGTGAGAATTGCCCGGGGATGATCTAAAACCCTTGTGAACTCTGACACACTATGATTATTTTGGGTTCTGCTGTTGCCTATTGATGTTTGAAGTACTGCTGAGATGGTTCTTCTTGTTTATTTGTCTGTAAGTTTATAGCTGGTAAGTTCTTCGATCTTAGCAGTTCAGTCTCTTTAGTTTGTGTTCATACTCAGTATATTTCATGCCATTTAGACATTTATGAATCAATATGTTCCTGTGACATCCATGTTTGCGTCCTTATTGACTATGAAATTATCTAGTGACTATGAACTTTTTCTAGCATTGAAGTTGCCTAAAATTCCAACACTGATATGTCTATTACATGTGTTTAATATGACGAAATTTTGGCTCTCTTATGCTTGTTTAGCCTAGCGTATTTGTACCTAAATGTTTATATCTACTGTCTATTAGGATTTCACTTCCATGCCCTATTTTAAACTCTTGTGATTAAGCCACTTCATGCCCAGAATGTGTGCTAATCCTTATGGAATCAGTCCTGTGCAACTTGATATTTCCTAAGTCTGACAATTGTTCATGCCAAGTGTTCTTTCCAGCTACTTAATGTGCACTCCCTCAGTTTCTGTTCTCAACTTAATACTCTCTAATATTTCCTGAGACTTTAGGATTAAATAACTAGCTTTTCATGTGGCCAACAGTATTATGCTTAATACTTGCATGTCTTGCTTTTGAAACTCGATAGGCCTCTTTTATTGTAACTAATTTTCAACATGCTAAAGTTTCTTCCTTACTAAGTTAAGTAGCTGAGTATTCTTCCATGCTTTCATTAGTCCTTTCATGATAGACACTTTCATGTGAATGTTATGCTTGTTTCTTGTATGTGATTCTACTAGACCCTCATTTAAGGTTCATTTTGTTGATTCCGAATCATTCTTCATTGGAATGGTCTGCTATCATATGGTCTTGTGTGCTGAATCATTACAAGCATGGACTTGCCTCATATGTGTCTTGTGTGCCTTTCAATTTATCCTTATCTTGTTTAGATGTCTTCGCTAGAGGTGTTAGACATAGCTCCTAAAACTAATAGCTTAGGCAATTTAGTTAAATTCTGTAAGGATTTTGTCACATGTATTGCTAAATTTGGCTTTCAATTGGGTATGTAGGTTATTCATTTGTTCTCGGTATGTTGGGAGTGCTTTGGTACTGGAGGTTTGAAATACAATATTCGCATCTGGAATTTGTGTCTGCCATACGTGCAATGTTCTGAGAATTTTGGAAGGCCCAGATGTGTTAGTGGATTATTCTACATTTGTAATTGGGTCAATGCTTGTTCAATATAGTCTGTAACAACTTGTAAAATTGAATGATGGGGAAATTAGTAACATTGGTGAAATGGGTGTGCTTTACTCTTGCATAAAGGGTAGAAAACATGTCTGTAGGGCCTGCTTGCTTCATTCGCTGTTTTTTTCAACCTGCTCTACTTCTGCACACTAATAGTAATCATGTATATAAGACTTGCACATACACCTAACTAATTTTTCTAATACTCGTACACTATCTCAAGCATGTTATTAATCCCCATATTTAATCTACATGTTATTGTTGTGCATCTAGACATCACCCCTTTTAAAACTAGAAAGGCTTACTTGCGGTAGACTAGTCGATCAATGGTGCAATAAACGGTCCCTTGACTTTCCATCCCAAGTTGTCCACTTATGAGTACCAGTCTAGAACCTTCTAGAAACCCTACTCCAATTTAAATGCACATGCATCATGCTAAACCAAGGATGGGCTAAAGCGTTGTTAACGTAACAACCAGCTAAGATGAACCTTGTCCAATGTCCAATGAGATTTCCAAAATCACAATGGACACTATCACATTTTGTCGATTACGTGAAGAAAAATGCCAACGTGTTGATCATTATAGAGAAAGTAGTCAAGTTTTGAGGGGAAAAAGCCTACCTTTTGTTTGTTTGTAGAAAATAAAGCATGAAATCCCCAGGTTCGGTATGGTCCAAAACATCCCACCTTTGCTACTTGACCGGTGGAAAAGCCTTTTAACTTGCGACAAAAATCTTGTGAGGAGAATAATGGGTGACCTTCCATCCTTGCTAAACATTCAACCAAATAGGGAATTAATTGAGCCAGCTAACATGTTCTGGGATGAGCAAATGGCATTTACCAATTTGGCAATATATAAATGGCTCCTCTCTTAGAAGAAATAGGACGCTTCTCCTAGATGCCATGGGATAGTCCGGAATTACTAGTACCCGAGAATCAAAATCCCCGTGGCTTTTTGAAAATATTGGGCTTTATGAAGAATAATGAACTACACTGTCTAAAGAAATCATACACCACTTTTCAATTTCTTTACGAGCGTTATAGGAACAGTAAGTCGTATTATTTACACCATAATAAACTCGCCATTACTTCCTTGGGTCGGGTGCACTGCCGGTTTATGTGTTCATCATCTGGCTCTTGGGTTGTTGATATTTCCAATGAAAGTAAGGAGGACTTATGCTCGCTTAGCCATGGTCTCCATGACCTTGATTGAGGGCATCGAGGGAAAATCTTATACCATCATCCCTATGATCTAAGATGAGATGTACCACGCTCTAGATCGGTGTAAGCAAAGATTTGGACAATTTGAGGTTTGTAATCCATTGCTACAAGTCTAGCTGCTAGAACACTTTTAGAGAATTGATTAATGTTAAGAGCTTCTGCGAAGGCCATTAATTGACTACATAGACAACCATCACCCAAAGAAAAGTACGTTTATCCAGAGAGGTTTGCACTACCTAGAAAAGATGTAAGGTAGGTGCATTTCTTTAGCAATATGACAGACGAGCAAATACATTGGATGTGTGAATTGTTTCCTCGTAGTGATTTCATCATCAAGTCAAGGGGACTACTCATTTGGTACTGATCTGCTTGCGAGGCATTTATCCTTATACTACTATAATGGCAATGAAACAACCCGGAAGGAAGTAAGTCATACCTCGTGTTTCCAACATGGTCCAGTACAAAGAAGATTCCAAGGGAGATATCATTCTGTTCAAGTTCAAGGCATAACATATGTGGAAACAAAAGACCATCATAGAAGGAGAAACTATCAAGCTAGACAGGTATCATACTGGTCATATGTACTACTATCTATTATGGTTGGAGGACGACGTAGCATGGGACGTCAATCCAGGAGTCAATATGAAGGATATGATAATAGATAAAGTGGTTGCGGCACAAGTTAGATATAAGAGGCTACACAAAAGGGTGTTCGAGTCCGAAGCTAAACATCTGGAGCAACATAATGTAGACATGGAGGTGATAAGGGACTGCAAGGAGATTTCCACTAAGTCGACAGAAAGATTAGAATACTTGGAACAAGGACTGATGGAGCTAGAGGGGAAGCTAAGAAAGAGGCCCTCAGATTGTTAAGGCATGAACGACGATGAAGAACGAAATCTGGAAAAAGCATACTTACTGTTGGATCAGTGCGATCTAGGAAACCTGATTGATAGGTCAACAAAGCCAAGCATGGAGAAGGTCCTTCAAGGACCTAGTAGATTAGGTGATGATTTTCTTTACTTATTTCTAGTGTAGATGAGATTTCTATGTAATAAGGCTTAATTCCATTAGTGACTTTTGTTTTCCCAAGTTCAATTGAGATTTTGAAGATTGACAAATAAACTTAGTGATAGACCCGGTTCATCAGTTGTTATGGCCCATGCACATGAGATGCACACGATAAAGATAAGTCCTTGGGGATCAAGGAGCAATATCTTCTGAACTGATCAAAAAGTCTACTTATGGGATAAGTGGACGATGTCTCCTTATGCGAAGAGAACAGATCAGGATAAGGGTTGGAGTTTGGATTTGTCTAGGAATCAAACTCAATGGCGGATCAGATATTTAGTCATAATCCAACTCTAATTACTAATCCAAAAATTACCTAGTTGTTCTCTTTTACAGGTATTCACATTTGCTGAAGTTAATCAAAATTGAGAGAAAAAGAGCAAGCCTATTTTCCAAGCAATTTATGTGATATTGAGTGTGCACGCATGCAGCTACTTGAACAAGATAGAAGAACTAGTTCCATTGTGTTTATTCTTATTCTAGTTCAATTGTAGCAGGTATTTTTATATTGTATATTTCATCTTATATGGAAGCAACTGTATTAGGTATTTTGAGTATTCATGTTAGAGTTAACCTGAAAGTGTCGCAACAGTTGAGGCTGTGTGCCACACTGGGATTAGAGTTAATCCTTAGGTTTATAAAAGTTTTGTAAATGCTGTTTTGGTTAAGTGATTTTAGTGGATGTTCGGGAAAATTCTACAAAGTAGTAGTCGTGTTTTTTTACCTTTTGCGCAAGGTGTTTTCCACGTAAAAATATCCGTGTTTTTTATTTTACGTACTTTTAATTCCACAAACAACAGTACTTGGAACACCTAGAAGAACCTGGTTCTTCTAGAACGAAAATTTGGTACCACACAAATCACACCCCTCTCTTTTGTGGTATTGACGTTTAGAACATCAATTAGTATTAGAGAAGGTTATCCTTGAAGAGGCTAACACCTTCGAAAAATATCAACATGAGTGCACCACATGGGAACTGGGAAGGGCAATCCATTGCCAGGCCTTCACTGTTCAATGGACAGTATTACTCATGGAGGAAGAATAGGATGAATGATCACATCATAGGTGAAGACTATGAACTCCGGGACATAGTCACTGACGGTTCTTTGGCAAGTACAATAAAAAAGTAGGAAGGAGTGGAAGTTCCAAAGACAAGGGCTGACTGCACTGTTGAAGATTTGGAAAAGTAGGAGAAGAATGCTAAGGCAAAGAAATGGCTTGTCTGTGGACTGGGTCCAGATGAGTACAGAAGGATCCAAAGCTGTACTACTGCGAAAGAGATATGGGAAACTTTGCAAGTGGCTCAGGAACGAACACCTCAAGTGATGAGATCCAGAGGAATATTGCTATATTTTCAATATGAGAATTTCACTATGAAAGATGGAGAAACCATTCAAGAGATGTACACTAGGTTCACTACTCTGACAAATGAACTTAAGTCTATTGGTAGAGTTATTAATGAAGAAGACAAGGTTGAGAAGACCTTGATAATAGTTCTTCCAGTTGCTTAGGAAAGAAAAATCACTTCAATTCAAGAGTCCAAGAATATGGACACTCTCATGCTGAATGAACTGATTAGGAATCTTACTACTTACCAACTGAGAAGGCAAACCAGGAAGAAGGATGCACCCAAGAAGGACAGAAGTTTGGATCTAAAAATTACAGAAAGTTCAGACCTAGAAGATGATGAGATGGCTATGATCACTAGAGATTCCAAAAGGTACCTAATAAGAGGAAAGGTTTCATCAAGAGATACAAACTTCAAGAAGACAAGAGCTCATGAGAAACAGCCAAACAATGGCTGTTATTAGTGTTGGAACACTGACCATATGATCAAGAATTGCCCTTAATAGGAGAAACAAGAAGACAGAATAGGTTCAACCCAAGAGAAACAAAGGTTCAAACAAGGCTATGGTTGCTTCTTAGGGTGAAACTTGTGATGAAGACTCAGAAGATGAAGCCGAAGAACAGCAAGCTCTTATGGCCATTGGAGAACCGGATGATGAGTAGGAGGTAAGTATTCTGCATCTCAATGACAAAATTAAATTTCTATCTAAAGAAAGGTTGGTTGAGATTTATTTGACTTCATTGATGAGTCTGAAATAGTTAACAATGAAAAGGAAATTATGTCTAGGGAATGTGCTATCCTGAAAGAAAAATGCAAAAGTATAGAATCTAAGGCTGATGAAAGTGATAACAAAAATGCTGAGTTGAAGAAGTAGGTTCTTGAACTTGAAAATAATATTCTAGAACATAGGTAAGAAAATCTAAAACTGAAAATAGGAATAGTAAAGAAGAAATATAATCACTCATTTCTTACTCAAGAAGAAAATCTAGAGAGAATGAAAGATAAGTTGTATAAGAAAGATGAATTGATTAAGGTTCTAAAAGAAGATATAGGAAATGTGAAACATGAACTAGACAGAACTTGCAAATGGAACAAAGCTTCTAATGCTCTCTCATGGTTGCAAGAGCATCACTGTAGCAATAAAAAAGGACTTGGCTGTGGGACTCAAGTTCCAAACTGGTATCCCAAAAATAAGTACTTAACTCTTCCTGAAAATAAGATCTACACACACTGTGGTAAGACTGGCCTTTATAAAATAAATGCAATGCAAAGGGAAAGTCCAGTCAAAGAAATAAAGCTTTTGATCAAGAAAAATACAAACTGCGTAGCTGGGCAAGAAAGAATCTGATTCACCCTTTTTCCCATAGAAAGGGACCCAAACTAGTTTGGGTTCCTAAGACTAACCCCTGATTTTTTTTTTGCAGGTTCAAGTGAAAGGGAGTAGCCAAATATGGTACATGGATAGTGGCTGCTCAAAACATATGACTGGGAACAAGAACCAGCTCCTTTCACTTGAGAACCTGAATGGCGGTAATGTCTCCTTTGGAAATGGAAAGAAAGGTGAGATAATTGGAGTTGGAAAGGTAGGTATGACAAACTCTCACTCCGTTGAGAATGTCCACTTGATAGATGGCTTAAAATATAGCCTAATAAGTGTGTCACAACTGTGCGATAGAGGTAACCCTATAGCTTTCACCTCTACCAAATGTTTTGGGATTAACCTTACCACTAACAAGATTGTTTTGTAGGGAAACATATTTAACAATATTTACATTGTATATTTTTCAACTATTTCAGAAAATGAACTCACATGTCTATGTGTACTAGTTAATGATCCCCTCCTGTGGCACAAAAGGCTTGACCATGCCAGTCTAAATCAGCTAAACAAATTAGTCTCCATGGACTTGGTGATAGGGTTACCTAATATCAAGTTCAAAAAAGACAATGTTTGTGAGGCATGTGCAAGGGGGAAGCATGTAAGTTCATCATTCAAATCCAAGAAAATGGTAAGTACGTCTAAGACGTTGGAACTGGTTCATATGGATCTTTGTGGTGCAATGAGAACAATGGGTAGAGGTGGAAAGAAATATGTGATGCTGTTTGTTGATGATTATTCTAGATTTACCTACGTACTATTTCTAACATCCAAAGATGGGGCATTTGAAATGTTTACTGCCTTTTCTAGAAAAACTCAAAAACAATTAGGAAATTAACTTGTATCCATTAGGTCTGATAATGGAACTGAATTTGAAAATGTAAAATTTACTGAATATTGTGATGAAAATGGTATTAATCACAAGTTCTCTGCCCCTAGAACTCCTCAGAAAAATGGTGTAGTTGAAAGAAAGAACATGAACCTAGAGGATATAGCAAGGTCCATGTTTCTCTCTAGTAGATTTCCCCATACCTTATGGGCAGAAGCTGTAAACACTACATGTTACATAATCAATAGATGAATGACTAGACCTCTTGTTGAGAAAACTCCTATGAGTTATTTAAAGGGAGAAAACCAAATATATCCCACCTTAGGGTATTTGATTGCAAGAGCTACGTGCACAATAATGGAAAAGACTTCCTAGGTATGTTTAATCCCAGAAGTGATGAGGGAGTATTCTTGGTATATTCTTCACATAGCAAAGCATATAAGGTATTCAATAAAAGAATTCTGTGTGTAGAAGAAAGTATGCATGTTGTATTTGATGAAACTAACATTTTTTCTCAGAGACAGGAGCATGAAGATGAAGTGATTGGCTTGGTAAGAGAATTGGATGAAGCAGCATCAAAAGAAGGAACAGGTTCTTCCAGTATGGGCAACCTGACAGGGTGAACTAATCAGGAAGAAATTGAAACAAACTGTTTACAAGAACCTGTTCATGAACCTATACCTCATCTACATAACACAGGAGAATCATCTAGTCGAAACCAGTTGTTGGTGAAATCTCACATGTATCAAAGTTCTCACCCTATTGAGAACATCATTGATGATCCAATATCTGGAGTCAAAACTAGATCACAATTAAAGAATCTGTGTGCATTTGGTGCTTTTCTATCTCTTATGGAACCTAAAAATGTTGTTGAGGCTTTGCATGAGGCAGAATGGGTCAATGCTATGCAGGATGAACTCAATCAATTTCAAAGAAGTCAAGTCTGGCATCTAGTTCGTAGACCCACGGACGGATCAATAATTGGCACCAAATGGATCTTCAGGAACAAACTTGATGAAGATAAAACTATTAAAAGAAACAAGGAAAGGCTGGTGGTTCAGGGCTACATCCAAGAGGAAGACATTTAGAATGATGAGACCTTTGCTCCAGTTGCAAGACTAGAGGCAATCAGACTTCTCATTGCCTTTGCAACACATATGGAATTCACTCTCCATCAAATGGATGTCAAAGGTGCCTTCCTAAATGGTTATCTCAAGAAAGAAGTGTTTGTGAAACAACCTCCAGGATTTGAAAGTAAGGAATGTCCTGAGCAAACGCACTTTTGGTATTTATAACAAGCAATAAATAAGTGTTATGAAGAATAAATGGGTACACAGATTAAATAAAATTAATTTAATTAAAAGTGGCCAATTTGGAGTAATATATGGGTCAAGCGATGATACCCAATAATTATAAAATAGTACCATACAAGGTACCATATGACCACGGTAGAATAATATATAAACTATATATAAAGTATTTTAAATATGAATATAATTTTAAGCAATTTATGATAATTTTTTAATTATGGGGGTTAATTGATTAATTACCAGATAGCCGGACACTACCAGTTAACTAATAAGTGGATAAAAAATAATAAAATAATCCCCAAACGTGGCAAGATATTGACTCTGTAGTCTTCTATCCTAGGTGGCTATCTATGAGATATCTAAATTATACAACCAAATGAGTTGTTATTCTAATTCATTTTTTGGGGAAGGGGCACACCGTTAGGCATCTCAAAGCAGCAAAACAAAACCTTACCTTTCTTAATTCGAAAGGTTAAAAGCTAAAGAAACCATTACAAGTCTTCATTTCCAAGCAAAATTTGTTCAAGAGGAGTGCTGAAGCAGAAGCAAATTTCATTTTAAAAACAAGCTTCATTCAGAAATGATCTCGTTCCAAACCTCGACCAGAAAACGCTTTTCTCACAATTTCTAGGAAGCAAGAATTGTTATTTCGTTCCAAGATTTTTAGGAACCAGAAACAATTTTCGTCCACAAACTTCTAAGGAGCAGAGGCAAAATCAATGAAGGTTTTCCAATGAAATATTATAGGGAGTTTTCCCTATTCCAGGTATATTAAGGTCATCTCTTCTTTCTTTTGGCATATTTCAAATTATATTGAAGAAACAAGTAAATACGTAGTTTTTATAAATTACTCTATTCATAGAATTATTAAGGGTGTCTATATTCTTGATTTCCCATGAAAAATTATTATTTCATGTTCATGGGTCTCACAAGAATACGTAGTTGAAAAAGGTTATCCGAAAGGAATATTAAGATTATTACGTATTTTTCATGCATTTCATCCATTTATACATGTGCATCGACCCATGACACAGATGACGTTATATACGCCTGTATATGTATATTATTTTTATATGGGATATAGGAAAAAGATTAGAACGTTATATATGCATCATCACATGATCAGCTAGTATATGATGATGATGTTGCGCACAGTGACTGAAATATGACTCAAACGGTGTTATATACGCGTATATATGTATGTATATATATATGGGATATAGAAAACGTTTATGGCGTTATTTACCCACCACCACCTGATTAGCTGCTACATGTTGGTAATGTGCTCATAGTGGCCGAGATGATACGATGGGATGCCCTCAGTTGCGTGATGATATTACTATGCATGACACGACATTTTAACGCCTGTGCATGATGCTATAAACATTTAAGAATTTACAAACACTACAAAAAAATTAAAATTAGCTATGAATGTCGTTGATAATCTGTCGCTAAAACGCTCGTAGCTAGCAGAATTTTTTGATAATGCGTTGCTAACATTGCTAAATGAGATTAGCGATGAACTTTTCTGTTTAGCTATAGGATTTTGTCTGTCGCTAAAATATGATTATTTTTAGTAGTGAAAGCTGTTCCTATTTAAAGATGTATTTCAGTATTTCATGTTTCATTTATGTCTTTTATGTACTAGTTTTCATGCCTTACAAACTCAATACATTTTTCGTACTGATGCCCTATTTTGCGGGGCCTGCGTTTCATGCCTGTAGGTGTAGGTAGGAAAGCTGACAGTCCCCCTTTTAAGGATCCCTGATCAGCGAGAGTTGGCGTGCTCCATTTGACCCGGAGCTGCTTTTGATATTGGTACGATACGTTTATATATATATATATATATATATATATATATATATATATATATATATATATATATATATATATATATATATATATATATATATATATATATATATATATATATATATATATGGGTTTGACGTCGCTCAATCACATCTTTATAAAGTTGTGTTTGAATTAGAGGTCCGTGGACAGTGTATTTAGTTGGGTTATATGTGGCCTTGTCGGCTTTCGGTTTTAGATGTATGGTTGTCTGTAGCAGCCTTGGCAGCTCGCCTACTATATTCTTCATGTATACGTACATATGCCTTGATGCTCTTTTCCTTCATGTCTTTTATTTTCTTAATGTAGAAGATGTTATTCAGGTTATTATCTTAAATGCATGCTTAAGTGTATTTGACAAGTACGACTCAGGCCCCCCCACGTCCCATTGGTTTGGGTCACGACAAAAGTGATATCTATAGCCCATATTTGATAGTTGATATTGGAGATACAGTCTTGAAACCCGAGGAATTTCAGGTAACTCGATCTTGATCATTTTGACAAAAAGGTTCCATGATGACAACCAAATTGACTTATTGATGTTGATAAATTTTTTATGCCTAGTGCGACGACCTGGCCCATCGTTACATGAGTTACCGCCCCGTTTTTTCTATTTTATGATTTATATGTTTCATTATATGTGTTGAGAGAATTTGAAGTAATTCAGATAGAGTTTGATTGGAAATGAGACTATTAGTCTCTTTATGAGAATGTTAGTTTGAAAAAGTCTAGCGATGTTGACTTATGAGATATAGGACTCGGAATGAACTTATGATGATTCGATTAGTTTCGAGGGATGATTTGTGGCTTAGGAGTGAAATCGAAATTTAATTTGGAGGCCCGGAGTAGAATTAGGCTTGAACTGGCTAAGTTTGAATTTTGGCGGATTCCGGTTGATAGGTTAGATTTAAATATGAGGGTCGGAATGGGATTTCGAGAGTTTCAGCAGCTCTGTTAGGTGATTTTTGAGATACGTGCAAGGTTTCAGGTCATTCAGAGGTGTTTAGGTCGGGTTTTTGATCAAATATACAATGCGGAAGATTTATAAGAAATTTAGGCTATGATTTGATCATTATTGAGGATTTTAATGTTAACATTAGTGATTTGATGATTCGAGCGAGTTTGGATGGAGTATTAGTTCCGGTCTGTGCTTTTTTTTTGGGGCCCCGGGGCCTCGGGCTGATTTTGGATTGTTGATCGGAGGTTTTTGGAGTTGTTGCATGAAAATGTGATCTGGCTTCTGGTATATCTGCATCTGCGGAAAAGGGGCCGCAAACACAGTTTCACAGATGCGGCCAGGTCGATCGCCAGAAGCGGCCCATGAGGGACTGGTGAATTTTTTCAAAAGCGGATTGGGTGTCGATCCTGCAAGTCCGCAGAAGCGGAAAGAAATCCGCAGAAGCGTAAGGGAATATACCCCAGAAGCGGGTTTGTTGTCGCAAAAGAGGAGGCTCAAACATTTAATGAGAAACCTCAAAAGCGGTAGAAAGACCAAAAATGCAGTGACCGTAGAAGCGATTTTTGGACCGCAAAAATGGAAACCACTGTTGGCAGAAGGGTTTAAACATTTCATTTATTCTGCGAGTTCATTCATAACTTCCTCCATTTTTGATAATCGTGGGAGCGTTTTGGTAGAAACTGAAGAGGGTTTCAATTAGAATTGATTGGGGGTAACTCTCGTGACCTATAAACGTCATTTTTGTTAAGATTCAACCTTAAATTTATGGAAAATTTGGGAAAAACTTGAGGAGCTAGGGCTTGATTTTAGAAATGTAAATTTGGGATTTGATGGCCCATTTAGGCTCCGATTTTGGTAAATTTTATATGTACGGACTCGTGGCGAGACGAGGAAACCGGTGATGAGACTTTCAGAATTTTTTGAGAATTGGGTTCGAGGCTCGAGTTTTGCCAACTTCGTGTTATTGGGTGTTTTTCGAGTTCTTTCAACTGGGTTTAATCTCATTAGCTTATTATAACCTATTCCTTGTGGTTTTGGTCAGATTCTGCACTCGAGGAGGTCGATTTTCGACGAAAGCGCAATGCAAGCTAGAATTTTTGTCGGTTCGAGGTGAGTTATAGTTATAAATGATATACTGAGGATTTGAAACCCTGTATTTGCACTATGCGGTGCTATGTGAGATGAATCATGCGCCATGTGATGGCGCGGTGATGTTAATTTTGGGGATTCGGACTTGGTCCATCCCGATTGATCACTTACTGTATTTTTGACTGAGACGAAGCTCATATCTGTATATCTGGGGCTTCTCGCCATGTTTGGGGCCTTGTACCGACCTGTAGAACCCATAAGGAGCATGTTGAACTGTTTGAACTCACTTTACCGATTGAACTCATACTCTAGGTCTCGTCCTTAATTGTGAATCATGAAATAAATCGGACTTAGTAGTGTACACCCTTAATAAAATATACCGAGGTTTGAATACCCTGTCTTAGTTGAGTGAGCCAGAGAGGCCAAGTCTATACTGAGTGAGAGGAGTCAAGGATCCTAGAGTGATGGTATTTGATATATACCGGATCGGGCTGCACGCCGCAGCAGCACATACATATACATGTATTTAATCGGACTGCATACCGCTATAGTATATTATATATGGAACGAACTTTACGCCGCAATGATATATTACATGGACCAGACTGCACGGCGCATTATTATAGCGCTTGGGCAGAAGGAGCCCCTACGGAGACTGCACACACCCCCAGTGAGCGCAGTCGACTATATTTATTTGATCGAACTGTGCGTTTCAGTATTATATATTATATTGGATCGGACGGTGCGCAGCAGTATTATGCATTATTTTGGATGGGGTTGAGCGCCGCAACAGTGTTAGTGAGTTGCCGGACAGAATAAAGGAGTTTTATCAGTTTCTTTCCCTGCTTAGCACATATTTACTGCCTTCGCAGCTGATTTTAGAAATGTGTAGTGTTCATGCAGGATTTCTTATTTTTAGTCTTTATTTATTAATATTACTTACTGAGTTGGAGTACTCACTCTACTCTCTGCACCTTGTGTGCAGATACAGGGATCCCGGAGGCATATATGCGATTATCTATTGTTGCCTAGTTCATTACCGGAGTTATCGAAGTAGTTGCTGGCGCCGTAGGACCGAATTTCTCATCTTATCTATCTTTTACTTCTGTATTTAGATTTCCATTGTATAGGATATTGACCAGTTGTATTTAGAGGCTCTGACTTGTGACGCCAAATCTTTTGTTAAGCTTGGCATTTTAAGTAATGATTTATCTAGAAATTTTCAAATGGTCAGGCTGGCCTAACAAGATGTTGGGCGCCATCTCGGCCGGGGTTTGGGTCGTAATAAGTTGGTATCAGAGCCCAAGTTACCACGCCTCACGAGTCAAGAGCCGGTTTAGTAGAGTCTCGCGGATCGGTATGCGGACATGTGTAGTTATCCTCGAGAGGCTGCAGAACCTTTAGGTAAAACTTCATATTCTTGAAATCCTTATCATGCGACATTGTTGGTCCCTGGACTAAACTTCTGTATTCTATTCTCTCGCAGATGGCATGGACACGCGCGGTCGTACGTGGCGGACGACCACTATTGCCACCCACTAGGGGCCGAGGACGCAGCCGTGGTAGTGGTCGAGGCAGAGCAACAAGGGCAACTCCAGTTGACCCACCAGTTGCCCCCACGCAGGATCAGCCTCCAGCTGCAAAGGTTCCAACAGCACCTGCCCAGGCACTAGCTGTGCCTATTGCGATTCAGGGCCTTTAGGAGGCCATGGCTCAGATTTTATCAGTTTGCAGTGGCCTGGCTCTGAGAGTCTCGGCTACTACTGCTGCAGCTACATCTCAGACCGGGGGTGGTCATCAGACCTACGCAGCTTGCACTCTTGCGCAGGGTGTACCGAGGTTGCAGACACCGAAGGCACCACCAGTTCAGCTAGTTGTTACGGTTCAGGGTGATGGGGTGACACTGATGCCATATGATGAGCAGGATCGTCTTGAGAGGTTAAGAAGGCTTTTACCTCCTACTTTCAGCGATATTCTGGACGAGGATGCCCAGGGGTTTCCCAACAAGTGTTGACGCATGATTCGGACAACAGAGATCTTAGAGACGAGCGGGGTATCTTTCACCACTTTTAAGTTCTCACGAGCAGCCTTTACATGGTGGGAGGCATATGAGCGGTGTTGGCCATTAGGTGCAGCGCTGTTGTATTGGCAAGATTTCTCCATTATCTTTCTGGAGAAGTGGGTACCACGGTCGCAGTGTGAGGAGTTTCGCAGTCAATTTGAGTGGCTATGTCAGAGGGATATATCTGTGACAGAGTATGAGGTGAGGTTCACAGAGTTAGTTCGTTATGCCCTGTGGACGGTTCCGACGGTTCAGGAGAGGATCAGACAATATGTGGATGCACTCATTTATTCCATCCGTATTTTGATGACTTCAGAGAGGGTCCCGAGTCATACCTTTGAGGAGGAAGTGGAAATAGCTCGTGATATTAAGACAGCTCGCCATCAGGAGAGAAAAGAGAGGGAGGCCAAGAGGCCTCGAGGATTAGGTAGCTCCAATGGTGCTTCATCTAGGGGCCATTTTTAGCAGAGCAGGGGTCATTATTTCAGGCCTCCACAGCCAGCCCGCTCAGAGTACCATGGGTCATCTTGTGGTTAGGGTTATTAGGGCTCCCAGCAGGGTCAGTCATCTCTGAGTGCACTTCCAGCGCAAAGTTCATCTCATGGCCCATCTATTTAGGGTTCATCCCGGCTGGGTTCTTCAGCCAGCCACTCTAGTGCGAGGGGTTCCCTTCAGTCTCATCCCCCATCTCTAGGGAGTTGCTATGAGTGTGGTGAGCTTGGGCATATGTGGAGGGAGTGTCCCCGCCGTGCATCCAGTTCATCTCAGCAGAGGGGCCACCCCTCATCTTCTGGCCCAGTGTTTTCAGCGCCCGCCTAGTCCGCTAGGGGTGAGGGTCAGGCAGTTAGGGGTCGCCCAAGAGGGGAGGCCGATCCGGTGGTGGTCAAGCTTATTGCTACGCTCTTAAGGGCAGGTCAGATGATGTTGCTTTGGATGCGTTTATCATTGATATTATTTCAGTCTGCCACAGGAATGCCTCAATCTTATTTGATCCTGGAGCCACTTATTCCTATGTATCTTCTTACTTTTCTCATCACTTGGGTACTACTCGAGGGTGTCTTGCGTTACCTGTGGACTTATCTACCTCGCTGGGCGAAATTATTATCGTGGACCACTTGTGTGAGCCATGTCTTGTTACTATTGGGGGTCTTAAGATCCGAGTTGATTTGCTGCTATTGAGCATGGTAGATTTTGATGTTATTCTGGACACGGATTGGCTATCACCATGCCATGGTATTTTGGATTGTCACGCCAAGACAGTCACATTGGCTATGCTGGGTATTCTGAGGAACGAGTGGCGTGGTACGACTTATTATGTACCCAGCAGGGTAATCTCTTTCTTAATGGCCCAGTGGATGGTTGGGAGATGGTGTTTATCATATCTAGCATTTGTGAGAGATGTTGGAGCTGAGGCTCCTAGTCTTGATTTAATTCCCGTGGTGAGCGAATTTCCTGATGTTTTTCCAGTAGACCTGACGAGCATGCCGACAGACAGGTATATTGACTTCGGTATTGATTTGGTGTCGGGCACTCAGCTCATCTCTATTCCTCCCTATCGTATGGCACCAGCAGAGCTAAACGAATTGAAGGAGCAGCAACAGGAACTCCTATATAAGGGGTTCATTCGCCCGAGTGTGTTGCCGTGAGGCACACCGTTGTTATTTGCAAAAAAGAAGGATGACACAATGAGAATGTGCATCACGGGGCAGTGAAGAATAAGTATCCACTACCCCGTATTGAGTATTTGTTTGATTAGCTTCAGGGGGCAAAGGTATTCTTTAACATTGATCTCCGTTCAGGCTATCACCAGCTGAAGATTAGGGATTCTGATATCATGAAGACAACTTTCAGGATGAGATATGGGCATTATTGGTTATGACATTTGGGCTGATTAATGCCCCAGCCGCATTCATGCACTTGATGAACAGTGTATTTCGGCCATATCTGGAATATTTTGAGATCTTGTTTAATAATGATATTCTGGTGTACTCGCCTAGCAAGGACGAGCACGCGCAACACTTGAGGGTGGTATTGCAAAGGTTTAGAGACGAGAAGCTTTATGCAATGTTCTCGAAATGTGAGTTTTGTCTCAGTTTAGTGGCATTTCTGGGACACGTGGTTTCCAGTGACTGTATCCAGGTTGACCCAAAAAAGACTGAGGCGGTGCAGAATTGGCGCAGGCTGTCCTTAGCTACTGAGATTTGAAGTTTCCTCGGTTTGGCAGGTTATTACCATAGGTTCGTTAAGGGTTTTTCATCTATTGCTTCGCCTTTGACGAAGTTGACGCAGAAGAATGCTCCATTTGTGTGGTCAGATGAGTGCAAGGAGAGCTTCCAAAAGCTCAAATCAGCTTTGACCACAACTCAGGTACTAGTATTGCCATCAACTTCAGGCTCTTACTCGGTGTATTGCAATGCTTCGAGAGTTAGGATCGGAAAGGTATTGATGCAGGAGGGTGGAGTTTTTGGGTATACATCGCGTAAAGCCCCAAGAGAAGAACTACCCTGTTCATGACTTAGAGTTGGCTTCTATAGTTCATGCTTTGAAAATTTTGAGACACTATCTATATGGCATATCCTGTGTGGTGTTTACGGACCATCGCAGTCTTCAACACTTGTTTAAGTAGAAGGATCTCAATTTGAGACAGTGGAGATGGCTTGAGTTACTCAAGGATTATGATATTACCATTTTTTATCATCCGGGGAAGGCCAATGTAGTGGCCGATGCTTTGAGCTGGAAGGCGGTTAGTATGGGTAGCTTGGCGTACATTCCAGTTGGGGAGAGGCCCCTTGCAGTTGATGTTTCAGGCCTTGGCTAAACGAATGGTGAGGTTAGATATTTCTGAGCCAGTCGGGTGTTGCCTTGTGTGGTTTCTCGATCTTCTTTGTATGATTGCATTAGGGAGCGCCAGTATGATAACCCGCGTTTGCTTTTCCTGAAGGACAGGTCCAGCATGATGATGCCAGAGATGTGACTATTGGTGATGATGGTGTGTTGCGTATGCATGGCCGGATTTGCGTGCCCAATGTGGATGGGCTCCGAGAGTTGATATTAGAGGAGGCGCAGAGCTCGCGGTATTCCATTTATCTGGATGCTGCGAAAATGTACAAGGATTTAGGACAACATTGCTGGTGGAGTAGAATGAAAAAGGATATTGTGAGTTATGTGGCTCGGTGTCTCAATTGTCAGCAGGTCAAGTATGAACATCAGAGACCCTGTGGTGTACTCCACCAGATGGATATTGCGAAGTGGAAATGGGAGAGGATTACTATGGACTTTGTGAGTGGTCTCCCTCGTACCTTGAAGAACATTGATTCTATTTAGGTGTTTGTGGATAGGCTGACCAAGTCTGCACACTTCATTATGGTGTGTACTACCCATTCTTCGGAGCGGTTAGCGGGGATTTTCATCTGGGAGATTTTGTGGTTGCATGGGGTTCCAGTTTCTATTATCTCAAATAGGGGTACTCGGTTTACTTCCTAGTTCTAGAGGACCTTTCATCACGAGTTGGGCACATATGTACAGATGAGCATGGCTTTTCATCCTCAGACGGACGGGCAGTACGAGTGTACTATCCAGATGTTGGAGGTCATGTTGCATACCTGTATTATTTATTTTGGGGGTTCTTGGGCTGAGTTCTTGCCACTTGAAGAGATTACTTACAACAACAGCTATCAGTCCAGCATTCAGATAGCGTCGTATGAGGCTTTATATGGGAGATGGTGTAGATCTCTGGTTGGCTGGTTTGAGATCGTTGAGGCTAAGCTATTGGGGACCGAGTTAGTTCAGGAAGACTTAGAGAAAGGGAAAGTGATCCAAGAGAGACTACGTACAACTCAGTCGCGTCAGACGAGTTATGTGGACCAGAAGGTTCGAGATGTATCTTATATGGTGGGCGAGAAGGTCTTGTTGAAAGTTTCGCCTATGAAAGGCGTTATGAGGTTTGGGAAGAAAGGGAAGCTGAGTTCGTGGTTCATTGGACCTTTTAAGATACTAAGGAGGATTGGGGAGGTGTCCTATATGCTTGCATTACCACCCATCTTGTTGGGAGTTCAGCCGGTTGTCCATGTTTCTATGCTTCGGAAGTATGTTGGGGACCCGTCTCATGTATTAGATTTCAGCACGATCTACGATGTGGAGCCGGTTGCTATTTTGGGTCATCAGGTTCGAAAGTTGAGATTAAAGAACATAGCTTCGGTGAAGGTTCAGTGGAGAGGTCGGCCCGTGGAGGAGGCAACTTGGGAGATCTAGCAGGAGATGCGGAACATATATCCTCATTTGTTTGAGACTCCAGGTATGTTTCTTAACCAGCTTGAGGACGATCGTTTGTTTTAGTTAGGGAGGATATGACGACTCGGCCCGTCGTCACGTGAGTTACCACCCCTTTTCTCTATTTTATGCTTCTATATGTTTCATTATATGTATTGAGAGAATTTGAAGTCATTCGGATAGAGTTTGGTTGGAAATGAGACAATTAGTCTCTTTATGAGAAAGTTAGTTTGAAAAAGTCAATCGAATGTTGAGTTATGAGTAATAGGGTTCGAAATGGGTTTCCCACGATTCGATTTGTTTCGGGGGGGGGGGGTGATTTGTGGCTTCGGAGTGATGTCGAAATTTAATTTGGAGGCCCGGAGTAGAATTAGGCTTGAATTGCTAAGTTTGAATTTTGGCGGATTCTGGTTGATAAGTTAGATTTTGATATGAGGGGCGGAATGGGATTTCGAGAGTTTCAGCAGCTCCGTCAGGTGATATTAGATATGCGTGCAAGGTTTCAGGTCATTCGGACGTGTTTAGGTCAGGTTTTTGATCGAATATGCAATTCAGAAATTTTTTATTGAGGATTTTGATGATAACATTAGTGTTTAATGATATGAGCGAGTTTGGATGGAGTATTAGATCTGGTATGTGCTTTTAGTTGGGGCCCTGGGGGCCTCGGGGTGAATTCGGGTGGTTGAACGGGGATTTTTGGAATTGTTGCATGAAAATGCGATGTGGCTTTTGGTATTTCCGCATCTCCGGAAAAGTATTCGCAAATGCGGTTCCGAAGATGCGGTCGGGTCGATCGCAGAAGCGGCCCATGAGGAACTGGTGAATTTCCGCAAAAGCGGACTGGGTGTCGCTCTTGCGGGTCCGCAGAAGCGGAAGGGGAGATTCGGCATAAGCGGGTATGTGGTCGCAAAGGCGGAGGAGTTAATGAGAAACTACTGAAGCGGTAGAAAGACCGTAGATTCTGTTACCGCAGATGCTGCTACCGCAGATGCGGTGATCGCATAAGCTGTTATTGGACCGCAGAAGCGGAAACCACTGTTGGAAGAAGGGCTTAAACATTCAATTCATTCTGTGAGTTCATTCATAACTTCCTCCATTTTTGACCATCTTACAAGCTTTCTGGCAGAGATTGAAGAGGGTTTCAATGGGAATTGATTCTGGCTAAGTCTTGTGACCTAGAAAAGTCATTTTTGTTAAGAATCAACCTTAAACTCGTGTAAAATTTGGGAAAACTTGAAGATCTAGGGCTTGGTTTTTGAAATGTAAATTTGGGATTTGATGGCCCATTTGGGCTCCGACTTTGGTAAATTCTATATGTACGGACTCGTGGAGAGACGAGGAATCTGGTGATATGACTTTTGTAATTTTTCGAGAATCGGGCCCAGGGCTCGGGTTTTGCCAACTTCGTGTTTTTGGGTGTTTTTGAGTTCTTTCAATTGGGTTATATCCCATTATTTTATAATAACCTATTCCTAGCGGTTTTGGTCAAATTTTGCACTCGAAGAGGTCGATTTGCGAATAAAGTGCAAGGCGAGTTAGCATTTTTGTCGGTTCGAGGTGAGTGATTGTTATAAATGATATACTGAGGGTTTGAAACCCCGTATTTGCACTATGCAGTGCTATGTGAGATGAAACATACGCCGTGTGATGGGCGTAGTGATATTACTGCCGGGGATTTAGACTTGGTCCATCCCGATTGATGACTTACTGTTTTTTGACTGAGACTGAGCTCATATCTGTATATCTTGGGCTAGTCACCATATTTGGTGCCTTGTGCCGACCTGTCGAACCCTTAAGGAGCATGTTGAACTGTTTGACCTCACTTTACCTATTGAACTCATACTCTCGGTCCTGTCCTAAACTGTGAATCATGAAATTAATTGGACCTAGTAGTTTGCACCCTAAATGAAAAATACCAAGGGGTGAATACCCTGTCTTAGCTGAGTGAGCCCGAGAGGCCAAGTCTATATTTTCTGAGAGGGGTCAAGGACCCCAGAGTGACGGTATTTGATATATATCGGATCGGGTTGCACGCCGCAACAATATATACATATATATATCTATTGGATCAGACTGCACACCATAGTAGTATATTATATATGGATCCGATTGCACGCCACAGTAATATTCTATATGGACCGGACTGCACGCCGCAATATTAAAGTGTTTTGGCTACAGGAGCCCCTCCGGAGTCTGCACACAGCCCAATGAGCGCAATCGACTATATTTATTGGATCGGGCCGCGCGCTGCAGTATTATATATATTATATAGGATTGGACAGCGCGCCGCAGTATTATGCATTATATTGGATCGGGCTGCGTGCCGCAGTAATGTTATTGAGTTGTTGGACAGAATAGAGGAGTTCTATCAATTTCTCCCTGTTTAGCACATATTTATTGCCTTCGTTGCTGATTTTAGAACTGTGTAGTGTTCATACAAGATGTCTTATTATCAGTCGTATTTTATTACTATTACTCACTGTGTTGGAGTACTCACTCTACTCCGTGCACCTTGTGTGCAGATGCAGGGATCCCAGAGGCTTAGTTGTGATTATCTGTTGTTGCCCAGTTCAGTATCGAAGTTATTGAGGTAGCTGCTGGCGTCCGCAGGATCCGATTTCTCCTCTTATTTATCTTTTACTTTCGCATTTAGATTTCCATTGTATAGGATATTGACCAATTGTATTTAGAGGCTCAAGCTTGTGGCACCGGATCTTTTGATCTATTATTTCTTGTTATGGTTTCTGCATTGTTCCTATTAATATGAACCTGAGAATTTTATGTTAAACTTGCCATTTTAAGTAATGATTAGGCTAGAAATGTTTGAATGGTCGGGCTTGCCTAACAAGATGTTGGGCGCCATCACGATCGGGGTTTGGGTCGTGACACCTAGGAATGACTTTCTTGGTGTTGATTCCTCTAATATTCCAATAACACTTACTGATGTTGTTGATCCTCAGCAATCACGACAGTGACTCTATTTGGTGAGTTGACTTCAATATGCTTATGAGCTTCTATTCTACCTCCTCCTTTTTTGTATGTTCATGTTCCATTTTAGCATTTAAGTCCACCACCAAGTTGATACCTGCCATGTCAACCAATAGGCTAAAGAAATGGTTTTTTCCATTTCTATATAACCATCTTGATGTTTACTATGATTTTCATAAGTCGACCCAGTTTCATTATTGTTGTGTGTCCCATGGCTTTCTTATTTGTTGTCTTCCTCTTGCTCGTTATTTTGTTCATGCTCCTACATAGCTATTGTGATTCCTAGTTTATTCTTATCCCTCTCGTTTCTGGAATAATAGAGATTCGGAATTTGTTTTCAAAATCACTTTGGAATTTTTCTTAGGGAGCTCCTTTGGATAGCTAATTTTCTTCTTTTTGACAATTGTATTTTTATAGTATGAAACTCTATCAGTTTGTCCTTGCCTATTCCTGCTGCATCTTCATGATTTGTATAGGCATTTTGTAACTCTTTGCTCTCATTATTCCCTTTGCTGCTTCTCTGATTTTGATCCTTGTTTCACAGTCTTACATTGTTTTCTTTCCGAGTAGTCTCCTTTTCATTCTCCCCTTCCTTTACTTTTTGTATTGTCATCCCCACCTTGTTCATTGTCTTCATGTTCTTTTGTAGCATCTTCTACATGCTCTTTGTTTCCTTTTTTGATTGCCTTGTCATTACATTCTGCAAGTTTCTTTCTTTTCAAGACTTTGTAATTGATCATATTATGCTTAAGCTTCCTACAAAATTTGCAATACTTGTTGATGCCTCATATTCTAGCATTTGAATAAAACCTTTTAGTCTTGCGTCTTCGTAAATCTGACCCATATTGATACTTTCAGATTGTTGCTTCAGTAGATCATTTTTTTAATTCCCCTCCACCCCCTTCGATCTTGTTCGTTGAAGCTATTGCTTCTTTAGTTGCTCGAACCCACAACCGTAGAGATTTACCCATATTGACACTTTCAGGTTGTTGCTTCAGTAGATCATTTTTTTATTCTCCTCCCTCCCCTTCGATCCCGTTCGTTGAAGCTATTGCTTCTTCAGTGGCTCGAACCCACAACCCTGGAGTTGTAGATGAAGGGTGCTGACCATCTGAGCAACCCATTCTTGTCAAGAGTAGATCAATCTCAATTTTAACTTTAGTCATACTAGACCTAGTCCTTCAATAGAGTTAACCACTTGTTTAACATAGTGCGAAGTATGCATGTGAAAAGTCATTCCAGGAAGCAGAAGTCATACGGTTGCTACTGGGATGTCTTCTTATGGTTTGAAATAAGCAGACCACTTCTGTAATCACATCTACTGCCCCTCGGTCTAAATCACTCTTCTATACAAAACCATATTAAAGTCATCCTATTCATGAAATATAGGAATACATTGAAATTACTTTATACCCCTATACATCGCATTATCTGCAAACATAGCATCTAACACTGTTAGTATCAGCGGAGACAGTGAGATATTAGTGCAGTAAAAATTGCAGAATAGAATAGCACAATTGGAGCAAACAATTGCAGAATATTGCATGTGTGGACCGCACAAAAAGGAGTGCGGCCGCATAGGGACCACCGCAGACCGCACTAAGTTGACAGTGGTCCGCACAGGGGTGGGGGTCATTTTACACACCCTCACAATCTGGCCACCGAGGTCCGCATAAAGTAGTATCCCGGCCAAGCTGGGCCAGTGCAGACCGCACAAAATGTAATGGGACCACACTTGGCAAATGTTACCTAGACACAATATCATCACCGCGGTCCGCACAAAGTGGTAATGCGGATCGCACTAGGGCACCGCGGAAAATTGACTGCGGTCAGTGCAAGGTGCATAAGCCTGGCACTGAGTTAGAGTTTATGGGTTTTTCATTTAAGCCTAAATTTCTCCCTAATTGATGTTTCTATATGTTTACCTAGCAAAGCTTTTACAGCCTAAGCCAACTTAAAGTAAACAATAACTGACCTAAAGAATCTACTGAGGAAAATACGATAGATGGAGGAAAAAAATGCTAAAAAATGAAAAATAAACTGTAATTAATAAAATTAAGCAAGCAAAAGGGAAATATTAATGTATCAGGTTGTAAGAAGAATGTAAATAAGGTAATGAAAACAAGCAATCACAGTCAAAAGCACAGGATGAACATTATTTTGTCTCTATGAGTTTATAAAATTTGCGAAAAGTATAAACAGGGTCCCTGGGGTCTATTTATAGAAGAGACCCTAGGGCCTATTCTCATCTACCAGCGGCCGCTCAACCGCGGTCGCGCTAGGTTTTGTTTAGAAAACGTTTGAGAAGGCAACCTCTTCAGTCCGCACAAAACAGACCGCGTCCGTAGAGGTCTATCGCATTCTGCACAAAATGCACTGCGGCCACGGTCCAAGCTTCAGAGAGGTCTAGTATTACCCACTAGTGCGGTTCGCACAAAGTGTACTACGGCCGCACTGGAAACTTCAGAGACCTCTGAATTTCTTCCATAATTCCTTATACTGCATCAACATAACCCTACAACATATCAGAACCAATTAGAACAAAAATCAATCCTACAATACAAAGAAAATCAAAGAAAACAAGAAGAAAAAGACATGGGTTGCCTCCCAAGAAGCGTCTGATTTAACGTCGCGGTATGATGCACGTTTCCATCACATCGAGATGAAGGAGCTCGACCACGTGGTTGTCATCAAACTTTCGAACATAATGCTTGACTCGGTTCCCATTAACTTTGAAAACTTTACCATTTTTGTTTTTCAAATCAAAAGAACCAAACGGGGTCACAAACACAACTTCAAATGGCCCACTACACATTTATTTAAGCTTTACCGAAAATAGATATAATCGAGAATTGAATAAGAGAACCAATCACAAACTTTGAACTCCTTTCCACGAGCATATTTGTCATGAAGGTACTTCATCTTGTCCTTATACAAGGACGAACTTGAGTAGGCATGGAATCTAAACTCATCCAGCTCATTGAGTTTTTCAACACGATGATTGGCTGTAACATCCCATTTCAAATTCAACTTCCTCAAAGCCCACATTGCATTGTGCTCCAACTCGACCGGAAGAAGAAAAGATTTCGCAAACACTAGCCGATATGGATACATACCAATTAGAGTCTTGTAAGCCGTCCGATAAGCCCATAAAGCGTTATCTCAACTTTTTCGACCAATTGGTCCGATTATCATTGATCGTCTTTTGACGAGATACTCTTGATTTTCCTATTAGAAACCTCTACTTGACCGCTATCTTGAGGATGATCGGGGTAGAAACCTTATGATTGACACCGTACTTGAAAAGCAACGTGTAGAAAGATTTATTGCAAAAGTGATAACCCCCCCCCCCCCCCCCCCGAATCACTAATAATCGCACGAGGAGTTCCAAACCTTGTGAAAATGCTCTTTTTAAGAAATGCAACAATACTCCAGGCTTCATTGTTATGAAAATCCACTGCTTCAACCCACTTTGAGACATAATCGACCACCACAAGAATGTAAGTATTCCCACAAGAGCTAACAAATGGACCCATGAAATCGATGCCCTAAACATCAAAGATATCCACTTCAACAATGGTATTGAGAGGCATCTCATCCCTTTTTGAAATACCACCTGCTCTTTGGTATTCGTCACACCTCTTCACAAAATCTCCTGCATCTTTGAACAAGGTTGGCCAATAGAATCCAAAACTAAGAACTTTAGAAGTTGTCCTCGCCCTGCCATGATGGCCATCATAGGGAGAGGAATGGCAAGTCTCCAAGATACTCAAATGTTCTTCCTCCGGGACACATCTAAGAATAACAACATTTGTGAGAATCTTTAACAAATATGGCTCGTTCCAATAAAAATCCAAGCTATCCCGCTTGAGATTCTTCCTTTGGTTTGAAGAGAGCTCATACGGGATTATTCCAGTCATAAGGTCATTGGCAACATCGGCAAACCATGGCATATCATTCATTGACACCGAAAGGAAATTTTCGTCAGGAAATGAATCATTGATCTTAAGGCCATCACAAGGCCTCCCCTCCTCCTCCAAATGGGACAAGTGGTCCGCCACTTGATTCTCACCACCTTTCCGCTCCACAATTTCTAGATAAAACTCTTGAAGTAGTATCACCCATCTCATCAATCTCGCCTTGGAGTTTTTCTTTGTCATCAAATAGTTATAATAACTTTATCCCCCATAAAATATGGTCTACACCTTTACATAGAAAACACAATAGCCAACAACTCTTTCTTGATGACTGTATAATTCCTTTGAGCCTTATTCATGGTCTTGCTTGCATAGTACACCAGATGGAACATCTCGTTGATCCGTTGACCCAAAGCAGCCCCAACCAGCATGTCACTAGCACCAGACATGATCTCAAAAGGCAAAATCCAATTTGGTGCGGTCATGATAGGGGTAGTGGTAAACTTGAGCTTGAGAAGCTCGAATGCTTGCATACAACCCTCATCGAACACAAACATTGCATCCTTTTCTAGAAACATGCACAAGGGGTGTACCACTTTGGAAAAACTTTTCTAAACCTCAGGTTAAAACCCGCGTGCCCAAGGAAACTCCTCACCCCTTAGACAGAAGTAGGGGGAGGAACCCTCGAAATCACCTCTATCTTGGCTTTATCCACTTCAATTCCCCGCTTTAAAATTTTGTGACCCAACACTATACCCATTTCACCATGAAATGATATTTTTTCCAATTTAGTACAAGGTTGGTGTCTTCACACTGGGATAACACTCTTATTAAAATATCCCAAACACTCTTCAAAGGAATCCCCAACCACACTGAAATCATCCATGAAAACCTCCAAGCTATCTTCTACCATGTCGGTGAATATGGCCATTATGCATCGTTGGAAGGTCACCAGAGCATTACACAATCCCAATAAAATTTGAGAGAAAGCGAATGTGCCGTATGGACAAGTAAAACTTGTTTTCTCTTGATCCTCTAGGGCAATTAAAATTTGATTGTACCCCGAGTAACCATCCAAAATGTAATAAAAAGCACGCCCTGCAAGACGATCTAGCATTTGGTCAAGGAATGGCAATGGGAAATGGTACTTTTGGCTCACCTTGTTTAGCTTCCGGTGATCCATACATACTCTCCACCTGGTGACCGTCCGAGTAGGAATTACTTCATTGTTTTCATTGGTCACCACAGTCATAACACCCTTATTCTGTGCACATTTCACTAGAGAAGTCCACGAGCTATCAGAGATGGGGTACACAACCCCGGCATCCAACAACTTGATCACCTCTTTCTTCATCACTTCTTGCATAGCCTCGTTCAATCTTGTTTGATGCGCCAAGGAAGGCTTTGCATCCTCATCCAAGAAAATTTATGCATGTAAAATGCAGGGCTTATTCCCCGAATGTCAGATATGTCCGTCCAATTTCCCTATTTTGATTTTGAAGAACCGCCAAAGTGGCCTCAACCTGCATGTTAGTAAGGCAAGAAGAAAGAAATACTGGTAAGTACAATTTGAGCCCAAGAATTTATACCTGAGGTGTGGAGGAAGTGGCTTCAACTCCAACACCAGTGGCTGCTCAATTGATGGCTTGGTTGGTGGAGTTTGCCTGTTCTCAAGATCCAAAGACAATTTCCTAGGCTCATTAGAATAAGTGACCATTCCATGTAAAGCATTGACGTACTCCACTCTACTAGCATCATCATTTATATCTATACTTAGTAGCACGAGCTCAAAAGGATCCTCCAAGTTGATCATAGCACTTGTATCATCCATAATCACAGCTGTGGAAAGATCTACAAATGAGCACACCTCGGTTCTATTGGGTTACTTCATGGATTTGCAAATATGGAAGACGACCTTTTCATCACCCACTCGGAAAGTGATCTCACCCGCTTAAACATCAACCAAGACATTCCTCGTTGCAAGGAAAGGTCTACCCAAGATAATCGGAACCTCATAGTCTACTTCACAATCCAAAATGACAAAGTCGGCCGGCAATATGAATTTGTCCACACGGACAAACATATCATCAATAATGCCCAAAGGTCGCTTCATCGATATCTGCCATTTAAAGTCTCATTAAAGTTGGCCTAGGTTTCCTAATTCCCAAAGTCTTGAAGATTGAATCAGGCATCAAATTTATGCTCGCCCCAAAATACCAAAGGCCATGTCAAAATCTGTACATCCAATAGTGCAATGGTTAATAAAAGCTCAGGGATCTTCAAGTTTCAGGGCTATTGAATGTACAATAGCACTGACTTGGTAAGCCATATTTATTGTCTCACAATTCATTAACTGCTTCTTCGTCGCCAAATCCTTCATAAACTTGGCATATCCTGGCATTTGTTCAAGTGCTTCCACAAAAGGCACATTGATGGAAAGGCTTTGGCATGCCCCAACCTTTAGAGGCGCGAGCGGCGCCCAATTGAGTGAACCCAACTAAGCAAGCCTTATCACACACTTCCTACCCAACTCGATACGAATAAGGAAACACGATTTTCTTCATTTATTTGGACAAGAGATGATAGTACGCTCAACACCTTTAGTTCATTTATATCATAACATTGATTCACAACTACGGTTAGTTTCCGAGATTCCCATAGAGTTACAATTTATAGAAAACACGAGTTTAGAGTTGCAACATAGTTCATTCATTCCTCAGTTAACCGTTCATGACCTACACATGTCTCTACGGAGCCTCTAATGATACAAAAGATAAGTATGACAATGTCGGCAACAAGGCCCCAGCTATACCTCAAAAGTGGAAGTCCGCAACTACAAAAGATATACAATATAATCCCTTGAAGGAGAAGGGGCTCACCAAGACTTTGAGAAGAAGGACTCTCCGCTACACCTGATCGGCACTGTCTGCTATGGAGCCACCTACATTCATTTTAAAATGTAGCGCCCCTCGAAAAAAGGATGTTAGTATCATGGAATAGTACTAGTATGCATAACTAAACACCTTTTTCCTAGAAAGAACTTTCAAACAACAACAAGGAAATCACAAGAGTCAATCAACATTTTGACCGGACACCACATCATCAAACAAATGAACCATATATTCTTTTACATAATTTTCATATTAGTTCAGGGCATTTCTTTCATATGTTCATCTTTGTCCTCAATACCACCGCTATCTTGAGTGAAGTCCGATCACGACCCGGTCGGCTAGGTTGCCTCATTTGATACATATATATCAATCACCATTTCATTTCCCTACTCTGGAGTTCAATAACAGCACAATACATTTATGTTTATAGCTTGGTGTCTGATCACAGCCCGATCGGCTAGGCCGCCTTACCTAGGCGTGGTTTATTTCTCATTAATAATCTCATTTGAATCTTTATTTCACATATATCGTATAAATTCATTGGCACTTAGGTCCATAATTATCACATCTTTTCCATTTTCGATGTTCATCTTGCAATTTGTGATCATAGGCATATATAAAGGCAATTCAAGGTTCAAGGATAAGTAAGATTTCACATAGTTAGCTTGATAATCTCAGTTTTAATCTTGGCTTATAGCCTAGGCATGTCAACATATGATTCATATTCTTCACAAATATTTGAAATATTAGGGATAGTATATTACAAACACTAAGGTACATCCTTCATATATATATATATATATATATATAACTACAAACCTATTCATATAAAACAACATTCAACATATCAACAAATTCTAGTCTTACCACATTTGCGTACACGCCAGCGGAGCTCAATTTCTAATAAAAGGGATTTTATCCATATATACCTCAATATATCTTTCCTTAATCCTTACAAAATTCTGAAACTCTTAGCACTTCGATCTATCGTGTAAGAATCATAAACTGAAACAAGATTTAGAGACGAGGTTGCGATTCTAGTTCTGTTCGAGCATATTATTAATCACTAAAGGTGCATTGTAATCGTAGGCCCTTTCATGAGAGGAATTTTTATCATTTTATACCCCTAAATTTCCTTCTTTTTAGTTTGCTACATTCCAATATTCTATGGTATGATATGCATTCAAGGAATTCATTCTTATGCCCATAAGTTACTTCACTAACAACCCTTTTTAGCCGAATATAAAAATAGGAGCTGAGGTGATGAAGTCTCACCTCTTGGGATGAAGATTTAGGTGCCTTCACTTGATTATCTTTAATGTTTTAGCAAGTTTCATGGAGTAATTTGATGGGAAGAACTTTCCCTATCTAAGACTCCATCTATCTAAAAGAATCAGGAAAATATGCTCAAAATGAGCTATAACACCGAAAATATAGATAGGGGGTCGAGTAAAAAATTTAGAAAATTGAATCCCCGAGTCAGGTCTGCGATCGCAAAGTGGAAATGTGGCCTCCATAATGGACCGCAAAAGTCCTTCAAAAATCTGAACATTCTACCTATGTATGTAGCACAAATACGGTACACATACCTATTCTGCGGTCGCATAATGCACCGCAGAACTGCCGCTTAGACAATCACAAGGAAATTATGCAACGACTATGCGGTCCGTGTCGGTTATGCGGTCTCATAATGGACTGCATATTTAGCCTCAAATTCGACTAACACATTGACTCACTTTGTGGTGACTATGCGGTCCGCATGCTTGAAATGGACCGTATTCTCGATCGCAAAAATGCGCTTTTCTGAAAAATATTATTTCTTGACTTTTTTTAATGTAGTGATCAAATCAAAGGGTCCGAATCGCGCCGAGCTCTTTTATGAGTTTCTAACACCTGACCCTAACTTGTTTCTACGAGCCGGGTTTTGAGTGCAAATTTATACGGAGCCTCAAATCCTCCCCCACTTAAGATCATTTGTCCTCGAATGAGGATCAAGGCTCACTTATTAGGAATGCTTATGAAACCTCAGATTTTCATAACATAAAACATATCCACAGTCCTAAATTTGGTTAGCTGCCTAAATTTCCAAATATTTTGCCGGAGTTTCCTTTATATCTAGGACTTATCCAACTGTTAGAGAGCCCCAGAAACATATCCTAATAGCAGGTACACATTCCATAGACATAAGACATAACATAACTCATACAATACTAACCATGGCCACATCGACAACATATATATAACCAAAACATGACAGTTTTACATATATCAAACCAAAGGATAAGAGTTCATAGGAACTAAATGCATAAAATAAATTACATGGCTATTCAAAAAAATGTGGTTACTTCTTTTTCATTTCATCCTCGACTTCCCAAGTGGCTTCCTCAACTTGTTTGTTCCGCCATAATATCTTTATGAGTACAATTTATTTATTTCTCAACTTCCGAACTTGCTTATCAATAATTGAAACTGGAACTTCTTGATACGATAGCTCTTAATTAACCTAAATAGTCTTAACGGGCACAATGGTGGATGGATCCACTACTACCTTTCTCAACATAGACACGTGAAAAACCGGGTGCACCAATGACATCTTGGGTGGCAGCTCGAGCTTGTACGCCACCTGACCAATCCTTTGAATGATTGTGCATGGTCCGACATACCTTGGACTCAATTTTCCCTTCCTTCCAAACCGCATGATACCCTTCATTGGGGAAACCTTTAAAAAAACCCAATCATCTTCTTTGAACTCTAAATTTCTGCGATGAACATCCTAGTAAGACTTTTTGCGACTCTGAGCAGTTTTCAACCTCTCCTATATAATCTTGACTTTCTCCCTGGCCTAATGCACGAGGTCCGGCCCTATCAATTCCGCTTCTCCAACCTCGAACCACCCGACAAGGTACCTACATCTCCTACCATACAATGCCTCGAATTGTGCCATTTGGATGCTAGCATGGAAACTCTTATTGTAAGAAAATTCTATGAATGGCATGTGGTCATCCTAACTACCCTTGAAATCAAGAGTACAAGCATGCAACCTGTCTTCAAGCGTCTGAATAGTCCGCTCTGCTTGACTATCAGTTTGTGTATGAAAAGTTTTACTAAGATTTACCTACATAGCCAAACCTTGCTGAAACGTTGTCCAAAAGTAGGTTGTGAACTGAGCTTCTCAATCTAAAATGATGGAGACTGGAGAGCAATGAAACCTGACTATTTCCCTAATATATAACTGAGCATATTGTTCCACTGTGTCGGTAGATTTAATCAGCAAGAAGTGCGTTGTTTTCGTGAGTCGATCCACAATCACCCAAATTGAGTCGAAAGCGGAAACCCTAGCACAAAATATATATTGATCATTTGCTATTTCCATATTGGAATTTCTATGCTTTGAGTCAACCCATCGGGCCTCTGATGTTCGGCTTTCACTTGCTGATGATTCGGAAATTTTGCTACAAGGTTTGCCACATCTTTCTTCCTGTTGTTCCACCAGTAAATTCCATCGAGATCATGATACATTTTTGTGGAATCTGGGTGCACCGAATACCTAGAAGTGTGTGTTTCGTCCATAATCCTTTCCCAAAGACCGTCAATATTAGGAACACATAGGTGGTCGCGGTACTGTAGGGTACCATCATACATGCCGAGGAAAATAGATGTGTTCATGTGTTTGTGAATCCCCTCTTTCAATTGTGCTAACAATGGATCGTTGAATTTCTTTTACTTCACCTCCACTACAAGCGATGATTCAGCTCTATTTTGTATAATGACCTCTCATTCATTAGAGTCTGCAAGGCGAACTCCCAAACTGGCCAAATGGTAAACCTCTTTGGCTAACAGCCTCTGATATGCCCCCAAATGAGCCAAACACCCCATAGATTTTCGACTAAGTGCATTTGCCATGACATTAGCCTTTCCCGAATGATAGAGAATATCAATGTCATAGTTATTGAGTAACTCTAGCCATCTTCTTTGCCTTAGATTCAACTCTTTCTACTTGAAAGTATATTGAAGGCTCATATGATCTGTAAATACATCCACATGAACCCCATAAAAATAATGCAGCCAAATCTTTAGCGCAAACACCACTGCCGCCAGCACTACATCATCGGTTGGATAGATCTTCTCGCATTTCTTGATTTGCCAAGAAGCATAGGCTACAACCTTATCATGTTGCATTAACACACACCCAAGTTCAACGCTCGAAGTATTGCAATACGCTACAAATCCTTATGTACCATCTAGCAGGGCCAACACCGGTGTTTTTGTCAATCTTGATGTCAGTTCTAGGAAACTCTTTTCACAAGCATCGGACCGCTGGAATTTAACTACTTTCTACGTCAATTTAGTCAATGGAGAGGCAAGAGTAGAAAACCCATCCACAAACCTCCTATAGTACCCATCCAAGCCTAAGAAACTACGAATATCAGTTGGAGTGGTAGGTCTAGGCCAATTCTTCACTGCTGCGACCTTCTGAGGATCAACCACAATTCCTTTCCTCGACACGACATGACCCAAGAATGCGACAGATTCAAGCCAAAATTCACATTTTTAAAATTGTGCATATAATTGATGTTGCTGAAGAGTCTGCAAAATTGCTTGAGATTGTTAGCACGGTCCTCCCGACTTAAGGAATATACCAGAATTTCATCGATGAACACTATCACAAAGGAGTCTATAAATGCCTTGAAGGCTCAATTCATAAGATCCATGAAAGCTACTGGGGTATTTGTAACCCAAAAGAAATCACCATAAATTAAAAGTGCCCATGCTAAGTTCTGAAAGTTAATTCTTCAATTGATGATACCCGGAAGACAAGTCAATCTTTGAGAAACATAGCACATTGCAATTGATCAAACAAGTCATGTCTTCTTGGAAGAGGATATTGTTTTTATTGTGACTTTGTTCAGTTAGCGGTAGTCAATACACATCCGTAGCGATCCATCTTTCTTTCTTACAAACAAGACCGGTGCGCCCCATGGTGATACACTCGGACAGATGAAACCCTTTTCTAGCAAATCCTTCAATTGTTCTTTTAGCTCTTTTAATTCTACGGGTGCCATTCTGTAAGGTGGAATTAATATAGGTTGCGTGCCTCGCATCACATTGATCCCAAAATGTATCTCCCTCTCTGGTTGAATCCTAGGGAGCTCATCTGGAAAGACATAAACGAATTTACTAAAAACTTGTATAGATTCAAGGGTAAGCGCCTCGGCATTGGTTCTGCAACCCGAACTAGATGATAGATACACCCCTTCTTGATCCTCTTTGTGCCCTTAAGGTAGGAAATAAACAGACCTCTAGGCACTACATTATCTCCCTTCCATTTGATAGTGGGCTCATCAGGGAATTCAAGTCTAATAGTTCTAGTCTGACAGTCGAGTTTGGCAAAGCATGAATAAAGCCAATCCATCTCCATTATTACATCAAAGTCGACCATCCCTAACTCAACAAGATCGATCATGGAATCCCTACACCGAACCGTGACAATACACCCTCTATAGACTCGAGCAGCCAAAATTGACTCACCAACCAAGGTAGATAGTGAGAATGGTTCATGAAGTTATTCTGGTTCTCTCCTGAATTCCATAACAATAAAAGGGGTAGCTTAGGATCAATAAGTGCATACACATCATGAGATTGCACAGTCAGAATACCTGTAACAACATCAATAGAAGCCTTTGCAGTCTGGCGACCACTCATAGCATAGAACCGGCTGGGTCCTCCTGAACTCTGTGCACCATCCCTAGTTGCACCATGCCCTGCAGGTGATGGGGTACCTCGAGCTGGAGAGGGGCTGAAGATGTAGGGTTGAGTTGTTCCCCTACCTGTTCCCTGGAGGGATACACGACAATGACTCTGAATATGACCCCCCATACCGCGTCCATAGCATATAGGCAACTCCATATAGCAAATCCCTGAGTGCATCTTCCCGTACCTGGGGCACGGGGACCTATGCTGCTGCTAGAACATCTCTCCTAAACGACCCCATTGATAGGATCCCCTATTGCCCTGACCATGCCTAAAACGACTCCACTGTTGCTAGCTGGGCCCTGATGGCTGTGCATTGGCTGAATACTGGGCAATAAGCTTGGAAGACCATGATGATCTTCCCGTGAAAGTTGATCTTCCCCCACCTAGTGACTATCTTATGTTGCCCATACACCAGGTCTTGCTGTTACCCTCTCTCTATTCTTTTCTTCAATATACGTCTTTTTTTAGGCTGAGCAAATGCCACCATCTTCCCATAATTCATGTCAAAATTAAGTGCAGTAGTAGAAGTCTCATTTATAGTCAAAGAATTAAGGCCCTGAACAAACCATAACACTCTGGCGTCCATTGTGGGCAACATATGAATGGCATACTTGGACAAGCGAGCAATCTCCATGTTGTACTGCCACACACTTCTGTTACCTTGATTCAAATTATTAAACTCTACTACACGGGCTATCCTTGTATCAGCGGGCAGGAAATGATCTATAAAGGCGTTAGCAAACTCACTCCACCTCGCTGGAGGGCACCCCTCCTCACGGGAATCGTCCCACAACTCAAACCACAAATGGGCCACCCCTTTCAAACGGTAGGCAGCCAACTCTACTCCCTTTGTCTCAGTTGCACGCATCGTCTTGAGGGTCTGGTGCATCTCATCAATAAAATCTTGCGTGTCTTCTTCTTGATTGGTATCAGTAAACACCGGAGGGTCTAACTGGAGAAATCTATTCACCCTGGAACTAGTAGAATGCCCTTGCTGGCTGGTCAAACGGCGTACAACGTTTGATCTCTGGGCCTGAAAGGCCACTAGCTGAGTCAACATCTGAATCGCTCCCCCAAGATTCCCATCAGAAATACCAGATCCAGAAGCTGGGGCGGGAGGCGGGATAGAAGTATAAATGGGAGGGATAGTGGTACGCTCCATAGGTGTAGGAACTGGGGTAGTCTGCTCTGGAATAGAAGAATCCGGCAGAGTAATAGCAAGGCGACTACCCTCACCCGCAACATCATGCAATGAATCATCAGCCACTCCTGAGGTGGCATTGGCTTCTTGGCCAATTCTCTCTTTCTTCTTAGGTTCCATTTACTAAAAATTAGAACAACGCACTTAATTAGCTAGGGGAAAATTTCACTGCACGATCCATAATATCAAAGAAGGGTGTCATTCTTAAATGCCTAAGTAGCCTCTAACTTATAGATGTAGTCGACTACATATCGAAAAAGAAGGACTCTACTAGACACGGCTCCGAGACATCCTTGGACACTTCAAAACCTTAGGCTCTATACCAAGTTTGTAACTCCCCATCCTCGGGAGGCGCGAGCGGCGCACAATCGAGTGAACCCAACTAAGCAAGCCTTATCATACACTTCCTATTAAACTCTATACGAATAAGGAAACATGTTTTTGTTAATTTATTTGATCAAGAGAATAGTACGCTTAACACCTTTATTTCATTTATATCATAACATTGATTGATATTTAAGGGTAGTTTTCGGGATTCCCATAGATTTACCATTTATAGACAACACGAGTTTAGAGTTGCAACATAGTTCATTGATACCCATTCATGACCCATACATATATTTACGGAGTCTCTAAGGATACAAAATATAAGTATGACAATGCCGGCGACAAGGCCCCGGCTATACCTCAAAAGTGGAAGTCCGAAACAACAAAATTATATACAATATAACCCCTTGAAAGAGAATGGGCTCACCAAGACTTTGAGAAGAAGGACGCTAGGCTACACCCGATCGGCACTCTCCACCATGGAGCCACCTACATTCATTTAAAAATGTAGCGCCCCTGGAAAAAGGGGCGTTAGTACCATGGGATAGTACTAGTATGTATAACTAAAGAGCTCTTTTCTAGAAAGGACTTCCCAACATGAACAAGGAAATCACAAGAGTCAACCAAAGGTTTTCACCGGACACCTCATCAAATAAACGAACCATATAGTCTTTCACATAATTTCCATAACATAGTTCGAGGAATTTCTTTCATATGTTCATCACTGTCCTCAATACCTTTGTTATCTTAAGCGGATTCCAATCACGACCCGATCAGCTAGGTTTCCTCATGTGAGATATATACTCAATCACCATTTCATTTCCCTACTACGGAGTTCAATAATAGCACATTACCACCATATGTGTGCCATGGTGTCCGATTACGGCCCGATCGACTAGGCCGCCTTACCTAGGCGTGGTTTCTTTCTCATTAATCACCTCATTTGAATCTTTATTTCACATATATCATATCAATTCATTAGCACTTACGGCCATGATTATCACGTATTTTACTTTTCTGATGTTCATCTTGCAATTTGTGATCATAGCCACATACAAAGGCAATTCAAGTTGCAAGTATAAGTATGATTTCACATAGTTAGCATGATAATCTCAGTTTTAATCTTGGCTTATAGCCTAGACATGTCAACACATGATTCGTATTCGTCACACATCTTTAAATAGTAGGGATAGTATATTACACACATTGAGGCACATCCTTCATGTAAACATTGTTAGCCGAGGTAAAGGTTAAGTTTTGAAGATTGATTAAGGAACTCAGGATGAACCAGGTCTATCCAAGTGGTCCATCCCTCAGGTTCATAAAATGGGCAGATTCAAGCATGTGGGATGCACGTGAAGGAGATAAGCTTAACTTGCTGTATTTAATATCTCCTGATCGAAAAGGTTGCATAATCGATAAGGAGATGGACTCCTTAACCAAAGAGAACACTATCTAAGATAGGGATGGAGTTAGAAGTTGAAGTCAACTAGAACTCTTCCACCAAGGAAGAGTTTCATCATATCTCTACTTGTTCCTTCATCTAATTACTCTATTAATTGCAGGATGTTCTCACTTTACAAGTGTTGCACTAAAATGCAGAAGTTAAACATGATTGAGAGCAAAATAGCAAGGCTTTTTGCAAGCAGTTCGTGGGAGATACAAGTGTGCAAAGCTAAATCTACATCAACCAGATTGAAGAACTAGTTTCACAAAGAGTTTTATATGTCTTTCTTTATTTCTAGTTCAATTATAGTAGGTGTTTTCATATTGTACCTTTCATCTTTCATAGAAGCAATTGTAATAGGTATTTGAGTATTCAAGTTAGAGTTAACTTGAGCTCGCCCCAACAGTTAGAGGCTCCTTGCCACAACTTGATTAGAGGTAAACCTTAGGTTTACAAAGAGCTTTGTATATGCTATTTGGGCTCGGTGATTTACGTGCTTGGAAAATCCTACTAAGAAGTAGGTCGTTATTTTTCACCTTTTGAGCCAGGTGTTTTCCACATAAAATCTCTGTGTTTTTTATTTTCTGTATTTATTATTCTACAACAGCAGTAGTTGGAACACTTAGAAGAACCAGGTCCTTCATATGCAGTTTAAGCAAAAATTGGATACCACACAAATCACCCCCCCCCCTCTTGTGTTATATTGACGTATAAAACATCAATTGGTATCAAAGCAGGTTATCCTTGAGGAGGCAAACACCTTGGGAATAGATCAAGATGAGCGCACCACCAGGAAATTGGGAAGGGAAATCCACTGATAGGCATGCACTCTTTAATGGCCACTACTATTCTTGGTGGAAAAATAGGATGAGAAATCACATCATCGGAGAAGACTATCAGCTATAGGACATTGTCATTGATTGTCACCTGGCTACCATGAAGAAAAAGGACTAGATGTGCCAAAAACAAGAGCAGACTGCAATGCTGAGGACTTAAGGAAGAGGGAAAATAATGCAAAGGCCAAGAAATGGCTTGTGTGTGGACTTGGTCCATATGAGTACAGTAGAATTCAAAGTTGCATCACTACTAAGGAAATCTGGGATACTTTGCAAGTGGCTCATGAAGGAACACCTCAAGTGAAGATATCCAGAGGAACACTGTTGTATTCTCAATATGATAATTTAACCATAAAGGAAAGGGAAACAATCCAAGAGATGTATACAAGGTTCACCTGATTAACAAATGAACTTATGTCTCTTGGAAGGTTATTCTTGAAGAAGACAAAGTTGAGAAGATTTTGACAATGGTACTGCCAATCTCTTGGGAAAGAGAAATCACAGCTATTCAGGAATCAAAAAACATTTCCACTCTTAAGTTGGATGATCTAATTGGAAATCTCACTGCCTACGACCTTAGAAGGCAAACCATGAAGATGGTTGCACCCAAGAAGGAAAGGAGCATGGCCTTCAGAATCACTGAAGCTGCCGATCTAGAGGAGGATAAAATGACCATGATCACAAAGGATTTCAAGAATTACCTAATGAGAGAAAAATGGTCCTTCAAGAAGTGAAAGCTAAAACATATCAAGGGTTCCTGAAAAACAAACCAATGAGGTATATTACAAGTATGGGAAGGCTGATCACCACATCAAAAACTGCCCTCAATGGGAAATTGAATGGAAAAAGGAAAGAGCTAAACGAAGGAACGGGAAGAAGGAACATGTTCATCACAAGAAGAGCAAAGGATCAACAAAGGCTATGGTTGATGCTTAAGGTGAAAGCTCAGATGATGACTCAAAAGTTGAAGATGGAGATGAACAAACACTTATTGAAATTGGGAAATCCGATGAGGAATCTAAGGTAAGTATAATTTATCACAAAGACAAGATTAAATTTTCCTCTAAAGAAAGTCTGTTTAAGTTACTTCTATATTTCATTGATGAATTTGAGGTTACAATGAAAAGGAACAACTTTCTAAGGAGTTTGTGATTCTGAAAGCTAAGTGTAAACACCTGGAGCTTAGGTCTAGTGAAAGTGATAGTAAAAATGTTGAGTTGAAGAACCAGGTTTATGAACTTGACACCACATTCCTAGAGCTTAGATCTGAAAATTTGAAATTGAAATTAGGAACTGGTAAAAAGAAAGCTTATCACACACAACTCACTTTAGAAGAAAATGTAGGAAAAATGAAAGATGAGTTGTACAAAAATAATGAGCAGATAAAAGACCTTAAGGAGGATCTAAACAAGGTAAATCATGAGCTAGACAGAACTTGTAAATGGATTAGGTCCTCCGATGCACTGTCATCGCTATATGAACACCATAGTAGCAATAAGAGAGGACTTGGCTGCGGGACCCCTACACCTAAGTGGGATCCCAAAAGCAAGTGCCTCACATTTCCTCAGAATATAATTTGCACACATTTTGGTAAAATTGGTCACTATAAATCTAAATGCATTGTCAAAGAAAAGGCTAGTCAAAAGAATAAAGAATTTGTTCAAGGGAAAAATAGGCTGCCAAGTTGGGCTAAAAAGAATCTTATTCACCCTTTTTCCTATAGAAAGGGACCCAAACTAGTTTGGGTTACTAAGACTAACCCCTGATCTCCTTTTGTGGGTCCAAGTGAAAGGGAGCAGCCAAATATGGTACATGGATAGTGGCTGCTCAAAGCATATGACAGGAAAAAAGAACCAGTTCATTTCACTTGAGGACCTTAAAGGAGGTAATGTCTCCTTTGTAAATGGGAAGAAAGGAGAGATCATTGGGGTTGGAAAGGTAGGTAAGATGTATTCTCTATCTATTGAGAATGTCTACATGATTGATGGCCTAAAGTACAGTCTAATCAGTGTATCACAATTATGTGATAAAGATAACTTGGTAGTATTAATCCTACCACTGACAAGACAGTTTTGCATGGAAAAAAAGTAAACAATATATATATATTGTAGAGTTGTCCAAACATTCAGAAATAAACTCACTCGCTTAAGTGTTTTGGACAATTATCACCTCCTTTGGTACAAGAGACTTGGACATGCCAGTCTAAGTCAACGCAACAAACTAGTCTCCAAGGATTTGATGATAGGACTGTGTAACATTAAGTTCAAGGAAGACAATATATATGAGGCTTGTGCAAGGGGGGAAGTAGGTAAAATCCTATTTCAAAAGCAAGAAAATGGTACGCACCACCAGAACGATAGAACTGGTCCATGTGGATCTCTATGATCAATGAGAAAATTAAGCCGAGGTGATAAAAGATATGTGATGGTGCTTGTTGATAAATTACTCTAGGTTTACTTGGACATTATTTTTAACATCTAAAGTTGAAGCATTTGACATGGTTGCTTCTTGTCTCAACAACTAGGTAATCAACTTGCATCAATTAGGTCTGATCATGAAACTAAATTTCAAAATGCTAAGCTTGTTGAATTCTTGCATGCTACAACATAAATAATTGCATGACTAGACCTCTTCTTAAGAAGAGTCCATATGAGTCACTTAAAGGGAGAAACTAAAATATCCCATCTTAGGGCATTTTGATGCAAGCGCTTTGTGTACAATAATGGCAAAAACTCTCTACGTAAAGTTTGATTCCAGAAGTGATGAGGGAGTATTCATGGGATATTCTTCACATAGAAAAGCATATGGAGTGTACAACAAAAGAACTATGTGTATAGAAGAAAGTGTACATGTAGTTTTTGATGAATCTAACATTCTTTCTGAGAGGCAGGAACAAGATAATGAAGAGACTTGGCTGATAAGAAATTCAAATGAACCACAGTCTATCCTAAGTATGCATCATAGGAAGAAATAGGTGATGGAACAGGTCCTTCTACCTAGGGAAACATGACAGGGGGAACTGACTAGAAAGGAACTGATTCTCAAACCTTGAGGGAACCTATCCATGAACTTATTCCTCAGTAACAAAACTAGGAAGAAACATCCAAAGAAATTGACACTCCTATTTCAACGTCCATGAAATTAGATATAGTTAAACCTGGTTCAGCTGTTTATCAGAAGGTGTATATGGGAAAAATTGGTTCTCTTTTATATCTCACTACTTGCAGACCTGACATAACAGTGTACATCTTTGTGTTCAATTTCAGGCAAATCCAAAAGAGTCTCACTTGACTAATGTAAAGAGAATATTGAGAAACTTGAAAGGCACCACTGACATTTGCCTTTGCTATCCAAAAGGTAATAATTTTAACCTAGTGGGATATGGTGACACTAATTATGCAGATTTCCTAGTGGATAGGAAGATCACCTCAGGTATGGCATGCTTTCTTGGTTCATGTCTTGTGTCATGGGCTATTAAAAAGCAAATTAAGTGGCCTTATCTGCTGTTGAAACTGAGTATGTTGCTGCTGCTTCATTATTGTGCTCAATTATTGGGGATCAAGCAAAAATTGATGGATTTTGGTATTGAAGTTGGTTGCATCCTTATTTTTTGTGATAACACTAGTGCTTATAAGAGAACTAAGCACATAGATATTAGACACCATTTTTTGAGGGACAACTATGAGAAAGGCTTGATCACTATGGAGTTATATGCTACTTATAAGCAAATTGATGACATCTTAACAAAGGATTAAGTAGAGATCACTTTGGAAGGGACATGTTTGAATTAGGGATGATTAAGATCGCCTAAAAGTACCAGTTCAAGGTTAAACAAAAATAATTTATTTTGTTAGGAAGTCTGTAAATTGTGTATAGTTAGATTAAATATTTCTCCGTCTCATACTTACCATAGTATACTCTAGTGTCATGTGTTAAATTGAATCATTAATCTCTAATGATATTTTCTATATTTTGGCAAATTTAGACTTAAACAAGAGAATTATCAGTAAAAAAACGGGTTCATCAAGGTAGCACGGTAAGCTTTATACATTCTGCATAACTTAAAATAACTATAGTAAGATCATGAGCAGAGTCCTACCAAATACCAAAGTTCTTTTGAACTTATCCGTTACAAGTGAACATGTCACGTTCAAGACTCCTAACCGTATTAAACTACCTAGATTCTTTAAATCTGCTACTCATGGGGAATAAAGTAGGTTTTTCCAAATTGAACAGGTATCTTCTGATTTAAAATTTCTCCTGAGACAATTTCTAATGTTTCTGCAAATTTGGAAAATACATTTGTAGGATCTATAGCAGGTGTTGAGACTACAGAATCTAGAGAAGTTGGTGGTAAAAATGAAAAATAAAAATAAACACCAATGGTCCTAGGAGTATTGTGAGGAAAAGGGGACAAGAGTGTATGATTCTTCACCCACTCATGTGAGTTTAACCAAAGACGCACGTGCAATGGTTGTTTGGGGAGATGAACCTAGTTCATCAGTAGAGGAAACTCTCGCATACCTGCTGAAGAAAGTGACTAAAAGCTATAACCAGCTTCTTGATAGAGTTATCAATGGCACCAACACTCATACCATTCCCTATGGCCTCATTCTCACAACTATGTTTGCATATTTAAATGTACCTAAAAAGGTGGGAGGTTAGTACAAGCATGGATCATTTTTGGGTTAATACTCTTCTTGCTTGCGATTATGAAGTCAATTTCACTCCCAATGAACTTAGTTCATCCAAAAAAGGTTCCTGTTAATAGGAAGGTCAATGCCTTGTGCAAGAAAGTGAGGCTAAGGATGCTGAGATTGAAAGGCTGAAGAAGAGGTTAGTTGAGATGAAAACTAAGAGAGGTTCTCTCGGAACTGATCTGGCAAGAGAAAAATAGAAGAATGATGACATTCCTCAAGGTGTGCTGAAACTCCTCCAAGTAAAACACCAAGCACCGAGTTCTTCCCAACCTTAAGCGTCCTAGACTAGTGTAGATCAACCAGTGACCCAGTTCGGGAAATTTTGTTTCGTTTGCTCTTCTTTTCAATGTTTTTATTTCTTCTTATTCTTTGTGGTAGAATCTAATCAATAATCAATGAAATTCATTGTTTTTTCTCTAACTGTTTGTTCATATTTCTTTGATGGATAAAATTTTTAGCTTGATCTATGATGATTAATATATTATTGCATTTGAAGTAGCCCCAGTGGCCATGAGTAAGTTTTAAAATCTAGTTATCTCATATTTTTTATGCAACTTTCCGATGATGCCAAAAGGGAGAAAAAGGTTGTGCTTTAAACAAGTGATGTTTACACTTTGAATAGTGATGTTTATAACCTAATATACATGGTCCTTGATGATAAGTGATAAAAAGGAAAAATATTTCTAACATTGTGTTGATGTTGAGCTGAGTTGAAACAGTACCTAAGCTTATGAAAAGCACAGAGCTTGTCATCATCAAAAAGGGGAATTTGTTGGCCCAAGTAAAGGTTAAGTTTTGAAGATTGACACAGGAACTCAGGATGAACTAGGTCCATCCCACTGGTCCATCACTCAGGTTCATAAAACGGTAGATTCAAGCATGTGAGATGCATGTGAAAGAGATATGCTTAACTTGCTGTATTTAATATTTTCTGATCGAATAGGCTGCATAATTGATTAGGATAAGAACTCCATAACCAAGGATAACACTATCCAAGATAGGGAAGGAGCTAGAAGTTAAAGTCAACTAGAACTCTTCCACTAAGGAAGAGTTGCATCAGAACTCTAGTTGTTCCTTCATCTAATAACTCTATAAATTGTAGGATATTCTTACATTACAAGTGTTGCACAAAATGCAAAAGTTAAACGTGAATTGAGAGCAAAATAGCAAGGCTTTTTTCAAGCAGTTCGTGGGTGATACAAGTGTGCGTACCTAAATCTACATGAACCAGATTGAACAACCAGTTCCTAAAAGAGTTTTATATATCTTTCTTTATTTCTAGTTCAATTGTAGTAGGTGTTTTCATATTGTATCTTTTAGCTTTCGTATAAGCAATTTTAATAGGTATTTGAGTATTCAAGCTAGAGTTAACTTGAAGTTATCGCAATAGTTAGAGGTTGGTTTCCACAATGGTATTAGAGGTAATCCTTAGGTTTTACAAAGACTTTTGTAAATGCTATTTTGGCTCGGTGATTTAGTGAAGTGCTTGGAAAATACTACTGAGTAGTATGTCGTTTTTTTTCACCTATTGAGACAGGTGTTTTGCACGTAAAATATCTTTGTTCTTTAATTTCTATATTTATTTTTTCGTAACAGCAGTAGTTCGAACACATAGAACAACCAAGTTCTTTATAAGCAGCTTAAGCGAAAAATTGGATACCATAGATATCCCCCCCCCCCCCCCGCTCTTATGTGGTATTGACGTATAAAACATCAAACATATATATAATTTCAAACCAATTCATATGAAATAACAATCGATGCATCAACAAATTCTTGTCTTACCATATTTGCGAGAATGCCAACGGAGCTCAACTTCTAATAAAAGGGGGTTTTAGCCATGCATACCTCAATATAGCTTTCCTTAATCCATACAAAATTCCAGAACTCTTAGCACTTTGATCTAGCCTGTAAGAATCACAAATTGAATCGAGAATTAAAGATGAGGTTGAGATTCTAGCTTGGTTCGAGAATATTTTCAAACACTAAAGGTGCACTGTGATCTTAGGCCCCTTTCTGAGAGGAATTTCTATCATTTTATACCCCCAATTGCCATATTTTTAGTTTACTACCTTCTAATATTCTATAGTGTAATATGCATGTAAGGAATTCGTTCTTATACCCATAAGGTACTTCACTAATTACCCCTTGTAGCTGAGTATAGAAATAAGAGCTGAGGTGATGAAGTCTTGCCTCTTGGGATGAAGATTTAGGTGCCTTCACTTGATTATCCTCAATGTATTGGCAAGGTTTCATGGTGTAATTTGATGGGAAGCACTTTACCTCTCTAAGACACTTTCTCTCTCTCTAAAAGCATCGGGAAAATATGCTAAAAGGAAGCTATAACAGCGAATATATCGATAAGGGGTCGTGTTTAAAATATTAAAAATTGGAGCGTCGAGTTAGGTCTGCGGTCGCAAAGTGGAAATGCAGCCCGCTGAGTGGACCGCAAAAGTTCTCCCAAAATCTGAATATTCTTCCTGCGTATGCGGGAGAAATGTGGTCTCCATACACGTTCTCCAGTCACATAATGCACCGCAGAACTGCCCCTTACAAAATTCCAAGAAAATTATGCGACGACTATGCAGTACGCGTATTGGTTATGCGATCTCATGATGGACCGCATATTTAACCTCAAATTTGACTAATACACTAACTCACTTTGCGGTGACTATGCAGTCCGCATACCTAAAATGAGATTGCATTCTCGACCACAGAAACATTTTTTCTTAAATACATTATTTCTTGACTTCTTAATGCAGTGATAAACTCAAAGGGTCCGAACCGCCGCAAGAATTGTTATGAGTTTCTAACACCTGACCCTAACTTGGCTCAACGAGATTCGTGTTTTGAGTGGAAATTTTCACGGGGCCTCGCAGGCTTTTCATCATTTCAGTGAACTTCTTGAATTGATTATCATTTCTTTGCTTTGCGAGCCTTTGTGGATAAGATGGAGGTTCCCTAGGCAAGGTTACCTTGTCATTTGGCACAACCGGCTCGGGCATGTCAATCACGTGTTCCCTAGATGGGTTCACGACATCTTGAGATTCTCCCTCAGCCTCATCAATATCAATCCTAACATCATTGTTCTCATTCTCTTCAACCACATCTTCAACTATCAAAGGTACATCATCATCTCGCAACTCAACATCATCATCCACAACTTGCTTTCTCTTTAATCATGCACATCACCGCCTCTCCCACTTCGTGTTGTAACCGCCATCACATGATTGTTGTTCCCACGATTCAGGTTCACTACCATATCACTTGGTAGAGCACCCTTGTGGAAAGTACTCAAAGCTTGGGAAATTTGGTCTAGTTGCACCTCCAAGTTCCGGATAGATGTATTATGAGAAGCCAATTGCGCTTTGGAATATTTGTTCTTTTTCATTATTTGATCGAACATACTTTCAATTCTCTCCATATCACTTCCAGAAGAACTCGAGCTTGACAAGGGAAGGGGATGGATTACTCGGTTGTTGGTACATTGGGAGCCATTGAAACACTTCACCTGGTTGCCTTGGTTTCCATATTTGTTCCAGCCGCCTTGATTGTTATTGTTGCTCCAATTATTGTTATTTCCATTCCAATTGCCTTGGTTTTTATTTTGATTGCCCCAATTGTTGTTTTGGCTGTTGTTGTTCCAATTACCACCACCTTTTGTTGATTCTTGTTGTTCCAATTGCCATCACCTTATTGTTGATTGCCCCAATTTCCCTGGGGTCGCCATTGTTGGCTTGAAGAGTTGCCTTTATGCCTTCATAGTTGTTAGCATATTGAACCTCTTCACTTTGGTCATCATAACACTTATTAGAAAAACCACCACCATCATTGTAATATTGCTCACAATTCCCTTGAGATTGTTGCCCTCTTTGCATTCTTTTAAGCATAGTGATACCTTCCATGGCGTTGACATTGCGCGGATTTTACACTTGTTGCAATTGTGCCTTTGCCAATTAGTTTATAATAGTAGTAAGCTCGGCAATAGCTTGACCATCATCATGCAATTCCTTGTGCAAATGGATGATTGTGGGGTCACCTTGGGCACATTTGCTCTACTTTTCCACGCCAAAAAGGTATCGTCCATCTCATCAAGTACATCACATGCTCATAAGAAAGTTTCATGAAATTTCCCCTGGCCGATTGATTAACAATCCATTTATTTGTGGTTTTGATGCCTCGATAAAAGATTTCTTGAATCATTGCCTCGGTCATATCATCATTCGGGCACTATTTCACTATAGTCCTATACCATTCCCAAATTTCATGCAGTGGTTCTGTTGGCTCCTTCTTAAAAGCTAATGTTTTATCTCGATGTTCCGCCATATGATCCGGTGAGAAGAATTTGGTAATAAATATATCTTCCAACTCATCCCACATTGTGATAGAATGGTTGGGGTGTCTCTCAAGCCAGCCTAGTGCCTTTACCCAAAGTGAGAACGGGAAAAGTCTCAATCTTAGTGCATCCTTTGACACATTTGTCTGTTTACTCCTCCAGCATGTATCTACGAACCCCTCTAGATGTTTGTAGGCATTTTGGTCCATAGCACCTGTAAAGTACCCACGTCACATTGGTTATCTTAATTTTGCCTACCCGGATTCGAGGTGGGACAATAGCCCTTGCGTAGCTCTGGTTCGGTAATAGTTTGGGAGCAACTCTTGGAGGTGGCGGAGGAGGGTCTTGAATATTATCATTTGGAATAGCATTTGCATTGGCATTTTGGCCTCTCTGTTGTCTTTGAGGTGCAATAGGCATCTCATCTTGCTCAAGATCATCTTCCTCCTCCCTCGCTATCACGTTTCCAAGAGGGTCATTAACATTATTTAAAGCCATGTTGGTACCTGAGAAATATCACAAAGAAGTAAGTAACAAATAAGGAAAGAAGAACAAAACACAAAACTAACTAAAAAGATAGTCAAAACTGTTATCTCCCCGGCAACGACGCCAATAGCTTTTATCAGATTTGAGGGTCGGTATCGAATTTCCCTTGGAGCTAAAAAAGGAGTCGAGTTTCTGTCTAGTCTAGAGTCTTGTAATTGTTCCAAATATCACTTCCAAACATCTTTTGATTTTCTTCTTTAACAATCTAAAAATATCAAATACTAATTATAACTAAATTATGCTAATGCAAAAATTGCTAAGAGTTGTATCTAGTCGATAGAAAGGCACTAGGGTTGTGACGTTCACTTAGGTGGCTAATAAACGGGTAATTGTTTCTAAGCAACGATTGACATGGTTGGGAAAATATGTTATAACCGTTACACCATTTTACACACTCTCACACCTCTCGGTAGAGAGAGTAATTCTTTCCAATTGACTTTCTCAAGATCAAATAGGTAGGCAGATTAGCACAAGCAACTAGGGTTCAAGTCGGGTAATTACTCTCTCGAGGTTTAACCCTTTAATTAGGACTATCATTTCTTTTGAGTCAATCCCAATTCCTTGTTGGGTCAATTTTGTGACTTAGGCTCTCTTTCTAAACAATTAGCACAAACCAGAGTTTGCAACCACCAATTGATAGATTAAATCATAAAATTGACCCAAATAGCAAACACCCATAGTGAATCTAAACCAAATTGCAACACTCATTAATTACCCACACTAGGGTTGAGCCACAACCCTAGATAATGGGTTTATCTACTCATGCTTGAAGAACAAAATATAGAATTAGATGAAAATAAAAACATACTAATTAAATACTAAAGAAAATGCAGAGAATCTATCATTAGAGCTCAGCCAAAATGGCTACAAGAATGCTTTTTATGAGCGCAGCTATGCTCAGTAAATGTATGATACCCCATAAATGAAAAAAAAAATTATTTATATTATGCTGGAAAAACTAGACCAAAATGCCCTTACAGGGTCAGTGAGGACCGCAGAAATGAACTGCGGCCGCACTACACTCTTGGACTTCATGTCTTGGACCGCGGCCGCAGATTATCTTAATTTTCCTGTGTTAATTTCCGACTACGCAGAATGGACTGTATTAGCAGAGTCTTCTAGTGTGATCCACGCAAAATGGACTGCGGACCGCACAAGCTTTATTTAGAAAAATTGGCATCTCTCTGAACATCTCCTCTGCGGATCACACATAATAGAAGTGCGGCCGCGATCGCATTACATCGGACCCCACAAGATTGAATGCAGCCGCACTGACTTAAAGCTTGATTTGCCAGTTCTCTGATTCACTTTAGTGCGGACCACACAAAGTGTACTACGAGCGCAGTAGCTCTGTTTGTCCTGAGTTTGCCTTGTCTTTGGTACTTGTGCAGGTTTCACTCTTTTTGAGCCGACTTTGACATCTCGTCACTTTGTTGATCAAACCTGCAATCAAGCACAACTCATGAGCTTTATGGGACGTCCAAGCGTTAGCAAAAAGGAGCATAAAACACGTCAAAATCCCTAGTTATTTACATTATGTACCAAACATGCTAGAAATTGACGCCAATGCTCTACTTCTCCACAAACAACCTCAATGGATAGAAATTTAGTAACAACGTGTGTCTATCTAGCCTATGGATTCTATATGCCTTTGATGTATCGCTCTTATTGCTTGTTTGGTCACAGGATCAGCAGTTCTTTGTTGAGTCTTGAAGATACTTGTATTTATTTCTTGCCGTATGTGGTATACTCTTACAGCTAAAGTCATCCTATATATCTCTTGATCTGCAGTTTTTCCTCTTGCATTTTCCATTGCCCATGTGACTTCATGCGGCTAATTATTAGCATTCTTAATGACACCTTTCTATTTCAACATTTTGGACCACACTTGTTTTGCATATTCACACTCGAACAAGAGGTGATCAATGTCTTTATTTTCCTTCGTGCATAAGATACATTATGTCACGGTCGAGGTTTGCACTTAGAATTAATTTAAGGCAACAGAAATAAGAAGGAGACAAGCAGATTTACGGGAAACCCTTTTCCCAACATTTTATAAAATTAATTATAAAGGAAATTCTCGAGTTTGGCAAGGTACTGCCACCTTTGGCCGCACCAACTCAAAAAAATAGCCAACAATGTGCACGAATTTGCCCTACAAAAGGGCCCCGCCTAAGGTCGCTCGTGTTGCCACTCGTTTGGAAAGGCAATGGCACACACTTTTCCATGCTCAAGCCATAAAATAGAAAACCTTATGCCTATTTGATAGACTATTTCCCTCCCTAGGTACTCCATCCCGTTTTTAAGGCTACTAGGACACATATATATAGTGTAGTTGGCCCAAAATAACTTCCTATGTTCAGTTGAAATCCCCCAACTTATAGGACATGATCCCCATGATCTAAAAACGTGGGAACATGATAAAACATGCCCCCAAAAACGTGGAAACACTTAGCCTTAAAATCACCAACTTCTGGACATGGGTATTTGTAACTGCCCAACTACATCATGTGCACAACACACTTGAAAACCACTCCATGTGCGCTGTATGTGCGCATTGACCAGCTGCTACATGTGCGCATTGGCCAGCTGCTGCATGCCTAAGGCTGGCATAGCACCCAGCCTTGGACTTTGACACTGCTCCCGCTCAATGCCATCGCCACAGCTCGTCGCCCATGACTTTTCCGCGCGCCCATTCGCTGCCACAGTTGGTTGTTCTTGTCAAGTCGCCCCTACTTGATCACGTCTTCCCGTTTCCAATGCCAATGCTGATTTTAGCATCAAGTCACCAAGCCTTGATGCCCTTCCCTTAGCCAAGTCGTTTGCCCACATATTAATTTAGGTGCAAGCCCGCTCACCTAAGTTATGGCAACATCACGTCGCCAATGCCACTGCCTTGGCACTAAGTTACCCCAATTTAGCGCCAAGGTCTTTCCCGTATTGCCTTGTCAAGCATCCATCTAGGCCGTCTAGTTCCGTCAAGGTCTTGGCCTTTGCTTGAAACTGCCCTGTTATATTTTTGATGTTGTCCGTCACACCAAAGCCCTCAAATAGAAGTGTAGTCTGTCACACTTGACCTTGCAACAGTTTGTTGCCATCGACAACACCCGCATTGTCTTGCATGTTGATTTTCCCCGCACATACGGCCAATGGCAAGGCCATCATGCCAAAATCCCCGCTATCGTCGCGCCGCTTGCAGATCAGCTTTGTCAAGGATCTAATAAACCACCCCAACCAGTTGAATGCTACACCCTCGTCGAATAGATCCCAACACATGCTGCCATTTATTCCAAGACGTCACGAGTTTAGCACCCATTTGAGAATACGTTGTCCTTGCCCTCAAGTGCAACGTCTGTATTTTCTCAAAGCATTTCTTGGTCCGTCAATCCCACAGCAAATCCAGCACGCCAACTGACTAATATGAGAGAACCCACACTGATTTTTGGCACCCACAAACTCAAAATTTTCTGCATCACACATTCCTTGCCTTTTCCGAATTTTCGAAGCCAAGACAGTCCCTCCACGAACAAGCAAATTGACCCCTTGTCTAGCAGCGTTGTTCATGCATTGTCACGGGCTCGTTTGATGTCACTCTAAAACAACTCGCACGGCAGCCAAGCACCAACTTGACTTCAGCCTTATCCGATTTTCTTTCGCTTTCGAGGTTTGCACTTAGAATTAATATAAGACAAGAGAAATAAGAAGGAGACAAGAAGATTTACGGGAAACCCTTTTCCCAACCTTTTATAAAATCAATTATAAAGGAAATTCTCGAGTTTGGCAAGGTACTGCCACTCTTGGCCGCACCAACTCAAAAAAATAGCCAACAAAGTGCACGAATTTGCTCTACAAAAGGGTCCCACCTAAGGTCGCTCGTGTTGCCACTCGTTTGGAAAGGCAACGGCACACACTTTTCCATGCTCAAGCCATAAAATAGAAAACCTTATGCCTATTTGATAGACTATTTTGCCTTCCTAGGTACTCCATCCCGTTTTTAAGGCTACTAGGACACACATATATAGTGTAGTTGGCCCAAAATAACTTCTTATGTTCAGTTGACATCCCAAAACTTATAAGACATGATCCCCATGATCTAAAAACGTGGGAACATGATAAAACATGCCCCCAAAAACGTGGAAACACTTAGCCTTAAAATCACCAACTTCTGGACATGGGTAGTTGTAACCGCCCAACTGCATCATGTGCACAGCATACTTGAAAACCGCTCCATGTGCGCTGCATGTGCGCGTGGGCAAGCTGCTGCATGCGTAAGGCTGGCATTGCTCCCATTCTTGGCCTTTGACACTGCTCCCGCTCAATGCCATCGCCACAGCTTGTCGCCCATGACTTTGATGCGCGCCCATCCGCTGACACAGTTGGTTGTTCTTGTCAAGTCGCCCTGACTTGATCAAGTCTTCTCGTTGCCAATGCCAATGCTGATTTTAGCATCAAGTCATCAAGCCTTGATGCCCTTCCCTTAGCCAAGTCATTTGCCCACATATTAATTTAGGTGCCAGCCCGCTCACCTAAGTCATGGCAACATCACGTCACCAATGCCACTTCCTTGGCACTAAGTTGCCCCAATTTAACACCGAGGTCTTTCTCGTTTTGCCTTGTCAAGCATCTGTCGAGCCCTCCTAGTTCCGCTAAGGTCTTGGCCTTTGCTTGCAAACATCCCCTTCATATTTTTGATGTTGTCTGTCACACCAAAGCCCTCAAATATAAGCGTAGTCCGTCACACTTGCCCTTGCAATAGTTTGTTGCCATCGACAACACCCGCATTGTCTTGCATAATGATTTTTCCCGCGCATAAGGCCAATGGCAAGGCCATCATGCCAAAATCCCCGCCACTGCCGTGCCTCTTGCCGACCAGCTTTGTCAAGGGTCTAACATTACATGTCATCTAGATTAGCCTAGCAAGCAATCATTTCTTTTATTTGAGTCTCCTATGTAATTCCGGGAATATATGAATAGCCACTTTGGTATTCCAACATTGATATATATCAATCTTTTCCATGGTATTTCCTAGGAATCTCCACGGATAATCCAAATACAACTTCTTAGTTTAATAATTGTTCATTGCTACTACTTCACCTTCAATTAGCCCTATTTGATCAAACTCTACTCTTGTTTTGAGAATTTTATGCAGTATCCATGAGGCCTGAGTAGCTTTTGTTTCCCATATTGTGCCTTTTTGTATATTGTGCAAGTGAATCCATTTGACCCATAAGTTTTTTTTTTCTTGCAAACATTCCACAATAATTTTCCTATAGCAGCTAAGTTCCACGCATAGATATCCAGGATATTGAGGCAATATGCCGCCTTAGAGAGGTAGATTCTATCCAATGCTATGAGTGCCTTCCTTGAGATCTCACTTCCACCAGTCCATAGCAAGCTCCTACATGTGGACTACATCATTTGGATTACCTTTTATGATAGAACAAACACCTGCAAAAACATGTACATATATAGAGAAAAGTACTAACATTACTAGTTGTAGTCTTCCTACATAAAATAAGTATCTTGTAGTTCATGACTTGATTCTGGCTAACGCCTTATCAATCAGAGGCTTGCACTAAAGGATTAATAACCTTTAGTACTCAAAAGGATCCCTAGGTACCTAAATGACATCTCTCCTTTTGTGAATTGTGGTGCATGCAAGATAGTCTGTTAACCTCTGGCTTCGCCCCTCAAAAATATATTGAACTTTTGTCTAATTTAGCATCCAATGTAGATACTAAGAGAAGTGTTGGAAATATTGAAATAGCAAGTTGATAGATTATAGTTCTCCCTTGCGAAATAGTAGTAGGCCGTTAGCAAATCCCAATTGAATAATATACAGCTACTTGCATCTTGGGTGGAATTTTAACTTAGGTACAACATTGAGTCCCTCCAAACATCTACTGAAATACTCCATAACTAACACAAATAAGAAGGGAAATAAGGTATCCCCTTGTATCGATCATTTTTTAGCTTGAAATTGTGCCACAGGGTCTCCAGTGATAATAATTGAGTAGGAAACAGTCTATATGCGGATGCATAGGTGGATGTGCGGACACACCAGGCTAGATAAGATTAAGAATGAAGTTATTCGAGAGAAGGTGGGGGTGGCCCCGGTGGATGAGAAGATGCGAGAAGCGAGGCTGAGGTGGTTCGGGCATGTGCGGAGAAGAAGTCCCGATGCCCCGGTGAGGAGCTGCGAGCGGCTGGAGATTATTGGCGGTCGGCGAGGCAGAGGGAAGCCTAAGAAGTATTGGGGTGAGGTGATTAGGCAGGACATGACTAGAATGCAGGTTTCCGAGGACATGACCCTTGATAGGAAAGTCTGGAGGTCTAGAATCAGGGTTGTAGGATAGGGGCTCCTAGAGTTTTTCGTACGCCTCATCCGTGGTTGGGTGCGGGTCAGCAGGGTTACCCATAGATGATTTGTGTTTTAGCTGATGTCCCCCCCCTATGGCTGTTAGTTATGGTAGTTACTGTATGATATTATTGCATGCGATTGTATTTATGTTTCGTATGTTTAGATAATTATTTACGCTATTTACGCTATTTCTGCCGGAGTTATTAATGCTTTATTGTTTTGTTTTTGTCTTTATTTTTGTTTTACTGCTGTTTTTCCTTTTGTCCTATGAGCCGGGGGTCGATTGGAAACAGCCTCTCTGCCCTTTCGGGTAGGGGTAAGGCTTGTCTACATATTACCCTCCCCAGACCCCACCTGGTGGGAGTATACTGGGTAGTTGTTGTTGTTGTTGTTGAAACAGTGTATATACAGCACATAATCCATTTGAAAAAAATCTTATTTGGAACCTAAGGTAGTTAAGTATTTGTTCAATATATGCCTTTCCATTGAGCCATAGATTTTTCTCATATCAATTTCTAGCAAATACCTAGGTGTGGTACCTTTCCTACCATAACCCTTCACATGTTCATGACTCAATACAATGTTATCAGTGATCAACCTGCCTGGAATAAAAGCAAATTGGCTTTTTTCCACTAGACTGTCCATATCACCTTGCATTCTTCTGGTGAGGATTTTGGATATAAGTTTGTAAACCATAGTACAGTAGGAGATAGGCCTGAATTCAGACACATTTGATGAATGCTTGACCTTTGAGATCAATGATATTATAGTGGAATTAATATCTTTTACATTTTCCATCAGTAAAAAACCGAACCACTGCATCTGTCACTCCTTCTCCAATCACAGACCAGGCTCTTTGAAAGAAAATGGCATTAAAGCCATAACATCCTGGAGCTTTTTGATCATCTATACTCATAAAATCTTGGTACTCTTCATTTTTTGTGGATAAAAAATATAATTATTTCTTTCTTGTTAAACCATCACCACGTTTGGATCCACTGTTGGTAGTTGGCCAGCAACACTACCAAAGAACTTTTTGTAGAATCGGTCACCTTCTTTTGTATATCACATGGTTGCTGTAAAATTTCTCCCTTGTCATTTACGAGGCTTTTGATCATGTTTTAAGTTTTCTTATTCTTTAAAATGGCAAAGAAGTATACAGTGTTTGCATCTCCTGGTTCCAACCATTTCATTCTTGACTTTTCTTTTGTTATACTCTGATCCACGAGACTCTATTTCTTCAGTTCTTTTTGGAATTCTTTTTCAATAGTAAGTAGCTCACTAGGGAGATTGTGGTTTTCCATTTGTGATTGTGTTTCAGTCATCCTCTGTCGACAATGATTGACCTTTTCTTCCACATAGCTAAACTACCTTTGACTTAACTGTTTCAAAATTGTCTTCATCATTTTAAGTTTTCTCCAGATAACCTCCATGTGTTTAGTATCGTTAGTTATGGGTGCCCCATATGTCTGTCACCATGCTTAGAATGTCTTATGGTCCGCTAAGAAATTTAGAAACCTAAAAGGCCTTGGACTCCTCTTCACAGCTTTTACCAATTCTATGTTCATTGATGTATGGTCATTCCAACCAGGATTTAGTATCCCTACTTCTGCCGGAGCTACTATTAAAAGTCATTCAGCATTAGCTAAAGACCTGTCTATCCTGGTATAAATCTGTCCATTTGTCTATGTATATTTTCTTCCCACTGCACGTAGTTTGGCCATGACAGTTGATGTTATAAAATCATTAAAATCTCGCACCTCACTTTCTTGCACTACGTTCCCAGACTGGTTGTCATCCATATCTGTTATTTCGTTAAAATCACCGATAGGTAACCATCGGCCTTGCATAGAGTTATTTACACTACTCAGTCCTTTCCATAGTGGCTTCCTAGTCTCAATTTTATGTAGTCCATAGATCATAAATGTAATGACCCGACTGGTCGTTACACCTTTTTGGACATTTTTGTATGTCTATATTGACTAGTTCCTACTTCATTTAACTAGTTTGGGATCGTTGGAATCTGAATTTTGAGTTTGGGCTCGTTCTTGGAATTGGAAGTATAGTTTGGAGTGAGGTAAGTCTTTTTCCCCATAGGTATAATAATTGTGTAATTGTTACTAAATACGGGGGTTACGTATGCACTAGCTGAGGAGAGTCCGTGCTTAGCTACTATTATGTTAATTGGCAGAGTAGTCTAGGACCCACATCATGCCATATTTGTGAATATCTCTATATTTTCTTGCTAATGTGAACAATAAGGATGTGCTAGAGACTTGAAAAACAATAAGAGTGAACATGTATACTTGTGAAAACCTTGTATGAATTTATTTGAATATAAGTGGACCTTCGTGTGTACTATTGAAATTTCTTAATATTTGTGAATCGGGTCGATCGCCTTGGTATAAATAGATACATCTATGGTTCGCGCCATTCGACCTTCTGGCAGTGAACAGTTTATTTTATATTGGATTGGGTCGTTGACCTCGGCATAATGTGCGCATGATATCTATATGAAATTTTATACATGACTTGTTTTGCTAAGTGATTCGAAATGTAAATAGCTAATTGTAACCTTGATAAGAACATGATTTTTACCTCTTGTTATAAATTGTTGATTATTGGTGATCCCCATGCTCAGCATATCACTTTATTATATTATTTGTCCCTAGTAAGTATCAGTCGACCTCTCGTATCTACTTCTTCGAGATTAGACGGGATACTTTCTGGTTACATATTGTTTATGTACTCATACTACACTTATGTACTTAATTGTATGGGATTTGAAGCATGTACATCTGGCTATCATTCTGGTGTGCGCCCCTAATTCGTAGACTGAGACTTCCATGGTGAGCTGCTACCTTCCTATGTCGTTCAGCAAACTGATGGAGTCTTTTCATACTTTTGTTGTCTATTTTATCTCAGACAGTAGGACAGAGTTATCCTTTTCTACATTCTACTAGTTGCCTATTACTTGTGACACCAGGTCTTGGCACAGATATTAGTAGACATTTATTTTTGATTGTATAACCATTTCGATACATTATCAATTGCTTCTGGTCTTAACATTAATTTGAGATTATGCGACGCTTATTATTAGTAAAAGTAAAATAAGAACTTAATTATGTCTCCACATCAGCTTGCTCGACAATGGTGTCAGGCGCCATCATGACCTATTTTGGATGTGGGTCATGACAATATTACGGATCGGTATCAAGATGCGCGGATCAGGTTTTGCAGAGCACTAGGTTCACGTAGGCCTCACAAGTCATGGGCAAACCTAATAGAGTCTTGTTGATCGGTACGAAAAAGTCTATATTTATCTTGGAGAGGCTATAGGGTATTAGGAAAAACTACTCTTTATTCATTTCCTATTGTGCAGTGGTTCTGGTGCTAAAACAATCCCTCTTCTATTCTCTTACAGATGGTAAGGACACGTACGATTGATGTTATATACCCGTGCGGAGCTGCTCCCCTAGTTTCTAGAGGCTGAGGTAGAGGCCGTAGGAGGGCACTGGTCCGTTGTGAGGGACGAAGTTGTCCGAGAGCTATTCCAGTAGACCACCAGCAGATCCTATGGGGATCCTATTTTCGAGGAGTATATATGGTGCCCGCAGCTAAGCCTATCCCTGCAGACTTTATGGCAGCACCGGGATTCCAGAAGGTCATGGGATTCTATGACTCAGGCTGGTTTATTTTTGGCAGATCCAGCTACATCACAGGCAGGAGGTGGAGAACAGACCCCTACTGCGCAGGCTCCTGGTCATGCAACTGCAATGTATCAAACTCCGAGTGAACTACTCACAAATGGGGCCCAGCCAGTTACCACAGTGGCACCACAACCTAAACTAACTCTAGATAGTGACCCGCAGAAGTTGTTGGACAAATGGAATAGACTTCACCCTCTAGTCTTCGGGGGTGAGTGTCATGAGGATGCTCACGACTTCACAGACAGGTGCAGGGATAGACTTCACAACAAGAGGATATTGGAGTTGCATGGAGTTGACTTCACTACTTTTCAGCTTGAGGGCAGGGCCTGTAGATTGTGGCAGTCCTATGTTCTTGGCATTCCAGTACGTTCTCCTTCCATCACGTGGGTCAGTTCGCATAGTTATTCTTAGATAGGTACATTCCGCCTTCTGAGACTAAAGAGTTACGGTATCAATTTGAGTATCTTGAATAGGTTTAGATGTTTGTGACCGATTATAAGGTAAGGTTTTCTGAATTGTCTCGCCATGCACTCATGATAATTCCCACAAGGAAAGTGCGGCGATTTTTTGTGGGATTGCACTCCGATATTTGATATGGTATGGACCGAGAGATAGAGATGGGTATAGAGTATTAGCTAGTGGTTGAGAATTCTTTCAGGATTAAGGGATTTTGCCAGAGGGGTAGAGAGCAGATGCAGCAGGATAAGAGGGATAGATTCTCCGGAGAGTCCAGAGGTGCCCCGGCTAGGGGCATAGGTCAGTTTGGGTGGGGTCAGCTCACCAGGCCCCATATTCAGCACCACTACGTGCTCGAGATACTCTATCGCGCGTCATTTCAGCGCCATGCGGGAGAGTTCTTATCGTTTTCCAGTTATTGAGGGTTCCTCCAATTGGTATTTAGGCCCCTAGGGTTCTTTTAGTTTCTATTTTAGTGCTACACCATAGATTTCATGCCGTCTACCGGCTATCCAGGCATCTTCCAGTGGCTCTACGGGTTATCAAAGTCAGCCATCAGGGCAGCAGGTCGCCTACACCGCGTAGTTGTTTTAAGTGCGGATACCCTGGTTACATGAGGACATACTGCCCCTGACTTCGGGTCAACAGCCCATGATCTCAGCAACAGCTGCCCAGCCATCTAGAGGTGGATGGCAGGAAGGTAGGGGTCATCCTAGAGGTGGAGGTCAAGTTGGGAGAGGTCAGTCTGCTACTGCTCAGTCAGGTGGAGACCACCGAGCCAGTGCCCTTCCGCATAGGCCAGATGCATTGGCCTCACATGCTGTCATCATAGGTATTATTTTCGTCAATGGTAGAGATGCTTCGGTATTATTTGATCCAGGGTCTACGTATTCATATATATCATCTCTATTTTCTCGTTTCCTGGTTATTTCTCCTGAGCCTTAGGGCACTCCTGTTCACATATCTATGCATGTGGGTGATTCTATGGTTGTGGATTGGATCTACCAGACCTGTGTGGTCACACTCTATGGTTTCGAGACCAGATCAGATCTCTTATTGCTTGATATGATCGATTTTGAGGTCATCCTAGACATGGATTAGTTGTCTCCATATAATGCCATCCTAGATTGCCATGCCAAGACTATTTCACTAGTGATTCTAGGGTTGAGGAGGTTGGATTAGAAGGGTTCTACAAATGATACACCTAGTCGAGTTATTTCTTTCTTGAAGGCTAGGCATATGGTCGAGAAAGGGTGTTTGGCTCATCTAACTTATGTTTGAGACACCACCGCAGAGTCTCCGAAGATTTATTCAGCTCTAGTGGTTCGAGAGTTCGCCAATGTTTTTTCTTCTGATCTTCCTGGAACACAACCGGATCGTGATATTGATTTTTGTATTGATTTGGCTCGAGGAACCCAGCCTATTATCGACGCCCCCTTTTTATGACTACTAAAAAGAGGCGAAATCGGGTTTACGATATTATGGACAAAAACAACGCTTATTCCCATTTGGGAATTGGGTATTCGAAGTTGAAGAGTCGCCACCTAATGATTATAGTGCATTAGGACACTTTTATGAAGAAGAGAGTATCTTGAAAGAAAATCGAAGTTCGGGTAAGGTCTTGAAATTATCTCGAGGGGAAGGTATTACGCACCCATCAAAATCCACTAGTGTGATTCTCGTCCGTGCTAATTGTGACTTTCATGAGACAAACCAAATAAACAAGTAATGGTTTGCATACAAACATTCAAACAACTTGAGAATTGTCAAAGGGAAAACGTATAATTTAAATAAAGCGGAAGGGGCGAATAAATTTGAAAAAAGCATTACTTTAGGAAGAATATTTAAATAAATCAAGCAAAAGAGAAAGAGGTCCTAAGTTTGACTATAATATAAATCATTAGATACAAGATCCTGCACATATTCCCAAAGAGGGGTCGCTTTATGATATTATCACATCGTCATCATCTCCATATTCTACCCTTCCCATCCCGTTAAGATATTTAAACGTGTTTGGTCTCGTTTACTTATTGCATGCTAATACCCGTCCCAACCTATTAGTCCCAGGGTATTAGCACTTCTAAACTTAAGAGGGGAAGAGAAAGATAGGACAAATATGGAGTTTTCAAAGGTGAAAAGACTAAGCGTCAATCAAAACAAATAACATATCAAGGTAGGCAAATCAGAGATTCAAAGGCTCATATAAACCCTGTAAGCCATAACAGCAATTAGTCTAGCATGCCTTACAAATACTGGTTTGGTCTTAATATTAAAGCTGATCGCGAATGAATTAGTTAAACACATAAAGCTTGATAGAAAATCTGCTTCGAGCTCCCGGGCATGTTATCAGGAATTGTCGTATTTTAAAAAGGGAAGGGAGTCTTTAAAAAATAAGCATGAGAGGAAATAAGAGGTTTGAGAAGTAGTGGACAGTATAAGTAAAATGTGCAGAAATGTTTTAGAAAGATAAGCAGATTTGAAAAAAGCGAGTTGCAAAATTTTTTCGAAAACTGAATAAACGTTGAGGCAGAATAATATTTATGCAGAGGTACAGCAAAGCATTTGCAGGCAGTTCGAGAAAAAGCTTTGGGCAGAACTTCACTTTAAAGACTGTTTCACAAAAATGAAAATCGTTTGGGTGGAATTTCTATTTAAAAGGCAGGAAAACACAGACTTGAGACGTTAACAGGCATGCATAGCTATCAATTTGCGAAAACGTTATTTTGAGAAAACACTAAAGCTCAAATGACTGACAGTTATTAGTTAAGCGAATAAGGCGAGTTTGATAGTTAATCCTATAGGCATGAATGATGTCTATGCTTCTGATGTTAAAAGCTCTTAAGGAATAATGGAGCGTTTTACCCTACAACTTGCTTATCGCGTATGCAATTCCTATAGGCAGGCTTTCTATATGCATTTTATTTCAAAATATGCAAGTCCCATAGGTAGGATTTCTTTATGCATTTGATTATGAAAATATGCAAGTCCTATAGGCAGGATTTCTATATGTATTTGATAACAAAATATGCTTGTCCTATTGGCAATATTTCTATATGCATTTGATTATGAAAGTATGTAAGTCCTATAGGCAGGATTTCTATATGCATTTGAATACAAAAGTATGCAAGTCCTATAGGCATGCTTTGTAAATGATTTAAGCATAGAACCCTATCAACATGGTTTCTACCATTTAACTTGTGCAGAAATAGTAAAGCCCTTCCTGCACCTTTTCACTAATATCCCCAAGTCCTTTACACAATTATTACTGAATTTGGAAAGAAAGGACTAAAAAAATAAGATAACTACATCAGTATCAGAACTACAACAGGCTCGGAGAGTCTCGAAGCAACCTTAATTTCCAAACCATGTATTTTACCAAATCCAGATTCCAGATTCCAAGGCCTTATCATACTCAAGGTGTTTTCAGAGTTCCAAGGAATCTCAGGGATTCCCCGCAGTGCTTAGTACCCTGAATAGCTTAGAGTAACAGAATAGTGCAGTGTGGAAGTACCAGCCCTAAGGCATCCCATATCAGAGGGAGCTCCAGGGTCCCAAGGCATGTCTTACCAAAGGGGGGCATAACTTAAGTGAGTAAGAATGAGTGTGAAGGCGAAGGATTAGAGGATAACCAATGCAAAGGTGGTCATACCTAGCCATGAAGGGGACTGGCACACTCCTGGCCCTTTACATGGTTTAACAAGTAAGAGCAGACTTGAAATAAGTCAGACTTAGGCCTTTATGGTGATTAGGGCACCAACACACCTGAGTCAAAGCTAAGCACATAATGGGGGGTTAGGGGAGTGGGATTACTTTGAGTATAATTTGAGAACAACCTGGTTATAAACTAGAGGTGGCAATAGGGTACCACTCTAGTGAAAACAACACTCACATGCAAAAAAAGGTCGATGTGAAGGGATCTAATATGAAAGCATTTGCATAAAACCAGAACATAGTTAAACAATAGGGGGTTTTGGGGAAAGGGATGTGCAGGAAGATAACAAATACCAAACATAATAGAATTAAGCACATGGGAATATGGGGTAGGGATGTAACATGGTGGAGTTCAATTGCATGATATAAGGAAATAGAGCATAAACAGATATATGAAAGCCATAAATAAACGCATAGTTTAGAGGTGGTATTTAAACCATGGAACCTACCAGTTGCAAGTTTCAAACAGCAGTACAAACAGAACAAGCAGGATCTTATAGTTAGCCTTGGCTTTCATCCGGCTAACGCAAGCAACACACTTAGTAACAAAGAAGAGAAGAGAAGAAAAGAGAGTGTATAGTATGAACTTGTGAAAATTGTTTGTGTCTCTGTGTGTGTCGTTTGAAGAGAAGGAGTAGGGTATTTATAGTTTGAAAATAAGTGGTAGGTAAGGCAAAATATAATTCAATACCAAGCAGAATCAATTAGAAGAGGGGAGTTCCTTTAATTAAAGAATTCGAATTTGAATATGAGAGGGCAGAGTTATATTTAAGGAAAGAAAATTAGTAACACGTAGTGCAATAAAGGGTAAATACATAGGAGAAGCTATTAAAAATACATGGTTAGAGAAATAAGGTAAAGGTAAAGTGAATTAATCACGTAGTAAATCAAGAATCATGGATTCGAGCTCTTTTATGCATTAAGTCAAAATATAGGCCCAAATCAGACAAGGAGAGAATCAAGTAAGTTCATAGAAGATCAATCCACAAAAATTAGGGTTGTTTAGAGATAAAAATATTTGACTATAAAAGGGAGCATAAACTTAAACATGCGAGGTTAAAAATAAGTGAAGTAGTCATGCAAAGTAGAAGAACATAGATATGCGGGAAAGCAAGAGTTCTTGCAAAGCTTAGCAAGAATAAGAAACGTGAAACGAGTTTTCGAGGATTTGGGTTTGAAATTAAAAAGGAAGTAAAAATACTCGCACACAAGTAGTCTGAAAACCCACCAAAAATCTAGGGTTTCTCCCTCATAGAAGAGAGCATAGAGAATCAGGTAAAGAATAAACTCAGAAAGTCCAAAGAACACAAACATTCATGGAAGCATAATGAAAGAAGAAACAGTGAAGAATTAACTCGAAAACCTTAGAAGAAAATATAGTAAAGAAACACCTAAAAATCATAGTTAAAACACTTAGGATTTACAGCAAAGCCAAATAATGTAAGAAATCACAGTTTTACTAGTAAATTCACGGAATCCCTAAGTTTTAAGAAGATGAACAGTTTTGAAAGCAAAAATCGAAAGAGATGTGAGAAACACTTAAAACTCTTAGAAAATAGCACGGATCGACAGTAGATCTTAAAGAGAAACAGGAAAACCTCGAGGCTTAGGGTTTAGAGAAAACCCAAGAAAATGAGAAGGCCTGGACGTGACTGGTCCTGAGACAGAGATAGACTCACAGGGCTAAGACTCGTCGGAAATGAGTCGGAAAGGGCCATAGAACTTTAATCGGAGAGCTTCTGAAGTGAGGTATTCAAGGTCTGAGATATAGGTTACACGGGACTTGAGAGGCCATGATTTCTGGTAGAAAGAGGTAAGAAAGTGACCTGAGGTGGCTAGGGTTTGAGATGGGCTTGGGAGCGTTTGAGAGAGGAGTGGATACATGGGCGGCTGTTTGGTGTAAAATGATTAGGGTTAGGGGGCTTGTGCGTTAGAAAAAGAAAGTATCATTATGGACCGTTGATCTGAATGATCAACGGCCACGATTTAAAAGAGGGAACGGGGCGGGTCGCTTTAGTGGGGTAACTAGGTAGGGTAATTGGGGTTGAATTGAGGTTAAATTGGGGCGTAAATTGGGTTACAATTGAAATAAAAAGGGTTACAATTTAAATAGCCATTTTCCCTCAATTTGAAGTTTAAAAAATGGTAAATGACACTGTAAAAATCAAATTAAAATACTGGGTTAATAAATAATGTATAAGTATTAATTTAAAAATTTTGAGAATAATTTTGTAATTAAAATACTTATTAAATCAAAAAATAGGCTAAGGGAAGTAACAGAACGGGGCAGTGAAGGCTCGCGAAGTAGACAGCAAGCAGCAAGCAAGAGCTTATTAGCCCCCTAACCTTTCCCTTTTATAATAATACTTCTTTTTAGAATTAGGTAAGCTTTTATACAATTTAGTTTAGAAATACCTAACGAACTTATAAAATTACGTAAAAATTATGTAAATTATTTTATGTAATTGAGGGAATAAAATACGTCACTCACAAAAACAACAAGTTTTTGGACTAAATATTGGAATTTTATTGTCATAAATTCATTTTAAAAATTTTAAAAAAATGTATAAAAATGGCAAAACCTTTGTGGATGCTTATATATTCATCTACATGCTATTTTGGGAATATTTTGAGCATAGTAATATATGGAAACAAATTGGATATCAACAACTGCCCTTCTTTACCCGAGGAGAATGAAAGAGTTGTCGGGTAAAGACAATATGGCCAATTTTGACCGGAGATGGCGTCTATAAGAGATTTTTGACCGCACTACGGCTTTTGAGCTGCCTACATATCCCTCGTTTTACACGAATCAGGCCATATGTAGTTCAGGAACCATTGGTGGAATATGCCTATTGAAGTTCGAAAAGACGGATGCAACAGGGTTTGCAATTTGACAAGTGTTCAGAGGTCGGATGGCTGCAAAAAATTGGAGCGGGATCTCTCCTGGTGAGACGGTCATGAGCCCGCCGGTGTACCTGTAAATGAATGATGTGCGCATATATTGCATAATTTAAACGTGATGCAAATTTCCGCTGGACCATGAATGTTGTTTTCGGTTGATCAGGATGGCGTCCTCCGACTATGACGTCCTGGGATATGAAGAGCGTGAAAGTAAAGACTCGCAGGCCATGAAATGGTGTTCTTGGGCTATTTGCAGATGGTGTCTCCAACTATGACGCCTTTGAATAAGTTGGCGGTATTTCAGCCCATGAGAAGGTGGCAATATTTCAGCCGAATGAATGCAAGGATTGCGATGTTTCGGCTGAATGAATTTAAAATGCAGTGTGGCGATATTTCATCCAAATGAAAAATAGGGTGGCGATTTTTTTCGAGCAATATTTTAAAAGGCAGTAATAGCATTATATAGGATGCAGGTAGAGCTTAACCTCGGAAGGCAGAGAATAGCCTTATGCAACGCAGGATGGAGACAGAGCTTAGTCTCGAAAGGCAACGAATAGCCTTATGCAGGATGGCTTACCCTCAGAAGGCAGAGAATAGCCATATGCAAAAATGTAAGATGGAGACAGAGCTTAGTCTCGAAAGGCAGCGAATAGCCTTATGTAGGATGGAGGTAGCGCTTAACCTCGGATGGCAGAGAATAGCCTTAGCAAAAATTCAAGATGGAGACAGAGCTTAGTCTCGAAATGAGGCGAATATCCTTATGCATGATGGAGGTAGAGCTTAACCTTGAAAGGCAAAGAATAACCTTATGCAATGCAAAAACGTAAAAGAGGAAATAGTAATAATTTTCTTAGCTGGTAGATGATTGCAATATCATGATTGCTGGGAGAATGTTGGATGTAAAAAGTAAACTTTTGTGAAGTAAGTAGTTGTTTCGGGACTTCTGTCCTATAAGACCCATGTGTCGCCCATTTGTGTCCTGAATTCCTGCTTCCAAAATAAATTGTGAGTCTGTAAAGAGGGAGGTTAGTTCGTATCTCTCGGATCATGACGTCCAGTGCCGTTTGGGGTAGCGTTGTTGAACGATATTGATCTGAATGATTTTATGGAAAAGATTTGGCAAACATAATGCAAATGTATATATAAGTAAAGAAAAGAATAATTTCTGTTTTATGATGAACCAACAATAGCAACGTGGTTCGAGACATGGCAACCTTACTTGTTCCAGAATTTTAAGGGTCCTTCTCAAAATTCTGCCCCAGTTTACTAGGCTGGTGGTGTTTGACGGTGGTGCTGAATGACTGAAAATGGAATTCTTAGAATTTTGAGGGTCTTCCTCAAAATTCTGCCTCAGTTTACTGGGTCAATGCTGATGTGAAGGCTTCGTAAATTGACTTCGAAATTTTGAGGGTCCTCCTCAAAATTTTTCCCCAGTTCCAAATGCGAGGGAAAAATGAATTTTATTTAAAATCTGACCGAACCCATAGGGCTGCCTACGTATACCCTCTTAGATGGGGAATAAGGCCAGGCGTAGTTCAAATCACATCATGGAAAAACATAATGATTAAATGTGGTCACATTACGAGGTTTTACCCTCGAGATAGTGGTACTGGTCAGACAGGCACGCAGCAGAAGGGTACTACGGTTACCGCACCTCCTCTAGTATCTTTTCACGGCATCTGAGTTGATTTGTTTTGGCCAAACTTCTCCGTCCATTTCTGCAAGGATAAGGGCTCCTCCAGTTAGAACCCAATGAACTATGTATGGACCCTGCCAGTTAGGAGATAATTTCCCTTTGGCTTCATCTTGATGTGAGAATATCTTCTTCAACACTAGCTGCCCGGGTGTAAACTTTCTTGGTCGAACTCTCTTGTTGAAGGCTTGGGACATTCTATTATGATAGAATTGACCATGACAGACATCATTCATTCTCTTTCAGTTGATGAGGGCTAACTTCTTGTAGCGACTCTTGATCCATTCTGCATCATCTAATTCAGCTTCTTGTATGACCCTTAAGGATGGGATTTCTACCTCGGCGGGAATGACTGCCTCTGTTCCATAAACCACCATGTAAGGAGTGGCCCCGGTTGATGTGCGGACCGTGGTACGGTAACCCAACAAAGCGAACGACAATTTCTCATGCCACTGCTTGTGCTTTTCAATCATTTTCCTCAGCATCTTCTTGATGTTCTTATTGGCTGCTTATACAGCTCCATTCATCTGAGGTCTGTAAGTTGTAGAGTTCTTATGTCTAATTTTGAATGTTTCACACATTGCTTTCATTAGGTCGCTATTAAGGTTAGAGCTATTGTTGGTGATTATTGATTCTGGAACCCCGAACCGACGAACCATACGATCTCTGACAAAATCTGCGACTACATTCTTTGTGACTGCCTTGTATGACGCTGCTTCAACCCATTTGGTAAAGTAATCGATTGCCACTAGGATGAACCTGTGCCCATTTGACGAGGCTGGCTCAATTGGTCCAGTGATGTCCATTTCCCAAGCGGTGAACGGCCATAGTGAGCTTGTTGTAGTAAGCTCATTTGGAGGCACCTTTATCATATCTGCATGTTCTTGACATCTATGGAATTTTCGAACGTAATGAATGCAGTCCATCTCCATAGTCATCCAAAAATAACATGATTGAAATATCTTCTTTGCCAAAACAAAACCATTCATATGTGGTCCACAAGTCCCTGCTTGTACTTCCTCCAATAGTCTGAATTCTTCTTTTGCCTCGACATACCTTAATAGTCCTAAATTAGGAGTCCTCCTATACATGATTCCTCCACTGTAAAAGAAATTATTGGACAACCTCCGAAGTGTTCATTTCTGCAAAACAAAGTGTTAGGACCTTATCCCCACCAGATTCCACTATTTAAATCGATAATAAGCAGTAAGGTACTTAAGTTCTCCAAATACATGCACATAGTGTGAAGGCGTCCATTTGGTTTTCGAGAAAACCCGATGGACTTTTGGTTTAGGCTATCTTAATGAATCATTATGCGGACAACATAACTGACTCGGCTAGGGTTGACCATGATGCATGAACAGTATAAGTGAATAAGGTTTTTCTACTTTTGAAGTGCTAAGCAAGGTACCCTTGAGTGGACAGCTCAAGGGGGAAAGGCACGGAACCGTCGACTAAACCGTTGATCGACTGGCTTTACCGCAAATATGCCTTTGCCAAATTAAGGGGTTTCATAACATTGAAAGACCGCAACCACTCATTATAAGCGTTTCTATTAGATTTGTTTGGCATGAGTGGAAAATGATATTGAAGGACTGCAATGAAATAAATACATGTATTTTCACGTTCATAAGATAATGATTACAATAGATGCTCAAAATTTGAGACGGAATTGAGATGAAGTTAAAGCAGTAAAACAATTTAAGAAAAAGAAAATATGAAGAATCAAGTTAGTAATTATGAAGAAATAATTAAAGCGGTAAATAAAGGCAGTAAAGAAAGCAACCAAGTCACAAAGCACGTAATGGTAAAAGCCTTAAAGAAATCCCCAGCAGAGTCGACATGCCGTCGACGCCCCTTTTTTCCGACTACTAAAAGAAATCGAAATCGGGTTTACGACATTATGGACAAAAATAACTCTTATTCCCATTTGGGAATTGGGTATTCGAAGTTAAAGAGTCGCCACCTAATAATGATAGTGCATTAGGACACTTTTCAGAAGAAGAGAGTATTTTGAAAGAAAACCAGAGTTCGAGTAAGGGCTTGAAATTATCTCGAGAGGAAGGTATTAGGCACCCCTCAAGATCCACTAGTCTAGTTCCCGGCCGTGCTAATTATGACTTTCATGAGACAACGCAAATAAACAAGTAAAGGTTTTCATATAAACATTCAAACAACTTGAGAATTGTAAAAGGGAAAAGGTATAATTAATAAAGCGGAAGGGAGAATTAATTTTAAAAAAGCATTACTTTAGGAAGAATGTTTAACTAAAGCAAGTAAAAGATAAAGTGGTCCTAAGTTTGACTATAATATGGATTATTCGATACAAGATCCCGCACATATTCCCAAAGAGGGGTCACTTTATAATATTATCGCATCGTCATCATCTCCACATTCTACACTTCCCATCCCATTAAGGTATTTAAACGCGTTTGGTCTCGTTTAATTATTGCATGCTAATACCCGTCTCAATCTATTAGTCCAAGGATATTAGGACTTCTAAACTTAATAGGGGGAGGGAAAGATAGGACATATATGGAGTTTTCAAAGGTGAAAATACTAAGCGTCAATCAAAACAAATAACATATAAAGGTATGCACATCAGAGATTCAAAGGCTCATATAAACCCCTTAAGCCACAACAGCAATTTGTCTAGCATGCATTTCAAATACTGGTTTGGTCTTAATATTAAAGCTCATCGCAAATGGATTAGTTAAACATATAAAGCTGGATAGAAAATCTGCTTCAAGCTCCCGGGCATGTTATCAGGAATTGTTGTATTTTAAAAAGGGCAGGGAGTCTTTACGAAATAAGCAGTAAAGGAAATAAGAGGTTTGAAATGAATTGGACAGTTTAAGTAAAATGTGCAGAAAAGTTTCAGAAAGACAAGCAAATTTGGAAAAGGCGAGTTGCAAAATTGTTTCGAAAACTGAATAAACGTTGAGGCAGAATGATTGTTATGCAGAGGTAAAGAAAAGCATTTGCAGGCATAATATTTTTAGAGAAAACACTTTGCTCAGAACTGTACTTTAAAGACAGTTTCAAAGAATGAAAATCGTTTGGGCGGAATTTGTTTTTGAAAGGCAAGAAAGCACAGACGTGAGACATTAACAGCCATGCATAGCTAATAGTTTGTGAAAACGTTATCTTGACAAAACATTAAAGATCAGATGACTGACTATTATTACTTAAGCGAATAAGGCGAGTTTGACAGTTAATCTTATAGGCATGATGTCTATGCTTCTGATGTTAAAATCTATTAAGGAATAATGGAGCGTTTAACCCTACAACTTGCATATCGCTTATGCAAGTCCTATATGCAGCATTTCTATATGCATTTGATTTCAAAATAGGCAAGTCCTATGGGCAAGATTTCTATATGAATTTGATTACGAAAATATGCAAGTCCTATAGGCAAGATTTCTATATGCATTTGGTTATGAAAGTATGCAAGTCCTATAGGCAGGATTTCTATATTCATTTGAAAAACAAAAATATGCAAGTCCTATATGCATGCTTTCTAAATGAATTAAGCATAGAACCCTATGAACATGGTTTCTACCATTTAACTTGTGCAGAAATAGTAAAGCCCTTCCCGCACCCTTTCACTAATATCCCCAAGTCTTTTACACAAATATTACAAAAACTGGAAAGAAATGACCAAAAAAAAATAAGATAACTACATCAGTATCAGAACTACAACAGGCCCGGGGAGTCGCGAAGCAACCTTAATGTACAACCCATGCATTCTACCATATCCAGATTCCAAGGCCTTCTCATACTCTAGGTGTTTTCAGAGTTCCAAGGAATCTCAGAGATTCCCGGCAGTGCTTAGCACCCTGAATAGCTTAGATTAACAGAATAGTGCAGTATGGAAGTACCAGCCCTAAGGCATCCAAGATCAAAGGGAGCTCCAAGGTCCCAAGGCATGGCTTACCAAAGGGGGGCAGAACTTAATAGAGTAAGAATGAGTGTAAAGGTGAAGAATTAGAGGATAACCAATGCAAAGGTGGTCAAACCTAGCCATGAAGGGGACTCGCACACCCCTGGCCCTCTACATGGTTTAACAAGTAAGATCAGACTTGAAATAAGTCAGATTTAGGCATATATGGTGATTAGGGCACCAAAAGACCTGAGTCAAAGCTTAGCACATAATGGAGGTTTAAGGGAGTGGGATTACTTTGAGTATAGGTTGAGAACAACCTGGTTCGAAACTAGAGGTGACAATAAGGTACCACTCTAGTCCAAAACAACACTCGCATGCAAAAAGGGGTCGGGGCGAAGGGATCAACTATGAAAGCATTTGCATAAAAACATAACATAGTTAAACTATTGGGGGTTTTGGGGAAAGGGATGTGCAGGAAGATAACAAATACTAAATATAACATAATTAAACACATGGGAATAAGGGGTAGGGATGTAACATGCTGGAGTTCAATTGCATGATATAAGGAAATAGAGCACAAACAGATATATGAAAGGCATAACACATAGTTTAGAGGTGGTATTTAAACCATGGAACCTACTAGTTGCACGTTTCAAACAGCAATAAAAATAGAACAAGCAAGATCTTATGGTTAGCCTTGGCTTTCAGCCGGCTAACACAAGCAGCACACTTAGTAACAGAGAAGAGCAGAGAAGAAAAGAGAGAGTGTATAGTATGAACTTGTGAAAATTGTTCGTGTCTGTGTGTGTCGTTTGAAGAGAAGGAGTAGGGTATTTATAGTTTGAAAATAAGTGGTAAGCAAGGAAAAATATAATTCAATACCAATCAGAATCAATTAGAAGAGGGGAGTTTCTTTAATTAAGGAATTTGAATTTGATTAGGAGAGGGCAGAGTTATATTTAAGGAAAGAAAATCAGTAACACATGGTACAATAAACGGTAAATACATAGGAGAAGCTTTTAAAAATACACATTTAGATAAATAAGGTAAAGGTAAAATCAATTCATCACGAGGTATATCAAGAATCAGGGATTCAAACTCAGTAATGCATTAAGTCAGAATATAGGTCCAAATCAGACAAGGAGAGAATCAAGTAAGTTCATAGAAAATCAATCCCCAAAAATTAGTGTTGTTCAAAGAGAAAAATATTTGACTATAAAAGGGAGAAAAAACTTAAATATGCGAGGTTAAAAATAAGCAAAGTAGTCAAGCAAAGTAGAAGAACATAGATATTGAGAAATCAAGAGATCTTGCAAAACTTAGCAAGAATCAGAAACATGGGACGAGTTTTAGAGGATTAGGGTTTTGAAATTGAACAGGAAAAAAAAATACTCGCACACAAGTAGTCTGAAAACCCCTAAAAATCTAGGGTTTCTTCCTCACAGACGAAAGCATAGAGAATCAGGCAAAGAATAAACTCAGAAATTCCAAAGAACACGAACATTCATGGGAGCATAATGAAAGAAGAAACAGTAAAGAATTTACTAGAAACCCCTCCAAGAAAACATAGTAAACAAAACACCTAAAAATGATAGTGAAAACACTTAAGATTTACAGTAAAGCCAAATAATGTAAGAAATCACAGTAGAACAAGTAAAATCTCCGAAACTCTAAGTTTTAAGAAGATGAACTGTTTTTAAAGCAAAAATCAAAAAAAATGTGAGAAACACTTAAAAATCATAGAAAATAGCACGGATCGACAGTAGATCTTAGAGAGAAACAGGAAAACCTCGAGGCTTAGGGTTTTAGAGAAAACCTTTGAAAATGAGAAGGCCTGGAACGGGCTAGTCCTGAGTCAGAGATAGACTCACAGGACTAGGACTCGCTGGAGATGAGCCGGAAAGGGCCATAGAACTTGAATTGGAGAGCTTATGAGCCGGGGTCTTCAAGGTCCGACCTCGAATCCTCATGCAAGAGAAGGATAAGGGTGAGTGGGGGTAGATATAGGTTACATGGGGCCTGAGAGGCCATGATTTTCAGTAGAAAGAGGTCCGAAAGTGACCGGAGGTGGCTAGGGTTTCAGATGGGCTTGGGACCATTTGAGAGAGGAGTGGATACAATGGCAGTTGTTTGGTGTAAAATAAGGGTGCAAAGTGGCCCGGGCCTGAACCGGACCGGACCAGGCCCGCGGTCCTGGCGGGCCTGGTGGGCCGGTTCTGGTGGTCCTGGGCCTCGTATTACATGTAGGACTGTGACGGGCCTGTCCGAGTCCATTAGACCGTGAGCCCGGGATCGCCAGGCCCGGGACCGTCAGCCGGGCCTGGGCCGGTCCTGGCGGGCTTAAACGAGCCCAACGGCTATTTTATTAAAAAAAATCAATAACATCTATATTTAAAATATAGCCGTTTGGGGTGAAAATATGATCTTTTGGAATTTTATAAAATGGTCATTTGGCCCCCAAACTTTAATTTAATCCCAATCCTTATATAATTACACTTTTTCCCATTTGTCAACTATAAATACCCCCTCATTCTTTCATTTTTATTCACCAATTCATCAATATCTCTCAATCTCTCTCAATCTTTCTACTACAATTGCTTAATTTATTGTTAAAAATTCGTGAAAAATTGTGATGTTGTTGCATTGAAGTTTTCAAGTGTTCAACGATTTTCAATTTTAAAGAAGTTGTTCGGAAATCCGGTAAACTCATTTCAACTCTTATGTTTTAATAATATTTTTTTGTGTGTGGTTTAGTTTGCATAACTATAATTAATATTGCATTTTCTTTGAAAAAAATATTCGGTAAAGGAAAAGGTAAAACCGGTGAAAGTAGTGGCCATAATACTACCCTTTCCCCGGCTCCCCGGCCTACAAAAGATAAGCAAGTTGAAAGTATTCGCCAACCTAGACGTCATCCTCCTCCCCCTGTAATGCTTGATAGTGATCACCCTTTTTTTTAATTTACCGATAGTAAATTTCTACATGATATTGCAGTAGGCGATAGATTAGATGATGAAATTATGAATGCTCTTTATCCTAATGAACCTATCTTAGAGGAAAATGAGGATGATGATTATGAAACCCAAGCACCAGATTTAGATGATACACCTACTAGTCATGTTCATAACTCAAGTAATGCACCGGCAGACCCACCTATAGAAACTCCAACTTTTAATAGACAACCTGCTAAACGTCAAGAAACATCATTAGTTTGGAATTTTTTTACTCAAGTAAGAGAACTAAATAAGGCTAAGTTTAAAACTTGTGAGAAATTACTGGTTCATAAATTTACTGGAGACCGTAGCGGCACGGGTAGTTTGACTAGGCAAACACACCCTACAGATAGTGCTAAATTTTTTCAAATGCAAGCGCAGCAAGAGGGGACAAGTGTAGATTCTGCGGTTAACCCTATACAGGTTCAAATCTAGTTCAACCAGGAATTAACACTATCACCGGAGGTATTTTATATTACGATCAAAATAGAGATCGTGAAGAATTAGCAAAGATGATTACTGTTATGTGCATACCTTAAATATTTGCTTCTAATCCTAATTGGGTTCAGTATATTAGAAGAGCTTTTAATCCTACTTATAAAGGTTGGCCTCGCGTAACAGTTAAGGCCGATATTTATAAATTCAAACACGAATATGAACAATAATACCTAATCGGATTTCTATTACTACTGATATTGGTAGAAGTGCTAATGATTGTGATTATCTAACTGTTACGTGTCATTGGATAGATGAGGAGTGGACAATGCAAAACGTATAATTGCGTATAGAATAATTAATTCACGTCACACAGGTAAGATTATAGCTAACTCTGTTTAAGATATTTGTAGATATTTTTGCTTTACCGATAAAATAATGGCAATTTCGATGGATAATGCTTCTAGTAACACTAGTGCTATAGGCATGCATACAAAAACACTAAATCATGCATTTACTAATATTTTCCATGTTAGATGTATTTATCATATTTATCATTTAATTGCCGGTGATGGTATGCGAATTTTAAACATATAAATTGAAAAGGTTAGAATGGCTCTTAATTGTCTTTCTTATTCAAACCGTAGAACTAGACTTAGAGAGTATTTTAAAAAATGTGATGAATATGGCCTTAGAGAAAGAAAGGTTCCTAAACCTTTCCCGACTAGATGGAATTGTATGTACGAAAGTTTAGTAGTTGCATATGAATATAGAAACCCAATTAATGAAATGTTTAATTCTCGTGTAGGTGGTGAGGATGATGAAAAAATGCTTATTACCCAAGATTGGACGAATGTTAAAATTATTTTAGATTTTTTAGAACATTTTCAAGTTGCTACAAATGCATTTTCTGGGCAATATTATCCTACTATTGCAAACTGTTTAGTTTATATTGCCGCACTAGCTGATTTGTTTGTTGAATTTGGCGAGGGTGGGGATATTTATGAATTTGCTATAAATGAAATGAGCTGCGGGCTTAACAGCTCTTAAATCTTGGACGGAGTTCCGGGGTTCTCAAGGTGATAATTATGATGAAACTTCACATCTAAATGAGCTTCGAGTGTACTTGTCTCAGGGACTTGAAAGGAGAATCCAGACGGCTCAATTGATCTTTTGGAATGGTGGAAGTCAAGGGAAAAATATTTTTAGGTTCTTGCAAGGATGGCTCGGGAAATTTTGTCAATTCAAGCTTCAAGTGTTGCATCGGAGAGCGCTTTCAGTGAAGCATGACTGCAAATAGGTGATCATCGAGCGGCGACGAGGGATAGCTTGGAAAAATCAGTACTTTTTAGAGATTGGATCCGCGCGGAAAGAAGAAACTTTGGAATTATAGAATCACAACCAGCGATAGATGAAGCTTATGAAGAAATGATACCGGAACTTTCAGAGGATTCGGCTTCGCCCGTAAGTGGTGATGAACAAGCTTCGTTTCCACCACCATCAACACAATCTCCTCCCAACCTTGACGGATTTATGAGATTTGTTAGAGATTCAATGTAGATTATGATGTAACATGTACTTTGGCACATCTTCTTTTACATTTTTTTTCTTTTAATGGTGGTATTAGTACTTTGTTATGCTCATTCCATTGGGGGAAGGAAGACTAAGAAAGATTTTCCATTTTGGGTAATAAAATAATAAGACATACCGTTGAATATCTTTTTTCTCAATACTTCTTTGTCTTTACTTCGAATTATCTATAAGCTACAATATATATATACATATAACATACAATATATACTACAAGAAAATATATACGAGAATATATATACATAACATACAACCTAAACTACAAGAAATATTATAAGTAATAATATATATACATAAGATACAATATATATATAAGAGAAGAAATATACATTACACATAAGAGATACAATATATATACTACAACAAAATATATAACTAGATAAGTTATAATATATATACATAAGATACAATATATATATATATATATATATATATATATATATATATATATATATATATATATTACAAGAAAAAAAATAAGAGAATATATATACATAAAATACAAGAAAATATATATGGATATACATAATATACAATATATACTAATTGCTATAATACAATATACAATGAAATATATATATTATATACTATACAAATAACTAGTATACTATATAAATGTATTCTATACTAGTATATTATATAAAATACTAAGAATTACTATACAAGATATTGCCTTAAAAAATTATTACAAAAGAAGCCCGCCAGGCCCACCAAGCCCGACCCGCTAAGCCTAGGACCACATGGGCTTAGGCCCGTCACGGGCTGGTCTCACCCATTTAGCCCACGAAGACCTAGACACCAGGCCTGGGACCGCCAGAGCCCGGGAACGCGAATCCCGTTTAGGCCCGGGCTCGGGCCACTTTGCACCCTTGGTGTAAAATAATTAGGGTTAGGGGGCTTGTGGGTTAAAAAAAGGAAAGGATCATTAAGGACCGTTGATCTGAATGATCAACGGCCACGATTTAAAAGAGGAAATGGGTCGGGTCAGTTTAGTGGGTAACTGGGTAGGGTAGTTGGGGTAGAATTGAGGTTAAATTGGGGCGGAAATTGGGTTACAATTGAAATAAGAAGGGCTACAATTTAAACAGTCATTTTCCCACAATTTGAATTTTATAAAATTGTAAATGACACTGTAAAAATCAAATTAAAATACTGGGTTAATAAATAATATAGAAGTATTAATTTAAAAATGTTGAGAAATTTTTTAATTAAAGTACTTATTAAATCGAGAAACAGACTAAAATTGCAATTTTATGCAATTTTAGTTTAGAAATACCTAATGAACTTGTAAAATTGCATAAAAATTATGTAAATTATATTGTTTTGTAAATAAGAGAATAAAATGCATTACTCACAAAAATAACAAGTTTTTGGACTACATATTGGAATTTTATAGCCATAAATTTATTTTAAAAATATTATAAAATGTATAAAAATGCGAAAACCTTTGTGGATGCTTATATATGCATCTACATGCTATTTTGGGAATATTTTTAGCGTAGAAATATATGGAAAAAATTGGGTATCAACACCTATATCTATTCCACCGTACCATATGGATCCTACGGAGTTGAAGGAGTTGAAAAAGCAGCTTGAGGAGTTTTTGGCGAAGGGGTTTGTTAGGACCAGTGTATCACCTTGGGTTGCACCAGTGTTATTTGTAAAGAAGAATGATTGGAATATGCAGATGTGCATTTATTACCACCAGTTGAACAAAGTCACTATCAAGAACAAGTATTCCTTGCATCGTATCGATGATTCGTTCGACCGGCTGTAAGGTGCTAGGGTGTTCTCTAAGATTGACCTAAGGTCAGGGTATCATTATATGATGATTGAGGACTCGATTGTTCCAAAGACTACATTCCGAACAAGATGTGGCCATTATGAGTTTTCGGCGATGTCCTTTGGCTTGACTAATGCCCCAGCAGCATTTATGAATTTGATGAACAGGGTATTCATGCCTTATATTTGTTCCATTATTATCTTCTTCATTGACAACATCTTAATATACTCACGTAGCCTAGGGGAGCACGAGCAACATTTGAGAGTAGTGCTTCAGACCTTGCGAGAGCAGAAGCTATATGCTAAGTTCTCCAAGTGTGAGTTTTAGCTAGAGTCAGTGGCATTCTATGGGCATGTTGTGTCAGGAGATGGTATTAAGGTGGTTTCCAAGAAGATTGAGGTAGTTCAGAGTTGTCCACGTCCTACTCCAGTGACCGAGATCAGGAGCTTCCTGGGGCTACCAGGTTATTACCGGCGATCCGTGCAGTGCTTTTCATCTATTGCATCACCTTTGACTAGATTGACCCATAAGGGTTCTCCATTCTATTGGTCCGATGACTTTGAGGAGAGCTTCTACAAGCTCAAGACAGCTTTGGCTACAGCCCCAGTTCTTGTATTCCTTCTAGCTCGTGGATGTATACGGTATATTGTGACGCTTCATGCATTGGTTTGGGATGTGCATTGATGCTGGAGAGGCGAGTTATAGCATATGCTTCATGTCAGCTGAAGGTTCATGAGAAGAATTATCATGTGCATGACCTAGAGATGACCGCGATAGTTCATGCTCTTAAGATATGGAGGCCTTAATGTCATGTGAGGTTTATACTGATCATCGCAGCTTGCAGTATTTGTTCAAGCAGAGGGATCTTAATTTGAGGAAGCACAGGTGGCTTGAGTTAATGATGGATTATGAAATCACCATTCTTTATCATATTGGCAAGGCAAATGTGGTCGCAGATGCCTTAAGCAGAAAGTCAAAGAGTGGGTAGTTTGGCATTCATTCCAGTAGAGGAGATGCCACTAGTTTTGGACATCCAGTCCTTGGCTAACAGACTTGTGAGGTTGGACATTTCAGAGCCCAGCCGAGTTCTTGTGTGTGTGGTTGCTCAGTCTTCATTATTGGGGCAGACTACGGCCAGCCAGTTCGATGATCCGCATTTGGCAGTTCACAGAGATACAGTGCTTCAGGGAGGTACCAAGGAGGTTTCTATTGGCTAGGATGGTGTTTTTCGACTCCAGGGTCGTCTATGTGTTCCTAATGTTGATGGTTTGAGGGATAGGATCCTAGAGGAGTCTCACAGTTTGTGTTACTCCATTCATCCAGGTTTTACAAATATGTATAGTGCCTTGAGGAAACATTATTGGTGGCGAAGGATAAATAAAACCATAGTGGAGTATGTGTCTAGGTGTTTGAATTTCCAGCATGTCACCTATGAATACCAGTGGCCGGATGGCCTACTTCAACAGATGCCTATACCAGAGTGGAAACGGGAGCGCATTACTATGAATTTTGTAGTTTGGTTGCCGCGGAATTTGCGGAAGTTTGATTTAGTATGTGTCATTGTTGGCAGGTTGACAAAGTCGGCCCACTTTATTCTAGTGGCGACTAGCTACACAGCAGAGAGGTATGCTCAGATCTACATTCAACAGATAATCTGGTAGCACGGTGTTCCTTTTTCCATCATAGCAGAAAGAAGCCCTTAGTTCACTTCCCATTTCTGGAGAGCTGTTCAGAGTGAGTTGGGTACCCGTATAGAGGTCAGTGTAGAATTCCATTCTCAGACCTACGGGCAGCCGGAGGGGACAGTTCAGATCTTAGAGGATATGTTTAGAGCATATGTGATTTTATTTGGAGGGCAGTGGGATTAGTGTTTGCCTTTAGTGGATTTTACGTACAACAACTATTATCAGTCCAACATAGACATGCCTCCATACGAGGCTTTATATGGTCGATATTTTCGTTCTTCTATCCGGTGGTTCCTGCCTGGCGAGGCTATGTTATGCGATACATATTTGGTACAAGATGCCTTGGACAAGGTTAAATTGATCCAGTGGAGGTTTCCCACAGCTTCGTCCAGACAGAAGAGTTGTGCGGATCAGAAGGCGCGTGATGTATTATTCATGGTTAGCGAGAAGGTTCTCTTGAAAGTCTCCGCCAATGAAGGGTATTATGAGATTCGGGAAGAAGGGCAAGTTGGTCCCAATTCTTATTGGTCCCTTTGAGGTGTTGAGACGAGTTGGGGAGGTTTCCTATGAGCTTGCGTGACCCCCTAGCTTATGGGAGTCCATCCATTTTTTCATGTATCGATGCTTCGAAAGTATCACGCCTACTTGTCCCATGTGTTATACTTTAGTACTAATCAGCTTAATGAGAGTTTGGGTTATGAGGAGGAGTAAATTGCCATTATTGATAGACAGGACTGCCAATTGAGGTCCAAGAGGATTTTTCGGTGAGGGTTCAGCCGAGGAGGCGACTTGGGAGTCCGAGAAGGACATGCGGAGTAGATATCTACATTTTTTCACTAGCTCGGGTACTTTTCTATGTCCATTCAAGGACGAATGACTGTTTAAGAGGTGAAAAATGTAACGACCCGACTGGTCGTTTTGCCTTATTGGACCCTGTTCCCTTAAATAAAACTTTTTGTGCTTGCTTTAGCTAATTTACTACTTGCAGGGACGGTTTGTTCGGGGTTTGGAAGAGTTTTGGGTGAAATATGCCCATTTAATTTCTTAGTATTTTCTTAAAAAACTAAGTGTGACTTTGGAAAATATTATGAGCAAACTAACCTGGATTCGGTATTTGAGGACCCCGGAAGGTCTGTGGGAAAATATGGGACCTAGGCGTATGCCCGAAATCGAATCTCAAGGTCCCTGGCCCGAGTAATGAATTTTTATTAGAAATTGTTAATTTGAAGTTTTAAGGATGTAAAGAAACTAAGTAATGATTGATTTTATGGGTATCGGACTCGTATATTGGTTTCGAAGTTCAAAATATCATTTAGGACTTGTACGTAAAATTTGGTGTCAATCCGAGTAGTTTAAGAGCGTTTTGTCCCGTTAGAGGAAAATTATGAACTTGAAGATTCAAAGGTTTGATTCAATTGGTTTTAGGGAGTCATAGATTTAATGTTGATTCAGGCATTCTGAAGGTTTGACTAGGTCCGTTTAGTGATTTTAGACTTGCTAGAATGTTCAGGCAGGGCCTGGGAGCCCCAAGCGTCAATTAGACGAGGCTCGAGTGAAGTTGAAAAATTAGAGAAGTGCTGAAGGTTGCCTCTTCTATCATAACCGCACCTGCAGTTAGTGGACCGCAGATGCGGTCCTTGTATTGCAGAAGCGGCCCAGGCAAGCCAGGTCAGGAACCGTAAAAGTGGCTCCCAAACCGTAGATGTGGCTTTACAAATACGGTCCCAGCCTTCTCTCCCTATTTCGCAGATGTGGTCATCTTCTCGCAGATGCGGTCCACTGACCGTAGAAGCAGAAATCGCTAAGGCAACGTGGTTTATTTAATACGGGTTCTAAGCCGTTTTTATCGCTTATGCACTCTTACAATGGCGATTTTGGGAGCTTTTGAGAGAAGACTTCCACTTAGCATTGTGAGGTAATTTTATCCCACCCATACTTAGTTTAATACTTGCGTATTAGGTAGATTAAAAAATAGAAATTAGGTAAAATCAAGGGTTTAGAGCAACACTTAGGGTTTTAATAAAAGTTAGATTTAACTATGAAAAATGTTTTTAAATTTGTTAGAAATCATATATTATTGATCCTTAGGTTGTAGAGAACAACTTCATTCAAAAAATTTCGGAATTCAGGTACGTGGGCCTGGGGTCGGATTTTAGGAAACATATGTTAATGGTTGGAAAATTACTTATATATTTAGAATTCGATCTTGTGAGTCTATATTAACTAGTTCCTACTTCATTTAACTAGTTTGGAATCGTTCGGCTTCAAATTGAATGTTTGGGCTCATTCTTGGCACTGGAAGTATATTTTTGAGAGAGGTAAGTTTCATTTCTAACCTTGTAAGAGAGAATTATCCCCATAGGTATAATAATTTAGTAATTGTTACTAAATGCAGCTGCAACGTATGAATTAGGTGATGAGATTCCGTGCGTAGCTAATGTTATATTAGTTTTCTAGGTAGTCTAGGACTGACATCGTGCCATATTTGTGATTATCTCTATATTGTCTTGCTAATGTGAACACTTAAAGTGTGTTGGAGACTTGAAAAGGAATAAGAGTGAATATGTACACTTGTGGAAACCTTGTATGAATTTATTTGACTCTAAGTGCGCCTTCTTATGTATTCTTGATATTTGTGGATCGGGGCGATCCTCTTGGTATAAATAGATGAATCTATGGTACGCTCCATTCAACCCTCTGGCAGTGCACAGTTTATTTTCTGTTGGATCAGGCCGTCGACCTCGACATAATGTGCGCATGATATCTATGTGAAATCTTATACATTACTTGTTTTGCTAAGTGTTTCGAAATGTAAATATCAAACTGGAACTTTGTTAAGAACACGATTTTTACCTATTGTTATAAATTGTATAATATTGGTGATCCCTATGCTTAGCATAACACTTTATTATATTATTTCACCCTAGTAAGTATCAAGTCGACCTCTCGTCTCTACTTCTTCGAGATTAGACGGGATACTTACTGGGTACATAGTGTTTATGTAATCATACTACACTTACGTGCTTAATTATACAGGATCTGAGACAGGTACATCTGGCTTGGTGCATACCCCTGAATCATAGACTGAGACTTCCATGGTGAGCTGCTTCATTCCTATGCCATTCAGAAGCCGGATGGAGTCTTTTCATACTTTTGTTGTCTATTCAATTCAAACAGTAAGATAGAGTTATTCTTTTGTACATTCTACTAGTTGCCTATTACTTGTGACACCAGGTCTTGGCTTATTCATTAATAGACATTCATTTTTGGACTGTATAATCATTTCGATACATTATTGATCGCTTCTAGTCTTAACTTTAATTTGAGAATCTGGGACACTTATTTTTAGAAAAAGTAAAACTAGAATTTAATTATGTTTCTGCGCCGGCTTGCCTGACAATGGTGTCGGGCGCCATCATGACCTATTTTGGAAGTAGATCGTGACAATAAACAAAGTGAACTTTGCTTGTATATGATGGATCCAAACCATGCCATGAATGGCTTGAGCACTTATAGTAACAGTATCAAACTCTGCTGTATTTGAGTTCCGTAATATCTACATTCTACCATTGTTAAGTTATTATAGGAGTAGTTTGCACACCACCTCCAATTATTTTCTATATTTTTGTTATTCTATTACTATTCTTTGACCCTATTCTCCAATATTGCTATCATCCCAATATTATTATTTTGTATAAATTTCGTTACTTTTCTTTTGATTATATACTTTATTTACACCCCTCACATTCCATGATATGATCTTCATTCAGTTGAATGTTTGAGCTGTGTATTTCCAGTAGCCCCTTGATAATTACGTTGCCTCCTCTCACCATTAGTGTTGTGTCCAGTGTTTCTTCAGCTATTAGAATAGTTAATGAGCTGAACCCATTCACTACATTAATCCCTGTTGTGTCTATCTTGGACTGAGCACCTCTAGCGGCTAATTTTCCTTTAGGTATCCTCCAAGTTGTCATTTGGTCTCCCCCCCCCCCCCCCCCGATTATTATTATTTGGGATTATTTGCTGTGATTCTTGATATGTTTGCACTTGTATCATGTTATGAGGTTGTTGTTTTGTCCCTGTTTCAAACTTCTCTTGCTCTACTCTTCTTTTCCATTCCATTATTGGTTTTGTTTGTTGTTTCTTGGCCACGGGAATGGCCTTTACTTTTCCCATCTCAGTCCTGCAAACATGATCAACTTGTAAGCAGGTTGGGAAATATTCAGGGACCCAATCATACGCAAAAACATGTCGGTCAAATATTTTCCAGCTGGATCCATGATTTTAATTGATTTAGGCATCGGCTTTGTGACATCCATCTCTACTAGTATCCTAGCATAAGATATCCTTTCAACTTTAGTTGTGCATTCATTCGTTAAGAGTGAAACTCCTAAGACACTACCAATTCTGCTAAGTGAGTTCATACTCCAGAAATGTAATGGCAGTTTGGAAAATTTGCCCATATAGGGATTGTCAGAAGCACTTCTGTATCAAAATCGAAGTTGGACGACCATGCTTTGACAATGATAGGCTAACTTCTTATAGTGTGTGGACAGGACAGCAGCACACCATCCTTATCTTCCACACAGTTAAATTTAACCACAATGTATTCATCGTTAAGGAAGTAAATTTAGGCTTGTCAATGAAATTCGATTGAGTAGCAATGAAATGATCCAAGGCTCCTATTTGGGGGGGGGGGGGTCTCCAACTACATAAAATACGATTGCATGCTTCCATTTTGCAGTTTCTCGATCGATTTTCTCACTATCTAGTTCGGCTATTTTTTTCACCCTCCTTAATCGTGGGTGCGGCAAATTTGAGATTCATACTTCTTGTTGCTAAATTATTACCAACAAATAGGTTCACCCATTCCTTTTAGTTATTACTCTACATCCAATTGTTTGTGGATCTGGGCTTCTTGGATTGCAATTGGCCTGCAACTTTCATCTGATTTTTCGTATCAGCGTCAATCGTATCTACTATTGGAGCCCTAGATAATGTCTCCTTTGATTGGCTTCGCATAGAATTTTGGCCTCCACCTCCTGTTGGAGTTAATTGAGTTAAGCTCGAGGGCGGACACATCCTACCCATCTGTAGCAACTCTTCCATTGAAATCTGAGAACTATGAATTTTCCCGTTATCTCTTACCTTATCCTTCCCAGTTATGTTTTGCTTAATATATTCTCAATCGGTTTTGTGAACGAAACCACTCTCTTAGGTATCCCTCTACCCATGTTGGCGGAGGCGCACGTTAGGTCACCTTCTGTGCATTAACAGCGATTTTCTAGAGAAAGAAATTGTATAGAGAAGTCAGAGAAATTCATCTTTTTTATCAAAGTTAACCCCTTAAATTTTTCAGTTGTTCAATCTAATCCGATTAACATGTCATTTGTTTCATCTTCTAGCCATATTCTTTTATCACTGTGCAAGTTCACAAGTAGTGTTTGGTGGTGTATAATTTGTATATACATCAAAAGGAATTGAGGGGTAAACAATTACATTACAATATGCTAAAGATTATTAAATGAGACACGACAAAGACCTAGGTCTCTTGATAACTCTCCATACAATTTAGCTAAGGGTTAAAGGTCTTATCAATTTGACTAACATAATCTTGTGTACAGCTCAAGACAACTTTCTAGTCTATCTTTTTGCTGGTTGCTTTTGACAGGTAATCTAAGGAAGAACTTTTCTGTGACTACTACAGTACCACTAAATGACTAATGCTGTTAATTTGTTGGTGATGCATTATGGATACAATGATCGAGCTCCACAACATCATCCGCTACAGTTCCATTAAATGGTTAATATGTTAACATCAACTGAAAACTGGACTTCATCGGCATTAGTCCTTTTACATGACTATAACCTAAGTCCTGTTGGTTTGGGTTTTTTTTCCAGTACAAATCTTTTGAGTTAAGCCCAACGCAATTTTGTTTATTTATATATGAACTTCTCATAATGTTAAAACAAGGCAATCATGACAAAACTAGAAGAAAATTATTGGGTATGCGAATAAAATCTCACATTAATAACTGAAATAATTTGGAACCTACATATAAGGTATGGAGATTTTTTTATAATGAAAAAGCCTTTAGGAAAAAACCGTACAGGCTTGGCCCAAAGAGGAACATCATGTTAAGAGTATCATGGTAGGTGTTTGTCCAGATTCTTACCATAATTTTTTCCTATCTCATGAAGGAAATGACACTATATTTATCATAATTGAGTTTTTCTTTTTCTAAAAGAAAAATATAATTCTTACATATTTAGCTAATCCCTTTTCTTGTAAGAAAATATTTGGAGTTCTATAAAGTGAGGATCCTTCCTTCTTATTCAGTAGCATCTATAATGTAGTCATATAGGGTTTGAGAGTCGTGTTTAGGGAGAGAATTTTATGGGACAAGTGTTAGTATGTCACTTGTGTTTGTCTCTTCGTGAGGTTGTTCTCTCGATATTTTGTACTCTCTTTTATTATAGTGGATTGCTCATCTCCACAGTGGACGTAGGTCAGTTGACCAAACAACTTAAATGTCTGTATCTCTTTTTGTAGAATTCTCATTTGTTGTATGGATTATCGCTTTTTAACATTTGCTTTGCTAGCTTTTATATGACACCTGATTTTTCCGGTTCTAACAAGTGGTATCAGATAAATGTTCAAGACAGGTTCATCTTAGCGGGTTCAGTTCTAGCCGCAATATATTTGACGAAATCATGAGTTTGTATAAGAAATTTGACGTGTGCTACGCACGTTGAGACAGACTTTGTAGTGGAGATTTGGAGATGTGACATGTTGAAGGCTATATGAAGAAGGTTGATCAAGTTTATTTTGTCAGAAAATTCAGGCCAAGGGGGAGAATTATTTGATGTTTGTCCACCACAACTGGTTTTCCTATCCCATGAAGGAAATGACAATATATTTACCATAATTGGGTTTTACTTTTTCTAGAAGGAAAATATAATTCTTCCATATTGGCTAGTCTCTTTTCTTATAGAAAAATGTTTCGAGCTCTATAAATTGAAGATATGTCCTTCTCATTCAGTAGCATCCACAATGTAGCCATATGGGGTTTGAGAGTTGTATATATTGGGAGAAATTTATGGGACAAATGTTAGCGTGTCACTTGCGTTGCCTCTTCGTGAGGTTTTTCTCTCAATCTTGTGTATTCTCTTTTCATACAGTGAATTGCTTATCTCTGTCGGGAACGTAGGTCAATTGGCCAACCACGTTAAAGGTTTATATTTCTTTTGGTATATTCCTTGTTTGTCGTTTGATTTATCGTCGTTCAAGGTTTTCATTGCTAGCTTCCGCACGACACCTGATTTTTCGGTCCTAACATATCTTTGGGATATGTTGGCTTATCCACTGCTATCAGAGTCAAGTTCAACGAGATGAGTATGGTGATGGCCGTGTGATACTGTGTGGATCGGTTAATTAAGTAACAGAAATGAGAACCATGGATCGGTTAATGATGAGTGACCTTTTGAAAAAACCGTGTGGGTTTGGCCCAAAGCATACAATATCACAAAAGAGATCAAACATTTGACTATTTGACAGGTCCTTATGGGACGTGTTTAGTGGTAAATGAACGTTGGGCATAACCTAACCCCGGAAGATAGCTCATTAGGTTGTGAGAATCTTAACATTTTGGCCACAATGTATCCAACAAAAGATGGGAGAAACTTAAAAATAGCCAGATTTATAACTGGTCATTCAAAAATAACCTAGTTTCAAAAGTAATTGAAATTTAGCCACTTTTCATGTAAAGATAAATCTGAGCGAAAACACTGTTCAAAACCCGAAAAATACGGCAGTATATTATACTGGAGTTCCAGCATAAGTATGCTTGAACTCCAACATATTATACAGGAGTTCCAGGATTATTATATTGGAACTCCAGCATAATATGTTGGAGTTCCAGCACAAGTATGTGGAGTCCATACCTACTACATTGAATAAAAGAAAAAGAAAGAGGAGTGATTGACTCACCTAATACATTGAATAAAAGAGGAGTGATGGACCCGAGAAAAAAACATCAGATTTTTTCAAGAATGGACTGCTGGAATTTGCACAATAATTAACTAATCAAATTGGTTTGGTTGTTGAAAATGTGCCTATAAATAGCATGCTTTATTTCTCCTTTAAAACACACCAAAATCACGAGAGAAGCATAAAGCACTGAGAGTAATTCACAGATTATTGTCTGTAAGATAATTAGTGAGTGGTAGTAATATTGTAGTGAGGTTTGTTAAATAAAGAGTATTATTTCTTTTATAGTTGTAGCAGTCTCTTGACACTACTGAGTCGTAATATTATAGTGCTAATATTGCTCCACTCGGGTATTATATGTCCCGCTAAAATATTTAATGTCATTGTTATTCTCTTGTGTTATTATTATTTGTTGTGGATATTATTCCTGTCCGAGATTATATTTTTTATACCAACAACGTGGTATCAAAGCCATAGCTAATAATGGTTCGATGTCTTTTTAATATCCCTGTCTCACAAAAGATAATTATGAGAAATGGTGTCTATACATGAACGTTATTCTTGACTCCCAAGATGTGTGGGAAATTATAGATAGAGGATATGCAAAATTCGATAATGAGGAAGCTCTGCCTCAAAATTAAAAGGAGGTCTTGGCCAAGAAAAGGATTAAGGATCAACAAGCCCTCATACTCATCCACCAATGCTTGGATGATGCCATGTTTGAAAATATGACAGATGCTACCACCTCAAAAGAAGCTTAGGGAATTTTACAAAATTCTCTTCAAGGAGTTGACAAATTTAAAAAAGTAAAACTTCAAACTCTAAGGGCTGATTTTGAAGTTTTAAAAATGAAAGAATCCGAATGCATCTCGGATTATTCATCAAATGTGAAGGCTGTTGTAAATCAACTAAGAAGATACGGGGAGGACATAGAAGATGTCCATGTGGTAGAAAAGATCCTTCGTACTTTAAAACCTAAATTTAATTTTGTGGTGTGTGCTATTGAGGAATCTAAAGATTTAGACTCTATGATGGTGGAGCAATTGGAATGTTCTTTACAGGCCCATGAAGAAAATATCAAAAGGAGACAAGAAGTACCAGTAGATCAACTTCTTAAAACTCAGGCATCCTTCAAAAATTATGGAGGTGAAACAAGCTATCGAGGAAACATACGAGGACGAGGCCGAGGAGGTCATGGAAGAGGAAGAAGTAATGGTAACAACTTCAACAATGAAGTTAAAATCCACCAAACATTCAGAGGTCGTAGTTGTGGACAAATAGGAGGAAGAAAACGTGGCTACTATCAAAAAAATAATGGACAAAGGTATGACAAACAAAAATTTGAATATTATAATTATCATAAATTTGGTCATTACTCTTGGGAATGTCGTAGCAGTGTTGAAGAAAAAGCTAACCTTGTTGATGACAAGAAAGAAGAACATGAGTCAACGTTGTTGATGGCACTCAAGGAAGAAAACAAAGATGATTGCAGCTTGTGGTATTTAGACAATGGAGCAAGAAATCATATGTGTGGATGCAAATAGAAGTTTGTGGCGATTAATAAAACGGTGAGAGGTTATGTGTCCTTTGGAGATACCGCAAAGGTTCAAATCGAAGGGAAAGGTATGATTCTGATCTCCTGTAAAGATAGTAGTCACAAGTTAATTCAAGATGTTTATTATGTGCCAAAATTAAAAAGTAATATTTTAAGTTTGGGCCAACTTCTTGAAAAGGAGTATGACATCCACATGAAAAATATGCATTTTTGGCTTAGAGATTCAAGTGCAATTTTAATTGCTAAGTGAATATGGAAAAGAATAAATAGTTTTCTCTGAATCTTTAAACAATGGATGCAAAGTGTTTGAAGGCTAAATGTGCAAGATGAATCATGGTGTTGGCACATGTGGTTTGGGAACTTAAATTTTGAAGTGCTCAAATCAATGGGAGAAAAGAACATGGTGCATGGGATACCATCAATCAACCATCCCAATCATTGTGTGAAGCTTATCTTCTTGGAAAGCATGCAAGGAGGAGTTTCCTAAAGGAGGCCATGTCAAGGTCAACCAAGCTTCTCTAACTTTTCCACATGGATGTGTGTGGACCAATCAATCTACCTTCTTTTGGTAAAAGAAAATACTTTTTACTTTTCATTGATGACATTAGTAGAAAGACTTCGGTTTATTTCTTGTACCAAAAATCTTAAGCTTTTGCTACTTCTAAAAATTTCAAAGTACTTGTGGGGAAAGAAAATGGCTATGAAATTAAAGCTCTAAGGTTCGATAGAGGAGGCGAATTCACTTCAAATGAATTTAATGACTTCTGTCAACTTCATATAATTCATCGCCCTCTGAAAGTACCTGTTCACCTCAATGAAATGGTGTTGCAAAGAGAAAGAATCGAACGATTCTTAATATGGATAGATGTATGTTGAAAGCTAAAAGTATGCCCAAGGAATTTTGGGCCGAAGTTGTTTCTTGTGCAGTTTATTTGAATAACAGGTCTCCAACAAAAAATGTTAAAGGTCAAACGCCTCAAGAAGCATGGAGTGGAAGAAACCCAAATGTCAAGCACTTGAGAATCTTTGGAATCATAGACTAGGCTCATGTACCACATCAAGGGAGAGCAAAGCTTCACGATCCAAGTGTCAAGCATGTGTTTGTTTGCTATGATACGAGTTCAAAAGGCTACAAGTTATACAACCCAAGCAGCGACAAGGTGGTGGTATGTTGTGATGTTCAATTTGATCAAGAATTGGCATGGAATTGGGAAGCTCAGAAAGAAACTTCATATGATTTTCTTCCATACTTTAGTGATGAAGAATAACCAGAGACCATGGAACCTGTGCAGGATACAACTCTACCTCCTTCTCCAACCAATGTTGCATCTCCTTCTTCTCAGCAAAGTTCGAATGAACACCCTCAAAGAAGAAGGAGCATTCAAGAGCTCTATTAGGACACTAAAGAAGTTACTAATTTTAATATTTTAAATTGTCTCTTTGCTGACAGTGAACCAATTAACTTTGATGAAGCTGTTACAGACAAAAGGTGGAGACAAGTCATGGAGGAGGAGATCAAGTCAATAGAGAAAAACAACACTTGGGAGTTAACAAATCTTCCCAAGGGTCATTGATGATACGATATAATTACGTATTTTAGTCTCTTATTACACCCTAATTTACTGCACTTTGATTGAGTTTGCGCTTTAATTGCTAGTGTCTTGTTCTAACTGCGTGTTTTACGCTTTGTAGGAGTGATTCCGAGCTATATAGATATTATGGAATGAAATCAAATGATTAGGATCTTTTAAATCTGAGTAAAATCTCAAGAAAATAAGCCGGTATTGTGTTTGGGGGTCAACGGATGATAGTTAGAGCGAACAAAGAATCCAGTGGGCATGTTGCGCACTATCTAGTAAAATAGACAAAACTGTTTTCTCCAAACTCCATTAGGATATACAATATATAGTTGGAAAGCTAACTCAAAGGGCTACAACTTTCATGTTTTGAGTTTTTCCAAATTCGCAATGGACCAGGGTGAAAACGTGCGAAGGCCGTGTGAAATCGCGCAAAGTTCGAGTGCTAAAAAGGTGGAGACAGTGTACCTCGCGAAGTATGTGCGAGCTCATGCGTGGACAGTCCAGAAAAGTGTCGTTTTCACATTGGAGAAGTTTTGACCGAGAAAAAGCACAAAGCCGCCGTGGAGGCCGGAATTCATCGGGTTTCATCTTCCACCAAACTTAGTAACTTTTATGCTTCTTTGTATGATTTTTTGTTTAGATACCATGCCTATGTGGAGCTAAGCTTCACGTTCTAGGGTTGTGGTTCTTTCATGACTATTGTTATTCGGATATTTGTTTTGATTTCTTAGTTTATCATATTGGTTTATTTATTCAATCTGACACTTTATTATTTGGTTGCTTGATCACCAATTGAATACCATCTACGAATCTAGAGTTGAAATCGAAAGTGGGAATTCTAGATCGCATATAGGATTAAATAGATCAAGTTCTTGAACCTGGGCCTCGGGGAAGGGATTCGCGGTTAAGATAGACATATACCTAATTTCCTTGCTTGGTTGATTTACCGGAATTATAAATGTGTTCTTGTTGATTCTAACTCCACAGACATATTGGCGTTAGGTTAGCTTGAATAGGCGAGTAAGAACTCGACAGATTCTTATGAGCAATATTAACCCTGTCAACCAATAAACTAGATAAATTAGTTAGTCAATTCAATTAAAGAATACAATATGAATGTTAGATAGAACATAACCCTAGATCGTTTTCATTACATTGATAATATAAAAATCTACTATCCCTTTGTTGAAAGTTCATTATTTATATTTTTCTATTTTAATTTGTTTAGAATAAAATACTTCTAGGTTTTATTCTATTTTAGATAATTAGGATAGCCTAATTTAGTCAATAGTTAATCACAAGTCCTCGTGGGATCGACACCCAATTATTAGTCACTTTATTACTTGACGACCTCGTATACTTGCGTATGCGTTTGGGAGCAACAAGTTTTTGGCATGACTTGTGGCTAAAATCTACAAGCAAAGGCAAGGCATTGACTATAAAGAAGTCTATGCACCTTTTTCCCGCATGGAGACAATTCGTTTGCTGATCTTTTTGGCGATGCAAATGAAGTGGAAGATTCATCAACTAGATGTCAAGTCATCCTTCTTGAATGACTATCTTGAAGAAGAAGTATATGTTGAACAACCATTGGATTTTACGGTCAAAAACCATGAAGAAAAAGTGTTGCGGTTGAAGAAAGCTTTATATGGATTAAAGAAAGCCCCACGAGCATGGAATAGTTGCATCGACCAGTATTTTCAAGACAAATGGGTTTACTCGTTGCCTCCATGAATATGCTCTTTACCTTAAAATTAATACTAATGGAGATATCTTACTTGTTTTTCTATGTTGATGATCTTATTTTCACAGGTAATAACCCAAGTTTGTTTGAAGCTTTCAAGAAAGATATGTCCCGTGGGTTTGAGATGACAGATGTAGGGCCCATGTCATATTACCTGGGCCTAGAAGTGAAGTAGATGGAGGATGGAATTTTTATCTCTCAAGAAAGCTATACAAAGGAGATATTGAAGAAGTTCAACATGCTCGATTGCAACTGCGTGAACACACCAATGGAAAGTGGGACAAAATTATTCAAGTTTGATGAAGGAGAAAAGGTTGATCCCACATTCTTCAAAAGTCCTGTGGGAAGTTTGAGGTACTTGACTTGTACTAGGCTAGATATACTCTTTGCAGCTGGAGTAGTTAGCCGGTTCATGAAAGCTCCTACCTTCACTCGCTTGAAGGTCACTAGAAGAATTCTTCATTACCTAAAAGGTACGATCGACTTTGGGCTAGTTTATACTTTTTCTAATCATTTTAATCTTATGGGATATTGTGGTAGTGATTATGCGAGAGATATTGATGATAGAAAAAGTACAACTGGTTTTGTATTTTTCTTGGGTGATTGTGTTATTTCTTGGAGTTCAAAGAAATAGTCCGTTGTTACTCTCTCAACTTGTGAAGCCGAATATATATCAACAACATCATGTACCTGTCATGCTATTTGGATAAGGAGATTATTAAAGGAGCTCAATATGCCACAAATAGAAGCTACGTACAGAGATTTATATTGATAACAAATTAGCACAAGCACTCGCAAAGAATCCAGTATATCATGAATGAAGCAAGTATAGATACAAGGTATCATTTTATCAGAGAATGCATTGCCAACAAGGAAGTTGAGCTCAAATATGTGAAGTCTCATGATCAAGTTACATACATTTTTACAAAACCTCTCAAGTTTGATGATTTTCAGAGATTGAGAACAAAACTTGGGCCGAATAAGAAAAATCAAAATTAAGGGAGAGATTTGTGGAGTCCATACCTACTACATTAAATAAAAGAAAAAGAAAGAGGGGTGATTGAATCACCTACTAGATTGAATAAAAGAGGAGTGATGGATGGGAGAAAAAAAACTTCAGATTTTTTCAAGAATGAGCTGCTGGAATTTGGACATTGATTAACCAATCAAATTGGTTTGGTCGGTGAAAATGTGCCTATAAATAGCAAGCTTTATTTCTCCTTTAAAACACACCAAAATAACGAGAAGACCATAAAGTAGTGAGAGTAATTCACAGATTGTTGTCTGTGAGATAATTTAGTGAGTGGTAGTAATATTGTAGTGATATGTGTTAAATAAAGAGTATTATTTCTTTCAAAGTTGTAGTAGTCTCTTGATACTACTAAGTTGTAATATTATAGTGGTAATATTGCTCCACTCGGGTATTATATTTTATCCTGCTAAAATAGTTGGTGTCATTGTTACTCTCTTGTATTATTATTATTTATTGTGGATATTATTCGTGGGCGTGATTATTGTTTATCCCAACAAAGTATACTAGAACTCCAACATAATATACTGGAGTTCCACCAAGTTTAAATGTCCAGTATAATATACTGGAGTTTGGAGAACAGGTGCTCCACTCTTCCATATATTATACATGAGTCAGGAAAGTATACCGGTTCAACATAATATGTTGGAGTTCGTACACGGTTGCACCGAACTCCCGTATATTATGCGGGACCGGTTTCTATTGCAGCAAAATAGTGGCTATTTTTCATTCAATTCGTAAACGTTGGCTATTTTTGATTGACCAGTAGGAAAACTGCTATACCGCGTTATTTGAACACAAAAGATCTAAGCAATTTCATAACATCCACTCAAGCCAACGGCCCAATATTTAGGGTATATGAAGCTCTTAGAGCATAACGCTTTAATTAATACAATGATAATTTGTCTAGCTAATCTCATGTCTCAAAATAATTACTTATAACTTATTTTAAAAAAATGGTGCACGGATTTTGCAAGTTTAAGTTGGTTAACGTCATCAAACCAAAGCTCACTTAATCTCAAGAACCCAATCCCTCTTGTCCTCGATAATACCTTTCTGAATCGCTACTAGTGTTGTGTTTACTTGCTCGCTAATTAGTTCTGAGCTTACCTTGTATTCAATCCTGCAAGTTTATATCACACATTTTAGTTAGCTAATTTAACAAATAATAGTTTAAACTTTTTTAATGAAGCAATGTCATAATTAAGTGTAAATAATATCTGAGTGATAATTATTCGAACAGTGAGAAAGCGCAAATTGGATTAAAAAATTACCGTTTGTTCTTGCAAGTAATACTTCCTATTGGTGCAACACCAAGTGCAGTTCCTGTACAGAAGACTTCATCTGCAGTAATCAATTCCTCAGCTTCAATCAAACGTTCTTCAACCTGGACCAAAGTGTACAAACCCTTAGAAATCATCCCTTCTTGTGGTTCATGTTGTTATAATTAGCACCCAATTGATTCTCTATGAGTTTAACTTTTAAACAATATAAATATACTAAAAAAAAAAATAAAAACTTACATTATTATATCACCTAAATGGTAACTAGAATAACTAACTGTCTATAACAAATTGAACTAATTATCTTGAGAAATAAGAGAAACTGCTACGACATGTTAAATTAATTAAATTGATAACGTAAAAGGTATTTTACGCCGTCAGTTAAATCCGTTCTTTATAGTAGTTTCTTAAATTGCATGGACTAAGCAAGTTAATAAATACCTGGTATCCAAGATCATGTGCAATGTCTATATCGCTTTTTCTTGTGATTCCTTCAAGAATGGTTCCACTGGGAATTGGCGTTGCGATGACTCTTCCCTATAAGACGTTTTAAAAATTTCATTAATTAATTGGGGATTAAATATTACGTTCACTGTAAAACCAATGTAGCCAGTGACTGATGGAGTTTGTTCAATGGGCTATATTGAATTCAATATTGTTGACACGGGATAGTAATATATGTATAAAATTTTAAAAAATGAATTCAATAGTAACTACTCAAAGATTGAACCCATCAAATTAAACTCAAGTTCTGATTTTGCCTATTATAGTTATAGGGGTATATATAAATAAAGTAAGTAGAACATGGAGTTAATTACTTTAACAAGGAAAATATTAGCGGCAGAGACCTCTTCAATATATCTATTATTTACTGAGTCAAGGTACAATACATCTGAGTATCCTCTCTCCTTTGCTCTCTTTATAGCTTTCAAAACCTGCATGACCAAAAATTAAGATCCAAAAAGGGACCATTTGATACCATTTGCATGAAAATTCAACATAGTACAGCGTATGTAATTAATTTTGGCTGACCGGCCAAATATGTATTAATACGAGCATTTACCGGGCCATAATTAGTAATGCTTTTGACTCCACCAGCTCCCTCTTGTGAGGCACGATGATGTTCTTCCTCAACATATAAGGTTAATGGTTGTGTTCCATTCTATGTATATGGAAATAGAAATAAAGTTAAAACTTTAAGTGAAAAGATTAAGGAAATAATTAATAATTCAAGTAAAGAAATGTCAATGTAACATACCCTTAAATAATTTCCCACTGGGCTAGCATAGCCAAGGAATGTATACTCAGGAGCTAGAGCCTTTCCATGTATAGTATTAGGATATATTGTGTTGTGTATCTTTTTATTATTGGTAGATATTCTTTCATTATTGTACAGTCCTATAGTTGGTAGGATTTGGTTTATTGTACAGTCCTATAGTTGGTAGGATTTGGTTTCTCTCTATACTCTATATATACCTTTGTAAGCAATATATTTTGTGAGAAGCCTCAAACCAATGAACTTCTCCCAAAACTCTCTACATGGTATCATACGCCAGTGGCTTATCGCCAAAGAAATCCTAATTCTTCCCTACCCGCGCCGCCGCCGCCGCTGCACTAATCGGCAGCCCGCCGCCGCCGACATTCTCGGTCCACCGCCTCTCTCCGGCATCTTACCGCGCCACCGCCGCACTAACGGGCAGCCGTCTCTCTCTCTCGACGTCGATCAGCGCCTCCTCTGCCTCGCGCTTCATGGCCGCTACGACATCGAACGTTCTTCTCCAGCCGATTGCCATCAATGCATCGGCTCAGATCCCACTCAAATTGGATTCCACTAATTACCTGGCGTGGAAATTCCAATTCCGAACCCTCCTTACGGGTTACGACCTCCTCGGCTTCTTGGACGGATCGAAGCCGTGCCCACCAGCCACTATCGTTGACAAGGAGGTCACTTCCCCCAATCCGGCATATCCTTTGTAAACAATATATTTTGTGAGAAGCCTCAAACCAATGAACTTCCCCCAAAATTCTCTACATATAGGCCCATTTCCTATGACCAGAGGCCTAACATAAAGTGTCCTTTGCCAGCTGGTGGGATCTGTTCTTATTAATAACACATGGTCATGGTCATGGTCATGGTCATGGTCATGGTCACTAAATATCAACATACGCTGAATATGACGGGTCAACAAGAAAAAATAAAAATTCATATGTGTTTGGTACGAAGAAAATTAATTGTTGAAATGAATAATGTTTTATGGTGGAAAAATATTTTCTTTGTACCAAACACACATTAATAGAAGATTTTAAGAGAAGAATAATTACCCAACGGTTATTAGCGAGAGCAGTTAGCTTGACGGCATCGACAAATTGTTGAGTAGAAGGGGAAGGCATACATATTTAAAAATTGCATTAGTGATTTTTTGTTTAACATTAGTATTATCGGAAAGAGTTAAGCCATGTCTAACTTTTACTAGCATATCGTGGTTAGAAACATTAAATGACCATACACTCACTCCATACTTCGGTCTAAATGGTAATAGTAGTTCTGGCCAACTAATTTTTTAAAAATATTTTTGATATTTTAGAAAAATATGAAGTTATTTATTATAGTACATTTTTTTCAAATCCACATTTAGTCTCCAATTACTAAAATGTACTTAAATCTAACAATCGGAGTTTATTAAATATTTTTTGGTTATTCATTCGCTGTTCAATATTTACATTGGTATTCGACTAAATTCAGATTTGCGTCGAAAAGTCTCGCATTGGAGGATAAAGTGCTCCATACTCATGCAGGTCTCAAATCAGAGACCTCTTAATTAAACATGAAAGAGTACTCAACACTTCAACACAATCATTGTCAATAATATATTTAATATTTGACAGAAACAAATAATATTTGCTTTTGATAACCTTAAATGACTAATTGTTCAAGGATATTAAAGGATTATTTTAGACTACCTCCAGACATAAGGGACCATAAGACTAGTTGTCTAATATACAATGTCTTTCTCATTAATGTCTCACTTAATTTACGGTCAAGTAGTTGGTCAATTCAGGGGAATTGGAAGGGAAAAAAAAAACCTTTTTATTATTCTAATTGATTAAATATATATTACAATATACAATATATCTTTTTTGTATGAAAGGGAGGAGTCAACTGAACACTTAGTTCTTTAATCTCTGATATCACAATAACAGTGTATCGTCAAATATTCAATAAAAAAATATATTCAGAGAATTAAAAAAATTCGGGCGTTTGTTTGCTGCAATAGAGTTTTTTGAGTTAAAATCTTGGAAATTACTGTTCCTTTATTTAGAAACTCATTTTTTTCAAATCATTTAAAAACTTAGCCTTTTGCGTATTAATAATATTTGAAATATTTAAAAATATCAATAGATGTTTATTTACAGTCTGGTCCATTATTTCAACTTTATCTTACAATAAAACGTGAAAAAGTAATTAGAAGTATTTCGAGTAAAATAATAATTACAAGTAAACCATTTTTTCCTTTGGTAAACGATAAACATCCAACATGGATTGTTGGTTTCAAAGCTGCAGGTGCAGTAAAGTACCTAGCTCCTACCTACAATGATATAAAGTCACTCATCAATTCTTTTTGTGATGTAAACTTCTTTGTATTATAGAGTATAATTTATTAATTCAAAAAACTAGTTTATCAAAGTAATATAAATTAAAGTGAGAATATCATGTGTTAGTTAATTATTATTGTGTAATAATCATATTTGTAAAATAAATATTATGCATTTATAATTAAACATTTTCAAAATATTTAATATTTGTATAGTCAAATAAATAATTTTTAAAATAAAACTCTTAAAGCGTGTGTGAAAATATTAGCCCAGGGGTCATTAAATTTATTTGCCCCCACCGGTATGGACATATTTTTGGAGACATGTTTGTAAACCTACTAAAACATATACTATGTTTTTATTAATTTGAGACAGAGACAACTAACGCAGGATTTCAATTCGTACATTAATTATTTAAATTTTTGTATAAATTCAATTCATTTATTTTAATACATAAAACATATTAGCTGCTTATTCAATGCAGAAAAAAAATGAAGAGGCTCGGAATATTAGTATCTCAATTCCAATTCGATCGGCCATCGATTTTCGTATCCTTAAAATAATATTTGCATACTTAAAAACTAGATACTGAGAAGTACTATAACATATAACTTTTTAGAATTTAAAATACTTATATGAGCAAATGAAAATACTTGTGGTCAAAGAGAAAGCTGTTTAAATGACCAAATAGTAATAGTGTGATATAAACTGATATTTTTAATTTTCTTACGTTACAAATCGATTAAATTATGTGAAAAAAATTTAGAGATAAAAAGTATATATTGAACCTGTAAAATGGGGGGAGAAACGAGTATCCTACCAGAATAAACTTCCAAATGGATTGCAGAATAAAAATTATGGTTATGCAAACTTGATAGTTGATATATATATATATATATATATATATATATATATATATATATATATATCATATTGAGATTATCAAGGTGGGCCGGAAGAGATTCCTCAGTCAACACTATTCGAGCGATCATTCAACTATCTCAAATTATCTTTTAATGTCATTTTTCTTTTATTTGTAACAACAAAGTTACATAACTATGCTTATTGCACTGAGAAGGTTAGTCAACTAGATTTTCAAATTTTGAATTGCCAAATACTTATTTTACCCTCTAAATTATAAATATTTATCTTCTTTTTATTTCTTTAAAACTTTTTAATATTATAATTTTTCTTTTTTAATTTGTATCATGGACTTACCTATAGAATAAATAAATATTATTTATAATATTTAAGCATTTATAATGCTGGAATAACAAAATAATGAGTATTGTAGAATTTGTAATAATAATATTTAATTATTCTATTGGTAAATTCATAATATAAATTATAAAGGCAAAATTATAATATTAAGAAGTTTAAGAAAATAAAAAAGAACATAAATATTTATAATTTAGAAGGTGAAATATGTAGTTGACAATCCAAAATTTAAAATATTTAATTGAGTGACTTTCTGAGTGAAATACGCACAATTCAATGACTTTATTGTTACAAAATAAGGAAAAATGACTTTATGAAATAATTTAGAATAATGGAGTAGTAATGAACTCAGAAATTCCTTCAACGTTAATCAGATTAAATTATATTGCAATATTTAAATAAGGGTAAGTTAGTCCTACTAATTATTTTTGCCTAAATTTTAATATCTTTTAATGAGTGTGTTCTAAATAAATTAATTACTTATTTTGGGAAGCGAGTATTATTTAAATCTGTATTCCTACTTGTCTGACAGCGATCTTGTCAATCAAATTTAATACATAAACCGCAAGTGCAAATGTGCAACCCCCACTCGCTATTGTTTGGTGAATATAGTAAAGCATTACAGCGTTTGCATCGAGAAAATGAATGCAATATGCCAATATAGGTTTGTAAACAAGCCAATTTTATCATTAAGTTAATACATATAGAGGCACCTAAAGTTGACATGATATTTCACTTAAACACTTGAAGTAGATGTCTTTTCAGTTAAATACATTTTTTAGGAAATTCTCATACCGATTAAACATGTTTTTTGTTGGCTTATTAATTATTATATAGGGATTTGTTGCAGCTTTGAAAGAAATTTTACTGAATGCTGAATTTAAGATGTGTGCCAGACATATCTGGTATAATTGGCATAAGAATTGGAAAGGAGAGAAAAGGGGAAAACAATTTTGGAGGTGCTCTAAATCTAGTTATGAAATTAAGTTTATTTGTAAGGATGTTTGAGGAGTTTATTATATTTTTCAAAAATATTATGGGTTTAGAGCCTAGTTTAAGTGTCTAATTGAAATGACAATTAACTAAAAAACGTATCTAATTAAAAAAAATATCTAACTTAAGTGTTCAAGTAAAAGATCGTGCCAACTTTATGTGTCTCCATATATATATATATTATGCTATTTAAGGATTCTCGCTCAATGAGATCAAACGTATAGTTGGGACAGTGACTCTCACAGCTCTTATCGACTGTCCTGTTGAGTTGTCCCACATCGGAGGGATTTGAAGTCCTTGGTATCCTTATATGGCTTGGACAATCCTCACCTCATAAGCTAGCTTTTGGGGTTGAGTTAGGCCCAAGGTCCATTCTTTTCATGTCCTTTGACATTTTACTTCTTTTTCTTACTACTTGCTTTCGGGAATTGTGGGGCGGTGGGGTTTGGTGTGGGGGAGGGGGAAGGTGGGGTGGAGGGGGAAGGTTGGGGTGTGGAGGCGGGGGTAGGTGGGGGAAAGTTCAAATTACTAGGCGAAGAGTTTTTAGAAATACTTTTTCCGTTTGCTAGCGAAATATTTTTCCCAAAAGTTAGAAAGAAAATAGATTCATAAGGAAAATCAAAAACAAAAATCTCCAAGAAATATATTCCTTGGTAACAAACAAAATCTAGATTTGTTTAATATTAGCGACAACCCCAATCTGATTGGAGTTAAGAGCAAATAGTTGTCATGACCCTACTCATAAATCCCAGTAATTAGGTAGGAGTATAGCAGATACGGTTTGATTATTTATCTATTTATTTATTTATTTGGTTTCCCCCATCAAATTTATTCTGCGAACAAAAGAAATCCTGCTCTTAATATTTATTGATTTCAGATCATGTGATTGCAATTATACATATAAAAGAACGTGTAAGCTAAGAAATGTGGCATAACTAGACAAAATTAAAGATTAATCAGAATAATAGGTAGTTCCTTTTTTTTATGTCGATATGAGGAGTTATTTCTTAGTTTTGTCTAGTCATTAATGACTTGATTATTTTTAGATACTAATAGATAGAAACAATTATGGTAAGAAGTCGTATTAAATCAAAGAAATATAGGTTTATCTTCCCATTAAACTAATAGATAGAAGCAATGCTGGTAAGGGTTGTGCCGAACCTTTTTGATATATAAATAAAATAATAATTTAACTTAATCAAAAATGGATAGATGAATAGTTTTCTTAACTTTTTACTCTTTTATAAAAAATTTATTTTCTCTTCCTTGACTTGTCCAATTCAATCTTTCTTTTTTTCGATCTTTACATATTTCAGAAACCTCTACATATTTTCTAGCTTTCTTTTTGATTACTGATAAGAATGGACCTTGGGCCTAACTCAACCCCAAAAGCTAGCTTATGAGGTGAGGATTGCCCAAGCCATATAAGGAGACCAAGGACCTCAAATTCCTCCGATGTGGGACAACTCAACACCCCCCATCACGCCCAGATCTCTGGAGCGTGGACAACATAAATGGGGGCCCAACATCGGTAACAATAAATTGGGATGGGCCTGGCTCTGATACCATGATAAGAATGGACCTTGGGCCTAACTCAACCCCAAAAGCTAGCTTATGAGGTGAGGATTGCCCAAGCCATATAAGGAGACCAAGGACCTCAAATCCCTCCGATGTGGGACAACTCAACAATTACTCACCTTCTTTCTCTAATATTTTATTAGTTCAAGTGTTCAAAATTACTTTTAAACTTTCAATAGTTCTATACTTTTATTGCTCCGTAAAATCTTATCTAATATCAACAATATCTCAAGAAAAGTTAAATAAGTTTACTATTTTATCAATTAAAAAAGAATTATAAGAGAAAATAATTGTAAAAAAGGATTATTAACAACTTTGTGTCTTCGAAAGTTTGATGAAGAGTGTTTACAGTATAATCGGAGGGTTCAATTTCTCATTATCAAAGTATCTCATAAGACCATCTCGAAATCTCGAAGCTTCAAGGTTATGATCGAGTTTCCTCCCTCGAGGCTTATTGACACTCGGTCTTACGGTAATGTTAACCATGGTCACGGTAGAAACGGAGATTTCCCAAGGCACGTGGCTAAGACCCGAGGCGGGTGTCATCTAGTGGTCACATCTCCATATTTTTGTAATTAATATTTGTTGTACTATGATGGGATTACCATCTTATATTAAGGGGATCCCTATAACTTTGTAAGGTTTGGTCAATTCAGTTGCTCCACATAAAAATATACAAGAACTCTCTATTTCACCCTCTAACATATTCTCTTGATACCATTGCTTTCATTTATTATCTTCATATTGGTTCATCGTTTATTGTTTATCATTGGTAATAAAGAGCCTTCATTGATTACTTTGCAACTGTTAGCCCTACCCCGATCACCCACGCTAGCTCGAACCCAAGCCCTAGAATCGATCTCTAGGCCCCAAATCGACAGGCTCGAGGTCCCGTATAGCTTACCTGATTGTTTGATTATAGCTCTCTCCCTAACTTTATTTCTTCTCTAATCTCATACACTATGTATCAATTGCCTAACAAACTAGCATAAATATAGATCACATATTTTTGGAGTCCCTTCAATAAATTTACTTGTTATTACCATTTTCACGGAAACAGTTTGGCACCCACCGTGAGGCTAAAAATAATAGTGATTATTTTCTTGCTGGTTTTACTACATAACGTAAGTTTTCTTCCACGTTTTTTCTTGTCCAAGATCATCGATTTAAGGTCGAAATGTCTAACTCGGTAAACGGAGATGAAATCAACAATCTTGAGGACCATAGGGAAAATGGTGTGGTTGTTCCAGACGTTGTTGTGCCACCACAAAATCATGGGAATGCACGCGGTCTCACACGGCGCCCAGTGCATAGACATAAGCTCCTACACTGACAGGAGCGCGCGCCAAGGGGATCATTAAAAAGCACAGAAAACCCCAACCAGGGAAGACTGTGAGGTTAGCATTCATGTTATTTTGGAAATACTGTAAGCAAAACAGTTGGCTATTGCTCAACTGCAAAATCACCAGAAAACTCCTAGCATGGTTGCTCCGGGGATAGCTCCCCCAGCCGAACACGTACCGGAGAGATCGAGCAATAATGGATCGATAGCCGACTCTTTCATCGTAAAAATGCTCGAGGATCTCACAAATGGATTGAATCAGGCGAGAAAATGATAGAAGCCAATGATAAGAAGGTCAAGACCTACGACTCCAGGGTCGTCCAGATTTCGGGCGCACCCCCGGTCCTGAAAGGTATGTATTCAAAAAAGTGCATACAAAGGTCGTTCCCCGAAGAAGCGTCCCTGAAACCCATTCCAAATAAGTTCAGAATGCCGGAACTCCCAAAGTACAACGGGACCTCAGACCCCAATTAACACGTTAGTACCTACACTTGCGCAGTAAAGGTAAATGATATAAAGAACGACGAGATCGAGTCCGTATCACTAAAAAAGTTCGGAGAAACACTCTCGAAGGAGAGCATGATGTGGTATCACAACTTAGCTTTTAACTCTATAGACTCATTGGCCATGCTAGTAGACTCCTTCATATAGGCACATGCCGATGCCCTCAAAGTAGCAACGAGGAAATCTGACATTTTTAAAATTAAGCAAAAGAAGAACGAGATGCTGCGAGAATTCGTATCTCGCTTTCAAATGGAACGGATGAAGCTACTGCTAGTCTCCGATGACTGGGCAGTGCAGGCTTTCACTCAAGGTCTGATTGAACAAAGCTCGGCGGCTTTAAAATATTTGAAACAGAATTTAATCGAACATCTACTTGTGGTCTGGTCGAACGTCCACAACCGGTATCAGTCAAAAATCAGGGGTGAAGATGACCAGTTGAGAGCCCCCATGGGCTTAGTATACCCAACCAGGCTCGTGGCAAAGGAGCCAAAACCAAAGAAAGAAAGATATCATTCATACAATGAACACATGAGAGATGCCCCAAGGCGCAACTCACCTTGCAATGATCGAAGGAAAGACCGAGGATGGGATCCTCGGGAACTCATCAACAGAGCCGAATTTTACAGGAACGCAGGGCCAACAGGGGCACCTCACTTGTCAGAATACAACTTCAACGTCGATATATTGGACGTCATGTTTGCCATCAGTAAAATCAGAGACGCCAAGTGGCCCAGGCCTGTATAGTCGGAGCCTTCACAGAGGAATCATAACTTAGTGTGCGAGTTTCACAAGACGCACAGCCACATGACCGAAGATTGACACCAACTTCGAGAGAAGGTAGCTCGACTACTTAACAAAGGCCACCTCCGAGAATTCCTTTGCGGCCGAGCCAAAAATTAGTTCCGAGAAAGAGAGGCAGCCAAGAAGAACGAAAAAATGAGCTACAACATGTCATCAACATGATCTTGGGAGGCGTCAATGTCCTACAGGAACCTGTGACAAGAAGGACAAGATTATCCATCACAAGAGAAAAGCGAACCCGGTGGTACATACCCAAAGATGTCCTCATTTATAGCAAAGAAGATACAGAGACCTTGTACCAACCTCACAATGACGCACTGGTAATCTCTTTCCTCGTGAATCCTTTTAAATAAAATGTGTACTCGTGGATCCAGGTAGCTTGACCAACATCAAAAAGTCGAGGGTGATAGAGTAGCTTCGACTGGTTGATCAAATCGTGTTCGCCACTCAAGTCCTCGACATATTCAACATGGCAAGTGAAACAATGAAAGAAGAAATTACCAAGTCATCATGACCGCCACATTCCAAAATGCTAAACTCCATGTCATCGAGGGAGACATGAGGTAAAACGCCTTGTTTGGACGGCCCTGGATACACTGCAGAGAGCAGTACCATCCACTCTCCACCAAATAATGAAATTACGAATTAAGAATGGAGTTAACATTGTATAGGGGGAACAACATGTGACAAGGGAAATTTTTGTGGTGCACGACGTGGTACCAACACCAATATATCCGCTCGCAAAAGAGCCGAAGGGTTATCGAGCCACACCTTTAATTAAGCTTGATTACATAAAGTAAGGGCCATACCGCGTCCTCGTCTCGAGTAACCAGGACGTATCGGTCCTTGAAACATCGCTAGCACATCTCACACTAAGGTATAACCATCTCCATTTTCATTGCATATTTCAGACGAACCCTTATGTATGCTCCCGATTGAAGCTATTAGAGCTTTAACCCAGCTCGAAGACCTTAAGGTTTTAAAGCATCTATTGCACACTTTTTCTTCGATCAAGTTTTTATCTAGAAAAGGATTTTACTAGCAAGGTTTTTAACGAGGAAACATTGGCATGCTACCTAAGGGAGACTAAAAAAGTGTTCGAGGTTTCTTTTGCAATCAACCTCTAACGGTGAGGGGCATCCTCCCATAAGACCATCTGCTCGAAAAATCCAAGAAATACCAAATAGGGTCCCACATGAAAATGATGTATTGGTCAAAAAAGTCGAACGAACCGTGTCTGTATAACCGGGCCTCGGGCAGCAAAAACTTGTACACTTGTATCAAACATTTGAAGAATATCTTTTATTAATGCATCTTGCACTCCAAAAAAATCTCGGCGCCTCCGCGGAAACTACTTCTCCGCTGAAAACATCCCGAATACTCGGGGACTGGCGTCCATGATTCAACACCTGAATGACCTCCGGGTCGGGACTCCAAAATCATAAGCCGTTAGATGAGGCAACATGAAAATCTCAAAACATCTCCAATCTTAAAAGTACACCGAATACTCGGGGACTGACATTGAAATATCAAAAAAGGCACGACCTGAGGGTTGGGATCTCCAAAATCTAAGACCTCGATGAGGCAATACAAAGTTTGCAAATAATGGCTCCCAAGTCAAGAAACCCTCGATGACTCGAGGACTGCCGTCAAGCGCCACCTCCAATGACTTATCAAAACCCAAGGCCCTAAGACCTAGAGTGGGCAGACTCGATCTTGTAAAACCTACAAAAGGTAGCAACTATATCAATAAGACCTCAACAACATGTAAAACCTGTAATACCTCACCGGCATGTAAAACTGTATGACCTCAATGACATATAAAACCTGTAAGACCTCAACGACATGCAAAACCTGTGAGACAACTGTAAGACCTCGGTATGAAAAACTTGTAAGAAAAACAACGGCATGCAAAAACTGTAAGACCTCAACGTCATGTAAAACATGTAAGACCTCATTAAAGGCATAGACTCGATCCCAAAGTTTTGGCTGTATATAAAACTTGCAAGATACCTAAAAATGCATACCCTCGATATAAATACTGAAACTACCTCATTCGGGATGCAAAGGCTCTGGCCCAACACAAGTCACTCTGATCACACGGTTGTACCGGCTGAACTAATGCGAGTCGGGGTAGCCCGACTGTCGCTACAAGGCGTAAGAGTCATTAACGCTAGCCCACACAGGTTTTCATTTACTCTGAATATACTTCGAAAAGAACTGGTTAAATAGGATACCCTCGGCATAGGCAAAAGAGCTTCGACCATGTCAGCTCCTGATCACGGACTTCGAGCTACATGGAGACCTGATTCATTCTCCGCCAACAGAATTGCATACAGTATCAGTATCATGGCCATTTGTTGCATAGGGCATGGATGTCACTGGACCTAATGAACCAGCAGCTTCAAACGGTCACAGGTTCATTTTTGTAACCACTGATTATTTCACTAAGTGGGTTGAAGCTAAAACTTTGAAGTCAATAACCAAAAAGGCAGTGGTAGATTTCGTGAATTCCCATTTCATCTGTAGATTATCATGGATTATGGTGCTATTCTTAACAGTATTTTGATGAAAGAAGTATGTCAACAGTTCAAGATTATACACCGTAATTCCACCCCGTATCGTCCCAAGGTGAATGGTGCAGTTGAGGCGGCTGAAAAGAACATAAAGAAGGTACTGAGGAAGATGGTAGAAGGGTCCAGGAAATTGCATCAAAAGTTGCCGTTTGCATTTTTGGGTTAATCGCACTACTGTTCGTACTTCAGTACGTGAAACTCCTTACTTGTTGGTATACTAAACTGAAGCAGAACACCAGCCAAAGTTGAAATTCCATCCCTTCGGATTGTCGCTGAGGCCGAGATTTATGATGATGAATGGGTCAAAGCCCGATTGGAACAACTGAGCTTAATCGGGAAAAAAGATTAGCCGTATTATGCCATGGCCAGTTGTATCAAAATAGAATGGAAAGAGCATACAATAAGAAGGTGCGCCCCAGAAAATTTGAAGTAGGACAGCAAGTATTGAAACAGATCCTACCGCATCAGATCGAGGCAAAAGGCAAGTTCGCCCCGAATTGGCAGGGGCCGTATATTATGATCCGAGTGTTATCCAATGGCACTTTGTGTCTGACGGCTATCGAAGGAAGATGCATCGACATGGCTATCAGTTCTGATGCAGTCAAGAGATATTATGTGCAATTTCTTTGATTACAATTTGGTTTGTTTGTTTGTACTTAGTGTTTATCGGATAATGAAATGACGGAGGCAATTATTTCTTCTATCCAAACACTTTTAACCTTTGCTTTCCCCTTTGAGACTTACTTATTCTCCTGGAATCATTAATGAAAACAAAAAATGAAAAAAATGAAGAAGTAAAATAACAACAAAATACAAAAAGGAAGGTCACAAGAAAAATAAAGAAATCTTTTGAACTACGTTCAACCTGATTCTTCAAAGAGGATACGTAGGCGCCTCACGGATCGGTCATAAGGTAACAAAAATCAAAAATCCCCCAGGAAATAAAACTAGGGCAGAAGTTAGGTTTTTAAATTTTGGAAAAAAGGTTTGATTCCAAGAGTTGTAATGTTTTACACGTCAAGTTATTTTGAATCTTATCTCCCCTTCATTTTAACACCGTATAAAACCCACATTGATGTCCAAAAAGACCACCGGGTCAGCATCCAATAGGTGCCAAGGCAGGAAAATGAAAGCTGAGAAAAACACACTAGTACCGACTGAGTGAGGGTCATGAGCTGAAAGAATTGATTGCCATAAGACCGGCAGAGAGAATCTTACCGAAAACACTCCAATCCCCAGTTGAGAGAGGCAAAATGAGAGAGTCTTATTGGTGAAAACCTTCCTAGGCACCATAAGGCGACTTAAGATGAGATAAGAAAAATTAGAGAGTCTTATCGGTGAAAACCTTCACAGGCCGCATAAGGCGATGAGACCTGAGAGAACCGAGAGAGTCTTATTTGTGAAAACCCCTCAAAGGGCACTATGAGGCGATACGATAAGATTGATGGAAAGGATCCGTACTTTGTGAAGAATTGGGCACCTATTTATCCCCAGCAAGTGAAGATATCAGAAAGATTGATTGATACAAATAGACTGGGTTGATTTATCCGGAATGCACGATATGATCATTGGGATTGGATATACCACCCAGATAAGTTCTTTGTTCTTTTTCTCGCATTTGTTCGGAAATTTTTCTCTTTTTCTATATTTTCTTTTCTTTGGTTAAAGTATTTTCCAGAAATTTGTTTTGAGAAAGATCTTTCAGAGCTTATTACCCATTGCAATAATGGTATAAAGCGAAATGTGAAGAGGATGGGCCAAAAACAAGGCAATAAGACAAATCGGTGCTTGTTGCGAGGCTGAATAATAAGTTAGGTTAAAAGGTCGAGGAGAGTGTGGATAAATGCCGAAAAAATGACAGGTTGAGAAAATCATGGGCCAAGTTCCAAGAGTATCCACAACATGACCCTGATCGATTATCAACCAAGTTCGAGGTGGCCGGACCACATAGAATGGGGAAGGAAGAAAGGAAAATTCATCTTCAGCAAAATAACCCCAGCAAGTTTTTTAAACACAGAACGAGGAGGGGATAAATGGACAAACCATCCCCAACAGAAATGCTATCCTCAGTAAATGAAATCATCCATAGCAAGTTGTGTGAACGCAAAACATGATAAGGGAAAGGAACAATCATTCACAGCAGAAGCGACATAACCGCTCACCACGTTTTTTAACTAATAAATTTTTCTTTGATTTGAAACAAGAAAATAAAATGATGATGTTGGCAGAACGAAAGAGAGCCGGAACAGGGGCAAAACATTTTCTCCCGCAGTGGAAAATTTTCTTGGAGAAATGAGAAAATCAATGCCAATTATAAAGGAAAACAATTTTGAAGGAAGCGGAATACCCAGCAGTTTACGGGAGAAGGCAATACAACTTTAACGAAATCAATCTCGAAATAAGCAAGACAGCCCAAGTTTTAAGGGTAGTGGTCCTTGAATCAGTTTCATGGTCACAATTGTTGAAAGAAGGAAAATAACCAGTTTTAAAGAAGGAGGATAATTACCCAGCAAGCGTTATCCTCAGCAGATTTCAGAGAAAGGAAGAACCAATTTAAATTGATAATGAAATCAGGAACCCGCCTGTAGAACGAAGGTTGCTATTTTAAATTGATGAAGTCAGGAGCATGCCTGTAGAACGAAGGTTGTTACCATTTTAAGTTGAAAATGTCAGGATCCCGCCTGGAGAATGGAGGCTGAATTACCTTTAAGTTGTTGTTGAAGTCGGGATCCCGCCCATAGGACAGAGCTGTTACTTTTATGATGTTGGAGTAAGGAGCCCGCCTGTATAACGGAGGTTGTAAGATTTCTAAGTTATTACAGGAGTCAGGAGCCCGCCTGGAGAATGGAGGTTGAATTACCTTTAAGTTGCTGTTGAAGTCCGGGGCCCACCCGTAGAACGGAGGTGCTACTTTTAATATGTTGGAGTCAGGAGCCCGCCTGTAGAATGGAGGTTGTAATATGTTTAAGTTATTGAACAGATCAGGAGCCCGCCTGTAGAACGGAGGTTGTTATATTTAAGTTAAGAAAGAGGTCAGGAGCCCACCTGTAGAACGGAGGTATTTATTTTAAGTTAAAGGAGTTAAGAGCCCGCCTGTAGAATGGAGGTATTTATTTTAAGCTAAAGGAGTCAGGAGCCCACCTGTAGAACGAAGATATTTATTTTAAGTTAAAGGAGTCAGGAGCCAGCCTGTAGAACGAAGGTATTTATTATAAGTTAGCAGAGCAGGAGCCCGCCTATAGAACGCGGGTCGTTATTTTTTAAAGTTGGTTAAGTCAAGAGTCTTCCTGCAGAATGGAGGTTGTTGTCCTATATTAAGTTGAAGAATCAGGAGCCCGCCTGTTAGAACGGAGGTTAATGTTATTTTAATTTGAAGAATCAGGAGCCTGCCTGTTAGAACGGAGGTTGATGTTATTTTTTACGTTGAAGAAATCAGGAGCCCGCCTGATAGAACGGAGGTTGATGTTATTTTTTTAGTTAAAGAATCAGGAGCCTGCCTGTTGGAACATAGTTTGTTATTTTAAATTGAAGAAGTCAGGAGCCCGCCTGTTAGAACAAAGGTTGTTGTTATTAAATTAAAGAAGTCAGGAGCCCGCCAATAGAACGGGGTTGTTATTTTCAAGTTATTCCATTCGGGAACCCCCCCCCCCTTAGAACAGAGGTTTTATTTTCAAGTTGTTGCATTCAGGCCCGCCCATAGAATGAAGGTGTTATATTAAAGTTATTGCATTCGGGAGCCCTCTTGTAGAACGGAGGTGTTATTTTCAAGTTATTGCATTCGGGAACCCGCCCGTAGAACGGGCGCATTACATTTCAGTCTTCAGATTTCATCAGTAACCCACTGGAAGCCAGAAGGTAACAAAAAAAATCCCCAGCATGACAAGTTAGTCCCTAGCGGACAGAACAAAATGATGAAACTTGTGCTCGGGAAAAAGCAAAGGGCCAGTGTCATCCCCAACAATTTTTGAAAGAAAGATGCACTGGAGGAAACACAAGACGAAAAGAAAGCAAGGCATCAAGAGCAAGTTGAAGATAGATAAGATCTTGTAATCCTTTGTCTAGCCTAGCTTCTTGTTTTCTTTTTAGCACGGTTTAATAAGGAGATCGGTAAAGCATTAGTTAAAAATACAACAGCAGTAACAGCAAAAATGCAATCCCATGGTAGTCCTAGATACCAAAGCTTCCCGAATTACATTAACCTAATTCCCTTTTAACCAGGGATATGTAGGAGACCTGTGAATCAAAGGTTCAGTTAAATCTTTTTAAAAAAATGCTTCACACGGCGTATTCCAACGAGAAACAATCGCTCATATTCGCTCACTTTATCTTTGAACGAAAACTCTTTGTGTATTTGGACAAGGAGGGGCAGCTGTGAGAACATGATTTTTTCTTTATGGAAATTACTCCAAGAAAAATGGAGAAGTAAAGCAAATTACCTTCGGGTACAATTTTGAGATTTTGCGTAACATTTTGGTAGTTATTTTTGTCCGTAAATGTTTACTTTGTTGTAGTCAATCAAAAAATATAAAAATATATATTGCATGCATATATATGATTTAATTGTACATTTTTAAATTAATTAAACCATATCCTATATTAAAAGAATGAAAATCACAAAAATACGAATTTCGGTTAGTTTTGTCATTTTATTGTTTAAATTGCGTAATTGTGTTTAATCATTGTTTGATCTTGTGCCTTTCTTAATTTTATGGGTTAATTAGTATCTTATTAAGATAATTTTTGTTTTATAGCTTATTTTTAGGATTTTTGTAATTAGTAATTAAAAAGGGGAATTAAAAGAAGAAAAAAGAAGAGTGAAGAAAATGAAACAAAATCAGGATTGGGCCATCATTTCTCCAAGCCAAAATCCAGGCCCAAGTGATGCCCTTTACCCGTTCCAAATGACCTGATCGCTCAGAGGTCCAAACGACACTGTGTTGGCACAAATAATCTGAGCCATTAATTCGCTTCAATCACACGGTCCAGTTCTGGCCCCATGACCAGCCAAATGACGTCGTATAGACATATTAGATCTGATCCACTCATCTATTTTGATCCAACGGCCTCAAGGACCCCTTATAACCCAGTTCATTTCGACCCGGGTCGACCCAATCCTCCACTAAGACCAAACGACCCCGTTTTATATTAGTCGAATGATCCGAGCCGTTGATCTCATCTGATCTAACGGCTTGGATTAGATTTCCCCCTAGTATATTAAACCACACCCCTCCCCCTCCAAAGCCACCCCCTCATTCCCATTGTCTCTCTCAGAGGCTGGACCAGACGATCCCTAGCAAACCCTTGCCGCACTGAAATCCCCTCGCCCAAAACCCGGTGGCAACAACGTCGGAGACCACCAAGCTCGCACCCCTAAACCTACGAACAACCCTTAGTCCAAATCTATACCCCTTTAATCTAAAATCATCTCAGGCTATTTCGAATCTTCAATCGTATAATCGAGCAAAACTCTACCTACCCAATCATCCCCAAACTTACACCAGTTGACCATCCAACTTCCCTCGTCCTGAAACCGTTACTGGCTCCCTTCAAACCATTACATAATCCCTAGAATATTAGATCTAAGACGAACACTGAGTTTTCAGAGATTAAATTCAAGGGCATGTATTGAAGATTTGAGGCCAGAATAGGTTTTATTCGTGTGTTCTCATTTGAGAACTCGTGATTAAGACCTATTTCGACCAAAATCAAAGGTTGCCGAGATTTGTTCAAGCCAAGCACTGGTAATATTCCTTAGGTATTTCCCTTTTTTTTCCCTTCTCTTTTGTTTTTGTTTTAATTTTTCTGATTAATTCGTCATTGTTTTGGTAAATTAGTTCTTCCTCTTCTTACGGACCTTTTTCTTGTTCCAATTTTCTTTAGTCAAATAGCATATGTTATAAGCTTCTTGAATCATTTAAATAGTTTCTTGTAGCACATTAGTTTTGTTTAAGACCCCTCGAATCCCCTGTACCCCCTAGTTGGCATTGTTGAACTGTCTGAGGAAATTCATCCACGCCTGATTGGTTTACTCAGGATTCTTTCTTCTTCTTTGTCTTGTTGAAATAATTCGAAGTAGTCAGTATCTATAAGTTTGTGTATAAGACTGTGTTTGTTTGTTGTTACTGTTAGTCCAAATTGTCTCATTCATGTTCTGATATGTTCTGATACCCCTAAACCACTGCATCCTTCATTCTGTTGTCACATTGTGTGAACTAATTTGAGGTCGAAGTTTAAACTGTTGTTGAAGCTTTTGTTTAGTATCAATGTTCTGATACATTCTATGATTTTGATTAAGAATCAGTTTATTTGTTCCATTGACTAATTAGGAATACGTTTAGCTAGTCAATTGTTAGGATTGTTCATTAGGTGATTTGATTATAGCTGTTATGGTCATCAGAGGGTAGTTTGGGATTTGAAATTTGAAAATGCATTTAGTTTAAGTGGATTTGCTCATTTTGAATGGCCTGCCAGTTGAATGCTCAGTGGGCCACTGAACCATTAAATAAATTAATCAAAAGGGAAATAAGGGGTGAGCTTAGGGCCTTTACTAATTGGAAATCAAAAATACTAAGTTAATGATAAAAAAGCTAAAAGATGCACATAGTAAAGGGAATATAGAAGTTGAAAAGTAAAAATGAGAAAAGGATAATAATAAAAAAAGTTTTCTTTTACAACTGTAAAAAAAAAAGAAGACCAGAGAAGGGTCAAAGGTGAATAAATAGAGTGAGTTGAGAATTAATGGGGGCGGGGGGGGGGGGGGGGGGGGATTTTTTAACACTAAATTCAGAATTTAAAGATTAAGTTGACTGAATTTTGACCAAAAAAATTTCAGAACTTAAAAATTGCATTTAGTATTGTTGAGTTTTAGTTGGTTATTTCCTGGGTTTTGTACTGGTTGAACATTGTTTCATTGAGTTTGGTTTCTTTCTTGGGTTGTAGAATCTGTTACTGGGTCCCCTGTTGATTTTCAAGTGCTATTCCATTGGTTTCCTGGGTTTTCTGCAATTGTTTCTGTGCTGGGGTCGAGTTTATTCTGGTTTTAAAACTGAATTTTGAGCTGATCTGAATTCCAAGTTGTTGCTGCATGTTATTTGTTGTTGCTGCTCACTCCTTCTCCTTTTATTTCCATTTTCCAGGTATTTCTTCAGCTCTAGTTGATGTATGATAGACTGAAACAGTCAACATGTGGTAGTTAATTGAAGAAAAATGAATCTGGGCTTGTGTTAACAGATATCAACTTGTTTTGAGCTTCTGATAGTTTAATTGTGTCTGTACAATAACTGTAGTTGGAGTTCAATGAATGGAAGAATTCTCAATGAGTAATAAATGGACTGTGTAGTGATTCTTTTTAGAATTTGTGTTCTGAGTTGAATGCTTGATTTAGTTTTTTGGTTAAAAATAGGTTATAAGATGGTTTATGTTTTGGTAGTTAGTTCCAGTAGTTATAAAATAGGCTTGAATGGTTATTAGTCTCAATGTGCCCTTCAACAGTTCTATTAGGACATCGTGAATCCAGTAGTTAGTAGATCTATTTTGTTAACTTCTATCATAGAGCAGTGTAAATTCAAATCCGTATGATAGCTATGTTTTTCCATCTGAAATAGAACCAATGATCAGTATGCATGCTCTTATCATATTAAGAAATAAACAGTTTTAGTAAACGCAAATTTGGAATCACAAGTCACTTGAGTGAACAATATTTGTTTCAAGTTAGTCTGAAGTAGTTGGCTTGAGTTTGAGTCATTAACATTAATTCAATCTATTCCAGTTACCTCTTGAGTTTGGGGTCATTAATCTATCCATGTCCATGTGTTAAGAAAAAAAAGGCAAGCAAGTAATTACTATTGTTATTATATTCGTATCTTGGTTTCCAAGCTCATTATCATATTTTAGAATATGTAGGAATCATTAATTAATATGTAGAGGAATAAAAATTGTTTGGCATGCTATGGGATTTAATGGCCTCTTACGGGTGCTGCATCGTGCAGCCGATGGGATTCGTTCCCCAACCTCGCCCATGCGGTCCGTTTCGCCTTTTTGCTGCTCGGGTTTATTTTTGAGCCTAATGGCATATTTTGTTTTCAAAACTGTTGCTTGGTTTGTATTAAACTGATGGAATATTAATTAGGACTTTCATTTCTTTTAGAGACAAAAAATAAAACAGAAATGTAGTCACTTTAGGACATCCATAATATAAAGGAGGCGTGCCTCGTCATAGTAAATTACAAATTACAGTGCCCTTAGTAAAGGTCTAAAAATATTTATCAGAAGGGAAGGGTCATTTAGCGAATTTCACGATCCTCCCAAAAAATTACAATGTGCTAGACTCCATTAGGCGCGGCTTTAATAAATTACATTCCTAAATATGGGTTGGCATTTTATGCAGCCCAAATCTAAATTCAAAAACATTGGATAGAGTTTTCCTAGGATTGCGTGCTCCGTCGGCGCAATCCGAAAGCACACTTTAAACGACGGTCACTCTCTCAAATAAATATTTATTAAGTAAAAGCGGTAAAAAGTAAGATCGGCACATAGGTTCTTCATGTAAAAAATCAGATAATAAATGAAACAGTTGAGCGACCATGCTAGAACCACGGAACATGAGAATTCCTAAACCTTCTCCCAGGTTAACAGAATTCCTTATCAGAATTTTTTTTTCACGGACTGTTATACAGAGTCAATATTTTCCTCGATTCGGGATTCAACCCGTGACTTGAGACACAATAAATCTCCCAAGTGGCGACTCTGAATCTTGTTGATAAATCCCGTTTTGATTGTCCTTTAATTGTAAAAACTCCCTTGCGCCTTTGCGGGGCAAAAAAGGAGGTGTGACAACAAGTAAGGGGATTGACAAATAAACATGCAAGGCTCACATAAAACCTCGTAATTCAGATAACACTTAGTTTAGCATGCCTTAGAAATATTAGTTGGTCTTAAATTAAAACTTAAGCGGCAGACGAAAAATTTAAAACATAGAATTACATAAAAAGTATAAATTAGGCAATTGAATTCAATTTTTAGGAATTGGAGTATTTTTTATGAATTATTTAATAAGGGACTAATACATAAAAATTTTGAAAACGAAGCGGAAGCTTGCAGAAGTTTTTCAAAAAGGTTCCAAAAATCGACCGAACTGTTTAAAGAAATGTACAATAGAGTTTGCAGAAGTAAAGTTCTAATAAAAGGAAGAGGGAGTTTGAAAGCTATTTTGAAAGTAACTTCACGAATAAAAGTTCAGATAGAGAGTTGGAAAAATGATTTTATAGACAGAAATGCATGTTTTTAAAGTTGCAGACAGGTTTGGATGAATTTATTAAAAACCACAAAAATTATTACCAGATTACTACTTATATAACTTTAACAAACTTGAGATCCTATAGGCGAGATCTACTTTGGTTTTATTAAATCATTGCTATTTTAAATATTTAAGGAAGGGGAGTATTGTATGACCCTACTGTTTACCTATCTTTTATGCATTTCCATAGGCATGATTTCTATATGCTTGAATGAAAAGAGAATGCAAAGTCTATAGACATGATCTCTAGGTGATTTGAAGTATTTAACCTGTAGGTATGATATCGAAGTGAAAAATGGCGATATGAACTCTATGAGCATGATAGCTAAGTAATTAAACAACAATGTTGATCCTATAGGCATGGTATCTAAATGATCAATTTGCGATATGAACCCTATGAGCATGATATATAAGTAGTTGAACGATAGTAATGATCCTATGGGCATGTCATCTACCCTTTAACATATGCAAGCAAATATAAACTCCTCTCAGACCCTTTACTTATATACTCCCCTAGTTCTTTTTACAAAGTTACTATTACAGAACCAGAAGTAAAAAAAAAAGAAGTAATTAAAAATACATCGTAGCCCAGAGCTAGATACAAACTGCCTAATGCAATATAAATATCCAATACATGTGCTTCACAATATCAGAATCCAGATTCCAAGGCCTTTTCTCATTTAGCGTGTTTCAAAGTCCCAAGGACCTTCAAGAGCCCAGGAAATGCTTACACTCTGAAGAGTGAATATTGTGACAGAGTAGTGCAAGTGTGGAATTACCAACCCTCATGCATCCAAGTTCAGAGGGAGCTACAGGGTCCCGAAGCATGGCTTACCCAAGGGGGGTAGAACTTAAGAACTAGGAGTAAGTGCAGAGTGAGGGATGAAATTTAGCATGAGGTTGTCATACCCAGCCATGGTATAGACTGGCACGCCCCTGTACCCTTGCTCAGATTTAAACAAATAAGAGCAGACTTTTAGAGAGTCAAACTTAGGTTTGAATGGTAATTAGAGCACCATCAGAAAAAAATTTAAGCTCAGCATATAGAGGGGAGAGGGAATGGGAAAGAAATTGGGTAAAGCCTCAGGAAGTCTAGTTCTGGATCACAGACAACAATTCCAAGTGTTGTCATGATTCAGGACAATACCCACATATAAGGGAAGTAGAGGGAAAGGATTAAAAACATAGTCGAATGAAACATAAAAAGGCACAGCATGCTTGAATATAATCACATAATGCAGGAAAGCGTAAGTAAACACACAAGGAGAGAAGTGTAGAAGAGGAGTTGAATACATAAGAAAGAGAGTGCTATTTAACTAATCGAACATATCAGCTGCAAGTTTAGAACATCAGAATAGGAACAGCAAGCAAATAGCCAGGCAGTCATTTGGAACAAACTCAAGGAACTTCAACAAGAACTTGGGAGTCAGAGAAACTCCAGGAAATTCAGAGAGCGGGAGAGAAACGAGTAGAGATCTCAGTAGTAGTATAAAAAATAGAGAGTAGTGATGGTATTAGAGAGTAGTAAAGAATATTTCAAGACAGAGATGTTTGTGTCGAGTTGTTATTTATTTTGAAGTGAATTCTGATGATGAATGAGTGAACAGAGGAACATGTATTTATACTTGCAGTCAGGCAGGTAAGCAAGGAAAGAAAATAATCAAGTATCAATCAGAAAAAAATCAGTAGAAGAGAATTCTTAATTAAAGAGTTCAAATTTTAACGGTAAAGGGCAGAAGCTATTTAAGGAAGGGGAATCAAGTAGAATATCATGCACAGAATGCAAATAAGGGGTAAGTACATAGGGGAATGTTTTGAAACACACATTTACTTAATAAGGCAAGAAGTAAATCAACTAGAACAAGAAGTAGTGCATAGTAAATCAGGCAATCAAAGATTCAAAAGCAATAATGAACCAAGTCAGAAATAAGGGAATAGGAAGGTTCAAATTAGATAAGGAAATAATCAATCAAGCTTATACAATGGCATTCTGAAATCAATACAAAAAATAAGAGGTGATTCTGAGAGGAAAAATCTTCATATAAAGAGTGCATAAGTTTTAAACATACGAGGCTAGATTCAAAACAAAGAAAAGTATCACTCAGCCAGAATCAGTGAGTAAGGAACTAAAGGGGGAACATCTGCAAAAGCCAGTAAAAGGTCTTGCAAAGCTTAGCAAGAGTCAGAATAACATAGAGAAACAAGGATGAGTTTGAAATTAGGGTTTTGAAATCAAATTAACTCAGAGAAGAGAAACAAGCAAAATCACATACAACTGGTCTGAAAAACCCCAAATTCTAGCGTTTCCGCCATTCATCAAGTGTAAAGACGAAAGCAGATAAATCAGGCAAAAGTAACAACGAAACAAGTCCAAAAGACCCAAAGGAACTAAAACCTTAATCATTTCAAGAAAACCTAACAAGGGAACAAAATATTGTAAAAGAACTCACAAAGTGAAGGTAGAAGATAGCATTGTATAAGAAAACACATAGTAATCATAGTAGAAACACATAGAAGTCACAATAGGGAAAATACAGTAAGAGTAACACATATGAATCTCAATAGAACAAGTAAAATCAAAGAAACCCTAAGTCGGAGAAGACGAACGGTTTTTGAAAGAAAAGTTTTGAAAGAGACTTAAGAAATCATTTGAAAACCATAAGATAACACGGATCTGGAGCATACCTAGGGAAAGATAGGAAAACCTCGAAAGGCTAGGGTTTCAGAAGAACTCTAGAAACGAGAAAGGCCTGGAAAAAGGCGTGCTCTGAATCAAATGAGTCAGAGAGGGACTCAAAGGGCTAGGATTGTTGGAAATACGTTCTCAAGCCTTTATACTAAAACGTGTGTTCTTATGTGTAGGTTTTGATGAATGACAAACGAAGCGCAAAGTGATATATGACGAAGTTCAAGTACAAGCGCATAATTGATGCATAACGAGATTCAAGCACAAGACAAAGTTTTATTGTTTAAATGAGTCGCTCTTAATTGTGATCTTGATCCGACAACTTGACTCATGACATGGCTTCTCTCGTAAAATTACTTTTACAAAATCATGCATATTTAATTTAATGCTAAATGATTTTAAATCATGCATATTTTCATTAGTCAAAATGATTTTTAAACATGCCTCTAAAAACTGGACTAAGATAATCGATTATGTTTAAGTCAGCTGCTTGACAATCGATTGTGAACAAATGACAATCGATTGTGTTAAGGCAGTGAGCATCAGGTTTTTCAAACCTGCATGACAATCGAGTGTGAACCTTATGACAATCGATTGTGATGAGGCAGTGTCCATCAAAGTTTTTCAAAACTTAGAATAATCGATTGTGAAGCTAATGACAATCGATTGTGAAGAGACAGTGTCCTTCAGATTTTTCAAAGTCACAAAATAATCGATTGTGAACTTATGACAATCGATTGTGTTGAGGCAGTGACTTCCAGACTTTTTCAAAGTTATTAAATAATCGATTGTGAGTATATAAAAATCGATTGTCACGAGGCAGTGTCTAAAATGATATTCAAAATCTGATAAATAATCGATTGTTAACTTTGCACAATCGATTGTGAAGCTGACCGTTGTCGTAAAGTTTTCAAATACCGTCAGGTAATCGATTGTTGATTTTGTACAATCGATTGTTGATATTAAAATCTGGAAAAGATTTTTTGAACGTTGCTGAATAATCGATTGTTGATTTTGTACAATCGATTGTTGAAATTAAAATCTGGAAAGGATTTTTGAACGTTGCTGAATAATCGATTATTGATTTGGTATAATCGATTGTTTAACGTAAAATCTGGAAATAATTTTTTGAACGTTGCCAATAATCGATTGTTGATCTTGGACAATCGATTGTTAAGCGTAAAATCTGGGATTGATTTTTGGAATGATTGGCAAACAATCGATTGTGGCTTCCTGACAATCGATTGTCACAGAGTAAAATCAGCAACTCTTAATTGGCAATTAGGCAACGGTAATGCCAAGTTTTTCAACTATAAATACAGCTTCATTTCAGTGTTTTAAACAAAACAACACACAACAATTGATCATTCTATTGCTATAACCTTGCATACTATTGTTTATCATTTTATATTTATTCCATAAAGCTTTTGAGAGCCAAAGTCTTGTCCATAGTTGTTATGATCTTGAGCTTACTTCTTTTACTTATATCTACTCATTAAGAAGTGTTTTGTTTGAGTGTTTAGTGTTTTGTACACTTGTAAGAGAATTGTGATTCTCTTGTTGTAAGGAACTTGTGTTTCCTTGGTTGAAGTCTTGGAGTGTTGTATCTCCGAGCAAAGGTGTTAAGGCTTGTGTCCTTAAGATGTAAAGGTTTGTTGAGCACCCGTAAGCTTGACAAGTTAGTGGAAAATCTTGAGAGAGTCTCTCGGGGACTGGACTAGCCACGTGTTGTGGTGAACCAGAATACATCGGTGCGTTCTTTCCTTTTGTTTATTTAACGCACTTAATTATTTCCTGCAAATTTTAATTTCCGCAAGTTTACGCTAAATTTTATTATAACGCTATTCACCCCCCCTCTAGTGTTAAGCGTATTATCTAACAATTGGTATCAGAGCCTAACTCTCTGAAGACTTAACAGTTTGAGAGAACCATCCATGGCTTCTACTCGTGACTCATTTGCAGGAATTGATGAAGGACAATGCTCCACACGACCACCTCTATTCAACGGTACAAACTACACGTACTGGAAGGAGAGGATGAAAATTTTCGTTCAAGCAAACAACTTTCATCTCTGGAAGGTGATAACGAAGGGAAACCAAATTCCAACCAAAAAGGTTGAAAACGAATGGGTTCCCAAGTCCGAAGAAGAATATGACGCGGATGATATCCGAAAGGTTCAAAATAATGCTAAAGCAATTAATTTATTATGTTGTGCTGTAAATGCTGACGATTACAGGAAAATATCGTGTTGCACAACGGCAAAGGAAATGTGGGACAAGCTGGAAATTATGTACGAAGGTACGGACCAGGTAAGGGAAGCTAAAATTGATTTCCTAACCCATGCTTATGAACTATTTCACATGAAGGAAGGTGAAAAGGTGGATGAAATGTTCGAACGATTTTCAATAATCGTAAATGACCTACATGCCCTCAAGAAGACATTCACGGATAGAGAACTTGTTCGAAAAATTCTTAGAAGTCTCACTCTGGCATGGCGATCAAAGGCCGACGCAATTCAAGAATCCATAGGCGTCTCAAATGTCACAATCGACGCATTAAGAGGTAACCTTAAGACTTATGAATCTACAATACTTAACCCTCTTGTTGATGATCAAAGGAGGCAAATAATAGCGCTTAAGGCAAGCACAAGCCAACCTCAAGTTGATGAGGACGGAGACAACGAGTTTGGACTCGTTATCAAAAGATTTCAAAAGTTCATGCGAAAGGAGTATGAACGAAAGGGCAAAAAGCAAGGCGAGCAAATAAAGTGCTATGAATGCGGTGAAACCGGGCACATCAAATCAAATTGCCCAAACATCAAAAAGGAGAAGAAACCTTTTAAGAAGCAACACGCATACATTTCTTGGGGAGGAGACTCCGGAGATGAGTCAAGCGAAGAAGAAGAAGACGAAGCCGCAAACCTTTGTCTTATGGCGCAAGAAGACAAGCAAGATGAGGTATGTCTAATCTCTTCTAAAAACTTCTTTACTCTTGAAGAAATGCGAACTGCTTTTGATGAGCTATATACTGAATTTATTAAAGCTTCAAAGACTGTCAAGAGCATTAAAGAAAATGCTTCTCTAAAAGAAAAAGATTTTCAAAAACAGCTTTCTTTGAAAGAAAAGGAGTTAGAAAAACTGGTTTTAGAAAATGAGAAGCTGAAAGAGGAAAACAAGTTTTTCGGAAAAAGAAGCGCCGACAAGCCCGAAAGTTCTATTAAAAATTGCTCTTCTTGCATGCATCTCGAAAATGAGGTAGATAGACTTAAAGGTACCTTAGATAAGTTTAATTCTTCCCACAAAAATTTGAATAAGGTCCTTGTTAATTTGAAATCAACCAAGCATGGCATAGGCTATAAGAATGAGCCTAAAGAAAAGGTTGACGCCAAACCCCAACCACCTAAGGCTCAACCTAGGATTAATAAAACAAATGCTTATCGTAGAAATAGCAATCCTAGAACAAATATGCATGCTAGACCAAGTGTTGAACATTTTAGAAAACCTAGAAATCACTACCCTAGAAATGATGCATATTCTAGGCCAAACACTAGAAAGAGTTTTGAACCTCTTAGAACATCTAGACATGACCATTACTCTAGAAAGGCTGCTCATTTTAGAACTAATAGTAGGAGAAATGGTTCTCATTAAATGTGCAATAGTCATAATGAAAATAGAGTAATTCATTTTCGTCCATCAAGTTACTATGAACCTAGAAGGATGCATAACCCCAACGTGACTTGTCATTATTGTAGACGCATTGGTCATATTGCCCCTGCATGTTTTACACGACATAGACATATCACTAAATCGCATCATTATGATATGCCTAACCCTCAAGGACCCAAAATGGCATGGGTACCTAAAACGCATTAATTTGTTTTGTAGGTGTGTTTGAAGGAATCAAGTGTACTATGGTACCTTGATAGTGGATGCTCCAAACATATGACGGGAGACGAATCCAAATTCCTTCAACTAGAACACAAAGAAGGAGGAAGTGTGATTTTTGGGGATAACAATAAAGGAAAGATTATTGGCATCGGATCGGTCGGTAAGGATGAAAATTCCTCTATTAAGCATATATTACTTGTTAAAGGTTTAAAGCATAATCTCTTGAGTATAAGTCAATTATGTGACAAGGGAAATCTTGCCCTATTTGATTCGGATGAATGCTTAGTGTTTAGACGTAGTGATTTTAAAATTATCCTTCGTGGTTTTAGAGTGGATAATATTTATATGGTTGATCTTGCAAATTCCTCACCCGAATATATTGATTGTCTTATGAGTAAAGAGGATGATACTTGGTTATGGCATCGTAGAGTAGCACATATCAACATGCATCTTTTGAACAAATTGATTTCTCAAAACATAGTTATTGGCCTTCCCAATTTGAAATTTGAAAATGACTCTATCTGTGATTCTTGTCAAAAAGGGAAGCAAACAAAAGCATCTTTCAAATCCAAAAATATTGTTTCAACTTCTAGACCATTGCAATTGCTTCACATGGATTTATTTGGACCATCTCGCATTGAAAGTCTAGGAAGAAATCGTTATGCTTTTGTGATTGTTGATGATTATTCTAGATTTACTTGGACTTTATTTCTTGCCAATAAAAGTGATGCTTTTCAGAATTTTAAATATTTTCTTAAGCGTGTTCAAAACGAGAAGGAAACAACCGTCATTTCAATTAGAAGTGATCATGGGGGAGAGTTTGATCACAATCTCTTTGCGGACCTTTGTGACGAACTTGGTATCGAGCATACCTTTTCCGCTCCACGTACACCACAACAAAATGGGGTGGTGGAAAAATAGGTGTCTCGAAGAGATGGCTAGAACCATGCTCGAAGAGACTAAGATTCCCAAACATTTTTGGGCGGATGCCGTGAGTACCGCATGCTACATCTTAAATAGAGTAGTCATATGGCCAATACTCATGAAGACCCCTTATGAACTCTACAAGGGAAGGAAACCAAATATCTCCCATTTTAGAGTATTCGGTTGTAAATGTTTTATTCATAACAATGGCAAAGATCAATTGGAAAAATTTGATGCTAAGTCCGATGAGGGAATTTTCATTGGTTATTCCTCACGTAGCAAAGCATATAGGGTTTTTAATAAAAGAACCGAAACTGTGGAGGAATCCCCTCATGTTGTATTTGCCGAAAATAGTGCTTGCTTGGTGAGAAAGGATACCGGTTTTGATCTTGCAGGTATTTTAGATAGCTTGAAAGACAAAATAAAAGAGGAAACGCCTAAAGAAAATCAAGACGAATTTTTGAAACAACCAACAGAGGAAGCGCCACAATTGGAAAATGAAACGAAAATGCCTAACGAGTGGAGCACAATTAAAGATCACCCTCTCGAACAGGTAATTGGCGACGTCGGAGAAAAGGTAAGTACCCGAAACTCCCTTATGAACACCTTAGGACATACTGCTTTTGTGTCTCAAATTGAACCAACAACCATCTCCGAAGCAATTGGGGATGAATTTTGGACCTTGGCAATGCAAGAGGAGCTTAACCAATTCAAACGGAATGACGTTTGGGATTTGGTGCCAAGACCCGAAAATCATACCATAATTGGTACGAAATGGGTTTTTCGAAACAAACTAGATGAAAATGGTGTAATCACTAGAAACAAAGCTAGGCTTGTAGCAAAAGGCTATAATCAAGAAGAGGGTATTGACTATGAAGAAACATATGCTCCCGTAGCTAGATTAGAAGCTATTCGTCTATTGCTCGCTTTTGCCTCTTCTATGAATTTCAATTTATATCAAATGGATGTGAAAAGTGCTTTTCTAAATGGTGTTATACAAGAAGAAGTTTATGTTGAACAAACCCCCGGGTTTGAAGATTTTAAATCTCCCGATCATGTTTCAAACTCAAAAAGGCTCTCTATGGTTTAAAACAAGCTCCCCGAGCTTGGTATGAAAGATTGAGTAAATTTCTATTGGAAAATGATTTCATTAGGGGGAAAGTTGACACCACCCTTTTTGTTAAGCATATAAACAATGATATTTTATTAGTTCAAATATATGTGGATGATATCATATTTGGTGCTACTAACAATGTCTTATGCAAGGAATTTTCCGATTTAATGACAAGCGAATTTGAGATGTCTATGATGGGTGAGTTAACATTCTTTTTGGGATTACAAGTAAAGCAAATGAAAGAAGGTACGTTCATTTGCCAAGCCAAATATTGCAAAGAATTGCTGAAACGATTTGAAATGGACAATGCAAAAGCAATGGCGACTCCCGTGAGCAAATCCGATCATCTAGACAAAGATGAGAAAGGTAAGGAAGTCGACACTAAGAAGTATCGAGGTATGATTGGCTCTCTTCTCTATCTTACTGCTAGTCGTCCGGACATCATGTTTAGCTTATGTTTATGCGCCAGTTATCAATCGTGTCCTAAGGAGTCTCACCTTACTGCGGTAAAACGGATTTTGAAGTACCTTGTTGGTACTACAAATGTGGGTCTATGGTACCCCAAAGGTTCTTCATGCCAACTCGTTGGCTATTCCGACTCTGATTTTGCTGGATGCAAATTGGACCGCAAGAGCACTAGTGGCACTTGCCATTTGCTCGGTAGCTCTCTCGTTTCTTGGTTTAGCAAGAAACAAGTAAGTGTTGCGTTGTCCACAACCGAGGCTGAATATGTAGCTGCGGGGAGTTGTTGCGCTCAAATCCAATGGATGAAACAACAACTCTTGGACTATGGCCTAAGTCTTGATCATATCCCTCTTAGATGTGATAATACTAGTGCCATATGCTTGACGAAGAACCCCGTTCTTCATTCGCGAACAAAACACATTGAAATTAGACATCATTTTATAAGAGATCACGTTCTCAAGGGCGATGTCGAAATCGAATTTGTTGAAACCAAAGACCAATTGGCCGACATCTTTACTAAGCCCTTAGAGAAAGAGTCCTTCTTCCGAATTCGTAGTGAACTCGGGATTCTTGACTCCACGTTGATCTAAGTCATGGATTGCATCTTTTTATCTTACATGATTTCTAACTTGAGCGTCGGAGACGTCTAACGAATTTTTGCAGGTATCGCCCTAAAGGTAGGGGGAATTATAAAGCATGACGCGCAATAATCAAGTCTTCTTCAGAAAATCAGTTTCTGTCGTCTAATAATCGATTATCTCGTATCAATAATCGATTGTAATGCTATTACTTGAGTTATTGTGCTCTCTTTAAGTAATCACGTTTTTTCTTTCCAATAAATAAACAAGTTTCATTTACATCTTTGACATCTTCTTATATTATTTTTGCTAATGGCAAAAGGGGGAAGATAACGGGTATGCACTCTCAATTGTTATAAGCTTAAATTGAGGGGGAATTCATATATTGAGGGGGAACTAATCGCATACTTATTGCATATCTTTACTTGTCCTGAATCGTCATTATAAATTGTTTAAGTTGCATATCCCGCTTAAAGTTTTCCATTATCAAAAAGGGGGAAATTGTTGGAAACACGTTCTCAAGCCTTTATACTAAAACGTGTGTTCTTATGTGTAGGTTTTGATGAATGACAAACGAAGCGCAAAGTGATATATGACGAAGTTCAAGTACAAGCGCATAATTGATGCATAACGAGATTCAAGCACAAGACAAAGTTTTATTGTTTAAATGAGTCGCTCTTAATTGTGATCTTGATCCGACAACTTGACTCATGACATGGCTTCTCTCGTAAAATTACTTTTACAAAATCATGCATATTTAATTTAATGCTAAATGATTTTAAATCATGCATATTTTCATTAGTCAAAATGATTTTTAAACATGCCTCTAAAAACTGGACTAAGATAATCGATTATGTACTTATGATAATCGATTATGTTTAAGTCAGCTGCTTGACAATCGATTGTGAACAAATGACAATCGATTGTGTTAAGGCAGTGAGCATCAGGTTTTTCAAACCTGCATGACAATCGATTGTGAACCTTATGACAATTGATTGTGATGAGGCAGTGTCCATCAAAGTTTTTCAAAACTCAGAATAACCGATTGTGAAGCTAATGACAATCGATTGTGAAGAGACAGTGTCCTTCAGATTTTTCAAAGTCACAAAATAATTGATTGTGAACTTATGACAATCGATTGTGTTGAGGCAGTGACTTCCAGACTTTTTCAAAGTTATTAAATAATCGATTGTGAGTATATAACAATCGATTGTCACGAGGCAGTGTCTAAAGTGTTTTTCAAAATCTGATAAATAATCGATTGTTAACTTTGACCAATCGATTGTGAAGCTGACCGTTGTCGTAAAGTTTTCAAATGCCGTCAGGTAATCGATTGTTAATTTTGTACAATCGATTGTTGATATTAAAATCTGGAAAAGATTTTTTGAACGTTGCTGGATAATCGATTGTTGATTTTGTACAATCGATTGTTGAAATTAAAATCTGAAAAGGATTTTTTGAACGTTGCTGAATAATCGATTATTGATTTGGTATAATCGATTGTTTTACGTAAAATCTGGAAATGATTTTTTGAACGTTGCCAATAATCGATTGTTGATCTTGGACAATCGATTGTTAAGCGTATAATCTGGGATTGATTTTTGGAACGATTGGCAAACTATCGATTGTGGCTTCCTGACAATCGATTGTCACAGAGTAAAATCAGCAACTCTTAATTGGCAATTAGGCAACGGTAATCCCAAGTTTTTCAACTATAAATACAGCTTCATTTCAATATTTTAAACAAAATAACACACAACAACTAATCATTCTATTGCTATAAGCTTGCATACTATTGTTTATCATCTTATATTTATTCCATAAAGCTTTTGAGAACCAAAGTCTTGTCCATAGTTGTTGTGATTTTGAGCTTACTTCTTTTACTCATATCTACTCATTAAGGAGTGTTTTGTTTGAGTGTTTAGTGTTTTGTACACTTGTAAGAGAATTGTGATTCTCTTGTTGTAAGGAACTTGTGTTTCCTTGGTTGAAGTCTTGGAGTGTTGTATCTACGAGCAAAGGTGTTAAGGCTTGTGTCCTTAAGTTGTAGAGGTTTGTTGAGCACCCGTAAGCTTGACAAGTTAGTGGAAAATCTCGAGAGAGTCTCTCGGGGACTGGACTAGCCACGTGTTGTGATGAACCAGAATACATCGGTGCGTTCTTTCCTTTTGTTTATTTAACGCACTTAATTATTTCCTGCAAATTTTAATTTCCGCAAGTTTTCGCTAAATTTTATTATAACGCTATTCACCCCCCCTCTAGCGTTAAGCGTATTATCTAACAAGGATATGCCAGAGTTAAGCAGGAGATTGATGTATCACTCGAATCGGTGGTGACCTGTGTGAAGGCCTTCAAACTCGAGCCTTGAATCTTTAAGTAACCAGGGTATGAGGGCACATGGGGGTGAGTATAGGCGACCCAGGACTCGGGATGCTATAGATTCTTGTGAAACAAGGTGAAAACCGGCGGAGTAGGCAAGGGTTTCAGGGGGATAGAAAGAGTTTGAGATATGAGGGGATTCTAGGGGCGACTGATTTGAGAGAAATGAGGATTAGGTTAAGTCATTAGGAATTTAAAAAGGAAGGAATGGATGAAGACCGTTGATCAAAATGATAAACGGCTAGGATTAAAAGACGAAAATGGGCGGGTTGGGCAAACGGGTAACTGGGTCGCCTAATTGGGCGGAATTGAGATTAAAATTGGGGTCAAATGTGGCTAAAATTGAAATAGAAATGGGCTAGCTTTTAAATAGCCACTTTCTCCCATTATAATTAATTAAAATAGTTATAAATAATTTAAAAACAAGTTAAAAGCACTAAGCTAGTTAATAATATATGAACATTAATCAAAAAATATCTGGAACAATTTTATAATTATAAAACACAATTAATTATAACATAGCCATAATTTCAATTTTGATCAATTTAGCTTAAAAATATCAAATAAATTTATAAGAAATATGCAAAAATTACCTTAATTATATTGGGTGTAAATATAATGATGAAAAATAAATGGCTCTCCAAAAGGACAATTTGGGAATAGTTATTTGGGTTTTATACTGTTAAACTAGATAATAAATCAATTCTAAAATTTTATAAAAATTAGGAAAAATACTAAAGCCTTTGACGATGTCTATATATACATATGCATGCTATTTTGAAAGTATGTTATGTATAAAAGTACATAGGGAAAAAATGGATATCAATAGCTGCCACTCTTTACCCGAAGAAATTGAAAGAGTTGTCGGGTAAAGATAAGATGGCTAATTTTGACCGGAATCGGTGATTGCAAAGGAATTTGACCACGCTCTGGTTTCTGAGCTGCCGATATATCCTTGGTTTTACAGGAATCAGGCGATATGTAGTTCAGGAACCAGTGACAGGGATTAGGAAAAATGGACATGATGGTCTTGTTCAAGAAGGTTACGAAGTCGAGCAGGTGGCGGAGAATCAGAGCAGGAGCGGGAGCGCTTAGACTGCCGTTTTCTAGCCGGTGTACCTGTGAATGAACGACGCAATGTATATCGTGCATAATTAAAACATGATGCAAGTTACCGTTAGGACCATGGATGCTGCCTTTGGGCGGTTAGGATGACGTCCTCAGACTATGATGTCCCGGGCCTTGAATAGCATAAAGTAAAGATTTGCAGGCCATAAAATGACGTTCTCAGGCTATATAGATGGGGCCTCTGAACTATGACGCCTTTGAATAGGTTGGAGATCATTCAGCCCACGAAGAAGTGGCAATCTTTCAGCCAAATAAATGCAAGGGTGGCGATCTTAGCCAGAGCGAGAATTTAAATTGCAGGTGGCGATATTTCAGCCGTTCGAAGAATAAAACTTGCGATATTTCAGCCATGCAGGAGACAATGCTTAGTCTCAGAAGGTAGATAGATAGCCCTATGCAAGATGGAGGTAAAGCATAACCTCTAAAGCCGAAAAATAGCCTTATGCAATGCAGATAGAGACAAAGCTTAGTATAGGAAGGCAGATAAGTAGCCTTATGCAAGATGGAAGTAGTGCTTAACCTCGGAAGACAGAAGAGCAGCCTTATGCGATGTAGATGGAGACAGAGCTTAGTCTCAAAAGGTAGATAGGTAGCCTTATGCAAGATGAAGGTAGGGCTTAACCTCAGAAGGCAGAAGAGTAGCCTTATACAATGCAGATGGAGGCAGAGCTTAGTCTCGAAAGGCTGATAAGTAGCCTTATGCATGATCGAGGTAGTGCTTAACCTCGAAAGGTAGAAGAGTAGCCTTATGCAATGTAGATAGAGACAGAGCTTAGTCTCGAAAGGTCGATAAGTAGCCTTATGAAGGATGGAGGTAGTGCTTAAACTCGGAAGGTCGAAAAGCAACCTTAAAAAGAAATGTAGGAAATGTAATGAGTGAATAGTAATGAGAGTTTCTTAGCTGACAACTTATTGTGATATCATGGTTTCCGGGGATCTTAGGTGTGGGTAGTAACTTTTCAAATGAGCGATCGTTCTTCAATCATGAAGAGTACGGGTATGCGAATGTATTCAATGATTTGCGACCTGTGGTGCCTGCATTTCAAGAAAAATCGTGAGTTCTGTAGAAGGGAAAGGTTAGTTCATATTCCCTGGCACTTGACACCATGTATCATTGGGGTAACATTGCTAAATGACAGTGATACAAATGCTATTTATCCATGATTCAATAAATATAATGTGAGTATATTTTGAAGAAACAATTTTGTTCTGGATGAGCCAACAAATGCAACGTGGTTCAAAGATATGCAACCTCGCTTGTCTGGGAATTTAGAGGGTATTCCTCAAAATTCTGCCCCTGTTTACTAGGTCGGCTCTGCTGACCGCTGTGCTGAATAATTGAAAGCAGATTGATTCAAGAATTTTGAGGTCCTCATTCAAAATACTGCCCCAGTTTACTGGGTTGGTGCTAATGAGAAAATTGATGATTGGCTTCGGAATTTTGAGGGTCCTCCTCAAATTCTGCCCCAGTTCCATAAGCGGGAGAAGATGGAAATTTTATTAAAATGTGATGGAACTCATAGTTCTGCCTATGTATCCCCTCTTAAACGGGAATCAGGTCAAGCATATTTCAAATTACATCATGAACAAAAACATGTGATCAAATGTAATATCTCTTTACTGCGTCTGAGTTGATCGGCTTCGGCCAGACTTCTTTGTCCATTCTGCGGGAATAAGGACTCCTCCAGTTAGAACCCGGTGAACAATGTACGGACCTTGCCAATTGGAATAGAATTTCCTCTTGGCTTCATCTTGATGTGGGAATATTTTCTTCAATACTAGCTGCTTCAGCGTTAACCTCTTTGGCTTGACTCTCTTGTTGAAGGCTCTAGTCATTCTGTTCTGATAAAATTGACCTTGGCAAACTGCATTCATTCATTTTCCATCTACAAGGGATAACTGCTCATGGCGACTTTTTACCCACTCTGCGTTATCTAACTGTGCTTCTTGTATGATCCTCAAGGAGGGAATGACCGTCTCTATACCATAAACCAGCATGTAGGGAGTAGCCCCAGTTGATGTGCGGACTATGGTACGAGAACCCAATAACACTAACGACAATTTCTCCTGCCACTGCTTGTGTCTTTCAATCATCTTTCGTAGTATCTTCTTGATGTTCTCATTGGCTATTTCTACAGCTCCATTCATCTACGTCTGCAAGCTTTATGTTTAATCTTGAATGTTTCACACATTGCTTTCATCAGGTCACTGTTGAGATAAGAACCATTGCCTGTGATGATTAATTCTAGAATCCCGAACTGACAGACCATACTGTCACGGACAAAATCTTCTACAACTTTCTTAGTCACTGCTTTGGATGATGCTGCTTCAACCCATTTGGTAAGTAATCAATTTCCACTAAGATGAACATGTGCCCACTCGATGCGACCGGTTCGATTGGTCCAATAACATCGATTCCCCAAGTAGCGAACGGCCATGTTAAGCTTGTTGCAGTCAGCTCGTTCAGAGGTACTGTTATCATATCTGCGTGTATCTGACAGTGGTGGCATCTCCGGACATACTGGATGCAGTCTGTTTCCATAGTCATCCAAAAATACCCTGCTCGGAGTATCATTTTTGCTAACATAAGACCATTTATGTGCGATCTGCGGGTACCTGCATGCACTTCCTCTAATAGTTTGGTTGCTTCTCTTGACTCGACACATCTTATTAGTCCCAGATCGGGAGTCCTCCTATACATGATTATTCCACTATGAAATAAGTTACTATAACCTCCAGAGCGTGCATTTCTGAGTAGCATTGGCAAATTCTGGGTATTCTCCTGTTTTCAAGTATTCTCTAATATCATAGGACCAAAATCGACTTCTTCCTCGACGTGAGCACAATAAGCTGGTTGGTCATGAATCTTGACCTGGATGGGATTAATATAGTTTGTATCTGGATGCTGGATTATAGATGAAAAGTGGCAAGTACATCAGCGAACTCGTTCTGTATTCTTGGAACATACTGGAATTCTGTCTTTCTAAACTCCTGTATGTGATGCGGAAAAGGGAGTATCTTAGAATTCCTTGCTGACCATTCTTCTCGAACCTGTTGTATGAGTAGGTCTGAGTCTCGGATCCTTATTAACTCTTGTATGTTCATGTCAATTGCCAGTTTGAGACCTAAGATGAAGGCTTAATACTCGGCCATGTTGTTGGTGCACGGGAATCTGAGTTTGGCGGATACTGGGTAATGTTGACCGGTTTCTGATACCAGGACTGCTCCTATACTGACTCCTTTGACATATAAGGCTCCATCGAAAAACATTCTCCAACCATCATAAGATTCTGCAATGTCTTCTCCTATGAAAGATACCTCTTCATAAGGAAAATACGTCTTTAGAGGCTCGTAATCTCCTCCCACCGGATTCTCGGTGAGATGATCTTCCAAAGCTTGTCCTTTGACTGCCTTCTAGGTAACATTAATAATGTCAAACTCACTTAACAGGGTTTTCCATTTGGTGAGCTTGTCGGTACGCATAATTCTGTAAGATATATTTCAACAGGTCCATTATGGATATGAGATAAGTGGTGAAGGCATAGAAATAATGCCTCAATTTCTGAGCTACCTAGGTCAGAGCACAACATGTGCGCCTTAATAAGAAATACCGAGCCTCGTACGGGGTAAACTTCTTGCTAAGGTAATAGATGGCTTGCTCCTTTCTTCCGGTTTTGTCATGTTGTCCTAATATACAACCAAATGCTCCATCCAATACTGCGAGATAAAGTAATAAGGGTCTCCCTGGTTCAGGCAGAACCAAGACTGGCGTCGTTGACAAATATTGCTTGATTCTGTCGAAAGCCTTCTAACAGTCATCATTCCATTTAGTGGCAGCATCCTTATTTATCATTTTGATGATAAGTTCACAAATAACAGTGGACTGGGCTGTGAACTGACTGATATAGTTGAGTCTTCCTATAAAACTCATTACATCCTTCTTGCTCTTTGGCGGTGGCAACTTTTGAATGGCTTTGACCTTTGTCGGATCCAATTCTATTCCCAGGGGACTCACAATGAAAGCCAATAACTTTCCGGCAGGGACCCTGAATGCACACTTGGCTGGATTCATTTTCAAGTTGTATCTCCTCAATCTGTTGAAGGACTTCTTCCAATCTTCCATGTGATCTGTAGCTTTCTTAGATTTGATTATGATTCCATCCACATAAACCTCGATCTTTTTATGTATCATGTCATGAAAGATAGTGGTTATGGTCCTCATGTAGGTAGCACCATCATTCTTATACGAATGGCATTATTCTGTAACAATACATACCCTACAACGTGATGAACACCATTTTCTCTGCATCTTCTTCATCCATCCATATATGATGGTATCCAACAAAACAATCGACAAATGACTGCAGCTCATGTTTGGCACAATTGTCAATCAATATGTGTATATTTGGCAAAGGGAAGTCGTTCTTTGGACTGTCCCGACTGAGATCCCAGTAGTCGACACAGACTCTAACTTTCCCATCCTTCTTCGGTACCGGCACGATGTTGGATAACCATATCGGATACTCTACCACTCTGAGAACCTTGGCTTTAATTTGCTTGGTAACCTCTTCTTTGATTTTCAGACTCATGTATGGTTTGAATTTTTTGAGCTTCTGTTTTACTGGCGGGCACGCCGGATCTATTGGCAACATGTGAGCTATAAAGGATGTGCTGAGACTGGTCAGATCGTCATAAGACCATGCAAAGATGTCCTCATACTCGTTTAAGAACTCTGTATACTCTTTCTTCTCTGGTGATGACAAATGTACACTGATACGTATTTGTTTGACATTCTCTGCTTTTCCTAAATTGACAATCACAGTTTTGCCCAAATTGGACTTAGGCCTGATCTCAAAATCCTCAACCTCCCTGACAACCTCTTCTGGTATTTCGTCCTCTTCTGAATCTATGTCCATTTGTTGCATTGCCTCGTTGCAAGTCACAGTCATTAGTTCATCATTAAGACATGTAATAATAATGCTATGTAAAATAAAGTAAATGATACAGAAAAGAAATAAGAGCGAGATATAAAGATAAATTTGGAAAATGCTTTTGATTAAATTCATAACTGTTTAATACCTCGGAGCTCTTTTCAAAAGTAAATACAATGCGGAAAAGTAAAATCAAGTAAAATGCAATGCATAGTGCGTCATTTAGCCTTGCTACCCCGAAGCTTTCCAGGCACTGGTGGTCCTGACTGACCAATTGGTTAGACGTTTCCCTCGGTTAACTGTTTGAATGGAAAGGCCTTCTTCCCCCTCGTTCTCAAAGATAACACAACAATCCATATCATCCTACAGAAATAGGTTCTTCATTGTTGCCAGTGCCTCGACTTCGTCTGATCCATATATAACATTGGCCAGTTGAAAAGTTTGCTCCATTCTGGTCAAGTTCTAGACTACAAGTAATGCAAAAGATAACAAATAACTCCTCACACATCGCACATGAAAACTCAATTAGAATACAAATCCAAAATCTAATTGAAACCAATGACTCCAAGTCATGACCTTTCTACTTCAATTATTTTTCTCTTTTTCAACAATCAACAATTCATATGCCGAGGTTTAACTCGTGTTGGTACCAAGCAAGCCACAACTTCGCCAATGGGCAAAAATCCCAACTCAAATCATTTATTTTTCTACATTAACAAAAACTAATCTTAACTAGAAGACTAATTCCCTTAAAAAAGTTTTCAATCTATCCATCATTGGGAAAAGTCGACAAAACATTTCTACGATTACCTGGTTTGAAAGTAAGAATGGGCATCCTCTGAAAAAGAACCGTGGTATAAAGTAAACCAAGGATATCGCCACTAACACACAGCATACTAGAATAAGTAAAAATTAGTAAGCTAATAAATATCTAGTACTAACCATACTAATATCAACATACTAATATAACACAAGATATAAATATAAACTAATAAGAAAATGAAAAATAATTACAGTACTAATCTGCCACATGCTCGCAAAAAATAACAGTTATACAAGAACCACCCCCAACCAAAGATGTTGCAATGTCCCCAATGCAACTAAACATGATATTGTAAATATGGTGGAAAGTGCCCCATGAATACCGCATCAAGTGCTCTCCTCACTCTCTGATTCATCCTCATCCACTTCTTCTTCTTCCTCGGGCCACTCTGCAGGAACATCATCAGGATTCACATCTCTGCTGGATGGTAGCCAGTCCTGAGGCTTAAGGACCTTCCATATGCCCTTCACACTCTTCCACATCCGAGTAAAGAATTTATCTCTTTTCTTCTCTCTTTTCACCATCCGATTGTATGACTTTTCCAGAATGCCATGGGAAGTGCTCAACTCACCATGCTTCTTGGCCAACTCAGTGTATGCTTTTTCATGTTCCTTGAGGTGATCCCCCTGCTCCCTCTGATCGTCAATGTATTTCAAGAAATCTTTCTTGGATATGTTAGCAGGTTCCTGAGATGTCTCCCTAGGTCCTTGGGGAAGGCCATCCACCAGCTCCAAATCACTCGCATCTCTTTGCTGATCACAGCAAATGGCCCTCCTACTGAAGATGATGGTAGACTACTCGGCTCACCCTGAGAAGAAGAAGATGTCTTTCTCATTTGGGCTTCACTGCTACACCCTCTCCTCTTTTCTTCAACGGATGCAAAGGCTTCCCCAGATCTTTTCAATTTTCCCTTGGAGCTTTTTCCACCGCAGCAAGCTTGCATAACCCAGTGATAAGTGAAGGGAATATCCATGAGGGACTGTTTGGAATCCGATAATCTCTCAGTTCACTTATAAATATCTCGCCACATTTAGCTGAATGCCATCAAAGATGCAGGCTACCATTTGAGCTCCAGTAATCGGAATGTTCTTTATGTTAAAAATAGGGAGATACGACTACATATGATACCCAACCATATCTTTGCTTCCGCAATGAATTGTTTTGATGTGATCCCCCTCTTTTCAGCTGCCCACGGAACATCTGCACCCGGACACAGCTTAGAAGCCAACCACTCTCATGAAGCACAGTCGTTTTCCTTGAAAAGAGTCATGTCATGGTCTTGCAGATTGTAGAACCTGTTCACATCCTTAGCCCCAAAGCGCACTATTTTACCCAAATTCCCATCTTGGGCTTTTTCAATCGGATCGCTGGGATGTTCGCATAAAATTACCTCACCCATTGCTCATTGGCTCGGCAAGGTTGAGGGGCAAAACAATTCCATCCCATGTCCATTAGCCTTTGATAGAACTCGGGGAGACGTTCTTGGGCATCATCCATCACTATCCCACTTCTGGTAGCACCTTCTTTTAGATAAGTTCCTCGTATTACCGTTCCTGGCATTGCATTGTCAGGAACCGAAAGTCATAAAAGGCCTGCTCTTTTCACTTGAGAATCCTTTGGAGTTCGGCTTCATTGTTCAACTATAATACCTGTCAAAAAGTAATAAGAGTGAAAACATGGTATGGCTATGAAGAATAGTGAAAATTGAAGCAGTTATGCCAAAAGAATGACCGGACAGTCGAAACTCAAACTTAGAAAAAATATCAGGATTTTCAGACTTTGGAAGTGCAAGCCTCAGATTTCTCAATTCCCATAATTTCTTAGCAATTGCAAAGTCATCAGAGCTGGGAAATGCGAAGAATTCATTCGCTATTGCGAAGAAGGCAGAAGTCCCAATTTTCGAAATTGTGAAGAAATTTTCGCAAATTTGAAGTCTTCAGAGAAGCCATACTTCGCAATTAGGATGAAATCTTCGCAAATGCAAAGTCGTTGTCCCTAATTGAGTTTTCTTCCAAAGAATAGTGATTAACCTTAAAAAATGTCAATCCAAGCTATTTTAATCAAAACCCAATCATTCATCTAGCATAAATCATGCATTAAACTTCATAAACGACCATGAATCATGATATATCGAAGGTTTTTGCCAAGAATTTCATTCGGGCCTTACATCGAACACAAAAAATGTGCAAATGTTTTGCTTCTATTTGACACGTAGTTGGGTATTCTGACTTCCCCACATTTTTCAATAAACAAAACCGATCACTCTAAACCAAGCCTCACCCATAAATCACATAGAATTTGAAAACAATTTTTGACCATTTCGGGCAAAGGGTGACAGCTTTGAGCCCTAGGGTTTCAGAGATGTCAAGTAAACTAAACAAGAGAATGAAGATGAGGAAGAAGGAGTGATGATTAAGCGTCCATACCTGATTCCTTGCAAAGAAGAGTGAGAATTGAGTGAGTTTACGGTGATTAGAGGGAGGGAACCACTAGTTTGAGGGTCTTAGAGTGTTCTATTTGATTTTAGTTCAAAATGGGCAAAGGATAGGTTTTACCCTGCAGGAGTCGAAAATGCAAATGGATCTTCTCAATTGCAAAGTCCTAAATTTCCTGTCAAGTTTGCAAATGCAAACCATCTCTCGCAAATGCAAACTCTGCCCTGCATTTTCCCAACAGCTACTGGTTTTTTCCATCCGGGTCATCCTGCCCTGCTCAATTCAACTCTAAAAATTCTCGAACTTTCCAGATTAGTCAAAAATAATATTCTAAGCTATTCTAAAAAAAACTATAAAAACAACCAAAATTTTGAAAAAACGATGGGTTGCCTCCCACCAAGCGCCACATTTAACGTTGTGGCACGACTCAAACAACTTTACCACTTTTCTCACCATTTGGATGATATGAATTGGGCACCTAGCTTGGAATCAAGCTTGTGGCCACGTGTGATGGGGGTGGTAAGTTAATGATCGAGTCCATGCTTAAATTCTTCACTTTTTACTTCTTGGCTCTTATGTGAGGAATGCCGTTTTGTTTTCTTGTTTCCTCAAAATGTAAAATGAAAGATATTAGTTTTTTCTTCCTCACAATCCTTCATTGATCCGTGTTGTTCGACTTTCGTGTCACCATAAAATTACAACATTGAAAAATGCTTGGAATGTGACTTCAAGCCTTTACTTTGCAATTTTTCTATCCTGACATCCTCCTTTCCCCCGAACTAGAGTCAATCTCAACGAAATTTTTATTTACACCGGTTGACTCCAATTCCATATTTTCTCGGCATCACTAACACTCATTGAGTCGTTTGGCGGATGTTCAATTCTTGAATCCTCATAGTAACGCTCACTTTCTTCCTCGGAATTAGACTCTTCTTGGCTTTCTTCCGCACACTCAAGTTGTTGGGCATAGTGAGTCTCAACCACTATTTGCATTTGATCCTACAAAGTGAGAATGTGTTCATCATTATGAGCCAAGCTTTGTTTCAAGTCCTCAAGTGCAAAGTTGTGCTTCTCCTTATTTTCAAGAATGGCCTCCAACATGAGCATTATTTTCTCATTTTGAGCATTTGGGAGTTCTTCTAGGTTTTGATCATGTGCCAAGAAAGGGTTTTCACTTTCAATCTCCAAGGAAGAATTTTTATTTTCATTCACTTCCAAGGCTCTTTGAACCCTTGAGGATTCGATAATTTCATCCATTTGGGAGTATAATCGTTGAAGTGCTAAATCATTTTGGAGACTAGTCTCCAAAAGATGTTCCAAGGCATTTTGCACCTTGTTTCCTTCTTCAAGTAGACACTCCAACATGAGCTAGAACTATCCACTTTGGTCATGCTCACTTTCTTCCATTTCCATAGCCCAATAGTTCTCATCACAAACAACAAACTCATCATAGTAGGGGCTTGGGGAAGGGAAGGTCAAATATACACAATAATCCCAATGACCATTTTGGCAACCATACTTATCACAAATATTCCAACCATGGAGATAAGATTGTGTGCACAATCCACCCCCGGGAGAATTTAAACAATTATGTCACGAGTGTGGTCCTCCACAATAAGGACACGGGTCATCAAAGTATGAACAACTACCATCCGACCAATTATCATTATATGATGCCATTATTCAAAAATAAGAAAATAAACAAGAAAAATAGACCAAGGTAAGAAAAATTAATTACACAAATATTCACAAGTTTGGACCAAAGCACTTTCGCTTACTTCTCAAACAACCTAAAATACGCCAAATTGTTCCCCGGCAACGGTGCCAATTTTGATGACGTCCAAATCCACCACTACAATGCAATAGACACAGTCGCATGCAATATAATTTACCCCTATGAGTCGGGGTCGAATCCCACAAACAACAATGTGTAGGCAATTAGGAATGTAAGAAAATTATCGCTAGTCGCGCAATGTCAAACACTAAAAAATTTTTGTTGAAAATTATTTTTATATCTAAAATACCGAAATGTAAACTAACCTAGAAAGAAATTACAATGATCAATGGCTACAAGTATGAATGCATTGGGAATTACACTCAAGTAACAATCCAATGTATTTTATGATTTTACAAATATGAGCGAGTTTACGTTAATTAGCCACGGATAATAATTCTTAATTAGCTTCTTCCGAAGACTAATAAGACTTCCTAATTGAATTATTCCTAATCACAATTAGAAGATTAAGCACACCCGGAAGGCTACAAGTAGTTCAATCTTATCCCTAGGTAGAATCTATAAAATGAGGGTTAACGCCACAAGTTTTTGTTAATCTTTCCCAACCCCAAACTATTTTTCCCAAAATCAATTTGGAGTTAATGGGAGAGTCCTAGGGTTAGATAATCCCTTTCGAAACATTAAAGAACAAAATAAATTAATGTAACAATAACTCACTTCATAAATATAGAAAAATCATTCAATACATAAGCACAACAAGGTATAAAATCCACACATTAATTATGAATATTCCCATAAAAAGGATTTTAGTGTTGGATAAAATATTACGCACTTAGATAAACAATACAAAGCAAGGAAATGATGAAATAAACATAAATGGGTAAGAAAATCTTAACCACAAGCTTTAATCTTCAAGACCCAAGTGTGTTTGTGCAGGCCCTAGTTCAAGAACTTGTTCTCTCTAGCCTCTGTGGATTGAAAATAAGCCAAAGACCCTTTACAAATGAGCCATATCGGGTATTAAACGATTTGGGGATCAAAAATGTGAAATTCCAAAATTGCCCATGCCTGAAGCACGTTCTTCGCAATTGCAAATAAGTGTTCACAATTCCCAAACATGGCCAGACTGTCCATTTTGCATTTGCAATGATATTGTCGAATTTTCAAAGGTTGACCTTTCCTATTGACATCAAATTTGCGAACCATTCTTCGCATTCGCGAAGAGTGAGTATTCCTGCTGATTTCTCAATTGCAAACCACACTTCGTATTTGTAAAGTCTAGCTTTTCCAGTTGACTTTTCATTTGCGAAGTACTGTTTGCATTTGCGACCCATCTGGGCACTACCCAGATTTTTCTCTCTTTTTAGCTACTTTTGACTTGTTTTCACTTGGTTTCTTCACCATCACTCCTAGATCACATTCATCCTGTAAAAAAGAAGTAGATGACATTATATGCAGGATTTTATAACTTCAAACATAGCAAAAGTATAGGTTTAAAGGCAAGATAAACTGGTAAAATACCAACTTATCAAAGACAATGCGGAAAAGTAAAATCAAGTAAAATGCTATGCATAGTGCGTCATTTAGCCTTGCTACCCCAAAGGTCTCCGGGTAGTGGTGATCCTGACTTACCAACTGGTGAGGCGTTCCCCTTGGTTCACAGCTTGAATCGAAGGGCCTTATTCCCCCTCCTCCTCAAAGATAACACAACAATCCATATCATCCTCCACAAATGGGTTCTTCATTGCTGCCAGCACCTCGTCTTCCTCTGATCCATATATAACGTCAGCCGATTGAAAAATCTACTCCAGCTAGGGTATGGGGTGTTCCAATGGATAGTAGAGACTGTGCCATGGTGGCAACCAGTGATTGAACTCCTTCCAAGTGTACTCATACCCCAGGCCAAAAGTGGTACCATGCTTCTTCAACTTGATGGGCTTGGTGATGCCCTGGAGATTCATGCCAAGTCCCTTTCTGGGCTTGTACCCGCTCCAATTCAGAATGCTCTCAATTTTGTTATCTCATCACTTGTCCTTGTCTATGGCGTTGACCCGCTCAATGTGGTGGTATGTTTCTCCACCTATTCTCCTTCTACCTCCGATCATCAGGATGGTTTGGCGGTTGTATATAGGGTTGCTCCTATCACCATGAATGATTACCTCCGGATGATTCCATTCAAACTTTACAACTTGATGCAAGGTTGTTGCTACAGCCCTAGTGGCGTGGATCCGGGGTCATCCCAGCAACAAATTGTAGGATGACGGCATCTGCAAGCACAGGCTAATTTTTCCAATGGTGGATCTTTGAGACCCATCAAATCCTTGACATTGATAGCTCCATCTTTGATTCCGGGCAAACCCTTACCCAATGTCCTGAGGGTTATTAGTGGACAGATGTTAAGGCTGGATCACCATCGACTAAGATCCTGGTAATGAATTAATCTTCGTATTGCTTGGTAATGTGCAAGGCCTTGTTGTGACTAAGCCCTTCTGGTGGTAACTCATCCTCGTGGAAGGTGATCCTGTGTCTTTCCAATACCTCCCTACCTTTTTATTTGCCATTTCGCCTCATGTTATGTTGTCGGGAACGTAAGCTTCGCTCAATATTATCATTAAGGCATTTTTATGTGCCTAAGATCTTTGCAGAAGAGCCTGAATAGAAATATGTGCTGGTGTTTTGTTCAGTTGCTCAATGACTGAGTACTCTTTGGCATGTATCTTTCTCCAAAGGTCATCGGGTCTAGTTTAAACAGTCTGTGCAGAGGCTTGCTTGCTGGACACAGCCAAATGTTCTGGTGTGTATATCCTGCATGTCCTAGTCATGCCCTGCGCGACGATTGCTCCTCCAGTATATGTTTTTCCTTTCCTTCTAGACTCAACTGTGTAATCCCAAGGTATGGCGTTTGACTTGAACGGGGTCACATTCATAATGAAAACCGGAATTTTAGCATCCGGTGAGGAAACACAGTAACTTAAAATGGAGCAGTTGCCTTTGGAATCCCGAACTCAACCTCAATAGGTTTTGGTGCCTGTGCAGGAGGTGCTTCAAACTCGAGTGCTACAGACACATATACCACATCTCCTTCAGATGGTTGGATCTGAACAACAATGGGATTGACGATAACTGCTGGCTTCTTAGGCTCATCTCCTTTAGCTATCAAACTGATTGACCCCTGGGGTCCCAATCATCTTCAATCTCGATCATATGGAAGCCTCCATCCTTGTGGTCAGGTAGAGGGTTTTTGCGGACATTGGGAGCGGGATCCTTTGCTCTAATGACCTTGTTATCAATCAAGGTCTGAATCTTTTCTTTCAACGAGCGACACTCGTCGATGGTATGACCTTTCATTCCGGAATGGTATGCGTAGTTTTTGTTAGGGTTGATCCATTGGGAAGGATTTTATGGAGTTATGGATGGGATAGGTTAAATGTAACCGACTGCCTTTAGTTTTTCATATAATTCGTCAATTTGCTCGATTATGGCGGTATACTATCTGGGAGGTCTTCGGTCAAAATTTGGTCTGGGTCGACAAAAATTTTGCGAGTGGGTGGTGATGGATAATTAGAAGGCTAAGAGTTTTATGCTTGGTATACAGGCGCGAGTTTGGAATATCTTGGTGAAGTGGGTTGATATGTGGGAAATGGAGGTGATTGGTAGGCAGATGGCACAATTTGGTATGTAGGTGAGGGTGCTTGGTAATTTATGGTAGGTTGATATGTGTGTGGAGTTGAGGGATATGTCTGGTACTTCATAGGGAAATTGTTCCTCTGCGCAACCACTACGGAATTTATGTCTTTTCTCATTGATGAGCCACCAGACTTTAAAGCCATATTTGTAGCTTGCAACGCCTCAAGGTTAGTGACCATACCATTTTTGATGCCTTCTTCGATCCTTTCTCCCAATTTGATGATGTAGGAGAACATTTGACCCTCTATTAGCATTAGCATTTCCTAGTATTGTTGATCCTGAGCACGGACGAAGAACCTGTTAATCTGTTCTTCCTACAAGGCCGGCCTGACCTTAGCAGCTTCTGACCTCCACTGAGTAGCATACTCGCGAAAGGTCTCTGTGGGTTTCTTCTTTAAATTCTGGATATAGAACAGCTCTTGCATGTTTTCAGTGTTAAATCTAAATCGGTCCATAAATTCTGACGCCATGTTCACCCAACTTGTCCATTTCTTTGCATCCTGGCTGATATACCAAGATAAAGCATCGCCTTTCAGACTCCTCGTAAACAGCTTCATGCGGATTTTCTTGTCCCTTCCAACTCATACCAGCTTATCACAATACATTCTCAGGTGGACCCTGGGATCACCTATACCGACGAAAATCTCAAACATGGGAGGTTTGTACCCCTCTAGGAGCTCAACATCTGGCTGAACACAAAGATCTTCATAGTTCAACCCTTCAACACCTTTGCTACCTTTGACACCTTGGACCCGACTAGTTAACTTCTTGAGTTTAGTGGCTAAATTCTGAACGGGGAGCCTTTGTCATCTGACTCGGGTGAACTTATGATCAGTTGAGTGTAGTGGGGAATAGTGTCCACAAATATTTGAGTTTTATGGTCTTTTGTGGTGTTTTGGGGCTCGAGATTGTGCAGTGGAGTGTTATTGCATGTGTCGTAGGCTTGGGTATGAGTGGGTTGTGTTGGTGGTTGCGGGGTATTTTTTGGAGGTGTAGAGTTTTATGTGTTAACATCAGCAGCGGCAAGATTGATTGACAGGCTTGCCAGGTTTCGAACTTGGTCCAATTCCTCCCAATATCTCAACAACATTTGCTCGAGGAGAGCAGTAGTCTCCTTGGTAATTGCAGCATTATGAGAAGTTTCCTCAAGTTCCTTCCAGCACTTGCATCTCCCATTTTGCCTTTATTCCTATTTCTAGTAGGACTTGGAGGATGAGGAGGTGGAGGACCCTTGGATATTGTTGAGTATGCTGGTGGTGCCAGAATGCACGAATTGACCTTTGGGGAGGGGAATAAAAATAAAAGAAAAACAAAAAGGTAAAAAGTTTGTGGGTTCTGAGAAATTATATTGCGGTATTTAAACACGTTGTGCAATAGTATAAGTCATTTACTAGTTTGGATGCCTCATTGTGCCCGAGGTAGGCCTAGCGAAAAATTAAATTTGGAGAACTTATAATGCTAAATGCCTCATTTTATTGATAAAACTAGATGAGTCTCAAAGCAACTAAATGATAAAAAATCTCACTAATGGCCGGTGGCCTTATTACATTATGAAAGCATGAAATAAAAGATCCTAACTACTTGGTTCTAGAAGGGCCTTCCCAAGATTCGGTACTCTTGCCCTCTTCGTACAGCTGCATCAACTCGCGTAGTCCTAACAACAGATAGGCTCGAGCCAGATGTCCACCTGCACTTCCCTCGACATTCTGACAATCTTCAATTCTCTTTAAGAACTTCCCTACAAACTCCACTAGAACTCTCTCCCAATACCCCAGCCAATTGTTGGCGTTGACAGCCATATCCTTCCACTCATTGATCAACTTCTCGTGGTGTCCCAGTATTTCTCGATGTTCATTCTCACATTCTCGCAACCTCTTGCGCAGCTTATTGAATTTTACTTGCGCTTCAGTTTTCTCATAATTAATCCTATCACCATGGACAAATCCCAGACGACCCAAACCAATGTGATCATCTTCCAACCAACCTGTATAGTGTGGTACACACCCGACATGATACATGTCTGGTTCAGTGGATTTCTTCTCTAAGATGAGCTTGTAGTGTCGTATGTTCTGTGCTTGACACTTGTGCGGGCTATCATCATCTTGAAAGTCAGCCCCTGAAATGACTCATTTTCTCTATCCTTGGTATGATCTATTTTCTTCCAGCTTTCCTCATGACCCAGAGAGGGACATAAGAATGAGTTCCCCTAAGATCGATGAGTACGAGAAATGGTGCTTCTCGAGAGCGGACAATGAACTCCCTTATTGGGAACCACTCGAACAACCACTAATCTTTCCCTTCATTAGACACTCAAACAATTCTATCTATCCACTGGTGTCCTCCGGCTGAGCAAACATGTTGGGCATGAAGTTCATTGGCTTTGGGTTGTGAAAGGCGATAGGGTCATCCCAATCTATGTGTATGATATCCTATCTGTAGTTTCCTTTCTGAAGGTGTTCTATGAGCCAAAGTTGCAGTAACATATTACAACCCTCGAAGTGCGGAGCCCCTTGTTGATATTTTCCTAAGACTCGATAGATTTCAGCGATGATCATGGGCATTATGTTGAAAGACTGCTAGTCGATCCCTTCCATTAAGGTCTTGGTCACCATTGATAGTCTGGTGTGGATCCTAGCCTTATTCATGGGAAATATCATCATACCTAAGAAGCAGAACATGAACACAAACACCCTCCTATGTATGTGCCCCAAAGAGGTGAGTGCGAACTCGTCAGTGTAGGTGCGATAGGACTTGATATGGCTGTACCTCTCGTACAAGAAGTCAAATGGTATGTAAGAGTGATTCAGACAAGCTAGGTCGGGATTTTTCTTGAGTCCCATCATCTTAAGGAAGCCTCTACTTTTGCGATTTTCTGGCATAAGCAGACCCGCAGTCTCCCAAGGGATACCAGCTAAACCCCCTATTTCTTCTAGTAAAGGAGTCATTTCCAAATCTCTTAAGTGAAACACCGGTCGATCACTATACCATAAAATAGTTGCAGCCTCTATGATTTTGTTGTTAGGCTGGACTTCCAGAAGTGAGGGAAAAATCCCTAAATACTTGTGGAAGAGGGTTTGATTGCTGGCATGAAAATCCTCCTACCATCTTAGAAGCCTTGGCTGAATGTTGGACACCATACCAAATCTAGGGGCTTTGTTCCTCATTTTCTGCAAACCAAAGTGTTAGGCCCTTAACCCCACCAGACTCTATTGTTTAAATCAATAATTAGCAAAAGGGCATTTAGTTCTCCAAATAAATGCTCATAACGTGGATGTATCTGTTTGGGTTTTGAGGAAACCCAGTGGAATTTGGCTTAGGCTATCTTAAGGAGTCATTATGTGGACAACATAACTGACCCTGCTAAGGTTGACCATGATGCATGAATAGTTTAATAGAATAAGGTTTCTATTTTTGAAGTGCTATACAAGGTACCCTTGAGCGGACAACTCAAGAGGGAAAGACACGAAACCGTCGACTACACCGTTGATCGACTGGTTTTAGCGCAAATATGCATTTGCCACATTTAGGGGTTATACTATCGCAAGAGCAAAACCAATCATTATAAATGTTGCTATAGGATTTGTTTTGGCATGAGTAGAACATGATATTGACAAATGCAGTTACAATAATGAAGCAAATTGCATGTATTTTCCCGTTCATAAAGATTCTAATAAATGCTTAAAAATTACAACAGAATTGAAATAATAAGGCAGAAGAAATTAAAAGGAAAGAAAAAAATGAAGAACCAGGTTAGTATTTTGGATGAAACAATTAAAGACGGAAATTAAATGCAATTAACGAAGCAATAAAGTCACAAAAGCACGTAATTGTAGAAGCCTTAAAGAAATCCTCAGCAGAGTCGCCATGCTGTAGAAGCCCCCATTTTCTCGGAAAAGAAGGTTTCAACATTAAGGACAAAGTAACTCTACTTTTCCCTTTTGAGGAATCAGGTTACGGATTTTGGAGAGTCCCCACCTAATGATTATAGTGCATTAGGACACTTAAAGAAAAGAAAAGATTTTTTGAAGGAAAAACGGAGTTCGGGTAAAGGCTTGAGATTATCTCGAGGGGAAGGTGTTAGGCACCCCTCAAGATCCACTAGTGTGGTTCTCTGTCGTGCTTAATTGTGACTTTACGAAGAATGGGAAGAAACAAGCAAAGTTTGGACATAAGAAGTATAAACAAGTTGAAGATTTTGAAAGTAGAAAGATACAAGCGATTTTGAGAAGAGAAAGCATGGTTGAAGAAAACATTAATTTAAGAAAACATCAATATATAAAGAAAGAGAAAAGGGTCCTAGGGTTAAATATAATATGAATCACTTTGGTTCAATACCCAATAATCATTCTCACACGAGATATTAATGCACCAGTCATCATATCTATATTCTACCCTTCCCACCCACTTGAGGTACTTAAATGTCATTAGTCTCGTTTTACTTATTGCATGCTAGTACCCATCCCAACCTATCAATCTCGGGGTGTTTGGACTTCTAATCTTAAAGGGAAAGAAAAGGGGTAGAGGCATATATGGCGGTTTAAAAGGACAAAGTACTAGTTTCGTCAATAAAAATAAATAACAAGGGGATTGACCAAAAAACATGCAAGGCTCACATAAAACCCCGTAATTCAAATAACACTTAGTTTAGCATGCCTTACGCATACTAGCTGGTCTAAAATTAAAACTTAAGCGGCGGACGGACCAATTTAACACATAGAATTAGATAAAAGGGGTACATTAGGCAACTAGGATCCATTGTTAGGGTTTGGAGTTTTTTTTATGAATTATTGATTAAGGTCCTAATATAGAAAAGTTTTGAAAAATAAGCGAAAGCTTGCAGACGTTCGGAAAGGTTTCAAAAATCGACCGAATAGTTTAGAGAAATCAATAGTAGAGTTTTCAGAATTAATGTGCTTATAAAAGGAAGAGGGAGTTTGAAAGATGTTTTAAAAGTAACTTCACAAATAAAAGTTCAGACAGAGAGTTGGAAAAACGATTTTAGAGACAGACATGCATGTTTTTAAAGTTGCTACAGGTTAGGACGAATTTTTTGAAAACGCTAAAAATAATTTCCATATTACTACTTATATAACTTAAACGAACTTGTGATCCTATAAGCATGATATCTACTTTCATTTTATTTACTAATTGCTATTTTAAACGTTTAAGGCAGGTGAGTATTGTATTACCCTACAGTTTGCCTATCTTTTATGCGTTTCTATAGGCATGATTTCTATATGCTTTAATGAAAAAAGAATACAAAGCCTATAGATATGATCTCTAGGTGATTTGAAGTATTAAACTTGTAGGCATGATATCTAAGTGATCAAATTGCGATATGAACCCTATGAGCATGATAACTAAGTAATTGAATAATAAGATTGATCCTATAGGCATGGTATCCAAATGATCAAATTGCGATATGAACCCTATGAGCATGACATCTAAGTATTTGAACGATAGTATTCATCCTATGGGCATGGCATCTACCCTTTGACATATGCAAGAAAATATAAACCCCTCCCATACCCTTTACTAATATACTCCCAGATTTATTTTTACAAAGTTATTATTACATAACCAGAAGTAAAAAAAAAAAGAAGTAATTAAAAATACATCATAGCCCACAGCTAGATCCAAACTGCCTATTGCAATCTCAATATCCAATAAATGTGTTTCAGCAAATCCGTATTCCAGATTCCAAGGTCTTCTCTTATTCAGAGTGTTTCAAAGTTTCAAGGAGCTTCAAGAGCCCAGGAAATGCTTACACTCTGAAGAGTGAATATTGTGGCAGAGTAGTGCAAGTGTGGAATTACCAGCCCTCAAGCATCAAAGTTCAGAGGGAGCTCCAAGGTCCCTAAGCATGGCTTACCCAAGGGGGGTAGAACTTAAGAACTAGGAGTAAGTGCAGATTGGGGGAGGAAACTCAGCAGGAGGTGGTCAAACCCAGCCATGGTATAGACTGGCACGCCCCTGACCCCTTGCTAAGATTTTAACAAATAAGAGAAGACTCTTAGAGAGTCAAACTTAGGTCTGAATGGTGATTAGGGCACCATCAGACCCCAATTAAATCTCAGGACATAGAGGGGAGAGAGAATGGGAAAGCAATTGGGTAAAGACTCAAAAAGTCTAGTTCTGGATCACAGACAACAATTCCAAGTGCTTCCATGATTCAGGACTATACCTACATATAAGTTTAATGGAGGGAAGGTATTAAAAACGTAGCAGATTGAAAACATAAGGAGCCATAGCATGCTTGAAAGTAATAACATAATGCAGGAAAGAGTAAGTAAACACACAAGGAGATAAGTGTAGAAGAGGAGGAGTTGAACACATATCAAATAGGGTGCTATTTAACTAAAAGAACATACCAGTTGCAAGTTTAGAACAACACAATAGCAACAGCAAACAATCAGCCAGGCAGTCAACATGAATATATTCAAGGAACTTCAACAAGTACTTGGGAGTCAGAGAAACTCTAGGAGATTCAGACAGCAGGAGAGAAAGAAGCAGAGTGCTCAGTAGTACTATAGAAAATAGAGAGTAGTAATGGTAGTAGAGAGTAGTAAAGAATATTTTAAGACAGAGATGTCTGTGTCGAGTTGTTATTTATTTTAAGGTGAATTCGTATGATGGATGAGTGAATAGAGGAGCACGTATTTATACTTGCAGTCAGGCAGGTAAGCAAGAAAAGAAAATAATCGAGTATCAATCAGAAAATAATTAGTAGAAGGGAATTCCTTTAACTAAGGAGTTCAAATTTAAATGGTAAAGAGCAGAAGCTATTTAAGGAAAGGGAATCAAGTAGCATATCATGCACAACATGAAAATAAGGCTTAAATACATAGGGGAAAATTTTGAAACACACGGTTAAGTAAATAAGGCAAGAAGTAAATCAACTAGTACAAGAAGTAAATCAACTAGTGCATAGTAAATCAGGGAATCAAATATTCGAAAGCAATAATGAACCAAGTCATAAAATAATGGAATAGGAAGGTTCAATTTAGAGAAGGAAAGAATCAATCAAGTTCACACAATGGCAGTATGAAATCAATACCTAATATCAAAGGTGATTCTGACAGGAAAAATCTTCATACAAAGAATGCATAACTTATGAACATGCGAGGCTAGATTCAAAACAAAGAAAAGTATCACTCAGCCAGAATTAGTGAGTAGGGAATTAAAGGGGGTAATATCAGATGGCAGGAAAAATTTAGGTAAAAGGACTTGCAATGCTTAGCAAGAGTCAGAATCACGTATAGAAACAAGGATGAGTTCAAAATTAGGGTTTTGAAATCAAATTAACTCATAGAAGAGAAACAAGAAAAATCACACACAAGTGGTCTGAAAATCCCCGAATTCTAGGGTTTCTGCCATTCATCAAGTGTAATGACAAAAGCAGACAAATCAGGAAAAAGTAACAACGAAACAAGTCCAAAAGACCCAAAGGAACCATAAATATTTCAGGAAAACCTAACAAGGGAATAAAATAATGTAAAAGAAATCATAGAGTGATGGTAGAAGAAAACACATAGAAATCACAGTAGAAACACATAGAAGTAACAATAGGGCAAATACAGTAAGAGTAACACAGGAATCTCAGTAGAACATGTAAAATCAAAGAAACTCTAAGTCGGAGAAGATGAACAATTTTTTGAATGAAAAGTTTTGAAAGAGACTTAAGAAATCGTTTGAAAACCTTAAGATAAACACGGGTCTGGGGCAAATCTAGAGAAAGATAGGAAAACCTCGAAAGGCTAAGGTTTCAGAAGAACCCTAGAAGCGAGAAAGGCCTGGAAAAGGTTATGCTCCAAATCGAATAAGCCAAAGATGGACTCATATGGCTAGGATATGCTGGAGTTGAGCCGGAGATGGCCGTAACCCTCGAATCGGAAGCGACCTGAGTGAAGGACTTCAAACTCGAGCCTTGAATCTTCAAGTAACATGGGTATGAGGGCACATGAGGGTGAGTATAGGCCACCAGGACTCGGGATGCCATAGATTCCGATGAAACAAGGTGGAAATCAACGGAGTAGGCGATGTTTCGGAAGGGGTTGGAGAGAGTTTGAGAGACGAAGCAATTCTAGGGGCGGCCGATTTGAGGAAATGAGGGTTAGGTTAAATCGTTAGGAATTAAAAAAAGAAGGAATGGATGAGGATCGTTGATCAAAATGATCAACGGCTAGGATTAAAAGACAAAAATGGGCGAGTTGGAAAAACGAGTAATTGGGTCGCCTAATTGGGCTGAATTGAGACTAAAAATTGCGATCAAATGTTGCTAAAATTGAAATTGGAATGGGCTAGCTTTTAAATAGCACTTTCTCCCCTTTTAATTAATTAAAATAGTTAAAAATAATTTAAAAACAAGTTACAGGCACTGAACTAGTTAATAATATATGAACATTAATCTAAAAATATCTAGAACAATTTAATAATTATAAACACGATTAATTATAAGCTAGGCTATCATTGCAATTTTGAACAATTTAGCTTAAGAATATCAAATAAATTTATAAAAAAATATGCAAAAATAATATTAGTTATATTTAGTGTAAATATAATGATGAAAAATAAGTGACTCACCAAAAGGACAAGTTGAGAATAATTATTAGGGTTTTATACTGTTAAAATAGACAATAAATCAATTCCAAAAATCATAAAATATTAGGAAAAATACTAAAGCATTTGGGGATCCTTATATATGCATATGCATGCTATTTTGAAAGTATTTTGAGTATAAAAATATATAGGTCAAAAAATTGAGTATCGACAGTTAGAAAGAAAGGATATAAAAGGCTCAAAAGATTCAAACGGGTTAACAATTACAAATTTCGGAATTATATTTCTTACAACCACAACTTCTGCCCCAGTTTCTTGCTTGGGGACTTTTGGACTTTTATTTTGGTGTAACTGAACCTCAAAGAGAGGTTTCCTACATACTCTTTCGGGATCAGCTCAAACGTAGTTCATGTCATAGAAATTACTTTATTCTTGTAATTTTCTTTTTTGCTTTTCTTTTCTTTTCTGTTTTTCTGTTCTTCTTTTCCTTTGTTTTTAGTTCTTTTTTGTTTTCTTTTTCTTTCTTTCTTTTTCTTCTTTCTTCTCTTTCTTCTTTTTTTCCTTTTTTTCCTTTTCACTTACTTATCCTCTGCACTTGCATTTCTTAATTGTTCCATTAATTCCGAAAGAGGGATATGAAAGAAACTTAATAAGGCTCAAAATGGGTGATAATGGATAATATATTTAGATAGCAGAAGAAAATTCCTTTGTCATTTCAATCTTCAAAATATGCCAAATACAAAGAAATACAATTAAACAAAGAAATCATACATAGTATCTCTTTACTGCATCGGAATGGATAGCCATTTCTACACATTTTCCTTCTACGTCCTTCTACACATTTCTACACCATTAGTCAACACTGTAGTTACAACAAATGGCCCCTACCAGTTTGAGGAGAACTTTCGTTTTGATTCATCCCAATGAGGAAAATACGTCTCAGCACTAACTGCCCCACTTCAAACTTTATCGGACGCACACACTCTTGCCATTCTTTGCTAGTACAATTGGACATGACAAACTGATGCAAATATTTTCTCATTGATCAAACTCAACTATTCCAGGCGGGCTTTCACCCATTAATCATCATTGATCTCAGCCTCCGCAATAACTCAAATGGACAGGATTTCCACTTCTGCGGGTATCACTACTTCGGTGCCGTATACCAACGAATAAGGTGTTGCCCCTACGGAAGTACGAACAGTGGTGTGGTACTCCAACAATCAAAAGGCAACTTTGCATGCCATTGTCTAAAACCTTCCACCTTTTTTCGAAGTATCTTCTTTATATTCTTGTTGGCCGCCTCAACCGCTCCATTCGTGTTAGAGCGGTATGGGGTAGAATTACGGTGGGTAATTTTGAACTGCTCACATATCTCTTTCATCAAATGACTATTGAGATTAGCTCCATTGTCTGTAATGATCACCTTTGGTATCCCAAATCGACGGATAATGTTTGAATGCACAAAATCCACCATAGCATTCTTGGTTAAGGACTTGAATGTTATAGCCTCTACCCATTTGGTGAAATAATCTATAGCCACCGAAATGAACCTGTGCCCATTTGACTCTGCCGGCTTAATCGGCCCAATGAAATCCATGCCCCCATGCAACAAAAGGCCATGGTGCGGACATCGTATGTATTTCTGAGGTTGGAGAATGAATCAAATCTCCATGCACTTGGCATTAATGACATTTGTGTACGTAACTGATGCAATGTCGCTCCGCAGTAAGCCAATAATACCCACTCAAATGCGGTCCACAAACTCCGGAATGTACCTCAGTCATGATAGTTGTGGCCTGCCTCGTATCAATGTATCTTAACAGGCCGAGATCTGGAGTTCTTTTGTACATCATTCCTCCACTAAGGAAAAACCTGCTTGCCAACCGTCGAATTTTCTTTTCTGATCATTTGTGGCCTGTATCAGATACACCCCCATCCTGATATATTCCTTGATGTCTTGAAACCACGGCTCACCATCAAGTTCCTCTTCAACCACTTTACAGTAAGTATGCTGGTCACTGACCTAAATTTGTAAAGGGTCCACATAAGTACTTATCCGGATGATGTAACATTGATGCCAGAGTAGCCAACGCATCGCCAACCTCATTATGAATCCTTGGAATGTTCCTGAACTCTATTGATTGAAACTGGTGAGAAAGTTCATGCAAACATCGTCGGTATGGTATAAGAATCAAGTCCCGCATTTCTCATTCTCCTTGAATTTGGTGTACTAGTAGGTCCAAGTCACCAAAGACCAAAACTTCCCGGACGCCCATATTTTTAGCTAACCTTAGATCCAAGATACATGCCTCATATTCTGCCATGTTGTTAGTACAATAGAAATGAAGCTGAGCCGTAACAGGATAGTGCTGCCCTGTTTCCGAAATAAGTACCGCATGTATCCCCATGCCGTTCATGGTTGCATCCCCATCAAAGAAAAGTTTCCATCCCAGCTTCTCAAATTGTTCCAATGCATCAATGTGCATAACCTCTTCATCAAGGAAATAAGTCTTCAAAGTTTCATAATTTTCATCAACCGGATACTCAGCCAAATGATCCGCCAAGGCGTGTGCTTTCATCGCAGTCCGAGTCAGGTAGACAATATCGAACTCAGTGAGCAAGATCTTCCAGTTTGCAAACCTCCCAGTGGGCATAGGCTTCTAAAAAGTATACGTCAATGGGTCCAAGAGAGATATGAGGTAAGTGGTATAAGATGACAAGTAATGTTTCAGCTTCCGTGCCATCCAAGTTAGGGTGCAACATGTCCTCTCAACATGAGTATACTTATCCTCGTAAGATGTTAACTTCTTGCTGAGATAATAGATAGCCTTCTCCTTTCTGCCCCAGTACACAACCAAATGAATTATCCAAAACCGCCAAATGTAGAATCAAAGGCCTTCCTGGTTCTGGCGGGACCAATACGGGAGGGTTCGACAAATACCCCTTTATCTTACCAAAAGCCTCTTGACATTCATCCATCCACTTGACCGCATCATCTTTCTTTAACAGTTTGAAGATTGGCTCATAAGTTGTTGGGAGCTGAGTAATAAACCTGCTGATATAATTCTACCTTACTCATCACCTCGGTCTTGGTCCTCGGAGGTGGCAATTCCTGAATGGCGTTGATATTGACGGGTCTAGCTCAATACCCCGGCGGTTGACTATAAACCCCAAAAACATTCCAGATGGTACCCCGAAAGTGCACTCTGCAGGATTGAGCTTGAAATTGTACATACGAAGCCTTTGGAAGAACTTCCTCTGATTCTTGACACGGTCAGACTGCTTGCTAGACTTCAGGATCACATAATCCACGTACACCTCAATTGCCTTGTGTATCATATCATGGAATGTATTTATTATTGCCCTCATATAGGTTGCCCCATCATTTTTCAAACCAAACGGCATGACCCGATAACAGTATATTCTCACAGCGTGATAAATGCCATCTTTTCTGCATCTTCTTCGTCCATTAATATCTGATGATAACCCACATAAAAATCGACAAAAGAACCAATCTCATGTTTGGCACAATTGTCATTCAATATGTGGATGTTTGGCAGTGGGAAATTGTCTTTTGGACTTTCCTTGTTAAGGTCCCAATAATCAACACACACCCCGGTATTGCCATCCTTTTTGGCACGGGCACAACATTGGCTAACGATGTGGGATACCGCATGGCCCGAATGACTTTTGCATCGAACTGCTTGGTGATCTCTTCATTGATCTTTAGACTTATATCCGTTTTGAACTTTCTCAGCTTCTGCTTTACATGAGGGAGTGTCGATTCTGTTGGCAATTTGTGCACCACTAAATAAGTTCTTAGACCTAGCATAACATCATACAACCATGCAAAAATATCTTTGTACTCGAACAACACTTTGATTATCTCCTCCTTGAGTTGTGATTCCAGATGGACACTTATTTTAGTTTAACGGACATTATCTTGATCCCTTAGATTAACTGTTTCCTTGTAATTTAGGTTAGGTTTGGGTTTTTCCTCAAAGCGGCTTAATTCCTTACAAATTTCTTCATGGGCCTCGTTATCATAAACTTGGCCGAAGATTCCTCATGCATGTTACATCATTGATATCAGCATAAAAAGAACAGTACAGAGAAGAAAAGAAAACAAAAATAGAATTAGGAATGAAGAAAGAAAGACAATTTCATTTCATTGAATAAAAAATAACAGGGCTTAAGGCGTCCAACTGGACGGAACATAATATCTCAATTACAAACCCTGGAATAATCCAGACGACAAAAGAAAATCAAAACCCACTACCAAGACTCCCTTCGAGTAGGAAATGGAGTAGCCTCCCAGTTGTTGATTTTTGCACGTGGTCCAATGAACTGCACATTTGCGTTGCTCGACCCTTCCTCTGCTTCAACAATGTTAACATCGGCAAATAACCTTTCAAACCCCTTATCTAAGTCTCCATCAACACCAATCAATGACCTTGGAATCTTTAACAACAGTTGTTTTCTGATACCCTACCTGACAAATGATCTTGACATACGTGGGATTGGCTTGGGAAGGACACATGCCCTCTTCTTCATTTTGCAGGCCCTCTTTGCATCTAGAGTTGTGGTATTGAACCCCAATCCAAAAGTATCCCAATTCATTGGAAGAGAGACTGGCTGCACAATGCCTTGTAGAGCAGCACCCAAACCTTTACCAGTATGAAACCATTATTTAACATTTTAGAGGCCACCATGACAGTCGCGGCTGTTATTCTAGGAACTGGGATGATTTTCCTCTCTGGGACCTTTTCCACTGAGACCGTGTCAAAGACTTGGTAGACTCACGACCCTTTGTCATCATCAACTTCTATGTAAGGCAAAATGGAATCACTTACAGCGCACATATTTTCTTAACTGTGCACTACAATCTCCTGTCTGTCCCATTCGAACTTGACCATTTGATGCAATGTAGATGGAACTCCCTTGGCAGCATGAATCCATGGTTGCCCCAGCAGAAGATTATAAGAGACGACATATCTAGTATCTAGAATTCCATAGTGAACTCCACTATCCTGATTGTCAACTCTAGTAATATGTCACCCACTGAGTCTTTACCCCCGCCATCGAACCCTCGCACTTCTTATGAATACTTTTATCGTCCACCTTCAGTTCTTTCCATGTGGATAAAGGACAGAAGTTTGCACTAGACCCATTTTCAACCAGTACTCGGGTGACTACAAAATCCTCACACTTCACTCTCAAATAAAGAGCCCTGTTATGTTCTGTGCCCTCCACGGGCAACTCGTCATCGGAGAAGGTCACTCTATTCACCTCAAAGATTTTATTCGCTATCTTTTCTAAATGATTCACCGAGATCTTATTAGGGATATGTGCCTCATTCAGTATTTTCATTAGTTCCCTGAGGTGCTCATCTGAGTGGATAAGCAATGAAAGCAAATGAGATCTGGGCCAATGTCTTCCTTAACTATTCAAAAATAGAGTAATCCTGTACTTTCATCTTTTTCGATAATTCTTCTACTTCCTCCTCTGTAACGGCTTTCTAAACCAATACCGAATTGTCTTTGGGAGCCCTGTATTTTCTTAGTTCTTTGGGGGAAAAGCACCTTCCCAAATGAGTCAAACCATGCACCTCACAAACTTCCTCTTTGATTTCTTTCCCCTTATATATCACTACCACCTGTTCTTAACTCCAAGGAATGGCTTTGTTGTTGGTCACTGGCAACTGAGTTACTGGCTTTATGACAACGGGCTCTATGCGAGCTCCCTACACAACCAGCACGGGTTTGCTTGCTACCCCTTGTACCATCACTTTTGCTTGTTCTGGTTTCACGGAAACAATGCTTGATGACCCTTTTATCGGCTAACACAACTGGCTTACTGTCCACCCCTTTCAACTTAACTTTTCCTTTGAACTGGTTCTACTAGCACGGATCATCATTACTGTTTGCGAGGTTTTCTAGGGCTCCCCTCCCTTGTGTATCAGTTCAATCATGTGAGTCTCGTGGTGAGCTGGCAACGGATTCTGGTTAATATTTGCTACCTCCGAGGCCCAACCTCGGTCCTGTGAGTGTCAATGAGATCTTGCACAACGGTCGTCAACTTCAAACACTTCTGTTTATCATGTCTGGGGGCTCCCAAATAGTATTCACAACTTACTGAGCGGTCCAGATTTCTAGGAAGGGAATTAAGCATTTTGGGATCAATTGGATTCAACAGGCATTACTTCCTCAATTTGTGAAAAGGGGCTGGTATATGATTCTCCCAGTGGAGTGAAAGACTTTTGCTTCTATAATCTCTCATTCTTGAAGGCTGGGTTTTGTTGGTGACCCATTTTGGGGAGATTTATGTAGGTTGTTGGGGGTGGATAGGTGCTTTTTGGAGCTGGGTATGAATTTTGGGGAGTCGGTGCACGCGATTGCGCATGAGCCAGAGGTTGGGTATTAGTTTAAGCAAGGTGGATGGAAAATGTGGATCTGGTGGTGGGTAGTAGTGTTGTGGATGGATATATGGAGTATAGGGGTAATTTTGGTGATGGGGTCGAGGTTGGTTGTAGTAGGGTGAAGGGCCTCTAGATCCGGACTAATATCCAGACTCAACGGTTGCAACCTCTTCTTTCTTATTTTTCCCAAGCACGCCCCTAGTGCCACTTTAGGTAGCTTGGGTGGTTGCTTCATCGCTGAATAACTCATGATTTTATTGGATTTCAGTCCTTCCTCAATCATTCCTCCCATATTCACAACTTCATTAAAAGATTTGCCAATTGTCGTTACCAAGTGTCCAAAATACTTCAGCTCCAAAGCCCGCAAAAAGTAATCAACCATCCCGTTTTCTTTCAACGGAGGGTCGACCCTCACGAACTGTTCTCTCCAGCGGAACCCATACTCTGTGAAGCTCTCCCCGGTCTTCTACTTAAGTTTTATTTGCGATAGACGTTCTGGAACAATGTCTAGATTGTACTGAAAATTGCACGCGAACGCTTGTGCCAAGTCATCCCAAGTAAACCACCTACCATGGTTCTGTTGTGTATACCACTCCAAAGTAGACCAACTCAAACTCTGCCTGAAGTACACCATAAGTAACTCATCTTTTCCACCTACCCCACTCATTTTGCTGCAGAATCCTCTCATATGGGCTATCGGGGCACCATGCTTGCCATACAGATCGAACTTAGGCACTTAGAACCCTACTGGTAACTCAACATCTGGAATCAGAAACAAATCCTAATAGGCCACACTGACTTGTTCACCCAATCCTTGCATGTTCCTGAAGGATTGCTCAAGGTTTTTTACTTTTTGAAACATCTCTTCCTACTATTGGTTCTTAGGCGCCTTTATAACTTCCACTGGGAGCTCAAAGTGAGGGGTGTAGGAATATGACTCAGGAGCTCTAAAGGTAGGCACATGAGGATAGTACTGGCTATCATAAGCCAACAGTGGCTCAGTGAAAGATCTATTCAATGTGGCAGGTGGAGGCGACACAAAGACAGGGCTCACTAAAAGCTCTTTGCAATGTGGCAGGTGGAGGCACCACAAACACATGGGTGATTGGTGGATGAGGGTTTTGTATAGGCAGTGGAGCGTAGGAAGGGTAGGAGGTGGTGCTATAGTTCTGTTGCTAGAAAGGGAAAGTTGGAGTGAATTTAGAGTTGGAGGCTCCTGAGATTGAGCCAAAGGTGGAATATAGGCTCGATTGGCGGAATAAACTAGCGCTGGCTGACCCATAGCTTAGGCCTGATGCATTTCAGCCATTTGATGCCTCAACTTATACATTTCTTCCCTCATTTTATTAACATCCATCACCTCTACCTCTTTTGATGGGTCCACAATAGTGGTATCTGATTCATGGCCTGTCCATATTTAGTTTGTCTTATGACCGGTTGTTGTAGGAATGGATTGCCAGAATACCATCAACTAGACACTTTCCTAGACTCAATAACAATATCAACTTAGTTAGTGGTTAGGGTTTTAACAGATTTGACAATCGCACGTTTGGGGAATGAATGTACCTAAGATGTTAGCAGTTTCTATTATGCATTTGCTCGACTGCTTGCGTCATCCTGGCTTTCATTATTTCTGATTGCAACTTTGTTTGGCTTTTGTTTCCGTTCTTCTTTTCTTTTTCTCACTTTTGCCTTTGTTTCCTCTTTGTTCTTATTTTCTCATTCCCTCTTATTTTGCCAATGTTTCTTTCATTTGGTTTGGTATTTCTTTTTGTTTTTCTTTTCCTCTCTTTTGTTTTTCTTTCCTCTCTTGTTTTTCACCTCTTTCTTTTAATTCTCTTCCTTGTTTTTTCTTTTTCCATTTTCATTAAGTTAGGGTATAATCCTATGGAGATTGCCTACGTATCATGACCCCGCATGAATCATACCAAGCGTAGTTCGTGAAAATAAAAATAATAAAAGAAAAATATTTTGGGATTTTTAATTTTGTTGATAGCAAATACTTCGATTACAAAGATTCAAAACTTACAGATTAAAACAAGTAATAGACTCTGGTGAAAAGAAGAACTACTGACTCCAACATCAACTATTCTATTTTAATAGAAAATACAGACTCAATCAACCGATAGGCTCTTAGCGAAAAGAAAATACAGACTCAAACAACTGACAGACACTAGTAGAAAAGGAAATATAGACTCAAATGACAACCATGAATACATTAAAGCACCTAGTGCCCGGGGAACATCGTTCAATCTCGCCGCGGGCCTATATGCAAGATCCTTCTGAACTCTATCCAAGTCATTCATTATCTGTTTAACAAATATCATCACTGATGCAAAAAAGGTTGTGCGAGTCATGTTCTCCCACACTTGGTATTTCCTAGTAATGTAGTGAGCAAAGGTTAAGATTCTCCCTCATATTCTGCCCTTTTCTTGAAGAAACTGCCCAATCTATTGGGCCTTGGCTTCCTAAGTCTATTCGGCTACCTGGTTTTTTTCCTAGAGTAGTTGCAAGTCCATTTCTAATTGTGCCAATGTTGTGTAGTAGTGCTCCCTTTCAATCTTGAACTCTTTCGCCTGTTTGATCATTTTGTTCTATGTGGCGATCACCCTTTTCTTTAATCCTGTGACCTTACTTGCACACTGTTTTCAAACTGAAGGTATCCGGCCTGCCTTTTCAAGTCTCCTGTTTTGGTCCTGTATTCATTTTCTTTAACTAACCTGGCCCATTACTCCTGTGATGATTCGGCAAAATTCTGACGGTGAAGTCTTTTGGCTGGCATCCCAAATGAATGTCCCTTCTATACCAAGAATGATACACAGGTGAAACCTCTCCTTTTAATTGATCCCATACACAAGTGTTCGCCGCCAAGCATTGACATTCGTTCCAAATCTAACGGACTTTTGCTTCAGGAAACTGACCATCAGGACCAATCTCAACCACTTGGACACTAAGATTGTTGTCTTTTGGCACTACTTGGCATCTCCTGATTTGCCTTAAAACCCGATATGGATCATAAGGCTGAATGCTCTTAAGACCCATCAAGAGAAAGTATGGCCCTGCTGCTAGCATATATATGATTTTGTCAACAGGTAACCATCCAAGCGTCTACTCTATTTGACTGGCAATGAGGGACTGACAGTAGGATGTCTGTTCTGTGATTCCTTCAGGCAAGCGAACCCATCAATCCTTGTATAAAACTCTTTTATACAGGTTTTCTCTGTAGGCCCATAACCCAGGAACTAAGGACGACGGCCAGGTGTTCAGTCATCCACATTTGCAACAATAGATTGCACCCTCAAAGTAGTCTCCTCCGGCTTTGTAGACTGTAAGAGCGCGGAAGATTTTGGCTACTATCATGGGTGCAAGAGTTCTTTTGGCTTGAGTAATTAAAGTGCTGACGATCCCGGCTATTTTTATGTCAATTTTTTCATCTTTCCTCGGGAATACCAAAATCCCCAAAAAGACCACCATAAAAGAGAAACTCTTATGTTCCTCCTATTTTTGTCGGTTTCCCTTGCTACATATGTTTTTTTCCGGGTTATTGAACCCTCATATGTGGCCATATCTGTGGTATATGAAGTGTGGAGTACAAAAGGCAATTGCCAAATCCATGTTGTGTATCGTCCTGATTATCTTCAGTGAGTCTAAGAATCTATGTATGGCTACGGTTCTCGGGGCAACCAAGTACTTGTGCCTTAAAGGAACCTCAGAACTTCTGATGTTTCCAACTATTTCTTCTATGGTCAAGGTGAGCTCAGAGTCTGAAAAATGTAACATGTTGTGTGCCGGGTCCCAGCATGTTACCAATGCTCATATGATTTCTCCCTGAGGCACAATTTCCAACAAACCAGCAAGACCTTTCAAATACTTTTTGACCTCGTCTACCTAGATCGTTCCACCATAGACGCAACTCAAGAGGGACTTTATTCATGATTGAGAAAGGTTCATTTTGAATTGTACTCATCCTGCACAGTTATTAAGGTGATTTAATCACTTATTTTGACCTAAAAAGGGAAAATGATACTATTTTTTTTCAAATCTCTAATTTAAAACAAACTGTCGGTTTGTAGATACAACACTTTATCCCTTCAGGAAGAAGTTTCTAAGGTTGTGCCCGCTAACCGGTGAAAATGATCCAAGGTGGTTGTTCTTGCAAAAATAGCTTTCCGGCACCTTTTTGGGGACGTTCGGCTTATTTTAGACGAGAATGGCCTCACCTGACTTACTCATGATAAAACTAAAATTTTGTTGTTTTGGGTTATTTTTGCAAAAAGGGAAGTTGGACTCGATGGGGGTTGCCTACATATCCCATATCCTGCGGGAATCAAACTGGCATAGTTCGAGCAAATAAAACAAACTATTTTTTGAAAACAAGACTCTTTCCCATTGGAAAATACACTATTTTCTGAAAACAAGACTCTTTCTATATTTTCTTTTTTTTAGTGGCAAATAGAACAAGCTATTTTGAAAATAAAATCTTTTTGTTTTTCTTTATCATTGGCAAAAACATTTTTCTTTTCTTTTTTTTCATTTTTCTCAAACTCCGCAGAGTTTCGGCACTACTTGGACATTGGTTTTTCTAAAATAGGTAATTAACTCTCTACACTTCTATTACTCGCTTTTTCAACTTTTCCCAAATATTCAAAACCGGTCAGAATGCGAGTCTGAGACAGATAAATGTACATGCAACACGTAAGATGCAGCATGATGATCTTTTTTATATCAGGTTACCTGTCCTATACGTACCCAACCCCTGTGTTGAGTCTCCTATGTCATATGCACGTGATGCAAATAACCATTCCTACTAGGGATCCGGCATGAAGTCAAGTTATTCAAGGTTCAAAACATGGGTATATGTTCTAGACTACATACCCGAGCGGACAACTCGAGCCGAGGAGAAGGCTACGTACTAGGAACTAAAAGGCCATCCGGCTATGTAACTTATACGAACTCCTTCTTATTTCAAGGTATGACACTTACAGAATAGGGAGTCTCAACCAGTAAGCACATCCCTAGAGATGAGAAGAGAAGGGCTTCGTCACATTTTATGTACATTCCACATAATATCAAAGCGATAAAGCATTTAGCACGTTTAGCATGAAACATATAGGAATATCAGATAAAACCAAATTAACAATTATTCTAAGCAAGAATTCTTAAACCCTGAACCGAAGTCCTGGGATTTTTTTCCAGCAGAGTCGCCATAGATGTCACACCTCCTCTTTCCTACACCCGCAAGGGTATAAAGAAGTGTTTCCAATTAAAGAACAATCGAAACGGGATTTATATATTAAAGATTCAGAGTCACCACTTGTAGATTAATGGTGTCCCAAGTCACCTGTTGAATCCCAAATCGAGGAAATTATTGACTTTGTTTAACAGTCCACGAACCAGAAATCTGGGTAAGGAATTCTATTAACCCGGGAGACGGTGTTAGGCATTCTCGAGATTTATGGTTCTAGAATGGTTGCTCAACTATTATATCTGGAATATTTATCTGATTTTAAAACATGTTTTAACTTACGTGCTTTTAAACTTTTAATTGCTTTTATTATTATTTTTAAAGAGAATTGCAACGTCGTAAAAATACGTCTAGAACCATGTCACATAAATGCACCCGTAGTTTTTGACACTTTCAACTTCGTTGAGATTTGGATATGGGTCACATAAATGTGCACCCGAGTTTTGGAATGTAGTATTGTTAAACGCCGGGCCTAAAGCAACTAAAGTATTATTAACTTTGCGGGAGGCCATGAAATTCGCTAAATAGCACGTCCCGAGGTCTAAATATTATTAGAAACAATTAAGAGGACCACGCAATTTGTGATTATATTTGGCGCGGCGCACCTCGATTATTTTAAAGGATATCCTAAAAGGATTATAATTCTCCTACTAATGACTATATTTACAATCCAATTTAATTTCATTAATGCTTGCCTGAACATTCCAAAACCCGTATCAGAACCTATGGTGGACTTAGTTTTCGTCACATTGGGCTTCAAATTAGCCCAAATAGAAAGAGACATTAATCAGCTCAGATTTTAAGGGGCCAATTAAACATTCAAGGCCACCGCCAACCCAAAATTGGGGGTAATTGCAACTGGGCAGGGCTGTACATCAGTAGAAATTGAGGTCCACATTACTCAGAAATAGGCTAATAAGCCTTGATCCGTTAACAAACCCCAATCAAAACTGGACCTTAAACAAATTTAAACAAAATGGCTATTGAATTTATTTGAAGTTATTCAAATTGTATCCGGTACTTGCTGCAAATACTTTTAGAAATAGAGACGCGATGATTAAACTAAGGTGATTACTAATAATATGGAGATATCAAACTCAAAATAAGCAAACTGGATATGCTGAAACAGGCTCATGTATTAAATTTAAACCTAATATTTCATGCTACATTCCAGTAGTGATCCCACAAAAACGATTTCAAGTCCTTATTATATTCTAGCTTCAACCTATCAGACTAGCATGATACTTTATTTTACTAACACTTGTTCACCTGATTTAAATGCTTTGATTATATTTTACTGTAACTAATATGGACTGTGCTTGATCATTTCGCTATGCGTAACCATCATTTCAATTGCAACTGCAGATCTACATTGAGATAGATTTCAGGACCTATACTTGGAAGTTAGAATGCAATAAGAAGTAAGAAAATCAGCAGCAGTCAACAGTATCAACTCGGAATTAACATAAAACAACTCAGAATCGGATTTATAGTCCAGTACCTAATGTCAAATAGCCCAGGAAAATGTGACAGAGGTACAACACAAATAAAAACAACCAAAACAGCCTTGATTGAACCCAAACACCCAAAATTAACCCAGGAAACATCAGAAAACCTTCAGCAATCAAACCCTGATGTTAGTATGCAATAGACCACGAAAACTCAAAATTAACCTAAGAATTTCAATCGAATAGTGTTTTTGGAGTTTAAAGTTATTTGTTTTTTGCTTTTGAAGAACTAATGATCTAATTAATCTAAGGGAAGAATTTTTCAGATTGCTTGAAGTATAGTTTTTTGATTTTTTTTTTTTTTTTTTGGTTTTTGTTCAAATTTTAAGAGGTTTGAATTTATGGAAGCTTTGGGGGAGGGGGGGATTCCCAAATGCTAAAACTTGAAATTCAAGGCAATAGAGACTGAGCCCTAAGATTTTGTATTTTACCCCTTAGTCCCTCTTTTATTTTTAGACTTTATCTGTTTAGTCCTTTATTTTCTGACTTGTTTCACAAGTTACACTTTTAAGTTCCTTAAACTCTAATTAAAATCCTATCTAGAAGCTTCCAGGGAAATCTATTTCAGTTACTACAAGATTCTTTTTATCTAAAGGTCTATGCTACCCTTGAATTTAATCTAAAACTACAAACTTATGTTTTCTAACGCCGAGCCCTGTTTATTAGACCATGGTTAATGAATTACAAACTAAAGACTAATCAAAGTTTAAAAATTGAATTCATCAATCTATCTAATCAAAATTGAATCTCAACTTTAACTAATATGATTCCTAAAACTAAAACTATATAACAGTAAACTAATAATTAAAATCAAACACATAAAGCTGAAATTAACTATGAAGAATAACTAAACGGACAAAATCAAAATGCAAAGCAACAGCATGGAATCCTACTATTGGCATCAAATTAAATAATCAAAGTTACTAACAATAAAACAAACTAAACTATATGGTTGTAAATAATTAGAACCCTAGATCGGGACCCTAAAACACAAAGAACTCTGAATAAAGTAGAAGAAATAAAAAAATCAAACCACGGATGAAAACAGAAAAGGAGGTAAAAATAAAATACCTCAAAATTTCCGACTCAAACTCGAACACTGGCATATTTCTTGGCATTATTTAGGTTATAATCGTCCTTAATCGTGTGTTTTCTATGAGAAAATACAAGATTAAGGGCTATTATAGCCCAAAATCAAAAAGCCCCCAAACTTTGAGCAATTAGGGTTCTGGGTTAATTTTTGACTTAAGATTCGAACCAAACGGGGTTGATTCGAAGGCTAAAGATTGTGGATTTGGGATTATGGGTGTAAGGAGATCATGTGGTGTTAATTTGACGAAGTTTGGAGGTGGTGGTGTTTTGGACGGATTTCCAAATCACGAATTGAAGGATTTGGTTGTAATTTTAGGGAAAAGGTTCAAGGATTTAGAAAGAGGAGGGTGAGGGGATTTCAGGCTGTAATCTTGGACGGGTTTGGGTGGTGTTGCATTTGTGAGCGGCGGAGGCGATGATACTTTTTGGAAGATTCGAAGAGTTGGGCTAGGAATTGAAAGAAGGTATTTGAGGCATTGGAAAGAGGAGGGAGGGTGATTCAAGGGTATAAATTTGGGCTGATTTTCAGACCGGCCACCGCCTTGGGGCGATTTCCGACGGCGGCGGACGGAGAGGAGGTCTCTAGGGTTAATGGGGGTTGTGGGAGACGATGGCTTGGGGGGCATGGTCTGACTGTTTTATAGTTAATAGTGTAGGCTTCTCGACTGTCCGATCAGCAAACATAAATGGCCAAGATTGATTTCCATGAAATGACGCCGTTTTGGCCACCTACTGGACCGGACTGGGTTGAGACCCTTTGGGCTGGGATCAATTTTAATAGGGTCTAAGGGTTTTTGGGCCTGATTTTTGGCCCAAGACTATGTGTGCTGTTGAACCAGTCTTTTCCTTTTAATTCTTTTATTATTTTTGCTTTTCTTCTTTTTGTTTCTATATATTTTTTTCTGATTTTTTTTATTAAATGAAAATTTTAAAAACAAAGACCCAAATTGACTCTAAAATTGTACTATTTAATTTCCAAATATACTAATTCCTAATTAAAATGCAAACTAAGATAAATTTAAAGTATAAATGTAAAAGAACCCTTTTTGTTATTTTCTTCTTTCTAAACTAACTTAATTACTAATTAATCCTAAAATATAAAATTAAACCCTAAATGCAAATGCCACGTATATTTCTTGTATTTTTCATCAATTAAAATGCATAAACAAAATACAAACAATTAACATAAAATGTCGCCAAAATCCACAAAATTGTAAAATAATGAAAGAAATTATGTTTGAATTTCTGGGAATAATCCATATAGGGCAAAAATCACATGCTCACAGCTGCCAACCTGTGTCGGGTCTTTTAGGAAGGCACACATCATTTAGATTAGGCATCGTTTCATGCTCTGCTACAGGCAATTTCCCTTGAAGCTCCAAAAGAGGTGTTTCACCATCCTTCAAGATAATATCGGGCTCAAAGATTTTGAGGCATAGGCGTGGCTCAACTTGTTTCATTTCCAACACAGGTGGCACCTCAATTGTTGGCATTTCCAGATGAGCTTCCCAATGATCAAGGTTCAATGACAACTTACTGGGGTCACACGATTCCATAACATGAAATCATCTATGCACCTGACTCTACTCGCGTCATCATTTACATCACGATCTAGAGGTGCGGCCACAAGGGGATCTTCAACATTGCTCATAGAACTCGTCTCATCCATTATCATAGCTATGACACTGTCAACAAAGGAGCACACCTCGGTGCTATTAGATTGCCTAATGGATTTGTAAACCGGGAACATCACCTTCTCATCTCCCATACGGAATGTCAACTCACCCGCTTTGACATCAACCAATACCTTCCTCATTGCAAGGAAAGGTCTCCCAAGAATAATCGGTACTTCAAAGTCCAACTCGCAATCCAAGATTACAAAATCAGCCGGCAATATAAACTTATCCACTAGGATAAGAACATCATCAATTGTACCCAAAGGTCTCTTCCTCGACCGGTCTTCCATTTGATGTCTCATAGAGGTTGCTCGAGGTTGCCTAATTCCTAATGTCTTAAAGACTGAGTACGGCATCAAATTAATGCTAGCCCCTAAATCACAAAGGGCTTTGGAAAAATCTGCGCTTCTAATTGTACAAGGTAAAGGTTGCGGGATCCTCAAGCTTGGATTCATAGAGTTAACAATAGAACTCATAAAGTTATCATTGCCGACTCAACACTACACTAATGTAGAAAGAGCGGGTGACAACAACTTTTACTCGAATTGTGGTTCGGGATCAAATTTCCGCAGGGAGCTAGTAGTGGAGTTGTATTGGCTGTCTAGCCTAGAGTTGCGTTTGTGCTTCAAATTGCACTTCAAAAAATTTTGGGTTTTTATATTTATAACTAATATTATGAACTAAGTATTAAAGCTAAATCATGCTAAGGGAATATTGCTAAGTTGAAATTAATGGGAGAAAGGCACTAGGGTCATGACATCACTTAGATGGCTAATTAACGGGTAGATGTCACTAAGGATAGATTGACATATTTGGGTCTTATGCTATAACTATTGCACAATCGTACCCACTCCCACACCTCTCGGTAGAGATAGTGATTTTTTCCAATTGACTCTCTCAAGACCAATTAGGTAGGCCAGTTCGACCAAGCAACTAGAGTTCAAGTAGGATGATTACTCTCTCGAGATATATCCCATTAATTGGGACTACCATGGATCCATCCCAATTCCTTGTTAGGTCAATTTTGGGGTTATGGACTCTCTTTCTCAAGAAGAGTTAAGCCCACAAAGCTTGAATCAGTGTGTTAAACCACCAATCCTTAATTGAAATATAAAATCAACCCAAAAAACAAATACCCAATATCAATCTAACCCTAGATGGAAACACACATCAATTACCTACACTAGGCTTGATCCACAGCCCTAGCTAATGGGTTTAGCGAGAAATAATTAAAGAAAAAACTGAATAAAGAGAAGAAAAACTAAACATATTAATTAATTATTAAGAAGAAACTACAATAATGTATCGCTAATGAAAAACAAAAGTGCCAAAAATGTCTACAAACTTGTTCCCGGGTGATTAACTGCGTTCAGAAAATAAAACTTAACCTAAAAATGGTAAAATGTTCTATTTATAGTAGGCCAAAAAAACTGGACAAAAATACCCCTGTAGAGTCAGTGCGGGCCGCACAAACACGACCACGGCCGCACTGGCTCTTGGACTTCATTGTTTCTCTTCTCTGAACTTGATGGACGCGGACCGTGTAAAAGGGCAGTGCTGCCGTGGAGGGCTCTGGAGTAGACAGCATAAAACAGATCAAGAGCCGCGTGACTTTGATTTGGAACCCGTACATCTCTCTGAACCTCGTTCGCGCGGACCATAAAAATAAGCAACGTGACCGCAAAGGCTAAACACTGACCACAAAAATCTGACAGCGGCCACGTAGCCTTAGTCCTGAATATACCATCTCTCTAAACTTGCTTCATGCGGACCGCACAAATAATCAACCCAGCCGCAAAGGCTGAACGCTGACTGCGAGAATCTGATATCGGCCGCATAGCCTTAGTCCTAAATATACCATCTCTCTGAACATACTAGTGCGGCTGCGGTCACTGTTGCGCGGTCCGCACTAGGCTCTATTTCCTTCAATTTTCTTGGTCTTTGATACTTGAGTAGATTTCACTCCTTTTTAGCTGATCTTTGACAATTCGTCATTGTCGATCAAACCTACAATCAAGCACAACCAGTGAGCATTTTATAGCAGTTTATACTCAATGCATAGGAAAGTAGGAGCATAAGACACGTTAAAATCCTATTTATCAAGACTCCACCGAAGCTTTCAGCTCATCACATTCACACCTGGCCCGACCAACTTTATCTTCAAGGCGCTCCAGGGCCTCTATATTTTTCTGAAACTGAAATAGACTCAGTGTTAGTCTTAGGAACCAAGAGGAGGAATGCACGCTCAACTAGGGCAAAACATTACCTGCTCCTTCAGGTGGGTCTCATAATTCAAGCTCCAGCCCACGTCAAACTGCAAGCATACCATCTTGACTTTCTTTTCATGAAAAACGAGCCAAAGAGATCTCTCTTCATCCAGAGCTTTCCGCATCCCAGACATAAGCTTGCCGAATGCCTCGAAAAAGGAAACCCAATAAGAAAGGGAAGGCATGAAGCTTGAAAAACTTCTGCCTAAGCTCACCGCAAAATGAAGTCGTTGGGATTCCTCGAAGGCCTAGCGCACACCTGTCAATTTCTTCGGCCCTGGAAAAGTTGACTCCGATAGAAGCACGGTCGCCCGGTGTATGAGACCCTAGATTCTTAGTGAACCCCAAAGTAATATCGACAAAAAAAAGGGCAATAACAACATCGAAACCCTCTTTCCAGAACCAAGAACTGCGGATACGGAAGGCTCAAACGACAGTTCCGCTCCGAGCCCCCGTTCCTATTCTGCCTTATTTTGAGCGACATCCCCTTGTGAAAGCATCTCTTGTTTATTTTGTCGTTCTTTATCCGGGAGTTGTCAACCCTTCCCCCTATCAAAAGGAGCGCAGCCTCACCTCGAAAGGCTCTTCAATTCCTACAACAACAAGCTTAATACACATAAAGGGAAAACGCCTCTCCAAATGAAAGAAGTGAGGGAAATTATAACACAACACTCACCATGGTGTTTTGCTTCCCACTTGCCCCAGAACCCAGCTCGCCACATGCGCTCATCACAGGTCGAGGGGGTCGCCAACTTTTTGACCCAATCCGACAAATCAGGAATGTTGCCCGCTGCCCATAAAACCGCTACGGGAAAAGAAAAGAAGGCACGGTTATGTACCCAGTATTTCATCATATACAGAGCTGGGAAAGCATGAGATGAACCACATACGAGGATAGTTCCACTTTTTAGTGAATGACATGAGCTCCACGAGGACTATGTCAGCGGTCCACACCCGGACGAAGCGACTCATCCACCCCGATCTCTACCTTTATCATCGTCAACGGCAAAGGGCATGGTCAATCGACATTGCAAGGTCAACAGACCTCGATGGTGGAAGGATCGGTACAGCCTGATAAGATGACTAAGAGTAAAGTCAAGCCTCGCCTTCTCTGCAAACTATCTCATTATCAACACTAGTCACTAAAGTGACAGATGGATCTGTGCCAAGGTAACCCGATACTTAAGGCAGAAGTTGAGCACAACCCTATCAAGAGGGCCCAGCATAAAAGGATATGTGTACACATTAAATAATCCATCGACATGATCTGTGATGCCCTCACCTAGGGAAAGTATCTGTAACACTACATCTTCCCCCAATCCATAGTCTTTTTCCTCTAGCCAAGATGTTCTTCTCCTATCAAAGAAGCAACCTACAAAGGATACTCTCGTTGGTCCTAAATGCTGGAGGTAGAGCTCTCCCCATGCAGACCACGAAGCAAGGGTCATGATTATAGCTAAATTAGAGAACTAAAGCACGAATCTGTACAAGTACATTAGTTCTAAAATAATGAAATGATTGACCTGGAAAGAGAAGGGCAGCTGCTTGAAATGGTGGGATGTCCAAAAATCAAAAACATCCTTATATATATACTCACGAAAAAAATGGCAACGATCCGCTTGACTCGAAACCAACTAAAAGCACTTTTGCTAGTCCCGAGGTGGTGCCTACCCTCGAGGATCTCTATCCGTACGAGGCTAGTCTCCAAGAAGCTGATGATGCCTTCACCAGGACTGGGGTGGCATATGACCTCGAGGACCTCCATAAAAAGAAGTTAGGATCTAAAAAGGCCAATAACACTATTGCCAGTTCTGAGGTGGAACCCGACCTCGAGGACCTCCATCAAAAGTAAGTTAGGCTCTGAAAGGCCAATGACACCATCTCCAGTTCCGAGGTGGTACCCGAACTTGAAGTCCTTCATCAAAGGGAAGGTTAGGCTCCATGAAGCCAACGACATCATTACGAGACCCGAGGTTGTACGACCTCAGGTGTTTTCACCAAAAGGGAATCAGGCACTAAGGAAATAAGCATTTAAGCTCAACCCATATGGGCTTGGCCGCAGGGTGCCGTCTGAGATCGAACAAATCCTCTTTCAAGATCTATCTACAGCGCCTTAAGGCTATTTACACTGAGCTCAAAGTGAGTTTCCAGGTAGTCTGAATTTGAACGAACCTCCGCTCGAGCACTGCCATCAAAGGCATTCCCTATTAACATACCTCCCAGCAAGTTTGTTCTCAAAGGTTACCACGGAGTTTAAGTAATAAATCATGGTTTCAAGGCCCAAAACGTTACTTTCATTCTACTCGATGTGAAGGTTCTGGCGACCCGAGTTCATTGGCCCGATCCAGGTTGGATCCAATGGATTGCAAAAGGTCCCACGTGAGGACGTATTAATCAACCGAAGGCCAGAAAGAATACTCATACCCCGTCTTGTTATAAGAAATAGCAGACAGAGCCATGCATTCAAAGTCTCCATAAATATAATAGAATATAGACAGCATCAAAGAAAAATTGGAGAAATATCTTTGTATTCATGTGTCACGCCCAAATTCGAGGGACATGATCGGCACTCGACCGGGTATCCTCAATCAAGTGGAACTAGGTGCCTTTCCTGACCCACGAGCTACCCCATATCTTGCATTAGATACAAACGAGTGGAACAGTTACTTATAATGGAAAACACCTTTTTACAAAGCATACATAACATAGATGATATTAGTGTGGTTTACAATTTACAATAACCAAAATACAAAGTACATATTACATAGTTCATGACCTATATTTTCTGTCTACGGAGCCTTTAAGAATAAAAGATGATAGTACCATACTGGCCGGTAACAAAGCTCTGGCTATACCTTTTACACACACACCAAAATACGATCTCAAAATACAAGAACAGAGGCAGCATGAGCCACGCAGGGCCCTGGATGGAAAAGGGGCTCATCAATACAGCTGACAGAGAATGAGGAGATGCTACTGACGGTAGACTTGAGTACCTTCTATAGATTCACCTACAATCATAACACAAATGTAGCGCCCCCGGCAAAAGGGACGTCAGCACATTTGAATTGTAGTGGTATGTATGAACAAAACTTTTCCCAAGTAAACTCAATCTGTAAGCAAGAAGAAAACAGCAATAGATGCAGCAACCAAACTCATATAAGAGGTGCAATCAAGCCAAACAAAGGAATAATCAATGTCAAACGAGTTTAAAAACTCTCCTGTTTTCCCCTTCCACAATTTCGCATCAATGATTTCACAATTTTTTCTCAAGTATTATTTCAATAGTGATTTCGATCACTTTTTCACCCTTATTACCTGGCCCATCCTTATTATCTCGGCCACCCTTATCACCAAAACTCACACCTTATAACTCTGTGTTGCGGCAAGCAACCCGACCCTGCCGTCGGTTTGTATTCACAAACAATCACAACCACAATAACAAATCACAAAAGATAAACGACAATACTTCTCAAGACATAACCACAACAGTGTTACAAGTGTTTCTATAGTTAGTAGTACCAATTTCATTATTTTCAACAGTTCATATGCAATTCAAGTCACAGCAAAATGCCCATAACTTTTCTAGTACATTGTTACCACAGTTATTCTGATTTCTCTATTAATGAATCCTTTTAATCACTTATTCTTCGACTTTTGACCACGAGATGCATCGCAATCATACCAATCACAAGAAGCTTACATATAACCCACACAAATATCAACTACCAAACAATTCACATACCAAACATGGTGATTTCACAAGGATCAAGGTTAGCCACACATACCTGGAGTCGAATTCCCTTTTTAAGTTCTTATTCTCAGTCACCAAACTATCTGGCCACGTCAATCTAATTCACAAATTAACACATGCACCTTAGAATTGAAGTTCACAATTACTACCTGGCTTATTTGGGCTATCAAGCACAGCTTTCTACATCTACCCAATTCCCCTTACGAGATTTTAGGTTTTGAGTGACATACATGAGGGTTCTCAATTATTAGTTCAATTATCAAAGCATATGACTCCCTCCATTAGCTTACATCTGAACATTGGGGAAAAAGGTTAGGGATTGTACCTTTAAGAGTGGAGATAAAGATAATAAATTAAAATTTCCCGGCCTGGATAGTTTTGGAGAATTAATTTGATGAAGAATCCTTTCTCTCTCAAGAACTCTCCTTTCCCTCTCTCTTATTTTGTTCAGAAAATAAGTAAAAATTCTGGGGATTGGGCGTTTATTAGAAAAGGGGTCGGGTTTAAAATTTTAGAAAATCGAAGTCGTGCGGGATCTGCGGTCACACTCTGCGATCTCAGAGTTGACATGCGATCCGCAGAAGGGTCCCAAATTGCTGGCCTCTCTGCTTGGGTATGGGGTGGGAATGCGGTCCGCATTCCTATTCTATGGTCACATATTGCACCGCAGAATTGACCTTCCCAAATCCTCGAGCAATTTATGCGACGGCTATGCGGTCCACATATTGGTTATAAAATCACATAATGGACCACATTTTCAACATCCAATTTGGCTAATTCTCTGATTAACTTTGCAACCGAGATGCTGTCTGCATACCTTATCTACGACCGCATTCTTCACCGCAGAAATGACAGTTTTTACCGAAAAACTTGCACACTAAATTTTTAAGTACAAAATCAGTACGAAGGGTCTCAACACAAAGGTGGACCTGACTCTATGAGTTGTTAGGATTTGAGCACTCATTTTCACGGGGTCTTACATCCTCCCCCGCTTAAGATCATTTGTCCTCAAATGAGAACTTTGAAAAATCACATGGTTTGAAAACATGATGCGCAAGCTCCTAAGTTCTATTAACTCTTATAATTTAGAAAACTTTCGACAGAGTTTCCTTTGTAATAAGGACATATCCACCAATCATAGACTCCCCAAAACATATTTCCAAGTACCAATACATAAATCTTGCTACCCCTATAACTAGTATACAATTCATGACCTTCACATTTATACATATTCAATCTCTCGACTCACTTTTAACCATTTTGGTACACCACATGCAATTAAATTATGCATTAATCGTTTATACTATCAAAAGCCACTTACTTATCACAAGAGTACGATATCTCCATTTAACAAGAAGGGTTGCCTATAGTCCAATTCAGTACCTTTATACCTGCACACATTCAATTGCTTGATACTCTTTTTGCACATAGTTGATTACCTTAGGGAGTGCAACACATTTAATCATTTCAATACATTCCATCCATGCAAAACTAATCATTACTATATTACACTCACTCTACCATGAGACAATTACCCACCATAAAAATACACAAAACTTTGGCACAACTTGAAGAATTATAATAGGGAAGTATTAAGGAAACTTTTGCAGCAAATGGGACACAATGATAGTTCTCTCAGGGACAATAACTTACGTGACCACTCTTATACTTGCTCAAACAAATGGGGGTATTTTACTTTTATCTCATCTTCCGCTTCCCACGTGGCCTCTTCCACTTGCTGATTTTTCCATAACACTTTAACCAAAGCGATCTGCTTACTTTTGCAACTTACGGAGTTGTCTATCAAGAATTGCGATTGGAACCACTTAATATGAAAATTATTCAGTAACCTTGACGTCTTCAACGGGCACGATGGTGGACGGATCCCCGACCACTTTCCTTAACATGGACACATGGAACACCGGGTGCGCTAAGGACATTTCAGAGGGCAGCTCCAACCTATAAGCAACTTGCCTGGTCCTTCGAATAATCTGATAAGGCCCGACATATCTTGGACTTATTTCCCTTTCTTCAAATCGCACGACTACCTTTATAGGAGACACCCGCAAGAATACCCAATCACCCTCTTAAAACTTCAATTCTCTTCGACGCACGTCCGCATAGGATTTCTGGCGACTCTATGCAGTCTTCATCCTTTCTTGAATGACTTTAACTTTCTCCATGGCCTGGTTCACGGAATCCGTCCCTATCAATTCTACCTCACCTACTTCGAACCATCCGATCGAGGACCTACACCTTCTCCCGTACAGTTCCTCAAACGGGGCAAATTGGATGCTAGCATAGACACTGCTATTAAAAGCAAATTCTGTAAGGGGCAAATGATCATCCCAATTACCCTTGAAATCCAAGACACAAGCCCGCGACATATCTTCAAGCGTCTGAATAGTCCGCTCTGCTTGACCATCAGTCTGTGGGTGAAAAGTCATGCTAAGGTTCACCTGAGTACCCAAACATTGCTGAAATTTCTTCCAAAACTTAGCTGTGAACAGAGCCCCTCGATTCGAAATAATGGAAAGTGGAGTACCATGAAGCCACACTATTTCCTCGATATACAGCCGAGCATATTGTTCTACAGTATCGGTGGACTTTACTGGCAAGAAGTGAGTTGATTTGGTGAGTCGATCCACTATCACCCAAATTGAGTCGAACTTGCGCTGAGTGCGAGGTAGTCCTGCTACGAAATGCATGTTGATCATCTCCTATTTCCACATTGTTATGTTCATAAGCTTGGTTAACCCGCCGGGCCGCTGATGCTCGACCTTTACTTGTTGACAATTCGAACATTTAGACACAAAGTCTGCCACATCCCTCTTCATACTGCTCTACCAATAAATTTCCTTGAGATCGTGATATATTTTTTTAGAACTTGGGTGCATCGAATACCTGGAATGATGAGCCTCCGCCATTACCCTTTCCCGAAGATTATCTGTATATGGAAAACATAGCCTACCTTGACATCGCAACATACCATCATTGCTACCGAGAGAGAATGCCAAAATCTTGTTACTCTGAACCGCCTCCTTCATTTGTGCCAATACTGGATCAATAAACTGCTTTTCCTTGACTTTTGCTATAAGCGACAACTCTGCTACATTGTGCACAATAATCTCCTCCTCATTTGTAGTCGAGATACAAACCCCAAGACTGGCCAACTGATAAATGTGTCGAGTTACGAGCCTCCGATCCGTGCCCAAGTAAGCCAAACTACCCATGGATTTCCGACTAAGGGTGTCGGCCACCGCGTTCGCCTTCCCTGCATGATACAACATATTCATATCATAGTCTTTAAATAATTCTAACCACCGCCCCTGCTTTTAACTCCTTCTGCTTGAACAAATAATGGAGACTCTTATGGTCCGAGAACACATCCACATGGACACCATAAAGGTAATGCCGCCATATTCTTAAGGCAAACACAACTGATGCAAGCTCCAAATCATGCGTCACGTAATTTTTCTCGTGATTCTTGAGTTGCCTTGAAGAATACACTATAACCTTACCATGCCCATGAGCACACACACTCTAAACCGACCCTGGAGGCATCACAATACACCACAAATCCTTTAGTGCCTTCCGCCAGAGCCAACACTGGTGTCAAGGTTAACCTTGACTTCCATTCCTAAAAACTTCTCTCATAACCATCAGACCATTGGAACTTGACTGATTTCTGCGTCAATTTAGTAAATGGGGAGGCGAAGGTAGAGAATCCCTCCACAAACCTCCGATAATACCCTGCTAACCCAAAAAAACTATAGATATTTGTCGGGGTTGTGGGTCTAGGCTCATCCTTCACTGTTACAATCTTTTGGTGGTCCACTTGAATCCCCTCACCGGAAACAACATGTCCCAGAAAAGCGATGGACTCCAACCAAAATTCACATTTTGAGAATTTAGCATACAACTGGTGCTGATTAAGAGTCTGCAAAATTGCCCAGGGGTGATTAGCATGATCCTCCCTGCTTCGCGAATAAATGAGGATGTCGTCAATGAAAACAACCCCAAAGGAGTCTAGAAATGGCTTAAAGACCATATTCATAAGATCTATGAAAGTTTCCTGGGTGTTGGTTAGCCCAAAAGACATGACCAAGAACTCGAAGTGACCATAACGGGTTCTGAAAGCGGCTAAGCAATATCCTACTCTCTGATCTTTAATTGGTGATACCCAGATTGCAAATCAATTTGGGAGATGAACTTCGCACCTTGCAATTGGTCGAACAAATCATCTATCCGAGGTAAAAGGTATTTATTCTTGATGGTGACTTTGTTAAGCTGCCGATAATCGGTGCACATCTGAAGTGACCCATCCTTCTGCCGGACAAAAAGAACTGGAGCACCCCATGGTGACACACTCAGTCGAATGAACCCTTCTCTAATAAATCCTTCAGCTGCTCCTTCAACTTTCGTAATTCTGCTGGCGCCATTCTGTATGGTTGAATAGATATTGGCTGGGTATTTAGCAACACATCAATCCCGAAATCAATATCCTTATCTATGGAATCCTTGGAAGCTCATCTGGAAATACCTCAGGAAACTCATTTACATCTGGCACGGATTCGAGGGCAGGCACATATGAAGCGGCGTCCGCCACTCGGACCAAATGATAGATACGTCCTTTCTTAATCATCTTCGAAGCCTTAAGGTAAGAAATAAACCAACCTCTTGGCACAACACCGTTCCCTTTCCACTCAATAACCGGCTCATTGGGAAACTCGAGTCTCATGACTCTCGTTTGGTAGTCAAGTTTTACAAAGCACGAATAAAGCCAGTCCATTCCCATAATTACATCAAAATCAACCATCCCAAGCTCAATAAGGTCAGCCGTGGTAACATGACCACACACTGTAAAAACACAATTCCTATAAACGTACGTGGCTATAATAGAATCACCAACCGGAGTCGATGTAGAGAACGACTCAAGAAGCTGTTCGGGCTCTATCCCAAAACTCGAAGAAATGAATGGAGTGACATAGGACAAAGAAGACCCAGGGTCTGTAAGAGCATAACAATCAATGGCCTGAACCGACATGATACCTGTAACCACATTTGGAGAAGCCTCGGCATTCGAGCGACCACTCAAAGCATAGAACTGGCTTGGTCCACCTCTACCACGAGCCCCACCCCTAACTAAACCACGCACTGCTGGAGCTGGAGGACGCACAGATGATGTAGCAACTGAAGAACCGAATGGCAGAGCGAATCCCCTACCCATGCCATGTCTGGGAGCATGACAGTCCCGCTGGATATGACCTCTCACCCCGCAATTGTAACACACCGGGATGTCCAAATAGCAAGTCTCTGTGTGGAACCTTCCACACTTGGGACATGTAGCTCCCCCTGCTGAAGGGGCCTCATCCCCAAATGACTGTACTAGTTGAACCTCCTACTATCAGAACCTGGTCTCGAGGAACTACCCTGCTGATGGTTGTGCACAGATGGCGGTGCACTTGCTGAGAACTGAACATATGACTGGGAAGGCCCTGATGTCCCTCTCCCCATATCTGACCTCCCTGAGTGACCCATTGGCCGAGCCCTGTTGCTACTCTACGTATATTCCCCTATCTTCAACTTCCTAGCCTCTGTAGCCTGAGTGAAACCCACAATCTTCCCATAATTCATATCTTAGTGTAAGGCTGCTGTAGCAGCCTCATTCACCACCAACGGACTAAGACCCTGAACAAAATACCAAACTCAAGCACCCATGGTCGACACTAACTGAGGATCATACTTGGAATATCTCACGAACTCCATATGGTACTCCCAAACACTCATGCTACCCTGACTAAGAACCTCGAACTCTGTAGCACAGGTTGCCATTGTCTCGGCAAGCAAGAAATGATCCATAGCAGCATCCACAAACTCCTCCCATCTAACCGGAGGTCTCCCCTCCTTGCGGGAATCCTCCCACATCTCAAACCACGAGCGTGCTACTCCCTTCAACCTGTACGAAGCCAACTCAACCCCCTCTGATTTTCTGTCCTTCATCATACGTAGGGTCTCATACATCTCATCAAGAAAATCCTGCAGATCGATCTCTGGGTCTCTGCCTAAAAACTCTGGATGGGCCAATCACAGAAACTAGTAGACTCTGGCGCTGGCAGAATCTCCTTGTCCAGTTGAGGACATAGGGGCACCATGAGATCTTTATGCCTGATCAGCCACTAACTAGGTCAACATACGGATGGCTCCCCTAATGTCCACATCAGAAGCATCTAGAGCGGAAGCTGGAGCAATGCCATGGTTAGGAATATCGGTAGGAGGAATGGGGACGCCCTCTGCCGCAGCTGGAACAGGAATGCTTGGATCCGGATAGGATAGGCCATGCAGATTCAAAGCCGGGGAATCACTCTCGCCCATGGCGTCAGGTACATGGCTCACGATCACACTTGGGTGGCATTGGCCTCAAGGACGAGTCTAGACTTCTTCTTAGGTTCCATTTCTGAAACTTTCAAATTAATGCATGAGTTAGACACAAATACTTCCACATTTCACTTCATCGCATGAATTGGAATAACAAAAAAGAGAGTAGTTTCCTAAATTCTTGTGTCGCCCCCTACTTTTGATGTGGTCGACAACACACCGGTAAGAAGGGCTCTACTAGACACGGCTCCGAGACACCAAAGGACTCTTTTTAAAACCTTAGGCTCTGAAACCAAGTTTGCCACGTCCCAAATTCGAGGGACATGACCGGCACTAGACCGGGTATCCCCAATCGAGTGGACCTAGGTGCCTTTCTTGACCCACGAGTTACCCCACATCTTGCATTGCTTACAAACGAGTGGAACAGTTACTTATAATTGAAAACACCTTTATACAAAGGTTACATAAAATAGATGATATTATCGTGGTTTACAATTTACAATACCCAAATACAAAGTATATATTACATAGTTAATGACCCACATTTCCTGTCTAGGGAGCCTATCAGGATAAAAGATGACAGTACAATACTTGCCGGTAACAAGGCTCCGGCTATACCTTTTACACATACACCAAAATAAGATCTCAAAATACAAGAATAGAGGCGGCATGAGCCACGCAAGGCCCCAGACGGAAAGGGGTTTACCAATATAGCTGACAGGGAATGAGGAGGTGCTACGGATGATGGAATAGAGTACCTGCTAAAGATCCACCTACAATCATAACACAAATGTAGTGCCCCCAGCAAAAGGGACGTCAGCACATTTGAATTGTACAGCTATATATGAACAAAACTAGTCCCAAGTAAACTCAAGCCGTAAGCAAGAAAAAACAGTAATAGATGCAGCAACCAAACTCATATAAGAGGTGCAATCAATCCAAAAAAAGTAACAATCAATGTCAAACAAGTTTACAAACTCTTCGGTTTTCCCCTTCCACAATTTCACATCAATGATTTCACAATTTTTGCTCAAGTGTTATTTTAACAGTGATTTCGATCACTTTTCCACCCTTATTACCTCGTCCACCCTTATCACCACAACCCACACCGTATAAATCCGTGTTGCGGCGCGTAACCCGACCCTACCGTACAGTTTGAATTCACAAACAATGATAACCACAATAACAAATCACAAAGGATAAACAACAATACTTCTCAATACATAACCACAACAGTGTTACAAATGTTTCCATAGTTAGTAGACCAATTTCATTATTTTCAACAGTTCATACGTAATTCAAGTCACCACAAAATGCCCACAACATTTCTAGTACATTGTTACCACAATTGTTCTGATTCTCCATTTATGAATCTTTTTAATCACTTATTCTTCGACTTTTTACCACGAGATGCATCGCAATCATACCAATCACAAGAAGCTTACAAATAACCCACATAAATATCAACTACCAAACAATTCACATACCAAACAAGGTGATTTCACAAGGATCAAGGTTAGCCACACATACTTGGAGTCGAATTCCCTTTTTAAGTTCCTATTCTCAGTCACCAAACTATCTATCCACGTAAATCAAGTTCACAAATTAACACATGCACCTTAGAATTGAAGTTCACAATTACTACCCGGCTTATTTGGGCTATCAAGCACATCTTTCTACATCTACCCAATTTCCCCTTACAAGATTTTAGGTTTTGAGTGACATACATAAGGGTTCTCAATTATTATTTAAAGAATCAAAGCATAAGACTCCCTCCCTTAGCTTACATCTGAACATTGGGGAAGGTTAGGGATTGTACCTTTAGGAGTGGAGATAAAGTTAATAAATTAAAATTTCCCGGCCCGGATAGTTTTGGAGAATGAATTTGATGAAGATCCTTTCTCTCTCAAGAACTCTCATTTCCCTCTCTCTTATTTATTTCAGAAAATAAGTAAAAATGAGAGGTTGGGGTGTTCTATTAGAAAAGGGGTCGGGTTTAAAATTTTAGAAAATCAAAGCCCGTGCAGGATATGCGAGCGCAGAGTTGACATGCGGTCCGCAGATTGGAACGCAGAAGGGTCCAAAATTGCTAGCCTATCTACTTGGGTATGCGGAGGGAATGCGGTCCGCATTCCTATTCTATGGTCGCATATTGCACTGCAAAATTTACATTCCAATCCTCGAGGAATTTATGCGACGACTATGCGGACCACATATTGGTTATACGATGGCATAATAGACCGCATTTTCAACCTCCAAATTGGCTAACTCTCGGATGAACTCTACGGCCGAGATGCGGTCCACATACCTGATCTGCGGCCACATTATTGACCGCAGAAATGACCTTTTTTTCTAAAAACTTGGATGCTAGATTTTTAAGTATAAAATTAGTAGGAAAGGTCCCAATACAAAGGTTGACCTGACTCTATGAGTTGCTAGGATTTGAGCAGTCATTTTCATGGGGTCTTACATCCTGAAACATACGATTAAAAAAGCCAACGAGGGGTCCTTACTTATGATTACAAAAGCCCGCAAGGGGTTCTTACACAAAAATAAAGAAGCGAAAGAGTACATATTTGTGAAAGCCTAGGACCTAGTCTACTATCAAAGGTTCATCTCTGGTAGCAGCATCTCGGAGCACCGCCTCCTCAAGAATACATCCTCGATGGTGATACCTTTGACTGCCACCTCCTCTAGGTTCCCAACTCAATCCCACAGAATAATATCTCCAAGGGAGACGAAGAAGAAGTGGAAAGTGGGACGTCAAAGAAGAGGAAGATGATGCATAAGAGGCATAAAAAAGAGACATAGCTCGCCAATTTCAAAGGTTGAAGATTCGGTGGGCCTCAACCCTACTCGCATGGCTGCTTCGGGTCCACCTTCCGAAACGTCGTGCTGTGCAAACTTAACGGATGGTTGTGCCATTTTATCTCTTTGGATAAAACCTAAGGGAGAAGTGCCATGCCATGCCAGAGGACAGTAAGCAGCGGTATGGAGTCGAAACACTCTCCCGAGTAGCGGTGTAGAGTCAAAATGTTCCCCCAAGTTGGAAAAAGGTGACTCCCTTTATCTTGTCACCTCGATCCAATGACGACAACAGTGATAGCCATAACAATAACAACAACAGCAATGAGATAGTATAATCTCGTTCGACACAATAAAGCCTAGGTAAAAGGCCATGGCGTGACTGATAAAACACCGCCATATGACCTTAAGACTAGAGACCTCAAACATGGCAGGTAGAAATGGAGAAGTATAATGATAATAAGAAGGAATGGAAAAATGTTTAAGGGCACTTGGATTAAAAAAACATAGCATGGAAAGGCCCAATTTATAGGGGATGATAATGTGGCCAACAATTCTATCAATTCCTTTGAAAGACAGATCGACAGGCGCAATCAACGTGCCATTAGAAACTAGATCGATGGTGATACGATTGACTTGAATAATGGGAACTGGCAGAACATTGAATTAGATAAGTCCATGTGATGTATCATTTACCGTGAAGATTTACATTGTAGGTACGATATCATGAGCATGACATCACTGCGAGAAGTTGGAAGAGTTGGATGTCAAATTATTTCTTATCACCCATCTCTAAGAAATGTGGACTATTTGTGTACGGTGAAATTGGACGGTCCAATTTCTCATTATCAAAGCACCTTAGAAGACCATCTCGAAATCTGGAAGCTGCTAGGTTATGATCGAGTTTCCTCCCTTGAGGCTCGTCGACACTCGGTCTTAAGGTACTGTTGACCGCGTTCACGGTAGAAACGGGGATTTCCTAAGGCAAGTTGCTAGGACTGATAGATCCCATAGAGCTACTCTAAGACCCAAGTTTGGGTGTCATCTAGTGGTCACCTCTCTGTATTTTTGTAATTAATACTTGTTGTACTATGATGGGATTTACCCTATATATATATATAAAGGGGATCCCTATCGCATTGTAAGGTTTGGTTACTTCAGTTGCTCCACATGAAATAATACAATAACTCTCTATTTCACCCTCTAAATATTCTCTTGATATCATTGCTTTCATTTATTATCTTCATATAGTTCATCATTTATTGTTTATCACTGGCCATAAAGAACCTTCATTGGTTATTTCGCAACTATTAGCCCTACCCCGGTGTAATGATCCGGCCTGTCGTTTTGAGAGTTATAGCCCCATTTCTCCCATCTATTCTTTTTATGTATTTTTCAGCTATATTGAGTTGTCGAGTTGTTAGATTTGGGTTCGGAGTAGTTTTGGAGTGAAATGAACAATTAGTCTCTTAGTTGGAAAGTTAAGTTTAAAAAAAAAGTAAATCGGAAGTTGACTTATGAATATACGAATTCGGATTTGGATTTTTATGATTCTATTAGCTTCGTTGGATGATTTTAGACTTAGGAATGTGTGCGGAATAAAAATTGGAGGTCCGTAGTAGAATTAGACTTGAATTGGCGAAAGTTGGAAGCTTAGAAGTTCTTAGGCTTGAATTCGAGATTGATTTGGTGTTTTGGTGTTGCTTCGGGTGTTCTAAAGGTTCGACTAAGTTCATTTAGTGATATATGACTCGTTGGAATTATTGGTTGAAGTCTCGAGGGCCTCCCGTGACTTTTGGATAGGTTTGGGTTGTGTTGTGCTCGTTTTTTCTTATTCTTCGACACCATTTCTTCAAGTATAAATGATATCATATTGAACAAATGAGCTCCGATTTCTTTTTTTGATTGAAGAATTAGATCCATATCGTAATTAAGGACCCGTAGCAAAAAGAATGATCAAATTCCGATATTGTATGAAGATTTTAGGGCCATTTTATTAAGAATTTTGTTAGTCTTTTCACATTAATTACGAAATTTCCACTAGCAGCATATTTAAAAATCTGCACTATTTGCAAATATTAAAACCTGCATATCTCATTCATTATAATGTCAAATTGGGTGATTCAAAAGCCTAAATTAACTAAAATGTCACAAGGAATCCATTGGAGTGATAAAATACGAGTTTCGAGATTGTTTGGTATGAGAAACGAGGCAGAATAACTGGAAGAAAAATTTATAAAACTAGGGTTTATTCTTTCGTTCATATTTTGAGTAGGGTAGCTCGGATTTGGGCGATTATGGAGGCGATTTTCACCATATGAATTGGGGTAAGTTCTCTTTACTTAGTTTTGGTCATATCTCATGAATCCATCTTTGTTTTTTGAGATTTGATTAATGATTTCAAAGTAAAATTGAGGGAGTTAGGGTTTGAGTTTTGGGGAGAGTTAAATGAGGATTTGAGGGACCAAACTTGAGTCCGATTTTGATAAATTTTATATGGTTAGAATCGGGAGAGAACGAGGTTTATGATTCTACCATTTTGACTAATTCCGAGACGTGGGCCCGGCGGCCGGGTTTTGGCCGATTTCGAATTCTTTTATATTTTGTAGTTTTTATTCTGGTATTTAATTCTTTAGACTATGTATATAGTATTCTGATTATAGTTAGATTCAGATCTTTTGGAGACTGAGTCCAGAGAAGAGGGCATCCCGGAGTAGGATTTTATGCGGTTGAGGTAACTAACAGTTTTAACTCTGGCTTTGAGAGTATAAACCCCGGAGAATTTGATATTATGTGACTGTTTGGAGGTGATATCCATGATAGGTGACGGAGTATGGGTGTATAGCTCGAGGGATTGAAACTTGGTCCATCATGTGGGGCCTCATTGCCATCATCTGTTTACATAGTTATTTGTTGTTGAACTCGTCTGCCTTCGTGTTAGAGAACATGCTTAGGCTTTATTCATGATCACATTATTTGTACCCAGTCATAGACATTTTGGTACATATTTACCTCAATCTCTATTATTTGCTAATATGTTGTGATACTTGATGTGGGTTGTGTCCCCTTATTTGTTGATGACGATGAAGCTAGTGAGGTATATGATTGAGTGAGGCCGAGGGCCTGGTTGTGAGGATATTGTTACCAAAGCGCGTGAGTTGTCCGTGTAGCACGTGAGTTGACCGTGCGGTTCCAGGTATTGACACCATAGCGCGTGAGTTGTCCGCATAGCACGTGAGTTGACCGTGCTGATCTAGGTATTAATAGGGTAGCACGTGAGTTGTCCGTGCTTAGAGCTTGGGCTTTGGGATCCCCTCCGGAGTCTGGACACACCCCCAGTGAGCGCAGAGTGTTGAATGTTGAGTGTTGAGTGTTGAGTGTTGAGTGCTGAGTGATGGAGTGACACTGCTTTAAAGTTGCATTTACTTTTGATGTTGCTGCATTTATCTGTTAAATTTCTTTGTGGCATTTACTGAGTTATGGAATTTACCTGTTTATTCCTGTTATTATTAAATTGTGAAAATAAATAATTGGACTATTTTTCTTAGCTCGTCACTACTGCTCAGTTCCTTAGTTATTTCTGTTACTACTGAGGTGGTTGTACTCATACTATACCCTGCACTTTATGTGCAGATCCAGGTGAGTCAGAGCGCGAGGATTATTGAGTTCAGGCTGGCTATCTTTGGATTCTGCAAGGTAGATGCTTGCGTCTGCAGGACCTTGTTACTCCTTTTGTCATTTCTTCTTTTGGATAGTTAGACAGTTTATATATCTTAGTTTATAGTTTTAGATTCTCATGACTTAGTGACACCCTGATGTTTGGGACTCATTTTCGCATGTTATATTATTTATATTTAGAGTTGGTTTAGTTTATCAGGAATAAATTGTTGGAAACGTTTTATTAAATTCTTATAATCAAATTAGTAGTAATATTTTGGGAATAGGCTTGCCTTGTAACATGATAGGCACCATCATGACCATCATTAGATTTTGGATCATGACAAATTGGTATCAGAGCCGAGGTTACATAGGTCTCACGAGTCATGAGCAGGTTTAGTAGAGTCTTGCAGATCGGTTCAGAGACATCTCTACCTATCTTCGAGGGGCTGCAGAACCTTTAAGAAAATTTCACCTTCTTGAATTCTTATCATGCGGTATTGATTCAGCATAAATTATAACTCTTTGAATTCCTTCCACGGATTCATATGTGCACATGAACGCTCGGTATCAGTTGTGCAATGACGGCTTGTTATTCTCTAGATGAGGTGCCAGATGTGATTTCTGTGTGTTGATGTTGGGCCATTCTGGAGGACTCAAGGCTGTCTTTTGATTGTAGATTGAGCACTATTGTGTTGATTGTGTGAGCGTGTGCTTGTGGAACTACATGTCCGATAGTATCCCTATTGGTGGAAACGGTGGCTGGATCGATACGTGATGAGTATAATATGACCGCGAAATAAGTTCATATGATTTGAATGTGACGAGAAGGTATTGCTGAAGCTTACACCTTTTTGAGACTCCAGGTATGTTCTTGGACTCATTTGAGGAACGTTTGTTTAAGAGCGGGAGGATGTATTGACCCGGTCTGTCATATTTGAGAGTTATAGCCCCATTTCCCCCTTCTATTCTTCTTTATGTATTGTTCAGCTATATTGAGTTGTATCAAGTTGGTAAGTTCGGGTTTGGAGTAGTTTTGGAGTGAAATGAACACTTAGTCTCTTAGTTAGAAAGCTAAGTTAAAAAAAAGTCAATCGGGTGTTGACTTATGAATATACGAATTTAGATTTGGATTTTTATGACTCTATTAGCTTCATTGGATGAATTTAGACTTGGGAGTGCGTCCGGAATAAAATTTGGAGGTCCGTAGTAGAATTAGGCTTGAATTCGCAAATGTTGGAAGCTTAGAAGTTCTTAGGCTTGAATTCGAGGTTGATTTGGTATTTTGGAAATGTTTCGGGTGTTCTAAAGGTTCAACTAAGTTTGGGTAGTGATATATGACTCACTGGAATTATTGGATGAGGTCTCGAGGGCCTCGGGTGAGTTTTGGATAGGTTTGGGTTGTGTCTTGCTCGTTTTTCTTATGCTTCGACGACATTTCTTCAAGTATAAATAATATCTTATTGAACAAATGAGCCCTGATTTCATTTTTAATTGAAGAATTAGATCCGTATCGTTATTAAGAACCTGTAGCAAAAAGAATGATCAAATTCAGATATTGTATGAAGATTTTAGGGCCATTTTATTAAGAATTTTGTTAGTCTTTTCACATTAATTACGAAATTTCCACTAGCAGCATATTTAAAAATCTGCACTATTTGCAAATATTAAAACCTACATATCTCATTCATTATAAGGTCAAATTGGGTGATTCAAAAGCCTAACTTGACTAAAATGTCACAAGGAATCTATTGGAGTGATAAAATATAAAAGGTAGAATAGCGGGAAGATAAATATATAAAAATAGGGTTTGTTCATTCGGTCATATTTTGAGTGGGAGAGCTCGGATTTGGGCGATTTTGGAGGCGATTTTCACCATAGGAATTAGGATAAGTGATCTTTACTCAAATTTGGTTATATCTCATGAATCCATCTTTGTTTATTGAGATTTGATTGGTAACTTCAAAGTGAAATTGGGGGAGTTAGGGTTTGAGTTTTGGAGAGTTTTAAATGAGGATTTGAGGGACCAAACGGAGTCCGATTTTGATAAATTTTATATGGTTAGACTCAGGAGAGAACGAGGTTTATGATTCTTCCATTTGACTAATTCCGAGATGTGGGCCTTGGGGCTGTGTTTTGGCCGATTTCGGATTTCTTTTATATATTATAGTTTTTATTGTGGCATTCAATTCTTTAGACTATGTTAATAGTATTTCGATTATCATTACATTCAGAGATTTTGGAGACCGAGTCCATAGAAGAGGGCATTTCGGAGTAGGATTTTATGCGGTTGAGGTAAGTAACAGTTTTAACTCTAGCTTTGAGAGTATAAATCTGGAGAATTTGATATTATGTGATTGATTGGAGGTAATATCCATGCTAGGTGACGGGCATGTGGGTTTATACCTCGAGGGATTGATACTTGATCCATCTCGTGGGGCCTCATTGCCATCATCTGTGTTTACATAGTTATTTGTTGTTGAACGCGTCTGCCTTCGTGTTAGAGATCATGCTTAGGCTTTATTCATGATCATATTATTTGTACTCAGTCATAGAAATTTTGGTACATATTTACCTCAGTCACTATTATTTGCTAATATATTGTGATGTTTGATGTGGGTTGTGTCCCCTTATTTGTCGATGATGGTAAGGTTAGTGATGTATATGATTGAGTAAGGCCGGGGGCCTGGTTGTGAGGATATTAATACTTAGCGCGTGAGTTATCCGTGTACCACGTGAGTTGACCGTGTGGGTCTAGGTATTGACACCATAGCGTGTGAGTTATTCGCGTAGCACGTGAGTTGACCGTACGGGTTCAGGTATTGATATGGTAGCACGTGAGTTGTCCGTGCATAGCGCTTGGGCTTTGGGAGCCCCTTTGGAGTCTGTACACACTCCTAGTGAGCGCAGAGTGTTGAGTGTGTTTGAGTGTTGAGTGCGTTGAGTGTTGAGTGTGTTGATTGTTGAGTGTTGAGTGTTGAGTGCGAGTGCGAGTGCTGAGTGATGGAGTGACATTGCTGTGAAGTTGCATTTACATTTGTTGTTGTTGCATTTATCTGTTAAATTTCTTTATGGCATTTACTGAGTTATGGAAATTACCTGTTTATACCTGTTATTTTTAAATTGTGAAAATAAATAATTGGACTATTATGCTTAGCTCGTCACTAGTGCTCAGTTCCTTTGTTATTTATGTTACTAATGAGGTAGTTGTACTCATACTACACTATGCACTTTATGTGCAGATCCAGGTGAGTTAGAGCACGATGATTGTTGAGTTCAGGCCGGCTATCTTTGGAGACTGCAAGGTAGCTGCTAGCGTCTGCGGGACCTTGTTACTCCTTTTGTCATTTCTTCTTTTGGATAGTTAGACAATTTATATATCTTAGTTTATCGTTTTAGATGCTCAGGACTTAGTGACAGCCCGATGTTTGGGACTCATTTCGCATTTTATATTATTTATATTTAGAGTAGGTTTAGTTTATGAGGAATTAAATTATTGGAAATGTTTTATTAAATTATTATTATCAAATTAGTAGTAATATTTTGAGAATAGACTTGCCTTTTAACACGATAGACGTCATCATGACCATGGTTACATTTTGGATCGTCTCTCCCGAGCACCCATGATAGCTTGAACCCCGAGCCTTGGAATCGATCTCGAAGTCCCAAATCGACAGGCTCGAGGCCTTGAATATCTGACCTAATGATTTGATTATAGCTCTCTCCCTAACTTTATTTCGTCTCTAAATCTCATACACTTAGTATTAATTTCCTAACAAACTAGAATAAAATTGCATCACGTATTTTTAGAGTCCCATCAATAAATTTAATTATTATTACTGTTTTCACGGTAAACAAATTGACTTCAAATAAAAACATATCTTATAAATTTCTTTTAGAACTTTCGGCAACATATTAACTTTGGCTTTAGGCCCTGCATATGCTTGAGCCGCCCCTGCTAAAGAGAGAGCCTAAACAGAATCTTTTATGTATAATCCTCATAATTTCTAATGTATCAGTTCTGGTACGTAAATAAAATGATACAATGCAATCAAAATTTCCCAGATCAATATGGAGATATAGAATAACATACTATTATAAATTATCATGCTTGCATATTGATAATTTAGGTCTCCAACAATTATTTCAATAATTACATACCCAATTTGATCAATGGACGAATCTACAGGCATACATTCGTTTGAGTAATACCGATGAGATTTTTTAATATCATGCTAAGAATAGCTGGAATGATGGAGAAATATATGATAAATCTTGATGATTAGTTATAGTAATAATATAGTATATGTGGCTACACTTCAATTTTATCACGTTGAAAGCATAGTAAATCAAATCAGGGTAGCTGTGAAAAGAAAGAAAACAAAGATTGGTGATTAAAGATCTGAGTTGTCTATTTTGGTTCTACGCTAAAACCATTAAGAAAATAAATCTTGCTACTGTGTCAGAATTTAATAATTTAATTATATTGTTGTGTATGTTCGCTTCTTATTGGAGAATTAAATAAGCTATGGTATTTTTTCCATCTTTGAAGACGGACTTCAGATTTGACCAATTTCCTTGGGTGCTGCAGTCATGTTTGTGGGACAAAATTTATAAATACCACTTTTAAGGCTTCCTAATATGACCTAGCTTTAGGTAACAATAGCGCGAGCAATTCATTTTTCAGCCACTATAATTGAAAAATAGTCATTGTCCTGGACAGTGGGACAAAATTTACAAATACCACTCTTTTTCATTTTTTAATAACAAGAGCTGATATACAGTTAATCATTGAGGTTTTAAAGCCAGTGTAAACTTTCCACTAGAGATAGACCTTTATACTCCCATTAGAGTATGGACAAGAAATGAAATGACTCTCAACTATATAACCCGTAATTGAAAAGATCAATTATGTCATTTATTGAGACTTGTATTTATATTTTAGGTGTATTCGGTTATTTGTTAGTTTAATGAGGTTAGCTTAGCAGTTAGCAGTTACAGGTTGTTGCCAGGCTGCAGGGGCAGAACTAGAAGTTCGTATTCGGATTCTGCTGAACCCAACAGTTTTTGCTAAAAAAATATTTTTGATTAGTGTACATGTGTGTTTTTTTGAGGCGGACTCAAGATATAAACTCTATGCATTCAATTATTAAGATTTTTAACTTTAAACCCATTATATTTTATGACAAGAGGGGTTGCTTTGATGGTAAGCAACCCCTACTTCCAACAGAGAGGTTGTGAGTGCGAGTCTCCCCAAGAGCAAGGTGGGAAGTTCTTGAAGGGAAGGATGCCGGAGTTCTATTTGGGAACAACCTCTCTACCCCAGGGTAGGGGTAAGGTCTGCGTACACACTACCCTTCCCAGACTCCACTAAGTGTTATTATACTGGGTTGTTGTTGTTGTATATTTTTAAGTTATGGGTTCAAATCTATTATTCTTGTAATTTTAATAAATTTTTACACATAAATTTCTATTTTGCGTCGAAAGTTATGGGTTCAACTGAACCCATAACTATCACGCTACATCTGACTGCATCCACATCTGTTGCAGTTGGTTCCTCTACAACTTGGTTGGTTGATTCTGGTCATCCATAGTATCTTCATCCCTCAAATTATCCAGGGATGAACCTTGTTTCTTCGGTCTTCGATGGAAGAGGATATGGAGGTTGAGGAGAGCTTTTGTTATAGCTCTTTTAGCCAAGAACAAACTAGGATTCATTAATGGATCCTTAGTTGTTCCTGGTGTTGAATCTGGTCTTCAAAGGGTGTGGGCCATGACATGGTGCTCTCATGGCTACTCAACTCACTCTCCAAGGAGATAATAGAGAATGTCTTGTACTCACAAAGTGCAAAGGATCTTTGGAGTGATCTGGAAGACAGGTTTAATCAGACGAATGGAGAAAACTTATTCCAACTAAAAAAGAAATTAAGTGTTGTTGTGCAAGTTAATTCTAGTGTATCAGGCTACTTCACAAAAATGAAGAGCCTATACGGGATGAACTAGATGCACTGAACATCTTTTTTACATGTTTTTGCGAATATAAATGTGGTGCTAAAGCAAAAAATATCAAAGCTCACTAAGATGAGAGACTATTTCAGTTCTTAATGGGTCTAAATGACACTTTTATAGGAGTAGGGAGCAATAGCCTTTTGTCTTCTCCCCCGCCTTCAATTGGACAAGCATATTCCTTGGTTATCCAATATGAAAAACAGAGAAAAATCTATGCTACACTTGCTTATCCAGGAGATGCTGCATTTTTCATTGTAGCAAATCCGTCAGGAGGGCTTAAGAAATACAGCAAATACAAAGGATATAAAGGAGGTTTTAAGGGGAAGAAAGTTTTCAGTATCTGTGTTACTTCAAAAAGCCAGGACATAGCATTGAGAAATATTATAGGATTCATGGTCTTCGTGCATATTATAAGTTCACAAAACAGAAGAAATTTCATTGATCAACACAAGCAAATAATGCTTTCAATTTAGGAAAATGCAATGAGCACGGAGTTACCAATGCAATAGATGTGAAGACACCAAAGAGAATGTGACTCAATTTTTCTAGCTGCTCCAGCAGGTCAACACGGGACAACAAAATATTACTTCACATGTTGCATATACAAATGTTAATTGTGTTGGTATAGCTAAATTCTTTAACTCATATTCATGTTTTGCTCAAATAGATAAAAAGGCGTGGATAATAGATAGTGATGCATCTGAACACATGTCTTTTAACAAAGGGTTCCTTTCTGATTTCAAACCTTTGCCTAAACCTGTAGTGGTCGCTCTACCTAATTTTTATTGACTCAAAGTTACACATTCTTGTTCTATTTCTATTTTTCCTAACTTAGTTTTGAATTTGGAATGTTAGTATATTGTCTCTGGCGAGAAAGGAACAAGATTAGGTTACAAGACGGAAGAATAATTATAAATGATACATGTAAAGAGATAGCAGTTCACGTGCATACACAGGGAACCTCTCTTAAACACTGGAAGAATATTTTGCGAAGACTGGATCACTACCCTTAGAAAAAAGAAGAAAAAGAATAATATGTTTCTTGAAATTTAATATATATATATATATATATATATATATATAGCATATGGGAATGAATTCATATTAGACTGAGTGGAAACAGTAGCTAGTCACTGGCTACTGGTAAAATCTGTATTATTCTGATCTATTGATGAAATGGAAATTACTATTTTATTAAAAAAAAAAACCTTACTTTGTGAAAGTGAGAGTGCAATACAAAGCCAAGAGAGAAAATACAATAACAAGAAAATAGTTTCTTGTTCTTCTAATTTGAGTTGAGATTTTTAAGAAAAAATTCAACACAATATTCTTCGTTCAATTTGTTCGCGGGTTTCATTGATCAAAGAGTTGATAGCAAGGATCAGTCTCGGTGTGAATACGCATAGAGTCTTCGCACTATCGAAGCAATTTTGAAAAGAAACTCTCTTCACCAGGTACGTCTTAGATTCGATCTTTGACACGTAAATAAATTTTAACATGAAAAATCTGCCTAGGATTGTTATTATCTTCCACTGCGTGTTACGAACACCTATACGCAATCCTTCAGGACCGTCATCAATGGTCGTGGTCGGACATGACAAGGTCGGACGGTCATCAATGGTCGTGGTTGAACATGCCAAGGTCGGACCGTCATCAATGGTCATGGTCGGACAGGCAAAGATCAGACCGTCATCAATGGTCGTGGTCGGACATGACAAGGTCGGACCATCATCAATGGTCGTGGTCGGACATGCCAAGTTCGGACCGTCATAAAACATCTAGTTTTCTTTGGAAAACTCAAATGGAATATTCTACGGAATATTCCCTGTAAATTGTACGTTTTTTAGGATTTTCTATGAGTACCCCTTATAAATAGGAGCAGAGGACTTCCCAAAAGAGGGAGGGACTCCCTCTATCCCTCCCTCTCTTTCTAGAAAATATGTAAATACACCTCTCCAAAATAATAAGGGGATGTGATCCAATACCTTCATCATACTCAAAAAGGATCATGAGTTTCTTGTATTTGTCAATCATTCATCTTTATGAAAAGAAAGATGATCCGTCTCACCGAAGATCGGGTGAACCTTTTTCTTTATTTATATTTTTGTTATTTAATGCATTTTTCATTATGCCATTAAATTTGGTCATAATTGCCATCAACACTTATATTCGAGAAGTCTTTTTTAATTCGTATTTTTCATCTCGGATCTAGAGTTAATTATTTTTAACTAGGATTTATCCATTTATTTCTTTTGATTGATTTGCTTAAAAAATATTTAATAATTTTTGAATCAAGCAAACTTTAATAGAAATCGTAATAGTAACAAAAACATAAAAATCAAAAGATGAATAATATGCAATCCCGATTTATCCAATAAAATTTGAACACGAACAAAGTCGTTAACAGGGTGGCGCGGAGGGAGTCGAAACTTGAGATCGATTTCCCAAATTCAAAAAACTCAGCTAGACTATCATCTCTATTCTAACCCATTTCAGTATAAACCATCAAAATTCACAAACCCAAGGATCAAATAACAACCTATTTCATTAAAGAGAGGAAACGAGTTTTCTGTTGGGGATCAAGAAGAGTCCTGGTCAAATATCGTGATTGTTTTTATCTCCTCTTTGCTTGGAGAGAGTTCCAAGAAATTAAAAAAACGTGTGGGTCCCTCGATAGTGAGTGAATTGGCTATTTGGATATAGCTGAAAAGTGTGGGTGAAATTAATTATTAGAAAAATAAGTGCTGCAAAATGTGGCATGTGAGGTTGCTATGATAATGAAGGACAAACATGTGCACATTGATTAATTAGTGGGCAAAGTTACTGTGCATGTCAATGCAAAATGAAGTAAAAGCTTTGAGGCGAATAGCAGAAGTGACATAGGCCTCGTTTGTTTTGTTAAAGATTAGGACTTCTTTAAATATTAAGATATATATTAAGATAAAGATATTTGAATTTAAATATATTAAGATATGTATTAAGATCAGAATAAAAATAATTAAGACTGTTTAATGTTTAATATCTGAATATATAAATTTTATATTTACTTGAAAATTAATAAACATATAATTTAAATGAAATACTAACTAATCTAATATTCTATCAATAAATTATGTAGTTTTTAAAAATATGATAGTTGTTAGTGATGATGACTAACAAGTGAATATTGATTAGAGGCGATGGTTGGTGGTAGTTTTGGTTGATGATGGTGGTTCATGCTAGTAGCCAATAGTGATTGGTAGTGATGGTGATTATAATTGGGGATGGTGGCAGTAATAATTGTGATTGAGAAAGGTGATGGATGGGTGGTGGTAGGTTATAAGATGGACAATATCAACTATAATGGGGTAGTCAATTGTGGTAGTTGAGGTGGATAAACGTTGATTATGTGTGAAAATAATGGTGGTCGGAGTGGTATGGATAGTGGGTAGTGATGGTTGATAATGGTGGCGTCTATGATTGAGGATGATGGTGGCATGATGGCATGGTGGGGGTTGAGCATGGTGGTGGTGGTGCCATGGTGGTAGTTGATAATGATATGCGGTGGGGACAGTTAATAATGAATATGTGATAGCACCTTAATGAAATTAAGTCTCTGTTATAGATCTTAATCAACTATTCAGACTCATTAAGTGATTGTGAAGTAAAAAAACAAACACACTTCATGACTAAGATCTGAATAATTAAGATTCAGACATTAAAAATAAACGCATTTAATGTCTGAGATCTGAATAATTAAGATTCAGACCTCTATTAGGTGCAAACAAATGAGGCCATACTCCATCCGTTCACTTTTACTTGCCATATATATTAAAAATTAATTTTCATTTTAACTTGTCACTTTACACATATCAAAAGAAGATAAATTTTTTTTCTAGTTATTTTCACTGTATTTATTACTCATTTCAAATTATTTTTTCAAATCTAATAAAATATGCATCAATGAATATGAAATCATGGTAAATTATGCACTTCATTTATTATTTCTTAAGGGACATGAAAAGTCAAACGTGCCAAGTAAGAGTAAACGGTCGGAATAATATTTAATAGTAGTATATTCTTTATCATCTTTCTTTAGATTATTAATTAATGTGTATTTTTGAAATTTATATTGCAATTACCTTGTCAATGACCTAATCGAAAGTTAAATACTTAATAAAAATCTGACTTCGATACTATCATTTTTTTTATACAATTAGTATAATTTAACATATTGCAATTTATACTGACTCCCACTTATTTTGAACATTTACTTGCTGTTTCTTAAATTTATTGTACAATATGTTAATGTATAGAAGTTAAACTCTAATTGTACCAATTACATATTTAACGCGGTAAGTTGTATTTTTACTAGCAGAAAGGTTAATGCCAAATAGGCTTATTCGATCTCGACATTCCAGTCTCTCTTGTCCTCGATAACACCTCTTTGAATCTCGATTACTCTTGAGTACAGTTGCTTACTTGTTTGCTCTAATCTTTCTTTGTACTCAATCCTGTGCAAGAAAAATACAAAATTCAAATAAAATGAAAATTAAACTATAGTTTCTATAGATGGTTAGGAGGTGTATAAAGAAAACCGACAATATCATACCGATAATTCGAGTTAAATTGAGGAAAAACTCAGACTATGCATGGTTCGGTTTGATTTGAGTTAGTGCTGGGAAAAACTCCGATCATAATTGGTTTGGTTGGGTTTTAACTAAAAAAAAATCAAATCGAAATCAAACCAAAAGTATTTATTGTATAGTGTAGTTTATATTAAGAACATAAAAGTATTTATTGTAGTATATTAATATTTCTAAAATATTTTTATAGTTTTATCTTTTAATGTATTATTTTAAGTTTGAACTTATAATTTTTAAATGCTCCAATAAGTTTAATACTCCATAAATATTAGTAACTCAAATAAAGTTCAAACCAAAATTAAATCAATCTTACGGCTAGCAAAAATCATTCAATTCAATTGTACTAGAAATGACCATAGTATTTGATATCTATTTTTTAAAGTTTTTTCACAGTTTAGATAAAATGCATAACTTTTTTCAGTACTGTTTAGTCATGTAAATAAATTAGTCCTACTTATTTTAACAACTTATTAATTTTAGATTATGTTCATTTTTATTATGGATTGTTAATAATATTTTTTATGCGATTTTAGTATCTTTATTATTGAATATTTTAATACGATATAATGACTCATCTCATATTTTATAGTATTATTTTCTGAAAAAACACTTTATATAATTGGGTCTTACTTGGATTAAAGGAATATTTAGAGCACAAATTCTATATTTTGTGTTATGAAGATTTTATGAAGAAAAAAAAAGAAATGAAAAAACCCAAAAATCCCGAGATTAAAAAATTCGACTTTTATTGATTTGGTTTAGTCTTTAGGTTAAATAACCCGTCACAATTGATTTAATTTAGTAATTAAAATTTTTGAATAAACTCGATCACCGGTGTATGCCCCTAGTTATGTGAATATATATAATTAATGTTAATGTGGGCGTATAAAAATTAAACAACAACAACAACCCAGTATGATCCCACTTAATGGGGTATGGGGAGAGTAACTTAATGGGGTCTGGGGAGAGTAGTGTGTACGCAGACTTTACCCCTATCCTTAGGTAAAGAGGTTGTTTGTGTACGCAGACTTTACCCCTACCCTTGGGTAAAGAGGTTGTTTCCAAATAGACCCCCGACATCCTTCCCTCCAAGAACTTTCTACCTTGCTCTTGGGGAGACTCGAACTCACAATCTCTCGATTGAAAGTGAGATTGCTTACCATCAGAGCAACCCCTCTTGTCTATATGAAAAATAAACTCTTTTATGAATGAAGTTTCGTACCTTTTGCCTTTGTAAGTAATGCTACCAACGAAAGCAACACCAACTGCAGTTCCCGTACAGAAGACTTCATCAGCATTAGTCAATTCATCTACATCAATCAAGCGTTCTTCCACCTGGACCAAGTTGATTACGACTTATAATTAATTTCCTTAGAAAATCATTTTTGAATACTATATATCAAGTTGTTTAAACAGTCAAGATTTAAAACAAAACCTGATAACCAAGATCACGCGCAATGTCCATGATGCTTTTTCTTGTCACTCCTTCAAGAATAGTTCCACTTGCTGCTGGAGTTGAAAGGATTTTTCCCTATGAATATTGTTGTTTAATTAATTCAATATCAATTTTAGTTTATAAAATATCAGAATATTAACTGATCATGTGATAGATGTAATTAGGAATACCTTCACAAGGAAAATGTTACATGAAGAAACCTCTTCAATGTATCTTTTATTCAGAGAATCAAGGTATAATACATCTGAGAATCCTTTCTCTTTTGCACTCTTTATAGCTCTCAAGACCTGCATATATGGCCCAAAATTGTCATATGGTCTAAAGAAAATTTATTCTTAATTTATTATTGCATTACAATATCTCAAGTTATTCTCCTGTGCCATTTTATGGGATTCGGAATATGAGAGTTGACGTACCTAACCTTCAGTATGAATTCAGGCATAACTTGTTTTTAAAAATGATACATATTTAAAACCTATGTGAAAAGTATTAGTATAAGTGAACCATAGTTAATTATTTCAAAGAGAGTGATAAACTAAAATTGTAATATAAGAAAAAATTATTTGATTCTCGGCATAGTAATAATATCACATAAAATGAGAAAGATGCGGTATGAAGAAGGAACTATATATCTACCGGGGCATAGTTAGTAATGCTTTTGACACCTCCAGCTCCACCACGCGAGGCGCGATGAAGGTCTTCCTCTACGTACAAGTTCAATGGCGCTGTCCCTTCCTACAAGAAAAATTGTAAAAAATGTAGAGGAAATTGAGACAGTGTATATATTGTGGCCTATCCTTTGGGTGCACCTTCTGTCTTCAATTGGAGTTTAATTTAATTTAATTTATTCCATGCATATTGGGTTAAAATCCTATCACTTTGAAATGAAATAAACTGACCTTGAAATAATTTCCTACAGGAGAAGCATAAACAAGGAAGGTGTAGTCTGGTGCTGGAGCCAAACCAAGAATTGGTCCACTTCCTATAAGCAGAGGCCTTATATAAAGAGACCCTTTACCTGGAGGAGGAATCTGCTCTTGTTCAACAAATAAACAACTTGATTAGATCAATCTATAGTAATTCCAAGGAAATTATATTCAGAGATATGCACGGAATGATTACAAAACGCTTGTTCGCCAGAGCTGTTTGCTTGACAGCATCTACAAATTGATGGGTGGAAGGGCAAGGCATGCACATTCTTTCAGCACCAATCTGCATTCTAATCGCATTTTCATGTGGACGAAACAAAAACAATCGTCCATCATCTCTTCTATACGCTTTTGTACCTTCAAAAAGACCCTGCATCCACTTTTAATCACTACTACAATTTTTGAGTATATATGGAGTAGGATTTAAGTTATACACATTGAGTGTAATTTGAATTGCTCATTAGAGTTACCTGGAATTGTCTTTAACTAACATTATTGTATACTCCCTCCGTTTCATATTGTTTGAGTTTATTTGACTCGGCAAGGAATTTAAAAAAAAAATAAAGACTTTTAAAACTTATGGTCTTAACAGATGAAAGGGTAAAAGGTTTGTTGGGCCATACCATTTGTGTGGCTATAAAAGCTTTTCACTAAAGATAAAAATGATAAAATGAAGAGTTTAAAGTTGAATTATTTCCAAATTTAGAAAATGTGTTATTTATTTTGAAACAGATTAAAAAGGAAAGCATCAACGGGGGGAGCATTATTTTACACCGTAAACGTATAAATTTTAATGGAGGAGAGATGATAATTGATAAGCTCAATTGAATAATTACCTGACCATAGTTTAAGACAGCAGCAGAGGGGCTCAAGTGGATGTTTCCATAGGGATTAAGCTGGCCTTGTTCGAAATGACCATTTTCATTGCTTTTTGTTAGGTACATATAATCAGTTGGCATTAAATGGAACCCAAGATTCTCCCAATCAATGTCAATGGACTCGTCATCACTGCCATCATTTCAACAAACTCTGAATATATCAGTGAAAATGATGAATTGATGTCTCATTAATTTTCAAAAATATCAAATTAATTAAAATAAAAACTGGAGTACGTAAAAATTTTAAGTGAAGCGATTTAAGTCCTTGATATCAAATGCAATTTACGTACCTATGACCAGCAGATTGCAAAGACGTTGCAACTTGAGCTGCATAGTACCTTGCTCCAATCTACAATCACAACTCACAAGTTACAAAAGATTAACGCGTTTTTGAACATTTCACAAAAAAATGAAAGACAACGTGTAATTTGTTGTGGTTTACAGTGGTGAAGCTAGAAATTTGGTGTTCAGACTTGAAAGAAATAAAAAAATTCCCAACAAAGCATGTCTAATATATGTTATATACATATAAAAATCTAATATTTTACTTATATACGCAATGTAATTTTTGTAATATTTTGATGAAGGGTGGTCAAAGATGGCTTCGCCCCTGGTGGTTCATGCAAGGAAGAGATGAGATGACTGACCTTTGATGGTAGAGAAGTAGAGTCAATTAATCTGCGAAAAAATGCAGCTCTTGGAATCATGTTTGCAGAAGAAATTAAAGCCAGTTAAATCTCGAGATTTCAGATATTGTTTGGATAGAAGATAGAGGAGTATCGAAAATCGAAGGGGGGCAAAGAATATATGGAAGAAGAGGATGAAGAGAGAAAGGGCCAAAATGGAAAATTTGAAGTTTAAAAGATACGAGAACGTGCATCACATGTATTTATTTGCATAATCTTAATTTGATTGCTTAAGTATGAATAGCTGACATGTATTTTCAATTTAATCGTGTTACATGCTTCTTTTAGAAGAAACCAAACGTAACTTGATCTGGAAACTAGGTGCGGATAAGTTATTTTTCCCCAGATAGACGCATTAAGCGAGTTCGAAATTTAAATGTGATTCTTTTGAACTCAAAGTACCTTTTTAAGTATAAAAAAAGTTATATTTTTATATAAAATACGGTTATGAATCGCGATTTATCTTAATGGCCGTTTGGGACGTTAAGGTAAAATGCGGTTCATTACCGCATTTTGTATAGAAAGCGGTAAAAACCCCCGATTTAGATGGCAGCTGATACGACAATTATATAAAATGTTGTGCATTATCGCGTTTTATATAAAGCGCGGTAATAAACCGTGTTTTATATACATGAATAATAAATCCCTTCCCTTTCCCCCACGCTTCTACTCAGATCCCCTTCCCCTTTCTCCATTAAGAAAACAGCGGTCCCCATTCCCCTCCATTAACGTCCAAAGAAAGCTCGAGTAGACCCCATCTGTCCCGTAAAAAATCGATATTGTTGGTCTCACATCCTAGCCAAGCCTTCTATTTTAGAGTGAAACTCGAAAGTGAATGTTAAAATTTTCCATTTTTTAATCCAATACTCCCTCCGTTTCATATTGTCTAAGGTACTTTCCTTTTTGATTTGTTCCAAAATAAATGACACATTTCTATATTTTGAAATAATTCAACTTTAAACTCTTCATTTTATCCTTTTTGCCCTTAGTGAGAAGCTTTTATAGCCACACAAATTGTATGTCCCCACAAACCTTTTACCCCTTAAACTTTTAAGACCACAAGTTTTAAAAGCCTTCTTCTTTTTTCTTAAACTCCGTGCCGAGTCAACTACTTCAAACAATATGAAACAGAGGGAGTACTATTTTTGATTACATGAACGGGAGGAAAAAGTTCATTAATTTACTCAACTGAAAAAAGTTAAATATCAATAAGATGTAATAAGGACGTGGAAACAATTTTATTTGATAAATATTGTAACATAAACAAGTACATACACTTATTACAAAAAAAATTACGAAAACAAAACACTATGTGTATCCTTGATAGTTGGGTACATTAGACGAACCTGCACCAAGATCTGGATTACCACCGCCACCCAAACCGGCTAAACTACATTTACGAAGGTCGTGTTGCTCTGTTTCCGAGCATATGCCACATTTACGCATATAAACGGTATCACCAACATCCATTTGGTTTTTTATACGCGTTCTCTTTTGCAATTGTAGCTTGTGCAAATAGTCCTTGTTACACAATATTTTAAATGGTTCTGGCGGCCAATAATGCTCAGCACCCAATGAATGCAACTGCCTACTATATGTGTTCACGTATGCAGCGGCACTGTATTTGTTGAAAGCACTTCATGGCATGTGAGCACGACATGTGGTAAATGGTCTATTTTCCATATTAACACAACATGCTGGCTTTATTTACATTGTGTAGATTATTCGCCCGGTGTTGACGGATAGCGGTGCAAACTTTAAAAATACCCTTGTCGTGGTCATACTGGAAATATGAATGCCAATGTGCTTGCCTTCTATATTTCTCAAATCTTTTCATCGGGCATAAATTCAACATGCATGTCCATCAATTCCGATGCACCTCTATGCCTTTCAACAAGCCTCTCCGCCATCTGTTTGAATGTCATCCGGACCATGCAATGGCAGGCAATCTACGTACAGACTTAAGTAACCTGTTGAATGGCTCCGAGACATTTGTACTCAGGGCTCCCCATTTTCCGCCACCATCAGCATGCAATGTCCACTTGTGAAGCAACATATTTTCTGCCACCATCAGCATGCAATGTCCACTTGTGAAGCTCATGTCGCATCAATAGATTATAAGCTCTTCCGTCTAATTGCCGAATCGATTACATGCACTTCCTGAATTTTCACTACTGGTGATCAGTTGCAGCCATCTACACTAAATCATGCAAGTCCTTGTTGGGATATTTCTTCTGGAAATTTGCCTTCAGGTGCCTCACACAGTAACTGTGGTATGAATAAGGTTCCTTCCATTTAGTCAAATTCTGTATAGAACTTAAAATACCACCATGCCAATCAGATATTAGACCAATACCTGAACGATGTTTGATAACTTGCCGCTTCAAGTGGATCAAAAATAGCTTCCACATCTCTTCGCTTTCATTAGCACAAATAGCAAAAGCTAGTAAAAATATTTGTCCATTGGCATCTACTGCAATGACGATCAATAGCTTAATATCATACTTTCCGTAGACATGAGTGTCATCTATGGAAATTACCAGACGGCAATGCACAAAATCATGATTTAAATGCCCGGAACACATATTTGAATATACGTTCCGATATTCCCGGACTCCGCTCATGCTTCCATTCAACTACAGTCCCGAGGTTAAATTATTTCAGCGTGGCCATGAACCTGGATAGAGATGAAAATGACTTGTCCCGGTCACCATAAATAATTTCAAATGCACTTTTGCTCCCGAGATATGCCTTTCTTTTGGTAATAGTGCACTCATATTCCTAATGAACAGATGTAATACACTCTTTGATCTTGTACCTAATGGACATTTCCAAGTGTGGAATCAAGATAAGAGAAATCAAGTCAACATCCAAGTTGAAGTAATTCTCATTGAATGTGTCCATTTCACAAACGTGGGTGCTAATTTATTTACCCACTTTCCACAAACCCACTTTCCTTCTTGCTTGCACGCACCATCTAGTTACATCCTGTAAAGTATCTACGCCATACGATCTTGTATAACTACAATACTATCATCTCACTGTTCTCTCTTACTCTCTATATTTACAAGCCCTGGATAGGCGAGATTTATCGGGAAAATACATGCCCTTTGCTAGCACCGATGATCTAGACTCATCCCACATTGCTGACTAAATTTCATCAAGATCCCTTGTGAGGGCATCCACATCCCGCATACTGATCACGCCCAATTGCATTATAAAATATAAAGCGCTCGTTGCAAATATAATCTAATTTACAAGTTCGGAATCGAATCCTCAGAGAACTAACCTATCTATTACAACTCTTAATCGTGCTAGTACAACCTCAAACAATTTCTGGATGCAAGATTTTTATCAATAAATATTAGGATTTGTTTAACTAAGTAAAATGATCTTAACATTAAAAATATTCCAAATTAAAGATAATTCAAAGGTGAAAAGATCTAAGGTATTGATTTTCTCAATTACTAGATTAATTCTTAACTCTTTTACTATTATCTTGCCGTAATACTCTATGAGGATATGAGCTATGAGTTACTGCAATTATCACTCAATCAACTACCGTAAATTTCTAGAGCATTCTCTCTAACTGCTCTAGCTGATAATTTATGCAGTTCTTAATTATCCCACCAATGTTAGTTATTTCTAAATCCACTTTTAAATTTAAGTAATGAATCTCTTCAATTATCCAAAAGTGGTGTTTCTTAACAACAATCTAACCTAATATTCTTTCTCAATGCAACACAAGGAAATTATAAACAATTAATCAAGGGCTTATTTAATTAATCATCATACAAAACATAGTTGAACAATCATATAATAAATCCGGCTCGATTATAACAAAACTGAGTCAAAACCTCATCTAACACTTGGTTGCACAACCCTAGAATAAATGTGTAGTTACTCATGGTAAAACAAGATAAAACCATAAAATCATTCATAATCCATAAAATAATGATAACAAGAAGAGGAATGAAAAAGTCTACTAGTGTCTTGATCTTCTCACACTTGTTCTTGCCTTCAACAATACTATAAAAACCTTAATACCCTTTCTTTGGGCGACTTGGGCTTCTTATATGTTAAGGAAAGTTTCTCCAGAACTTCCAAAATTACCCTTGGAAATAAGGTTCAGCAAATTGATGAGCGCGAGCACCCTTGGGCCGCGCACATCACGTTCTATTCTGCCTGGACTAGCGTGGCTGGAGCACGCCCCCGCTTAGCCTGCGCTCATGAGGTTCAGTTGTTTCTACTTTTCTCTTTCTTGTTTCACACGCATTCACCTCCGAGTGGCTTTGCTTGCCCCAAATTAGCTCCAAAAGCTGCTCAATGTCTCCTGCAAAGCACACAAACCTCAATTAGATAATTTTCTTATCATTTAGCACTTAAAGCATCAATAAAGTATGATTAAATTCGAGCATAAATATCTTTTACATCCCATAATATAGGCTACTATCTCCACCCTACACTTAAATCGTTACTAATGCTCTAGCAACAAAACCACACTCTACTGGCCTAATCATCACTGGGTCACTTCCTTACTCCTTATACCAAGAATAATTCACATAGATAGACTACCTTAGCGTAACATCCTAACCTCAAGTGTGGACTCTCTCTCTCTCTATCCATGTAATGTCCCTAACCGGCTTTCATACTCTCAGTCAGAGGTCCGGACTTACCTTCCCTTCCTGAATCACGTGCCTACTCACCTCAAAGGATAGTTGCGTCATAGTCATTGTAATTCACACACTGAGGAATTCAAATTTAAGATTCCACTCACCCTTAAACGAATTTCTTATGCCACAAACAACGTACCATAGACTTGCCCGAAGTGTAATACTCGACTAATCGAGCTCATTTGATCTAGAATCAAATAGGACTTTATTTGGGTGTAATGTTGGCTGCGAGATAGGTAGGATACATATGGTATAATGGCTACACCTTCCTAAGCACTTCAATACATCTTTCACTTTTAAGCCCATACCTTTGTCAAACCTTCATTCCACCTTTACATCATTGAGTTAAACCCCCTACTTCTTTAAACACACTTACATCAAGAGTCACGACTTAGCAAAGAATATAATATATATATATATATATATATATATATATATATATATATATATATATATATATATATATATATATATATATATATATATATATATATATTCAAGTGGCTCTTTCTTTCTTCTCAACACTGTGCACCTTTCTCCTTATTTCATTAGCTCCGCTCAAAAGCCCAACTAACCACCCCACACTTAAATTTTCTATATTCATTACAATTCAAGTGCTTCTAAGAGGTGATAGGGTTAAAAAAGATAGACAATTCACAACTTGGGTAATGCTTGTAATGTGGTTTCCAAAGAAACATGATTACATTATCAAAGGGGTTAACTATGATATACACAATCAGGTGGGTGAAAACATATATAGATAGGTTCAACAAGGAAACGCCTATATCACTTTCTATACCAATTAAGCCTACTATTTTGCTTCGTACACACATAGAGAAATTTCTAGGAATTAAGTGTTAGCATAGAATATACAAAGCCTCAATTACTCATGGCACATGACTCAATTCATTTAGGACCATCAGACACTCTGCTCAAGGTGCTTAAGCCAACTCAAGAACACACATTTTAAGGCTTCATTGCTAGAGTCAACTAATGAGCTTAAGTGTCACATTAAAACAATCTCTATTCTTCTTCGCTTAAAACTTCCTAAACTAAAAAAACAAGAAAACCTAACTACACCCGGTTCAAATGGAAACCCTTGGAAAAGAACCCTGGTTTAAAGAAAAACCAAGGGAAAGTTGACACACTACCTAACAGAAGAAAATCTTTCTCTATTTTTTGTTCGAATTAAGTTCCTCAAGACACCCGTTGAGAGGTATCCGTCTTTGGGCCAAGTCAAAATTAATTAATAGCAACAAAAAATACCAAACAAATTTATACAATTGTAAAACAACAACAATCATCCCCCACCTCACACTTAAAAATTTGGAATGTTCCCATGTCAAAGAAACTAAAGCGGAGTAAGGTAAGGGGACTTCCTTGGTGTTCAGTCTTGATTGAAGACAGTGCCAGGGTCAAGGTAACACGCCTGACCCAAAGCACGCAACCAACCTATGATTTTTCCGATTTATCATTCTAGGTGTACAAAGCATCAACTCTCGTCCCCAAGTCTACGACCGTGGTACACATCCCTACCATATCCTACTCTAAGGATACTAAATAGGTAACCCGACCGACCCCTTAAGTTCCTGCAACTTCTGCAACCTTCTCTTGGGTGGGCGACTTAGCTCTTACTTCCTCCTGCTCATCCTCTCCTTCCTCAGATGCATCTGAGTCATCACTATCATCACCACCAGGTGCCACATACTTTCCCAGTAGTCACCTTATCTGCTCGAAACTTTACTTCTCTCGGCACTTTTCTATCCACACTCAAATTTTCCGGTACCCGAGATGCCTGGCAAAGCCTAATGACTAGGGAAGGGAAGAAGAAACCATACCTCTTCACCAGACAATGTATAAACATCTCCTCGTGAATAAGCTTGGCCATGTCAAAGTTGTGACCATTCATAAAGCACCAAATTAATGTAGAAGCATTCACTTTTGTGGTGTTGGAGGATGGGAGTAGGCGGTTGTTGATGACATACAGCCATCATTTACATTGAAGGGTGAGTGCCCTGAATGGAACTTACGCGTATATTCCATCCATATAATTTCCTTACTAGATAAACATATGGTTTCAAAGAATACTTTCCACTAGGTGTATTTTCTACCATAGGTTTCTTATTAGTCTTCCATCTCCGCCACAGGTGCTGGCAGCCGGTAGATTCTCTGAATAGCCTCAACAGAGGCATGCACAACCTTCTTGCACACTGTGACTACACCATTCACATATTATTTTATATTGGCATAGAACTTGCGCAACCATCAAATTCCCATCATCCGGTTCTTCAAAAAGAATTTCGAGCCCATGCCTGACCAACTTATTGTACAAGTTAGGACAGTCATATTGGATAGACCTTATATTTATGCCCCTTTCCAGTATTGGTTTCTTGGATGCCCTATCAGTAAAATGGTCATGAGTTGCAGTGGAGACGAACCTCTTACAATCATAAGGATGCGCAGGAGCTGAAGCGCGCGCTTTAGAGGATCCAGCTTGGCCGCTGGATAAAGCACCGATGGTTTTGCACTTTTTGGAGGGTTCCATACTACCTAAAATCAAGAATATAATTAGCAAAGCACAAAATATATGACTCAACTGTGGCACAATTGGTCACAATTACCATTGACACTCATTGTGGCATTTTAATAAATACTTTGTGTGCATCATTTACCAGAGCCCTCAATTAACCATGTTATAAACCAATGTTCATCACAATTGCCCCAATGTTAGCCACCTAAGTTAAGATATACATCTATACAAACATCACAATACACAAGCAACTGTGTATACATTACAAATTACTTCTAAGAGAAAAAGAAGAAAAAAACTACTACATAACCAAGAATGCAAAAGAAAACCCAACAAAATTGGCAAAAAGAAAACCTTACCTGAAGTGGGAGGATATTGTGAGAAGTGGATAAGAGTGGTGTGGATGGGAAAGATGCGTGTTTGAGTGGATGGGGGGAAGAGATTTTAGTTGTGGGTTTAAAGGGGTCTTAGTCGTGGGGGGAGAAGACGAGTTGGATGTGTGATAGGAGAAGAGGGGGAGTTAGGGTTGGGGTAATGAAATTGATACAATTACAATAACTAAATACGAAATTAAAAATAATACGTTAACTTATTCAAATTGGCAGCGGACGGCTCAAGCGCAGTCTGAGCGAGGCCGATCTCTAGTAAAATAGAATAATTTTCCATATGTGGTCTAAGTGCGATCTAACTGCGGCCGCTCTCTTGGGCGGAAATATGAGGCATAATACATTGCAATATGCGTGGTATGAGCATGGTTCAAGCACGTTCGCACTCCTGGAGCTCAAGATTTTTCAATTTTTTACCTATTCCTTCAGCGTATGATGGACTTATCATTCGCCCAAGCTCACTTGCACTAGTACATACTAAAATAAAAAATAACAAATTCTAACTATACTGAAGTCACTACACATTGGGTTACCTCCTAACCAGCGCCTTAGTTAATATTGTGGCACAAAAAATACAACAATATAATGGGTTACCTCCTATGAAGCGCCTGATTTAACATTGCGATACAACACAGGCTCATGTCATCACTCCTCATTTGTGTATTGGGGATCTTCCAATATTATCACCACGATGTCCTCTTTTTCTTTGGTCATTCCAAGGTAATTTTTCAACCTCTGCCCATTCACTGTGAATTTGTTTGTCCTATCTTCAGATTCGATTTCAACAGGTCCACTTGGGAAAGATTTCACGGCTCTGAACAATTCTGACCATGGGGACTTCAAGTTAACTGGGAAAAACCTCAATCTTGAGTTATATAGCATAACTAATTCTCCATGTTTGAAGTTCCGATCCGAGAGGTGTTTGTCATGCATCCATTTTATCCTTTCTTTATATAGTCTAGCATTCCCAAATGCCTGCAACAAGAATTCCTCATGCTCATGCAACCCATTAACTATGTTGGTGCCTGCTGTCTCCATGTTTAAGTTCAGCTGCCACAATGCCCATAATGCTTTGTGTTCGAGCTCAATCGGAAGGTGGCATGCATATCCAAATACCAACTTGTATGGTGACATACCAATTGGAGTTTTGAAGGCTGTACAGTATGCCCACAATGCACTATCCAGCTTCTTTTCCCAATCGGTTCTTGTTGCATTCACTATTTTTTAGAGGACACTTTTGATTTCCATATTGGACACTTCCACCTGCCAACTTGGTTCTGGGTGGTATGGCGAGGCTACCTTGTGGCGAACTTCATACTTCTCCAACTGGCGTGCAAATGCTCTATTGCAAAAATTATAGCCATCATAACTTATTATGGCTGGGGGTGCCAAAACGTGTGAAGATATTTTTCTTTGGGAGACCAACCGATTCGATCCACTTGGAGACATATTCAATGGCAACCAATGTACACTTGTTATCATATGAGCTGATGAAAGGCCCCATGAAGTCGATCCCCCATATGTCAAACACTTCCATCTCTTGGATTGTGGTCAATGGAATCTCACATCGACGAGAGATGTTGCCCGTCCTTTGACATTCATCACACCTTCTGACCCAAGCATGGGCATCCTTGAAAAATGTAGGCCTGTACAGGCCTGATTTTAATGCCTTTGCTCCTGTCTGAATTCCTCCAAAGTGTCCACCATATGGGAAAGCATAGCAGACCTACAAAATAGAGGGTTGATCTTGCTCAGGGATACACCGCCAGATCATGTTATCAACACATATTTTGAACAATAGAGGTTCATCGCAATAATATGCCCAACAATAACAATTTTTTTTTTATTTTGAGTGGAGGAGAGATCATGAGATACAATACCACATGCTAAGTAATTAGCAATATCAACATACCATGGTACCTCCTCCGTTTTCACAACAAGTAATTTCTAATTCGGGATTGTCTCAATGATATCTTCAATGTCCATTCTCTTTTCTGCCCCTTCCAACATCGAGGGGTGGTCTGCTACTTGGTTGTTTGTCCCTTTGTGGTTACGAATCTCCAGGTCAAATTCTTGTAGCAACAGAACCTAGCAAATCAAGCGGGGATTTGACTCATTCTTTTCCATCAACTACCTAAGGGCCGCATGGTCAGTATAAACAATAACTTTTGAGCCAATCAGGTATGATCAGAATTTGTCGAAGGCAAACACTACAATGAGCATTTCCATTTCTGTGACCGTGTAGATTAGGTATGCACCACTAAGCATTCGGCTTGCATACTAAATAGGGTGCAAAATTTTCTCCCTAAGTTTCCCCAAAACTACTCATATAATGTAATCACTGGCGTTGCATATCAGCTCGAATTGTTGCTCCCAGTTGGGTGCAATAATAATGGGTGCAGTCACCAATCTCTTCATCAGCTCCTCAAATGCCAACATGCAATCATCAAAAAATATAAAGTGCTGGCCTTTTTCAAGCAGCTTACATAAGGAGTTAGCAATTTTGGAAAAATCCTTGATGCAGCGCATGTAGAATCCAGCATGCCTAGGGAAACTTCTCGCCTCTTTAACTGAAATGGATGTTGGAAGATTCTCAATCACATCAAATTTTGCATGGTCTACTTCAATCCCCTTTTTGGACACTCTATGCCCCAAAACTATGCCTTTTTGTACCATAAAATGGCACTTCTCCCAGTTCAGCACCAAATTTGTCTCCACACATCATTTGAGAACTCTTTTAATGATATGTAAACAATATTCGAATGAATATCATACCACGTAGGAATCATCCATAAAGACCTCCATAATTTCTTCGGCCATGTCAGTGAAAATGGCTAACATGCACCGCTGGAATGTGGCCGATGCATTGCGAAGTCGAAAAGGCATCCTCTAAAAGGAAAAGATGCCATATGGACATGTGAAAGACGTTTTCTCTCTATCTTCTAGGGGTATTGAGATCTGATTGTACCCTGAATATCCATCCAGAAACAAAAACGGGGTCGTCTAGATAACCTATCTAACATCTGGTCGATGAAGGGTAAGGGGAAATGGTCCTTTCGGGTGGGTGCATATAATTTCCTGCAATCCATGCAAATCCGCCACCCTGTGGCTGTACGAGTTGATAGCAAATCATTTTTCTCATTTTGTATTATTGTCATTCCACCCTTTTTCGGCACACACTAGATGCGGCTTACCCAATTGCCGTCAGAGATTGGAAAGATGATGCCCATGTTCAGCCACTTGATTACCTCCTTTTTCACTACCTTTTTCATATTCTGGTTCAGTCTTCGTTGATGTTACCTAGAAGGTTTTTGCCCTTCTTCCAGAAGAATCTTGTGACTGCAGAATGCCGGGATGATACCCTTTATATCTTCCATAGTCCAACCAATGGTAGTTTTTCATTCCTGTAACACCTGCAGTAATTGTTCTACCTGCCCAACTAGAAAACTAGATGATATTAGAACATGCAAAGTAGAATTGGTACCCAAGAAATCATTCCTGAGGCGGGCTGGAAGCGATTTCAGCTCGAGTTCTGGCGGTTCCTCTATTGATGGTTTTGCAGGTGGTGTAGCTCTCTTTTATAAATTAAGGGGCTCGAACTGAGGTTCCTTCTTCCAGAATCCTTGGCCTTCGAGTGCCATGACCCATTCTGCTAACCCTTCACCATCCATCTCCTCTACATTTGTCAAACAAGCCCCTAATGGATCTTTTGCATTCAGGATCTCATCATCTTAATGCAAAATCATATCCACATCTTCCAATAGTGAGCAATTTGCATATTCACTAGGTCTCCTCATGGATTGTTGAACATTGAATATTACTTATTCATCATTTAGCCTTATTTTTAATTCCCCAATTTCACAATCAACCAATGCTCTCCCAGTGGGTAAGAATAGGCTCCCCAAAATGATGGGTATCTCCTTGATCGAGTCCAGTCATGTACTACTGCAAAGTAGCACGAAGCAGCTTTTACTCGAGATGGTGGGGATCGATTTCCATAAGGAGCTAGATATTGGAGTTGAGTTTCTATCAAAATTGGAGTTACGTGTTTGTTCCTAATTACACTTCTGAGCATTGTTGGTTTTGATTTTACTTCTAATTTTATACTAATAAGATGCTAAATTAGGCTCTAAGTAAAGCTAAGATTAAACTATTGAAAGTTGTCTAAATAGGTAAAAGGCACTAGGGAAGTGACAATATCCTAGGTGGATAATTGATGGATTCTCGAGTCTAATGCTAGACTGTCATATTTGGGGAGTATGATATAACGATTGCATGATTCTACTCACTCTCTACCTCTCGGTAGTTCGAGTGATTTTGCTAGAATTTACTATCTCAAGCCAATTGGGCATGATAATTTGTGCAAGCAATTGAGGTTCAAGTTGGGTATAACTATCTCTAGGTTTAACCCTTTAACTGGGGCTATCAATCTCTTGAGTACGCTCCAATTCCTCGTTGGACTAATTTCATAGATTTAGGCTCTCTTTCTCAAGAACATCCAAAGTTAAACTAGGCATAAACTAGTTTTTGCAACCACTAATTCAATATTAAAACCCTAAATTAGTCCGAATATCAAACACTCGTAGACAATAAAGTATTAAAACAGAAGACCCATAAATTACCCACACTAGGGTTGAGCCACAACCTTAGCTAATGAGTCTAGCTGCTCATGATTATAGAAGAAAATAAAGAAATAGATGAAGATAAACCCATCATATTTAATTACTAGATAAAACATGAAGATTTAATGATGAAACTAAGCTAAAACTACTAAAAATTCAAAATAAGAAGTGTTCACAAGCGCAGATCTGTCTCTAATACAACTAATGACCTAAAAATGGAAAAAGAAACTATTTATAGTAGAATGAAAATCTTGGACAAAAGTATCCCTCCGGTGCTAGTGCGGACCGCACAAAATCGAGTGCTAAGACTCTTGGCTAAATAATTTGCTCTCTGCAGCTAGCCACCGCGGACCACAAAAAATGTATTGCCGGCGTGGTGGCATCTATTGCGGTCCGCATAAAATTGACCCCAGACCGCATTTACCAGGTTCCTCCAAAATGGCACCTCTCTGAACTTGAGCTTTGCGGACCGCACAAAGTCGAGTGCGACAACAATGAAGTCAATGTTGTCCGCACAAAATACTTTGCGACTTCATTGCTTGGTTGCATGAAATGCATGCTCTCTGAACTTCATCTTTGCGGACCACACAAAATTGTGTGCAGCCGTACTAATCCTAGTAGACTGAGCTTGGGATTGTTCTTGTTACTTGTGTATGTTTCACTCCTTTTTAGCTGGTTTTTGACAAATTGTCACCTTGTTGACTAAACGTTGCAATCAAGTACAAGATATGAGACTTTGGAACTATTTTGTACAATTTCTAATCAAAACTTAAGCAAGAAGGAGTGTAAAATGCATCATAATCCGTAGTTATCAATTCCCCCAAGCTTAAGTTTTTGCTTGTCCTCAAGCAAACAATATAAGACCGACCCCTTAAGAGTCAATCCAAGAAAATTTAGCTGACCTAAAGTGACCTCATCTAGCATAAATTGGGACTAACAATTGCCCTCAATTCAAATAAATCATTAACAACATTCACTCTTTTAAACATCATGGTTTTAGTGCGACACAAGAGAATGAATAGTTGACTCAACACAACAAGGAATATCTTTCTATTTTTTTGATCGTTGTGGAACCCAAACTCACGCATCCTCGAGTCTCCATAAGAAAACCTCACCTTTAAGATAGTACCACTCAGAACGAGGTTAATGGGCATGCACTCATCTCTCTCAAGGAAAAGTCACAAGTCCGCCTCTAAGTACCCATATGTTTTCCCCTTATGTGAGTCACGACTAATGTAAGTTTAATTCAACTCAAGATCATATAGGGCTTTTGTGGAGACATAGTGAAGGTATTTGGTTCAGGGTAGGAAATGTTTGGTCTAAGTAGGTTCCATCTGTTAGAAAATACGTTTAACGCTAGAGGGGGGGTGAATAGCGTTATAATAAAATTTAGCGTAAACTTGCGGAATTTAATATTTTGCAGGAAATAATTAAGTGCGTTAAATAAATAAAAGGAAAGAACGCACCGATATATTCTTGTTCACCACAATACGTGGCTAGTCCAGTCCCCGAGACACTCTCTCGAGATTTTCCACTAACTTGTTAAGCTTACGGGTGCTCAACAAACCTTTACAAAGTAAGGACACAAGCCTTAACACCTTTGCTCGGAGATACAACACTCCAAGACTTCAACCAAGGAAACACAAGTTCCTTACAACAAGAGAATCACAATTCTCTTACAAGTGTGTAAAACACTTAACACTCAAACAAAATACTCCTTTATGAGTAGGTATGAGTAAAAGAAGTAAGCTCTAGATCACAACAACTTTGGACAAGAATATGGCTCTCAAAAGCTTTATGAAATTGAATATAAAATGATAAACAAAAGTATGCAAGCTTATAGCAATGTAATGATCAGTTGTTGTATGTTGTTGTATTAAAAACACTGAAATGAAGCTGTATTTATAGTTGAAAAACTTGGCATTACCGTTGCCTAATTGCCAATTAAGAGTTGCTGATTTTACTCACTGACAATCGATTGTCAAACCCCAACAATCGATTGTCTGCCAGTCAGATCAAAATTCAATCCCAGATTTTACGCTTGATAATCGATTACTTACAATCCATAATCGATTACTGGCAACGTTCAAAAAATCCTTTCCAGATTTTACCACAAACAATCGATTGTCCAGAATCAACAATCGATTACTCAGCAACGATCAAAAAATCTTTTCCGGATTTTAACCAAAACGATCGATTATACCAAATCAATAATCGATTACCCAATAACGTTCAAAAAATCTTTTTCGGATTTTAATCACAACAATCGATTATACAGAATCAATAATCGATTACCTGACGGTATTTGAAAACTTTACGACAACGGTCAGCTTCACAATCGATTGCACAAAGTCAACAATCGATTACTTATCAGTTTTTGAAAATCATTTTAGACACTGCCTCTTGACAATCGATTGTTATATACTCACAATCGATTATTTAATAGTTTTGAAAAAGTCTGGAAGTCACTGCCTCAACACAATCGATTGTCATAAGTTCACAATCGATTATTTTGTGACTTTGAAAAATCTGAAGGACACTGTCTCTTCACAATCGATTGTGATTAGCTTCACAATCGACTATCCTGAGTTTTGAAAAACTTTGATGGACACTGCCTCATCACAATCGATTGTCATTAGCTTCACAATCGATTATTCTGAGTTTTGAAAAACTTTGATAGATACTGCCTCATCACAATCGATTGTCATTTGTTCACAATCGATTGTCATTCAGGTTTGAAAAACCTGATGCTCACTGTCTTACTCACAATCGATTGTCATTAGTTCACAATCGATTGTCATGCAGTCTTGGCTTAAAAACAATCGATTATCATAAGTACATAATCGATTATCCTAGTCCAGATTTTTAAGGCATGTCTAAAAATTATTTTGACTACTGTAAATATGCATGATTTAAAATCATTTGACGTTAAATTAAATATGCATGATTTTGGAAAATAGTTTTATGAGAGAAGGCATGTTACGAGTCAAGTTGTAGGATCAAGATCACAAATAAGAATGACTCAATTAAACTTATAAAACTTTGTCTTGAGCTTGAATCTCGTTGTATATCAATTGTGCGCTTGTTTCTTGAACTTCGTCATATATCAATTTCTGCTTCGTTTGTCATTCATCAAAACCTACACAAAAGAACACACGTTTTAGTATATTGCATTGAGAACGTGTTTCCAACAATTTCCCCCTTTTTGATAATGGCAAACATTAAGCGGGATATGCAAGACAAGCAATTTATATTGACGATTCAAGACACGTATATACATGCAACAAGTATGTAATTTGTTTCCCCTCAATTTGAGCATTCTCCCTCAATTTAAGCTTATAATTTGAGAGTGTATCATACCCGTTATCTTCCCCCTTTTGCCATTAGCAAAAATAAGATGCCAAAGATGAAATAAACCTTGTTTATTTATTAAAAGAAATTACAGCAACATCAACCCGAGTAATAGCAACATCATCGATTATTGATACGAAATAATCGAGTTTTAGACGAGGTTTGGGTATCTTAGCTTCGTCGTCCGCCCAAAAATGTTTGGGTATCTTAGCTTCGTCGAGCATGGCTCTAGCCATCTCTTCGAGACACCTATTTTTCCTTTCCACCACCCCATTTTGTTGTGGTGTACATGGAGCGGAAAAGGTATGCTCGATTCTGAGTTCATCACAAAAGTCCGCAAAGAGATTGTGATCAAACTCTCCCCCATGATCACTTCTAATTGAAGTGACGGTTGTTTCTCTCTCATATTGAACACGCTTAAGAAAATATTTAAAATTTTGAAAAGCATCACTTTTATTGGCAAGGAATAAAGTCCAAGTAAATCTCGAGTAATCATCAACAATCACAAAAGCATATCTATTTCTTCCTAGACTTTCAATGCGAGAAGGACCAAATAAATCCATATGAAGTAATTGCAATGGTCTAGAAGTTGAAACACTGTTTTTAGATTTGAAAGATGCTTTTGTTTGCTTCCCATTTTGACATGAGTCACAAATAGAGTCATTTTCAAATTTTAAATCGGGAAGACCAACAACTAAGTTTTGAGAAATCAATTTGTTCAAAAGATGCATATTGATATGTGCTACTCTACGATGCCATAGCCAAGTATCATCCTCTTTACTCATTAGACAATCAACATAATCGGGTGAGGAATTAGCAAGATCAACCATATAAATATTATCCACTCTAAAACCACGGAGGATAATTTTGAAATCACTACGTCTGAACACTAAGCATTCATCCGAATCAAATAAAGCAAGATTTCCCTTGTCACACAATTGCTTATGCTCAAGAGATTATGCTTTAATCCTTTAACAAGTAATATATGCTTAATAGAGGAATTTTCATCCTTACCGACCGAGCCGATGCCGATGATCTTTCCTTTATTGTTATCACCGAAGAAAACACTTCCTCCTTCTTTGTGCTCTAATTGAAGGAATTTGGATTCATCTCCCGTCATATGCTTGGAGCATCCACTATCAAGGTACCATAGTACACTTGATCCCTTCAAGCACACCTACAAAACAAATTAATGTTCTTTAGGTACCCATGCCATCTTGGGTCCTTGGGGGTTAGGCATATTATAATGATGCAATTGAGTAATATGTCTATGACGTGTAAAGCATGCAGGCGCAATATGGCCAATACGTTTACAAGAATGACAAGTCACATTTGGGTTATGCATCCTTCTAGGTTCATAGTAACTAGACGGATGAAAGTTTCTTACTCTATTTTGAACACTATGACTATTTCGCATTTCATGAGAATTATTTCTCCTACTATGAGCTCTAGGATGGGCAGTATTTCTAGAGTGATTGTTTCTCGGTTGAAGGCCATTTCTAGGTCTTCTCAAAGGTTCAACATTTTGTCTAGCATGCATATTGGTTCTAGGATTGCTATTTCTAGGATAAGCATTTGTTTTGTTAGTCCTAGGTTGAGCCTTAGGTGGTTGGGGTTTGGCTTCAACCTTTTCTTTAACCTCATTCTTAAATCTTATGCCATGCTTGGTTGATTTCAAATTAACAAGGATCTCATTCAAATTCTTGTGGGAAGAATTAAACTTATCTAAGGTACCTTTGAGTCTATCTACCTTATTTTTGAGATGCAGGCAAGAAGAACAATTTTTAGTAGAACTTTCGGGCTTATCGGCGCTTCTTTTTCCAAAAAACTTGTTTTCCTCTTTCAGCTTTTCATTTTCTAAAACCAGTTTTTCTAAATCCTTTTCTTTCAAAGAAAGCTGTTTTTGAAAATCCTTTTCTTTTAATGAAGCATTTTCTTTTATGCCTTTAACAGTTTTTGAAGCCTTAATAAACTCAGCATATAATTCATCAAAAGCAGTTCGCATTTCTTCAAGAGTAAAGAAGTTTTTAGACGAAATTTGACATACCTCATCTTGGTTGTCTTCATGTGCCATAAGGCAAAGATTTGCTGCTTCGTCTTCTTCTCCTTCGCTTGACTCATCTTCGGAGTCGCCTCCCCAAGAAATGTATGCACGTTGCTTTTTAAAAGGTTTCTTCTCCTTTTTGATGTTTGGGCAATTTGATTTGATGTGCCCGGTTTCACCACATTCATAGCACTTGATTTGTTCGCCTTGCTTTTTGCCCTTGCGTTCATACTCCTTGCGCATGAACTTTTGAAATCTTTTGATAACGAGTCCAAACTCGTTGTCTCCTTCCTCATCAATTTGCGGTTGGCTTTTGCTTGCCTTTAGAGCTATTCTTTGCCTCCTTTGATCATCAACAAAAGGGTTAAGAATAGTAGATTCATAGGTCTTAAGGTTACCTCTTAGTGCGTCGATGGTGACGTTTGAAACGCCAATGGATTCTTGAATAGCATCGGCCTTTGATCTCCATGCCGGTGTGAGACTTCTAAGAATTTTTCGCACGAGCTCTCTATCCGTGAATGTTTTCTTGAGAGCATGTAGGTCATTTACGATTATTGAAAATCGCTCAAACATTTCGTCCACCTTTTCACCTTCCTTCATGTGAAATAATTCATAAGAATGGGTTAGGAAATCAATTTTTGCTTCCCTTACCTGGTCCGTACCTTCGTATGTAACTTCTAGTTTGTCCCACATCTCCTTTGCCGTTGTGCAACACGATATTTTCCTGTAATCGTCAGCATTAACAGCACAATATAATAAATTAATTGCTTTAGCATTATTTTGAACCTTTCGGATGTCATCCGCGTCATACTCATCCTCGGACTTGGGAACCCATTCGTTTTCCACCTTCTTTGTTGGAATTTGGTTTCCCTTCATTATCACCTCCCAAAGGTGAAAGCTGTTGGACTGAACGAAGATTTTCATCCTCTCTTTCCAGTACGTGTAATTTGTACCGTTGAATAGAGGTGGTCGTGTGGAGCACTGTCCTTCATCAATTCCTGCAAAAGAATCACGAGTAGAAGCCATGGATGGTTCTCTCAAACTGTTAAGTTTTCAGAGAGTTGGGCTCTGATACCAATTGTTAGAAAATACGCTTAACGCTAGAGGGGGGGGGGTGAATAGCGTTATAATAAAATTTAGCGTAAACTTGCGGAATTTAATATTTGCAGGAAATAATTAAGTGCGTTAAATAAATAAAAGGAAAGAACGCACCGATATATTCTGGTTCACCACAACACGTGGCTAGTCCAGTCCCCGAGAGACTCTCTCGAGATTTTCCACTAACTTGTTAAGCTTACGGGTGCTCAACAAACCTTTACAAAGTAAGGACACAAGCCTTAACACCTTTGCTCGGAGAAACAACACTCCAAGACTTCAACCAAGGAAACACAAGTTCCTTACGACAAGAGAATCACAATTCTCTTACAAGTGTGTAAAACACTTAACACTCAAACAAAATACTCCTTTATGAGTAGGTATGAGTAAAAGAAGTAAGCTCTAGATCACAACAACTTTGGACAAGAATATGGCTCTCAAAAGCTTTATGAAATTGAATATAAAATGATAAACAAAAGTATGCAAGCTTATTGCAATGTAATGATCAGTTGTTGTATGTTGTTGTATTTAAAACACTGAAATGAAGCTGTATTTATAGTTGAAAAACTTGGCATTACTGTTGCCTAATTGCCAATTAAGAGTTGCTGATTTTACTCATTGACAATCGATTGTCAAACCCCAACAATCGATTGTCTGCCAGTCAGATCAAAATTCAATCCCAGATTTTACGCTTGATAATCGATTACTTACAATCCATAATCGATTACTGGCAACGTTCAAAAAATCCTTTCCAGATTTTACCACAAACAATCGATTGTCCAGAATCAACAATCGATTACTCAGCAACGTTCAAAAAATCTTTTCCGGATTTTAATCAAAACAATCGATTATACCAAATCAACAATCGATTACCCAATAACGTTCAAAAAATCTTTTTCGGATTTTAATCACAACAATTGATTATACAGAATCAATAATCGATTACCTGACGGTATTTGAAAACTTTACGACAACGGTCAGCTTCACAATCGATTGCACACAGTCAACAATCGATTACTTATCAGTTTTTGAAAATCATTTTAGACACTGCCTCTTGACAATCGATTGTTATATACTCACAATCGATTATTTAATAGTTTTGAAAAAGTCTGGAAGTCACTGCCTCAACACAATCGATTGTCATAAGTTCACAATCGATTATTTTGTGAATTTGAAAAATCTGAAGGACACTGTCTCTTCACAATCGATTGTCATTAGCTTCACAATCGACTATTCTGAGTTTTGAAAAACTTTGATGGACACTGCCTCATCACAATCGATTGTCAGTAGCTTCACAATCGATTATTCTGAGTTTTGAAAAACTCTGATGGACACTGCCTCATCACAATCGATTGTCATTTGTTCACAATCGATTGTCATGCAGGTTTGAAAAACCTGATGCTCACTGTCTTACTCACAATCGATTGTCATTAGTTCACAATCGATTGTCATGCAGTCTTGGCTTAAAAACAATCGATTATCATAAGTACATAATCGATTATCTTAGTCCAGATTTTTACGGCATGTCTAAAAATTATTTTGACTACTGTAAATATGCATGATTTAAAATCATTTAGCGTTAATTAAATATGCATGATTTTGGAATATAGTTTTATGAGAGAAGCCATGTTACGTGTCAAGTTGTAGGATCAAGATCACAAATAAGAATGACTCAATTAAACTTATAAAACATTGTCTTGAGCTTGAATCTCGTTGTATATCAATTGTGCGCTTGTTTCTTGAACTTCGTCATATATCAATTTTCGCTTCGTTTGTCATTCATCAAAACCTACACAAAAGAACACACGTTTTAGTATATTGCATTGAGAACGTGTTTCCAACACCATCTTCCCTCTAACACTTCTTTTTGCTTTATCCTGGCACGCATTCACTTGACTTTTTAAGTCATTTCACTTCTTTCTAAGAGGTTAGAGATACACACTTCACTCTTTCTTGTTCATTTCAATTCTTTTCTCATTTCTCAACTTTCCACACCTTTCATTATTTGCTTTTATTGAATCCCTTTATTCATTTCTACATTGAACATTGTTTTTGTATTTTTTCTTTTCTTTCTTTTTCATTGTACTTTCCTTTTCTTCATTTTGTACCTTTTTACCACTTTGTTACAATCCTTGTATATTCCCCCAAACTTATACTTTTGCCATGTTCTAAGGAAAGATCGGGTGCCAAGAGAGGGTATCTTTATAACGGGTAAAGGCTTGTAACATGGTTCTTGAAGGAAAAAGGTCTAAGGCTCAAAAGTACTGACTAGGGATTTTATCTTTGGTAGGCTATGGAAGTTTTCAAGATTTCATTTGGATCAAGGAGAGCCTATAAGTATGTCTCAAGTCAAATTACTCTTACGATTTAGCGTAGACAAACATTCTGGACAAGTTCTAGACCTATGGCTCGTGACTTGGACTTGCAATTCAATTTATCACCACACAAGCTATGGGATCGCTAAACACACAGGGTTGCAGGTCCATAACAACCTTAGATAAGATTTGAGCACATAATGTTCCCAAAAAAAACACTTGATGATTATCGGCCAACACAAGAGTCTCAAGATCATAACTTTCACCATCCTATACATAATGATTTGTTGTTGACCATAGGATCAAAGGCAAGTGTGTTAGGCCCAAGTGAAACTTTTCTTTGGGACACCCTTACCAACTAATTACTAAAAAGAAAAAAGAAAAATAGACTCAAATCCATAAGAAAGTTTTCATTCCATCCATCATCGGGAACAGCCACCCGGTTCACACAAATTTCACCTTTGAAAAAAACTGTGGCATTAAGAAAACAAAAGGCTTATTGCAAAAACTCAAAACAAGAAGCTATGAACACAAATAAGAAGCTAAAAAAAGGAACAATGCATAAAATAAAATGAATATGTAAAGAGGGGATTTAATCGAATATACAATAAGGGAGATGAATATATACAATAAAACATAACATTTATATACAGACCCATGGTAAAAAGTACGTAAAATGTAATGAAATGCTGAAATTATATACATACCAAATATAGAAAAGAAAGAAACAACAACAACAACAACTACCCAGTATAGTCCCACAAACTGGGGTCTGGGGAGGGTAATATGTAGACGAGCCTTACCCCTACCCGAAAGGGCAAAGAGGCTGTTTCCAGTTGACCCTCGGCTCAGTGAAGGAAAGGAAACACATAAACAGAAACAAAAGAGCATTAGTAACTCCAGCAGAAATAGCGTAAATAAACATAAGAACCATAAATAAAATAGCATGCAATAATATCATACAGTAACTATCATAAATAAATAACATAAGGGGGAAACAATCCAAAACACAAATCATCTATGGATACCCTTGCCAAGCCTCACCCCACCCCGGTGAGGAGTACGAAAAACTCTAGGAGCCCCTATCCTACAACCCTGATGACCTCCAAACTTTCCTATCAAGGGTCATGTCCTCGGAAACCCGCATTCTAGCCATGTCGTGACTACTCACCTCTCCCCAATACCTCTTAGGCCTCTCTCTACCTCGCCGAAAGCCGACAATCGCCAGCCGCTCACAACTCCTCACCAAGGCATTAGGACTTCTCCTCCGCACATGCCCGAACCACCTCAGCCTCGCTTCTCGTATCTTGTCATCCACCGGGGCCACCCCCACCTTCTCTCGAATAACTTCATTCTTAATTTTATCTAACATGGTGAGCCAACACACCCACCTGAGCATCCTCATCTCTGCAACCTTCATTCTCTGAACATGAGAGTTCTTCACTGGCCAGCACTCCGCCCCATACAACATTGTAGGTCTAACCGCAGCTCTATCAAATTTCTCCTTGAGTTTCTGTGGATTTTTCTTGTCACACAGGACTCCTGATGCAAGCCTCCACTTTGACCACCTCTCCCCAATGCCTCTTAGGCCTCTCTCTGCCACGCTCCAGTACTAGATTTTGAAGAAATTAGAGGGCCACCGGAGAAGGGTCGCCGGAGGGGGAGGGGGGTCGCAGGAGGGAGGGGTCGGCGGAGGGGGTGGGGGGAGAGGGGGAGAGGGGGGCTGGGAGCTGGGAGGGGTTGGTGGAAGTGAACGTTGGAGAGAAAGAGAGAGTTACTGGAGAGAGAGAGAGAGAGAGAGAGAGAGCATCAGCTTAAAATTACTAGATTGAAAATCCAGAATACCCAACAAAGGACGGGAAAAATTTAAACCTCAAGATTGTTATTTAGAATCTACTCAGCACCAATAAAATTAACTTGAAAAAAGAACAGAAATAATAAAGAGAAAGGGGAACACCAAAAAAAACCCAGTATAAACTGAAGATAAAATGTAATGTACAAACATATGATCAAAATGCAAACTTCAGATTAAACTGGAGAATGGATAGAAGTATAATTTTCCAGTTTCAGCTTTTTATATGCCGCAAGAATAAGAGGGGAGAGAGGGTACGGCGGGGCGAGGGGTGTGAATGGAATAAGGAGATCTGTGTGAAGAAAAGGCCAATAGAAAGTGACGTACTACTTGAACAAATAGTTTGAAGAACCGACGATGACTTCAATTCTCAGAACAAAATTAAAAACAGATTCAACAAATGCCATCTATTTTTTTGAATGGAAGGCAATGATGAATTCACTGTATCAGAAAGATAAGAGAGAAATCTAGGTGTGGTTCCTCTACTACATCCTTGGGTTGGCTGGATGAATCCTCTGGTGGGTCCGCCAACTGAATAACTACATCGGAAATCTCCCTCTTCCTCATAGTAGGCCTCTCGAACTATTCTGGATGGGGCTGGGCTGCTAGTGATGGATCATGCATTAGAAAATCTAATGGCATCCGATCCTCGTTCAATCTCTCAACCTCAACCCGTAACTCCTTCACTGAACCATTGGAAGCCCGAGTTTTCCTCGTCTTCTTTGCCTCCCTATAAAGCTCCTTGAGAGCCTTTCAATGTAAATCAAAAGAGTCTGTAAGAAATTTCTATGTCTGATAGATCTTGTTCTGGTTATCCAGAATATCCTTGAGAGTGTCCTTAATGGACTATGGGAGCTGTGGAGGAGGAGGTGTTGACTGAGTTGCCACAGTATTAGATAATACGTACAATGCAGTTTTCTGCCCAAGTTGTTGATGCTGGTGAGGGCCTGGCTCAAACGGTGGACAGTCAACGGGTACGCAGTGTGGAGGGTATCTCTGGAGCTGAGGAAGTGGATGGACCTGGGACCATGTCTGCTGTAGTGGAGGGTGGCTGAGTAGGTGCCATTCCCACTATTGGCTCTTCGAAATGGCTAGTTGAAGTATTGGCTTTGCCCCTGGAGTGATTGCCCTTAGGGTTGTCATCACCATGTAGGTTGTACCACGAGAAAGGTGCCATTTCCTTAACTTTCACATCGAGTTTGCGCTTTTCCACATTTAGGTCCTCCAAGTACATCGTCAGGAAGGTGGGGAATGGACATGACCTATCACCTTAATTCACTACCCATGTAATAACCTGAGATATCATATTTCTGACATTGATCGGGTACTCCGCCAAGATAGATGCAACCTGAATCTCCAGGTGAATTGGGAGTGAGTTGTCGTGGGTGGTAGGGTCTGGCCTACTACACACAAATGCCTCCCACTCGTTAGCCTAAAAGTTCAATGTTCTCCTCTATATCTTCACTCCTGCAGTCAACCACTCAGGGGTCGTACCTAGGATTTTCAACTACTCTACCAACCACGGATGGGCTTCTTCACCCAATTTCATCTTGTCCAAGTATAAGGACTCATCCTCCATCGTGAAGGCTAATTAGTCATTGATGGTCTTGCCATCAAACTTCACCTTTAAATTTCACAATTTGGTGACTGTGGTACCCTTTTTGATGTATGCCACATTGTTGTAGAATTTGTTTACCAAGTGCGCATTGGTATCATCCACGCGTCCTATGAAGTAGTCCCATCCAGATCTATCTCTAAACTGCCACAACACATTGGATTTGTAAGGAAGTAGGTCCCGGGTAATGATTTTTTGCTTAGGTATCAATCTCTTCTCGGGCCACCACTCTCTGAATTTGTGGTAGGCACTGACGAACATGTCCTCCCATGCCTTCGGGTTCCTACTCCTCTCTACCCCACGTAATTGGGCCTCACCCCTTTTGCTTCTTCCCCTTCTTTTGCTGTTGCACCCTCTCCAGATAATGAAGTTGTAGGAGAGGTACAGTACTCATCTCTATTGCCTTCAGCTAAGCTCTTAGACGACTCAAAAGATATATGAACTAAGGCTTGGGCAGCGGGGAAGGCTGGAGGTGTATCCATCAACCTGTTTCTCTCCGCCCAGTCAGCATAATATTCTGACACGGAGTCTGAAGATGCTTCTCGAGAGGGCTTATACTCACTCCCCGATTGGTCAATATACTTGTCCGTAGATTTCATGATCCTCCTTATTTTCTTTATTTTTTTCCGGACTTGTAGGGTCAATCTTAATATTCCTTGCTTCGGAACCTGGGAGGACTCTCCTCTTCATGTTTGTTTACCACCTTTATATCATGATTTCACCATTGTCTGCAAAAACATTCAGTCATGATTTGTTAGTATCAATAGAAACAATGAAATTCAAAGTTGAAGAAAAAAAAATATGTTGCACACAGTGTAAATGTTGCAGAGTGCAGACCACATAAAATTAAGTGCAGCCACAAAGAGACCATCGCGGACCGCAAAAAATCCACTGCGGTCCTCACAGAGGTGGGGTTCAGACTACCCGTTCTCTAAATCTATGCACCACGTACCACACGAAATGCCGATGCGGTCCATATTGAGGCACTGCGAGCCGCACAAAATCCATTGCGGCTGCGGTCCTTAATAGTCAGTATTCAGATCATTGTCCATTGTGGTCCGCACAAAATAGCACTGCGGACCACAAAGAGGCATCGCGAACCGCACAAAATCTACCGCAGTCCGCACTGGGTACCTAGTAGCAATGCCAACCTAGGGTTCATGTTTTGATCAATTTTAGTCCAATATTTCACATATTAATGATTCCCTAGGTGTTGGCCCAATGTTTTAACTAACTAGTCCTAATTAACACGGTACTCTAACTAACCTATGCTAGAAACTTGAAAGAAAAACGGACAGGGAAAGAAGAAAAAATAAGAAAAACAAAAATTCAACGAAAACAATAAAATTGAACTATTAAGGAGAAGTTAACATTAACAGAAATGTGATACATAGTTGATTGGTGAACTTTAGCAGTTAATAATGTGCAGATTAGAGAGATGAACAGTAACATTTGTGCCTCTGAGATGAAAAGGGTCGAAAAGTTCAAATGTAGGGCCTCAAGTCCTATTTATAGAGATAGGTCCTGGGGCCTAGCTTACGTACCCACCGCGGACCGTGCAAAATGGCATTACGATCCGCGGTGCTCAGAATCGTATAGCACATACAAGTTGACCACTGAGACCGCTCAAAATGTACTGCGGCCGCAGTGGAGCACCACGGACAACACAAAATGCATGCAGCCACGGTGGAAACCTTCAAAGAGTCCAAGTTTTGTAAAATCACCAGTATGGTCCGCATTGATTTCTTGTCCCCATACAAAGGCCTTTGTGGCTGCATAAAATGAGTGCAGTACGCATTGCCAACTTCAAAGAGTAGTCATTTTCCAACTTTTTCCTGCACTGCATCAATACAATCCTACATCATCTCACAACCAGTCAGTCCACAAATAAACCCTACACTACAATGAAAATTAAATAAAATCAAGAATAAAAACACATGGTATGCCTCTCAAGAAGCGCCTCATTTAACGTCATGGCACGATGCATATTCCCATCAAATCATTTGATATGAAGAAGTGTCACCACGTGGCTATCATCAATTTTTCCTAGGTACTGCTTGACCCTGTGCCCATCGGTACTTTACTAGTACATGTAAATTAACTTCTTTTTTTGTAAAGATAAATTCACTAGGCATTGTGAATATTCATTTCGTTAAAGTAGAGTACAACAAGGAGGGGGAATAAATCTAACCTCCAAGAATATGGTGGATACACATTTGGTCTTGCTAACTTGATAGTCAAATGGATTCTGAAAACCATGTGAAGTAGACTTATAATGATGTGCCAATTGTCTATCCGTAACTGATAGACAATTGGGTAGACAAAAATATGATGAAGCACGGCTAGGTAAATTATACAAAAATGTACAAATGAACCTAAATATACTATGTAGTTGAGTTGAAAGTGCATCCTCCATATACAATAAGACCTACATCTACAGTAGAATCTCCCTATGGAGAATAACAAAATTATGATGGTAGTATAAGGAACTATCTTCAACTTTGCTTTGACAATGATGCTAGAGAAAGCCAGGTTGAAGATAATTATCAAAAGTGTCCCTGTATATGATTGAGGTTGTTGCTTTTGCGTGATGTTCTTCATAAAAGAGATTGAGCAGTTGTTGGTTACTTATATCCAGAAGACTGGTTGAGATGGTGGGTTTTTGGAGCTGATGCAGATCTTCTCACACACATCACCCTTTGTGAAGAGGTTGCTGCAGTATGTAAGTTTCTACATCTCAGGGCCGATGACAAGGCAATACAGGGGAACTAGGTGTGTCCTATTGGATACCTAAAGCTGAAACTGCTGGAACTATGTTGAGGTTCAAGTTGATGATGGGTTGAATGTTGGTGTCCTACATCATGTACTGGTTCCGCGGCAGTGAATTGCATTGTTGTGTATGTTGAGATTATTGTTGTACATTTTGTACATTCTGAATTGAGGAAATCCAACTTATGTTGTAGGACACTATGGAGAGTTGCGAGTTGTATAGTGCTAGGTAGTTTTTTTTTGAGGTAGTCAAATTAGGACCTGCTTTAAGCCATTGATATGTCCTTTGTAGGATGAGTACATATTGTACCGATACAGCGCATTGAGGGTATGTCAATTGGTTAAGCAAGGTAAATATATAAGTACCTGCAAAAAAAACCAAAATTAGTGTAACTATAGCTTTTTTCTTCTTTTTTTGCAACAGTGATTCTCTCATCTCAGTTCTTTTTTAGGGTTGAGAGTTGAGCATGAGGCCATTCTTAGATTCTTGTGGCTTCGGAGAATTTTATGGGTGCCTGATCATAGGATCTTGTGGGTTCTAGGATCTGTATGCTTGCTAATTGAGTGTGGTTTGTGGGGGTAAGGTTGGTTGGTACTGAGGTCGTAGAGTAATTAAAATGAACTGGTCATTTGAGGTTGGGTGGATGGATGTGTGTTGTTGGTGTCCAACCGAATTAATGGCTTCTAGTTATAGATGAGGATGTGGGCATCCATTTGGATTGGTTGATCAATGGTGTAGTAGATTGGAGGTATATGTAACTGGTGAAGTGTTTTGGAGATTGGGAGGACATCTAGGTTGGTGGTTGATTAGGTTTTTCATTTCATATCTATAGAGGCCTCCTTAGCACTGATGATCCTTCATTATATTGAGCAATATAGTTGTTGATACCGCACTCTGAAAGACCGTTCGAGAACTTTGCAAGGGCCTAGTATTACCTAAAATAAAAACCGAGGTTAGTATGCCAAACTGTACCAGTGTTTTCCTCCAGAATGATTTGATCAATGTGTTTGTTCTACTTGTGTTCATATGGGGCCATGGGTTTGGATAATTGGAAAAATACGTCTGCTCCCCTTGCTGCTCTGATTTTACCTATACCATGAGAAGATTGTGATGGTGAATTGATTCTGCTTGTTTTCCTATGTACGAAAGCTGGAGTGCTGATGGAGTCTTGTAAAATCTATCAGGTGATGTAGTTAGGTAGAGCTAATGGTAATTTGAAATAGGTCATTGCTAGCAGCTCGTGACTTTAATTGGATAAATAATCAGCTGAGCAATTAACTTCTCTATACACATGTGAGGATGTGATTTCCTCACACTGTAAGCTGAGTTCATTAAGTTTCTGCACTTTCATCCTTAAGAGTCCAGAGGGAATCATTTTTTTTCCACCCACTAGATAAGGAGAGTTGAATATGTCTCAAGGTGAAATTTGTGAAATCCCTTATCCAAACACCATTAAACTCCTGTAATGGCTGCTTTTATTTCAGCAAGATTGTTGGTACCTTCTCTAAGGGGGTATCAATGGCATGGAAAAACTTACTGGTTTGATCTCTGATGATAACCCCTACCCATATTCTTCTTGTATTAGTTAGAGCACTCACATCGCTATTGACCTTCACAAATTGTGCTTCAGGTATTTTCCAGGTTACTTGAGTGACAGAGGTGTTGTGTTTAATTTGTTCCACTATTGGATATAGTTCATTCCAATTGAAGGTCCAAAAGATATAATGGAAGTATGTCCTCGGCAACACATAGACATCTGAGTTGATAGAAAACAAGACTCTGGCCATAGATATATTCTTCCAAAGGTTCTAGCAGATAATAATAGGCATGGTGTCAAAGATTAACTTTTGGAAGTCATTATGATTTATTCGCATCCACCAGGTCATCAAGAGCAACTTGAGAGGCTTTTTGTTAGTTTGTATTCCTGCTATGCCACCATATTTCCTCCAAACATAGCTAACAGAAAACACCTTTGCTAAAAATGTGATCCATAGTTTCGTTGGCATGTGTAGTGCAACAGACACATCTTGATGCAGTGGGGTTGCTAAATAAAACATCATGTTGTTAGTTGGCAATTTATTTATAAGAGCTCTCTACATGTATAAGGACCACTTAAAAGGTATTTTCTTGTGCTAGGTCATCTTGTTGGAGAAGTTAGATTGCTTCCTCTTTCTGATAAGTTCCCAAGCAGAGCCACAAGTAAATTTACCGTTAACATTTGGTGTCCAAATGGCTTCATCTAAGGTATAAGGTTGGTAATGAATAGGGGTTTGCATGATATATTGGATCTTGTGATATAGGGCATTTTAATTTATTTTCCTAGGATCACATTGGCCCTTCCTCTAGAAATAGGAAACATGAGTGTTACTAGGCCTGCCTCGGCCAATTCTATGGTCAACTAAAGGTCATGTTCCTAGCTAATTATCCCACCATAACAGATTGTTTCTAAGTGAATTCTTCATTGAATTTCCATCTCCGCCTCCTTTTTGTTAATCACTATCCTCTTCCATGCTTGTGACAGGCTAGAGTCCCATTTTTGGATATGGGATTAGACCTTTGACGGTATTTGGCTCTAAGGAAAGTTCTCCATAAGGACTGAGAGGTCCTCAGGTGACACCATATTTGAACTCCATTGACTTGCAGACATCCTCAATCGCTCTGAATCCTAGACCACCCTCCTTCATTGAGTAGATCAGTTTCTACCAAGAAGACTAGATATACTTCAATTTATCTTTTTCCAAGCCCCAAAAGATGTTTGTTTCCAATTTTGCTATCTACTTCAAAATAGTTTTGGAAGAGACGCTGTAGACAATAGGTGGATTGGTATTTATTGCAGTACACTTATTAACAAAGTATCCCTACCACCATAGAATAGCATTTTTCCATACTAGCCTTTGATTCTACCTACAATTTTAGTTGTGAGATTATTATAGTGAATTATCCTCTTCCTGCCTATATACAAAAGACATCCCAGGTAAGTTAGAGCAGATTTCCTCTTTGAGAAACATGTTTCTACTCTAATCCAATTGCTGGCAGAGTGAAAAGCTCTAGGAGAAGTCAGGAAGTGACTCTTATCCTTGTTCATTTTTTGTCCTGAACTTTGTTTATAACTGCTCAACATCTTCATGATTTTTAAAGTGATATTATACCTCCTGAAATAAATATGATAATGTCATTTGCAAATATGAGGAGATTAATCTGTGGTCCTCTCTTTTTCATATAGAATTTACTAAATATTGATCATGGTTGAGGTTATTGAGCATCCTGGAGAGAATTTAGCTCCAATAAAGAAAAGGGAAGGAGGTATTGTGTCTTCTTATTTTAGGCCCCTGGTAGATTGAACGAAGCCACACCTGGTGCCATTAATCATCACGGATTACCAATTGTTGGACAAAGTTCTCCAGATCATTTCAATGATTCTTTTACAAAATCTCATTCTTCTCAGCATGATACCTGTGTATTTCCATGATACTCTATCATAGACTTTGACCATGTCTTATTTAATAACAACCTTGGTGCCTATGTTTGGATTTTTGATGCCCTGGATAATTTCCTGTGCAACCATGATCTTTTAGAAATGTTTTTCCGCTCAACAAAGCATGTCTAATAGGCTGAGATGATTCTGGGAATAATTGGAGCCAATATTGTACTAAGGATTTTGTTGATGAAATTGTTTCGGCTGATTGGTCTAAATTGTGTAAGGGAGTTGGAAAATTTCACTTTTGGAAGTAGTACAAGAAAAAAGCTTTTCATGTATCTGGGCACGATGCTTCGTCTAAAGAAAGTCAATACAACCTTCATCAAATCAAACTTGATGATCTACCAACAAGCTTGGTAAAACTTACCATTCATACCATTGAGGCCTGCAACACTTGTAAGATTCATGGAGAAGATTACTTCTTTTAGTTCATTCATTGTAGGATCTATAGAAAGGGAATTTTTGGCTTCAGCGGTGATCATGGTTGGGAGGCATGAGAGTATATTGATAGTACCTCCTAGATGAAAAAAAGAGTTCTTGAAAATAGTCACGGGCTGTTTGGTCTACAGCCTCATCACCTTGTACCCAATTTTCTTGATCATCCTTGATCTTGTGAATGTATAAATTTCTTCTTCTACCTCTCATTAGGCTATGAAAGTATCTGGAATTTGCATACAAATTTTTAAACCTTGTAACTGAGTTTTTTGCTTGAGAATTTACTCTTCAAATTTTATATGCTTGAGATGTTGAGCTTTTGAGTTCCTGAAGTGTAATTTTTGTCATTCTCAGAATTACTCTTTACCTATTTCTCCTCTATATATTTGAATTGATGTTCACATAGTTTGGATTTCTGAAAACTATCTCCATAGTCCCGTCTGGATCATATACCCAAAGCATTGCTAAGTGCTTTGAGTTTTCTATGGACACCTACATAGGATTGCCTGTAACTTCTCTGTTCCATACCTCTTCCACTAATGGCAAAATTTCTCATTTTCTAGCCAACACTTAAGGAATTTGAAGTATTTATTGCCCATTTCTTACCATACATTGACCTCCGTCAGCAGAGGATTATGATCAGAACTTGCTGAAGCTAGATAAGAAACAGTAGTATCAGGGAATGCAATCAACCATTGGTCATTAACTAGACCCCTATCTAATCTCTTCTAGACAATAGAATTTGGCCCCTTGCCATTCGACCAGGTGTATTTGTGACCATTGTATCCAAGATCCACGAGACATCTATCTTAAATCATGCTAAAAAATCAAATCTTTTACTCATCCGATAAGGAATACTCCCAATTGTCTCCTCTACATATTCTATAACATTTAAATCCCTAATAACACATAAAGGGATGGTGTATATGGAAGATTTATATCTGAAGACATCCCATAAGGGTCTCCTCATTACAAGTTTGCATTTGTCATAGATGAATGTGAGCTCAAAAGTATTTTTATTCTCCACATGTTTCATCTCCATAGATATCTGTTATTCATTAGAATCTGGAACCTTAGAAGTGAATTTTTTATCCCAGAATACCCAAACTTTTCCATTGACATTGAACGATGCTTTGTGCATGGAGAGCTGAAGTCTAAAGAAGTTGATGTGTGTGTTATACAGGAAGGGTTCAAGTTTAGCAATGAGGGATGGTTGGTAATGTTTCTTTAGGATTCTGAGTCTTTCAATAACTATTGGCGTCCTAATACCTCTTGCATTCCATATAAGTGTTACTATTCATTGAAGTTTTGATGAGGTTATGGGTTTTGGCGGTATATTGGTGGCTACAACTATTTTACCTTGGTGATGGTCCTATCCTAGATGATAGGTTTTGTGTCATGATGAGTTCATGTTTATCAGATGATCCATTTAGAGCTTCAATGAGAAGTTCACAAAGCTGATCGTTGTGCTCATTTTCTTCTTCCGACCAATCCCCAAGTTCCACAGGTTCATCCTTAGATTGGATTGTTCTGTATTCATCATCTTCAGGATATCTTGTCTCACAATCATTGTTGGGAATATCCTATGTAGGAATCTTCTTTTTTTGGGAACTAGAGTCCTGTATTTGATTTTCTCTAGGATGTCATTTTTTCATTTTTCATTCTCATTGCTCTTATTTTCTTCTACTTGGATTATTTTTTAGTATGTTATCTGGATAGAGAAGTTAGAAGCAACCTTTGCCCTCCCTTTAGTCAGTTGTTTAATGATAGCTGACTGATCTTACTCAGAACTACTAATATAAAAATTGGTTTCCTTCCTTGAATGAGTGTCTAGAGGGTGATGGGAGGTATCAGTAATAGAATGATCCATCATGTGCTGGTTTAGATTATGTGCCTGGGCACTCTCATGTAGAGCATGAGGAACCCCACCCCCCTTTGGTTACTTGTGATGACCCGACCCGTCATCTCATGTGTTACCGCCCTGATTCCCCCATTTTTATGTTTTTTCATGTTTCATTATTGGAATTTTGGTGTGTTAGAGTTGAATTGGATTGGTTTTTGGTAGGAAATGAGACATTTAGTCTCTTTAAGGAAGATTTGATTTGAAAAAGTCAACTGGATGTTGACTTATGAGTTATAAGGCTCGGATGTATTTCTGGTGATTCGGTTAGCTTCGGGAAGTGATTTTTTACTTAGGAGTATGATCGAAATTGTTTTTTGAGGTACGAGGTAGAAATAGACTTAATAGGCAAAGTTAGCATTTTGACGGCATTTGATTGATAGGTGAGATTTTGATCTGAGGGTTGGAATGGAATTCCGATGAGAATTGAGGATTTTTGTGTTGTTGGATGTGTTTTTATTATTGGGACAACTTTTGAATAACATTGTAGAATGCATTGGTATTTTATGTTGAGGTCCTGGGGGTCTCGGGGTGAGATTGGATGGTTAAACGGAGAGTTTTGGAATTTTCTCAAGGTAAAGGACTGCTGGTATCTGGTATTTGCGCACCTCTGGTTATGGGACCGTAGGTGCGGTCATGCAGAAGTGAAGCAAGGATCATAGAAGCGGTTATTGGCCAGGGTGTTGTTTCCACAGAAGTAGTTGGGGAAGTCGCAGATGCGGAAATGAGGTCGCAGAAGCGGGTCCTTGGATTATTGGAATTTACATAGTAGCGAAATAAGACCGCAGGAGCGGAAGTCGCCGAAGCGGAATGGTCACCGCAGATGCGGTTTGACTGGGCAGTTTAATTAATTATTCATCTTCGTAAAATTTTGAAAGAGTAGCATATTTCACCTCTATCTTGGAGAGTTTTTGGGAGATTTTGAAGAGGGTTTCAAGGGCATTAATCAGGTATGAATTCCTGGAATTAGAACATGATTTTATGGTGTAAATACATGGATTAAAATCTAAAACTCAAGGAATTTAAGGTGAAAAATGGTGGTTTAGGGCTTGAACCTAAGAGAGCTTAAACTAGGGATTTGAGGGGTCAAATGGACTCCGATTCTTGCAACTTTGATATCTATAGACTTGTGGCGAGAATAGGAATCCGTTGGTGTAAAAGTTTCTAAGTTTTGAGAACTGGGTCCGGGGCTCGAGTTTTGCTAATTTCGGGATTTCTTGTTTTTTTTTTATTAATTTGATTGGGTTTTGTTCCCTTGGCATATTGTGATGGATTCTTTGTGGTTTTTGTCAGATCCGATGTGCGAGGAGGTTGACTAGAGAGGAAAAGGCATAGCGAGCTAGACTTATGGACGGCTTGAGGTGAGTAATGTTTGTAAAAAGAGTTTGAAACCGCAGAATTTCACATCGTGACACTAGAATAAGTGAGACAGGCACTCTATGACGAGTGCAGGGTCGTTTGTTATTCGGGATTGTGACTTGGTCCATCCCGAAAGATGTTTCCACTGTGTTTTCAACTAGAACTTATTTGATAATCATCCTATTTGGATTTAATTGTTATATTTGGGCTTCATGCCAATTATTTGAATCCTTCAGGGATTGATATCACTGTTTTCACATATTTTGCATAGTATTTGATCTTAGTACAAGGTATTAAATATTGTTTTTCAATCAGCCACCTTTCTAAGGTTTGAAAACTTAAATGATATTTTTGGGCTGAGAACTACTATTTTACAAATGCCCAAGGGGATTATGATGATTTCTAGACTCAGCATGGATTGGCCTGCACGCCCCAGCAGTATTACACTATTATTGAGGCTGAGAACCTAGTTGATTATACTGATATTGATCCCGAAGCCGGGTTTATGCCACAAGATGGCTTGATATTGTGCTTGGGCTGTAGGATCCCCTCCGGAGTCTGTACATATCCCCAGTGAGCGATGTTGATGATAAATAAATGGATGGCTCGGGCTGCACGCCGCAGTGGGTACCAGAGTGTACCATCATATGCATTTCATTGCACTCATGCATTTTTTTATCTGTCATACTTGCCTTAGTAATTGCACTCTGATTTCATCGACTTGATGCTTCACCATTAAATGATTTACTGTTCATTGAGTGTTGGGCTCGAGGGGCAGATTTTTGTGCTTATCTGCCCCATTGCTACTGCATTCATTTGCCTATTTATTTAAAAAAGGCATTTTCAAAAAGAGTCTTTAAACTGAGCTAAAATGTTTCTCGAAAGATCTCATAACTTCACTGTTTTTTCTCAAAAAGGGTTTTTCTCTGCTTCTATACAGCATGATGGTCTGTTATACGTGATTTCTTACCGCTCAGTTGTTATTTACTTTTTTTACTCACTGAGTTGTAGTACTCACTTTACTCCCTGAACTCGTGTGCAGATGCAGGTATTTGTTCACCTGGTAGTGGGTTTTGAGCTGATTGGAAATTTTGCTATCGTAGTTGATCAAGGTGACCGCCAGTGTTCGCTGCACCGGATTTCTTCCTTTGATTGCAAATTCCATTTTGTATATTATTGGTCTTGTAGTTGTATTTAGATTCTTCTAGATGCTCGTGACTTGTGACACCCCGATTTGGGCTATGTTTGGGTTGTCCTTCCGCTATTTATTAATATTAAATCATATTTAGACTGTCTATTCATGTTTTACTATTTTTGAAAAGGCAATTTGAGTTATTTGGCTGGCCTTGTCTTCACGAGAGGAGTTATCATGACTGGAGCGGGGTTTGGGTCGTGACAAGTTGGTATCAGAGCCTAGGTTACTAAGTCTCATGAGTCATGAGCAGGTTTAGTAGAGTATGTTAGTACTACGCGATGTTTCTATATCACTTGGAATTGTATTTAACATATATGTAAGCAAGTGTTTTGAACTTATATGTTCAGTATTATCCCTAATAGTGGTAATGACGGCTGGATAGCTTGTGATGAGTATGTTAGTACTACCCGATGTTTCTATATAACTTGGAAGTGTCGAGGAAGATCTACTGGGTGAGAGGTGGACTACTAAGTGTATGATTTCCATTGTGAGTGGAATAGTAGCTCCGAGTTATAGGCATGTGAAGAATCTTTTCAAGTCTCCTAGTGGGGAGAGAAATAAATTTCACGTTGCGGTACGAGTTCAGACTGAGGAAGAATAAATGAATGTGTAATTTGTATGTAGGTGGTAGGTATACAGGAATGTTATATTTGGACGAAGCAGGTGGGTTATCTCCTGCGGGCTGTTATGAAGTTGTATTATCCTTATGTGTAGGTTAGAAGATATCACGTGCAGGTGAAAAGTATGTGTTGGAAATTGGAATTTTGGGTCGTCTAAGTGAGTGGGCTTAACTGTTGTGGGAATGAGTGCGAGATTTGCATAAGGTCAACAATAATAGACAATATAAGTTTCGCAAACTTATGAATTATTTGAGTTTCATCTCACTACGGTATTAAGGCAGCATTGGAGTATATGTGTTATGAGTATTGTGTGTCCTGATCTATGGCTTCGAGTCAAGTTGGGGAGCTTGCTATTGGTTAGCTAATTGTACGATTGTGTGCTATGTTGGTTCTGATTTGAGGCATGCCGGCGAATCAGTTCTAGTCATAGAAGTTGCGTATGGCACGAGTGCAGGAAAAATTTGATAAAGGTTATATAGTGCGTTGTAGATGTGTGATAATCACAATGTCACGAACTGGATTTCCCACCATCGAGAGTCATGATGGCGCCTACCAATGGAGCTAGACCAGCCAAACTTTAAACATTCTCCGATAAATCTCAACCATATAATATGTCGAAAACAATTAAATATAAGCAGAAGACTTTAAGTTTAACAAAAATGAAATCAAAATGCGAAAGTTTAAAACATATCTCTACCCAAAATCTGGTGTCACTACTCACGAACTTCTAAGAATTTCTAAACACAATAATTCAAAAGAAATAATAAAATTGTTTGTCTCGAATACATGAGATAATAGACTGAATAAGAGATAGAGGAGATATCAGGTCTCGCGGATGCCTGCAAGGCTACCTCGGTGTCTCGCTGAGCGGAATGCCAAGACTCGCACTACTGCTGCCCGAAACTTATATCTGCGCAAAAGTGCATAGAGTTTAGAATCAGTACAACCGACCCCATGTGCTGGTAAGTGCATGGCCTAACCTCGGCGAAGTAGTGACTAGGCTAGACAGAACCTACCATAATTAACCTGTGCAAATACAATATACAAGTGCGAGAAAATAATAACAAAATAATACAAAGTAAATCTGGGAGGGGACATGCTATCGGGGAGTACTAGATGAAAATGGAACATCAGAAACAAATAACAGATCTACTCTGGGTCCCATGATACATATATTTATAGTGGACGGTGAACCACACGATCCCATACCATAGAATATAAGTGTAGGGCGTGCCACACGATCCCGTTTCATATATTACATGGTAGGCGTACCACTCATTCCCGTTTCACCGTGCACAATGTCATCGGCATCTAAGGCCAATAACAATAATCAATATATGTTGTGGTCGACGTACCACTCGCTCCCTTTTCAATATGTCACTGGTATCAAAGGCCAATAACAATAATCAATATAAGTTGTGGTCGAACTACCACTCGCTCCCTGTTCATAGTGCACAATATTACCGGCATCTAAGGCTAATAACAATAATCAATAAAAGTTGTGGTCGGCGTGCAACATGATCCACATATAATAATTCATAGGTGGACGGCGTGCCACACGATCTCATATTTTAATTAATAGCACAATAATCTCTCCAAAGGAGGTCTCATTAGGGATATTCAACTACATAACAATTAAACCCGGCAAGGATACAACTAACAGCCCAAATATCCCAACAAGGGAGAATTTAATAGAAACAGTCCACTCGTCCCGGCAAGGGAATCATTGCATCACATTCTCTTACAGTTCATTTCATTATTATCTAACACTTTACATGGAAATTATAATTTTAACAAGACAGTTGTGCCATATCTTTCGAATTAAAAGCATTAATGACTCACGGTCAAGCTAGACATCGGTGTATAGATACTCGTCACCATACCTATGCACCGTACTCGATCATTAGGTAATAGAAATCAAAACACTCTAATCCTATTCCCTCAAGAAAAAGTTAGATCAAATACTTAACTCGAAAGCTCCAAACTCAACTCACGCCTCTAGAATAGCTTTACCCTTCGAATTCACCTCAAAACCGTTCAAATCTAATCACAAATTACTCAAATGTATCAACAAATGCTAGTTAAATTAATTTGAATGCATATAAATGAATTGCCCAAAGTTTTGCCCAAAATTTCTCAAAATGCCCCCAGCCCACATGGTTAAAACCCGAGGTTCGAACCAAAACCGGGTTAACAATTCCCCTCTCGAGTTCATATCTATGTTTTGTTTTGAAATCAGACCTCAAATTGAGGTCCATATCGCCAATTTAGTGAAAACCTAAGTTCTACACAAAATTCCCACTTTTTGCCCATGGAAAACCTTAATTTTAAGATGAAAACATGATATATGATGTTAAAGATTGAAGAAATTAAGTAAAAGTTGACTTACAATTGATTTGGATAAGAGGGAGTTCGTGAGAAATCGCCAATGGGTGTTTGTGTTTTGAAAATATGAAAAATGAGCTTTGAAATCGTCTAAGTATGAAATATGCAGGTGCAGGTATCGCAATTCTGAAAGCGGGTTCGCAATTGCGAACCCATCAGAATTGGGAATCGCGAGATAAATGTTCGCATTTGCAAATTAAGGCAGAAAGAGCGGACTTCGCATTTGCGAAAAGGGGGTGTTCGCATTTGTGAACCCTGGGTTTTAGGTCGGGTATTGCATTTGCGATGGAAATCTTCACATTTTCGAAGACTGTTGCCCAGGTATAGGAAAAAGGAATCTTCGCATTTGCAAAGGAGATCTCGTATTTGCGAGCTGGGCAGGCCATGGACCTTCTCCGCATTTGCAAAGCCTGCAGGTTTGTGATCCCTGAAAAAATTTCCAACAAGCAAAATGAACTCTTCACCTATCAAAAACTCTCCCGAGCCCTCGGGGCTCCAAACTAAACATGCTCACAAGTTCAAAAACCTCCTACGGACTTACTCGTGCAATCAAATTGCCAAAATAACACCAAAATCTATGGATCAAGCCTCAAACTCATGATTTTTCTTCTAAGTTTCATAAACTCTCAAATTTGGAACATATAGTCTGAAACACATCATATGACGTCCGTTTTCCACCAAACTTCACAGAAAGCACTTAAACAATATATGAGACTTGTACCTGGTGTCGGAACTAAAATATGAGCCTGATACTATAGTCTTTTAATCGATTTTTCGTATTTATTTTCCTTAACAAATTCAGAACAACAATTTAACAGAAAAAACTTTTACTCGGGTTCTAGACCTCAGATTTTGACTCCGGGCACATGCCCAGATCCCATATTTTACTGCAGACCTCCCGGGACCGTCACATCATGGGTGCGGGTTCGTTTACCCAAAATATTGACCAAAGTCAACCTTATCTATATTAATATCAAAATTCATCATTTTCACACAAAATTCTTATTTAAGCCTTCCGACGACATGCTCGGATTACGCACGTAAATCGAGGCAAATAAAAACGAGGTTTTCAAGGCCTCAGAAACACGGAAAAAGGAATAATTATGGGGGTGACTCCTTTGGATCATCACACACAGGATGTCTTATGTTATTGCTGGTAAAGAATGCTCGGTGCATGGGGCAGGAAGATGTTTGTTTGTATTGGGATGAAGTCATATCCTGCGGTATTAGAGTGCTAATTCGACACTGGTGATTTGGTTCATTAGGTTGTAAATTATAATTTTAATAAGAGTGAATGACTCTCTGGAATAGTATAATGTGTTCGAGATTCTACAAAGAGCAATTGGGCATCTTAATGTTGAGTACGTGGTTAGAAACTGTGTTTTCATTGGAAAAGGTCCAGAATTATGGTATTTCTATTTTTATTGTGAGGTTCAAAATGTCAATGTCAGGAAAGTAAAGGTAACATATTTATATTCGCAGAACGTTCTTGAGAGTAAAGTATTCGGGAATGTGGTATTTTTGGGAATAATTGAGAGAGTATTCGGCGACTTATGGGTCTTAGACAGTATGGTTTATGCTTGGGTCTCGTATGGTAAGCCTGGGTTGAGGAATTACGGTTCTACAGCAAGAGGAAATATCAATTGAAAATGAACCAGAAGTAAATTTAGATAGATGGAGTAGCTTGATAGTATACCGAATTGGTATGGTAAGGATATGATTGGTTCTTCGTATGTGTTAGAGGTAATGAGCCTTACAAGTATTTTGCAGCAATGCTCTTGGGTTGGGATGGCTTTCTTAGCTTCGTCGGGTTAGAAGGATTCCGTCCTAGCAGTTTAATTTATGCAAACAAAATTGAGAGAGTTCTTGTTGATTTCTACCGTGGTTGAAGAGGTGCATCTTCTACGAATATGAGAGGCATGTAATGTGCAATGATTTTTCTTTTATATGGGATCAATGGATGTTCTTAACTATTTTAGTGCATAGGTGTCTGTGGCTCGGAAGAGACATAAAAGTTTTCCTGCTATCCTTGGATGGTATGGTATATGCGTTATGTGGTGGAGGATCGAGATTTGCGTGTTTGAGGTTTCAATTCGGTTCTGAAAAGAAATTCATAAAACTCTTAGGCAACGGGCAGCCTCAGATAATCAAGGAAATTGTGCTACTAATTGGAAGGGATTTGACGAGAGTATATGTCTCATGAAAAGGGTAATATGATTAAACTATTGATACTTCGGTAGTATTGCGTCATTTACTTATTGGATCAACCGGTGGTAGTCGGGTTTACTTAGTGGCACAAGGAAATTTTAGAGTATCTATCGTGGAATTATTAGGTATTAAGGTGTGGTATGCTTTTGGACGGCGAAATTGGGATCAGGTATGACGATTCGTATGCTATATGGAGTTGGAGGCTGGGAGTTCTCATGTTCAGGTTATGTTGTGGTTGTGGATCGTGTGTATTCGGCATCGTTAAATGGCTATCAGGATTTGGAGGCCCGAATGGATCTTTCTTTGTATGGTATATCAGATTTTGGATATGATATTGGGGTTTAGACTGGTTTTCTCAGTTTTGGGTTATTTTGGATTATTGCGCTATGGGCTATGCCGAAAATGCCACAGGGTGAGTGGCGAGGTGCGTCAGATTATGTTCTAGCAGAGTGGCTTATATTTCAAACTAGCGGGCGGCTGGGAAGGATTGTTTTTCTTAATTAGGCCTTCATCATGATTGTCACTGCAGAGGTTGCTATCATGGATTCAGTTCCGGTGTTGAGGGATTTTTCGGATGCATTTTTGTGGCCGGGCATGACGCCAGGTAAGGTTGTTGGTCTCGGTATTGATTTGGTGCCGGGCACCATATCATATGGCTCTGGCAGGAGCAATAGCTTGGAAGGAGCAGCTTCACGCTGTCTTGGTAATGAGTTCGTTGGTAGGACGATCTGGATACGCGTTTAGCTTGAGTTGTCTTGGTTGGCCCCGAATTGTATTATTAAGGGATAGGTTGATTCGATCATTATTGAGCTTGTTAGCGATATGAGAAGAGATATGAATTGCTTTTCGGTGTAGTGAGACCTCATGATTTTTTTGTTATAGGCAAATGTAGTGCGGTTCAATTGGGGATTTATAGTGAAAGTCGAGCATGAAGAGTAATTGGGTGTTGCTCGGTAAATGGAGTATTGGTTATGACCTATTGGATTGCGTGGTGTATGTTATTTGTTTCATCGTAGGAGTAATGAATTGCCTTGGTTCCAGATAGCAAATTGTGCGTGGCTGTTGGTTTTGAGCATAGTGACTTGAGTAGGTTTCATGTGTAACAGTGTTTGTATATGATCGTGCATTGTAACGAGGCCACGTGGAGATATGTCCTTTCGGGGTAGATTCAGGTGTTCTATTTCTATTATGTGAGATGGGGTCTCAGCCTTGTGTTGTGATGGTACTGATGAGCTTGTGGTACAACTCTTTCGTTGGAGTCATTTTTTCATGATTTGAGTATGTTCAGACTGTTTCTTATTGGTGCATATTCTGCAAGTTGTAGCTTAGGCCTATATTAAGGTGTCATATCACCCGAGCGGTGTGGTGGATTCGAGGTGATTGTTGGGATCTGATGATAGGCCATAATTACGTATTTTATTCGATTATTACACTCTAATTTACTGTACTTTAGTTCAGTTTGCACTTTAATCTCTAGTTTTTTGCACTACTGGTGTATTTTATGCTTTGTAGGAGTTACGAGCTATATAGATGTTATGGAATGAATTCAAGTAATTTGGAGCTTTGAATTCTGAGTAAAAGCCCAAGGAATAAAGTCGGGATCGTATTCGAGGATCAATGGATGATAAAATAACAAAACAAAGACTCGAGTAGACATATTGTGTACTATCTAGTAAAATGCACATAACTCTTTGCTCAAACTCCATTTAGGCTCCACAAAATATTGTTGGAAGTATAACTCAAAGGGCTACAATTGTTATGTTTTATGTTTTTCCAAATTCCAAATATCACATGGTGAAACACACAGTCGAAATTGTAACTGCGGTAAAACCGTGGCAGAACACTGCTGCAGATGACTCTGAAGGCCACTCAAGCCGCAGTCCTGGCATCCGCAATAGGACCGCGGCGGGATGCGTAAATTTCAGGGACCAAAGTGTAAATACGGGATTTTAAGCCCTAAACCCTATATTAAACAAGGGAGGCCGGCCAAGAAACAAAAGGAAGGATTTTAGGAAGAGAAAAACATCAGAAGTAAGGGCAAGAGGCAATGAGGATCATTGTGCATCAAATTTTAATCTTCTTCTTGGTTCTTTTACCTTTGAATATGATTTCTTTTGTGGTTTTAAGCCCGAAGGTTTTTGGTGAAACCCGTTAGGGATGAATTGGTTGTTGTATTAATATTGTTTTGAGTTGGTTGTTAATCTCTATTTGTTCAACTTTGTTTTGAATTTGGTTAATTTAAAGGATCCTCAATTAGTCGCTCCTATTTATTATGTATTTTCTTGAGAGAGCGCACATATAGTTAGTTGTTTGAACAACATCACTCCCGGAGTATAGACGAGAGTAATAACCGAGGGTTTAGAAGTTGGATTAGAGATAATGATACATCATGTGTGATCTAAGTGAACTATAATGTGAATCTAGCTAGCGTAGCTTGAGAGAGTGCGTCTAGTAAATTATCATAATTGCTTAAGAGAGATTTATGATAGCTGGAGAGTTCATGATTGATAGAGGCAGCTAAGTCACAGCTATAAGAAATATACAATCAAGTAAATCAACAATGAGGGAAAACATTACCTTAGACCTTTATTCCAATTGTTTATAATTCAAGCATAGTTTGTTTTCAGTTTTTTATCTATTTTTTGTTTTAGAAAATTATTCAATCTTGTATTCTTAGTGATATTAAACAGATATAACTATGCCTTAGTTCTCTGTGGGATTCGACTCCGTACTTTTAGACCGGGTTATATTTGTAGTGATAACTTATCTTATTAGGACTTGAGTTGTGATGACCCAAAGGGTCATCACCATAATTCTCCCTTTCTCCGTACTTCCAAAGCTTTGAAAACCTCTGGTTTGGTTTCCTTGAGTTGCGTGCGCAGCCCGACCGCGAATCCAAAATTTTTTTTATGTGGAAATATATGACTTTTGTGTTAAAAACTATGAGTTTTAATAATAATATTGATATAGTTGACTTTGGTCAATATTTTGGTAAAGGGACCCAGTCCCGTGATATGACAGTACCGAAGGGTCCGTAGGAAAATATGGGGCTCGGACATATTCTCGAAATCGAAATCTGAGATCCCAGGCCCGAGAAAAGAATTTCTACGAGAAATTATTTTCTTAAAATATTTAAGGAAAATGAAATGAAATTTGATCAAAAAGTCATGGTATCGGGCTCGTATTTTGGTTCCGACGCTCGGAACAAGTCTTAGATATGTGTTAAGCAGTATATGTAGGGTTTGGTTGAAAACGGACGTCGTTTGACGTGTTTCGGAGTAAAAATGGAAAATTTGAAAGTTATGAACTTTGAAATGAAAATTATGAGTTTCGGGGGTTGATTCTTTGAATTTGATGTTATTTTAGCGATTTGAGTGCTCGAACAAGTTCGTAGGATGATATTGAGTTTGTGTGTGTGTTTAGTTAGGAGCCCCTAGGGCTCGAGAGTGATTTCGAGGGTGGATCGGAGTGTTTTTTGACATAGAATGCATCAGAAATTCTGCAATTTTTGCACAGACCCATTGGCCTGCGCGAACGCAAAGGAGCTTCGCGTTCGCGTAGCTTTAGTTGACCCTGGAATAATTCTCTTCTACGCATTTGCACCCTGTTTTCGTAAATGCGATGCCTTGCAACCCCCTCCTTGGCATTCGCGTGTCTATCACACGTTCGCATAGAACGACCCAGGCCCCCAGAAAACATAACCCTCCGTGTTCGCGTTGTAGCATCGCCAACGCGATGCCCGTCTGTTCCCAACTCAATGAGACATACTGTCGTGAACGCAATGAATGTTTTTCTCCAGTGATTTTAAAAGCCTAAAACAGTGTTCATTACAGGATTATTCCCACTTTTTCACAAGAGCTCCTCCCTTAAACCCTCTATAGACGAAATTCAAGCTCTCCTTCCTCCAAATCTCTTTGCGTAAGTAATCTTAACTTCATTCCCTCATTATTTCTTCATCTAATTACTATATGCCTAGCCCTAAATTGTGAATTCAAAGTAGAAATTAGGGGATTTGGGTAGAACTATGGCTTTGGGGATGTTGAGCAATTCAACCTTAATTTGATGTCGAATCTTAAAACAAATTGCATATTTGAACTCGTGGGGTTATGGGTGATTGGGTTTTGGTATGAGCCTCGAGTTTGGACCATGTGGGCCCGAGGTCGCATTTTGGTATTTTTGGAAGAATAATAGAAAATTCATTTCTAAGCTATGGAATTGTGTCCTTGGGCTATTATTGATAATATTGTATCTAATTATGCCTAGATATTGTTTTTTCGAAGTTGGATTCTAGAGGAAGGCGATTTTAGAGCTTTGATTGCTATTTTCGGATCAAGGTAAGTGTTTGATCTAACTTCGGCTTGAGGGAATAGGATTAGGACATTATTTGCTATGTGCTATTTGGAGTCGGTGTATAGGCATGGTGACGGTTATCTATGTGCCCCGGTCTAGCATGACCGTGGATCTTGAATTGCTTTAATTCGAATAATGTTATATGACTTGTTGCTTAAATTTATTGAGTTCACATGATATAATCGGTTGAGGACAAATAGAGACTTGTGTAGATTATTGAAGAATTGGCTCAATAATCTATACAGGTAGAGACTTGAGGACAACTTTGAGTTGTCGGTAGTTAAGTGTTAGAAGTGGAATTTCCTATGATTATTTCCCTTGCGGGGATTTTGGTATAAATTAAACCCTCCATTGCCAGGATAATTGAGCTTTAGTTATATTCCCTCATCGGGACTCTTGTACTTTGATGTTACTCCCATCGCACTTGTGTTGCGAATGATGTTGGTGAGTTTTGTTGGTAAATATCGAGGATCGGGTTGCATGCCACAACGGTACTAAATAATGAGGATTGGGTTCCACGCCGCAATGAATTAATTATTGAGGATCGGGTTGCGCGCCGTAACTTGAATATGGATTGGGTGTATTGTTCTGTGTGTTGAGCTTTATGGTATTTCTTCAACAGTTGATATCCGCTCAGTTTTCATTCTTGTTAGCTGATTTCTGTATTTGAACTATTGTACCCCACAACATGCTTCACTCCCCTTTTATCTGTTTAGATTAGCATATTCTCCTATTATTGCATATATCTGTATAGGATAAATTGTGGTAGGTCCTGTCTAGCCTCATCACTACCTCGCTGGCGTTAGGCCAGGCACTTACCAGCACATGGGGCCAGTTGTGCTGATGCTACACTTCTGTGCTTTTTTGTGCACATATCAGGGAGCAACTTACGGACCGTCGCAGCAGTTCTAGACTAGGAGCCGACCATGAGTCCTGAGACTTTTAGGTAGCTTAACTGATGCTTGCGAGCCTGGAGTCTCTTCCATGCTATTTCAGTTTATTTGATTGTACCGAGACCGACTTAATGTGTATTTCCTTCCAGACTCATGTTTTTAGTACTTCTTAGTAGTCCGTGAGTGGTGACACCAGATACTGGGTAGAAATGTCATTTGAGAACTTCTTATCCTATGTTTTCAATTCTTAAGTATTTAACAGCCTTCCGTATGTTTAAGTATTTACTTCAGTTTATTATATTGTTTCAAACGATAACGTTTGAAATGTTTAAATAGTTGGCTTGCCTAGCTCCTCCCGATGGTGGGAAATTCAGGTTCTGACAAGTTGGTATCAGAGCACTAGGTTACTTGGGTCTCACAACTCACGGGCAAACTCGCTAGAGTCTGTGGGATCGGTATAGAGACGTCTGTATTTATCCCCTAGAGGCTACGGAGTTAGGAAAATTTAACCTTGTTCATTCTTGTCGTGCGATTTTGTTTCTCAAATATTGATTGTCGTTCTACTCTATTCTTTCACAGATGGTGAGAACATGTGCATCTTCTAATGCCACGCAGTAGCTTGAGCCCCCAGCGGCAGCTCATGCGAGGGGTGGAGGCTGAGGCTGTGCCAGAGGCCGTAGTAGCCTGATATTGATTATGATGAGGAGGTTCCAACCCCAGCAGCTCCAGTAGGCCCAGCTCAGGTCTCAGGAGGGGTTATGTTTCCCCCGAATCTCCAGGATGCTCTAGTCCAACTTGCAGGCTTTATGGACAGTGTCACTAGAACGGATTTGCTGCTAGTAGCACCAGCAACTTCTCAGGCTAGAGGAGGGGTTCAGACTCCTGCTACGTGTACGCCGGAGTAGGTAGCTCCTTGGACTCAGGCTCCATAGGTTCAGCCTACAGTGGCAACTTAGACAGGTATTACAGCACATGCCGGTGATAGAGCGGCCATGTCTTCAGATGCTCTGTGGAGACTTGATCGGTTCTCCAAGCTTTTCACCACCACTTTCAGTGGTTCTTCATCGGAGGATCCGCAAGATTTTCTATTCAGTTGTCATGAGATCCTCAGGACTATGGGTATAGTGGAGACCAACAAGGTTAATTTTTGCACCTTCAGGCTTGCAGGATCCGCCAAGACTTGGTGGAGCGACTATTGTTTATCTAGACCAGCAGGGTCGCCACTATTGACTTGGGATCAGTTTGTAGAGTTGTTCTAGGAGAATTTTCTCCCGATGATTGAGCGGGATGCTCTACGTAGGCAGTTTGAGCATCTTCGTCGGGGTAATATGATAGTTACGCAGTATAAGACTCGGTTTATTGACTTGGCACACCATGATATTGTTATACTCCCTACTTAGAGGGAGAGGGTGCAGAGATTTGTTGATGGGTTGATCCAGCCGATCCGGCATTAGATGACCATGGGGGCCAATAGTGATATGTCTTTTCAGGAGGTGGCTAATGCGGCCCGCCGGATAGAGATGGAACTTGCGCGAGGAGGTGGTCAGGTAGGTTCAGTGGTACCTCATCTAGAGGTAGGGATTCATATGGTAGGGGTCACCCTCAGACCCTTTCTGTCAGCACTTCAAGTTTCACACGGTACCGCGGGCGGTAGCGGTTCTCAGCAGCACTACTCTTATCAGCAGCCCATTAGTGCACTACCACTTCAGAGCCTTCGAGGAGGTCATTCAGGGTGTCAGGGTCAGCCCCAGTCTTCTTAGTTGCCGCATTCTGTTGGGTGTTATGAGTATAGAGATCTTAGTCTCATCAGGAGATAGTGCCCGAGGTTGAGAGGTGCTTGATGACAGCAGCAGGTACCTTGTCCCGTGATTCAGGCAGCATGTGATCCACTGGCCGCCCAGCCAGCTAGAGGCGGGGGTAGAGGCCATAGAGGTGGAGGTATGGAGCATAGAGGTGGAGCTCAGAATGCTAGAGGCAGGGGTCAGCAAGTAGCAGATTTTTCTAGAGACATAGTTCAGGGAGCGTGCCAGCCCCATTGTTATGCCTTGCTAGCCAGGCCAGAGGCTGAGTCATCAGATATTATGATTACAGGTACCATACTGGTCTGTGATAGAGGCGCTTCAGTGTTATTTGATTCGCTTCCAATGCCAATAAAAAGTAACCCATCCAATAGTATTTAACATCCAAAAAACTGCCAAATAAAACGCGTCCCATGCAGAAATATCACCTTATGTAAAAGGTGTCACCATCATGTCGATGTTGCGAGAGTGCGAGGCGAGCTTCCAAAAGCTCAAGACAGCTCTAACTATGGCACTGATATTGGTTTTGCCTACGGGATCAAGACCTTATACTATTTATTGTGATGCTTCCCATATCGGGCTTAGCGCAGTATTTATGCAGAATGGCAGGGTCATAGCATATGCTTCGAGGATGTTGAAAATCCACGAGAAGAATTATCCAGTTCATAACCTAGAGTTGGCAGCATTGTTTCATGCCTTGAAGATTTGGTGGCATTATTTATATGGTGTGATGTGTGAGGTGTACACGAATCACAAGAGCCTTCAGTACTTGTTCAAACAGAAGGAGTTGAATTTGAGGCAGTGGAGGCGATTGGAGTTGTGGAAGACTATGATGTTTCTATCTTATACCACCCGGGGAAGGCCAATATGGTGGTTGATGCATTGAGTAGAAAGTCTGCCATCATGGGTAGTCTTGCCTATATTCCGGTCAGCCAGAGACCGCTTGCTTTGGATGTTCAGGACTTGACTAATAGATTTGTGATATTGGATATGTTTTAGCCTAGCAGGGTGTTAGCTTACATAGTTGCTCGTTCATCATTGATGGAGCGCATTCGGGAGCGGGAGTTTGATGATCCCCATTTGTGTGTCCTAAGAAACACGGTACAACGGGGAGATGCCAAGAAAATGACCTTGGGAGAATATGGTGTATTGAGATTGCAGAGGCGAGTTTATGTGCCCAATGTTGATGGTATCCCGGAGTCAATCTTAGCGGAGGCCCACTGTTTCCGGTATTCTATTCATCCCCGCGCCGCAAAGATGTATTAGGATTTGAGGCAGCATTATTGGTGGTGCGGAATGAAGAAAGACATTGTTGCATATGTGGCTCATTGTCTGAATTGTCAGTAGGTTAAGTACGAGCATCAGAGGCTCAATGGTTTATTCCAGAGAATTTAGCTTCCCTGGTGGAAGTGGGAGAGAATTACCATTGATTTTGTTACTGGCCTTCCGATGACTTGGAAAAAGTTTGATGCTATATGGGTTATCGCTGATAGCCTGACCAAGTCAGCACATTTTATTCCAGTTGCCACCACTTATTCGTCCGAGATATATGCTGAGATTTATATCAAAGAGATCATTCGCCTTCATGGGGTTCCAATATCTATTATTTCGGACCGGGGCACGCAGTTTACCTCACATTTCTAGAGAGCGGTGCAGCAGGAGTTGGGCACCCAGGTTTAGTTGAGTACAACATTTCAACCCCAGATAGACGGTCAGTCCAAGAGGACTATTCAGATTTTTGAGGATATGCTCCGAGCCTGCGTTATAAATTTTAGAGGCTCGAGGGACCAGTTCTTGCATTTAGCAGAGTTTGCCTACAACAAGAGCTATCGGTCCACCATTCAGATGGCTCCGCATGAGGCATTGTATAGTAGGCAGTGTCGGTGCCCCGTCGAATGGTTTGAGCCGGGAGAGGCACGGTTATTTGGTACATATCTAGTATAGGAGTCCTTGGATAAGGTCAAGATCATTCAGGCAGACTTCGGTCAGTTCGGTCTACGTAGAAGAGTTATGCAGATCGCAAGATCAGGGATGCTGATCCAATTGGACAAGGATCTGTTAAATGAGGAGGAGATGGTGGCTATTTTAGACCGGCAAGTTCGACACTTGAGGTCGAGGAGTTTTCCTTTAGTGCGTGTTCAATTGAGAGGTCAGCCTCCAGAGACATCGACTTGGGAATCCAAGTCTGATATGCAAAGTCCTTATCCCCATTTATTCCCCGACTCAGGTACTTCTTTCTTTTGTCCGTTCAAGGACTAACGGCTATTTTAGAGGTGGAGGATGTGACGACCCAAAGGGTCATCACCGTAGTTCTCTCTTTTTTTCGTGCTTCTGACACCTTGAAAACCTCTTGTTTAGTTGCCTCGATTTTCGTGCATAGATTGGACGCCAAGCCGGAAAGTTTTTATGTTGAAATATATGAATTTTGTGTTAAAAACTATGAATTTTGATAATAATATTGATATAATTGGCATTGGTCAACATTTTGGTAAACAAACCCTGACCCATGATGTGACAGCCCCAGAGGATCCGTAGGAAAATATGGGACTGGGGCATATTTCCGAAATCAAAATCCGAGGTCCCAAGCCCGAGAAAAGAATATTTCCATGAAATTATTTTCTGAAAATGTTTAAGGAAAATGAAAATGAAATTTTATCAAAACGTAATGGTACCGGGCTCGTATTTTGCTTCTGATATCTGGTACATGTCTTACATATGTTTTAAGCACTATCTTTAAAGTTTGGTTGAAAATAGACGTCGATTGACGTGTTTCGGACTAAAAATAAAAATTTTGGAAGTTATGAACTTTGAAATGAAAATTATGAGTTTTGAGGGTTGATTCTTTGATTTAGATAGCGATTTGATCGCTCTAGCAAGTTTGTAAGATGATATTGAGTTAGTGTGTGTGTTTGGTTGCAAGCTTTGAGGGCTCGGGAGCGATTTCGAGGGTGGATCGGACTGATTTTGGACTTAGAATGCATCAGAAATTCTGCAATTTTTGCACAGACCCATTGGCCTACGCGAAGGCATAGGAGCTTCGCGTTCACGTTGCTCTAGTTGACCCTGGAAAAATTCTCTTCTATGTGTTTGCACCCGATTTTCGCGAACGCGATGCCTTGCAACCCCCTCCTTCGCTTTCGCATGTCTACCACGCGTTCGTATAGAATGACCCAAGCCCCCAGAAAACTTAATCCTCTGCGTTCGCGTTGCAGCATCGCGAACGTGATGCGTCTGTTCCCAACTCAATGCGAACGCGACCTACTGTCGTGAACGCGATGAACGTTTTTCTCCTGTGATTTTAAAATCCAAAAATAGTGTTCATTACGGATTATTCCCACTTTTTCACAACGAGCTCCTCTCTTAAACCCTCCATTGACGAAATTCAAGCTCTCCTTCCTCCAAAACTCTTTGGGTAAGTAATCTTAACTTCATTCACTTATTATTTCTTTATCTAATTACTAAATTCCTAGCCCTAAATCATGAATTCAAAGTAGAAATTGGGGGATTTGGGTAGAACTAGAGATTTTTGGATTTTTAGCGATTCAACCTCAATTTGAGGTCGAATCTTAAAACAAATTGCTTATTTGAACTCGTGGGGTTATGGGTGATTGGGTTTTGGTTCGAGCCTCGAGATTGGACCATGTCGGCCCGGGGTCGAATTTTGGTACTTTTGGAAGAATGATATAAAATTCATTTCTAAGTTATGGAATAGTGTCCTTGAGCTATTATTGATAATAATGAATCTAATTATGCCTAGATATCGTTGTTTCGGAGTTGGATTCTAGAGGAAAGGCGATTTTAGAGCTTTGATTGCTATTTTCGGATCGAGGTAAGTGTTTGATCTAACTTCGACTTGAGAGAATAGAATTAGGACATTCTTTGCTATGTGCTATGTGGAGTTGGTGTATAGGCATGGTGACACTTATCTATGCGCCCGAATCTAGCATGACTGTGGGTCTTGAATTGCTTTAATTCGAATAAAGTGGTATTATTTGTTGCTTAATTTGATTGAGTTCACAGGATATGATCGGTTGAGGAAAAATAGAGACCTTTATAGATTATTGGAGCATTTTCTCAACTTAGAGTTGTTGGTAGTTAAGTGTTAGAAGTGGATTTCCTGTGATTATTTCCCTTGCCGGGATTTTGGTATAAATTAAACCCTCCATTGCCGGGATAATTGAGTTGTTAGTTATATTCCCTCGTCAGGACTCTTGTACTTTGATGTTACTCCTCTTGCACTTGAGTTGCAAATGATGTTGGGTGATTTTTGTTGGTAAATATCGAGGATCGTGTTCACGCCACAACGGTACTAAATATCGAGGATCGGGTTGCACACTGCAACAGATTGATTGTCGAGGATCGGGTTGCATGCCGAAACGAGAATATGGATTGGGTATATTGTTCTGTGTGTTGAGCTTATGGTATTTCTTTAACAGTTGATATCCGCTCAGTTTTCATTCTTGTTAGCTGATTTCTGTATTTGAAATGTTGTACCCCACAGCATGCTTCCCTCCCATTTTACCTGTTTAAACTAGCGTATTCTCCTATTATTGCATATATCTGTACATGTTAAATAGTGGTAGGTCCTGTGTAGCCTCGTTACTACCTCACCGGGGTTAGGCCAGGCATTTACCAGCACATGGGGTCGTTTGTGCTGATGCTACGCTTCTGTGCCTTTTTATGCACAGATCAAGGAGCAGCTTACGAACCGGCGCAGTAGTTATTGACCGGGAGCCTACCTTCAGTCCGGAGACTTTTAGGTAGCTTAGCTGACGCCCGTGAGCCCGCAGTCTCTTCGATGCTATTTCAGTTTGTTTTATTGTACCGAGACGGACTTAATGTGTATTTCCTTCCAGACTCATGTTTTTAGTACTTCTTAGTAGTCCGTTAGTGGTGACACCAGATACTAGGTAGAAATGTAATTTGAGAACTTCTTATCCTACGTTTTCAAATCTTAAGTATTTAATAGCCTTCCGCATGTTTAAGGATTTACTTCAATTTATTATATTGTTTCAAATGATAACGTGTGAAATGTTTAAATAGTTGGCTTGCCTAGCTAAAATAGTAGGCGACATCACGACTCCTAATGGTGGAAAATTTGGGTCGTGACAAGAGTTGGGCGTGATCAAATTTTGGCACCATTGTCCGGGAATTAATGGTGTAGTTGTAGCTGTATATATTGCTAGGGTTCAAGTTTGAATTTTTATTTTATTTTCTTTTTTTGTATTTTTATCACTGTTGATTTGAGAAACATGACATCTTGGAATTATGGGAATTTAGGTGTAGATAATTCTACTATTGATCTCCATACATATAATAAAGGAAACCACCCATGGCAAAATTTTCAAAATCCTGAGAGCGAGTTATGGGCACCAACTCAATCTTATTTGTGAATGTGTGTGATGTGTGTGGTGGTAACTGTTAGAAACACGTTCTCAATGCAATATACTAAACATGTACTCTTTTGTAGGTTTTGATGAATGACAAACGAAGCAAAAATTGATATATGACGGAATTCAAGTACAAGCGCACAATGGTTGCGAATAAGATTGAAGTTCAAGATATAGCTTTTAATTGTTATTGAGTTGTTCTAAATTGTAATCTCGATCCTATAACTTGACTCATAATATGGCCTCTCTCATAAAACTATTTTCCAAAATCATGCATATTTAATTCTGTGTCAAAAAGATTTTAAATCATGCATATTTACATTAGACAAAATGTTTTCTAAACATGCCTCAAAAATCTGGGCTAAAATAATCGATTATGTACTTATGATAATCGATTGTTTCTGAGCCAAGACTGCATGACAATCGATTATGAATTAATGGTAATCGATTGTGAGTAAGACAGTGAACATTAGGTTTTTCCAAATCTGCATGATAATCGATTGTGAACAAATGACAATCGATTGTTGTTGAGGTAAAGTTTTTCAATACTCAAAATAATCGATTATGAACTAATGGTGATCGATTGTGTTGAGTTGATGTCTTCCAGTGATTTTAAATTTAATTAAGTAATCGATTATGACTTTAGATAATCGATTATCACTGAGACAGTAAGTTTTATGATTTTCAGAAAATAACAAGTAATCGATTGTTGCAAAGGACAATCGATTGTTGAAGCTAGCCGTTGTCAAATGATTTTCAAATACCATGAAGTAATCGATTATTGATTTTATATAATCGATGTTCTGCTTAAAATCTGGAAATGATTTTTAGAACGTTGCTGAAGTAATCGATTATTGATTTTATATAATCGATGTTTTGCTTAAAATCTGGAAATGATTTTTAGAACGTTGCTAAAGTAATCGATTATAGATTATGTATAATCGATTGTGAAGCGTTAAATCTGGGATTGATTTTTAAACTGACTGGCAGATAATCGATTGTTTGGTCTTAATAATCGATTATCACTGCGTAATTTCAGCAACTCTTAATTGGCAATTAGACAACGGTTGAACCAACTTTTTCAACTATAAATACAGCTTCATTTCAGTGTTTTAAAAACAACAACATACACAAAACTGATCATTACATTCCTATAAGCTTTCATTCAATTGTTCTTCATTTTCTACTCATTTCATAAAGCTTTTGAGAGCCATATTATTGCTTAAAGTTGTTGTGATCTTGAACATATTCTTTTACTCATATCTACTCAATAAGGAGTACTTTGGTTAAGTGAGTGTCCAAGTATTTGATATACTTGTAAGAGAATTGCGATTCTCTTGTTTCAAGGAACTTGCGTTTCCTTGGGTGAAGTCTTTGAGATTGCGATCTCCGAGCAACTGTTTGAGGCTTGTGTCCTCAAGTGTGTAACGGTTTGTTGAGCACCCTTAAGCTTAACAAGATAGTGAAAAATATCGAGAGAGTCTCTCGGGGACTGGACTAACCACGTTGGTGGCCAACCAGTATACATCTTTGTGTAAGTTTATTTTTCTGCATTTATTTTACTTCCTGCAAAGTTTTAAATTCCGCAAGAAAACGCTAAATTCTATTAATACGCTATTCACCCTCCCCCCTCTAGCGTAAAGCGTAGTTTCTAACAATTGGTATCAGAGCCCAACTCTCTGAAAACTTAACCGTTTGAGAGAACCATCCATGGCTTCTACTCTTGACTCTTTTGCAGGAATTGAAGAAGGACAATGCTCTACACGACCTCCTCTATTCAACGGCACAAACTACTCATACTGGAAGGAGAGTATGCAAATCTTTGTGCAATCAAATAGCTTTCATTTGTGGAAAGTATTCACCAATGGAAACCAAATTCCAACCAAGAAGGTGGAAGACGAATGGGTTCCAAAGACCGAAGAGGAATATACCGCAGAGGATATTCGTAAGGTTCAAAATAATGCCAAAGCTATAAATTTATTATATTGTGCTGTTAATGCTAACGACTACAGGAAGATATCATGTTGCAAAACAGCAAAAGAAATGTGGGATAAGCTTGAAGTGACATACGAAGGAACCGACCAGGTACGAGAAGCTAAAATTGATTTCTTAACTCACTCTTATGAACTATTCCACATGAAGGAAGGAGAGAAAGTAGACGAAATGTTTGAGCGATTCTCAATGATCGTGAATGATCTACACGCCCTCAAAAAGACGTTTACGGATAGAGAACTTGTCCGGAAGATCCTCAGAAGTGTCACTCCGGCATGGCGATCAAAGGCCGATGCAATCCAAGAATCCATTGGCATCACAAATGTCACAATTGACGCATTAAGAGGTAATCTCAAAACCTATGAATCAACTATACTTAACCCGTTTGTTGATGATCAAAGAAGGCAAAGCATTGCTCTAAAGGCTAGCCAACCACAAATTGATGAGGAAGGTGACAACGAGTTTGGACTCGTTATCAAAAGGTTTCAAAAATTCATGCGCAAAGAGTATGAACGCAAGAACAAAAAGCAAGGCGATCAACTAAAATGCTATGAATGCGGAGAAACCGGGCACATAAAATCAAATTGCCCAGACATCAAAAAGGAGAAGAAACCCTTCAAAAAGCAACGTGCATACATCTCTTGGGGAGGAGATTCCGGAGATGAAGCAAGCGAAGAAGAAGACGATGAAGCAGCAAATTTATGTCTCATGGCTCAAGAAGACGGCAAAGACGAGGTAAGTCAAATCTCTTCTCAAAATTTCTTTACTCTTGATGAAATGAGAAATGCTTTTGATGAACTATATGCTGAATTTATCAAAGCTTCAAAAACTGTCAAAAGTGTTAAAGAAAGCGCTTCTCTAAAAGAAAAAGATTTTCAAACACAGCTTTCATTAAAAGAAAAAGAATTAGAAAAACTGGTTTTCGAAAATGAGAAACTAAAAGAGGAAAACAAGTTTTATGGAAAAAGAAGTGCTGATAAACCTGAAGGTTCTACTAGAAACTGTTCTTCTTGTGTGCTTCTTAAGAATGAAGTAGCTAGACTTAAAGGCACATTAGATAAGTTTAATTCTTCGCATAAAAACTTGAATGATGTGCTTGTTAATCTAAAATCAACTAAACATGGAATAGGATTCAAGAATGAAGAAAAGGTTGGTGCTAAACCACAACAACCTAGAGCTCAACCTAGGACTAATAACCAAAATGCTTATCCTAGAAGTAGAAATCCTAGAAATAACTTGCATGTTAGACCAAATAGTGAAAATGCTAGAAGACCTAGAAATGATGCATATTTTAGGCCAAACCTTGAACAATTTAGAAGACCAAGAAATGACCCTCCACCTAGAAATAGATATTCTAGAAATGATGCATATTTTAGACAAACTTGTGAACCTCCTAGAGCTCATAATAGGAGAAACAATGGTGTTCAAAGTAGAGTAAGCAACCTTCATTCATCTAGTTACTATGTACCTAGAAAAATGCATAATCCCAACGTGACTTGTCATTATTGTAGACGTATTGGTCATATTGCTCCCGCTTGCTTTACTCGTCATAGACATATAAATCAATTGCATCATTATAACATGCCTAACCCTCAAGGACCCAAGATGGCATGGGTACCTAAAGAACATTAATTTGTTTTGTAGGTGTGCTTGAAGGGATCAAGTGTACTATGGTACCTTGATAGTGGATGCTCCAAACACATGACGGGAGATGAATCCAAATTCCTTCAACTAGAACACAAAGAAGGAGGAAGTGTTACATTTGGTGATAACAATAAAGGAAAAATCATCGGCATTGGTTCGGTCGGTAAGGACGAAAACTCCTCTATTAAACATATACTACTTGTGAAAGGTTTGAAGCATAATCTCTTGAGCATAAGCCAATTATGTGACAAGGGAAATCTTGCTCTATTTAATTCGGATGAATGTCTTGTATTTAGACGTAGTGATTTCAAGATCATACTTCGTGGTTTTAGAATTGATAATATCTATATGGTTGATCTTGCAAACTCCTCACCCGAATATGTTGATTGCTTAGTAAGCAAAGAGGATAACTCTTGGCTATGGCATCGTAGAGTAGCACACATGAACATGCATCTTTTGAACAAGCTTCTTTCTCAAAACTTAGTAGTTGGTCTTCCCAGTTTAAAGTTTGAAAATGATTCTATTTGCGATTCTTGTCAAAAAGGGAAGCAAACCAAAGCATCTTTTAAATCCAAGAATATTGTTTCAACGTCTAGACCTTTGCAGTTACTTCACATGGATTTATTTGGTCCCTCTCGTATTGAAAGTCTTGGTAAAAATAAATATGTTTTTGTAATTGTTGATGACTTTTCTAGATTTACTTGGACTCTATTTCTTGCAAATAAAAGTGATGCTTTTCAAAATTTCAAGTATTTCCTTAAGCATGTTCAAAACGAAAAGGAATCGACCGTCACTTCGATTAGAAGTGATCATGGGGGAGAGTTTGATCACAATCTCTTTGCGGATTTTTGTGACGAACTCGGAATCGAACATACCTTTTCCGCTCCACGGACACCACAACAAAATGGGGTGGTGGAAAGGAAAAATAGGTGTCTCGAAGAGATGGCTAGAACCATGCTCGACGAAGCTAAGATTCCCAAATATTTTTGGGCGGACGCCGTGAGTACCACTTGCTATGTTTTAAATAGAGTAGCAATTCGGCCGATACTCAAGAAAACCCCATATGAACTTTATAAGGGTAGAAAACCCAACATTTCTCATTTACGTGTTTTTGGTTGTAAATGTTTTGTTCATAATAATGGGAAGGACCAATTGGGTAAGTTTGATGCTAAATCGGATGAAGGTATTTTCATTGGTTATTCCTCACGTAGCAAAGCATATAGGATCTTTAACAAAAGAACCCAAATTGTGGAGGAATCCCTCATGTTGTGTTTTCCGAAGATAATACTCGCTTGGCGAGAAAGGAATCCGGTTTTGATCTTGCAGGTATCTTGGATAGCTTGAAAGATAAAATCCAAGAAGAACCTTCAAAGGAAAACAAAAATGAAATTGGGGAACAACCAACGGAAGAAGCGCCACAATTAGAAAAAGGAATAAATACGCCTAACGAGTGGAGAACGATCAAGGATCATCCTCTCGAACAGGTAATTGGCGATGTTGGAGAAAAGGTAAGTACCCGAAACTCTCTTAAGAACACTCTAGGACACAATTCTTAAGAGTTCACGGCATTACTTGTTAACACTAGTGTAATTTATTAATTTCGCTATAAATTACTAACTTGAGCGTTGGAGACGTTTAAATCTATTTTGCAGGTACCACCCCAAAGGTAGGGGGAATTATAAAGTTTTAGCACAAAATAATCGACTATTTCAAGCCACTAATCGATTATTTTCTGTGCAGTACATCGATTATCAGTATCAATAATCGATTGTTTATGACTGATAATTACTATTATGCATCTGTGTTTAATTTTTTACTTCCTAAATTGCATAATCGATTTCCGCCTCAGTCATTCAGCAATGCTTTCTACAACAATCGATTATTTTTTCATACAATCGATTATTTGAAAAATTCTGATATTCTCCAAGTTCACTGTATCAAATTAGTTCCCTAAATAATCGATTACCAAGAATTGACAATCGATTACTTCATATTAATTTTTTGTTACCGTTTGGCTCCTCAATCGATTCCTGTCAGGTCTTAAATGCTCCATAATCGATTACCAAAATTTAACAATCGATTATTTCATTCAAATTTTTTACCGTTTGGCTCAAGAATCGATTTGTCAGATTCAAAATCTCAATCAAACAGTAAATACAATCGATTATTTCAGTTCAATAATCGATTATCTAACGGTCAGTAATTTTAATTCTTACCGTTTTCTGACTGCTCCTAAACCAAAATCTCAGCAAATGTCTCCATTCAATGCTTGATAATCCTTTCCTCTATAAATAGGCATCATAAGAGCTCACATTCACCCACTCAAGCACTATCTCTAGTATTCAAAAGCTAAATCTCTTCTATTTTCTTTGCCAAATTCCAGCAGTCTTTCTCCTAACATGTCTGGACGATCTTCAAAACGTTCCCGATCCAAACATGGCGCATCAGCCTCAACCGCCCCTCCTCCTTTATATTTTCCATACCAAGACGGTTCCGTCTTGTTCTTTGAAACTGAAAATAAACTCACAAGGTTCCTATCAAAATTTGAGAAACGCACCATTCTTCCTCCTCGGTTCTCAAATAGTAAACTCCTTGAGCCTTTCACCCCTGCCGCAAATATGTTAAAGGAGTGTCAACTATATGACTTCTTGCTTCTCACTCATCCTCACATAAACACAACTCTCGTTCAAGCTTTTTACTCAAACCTCCATAAAGATGAAGATGGCGAACTTGTCACCTCCATTAATGGGGTTCAAACTCTTCTCTCTGAAGAGAATCTCCACACCATTGCCCGCCTTCCAAATGAAGGTGAAGACCTTTACCGGTATATTGATAAGGCCGGGGCTCTCTTTGATGAAACCATCCTTCTCCACCAAGCCGGTATAACCTCCTATGATCCATCTATCTCTACCCGTCGTCCTACCATAACGGGAATGGATCCAAACTACCGGTTGATTCTTTACTTCATCACCCGAGTCCTCAAGCCTAGACGGCACAATCACACCACCATCTCCCAGGAGGATACCAAACTTCTGCATGCCATTGTCACCGGAGCCAAAATAAATTGGTGTCGGCTCATCAAAATTCATATGCTCGATGCCATCGGTGATGACATGCCTCTTCCTTATGCCCTCCTCATTATGAACTTCCTTGAAGCATCCGGATTTGTCAAGGAAAATGGTCCTCTCAAAAGGAGTACCAAAATTTGGGAAATCTCGGAGTCTTCTTTCCATCATGATGGTGATCATGCTCCAGCTCCTTCTTCAAGTCGTCCACCCCGTCGTGCTCGTTCGTCCCAAGAGCCTACTCTCCAAACCATATCCGACCAGCTTGCTCAACTCACTCATGAGATCCATGGATACTTTGATCATGTCAATTATCCATATGCAGCTCTCGTTCCTTTTGAAGCAGCGCCGGATAACGAGGCGGACAACGACGGAAATGAATAAATTTTTTTTGTGTTTTGTGTGGTTTTTGCTGTTGTTCTCTTTGGTTCCCATTGATGTACCCTCTTTTTTTCCAATAAATAAACCTTGTTTATTTCATCTTTTTGCATCTTTCCTTACTATTTTTTTGCTAATGGCAAAAGGGGGAAGAAAACGGGATATCGGGTATGCACCACCTCTTAATTCATTGATTGCTTATAAGCTAAAATTGAGAGGGAACAAGAACAAAATTGCATAATTGTTACTTGTCTTGAATTGTCAATATCTTTTGCCTAAAATTGCATATCCCGCTTAATGTTTGCCATTATCAAAAAGGGGGAAATTGTTAGAAACACGTCCTCAATGCAATATACAAAACGTGTACTCTTTTGTAGGTTTTGATGAATGACAAACGAAGCAAAAATTGATATATGACGGAATTCAAGTACAAGCGCACAATGGTTGCGAATAAGATTGAAGTTCAAGATATAGCTTTTAATTGTTATTGAGTTGTTCTAAATTGTAATCTCGATCCTATAACTTGACTCATAGTATGGCCTCTCTCATAAAACTATTTTCCAAAATCATGCATATTTAATTCTGTGTCAAAAAGATTTTAAATCATGCATATTTACATTAGACAAAATGTTTTCTAAACATGCCTAAAAAATCTGGGCTAAAATAATCGATTATGTACTTATGATAATCGATTGTTTCTGAGCCAAGACTGCATGACAATCGATTATGAATTAATGGTAATCGATTGTGAGTAAGACAGTGAACATCAGGTTTTTCCAAATCTGCATGATAATCGATTGTGAACAAATGACAATCGATTGTTGTTGAGGTAAAGTTTTTCAATACTCAAAATAATCGATTATGAACTAATGGTGATCGATTGTGTTGAGTTGATGTCTTCCAGTGATTTTAAATTTAATTAAGTAATCGATTATGTCTTTAGATAATCGATTATCACTGAGACAGTAAGTTTTATGATTTTCAGAAAATAACAAGTAATCGATTGTTGCAAAGGACAATCGATTGTTGAAGCTAGCCGTTGTCAAATGATTTTCAAATACCATGAAGTAATCGATTATTGATTTTATATAATCGATGTTCTGCTTAAAATCTGGAAATGATTTTTAGAACGTTGCTGAAGTAATCGATTATTGATTTTATATAATCGATGTTTTGCTTAAAATCTGGAAATGATTTTTAGAACGTCGCTAAAGTAATCGATTATAGATTATGTATAATCGATTGTGAAGCGTTAAATCTGGGATTGATTTTTAAACTGACTGGCAGATAATCGATTGTTTGGTCTTAATAATCGATTATCACTGCGTAATTTCAGCAACTCTTAATTGGCAATTAGACAACGGTTGAACCAACTTTTTCAACTATAAATACAGCTTCATTTTAGTGTTTTAAAAACAACAACATACACAAAACTGATCATTACATTGCTATAAGCTTTCATTCAATTGTTCTTCATTTTCTACTCATTTCATAAAGCTTTTTTGAGAGCCATATTATTGCTTAAAGTTGTTGTGATCTTGAACATATTCTTTTACTCATATCTACTCAATAAGGAGTACTTTGGTTAAGTGAGTGTCCAAGTATTTGATATACTTGTAAGAGAATTGCGATTCTCTTGTTTCAAGGAACTTGCGTTTCCTTAGGTGAAGTCTTTGAGATTGCGATCTCCGAGCAACTGTTTGAGGCTTGTGTCCTCAAGTGTGTAACGGTTTGTTGAGCACCCTTAAGCTTAACAAGATAGTGAAAAATCTCGAGAGAGTCTCTCGGGGACTGGACTAACCACGTTGGTGGCCAACCAGTATACATCTTTGTGTAAGTTTATTTTTCTGCATTTATTTTACTTCCTGCAAAGTTTAAATTCCGCAAGAAAACGCTAAATTCTATTAATACGCTATTCACCCCCCCCCCCTCTAGCGTAAAGCGTAGTTTCTAACAGTAACAACGGTCACCTTCATGGTTGTGCTTATATTTCTTATTTTCCCCCAACCTCTTACTGTGATGGTTCTACCTTTTCTTGTGAAGTTAATAGGGACAAAGAACCTGGGAATGCGGACCTGAAGGAGATCAAGGATATGCTAAAGTGCCTTATGGAATAAAACAATGAAAAATTAATATCAGATAGAAAGGCAAAAGGTAACTATTTCCAAGTTGGAGGCTCAATTGAGTCAAGTAGTTGGAGCTGTTAATGCTCAACAAGCCAATATTGGGGATAGTAGCAAATAAGAGCATGAATTTGAGATGTTAATTAGGGAGGTAAGAGTAGAATATCAACAACCTAGCCAACTACAATTTGAGGATGTCAATGTTGAAGAAGTGAGACTAGAATCAGCCAAGGACATTAAGGATATAAATTTTGTTTACTCTAGCATCATTGATGTTGAGGATGTTGAAAGTCCTAATGTTCATGTCTTTGAGCGCATTGGACCTCATTAAAAATATTTTTCTACATTGTACTTGGATGGCAATATGAAAATAGAGTCATCTAAGCTGACTGAGAAGTCAAGGAATGAAGAACAAGGTGCGTATATTCTGGAATTCTTCTTGCCATAAAGTCAGGATTACATACATCATACAAAGGCCAAGGAGTGTAGAGTACTATACTATTTCCTTGATCCTGTTAGATTCGTTCCAGCGCCCCATGACCATAATTATAGGCTTGAATCAAAACTTAGAGTTCAATTCATAAGCTCGACGTGGAGGCAAAAAGTGATTCGCGTCGTGCCGCGACTTTAAATCAAGCGCTTGTTGGGAGACAACCTAGCTTTATTGCTTTCTATTATTTACTTTTGTATTTTTTTTTTTTTTAATTGTATTATTTTTGTAGTTTCAATTTTTTTATTTTGTAGGAGCATGGAAAGTAAAGGTATTGGAAGGATGCAATAACAAACCAAATAGTTGGAACTAAGTGTGAGGTACCCGCATGAAGGATCAAGCTGGGAGAAATCTGAGTACCCCGTGAGCTTCTAATACTTCATCCTTTGGCCTACCAGGGAGTTTCTTTTACCCTCTTATTAGTATGGTGTGCATTGGGGAAAATGCACAATTTTAAGTGTGGGATGAGGAAATTGTTTGGCTGACTTTCTATGCTATAAGAAGTATACAACCAAGGAAATCAACAACGGTGGAAACCATTACCTTAGACCTTTATTCCAATTGTTTATAATTCGAGCATAGTTAGTTTTCAGTTGTTTATCTATTTTAAGTTTTAGAAAATTGTTCAATCTTGTATTCTTAGTGGTATTAAGCAGATATAGCTAAGCCTTAATTCTCTGTGGGATTCGACTCCGGACTTTTAGACCACGTTATATTTGCAACGACAACTTATCCTTTTTAGGACTAGAGTTGGGCACGATTAGGGTCACTAATGAATACAAACGGATTTGATTTCATCTTGTTAGAAGGATAATATCGAGGTTCAGCACGGAATCTACTGTGGTATTACCCAAAAGGGAAGTGGCTTCATGAATGGTTGATCTGAGAAATGGTTACGATTTATTACGTGTTTCATTTATCGTTGGCAGTATATGAAAGTGTTGGAATAAGACCTTAGGTGATAAAAGGTTTTCTACCGGTATTCGGGTGTTGTGGGCAACTGTTGTGAATAGAAGTTATCGTTTCGAGTGTTTGGGTTATGTAGTATATCATACGATTGAGGGTTATTACAGCTGGTTCGGGATTATTCTGAGTATAGATGTGAGGTTCTGATTTTGTGTATGATTTCGGAAATGCAATGTGGTTCTATGATTTATTGATTAGATGGATTGTGAAATTTCAGCAATGTTGTGTTATCGGACCTATGCTAGATAAGCTGACGTGGGATCACCCCCGGATATATTCTTGGTAAGGTCATTCAGCTATTGGTTAGCTTCTAGGAAAACTTTGGGTACGCTCAAGGACAAGCGTTTGTTTAAATTGGGGAAGATGTGACGACCCGACCCATTGTCTCATGTATTACTACCCCATTTCCCCCATTTTTATGCCACTTCTTTCATTATCGGCATTTGGTGTGTTAGAGTTGAACTGGATTGGTTTTGGCAGGAAATGAGACACTTAGTCTCTTTAAGAAAGATTTGGTTTGGAAAAGACAACTGGATGTTGACTTATGAGTTAGAAGGCTCGGATGTAATTTCTGGTGATTCGTTTAGCTTCGGGAAGTGATTTGTGACTTAGGAGTGTGATCAGAATTGATTTTGGAGGTAATCGGTTGATAGGTGAGATTTTGATTCGAGGGTCGGAATGAAACTCCAAAAGTTGCAGTAGCTTCATTAGGTGATTTGAGATGTGTGTGCAAAATTTCAGATGATTCGGAGGTGATTTTGTTGGGTTTTTTATCGAATTCATGTTCCGAAAGTTCTAGAAGAACTTAGGCTTGAATTCGATGAGAATTAAAGATTTTTGTGTTGTTGGATGTGTTTTTATGATTGGGACAAGTTTGAAAAATGTAGTAGAATGCATGGGTATTTTTAGTGAGATCCCGGGGGCCTCGGGGTGAGATCGGATGGTTAAACGGAGAGTTTTGGAAGTTTTGCAAGGTAAAGGACTGCTGATATCTGGTATTTTTGCACCTGCGGTTATGGGACCGCAGGTTCGGTCACGCATAAGCGAAGGAAGGATCGCAGAAGAGGTTTTTGGCCTAGGTGTTATTTCCGCTTAAGCGGTTGGGGAAGTCGTATATGCGAAGCCATAGATACGGGAATGAGGTCGCAGAAGTTGGTCCTTGGATTTTTGGAATTTCAGTAGAAGTGGAAGAAGACCGCAGGAGCGGAAGCCGCCGAAACGGAATGGTCACCGCAGATGCGGTTTGACTGGGCAGTTTAATTAATTATTGATCTTCGCAAAATTTTGAAAGAGTAGCATATTTCACCTCAAACTTGGAGAGTTTTTGGGCAATTTTGAAAAGGGTTTCAAAGGCTTTGATCAGGTATGAATTCCTGGACTTAGAACATGATTTTATGGTGTAAATACATGGATTAAAACTGAAACTCAAGGAATTTAAGGTCAAAATGGTGGTTAGGGTTTGAATCTAAGAGAGCATAAACTAGGGATTTGAGGGGTCATGAACTGCGATTCGTGCGCTTTTGATATGTATAGACTCGTGGCGAGATAAGGAATTCGTTGGTGTAAAAGTTTCTAAGTTTTGAGAATTGGGCTCGGAGCTCGAGTTTTGCTAATTTCGGGAGTTCTTGTTTTTTTACGATTAGTTTGATTGGGTTTTGTTCCCTTGGCATATTGTGACGGATTCGTTGTGGTTATGGTCAGATGCGACACGCGAGGAAGTTGATTTGAGAGGCAAAGGCATAGCGAGCTAGACTTCTGGCCGTCTTGAGGTGAGTAATAATTATAAATGATATCCTAAGGATTTGAAACCCCGGAATTTCACATTGTTATGTTGTATTGAGGTGAGACACACACTCTATGACGAGTGCAGGATCGTTGCTTTTGGGGATTGTGACTTGGTCAATCCCGAGAAATGTTTCTACTCTGTTTTCTACTAGAACTTATTTGATAATCATCCTACTTGGATTTAACTGTTATATTTGAGCTTCGTGCCAATTATATAATTCCTTCAGGAATTGATATCATTTTTTTCGCATATTTTGTATATTATTTGATCTCAGTCCAAGATTTTAAATACTATTTTGCAACTCAGCCATCTTTCTACGGTTTGAAAACTTAAATGATATTTCTAAATGTTATTTTGGGGCTGAGAACTACTATTTTACAAATATCCAAGGGGCTTATGATGATTTTTGGACTGAGCATGGATCGGGCTGCACGCCGCAGCTGTATTACATTGATATTGAGGCCGAGAGCCTGATTGATTATATTGATATTGAGGTCGAGAGCCTGGTTGATGCCACGAGATGTCTAGATGTTGCACTTGGGCTGTAGGAGCCCCTCCGGAGTCTGTACACACCCCTAGTAAGTGTCGACAATGATAGATAAATGAATGGCTCGGGATACACGTTACAGTGGGTACCAGAGTGTACCATCATATGCATTGTATTACACTGATGCATTTGTTCTTTATCTGTCATACTTACCTCAGTATTTGCACTCTAATTTCATCGACTTGATGCTCACCATTAAATTTTCTACTGGTCATTGAGTGTTGGGCCCGAGGGGTGGATTTATGTGGTTATATGCACTATTGCTACTGCATTCATTTTCGTAACTGTTGAAAAAGGCATTTTCAAAAAGAGTCTGTAAACTGAGCTAAAATATTTCTCTAAAGATTTCATAGCTATACTGCTTTTCTCAAAAAATGGTTTTCTCTGCTTCTATACAACATGATGATCTGTTATATGTGATTTCTTACCACTCAGTTGTTATACTTTTATTACTCATTGAATTGGAGTACTCACTTTACTCCCTGCACCTCGTGTGCAGATGCAGGTATTTGTTCACCCGGTAGCGGGTTTTGAGTTGATTGGAGATTCTGCTATCGTAGTTGAACAAGGTGACCGTCAGCGTTCGCGACACTAAATTTCTTCTTTTGATTCCAAATTCCATTATGTATATTACTGGTTTTGTAGTTGTATTTAGATTCTTCTAAATGCTCGTGACTTGTGATACCCCGATTTGGGTTGTGCTTGGGTTGTACTTCCGCTAGTTTTAATATTAAATCATATTTAGACTGTTTATTCAAGTTTTACTATTTTTGAAAAGGCAATTCGAGTTGTTTGGCTGACTTTGTCTCCACGAGAGGCACCAGCACGACCGGAGCGAGGTTTGGGTCGTGACATTACTATATCAAATTATTTTTATATTGAATATAAAAAATTTGATTCTAAAACAAAATTGATCGTTATAATGAAATACTACTACTACTACTATTATTATTATTTGTAAACTAAGGAATTTGCAATTGCTACTCTTCGGGTGAGCTCTGGATAAACCACGGTCCAGTACAATAGCTCGCAAGCTATACTGAAAAAGTAAAGTGCACTAGACAAGCCCATATGACGAGCTCTACCGAGAAAACATGCCAACAGATTTATTGTAAATGATAAATATTATAACGAATTTTTAACGTACAAGAATCGTTCAAATTAAATCAAATCAAATCTGCAAAACGTTACCGAGATACATCCTAGCATTCATTACCCATTGAACTGTAGTACTGAGTTTGGTACTGTGGCCGGTAGGTAAATAAATGCATCATATTCATATGGAGTTTGAAAAAGTTTTACACTTGCTATTATGGGCGAGACATCTGTATAATGAAATTAAAGGTAGTTGAAAAAATTTGTCAAAAGATTTTGCCCACTCTTTTGATTCATCATTATTGTGGTTTCACAAAGATAATGAACCGAGACAACACTGAAAAAAAGAAATGACATCAATGAATACAGAATCTCAACAAGTACAGCTAATATTGCACTAACCCTGTAGTGTGGCCCGAGTTTGAATCGGACCGGATCGAGCCCGCGGTTTTAACGGGCCTAATGGATCTGGTGGTCGGTCCTGGTGGTCCTGAGCCTAGTGATACTCCTAAGCCCGTGATGGACCGGTCCGTATAATTTAACCCGTGAGCCTGGGCCGTTTAGCCCGAAACCGTCAGGCGGGATTGGGCCGGTCTTGACGGGCCTAAACGAGCCCAACGGCTATACCAACGGCCATATTTAAAATATAGCCATTTGAACTGAAATATGGCCATTTGGAAGTTTACAAAATGGCCATTTGTCCCCAAACTTTATATAATTATACTTTTTCCCATTTTTAACTTATAAATACCCCCTCATTCTTTCATTTTTATTCACCATTTCATCAATGTCTCTCAATCTTTCAACTAAAATTGCTTACTTTTGATTCTAATCCTAATTAGGTTCATTATATTAGAAGAGTCTTTAATCATACTTATAAAGGTTGGCCTCGCGCAACAGTAAGGCCGATATTTATAAATTCAAACATGAATATGAACAATATTACGTTATTTATTTGCTCATATACCTAATCAGATTTCTATTACTACTAATATTGGTAGAAATAGTACTGATTGTGATTATCTAACGGTTACAAGTCATTGGATAGATGAGGACTGGACAATGCAAAAACGTATAATTGCGTATAGAATAATTAATTCACGTCACACAGGTAAGTTTATAGCTAACATTGTTTCAGATATTTGTAGATTTTTGCTTTTGCGATAAAATAATGGCAATTTATATGGATAATGCTTCTAGTAACACTAGTGATATAGGCATGCTTACAAAAATACTAAATCCTGCATTTACTAATATTTTTCATGTTAGATGTATTTATCATATTTATCATTTAATTGTCGGTGATGGTATGCGAATTTTAAACATTGAAATTGTAAAGGTTTGAATGGCTCTTGATTGACTTTTTTTATTCAAACGTAGAACTAGACTTAGAGAGTATTTTAAAAAATGTGATGAATATGGCCTTAGAGAAAGAAAGGTTCCTAAACCTTGCCCGACTAGATGGAATTGTATGTACGAAAGTTTAGCAGTAGCATATGAATATAGAAACCCAATTAATGCAACGTTTAATTCTCAGGTAGATGGTGAGGATGATGATGAAATGCTTACTACGCAAGATTGGACGAATGTTAAAATTCTTTTAGATTTTTTAGAACATTTTCAAGTTGCTACAAATGCATTTTCTGGGCAATATTATCCTACTATTTCAAACTGTTTAGTTTATATTGTAGCACTAACTGTTTTGTTTGTTGTATTTGCCGAGGGTGGGGACATTTATGAACTTGCTATAAATGAAATAAAATAAAATTTTAAAAAATATTGTTTTCCTGTCCCTCCTATTTTTTGCGTTGCTGCAATGTTAAATCCTACAATGAAATTGAGAGGTCCTCAATTTTGGTATTCAAATATTTATAAGGCTTTAGATATTTCAGAAGAGGAAGTTGATACACTTGCATATGCAAAAGCATCAATTAAAATAAATGTTCAAACAGTTTATAATGCTTATCAACTTGCCTTAGAGCATGCTAGGCCAAATATTCCAACCCCTACTACGTCTAGCTCACAATCATCTAAAAGAGTTGTGGGCTTAATAGCTCTTATATCTTGGACGGAGTTCCGGGGTTCTCAAGGTGATAATTATGATGAAACTTCACATCTAAATGAGCTTCAAGTTTATTTGTCTCAGGGACTTGAAAAGGAGAATCCAGACTGCTCTTTTGATCTTTTGGAATGGTGGAAGTCAAGGGAAAAATATTTTTCAGTTCTTGCAAGGATGACTCGAGATATTTTATCAATTCAAGCTTTAACTGTTGCATCAGAGAGCGCTTTCAGTCAAGCAAGACTGCAAATAGGTGATAGCAGAATAACAACCGGCGATAGATGAAGCTTATGAAGAAATGATAGCGGAACTTGCGGAAGATTCGGCTTCGCCCGGAAGTGGTGATGAACAAGCTTCTTTTCCACCACCACCAACACAACATCCTCCCAACCTTGACAGATTTATGAGATTTGTTAGAGATACAATGTAGATTACAATGTAACTTGTACTTTGGCACATCTTCTTTTAGTTTTTATTCCTTTTAATGGTAGTATTAGTACCTTGTTGTGCTCATTCCATTGGGGGGAAGGAAGACTAAGAAAGATATGCATTTTTGGTAATAAAAATTATAAGACATACCCTTGAATATCTTTTTTCTCAACATTTCTTTGTCTTTACTTGGAATTATTATAAGCTACAATATATATATATATATATATATATATATATATATATATATATATATATATATATATATATATATATATATATATATAACATACAATATATACTACAAGAAAATATACACGAGAATATGTATACATAACATACAACATAAACTACACGAAAATATATAAGAGAATATATATACATAAGAGATGCAATATATATACTCCAACAAAATATATAACTATATAAGTTATAATATATATACATAATACACAATATATATACTCCAAGAAAATATATAAGAGAATATATATACATAACATACAATATATACTACAAGAAAATATATAAAGGAATATATATACACATAACATACAATATATACTAATTACTACAGTATAATACACAATGAAATATATATTATATATACTATACTAATAACTCGTATACTATCTATACTAGTATACTATTATATCATATACTATACTAATAACTACTATAAAGGATATTGCCTTAAACAAAAAAATTACAAAAAAGCCCGCCAGGGCCGCAAGGCCCACGAAGCCCGGACCGCTAAGCCCAAGAGCACATTGGCTTAGGCCCGTCACGGGCTGGTTTCACCCATTGAGCCCAGGCCCACGAAACCCGTTTAGGCCCAGGCCCTGGACAAAATACAACGTTATATATAAGTTATAATATATATATATATATATATATATATGTTGCACCAACATTAGGGAAACTCGCTATTTTAGATAGGTAAAAGTTTATCTGTATTAGATATTTACATCAACAACAACAACAACAACCCAGTATAATCTCACTTAGTGGGGTCTGGGGAGAGTAGTAAGTACGCAGACCTTACCCCTACCCTTAGGTATTCAATATTTACATCAAGTTATATTAATTTGTCATAATTAAATTATAGCAAAAATTATTGACGGATAAATTTTGTAGCTAAATAACAAAAATTAGGGAAATATTATTAACCACAGGCTACATTGCGTACCTTTTTCTTTGTTCGAATTTGCAACATACCAGCCTTGAACTCTAGAGCTAGTGGGTATGGAGAAAACTCCCTCAACGAGGAGTTGCGTAGTTTGATGCAACTATTTGCTACAATTATTAATCAACTGATTAGAAGAACTATTTCTTTTTTATTGGGGCGGTCCAATAATATACACACTTCATTTCATATTATTTGAGGTAGTTTAATTTGATACGAAGTTTAAGAAAAAAAGAAGATTTTTAAAACTTGTGGTTTTAAAAGATTAAGGGGTAAAAGGTTTGTGGGGCAATACCATTTGTATGGCTATAAAAGCTTTTCACTAAGGGCAAAAAAGGTAAAATGAAGAGTTTAAAGTTTAATTATTTATAAATTTAAAAATATATCATTATTTGTAACAAATTAAAAAGAAAAATACCTCAAATAATATAAAACGGATGGAGTAATACTTAGTTTAAATCCAGTAACGGGTCAAGACCCTCGTGACCTATGATATGATGGATACCAAAATCCATTATGCGTAGGTTAGCGTGCAATTCAATCCCTCATATCGTACATCTTAAATAAGCTATTAGGATAAAGATGTCATTCGAAAATCCCCGTATCTATGTTTCGTAGTGTTAATAATAATCCTAATTACCCAAAAAAGTTCCAAATTAAATGCTAGGGCAGTATGGCTCATGCCTTTTTGTAATGAATTCGAACAAAATATACGGCATAATATACTGGATATTAATGCATTTATATATAAACTTCTAGCATATTATACTTGAATTCCAACACGCAGAAAGTTACTGCATAATATATTAGACCGCTATATTATACTTGAACTCCAGCATATTATACTAGAGTTACAGTATACTTATATTGAATTTCAATATATTACATTGGAGTATTTTTCCGGATTTTGAACAGTATTTTTGTTTAAATTTATTTTTACATAAAAAATAATTAAATTTCGATAACTTTTGAAACTGTGACTATTTTTGAACGGCCATTATAAATCTGGCTATTTTTTGAATTTATCCCAATGAATTCAATCATATCCAGCAATTAATATTTGCTAAGCTTGTCAATTACAAGATTTATTAAAGCAATTTGCCCCCCTCCCCCCCCCCCCCCCCGCCCCCCCCCCCCCTTCTCCTTTTCTTGCTCGACAGTTAGGGTAGGCCAGAAAAGAAAATCATCACATATATTTATTTGCATTCGCTTCCCATGGTTGCACTGGATCAATGAATTTATCACATGCGTTTTAAAACCAATTTATTTTTATATATTAATACAATAAAGAGATTTTTCACCATCAAGTTATTTAAAGATGGTTAATCAAAGATAACAATTCATAATTGGTGGAACTAAAGATAAATCCTTAGCTCACTTCAGTTTATGAATCTAAAGGCTGAATTGAATTATTTAGTTTAGTGTAAACCTTACACTACTAGAATTCGGTCAAAAATCGGTAACCAATTTTCGTTTGTCAAAACAAACGATCAATGTTGGTCGCTAAAATTACAAAAATAATTTTATAAAATTGAAATAATTTAGCGACCATATTTGGTTGCTATTTGGACGCAAATTAAGTCAAATTGTTGACTGGACTGGTCGGACTTGGTTGGTCAAGCATATTCTGAGTTTAGCGACCAATATTGATCGCAAATGTGGGACCTACATAAAATTTGTTAATAATTTTATTATTATTTTATAAAACTTATAAAATATAAATATATATATTAAAACTTGCGACCTTAGTTGGTTGCTAACTGAAGGATAAAAGATAGCGAACAACTTTGGTCGCTAAAGTGGAACCCTTTTATAATATTTTAATAAATATGTATTTATTTAAAAATTTTATGAAATATAAATAAATATAATTCAAACTTTAGCGACCAACGTTGGTCGCTAACTGAAGGATAGAAGATAGCGAACAACTTTGGTCGCTAAAGTGGAACCCTTTTATAATATTTTAATAAATATATATTTATTTGAAAATTTTATGAAATATAAATAAATATAATTCAAACTTTAGCGACCAACGTTGGTCGCTAGTTCCAGTGGCGTATCTAGGATGTTAGGTTCCTGGGTGCTCAAAATTCTTTTGTTATAAAGGTACTACATTATACAACTATCTCAATATGTCAGTGAAAAAAGTTAACGTAAAACTCATACAAAAAAAAATGAAGAAGGAGGAAGAACCTTGGATATAAGAAAAAGAAACAGAAAATGTTGTTTGTGAGAATTGAACTCATGCACTTCACATTACTAAGCTTCCAACACTCCTTAACCCACCAATAGTTCTGTTATCTAGGTGCTTCTGATAATATATATCCATTTCTTTAAGTTTTCTATGGAATTATACCTACCCAAAGTTAAGGTTAATGGTGCTTAAATACTCAAATTTTGTACATCGATCTACCCCTGGCCAGTTCAAACGTTTAACAATTTTTGTATTTTTTTAAAATATTATATAAATATAAATAAATTTAATTAAATTTTAATGACCAAATTTGGTCCCTAAATTAAAGTCATGTACAGTTAGTGACCAACTTTCGTCGCTAAATTAAATTCATTTAAAGTTAGCGACAAAAGTAGGCATCTATATGGTCAAAATTAAAAATCACTTTTGTATTTACTATGTAAATAATATAAATGTAAGTAGTCAATACTTTTGTAATACAAGGAATGAATAGTACTACGAAGCGGGCGTGTGTGTCTATATATATAATATATATATATATATATATATATATATATATATATATATATATATATATATATATATATATTTACATTATACTATGCATTAAGTATAAGTATATATGAGGTAATACCGTATCGAATACAGCTTATACATATATAATATATGTACTTACGCTATACTATATATTGAGTATAAGTGTATTCGGTAATACCGTATTAAATACAGCTTATATATATATATATAATATATGTACTTACGCTATATTATGCACTCGGTATAAATATATTAGGTAATTCCTTTTCTTGCTCGACAGTTAGGGTAGGCCAGAAAAGAAAATCATCACATATATCTATTTGCATTCGCTTCCCATGGTTGCACTGGATCAATAAATTTATCACATGCGTTTTAAAACCATTTTATTTTTATATATTAATACTATTAAGAGATTTTTCACCATCAAGTTATTTAAAGATGATTAATCAAAGATAACAATTCATAATTAGTGGAACTAAAGATAAATCCTTAGCTCACTTCAGTTTATGAATCTAAAGGTTGAATTGAATTATTTATGTTAGAGTAAATAATTTGGCCAAAAATTGGTGACCAAATTTGGTCCGTCAAAAAAAGCGATCAAAGTTGGTCGCTAAACTTATGAAAATAATTAAAAGTACATTTGAAATAATTTAGCGACCATATTTGGTCGCTATTTGGACGCAAATTTAGTCAAACTGTTGACTGGACTGGTCAGACTTTGTTGGTCAAAAATATTCCGAGTTTAGCGACCAATGTTGGTTGCAGATGTGGGACCTACATAAAATTTGTTAATAATTTTATTATTATTTTATAAAATTTATAAAATGTAAATATATATAATTTAAAACTTGCAATATTAGTTGATAGCTAACTGAAGGATAAAAAGATAGCAAACAACTTTGGTCGCTAAAGTGGAACCCTGTTATAACATTTTAATAAATATATATTTATTTGAAAAATTTATGAAATATAAATAAATATAATTCAAACTTTAGCGACCAAAGTTGGTCGCTTAAGAAAATAAAGACCAACGTTGGTCGCCAGTTCCAGTGGCGTATCTAGGATATTAGGTTCCTGGGTGCTCAAGTTTTTTTTGTTATAAAGTTACTACAGTACACAACTATCTCAATACGTGAGTGAAAAAATTTGACGAGAAAACTCATACAAAAAAAAAAAGAACGAAGAAGGAGGAAGAACCTTGAATATAAGAAAAAGAAACATAAAATGTTGGTGAGAATTGAACTCCCGTCCTTAACTTTACTAAGCTTCCAATACTCCTTCTTAACCAAAGCATCCACCAATAGTTTTGTTATCTAAGTGCTTCTGATAATATATATCCATTTCTCTAAGTTTTCTATGGAATTATACCTACCCAAAGTTAAGGTTAATGGGTGCTTAAGCACCTAAATTTTGTGCATAGATCTGCCCCTGGCCAGTTCAAACGTTTAATAATTTATATATATTTTTAAAAAATATTATACAAAATATAAATAAATCTGATTAAATTTTAGTGACCAAATTTGGTCTCTAAATTAAATTCATATACAGTTAGTGACCAACTTTGGCCGCTAAATTATATTCATTTAAAGTTAGCCACCAAAGTTTGTCTCTATATGGTCAAAATTAAAAATTACTTTTGTATTTACTATGTAAATAATATAAATGTAAGTAGTCAATACTTTTGTAATACAGGGATGAATAGTACTACGAAGCGGTCGTGTGTGTCTATATATAAAATATATGTATTTAAGTTATACTATGCACTAAGTATAAGTGTATATGAGGTAATACCGTATCGAATAAAACTTAAATATATAATATATGTACTTACACTATACTATGCACTAAGTATAAGTATATTAGGTAATACCGTATCGAATACATCTTATAAAATGTAAGTACATATATTATATATATATATATAAGCTGTATTCGATACGGTATTACCTCATATACACTTATACTTAGTGCATAATATAGCGTAAGTACGTATATTACATATTATATATATATATATATATATATATATATATATATATATATATATATATATATATATATATATATATATATATTATATATATATATATAAGTTGTATTCGATACGGTATTACCTCATATACACTTATACTTAGTGCATAATATAGCGTAAGTACATATATTATATTATATATATGTAAAAAGTGTATTCGATACGGTATTACCTACACTTATATATATATATATAAGCGGTATTCGATACGGTATTACCTAATACATTTATCTTTGTATATATATATATATATATATATATATATATATATATATATATATATATATGTAAAAGCGGTATTCGATACGGTATTACCTAATACATTTATCTTTGTGCATAGTATAGCGTAGGCACATATATTATGTATATATAAGCAGTATTCGATACGGCATTACCTAATACACTTATACTTAGTGCATAATATAGCATAGGTATCGAATACAGCTTATATATTTGCTATAGATAATTTGGTCAAACAGTCAATATTAGCTACATATATATATAAAGTCAAAATAGAAAAAAATTTATTATTTATTTTGAAATATATCGACCAAAGTTGGTCGCTTTTTTGGTCATACGGTCAAAAATGGCGACCAACTTTGGTCACTAATTTGGTCAAACAGTCAAAACTTATATAGCTACCAATATAGCAACCAAAGTTGATCTCTTTTTTAGTTTCAGATCTCAAAATTGGATTTTCCCTCCCAAAATCTTATTTTCTTTCCCAAATTTCCCCAAATTCTCTCCACTCCCCTTCTCTATTTCCCTCACACAAATCAATCTCCCCACTCCGCGCCACCATTGTGACCTCGTGCCACCACCGCCGGAACTGCCGCTGTTGAAGTCCTCCCTCTCCTCCGCTATTGAAAGCATCGTGCTACCACTGCCGCTGCCATTGTCCGCCGGAGCACCACCTTATTAGCTTTTTAGTTCTTTTTTTTATCTACCAAGGTTAGTAATCTACCCTATTAGCTTTTTAATTTATAAGTTTTGCTATATAAGTTTATGTAATTGGTTAGTGTTTTTGTCTATTTAGTATTAGGGTTTTGTATAAATTATGAATATAAGGTAGAAATTATGAACTAACTTAAATTATGAATTTATGGTTCTTAATAGAACTCAAATTAATGTATTAAACTTTTTGAATATGAATTGAACTTTTAGGATATGAATTAACTAATTTAATTTGTTCTTGCTTTATTTAAATAGATGGAACATCGTTCTTGGATGTACAATAGGAATTATCCTAATCGGCGGGGATTACGGGAGAATTTTGTAGAAGGGTTTGAGGACTTTATTAGACATGCAATGTCACTTCTGCCATACATAAAAGAAGGAGTAATTAGGTGCCCTTGTGTTAAGCATGACTATATGTAGTTTGAAAAACCGGAGGAAGTTAAGGTTCATCTTTATAGGAAGGGTTTGTAGAGAATTACTTTGTGTGGACTAATCATGGAGTGATGGATGGAAGCCATGGGATATTTCATAACATGGTTGTTGGTTAAAGTAGTAGGTCGAGGGAGAATATTAATAGTGATTCCAGAATTCATGATATCATTGCGAATGCTTTTGGAATGCACTTTGGCGCTGAGCCCAATGAAAATGTTGAACAAACTCCTAATGATGAAGCAAGACATTTTTATGAACAGTTAGAGGAAGCTAGTCGTCCACTATGTAAAAGACTTCATCACTCTGAGTTGTCTGTTGCAGTTAGATTACTAAGCATCAAATCTGATTGGAATATTTCTTAAGCAGCCATGGATTCTTTCATTGAGAGGAAATCGAATTACCTGGTGATTTTTATAAGGTAAAGAGATTAGTTTCTAAGTTAGGACTTTTGTCAATGAGAATTGATTGTTGTGAAGATGGTTGTGTGTTATATTATAAAGATGATGCAAATTTAAGCTGTTGTAAATTTTGCAAAAAGTCTCGTTTCAAGAGGCTTTCCAGCGGAAAGATGGTCGCTATCAAGGCAATGCATTATTTACCTTTTATACCTAGGCTAAAGAGGTTTTATGCGTCGATGAGTTCTGCTCCTCGTATGAGATGGCACTTTGAAAATAGAAGACCACCTGGTATTATGTGCCATCCTTCAGATAGAGAAGCTTGGAAGCACTATGATAGGACATATTCAGATTTTTCTAGTGAACCAAGGAACATCCAGTTAGGTCTGTGAGCGGATGACTTCACGCCTTTTTCTGTATCTGCGACACCGTATTCATGTTGGCATGTCTTTCTTACACCTTATAATCTACCACCTGAGTTGTGTATGATTAGTCCATATATATTCTTAAATTGTATTATCCCAGTTCACAAAATCTAAAAAGTTTGATAGATGTATATTTGCAACCTTTGATTGATGAGCTAAACCAATTGTGGTACGTTGGTGTTGAAACATATGACATATTAACCAAGCAGAATTTCAATTTGCATGCTAATTTAATATGGACAATTAATGATTTTCCTGCATATGGAATGTTTTCTGGAGGGATGAATGCTGAGAAGCTAGCTTGTCCTTACTGTATGGAAAATAGTAAAGCGTTCATTTTGAAACATGGCCGAAAGCAATCATGGTTTGATTGTCATCGTCAATTCTTGCCTGAGGGTCATGAGTTTAGAAGGATGAAAAATGCTTTCAAAAAGAATAAACTGGAATATGATTATCCACCTCCGATACGTTCAGGTGAGGAAATTTGGGAGAGGGTCCAGAACTTCAGTAAAGTTACTTAAGTTCCACCGCATAGATTTCCCGGATACGGTGTTACTCATAATTGGACCAAACAGAGTATATTTTGGGAGTTTCCTTGTTGGAAGGATAATCTTGTCCGTCAAAACCTTGATGTCATGCATATTGAGAAGTACTATTTTGACAATTTGTTCAATACACTGATGGTTGTTAAAGGTAAGACAAAGGATAACCCGAAGGCTAGACTAGACTTACAAGAATATTGTAGGCGGCCTGAATTACACTTGCAGACATCAAATAATGGTAAGTTATTCAAGCCCAAATAAAGTTACATATTCATTTTAGAGGAAAGGCGGCAGATTTGTGATTAGGTAACAAAATTGAAGATGCCTGAGGGTTATGCGTCGAATTTTGAGAAAAAAGTTGATATGGAGGTAGGGAAGTTGAGCCATTTGAAAAGTCATGACTGTCATGTTTTTATTGAGACCTTAGTGTCTATTGCGTTTTCTGGTTTGCCTGAAAGAATCTGGAAACCTATAACTGAGACTAGTTTGTTTTTCAAAGACTTTTGTTCTTCCACATTAAGGGAAGAAAACCTACACCGGATGGATCAGAATACTCGTGTAACTTTTAGTAAGATGGAAAAGATATTTCCATGTGGATTTTTAGATGTGATGGAACACCTTCCAATCCACCTTGTACACGAGGCACGACTTGGAGGGTCTGTTCAATGCAGATGGATGTATCCATTTGAGAGGTAATATTATTGTCCATATATAATTTTTTATTTTATTTGAATGTTCTTGGCTAACCCGAAATTATGTGGGACAATTGGCAAATGTAAACAATTTGTTAAGCAGAGAAATCAAATTGAATGATCTATATGTGAAGCTTATCTTGCAAAGGGAACTGCTCATTTTTGTTCTTATTATTTTGAGAACAACGTGCCATGTGCTAGGAATAGGCCCAACAGGCACACGGTCGACCTTACGAATGATCCATTATATCCTCCTATGTCCATATTCAATCAACCAGGCCGATGTTCTAAGGATGGTAGAAAGAGAAGTTTGAGTGATATGGAGTTCAAGTCAGCTACACTTCATGTGTTGCTTAATTATCCCGAAGTAGAACCATTTCTCAAGTAAGTATTGATTTAATAATTATCAAATTATAAAATTTACTGTGGTTACATCTCAACGCAACTACTAAAAATATTTGATGTGTCACAGTCACTTCGTGGGTCACTTTGGACAAGATGATGTATATACGGCATTTCCTAGGTGGTTTAAACAATTTGTATGTATATCCTTAAAATATTCTAACAATATGTAGGTAAACAATGTTTGAAAGTTATGCTAACTTATGAATTTTGTTAACAATATGTAGGTAAATGATCCAAATAATGGTGTGAATCAATTTTTGAAAGATATATCTTGGGGACCTGAGGTTGAGGTTACAACATATTCCTAGTACGTTGTGAATGGTTATACGTTTCATACAGAGGGTTACTCTAAAAATAAAAAAACTACAACAGTAGGGTGTGGGTTCAAGGTGGTGATGGAAACCAAATTGGAGATATTGATTATTATGATGTGCTCAAAAAAGTAATAGAACTAGAATATTCAGGTAGGCCATTTAAGAAAATTATTCTCTTTAGATGCAAGTGGTTCGACCCAACTCCAACAAGAGGTACGAGAGTACACAATCAATACAACATAATTGAGGTTAATCATACGAGGGAGTATGATCACTATGATCATTTCATAATTGTACATAATATTAGGTAGGTGTATTATGCTCCTTATCCATTTCGGCGGAATAAATCCGATTGCTGGGTTGTAATAAAAAATAAGCATGTAGGTAGGGTAGAAGTCGAGAATGTGTTTGGATGTTGCATATCAAAACGATATCTCCAATGTTCACCAAATAGTGGACGAACTATTAGAAAATGATTTGGAACATCCTGAACACATATTGGAATAAGTTGATATAAATGAAGTAAGAATTATAGAACACGAGGAAGAAGAATCAAATGATGAAGCTCAAACTAGTGAGGAAGAAGAATTCTCTGACGAGGAAGAATATGTCGATGAGCGTTAAAAAGTTGGTTTCTTCAATAACTCTCGTTTATAGGTAGTTTTATTATATGTTTCAATCCAAAAATGTATTATATTATGCAGATGACAGGCAAGGGTCGAGGTAACAATGAAGGAAGTGGTTCTCAGGGAAAAGAAAAGGCTAGGAAGCAAAAGATGTGGGTGGAAGATAGTACTTATCAATATTTTCCACCCTCTTCTGATTTTCCTGTCACTATGACCTCTACCCCATGATTATACTGAGCTGCCACAACATCACCAGCCCTACACCTTCGTGCAGACCCCGGGTGTTTCTTCACAGGGCCATCGGACAGTGCGTCCGACATACAGTCCACGTGCCTCACAGCCACGTGGATCCCACCCAGCAACATCAAATGGATCGCATCGATCCATTTCACAGCCACAGGGATCACATCCATCAGGTTCACAACCAGTCGGGTCACAACAGTCCGTATCACAACCACTTCTGATTCGTTCATCTATGTAGCAGTCACAGGGATCACATCTATTGTCATCAGTGACTCCACCTATTGGAGGCCTTCACTTGTGGGATAGTAGCTCTTACCCCCTACTCCTTCCACACATGCCTCTGATACACATGTTTCGGATGATGATGTTGATGCTGCTGCTGTTGATGAGGAGGTACATTATGATCAGTATGGCAGGATCATCATAGTCCCTAAGGGTGATGGGTAAACGTTATTTGTTATTTTTATGTTTATTATTTTGTACAGTTTTTACTAAGATATTAATTTGTTTTAAATTGCAGGTTCCTCTCGAGTAATATTATTACGAGGATAAACACCAAAACAACTAGAAAGCTTTATGATGCCCCTTATGCGTCTTAGTGTGAATTCCCATTCTCACTTAGGGAGGCAATTTTTAATGAATTTAAGGTATAAATGTTCTTTTAAGCAGTATAATTATTTATATTTATGACATTTCCATATAATATTTAACTTTTGAAATACAAAGCAAGTGTGTATGGGAATGCCAGCATAGCGTGGACGTGGCTGCAAATTTTAATCTTAAAGCTCGTAAGCGATTGTCGCATGCTTTCTCCATAGCTAGACAACTGAACCAGAAGCCTGACTGGTTGCTTCATGAGTTTTGGGATGATTTGCAAAGACAATGACTTACTACATAGTTCTTACATAAGAGCGAAAAGGGGAAGAAAGCTCGGGCATCTGAGAAGGGAGGATCCTTGCACACTGGAGGTGCAGTCAGCCAGGAGACAGTAAAAAGAAGAATGGTACGTAATTGCTCAATATATTTTAATTTTTAAAGTATATCTATTCTATTTATTAATTAAAATTTATGAGTTTTCAGGAAAAGAAGTTGGGCCGTCCGATGAACCAAGATGAGCTAAACAAGGAGACTCACATTTTGAAGAAGAAGAAGAAGAAGAAAGAGACAGATGACGAAAGGTGGGTCGAGGGACGCGCCTCGACTATACATGTAAGTTTTCACATTAATTTAAGTATTTTCATTTACTTTTATGTAAATTTTGAAATACTAATTCAATTTACTTTTTCTTATAGAGAGATAAAGCTGAGAAATTCATACGCAGCTAGTCACATAGTGAGTCGGGCGAGCCATTCCCACTTTCGGCTGAGGTTATTGAAAGACTATTAACGCGGGCTGCAGGCGGTCCAACATGCGAGAAGGTATACGGATTTCCTACTAAAACATTTCATCGCTATAGGTGTGGAATGCAAGGAATAGGGATTTCCTTGCAAGCCAAGCAACTTGATGGGGAGAGCCTCTCCGCTATGCGAAGATTGTGTTAAAGCTCACATCCGAGCTAGAAGCGTCCAAGAAAAGAGAAAAGCTTAGAGATGCTCAGTATGTTGGCGTGGTCGCTCAGTGGCAGGACATGCAAGAGCAGATCAAAAATCTCCTAGTTGGATTTTTTTCTATTCCCTAGTCTCGGCCATCATCGCCAGAGGCTGCCTGTCCCCGTGCTCGTTCGTCCCGTCCTCCAAGTGGCCGTTCCTCTCGTCCTCCCCGTGGTCATTCTTCCCGTCATCGATAAGTAGACCTTTCTCAATACCGTGATGATGATAAAACTTCATCAGACGGTGATGATATTGATGTACCAAACAATGTATAAATTTTAGATAATTTAAACCTGACAAATACAATTTGTTTTCCATTGGGTTGTAATAAGAGTTAACTTAGTTTGGTAGTTCTATTGAAATTAACACTTTCTTGGTTTTAATGTAGCTTTTAATGTTATTTTTGAGTTGTTGTTGGGTTGTTGTTTGGTATTGTTATTGGAATTGTTGTTGTTGTTGCTTGTTAGGGTTTTAGGGTGACTGGCAGGTGGTGTAGCTGCCAAAACAGGTAACTTCTACCAAAATAATACACAGAAAAACGACCAAAGTTGGTCTATATTTGGTCGTTTTTCAAGTTAAAATAAATTTTTCTGGAAAATAGCGACCAACTTTGGTCGCTATTTTCCCAGATTTCTTCAAAAAGCGATCAAACTTGATTGTTATTTCATTAAAAGAAATTCTGGTAATATAGCGACCAAAGTTGGTCGCTATTGTTTAAAAATTAAATTAAATTCATGTATTTAGGGACCAAAGTTGGTCGCTAAATTAATAAAATAAATAAATAATTGAATAAAATAGCGACCAACATTGGTCTCTAGCTTCCATATTTTAAAATATAATATTTGAATTAGAGACCAAAGTTGGTCGCTTTTTAATGATTAATAATAAATAAATAAATAATATTTTTTTATTCAGAGACCAACTTTGGTCACAAAAATTATATTATTAAATTAATAAGGGAAAAGGGTCAGAACTGCCCTAACGTATTGACTCAAGGTTAAAAATGCCCTCCGTTAACCTATTTTTAAGAAAATGCCCCTACCGTTAAAAATGTGGCATATTTGTGCCCCTAAGTCTAACAACTGACTGTACTTATATTTAAAACGGTAGGGACATTTTTTTCAAAATAGGTTAACGGTAGGGGCATTTTTAAACTGGAGTCAATACGTTAGGGGCACAAATAAGCCAGAATTTTAACGGTAGGGGTATTTTTTCAAAATAGGTTAACGGAGGGCATTTTTAAACTGGCGTCAATACGTTAGGGGCAGTTTTGACCCTTTTCCAAATTAATAAAGCAACCAAAGCTGGTCTGTATAGTCAATATCCGAAAAAATGGGTCCATTTAGCGTAGAGACCAAAGTTGGTCGCTAATTAACGATCAATTTTGGTCCCTAAATAAAAGGGACCATCAATATAGCTACCAGGCACCTTTGGTCGCTTTTTAGCCAAAAAGCGACTAAAGTTGGTCACTTTTACCGGTCGTTTTTTCCCGAATTTCTAGTTGTGTTATATATAGTAATGCATGCTCATAAATTTCTTGAAAACAGACTGGTAATATCCCTACACCAATTTCATTGATTAAAATGGTACTCCAGTTTCTTTTTTCTTTTTTTCATTTATTTTGGTTTCAAAGAAATTCTCGTTTCACTTCCTTTATGTTCTGACTGGGTTTTAAAAAACACGCTTGAACACCGTTATTTTTTTTTGTATATATTTCTTGATTATATTCTTATTCGATCTCATTGAATAAACAAGCATTTGAATTTGTTTGATTACATCGTGGCACCAGTGTTTACACTAAATCTTAGAATTTCACAAGCGAAGAACTCTTTATAACTGAACGCTTAATTAATTTGAGAAAAAGGCATAGTTAAGAGGGAGAGAAAGAAGAGCAACATAGTGAGGATTTACATATGCTGTTATAGACTAATTAACAGAGGGACTTCATTGAAAACTATACTGAGGAACTAATGAACGATAACACAAACTTTCTAACACTATTCAACTAAAAGTACTACACCATTCCGTAACAACTAACAATCCATCCCCCTTAAAGAATCTTGCTTCTATATTTGGCAACTGCAACACTGGTAGATAGAGGAGCAGAACACTAAGCAATAGCAGTTGCTGAAACAGTACAAACTTATGACTGATCAGTTCCGTGTAAACACTAACATAAGCACGCTGGACTCTTTCAACCAAACCATTAATGTGAACATAAACTCCACCATCACGACAATTGTTAAAACAAGAATCAATCCTTCACTACACGTGTTTGTAAGACATTTGTCCAAATTTTCTTACCATATTTAGTTTTCGTATCTCTTGAAGAAAACGGCTATATGTTTATCATAATTGAGTTTTTTTATTCCTAGAAAGAAATTATAAATCTCTTGAAGAAAAAGGCTACATGTTTATCATAATTGAGTTTTTTTATTCCTAGAAAGCTCTTATATTTGGCCAGTCCCTTTTTCTCAGAGGAAAAAGTTTGGACTTCTATAAGGATTCTTGTCATGGCCCCTCTGTAAAATGTCATGATGACACATAGTCTCAATGATTAGGTAAACCTAACATTTGATAACAACTTAGACAGATATAACTAAAAGAAATGCTAAAACAAGTCGAACAAATTCATAAAATCTTCTGAAACAAAATGTAACAAATATTTTTCCCAAAATTAGTGAAACTGAGTCATAAGCTCTACAGAGTAAGCTAAAATGTCTACTACATCACTGTCTAAATGAGAGATACAACAGTAATAAAAGTAAAGGAAGCTGACTCCGAGGCCTGCGGACACCGAGTAAGCATACCATGAAGTCTCCATAAGCAATTAACAATCGATCACTAACATCCAGCACGAGCAGAGATACCTGGATTTGCACAAAATGATGTGCAGAAGTGTAGTATGAGTACACCATAATGGTACGCAGTAAGTATCAAGCCTAACATCGGTAGACTAGTGACGAGGCCAAGTCAAGACACCTAATAAGATATATAAATAAAAAGCATGAAAACATTTTAAGGATAAATAATGGAAAGAGAAGAAATAACTGATACAAAACAAGTTAATGAAATGAACTAATATCAGAATCGTAAGCATGGAAATAACATACAGAAATTAATTGAAGAGAACCACAATGATCATATACGGATAATAACTGATAGAACAAGGAAGGATAAAACAACAAGAAGTGTTCCCACCAAATAACTCTTTACAGCCGGAGATAAACACCAAAAATCACAACGAGGTACGACCTCGTGTACAAAAAAATCACAATCGAGGTATCACCTCGTATTCATAATTTTGCAATCTCAATCACAATATTTCTTATACCACTGTGTGAGCCTTATATTTAAATAGTTTAGAAAATATTTTTGCTCGAAATAGCTACACGCACTTTAGCCTACTTTATGACATTGTGTAGCTTCACGTAATTCCCTACAAGCAACACGCACATAAGTCCCACCTTATACCGCCGCATGCACACTAACCCCTAGCCTTATACCACCGCATGTGCATCAATATCACATCAAATAACAATTCGCGCCACAAGTACCCATATATCAAAACTTTCCAGCAATCAACAATACCAATATATCCACAACAATAGCATATGGCTCCACCACAATGTGTACATGAATATCAACAATAACAATGAATGTACTCAACAAGAAAGTTATCTCAACAATTGTAGCTTCGCCTAAAAGTGATACGACTTTCACCACTTCAACACTAATAACTCAATAATGAGAAAAATAATGTGTAACCATGACTAAATACAAATAACTTACAATGAAAGAGATAACATGACTTCAAATAAGTATAATAACGATGAAAGACATAACTTGTAAAAATAACTTTAGATAATGATACTCAACAATGAAAGAGATAACATTAACAATAAAAAGGGGCAACAAGTTTAACTAAAGTATGAGAGCGATTTATCAAGTAGGATATAGAACAATTGTTAAATAAGTCATTTAAGGCATGTAAGGATAGATTAACACAAGTAAGAATAGATTGACTATGAGAATTTAGAATATGATGTCCCCCTCACAGAAGCGACAATTTCGTTGCAAATCTGATCCTAGCCCAGCCCAAAGAATCATCGCAAATGCGACCTAGTCATCACAATTGCGATACCATGGTTCCTTGATAAAGTCGCAAATGCAACTCTGGCATTCGCAAAAGCGATACCAGAGGCACCAGACACCAGATTTTTGTTTTTTGGATCAAAACTTTACGAAACATATTCGAAACTCATCCGAGCATTTGGGCTCCAAAATAAAAATTCACACAAGTCTAAGAATAGCATACGAACTCGCTCGCGCGATCAAAACACAAAAATAACTTCTAAAACTACGAATTGAACAATAAAGTTCAAGAATCTCTAGAATTACAACTAAACGTCCAAATTCTATCAAATCAACTCCAAATGATACCAAATTTTACAGAAAAGTTTTAAATAGAATAATGGAACTATTCGAAGTCCCAAAATCAATTTCGAGCCCGATAGCTAAAACCCAACCTACGGTCAAATATTTCAACTTTAAATTGCTAAATTTTGAAAAAACAACATAAATCAACCAACCACATCCAAAATTAAATATGGCATACGCCCAAGTCCGAAATTGCAATACAAAAGCTATTGGAACCATTAAAACATCATTCAAGTGTTGTTTTCACAAAAGTCAAAGTGTTATCATCATTTCTAACTTAGGCTTCTTAGTTAAGAATCTAAGGGTCCAAATCAACTCGAAAGCTCTCCAGAACGAACCTAACCGACCTGCACGTCATAAAATCATAAACACACATATGTGAAGCATACAAAGGGGTAACATGGCGTATATTACACAAAATGACCGACTGGGTCATTATATTCTCCCCCTCTTAAAATCAATATTTGCAATCGAACATGCATAATGGCATATCTGATGTGATGATTAGGTGAGGATAATGACTATGCATGTCATGCTCGGTCTCCCAGGTTGCCTCCTCAACTAGATGACCCCTCCATTGAACCTTAACTGAAGCAATATTCTTTGATCTCAACTTTCGGACCTGTCTGTCCAAGATAGCCACCGGCTCCTCAATATAAGTCAAATCCTCGTCCAATTGGATTATGCTAAAGTCTAAAATATGTGATGGATCACCATAATACATTCCAATCATAGAAACATGGAACATCGGATGAACCATAAAAAAATTAGGTGGAAATTCAAGCTTGTAGACCACCCCATCAATCCTCTCAAGGATCTCAAAAGGTCCGATATACTTACGGTTCAACTTTCCCTTCTTTTCAAACCTCATCACACCCTTCATGGGTGAAACCTAGAGCAAGACTCACTTTCCAACCATGAATGCAACATCATAAACCTTCCTATCCACATACTCTTCTGTCTAGATTAGATTGTACGTAGCCGATCCCTGATCATCTTGACCTTCTCCAAGGCATCTCGAACCAAATTTATGCTAATAACTTAGCCTCGCCTGGAAAAAAACCATCCAAATGGGGAACGACACCATCTCTCATATAGGGCCTCATAAGAAGCCAATTGAATATTCAGTTGGTTAATTACTTATTTTAGAACCCAAATATCATGGCCCGAAATTCCCACACTCGGGAGTCGTGATGGCGCCTACTCGGAAGCTAGGCAAGCCACATTCAAATATTATTCTCCTTTATTTTAAGCCATTGTTACCAAAATTAACAACAAGTGTTCAATAATTAAACAAATGCGGAAACATAAAATTAATGCGGAAGTCTTAAGTTAAATAAACTGAACAATAACGCAGAATTCACTATATATCTCTACACAAGAACTAGTGTCACATCACTCACAGACTACTAAGAATACTAAATACAATTGTTTGAATGGAAATGTAAACAGTTTGTCTTGAAATACATGAGATAACATGCGAAAATAAAAGATAGATGAGACTCCAGGCCTGTGAACGTCAGCAAAGCTACCTCGGTATCTCTGGACTGAAGGCTCGCTCCCAGACTACTGTTGCTGCTCAAAAGCTGCTCCAATACCTGGATATGTGCAAAAGAGTACAGAGTGTAGTATCCACACAACCGACCATATGTGATGGTAAGTGTCTGGCCTAACCCATCGAGGTAGTGACGAGGTTAGGACCAGACCCCAGATAAACATGTACAGTTATATAATATATGGCGGAAGAAACAATAGGAAATAAACAAGTAAGACTGGGGAGGGAAAACATGTTCTGGTGATAGAAAAATAAACAGGATTCTCAAAACTAACAATGAAACTAACTATAAAGTTGCTAACACGGATAAGAATAGATAATACAACTTTCACTTTTAATGCTCCTCTCGTTGCAGGCATGCAACCTGAACTTATTTCTCTATATCTCGTGGTAGGCGTACCACCCGTTCCCATTTTATCATAACTCATGGTAGGCGTACCACCCGCTCCCATTTCAATCAATATCTTGTCGTAGGCGTACCACCCATTTCCATTTCAATAAATATCTTATGGTAAGTGTACAATCCGCTCTCATTTCAATATCACTTGTGGTAGGCGTACACCACCTGCTCCTATTTAATTATTACTTGTGGTAGGCATACCACTCGCTCCCATTTCAATATCACTTGTGGTAGGCGTACCACCCACTCCCATTTCTTTCAACACAATACATAATATAATCACGGCAATGAAACAAAACAATGTGATAGCTTCCCGGGAAATGTCCCGCCAAGGGAAAATCGGCTATAACCAATCCTATTCCACTTCTGCTTGGCAAAATTAAAACCAATACTCAGTATCAAGGATCATCAATCAAGGTTTCCATAGAATCAATTAAGAATACTCAATTATCAATTTAAGACCCATTGTCATGCTCGACACCAACGTATAGACACTCGTCACCATGGACATACGTCGTACTCAACACAAAACAAGTAGCAAATACAACTCAACTCCTAATCCCTCAAGCTAAGGTTAGACCGAACACTTACCTCGATGCCTTTAACTCGACTCAAGCCTCAAGTATAGCATTACCCCTCGATTCCATCACAAATCCACTCGAATCTAGTCACAAGTTACTTAATTTCATCAATAAATACTAAATAAATCAATTGAATGCATAAAAATAAATTTCTCAAAATGTTTCCCAAAAAGTCCAAAAACGCCCTTGGACCCACGTGGTCAAAACCCAAGGTTTGAACCAAAACCCGATTACTCATTCCCCCACGAACACATATATGTAATTTGTTTTGAAACCGGACCTCAAATTGAGGTCCAAATTTCCAATTTTAAAAAAACCTAAGTTCTACCCAAAACTCCCAATTTCACCCATGGAAATCGTTAATTTTAAGTTGAAAACATGTTAAATAATGTTAAATATTTAACGAAATGTGTAAAAACCAACTTACAAATGATTTGGAAGAAGTCTTGTTCTTGAAAAATTGCCTAAGTGTGTTTGGGTTTTGAAAGAATGAAGAAAATGCTAAAAAATTCGACTAATTGCATATGTGGGATTTGCAAACAGGGGTTCGCAATCCTCTGCTAACATGAGAATTGCGAAACAGGGATTCGCAAGAAATAGCAAAACTTAACATTTGCAAAACAATTGTCGCATTTGCGATATCGCAATTGCGAAGGGCACATCGCATTTGCGATCCCTGGCCAATAGGCAAAACATCGCATTTGCGAAAAGGGACCTCGCATTTGCGAGCCAAGGCAGGCCTGAGCTGGATTTGCATTTGCAATCCAGCCTTCGCATTTGCGAATTTGCGAAACCTGCAGGTCTGTTCATACCAGCAACATTTTATGTAACTTCTAAGTTCGAAATGCAACTCGACACATATCCAATACTCACCCGAGCCCTCGGGGCTCCAAACCAAGCATGCGTACAACCTCAAAAACACCCTACGAACTTTCTCGTACAATCAAATGGCCAAAATAACATCACATACATCGAACCAAGCCTCAAAACTCATGATTTTTTCCAAATTTTCATAAAATATCATGTTTTCATTTTAAGCCCGAAACACGTCAAGCGACGTTCGTTTTCAACCAAACTTTACAGAAAATACTTAAATCATATATAAGACTTGTACCGGGCACCGAAACTAGAATACGGGCCTGATACCATAGTCTTCTAATTAAATTTTATTTCCAATTTTCTTAATCATTTCAGAAAACAAATTCATACAAAAATTTATTTCTCGGGCTTGGGACCTCGAAATTCTCTTTCGGGCATATGCCCAAGTCCCATATTTTCCTACGGACTCTCCAAGACTGTCAAATAATGGGCCCGGATTCGTTTACGCAAAATTTTGACCGAAGTTACATTTATTCATTTTAATATTAAGACTTAGTATTTTTCACATAATTTTATATTTAAGCTTTTCGGCTACGCACCGGGATTGTGCACGCAAATTGAGGTGACTAAAAATATTATTTTCAGGCCTCAGAAGCACGGAATGAGCAGGAAAACAGGTGATGACCCTTTTGGTCGTCACACTAAATAATTTTACCTTTTTACCGCTTTTAATATATGATGTTTATGGATTTAATCTTTGAAATGGATTACATGTGTGTAAATACGTTTTATTTGGGGCGCTAAAATCATGTCACATGTATTTGTACACAATTAATCACGCTTTATTAATTTAAGATTACTTTTTTCCAATGTTGCATGAATGCGTACCTTGATTAATTTGAAAAAAATCATAATCATGCCACGCGAATGTGTACTTAATCATGATAATTTGATTAATTAATAGCGCATCTAAAGCATGCTATCACATTCATGATTGTCTATTTCCTATGTTTGGGATTACTAGTATCTATAAACGTGCGTTGCACGTTAATAATAGTTTAAATATTTATTTTTTATGAAGGAACAATAAAATTTAATTAATGAGAGAAATTTTATATATAATATTACTACAATCATCTAAATACCAAAAAATATTGTTACTTTAGCATAATACGTGAATTCAAAATGAAAGAATATCATCAGAACTTACATACATGATCAATTTTAGTGATGTTAAGTAGATAATTGCGGTATAAAGTTATCTAATGTGATAGTATCTTACCGAATACTTCTTTATATTGATATCTCGAAGTGCAAAATATAGTTATTCATATAAGAAAACATATTGTGGTAAATATAGCTCAATATTTAGGATGTTTGTCCTTGTGCTTTATTTATTATAACTATAAAACAAAAAACATACTGAAATTATTTTCAAACAAATTTAAAAGGATATTCTTTAGATTCGAAAAACAAAAGTTGAATTCGGGAATAAACACACACTTAGAAGCACATTGAGTAGTATCATAAGTTCTGTATATATAACGTTACTGTAAAAATTCTATATAACATATGTGCACTATTATATAAGCTATTCAGTGAATCTAAGTTTTCATTTGCATGACATGCATATTTTTCTTCAAAATCAACATATACGTAATGTAAAATCAATTTTAACTAAGCCTGCAATTTTAACCTATATGTATGTATGTATGTATGTATATATATATATATATATATATATATACATATACATACACACACACATACATACATACACATACACGTCAGAAATAATGAATTTGACAACAAACATGTATAGTAGAAGGCTATTTGGTATTAAAGTATGTAAGTATTCTGCTTGGTATCATCTTCTACTAATTCAAAACTAGAAAATATTTTATTTTTACCATAAAACTTAGTAATCAATATCTTATTTAGTTATCAACATATTCATTTCTACTAGCTAAGAAAGCTCGTTAATTTCTATCATGTAATTTGCACAAATATTATTTTAATCTAATGATGAAAGTATTTTGCTTATTAAATGCACTACTATTACCATTGGGCTTGATAACCAAGTGTTCTAGAGGAATCAAATCATCTTTTATTGGATGCTCTTCTTCGTTTCCTATACGAAGCAAGAAGTCACTGAATGTTGGATCTGTTCTTACCATTATATTTTTTGTCATTTGAATATTTTTCAGTTGAGCTCATAAATAAAATTTTGGCAAGCTAGATTTTACAAATTCTGCTTTGGTCACTTTTGGAATTATTGATCGTACTTGATAGAAATCACCTCCCAAACTATTATTTTTCCACCAAACGGTTCATTGATATCTATCATTGCTCGAAAACTGGGGGTGATTGTTTCAATCGTATGACACTTAACCAAAAGCGTTTCATCCCATACTATCACTTTTGCGTTCCTTATAAATTTAGCATTATTGCTCTGATTTGATATTTATGATGATTAATTCAATTATTTGAAGAAGTATATCAAATTTTAAGTGAGTTGTATGATCTTATAACAAAATCGTTGCTGGTACACCACTTGTTCCTATTGCTAATAATATCATGCCTCTTGATCTGACATTTGCAAAGTAACGCATGATATAGAAATATTATTTCGACTCCATAGGCGGAAACAACTACAATGGATAATCCAACTATACCAGAGTCAATTTTTTATAACAGTCTTGAAAGCTTATTTTTGTTTAGGATTTAGCTTTAGTTGTACTTCCTCGAGTACTTGTATGGACTTCTTAATATTATATTAATCTCTTTTATTTTGTGATCTATTTTTTTAATCTCTAATACACTTTTTATTTAATAAATTGTATGTACCCTAAAAATTTTTTAACTTAAAAAATTATTTTACTCATATGATAATTTATTAAGCAGTTTAATTGAAATATCTTGCTAAATAATTAATTGAAAGATTTAATTGTTTGGTTTTAAGATAAAATATAATTTATTTTCTATTCAACCCGAAAGTTGTTTAACTAACTCCTAACATACAAAACTGCGAATATATTCAAGGAGTTCATTGTGGATAGCAATTTAAGTACTGTAATGTGGACTGCCATTTTTGCTTCTTCCTTCCAGTGATGTGCACCTGGATTTCCAGATATTGTATACAGCTGCTGCGAATACCACTCCTAGGATGGTTTTCCTTGGTTTTCTGTTGTTGACTCTATCAGAGATCCATTGCACCTCTAGTTCCCAGTTGTTTATCAATCGGTTGAAATTCAACCACATTAACAGTCCTTGCCACAGTGAGTGGGAATAAGAGCAGTCAAAGAATATGTGGTCGTGTGTTTCTACACTACCGCTGTCACATAGTGAACAAGTCTGATCAGTGTGAATACCCCATTTTTCTAACCTGTCTACTGTTGCCAAACGTCGATGCAATGTCATCCATAATATGAATTTCTATTTTGGCAGTAGTCCTGGCACCAACACTAGTTTTTTTCCAGGGAACTTTGGTGTACTGTGGAATAGAGTGCATATATGCTCTCTTAATGCTGTATCTTCCATTCTGGCAGCATGCTTGCATTGCTGCCCAGTCGTGTGCCCACCAGTCCCTAGCTCCAAATATTTTCCTTATCAACCAGCTAGCCTGCTTTGGTGTTTCCATGGTAGCTACTACTTTCCTCTTTATATAATGACAGTGGATCTATTTGATCCACAGCATATCCTTCTTTTGCAATAGATGTTAGAAAATACGCTTAACGCTAGAGGGGGGTGAATAGCGTTATAACAAAATTTAGCGTAAACTTGCGGAAATTAAAATTTGCAGGAAATAAATAAGTGCGTTAAATAAACAAAAAGGAAAGAACGCACCGATATATTCTGGTTCACCATAACACGTGGCTAGTCCAGTCCCCGAGAGACTCTCTCGAGATTTTCCACTAACTTGTTAAGCTTACGGGTGCTCAACAAACCTTTACAACTTAAGGGCACAAGCCTTAACACCTTTGCTCGGAGATACAACACTCCAAAACTTCAACCAAGGAAACACAAGTTCCTTACAACAAGAGAATCACAATTCTCTTACAAGTGTATAAAACACTAAACACTCAAACAAAATACTCCTTAATGAGTAGATATGAGTAAAAGAAGTAAGCTCTAGATCACAACAACTTTGGGCAAGAATATGGCTCTCAAAAGCTTTATGAAATTGAATATAAAATGATAAACAAAAATATGCAAGCTTATAGCAATGTAATGATCAGTTGTAGTATGTTGTTGTGATTAAAACACTGAAATGAAGCTGTATTTATAGTTGAAAAACTTGGCATTACCGTTGCCTAATTGCCAATTAAGAGTTGCTGATTTTACTCACTGACAATCGATTGTCAAACCCCAACAATCGATTGTCTGCCAGTCAGATCAAAATTCAATTCCAGATTTTACGCTTGATAATCAATTACTTACAATCCATAATCGATTACTGGCAACGTTCAAAAAATCCTTTCCAGATTTTACCACAAATAATCGATTTTCCAGAATCAACAATCGATTACTCAGCACGTTTAAAAAATCTTTTCCGGATTTTAATCAAAACAATCGATTATACAAAATCAATAATCGATTACCCAATAACGTTCAAAAAATCTTTTCCGGATTTTAATCAAAACAATCGATTATACAGAATCAATAATCGATTACCTGACAGTATTTGAAAACTTTACGACAACGGTCAGCTTCACAATCGATTGCACAAAGTCAACAATCGATTACTTATCAGTTTTTGAAAAACATTTTAGACACTGTCTCTTTGACAATCGATTGTCCAATGTAACAATCGATTATTTAATAAATTTGAAAATCACTGGAAGACACTGTCTCAACATAATCGATTACCATTAGTTCATAATCGATTATTCTGAGTTTTGAAAAACTTTGATGGACACTGCCTCAGTCACAATCGATTGTCATTAGTCCACAATCGATTGTCATGCAGGTTTGAAAAACCTGATGCTCACTGTCTTACTCACAATCGATTGTCATTAGTTCACAATCGATTGTCATGCAGTCTTGGCTTAAAACAATCGATTATCATAAGTACATAATCGATTATCTTAGTCCAGATTTTTAAGGCATGTCTAAAAATTATTTTGACTACTGTAAATATGCATGATTTAAAATCATTTGACATTAAATTAAATATGCATGATTTTGGAAAATAGTTTTATGAGAGAAGCCATGTTACGAGTCAAGTTGTAGGATCAAGATCACAATTTAGAATGACTCAATTAAACTATAAAATTTTGTCTTGAGCTTGAATCTCGTTGTATATCAATTGTGCGCTTGTTTCTTGAACTTCGTCATATATCAATTTTCGCTTCGTTTGTCATTCATCAATTCGCTTCGTTTGTCATTCATCAAAACCTACACAAAAGAACACACGTTTTAGTATATTGCATTGAGAACGTGTTTCCAACAATTTCCCCCTTTTTGATAATGGCAAACATTAAGCGGGATATGCAAGACAAGCAATTTATAATGATGATTCAAGACAAGTATATACATGCAACAAGTATGCAATTTGTTCCCCTTCAATTTAAGCTTATAACTTGAGAGTGCATCATACCCGTTATCTTTCCCCTTTTGCCATAAGCAAAAATAATAATAAGATGCCAAAAATGAAATAAACCTTGTTTATTTATTGGAAAGAAGGTGTGATTATTTAAAGAGAGTATAATAGCTCAAATGATAGCATTACAATCGATTATTGATACGAGATAATCGATTATTAGATGAGGGAAACAGATTTTTCTGAAGAAGACTCGATTCTTGCGCGTCATGCTTTATAATTCCCCCTACTTTTAGGGCGATACCTGCAAGAAAGAATTAGACGTCTCCGACGCTCAAGTTAGAAATCATGAAAAAAATGCAATGCATGACTTAGATCAACGTGGAGTCAAGGGTCCCGAGTTCACTACGAATTCGGAAGAGGGACTCTTTCTCTAAAGGCTTTGTAAAGATGTCTGCCAATTGGTTTTTGGTTTCAACAAATTCAATTTCGACATCGCCTTTGAGAACGTGATCTCTAATAAAATGATGTCTAATTTCAATGTGTTTCGTTCGCGAATGAAGAACGGGGTTCTTCGTCAAGCATATGGCACTAGTATTATCACATCTAAGAGGGATATGATTAAGACTTAGGCCATAGTCCAAGAGTTGTTGTTTCATCCATAGGATTTGAGCGCAACAACTCCCCGCGGCTACATATTCAGCCTCGGTTGTGGACAACGCAACACTTACTTATTTCTTGCTAAACCAAGAAACGAGAGAGCTACCGAGCAAATGGCAAGTGCCACTAGTGCTCTTGCGGTCCAATTTGCATCCATCAAAATCGGAATCGGAATAGCTAACAAGTTGGCATGAAGAGCCTTTGGGGTACCATAGACCCACATTTGTAGTACCAAAAAGATACCTTAAAATCCGTTTTACCGCAGTAAGGTGAGACTCCTTCGGACACGATTGATAACGAGCGCATAAGCACACGCTAAACATGATGTCCGGACGACTAGCAGTAAGATAAAGAAGAGAGCCAATCATACCTCGATACTTTTTGGTGTCGACTTCCTTACCTTTCTCATCTTTGTCTAGATGATCGGATGTGCTCATGGGAGTTGCCATTTCTTTTGCATTGTTCATCTCAAATCGTTTCAGCAATTCTTTGCAATATTTGGTTTGACAAATGAATGTACCTTCTTTCATTTGCTTTACTTGTAATCCCAAAAAGAATGTTAACTCACCCATCATAGACATCTCAAATTCGCTTGTCATTAAATCGGAAAATTCCTTGCATAAAACATTGTTAGTAGCACCAAATATAATATCATCTACATATATTTGAACTAACAAAATGTCATTGTTTTTATGCTTAACAAAGAGAGTTGTGTCAACTTTCCCCCTAATGAAATCATTTTCCAAAAGAAACTTACTCAATCTTTTATACCAAGCTCGGGGAGCTTGTTTTAAACCATAAAGAGCCTTTTTGAGTTTGAAAACATGATCGGGAGATTTAAAATCTTCAAAACCGGGGGGTTGTTCAACATAAGCTTCTTCTTGAATAAAACCGTTTAGAAAAGCACTTTTCACATCCATTTGATATAAATTGAAATTCATAGAAGAGGCAAATGCAAGCAATAAGCGAATAGCTTCTAATCTAGCTACGGGAGCATATGTTTCCTCATAGTCAATACCCTCTTCTTGATTATAGCCTTTTGCTACAAGCCTAGCTTTGTTTCTAGTGATTATACCATTTTCACCTAGTTTATTGCGAAAAACCCATTTCGTACCAATTATGGTATGACCTTTGGGTCTTGGCACCAAATCCCAAACGTCATTGCGTTCGAATTGGTTAAGCTCCTCTTGCATTGCCAAGGTCCAAAATTCATCCCCAATTGCTTCTGAGATGGTTTTGGGTTCAATTTGAGAAACAAAAGCAGTATGTTCTAAGGTATTTTTGAGAGAGTTTCGGGTACTTACCTTGTCTCCAACGTCTCCAATTACCTGTTCAAGAGGGTGATCTTTGATCGTCCTCCACTCATTTGGCACTTTTGTTTCTTTTTCCAATTGTGGCGCCTCTTCCGTTGGTTGTTCCTCATTTTCATCTTTATTTTCCTTGGGTGGTTCCTCTTGTATTTTGTCTTTCAAGCTATCTAAGATACCTGCAAGATCAAAACCGGAATCCTTTCTCGCCAAGCGAGCATTATTTTCGGAAAATACAACATAAGGGGATTCCTCCACAATTTTGGTTCTTTTATTAAGGACCCTATATGCTTTACTACGTGAGGAATATCCAATGAAAATACCTTCATCCGACTTAGCATCAAATTTACCCAATTGGTCTTTGCCATTGTTATGAACAAAACATTTGCAACCAAAAACTCTAAAATGGGAAATATTTGGTTTTCTACCCTTATAAAGTTCATAGGGGGTTTTCATGAGTATCGGCCGAATTACTACTCTATTTAGAACATAGCAAGCGGTACCCACGGCGTCCGCCCAAAAATGTTTGGGTATCTTAGCTTCGTCGAGCATGGTTCTAGCCATCTCTTCGAGACACCTATTTTTCCTTTCCACCACCCCATTTTGTTGTGGTGTACGTGGAGCGGAAAAGGTATGCTCGATTCTGAGTTCGTCACAGAAGTCCGCAAAGAGATTGTGATCAAACTCTCCCCCATGATCACTTCTAATTGAAGTGACGGTTGTTTCTTTCTCATTTTGAACACGCTTAAGAAAATATTTAAAATTTTGAAAAGCATCACTTTTATTGGCAAGAAATAAAGTCCAAGTAAATCTCGAGTAATCATTAACAATCACAAAAGCATATTTATTTCTTCCTAGACTTTCAATGCGAGAGGGACCAAATAAATCCATATGAAGCAATTGCAATGGTCTAGAAGTTGAAACAATGTTTTTAGATTTGAAAGATGCTTTTGTTTGCTTCCCCTTTTGACACGAGTCACAAATAGAGTCATTTTCAAATTTTAAATTGGGAAGACCAACAACTAAGTTTTGAGAAATCAATTTGTTCAAAAGATGCATATTGATATGTGCTACTCTACGATGCCATAGCCAAGTATCGTCCTCTTTACTCATTAGACAATCAACATAATCGGGTGAGGAATTAGCAAGATCAACCATATAAATATTATCCACTCTAAAACCACGGAGGATAATTTTGAAATCACTACGTCTGAACACTAAGCATTCATCCGAATCAAATAAAGCAAGATTTTCCTTATCACACAATTGGCTTATGCTCAAGAGATTATGCTTTAATCCTTTTACAAGTAATATATGCTTAATAGAGGAATTTTCATCCTTACCGACCGAGCCGATGCCGATGATCTTTCCTTTATTGTTATCACCGAAGATAACACTTCCTCCTTCTTTGTGCTCTAATTGAAGGAATTTGGATTCATCTCCCGTCATATGCTTGGAGCATCCACTATCAAGGTACCATAGTACACTTGATCCCTTCAAGCACACCTACAAAACAAATTAATGTTCTTTAGGTACCCATGCCATCTTGGGACCTTGGGGGTTAGGCATATTATAATGATGCGATTGAGTAATATGTCTATGACGTGTAAAGCATGCAGGAGCAATATGACCAATACGTCTACAATAATGACAAGTCACATTTGGGTTATGCATCCTTCTAGGTTCATAGTAACTAGACGGATGAAAATTTCTTACTCTATTTTGAACACTATGACTATTTCGCATTTCATGAGAATTATTTCTCCTACTATGAGCTCTAGGATGGGCAGCATTTCTAGAGTGATTGTTTCTCGGTTGAAGGCCATTTCTAGGTCTTCTCAAAGGTTCAACATTTGGCCTAAAATATGCATCATTTCTAGGGTAACTATTTCTAGGTGGTAAGTCATTTCTAGGTCTCCTAAAATGTTCAACATTTTGTCTAGCATGCATATTGGTTCTAGGATTGTTATTTCTAGGATAAGCATTTGTTTTATTAGTCCTAGGTTGAGCCTTAGGTGGTTGGGGTTTGTCTTCAACCTTTTCTTTAACCTCATTCTTAAATCCTATGCCATGCTTGGTTGATTTCAAATTTACAAGGACCTCATTCAAATTCTTGTGGGAAGAATTAAACTTATCTAAGGTACCTTTGAGTCTATCTACCTCATTTTTGAGATGCAAGCAAGAGGAACAATTTTTTGAAGAACTTTCGGGCTTATCGGCGCTTCTTTTTCCAAAAAACTTGTTTTCCTCTTTCAGCTTTTCATTTTCTAAAACCAGTTTTTCTAAATCCTTTTTTTTCAAAGAAAGCTGTTTTTGAAAATCCTTTTGTTTTAATGAAGCATTTTCTTTTATGCCCTTAAAAGTTTTTGAAGCCTTAATAAACTCAGCATATAATTCATCAAAAGCAGTTTGCATTTCTTCAAGAGTAAAGAAGTTTTTAGACGAAATTTGACATACCTCATCTTTGTTGTCTTCTTGTGCCATAAGGCAATGATTTGCTGCTTCGTCTTCTTCTCCTTCGCTTGACTCATCTCCGGAGTCGCCTCCCCAAGAAATGTATGCACGTTGCTTTTAAAAAGGTTTCTTCTCCTTTTTGATGTTTGGGCAATTTGATTTGATGTGCCCGGTTTCACCACATTCATAGCACTTGATTTGTTCGCCTTGCTTTTTGCCCTTGCGTTCATACTCCTTGCGCATGAACTTTTGAAATCTTTTGATAACGAGTCCAAACTCATTGTCTCCTTCCTCATCAATTTGCGGTTGGCTTGTGCTCGCCATTAGAGCTATTCTTTGCCTCCTTTGATCATCAACAAAAGGGTTAAGAATAGTAGATTCATAGGTCTTAAGGTTACCTCTTAGTGCGTCGATGGTGACGTTTGAAACGCCGATGGATTCTTGAATTGCATCGTCCTTTGATCTCCATGCCGGTGTGAGACTTCTAAGAATTTTTCGAACGAGCTCTCTATCCGTGAATGTTTTCTTGAGAGCATGTAGGTCATTTACGATTATTGAAAATCGCTCAAACATTTCGTCCACCTTTTCACCTTCCTTCATGTGAAATAATTCATAAGAATGGGTTAGGAAATCAATTTTTGCTTCCCTTACCTGGTCCGTACCTTCGTACGTAACTTCTAGCTTGTCCCACATCTCCTTTGCCGTTGTGCAACACGATATTTTCCTGTAATCGTCAGCATTAACAGCACAATATAATAAATTAATTGCTTTAGCATTATTTTGAACCTTTCGGATGTCATCCGCGTCATACTCATCCTCGGACTTGGGAACCCATTCGTTTTCCACCTTCTTTGTTGGAATTTGGTTTCCCTTCATTATCACCTTCCAAAGGTGAAAGCTGTTGGACTGAGCGAAGATCTTCATCCTCTCCTTCCAGTACGTGTAATTTGTACCGTTGAATAGAGGTGGTCGTGTGGACCACTGTCCTTCATCAATTCCTGCAAAAGAGTCACGAGTAGAAGCCATGGATGGTTCTCTCAAACTGTTAAGTCTTCAGAGAGAATGGCTCTGATACCAATTGTTAGAAAAAATACGCTTAACGCTAGAGGGGGGTGAATAGCGTTATAATAAAATTTAGCGTAAACTTGCGGAAATTAAAATTTGCAGGAAATAAATAAGTGCGTTAAATAAACAAAAAGGAAAGAACGCACCGATATATTCTGGTTCACCACAACACGTGGCTAGTCCAGTCCCCGAGAGACTCTCTCTAGATTTTCCACTTACTTGTTAAGCTTACGGGTGCTCAACAAACCTTTACAACCTAAGGACACAAGCCTTAACACCTTTGCTCGGAGATACAACACTCCAAGACTTCAACCAAGGAAACACAAGTTCCTTACAACAAGAGAATCACAATTCTCTTACAAGTGTATAAAACACTAAACACTCAAACAAAATACTCCTTAATGAGTAGATATGAGTAAAAGAAGTAAGCTCTAGATCACAACAACTTTGGGCAAGAATATGGCTCTCAAAAGCTTTATGAAATTGAATATAAAATGATAAACAAAAATATGCAAGCTTATAGCAATGTAATGATCAGTTGTAGTATGTTGTTGTGTTTAAAACACTGAAATGAAGCTGTATTTATAGTTGAAAAACTTGGCATTACCGTTGCCTAATTGCCAATTAAAGAGTTGCTGATTTTACTCACTGACAATCGATTGTCAAACCCCAACAATCGATTGTCTGCCAGTCAGATCAAAATTCAATCCCAGATTTTACGCTTGATAATCGATTACTTACAATCCATAATCGATTACTGGCAACGTTCAAAAAATCCTTTCCAGATTTTACCACAAACAATCGATTGTCCAGAATCAACAATCGATTACTCAGCAACGTTCAAAAAATCTTTTCCGGATTTTAATCAAAACAATCGATTATGCAAAATCAATAATCGATTACCCAATAACGTTCAAAAAATCTTTTCCGGATTTTAATTAAAACAATCAATTATACAGAATCAATAATCGATTACCTGACGGTATTTGAAAACTTTACGACAACGGTCAGCTTCACAATCGATTGCACAAAGTCAACAATCGATTACTTATCAGTTTTTGAAAAACATTTTAGACACTGTCTCTTTGACAATCGATTGTCCAATGTAACAATCGATTATTTAATAAATTTGAAAATCACTGAAAGACACTGTCTCAACATAATCGATTACCATTAGTTCATAATCGATTATTCTGAGTTTTGAAAAACTTTGATGGACACTGCCTCAGTCACAATCGATTGTCATTAGTCCACAATCGATTGTCATGCAGGTTTGAAAAACCTGATGCTCACTGTCTTACTCACAATCGATTGTCATTAGTTCACAATCGATTGTCATGCAGTCTTGGCTTAAAACAATCGATTATCATAAGTACATAATCGATTATCTTAGTCCAGATTTTTAAGGCATGTCTAAAAATTATTTTGACTACTGTAAATATGCATGATTTAAAATCATTTGACATTAAATTAAATATGCATGATTTTGGAAAATAGTTTTATGAGAGAAGCCATGTTACGAGTCAAGTTGTAGGATCAAGATCACAATTAAGAATGACTCAATTAAACTATAAATCTTTGTCTTGAGCTTGAATCTCGTTGTATATCAATTGTGCGCTTGTTTCTTGAACTTCGTCATATATCAATTTTCACTTCGTTTGTCATTCATCAATTCGCTTCGTTTGTCATTCATCAAAACCTACACAAAAGAACACACGTTTTAGTATATTGCATTGAGAACGTGTTTCCAACAATAAAGCCCATAGCAGCTTTGACAGGGCTTCTTTGTTCCACTTTTCATAGCAAATGACATTCAAGCCTCCAACTGCCTCTGGTTTACATACTGTTTCCCAAGCTATGGGGGCCCTATGACTTGTCTCATGTTTCCCAGTCCATAAGTAGTTCCTGCATATTCCTTCCACCAGTTTGATGACTTTCTTTGGAAGTAGGAAGACCTGTGCCCAGTAGGTTTGCATTTCAAATAGGACACTGTTGATAAGTTGGAGCCTTCCAGCATAGGATAAGACCTTGGATGACCAGCATCTGATTTTGTCCACTATCCTGTCAACCAAGGGTAGGCGCTGTGTGATTGTAATCTTTCTTGTTGACAAGGGAACTCCCAGGTATTTGAAGGGGAGCTGCCCTTCTGTTAATTGAAATTCTGCCAATAGCTTTTCCTTGACCTCTTGTGAAACCCCTGCTATGTACAGAGAGCTTTTCTCCAAGTTTGCTTGCAGTCCAGACATCTGGGAGAAGTTATCAAACTCTTTCAGCAATAGTCTCATGGAAATTTCATTTCCTCTACAGCACATCAGGATATCATCTGCAAAACAGTTATGAGTGGGTTGTAACTTGGAACATTTGGGATGGAAGTTGAAGTCTGGGTTTCTATTTAATTGCTTCAGTGTTCTGTTGAGGTATTCCATGACTAAGACAAACAGGTAGGGAGACATTGGGTCTCCGTGTCTTAATCCTTTCCTTGCTGTAAATTTGCTGGTAAGACCTCCATTGACTAGTAAAGAGAAGCTTGTTGTAGAGACACACTCCATAATAAAGGTGACCATTTTGTAAGGTACACCAAACTCCAACAACACTGCCCTCAGAAATCCCCATTCAACAGAGTCATAAGCTTTTCTAATATCCACTTTGATTATGCACCTGGGAGATACTGCTTTCTGGAGTAAGCTCGAATCAGTTCATGAGCCATAATGACATTGTCCAGGATGTTTCTCCCCTTTATGAAAGCTGATTGTGCATGCCCCACCAGATAGTCCACAACTATTTTAAGCATGTTTGTAAGGATCTTTGCAATAACTTTGTACAGTGTTGAGCAGCAAGCAATGGGTCGGTATTCCTTGACATAGTTGGGATTTTTCACTTTCAGAATCAATGTAACAGTTGTGCAGTTAATCTCTTTCAATAATTTCCCAGTTTGAAAGAACTTCTGCAATGCTTCTATAACCTCCTCACCCACAATAGGCCAGAATTGTTTGAAGAATTCTGCAGGGTAACCATCTATCCCAAGAGCCTTGTCATTAGGAAGATTATGCATTATCTGACTGATTTCTTCCCTTGTTAGTGGAGCTAATAATTGTTGTTGTTGGTGCAATGACAGACATGGCCCATCTCTAGCCACATTGATATCTATCCCAGGAAGCTGGTCTGCTGCTGTGCCCAGTAGTTGTTGAAAGAATTGAATGAACTCCTGCTGGATCTATTGTGGATCAGTAATCCTCACCTGGTTGTCATTGAGGATGCTACTCACCCTGTTTCTTGCTTGTCTGGAGATCATATACGCATGGAAGTACTTTGTATTGCTATCATCCATCTGTATCCAGTTTGCTCTTGATTTCTGTCTCATTATTTGTTCTTGAATGCCTTCCCACTTTTCAATGTTCTCTAATAGTTTCTTTTCTTCTTCAATCACTGCTTTATTGAAATAATCTTCATTCAGTTTTCCTTGAATTACCCTCAGACCTTCTCTCGTTTGTTGCAGCTTTGTACCAATAGATGAATGCTCCTGGTGAATGGTTCTAGTCTCCTGCTCAATTTTCCTCAGTTTTCTCCAAATAGAATACATAGTGTAGCCTTGGATTTGTTGTCCCCGCACTCTTTGAACTGCTTTCTTCTATTCTTTTTGTTGCATAACTGTTAGTAGTAGCCTATACGGTCTTTTTACTTTAACTTTAACTATATCAGTGTCTATCAATATAGGAATATGATCTGAACATCCAGGTAACGTGTATACTTCTTCCACTCATGTGTAAGAATTGAACCACTGATCATTACTAAAGGCCCAGTCAATACGGCTATAGACTCTGGCTTCAGCATCCCCTTTATTGGTCCATGAGAATGAATTGCCTCTTTTGGTAAGCTGCCCCACTCCAATGTCATCAATACACCCATGAAATTCATCTATCTCTGAAGGATGCACTGGCTGACCATTTATCCTATCCTCAGCCCCTAGCAAACTGTTGAAATCCCCCATTATAAGCCAAGGGCCAGTTTGTTGGACAGCTCTCAAGTCCCTCCATAGTGGTGCTCTATGTTGGGTAGTGTTTAGGCCATATACAAAGGTGATGTAGCTAGTGAAGGTTGAATTCTTATCTTTCACCTGGTAATGAATTAGTTGATCAGTGCTCTCCAGTAGTACCACTTGAACATTGACATCTTTCCACATTATCCATATTCTGCCATTAGGAGCATTTACATAGTTGTTCCCTATAGTCTAGTCACCTCCCAGCTTCTTATATATTGCCATTGAGTTTTGCTGCTTCACTCTAGTTTCTAGGCAAGCTATCATATCAACTCTATTAGTCCTCAGAAATTTGACTAACACTCTTTGTTTGTAGGACTTGTTTAGTCCTCTAATGTTCCAAGATACAATAATAATGGGGAAATAGTGGATGTAGTGCCTTCTGGATCTACTGGCTCCAGGTTGCCTTCTCCCTGCTGTTGGTTCCCATCAGAAGGTTCTACTATGGTGAGTACTGCAAATGTATTCCTCCTGGTTACTTCAGCATAGTTGGTCACTTTGTTTTGGTTTCTATCCTTAGGGCCTTGGACAACTGCAATCTGCTTGCCTTTGTTATTCCTTTCTACAACAGGCAACTCTGTTGGTTTGTCATTCTGCTGCCCTTCTACTGTCTCCTCAGTTACAGCTTTTGGTTGCCAATGCACTTGGGTTACCTTCTTTTTCCTCTTTCTCTATCTCTGGACTTCTATATTATGTTGTTTCTCCTTCTGACAGTCTTTATTTTTGTGCCCAAACGAGTAGCATTCAAGACAGAAGGTTGGTTTCCATTCATACTCCACATTTTGTAGCCAGCTTTTCCCATCTGGTATCTCTATGTAGACATTCTCAGGCAGAGGTTGAGTGATATCAACTTCCACAAGAACTCTCGCATAGGAGATTCTTTCACATTCAGCATTTAACCTATCAGTGCATAAAGGTTTACCAAGTAAGCTTGCTATTCTGTCTAAATTCTCTTCAGCCCAACATTGTATTGGCAGCCCAGGAAAACTGACCCAAATTGGGACAATTCTCATCGACTCGTTCTGAATCTGAAAGTTAGGATCCCATTCCTTCAGAATCATAGGCCTACCGTGGAACGTGGATGGTCCTTGCTGCATGATTAGGTTCTTATCCTCCATAGACTCAAATTTGAAGATGAAGTACCCATCGTCATGCAGCAACAGTGTAGGCGTTGTAACCTCATTCCAAACGCCATAAACATACTTTAACATTTCCTTAAATGACGGATTACCTTCCAAAACATAACTAGTTAGGGCATACCTCCACTTCTGGTTCTGAATCTCTATCTCCTTAGGGTTCAATTTTGCGATTTTCACTCCATCCTTCATCATCGGAGGATAGAACTTCAGCTGCATGCCCAGATTTTGAGTCGGATTACCTTTGACTACCTCTGCCATTGTTGGCTTCTCGTTTCAGTAGAGTACGTGAGTTTCCTAGCCATCGTCATTCCACCTGCAGCCTCCTTCTCCTTCTGCGACGGTGCCTGCATGACAGTAGGGGCACTCCCCATACCAGGAAACCAGTGTAGAAGGGGCATTGGGGTTAGCTGTTGTGTATTCACTCTCGCCATATTTACAGTGGGGAAGTGTTTAGTAAGGTCGGTTGGATGTGATGGGTGGTCGCCGGCGGCAGGCTGCGGCTCGCTTGGCAGTCGCCAGAGTTTCTCTCTCCTCTCCTACTATCTTGTTTCTGAATGGATTTTGGCAATATAACCTTTTTTTACTCTTTATAAATAGAGTTTATATTGGACAAAATTATAATTTAATCGTTCTCTTAATATTTTGGATTTTGGTTAAATATCATACTATATTACATTATATGTTCAACTTTTGATTTTATTACATAAATATTCTCTTAATTACTAATCTATATCATAATTCAAATTCCTCTACTAATGGGTCCGACAATTTAGACATAATTATTAACTAATTCACTACACACAAATTAAATACCAATATATATTTACTATTTTTCACTAATGAGACTTATGGTTTGGACACAATTATGACTTCATACTACCAACACACAAAAAATACTCTTACATTTTATCCATAACCTCATCCCCACGTTTGACCCTCTCTTTTCACTTCCACACTTTTTATGTGGTGCAAAATAATGCCAAATCTGCACAAAACAAAAATTATTTCACAATTATGACTTCACACCACCCCACACAAATAGAACACTCTTACATTTTATCTATAAACCCATCCCCACGTTTGACCATCTCTTTTCACTTGCACACTTTTTATGTGGTACAAAATAATGTCAAATCTGCACAAAACTAAAATTATTTCACATTACCATAAAAATTAAGCTTTAATCTACATAATTCTTAAAAAATAAAATAAGAAACAGTAAGAACTACAAAATAACAACATTTGTAAAAATGTAAAAAATTACAACTACAATTAATCTACAAAATTATGACAACAAATCGGCATGACTACAAAATAACTACATTTATAAGTTGTACATACTAGCAACTATACCATGTTTCCACTTTAACCCACACAAAAGCTACACCAACTACCTCATGATTTCAATTTAAAAAATACAAAAGCAACAAATATTCCTTTCTTTTGGTAAGAAAAGCGGACGGGCCCAAATATTAATATTATTGAAAAAAATTTATGGCCATTTGATGTAATATAGTTAATATCTACAATTATGTAATATAATATGGAATATAATATATATATGTAAATATCCCTTAAAACTTATTTATGTTTCTTTGCAAGGCCACCCTTTTAGGCCTAACAACTTTTAGGAAACGAAATGAATAATGATTCAAGATCAATTTGGTCAGGTAACCTTTCATACACCAATCACAAAGGAATGAAAAACCAAACACATAAACCCAAACCCACAAAATATGCCATTGCGAGTTGAATCGCTCTAATTAATAACCCTCCATTTGATTCGTGGAACAGTGCAAGTTTGCAAAGTTGGAATCAAACACAAATATTTCACAAAGACAACATCATAAGATGTTACTGATTCAAAAAACACAATAGTTGAATTTCCCTCCAACAAATTCAGAAGCAATTTTAATCAAATAATCAATATACAGAGAATTCTAGTGTGCACCTTAAAAACAGGATAAACATAGAGAAAATAACCAAATAAAAGCTAATGGAAGATCCAAGAAGCAACAGAGAACCAGCGAAAGAACAACAATTAATAATATTTTTGAGACTGAATTAAACTCTCAAACCCTAGAAATTCTTAAACAAACTAACAGCACTGCAATCAACCTAGAAACCTTTGAACCCTCAGCTTCCTATTTTTTCTTCAATTTCAGAATGTTTTTTCAAAAAAAAAAAAAAAAAAGCAGAATATGAAAAAGAAAGGATTGTGTATTTTTGAGAGAATTCTGTGAGGGAATGTGAGAGGAATATAGAAGATCTTGTTAGCTAGAAAAATAGGAGGTAAGGCATCTTTTTAACCGAAAAGGTACAGATGTGCTTCAGCTAATCTTTTCCTATTTCATTTGACCTGCTAACTTCTGGATTTTACTCTAGAATACTCAGATATCAAATTCTTCCTGCTTCTTTCAAATTCAATCAAAACAGGAAAATCAATCAGAATAGAAATCAAATAGAATTGACAATTGCACCAATTAATCGGATAATAGTTTTTGTCATCTAAATTGATCCTAAATCAACTAATATAACAAATCATGTAACTAAACAAGTCATGCAAAACTGAGACTATGAATCAATTTTTGAAAATTCTTTTTAAGAAAAGAGACATACTTCGATTAATCATTGAGGAAAGAAAAAAAATTACCTATTAAGCTTTAAGATAAACAAACATAGAACCACAAAAAAAATCCCGATAAACAAACACGGCTCCGACCAAAATGCAATCTTCGAGATACAGCTTGAAATATACATCAGCGTATAGCTCTCATCAAGAGCTTTCCAATGATCTAAATTTCGACCATAAACGAATTGGGGAACAATCGAGTAATTAGAAGAGGAAAAGGGCGGCTAGGGTTTAGTTTTGAAATCTGAAAATTGACGAATTGGAGGAGGAATTGGAGGAAACGACAAATGGATTTTGACTAGGGGAGGTTTGGGGATTGCAAGGTGAAGGTTTGAGGTCATTTTGCGTGGTGTTGTCGGGTGTTCTTTGAGTGATGGGAGGCGGCTAGGGTTGAGTGTCTTGAGAAAGATGAGGGAAATTGTAGAATCTTTAGGGTTTGGGGAGTTTTTCGGACATATTTAAGGCAAAGACTGAGTGGTTTCCAACCATCGGATCAAGCACGAAAGACGGTTGAGATGAGAAGCACTGAAACAAGGTCGTTTGGGTTAGTATTGGGGATGGATGATTTGGAGATATGCTAGGCGGATTAAGTGGGGAGTTGGGCTGGGCAGCGTGGATTTGAGGTAAATGGGCACTGATAAGCTTTTGTCCCAGCTGAGATAAAGCTATAAACAAAGGGATTTTTACCTATGTATATCATATAGCAAACCTTATTACCTACTATGTTTAAGGTTTATGTTTATTATATTTAAACATACCAAATTTCAATTTATGTACCATAATTCAAATTAAGGCTTTAATTATAGGCTCATTTATTGTAGGCGTGCATTTAGGGACCGTACCTTCCAAATTTTTGCATTACCCGCTTCTCTCTCCTCCACCACGATTTACCTATAGTTAATTCCCTCCCCCGCACGATTTTTCTTCAGTTTTTTCCCCAACTCTTGTACAGCTCTTACCCACAATTCCCATCACGTTCTGTTGAATCCCCCACCATTTTCATTCACTTCCAGCTTTATATTCAACTCTTAAATCATGAAAAAACCCAATACTCCCAAAAAAAAATCAAAAGTTGTATTAGCAGATATTCCCTCTTTTGATTTGGGTGTTTTAACACCTAAGTTCCCACCCAAAAACCCACAGTCTACACATGCAAGTGAAAAAACTACATGTATTTCATCTCATAGACAAATACGTGCTGAAATGAGAAGCAAGCATTTGCACGATGTTGATGCTAGTGGAGTAGATAAATCAGTCGACAAACAACTAAAGCGCAAGGGGAAAGAGTTGAGGGTAGATGATGATTTTGTAGAAGATTCACGCAGACTTCCAACTGGGAAAAAACCCAAGGTGTCTCCTTCATCGTCAAAACAAAAAAAAAAAAAAAGAAACCCTCAAAAAAAGTACCAAAATTGGTTCCTCAAAAAATTTCAATAAAGGTAAACAATATTTATTTGTCCTCACTGTTTTGTAGTTTGATTTTGGTTGCCAAAAAATATTCTTCAAGTGTTATTTTAGTGTTCAAGTATTTTTTGGCAAAATGTGATATGGTCTCAATTTTGTTGATTATTTGTCGTAATTTTGTAGGTTTATTTGGCACTGTGATTACTAGACGGTCTATAAATGTAGTTAGATTGTAATTGATTTGTAGTCTGCTGAGTAAATTGTAGTTATGGTTTTTTTATTACAACCTGTATAAATGCTACATTTAACTTCTTTCTAAATACAATTAAACTACATTTTTTGAAGGTTATGCTAAGTAACTGTTACATTGTTCTTCTTTGCTTATTCAAGTGTATTTTGGTAAAATGTTGTCTGGTCCTAATTTTGTAGATTCTTTGTCTCAATTTTATAGTTTAATTGGAGTCATGCCTCTTAGACAGTTTATAAATATAGTTGTTTTGTAGTTGATTTGTAGTCTGATGAGTAAATTTGTAGGTATGGTATGTTCCATTTTATCCTGTATTGCTGATATATATAATTTTATTCTAACTACAATTAATATACATTTTGGACTTATATATATAACTTCTTTTATTTTTTTTGTAGATATAGGTGTGGGTAGGCTGTTCTTATTTTAGTTATCTTATGTTATTGTCATGTATTTATATGTAGATACTAATGTTCAACTTTTACTATTTCTTTTTCGCAAAATGGCCCTTACTTTGCTCAATAAAATGTTGATTATTCTAGCATACCTAGCCAAATTCAGGCTTTACTCTCTCCAAATCAACTACGTGTTTTAAAAAAAACATGTTTTGGTTACTTATTAGGCATGTCCCCCAATCTGTATGCAAAATCAATCCATTCATCTTCTAATGAAATATGAGTTGTTAAAGTCTACTGACGCATACTTTTCTATTCTTTTGAAGAGTGAAAAATTATTTTTTTCATTGAGAGAATTTGAGTTGATAACTGGTCTTAATTGTGTGAATACTTTCTCATACTATGGTTACACTTCCAACTATGTTAGCCCTTTAATGAATATATATTTTCCAAACAAAGAAAGGGTTGGAAATTGCATCTGAAAAATGTAGTGACTAATAAAGTATGGGCAAACGATGTGGATGCGATGCAGTTGTGCGTTCTTTATATGTTGGATTTTTTTGTTTGTCTTTCTGATAAGAACCATGTGGCTTTCATAGACAAGTTTATGTTCTATCTAATCGAATCTGGTAATTTTGAATCGTACCCATGGGGTACCAAATCTTTCAAGCAGGTTATTGAATCTATCAGACATCGTCTTAATTCCCATGTACATTCTATACGGGGATGCTCATTAGCCTTGCAAGTGTGGCTATATGAGTGTTGCTCGTCCGTTAACATCGAGCTTGCTATACGGTGTTCTGAATCGATTCCTTGGATTTTAAGATGGTCAACTACAAAGGGACAGATTTAGTTAACTACAATTGAAGACAAGATGATCAAGCCTGAGTGACTCAAGGTATTTTTTTCACTTTTGTATGATTCCACAATTACAATTATAGTAACTATATTTCATCTATATTTTTCTTTTCACTTGAATCAATTGTCACGTTCATCATGTAGTTCACAAACATGGTTGAATCTGGAGAAGAGCTTGGAGTGCTTAATCTCCCATAGAAGATTCAATATGGAAGATGAAGAAGTTTCTCAACCATCAAATGTTCCAACTGTTGCTTCTCCAACAGTTGAACCCAAAGAAGCTAATTCTCAAAAGGCCATGGAGTCTGTTAGTAGCAAGCTCAGCAAGTTGGAAAAGAGGCTTGAGCAGGTATTCTGAAAAACTACAATATTTTGACATAATTTACTACAATTTGAATTCATTCCAACTATTTTGTAGTTGCTTTGTATTTTAAGTGTAGCAAATAGAATAAGCTTACCAACTAACTACACATATTTAATTTTTAGGTTGATGTAAAGTTAGATGGGTTTAAGAAGGATATTTACTCTCAAGCCTTCGAGAGTTCATATATCAATCTTTGAAGAGTGTTATGACTGCGGTAAGCAGGAGGATCTATTTGGATGAGTCAAAGGTAAGAATTTACATATAATTTTATGCTAAGACTATATAAGACATATGACAAAAAAACATTCTCAACTATTCCTCAAAATTGTAGTTTGCTGGTAGTTCAACAAAATATAATGACCAAAATCAAGGAGAGAAAAACCATCATTTTCAGTTCAATGTTGGTGATCAACTCCATGCAAGCACAAGTAATACAGGTATCTACATAATTCCTACATACATATCTACAAACTTCAAGAATTGCTGATCACTTTTTCACTATGTTTTGCAGCTCCCACTTCTCCACAACATGTTCATCCACAAGTTGACTTGTATCCTGACTTCCAAGTAAGAGTGTATTCTTGTCCGGGCCCGGGCCTAAACAGGCATGACGGGCCAGGCTTCGCGGTCCCGGGCTTCGTGTGCCGGACCTGGCTGTCCCGGGCCTGGCAGTCCTGGTGGTTGAGACCGGCCCGTGACGGGCCTAAGCCCACAGTGGTCCTAGACCTGGCGGGCCTGAAGTGTTTTTTAAGGCAATATCTTATATAATAGTTATTAGTATAGTGTAGAATATATTTTATATGGTGTACTAAGTTATTAGTATAGTATATATAATATATATTTCATTGTATATTGTGTTGTAATAATTAGTATATATTGTATATTATGTATATAGTGTGTTGTAGTAATTAGTATATATTGTATATTATGTATATATTGATATATATTATGTATATATTCTGTTGTAGCTATGTATATAGTGTGTTGTAGTAATTAGTATATATTGTATATTATGTATATATTGATATATATATATATTATGTATATATTGTGTTGTAGTAATTAGTATATATTGTATATAATGTATATATTGTGTTGTAGTAGTTAGTATATTGTGTTGTACTAATTAGTATATATTGTATATATATTATATCTCTTATGTATAATGTATATATATTCTCTTATATATATTGTATCTTACGTATATATGTTATTGCTTATATATTTTCTTGTAGTTTAGGTTGTGCGTTATGTATATATATATATTCTCGTATATATTATATTGTAGTATATATTGTATGTTATATATTTTATGTTATATATATATATTCAAGGATTGATATCGAAGTAAAGACAAAGAAATATTGAGAAAAAAGATATTCAAGGATATGTCTTATAATTTTTATTGACCAAAATAGCATATCTTTCTTAGTCTTCCTCCCCCCAATGGAATGAGCAAAATAAGGTACTAATACCACCATTAAAGGAAAAAAAACTAAAAGAAGATGTGACAATGTACAAGTTACATCATATCTACAATTCTACATTGTATCTCTAACAAATCTCATAAATTCGTCAAGGTTGGGAGGAGGTTGTGTTGGTGGTAGTGGAAACGAAGCTTGTTCATCACCACTTCCGGGCGAAGCCGAATCCTCCGAAAGTTCCACTATCATTTCTTCATATGCTTCATCTATCGCCGGGTTGTGATTCTGCAATTCCAAAGTTTCTTCTTTCCGCGCGGATCCAATCTCTAAAAAGCACCGATTTTTCCAAGCTATCCCTCATCGCCGCTCTATGATCACTGATTTGTAGTCTTGCTTGACTGAAAGCACTCTCCGATGCAACAGTTGAAGCTTGAATTGATAAAACATCCCGAGCCATCCTTGCAAGAACCGGAAAATAGTTTTCCCTTGACTTCCACCATTCCAAAAGATCCAAAGAGCCGTCTGGATTCTCCTTTTCAAGTCCCTGAGACAACTAAAGTTGAAGCTCATTTAGATGTGAAATTTCATCATAATTATCGCCTTGAGAACCCCGGAACTCCGTCCAAGATTTAAGAGTTGTTCAGCACGTAAATCTTTTTGACGATTGTGAGCTAGACGAAGTAGGGGTTGGAATATTTGGCCTAGCATGCTCTAATGCCTATTTATAAGCATTATAAGCAGTTTGAGCATTAATTTTAATTGATGCTTTTGCATCAACAAGTGTAGCAATTTCCTCTTCTGAAAGATCTAATGCCTTATAAATATTAGAACACCAAAAACGAGGACCTCCCAATTTCATTGTAGGATTTAACATTGCAGATACACTAAAAATAGAAGGGATAGGGAAAATATATTTTTAAATTTTTGTTCATTTCATTTATAGAAAGTTCATAAATATCCCCACCCTCGCCAAATTCAACAAACAGATCAGCTAGTGCGGCAATATAAACTGAACAGTTTGAAATAGTCGGATAATATTGCTCAGAAAATGCATTTGTAGCAACTTGAAAATGTTCTAAAAAATCTAAAAGAATTTTAACATTCGTCCAATCTTGGGTAGTAAGCATTTCATCATCATCCTCACCACCTACCCGAGAATTAAACGTTGCATTTAATTGGGTTTCTATATTTATACGCAACTACTAAACTTTCGTACATACAATTCCACCTAGTCGGGCAAGGTTTAGGAACCTTTCTTTCTCTAAGGCCATATTCATCACATTTTTTAATATACTCTCTAAGTCTAGTTCTACGGTTTGAATAAAATAGCCAATTAAGAGCCATTCGAACCTTTTCAATTTCTATGTTTAAAATTCGCATACCATCACCAACAATTTAATGATAAATATGACAAATACATCTAACATGGAAAATATTACTAAATGCGGGATTTAGGGTTTTTGTAAGCATTCCTATTGCACAAGTGTTACTAGAAGCATTATCCATAGAAATTGCCATTATTTTATCACTAAAGCAAAAATATCTACAAATATCTGAAACAGTGTTAGCTATAAACCTACCCGTGTGACGTGAATTAATTATTCTATATGCAATTATACGTTTTTGCATTGTCCAGTCCTCATCTATCCAATGACTTGTAACAGTTAGATAATCACAGTCATTATGACTTCTACCAATATCAATTGTAATAGAAATCTGATTAGGTATATGAGTAAATAAATAGCGCAAATATTGTTCATATTCATCTTTGAATTTATAAATATCGTCCTTAACTGTTGCGCGAGGCCAACCTTTATAAGTAGGATTATAAACTCTTCTAATATAATCAACCCAATTAGGATTAGAAGCAAAAGTATAAGGTAAGCACATAACAGTAATCATCTTTGCTAATTCTTCACGATCTCTATTTGGATCGTAATATAAAATACCTCCGGTGACAGTGTTAATTCCTGGTTGAACTAGATTTGAACCTGTACTAGGGTTAACCGCAGAATCTACACTTGTCCCCTCTTGCTGCGCTTGCATTTGAAAAAATCTAGCCCTATCAGTAGGGTGTATTTTTATGTGCCTAACCAAACTACCTGTGCCGCTACGATCTCCAGTAAATTTATGAACAAGTAATTTCCCACAAGTTTTACACTTTGCCTTATTTTCTTCTCTTACATAAGTAAAAAAGTGCCAAACTAATGATGTTTCTGCACGTTTAGCAGGTTGTTTACAAAAAGTTGGAGTTTCTACAGGTGGGTGTGCCGGTGCATTACTTGAGTTATGAACAGGACTAGTAGGTGTATCATCTAAATCTGGTGCTTGGGTTTCATCATCATCATTATCATCCTCATTTTCCTCTAAGATAGGTTCATTAGGATAAAGAGCATTCATAATTTCATCATCTAATCAATAACCTACTGCAACATCATGTAGAAATTCACTATCAGTAAATTGAAAACAAGGGTGATCACTATCAAGCATTACAGGAGGCGGAGTAGGACGTCTAGGTTGGCGACTACTTTTAACTTGCTTATCTTTTGTAGGTGGGGGAGCCGGGGGAAGGGTAGTATTATGGCCACTACTTTCACCAGTTTTACCTTTTCCTTTACCGAACTTTTTTTCAAAGAAAATGCCATACTAATTAGAATTATACAAACTAAACAACACAAAAATATATTATTAAAACGTAAGAGTTGAAACGAGTTTACCGGATTGCCGAACAACTTCTGAATTGAAAATCGTTGAACACTTGAAAACTTCAATTCAACAACTTCACAATTTTTCACGAATTTTCAAAAATTAATTAAGCAATTGTAGTTGAAAGATTGAAAGAAAGATTGAGAGATATTTATGAATTGGTGAATAAAAATGAAAGAATGAGGGGGTATTTATAGTTGAGAAATGGAAAAAAGAGTAAATTATATAAATTTTGGGGACAAATGGCTATCTTACAAAGTTCCAAACGGCTATTTTTGAAAAGAGCCGTTACTGATTTTTTTTTAAAAAAAAATAGCCGTTGGGCCCGCCAGGACCGGCCCAGGCCCGCCCAGCGATCCCGAGCCTGGCGGTTCGAAGCTATTGGACCGGCCCATCACGGGCTTAATGGACCGGTAGGACCGGCCTACCAGGGCCGCCAGGACCGCTGCCCGGTTCAGGCCCGGCCCGTTTGCACCCTTACTTCCAAGAAGCAGCTGAGGCATTTAAAGCAGGTATAGAACCATAACTGCATTATAACTACATTTTATGTAAAATTTCAATAATTTACTCCTAATCTACATATTCCTACATATGACTACAATTCTACTGTCCAATTATTCATTCAAGCTGTAGATTCAACAGAACATGTACAAGGAAATGTTGAGGAAAAACTAGTAATTGATAAAATACCTGTGGCACAACAAGCAGGTAATGTAATCTCTAAATTTAATCAGCAGTTCCATATATTGTTCATAACTACATAGATCTACACCTATCAACAGAAGGTGTACTTACTCCAGGGAGTGTGCCAGCAATGGTTGATGATGAACCAGCAATCCAGGAAGGATCTGAGGTAGCAAAAGAAGGTATTGTTTCATAATGTATTTTTTAATAGAAAATAGTTGATTATACAATGGTAGAATGATGTTAAGTATGTCATTTTATATGTAACGAATGTTTATGATAACATTCCACAGTTTCCAATTCACGGTGTAACAGTGACTGAAGTTGTCCAGGATGGCATTGATAAAAGAGAGGAGACTGAAGTTGTGCCTGAAGGCATTGAAACCAAAGATGTGACATTGGATGATTTTGAGCTGCCAGAAAACTTATCATAGTTGGTCATGTATGGCGAGCCCATACCAGATGAATCAAATCCCGTTCATCCAGGAATAACAAGGATACCGGGAAAACATGCACGATCACCATTCACACCCCCGTATAGTACTGAAGGCAGCACATCTATTGGGCCCAAATATTTTTACCTAAAGAACCTCTTCACAAGTGTCATAGGCGAATATATAGATCCTGAATTGATAGATAGGTTCACAATCTGGTTATACCATCGCACTGACAAAGTATTTTGAAGGTATGGTTGCTTAAATTTACACTGTCTGTTCACCCTTTTTAGACTTTAAAGTTGTAATTCTTTTTGTAAGTTTTTTGTATTTGATTCATTCTTTTGTTATTACAGGAGAAAAGATTTCTTTTCAAAGAAGGATAACCAAATCAATCCTTGGTTGGATTTTGGTTGTGATAAGATTGATAAGAACGACTGGTTCTATGCCCTTGCTCACCTCGGACAAGTAATCAATAGCACTATAAGTATATTGTGTTTACAATCATTGACAATATCTATTTTCTCTTTAATTTTGTGGTGCAATTGTAGTTTTGTCTTTATTTATGACGTGTAATTGTAGTTATATTGTAAACATCATATATATGTTACTATATTTAGTCTTCATTTGTATAATTATAATTTTTTGGACCTTATGTAACCAATGTGAAAATGTAGTTAATGTTTATTTTTTTTGTAGATATGATGGGTCAATTGTAGATATAGTACTTGTTCACTATGGTTCATGCTAAATACCATTAAATTACATTTGGTGAGGCACTTGGGCTAACTGTTATATAGCTGTAGTTATGGTGTAGTTATAAGTGAAGTAATCTGTTTTTCATAAATTCTAATTGTAGTTAATATGTAGCTGTTTTGTAGATATGATAGGTTACACTGTAACTTATTGTATATTGCACTTTTACTTTGGCAGCACATTGATGTTATTATGTACTATCCTAGAAAAAAGGGAAAATATGGCCCTAACATCCAGACTAGTTTTACAACAACCGATTGCTTGTTCAAGATAAAGAATGAAAGAATCTATGAGAAGTTCACTAGTTCTCTACCGGATCAAAGGAATTCGGTTGTTAAAGCCGAGGATGATATTGGAGAATATATTCTGGGCTACAGAATTCTTGCTAATGTTGCCTGGGATCTTGTTGACTATGTGCTCATGCCTGTTAACCTTGTGGAGAACTTTCAATGGTTGTTGCTAGTTTTTGACATAAAGGAACGACAACTTTATGTTTATGATTCACTAGTGAAGAGAGCATACCGTAATCAAACAGTTCAAACATTGGTTGACAAATTTTCAATCATTATTCCTCTTTATTTGTCATGCACTGGTTTCTATGGTAAATGCAAAACATTGACTTCATGACTACAAAGTCATAATAGAGAAACCAGTTACGGACCCTCTCAACATAAAATGGATGGTTGCTGAGATTCCACAACAAAAGGAAGGCTCACTATAAAAAACTAATCTCCCTTTCTATATGTTTAATTATTTTTTTTAATCGTTTGTTGTATAATGAAAAACTCTCATCTTATGCAGGGATTGTAGTGTATTTGTGGCTGCCTTTGCGGAGTATATTAGCACTGGTGATTTGTCTATCCCAAAGGAAGATCTTACTGATATTGACCAACACCGTAGACGCTATGGAGCTCTACTGTGGGACTACGCCACAAAGAAGCTAGAAGATGGCTAAACCAGTGAGAGTGAGGTTACTGGCAGACTTGTAAGGAGGAAGGGTGCACCAGCAAAGAATGAGAGGACTAAAGTTCAACGAAACAAGAAGTAGACTATTTTGTTCCTAGTTGGGTCTGTGTAATTTGGTAGTTGAATTTGGAAAATAAAGTAGGAATTAAGCCGTTGTGGTTTTCTACAACACTTTTTTTATTACATTATAATCGAGTACTCGAGTTCTCTGATTGCATTTTTGCAGTAACAACTTTGTCTTATAATTTCACTTTAATCTTCAAGTTATTTTTATAAAATACCTTCGGTGCCATTTAATGTCTTTATATAACTGTCAGTTCTTAAACAACATACAGATTAAATAAATACATGTCTCATATAAATAATTTAGCCATCTTTTATAAACAATGATTTTCAGAAAAAATTAATTTATCTACAATTAAACTACATTGAAGTACATTTTAACTACAAAGTCCCAATAAATGATTGACCGGACTACATTTAGACCACACTTAAACTACATTTTAACTACAATATGGAAACAATTTACATTCAGTGTTTTCTTATTAATATCAGACGTTTTGTATATAGTATATACCAAAGTTTAACTATTCAATAAAAAAAGACAACCATTGACGCTTGACAGCATACATAAAAAATGTAACTAGTGCAGATACATAAATTTATGTTTATACTTCTTAATCATCTTCAAAGATTAAAACAGTTACACAATAAATTCCGATAATTTGAGCTCACTAATATTTATTTTGAATAACTATTCTAGCTATATGATATTTATTTATTTTTCAGCACATTCTTGCAAGTTCTTTTGTTACGCCCTTCACCTCCACAATTTCCACATGACACCTTGCACTTCTTTAACTTTATTTCATCAAATGTTTTATATCTTTCCTTGTGAGGTCTACCTGGCTGCCTTTTATCTCCAGCCGGTGGCTTTACAACCTCATCCAAAATATGATATGGAACATCCCATTTGGCTTCATCAAGAAGAGGATTTACTGGCATTTCATAGGTAAGAAGAAGGATCTTCCTTGTGTAATACAGAGATCAATAGTTGCCATGCCTTTCATTCCTATGCGTTAATGCTACCAAAGCATGCGCACATGGAAGTTCATCAAGTTGGAATTGTCCACAGCTACATTTCTTATTTTCTAGACACACAATGTACCGCTTCACACTATCTAACACAATATATATATGATCTGTTGAAGCCCTCACCTACAATTGAAGACCGAACAGAAATAATAATACATCAATCAGCTAACTAGATTATCAACAATTTACCTACAAATCAGCTACAAATAAACTACATCTAAACAATAACTACATTTACCCACAATTTGACTACATTTTAACTACAAACTGGAAACACTGCAGCTTCTACTATTTTTTTTTTCTCCTGCACCAAACAAGAATATCTTACCTTTAGTTTATGAGATAATGTATTGTTATCTTCCAATTCTTTGTTGAATTTGTGGCCAAGGAATGTGAAAGTACCTTTTGCCTTTAATAACTTTTCTTTTGTCCAACGTTCAAGAAGCGTCCTCATATACTCAAATAGATCAAATATTGGCAGCTCTCTTGCCTCTTTTGTTACAGCATTCAACGACTCGGCAATGTTTGATGTCATAGTAAAAGTTCTATTCACCGTTGCATGTACTCTTGACCATCTATGATAGCCAATATGATGTAGGTAAGACGTTACACGCAGTTCTACCTCTTCAATCTTCATCATCCTTTCATTGAATTCATCTAGAGTGTATGGCCGTGCTGTAGCAAAGTACAATTCATATAATTGTAGATGTGCATTCTTGAATTTTGACCTTATATTTATCCATATATGCCACATGCAAGAGTAGTGTGCCATGCCCGGATAGACAACTAATGTTGCCATCAATATACTCTCATGCCTATCTGAGACAACACACATTGAAGGTCTTTCACCATATGCCTCCTTGAATTGCTCAAAGAACCACTTCCAAGACGCGTCGTTTTCAGAATCAACCACATCATATGCCAAGGGAAAAATAGTACCTACATTTTTTAGACATAAAATAATATTAAATAATAACTAAAAATATAGAATGTAGACAATTTAACTACATTCATTTATCTAACTACAAACTAACTACAGCAATGTGATTTCCTTCCATTTTAAATTTCGAATTTAATAGTGATAGGATCACACGCAGATCTGATTTATAAAAATTTGATGCCTTTTTAGGGGAGAATCTACCTATTTTTGGTTTGGTACAGATTTTGTAGTGAAATTGTGGACTAGGCAAGTAAATGTATGAGCATTTTTGGTAATAAGGTTTGCTATATGGTATAGATAGGAAAAAATCCCTCAAACAAAACCCTTCTCATTTCCTTTCTATTATTTTTTGAAAATAAACTAATGAACGTTAATTAAATCTTGACTTAATAACCTTAATTACTTATTTTCCATAAAAGACTAATTAATTTAAAACTAAAAGCTAAAATATAAAAGTTTTTTTGATAATGCGATTAATATGTGATTAAATACTAAAATGCAAATAAAACCTAAAATGATATGCAATAAAGATTTGGATATTTTTCATGAATTTTGAGATATTAAATATGCACAAAAATACAACTAAAATGCAAATAATAAATAACAAAAAAATTCCTATTAGGGCATCCCATTAGTAAACCGGTTTCAATTAAAAAAATTATTTTTGTGGATTTTATATGAGTATTTTCGCAAGGCAAAAATTGCGTGCTTATAACAGATACAGAGATACATACTCCATTATCGCTTTCTTTATTCTCCTCCACCAATAGTGCTGCTTCAAATCCTGATACATCTTAGCGGTACCCAGATGAATGGAGTACCGCAAACTATGGGTCTGCTAAAGAATCAACTCACGCAACCCATCCACATTTGGCGCACATAACCAGCTCTACATTCGCAACACACCATCATCTTTGATAGAAACCTCCTTTGGCATCGCCGTGCTGAACAGTGTCCTTGAGGACAAGTAAATGGGGTTTGTCATACTGACTCTCTCTGATGAGATAATATAAGGAAGATCGTAAAACCACACGAGCAGGAACTAGGATGGGCTCCAAAACATCCAACCTCAAAAACAAATTGGCCAAGGCCTGAACATCCAATGCTAATGGCCTTTCCGTTGCTGGTAGATATGCTAAACTACCCTAACTCTCTTCCTTTCGACTCAAGACATCGACCACCATATTGGCCTTCCCCGGGATGGTATAGAAAGGTGATTTCATAGTCCTTAAGCAACTATTACCATCTCCACTGCCACAAGTTAAGATCTTTCTATTTGAACAGATATTATAGACTCCAGTGTTCGGCAAAGACCTCACAAGGGACACCATACAAATTAGGGGTGGGCGTTCGGTGCTTCATAGATGGTATTTATGAAGTATGGTTCTGTATTTTAGTTTTTGGTATATCAATTATGTATACCAAATACTATACCAAAGTAGTTCGGTAGGGTTCGGTTGGTTCGGTACAATTTTGGTACGGTTTCGATATTGTACCGTCCCTATCTAACGTGACAACCAGTGGCTGTAATTACTAGTTACAATAGTCTTACTAGGTTTTCACATTTTTGTCTCATAATACTATCGGTTGGGCAGATTTAAATCTTGTATTCGTGGTAATTTTACCATAATCTTTTACCGAATGCCAACTCTTGTGTCTGAAATGGCAACAAGCAGGTGAAACTAGCCACTGGAAATACTCCACTTCTCTTTAAACCATTTCTCTTCTACTGCCTACCCATCTTGTTTATTTTTCTGTTGAAACAAAAGCTAGAACATATGATGTCTGATACCGTATAATGTTCATATACACAATATAGTAATGGAGTTCACTTTGAGCCTTACTTTCTGCAACCTTTCTCATTGTGGCATTTACCTTCTCATTGAATTTGATCTAAAGATAAAAATATGAGTTTCTTAATTTCACCATTGTTCTTGCCAGTGAAGGACTAGGAAGCACGGTAATACTAAAATATTTTGGTATTTCGGTATATCGAAATACCAAAATATAAAAAATTCAATACCGAACTACCGAAATACCAATTTTTTTGTACCAAAATACCAACAAAAAAAAACATAAATACCAAATTAATTTGGCTCCGTTTGGAATTTGATTTTTCGGATTTTGTGCACACCCTTAGTACAAATAATGCTGCCAGATCATCAATGCATGCACAATAGTTTCCAATTTCAAGTCGTGGACCGGATTATTCTTCTTATGGGTCTTTAGCTGCCGAGACGCGTAGGCAATCACCCTACCTTCTTGCATCAATACCGTGCCAAGACGAACACATGACGATCACAATACACAGTATAAGACCCCGAAATACCAACAATAGGGTTGTATTCAAAGCAGTCTTGAGCTTTTGAAAGCTCACCTCACACTCCTGGATCATCTAATAGGAGCACCCTTCTGGGTCAATCTGTTCATGGGTGCAACAATAAATGAGAAACCCTCTAAGAAACGACGATAATACCCAGCTAAATCAAGGAAACTCCAAATTTCAGTACCTGAAGATGGTCTGGTCCAACTCTGCACTACTTCAATCTTCTTTGGATCAACCTTGATCCCCTAAATTGACACCACATGACCCAAAAATGCCACCTAATCAAGCCAGAATTCAAACTTTGAGAATTTTGCATGCAGCTTGTTCTCCCTCAAGGTCCGACACACGATCCCCAAGTGCTACTCATGATTCTCCCAGATATGAGAGTACACCAAGATGTTGTCAATAAACAAAATGACTAATAAATTGAGATAATGCTAGAATAACTTGTTCATCATGTGCATAAATGTTACTGAGGCGTTGGTCATCCCAAATGACATCACACGGAACTCGTCGTGATCATACCTAGTCCTAAAGGCAGTCTTCGGAATACCCGAATTTTTCGGATCTTTAGCTGATGATAATCTGACCATAAATCTATCTTTGAGTACACTCTAACACATTTTAGGTGATCAAACAAGTCAACAATGCGTGTAAATGGATTCTTGTTCATCATTGTAACCTTGTTCAATGGCTGATAATCAATACGCATGCGCATAGAACCATCCTTCTTCTTCACAAACAAGACTGGAGCACCTCAAGGTGACACATTAGGACAAATGAAGCCCTTATCAAGAAACTCTTGCAACTGCTCCTTTAACTCCTTCAGCTCTGATGTGGCCATATGATATGGTGGAATAGAAATGGGATGAGTTCCTGACAACAAGTCAATACCAAAATTGATATCCCTATTGGACCGCATGCCTGGAAGATCCACTGGAAATACATCTGGGAAGTCTCTCACTACCAAAACTGACTCAATGGTAGGGGTATCAGAATTGACATCTCTCACAAAGGCTAGATAAGCATCACACCCTTTTTCAACCATACATTAAGCATTTAGAAATGATACAATACTACTAGGAACATAATCCAATTAACCCCTCCACTCTAAAAGAGGCAAACCTGGCATAGCCACTGTCATAGTCTTGATGTGACAATCCAGAATGGCATGATAGGGCGAAAATCAGTCCATAGCCAAGATAACATCAAAGTCTACCATAATAAGTATAAATAGATCAACTATGGTCTATAAACCACCAATAATAACTCAATACGATCGATACACACAGTTCACAACAATAGAATCTCCTACATGCATGGACACATAAATAAAAGAACTTGAAGAATTACGGGATACATCCAAATACAGAGCAAAGTAAGATGAAACATATGAATAAGTGGATCTTGTATCAAATAAGATTGATGCATCTTTATGGCAGACCAGAACCATACCTGTAATGACTGCGTTATAAGCAACTGCCTACTTCCTACCTAAAAAAGCATAGAATCCGGCATGGCCTCCCCTCTACGGCGACCTCTATCCGCCTGTCCCCCACCACTCGCTGGTTGTGCGGGTGGAGAAGCAACTAGGGAAGCAACTATGGCCTGAGAAGTCTATAGACCTGATTGAATTCGTGGAGCCTAAGTAGTCTGTGAAGGTGCATCCACCTAAGTCTAGGACATTTTCTAACCATGTGAAGGGTATCATCGCACTTAAAGCAAGCTCTCGGTGAGTGCGTCTGCTGGGACTGGCTCGGGCCTGGTCGGCTGGATTGACCATTGAAGGCACCTCGTGCAGAAGGTGTACTAGAAAGTGGGTGAGGAAAGTGTGCAGCCTTAGACCTCAGAACAACTGGATCACCACTAGAAGCTAGAACTTCTAAGTCAACTAGACGGCTCATGTAGCCTCTACCATGATGGTATTGTAGCTACAGTGTGGCCACCACTAATTCCTCTTGTAACTCGAGGCCTATTGGCCTCTCCGTCCTCTCTCTCTCTCATGGACCTGCATACCCTCCAATCTCCGTGCAATCTCTACCACCTTCTGATATCGGTTATTTGTCTCCAACACTCGAGCCATGCTGAATCTCATACCATAGTTGAGCCCCTCAATAAATCGACGAACTTGCTCTCTTACCTAGAGACAAAAGCAAGTGCATGTCTAGATAAAATACTATATCGGAAAGCATACTGACATTGTCATAGTACCCTGGCGCAGCTACTCAAACTCTGCACTCCATGCATCCCTAAGAGTCTGAGGAACAAACTCTCTCAAGAATAACTCTGAAAAATGGAGTCCGTGTAGGTGAAGTCGCCTCGGTTGGTCTACCCTTCTCGTAAACCTGCCATTACTGACGCGTTTCTCCTAACAATTGGAATGTAGTAAAAGCAAGACACTCGTTCTAATAATACCTATGGTGCGAAGAATACAGTGGCACTCCTTTAGAAAACCATGTTTATCCTTTGAAGCTAAACTAATAAAAGTATGAGGGTGAAACTTCTTGAACCTCGTTAATCTAATCTCCTCCTACTTATATAATGTTGAACTAATCGCGGGCCGATCCAGAATAACAGGCTATACAAGGATCACTTCTAGGACCTTATCAGCATGGGTCTGCTTCTCTGGAGTATGGGCCACGGGGTGTCTGAGCTCCTCCCCTACCCTGAGATGTTACTAGTGCAAGTGGGATCAACCCCGCCTGAGCTATAGTACCAAACATGGTCAAGAACTATGTGAGGGTCTCCTGAAGTGCAGGGGTGGCAACAGGAGCCTCTGGTGCCTGTCCCCTAGTTGGAGCTACTGGTGTCTTCTCTGTTGCAACTCAAGCAAGTGCTCTACCCATACCACATGCCCCTCATCGGCCTCTGTACTGGCACCAGCCTCTTGCGGCTCTAGTAGGGGGTGCAGGTGTCTGATTATTGGATCTAGAAGTGTGAGTCCCACTATCTACGAGAGAATAGAAAAACAAAGATTTAAAACTTCAAAGTCAACAAGTTCGGATGATAAGGAATCAAAGAAAAGTAAAGTTTCCTAAAAGTTCCATAGCCTCTCAAAGATAAGTACAAACATCTCTGCACCGATCTGCAAGACTCTACTAAACCTGCTTATGACTCATAACACCTATGAACCTAAAGCTTTGATACCAACTAGTCACAATCACAATTTTCTAATGTAGGATGTCGTAATAACACCTAGTATCTACGACTAGGTAAGCCTAACATTTGATAACAACTAGGCAGATATACTTAATAGAAATACTAAAACAAGTCTAATTAACTCATATAAACTCCCAAAATAGAATTTAACAAACATTTTCCGATAACAAAGGAACCGAATCATAAGCTCTATAAAGTAAGCTAAAATGTCTATTACATTACTGTCTGAATGAAAATACAATGGTAATAAAGGTTAAAGGAAGGTGACACTGAGGCATGCTGATGAGTAGGCATATCTTAAAGTCTGTAAGTAACTAACAATCGATCACTAATGTCCGACTTGAGCGGACGTACCTAGATCTGCAAAAAGAGATGTATATAAGCGTAGTATGAGTACACCACAATGGTACCAGTAAGTATCAAGCCTAACCTCGGTATAATAATGACGAGGCCAGGTAAAGATACCTACTAGGATATATAAATAAGCAGTATTAAAATATAATAATGATAAACAATAAAAAGCGGAAAAAATATTTGATACGAAATAAGTTAATGGCATGAACTAATACCAAAATCGTAAGCATGGAAATAACGTAAAGAAATCAATTAAAGAGAACCACAATGATCATATACGGACAATAACTGATAGAACAAGGAAGAATAAAACAACAAGAAGTGTTACCACCAAATAACTCTTTACAACCCAAGATAAACAACAAGAATCACAACGAGGTACTGCCTCATGTACAAAAGAATCACAATTGAGGTACCGCCACGTATTCGCAATTCACAATCTCATTCACAATCTTTCCTTATACCACCTCGTGAGCCTTATATTTAAACAGTTTTGAAAACTATTTTGCACGAAATAGCTACAAGCACTTTACCCACCTTACGATGCCGCGTGGCTTGACGTAGTTCCCCTACAAAAAACACATACATAAATCTCACCTTATACTGCAACATGCACATTAACCCTAGCCTTATACTACTGCATGCACGTCAGTAACACATCATAATAACAACTCACATTACAAGTACCCATATATCACAACTTGCTAACTATCAAAAATATCAATATTTTTATAATAATAGCCATGACTCCACCACAACGTGTAGAAAATATAAACAATAATAATGAATGTAACATTCTCAACAGGAAAGATTTCTCAACAATTGATAACTTTTCCTCAAAGTGATACCGCTTTCACAACTTCAACACCAATAACTCAAGATGAGAAAAATAATATGTAACTAAATACAAACAACTCAAAATGGAAGAGATAACATGAATTCAAATAAGAGTAATAACAATGAAAGATATAACTTTTAACAATGACTTCAAATAAGAATAATCAATAATGAAAGAGATAACATGTAACAATAAAAAGGGGCAACAAGTTCAACTAAAATACGAGAGCATTTTATCAAGTATGATGTAGAACAAGTGTTTAACAAGTCATTTAAGGCCTGTAAGGATAGCCTAACACAAATAATATTAGATTGACTTTGAGAATTTAGAACGTGATATGACATTTCAATTAAAGCATGAATATAGTCTAACTAGCCTAACATGGTCAAATACCACGTACAATTCGTATCCCACTCGTCTCCTTGCATGTACGACTTTCACATAGCACAAAAGACATAATCAATCCGAAATCCTAAGGGGTAGTTTTCCCATACAAGGTTAGACAGGATGTTTATCTCAACTAGGCCAATTCAACTCTCGAAAATAGTTTTTTCCGAAAAATTTATCTCCACACGGGTTCAATGGTAGATTCTGACTATCCATGACCCCACGAGTTCATTTATGTAATTAGTTTCAAAATCCGACTTCAAATCGACTCTCAAAACTGAAATTCTTGTTTTTCAAAAACTTGATAATGTTTCACTAATTTTCACTTTGACTCACATGATTTTGATGTTAATGTCTAAAATACATTGATGGAATATGATTGGGAATAGATTCGAATCATGTACCCAAGGTTTGTAAATGAGAATTTTCTCTCCAAATCGCCTCATACCAAGATTAGGGTTCAAAATGGCAGAATATGAGATGAAATCCCGACTTTCAACCCTTTTGTTGAGTTACAGTTATCGTAATTACGATTGCGAAGCCTCGCAATTGATAATATAATCTCGCAAATGCGGCACAAATAGAGTTGGGGGTACTTCTCACAAATGCAAAGATGGGTTTGCAATTACGTACCTTGTCCCCCACGCAAAACCAACAATTTCTTCGCAAGTGCGAACCTAGCCCAGCCCCAAGCATTATAAAAAATGTGACCCAGGCATTTCAATTGCGATGATTGTGCTCCCTGCTAATGTCCCAAATGCGACTCTGGTGTTCGCAAATGCGACACTAGAAGCACCAGACACCAGATTTTCATTTTTCCATTCAAAACTTTTTGAAACATATTCGGAACACATTCGAGACTTCAGGGCTCCAAACCAAACAACTACAAAAGCCTAATAACATCATATGAATACTCTCGCGCGATCATAACACATAAATAATATCTAAAACTATGAATCAAACACTAAAATGCATGAATTCCAAAGTAAAGTTCAAGAATCTCCAGAATTACAACTAAACGTATGAATCCTATCAAATCAACTCTAAATTATATTAAATTTTGCATACAAGTTCTAAATAGCATAATGGACCTATTCCAAGTCCCAAAATTAAATTGTGAGCTCGATTGATAAATTCAACCTACGGTCAAACTTTTCAATTTCAAATTGCCAAATTTCGTCAACACAACATAGATCAACCTACGAACTTTCAAAATCAATTCTGGACATATGCTCAAGTCCAAAATAATAATGCAAAGATTTGGAGCTATCAAAATACTATTTTGGGGTTGTTTTCACAAAGTCAATATTTGGTCATTATTTATAACTTAGGCTTCTATGTCAAGAATCAAAGGGTCCAAATCATCCTGAAAGCTTCACGGAAAGAAACTAACAAAACCCGCAAGTCATAAAATTATAAACACACATGTGTGAAGTATAAGAAGGGGTAACAGGGAACAATTACACAAAATGATTGATCGGGTTGATACAATTCTTCTTTCTCATTCAGTAGCATCCATAATGTAGCCATAAGGGATTTGGGAGTCTTGTTTAGGGGGACAACTTTTCGGGACACGTGTTAGTATGTCATTTGTGTTTACCTCTTTGTGAGGTTGTTCTCTCAATATTTTGTACTTGCTTTTATATAGTGGATGCTCATCTTCGCCCGTAGATGTATGTCTAATTGACCAAACCACATTAAATACTTGTATCTCTTTTGTTGTATGATTTATAGCTGTTCAAGTTTGCTTTACTAGCTTCCGTATGAATCTGATTATTTTAATTCGAACAAGTGGTATCAAAGTGAGTTTCAAGGCAGGTTCATATTGGCGAGTTTAATTCTAGACGAATGTATTTGATGTAAAATAATCATGATTTTTATATGAGAAATTTGACTAGAATGCTACGCACGTTGAGAGAAACTTTGTGGTGGAGATCTGAAGATGTGGCTTAGTGAAGGTTATGTGAAGAAGGTAGATCAAGTTTATTTTGGCAGAAAATTCAGGCCAATAAGAAGAATTGTTAGGTGTTTGTTCAGATTCTCTTATGATATTTGGTTTTTCTATCTCTCGAAGGAAATGACAACATGTTAATTACCAAAATTGAGCTTTTATTTTCCTAAAAGGAAATTATTAATCTCTCATATTTGGCTAGTCCCTTTTTTTAGAGGAAAATATTTGGACTTCTATAAATTAAGAATACTTCTTTCTCATTTAGCAACATCCGCAATATAGCCATAAGTGGTTTAAGAGTCTTGTTAGGGGGGAGAACTTTTCGGGATAAGTGTTAATATGTCACTTATGTTTGCCTCCTTGTAAGGTTGTTCTATCGATATTTTATATTGTCTTTTATATAGCGGATTATTCATCTCCGCCTCTAGATGTAGGTCAAATTGACCAAACCACATTAAATGTTAGTGTCTCTTTTGGTATATTTATCATTCATTGTATGATTTATTGTTGTTTAAGGCTTGATTTACTAGCAAAACTTGAAGCTAGTAAATATGTTGTCCTTCAAGAAATAGGAAAACCAAATAAAGTAAGAAAATCAGGATAAACACTTAATAATTCTCCCTATTGGCCTGAATTTTTTGACAAAATAAACTTGATCTACCTTCTTCACATAATCTTCAACAGGTTACATCCCCAAATCTCCATTGCAATATTTGTCTCAATGGAGTAGTATTCTTGTCAAATTTCTCAGACAAAAATCATGATTACCATCAAATAGGTAGCGGCTAGACCCAAACCCACCAATATGAACATGTCTTGAACTTTGATCTAATACCACTTGTTCATATTCCTCTCAATTTCGTAAAAAGTCGGATAAATAATTAAGGCTCTGATACCACTTGTTGGGATAAAAAAAATCAGGTATCATGCAGAAGCTAGTAATAAAGCAAACCTTGTATGAGGATATATAAGACAACAAAAGAGAAATCTACCAAAAAAGATAAAATAATTTAACGTAATTAGTTATCCAATATATAAAAGAGAATATAAAATATAGAGAGAACATCCTCACAAAGAGGCACATAAGTGGCAGACTAACACTTATCCCGAAATTTTCTCCATAAACAAGACTCTCAAACCCCTTAGGTTACATTGTGGATGCTATTGAATGAGAAGGAATGATTTATAGAAGTCCAAATATTTTCCTCCAAGAAAAGAGAATAGCCAAATATGGAAAAGTTAGAATTTTCTTCTAAGAAAAATTCAATTATGATAAATATGTTGTCCTTTCCTTCAAGAGATAGGAAAGTTAAATATGGTAAGAAAATAAAGACAAACACCTAACAATTGCTAGGACCGAAGTAATCAGGTATCGTGCAGAAGCTAGTAAAGCAATTCTTAAACGCTGATAAGACAACAAAGAGAAGCATACCAAAAGAGACACAAACATTTAATATGGTTCAATTGACCTACATCCACAGGTAGAGATGAACAATCTACTATGTAAAAGAGAATACAAAATATTAAGAGAACAACCTCACGAAGAGGCAAATATAAGTGACACACTAACACTTGTCCCGAAAAATTCTTCCCAAACAAGACTCTCAAATCCCTTATGACTACATTGTGTATGCTACCAAATGAGAAGCAATGATCCTTAATTTATAAAAGTCCAAATATTTCCCTACAAAAAAAGAGACTAGCCAAATATGAGAGATTTGTAATTTCCTTCAACAAGAAGAAAAATCCATTATGATTAGTTGTCATTTCCTTCAAGAGATGGAAAAATTAAATATGAAAAGAAAATCAGGACAAAAACTTAACAGTCGGATTCTTCATAATCTAAATTTTAAATTTTGGGTTACAGATTCAGGTACGGATACGGGTGCTGAGATTCGACTAAAAATAATTCAAATATCTAAAAGTAGAGTTGACATTATGCAGAAAATTTATAAGTTATTTTGAAAAGAAAAAAATATTGATCAAGAGGAGAATCTGAGGAGGAGATAATAGGAAAAGGATTGACATAGAAATTTTTATATACAAGGTATTTTATTTTCTTCAATTTCAACTTAACTTTTATTTTGATTTAACAAAGTATTGTATATTTTCCAATTTATCAGTTGACTTTGATCAAAGTACCCAAAATCTATTAATCAAATTCCATACGGATCACACATTCACACCCACACCAACGTCCTATTGACACGAGTGCGATACCGAAAGTGAAAAATCCAGAAAACCTAGGCTATTAGTCTAGTCTTTATCATCATTTCCCATGCGTACTTTGCCAGTCCGGTAGACGGTTATCACATACAATGCTTGAGCTCCATCCAACGATTCTACTTGATCGTAGTTTTCATGCAAGAAATATTAAAGATAAAGAGAAAAACAGCAATCTATTAAACTCACAAGTCAAACATTCAATAAGCTCACATAAGAGATAGACAAAAAATGACTCACGACTAGAAATTCGGCAAAAATCGACTGCAGCCGACCGATCGATATTGGTCGGTTAAAAAATCGGCCAAAAATCTGACTGAAGTCGTCGATTTTTCAAAATATTTTATTTTTCAATTATTTTTACAAAACCAGCCAACTTTGGTCAGTTTCCTTTGACGCAAAAATGCAAGAAACTATTTTTGAGTCTCGCAAAATTTATTTTTCAAGAAATCGACCATCTTTGTTCGATTTTTCATTTAAGATAAATGAAAATTAATATTAAAAAAAGACCAAAATAGGTCGGTTAATTCTGCCGATCATTTTAAAAATCTACTAAATTCGGTCCGTAACTTTTTTTTAATAAAACCGACCGACATCGGTCGGTTATTTTTGTGCGAAATATAATTAAAGAGTATAAATAAAATAAAAGACCGTCTTAAAATGAAATGCGCCAATTGTTTAGTAATAGAATAGTATCCTACCACAGTACAGACCTCGGGTTGATTCCTAAATTTTGTATTTTTTAATTAAATAATCAAAATACTGACCGACTTTTGTCCGAAAAATCAACCAACTTCGGTCGATTGTTTCAGCAATTTTTTTTAATTTAATTGATCGACTGAAATTTGTTGGAAGATACCGTCTAAAGTCGTTTAGTTAGCTCTACCGATATTATGATTACTTGCTTGATTTGCATGGGAAAGAAGATTTTTGGAATGAACAATATGAATTCATTTCAAAAAGAAGAAAAGGTTGAGGTTTGGCATTCACATGTAAAAATAGAACGAGCTAGTCAGTTTTTGGATTGGTCCTTAAAAAATAATCAGTTTTTGTAAAGTCATTAAAAAATAATAACTATTTAGCTACAACACGAAAAGTTCCAGCATAATATACTAGAGATCAGTGCACCTGTGTATGAACTTCCAGCATATTATATTGGAATCTAACACATGGAAAGTTCTAGTATAATATACTAGAGATTGGAAAATCAATGCTCCAATCTTCAGTATATTATACTGGACGAGTACATTATACTACTTATAGTGGAGTTCCAGCATAATATATTGAAGTATTTTTTTCAGATTTTGAAAAGTGTTTTCGTTCAAATTTTTCTTTACATGAAAAATAGTTAAATTTCGATTACTTTTGAAACTATGGCTATTTTTGAATGATCACTTATAAATCTGGATATTTTTCAGTATCTCCCTATTAACATCTACCGATGGGCTCTAAATTTGTAAAAAAAAATTTAAATACATGATATGAGACTTAAGTTCATGGTTCAAAGAAGCTACGTCAAAATCAAGTCAAACATTCTACCTTTTTTTGGCTAAGAACAAGCATTTTATTGATTTAAAACATAGATGTTACAAAGGAGGGAATGTAACGTACAGTTCCAGTGCCCTGTGAGTCTAAAAGAAAGTACGGTAAAACATAAGGTGGGCGGCTATCAAAAACTAAAACATCAGCAGCTTGTGTAAGGTTGAGTTCCTTGCCAAATTGCGTCAATGCATCTGCAAAGGTATTATCCTCCATGTAGGTGTGGTTGATTTGTGGCATATGTAAGTTACACAACATCTAACCTTCAAGCATCAAATAGATATGATAACTAGGGAATATCATTTGGTAGTAGGGTGAGAAGTACGTGCGAGTCAGTTTCCGGTATGAGCGGTAGCAAGCTGTTGGTAATAACAATTTGTAATCCATGAAAGAGGGCAAGCAATTCCTCTTGTAGTAGTGTGGTATGGTACAATAATTTTGAGTAGCCAATGATCCAACTGCCCGCGTGATTACAGATTGCTCCACCTACCCCGCCAGATTGAGATGAGGGATTAAAAGCACCATCGATATTGAGTTTGTAGGTATGTGGATGTGGTGTCATCCATTTGACTTGAACTTGGATGTGTGGTTGTGGATTTGGTAAATTGGTGGTTAGATAAACATGCTCAGTTTCTTGGATGGCACTGTTGTAGGGTTGATCAAGTGGGTGTCATGGTTGAATAAATTATAATTACGGTTCAGCTAAATATTTCATAGAATGAAAGGAGCAATGTTCCTTAGAGGAATGGTAGGAGTGTCTGAGAGAATAGATCTGAGACTAATGGATTTTGTGGAGGTACATATGTGTTGGAGCCAACGTGCATGGTTATCCTGCGGTATGAACAGTTGGAAGTGCTGCTAAATGTGAGCTGCAGGTTGGCATGCAGTGAAAATATGCAGTAAATCTTCGGAAGGGTGGGAGCAGAAAGTGCAGTGTGGTTGGGGGATAATGTTGCGAAATGCTAACAGTTGCTTTGTGGGTAAAGCTTGATGTAGAAGAAGTCAAAGAAAATGTTTAATTTTGTTAAGTATAGTAAGGGTTCATATCCAGTAATGGGGAAAGGAGGTGGGAGTGTGAGGTTGATTAAGGATAAGTAGGCGATAAGATAATGATGTGGAAAAACGTCCATCAGAGGTAGGGTGCCTGTGGGGGGAGTCATCTGTAGCGGTGTCAAGGTTTGGAATGGTGTTATGAATAAGGAGTTGAACATGGGTTGGTGGAACAAAGGAGAGTAAGGTGAGGTCGAAGGTTTGTGGGTTAAATATGTGGTTCAAGGTGATAGAAGATTCATATTGAAGAAGGGGGTCGTGGATAAGCTGTCTTAAGGAAAAATGGGGTGAAACCCATTGGTCGTGCCAAAAGTTTAGTTTTGTACCCGATGTAATTGTCCAGGAAATACCCTTTTGGCACAAGGCTTTTATCAAGCTTTTCCAGGTGGAAGAGTCGTGTGATTTGGATATGTAGGCTTTAGTATGGGTGGTGTGGCACGGTGTGTACAGTATTTGCCCCGCAGTATTTGAGTCCATAGGCTGTGAGGATTTGTGGCGAATCGTCGGATGAGACTTGTTAACAATGCCATATTTTTAGGATATGTTTGAGGGAGGCCAAGGCCACCTTACTTTTTAGGCAGGGTGTCAGTGTTCCAATTGAGCAGGTGGATTTTGTGGTGGGTAGGTGCCGAACCCCATAAAAAATTGCGCTGGATTTTATCAATATTTTCCCGAGTTTTGAGAAGTAATAATTGATTTTACATGGCGTAGGTTGGCAGTGAATTTAGCACGAAGCGAACAAGCGTTGCACGACCTGCCAAATAAAAAAATGTAGTTTTCCAACCTTATAGCCGATTATGCATCGATCAAGTATATATTGGTAATACGAAGATTTGGGGTGCATTTTGGGCATAAGGTATTTTCTGAAGATGGATGAAGTATGAATGTTAAGGATAGTACTTAAATGAGATATAGTTGTTAGTGTTGCGTTACTGAAGAAGAGAAGTTTTGATCTTGCAAAGTTTATCCATTGGCCAGCTTGGGACGCAAGGTGGTTGAAAATGTGCAGAATGAAATTAACATCAATATCCAAACAACATAACTAAAGGTCAATCTATTATCAAACAGAACATTCTTTAAACTTAAATAGGGAAAATGCATAAGTACCCCTAATCTATACTTGGATTTTCAACTATACACTTTTTTTTGCAGGAATCCTATTACCTCCTAAACTTTTTTAAAGGAATATTTGCATCCTTAACACTGACGTGGAAGAGTATATGTATTTCACTCTCCCAAAGGAGAGTGAGAAGCAAGAAAAAAGGATTTTCAGATTATTTTTTATTCTTTTTTACCATTTTTTCTTACTTTTTTTTCCTTTCCCCTTTCCTTTTTCTTTGTATTTTTTCTTTTACTTTTTTTTTCCGTTTCTTCTCTACTTCCGGAGGATATGCCTGCAAAAAAATGATATACTAAAATTTTAACTGGAAAAAATCTTCTCAGCTTATATTCGTTTTTATTTCTTTTGCTCTTCCTCCACACATAAATACACTTTCAAGAATATATATATATATATATATATATATATATATATAAACAAAAAACACTTAGATCGGGATAAAATTTATCGCCACAAAAAATGGTGTTCGTGAAATTCCGACGAACACCATTTTATGCCGCCGGTGACCAAAACAAAAAGAAAGAGAATAAAATAACCAAAAAATGAGAATAATAAGAAATAAGAAAAAAGGATAAGAAAAAGAAGAAAGAATAAAAAAAGTACTAAAAATACATGTGGGAGCGTGTCTAATTTACGGCTTGCCAAGAGTTTGGTTGTCAGCGTTAAGGGTCCAAATAATTTTATTTAAAATTTTTTAAGGAGGGTAATAGGATTCCCGCAAAAAAAAAGTATGTAGTTGGAAAATTCGGGTATAGGTCAGGGTACTTGTACATTTTACCAACTTAAATATTTAAGGAAGAAAGACAACTAGATAACCATATTCATTCAAACAGATATACAGTTTCATTTAAGTAGTAGCACATAACATGATTTAGATCACCACAGCCTCATATACTTCATGAAAACATGAATAATACGTAGATGATCTTTCAAAGACAATGAAGCTAAACTAGGACCCCGGAAGTCTAGGAATGGCAATGGGGTGGTGCGAGTACGGGATATTGCGGGTTTAAACATATGCAAGGCGGTGCGGGTTTAAGCATATGCGGTTGCAGGGCGGTGCGGGGTGGGCTGAAATAAAAATATTAAAATATTTTGCGGGTGCGGTTATAAAATTTTTATCAAAGAAGGAAACTCATTTTTGACCCTTTCAGGAGATGAAACCGACGCAATATAACAACAAAGTTTCAAAATATTTGAAAGAAATGTTTGCACGTTAGATTTTCATCCATGTATGAAAATTCTAAAACTGTAATATCTAACATATAGTTCTCAATTAATCTAAATCTGTTTTACTAATCAAACTAAAATATCCATTAATTGATCTTGACATAGGTTCTTTTCCACTTTCTAATATAAGCCTGAATACACGAAAGATAACATAAAGATTTATAATATCAAATATAAAGTTAAGAGGCATGAAATATTTATTAAGCAAAACGAGGGTACTGTCAAGCTAAAGCAATGAAAATTGAAAATTGAACTGGTGTTCGGCAATTGATTGTTTTAATTGTTCTTAATCTTTTTTTTTTCCAAATGTATTCAGTTAAAAAATGAGCGGGGCGGGTGGGGGTGGGTGGGGGCGGGTGAGGTGCGGGTGCAAATACTATATGTGGCGGGGCGGGTTGAAATTTTATGGGTTAAGACAAAACCCGCCCCGTCCCGCCCCGCCCCAACATGCTGCTTAGTTTGAAAATATATGCAGATTTCAATAGCTTCAATAAGACAAGTGCATATCCTAAAACAGATTATAGAAATTCTCAAAGGAGTCAAACCAGACAACAATCCACAAAAACATACACAACCTAAACGCTATGTTAAAGACAAAAACAGTAGAGCAAGAGATATCACTCGAAAATCCTAAGGCAAGGTTTTTGCAGAACCATGCTTCAGCAGTGCAGGAATAGTTGGGAAAAAATATGATTAAACAAAATAAATTAGCTCGCCTGAATATGGCTCCTATCCTATTTATTTTCACGTACGGGAAGAAAGACCGTTTTGGAGTCAATTTATTTTCCAAATTAGCTCGTGGATGATTGTTATGTAGTGTTTCATAATGTATCGTATCATATTGTACTATATCGTTTTAATGCATATTTGGATTGATTGTACTTATTTATCGTCATTTCATGATGTCCTGTACCAAGACTATAAAGAATAAACTTAGAATATTACGAAGAAAAGGTAAGGTACGAGATAAAATTATTATATAAAAAGGTAGGATAAAGACTAAAATAAGAGTATTTAATAGTAATAAGGAAGGGCAAGATGAGGGGAAAAAAAGGGGAAACTTACAGAAATGTCACATATAAGTTTCAACTTACCAACTTCTAGCCAATATTCCAAAAATCGAAACAAACAAGGAATTTTTTAATGGATATATTCGAAATTCATTGAAAACATGTAGATAAGTCAATATACAAAATTTGAGCAAGATTGGAGGTTATTTGGACTTGTTTTGTATCAAGATTCAAAATTAAATCGAAATAAAAAAATTCTTCTGTGACACATGTATCAAATATGTATCACGCATGTATCTCAGACATAGATACATGGAAATACATGTGATACAAAATTGATACAAATATGATACATATGTGATACACGTATCATTTCTTTTTTCATATTTAATTTTTACTTCGAATTTTCAATTCAAACCACTCAAAACTTCACTAAATCATCCCAAAACTGAAATTCAAGCTCCTTAAGAGATACTCAATCTATTCTAATAGCACACATTCAAAAGAAAGTAAAAATTTGATATTTTTTTGCTACAAATAGCTAATTGGTCATTTTGGCTAATATTAGTAATATTTTATCAATTGGCAAATTTTTGTAATGAGCTACTTCTAAATGGACATAGCTGGTAATTTCCCAAAAAAATAAAGTAACAATGCAACCACACCAAATCGGTCGCTACATGAAATAACATTTTTAATCGTTACATAATAACGGATTTAAGTAACAACCAAAACATTGTATTTAAAGTAACAATGGAATTTTTGTTTGTTTCATTCATTTGAAATGATACATCACAATTAACAAATCACATTTTGTAGAACATGTACATACAATCTTCTGACTTCAAAGTAAAATCAGTACTACTATATATCTTGGAGATTACTAGTGCATCATCACCCTTGTCAACCACAAAAGTCTTGGTAAGTTTCTTGGAAGCAATAACGACTTCCACTTCATACGAGCCATGGTCTCCGCAATAGCTGAACTGACCTTGGTCATCAGTATGACCATCAGCGTGGGATAACCATTCTTGCTTAAGAGCGAGGTATCTTTTTCCAGCTTCATTGAGGTCGCCTTCTGCATTAATCAAATGTGCATCTTCTCGACGCATGAACAGCTCCCAGAATCCCCACAATATTACACCCTCCACAGCAGGGTGAGCAAAAGCTTCTCGAAGCATAACTTCTAAATCATCAGCTCTAACGTGTTCATTTTTAGAAGAGACGTCAACTTCAGTAAACCAGATAGGAAGTCCAAGGATACTCAGTTTATCAAGAGCTGAACAGACAATTGGTCCAACTGGACTGTCGATATGTCCCTGAATACCTATTCCTCCAACTGGTGCACCATGGTCTTGGAGGTCAAGAATATGCTCAATGTACTTTTCTGGGGATGACCGGGTGTCATAGTCATCCTCAACATGGTAGTCATTTACAAATAGGATCGCAGAAGGATCCAATTCATGTGCTTTTTTGAACATATTTGCCCAGATTTCTTTGCCAAGTCTATCTTGGTAGTAAGAACCGTGCATCATCTCATTATTCACATCATAATGTTTGAACTTCCCCTTGTAACGTGTCAATAGGCTCGATAGACGGTTTTGAACAGGCCCCCATTAACCTTGTAACGTGTCAATAGGCCCCCATTAACCCATTCATCGTCAACACCAAGGGCCACACTTGCGTTCTGAGGGCCTGATGCTCGCCCAACTCTAACCCATGCAGATACGTGATATGTCAAATAGACTTTCACTTTATCTGTGATCACCTGAGCAGGGCCCATCCATGTCTGAGTACGGTTAGTCACTGCAATATAACGACCGCTTAAACGCTCATGAGCACCAAGGGAATCTCTAGCTATTGGAGGAATTATATGTGGCGAGCCTGTTTTAACACTCATTGTGCAATCGCCTAGGGGAAACCAGCCATTTGTGCCATTATTCAGATGGGTGTTTGTGATTATATTAAAACCATATACCGCATTCTGAAAGAGAAAGAAAAAGTGAAAGAATGCATCAAATGCTATTTCACTGTGATATATGGATTGGGAGAGATGACGACAACAACAACAACAACAACAATAACAAAAAATCCAGTGTATCCCACAAGTGGGGTCTAGGGAGGTGTGTGTACGCATACCTAACCCCTACCTTGTGATAGTAGAGAGGCTTTTTCCAATAGACCCTGGGCTCAAAGAAAAACTTAGGAATAGGGGCTTGTTCGCATTAGGGGCATGACATAATACTTCCTAAGGCCTTTACCCTAATACTATTGCCATGCTAAAAAGAAAAGAGGACCAATGAACCAACTAACCTCAGGAACTGGTGGAGAAGGAGGAGGAGGTTTAGCTGCACGATTTACAACTAAACTATTGAGGAGGATATCCATGCCTGGAGGTGGACCCTCTAAAAAGATAACAGCCTTAGATGGGGAGTCATTTAGAAGAAACTTCCCTTGCAACTGCACCCAATCTTTGTCAGTAACTTGGGCTCTGCAGAACACTAGCTTCTGTTAAGCTACTTCACCAGAAGCTTCAATGCACACAATAATTGAAGAAACCAAGAGAATACAGGGGAAAGAATATAACTGATCAAGTCAAACCACCATATATCTGTTACGTCCCATGGTTGAACTTCAGTTAGCTCAGATTAAAATTGATTCCAAGAATGTTAAGAAGAATCAATGTCAACGGATAATGACGTCGTGACCATCCTTCCAGGAAAATTACAGCAGTGCTCATAATCATGCTAGTAATTGCTATTACTGTAGAAAAATGATTATTCCCACACAGTTCAGAAGGAAAAACCAGTTAATATCAGAAATTCCTTAACGTCAGTAAGGCGATTATATTGACTAACACTACAGCATATTAAATGTTATAGATGTGCAAAAAGGCATAAGTTAGTTGAGTCATATAACATTGTTTCTGGCCCGATAGCATTAAAAAAGTTTCATGACCTAGGACAGTGTATATTTATTTAAGAACAAATTGTTTGAAGCACTCAGTCAAAATAAAGAGCAATAAATGATAATGCAGAGCTTCATATGATGTTGCTCATAACCGACAAGGGTAAATTATTGTATATAGTGTGGATGCTTTGCAAGAACAAAGGGAATTTTAAGGAAGATACATAGACAACCCATTAAAATTGACAAAACAATTCAATTTGACATCTCAACTAAGGGCATAACCTATTAGACCCCTGAAGTCTGTGAAAGTTGTGCCTATTAAGCACAATATGCTGACATGGATCAGTGTTTATTTTTCACCCTTTTCAATGTGTTAAATGCCTTTAAAATGCCCGATTCATTTTTTATTTTGCTTCTTCTTTTTTTCCCTTTCTATTTTTTACGCTTCTTCTAGTTTATTCTCTCTCGTTTCCTCAAGAGTAGAAGACAAAGGAGCAGCCATTAAAGCCATTTGAATAGAATTTGCAGCTTTTGCAAGTCTGTCATTGAAGAGGATTGCAGGGACTTCAGACAAGACTACTCATGACTTCTCTTTCTCCAGAGCTTGCTATCATTAAAATGTTGTTCAAGCAACAAGAAAGAGGTTTTCTTTACTGAGATGTAATGCTAGCAATCCCATTTGGCCATCTCTGAGAGCCAGCAAATGCTTAGCTCAACAATGCCTTACTATCATCATGCTTCAAATGCTTTTACTAGGAACGCATCAGACCATGGCCGTTGGGCTTGAACGCTGGAAGCATGCTTGGTCTACTAACAGGACCCAGAAGATCATTCACTACGTCACAGTGGATGGAACTGGAACACCAGGCCCGTCTACTGATACATCACCACATATGTTCCCATACCCTCATATATCCTTTCAAGTCAGCCCCATTAGGTAAACCCTTGGATCTGCTTGCTTGTCAAGCTTTTCAGGCCTAAGATGCAATACTTTGGGATTGGATACTTCGCATCTAGGGTTCTCCAATAGCCCCTGATCCTGAACCAGGAAGGTGTTAAAAAGGAGAACAGATGGAAAGAAATGGATGTGCTCAAGAGATGCAACAGTTGAAACAACAACAACAACAACAACAACGGCCCCGTATAATCCCACAAGTGGGGTTTGGGGAGGGTAATATGTACGCAGACCTTACCCTTACCCAGAAGGGCAGAGAGGCTGTTTCCAGAAAACCCTCGCCTCAAGAAAGCAACAAGTGACGATATATTAGTACTATCGATAGACTCATAATAAAATACATAACATAACATAAAGTAACCTAAAATAACAAAATAATAGCAATATAAGAAATATAGGAAATACGAGAAAGATGGAAGGTATACTAATATCCAGCATATAAAGCCCCGCATCAGTAGCTGATCAGTAGCATCCTAAGCCTAACTCCTAACTGGCTAGTCTCACTCTACTGCGCTGTAGAAATATTCACAACTTCCCTCTAACCTACAATATTAATGCTCGACCTCCACAATTCTCTGTCAAGGGTCATGTCCTCGGTAATCCTAAGTCGCACCATGTCGTGCCTGATCACATCTTCCCAAATACTTCTTAGGCGTCCCTCTACCTTTCCCCGTGCCCACCACTTCCAGTCGCTCACACCTTCTCACTGGTACATCAATGCTCCTCCTCTAAATGTGCCAGAAGCATCTGCGTCTTGCTTCCCGCATCTTGTCCTCCATGGAGCCACGCCCACCCTCTCTCGAATATCTTCATTCCTAATCTTATCCATCCTTATATGCCCACACATCCACCTCAACAATTGAAAGAAACTAAATAATTTGAAACAAGCATGAGTCATTTTTTCACTAATTGTTTTTATCTTGTCCTAGTGTTTGAATTGCACGCACTTAGATTTATCGAATGATTGTTCAAATCATGCTTAATAGGTATAACTTTTACGGACTCCAGATATTTAATAGGTCATGCCCTTAGTTGAAGTGTTAAAAATGATTTTTTTTTTTATAAGTTCCAGACTATCTATGTATTCTGCCAAATATTAATTATGATTAGACAATAGATACTACATTGGACGGCATCATGTGCGCATTCAATAAGTGGAACTTAGATTGACTTACTTGGCAATGCCTATGTACTGTTCACGGTTATCAGCTGCTTGAACCCACAATGTTCCCCGAACATCTGCATTAGCAACATTGTGACCACGTAGCCGAACTAGGGCCGTCATCTCATAAGCTTGCTTTCGCTTCACTCTCCCGGTTATATCTTGCTGAATCCCATTCCAGCTCTGTGTGGGGTCTGTTGCAGATGCGAAATATTTTCCAGAGGTTGGATTGATATTTGCATCAGCCATAGAGTCATGGCAAACAACCTTGCAGCCTCTTCCCCACCAACTATACAGGCTGTCATCAAAATTCGCATTTACTATGATCTTCTCATCAACTCTATCAGAATAAGGGAAGAGTCCTTTTAGTAATAGTACAGATAGTTTCTAAGCCGGTACAATCAATAAAAAGTAATGCAGTCATAAGTGGGACTTCCGTTGTTCCTTTTGTATGGATACAAAAAGGAATACAACAACAGCAATAACTTACTTCGTAACCAGTGATGCTGGGGCAAGTGATCTTCACTGACTTTATGAGCAGGTCAGATCCAGGTGAAGGTCCCTCGAGATAAAAGATAGCTTAACTGGGAATAGTTGATAGTGAAAATGAACCTTCCAACATTTGCCAACCCTCCTCGGTAACAGATTTTCTGCATGGAGTAAGTTGTTATTGTTATAGCTGTTCAGTAAACAATAAAAAAGTAAAAGTAAGGATAAAGATAGAGACGATAACCGTGAAATAAATAAATAGTTTGTTTCTGAATTTTGGTAGACAAGTCTCAATGTAGCCTGGACTTCAGTAGAACCGTGTAAAGTATCAGAGACTCCAACACAAGCAGAAACCGTGTAAAGACAACCTGCTGAAACTCTACTTGTAATGTCTTGCTCCAAGCCTTGCCAACATTCCTTGCGATTCGTGACAACAGCATAAGAACAGCCTACGTCTTCTGCACTTCCTTTACGGTAACCAGAACCTGCTGGAACCACAAAAGCGTTGCAGCAATTTGCACGCCATAAGTGCAGCCCTTCTGAGAATTCATGGTTATATATGATGTTAACAGCATCATAGCTGTCAGTGTTTTCCCTGTTTTCCTTATGATTACTAACAATAGTAGAAAAGCATAGATATTGCTCCTAGTCAAATCAAACTAGATAAATATACAATCTGCTTTTAAATCATCTTATAAACATGTTTTTCTGATACACAGAACTAATGGCCCGTGTTTGCTTGTTCTAATCTAGATTATGGACAATTTGCTTATGTTCATTCTTTTCCTAAGGCATATTCAACAGTTTCTAATTTTTTTGAAACTTTAACTCATAGTAAGTTTCGTCATAATTCCATACTCAAATGTCAGATCCCCTTACATCACAACAATAGCTTTTGATTTATCCTAATTTTTTCTTACAAATAAGTTTTGTTACTCGACAATTAATTTCTTCTTCAAACAGAAGGATTCAAATAATACGATTGCTTCCACAACTACCAAAAATAGTAAGTAAAATAACATAAATCATGAATTACCCAAATATCCTTTCTTTTTTTCATTTTTAGTTAAGAGACCAATAAGAAAAATCGAAATTCTTGATAAAACCCCAAATTTAGAAAATGCACAACAACCGATTAGCACCTTAGAGTCAAAGCTGTCGGCAGGGATTACAGGTAGCTTCTCCATGCTCTCACTTGATCCCTAAATCCAAAATAACAAAATTAATCGTACACAAGACAAAATTCCAAACCCAATGAGTTACCCGAGAACTATTTTCATTTTCAATTCTAATTGATTGGAAAAAGCAAGAACAATACCATCAGTGTGAGAAAAAGAGAGTACCTGTGAATGGGCGTAGTCTGAATTGGATTTGAAGAGTCGACGTGCAAAACTACTCGCAGTAAGCCGTGTCATTGTATACAGATGATGTCTTTTTTTATTAAAAAAGATCCGGCTTTTTCGTGTTCAGCTGTCTTCACTATCTTGGTCAAAATCCGAGCACAACCTCGTACCAACTTATAATCCACTTAAATTTACTTTGAACTGTATGGGTAAAAATGTGATCACGAAAGAGAGTAATCAACAATCAATTAGGTGAAGTCATGCTTAACAAGTAAGTAACATTGGTGGGCCGAGCAGCTAAGGTGGAGGTTGAACACTCAGAATGGACCTTGGGCCTAACTCAACCCCAAAAGCTAGCTTATGAGGTGAGGATTGCTCAAGCCATATAAGGAGACCAAGGACCTCAAATCCCTCCGATGTGGGACAACTCAACACCCCTCACGCCCAGATCTCTGGAGCGTGGACAACATAAATGGGGGGCCCAACATCGGTAACAATAATTGGGATGAGCCTGGCTCTGATACCATGAAAAGAATGGACCTTGGGCCTAACTCAACCCCAAAAGCTAGCTTATGAGGTGAGGATTGCCCAAGCCATATAAGGAGACCAAGGACCTCAAATCCCTCCAATGTGGGACAACTCAACACACATTAGCCAATTTTAAAGGAACAGAATATTCATTGTGTATACGGTCAAAATCACGTGTCTCCCGATTTCGTATCCTCTAAGGATCTAGCCGAGAACGAGTTCAATATTGACGGGGCTCGAGCCCGATGGCAGAATACGAGATTAAAGTGCTCGATGAACATCGGGTCTGATTATGAACAACCTCGAGATAATAGCGTTATCATTTTATAACAAAAATAGTGAGATTCCAGTAATGGTCCTGAGATCACGGCATAAACTCCGGAATGAATTTGTAATAGGCGGTTACACAACTATATAAATAAGATTTTCTACTACAATTAGAATTGTACATTTTTTAGGATTCTCCTACTATATAAAGGGGAACCCATTCATTTGTGACATGATCATTTATACATTTCCACTTTCTTTCCTAATGTTCATCTGAATCAACTTATTATTATTTTATTATTCTCGTTCATTTACCTCAAGGTCGTCATTATTCGAAGCCGAGTGTTTAACCAAAAAATATAATTTCCGGTCAAAGCTTTTAATTTTATATGACGGGCCACAAGCAATCGATTCAATCCGAACAATATAAAATTTCTTTGATACAACATGATAGAGAAGTGGAAATAAATCCAATGACAGATAATATAATAAAAATAAAGCAGATAGGAAAGAATTCTTATTGGATGATCTTTGATAGGATAATGAGCCGAACATAGCTTGAAGGGCCGAACTATGGCTAACTTGGGAGCAATATGTTATGAATACTACAATATATAGAATTGTAGAGAAGAAAATTAGATTCCCCCATCTGGTGGTAAAAGTATGTCTATTTATAGGGCTAAGTCTAAGTAACTAGTCTCCTGGAATTATGGGTCAATTATGAGCATTTACTCAATCCATCCATTACTTTTAGAAGACTTGTAACAGGTGTATAAATGCTGGAATTCCGTAACTGATGAGTTAATTCCATAATTGATGAGTTAATTCCGTAATTAATGAGTCAATCTCGTGAACTGTTAAGTCAATCCCGTGTCTGTTGAGTCAATCTCGTGCATGTTAAGTGAGTCAATCTCGTGCCTGTTGAGTCAATCCCGTACCTGTTGTGTCAATCTCATGCCTGTTTAGTGAGTCAAACTCGTGCCTGTTTAATCAATCTCGTGCCTGATAGTCAATCTCGTGCCTGTTCAGTCAATCTCGTAATTGATTGTATTGTTCTGATAGTTACAATTATTTATTGAATTTATTGTACGTTACATAATTGATTTGTAACTGATGGTATAATTATGGTAAATCCTATATAATCCGGAAGTAATTGATTCCTTCCTTATTTGTAATTATGAGATATTCCCCCGCACCTGTTCTGGACTATTTTATGATGATCAATTCCATGGCTAACAGGCACGATACGAGTATGTTCGGTCCCGGGGGTGTTTCACATATCTTCTTTACATGTCATTCTTCACTTTTCTTCAAACTTTGATGACACGTGTCGGCATTAATAGACCCACGTGGCGAGTCTAATTTTCACCAATACAGATAGTCCCCCCACTTTTCGGTTACTCATTATGATGTGACCAGAAAGTGGAAGATTTTATCCTTTTCATCCTTGCCTCTGCCTCATTAAAAACCTTGTCGGGAAAACCCAATTGGGACAAAAACCAAACGAAGGAAAAAAGATTGCAGAACTTAGAGATTCAAATGATAACCCCATCGCTTATGTTCCTTTCATCAATAATCGGTTGGTTTACCCTTGTCTTCTTTAAGGATTTGCATAGAAATCTTTACCATATGTTTGCAAAGTTTGATATATATATATATATATATATATATATACATATATATATATACATACATATATATATATATATACACATATATATATATACATATATATATATATATATATATACATATATTGGCTTTATTTTCTGCCTATTTTAATGTTTGGGTTTTTGTTTTACCCTTTAACTTTGCATTAAAAATGCTTTAAAGCTCCGTGACTTTTTTGAATAAGCACGAATTATAAAAGAGGGCCCTTTATGAACGACACTTAATGAAGAAGACGTCTCAACTTCATAATGGTGTAAATATACAAAAGAAGAGATAGGAACACACGTGTTTCTTTGAACAACTTTGAGGAAAGTTTTGTATTATACATGTATTTAAGTATCATCTATAACTCTTTCGTAACTGTTTTTCTTGCAACAGATTTCAATAAGAAAATAAAATACAAGGTTTTTACTTGTAACGTGTTTTAGTATTTTGAATAATACACAAGGTTTTTACTCATAATCTCGTTTCGCTACACAAGATTTTATTCACAATCTCGTTTCACTACACAAGGTTTTTTTTCATTACCTCGTTTCACTTCACAAGGTTTTTATTCATAACCTCATTTCATTTAAATAATTCACAAGATTTTCATTACATTGCCTTTTAACCTATAAGGTTTTCTTTGGCCTTAGCTCGTGACTTTGCTCTTAACTTTCGATTTGTTGGGTAGACCTTAGGCTTTATTTTGAATTTTGATTTTTCTAGTCTTCTTTGCCTTTCTATATATTGTCCCCCGAGTGTTAGAGCTCTCGAGCATTTGATTATTCCTTCCATGTGGTCCATTTCCTGAAAAGGAAAAACACATGGGACTTAGAGGTATATATTTAGATGATGATTGCTTAACCCTTTTTTTTATCAAAAGGGTTGTAGCCTAGACAAGGAATAATACAATGTTCCTCGTGTCTTTCAGGTCTAATATCATCATTTGGCATTTTAGGAAATTTATCCGAATACAAGTTTTTCTTGACACTTAAAAAAATTATTTGAGTGCTCATACTTATTCTTCTAGACTTAAAATATATATCGTTACATATGCGATGTGTAAAGTTGCACCTTTGGGTGTCTAAATTTAAAATAAAAGAGTCTCTTTTATATACTTTAAACGCTATGAATAGGACGTCTCCTTTTCATTCAGGCGTAAAATAGGATCGATTGATCCGAGTAGAGTTTTAGTTTGAGGAATTATTCATCCCGGTAGGATTTACAAGACTATTGACCCAATTAAAATGTATGGGGGTATTGATCCCGGTAAGACATTGAGTTTTGAGGAAATATTGATCCTAGATAAATATATATCTTAGTAGATTTGTCCTGAAGAGACATTTAATCTGATTGAATTCTGAATCCAAATTGGAGTATATAAACACTTCCAAGTAGAGAAGGACACATGCTCGAAATAATATTTGAGATTTACGGGATAATCGATCCGAGTCGTAATACAATTAGCCATTAAGAAAAGCATATTCAGCTTGAACAGTCATTGTTGGACCGAATATAAACCGCGTGTTTGTTCATAGTGAACTTTATATTGGCGGCATATTTGGATATCTTTATCTTGACTTAGAGGTAAAACTCTCATCTTTTATTGTGGGATTTTTGACTCTGAAATGGAGTTCTCGATCATTATTGTGGACGTGTAGTATACGTATTTTTGAAGAACTCATTCAACACCGTTTGAAGTGTTTATGCCTAATATGAGTAATACAACTAACTGAGTTGAGCTGGTAATTAATGTCGGAATATTCTTAGAATTCTATCTCCCAAGGCAATCAATTGTTTGTATCACTTCTTATAATGTCAGGTCAAACTGACTAATCTTCAAGTATAAATAATCTTCGTAGTGTTTGAGTTTTGAGGTATCAGAACTCAAACACTGGAATTATAATTTGATAGTCTGTAGTTTAATACTCCCCAGTAGGATAGTTAGTATTGATATTGATGGACTTTCAAATGGTCCAGTTCCATTATATAGGGACGGTACCAGATTTTTTTTATCAAATATTTGGTACTCTGGACGGGAACTACGGTGGTTCCAAAATATTGTCGAGGATCGTGCCATATCTCGATTTTGAGCTACTCATACTGACTTTGATGAGTTATCGATTTAAAGCCTTATTACCGGAGTAATTTTCACAGTTTTCTTTATAAATTTTTCATATCATATATTTTGTTTATTTGGTCCATGTGGCATTTTAGCTTTTGGAGCCTTTAATATTCTCAAAAATAATTCTTCTTCAACAAGGAATGTAGTATGAGATGAGAAACACTTAAAGTTATCTAGAGCATGTTTGACTTTGGGTAAAGTCCCATTCTGCAAGTAGTAAATGAATTTATTATGCCCATTCAAAAGTAAATTAGTCAGGCTTACCTCATTTGCATTCTAATTGATGATAGATCAGGGATCACCTAAATAAGGGATGGCTCGATCCCGAGACCGTTTGATCCGGAAACAATATTTCTCAAGCTGGGAGATGCTTTCGGAGCCAGTGATATCAGCAGTAGATCTGAGACTAGCACATCCGGTTTGCTTTTCTTGGGCTGCATAGTTTTCTTAGATTTGATCAATCATTAAATTAATATTTTTGCTCTGAGTCCCCAAGCTAATTTAAGTCCTGTAGCATATGCTTCATACTCGGCTTTGTTGTTATTAATAAAATAACTTTTATGAATTATCTAACTACTTTCCCTTATAGGCATTAAGCATTGTCCCTAACTTGAAAAGTTTAGTACTTGTGGACTTAATTGTGTAGAAGACGAGAATTATCCCAGAAATAACATGTTCGGGTAATTTGTTTGGGCTAAGATTAATCATGAAATCTGCTAAATTTGTAATTTTATAGTCGTACATCGCTGATAAACAATATCATATTCATTTTGTTCGACTACTCATTTAGCTAGTCTTCCTGATAGTTTATGTATATGCAAAATATTGCGTAATGAAAATATAGTAACATTGAAATAAATCCTTAGATTTAGGAAAACTATAATTAATGCCAACTTATCACAATGTAGATATGTAGTTTCTCTATCTAAGAGCATTTTATAATAAAATGGAGAATATATACCTTTATCTTCTTTAATTAAAATTGCATTTACCGAGATATCCGAGACAATTTGGTGTACAGGCAATCATCTTTCTCCTCGGAATTTCGAAAGTAATGATGTGTTGTTGTTAGATTGAAAGTTTGAATGATTCAGCTTTTCGGACTAAACCGATCTTTCGAAGTTCTGTAACTATATCTTTTATTATTTGACTATAGTTTCTTCTTTTGCTTGACCGGATTATACCGCGGGTCAATGTTGAGCATATAAACCTTTACCTCCAGTGGTACACCTGTTATGTTAGCAGGGAGGCAAGCAAAGCAATTTTTGTTAACATGTAAAAGTTTAATTAACTTACTTTTAAATCGGTGTCGAGTCTCAACCAATCTTTTAAATCGGTGTCGAGTCTCAACCAACATAATCGTTCCTATTTGGGAAGTCAATGATAATTTCTAGTTCTTCAGCATTTGACCTCGTGGATTTTGATGCCTTCGGCTCAATGATCTCTTCCGAAAATATTTGTATAATTATCCAAGGTTATTAATGAACCTTCCTTCCTCGTGGTATATTCCATTTCGCATCTACTTTTTCTTTTTCAGTTGTTAGGTGTAGTATCTTTGTAAGAAATTTCGTGGGTGTTTTACCCATGTTCTTCCTTATCTTCATTCTTCTCCCATTAAATTTTACTATTTAGCAAGGTAATTTCTTACCTGTTTGGGTAGATCCGGATCTTTTCCAGCTCGTGAAGAAAATTTCGTATCTCTTTTGCTCGGACCTATTTTTAGATTTTTGCGTTTAGATTCGGATCATCCAAGAATCACACCCGCTTGATCTCCGAACATATCATTATCATGGATATTCTTCCCATTTTATTGTGCATGGTAAAGCCATCTCCAATTTGGTTGTGCTCAACTGTGTTGATTGGTAAATTTCGGCCATGATGAAGGTTTTAACTGAAAACAAGCGAATATTAACAAAAATTGTTACTATCTTTGGATGAATAGAAAATTTGCTTGAGGTCCCGGTAACGGAACCAATTTGTTTAACCGAAAAATAGAATTTCGGTCAAAGCTTTTAATTTTATATGACGGGCCACAAGCAACCGATTCAATCCGAAAGATATAAAATTTCGTTAATAAAACATGATAGAGAAGTGGAAATAAATCCTATGACAGATAATATAATAAAAGTAAAGCAGATAGGAAATAATTCTTATTGGATGATACTTGATAGGATAATGAGCCGAACATAGCTTGAAGGGCCGAACTATGGCTAACTTGGGAGCAATATGCTATGAATATTACAATGTATAGAATTGTAGAGAAGAAAATTAGATTGCCCCATCTGGTGGTAAAAGTATGTCTATTTATAGGGCTAAATCTAAGTAACTAGTATCCTTGAATAATGGGTCCATTATGAGCATTTACTCATTCCATCCATTACTTTTGGAAGACTTGTAACAGCTGTATAAATGCTGGAATTCCGTAACTGCTGAGTTAATTCCATAATTGATGAGTTAATTCCGTAATTAATGAGTCCATCTCGTGCCTGTTAAGTCAATCTCGTGTCTGTTGAGTCAATCTCGTGCCTGTTAAGTGAGTCAATCCCGTTCCTGTTTAGTCAATCCCGCCTGTTGTGTCAATCCCGTGCCTGTTTAGTGAGTCAAACTTGTGCTTGTTGAGTCAATCTCGTGCCTGATAGTCAATCTCGTGCCTGTTTAGTCGATCTCGTGCCTGTTAGTCAATCTCGTAATTGATTGCCTTGTTTTGATCGTTACAATCATTTATTGCATTTATTGTACGTTACATAATTAATTTGTAACTGATGGTATAATTATGGTAAATCCCATATAATCCGGAAGTAATTGATTCCTTCCTCATTTTTAATTATGAGATATTTCCCCGCACCTGTTCTGGACTATTTTATGATGATCAATTCCATGGCTAACATGCACGATACGAGTATGTTCAGTCCCGGGGGTGTTTCACATATCTTCTTTACATGTCATTCTTCACTTTTCTTCAAACTTTGATGACACGTGTCAGCATTTAATAGACCCACGTGGCGAGTCTAATTTTCACCAATACACCGAGGTCTGCTTATATGTTGGTTTGACTTACCTTACTCTTTAATGTGCGCACTTGATTCCCTGTGTATCAGTTAGTATTGTATTAAATCACATATCTTTCAAATAATAATACAAGTTTAATTGTTACTCTAACTTTAAACAGTTTGGCACCCACTGTGGGGCTAAAGCTAATAATGATTATTTCAGTATTTATTCTGATAACACACGTTATTTTCTTGTCAAAAACTTTTGTTCTTGGGTTAAAACATGTCAAACTCACGAAATGCACCCGTACACGGTGATGGTGGTCCTGGATTTCACGAGGGAAACAACAAAGTAGTTGCTCTGGGAGCCGCTGTACCATGATTAACCTTGGGGGAAGTGTCGATTGTGGAACCAATCGATGTTAGTTCATACGTTGCACTGAATGCGGATTTAGGCGCAGACCGCAGAGGAAGTGTACATAGGGAAGTCTGATCTGGTGGCCAAGGAACACAGGGTATAGGATATGGGGAGGTTAGTCTCCAAGTAATATTCGAGATGCTACAGGTTCAACAGGTTGCTATCGCTCAGCTTCAAAGTCAGCATAAAACTCCAAGTGTGGTGGAACCAGAAATCACTCGTCATACTGAGGCGGTGCTAGAAAGACCAAACGATAATGGATCGGGGACTGACCCAAAATTATAAAAGTACTCGAGGAGCTCTCCAAAAGAATCGAGTGAGGAAAGAAAAATATTGAGGATAATGACAAAAAATGCAGACATATAACTACCGTGTTGATCAAATCCCGGGGCCACCCCCGGTCTTAAAAGGTTTGGAGCCAAAAAGTTCATACAAAAGTCATTTCCTTCGAGTGAGGCTCTGAAGCCCATTCCTAAGAAGTTCCGTATGTCATATATACCTAAGTACAACGGGATATGATTGATCCTAATGAGCACATCACCTCGTACACATGCAGGATTAAAGGAAATGACTTAAATGATAATGAGATCGAGTCGGTTTTGTTGAAAAATTTTGGGAAAACTTCGCCAATAGGAGCAATGATCTGGTATCACAACTTGCCACCGAATTCTATCGATTCATTTGCTATGTTAGCAAACCCCTTCGTGAAGGCATACGCCGGGGCCATAAAGGTTGCAACAAGGAAATTAGACGTTTTTAAGATAAGACTGAGGGATGATGAAATGCTAAGTGAGTTCGTGTCCCTATTTCAAATGGAGCGAATAGAATTACCACCGGTCTCGGATGATTGGTCTTTGCAAGCTTTTACCCCAGGGGTTGAACGAGCGCAGTTCGATCACGTCATGATAGCTAACGAAAAATCTGATCGAGTATCCAGCTCTAACTTGGGTAGATGTACATAATCGTTATCAATCGAAGATCAGGGTCGAGGACAACCAGCTGGGAGCCCCATCAAGTTCAGTTCGTCCATATAGATTGGCAGTTAAAGCTGAGGGATACCGACAGGGAACTGAGGTCGAACAGAGAACGATAATAGCCATATGTCACAGATCGAAGAAACAACGGTTCAGGGCGCAATCCGCCTCAGAATGATCGAAGAAATGATCAAGGGCAGAATTCTCGGGGGCTTATGAGTAAGAATGGTTTTGATAAACATACCGATCCTGCAGAAGTACCTAGATTATAGGAGTATAATTTCAGCGTTGATGTATTGTGGATCGCATCAGCCATTTGAAAGAACCAAGACACCAGGTGGCCTAGGCCTATACCAACCGATCCTTCTCAAAGAAATCCAAACTTTATATATAAGTATCACGGTACGCATGGCCATAGGACCGAAAACTATAGACACCCAATGGAGGAGGTAGCTCGATTGTTCAACGAGGGCCATATTCAAGAGTTTCTCAGTGATCGAGCTAAGAATCACTTCATAGAAAGAGATGCCAACAGAAAGAATGAGTAGGAAGAACCGCAGCATATAATTTATTTGATCGTTGGTGGGGTCGATATTCCACAAGGGCTTATATTTAAACGAACCAAGGTGTCGATCACCAGAGAGAATCAGACTCGTGGATATGTGCCCGAAGGCATCCTGTCATTCAGTGACGAAGAAGCAGATGGCAGTTTTCAGCCGCATAACGAAGCCCTGGTAATTTCTATTTTGTTAAATAAAATTCAAGTTAAACGTGTTCTAGTGGATCCAGGTAGCTCAGCAAACTTAATCAAATCAAGGGTTGTAGAGCAGCTCGCCCTGTAGGACCAAATTATG